>OV725079.1:14850801-17466692 GCA_928085145.1 Nezara viridula
ATCAATAGCTTAATGAACTCAATTATTTTATAGTACGCATACGTCAATAACCTTTTATTATTTTACATAACAATAAACATACGAATTAGAGCATGCGATTGAAAGAATAAATAAAATATATCAAAATACCAACAAAAAAAATTTAAGATGGTATATTTGATATAACTGTTTGAAGTTATGATTTTCCCTCCTTGAATATGCCTCGCTCACAAGATTTTCTCTTAAGTTGTGTACATTTATTATATGTTATATTAACCATTTAGCCAAAGCTACTTCGTCCTGTAATTCTTGACCCGATCTTAATCTAAAATGAATTGTTCAGAATAAAAACTGAGCCAATTTGTAAACATGAAGCTTACAATAAGATGTTTTGCGATACTAGAGAGAGTAATGAATCAAAACTCTTATCTAGTAAATACCCACGCATTCTTTAACAATGACTTTCAATACACGACTCACATAAAAGTAACTCGCATATATTACTGTTAAATCATTTCGTCAAGTTTTAATGTCGGAATAAATCTGTCTTTTGTGGAGGAAATAGTTAACTAGAACTGCTTTAATAATCGTAAAAAATAAAACTTCATCGACTTCCGCGTCTTAAATCTTGTTGGGATGTCTTTGTTTACGGTTTAATAATTCTTTCTGAAGCATTAAAATGATATTTGTATCTTGTTTAGATAATTGAGTTATAATGTAGCAAATAGGAATCCGGTTTACTTAAACCGCAAAACGATAAAAAATAAAAACAATCCCAACCTGCTCATACGATCGATTTTAATTGGAAACAGGTTTGGCTGGCCGAACGTTTTTTTATAAAAATAAAATACATCGAGAAAAGCAATTTAGGATATTAAACGGGAAGAATGTAAAAGTGTTTAGGTGTTGAGGATATTTCAGATTAAAATAACCACTAATCTTTAAAGATATTATTATTTAATACCAAGATAAACACATAGTTTTGCTCCATCTTTTTTTTATATGATAATTATTTCAATAGTTCATAGGTAGTGTAATACCTTTTTACGGAGTATTATTGCTATAACTGTTAAAGTGAAAAGATATTTTGCAGTAAAAGAGACTAATTGCTTTAACATATAAAAAAAAAAAATATTGTACCAATATAATCTACAAACTTTCCTCAGATCAACGACCATTTAACAGACTGAATAATGGACTTAAAAGACTAATACAAAAATTCAATACGACAAACTATGATGCTTACTTACTATGATGCATATGACTATGATGCAGTCTATCAACTGATGATGGAAGTTTGTGGAAGCATATAAGAATTTGTTAAAACATCAAGAGGTGTCTGTACCCCTGTGAAAAGAGGATGTTTCATGGGCTTTCTCGGTTAGGGAAAAATCTGAACTATTTGTTGACTATCTATCATCTGTATTCACACCATTTACTGACTTCACGAAAACAGAACATGAAAACTTAGTACTGAATGGTCTAGATATACCACTACCGTTCCCCGACCCCAATTCAGGCCCATTATCGGAGGCCAAAACCTTCACGAAAATAGCAATAATAATGGAGTGAGATGTATGTATGTAAGTCTGGCAGCAACTAAAGGTATAGTAGTCAGCAGTACAATGTTCCTACACAAGGATATCCTCAGGTACACCTGCGTTAGCCCTAAAGGAGCGAAAAACCAGAAAGATAAGAGACATCAGAGCTCAATACAAGGTGTAAAAAGCTATCGTGCAGCAAACTGTGATTCGAATCACTCTCTCATTAGAAATAAGCTGTCAGAGATTGGAGCGAATTCACATATCAGGGGACCAAGGCTGATCAATTTTCATATGGAGACATGTCAAACATTTTTTTAAGGATAAACAGAGTTGAGATTCGTATTCAGGACCCCGAAGAATCCTCAAATACGAAGTTTCATAGCATTCGAAAAATAAAACTTTTTTTCTTCCAATTTGAACCAAGGCTAAAGGATATCCATTCGTTATACTTGTCTTAGTTTTTTCACGAAAAACACTGAAAATTTGATAACAACGGATTTTGACGAATGAGGTATCAAATGAAAGGGTATTCGATGGAGACATTAATAACAACAGCCACATCATCACGGCCACAACTGGTGGCCAATCCAAAGTACTGCGCCCAAGTCCCTTCACAGGTTGAAAAGGTATAAGTTTTTTTCGTTTAACTATATTTTTATAGTTGACATAATCGCCTGAGGATGGCAAATGTCTAATGCCACCACTGAACTAAGTCATTTTGCAAAAAACAAAATTAAAAAAAATTAGTCCTGTTGCTTTAATTTAGCCTTTATTTTCTCTAGCCTTTCTTTCTTTCTATGTATCCAACAAAACCCTACATCATGACCTTAACATCCCATTTGTCCTAGACCTTATCCCAGAAAAATTCTCCAAATTTCACCAGAACCTTACTTACCACCCAAATCCTCTTGCACAATCCCTATCAAGCATCTCCCATCCCTATAATCCTCCAAGAAGGTTGAAACGGCAGTGGCCTCGCGACCTTTTGTAGATTATATAAATTGAAGTTCTGGCAATGGCCAGATTCTTCACTCAAGACATGTGTGTATGTGGCTAAAGTGCTCTCGACCAATCTCCGCTGGCTTTAGTACCAGTGAGAGTAGCGCAGGGTTCTCCTGGAGTTCCCTCGCCTGATTGTATATAGGTATGCATGTGTTTTTTTTTTTTTTTTTTCCTTAGTTTTAATTTTCTTATTTTTTAGGTTATTTTATTTTATTGTCTATTGTATATACTTTTGATTATTATTTTGTTCTATTTATTTTATTTTTTTGTACATATGGTGTGAATGTCATCCTACCTCACTATAACCAATGTCCAACAGACAGATTGTTATAATACTCAATAAAGAAATTTAAAAAAAAAAAAAAAATTTCTCTTGAATTCACTTTTTACCCATGATATTTAAATTTCTATGTGTATTCAAACGTATTCAACTTATATCTGTATTACCGAAATCTTGGCCGATTATGATAGAGTACATGGGTCAAATTTCCACATTCAGCAAGCTATAAATTCATTATTTATCGATTACGATCATACCCTAATGAAGACGCCAACAGGTATCGAACCCAGACTACGTGCTCCACGAGCCTAGACGGTCATTACAAGAATTACGTTGGCCTCAAGAGCAGGTGACCAGAGGCACGATTCGCCCGCCCACCGCCGATATCTCAATCCTCGTCTGTCCCGCGGACCGCTATTAGTGTCCCAGGTGTTAGGAAATCTTGTGCGGGTTCGAATACCTGCCGAAAGGTCAGATCAATAATTCCAGATCGTATCTCGATTTGGGTAAAATAGGTGAATGCGAAGGTATTTTCGTTCTCGGTGGCAGATATAGGAGGCAGCGGGGCCCCATAAAGTGTACGATTCAAACGGGCTGCCTCGCATAACTAGCGGATATACAGTCACGACCGTACGAGAACTACCTCACCGAGTGGCTACTGATACGGTAGCAATACTACGCAACGCTTCTTTCCGCCATCTAGCGATATTTAACGTGAAGTATTGATTGATTTTAATTATTAAATATTTAATAATTAATTCGCCAAGTATACTAATCAGTGATCAAATGGCAAAATAATGAGATAGAGAAATCAAGTTATTTCCTAGATATTTATAATCAACCAAGGAAATCAAAATTAATTTATAATTTCATTATTTTAGTTTTAATTCATTATTTTAGTTTTAGTTCATTATTTTAGTTCATTATTTAGTTTTAAATGAACATCTTTATAAATTTACAATACGTTTTATTTTGGGAAATAATAGTCCGATTCCGATTTTTTTTTCTCATTTTGTTGGGATTTTAATGACATTTTTTAAATAATACACAAATCTTTATACCAAAAATTTTATACTTTTTTAATTATTGTTTGTTTTCTTTCATAATTTTTTTTCTCATTTTTCTCACCTATATTTTTTTTTGTAAAAAAATATAAAATAAATAGAAGAAAAATAACAATAAATAATAATCAAAAAGTATAAACAATAAATAAAATAAAATAACCTAAAAATGTAATGATTATTTAAAAGTTTAAGGAATTTTCCCCTCCAAAATAAAAAAAAAAATCGTTGATTTTCGTTTGATTTTGTTTGTCGGTTTTGAAATTCGATGATTTATTATTATTGCAAAGGTAAGTTTTAAATATTTGACACACTTTATGCTGCAACGCTGATATCTTTTGTTTTGGTTTTTTATTTTTGTACAGTTTCACATAAACTGAAGCATATTTTATATTTCTTAGCAAATCACTTATGAATACAAAAAAAAATTAATTTAGATCAATCTTAGGAATTACGTTTTATTTATTTTTCTGTCTGTGACAACGAAATTATTGTTACATTTGATATATATATATATGTTAAAAACCATAGGAGAAGTAAATCTTCAAAGTGATGGATTAATCTGGATTTGATGAATAATTAACTAGGATATTTACCAAAAAAACACCTTTGATAAATAATTTAGACTCCTTATTCGATCATAGGGATCCACGACTGGTATAGTAAATATAAAGTACTGCATCAAGCTGGATTCATTATACCACTTATGTCTAGTTAAAATAAATTTTAGGTTATAAATGAAAAATCCCACAAAAACGTCTTAAAAATTCACAAAAACAGTCTGGTGTCACCAGAACAGAAAAACAAGATTACATTCCTATGTACATGACATTTCTACACTTACAGAAAGAAAGGAGAGGTTACACAGCTGGGACTGTTATAATTAAAATTAACAAAAATAAAACAAAGGACAAATTAAAATCAACTATAATAGATAAATATTCCACGAAAATACAAACGATGAGAAGAGAAGAAAAAATAATACAAAAAAAAAAAAATAGTTTAGATTCGATGCCAGAGAAAGGTTACAACAGCTGATCACGCAAGTCAAAGTTAAAAAGCAATTTAGCTAGATAAATTAGAGTTATCCAGTATGTTAAAGTTTCAAAATCCTCCTTTGTATAAATATTAATATATTAATTAATATTAATGTCTTTAAATATTAATATTAATATTAAATCTGCAGATTATATATCAATAATAGATAATTACCAACATATATTAATAATAACTATAATTAAGAATACTTCAATTATAATTTCAAAATCCGCATTAAAAAAAAAGACCGCATTGAATAAGTTACATATAATCTCTGTTTTATATTTAACATTAAATTAAAATAGTTACCTTTACTTTTTTCTTTATTTTAATCAAATTTATCCGATTTATTATCTTGTTCGTATAGTGAATCATTTGAGTTTTTATTTAAATTAATTCAAATCGGAAATTGTTCCTATTGAATATAGCGCTGTGAAATTATATATGAAAAAAATAAATAATACACGATACGAATATCATTTCAGTTCATGGAATAAAATTTACATTTAAATGAAATGTAGGATTAGCATATAAATAAGTTATTTTGATAGTTCTTTGTTCAATCTTTACTCAGACGATAACAACTCCAGGACTGATTTAAAAATCCTTAATGAACCTAGAAGCAATCTATAACAACAATAAGCTTTAAGGACATCATAAAATAATTTAAATTGAAAAAAGATGCATCTAAAGGTCACTGTTGGTATTAAAACAAACGTTAGTATCTGCTTAATTAATGACGAGATGGGATGCGCAATATTAATTAATAAATAAATATAAATATTTGAAATAGATAATTTTATCTGTCCTATTATCCTTTGTTCGATGTTAATATTCTATCGGAAATAATTAAAATAAGTAACAATTATATATATTATCTTCAACTATTAATCTACACCTGTCTACGAACATTTGACAATCATTTGATCGTCTGATAAAAATAATGAAACTAACATGTCAGACATGAGGAAGGATAGTATGTTAAGGAAAGAGTATTAGGAGGTCTCTCATCCAGCACATTTTTAGTCTCCTGATCGTATTTATGGGCATGTCAGCTGAAGCCTTGTCTCTTATTAGTATGTGAGGATTTCCGTAAAAAATGTATAAATTCGTTGGTTAAGGGTCGTTTATGGACTATGGAAGGTGGAGGTAAGTATATAGAGTTTTGAGAAGGAGTTAATCGGGGGGTGCGGTGAAATAAATACTAAATTATAGAAATAGTATTATTTAATTCTTATGCCGACGTTTCGACCCACCTTGCAGGTCTTCATCAGGACTAAAAACTATACAAATATGAAAGGTACATAGTGAAAATAAAATAAATGAATTATAAGTAGATATTAAATAAGAAAAAGTTGTCCGATAAAGAAATAATAAGATGGTATCAGAGATATAGTGGGTGATAATGTAGTTAAAATATCAAGTATTATATATGTAGAAGATACAAACAAAAATAGAAAATAAGTATGTGTAAAAATAGAAAACAAAGGAGAATATAGTATGTAAGTTAAAAGTAAACAGATATTCTTTCTTTTTAAACTTAATATTGATAAAATTAAAAGCCGGAGACTAAGAAATGTGCTGCAAGAAACGGCACTGAACTAATGATACTGAATAAACATTTTGATTTCATGGAAAGTAAACATTGGAATCTAGAATCATTTCATTGAATTAAGGATTAAGGGTTATTGTCCTCTATATTAACATTCCTAATTGAAAACAAAGATTACCTATCCATTCATTAAAAACAATAAACCAATCCAAAGCAGAAATATTTTTAGATGAAAACATGAAAAATCAAGTGGGTGGAATTTTTTGCCTGTCAGTGTGTATTCATGTGATATAAGTTATCCAAATAATAGTTCCTGAAATATAAAAAAATTCTTTCCTGTTCCGCGATCATACCCAGCGTTGCGACAGATTGGGTACAATTAGAGCGAACAGTCAGTTTGAGTTCTCGGTTGGCTAAGGTCGAAATGACTATTTATGAGAGACACTCGCCTACACGACAGCTATTAGGCGTTTCCCAACCAAATGGTGAACAGTGTCGTCAGTATTGCGATCCCTTAATTATCCCTTGTACCCAACACAAGTACCAGTACCATTACCCAGGTACCTTTCACCCTCCTCGGGTACTCCACATCGAGTAGAGCGGTACCTTTTCGCAACCGCTTCGCTCGGGTCTAAGGCGAGTGGAGGGATCTTCTTCGAAACAAGGGAGTATTTTCTCATATTCCATTAAAGCAAAAATGTAAATGGGTAATTTCAGGATGGATTAACAACAGTAAGAATATATTTCCTAAGAGAAGTATTTGGTTGGCAAATAAGTCCTTTCGGTTTTTTTAGGGTGAAATAAACCTAACGTATTATATACATAAAATTAATTTTAATCAACAATATATTGACCATTATTTAATATGAATTTTTTCAATATTTCAAATAACTGCATAATGCCATTTTCATAGAATGTTTGGAATTTATTGTTAAAAAACTAATTCAAGTGGTTTTCGATTTTCTATTTCTTTTGTAATTTTTCCATTCATGGAGTTCTGCAGATACCGGAATAGATGGTAGTCACTTGGGCTAGGTCTAGTGAATAGGCAAGGTGTGGCAAAAGTCCACATCCAAAGCTCAATACTTCATTGCGAGTGACCAATGAGATGTGGGGCCTAGCTTAAGTGTTATCTTTTATCTTTTAGATCTGCCCCCACCACTCGCCGTAACGCGGGAAATTTAAACCTTCCCTACCTTCCCTGGCACAACCAAATACTATTAAAATAATCATTGATGTTCGGAAATTCGTACTATATTTCTTGATTTATACACATTACTGTCTTCATTTTAAATTGTTATACTTTGTAGTGGCTCATGTAAGCATAGGTAACTCGAACAAAAATCCTTAAAATTATAATACTCTCTAAATATTTTGAACGTTGACAAGGAAACTAATAATTGACCAAACTGAAGTATTTCAAAATTCGTTAATGAAGATGTCGTTTACTAAATACTGTCGAACTATAATTTCGCTAAAGACAATCATCACCTGTTCTTTTGAACATGTGGACCAATTATTTCAAAATGGCCGATTGGAACCAGTAGCAGAAGACAGAACTCTTGATAAAGACAAGTGCCAGGACGTGATCGGCCTCAACTTCTGGTTCGATGAACTCCACTGGCGGATATCCAAGGGCTACTTTCTCCAGCCTTCTCTTGTGACAGTTATTGTTCCATGAAACTGGAACACTACAGTCAGCGGCTATGTCTACGTAGTTCATGAGTAAATATAGATAGATAGGTTGATAGATAGATAGAAAGTAAACTTTATTCTGGGACGAGGTCCCTTACGAATAACAGTTATGAACAAAAAAATAAAAACTACATCTGGCCAAAAATTACATTAATCAGTATTAAAGAAAATATACAGTATCTCAGTAAAATTATATAAAAACTAGTAAAAATAACACCATTTTGAAAAAAAAAAACATTATTTAAATGAAAAACAAAACAAAATAATGTAAGCATGGGTTGATTTTTAAAATTAAAACTCAATCAATTTTAACAACCATTCATCTCAGTCAAAACCTGTTTCGCAATATTTATTTCATTGTATAACGTAATTTTGGGATGTGAGAAGGAATTGGTAAAGATGATATTTAAATGAGGTCAAGGAAGAAGCATGGCGGATATCAGATGGCAAGGAATTCCAGAAGGTTGTGGATCGAGCAATAAAGGAATATTCAAATGTCTTAGTTCTATGGGAAGGGATATAAAGGTCGGAAACACGGGATCTTGTTTTCTGGAAGTGGACCACGGGTTTGAACTGTAGAAGACTGTAGATGTAGGAAGGGTGTCTGGTGTTGATCGTTTGGAATAGGAAAGATCCAAGGAAATATTGTCTGCGTAAAGAAGGGAAGAGCCACTTTAACTCGTCGTAAAGGTGGGACACATGAGACCTCCTCGATGTACCGAAGACAAATCTTAAGCACGTATTCATGAGTCGCTTCAATCTATCCTCGAGTACCATCGGGATGCCTCCGTACACCACACAGCCGTAGTCAAAGTGGATATATATATTATTATATCTATATTACCGCTTTGTAAAGGTTATGTAAGTTGACGAATAAATACTGTTAAAATTCACAAGTTCAAGAAAATATTGGCTTAAAAAGCTAGAGCGAAAAATAGGCACTATTCTAAACCAGACTTGGGGAGTATTTAAAATGAAGTTTTTCAAAATATAAAATATATTTTTTTGTATTTTAAGAAGTAAAATATAAGATACATTGATTATAACTGTATTTACTTTAGTATAAAAACTGTATTTTATTTTAAATATACAAAATATGGTAGGCTCCCGATATTATATGCCGATCGTTCACCAGAAAGTATTTTATACTTGTTTTTTGCAATTAAAATACAAATTACCTTTATTATTTTCTGAAATTAATTAAAATAAATTTTGCTTAGGTTTCTTTTAAAACAGTGCTTGAAATGAAATTATCTATTTTATTTTTAAACAGTTTCGATATTTATATTGTATCTTATTTATGAAATCTATATTTTCAATTTGTTTCTGTAATTTAAAAAAATATATATTTAAGAGTCTCTCTTCATCTCGCCAAAAAATCTATCTCAAAAATTACTTTTAGTCTAAGCTACTCAAACAAACGTCACATTAAGTTATTAAATTTTATCTATAACACATTATTAAACTTTTTTTAAATACTTAAATAAAGTTAAACTTTTACCATGAAACTAGAACTTTATTACAAAACATTTCCTTAGCTTTTTCCATTGAAATTTTGTCATAATAAGTTTCACAGAAACTGTTAAAATGTAACTTATTTAAAATAATAAAAGTTGCGGACCCTCTTTTGTTGTTGTCTTAAGCCCCAAATAAGGTATTGAACCTCAATAGTAGTCAATATCGAATTTCGTCAATATATTGGACCGTCAAAGGGCTATATTGTAACATAAAGATAAGATATAAATATATTTATTAATTTATTGATTGATTTATGTACCGCATTTAACAGTTTTAATTACCAAATAAATGTAGTAATAAATTGACATATTTCTGCAGTGGAACATAGTAAGGATACTGAAGTTAAGTATTCATTGCTTCATTCTATCCGTTGAAAACCGTGATAAAACGTAAATAACCTACGTTATCAGATCTCCCATCGAAGGAACGTATCAGGAGCATTAATGAGTAGTTTTTGCCTTCCTGGCCTTCACCTAATGGTCAGGGGTTTCTTGATTGGTCTGTCCCAGTTATCGATGTGTATCTGCTAGGGATGAGATAACGTTATATCCCGTGACACAGACCCCTTCTAATCAAATTAATAACCTAAAACTTCGCGAATGGCTTAACTTCATAGTAATCTACAACATTTTTATTTACGAAAATTATTGGGAAAATAATAATAATAATAAAAATATTGGACTGTTTGACGTGACCGCTTACATCAAGGGATGAGCAACGCTTAAGGTTTTGTGAAAATAAAGTATTGCGTAGAATATTCGAACCGAAGAATGATGAGTTATCTGGAGAGTTCAGACGAATACACAGGCGGATCTACGGGAGGGAGGGGGCTTTCGTGCTGAATCCTCTCCTCCTCCCCAAAATGATAAAATATAACCATGTTTTTCAGAAAAAATATTAAAAACTATCTCTTAAAGTATTCTTGTTCGTGTAATTATATTGAATAGGACTTCAAGAACCACTTAAACACCATTTAATATAGGTAGTTAATTTCTTTCTTTTTTTTTCAAATTAATTATCATTATATGTATATGAAAAAAAAATCTTTCGGGCTGAAGCCCTCCAAAATTAAATCCTGGATCCACTAGTGGACGAATATGCAACGCCGAATTGTGTGAATAGTATCCGGTCAATATAATTGGGTTGATTACAACGTGGCGAATTAAATGGATGTGTAACTTTGTAACGATAGAATAGCTAAAAGATTAATATTTTCTATGGCGATTGGTAAAGATCGAGGAGTAGACCGAAGCGAAAGTGGGAAGATAGCATTAAGGCCGATCTGATTGGGTTTGGGCTGCGAAGGGTGGAGGGAGGTGTGTAATAAACGATTAGTGGTGTCAGCATCGAACCTTTGGGTGTACTGAGCCTTTTATTATTATTATTAACATATCTTTTGTTTCGTTATGTATATCGCTTTACACGAAGTAATATCTCTGTCCTATCCTTTAGCAATTAAAACGGAAGTTTACGAAAGAAGCCTGTCGGAAATCATGCGAAAATGATTTTGAAATAGGCTCGGTTTTTTCTCAGAGCTAACCTCAATGGATGCTTCTAAAGTGCTATTATCTTTTCCAGCTGGGAATTAGTGTCTGCCTTTCAACCATTGTATAACTGATTTAAATGATTTACACATACTCTCCTAATGGGTTGCAATTGTGGGCTTTCGCTCCTGGTATAATGAAACTAGGGGTATCATTTTTCGTTCGTTTGAACCTTATTAATTTAACATCATTTTTACTTTCACTTACATAAGTAAGTAAAAATGCATATATAGATATGTAATATATAGTAAGGGTAAATATTGGGAACGTGAAAATTTTTGATTCTGTGTTTTCAACGGAAATACAAGTTTTGAGTTCTCCTGATTCCAAAATAACCAAGTCCTGCAAAATGGTCTGTATGTGATCAGTCAACCTCAAAAACGAAAAGTCGTATGAAAGTGAAATCTCATATTTAAGGTTTATATATACCATGAATGCTACAGCAACTCGTCAAAATCGATTTAATAGATTTTGATTACACTCAGTATATCAGTGTATTATTAAGCAGTTTTTAAAATAATGTAGGTTTATTCTCATTGATGTTCTCTAACAGGGCTTAATTTTCAATAATAGCTTACTATGAAGTACCTTATTTTTTTATATTTGAAATAATTAACCATTCACATTAATCTTTGAAATAAAAAATAATAAAATATAAAATATGTAAGAATTTGATAATTAACTAAAGGAGAAATAAAAGTCGTGTGATGCGCACACCATAATTAAGAAATAATAACAAAGTGACTTATGAACACGTATTTATCATATATCACCTAAAAATTCAATTTAACTTAAGTTTATCAGGTCGATTGAATCATTCAGTTTAAATATTTATTTAGCATTGAGAATTAAAGTTGACTCTAAAAGATAATATTTTTTAAAAATCCTAATATTAAATTTATATATCTAATAATATAAAATTATTGAGAGAATATTTAGTTTTTGGAATAAATCTTGAATGAACTTTCTAGTCCGTGGTACAGATCCCTTTTTATGGAATTATTAATTAAATTTGAGGAGGATGAAATTTTGTAAATAGTTATCTTATCGTAACCTACAACTATTTTATTTACGAAAACTCTTGGAATTGGAACGTTGTTAATCTGGAGGGGGCAAACTTTGATTATTTAATTAGGTACTAAAAAGTCGTAAATGCCTATTTGCTTTCAACTTGTATCGTAAGATAATTTGATCACAAATTAGACTTGTTTATTGAGGAATATTACATTCTGTCTCAATAGAGATCAAACAAAACATTAATGATATATTTACAGAAAACATAAATAAATAAATTAAATAATAGCAATATAATATACTCAAATAAGAATAAAATGAAATATTGTAAAGAGAAAAATAAATAAAGGTAAGTTAAACAAATAATTTTTTTTTTGTATTGCAACCATCAGGCTCTTGGACATCAGTGTGGTAGGATAAAAAAAAACAAATAATTTAGAAAAAAATAAACAAAATGTATTTAAAAAGTAAAATAAACATTTTAGACACCGGCACACTTATTTATATTATTTACAATCAGCTTAGGGAACTCCGAACTAATGCTGCCCCCCTTGTGAGGAGGAAAATTTTTGATCAGATTTGATTTTTTTTTTTTATTATCGATTTTTATTGTATATAGGTATGTATGTGTTCTTTTTATTTATTTATTTTTAGGTTATTTTACTCTTATTTATTGTATATATATTATTTTTCGGTATAATTTATTTTATGTATTGTACATAGAGTGTGAATGTGATCTGTGAACACTATTATAAATGCCCTTGAGACAGATTGTAATATTTTTCAATAAATAAGTTTAACAAAAAAAAATTATCGATTTTAAACTCTTGTTCAAAGTGAAACTAATATCTAAAGAGAGTCTTTTTTTTTTTTAAATTATATTAAAAAATCTGTTAGCCAGAAAAATATGTTTGTAATTTTTTTTTTTTAATAAAGAAAGAAGTAAGGAGTTTTAGGTAGAGAAGATTGCTCTTCTTTAAAAAAAATGTATATAATGAAGAGTTCTCCATACAATACTTATTATATTGTCAGAACACAGGAGAAAAATTTTATAGCTTTAATTTAATATGTAATTTGCATATATATCAGAAGAGACCTGGGCCTAATTTTCATATCGGGACGTGACAAACTCCGGTTGAAAAATAAGAAAAGGAAGAAAGACCCTACAAGAAGAAGTTGCTTAGTTGACTGACCACCGCGGTACCCGAATTGACCTCGCCAGTCCTCCGTGACGCTTGCCTCAGTAAAACTAACATAATTTACTTCAAACCAGAAAGTTTCTTTCTTCTTTATTATTTTGTTTTACCGACGGTTCTTTCGAAATGAGATGTATACTTATTAAAAATTGGTCACAAAGGTAGAAGGAAGAAAAGAAAATTTTATACATGAACATTTAGTCCTGTAAGAATAATTATAATTAACAACAAAGTGACATTTGTCTGGCATTCGAAAACAATCATGAATTAATTAAGTTATGTTTAAATATAAAATTAATTAATTGTGTTACATAATACAATTTTTTTTTGTCTTCTATTCTTCATCCACACATGTCATGGTAGTGGGAATTAGCAGATTTGTTGTTAAGTAGAAAATGGCATGATAGGCATGACGAAGAATGGAGCCCAGCAGCACCTCTTCCCTGGTCTGTTTACATCCTAAAATCAGAAAAGAAGATCTCTCATCCAGCTCCTTTTCAGTCGCCTCCTGATGAGCATTTCAGCCGTGGCCATGTCGTTGATAAGTCCATTGTGATGTCCGTGTAGTTTAAGATGAAATCGGGAGTAGAGAGTACGTATGTGCTGGTCAATGGTTGGTTGTCTTAGGTCGGTATGTAAAGTCTTGTTGTTGACATACCATGGAGCTGCAGTTATTAGTCTTAAAATTTTAGATTGAAAAGATTGTAGTTTTAGTAAGTGAGTCTTTTTTGTTGCACCGTAAATCTGTGAGGCGTGTGTCCAAATGGGTTTGAGCAGTTAAGTGTATGTATTTAGTTTTTGTTTAATTTTCAATTTTGATTTAGAAAAAAAGTGAGTATAGTATTTTCAGTCTTTCTTTTCAGTTTAACGTGTGGGCCCCAGGTCATCCTTCTGTCAAATATTAGTCCAAATATAGTGTCCTATTTAAAATAAAAAAAGGAGAAGCACAAGTAAATATCATTGAAATGACATATGTGTTTTAGAATGACACTTTTATAGATTTTCTATATAGAATAGTTCTCGGTGCATTATTTATAAATGTATATTTTAGTGGGAAAAAATGTTATTTTCTCATATTAGGAAAATGTTACTGGTTTCATTTCTGAAAATTTTCGATTCATTTTTTTTTTTTTTTTCAAATTTCAATGAAAAGTAAAAATAAGTATAAATTTTATTTATGATTGAGTATCAGAAACGTTCCAAACGAATGAAATTTTCAAGGAAAACTTATGATTTTGATATGCTCAATATTCTTAAATGATAAATATATTAATATCTCTGTGTAATATAACAGATAATAACAAAACAATTTACTACTTTATTAGAAGAAAAAAAAGTAGTGTGCTTTAGACCATTCGATAGGAGTGAGAATATTAACAAGGTGAGATTAATAATATCAATTATAAATTATAATCAATAGCTCGTTATAAAGAGGATGAAATGCTGACCAATTCCCTTGCTTAAAGTATGCAGGTCCGATTTTTGGTTTCTGGGATATTTTAATCAATATCTTCAATAAAACTCGTTATCCTTTGGTTTTCGACACTATTTTTTCCTTTTCGTCTCTCTAACATCATGGCATCGTGTTAAGATAGAATTTTAAACAATGTCCTGTTACATAGAGGATGAAATGCTGAACAATTTCCTAGCTTACAGTATCCAGATTCTATTTTTAGTTTCTTTGCTATTTTGATCCATATGGAAAAACACTTCAATTAGTCAGCAATTAATACCTATATACTTTTGCTATTTTTCATTCGGGGATTAGTTAGGTTTTTCTATTCTGAAAAATGACAGTATTAAATTAATTATTTATTATCTTATTAAATTTCCGAAAGAATTATAATAAAAAAAAAAATCGTCTAAATCGGCCCAGTTCTAACAACGTTAGAGTGTATCGTTCTTTTTATTGGTGTTTTAATAATTTCTCGCTTGTCCGTTTACAGTGATTTAGTTCATCAAAGAAATCTTGCTCTTATGAAAATACTAAAAATTAAAAGAAAAAAAAATTAAAATTGGCAGGAAAGTCATGTGAGTGTACATGGCAAATTTTGTATTTAATTTAATTGGTGGTTTGTATAGATTGTCTTTACTCAAAAATCTTCCATTCCAATGTAGGGCCTATGACTATCTTTCTTCACAATGTCTTTAATGCATTGTCAAGTTAATTCTATTAATTTAAACTTATCTATGTTTATGTCAATAAAACATCTGTTTACCTTTTCTCTATGTACGTTTTCTGTAGTGTTTTCTAGGATTTAAGGGAAAATGTTTAATAAATAGTTAGAAGCTAAGTGTAAGACACTTGTGATACTCTTGCCAAGACCAAGACTGAGTGCGCAATACCAAGACTCTTCTTGGTCTAGCATTTGGATAACAATAATGTACATGGACCTATCTACAGGTTGTCAACTTACCTTTCAATACCTTCAATACAGAATATTTTATTCTTCAAAGTGAAAAAAGATAACATTCGATTTTTAACGGGTTTATTACCTTAGCCCAAACTGCCTTGAGTACGATTTGAGCCGGTTTGACAACCAACGTGTTAGCAAACAGCTCCGCGCTTCATTTGACTAAAGGCAACCACACTCACTGCTGCAACAGTTCGCTTCCAATGGTCACGCTGTCAACCATGCATCCATTATAGCAGAAATTATTTCTTAGATTCAATTCCCTTCGAGAGGAATACCGGTCAAATTTTGAATCAATAAAATACTACATTCATAAAAGGTCAATGGGTGTAATGGTAAAGTTGAGTCAAAGTAAATTTATTTGTTGGTATATATATATATATATAGTCTTCGGTACATCGAGGCGGTCTCATGTGTCCAACCTTTACGATGAGTTAAAGTGGTTCTTCCCTTCTTTACGCAGACAATATTTCCTTGGATCTTTCCTTTTCCAAACGATCAACACCCGACACCCTTCCTACATCTACAGTCTCATACAGTTCAAACCCGTGGTCCACTCCCAGAAAACAAGATCCCGTGTTTCCGACCTTTATATCCCTTCCCATAGAACTAAGACATTTGAATATTCCTTTATTGCCCGATCCACTACCTTCTGGAATTCCTTGCCATCTGATATCCGCCATGCCTCTTCCTTGTCCTCATTTAAATATCATCTCTACCAATTCCTTCTTACATCCCAAAGTGACGTTATACGATGAAAGAAAATCATTATTAAAATTGATTGAGTTTTAATTTTAAAAATCAGCCCATGCTTATATTATTTTGTTTTGTTTTTCCATTTAAATATATAATTTCTTTTTTTTTCAAAATTGTGTTATTATCACTTCTTTTAATATACTTTTACTGAGATACTGTATATTTTCTTTAATATTGATTATTGTAATTTATTTCCAGATGTGGTTTTTATTTTTTGTTCATAACTGTTATTCATAAGGGACCTCGTCCCAGAATAAAGATTACTTTCTATCTATCTATCTATATATATATATATTCTGTTGGCATTACAGACCCTGTAGATCTTAACAAGTCTGCACGCAGCTCTATTGCATCTTTGTTTATTCTACCTATCCATCTGCTTTTCGGCCTCGCACGTGGTCTTTTGCCTTCTATTGAGGCATTAATAGTTAAATAGAGGCTTCCAGATGGATTGAATGAATCTTAACCTCCGTACCTTCATATCATTGGGATATTGGTTGACCACTTTCTGCAAGCAGTTCTTTATTAGTCTTTCATCTCCATGTGTTAGTACTCTGATTCTAAATCGCTCCGGTTATCTTGCGGAGGATTTTTCTCTGAAATCTTTCAACACTTTTTTCTAGGCTGGTTGTTAGTGTCCAGGTCTCATAGCCATATATTAGAATTGGATTTATCATAGCATTGTACCCTTAGTTTGAGATTTCTTGAGATTTTTGGGGATTTGAATCCTTTGAAAGAGAGAAGAAAGCTCTGCGCTAATTATACGCTGGTCTATTTCTACCTGTTGATCATATATATATATATTCACTTTTGCTTAATCTTATTTGACATGATCATGATGATTAAATAATAGCATTGAAATTTCATCATCCAGTAAAAAATTTATTTTATTTGCCATATTAAACCTATCTCTTCCTGTCCTACAGTTTCCTTTAAGAATACCACACTTACCCTTGTTGAAGAAATCCGACACTTTAGACTCCACTTGGACAAACGTCTAACTTAAAATCCTCATACCAGACTGAAACGACAAGAAACCGCTCGACGTTTCCGACTAATCCACCACTTACTAGACAAACGCTCTAAGCATTCAGCTAATTGAAAAAGACTCTTATGCATGACTAATAAGACCTATTTGGGGTTCTACAAAGCCATCGAATTCCTCAAGTATCCAATTCGTATCCAATTATCCAAGGTATCCTTCGTAAAATCTTCAATTTTCCTTACTTTGTAAATAATAAATTCATCCATAACAACCTTAATATTCCTTATGTTTCCGATTTGGCCCAATCCAGACACCTATCCTTCCATAATAAACTGCAGAACCATCCGACCCTCTCGTTTCTAATCTTGCTTCCTTTTCGATCTCTGATAACGCTCCGAGGTGAGAAAAAAAGATGGCCTCGAGATCTCCTATTGTAAATACATTTTTAGAATCCTATCAGCAGTAGGTAGTTTCTCAATATGTGTTTTCATGTTATTATATCTTGTTATCACATTTACTGGATATATTTTTATTCTTGATACAGTTGTAAATACCAATACCATAAATACAACTTAAAAAAATTACCTGAAGCTATCTTCAAGTTCTCCGGTTATTTATTTGCCAGTTTTGAAAATATATTCTAATACAATCGCACCATTAAGCTGTCAAATTGTCGATTTGTTTTTTCTCCTCCCAGTTTCTTTCGTTCAATGGTGTTGTTTTTATTTTTATTTTTCAAAACTATGACTATCGTTGATTTTTGGTACCCTATCTTCGTCGCTATTTCCCATGAATATTCCTTTACTTCATGTAACGTCACAATTTTAATATTTTCTGACTAGGATAATTTTGGAAACATATCTTAATTATAGCTTTTGCCCTGGAATTAGTTAAAACTGAACTGAGAAACATTGTTTAAGTTTTCATGTAACCTGAATAAGTCAAGAAAAAGAAAATCATTCAATTGAATCAATGTTATCAAAAGAAATAGGTGATACAATTTCTATGACCGCGACTGTGTATATATTTTTTCTGTTAATTTTCAACGTCAAATTTCTGCTAAAAGGACCATCCTATATTTAAGATTTTATATTTAATTTTCTTTCTAATGCATAATAAACTTACTGAGTGTTGTATTATTTATTGTAAATTATAATTTCCTACTTTTAAAAATCAAAATGAATAAAAAAATAGTTATACATTACTGAAAATATATACATCATAGCTATTTCCTTATTCATTTAATGTAGTATGTATTTATATTATAAATTAATTATTAACTTATAATATTATAACATATATTATATATTGATTTCCTTGTTGCAGATGAGCCACCTGTTCAACATGTTCGTGAAGCAAGTAGCCGAACATTGCGATTCCTCCAACATGCCCGGTAAGTTGGAATTTCTTCTTAGCTACCTTCACTAAAAGGATTTCTATCCTTCGATATATCTTCCTTCCTCCGTCATCCTTTGTCCTTCCACCGACCCGGCAGTTATCTGAACCCTGATTGGTTTATGAGTCCGGTTCTCCACCAATGAGATAGCTCTAATAGGCAGGCATCATTAACTACGATAAATTTGATTGATTTATTGATGTTGTTATGATGTTTCACAACACTCAACACCATCAAATATCTCTCTGTCAGCTGAATTCCTTCTCATTTATTACTCATAATCAATTAATTAGATTTGGATTTTAATAAATACAATATTTTATAAAGATATTCAAAATACTAAAAGGGGCAATTTGTTTTCTTATTGAAAAATAGGTTGTTGGTCAGAATAACATTTTTGATGTCAGAATGTTAACTATTCAACTATTACTAGTTATTTAAAATTGTCCATATAATTCGGCTAAAAATAAAAATCGATAGAAGCTAGCGATATATTTTCTATCCATGGAAAATATGTTGCATATTTATCGTTCCACGAACTAAATGTTATTTAAATTACATATTTGTTTATATTGCATATTTAATAGTTGATCGTTGCATTATGAAGGACGGAGATGGGGGGGCTGTCATAAGTAGGCTAAATAATGGTAAAACTATTTTATTAAAAGCCAACGTTCTGACCCGACTTTGCAGGTCTTCTTCAGGGAGGTGTGTTCAGCTAGGAGTTTCACTTAGAACAGTTCTGAAGAAGACATGCAAAGTCGGGTCGAAACGTTGGCTTTTAATAAAATAGTTCTGCCACTAGTTAGCCTATTTATGACCGCCACCCCGGACCATCTCCTTTCTTTATATTTGTTTATATCAAATGTAATGTATGTAAAATAAGCTATAAAATCTGTAATATCTAAATACGGCTATAATTCCATTTCTTAAAACGTGTTATTTAAATTTTTCTGTTTAATGCTATATGATTTCATACAGTACAATTTTCTTTTTTGAAACAGAACCACTTAATTTAAAGATGGAAAAATGATTCTTTTAACTAAGATATTACTTATTATCTAAATCAAAGGTAGCTAAAAATATTAATTAAAAACAAAAACGAAACAATACATATAACATTAATTTTTTGGTTAGCAACCTCTTTATTCAGGGGGGCCCGCCCATTCCCCTCCCACAAAGGTGATAGCATGGGATTTCATTCTTTTTTTTTTTTTTTGGACGCCCCTTCCTCGGCTTTTAGGTTACATGGGATATTTACCGAGCCAGGAAGGAGAGCGGGGGATTAAAGCCCCCTAAGTTAAAAAGCTCTCTCATCCCCATCCTTCTTAAAAATGGTGAAATAAAGAAATTAATATTACAGAAAAAACAAAGTGTTTTCCTCAAACACTTTTACGGCGCGATGTACGTCGTGCAACCTCTTTTGAGTACCCCTGCTTTTAATTTTTGATTTGTGACTTATTCGTGCAGAAATTTGAGTCTCAAATCTGATATGAAGTAGTTTTGGAATATATGTTTATTTTCAAAGTATCAATTGATTTTTGTTTATATATATATTTCTCCAGATTATCAGTTTTCAGGAATTATTGTTTTGTTTTTTTGTGTGTGTAGCTAAGTGGTAGGGCACTAAGCTTCCAATGCTCGAGGTCTCAGGTTTGATCCTGGCTCGTGGTAGAAAAATTATTTATTCTGTTTCATTGGCCGTGGAAGAACCCTGGGGAGTAGGGAGACGCCCCCTTCTTAAGATTTTAAGCCCATACTGACAGTATTATATTCATAAGATAAAACAATGTACAGTATTGGATGTTACATTTTACTTCAACTATATAGTTTTGAAATGGAGTCGTTTCCTAATTCTAACATTCTTTCGAAAATAAAATAAACATCATAATTACAAATTTCGAATTTTACCTTGATTTTTATCGACTAGTAAAACCTTTGAGACTGATTAAAAGAATATTGTAAGACTAATGATAGTCTTCTTTGAACACAGCTGCGAGTTGTCATTCGAGGATTAATTAATTACAAAGCTACATAACATTAGACAAATCGTTGCGATGTATTACGTATATACTTGAAGTCCCAGTTGGTTTCAACATGCTAACCCGGAATTTCGCAGAGGACAAAACAATACACAAGCAGGTCCCATCAAGTCTTACTCTCATTGTAAGACACAACTTAACTATGACAAGTGACTTTCACTCCCCAGCACAACGCATGTCCACCAGCCGACATGAAAAGAAAACTTGTCCACTTGACGAACACGATAAAATACTTAGGGCGTACATGTGAAAAACGGATGTCCACGCGGTACTCGCATCACACAAATTATTTAACCCAAACCAAAGAATAAGGGTTGTTAAATTGTCTGATTTTGAAAGATTTAAATAAATGCAAATCACACAACTTTCAATTACCACCCTCTTCTTAGCAGAAATAAGTATTTTCAGAAAAAGGGGATGTGAAAGTAAAAATTATAAACACTATATTGATTTATAATTCGTTGTGTGGGAATTTTTATTTGTATAAGTACCATTATATATACAAATTTTAATATTTATATCGCTGTAATCTATACAATTAAATATTAAATAACACCAACAATAGCATTTATGAAATATTTATATTTACATAATATTTTCGGAGTCCTTATTATATTAAGCTCATGTTTTACTTATGGAAGCGCGTTCTAATCTTTCGGGCGAGCTCGTATTCCTTTAGTTCCTGAATTACAATTATTCTCCGTTACGATCTCTTATTCCTCCTTTAGTTAATTATCAAATTCTTTCATATTTTATATTTAACTATATTTTATATTACAGGTGAATGTAAAATGGTCAATTGTTTCAAACAAAAAGAATGAAAGGTATTTTAGGGTAAAGTAATATTGAAAATTAGCCATTTAAGCTCTGTTAAAAAACATCAATCAGAATAAAAAGTATATTTTATTTAAAACTGTTTAATTTTTTACTGATGTAATGAATTTAATCAAAATCGTTGGAGCTTTTCGAAAAAATCGTAAAAATGTGTTAAATCGATTATATACAGTCCACTTCCGGTCAGACGATTTTGATGAAAATGTTGCTGTAACTACCTAGCATATAAAAATCTTAAATACGCAATTTCACTTTCGTACGACTTTTCATTTTTTGAGCTAGACATACACACACGCACACTGACCATTTTGCGGGACTTTGTTATTTGTAACGTTGGTTAGTTGGACAAAACGTTTATTTCCGTTTGAAAGTAAAAATTGAAAAAAAAATGGTTGAGGAAAAATAAACTTTTTTAGTTCATAAAATAATTTTTGAAAGTCTCTACAAACCAAGAAGAAAAAAACGAAATCGAAACTGTTATAAGCAAAGATGCATAATGTTGTAATTTTTACAATTTTTTTTTTTTGGTTTATTAAATTTAATGCCTATACTTCAAAATATATTTGATAACTTAATTCTATATTTTTTCATTCGATCACTGGCCAATATACTCTATAAATCATTCACACGAGCCATCTAGTTATTATTATTATTTTTGTTATTATCACGTCTATTTGTATTGAACGACTTTATTTTAAAGAATCAATGATAATAAATTATACTTGACAACGATTTAATGTAACAATAAAAATTCCTATAATTATTCGAAGACTTATAAATAATTTTAGTTCATTATTTTCAGTATTGAACCATTTTAATCGTCCAAAAAATTTAACCCACCCTCAGTATTTAAGATTTTTGTTTCACTATATGTATAATTCGAAAATCGAATAAAAAAAATGTTTTCCGTCCCGCCCGCGCCTTTATTCCTAGACTACTGGACTGATTTTTTCAAATTTGGAATCAAAGTCAGAGGTCACTTTACGATGATCCTCATATCTCGAATTACAATCAGTCCTTTCCTTTCAAGATGGTGGCCGAAAAACCTGTGTTGGTTTAGACTGTAATGCCTAAACAAATGTACTCATTTCAATGAAATTTAGCAAAAGTCTTCTCGAAGCCCCTTAAATTTATCTTTAACGTACTTCAGCGAAAAAAGAGTTACAAGGGGTGGTAAAATTAAATTTCCGATTAACTCAAGAAGTACACACTTTTTTGTTGATGTTCTGCATATTTGTTTTTTAATTTAAGAAATTTTCTAAAAAAACAAACCAAAAATCGTTGAAATCGGATATGGTATTCTAAACGTTTTTCATATGTTCTAATGCAAAGCTGAAGGGATGTTTTCTATTTTTCTTAGCAAATTATCAATGATGAAAAGAAATATATTTAGGCTAATATTAGGAATCATCCTTTATTTATTTTTCTTTATGTAACATAGAAAGTAATGTCAATTTTGATGTTGAATTGTTTTGAAAATAATAACAGAAATTATAATATCGCAGAAATTAGCTATATTGCTTCCAATTTCTTTTTACACGGTAACTGTATACTTACCAAAATACGCCATAATATACATTAAACCTATAAATTTAGAGAGATGCTAATTGAGAACCTTCCTTGAAGAACAAATTAGTTGATAATTTTATCAGATAATAATTTAGTATCGAAGAGAAAACAAATTAGTAGAATGAGTTTTACGATAGGCTTAAAGGACGTTTTGATATTTCGCCAAATAATAGCCACTATTATAGCCGTTTAAACGTTAGACGTTC
The DNA here is from genome assembly GCA_928085145.1 of Nezara viridula. Classification (NCBI taxonomy): domain Eukaryota; kingdom Metazoa; phylum Arthropoda; class Insecta; order Hemiptera; family Pentatomidae; genus Nezara; species Nezara viridula. Next base: position 14,874,427 of record OV725079.1, read on the forward strand.
CTATCCAGCCGTCGAGGGAAATTGAAAAAGAAAATATGAAAAAAGTGAATATCCGTGAAAGATGAAAAAGAAAACTAAAAGGAAAGCGACATTCTTCCTTGGCTCCGTCCTTTTCTTTCTTCTCGGCGGGGTGCCATCTTGTCTTCTCCAGGACACGATCCTTGGCCTTCTGGTTTCTTCTGCCGATGTCATGAGCCATTAAAAGTTTCATGTCTAGGCCGGGTGTAATTGCAGAGGTGTGATTGGTTCCCATTAATATACCTTGCCTAAGCCTTCACGCATCATTTGTATATTAGATCGTAAGTGGTTTGTCACTTGTAATTGAGGTCGTGTGATTTATATGAAGAACAAAATATTAAAATTGTACCAGTTGGCCTGTGCGAACAATTCTTACAGTATATTTACCAGTGAACAACTAGTAAAATAATACAAAAATGAGTTAATAATGCAATGTTATTATAAGATAAAAGAATTAATTTTCTTTTTCTCGGTCGAAATACGATAGTTCATTCATATTAATGAACCCAAATATGTTCACAAATTACTATAGGCTGTATATTTGCTAATAATGATTATGATTTTAGGGAATGTAATTAGTAACCTTTTAAACAATCATTTGTGATAGATAGATAGATAAAGTACATATTATCATATTTTCTTTTACGTATAATTAAACGATTTATCGACAGTGAACTTATGTTCGTTTGGCAGGATGTTCGCCTAGTTTATTCGTGGAGATATCTTATCTTGTAAGATATAAGATATTTATATCACACGTTTGGGTTGAAACGTCGGCAAACGCAATAAACATATTTTTTTTACTGCACATCCTGACCATAGAGTCAACTATGGATCCATCTCTCTATTATATAAAAAAGGTTTCAGTGACTCATGTTTTATTTTCATGTTAGAAGAGTAGGAGATCTACTTATACAATGGTTTATTTAATCACATCGGTTTTGAGCTTCTATTACTTCCTGCTGTCCCAATACAAATTAATTATTTCGAACTAAAAATTTGTATTCCAATTAATGGTATTCATCTGGATATAGTAGTTTGAATTTACCAAGTTGACAACAGTTATTTTTCGATCTAGACGTTTCACCTTAAATACAATATATACATTATAATATTATATATTATATTGTGACATAATTATAATTATTTTGAAATAGAAAATGTACAATAAAAATCATATAAATAAAAGGCTCAAATTTTTGCTGGGCTTATATGGAGTTCAACAAGTGAAATATATATTATTGTTACAAATTAAATATCCGACAGAAGGATGACCTGGGGCCCACACTTCAAAATGAAACGATACACCTTAAGGTGTGTTTAAGTTGTTTAAACAAGCGACTGAAAATACTGTACTCACTCTTTTCTAAATCGAAATTGAAATTTCGACAAAAACTAAATACATACACTTACCTACTCAAACCCATCTGGACATACGCCTCTCAGATTTACGGTTCGGCAAAAAAGACGCACTTACAAAAACTACAGTGATTTCAATCCAAAATTTTAAGACTTATAACAGGAGCTTCCTGGTACGTCAACAACAAAACTTTACATAACGAATTACGACAACCAACTATCGACCAACAGACACGAACTCTCTACTCTCGTTTTCATCTCAAACTACACGGACACACAAACAGATTTATAACCGGCATGGCTACAACTGACATGCCCATCAGGAGGAGATTAAAAAGGAGCTGGATGAGAGATCACTTCACCTAAATCAAAAAAATAAATAATGGCCAGGAAGAGGTGCTGCTGGGTACTATCCTTCCTCATGCCTTTAATGTCAATCCTTATTTTATCACAACACATCTGCTGATTGTCAACACCATGGCAGGTGCGGATAAATAATTAAACAGAAAAAAAAATTTGTAACAATGCGCGATAAAGAAATTAAAAATTTGTCCGAACTGTGATTCGTTCAGTTTATTTTTTGTTAAAAAAAATATACAATTTGAACTACAAAATACATGTAAATTAAAATGATACAATTTGAGCAACGAGTAGTGCAATTAAATGAGCAGTTGCATAATTCGTAAAATGGACAGGGGAGTACCCACTTAGTCTCTAAATAATATGTTTCTGTTTTACATTTTATCACAAAAATGTAAATTTCTTTTTTTTTTATTAGTATAAAATGTGGCTAGAACTAAGAAACCTTCTAACAAGTGCATTAAGACATCATCCATAAGATTAAGACACTGATACAATATACTTCTCGTGCCACGGGCTGCAATCTTATCCACGGATCTACAGCTACCTGCTCTAATGAGGGAACCGCTGTGTTGTATTTATCGAGCTCTCTTACAGTCTCGACTTTACTTGTGGTTCTTAGCGACAGCACGAGAGGAATATCATTGATTCTATAAGGTTATAATCATCGTTTTTGTATTCAGAACCTCTATCTACATATATACTAAATAAAATAAATGATGATAGTTTCAAAATAATGACATATTTATAAGATGAAATTTCTTAATAGTTCCATCATCAGTAATATCACTTCACTAATCAGGTGCTTCATCGCTTACTAAAGGGAAATTCAGAAGCAATCTGATGATAAACAACGTAAAGCTAACAGCCAATTATGGCTCCCTTAGATTTGACTTCAGCCGTAATTGGTCGATGAGGTAATGACTATGACATCACCTGTCAAAACGCGAATGACTACTCAGCCAAGCCTAGACATTATCATATCCTGACTTCAAAGTCGGTCGACTTCTTCGGCGATGAGCTCCTCCAGACGCTATGTCGCCTTCTTAGGAAGGATTTGGAAACACATCCGGCTCAAGAAGATTTAGAAATCTTTGGAATGGAGATTTGTTTAGTATTGTCAATCCACAAGGTCTTGTTGGCCTGGTTTTCGATCCTTCGGGCGTTTTCTAAAACTGTCTATCATAAGTTGAGTTGTTATTATAATTCCTCACGAATGTCTCTTCGAATATTAATGAAATCTCCGTATATTTTATTCTGATACATTTTACTCAAGTTTTACAAATAAATAATAGATAAATTTAAAATATATAATCAAGGCTATGATATACTTCTTACCTGATAAATTAATCCCTAAGGTAGATTTTTTATCCTGTGTGTAATATGTCAACATCTATATTGGTTAACTCTTGTCAAAACCAGCCTAGTACTGTGTTTCATATTGATTGCACGTGAATATGGAAGAAAATATCATTTATCATCGGCATATTTTGTTGTATTATTTTAAAAAAGGTAAGCTGCAGACGCACCTGTAAAAATTTGTTAGCCAAATTTCATTCAGAAAATTTTGATATCAATGATGCTCAATGGTCTTATAGAACATGAATACATCTATGTATGTATTGTGGGTTGATGGTTGACTGAAGTGAATAATTAAAGAGAAGGATACTTTGGGTGATCAGTCAAAATAACAAATAGTAAAAATAAACAATGATATTTCTTTTTTTTTAATTTTAGAAAATAAATATTATTATTCTTTACTATTTTTTTACCTATTTATTTTTATATTTTTGACTGATTCGCTCCACCATCCTTCTCTTCAATCTATAAATATACTATCGGATCCAGGATTTAACTTTAGGGGGCTTCAGCCCGAAAACTTTTTTTTATATTTACGACGGTAATTACTTACATTCTCTCTCTGCTGTAGCAAGTCTACAGATGAGGCGTATATTTCTTAGAAATGTGCATACACCATGTAAAAGCATTACATTGTTACTTAAACCATTTTTTATATATAAAAAAATAGCTTATTACAAAATGTGTTGGCTAAAGATACTTAAAAGGAATGGCACTTAAAATATATTAAAAAGAGAAAATTAAATAATGGATGATTAAATAAAATAAATAACAGTATCATACGAGTGAACAGTACCAATCTGTACTGAAAAAGAGAAAATATAATAAACAAATAAATTAATAAAAAAATCTATATGATTAGGGAAAAAAATACATATATAAAAATTATGTGGAGAAGAAACAAATTTTACAAATCTATAATTTAGTATCTATAAAATAAATGATAAAATACATAAGGCTATGCTACACTAAACATTACTTTTTTAATTGTTATTCTCAGAAGTTTATTAATAATATAGTATTATTATATATATAAATGCATAGTAAATTAACAGTTGTTAAAAACATCAGTAAGCCCTGGACCAATCGTAGATAGCATCTCATCACCAAGCAGCCACCACCAAATTGTCAACACTACAATAACCCTCTCACTATCAATCATATTTTCCAAGAATGCCCTTATTATTCTTCAAGCATAAATAGATTATCTCTAAAACTCATCAGTAGCATTAAACAATAACGAATCAAACATAAAAATAGTAATAAATTTTCTTAAAATTCGTAGGCTATTAAATAAAGTATAGAAAGAAATATAATTTCTATTTTTTTTTTTTTTATTCTATGAAACATATTTCATTTTTTTTATGTTTTTGAATATCTTTTTCATTCATTATTCTATCTACCTGTTATTAATGTTTGATTATTCATTCTTCTCTTTTTTCTCTTCTAAAGATTTTATAAATATAACGTTTTAAGCATTAAAGCTTTCACCTTAAGACTTTTCTTTCCTGATAGGATACCCCCTCCTCAACCTATTTCTCCTTGTATTTCTACGGTCAACGATACTTTCTTCATTATAAATTATCATTGATGAGAGACCAAATCGTTGGTTGATCATGCCTATCGATGCTTATTGTTACAAAACAAATAATATAAAAGTGTCGATTTTTGATGAAGCAACGATCCTTTGTCCTCGGTGAACAGTAATATTTATCATTATAAAAATTAACTTCAGCCTTCGCCGAAGATATTATCATAAGATTGCACTTTGTAAGAGAGCCTTTCACTTTTTTGTACCAACGAACGAAAAAAATAAAAAAAACACCATACAATAAAGGAAGTGACATGGTTCTGCTAACACAACCGTATCCTTCCAGCCTCTCAACATCCAATTACAATTTCAAATAGGAAATAGCTCTTTAGATAGTGCCTGTCAGCCAATGATTTGTAGTATCGATAGGTATAATTATAATTGCATTTGTCTTGTTAGTTGAATAGTATCGATTATGACACTGTGCTATACTCAAGAACAATCCAAACAAATATAAAAAATACGGAAGGCATTGTTCCTCGTCATCCCCTCTCCCAACCACACTCAAGAAGCCTCGTGGTTAGTTGATGAAACAAATCATGCTCGTATAGAAGCATCTCTGATCAATCGGCTTAAAGTGATTTAGAAATAGAAATGGAAATAGAAAATAAACTTTATTCTGGGACGATGTCCCCTTAGAAAAAATACATATCTGGCCAAAAACTAACTTAATAAAGATTCAAACAATATATACGGCTACTTATATAATAGTATGTAAATTACTAAAAAAATAAAATAAAATCTTCTTAACTATACTTATAATTTTACTGTAAAAAATGACTAAAGGAAAAAAAAAAAAAAAGAATTACATGTATATAAAGAAAAATCAAAAACTCCGGAAAAGAAAAAATATCAAAACTACGTAAATGAAAAAATTGACTTATGTTAAAACCTACACAGTTAAAGCATATGACAGAAGATGATCAACGGGATCACAATATTGCATTATCCCAACATAAAAGATATAAAATAAGAATAAATAGATAAATACAATTAGGAAGGAGCATTAAATTAATTTTATGAGAAAATAATTGCGACAAAAAAAAAAGAAGTGATTTAAAGAAAATAAATTATTTATATATTATGATATTGTAACTTACGCAATGGATTGAAGGATGCTATTTCAGGATCTGATTTGGATGATCGGATGGCGTTGTGGGTGGAAAGGGATATCAGCGGTAAACAGAACTTAAAGAACGGGCCCAAGACGCTACTTTGAGGAACACAGTCCTCAACTGTACAACAATTGTGTTTAAAATAGCGATGATGAGCAATGAGGTTTAACATTATTAAACAAAAACAAACAAAAAATAATTTTATCTCGGCTTAGAATTGGACATGCAGCCTTTACCCATGGCGACCTAATGAGAGGCCTGGAACCACCATTTTGTAAAATTTGCAACACATCACTTACACTGAAACACATTGTAACAACCTGCAGACTATACTCTGACACCAGAACAAAACATAATATACCTTCCAACATATCTGACGCACTTTCAGATGACGAAGAAAAGATACAAAAAGTATTTGAATTTATAAAAGACATTAAATTTGTCGACCTAATTTGATTCCATCTAAAGCCGCTAATGACCCGCTCGGGTAGATGCGGAATGTAACGATAAATAAAAATAAAAAAAATCTTGTACCACATTATTTGAAATATATTAACAAAGATCAATATCACATTTAAGACCTTCATATATTTTTTTTTAATTTTGATTTTATGAAAATCACCAGTACAATCGATTACCCAGTTCCGGTCGACTGACGTAGCAGAAAATCGATGGGGTCCGATTGCCAGAGATGCTGAGTTTCAGAAGTGTGTGCTAAGTTTTTTCCGGTCCAAAAGTTCTTAAACCAACAGCTATTATCTGTAACACATTCCGTCCAAATCGTAATTCAGATTTATAATTTTTTTTTTTTTTCAAAAAATGGTTATCAAATTAATTTTAATAATTAAGATCACAATTACAAGATATTGAAAATTCTATTCGGCAATCAGCAATGGTGCAAGGCTATATTTTGGTACATTCGTACAAAACTTTAAGGCTCGATTTTTTTTTCATATTGCTGATGAATGAAGTTTACGAATATCTGATATTTTAATGCAGATTTTTACCCTTTCTGAAGATACCTTTTCGAGGAGGGTATAAACTGATAAGTAAAATTGAATACAAAAATATTATAATTAATTAGGGTCGTTAATTATAATGGACGGCAGTAATTAGAAGGCTTTCAACAAAATATACTAACCTTATTCCAGAGATTGTTTTGAATTGAATTTGAGAGTTGACTATTTTTAACAGAAAAGAACCATCTCTTGGTAGAGGTATGATAAAAGAAAGTTTTTTGGAAAATAAAAACCAAAACGGTACACATTATTACACAGTGATTTATTATTTCAAAACAGTTATTCATCGAAAGTAACATTTCTTTCCTAGCAGCATGAAGGAAAATGTATAAAATAATTTAATTTTAATTGGCCTAAATATTTTATTTTTTCATTATCACTAATATCAGTAATAAGAAAAATATACAATATTTCTTCAGTTGATGTAACACATTCCAAAAATCAAAACCCAAAACCAAGGATATAAAAGTTGCAGTAGAACATATGGAAAATATTTAGAACACCAAATTTTTTTTTTTTTATTCGATTTTATAGTTCTACTTACTCTGAAAGATAAAACATCAAATTTTGAGGAGACGGTAAAGGTTTTGTATTTTTTGGTCAATTACAATGGTTCATTATTGAAAGTAATACACCAAAAGGGTTCGATTTGGTTTCATTTTAATAATTCATTTTGGTTTATTATTTTCAATATAATTGTAATCTAAAATAATGAACTATTATAATCGACCAAAATATACATAACTTTTATCCTATATTTTAAAAAACAAGAAAAACTCTAATCAAAATAAAGTAAATTAGTTTGTAAATCTGGCATCAGCTGATAAAATTGTTGATATAATAACAATATTTTTGGCTGGAAAACTTCCAGATTTTCAAAGTCTCTTAAACTTGTCTTGATTTTATTTAAAATATATGCAATTATTTTACGGCGATTTGATTGCCTTTCTGTTAAATGGCGTTTAATTCATATGTGCATGTTTTAGGTGAAAATTTTCTAATATTATAAAATAAGGCTGTGTTTATATCTTCACCATATTTATTTCAATTTACATAGCTACGTTTCGGCGGTAAGCCATCTTCAAGCCATCTATAAGATGAACACCATTAATTTTATATTTTGATGTAATTTTACACTCTGTGAAGGTGGTATTGGTGATATTTAATTTAATATTCTATGAATTATAACTCTAATTAGGTTAAGTAAATTTTTAAAATTTGTAATTAATACTACCAGTTAAATTGTAAATTAATAGTACCACTAGATAGAATAGGCGTTTGATTCTTTTTGAGGTGAGGTAACGGCGCTCAAGTTATACACTACCCGCACGACTTTCTCTACGTTTGCTAGGGATGAGATATCGAAGGTCCTATATCGATAATATTTATTTTCATTTATATTATAAACATATTTGAAATAAAAATGTCAATATAATTATAAATTCTCTAGCACATAGCCGCATCATAAAAGAGATTAATTCCCTCTTTAAATTAATTAATGGAAATATCAATTTTTCTATCCTCCTTAATATAATTAATTTTTTAGTTCCAGTACATTATCGTCAACCTCAGCTTTTTGCCAGAAATTTCCATCCAACCAATTTTGCCTAATATTCACCCATAGATCGGATTCAACGAAAAGCTAATTTATCTGTATCTTACATAGATTTTTTTTTACAGTTCGTAGCCTTGGGTTGAGAAGGGTGCCACGCTCGCTATACAACTCTTCTTAGGGATAACATACAGTCAATATTATCGAAATATCTATATTTTCCTCTATTACACGCTACATTCTATATGAAACAGACAAGATGAGTATAATTTTTTTCATATGATTTCTAGAGCTTTCCGAAAACGATATTTTTAATTTTTATTTCCAAATTAATATATCGAAAGGACGATATCGATATTTCGATAATATCGACTATCAATGGCGATCCCTAATGTAGCTTTCCTTAATACTAGTTATTATTTCAGAATTAATTATGTAAATCTTTAATTATAAAATTCTAGTTTTAAGAAATTTAAATTTATTTCTTTAATATATTTAATATTTAAAAGAACAATATGGGATCATATAAATTAGTTTAATTTACTTATCTGAATATTATTCAGTGCCACACATATGAACAGGAATATTCTTTAACCAAAATTGTTTTACTTTTAAATCAGCGTTATTTAAATATTTATTATTATGAACGTAATAAAAACGTTTTCGTTAGTTGGTTTTAGTGAAACTATTTTTTCATTATATCAACAAATATGTTAGTTAATCATTTAAGGTCCTTAATACTTTTAAGGACTCTGATCATACTCGAAACTCTATTTCATTTACTTAACATCTTCAGGCAGGAAGTCATTTTGTAGATCTACAGTTTAATTTAATTTAAGTATTTTTCGACAGTCTAATTACACAATGCTATAAATAGTTTAATTTTTATTATTATTTTTTTTACAATTTTATTTAAATTATTTAAACAATCTCCTTCGGCGCACAAAGGAGCACTAATGTAAAAATACGCCAAGGTCTCAAGATCTACACTATCAGTCCATTAGTATTTTATAGTCTCTCAAGAGCCGATGAAGCAAGTTTCCTAAAGCGGGTTTCTTGTATCTCGGTGATTTAATGATTTAATGGTGGGGGGACTCCATTGTCTAGAGCGGTCTCTTTCATTATATATTCTTCATAAACATTTTTTTTTCTCGCAATATTTAATATTAATATAACATTTCTCCACGCCTAGAATTTAAAATTTAACTTATATTTTTACGTTATCTTTTCACTATTATTTGTCGATAGGTCAACCTAAGAATTAATCACACTTAACATCTTAAATAATACAATCAATCAATACTGACCAGAATCTTTCCAAGAGTAGAACGTCCACTATAAAAATTAGTTAATTTAATAATTAGTTTTAAATCATAATTAGTAAATCTATACATAATAATGTAACAATAATATAGAATATATTGCATTTTTTAGGAATTATTAAATATTTAAAACGTAAAAAGAAATCTCGTAACATAACGTAAAAAGAAAGGATAAAAAAAAAACTAAGATATGTGCTTTAGACCACAGGATATAAGTGAAAACATCAACAAGGCGAGATTAATAATATGAAATATAAATTATAAATAATAGCTCATTATAAAAAGGATGAAATGGTGAATAATTCCCTAGCTTACAGTATGCAAGTTCGATTATTAGTTTTTGAGGTATTTTTGTTTACATCTTCTATAAAACTCGTTATCATTTGGTATTCTGCACCTTTTTTTTTCTTTTTCGCCTCTCTAACACGGCGTTGCGTTGAGATAAAAATTTTAATAATAGCCCATTACATAGAGGATGAAATGTTAAACAATTCCCTCGCTTACAGTATGCAGATCTAATTTTTAGTTTTTGAAATATTTTAATCCATATCCATAAAAATACTCCAATTAGTCGACTCCAGCCGACTTTATCCGAGCATTACACATCAGAGATCTGACAGCTGGATCTAATTCAGTTTTCACAAAAAAAAAAAAAAATACAAAACGCGCCTAAAAAGTTAATAATAATAAGCACCAATATTGGGACTCATGTCTTAGCATATCAAGAAGAAGAAATTTGAGGTAAAAATATAATTTTGAAAAGAGATCAAGACTTAAAATAGATTATATTTTTACTGTGAAAAGTACATGCTGAAATACATTAAACTTTTTGAAGAGTAGCTGAACTATTGCTCCATATATTATTATCGATGTTATGCAAGTCGAGATCGCACATCGATCTTTCCCAGACTGTATAAACGCAACGGTTTACATAAGATCCATCCAACCTAAATAAAATTAATATTTCTCGCGTGGCACACAATTTGAGTCCCATTTTATCGATAGTTGGTTCAGTGCTACTTGACTTATCGAACCGCCAGCCAGGTTACGTCAGCTCTTGCATCAGAGGCAAAACATCCGCGGAATATCTAACGCATGCGTGCACAAGACGGAATACCTAAACAGTGGGCACCAGGAACGGAGATAACTTATCGGGTGATTATGCTGCCCTCTTGGGAAGTATTCCAAAGCTAAATGCGCGACATGCGACGATGTTACCGGCATACTTACTATCGAATCGCCTACCTTTTAGGGGAAAAAGCTTTTTGTCTCCATAAGCCTTCACTGTCTTCAAACTTTAACTTTCATCTGAATTTCTTTTAGTACTACTTTTCATAGCCAAATATTCGACTGAAGGTACCTGGAGCCCATACTTTGTTCCATATCAAAATTGAAAGACAAAAATTAAATATATACACATGCCTACTCAAACCAATACGGCATACGCCCAACAAAATTTCGGTTCTGCAAAAAAAATTACTTACAAAAACTACAATCATTTCAATACAAAAATTTAAGATCATAACAGTCTTGAGCGTTTCTCTCAGTCTCCACTGGCTTTCAATACCAGTGACGTGGCTGAAAAGAGTGGCATAAGGAACTCCTGGAGTTTTGCTTTGCCTTCCACATGTGAAGGACAGAGCTTAACTCGCAATTTCTTAGGCGAATGTAAATATTTTTCTTATTTATTTATTTAATATTTTTATTATTTATTTATTTGTGTATATACTGTATGAATAAACACTTTTAGCCTTAATACTTATAGCCTTACTTAAATGGTATATTGTATTATTATTATAAAAATTAAATAAAATAACACTAGCTCTTTGGTACGTAAACAACAAAACTTTACATAATGGCTTACGACAGCCAACTATCGACCAGCACATTGTTTTTAATTATTAACATTAATAGGGCATCCACAAGTTCTTTTCATTTGTCGATATCAGCTGCAATCCTTGTTTCATTCCACGATTTGCCAACGAGGCCTAATGTCACATGTTTGATATGTTGGTAATTTTCATGCCCTAGAAGCTAGTGGAGGTGAATCAGGTTCCAATTCTCAACCTGTTAATTATGGAACAATCCTTTTACATTTTTTTTTTTTTTTTTTTTTTTACTATTTCAAGTTCAGACTTGAATTTTTTTTTCTCAATTATTTATCGATCCTTGCATTTTGCAGTTCCTTAATAAATGACGGATGAATGAATAAATGAATGAAGATTTTATTTGTTTTAGAGGAATTTATTAATATGAAAAACATATACAACTTATATACAAAGTAAAATTCATTGGTATTCAGTGACAATATCCTCTCCTGATAACAAGCAAGCACCTGGCTGTATGCCTTAATATAAACAATGAAATATAATATAATAACCCATATAATACAATAATTAAAATAATACAGCAGAACATATCAAGGAATAGAATGACAAATAGTAATATAGATTTTTGATAGGCATAGTATACAATATATAAACATGTCAATAGTAAATAACAATTTCAAGTGAGAACACCAAAGCGGTTATGGTTCAGAGCAAAGAAAAGTCCCTCAGGTTGAATGTAAATATTGAATGAATACATAAGGATGAATATGTGAGAAGTATTTTTTTTTTCATTTATTATAATTCATTTTATATTTATATATTTACTTCCATGTTTCTTCTTATTTTATTTATTTCTCAATTCGTATATAAATAGTATGAATGTTCATATAGAGCTATAATACCCAGTGCCCTTCATTGTGCCAGATTGTATTATTATTCTTCAAATAAAAAAATATATAAATAAAATAAATTAATGAAGTGAAAAAATAAATAATCGGAAGAAATTTCTTATTTGTATATATACACACGTATATTTAAAAATATATATTGACCAAATAGGATTTCATAACAAGTCTTGATGATCAGTTGTATTAATAATTAAATTTAAAAAAACAAAAAAAGTTATAAAACATACTATTTTGGCCACTATTATCCTACATCTTTTTCTGTTTTGAATCGTTAGTAAAAATCATTTCATTATTATGAAACAAATTATCATTTATTTCATAATGCCTAAATCTCTTCTTTTTTTCTTTTTTTTATTACGATGAAAATATCGTATAGAAAATACATAATCATTGATTGAGTTGCCTCGGCTATTATAAAATCGGTTCTCAGACAGTTGAAATGGATGCTAATGAGAAGAAATAGACCTATAATTATTAGCAATGAGGAAGAAGGCAACAAACTAATGACTGAGGAAGCAGAAGGATATTTGAAGAAAGCTGAAAGGATGATGAAGATTAACGAGCGGTAACCTCTTCACCTGTTGATGGAGCTCAATGGCTTCTTCAGGCTGAAGATATCCTTTGTATATTCCGTCCAAGTTCAAGGATACTCTTCTTCACTAACATTCAGGTATTCTGTCATAATATAATTGTGTCGAAATTCTCGAGCTCCAGGCTTCCAGGGGCCTGATTTAAGTAGCATTAAAATATGATACTTGAATTTTTCTATTGATTATTGTAATTTTTTTTTCGATTATTTTAAAAATATGAAATCACTTAAACACTAGGTCACTAAAACTTTTATAGCCTGTTTTTCCTCATGGAAGGCCCATTTCAGAATTGAATTCATTTATTAAAGTATATCTAAATGTTTGAAAAAGTTTATTAAAATCATCTTTTTTGATTATACCCCTTAACCAATTTATTAAGTTGTGGTACTAATTTGAAGAAAAATTTAACTTTTTAATTTCTTAAATAGTAGGTTTTTTGTTTGGATGCACCGTTTATGAGTTATGTCCTTATTTAGTCCCTATTTCTTGTATAAACGATATTTCTTTTTATCTGCCATGAGTTCTCCTGAAATATATAGTTTGTTTTCGGTTATTACCTACCTCTCCATTTCTGGTATACTGGGAGGGGGGAGTTATTCTAGAGGTTTGTACTAACCAAATTCATCCTAAAGAGAGTAGAAAGGTCGCAATTCATTCCGTGGGTACAACACGAAATAAATTTCAACCCGTTTGTTCAACAAATTTTCGCTTTGCCACTACCTGAATTATTTTTTTTTTACTTAAATTTTAATATTAGTATTTTAGAAGTTTTGTCTGATAAAATAACAGATGGTATTTTTTAAATAATTTGAATGCATTTTCCCTATATTTCTTTCCTAATATTTATATATATATATATTATACTTTTTGTAGCTATTATACACCTACAGCAGAATAGAAAAATTGTTAAACAGTTGTTTTGATAACATACTGTATAACATACTTCAACGAAAAGAAGCTGGGAAAAAAATTACGAGGGGTGTAAAATGAAATTCCAAATAACTCAAAAAGTCGAAACTTTTTTGTCGATATTGTATTTTTTTTTTATTGAATAATAATACAATCAGCCACTGCTGGAGGGCTATAAGTATTAGGGCTAAAAGTTCTCATTCATACAATATATACACATAGTAGAGAAATAAATATAAATATAAAAAGTAATTAAATTATACTGATGAAGAAAGTAAATAAACAGAAAAAAAAGTAAACAAATAACGCAAAATATAAACTTCTAAACACAATCATACCTATATACAATATATACATTCGCCCAGGAATCTCCGGGCCAGGCTTTTTTCCCCACATGTGGAAGGCAAAGCAATACTCTAGGAGATCCCAGTGCCAGTTTTCCAGCCGCACCACTAGTATTAGAAGCCAGTGGAGACTGAAAGAGGGCACTAGAACCACAGACGCTCAGGACGATATTGTATTAGGTTTCTAAAAGTTTGCGGAATTTTCTTAAAAACAAAAAAAAAAAATCATTAAAATCGGACAATTAAGAGCAAAGATATGGTCTCTAGTTTTTTTATATGTTCTACTGCAAATGTTATATCATTTGTTTTGGTTTTTAAATTTTGAATGTGTTACTGAAGTAATACTGTTTTTTTTTAGCATATTACTAATGATTAAAAAAAAAAAGTTTAGTCCAATAATTAGAATCACCTTTTATTATTTTTTTATTTTATTTTTTTTGCAACTAGGAAGGTAATGTTACTTTAGATGTATAATTGTTTGGAAATAATAAACCATTTTGAAATAATTCGCAGCGTTTTTTCATTAAACGCCACTAATATCTTCTACTGTTGACCGGTATTGTTTTTTTTTTTCCAGAAGTAATAATTTGTCACTACCAGTTAAGTACGTATAAATAAACCGAAGGTGTTAATACTGAAACCATCAATCGTCTTTTATAAAAATTCACTAACAGTTAGAAAAATTGTATCAATGGTTTATTAATAGTTCATTATTTCTACTCCCCAACTTCAATATCTCGAGTTTACAAAAATAATATAGATTATAAATAGTTATTATTGCTTTCATCTAGATAAAGAAATTATGTGTTTATAGTAAAATAAAATTATGATCCTTATCACAGTGATATGTAACAATGTAAACATAAAATATCCGCATAGTAGCATCCGGATACATCCGTTTCCGACAGGAAGGAGAAACCGCAGAGGCGGAAGTGGTGTAAATAAAAATGCTTGATGCAGTGCTGCCAGACCAGCTGTTATTTATAGGATTTAAGACTGATGCTAAACCTCTCTATAATAGCCACAGAAATAGCCATCAAGTGCGCTATTTAAGGCTTTTAAAAGCAGATTACGTTATGTAATCATACTTATTGAAAAGTTCTGCGTCGTAAGTTCCTGTAATAGGGTACTTGCCAACTTATTTAACTGCCAAGATTTATTTTAAGATTTTGTTAAAAGGTCTTTTCCTTCATCGATTATAATAAAAGCGAAAAAAAATAAAATGTCATTGAGAAATATTTTTTTGTAACTCCTTTAATCTTGGCGTTTTCCCAACAATCAAGATGTTGAATAATAGTTGTACTTAATATTTCTAACTAAATTGCTTACTAACAAATATGAAATTTTTCAAAGAATATTTAAGTAATATTTTTTTATATTTGATCAATATTATATGTTATTTGCCAACAATAAAATAAAAAAATTAGAAACCCAAACATGGATTAATTTTTTATCAATTTATCTATTAATCCTAATATCATTATATGCGTTATCATATTATAATTATATTTTAATTATCTATCAGGTGTAATTCAGATAATGTTTTGAACAAGAAACTAGAAGTGTGCTATATGTAATGAATACTTACATTTTAAATCCATAACCTACTATTTTCATGTGCATAATAGCTTACTAAATATTTTTAAATTATGAATACTTTAATACGGTCAATAGGTCAAGAGGTTAATACGATCAGTTTTATATTTATTATAATATATTATTTTCCAAAGGTGGTCATTATTCTTTATGAAGATGATGATTCCTTTAAAATTCTATTCAAATTTCGAAACCCTGTAGTCTAACTTTGACATTTTGAGATGCGTTTACTTTATTTCTACATTATGGATTTAACAATTTGACAAAAGATAAATTAACAAAATTACTTTTATTCATTTCTATTTTTCACATCTTCCAGTCTTCAAGCGATATCTCGTAGATTCAACAATCTTCGTGTTTGTGTTAAAGACAGATTCAGGCAATAAGTACCATGACCGAATTATCACTTCTAATATTATTTTTAAAGAAATTTAGTCAAATAAAAAATAAATAAAAATATGACAAAACCAATATTTCCTTTTGGATGATTTACGATGAGATATGTAGTTAAATAGTAAAACATTTTACGATAATACTTTGTGTCTTATTATTTATTACTATTTTTCAATCAATAGATAATAATGTAATAAGTATAATAATATAGAGATAGGCCACTCAGAATACTATTTGTGACAATCCTGTAGTCATGAAAACAAGCTTTAAATCTTTAACTAATAATTATATTATCAAAATGATTAACAAAAGAATTTGTAATTTTGACAAAAGTACTTGCTGTTGCTGCAAAATCAAATTATAATATAAACATTTTAAATTAATGCAGCATTCTTTAAATCAAATTTAAAGAAGTTGTTTAGATTGGGAAAATTCCCTGATACATAAACATAATAATGTAAACTGCTTTGGAAGTCTAATTAGCGTAAATTTAATAAAATAGCTAAAAACAAATTTCAAAATACATAAAAATTAAATTTCGAGACTATTGGCTGATTTTGCAGTTATATTGTAGTCATATTTATTCTTCCCTTCTTATGATTTATCATTAACATGTTTCATGGTGGTCCAAAATTAATATTTGGACCATCCTGAAACTTCAATTTATAATTTTATATAAATAAATGGATTACTAATAATAAGGGGAAAGAATCTTCGAAGTTTTTTAATTAATGAAACATAGAACTATATTTTAATTAAATTATTTATTGAAAAAAACTCAAAATTTTGTTTTGTTTGTTGTAGGTAAGTCTTTCAATGACCACTATGAACATTAATAAGGAATATGAAGAGTAAGTATCTAGCTATAACTCTTAGATTTATTAAAAACTCTTAAATTTTTCTTATAAATAATATCCATAAATCTAAAAATATAATGCTGAGATATCATCAGAATCATCAATAGAAATAGAAGATGGTTAGAGGGTGCGGTCTCAAGGAATTCTGGGAAGAGATCCTTGAGGCTATAATAGTCACAGGTCGTTGGGTCGTTGCTACATTTGTAATGAGCAGGATCTTCCGCCATTGCTCCAATTATCCAATATTATCCAGGCAATTATAATCTCGTTCAATTGCCCTCCAATAATTATCAACGGGTAATCAATCACTAATAAATCAACTGTCAACATCCATTTGAGAATTTTTCATCAACCTTCTATACTCCAACCGTTGCTGGCATTACTTAAAGTTAATCATAGCCCTTTTGTTGAAGTACAGGGTCAGACTATCTTAGCAATACTCTCGCATAGGGCGTGATCGCCGTAGGGGATTCAGGATACCGTTATTGAGAAAATAGCACTTTATAATCTAGCCTCTCTAAGGACAATCTTGCTTTACTTGAACCTCCATTATCTTGCAAAACTAAATATGGAACGTACGCTACTTCAACATTGCATGATCCGTTTCCTTGAACCCAACCTAACCTATTTGAAACACTTGAAAGATATATTTTTATTAACGAGTCTATGTATAAATAATAACCGGTGAAATCTAAAGTAGTTTTTACTTTCACTTACCTACATATGAAATATATAGTAAAGGAAAGTATTGCGATCGTGAACATTTTTTAATCTCAGTTTTCGACGGAAAACGTTTTGAGGTCTCCTGAGTCAAAATAACCAAGCCCCGAAAAATTGGCTGTGTGTGTGTGTTAACAGCCTAGCTCAAAAACGAAAAGTCGTACGAAAGTAAAATTGCATATTTAAGGTTTTCATATGCAAGGGATGTTACAGTAAATTTTTCGTCAAAATCGGCTGACCGCAAGTGGCACTTTATTTCATGGGCTAAACACATTTTTACAATTTTCTCGGAAATGGTTCTAACGATTTTGATTAAATTCCTAATATCAGTTTGAAATTAAGCATTTCTAAATAAAATGTAGTTTTTATTCTGATTGATGTTTTCTAACATAGCTTAAATGACTAATTTTCAATATTATTTCCTCTAAAGTACCTTTATTTTTTTTTATTTGAAACAATTGACTATTTCACGTTAATCTCTAATATATAAGATAGTTGAATATGAAAGAATTTGATAATTAACTAAAGGAGAAATAAAAAATCTTAATGGAGAATAGTTGTAATTGATCGTACCCGAGCTCGCTCGAAAGATACTCAACATGAGCTTAATATAATACGGACTCCGGCAATATTATATAAATATAAATATGTGGTTTTCATAAATGCTCTCGTTGCTATTATTTAATATTTAATTGTATAGATTACACCTATATAAATATTAAAATTTGTATATATAAGGATACTTATACGAATAAAAATACCCACAATGAAATATAAATAATTACAGCGTCTATAATTTTTACTTTCACCTCTCCTTTGTCTAAAAATACTTTTTTCTGCTAAGAAAAGGGTGGTAAGTGAAAGATGTGTGATGCACCAGATTTTTTCTTTAACTTCATTTTTTCATCCATACCAGTCAACATTATTGATAATCAAGATCGGGAAAAACAATAGAAATGAGACATTAATAGGCACGAGGGAGAGGAGTGCCCAGCGGCATTACTTCCTATCTTGAATGTTGTATTTATAGCGAGGCTAACCTATATCCAGCTGCTAGTGAGTCTCGCACGGATTTTATCAGACGAACCGTTTTTTTAATAGGTTCTTATCGAGGAAATCACTTCTCTAACTATGTTTGTTCGAGGAAGAAAACTAAAAACGAATAAAAAAAATATATTGTTTCAAATGGAGGAAACACAAATTATTTTGCTGTATTTTTATTTAATAACTTTACAATACAAAGTGCTCCATTTTCAACTTACAGAGAAACTTACTTGTTTGGCTTAACTTTTTATCGAAATATGCAAAGAATTGTTGATTAAAAAATGTTGCGAACTTATGTCCCAATATAATCATTTATTTTATATATTACTTATCAATTACAATTTAACTCCCTGAGATATATTGCTCGATTAAATTATTTCTGATTCGTTCAAAGAAAAGAAAGGACTTCTTTGAAAGAAGATAGACCGAAACCGGTTACAGAAGAAAGTGTAGATCCTTCGGAGGAATAAGGAACCAATACTTCCTACTCCGTAACACGTTCTTGCCAAAAGTCAAACAGACTTTCCTGCATTATCTTTATAAAATATTTAATTTTAAATTAAATGTTTTGAAATAAATAACTTAAAATTATTAAAGTAAGAAATTAAACAAAGGCTGTGAAGTTATTTATAAAATAAAATGTTAGCACATTATATGTTATAGTCAACTCTTGTTATTTTCTTCCAGCGGGAACGTTCGTGTCCTGCAGTAACAATAGACATTAACCCTGTTTCCTTAAAAACATATGTACGATATTTCGCACTATACTTGGACAGAAACACCTGAAACATACACAACAAATAGAAAAACAAAGACTGACCAATCGACAGAAACAACTGTCACTGTTTAATTTATTATGCCAATCCCTTCCCCGGCTGTCAGGAATATTGACATAATAATTCTGCTTTAATAGCTAGTGATAATTTATTGCTGTGGACTGTAAAGTAAAGAATTGAGTGAACTAAAAAAGTGAAGATGTAAAATTGATTGCTTTATTTTATACTTTTGAATTTTATACAGAGGTCAATCTCTTAGCTACGTGAGCGTCTACGCTTCAATAATGGCGGAGTCCCAAACATCTGAGGTATATATGCAGTACGTTCGAGATCACAGCTGTGTTGTTTTTTTCTTGATTTAATTTAAATTAAATTTAAATACGAAGTTTGATACGTTCCCTAAACAGTCACATCTTTTGGACTGTCAATATTTACTCAAATTACAAAACGATTGTCTAATCTACCATACTACTATATTAAACCACCATACTACCACTATACTATACTATACCACACCACTATACTAAGACCTACTTGGACATACGGATCAGAACATGAGGGTTCCACAAAACACGTCCACATTAACAAATTCAAACAACACAATCCAAAATACTTTGTAAAATCGTAAATACACCTTGGTTTATTTCTAATCACACCATACTCGACATGAACATACCAAAAGTAAAATATAACATAATTAACAAATACAAAACATAAATATTATATTATTATTGGAATAATTCCAAACCACACAGCCTCATGTATCCAAAATGGAGGCGAAGAAAACCCCGTTACCGTATTCAATTCGCCAATTCATGTCTCATTAGGACAGAAAAGAACAACTAATCGAACATCACTCCATGAAATCCAAATGCATACCTCCATTATTTGACGGGTTTTCGTTTGCCTGCATTTTTGAGAGATAAGACTGTGTGGTTTGGATTTTTCCAATAATAACCAATAATTAATTCCATTCTTCTATTTTCAATCATCCAAACTCGCTCGTTTTGTCTCTTTCTCGCTCACTGTTTACTGGTTAGCTTCAACGACGACAAAAAATGCAGTGGACTTGAAATCTCTTGCTCAAAATGTGAATAAATATCAAGAAAAAAAAAAGAGAAAATAAACGGCAACACATTTACTTGATGCGTCACAACGCTGTGACAAATATAATGAAAAATATCTGGTGTGTTCACTCAAACGACTTTCCTATGTATTTCAGAAAAGTTTTTATATCTGTACATATGTTCATGAAGAAACAAAAAAGAATTGAACTAGATTTATTTTCCTGAAAATTGATCAAACAAAAGATTTGAACACGATGTATTTGATAAGTTGTCTGACACACAGACAGGCCAATGGCTAAAAATATGTTTTTCGGACTCAAGGGGCTCTGTATATCGAAACGTATAGATCCGTCGAAAACCGCATATCGGAAATTTGACCCGATTGCAATACTTTTCTTACCTAGTATAGCTAGGAAAGTAAAAAATATTAGCAAACTTATGAATATTTTTTCATTCCTCCAGATTCCTTAAGTTCATCTCTGTTGATCATATGTATATATACAATATTAAATATATTTTTGAGATGTTTTTTTAAGCCAGAAGTACATATCAGTTTTATTTTACCATTTGATTGTAAATTTTTAATGCTCTGTAAACACGAAAAAAAGTCATTGTTTTCCAATGCTAGTTAATAGGTTGATAACCTTTAGATTATTCAGATTATCTGTACTTTCCTTTCTTATCGTTTAGTTCATATGACTGTAAATAAATTCTCTCAAATAATATACTAAGTTTAACTTAATTCATTAATTAATAAAATATTTCAGTAGAATACACTCTTTTTCACTCTCTCTCTCTCTCTCTCTCTCTCTCTATATATATATATATATATATATATATATATATATATATATAATCGAGAGCGGAAAGGAGTTGAGGAGAAATGGGTCAAGTACGGAGCTAGAAAGTGAAGCCTCCGAAGTGAGCCTTTGTGAAAGCGAGCAGGTTCCATCGCTCTTCAAGAGGATAATCTTTCTTTTTTTTTTCCTTTTCTTTTGGCCAGCCCAACCGTGTCGTCTTCATGAGGATAACAACAGGTCCTTTCTTGTATGTAGAAGCCATTAAGTCCATCAATGGGCACTTAACCTTCATGAAGTATCATCAAAAATAATGTTTAGCCTTTTATAAACATTGAAGTAAAACCTTTGGACATTTTTTTACTGCATATCTTTTATGAAATATAAAACATAAGTGACCTCATATATAAGAAGAACACCTGTCATCTTTAGAAAGAAACATTCTTATATAAAATCATCTAAAATAATTTTAATTGAACCTATAAAGCTAAAATTGGCTTTTATCCACTTTCTGAAAGTGATAGATGTCCTTATTTGATATATTAAAATGATATGTTAAGCCTCTAAAGCAGCAATTATTTGTTAACCAATCAACGTCTCACTGATTAAGAAATCATCAGGTTTGAAAAATAAAATCCCATTAGTGTAAATTAGATGTAGTAATTTTTCCGCTTTTTCCTAGTTATTTCAAGATCTAAGTGAAATACTCTACTATACGCGGCTGAGAGAGAAGCGGTGGAATCTCTTAGAGTCTTGCCTGTAAATAAGCATGAATGTATTTTATTTTCGTTTTAAAATTTCTCAAATTTTATTTAATCTGTTTTACTAAGCTTTCTTTTTCTTCCTTTGGTTTTAATTTATATTATTTTTGTTATTGTATATATATTGTATGAATGAGTCTCTCACATCTCAAATACTCACTCAATCCTCTTGATTGAGACAAAATGTATTTTTTTCTCAATAAAGATTAAAAATAAGTTATTTCAAGTGGGATTATTATAAAGAACAATGTCTGTTTTTGTTTCGTTAATTTTTGTTGTTTTTTATTTTGAAAAAAAAGAACTTTCTACAATACAAACAAAAAATATAATAGTGACATTTACGTATAAAATTTCAATGAGTACGTAGGCGTGGTATTTACCAGCGGATGTGGTTCCTCGCTAAAATAGCAGCATTTGAAAAGATAAAGTTCCCGTCTGTCAGTAGCGGAATACATTGTAATTATGAAGCTCAAGATTGTCCAAACAAGATGGACGCCTAGTGAATTGCAGTATCGCCACAACGTATAGTGTCAAGACAATATGTACACCAACATCTGCTCCAACAATATCCCAACAACAATCATACTGCAAAGTCAGAACTCTCCTGTTGTGAACCTTCTGGGGCAAGACAACAAGAGATTGCTGGCTCAGCAACACATGGTGATAATTGCAGATCTCAATCTGTCTCGTGCAATTAGGAATGGCGTGCTAAAGTGGGCGTTCCTATAATTGGATTTCCATATCCGATAGCTTAATGTCCGCCTATATATAAATCTCTGCTTCATCTCAATATGAAAAGCTATTCAACTTTCCTTCTTTTTTTACGAGTGAAAGCTCCAAGGATTATAGTCATCATATATGCTCAACAGCCCTTGAGAAAAAAAAAATTGTTTTAGTTTGCGTTACTTTACACCGTTAACGAGCACACTTTTTTTGAATAGACGCTGATTATAGATACAATTGTCGGTTAATTGCAAAATATCACTAAGTAAATTTTTGATATAGCTGAACTTTTAAATACATATTTGTGGATTTTTTTTTTTATTAGCCTGTTTTTACAAATATATTTTCAACTTGTAAGCCTCCCATAATTAAGGGAGTATGGTCTAACTTCCCTCGGGGACCAGTCGTATTGGAATTAGACACTAGGATTTGATCCTTTAATCTTCACATTAATAATAATAATACTTTATTTATTCTGGGACGAGTCCCTTTAGAATAATACAGAAAGACAAAAATGTGGGCTAAGGAGCCTTAGAGATACATAAACAAAAATATACAGTAATTAAATAGTGATAATAAAAAATAAAAAAGTTGAAAAAAAAACATGCAGTAAAAGTAATTATGAACCCTCTAATAATTTATATACATATTTAACGTAGTTTTTATTTACAATTTTATGGGGACTGGATGGATAAGAAATTATTGAACAGGTAGGATTTAAAGGTAGGAAGGATTTTGGATTGACGGATGTGTGGAAAGGAAGGAGTTTCATAGGGGTGAGGATGGTATTAAGAACTATCTGTCGAAAGCAGCGGTTCAGTGGGCCCTTATGTACTAATCAGAAGAGCAGGAACAAACAGAGCATTTGAATTGAAGGAGCTTGCAGATAATGTCAGCAACTTAAACAAAGATTGTACATCGGTTTTATTTTTTTTCCTAATTATGTCATATGCATTGCATCGTTTCGCTTACACTCTTTCGGTGTAGACCATTTTTTTATCAAATTATTAACATCCGTCCAAAACTTCGTGAATAACTTCATTTCATGGTAACCTACGACTTTTTTTATATACGAATTCTCCAAAAAAGTTTTCAATCTGTAGATCGGCAAACTTTATCTATTTGATTCGATACTAAAAACTCATGAACACCCATTTGTTTTCAACTTGAATCGTAAGATAATTTATTGGCAAAATCAAGAAAAAAATATAATCCAAAATATTTCGGTCGTTTAACGTGACTTCCAACCCCAAAATGTTAAAATAACGAGTTTATACAGACCAAACAATCCAATATTTTTGTAGTCAAATTATCTTTCGATTCAATTGGGAAGTAAATGGGTATTTATGTATTTTAGTACCTCATAGTAAAATTAATTATTTTAATCAGAAAACGTACCATTTCTGAGATTTTTTGTTGATAAAAAATTAAACATTCACGAATTTCAGGCGGATATTAATAATTTGATAAAAAGGGGTGTGTATTAAGAACTATTATATATTCAAAAAATGTATTCCTATATCAATGAATTCGTTTTCATATCATTAATCTAAATCCAATCAAATCACCTTTAACCTTTGCCAGAAACCTATGACCTCATGTCCTATAGTATCCTTTAATAATACCCCACATATCCCTGTTGAACAAATCCGATACCTTGGACTCCACTTGGACAAACTTGGAATCCTCATACCATACTGAAACGAGAAGAAATCACTCGACGTTTCCGACTACTTCAACACTTACTAGACAAACGCTCTAAACTTCCAATTAATTACAGAAGACTCATATACATGACTACAATAAGACCTATTTTGATTTACGGAGTTGAGCTTTGGGGCTCCACTAAGCCATCGAATTTCTCTCGTATCCAATCCTTACAATCTAAAATCCTTTGGAAAATCCTCAAAGCTCCTTATGTTTCCTATTTGGCCCGATCCAGATACCAATCCTTCCATAATAAACTCCAGAACCATCCGAATCCTCTCGTTTCAAACATTGCTTCCTCTTCTATCCCTGATAACCCTCCGAGGCGTCTGAAAAGAAGATGTCCTCGAGATCTCCTATTGTAAATACATTTTGTTTTTAGAGTGCTACCAGTGGGTAGTTTCTCAACAAGTTATTTCATGTTATTATTTTATGTTATCAAATTTATTAAATGTATTTTATTTTTTAATACAGTTGTAAATATCATGAATAAAAAAAAATATCATTAATCAAAATTATGTTGTAATTAATTTAATATAACCGTATGATAAAACATATGTCCTGATATAGTCCACATTCGCTCGGTTTCATCGATCCCGGAAATGCACAGCGATATCTATAAGGCACATCTTTTTTATACACATCAGCAATGCAACATTGCACAATGCACTGAATGTAGCGAACACTTATCGAGCGACAATAAAGCCATTAATCCTTCGGCGGATCAACTTTCCCCTCGCGCCCATCCTCGAAGGGAAAGCAATTAATGCGTAAATAAAGTCGTCGCCATCAATCGCAATTTTAATATGGCTGAATATAGAATAGAAATCGCTCGCTGCAGGTGG
This sequence comes from Nezara viridula, assembly GCA_928085145.1. Lineage (NCBI taxonomy): Eukaryota > Metazoa > Arthropoda > Insecta > Hemiptera > Pentatomidae > Nezara > Nezara viridula. The sequence continues at coordinate 14,899,988 of OV725079.1, forward strand.
CCGTGGTGCGTGGGTACTATCTGGCACGCAACACATCAGCTGGGAGAAAGTGGTGTTTTCACTCATTAGCATAGTCCACGGCTTACTGGATCCGTATTCATATCTCTGTATGGATATCTTCGTCACAATGTTTTGTTGTTTTGTTTTGTTTTCAATTATTATTATAATACTAACTAAAACCAATTTGGTATTACACATCCCAAATTTTCGACATTCGGCCATTTTCGGAAAAGACAAACATACAACAGTTTCACCTGAATATTTAGACTTACTACCTCGATATGTATCTAATGCAACTTTACATACTGACCTAAGAATTCCAAAAATCAATGAAAAAATATTGACTAACTACAAAATATTTCATGACAATTTTCATTTTCATGACAATTCACACAGGGGTAGTGCCTAACACTATCACGACGAGGGTGGAAAGCTCGTGGATGAGAGACCTTCTGTAAATATATTTATTTTATTTATTGTTACATTCCGCATCTACCCGAGCGGGTCATTAGCGGCTTTAGATGTAATCAAATTAGGTGGATAAATTTAATGTCTTTTATAAATTCAAATACTTTTTGTATCTTTTCTTCGTCATCTGAAAGTGCGTCAGATATGTTGGAAGGTATATTATGTTTTGTTCTGGTGTCAGAGTATAGTCTGCAAGTTGTTACAATGTGTTTTAGTGTAAGTGATGTGTTGCATGTTTTACAAAATGGTGGTTCCTCGCCTCTCATGGGTAAAGGCTGCATGTCCGATTTAAAATTATTTCTTCTTTTCTGTTCTTTCTGAAAGAGGTCGTCCATGGTTGGGTATCTTTTTTAATTTCTTGCAATTTATTTGAAGATTGGTTCCACTTAAATTGCCATTGTTCATTTAGCATTTTTTTTGCTTTCCAATCTCCAGTCTGTAAATATATTTCATTTTGGTCTAAAATAGTTCCATGGGAGAGAGAAATAGGTAATTTTCAACCTCATGCCTTTATCATTAATCTACTGATTGCCAATGTTGTATTAGACAGATGTGGATGAATAAATGAAGTAAAAAAATTATTTTTATGTGTTAAGAAAATTTAATCAATCCAATTTAATCATAAATAGCTTGATCTTATTGATCGTAATCTACAAGGATGTTATTTACAAAAACATTCGAAATTGGGCTGTTTTTAATATGTAAATTGGCAAATTGTAATTAGGTACTAAAAACTCAGCAATACATATTTGCTTTCTACTTAAATCGTAAGATAATATGATCTCAAAGTAAAAAAAAAAAAAAAAAAAAAAAAGGTGGCCTACAAAAATATTGTTCCGTTTGGTTTGACCTCCACCCCAATAAAGTTAAAATAACAAGACTTTATAGCTAAATGACCTAATATTTTTGTAGACCATCTTTTCTTTGTTTTCGATTTTGTGATTACATTATCTTACGATTCAAATTTAAAGCAAATAGGTATTCATATATTTTTAGTACCTAATTAAATAGACAAAGTTTGCCGATCTCCAGATTGAAAATGCCCCAATTTCGAGAATTTAGGTAAATATATAACATTGGTAGGTTACGATGAGATGAAGCTATTTACGAAGCTTCAGGCATATGTTAATAATTTGATAAAAAGGGGTTCATACCACTGTAGTATTAAGTTCCTAATTACATATTTTATTATTTTACATATTGAAGTAAGTCACATATTCGGGTCTACTTTCGCGATTTATGCAAATGTTTTACCTGATAAATGTTCTTATCGGAATTAAAGGAGAGCATAATAAAAACACCTTAAAAAATAATATATAAATATAAAAATTTTAAATAAAATTAAGTAAATTATTATTTTTTATTAAAGGTTATAATTTTGGTTACGACAGTAAAGAAAATGTTAACATTTAGTAGTTTTAGAGAATTCTTTTTTATAACTTTTGGGTAAAAACGTGTGGCTGACCTGATAAAACTGACAGCAGGATGAGTAGGATTGAATTGTCAATTCTAGACATGTGAGGAAGGAAGCACATTCACAAAGGAATGAGGTCATTTTTTTATGAATGGATGGGTAGCCCATTTCCAAAAAAAATCGGCACAAAAACTAATATTTAAGAATATTAGATGAAATATGTTTGGCTATTATAATGTTCCATCTTCTCGCACTATTTTTTTTTTTTTTTTTTTATTAGGAGTTTCCACTAATAGTGAGCTTCCTTAACCTAAACCTTGGATGGCTTCTTTCCATAATATCCTCTCTAAGGTCCATTCTTCCCGTAGACCGTGACCCATCATGGATTCCTCAACTTCGTTATCCTAGGTCTTCCTCGTCTACTTATTTCTCTAGTTGTCCTTAAGTGGGCTTCTTTGGGTAGTCTTCCTTCAGGCATTCTTTTCAAATGTCTACACCACTCCAGCGTTTTTTCTGAATCTCTTCCAGATTAGTTCTTTTAGCTTCCATCTTTTCTCTGATGGTCTCTGATTTCTGACTTTATCCATTCTGGATATTCCTGCCGCTCGTCTCCAGTAGTCCATTTCGGTGGGTAGAAGTTTCTTCCTGAGGTTGTTTTTTATGGTTCAAGTTTCTGACCCATATGTCATAATTGTAGATTTTTTTTTTTTTTTTTTGTTTTGGAGATAATGTTCGTGTTCCATAATACCGAGTTGAGCATTGATCTCTTTTCCATCTGAATTTTTTTTTTTTTATTTCCCCATCAGAAAATGTTTAATTCTTTTTAGAACTCCTCCTGAATTCAGTTCTATATCCTCATTATTGAATGTCATGTATTCTGTTTTCTCAGCATTAATAACAAGTCCCCACTTCTGATATTCATACTAACTAAAATAATATTATTACAATATAATAATAAAGCATTTTTTTAACAAATTAAAATATTTGAACCAAAATATACAAATAAAAAAAATTGGGAGACAACTGTAGGAAAAATAAAATAAATTCTTAAAATCAAAACAGTGTTCTGTAAACCAAGGTATTTGTAAGTGGCGCAGTTCAAATTTGTGTAAAATACTCGGGATTCAGTACTCACTTTAACATTTCCCTATCTCTGATATACATATGCAGTTTTCATAAATGCTATCGTTACTATTATTTAATATTTAATTATATGGATTATAGCAATATAAAAATTAAAATTTGTATATATAAGGGTAATTAAACAAATAAAAATATCCATAATGAAATATGAACAAATATAGCGTCTATAATTTTTACTTTCACTTCACCTTTGTCTGAAAATACTTATTTCTGCTGAGAGGGTGATAAGTGAAAGTTGTGTGATGCACGTAAAATCAGTATCAGAATGTAAGATGTCACTTGACCTCTTTTTCCTTCAAAGGTATAAATAAATTTCTAAGTTCAACCTAACAAGGACTCCTGAAGGAAATAAGAAATTGCGTAAAACTAAACGCACAAGCAATAATACAAATGGACAATCAGTAATGGATACAGCCATGACCCGCGTTGTCATCCAACGACAGATCGTTTCGTCGAAAGAAGAGCTGCGACAGCCTTAGAATATCCTTGTGATATAAAGTTAAAAATAGTCTCAGGTGTAGTTTAGTATGGACACAGTAATCATTTAAATACTGTAACAAAGTCATATAACTCGTCTTAAGAAATAGAATCATCTCAAATTTTGATTTATAGTAAGTATACAGGGTGTTTCATAATTGCACGGCACTATTTTAGGTATGTGTTCACTAACACAAAATAAACAAAAAAGTTCATTTTAAATAGCGCTATTCACGAAGTTTCAGCCGGGAGTTAATAATTTGATAAAAAAAAGGGCCTGTACCGCAGACTATTTAATTAATTTTATCATATTTGTTCTGAAATATCGCTACTAAAATTTAGCAGTATAAAAACCTGGGTAAACTTCATCTACTGCTATCAAACGGCATGCGATAAGTATTCTATGACAACCGACGCACCTAGGAGTAATCTATAATAATGTAATGACCTTTTAAGTAATATTTGCAGCTTATTGTTAACTCGTAAACCAATCAGATTAACTGATACATGCTAATCGACTTGGCCGAGGACCAATAGGAACATTGCGACAGCCGCCCGACAGACAGACATACCAGAGGCTTCAAGGGCAGCCTTCCGACCGAGGGGCCGCCCGAACCCGAAAAGAGGTCAGGGTTAGCTGTTCAGACTTTCTCCCCCGATTCATCATTTATCCTCCCGTTTCGTTTTGTTTGTCTTTACCCCTTTATTATCGGCTTCCTATCGAGTTCCTTGTCTTATCGGTCTTTATTAAGAGCCGGTTATGCAACGAGCACTACATACGGTGCCGACTGCGCATAAACAATTCCTCTCAGGTAACTTCTGTTATGCAAGGCATAAAAAGAAAAGCGGTGGAAAATCTTTCTTTTATCTTCCTCGAAGGTCGAGTTGTCGCTGGTCGTGTAAGCTTTATATATAAACTTTAAATTAAATCTCTATATTACAGGAACTCTATATTCAGGTCTACTCTGGTTTTAATTATTCGTCATTGCCTGTAATTAGATGGATCCATTGTAATATTTAATTTATTCTCTACCACTCCCTGATACATATGTAATTCGGTTTAACCGAAATTAAAAGAACTTAAGTAGATTTGGAAATTAGCAATTGAGCATTGATTTTTTAAAACAAACGAAATTCAAGTTAGTCACCAAAACCTATTTGGACTTACGCATTACAGATATTTGGAACTGCTAAAAATATTCACTTAAACAAACTTCAAATCTTTCAAGCAAAAACATTCAGAACAATTACAAAAGCACCTTGGTACGTTAGCAACATAACCTTACATACTGACCTCCATATGCCGACCATTAACGAACACATACGAACTCATTACAAACGATTCCATGACAACTTACAGGGGCATCCAAATACACTTATAAATGACATGGCCACTACGAATATGCCAGGTAACGTCTGCAGGAGACTGAAGAGGAGCTGGATGAGGGACCTCCTCGCCTAATGTAGATATCACGCCGAATGAGGTGCCGCTGGGCACTGATCACCGTAATGCCTTTCATGACATTATTTTTTTTCCAACGACCTCACATTCACTGGTTGTCATTACCACTATGACAGGTGTGAATAAAAAAAATTAAACCAAAAAAAAAAACAACCAAGTAATTCTAATTGGGAATGCGTTATGAACATCGCGAGTCGTCTCTATTTTTGCTCCTGTCTTAGATATCGCTGGCTTGAAAAAAAAAAAACACAATTCAAGACGTAACTTTTTATAGACCGATATCTTTAAGGGGGCGAGGGTGACGAACAGGCTACCTGATAAACTTCTTTTTTTCTTCCTCCTTCCTTGAATTTTAGGCTATATGGGATTTATTCCGTATCAGAGGTGGTTGGCGGGGGATTATTGCTAGAGTTAAAAGTCCCCTCGTCACCGGGATTTTAACTGGTAAACTTGAGTATATTAGTGAAGGAAGTTAGTCGACTGTTCTACATATCATAGGTGATAAATATTCAGGACGCAGTCATTACAAAGTTTTTATTGGTGCCGACGTTTCAACTCAAACATGTGGGTCATCATCTGGGCTGAAAATTTTTAAATACAATCAGAGATATAATATTATACGACCGATAATGGTTAATAATAAACTATAATGTGCATAGTAAAAGAAAATATTACAATTTTTATAAATGGATTATATACACCATTTTTATTTTGTATAACTTTTTACATATTTCATTTGTAATATTAGTTATGATTCATGTACCATCAGTCACTATAGTTTATTATTTACCATTCCGGTCGTATAATATTATATCTCTGATTCTATTTAAAAATTGTCAGCCCTGATGACGACCCACATGTTTGGGTTGAAACGTCGGCACTAATAAAAACCTTATAATGACTGCATCTTGAATATTTATCACCCTTGAGTATATTAGGATTACCAGGCACTGCATGTTTTACACAACGCATTAGCTCGTTCGGCCCTATACTTCCTTTCTGATAATACGTGGCGGTAACCTCAAATTAGCCTGCCGCAAGAGGTTGGCAAAGAGGAACAAAAAGTCTATTTACTAGTTCTTTCCACCAGTAGCAGTTAAGGGGGCGGGGTGGTCGAGCGGGCTAATGTGTGTGCAAAACATAAACATTTATTTATTTATTTTACTCCCTACCGTACCTATAGGCAATAAGGGTTTGGCAGGCAACTTAATAAATAGAAGTTAATATGATAAAATAATTTCGAGTTCGCGTCTCGGTACCAGGGAGCTTTTAACTGCGGCATTAGTCCTATGTTCCCTCCACTATTCCGGAAAAACGCCAGTATACTATATAGACTAGTTGAAGTTCTCAAAAAATCGTTGTCCAGTTATTCTAATTTATTATATATACATTTGTTATGCACGTTTCTAGTTATTGGTAAAACTGTATGTAATGATCTCTGAACTATAAGTTTAAACTTAGCCCTCTTTATAAAATTTTATAATTCAACTGATTCATGATGAATTCATGGTTATATGAAGATTTTTTTTTCTTAGAATATTTGAATCTGTGTCAGATTTATCAGCAATTTATCGCTAATCACATGAAACCTTGAACATACTTTTAGGCAATCGTGCAATTTTTCGGATTTCGCATTCTACATCGGACTCGGTAAAGGTAGGATCTTGGCATTTCGTGCCGAAGAGAACCGCTACCGTGCTATTGTTAACCGGGTACAAGGTACAAGGTAACCGCGATGACAGCGAATACCAAGCAGCAACAGCCTTCACACGATAATGTGATGATGTTGGCTTCCAATCCGGCTGCTCCTCACGATTTAGGGACCATTTAGTGGCGTTGTTGTGTTGTATTCGGGGAATAATTTCTGCTGCAAGGCCGCTAGCAACACTCGAATGCAAACTACTTTGTGTCGCTAAAATTACATCTAGAACTAGTCCGTAGTACAGACTTCTTTTCATGTGATCGTAAAATCGAGAAAAACACTGGCCTACAAAAATATTGGGCCGTTTGGCGTGACCTCTATTCCAAACATATAGAATTAACGAGGTTATATAGAACAAACGGCCTAATATTTTTGTAATTTATTTTTTTTCTTTCTATTCTAACTTCCCACAAAAATCCTATTATCGCATCAATTGGCCTACAAAACCATCTTCATGATCTTGAAAAGTGGTTTGAAAACTGGAGAATCAAAATTAATAGTAAAAAATCCACCCACGTTAATTTCTCTCTTAGGAAAGCCTCATGTCCACCCATAACGATTGCCAATAATCCAGTGCCTTCAAAGAACTATGTACGGTACCTTGGACTCTACTTGGACAAAAGACTTACTTGGAACATACTTACGAAATTAAAAAGATAAGAACTTACTAGACGATATAGCCAACTTTCACATCTTCTAGACTACAGATCTTCACTTAACTTACGAAACAAGCGACTGATCTACAACACCTTACTGAGACCAATATGGACATATGGAGCAGAACTTTGGAGTTCAGCAAAAAAAACACACACAAACAAAATACAAACAGCACAATAAAAAATTTTACGAAAAATTGTTAACGCGCCTTGGTACATTTCAAATACTACTATACATAACGACTTAAACACCCCAACAGTAAAATCCTACATCCACGACAAATACACTACATTTCATTCTTCAACCCAAAATCACTCCAATCCTCTGGTTCTTTCTATCTCCTGATCCCTGTTACCTGAACAACGCAGATTAAAAAGAAAATGGCCAAGAGACCTACTATACCAATAAAAACCATGTCAAGCAAATACACAAAGGCAATACAAACACAACAAATTTGCTAGATGCGCAGCCGCGCAAGTGCAAATTGCATAAAATATAAATAAATAAATATAATTTTTTTCTTGATTGTGTGATCAAATTATCTTACGGGTATTCATGTGTTTTTAGTACCTCATTACATTAATTAATTAAAACGTCTTATTTCTGAGAATTTTGGTAGATAGAAAAATTGTATATTACGATAAGATAAGACAATCCAGTTCCGCGCCCTATACGAGAGACGATTTCTACTATTTTATTACTATTACTATTGTCCTCAGATATGATAGATTGTAATATGTCTCAATAAAGAATTGAATAAAAAACATCATCATGTCGGATCATCGAAACGGAAATAAACAGATCTTGGTCGGTAATTTGTTGTAGTAAGTGGGTCTTTTTTGCTAAACTATAAATTGCGAGACCTATGTCCATATGGTTTTAAGTATGTGCATGTATCTAGTATCTAGTTTCTTTAGGTATGTATGTGTTCTTTTTATTTATTTATTTTTAGGTTATTTTATTCTTATTTATTGTATATATTATTTTTCTGTGTAATTTATTTTATTTATTGTACATAGAGTGTGAATGTGATCTCAGAACACTGTTATAAATGCCCTTGAGACAGATTGTAATATTTTTCAATAAATAAGTTAAGTTTCTGTCTAATGTTTTGCATTATTGGGAGTACAGTAATTTAAGTCTTTTTCTTTTTTAGTTATTTCTTTTCATTTTAACATGTAGGTCCCAGGTCATCGTTCTCTTGAACGTTAGTCCAAGGTAACGTACATAGCTTGTCTGAGGAATTTAGTTGTTGTTCATAAAACTGGACCTATGTCTCTTCAAAATATGAAAATAATAATTATTCTGTGTTTTTTTGTGATTAGCCTCATTTTCTATATTGAGTACCAGTTTTTTGGAAATAAACTGATCTTGTGATTCAATAATTCAATGAGATCAGTCATGGATCGTGGCAGATTGTTCTGGAGGTATAACCAAACCTATTCTAACCATAGTGGGAAGGTCGGATTCGTACCTGATGTCGCTAGACTCGAGAATATTAAAGTTTATTACGCCTTAGCACGCTCGCAAAAACCTTATGTATCGTCTGCCTAGGTTGCAGTCAATGTTTCAGATTAGGTAGGAATATTATGAGTACATGTCATTGTAAATCAAATGTATAAAACCAGGAGTACTGCAAGGATCAACAATGTCCCTCCTATACTATGTATCTTAAAACGTAAAACCTCTAATTATGCAAAAAAAATTTGAACAAAAAACTTGCAATATTAAAATAGGATATTTCATTTGAAACACGTTCAATTGAAGAAATATCATGATGTTCATGATTTGTTTTCGATAAGTATAAATACAAAGTTCCTTGCAACCTTTCCTTATTCCAGTGAATTTAAAGGTACCAACGCGTACTAAAATATTTCTATGAAATCTTCAGTTCGCATCCCTTTCGTTAAGTCCATTTTTTTTCTAATATCCAATTTATTAGAAATCTAATCTGCTTGTTTGTTCTCTTATCTTTAAATTTCTGGAAAGTTTTCTTCCTCATTTCGTAACTGTATGTCGTAATGGAAGGCACTGTTACTGAATTGATATAAAACCTAATTACTTATTTTCTCTTTGCCTTACATAATTTATATATGACCAAAGAAAAAAAAATAGTACTATTAAAACTTCATACTTATTATAAAACAAATTGAACGTCTAGCCAAAGATATCATTAATATTCTTCTCACATTGAATTTATGAATTATTAATTCATTACATAGAAGAAAAAAATTAAAACAAGAGTATAGATATGGTTACGTAACTTGAAAACCCCTATCCATTACAGTAATCCCGTATAAAGTAACTCATTTGCAAAAGCAACTGGTAAACAGCCATTGACAGTTATCTATGGTGGTTATAGCTCGGTTTCTGTAATAAGTGTAAATGTGTACAAGTGACAAATGTAATTGTCGTGAAATACTAATGCCTGTAGTATGCTAATATTCGTTATGAAACAGAAAAATAATACATTTACTATCAGTAATCTATATTGTTTAAATTTAAGTTAAAATATTTATGGATAACCAAAATCCAAGTTTATTTATTTATTGTTACAAAAAATATATTCCAAGTACTAAGTACTTAGCCATAAACAAAATTATTTTGGCGATAATATAACTGTAAACTTCATATACTATAAGGCTCATTGACACCTCCTTGAAATTCGTCTTGGTATAGATTCGCTGTTGGATCTGAGTGTTAATGTTGCCCAAAGACGAGTCTTGGTCTTACAAACTCAGTTTTGGTCATAGTATTGGTCTTGCGCAAAAGTCTTGCAGTTACTTATTAGCTTACTGTAGAGATATTACTGTATTTTTTTTAGATAACAGAAACCTAACTAAGCCCGAATGAAAAATTAGAAGAGTTAAATGCAAAAGTATATTGGTTATACCAATACTTTACGTATAGTAACTAATATTATCAAGTATTAGTAACTATTTTGCCTTAATTTTTATTCAAAAGATCGATTTTTTTTTTATCAGTCCTGGTCTTGGTCTTGCAACAGTTAGGCGTCCTTGGTCTTGGTCTTGCAAAGTCTTGATCAAGACCGATTTTGGGCAACACTAGTTAGTGTGACGGGATTAATGTTTTAAATGAGCCTTTGTATGAATTTTTCGTATTATTCAATAGCAGTTTCTTGAACTAGAATGACGCATTTACAATTTTTTCCAATTATTTTGACTTAAACGAGAGGATTTTCTGTGGATTTGAGTTATCGGATCTCCAATAAAAACACTCGTCTAAAAAAGAATATTATTATTAACCAAAAAATAACATTCAGACATAACATGTAATTCACAATCTCTAAATTGCTTTGAAGTAAACAAATTTTGTTCGAAGCTTGACAGCATCTAAGAAATCGTCGTGGTGGGATGTAGGAGTTTCTTGTACGGTTAACAATTCCATCCATAGATGTTAGTCAAATTATGGTGAAAGTAATTGAAATTTTCTTTGGCAGTATCTGAAATTATTGGTATTTCTAAGTCCTTATTTATATGAACTATTTTCTGAAACACGTTCGATTAAAAGGAATGATTTTTTTTTTATGTTGGAGGTTTTAGCTGAACACTAAAATTCTGTCTAATAAGTTCTAATTGGTTCTAATAATTTTTTATAAAAGCCTAACAAATTAGCTAATTAATGATAATTTTGATTGTTTGTTAAGTAACCTGGATAAAAGAACGGATTGTATGTTTAATTCTATTCGTTTTTATCTAATGTGAGTTTTCCATGTTAATGTTTTGTCCAGATAAAAGCCTAAATCATATCTAATTTCATCTGATATTGGAATTTCAATGTTATAAAATATGTTTTGGAGTATGATATAAAAAACTTTCAACAACATTGGGGCATTTGAAACAAAATAAACCTTGCAGTATTCTAAATATCTGGCATTGCCGGTGAATATTCCTCGAATTCCACAGGAGGGAATATAGATGTAGTGACTTTAAGACAGGCGGAGGAATAAATCAGAAGCACAAAGAAGATATAACAACAGTGGTTAAAGAACGTTCAATGAGAGCTCCTGTTCTTCAGTAACAGTTATTCAGTAACAGTAACTTTATTAGCATAAATAGAGCAATGACAACATTAACATATCACGTAGTCGTGATTGGTCTGTCATACAAAACAAGTACCATTATGTGCAATTATAACCATAATGACAAACGTATGAACTTGAGCTCAGAAAATACCATTACCTGATCCAATGGAAATGGAACGTTGTGGAATTGTACGAGTAACCAACAAAAAAAAGACGTGAGAAACGTAATCGCAATATGCTAAGCTCGATGATTTTTAACGTATTTGTGATCTGTGTTTTTTGTAATTGAAATACTTATGGTGGATATTTGTTATCCCTTAATTAAATCTAATTTTAGAAAAATCAGTATTCATTGACTTTTTACTCTCTCATATTTATTAAAATCTATCTTTTACTGGCATTGCCGTGTAAGAGTATAGACCCCTTCCTATTAACAATGCAGGTTTTTTTTTTTGACAAGTTTTTGATGCACTGTTTCAACATCACTACAGTACGATATGGATGTAATAGTTACCTCTGGGTAAAAAGAAAAAAATGAATTATTTTTACCATTGACCACCACAATCACAGGAACCAATATATTTTTCAAAAGAACGAAGTTTAGTTCGTTCGTAACACCACAATGCCCAGTCATTTTTCATGGCATACTAAACAATATACAATCAATAAGAATGATAGTAAATATTATCAAAAATGAGAGAATTAATTTTACTTTCACTTACCTATATATATATAATATATAGTAAGAGAAAGTATTGCGATCGTGAAAATTTTCGAATATGACTTTTCAACAGAAATACACGTTTTGAGGTTCCCTGAGTCCAAGTAACAAAGTCCCACAAAATGGTCTCTGTGTATGTGTTAACAGACTAGCCCAAAAACGAAAAGTCGTATGAAACTGATATTACTTATTTAAGATAAGTATATGCCTTAGAGGTGACAACAAACTTTTCCTTAAAAACGGCTCTAATAATTTTGATTGAATTCGGAGTACCATTGTATTATTTTATAATTATGTAGTCTTTAATATCGTTTACGTCTTATCCCCATCGATGTCACTTTACAGGGCTTAAAATCCCAATGTTCATATACGCTTACCTCTGAAGTACCTTTAATATGGTTTATTTTAAATAATTAACTCTCATAATTAAGAGTTACGAAAAAAATGCTAAAATAGCTCATGAAAGAATTTGATTTGATAACAGAATAAAAGAGAAAAAAAAATGCTTATCCAAGTCGAAAATTAATCTCCAGAAATACTAGTCAAAAGGTATATGTATAATATATCGTTGGAAAGCGAACAATTTTAGAAAAAAATAATAACTAATATAGAAAGTTGTAGAATAATAATAAATGAGACTTTTGTTATATTAGTGGTATTTATGATTTGTTAACTATTCAGTTAGTTAGTCAACTTATATTACACACTTACTAAAAATGTCTTAAATCGTTCATTGATGTTATTATCAAGACAGTTCGCAGTGATTTTTCAGTTCCAGAATCCGTAGTTGAAGAAGTCGAATACGTGACATAAGGACAGGATATCCTGACCTCGCTAACATCTCTTTCTTCATTTACTCCCTCCCCACCTTCCTTTTTTCCTTCTTTTCTCTCTGCCCTTTTCCTTTCTTCATACAATTCCAGAAAGGACTCCTAGGATGGTTGTTAGAGGAGAATCACGGAGAATCCTGATGAGCCTTGCTCTGCCCGGTTTTTTTTTGTCCCAGAAGGTCCTAGAACAACCCCAATGGCATCTGAATTACTCTGAGAGGTCGTGACAAAGAGTTCCTTCGTCCTTCCTTCGCTGATTTAAAAGAGAGGAAAGAACGTTTAGTGTTGAAATTTCTTTCATAAGAGAAAGTTATAAATAACTGAGAACTGTAACTTGAAAAGTAAATTATAAAATAAAAATTAACATAGTGATAGTATAGTTATGATAGTGTAGATTATAGTTTACTATTTTTAAGTTATTGTTCTTATTATTTATCATAGCTTTCTCAATTGAAATTATTTTCCAACACGAAACCTCCTTCTTTCTTTTAAATCAGCGAAGAGAGGACGACGGAATTCATTGTCACTGTTATTTGCAGTTTATATATATATATATATTATGTATGTTGCTTATCAGCAATCATATAAACATATTAATGTTTATTTATTAGTTAAGTTATGCTTACCCTTTATATTAATTCTAAGGTTACATCACTCTGTAATTTAATTATTTCTTGTCATTTTAGGCCCGACAAATGGCACTTATGTCGTTCATTGTTATTATTCTTAGAGAACCAAATATCACAGAATAAAATTTATTCTCATTTACTTTACCCTTCGACCTAAACCTATGACCTCATGTCCCACAGTATCCTTTAATAATACCCCACTTATCCCTGTTGAACAAATCCGATACCTTGGACAAACGTCTAACTTGGAATCCTCATACCAGACTGAAACGACAAGAAACCGCTCGACGTTTCTGACTACTCCAACACTTACTAGACAAACGCTCTAAACTTCCCATTAATTACAAAAGACTTATATACTTGACTATAATAAGACCTATTTGGACTTACGGAGTTGAGCTATGGGGCTCCACTAAACTATCGAATTCCTCTCGCATCCAATCCTTACAATCCAAAATCCTTCGTAAAATCCTCAATGTTCCTTACTTTGTCACTAATAAAATAATCCATAAAGACCTCAATGTTCCATATGTTTCAGATTTGGCCAAATCCAGATACCTATCCATAATAAACTTCATAAGCATCCGAATCCTCTTGTTTCTAACCTTGCTTCCTCTTCGATTCCTGATAACCCTCCGAGGCGTCTGAAAAGAAGATGGCCTCGTGATCTTCTCATGTAGACAAATTATTAGAGTGCTACCAGTGGGTAGTTTCTCAACAAGCGTGTTTCATGTGATAATGTTTCTCTGTACACATTTACTTGATGTATTCATACTAATACAGTTGTAAATATCATAATAAAAGTTAAAAAAAAAAATTCTCATTTACCTTTTTTTTACATTATTTTAACTTATATTTTGATATTTAGAGTGTTAATGTGCTCTCTGAACACTATTATTAATGTCCTTGTTTGTGACATAATGTAATATTTCTAAATAAACAAATAATAAAGAAAAAAAAATATTTTGATAGATTTTATAATATCTCAATTTTCTATTTATATCTATTATTTCCTTATATCATTTATATTCCTTTTCTCTGTTTCACATTATGTTTAACACTAAGATAGTTTTATTTCTTATGTTACCTTATTCTGATTATGTTTATATTATTAGTCCGTACTTTGTTGCCATTATTATTATTTATTTCTTAGTGCTCTGTTGTTATTGTTATTATTCTACCTACTTTATTTTACTTTAAGTTTATTTTACCTACATTTTTTAGTCTATACCATTCACCTTTTTAATTTTAATTCTTTATTATTCAATGTTTATAGTTTCTCATACCTACTGTTATCTGGTTCTTTTCTTAGCCCTGATGAAGGCCTAAATTGCGGGGCGAAACGTCGCCAAATGTAAAAATAAATATTATTATTTATTTTTCCTGTATTTTATTTTGTCTAATTACCCCAACAATCCTTCTCTTCAATTATTCACTACAGTCAACCATCAACCCACAATTAAAAATTTATTTTTGGCTTCTTAGGTTGACCGTGAAATATTTCCTATAACAAAAGAACATAGCTGTTTCAAAAGATGTCTGTCAGTCGCTCTCGAAAAGTGTTATTTACGGTCGGCTGAACGAGAAGATAGATGCAAAATAATTGTTAAGTCGTGAAAATGGACATCACGAAGTGATAAATATATATTGTTCTGTTGACGCGCCTTCAGCGTTGCCTCGGAGTCAACTGATTTAGAATCTAGCCAATCTTTGTAGTCACGAGAAACAAAAAATATATGGTTTGAACTTGAAACGGCCATGATTTGGGAGGTACTTATTTAAGATTTTTGATAATTAAAAAAAAAATCTGGTGCGTCCATCACACGACTTTCACTTACCGGTTATATATGCTAAACGGCCCAATATTTTTGTAGGCTACCATTTTTTTCGATTTAGTTATCAAATTATCTTACGATCCAAGTGGAATGCAAATGGGTATTTACGATTTTTTATTACCTAATTAAATATATAAAGTTTGCCGAACTCCAGATTGAAAACGTCCCAATTCCGAGAATTTTCGTATATAAAATATTTGTAGGTTACGATGAGATAGTATTTTTGAGGTTTTACGCGGATGTTAATAATTTAATAAAAAGGGTTCTTTACCACGGATTATAAGTATTGAGTAGAATATTTGGCTTAAAGAAAGTAGAAACTTCTAGAGAATTTTAGAAGCAACAGTATTAAAGTAATAGAATTTTTATGTTGAAATTCGTATATAAAGTTATATATTTTTGCAATGAATGAATGCCTTAATACCTAGTGTTGCCCAAAATCGGTCTTGATCTTTCACTTTGCAAGACCAAGACCACCTAACTGTTCCAAGACCAAGACCAGGACTGGTAAAAAAACTTGATTTTTTACATAAAAATGAAGGAAAAATAGTTATTAAAACTTGGCAATCTTAGTTACTATATATGTTAATAATTGGTATAACAAATATACTTTTGCATTTAAATTCTCTAATTTTTTTTTCGGACTTACTTATTTGTTTGTTTGTTTGGCTGTCTAGGCGCAAAAACATCCAGGCCATCAGCGCCCGATCAACTAAATAACACTACTTTTATACTGTTTGGATGGTTGATTAAAATAAAAGGGATAAAAATAATTAAATAAAAGGATTAATAGAATAAAATAAATAAATAAAAATAACAATATACACTTATTGATAATCAGATAGAATAGATAAATAAATAAACTTAAAAAAACAAACAATAAATCAATAAATGAGTTGAAATTAATAACCAAATGAACTTTTAAAATAGAAAAATTAAATTAAATTAAGTGAATAAATAAAAAATAATGATAAATCTGCAAACGATCGTAATTTATAAACTTTTCATATATGTTGTTTAAGTCTTTCATTATCTAAGAACTTGAGAACTTTGGCAACGATTTCTTCTTGATTTCCCAGGGATGCTGATATATTCTGGGGTATTCCGAGATATTTTAACCTTGCGGTGTAAAAAGGGCACTCTTTCAAAATATGTTTTATGGTTAATGACTGATCACACTTTTGAAATTTGGGTATAAGATCTTTTATTCGCGCTTAGTTATGTTTCTCCTATCTAAGAAATTACGGTAATATCTCTATAGCAATAAGCTGATAAGTAACTGCAAGACTGATGCGAGACTTTTACCCAAGACCAAGACTGAGTTTGCAAGACCAAGACTCGTCTCGGTCTCGCATTTGGGTAAGACTATTAATACTTAATCAGCACTGACCTTAACTAGTTACTGATGGCCGTGTTTAGGAAAAGTGGGGCGACAGGAATGGAATGGAAGTGGAGGAGTGGGAACGGCATTTAATTTACGGCCAAGATATATCTAGCTCAGAATAGCTCAGATTTATCATATTTTGAAATCAAGTATGCATGGTGTAATCAAAATGAAAATGGAATGGATATTTTAAATGCATTTGTGCACTTTATTCCTGGAATTCTCCAGGGGTTCCCTTATATTGGTATATTTGAAAGCTTTCAAAGTAATGGTTCTGGTGTGAGCATGAGAGATAATTGCACTAAGCCAGAGCAGCCAATCTGTTTTCCATACTGGACAAGTCGGGTATAAAACCTGATGAAAAGCTTTACGATAAAAAGAAAAACACAGAATTTATTATCTCAACCGCATCCGTAACTATTAACGTGTTGCGCAACGCAGCCCATGGACATTATGTAAGTACATGATCCAGATTACATTAAGGTGTTCTAAAAGGAGCGACGGTGACGCTGAAAGATAATGTAAGCAATTAAGCGCTCGACCTAGAACAGGAGCTGGAAAATGGCGACCTTGTCTAGAACGGTAGTAAATGTATAATAATGATATGCACCATTTCGCTGCTAACAATTGTACGTTGAATACGTCCACACTTCTAACCGACTTCGTCTAGACCTATACCAACTGGCGCAGTTTAGACCACAGGTGAGGAACCTACGGCCTCTAGGCCGCATGTGGCCTCCGTGAACTAGTAACTGCCTCCAAACTTTTTTGCACGATGTTTATTTATCTAGTGCTAAAATTAATTAAAATTTAATTATTTAAATTACGAAAATTTGAAAATTAATAGAATTAAGTTGAATATATATTTAGATGGGCGTTTATATTTAGTAATAAATAAAAATATTAATAGTAAAAAATAAAGAAGTTTTGCGGCATCCATGAACTCCCATTTGCTTTCCAATCGAATCGTAAAATAATTTAATTATAAAATAGAAAAAAATTGTGGCCTAGTTCACGAAGTTTTAAGACGTAGTCCAGTCAATGAATGATTATAGAAGGAAATTCCGAAGAGCATGTATTTCGGGTTTTCGCCTATATCAGAAAAACTATCCATCGCATCAACAAAGACTTTCTATCCAAATTAAAAGTGGTAAAATTTGCAATATGATTGATTATATACGTTTTTTTGCTATCTCGCTTAGTTTCCAAGATATATGTCCTCAACTATCACTAATGTGGAGGAAAAAATGTTTTTTGTTGTATTTGAGGGTGGGGTAGGATAGATTTTAGGGCGATGAATTATTACGTATATTATATAGTATATACTGTATTTGACTAGCTAACTCTTGATTGCTTCGTTCTACGATTAAGTCATGGAGAAGAAGGTTTTTAATAATTAAATTTTTCTTAAGAATATATATTATTTTACTAGTTTATCTCCAACGGTTCAAAAGTTAGATCAATTATAACTTTATATGTCAATTCCGAGAATTTGAAGAAAAAAATATTTTTTATAATATTCGTTATTGTATTCCTCTAACTCTCTATACTATAGAGCAACTATATTACCATTATAGAGCAATATAATATAAAGTGGCGTTCAGGGATACCCATTCCTCCCCTAATGTCAATGCCGTATAAATCTGCCTTCCCCCTCCTCTCCTCTTCCAATATATTTTATTGCTAAACTCTTCATAAAGACAGTGCAAGATAGATTAGAAAAAAAGTAAATCATATAAAATTACAGTTGTTGCGGTCTATTCCTTGTTTTATTTTTGCCCCCTGATTTGAAATTTTTCATTACAAAAATTTAGTACCGTCAAAATGTTTCCCCCTTAAATATTTTGCTGGGGCAAGTTAAAACTTTCTTCTGAGTACCCCTGATTGTATTCAATGAAGTCTGATGTTTCAGAGTTTCAACAAAAACAAGTTCAGAATTTGATTTCTTGGTTATTGGAATCAAAGCCGCATTATCTACAGACAGAAAAGGGAGAAGAAAAAAATAACAAGGTTATTCGAGATGTTTCTTAATTCCAAAGTATATAGAAAACTGTTGTCATGCTTAATTAATTATATTCTTTATCAAAAAATATTTCAAATGAATCTCATGTTATAACAAATAGGATTAGCTATTTTCAATTGTTAAAATTAAATATTAAATATAATTAAGTGCATCATTATATGGATATCTCATTAATGTTTTGATATTGATATTTTTTAAATTATTTAAAAAATTTTTTTAATATATACATTCATTTCTATATATTTAATATATATTTTCCTTAAATGTTGTATATTTCTCAGTTATGTCAATTGTTTATGACATTGGTCAACAGCTGACATAATTGAGAAATATACAACATTTAAGGAAAATATATATTAAATATATAAAAATGAATGTATATATTAAAAAAAAATTTTAAATAATCTAAAAAATATCAATATCAAAACATTAAACAGATATTCATATAATAATGAAGTTAATTATATTTATTTTTTTCTTTATATCACTTTAGAGCGTGTAATTAAAACCACTTAGTAATTCGGAAATCCCTTGACAAGAACTAAATCACGGTCACTAACAAATTAATTTCAATTCAGTAATGATGTTTACTTTGCCTTGATTAAGACCGGTTAACCTTCAAAATTAAGACGTCTGTCAAATTTATATCACACATTTAAAAATTATTTTAAAGTTATTTTTTATTTATTATATTTTGTAATTTTAAGAAGTCCAAGGTGATTAAACGCTCAGGGAACTTTATATTATTTTGGAGTTTTTCGTAAGTCCACTTTTGTAAATAAAACATCTCATTTTTTATTTGAAAGAATCTTTCTTATCACTTTATGAAAATTAGATATATGCTGTGAATTCAGTTTATTCAAAAGACCAAAATGGGATTTTAATTTTTTTTAATGTCGTTTTTTTGAATAGGCAGTGATAAATAAAAGAATAGTTAATTTAGGTAAGAATCAATTACTTCATAGAAAACTAGTTATACTTTAAATATAAGTAGATTTTGTCTTAGTTAAAGTCATTTAAATATGCGACTAAATTACGGCTAAAGTTCTGTTTTCATAAAATTATTGATTGTTCCATATTTTTTCCATCAGGCATGAACCTGGCTATAGTTACCTCACTTTTATAAAACAATTTTCTTGTTTAAAAGCATTATTAAGTTGAGTTTTATTATGGAATGAGTAATATTATTTTTAAAACATAGAACCTCAAATTCCTGCTTTTCTGTGGAAAAATCGAACCATTGCTTACATACACTTTTTTTAGGTCTTGAGGTATACTCTTTAAATATTTTTCCTTAATTATATATTTCGTTTTCCCTGAACAAAGTCACAAATCCTTCCATGTAGATAATTTCTTTTGCGGTAATAATGTAATCTAGACCCCATTCCTAGAAGAGCTCACGGAAAAGACGCTTAGTGTATATCCTGGCGAAGACCTT
Source organism: Nezara viridula (assembly GCA_928085145.1). Lineage (NCBI taxonomy): Eukaryota > Metazoa > Arthropoda > Insecta > Hemiptera > Pentatomidae > Nezara > Nezara viridula. The sequence continues at coordinate 14,920,216 of OV725079.1, forward strand.
GAAGGCGGGGGGTTGTTATGTAAAGGTTCGCAGGGGTCAGCTGGGTCCAAGGTCATGTCTTTCGCAACCGCCCTCCGCTCTGATTGGTCGCCGCCGCCCAGCCTCGATCCCATTGGTCGATAGTTATATCACATGTGGATGAATACATTAAGGTCGGCTATATCGGATCGTTAGCCTAATGGCGGGTCAGGGAGGCAAGGCTGCTCCAAATAGAGTCCTTTCGGAAAACCAGTTCGTCGTTCAGGATCTTGAGAGATTAAGATCTATCATAAAATAATCGATTATAGATTATAGACCTTGGTACTAATAGCTACGAGTGAAATAAAAACAAAAACAATTTCAACATTTTCATATCTCAAACATTTGTGGAAATTTCCTGAAAGGTTTATTTTAATCATTGGCGGATCTTCCTAAGAGGGAGCTTTCGATGTGCTGAAGACCTCCCTCACCAACCAAAAAAAAAAAAAAAAAATAGAAACAATTTTTTTTTTTTCAAAGATACATACTTGTTACTGTCACTGATCTTTTTTTTCAGTAGATTTGATCTGAATCTTATTTTATGAAAGGTCTAAAATATCAATAAAATAATGAGTTTCAGTTTTGCTCCATTTCTACTTTTATTTTACTTTTGGTAATCTCAAAGAGAGATTCCTGGTGAGCCATAAGTTTGCTTTCCCTTCATGTTAATGAGAGAAAGTAAAATATCTATATTTATAGAGTGGCAGAAAGTGTTGTGGACGATTTCTCATAGTTTGTTCGCCTGTCTTCAAAAAGCGGAGCTTAGATATTGTCTTAAAATATTAAATCCTTAAGAAGTCTATGTACTTTATTTTCGACCCGTGTTTATTCAGGGTTTTAAGTGGCCAAACAGAAGATATGAATTAAGGACCTCTAAACAAGAAAAACAATTCCTATGTATTTATTGCACACCGTATATACAGAAACATGAATAAATAAAGTAATAACAAAACAATACTTACAAATACAAAGTTATAAGGAGAGTTAAAAGAAGAAAAAATATATATACATAAGCAAATAAAAATAAATGTAAAATAAAATGCAGTATGTAAAATTGAATATATTTTGTGGGAACAACGCTTAGAGCTCGACGGCTGGAAGTTAACTATGTGTTGTAAGATATATATATATATATATATATATATATATATATATATATATATATATGTGTGTGTGTGTGTGTGTAATTTTAATATCTTGTTGATGCTAATAAACACGTTTTATAGTTTTTAATTAATCATGAAAAATAATGAATAAATAAAGCAAATTAAGATGATTTCAAAGTGTATCATACAAATCTGACATGCAATATCTCAATTTTGAAGGTAAACTGGTCTTAACGAAAGCAAAGTAAACATCATCACTCAATTGAAATTAATTTTTTAGTGATTTATCTGGTCGTTATTAATTTGATGTCAAAGAGTTTCCCAATTTTTGGTTGTAATTAAACAGTCTAAAGTAATAACAAAAACATAAATTAAATACATAATTATAAGTATATAAATGTTTTGATATACTCTGTTTTTAATACATAATTATGTAAAGCACCTAAGAAGTTTTCGACAAGAATTACAATTTATACCGACTACGGTATATTTTTTAGCTTTAAAACGCAAAGTCGTTTTATCCGTCGAGTTTTGAAACCTCCCAATTTTTTCAATGGCTTATATATTGTAGTTGTAGTAATGTTTTACATTTTGAAATTGAATTTCGTCACTTCCTCATAAAATTCTATCTCGTCGATACCTCATTTATCAAAATCCATCTCTTCTAAGAGCCTGAAAAGTGATTTATACTGCCGTTCTATAAATAGAGCATAGATATGTCATTTTGTGATAGCGTCATATTGATATTGCGATACCTTCCACTGTCTTTCGTTTAGAGATTTCCAAGCGAAGGAAGTAAAGATAAGACGAAGAAGGAAGCGGAAGATAGAGTTGCTTAGGGTCAGGGTCCAACAAGGACCTCTTGCAGCCTTCGCAGGACCCAAAGTAATAGATGGACCTTACCAGAGGTATGCAGATGAGGGTTGTGAGAGGTCTCAAGATAACGATATCTCTCGATTTTTTTATGTGTTTACAATCCAACCTCGATATATCGAACATGAAGGATACTTAACAAAAAAAAAAAAAATTCAATATTACATTTTTTGTAATTGTTGGTAAATGGTTGACTGTCGTGAATAATGAAGAGAAGAATAGTTGGTGTGATCAGTCAAATAAGAAGGCAAAAATAAATAATAATATTTATTTTGACATTTGCCGACGTTTCGACCTCAAGTTCATGCCTTCATCAGGGCTAAGAAAAGAACCAGATTACAAGGTATGAGAAACAAAAGAAGTGTAGGTAAAAAAAAAAAATTAAAGTAAAATGAAGTTGTTAGAATAATGACAATAGTAAGAACTAAGAGATAACTAATAATAACCGTTACAAAGTGTGGAATGATGAAGTAAACATAATCAAAAAAGGTGACATAAGTATTAAAATGGGAATCTTAGAATAAAATGTAAAACAGAAAAAACGAATATGAAGTTATATAAGAAATGAAAATAAATAGTAAAATTTCTTCATTCGTAGATATATATACATAGAGATTTAGATGTACAGAGAGTTGGATCAATATAACAATTATTTTTTTCTTCAAATGCTCGGAATCTACATGTAAAGTTATAATTGATCTAGCTTTTGAACTGTTAGAGGTAAACTAGTAAAAAAATATATATTATTGAAGAAAATTTAATAATTAAAAACTTTCTTCCTCATGAATTATTCGTAGAACGAAGCGATCAAGAGTTAGCTATTAATAAAATACAGTAAAAAACATGAGATAAAAAATTTATTTTTATACATTCGCCATAGTTGAGGACGGATATCTCGAAAACTAAGCGAGATAGCAAAAGGTAAATAATCAATCATATTGCAAATTTTATCAGGTTCAATTTTGTATAGAATGTTTTTATCGATCCGATGGATAATTTTTCTGATATAAGTGAAAACCCGAAAAATAAAAATTAACATGAGTTTTTCTTTCAAGATTAGCTATAGTTAAGGACTAATATCTCTAAAACTAAGCGTGGTAGCAAAAGCAGGTACATAATCGATCAGATTGCAAATTTCATCAGCTTTAATTTTTTATAGCATGTATTTGTCTCTTCTAGGGGCTCTCTTCCTCACATTTAGCTCACTACATAGAGATGGTGTATTTTAGTATGTTTACCTCCTTACTAGTCCAAAAAATGTCCCAAAGTAAAAAATTGTGCGTTCGCCATTTTCTTCTATAATCATTCATTGACTGGACTAAATAGCCAATTTCCGTTTGAATTTTTAAAGGAGCAAGGTTGTTGTTTTTTTTCAGTGAGATTTCCTTATCACTAATATTTTAGAGTTAAACTTGAAATTTTGATTCATTCCATGTTTTCCATTTCTTAGTTTAAAATTGCAAAAATTTTATTTTATTTTTTTTACTACATTAAAAACCTATTGAATCTCTATTACTGGTACGATATAAGCTGTCAAAGTTCTGTAGGTTTTCATGAATAACTAACTAATTGGGTATATGAAAAAAACATTCGCTAAAAGACTAAATTGTCTGTCAATTAAAACCATTGGAAAAATCCTCTCTCAGAACTAAAACTGTGGTTCATATTAATGTTGTAAATTTCTCTTAAAGTGTCTGTTACCTGTACATTATTTGACGTGCCCTTTTATTAGCCGCAAAACTATCACCTTAATTATATTTACCGAGTATAATTAATTTCATTTGGCATCGTGTAGCTGCCTGAATTCAACGGTTGACTCATCATTCATTTAGTACAAATATTCTCCGCAATATTAAATTTTTAAAAATTTCTAAGCTATGTTAATATATTTACTGACCTCTATATGCCAACTGTTAACGAACACATACGAACTCATTACAAACGATTCTATGACAACTTACAAGGCTATCCTAATACACTTATAAATGACATGGCCACTACGAATATGCCAGGTAACATCTGTAGGAGACTGAAGAGGAGCTGGATGAGGGACCTCCTCGCCTGATGTAGATATCACGCCGAGTGAGGTGCCGCTGGGCACTGATCCTCCTCATGCCTTTCATGACATTATATTTTGCAATCGATCTCATATTCACTGGTTGTCATTAGCATCAGGGCAGGTGTGAATAAAACATTAAAGCTAAAAAAAAATGTTAATATCTTAATGTAAGGGCCTACGTTTCGCTTACTTATAGAACCGTAAGAAATATATTAGTTTTGTAAATCTTAATTTTAATTTTCAGGCAGAATCAGTTAAGTAATTTTACAACCGAAAAATTACAAACGTTCTCAACCATAAGTATTTTAAATATTTATTAGAAATTTATACCGCATTGTAGTTATGGCATAAGGTCCTTTTAAATAACGATAAATTCAAAGATGTTTATAATGAAACTTAAAGCAATTACTATGAGGATTCATAAACCTGTAAATGAAAATCAGCAAGCTTTTAAACTATAAATCAATCTCTTTTTTACAAAGCATTGATGACTTATAGCGCGAAATTATAGCATTTAAGAATAATCAAAATAGGAAATTGCAATCAATCATCTATAAAGATGAGGTGGAGCAAATTGATTGGAGTTAGTGAAATGTCAGGATGGTATTTATAGCGATATCTCATGAAGCAGAGGATCAAGATGACTAAGGTAATAACAGGTCATCAATATAACCAGCAATCTCTTTGATCTACGGTCTTCGATGGACCGTGTTGGCAGGGTCGAAGATTCAATTGTCAGGGCTGCCAACGAGCTAATAGAAATATGAGCGTTTGTCTTCGGTTCCAAGGGCATTGATGTCATACAATAGTCGTTGTAGGTGGGGGTGGATAAATGTTGAAAGTAACAAATATCACCGATAGAAACAAATATGTGATCTAAGAAACCAATTTTGTACCTAACAGAGGTGAAACATATTTATGAAAATGGAAAACAGAGCAGAACATAAATTATTGTAATGAGGAGAAGAATAGTTGGGGTGATCAGTCAAATAAGAAGGCAAAAATAAATGATAATATTTATTCTGTCATTTGCCGACGTTTCGACCTGAAGTTCAGGCCATCATCTGGGTTAAGAAAAGAGCCAGATACCAAGGTATGAGAAACATAAAAATTACAGTAAAATGCAGTTGTTAAAATGATGACAATAGTAAAAACAAGAATAAAAATAACCAATACAAAGTGTGGAATGATGAAGTAAACATAGTCAAAAAGGTGACAGAAGTATTGTAAAGGGAATCTTAGAATAAAATGTAAAACAGAAAAATATGAAGTTATATAAGAAATGGAAATAAATTGTAAAATTAAAATATTGTGAATAGAATAGTTAGATATAAAATTGAGATGTTGTAAAGTCTATCAATATGTACAGACAAAGTATGATATAATAAAGAGTTAAAACAGATAAAAGGAATGATAGGAAGGAGGAAAGATTCATTTACCTCAGAGCAGTCAGGTGTGTTTTTTTCTTCTCTTGCTTATTCTCTTTCTTATTCTCTTTCTTATGTCAACCTTCTCAGTTTCTTTCCTCCTTCCTTTCATTCTTTTTCTCTGTTTTAACTCTTTATTATATCATACTTTGTCTGTACATATTGATAGACTTTACAACATCTCAATTTTCTATCTAACTATTCTATTCACAATATATTAATTTTACTACTTATTTGCATTTCTTATATAACTTCATATTTTTGTGTTTTACATTTTATTCTAAGATTCCCTTTACAATACTTATGTCACCTTTTTGACTATATTTACTTCATCATTCCAGGTTATTATTATTTATCTTTTGTTCTTAATATTGTCATTATTCTAACAACTTCATTTTACTGTAATTTTTATGTTTCTTAATACCTTGGGATCTGGTTCTTTTCTTAGCCCTGATGAAGGCCTGAACTTGAGGTCGAAACGTCGGCAAAATAAATATTATCATTTATTTTTGCCTTCTTATTTGACTGATCACCCCAACTATTCTTCTCCTCATTATTCACGACAGTCAACTATTTAACCACTATTATAAATTATTGTAAGACTTTTAATATGTCAATAGGAGTATTATTCATAGATCAATACGCTTTTGAAAATAATCTAAAATATCTGGTTGGCATTTAATAAGACTGATAAATCTTTTCTACTTCAGTATATGCTAAGTAACTGATAAATGATTCTGTACGTAGCTGACGTCAACAATCGTTATTTCCATTGAAGAAGGTAATTTATATAAATCTTTACCGTAACGATATCGACCGACAGTCCTCACACCTGCTGTAATATTATTATCAATATTATATAATAACAAATATTTTTACAACCACTATAATTAAAAAAAAACAATTACCTATATCCATTTTGTTTGTTGCAGATTGCCAAAAAGTACTTCTAGTTTACGGCCTGACAAATCTTGCTAAAATGGAGGACGATAGCCTGGATAAAATGGACCCTTATCAACGAGGAGCCAACGATATCAGTAAGTATTCAAAATAATTTGTCACTATTATTATTATTATAATTCTTAATTTAATTGAATCAGCATTCAAATCAATCTTTATTTGTTTTAAGGGAAGAACCCTATATCCCTAATTATAATAATTAAGAATAAAAAATTAACAAATTTAAGGAGTGATAGATTTTTAACTCCGAGTGCTATACAATAGGATTATAACAGGACTCCGGAAGTAGATAAAAACTTTTATAAAGAAAAATATAATTAGATAACAGAGAAACATTATAAAAATAACATATAAGAATATACTACAGTATAATGCTAACTATGAAATGGATTTGCCGTGAAGGAGTATGTAATGTGACGCAATGTGTTTGTTCCAGTTTGGGAATCGATGATGCACGGCAGCTACAAGAAGAAGGACTCTTCGCTGGAGAACAGAGACTACTACTCGGATGCAATTGGTAAGTTCCAATGGAAATTGTTCTTCCTAACAATCATCAACGCCTTAGTTTTTTTTTATTGGAACCATTGGATACATCTCAACCATGAGTAGTCAGTTCAGGAACTAACACTGCTTGTTTTGTTTTCTTCTATTTTTTATTATTATTGTTTATCATACAATTCAATACTTTTTGTTCCATTTGAACTCAATTTAAGTTCAACGGTAATCATTCTATTTTCAACCCTTGCAGCATTCTGCGCAAAGGAGTATATCGGGCAACTAGGTTAAATTTTATTCTTTCAGATGTCTACCAAAAATGATCTTTAGTGTAGAGATGACTAACAAAAATTAGTTTTAAGTCAGCCTAGGGATCGCCATCGATAGCAGATATCGAAATATCGATATTCGAAATCGTCCCTTTGCTATTTTAATTTTAAAATCAAAATTAATGCTATCGTTTTCGGAAAGCGCTTCGAATTACATATGGATCACATCGTTAAAAAAAAATATATATATACCCATCTTGCCTGTTTCAACTGCAACTAGGTTAAATTTTATTTTTTCAGTTGTCAAAATGTCTAACCCTTATTTCAACATTTTTTATTATTGATTTTATTGATATTTCTGGAGGGGAAATTTATTATTTATTTAAACCTTTATTCACATTTATTTATTTCAACACTGCGACAGTTTGGAATCAAATTACTCACTCTCTGTACACACACACATATATATATATTTAATTAATGTTATAAAATTGCTTCTTCTAAAATATTCACTCTCTGCGACACGTTAAGTCTAGCAAGTATCCAATTGTAGCGTGGTTTACTTAGCATTAATCTATCGATAATACAGGTGGATCTACTAGGAGCTTTCGAACTGAAGCCCCCTCCCTTCCCCTCCACCCCCAAAATGGTAAAATGTAACCATTTTTTACAGAAAAAAACTAAATTAATTAATAAAGATATTAAAAACTATCTCTTAAAGTATTCTTGTTCCTGTAATTACATTTAATATGACTTCAAGAACCACTTAAACACCATTTCATATAGGTAGTTAATTTCTTTCTTTCTTTTTTTTCAAATTAATCATCGTTATGAAGAGAAGGATAGTTAGGATGATCAGTCAAAGTAAAAATGGCAAAAAAATAATAATATTTATTTTAACATTTGCCGACGTTTCGACCCGAAGTTCAGGCCTTTAATGTTCGCTCTATCTACTTCATTCACTTTAAGTTTTTTCTACCTAGATTATTTAGTCTATACCTACATAATTTTAATTTTATATTATTCAATCTTTATATTTTCTTATACCTATTGTTATCTGGTTCTTTTCTTTGCCCTGAAGAAGGCATAAACTTCGGGTCGAAACGTCGACAAATGTTAAAATAAATATTATTATTTATTTTTTTCATTTTTACTTTGATTGATCACCCTAACTATCCTTCTCTTCATCATTCACTACAGTCAACCATCAACCCACAATTAATTATCGTTATATATTTATGGAAAAAAACTTTCGGGCTGAAGTCCCCCCCCAAAAAAAAAAACCCTGGATCCGTTAGTGATGGATAATGAATTATGATGAATGGATTGTGACATTAGCAATTAAATCCAGGATTTAATTTTGTGGGGAGGACTTCAGTTCGAAAGCTTTTTTTTATTTAAATATAACGATAATTACTTGGTAAGAAAAAGAAAGAAACTAACTACCTAAACAATGATTAAATGGCGTTTAAGTGATTCATGAAGTTCTATTAAAATGTAACTACACGAACAATAAAATACTTTTAGAGATATTTATTTAAATAAATAAATATACTTTTAGAAATCATTTTTAATTTTTTCTTCATAAGATATGGTAATACTTTACCATTTTCGGTGGAGGGGGAGGAGCTTCCTCTCCCCTCTCTCGTAGATCGCCTATGGATTATCTGATTAGTCGTGAATAATTTATTTTTACCGCAACCCTTCCCTTCTTCCCTATATATCCAGATATATAATTCAAGATTGCCACCGGTCTTGTGACCTCTATTATATTTACTTCCGCGTCTTGTGACCCGCTGACTCACCTCCGGAACTGAAGTCGGTCCCACTTCCCATTGCTTATTTTATTTCCGTCACAAATAGAGTAATTGCAGATCTGAAAGCAGTCGATGAAGGAGGTCATCAGCTGATCGCGGCCGAGAATGGAGCGACCTGCCTCCGCGATATTAGAGGCCATACTAATATAATTTCAAGGTTACCTTTCTAATATTAAAAATATAAATTAAATAAAATTATAATTTTTCTAGGAGAAGGAGTTGATCGGGGGGTGCAATCTCTTTATTCGTTAACATTCATTTTCTTCATCTGTTAACCTACAGTTATCAAATGTAATCTTTATTAGTTTTTTATACACTCATTTCTTATCTTTTATCACAATCTGTCTACTTTTAACTTACATGCTATATTCTCCTTTGTTTTCTATTTTTATTCATACTTATTTTCTATTTTTATTTGTATCTTCTATTTATATATAATACTTGATATTTTAACTACATTGTCACCCACTATATCTCTGATATCATCTTATTATTTCTTTATCAGCCAACTTTTTCTTATTTAATATCTACTTATAATTCATTTATTTTATTTTCTCCATGTACCTTTTATATTTTGTATCTTTTGTAGCCCTGATGAAGACCTGCAAGATGTGTCGAAACGTCGGCATAATAATTTAATAATACTATTTCTATAATTTAGTATTTATTTGACCGAACCTCCCGATCAACTCCTTCTCATATTATATCACGGTCAACCATCTCTACATCATTGTAATTTTTCCAGATTTTGTAATATTATTTGAAATAGATTCAAAGCCATGTACTTAATTTTCAAACCTAATCTCGGATGACTGACATTATCGATGTTTGCCTTCCGATATTCGATATCGTCCCTTCACTATTTTAATTTTAAAATAAAAATTAATGCTATCGTTTTCGGAAAGTATAGGAGTTTAAAGATCGTTAGAGAAAAAAAATGATACTGATATTGCCTGTTTCATATAGAATGAGTGTGTAATAATACAGGAAAACATCGATATTTTGATAATATCGACTATTGATGACCAAGTAGAGTTGAATAGCGCCTTCTTACTCAGTAAATTCACTTAGTTAAGTTAGAACCTTATAGCCCAAATTTGTTAGTTACAACCTTCTCAAACCAGGATCACGAATTGCCGAAGAATGCTATGTAGGATACAAATAAATTAGCATTGGCATTGGTTGAATGGAAATTTGTGGGAAAAAACTGAGAATGACGAAGATGGGCAGGAACTAGAAAATTAATTCTACTAAGGAGGGCAAAATAATTGATATTTCCATTAATTAATTTAAAGATGAAAAAAAACATATTTTTTGATGCGTCTAAGTGATAGAGAATCAATATTTATATTCATATTCATATTTCAAAAATATTTATTTTATTTTTTTCGTTTTTTTTTTTGTTGTTCTTTTTTGCCTTTAAGACTTTTAAAAGCAAGTCCTATTTTGCCAGTAAAATATTTTAATTGTTATAGTAAGATGAAATTACACTGGATATTTATTAATTATTTATAGATAGATGATCACTGAATGTAACTAAATATTGCATTTAACTTATATAGGACTTAAACTAGAAAGACTAATAGTTAAAAACTGAGGTGAACTAGAATTAAAATTAAATGAGACTAAGAGGCGACTTTTATTAAATAACTGCTTTTATGTCATTCAAAAACTTCATCAAGTCACGGGCGTTATCTTTGTTCATCAACCGAAGAAAGTTAGCTCCATCATCCGTAGTTTGCGATCCTAAACTAATTCTTCTTGGCTTCTCGAATCTTTAGCACTTGAAGGCGATGTGGCTTGGATCCTCCAAGCATTGGCATGTTGTGCAGTGACCACTCTTAGCTATACCCATTACATGTCGATATTTATTAGTTCTACCATGATTTATCCTAAGCCTGGTCAGCTTTACCAAGCTGGAGCGGTCGAGATGAGATTTAAGAGTCGCAAACCATGGAACCGGTACTATCTTCTGTTGAACTGCATGATGGTCCTTACCTTTCGAGGGACATTCCCAGTCGTAGAAATGCTGCCAGTCTTTCATTATTTCCTCCCTCACTACTCTTATCAAATCCAGTAAAGGAACCTTAGCATTTATTCGATGTAGTTGGTTTTGATTTGCCGTTTTGTCTGCCATTTAATTTCCTGATATTCCTACGTGTCCCGGCACCCACTGGAAAAATTAATTGTTGCTGGCGTTGTATATTAGTGATATGTATATTAGTTTGTAATATTAATGTTAATATCGATAGGGCACATGTTCCTCTACAAGAAATTTTATTGCTCTCATGTACTTATAATTTAAATAATTTAGGTACAATTACACCATATGTGATCTATTTTATGTCTTTTCCCTTGTATCCTGGTTTGAACTTTCCTCCATATTGAAATCCCACAAAATCATGGTTCCATCCAAAAATTAATAGCCATGTCATAATGCGACCCTCTCAAGAGTTTAAAACTCCGTAAAAATATTCTCCCTCATGTATTCCTTTCTCAGGGCATACCTGGTAGCGACTAAACTATCGTCACTGTGTTTCTACTTTTGTTAAAAAATTATCTTTTTAGGGGAATTCCAAGGTTGGGAGGGGAGAAAAGGGAAGCAATTAAAGACTAATTTGAACACAGCTTATTCCAATTTTTAAATAATATAAGTAAAAAAGACATTAAACTATTACTGTTATGTGCATAAAATATTACGTATTATTTTGTATATTTTTGGGCGGAATGGTTTAATTTCGTTCTGAGAGGGAAAAAAAGAGAAAATCTGACTGACCAAAGGGGTAATTTAAAAAATATATAGTAGAAACAATGGTCGTTGTGTCAGTGTGTTTAGTTTCAGGCCGATTCTTAAGTTGCAAATTCGTGAGATTATATTTGAAAAACGTGCTCTATATTTGCTCGTGATATTTGAATTGATTTTTGTAATCTGCTGTACAATAAAATTTGATTTGTGTAATTAAAAAATAATTTTACAATATTTAATATACATGTCAAATAAATAATGACCTTACTGAGTACAGTTATAATTGGTACAGTAATTAGGACCTGACGGTATCAACGCAGCCCTCTTTGATCTTCCAAATCTGCCATCCAGAAGGCAGGCCTTGCTTTCAGATTAATATATTAATATATTGCTGGCGATCGTATTTCTTCTTAATTATCTAAACGGCAGCGCAGGTCAGGGCTAGGGCACTTATATAACTGTGGTCACTTCCTCCTATATAACGATCGCGATAAACACCTACTTGAAATAAAACTTATTTAAGTTTTATTTTGTCTATTTAAGTATCTAGGTTTTCAGTCGAAACTCCTTCAAAATTTTAAATACACTTTACTCAATAGGCTTACAAAACATTAGGAAAACCATATATGTGTTTGTTTTAGATGAATATTTTCTAATATTATAAAATAAGACTCTGTTTATTTTTTCACCATATTTATTTTAATTTCCATAGCTACGTTTCGGCTGGTAAGCCATCTTGAAGCCATTTTATCCAACCACGCTTTTTGCATGTAGTCCAAAATCTGCAAAATGCAAAAAGCATGATTGGATAAAATGGCTTCAAGATGGCTTACCGGCCGAAACGCAGCTATGGAAATTAAAATAAATATGGTGAAAAAATTAACAGAGCCTTATTTCATAATATCAGGAAAACATATGTCATGTACATTTATGATTATAAAACGTTGCTTTATTTACTTAATCAAAGACAAAAAATCTAGTGTATGCATCACATAACTTATACTTACCACTCTACTTTGAGTGGAATTTTTATTCTAGCAAAATCAGGCTGATATAAAAAGATTTTGAAGTGAATTTAAAGATCTGAATCTTAAAAAACACATTAGTGAAATTCACTGTACCCAGATTAAATGGTCAAACTTAAAAGATTAATTTAGGATCTCAAAATATCACAGGTCTGAAACTTAAATTTATCTTTACCTATTACTTTTCAATAATAATAGCTGATTATTTATATTATATCAAATGAAAAATGATAGCTGTTAAATAATAATTATTATTAGCTGTTAAATAATTATAATAATAATTGTTTTTTAATAGTTTCAAGTTTTTTAATTATTAAATATTTTGATTTGAGGAGTTGGGTAGGGAGAGGGGCGTACTATAGTAATAAAATACTATTCTAGTATTTATTTGACCGCATCCCCGACCAACTCCTTTTCATATCATAGTCATGGTCAACCATCTCTACACTATTATTAAATATTTTGTTCAAATTGATGACCAATTTTATTTTTCATTTTTTTTTTTTTTTTTTTTTTTTTTTATTTTTTTTTTGTCTTGAGGTCCTAAATCCGTCTTATAAGTTTTACTGTTTAGTCCAGACACATAAAATTAATATTTACATCCTGTCCCAAGAGATGGATTTTGATTTAGATAATTATTTTATCACAGTTTTAATATCACTATTTTAGGATGAAGTAATTATTAAAAAATATTGCTATTTTCATAAATTGATGAAGTTTGTTTTTATTTTTATTTCAGAACCGAGTACAAGTGAAGGCAACCAATTGGGTTCTCAGGAGGAGGCTTCCAGTAAAGTGGAAAGTTACGCGGGAAGCAGGTACATTGTTGGACCAATGGTTGTGAGGGTGAAGCCCGACGGGAGTCCAGTACCACAAGACGAACCACTCCCTAAAGACGAGGATGCGGAAGAGTACCAACAGATGAGATCCAAGCCCATTCCTTCCATTGCGGAGATCTCTGCCAGGCACGTGTCGAGCAGTATCTCCACTAGGAGGGCCAGGCACAACGACAACCTCAGTGACAACCACAACTGAGCTCAACGACTGACCTTTACAAAGACCAACCTCTCCCTTGATCAAAAATCAAATACTTTATTTATAATCCTCTTATAACTGTTAGCATTTTTGATTATCTCGAAAATGGAGATCAGTTGGAAAATATGTTTTCCAAGCAAACTGTATTGCAGAGGTTAAGCCTATAGGGTCTAATATTTAAAATAAGAATGTAATACGATTCAATGGCCCAGTTAAAATATCTAAATGCATTCTGGTGAAAATTAGATTCAAAAACACAATAATCAATGATTTGTGCATTAAAAAAAAATCTTTTTTTCAACTTAAAAGCCAAAGTTTATATAAAGTTTCTTCTGAAACTCCTTATGAAACAAATAAAAATGAAAGTACTTAAAATTTAGGAACTTTTTTTTTGGATTAAAAGTCTTATGAAACAAATTCTACCTGTTAAAGGAAATATAGATGTTTAATAATATCTTAACAAAATAAGATAATAAACTTGGCTAATGAAAACTATAACTATCTTGTGAATAAGATTGGTGTTCTCATTGAAGAGTCAATATTAAATTTGGAAAATACATTAAGCATTATAAACCCACATTATGTTCCCATAAGCAAACTAAACATGATCAATCTGTTATATTTATTTATACAATAATATTTACTGACTGACATAATGAAAAATTTCAATAATTGTTGAGTTATGATTGCAGTCTAAACAACATTGTTCAACGGATCTTACAGTTGCGATTTAGTATTTATTTTTAGAACAGCAATTGATCTGAGTAATAATTTTGTGGTGAACAATAACAGTATGTATTCATGATCCGAAAAATTCAACCGTCATAATTTTAAGCTTTCTACTGTAAAAAAAATCAAATACAAATTTCATTTACATAAATAAGACCTTTGAAAATATTCAATTTTTAAATATTTAAATGAATGTAAACATTGTGTATATATAAAAATATTGTAAATATTTATTTAGTTTATAAGTTAACTTTATTTTAATTACCTATTTAATTATGTGATAGATTTTTCAAACATATTTAAAAAAAAATTATTTAAAAAAAAATAATTCAATATTTATATTTTTTCAGTTGTATAATGAAAATGTGTCTGAAAGTACAATTTAAAAAGTGAATGATGTTATTTATGTAATGTATTCCATTTAAACTTAAGGTTATTTAATGAAAGCTGTAAAAGTTGCTTCTAAATAAAACTTCAAAGCTTTATCACAAATGGATATCATTTTATCACCTTTGAATCTCCATTTTAATTTAAGACAATTGTGTTTAAATACATATGAAGAATCAAAGTATTGTATACCACACCATCACAAAAACTTTCTGATGAGGCATTTTTATATGTTGAGCCTCAAATATATTAATCAAAATAGAATAACACATCATACGCCATTTCCATCGGTTTATTGCAAAAACATACAAAGTGCATTTTTTATATAGATTGACTAGGGATGGCCGACAGTCAATAGTTTGATAAAAAATTATCGATAGCATTGATAGTTTAGTAACTTCCCAACACAAACTTAAAGAGGATTTATTTTCGCTGTATTCTTTAATTATTTACTTTAAAATGCTGCATTTACCTTTTATTGGATACATTCTTAAAGATTTATGTAAAGGCACTAATAAAAATTATTGATGGAAAAATACATTTATATAAAAAAATAAATTGCATTTATTTCTCTGATTGTTGAATTCAAAAAAAGAAACATCAACGACATATTGGTATTATTGTTTTAACTATTGAAAAAGGCGGCGAGAAATGTGTTTCTCTTAATTTCCAAGATTCTAAATTTAATTTAATAATAACACCTAGTTTAAAATATAATAAAACTGTAATGTAATAGCATACTTGTAGATTTTATAATTATATTATTTTTTGTGGATTGATGGTTTACTGTAGTGAATAATTGAAGAAAAGAATGGTTGGGGTGATTAGTTTAAAAAAATATATTAAAAATAAATAAGTATATTTATTTTTATTTTTGCTGATGTTTTGGCCTAAAGTACTGGCCTTCATCAGGGCTATGAAAAACACAAATAACAATAGGCATGAGAAACTATAAACATTTAATAATAAAAAAAATAATATGTTGGTGAAAGGTATAGACTAAAAATTGTAGGTAGAATGAACTTAAGCAAAACAAAATAGGTAGAATGATAACAGTAACAGAGAATTAAGAATAAATAATAATAAAAGTAGGGACTAATGAAATAAATATAATCAAAATAAGGTAACATATGAAATGAAAAATTAATTAACAGCGAAAAATAGTGGAATCTACAAGATAAAAAACGTAAGTATAGACAAAAAAAAAAAAAATGGGCTAACATAAGATGTAATAGTATGCTAAAAGGAAGTGAGATAGTCATATAATAAAATATTTTTATTTTTTTTATCTAATGAGCTTTACACCTGTATAGTATGAGAATAAAATCTCTGAGAGAAGCAGAATCGGAATAGCCGATTACAGTTACCCTTCAACATTCAACAACAGAGGGTCGTATTTGAATATTCCATACTTGATTATGCTTAATAAAAAAAAAATAAATAAAAAAAATGCATACTGAACATGAATTTCAATACTGTTAGTTCAAAAGGTCTTATGTATAAATTTATTTATTGTTTTACAAGAGTGCATAAAAACTCAATATTTCTTTATGCTTTATTAGAATAATTTCATATTTTATTTTCATCTGCTATTTTCCATAGTAGCAGACTACTTATATCAGTTGCAGACTACAAAATATCACCTTTAATACACATAGAATTAAAGTTGAAAATTATTACATACGAACTTATGCTCTAATAATAGTATATACATTACCGAATCAAGATTTAATTTTGGAGGAGGGGCTTCAGCACGAAAGATTTATATATATATATATATATATAACGATAATTAATTTGAAAAAAACCACTGCAAATTATTTCTCTTTGGTATATTATTTCCAAACAATTATACATATAAAGTAACATTAAATTCCTAGTTATAAAGAAAAATAAATAAAAGGTGATTCTAATTATTGGACTAAAATTTTTTTTAATCATTAGTAATATGCTAAAAAAAATAGCATTACTTCAGTAACACATTCAGAAATAAAAAAAAAGATAAACCTTTTGCAATAGCACATCTAAAAAAAACTAGAGACCATATCTTTGCTCCTAATTGTCCGATTTTGACAATTTTTTTTTGTTTTTTAGGAAATTCCGTAAACTTCTAAAAAACCATATACAATATTGACATAAATGTGTATACTTCTTGAGTTATTCGGAATTTAATTTTACCATCCCTCGTAACTTTTTTGAGCTTCTTCGGAAGTATAGTATGATATAAGTAGAGAAATGCTTAGCAATTCATAAAATTGACACTACATTATTTTTTCACCAAAGTCTACCTTTTATCTAACTTTGAGCCAAATCGAACGAGCCCTTTCTGAAATATTGGCATATCTAAAAATATACGTTTGCGCGT
The DNA here is from genome assembly GCA_928085145.1 of Nezara viridula. Taxonomy (NCBI): domain Eukaryota; kingdom Metazoa; phylum Arthropoda; class Insecta; order Hemiptera; family Pentatomidae; genus Nezara; species Nezara viridula. The sequence goes on from OV725079.1 coordinate 14,937,527, forward strand.
GCGTAAGCGGAAGTGCTGGATGGAATTTGATAAAATTGATATGGGACCATCTAGGCACCAATCAGCATAATCCCTGAAAATTTCATGAAGATTGGATGAACGGTACTAGGTGATATGCCCGTCACATCGATTTGACTACAGACAGACAGACAGACAGACACCGAACCAAATTTGATCCTTGATGTCTGAAACGTAAAACGCGAGTGAAAATTTTCGATTCTGAGCAAAAAATTTTTTTAATCTCTCGCACGGACACAATGCTTCCCTACCTTCGGTAGTGAGGAAGCAAAAATACAACTAGTAAAAATGCACACATTAAAAAAAATTACATGAACAGACTTGAAGAGATACTGCCCAGTGGTAGCACTCCCTATTTAATTCTAGGTGAGAAGATCATGAGGCCATCTTCTTTTCAGACACCTAGGGGGATTATCAGGAATTGAGGAAGAAGCAAGGCAGGAAACAAGTGGATTCGAATGGGACTGCAGTTTATCATGAAAGGATAGGTATCTGGCTCGGGCTAAATCAGCGGAGAATAAAATGTAAAACAGAGAAATATAATTAAATGTTAGTAAATATAACTATTTATTTTTGCTATTTTTTATTTTTACTGATCACCCCAACCACCCTTCTCTTCAATTATTCAGTACAGTCAATCGTAAACCCACAATTAGAAAGAAATATACTTATTTATTTTTACTATTTCTTTTTTTTACTGATAATCCCTACCATTTTTCTATTCAATATATTGTTTTTTATGAAAAAAACAATAAAAAAGGTGAGGTATATGTAACATTTTTAATATCGGCACAACTGGAGTTGTAAAAATATTTCTAAGGAAGTAAATTGAGATTGAATTATTTTTTACCTTGAAGGCTTCTTGTTAAATTTAGTTTCAGTTTTGTATACTGAAAAGAATAGTTTTAAACACGCCTTCAAAGTTCTATCCATTTATTTTATTAATGTGGCTTTTCCATTATCAAATATTTAACTTTTACATTGTTATATTATCAGTATATATCGTGCATCAATAAATGGGAAGAAGAATGAAGGCGTGTTATTAAAATTATTCCTTTAAGTACATAAAATTTTAATATAATTTGTGCCTAAGTAGAGGATATGAACTATCGACTATCGCCCATTCCTAAGGTTAACTTTCAAATATATTCTTGTGAACTTTATTTCTTTATACAAAAAACACCGTAAGTACATAAAAATTAAACACATCCTTTTATTTATCATATATAGTTACACTAAGTGCTCAATTTTCTGATTTCAAAATGGTAAAATTCTTAATTATTTGGGTTTATGAAATGCCACTTGATGACTTTTTGTAATAAACCGACAATATATTACTAAGGAATGGTGTTAAATGTAGAAATTCTTAAGAGGAAAACGAAGATATAAAAAAGATGCAGGCATTCCAATAAAAGGTATTGTGACTCTATAGCAGGATCATCATGGAATAAGTTTACATATCCACAGTTCAAGCTTCACATAAACAATTTTATGACTGATACCATATGGAGGTAACAATAAACACAAAAATTTAACTAGGCACACCAGACAAACACTTGAAAAATAAGATAATACCAAAGGCGTAGTAAGTGCAAAAAGCATAATGCCCTATAGTGTCAGTTATGAGGCATCATACAATTTTTAATAATCTTTGCAAAACATTTAAGTTTATTTTTTCTTTATTTCACTGCAACAAGATAATTTCACAGTGACTTTAATTGATAAATGAGACTTTTAATTGACAGAATGAATAACCCCAATTTCAACATTTTTGAGTAGTCATTTTAGAGATATTTCTAGTAAAAAAAATTATAATATCTGAACAGACAGTGAGTGAGTTGATTCCAGATTAGGTGATAGCAATGTTGAAATATACATAGTTCTGCTATAAATACTGTTACAAAAGGTGAACTTTGTTTACATCCTTGGGTATTATTTAGATAATCCATACCTCTATCAGGTTATTTTCTTTACGTCAGGATAATAATCCCAATTAGTTTGTATTTTACTTTCGCTCAGTTAACATGGAGTGGGGGGATAAAGAAAAGCGAATAACTGTGAACCCCTTACACAAAGTTGGAAAATGTAAGTCAGAGATTTTCAACACTGAAACCTTTGGGTATCAGCCATATGTTTGTGTACCGCACTATTAATTGATATTATCTGCCCCTATATGTATGTGCTGCCACGCACTGTGAGAACGGCAAATGCAGTGAGAGCAGTGGTTGCTCAAATCAGAAGAAATTCCATTCAAAAACAACAAATCATGTCTCGGGAAATGGGAATCTCTGACAGATCAATGTCTCACATAATAAAAAGTGACCTTAGGATGGGTGCATTTCGAAGAATGACAGGACAAAGGCTAACCACTTCCCTAAAAAAAATTATAGTGGATAGATGCAAAGTGCTCCTTGGCCATTACACCAACGGTCTTCATCGAAAGATTTTGTTAAGCGGTGAGAAAATTTTTACAATTAAAGAAAAATTTAATCGCCAAAATGATCGTGTGTACGCACACAGCTCTAAACCCCAGGAAGTCATTGGAAGAGTGGAAAGAGGTCATCACCTTTCCTCAGTGATGGTTTGGTGGGGAGTTTGCTTTGATGGCATCACAAAATTCTATTTTTGTGAAAATGGAGTTAAAATAGCCACTAAAAACTATTAGAACGATATTTTGGAACCTGTTGTCAAGCCTCTAAATGGTACTTTGTTTGCTGGAAGTCATTGGGTTTTCCAGCAGGACTCCACTCACAAGGCCAGGTCAACTCAGCAGTGGCTACAAAAGAACATTTCAGAGTTGGATCTCTACTTCGGATTGGCCTTCAGGAAGCCCTGATCTCAACCCACTAAATTATCGGCTTTGGTCCGAACTGGAGAGGCTGGCATGCCACAGAACACACCCTAATTTGGATAGCCTCAAACAATCTCTGGTCCTAGCTGTTGAGCGCTTTCCTCAAGAAGTGCTATGTGCTGCTATTGATGACTGTCCATTGAGTTTAAATGCCTCTGTAAAGGCAAAAAAGGGAAATTTTGAGTAATTTATTTTTTGTTTTACTCTCTATAGATATACATTTTATTTTCTAATAAAGTTTTTGAAAAGATTAATTTTTCTTTTTAAATCTGTATATATTTCCTTGTAACAATATTTATGACAGGACTAGGCAGAACTGTAAATGAAGGTATAAATTTTCCCACTAGAAATATCACTAAAATTAATAATAAAAAATGTTGAAATTGGGAGTTAGTCATTCTGTCAACTAAAATGTACAAATATAAATAACATAAGTTAATGAAAATAAATTTATATCTCCGCACATCTTAAGTTATTTTTCACTCTTTCTTACTAAGAATGAGTTGATAGAATTTCTTATGCTTATAATATACATTATCTTTTAGTTTTTAATTCTTAATCAAGGTGTAAAATATGTATATAGTGAGGAGTATAAAATATAAAACACTAAACTGAACAAAATATAGGCTTTATTATACAACAATAAAATAAAATTTAAACCCATAGGGCATAAAAATAAAATATTTCACAATATTCTTCTGGAATTCATTCATTTATAGTTACTTTATTAAGAATTATTTCATCTCACAATTATATTAATTTAGAAAGAAAAAATATGGAGATCAAACAATATAACTCTTTGTTTGTTTTCAACATAAACTAGAATATGAATACGTACATAATTTATTTACAAACTTTATATACAGCCTATTTACAAAATGAAATTTACAATCTGTAAGTCTAAGGAACAGGCAATTCTTCATTCCATAGATCATAACTATTTTGTATATCTTACCCTGACAAACAATATAAAAATAAAAAACAGGCAATGTTTGTAGCATAGAGAACAGCTTAGTTTGAATGTTTAGTTCTGAATCTCTAATCATTCTAAACCAAAATATTTTTCAACGATTAAGTTTAGAACCACAATGCACCATCATCATCAGGTTCGGACGGGAGCTCATTGTGATGAGGCTCATTTTTCACCTGAAGCATTTCCTGTTTTATATCTACGTGCATTTCATCGTCCGATTCACTAACGGCAAGATCTTCCTCGACTCTTGTTTCTTCCCCGGTTCTCTTCAAGCCCCCCAAGAAGTCGGATGGATCATAGTTAGGGTCCACATCCATACTTTCACTTTCCTCCATAGCAGCATCTATTACATAAATAAATATTTCAGAAAAAAATATAAAATAACAGGGTGGCTACCATTCATTTAAAGTAAAATTCCCTGACATTTCCCTATTTAATGATAGTTTTTCCTGACTAATATGTCTGCGGACACAAATATTAAAAATGTATATTTTATAACTAAATTCATTTATTATATATAAAGAAAATTGACTACAATATGTTTTGAGAAAAAAAATCAGTTTTTTTTAAAATAACAAATATAATGTTTTAGAGGAAGCATTTTTTAAGCTTGATTAGGATTTTTTATTTTAAAAACTAAACTATTATTAATTTATTTTGATTGTTTGATAGCTTTTATTATATTTTCATAAAATGAGAGGAGCTGAAGTTGATACTTAACATATAAAGCTCTGATTTTCTCCATTATAAAATAAAGAGCTACAGGAGATTCTAATATTAATGTAGTTTCTCATAAGTAATTTAGTTTCTTTATTACTATAAACAGCATAATAATTATTTCTACGACGACAACTGCAACATTTCTGGTTAATGAATACTCTTTTAAGAAGCACCACGGGTCGAACGAATGAGTGCTTGCCAACCATATCTTGACCCAGATGTATATATTACAAATATTAAATAGTATTGATATGTTTTTCTTTTTAATAAATAAATTTTATTTACACCCCTGTTAGATTTCAATACAACGACCAGTACCGTAATTGACAGTCAAAGGTGGATGAATATAATGACCGTGGTCATGTATCCATATACCTCATATACCCAGTGGGGAGGGGGAGACTCAGGCAGCATGGCTTTTCCTGGTGGTCGGTCACCCATCCAAGTACTAACCATCCAAGTGCTTAACTTTGATTACCTGTTGCAAGCGCCTTAGTCCGTACAGCTATTCCAGCCCCTGTTATATATAATATATATATATATATATATATATATATATATATATATATATATATATATATATACCTGTACCACTACAACCCATGAAGGGTCTGGAGTTCAGTACTATTTAGGAAAAGCACTGTTTCTAGGTCAACGGTTGTGCAAGGAGGTGATTTGACCGAGATCACGCTTAACCGCCAGGTTTTCCCTCTTAATCAATTATTTAATTAAGGGTACCTACTTTACAGAGGCTGGGTGTGCCCCAAGAGGGACTTCCAACCCAGGGTTCTCGCCCCACGGCCAATGAAACAGATAAATATTCTGCCATGAGCCGGGGTTCGAACCTGGGACCTTTGCATTGGAAGTTCAGTGCCCTACCACTGAGCTACCCCACTCCCTATAATATATATATATATATATAAAGCCCATTACTACTGACCCGCACGATCCCAAGATTGCTGCGATGAAAGCTATACCAAAAAAATAATCATAACTGATTATTGATAAAGCAACAAGTATTTCCTCTAAATTTTCAATTTCTACGATATATTCCATCTCTATCAATATAATATTTCACAATACAATTCATAAATTTTAATAAACAAAAGATAATAAATATATATATATATATATATATATATATATATATATATATATATATATATATATATATATACATATAGAATATATATTATATATATTATATGATTTAATATACCTGGTGCTGGCTCTGCATAATAAGCAATGTTGCCCAATTGTACCATGGCTTCTGCAACCTGCTGGCTGTCATCATCAGGACCTCCTTCATACCCAGCGACCTCTTCAAGTTCTTCATCTTCTTCTGAAGAAAACTGCAAATCTGAAAAATCAACTTGTCATTAATAAACTGTAATTCTCAAAACAATGAAATACAAAAAATTAGAATTTTTCTAAGTGTACGCACCCTCCTCCAAAACTCCTCCCTCGACTGCTTCTTTTTTGATTTTCCTCATTTCCCTACCAGATGGTGTTTCAACTTCAATGAATTCGTATTCTTCATTGATGGTGGAGTTCTAAAAAAATAAAAATAAAACATTTTAATGAGGTTTTTTTATTGTACTAAACAGAAAATGGTGGCAGTGATCAACAATATGATTTATGAAAGGCAACGAGTTAAAACAGTAGTTTCCATTGAATATTTAAAAAAAAAAAACACTACAACTGAATAAGAACCATTGATCTATTATTTACAATGACTAATGGAGTAATGAAAGAAAGAATGTGTAATACGATGAGGAATGAAATATTTATTAAGGCTCAAGATTCAAGACTAACCATTGATATTTGTGCCACTAAATGAAAAATTAACCAAATTTTAAAATTCAAATAAGCTTAGGATAATAATGCTGATGTGTTGTAATGCTTAAAATCAACTATCGATCGCTTATATCTAAAACCTTGGTAGGCCCATAAAAGGAAATTTTACACATGCAAATTTTATTTATTAATTAATCAAACATAAAATTGAACATCAAATTAAATTTGCGACCTATTTTATTCATTACATATCCAGGATGTAAATCAGTTCAGCAGGTCTCTTGGCCACTGCCTACGTAATCGCCATGGTGGGCTGTGCGGGTATCTTGTGTGTTTAAAGATTTTATGTTATAAGTCTTTGGTGAACGTTACTGTAGTTTTATCCTGCAGAGCCTAAAATTGTTGGGATTTTCAAGTCTTTATGCAATATATATTATTTTCAACATAAAACGGTGTGTCAACTATCCTTCGCAACACTTTTGACTGGAATAACTGAATTTTTTTAATATTGGAAGTTTTATCAGAATCTCACAATTGTATACCATAAGTCCACATTGGTTTAAATAAACTTTATATAGAGTTAGTTTGTAAGTTAAAGATAATTTTTAACATCTATCAAATAACCTGGATAAAAGAGTTGGTGTAATTCCATTAGTTTTTGTCAAATGTGAGTCCTCCAAGTTAGTCTTTTGTCGAGGTAAAAACCCAAATATCTAATTACATCAGATGCTGGAATTTCAATGTTATTAAAACATATTTCGGGAAAAGGTGTATGATTAAGAGTGAATACTACATTCTCACTCTTTTCTTCATTCATATTAATTTTCCATCTTGTGGTCAAATCAGCAATATTGTTAAGATGATTTTGAAGAGCAGTAAATGCTCAAACAAGGGTTTTATCTGAGATAAGGATTGACGTATCGTTAGCAAAAGTAGCCAGTAGAGCATCATTGTGTTGCGATAGGTCTGACATATGTATATATTAAACAAAATTTGCCATTATATTATTATAAACTATATTTCTTCATTATGCTTGTTTGACCTTTCTTCTTTTTATAGTGGTTCATTTGCCTATTGGTCATAGATAAATTAATCAAAAATTAGTGTAATATTGCAATGAAATACTAATTTTTGATTAATTTGTTTATGACCAATAGGCAAATGAACCACTACAAGACTATATTTCTGTTAGAAAAAAATTAAAAATCTTGATTATTTTTTCTTGTTGTATATCATAGTAAATTTCTGATATTGTTAAAAACATCACACAGCACAAGATCCGGTGAATAAGGGAGATGGTCTAGCATTGGGATGTTGTACTTCTTGAAAGGCAATGCGGGATGAGCCAGCGCATTGTCTTAGTAAAGAAACGATGAAATCCTTCCACAATTCGGGTCGTTCGCATTCTTTTAAGTAAATGGGTGATTAGTTACTAACAACAATTTAATATTTTAGAGAATTGGGCTTACAAGGTTTTAGAATAAAAATGCTAATATCATTCCCTAGGAAAGTCAACAGTGATAAGATAAAGCTAACACTAAATTTCTAGCAAACAAGACTTGAAAAAAATATCTCCTCAAAGAGCGGAACAGGCTAAGCCCCGAATTCACCAAAACACTGTTCAACTCCATTACAAACAGACTGAAAGAAGTGGTAGAAAATAATGGCTTGCCTACAAGATATTGAACTAAATTAATAGTATTTTTAAAAAGAAGTGAGGTATCTTTAATTTTTTTTAATAATCACAATTGAATATTTTAATTTTATTGAGTTTGTACATATTTAAATCGATATTATAAATAAATCTTTTGAAGAGTTTCTAGTTTTATTTGTTTACTGAAACCATGATGAAAATGAAGTTTTATTTCTATTTTTTACAGAGTTCACCAAATTCACTGTGAACCACTGTATATTTGAGCCTTTCAGATGAAAGAATGACTAAAGAACTTTGATTTCAAAATTTTTGACTATGTTGATTCCATAGTAGATGATTGCAGTTTTGAAATATAGAACTGTGAATAGAGGTATAAAGTTTCCAACTAAAAATATAACTAAAATTAATAATAAAAATGTAGAAATATTCTGAGATGCCTGAGGCTGCCCGAAGGCTACAAGAGGACATCGATTGCATCAACAGATGGGGCAGAAATAAATGAATTAAAGCAGAATGCACATAAAACCAAGGCTATTCTCATCGGGTCCAGACATCTCATTAGCTCCGTTCCTTACTTTCCTCTACTTAACCTCAATAACCGTCCCATCCATTTTTTCCTACAGTCAAAAACCTAGGAGTAACCTTTGACCAAAACCTCTCCTGGGATAATCATATCTCCCAGATTACCCGAAAATCCATAACTGCCCATAAACAACTCCTAAGATTCCGTGATTGTATTCCTCTAAAAACCAGACAGTTCCTTGTTACCTCCCTTGTATTCCCCCACTTCGACTACGGCTGCTTGGTGTATGGATGACTATCTGCCAGGCTGGAAATGAGACTAAAGAGACTCATGAATTGTTTCATAAGATACATTTTGGGGATCCCCAGGCGTTCACATGTTTCACTCTGGTAAACCGAGTTGAAGTGGCATTATCCTACTTCCTGATGACAATTCCTCCTTGGTGTTTTCCTTTTCCAAGTCTTCAGAACCAAGAACCCTCCCTACATCCTGGATCTCCTTACTCTATGCTCCGCTATCCACTCTCTTAATACTAGGTCTCAACCTATAGATTTATATATCCCCTCTCATAAAACTACTTTCTTCCCCAAATCCATCGTCATTCGTGCTGCTTCCTTATGGAACTCACTTCTTACCTCCATGCATCAATCCTCGTCCACAAAATCCTCTTCCAACACTACTTCACATTCAAACTTCACCTAACATATAAAATTACTTGCATCTGTACACTGGTTAATTTCAATCTATTGCACAATTGAAATAACAATTAACAGTAAATTACTTTGTATTTTTATTATTATGTCATACTAAGACCCATAAATTTGTAACTCTGTTATTATTCTTAGGGGACAGTAGTCCCAGAATAAAATTATTTTTTCATTTCAAATTGAAGTTTGTGTTAACCGAAGGCTCATATATAAATCTAATATAAAAAACATAGAAGCTCTGCTTTTTTCTTAATAAAAGTAGACAATTTTCACATCCTTTAAGATGAGCAAGCTGTATAATAAGCTTATAAATTCTTACTCAATATTATAACAATAGTAGAAATAGAAATGGTAAGATAACAAACATTTCCATTATAGTGAGTACTTAATGAATTGACCGTAGTGTATTTTAGAGGTAGGAGATGGTCCAGGGTAGCGGTCATAAAGAGACTAAAATAGTGGAAAAACTATTTTATTTCAAGCCAACGTTTCGACCCGACTTTGTAGGTCTCCTTCAGGAAGGCGTGTTCAGCAAGCAGTTTAAGTTTAAAAATACTATAAGGCTTGAAATAAAATAATTTATCCACAATTTTATTCTCTTTATGACCGCCACCCCGGATCATCTCCTTCCTCTAAAATTTCCATTATAGAATAACATTATTCCCAATTTTTTTTCAGAGTTATATTTAGCTAATAATAATAATAATAATTCTACTTTTCCTAACTTTTAATCTCTCAATTAAATAAACTATTGTTATAAAAACAAAATAATCACCATGTCTCCTTCTTGACCCTCTTCATCGTGTTGCCAAGGACCAAGGGAGTCCATCTCTGCCTGTTCGAGCGCTCTCTCTTGAGCAAGACTAATACTGTGTTCTAATTGAGTCAAGTGCTCGTCGTACTGAAAAATTGACAGAATTAAAGCGTAATTATAAAAGAATTAATAAATACAAAATAAATTTATGTTAAAGTTTTATATTGTGGGCATTCAGTCGAAAGTCACTAGGTTCAGTCAGTGAATTTGGTAATTTTTAATGACTTAATGATTTCTGCCAGGAAAAGAAGCAACATACACACACCAACTAAATGGATTTTAATTATAAATTACAGCTAAATATTGTAAAACTTCACTTATTTATATTGGATGTGAAAATATATTGTCTGCCAGGTTAAGAAATTAATAGTGAATGAGAAATGCAAAATGTGAACCTCTTCAAAAACGACTTTTGCTCGAAAACCCTCCATAAGTTTTTTTAATATATTATTAAACCCTAGATGAAATTCATGAAATAATTCAAGTTTAAAATGAATATGAAAAAATTTGAATAAAATTTAAAAGCTGTTAACTCACTTCCTCTAAGGTCTGCCTCGCAGCTTTGACAAGAGCTTCAGCTTTCTGAGTAAATGGAGACTCCTTGCCATTGTATAAAATGCAATTGTTTAATATTTTTTCAACATCGTCCAAAAATTCTTTTCTTGAATGATATTTATGTGCTGTAACAGTAAGAAATAGGATAATGAAATAATTAAACAACAGAAATTCATGAAATTACAAAAACATCAATTTATAAAACTTATCCATAGTTGGTCCAAACGCAAAACCACAAATGAGAAAAAAGTCATATTTCACTTTAGTAAATAGTATAAAATATGTTTTATTTTCACTTACCTACATATGAAATATATAGCAAAGGAAAGTATTGCGATCGTGAAAATTTTCAAATCTCAGTTTTCAACGGAAATACATGTTTTGAGGTCCCCTGAGTCCAAATAACCAAGTCCCGCAAAACGGTCTATGAGTGTGTTAACAATCTAGCTCAAAAAGGAAAAGTCGTACGAAAGTGAAATTGCATATATAAGGATTTTATATGCTAGGGATGTTACAGCAACTTTTTTGTCAAAATCGGCTATCCGGAAGTGGCACTTATATCATAGACCAAACACACTTTTACGATTTTTACGAAAACGGCTCTAACAATTTTGATTAAATTCATTATATCAGGGTAAAGTTAAGCTGTTTTAAATAAAATGTAGTTTTTATTCTGATTTATATTCTCTAACAGGGCTTAAATGGCTAATTTTCAACATTAGTTTCCCATAAAGTACGTTTAATTTTTTTTTATTTGAAACAATTGACCATTTCACATTAATCTCTAACATAAAAGATAGTTAAATATACAATATGAAGGAATTTGATAATTAACTAAAGTAGGAATAAGAGATCGTAACAGAGAATAGTTGTAATTGAGAAACCAAAGGAATACGAGCTCGCCCGAAAGATTAAAACATGCTTCAATACGTAACATGAGCTTAATATAATACGGATTCCGACAATATTATATAAATATACATATGCGGTTTTCATAAATGCTATTGTTGGTATTATTTAATATTTAATTGTATAGATTGCAGCAATATAAATAATAAAATTTGTATATATAAGGGTACTTATACAAATAAAAATACCCACAATGAAATATAAATAAATATAGCGTCTATAATTTTTACTTTCTCTTCCCTGTTGTCTGAAAATACTTATTTCTGCTAAGAGGGTGGTAAGTGAAAGTTTTGTGAGGCGCGCACCGCGCCATATTTTTTTATTCCTGAGATGAAACCATGGAAGTAAAAAATAAGAAGTTCATTTGTGAAATTAAAATGCCAAGAGTGTGAATATCTTTAATTATAATTAAAGACAATTTAATAATTACTAAAGACAAAGATGACTCGAAACTACTTTTTCTGAAAATTAGGAATTTGTACATTAGCGGTTCTGCTTTTAAAAGAAAGACAAGATAAAATAAGCATGGCTTACAAAAATCGGAACACAAATAGTTAAAACAAAAAGTTCCTTTACATTATTTCAACTAATTAATATTAGTATTAATAATAAACAGGTTTGCTATTAATATTTTATACATGCACGAAAGAATGCCAATGAAATCAATCATTCTACTTACATTTAACTTTTCTTTCAATGGTTTCCAAATCCATCGGTTCTTTGACAATCAAGTAATAATCCTTGACCACTTTCTTATTGACAGGTTTGACAAACGGCCACGATTCAGCCATTGTTTTCAATTTGTTATTTACAACATTGTCGAGAATGAACGTGAAAGCAACTTGGTCGTTATCGTCCAACAGTGGATTAATAGCCTTCTCGAGTCTCATTAGTCTCTCCTCTTTCTCACCGAGCCTTTCAATGCACACGTTCATCATCTTCTTTGCTGCAAGTGTCAGTGAGCTCTTTCCTCCTGGAAGAAACATTAAGTATTAAATTGTTACTTAAAAATGAATGTATATATATATATATATATATATATATATATATATATATATATATATATATATATATATATATATATATATATAAATTAGATGTGTCAAATTATTTCACATATTAATAAAACAGCTAAATTGAATGATGTTTTTGATGCAATAAACATTTTAAAGAACCACGAAGCACAACATATCATGATTAACATATCATTTTTAAAAGTGGTGGTCAGTAACTGATGAAGACTCTTAGGAGCCCATGCCATCAGATTGCTATAAGATTGCAATATCACCAATTCATAAAAAAGATGAACTGCTTAAGGTGAGAAAGATATCTCTTTCTTAGAGTATATAAAATCCTTTCAAATGTCCTTTTGTGTTAACAGGATCAGCTATACATAGCAATGAATGTTTTTAAAATACATTTTAAAATTATTCAATCCCGTCCCACTAGATCTCGTACCTCCGGCCTCTATCCTCTTCCTCACCAAACTGCTGCGTTTGACAAATCATTTGTAATTCAAGCCGCATCCCTCTGGAATTCCATCTCTGCTGATATTTGACACGCACCATCAGTTTCCTCTTTCAAACCTCTCCTCTTTAAACACCTACTCCTTTCTCAATCTGACTGATTACGAAATATACCTAAAAGAACCCCCATATCTAATATACGAAGAACCCCCAGAAACTATTTATTTTATTTTAATTTCCTTTGACTGTCTTATATATGTGTACGCTTTTCTTGTCTTTTTCTCTCTCTTCTATATTTTTACTTTAAATAACTATTATCGTATATATTTAATTTATTTATGACCACACATACATGTATTCTACACTTATAATTTGTTCTAAAGGGACAACAGTCCCAGAATAATAAAATATATTTTCATTTCATTTCATGACAGATGTAGAATATAATATTAATAAAAGCCTTAGCGAACCCGAAGGCTTGATACTGACACTGTCGACACACCTTCCTCCACCGATCACGGTCCAAGCCCAATCCCACCGAATCAACACAATCTTCCCACCTTCACTTCGGTCTATCCCTTGGATGTTTACCAGTCAGCATATTAACATATTAACCTTTTAGAGATTCTTTCATTACTAAGCCCAACAATTTAATATATCTATTAGTACTAGCTGTCAGAGTTCTGCGCATGCGTTAGCCCTAGTTAAACATACGTCAGGTCGTCTCTTATAAAAATCTCATTTATCAGTGGCAGTATACAAGTTTAATGTGAACAATTAGTGTTATCAGTTACATTAACAATTACGTTTATACTGGACAAAAAAAATAAGGTGAGTAATCACTTATTTACAACACAAGAGTGAACAGTGTAAATAGACCTTAGGTTAGTTAGATAACGGCCAGCCATAAGCTGCAACAGTCGTTAATACCAGTGGGCTAGATCCCTCCGTCGGAGGCAGATCTGTGCTCTCCAAGAGCGCGTCTATATTTTCGTGTTCAATAAAATTTTTTTTTTTTTCCTCTCTTCACTTTTATCAATTTTTCTTTTAAAAATAAATATGAAATGCGATATTATCACATGCTAATGTCGAGTAAGGGCAAAAACACTAGGTCCAGGAGCCTGGATACTACAATTAGTTCTCCCATTAAAAAAAAGACAAGGCATTCGAAAAGAAACACTCCACCAGCCACACCAGGGAGCTCCATAGAAGAAGTGGAACCCCAACCTGGCTCCTCACAACAACCCAACAATTATGAGACAACTCAAGCTATGGGTGAAGAATCGCCGTTTTTCACTTCGAATCCATTTGAAGTGCTTTCAAATATAAACAACGAACAAATGGAAGCAGCATCCATCCCCAGAGAACCCAAACCCCCACCAATATTTGTTAGAAATATTAAAAATTTTCAATTGATGTGTAATCAATTGAATAATCTGGTAGGTTCAGGAAAATATTTATGCCAAAGCCGCACCAATGACACTAAGTTAATGCCCGACACTCCAGAAACCTATAGAAAAATCATAAAATATTTATCTGACACCAAGGCTGATTACCACACGTATCAACTGCGTCAAGAGAGGGCGCTCAGGGTCGTTATCAGAAGACTGCACCCATCTACGCCAACAGATGCTATAAAAGAAGAGCTCACGGGTATGGGATTCCATGTTCGCCAGATAGTGAACATATTTAAGGAGGATAGAGAACAGCCTGGAATAAAAAATAAAATACCTCTTCCACTATTCTTCGTTGACCTTGACCGAACACCTGATGTCGAAAACATCTACAAGGTCACACGCCTTTATTATACAAGCGTTGTTGTAGAAAAGCCCTACAGCAAGCGCGACATCGTTCAATGCCATAACTGCCAGGCTTATGGCCATACGAAACGGTATTGTCATCACATTCCTAGATGTGTGAGGTGTGGTGAGCAACACAAAACAGAGGACTGTAGGAAGTCTAGAACTTCACCTGCAGTATGCGCTTTATGCCACCAAGGACACCCAGCCAACTACAAGGGTTGTCAAACTTACAAAGATTTGAAAACACGAATGTACGCAACGCCTAGAGAAGAAGGGACATCCAGGCCACCAAGACAACCCTATAGAACAGTGAACGGAAGAGTGTCCTATGCTCAGATGTTCAAAGGAGACACTGTAAACACTCAATCTCAGGCCCTGCCACAAGAATCTAAACCTCAAGAATTCACACATCAACCTCAAGACCCATATCCCTCCATCCCTGAACGTAGGTTAAATACTCACACATTCATTCCTCCTCCTTCCAATTCCACTGACCTCACAAGCCTATTGACATCTTTCCTTTCCGAATTTAGATCTCTCATTACCCCCCTTATTTCGCTACTTACCAATGTTATATCCAACCTCATTCCACTGCCAAGAAATCCATAAATGTCCTCAACCAAATTCCTCTCCATTCTCCTCTGGAATGCGAATGGTATTCGGAACCACATCAACGAACTGACAATCTTATTACATGACAAAAACATCGACATAGCACTAATAACTGAAACTCGACTAACCAACAAACGACAAATCAACGTGCCCGGCTACAATATTTATCGAACCGACCATCCTGATGGAACAGCACATGGTGGCACTGCCATAATTATCCATCGATCCGTTTCCCATCATTTGTTTCCCTTACCAAGCCATAATTTCCTACAATCCACAGCCGTAATAATCCAAACACCCCTTTACCCAATAACACTAGTTGCGGCATATTCCCCACCTAAAACACCCATTTCCGAATCCCAAATAATTTCCTTCCTGAATTCCTTAGGACACCACTTCCTCCTAGGTGCAGATCTAAATGCAAAACACCAGCAATGGGGAGCCAGATCCACAAATTCCCGAGGCCGAACATTGCTATCTGCACTTAATTCCCATCGCAGCAACATCCTTTCACCTAATACACCCACATACTGGCCAACAGATCCCAACCGCAATCCCGACCTTCTAGACTTTTTCCTCCACAAAGGTCTAGGATCACTACACTGTTCTATTTCAAGGTTTGATGATCTTTCCTCAGACCATAGTCCTCTAGTCCTAACCGTTTCCACATCTCCCATTCCCAAATCATCCCCACCTTCATTTATCAGGGGGCCAGTTAACTGGAACCTTTTCCGTCAAATACTGGAAGATAATATTGACCTCAGAGTTTCCTTAAAAACACCTGAAGACCTCGACGATGCAGTGCATTCCTTCACTACCCTGATCCAGCAAGCAGCTTGGACTGCATCCTCACCTGATCGTCCCAAAAAATACCATAACATAAATCCTTTACCTCAAGATCTATTGGACCTAATCCATAGCAAACGTTGCTCTAGGACCCTTTGGCAAAGAACTAGGCATCCTGATGACCGGAAATCGTATAATTATTATTCCAAACAGGTAAAAAAGAAACTGGAAACTTTTAAAACCCAATCCTACAATTCCTACCTCTCCTCATTATCCGCTAGTGATAACTCCCTCTGGAACGTAACCAAAAAAATCCTTAAATTCCAGTCCATTTCCCATCCACTTCGCCGTGATGATGGTTCCTGGGCTTCGTCAGATGCGAATAGAGCAGAGGAGTTTGCTAAACATTTATCCTACACATTCACCCCTCACCCCGAACTCCATCCCAGCCACACTGCTGAAGTTGAAGAATTCCTCTCTTCACCAATTCCTCTCTCTCTACCTCCAAAACCTGTTAACCCCTCTGAGGTCAAATTCCTTATAAACAAATTAAAACCCCGAAAATCCCCTGGATATGATCTCCTCACTTCACAAATCCTCAGACAACTTCCCAAAAAAGCAATCATATTCCTTACCTATCTATACAACTGCATCCTTCGCACAACCAACTTTCCTTTGGTGTGGAAACATTCCATAATCATCCTGTTTCCAAAACCAGGTAAACCTGTTAATAACACATCATCCTATAGACCGATAAGCTTACTCCCGATCCTCTCAAAAATCTTTGAGAAAATCCTTCTCAAACGCATCCTACCCATAATCGAATCCCACAACATCCCTTCTCATCAGTTTGGATTCCGCTCAAGACATTCCACTGTCCAACAAGGCCTTCGTGTTGTGGACCATATATCCTCTGCACTTGAAAACAAGCATTATTGCACTGGTGCCTTTCTGGACGTAGCACAAGCTTTCGACCGGGTGTGGCACGATGGCTTGCTTTTCAAGCTCAAAACCCATTTACCCCAATCCTTATACCTAGTCCTCAAATCCTACCTCTCAAATCGTTCCTTTCAAGTCCGTTGTGACACCGCATTCTCCACTTACTATCCAGTTGAGGCTGGTGTTCCACAAGGCAGTGTCTTGGGCCCAGTTCTCTATATCCTCTTCACTTCCGATATCCCTTCCAATCCCGATACATTTCTAGCTACATTTGCTGATGATACTGCCATTCTATCTTCCCACTCAGATCCTCAAATAGCATCTCTAAACCTACAATCTCACCTCTCTTTGATTGAGCAGTGGTGCAACAACTGGCGCATCAAAATCAATGAATCAAAATGCAAACATATCACTTTTACCCTGCGACGCAGATCCTGTCCGTCAATCCTTTTTAATTCAATTCCACTTCCCTACTCAGACACAGTCCGTTACCTTGGCTTCCTTCTTGACAAAAGACTAACTTGGAACCCACATACCAGACTTAAAAGACAAGAACTTAACCGACGATATGGCCAGCTGTATAGATTACTAAGTAGGACATCCCATCTTTCGATTGAAAATAAACTTTTAATCTACAAGACCATACTGAAACCTATCTGGACCTACGGACTTGAACTGTGGGGAACTGCTAAACATTCGAATATCAAACGCATCCAATCCTTCCAGTCCAAAGTACTTAGAACAATAGTCAATGCCCCATATTATGTCACAAACAAGACCCTACACCATGACCTTAACATCCCATTTGTCCTCGACATCATCCCAACCAGATTCTCAAACTTTCACCAAAACCTTATCCATCATCCAAATCCTCTAGCTCAATCCCTATCCAGCTCCCTTCATCCCTACAATCCTCCACGAAGGTTAAAACGGCAGTGGCCCAGAGATCTCTTGTAAATATGCTTCTGGAGTCCTGGCAATGGCCAGCTTCTCCACTCATGTCCCGAGCGTCTGTGGCTCTAGTGCCCTCTTTCAGTCTCCATTGGCTTCTAATACCAGTGATGCGGCTGGAAAAGTGGCACTGGAATCTCCTGGAGTCTTGCTTTGCCTTCCACATGTGGGGGAAAAAGCCTGGCTCGGAGATTCTTGGGCGAATGTATATATTGTATATAGGTATGATTGTGTTTATAAGTTTCTTTTTATGTTATTGTTTATTTTTTTTTTCTTTTATTTTCTTTCTTCATCAGTATTATTTATTTACTTTTTATATTTATATTTATTTCTCTATTATTTGTATATATTGTTTGAATGAGAACTCTTAGCCCTAATACTTATAGCCCTCCAGTGGCTGATTGTATTATTATTCAATAAATTAGTACTAGCTGCAATGTAATCACCTTAATTATATTAACTGGATATAGTTCACACAATTCGGCATAATATATCTCCCTAAATTCTCTGATTGACTCGTCCTTCTTGATGACGTGATACTTTATTTTCAAAAAACCTAACGCCTCGTTGACTGGTGACAAACTAATTTGTCTTTTCATGCCCAGATTTTTTATTGACCAATGATAAGTTAAATCGCCATTGCACTTGTGTAACAAAATAATAGCCATTTGTTACAAAATAATAGCCGATGACATGACAGTTTTTGTTTAAAATTTTTGAATAACAAAATGTTAAGACATTCCTCATGCCTTAATGTTAGCGACCACATTTTTCATCCATAAAGAATAGTAGAGAGGATAATGATTTTGTGTAAATTCTTATTTATAAATTAAATTTTGGGACAGGAGGAAGCTTGAGTTAAGTAGTTTTGTCACAAAAAAATATCAAGCATTACCCATGCTTAATCTCTTAACCTAATCTTAATCTCTTTTTTTAATTTTTTTTTTCATACACCCTAGATAATTTACATTTACATTTTTTTTTTTCATACACCCTAGAATATTTCTCTACATGTTCACACATATTCCCTTTTATATCAATATCACCAAAATTTTTTCCGTTTTTGTAGCTAACCATATATTTTGTCTTATCTATATTTATTTTGAGCCTTAGCTCTTCACCGGCTTTCATTAATGTATTCAAATTTAGTTTTATAGTGCCCATGCCTTCGTTTTTAGACGACCAAATTATTTGCAGAACCAAGCACAGTTATAGTTCCACCCAGATTCAAACCTTTTTCGGTACACAGTATCTCTCTAATGGCATGTTCTAATGCTAAATGAAACAGGACAGATGAGAGGGAATCACTCTGTTTTGAAGTAGATTGTAAGGTTCAAATTTGGGATATATGTCAGAAATGTTTAGAAAAGATTTGTCGGGCAGGGCAATGACTTTGCATACTTAATCTTTAACCTCAAAAAAAAAAAGCTATGAGATTCTGGTATTCAAACCACTGTTATCATCTTCAACAAAAAAGTCCAAATCCTCAGCTTCGCAGCCGATAGTGGCATTATAGGCCACTCTTTCAATCATTCATGGCCGTGAAGTTACAGCAAAAAAAAAAAAAAATTGGATTTTACCATTAATAAGGACAAAACCAAAGAGACAACCAGGTGAGACAGCGGCAGAAGTTTCATTTTGATGCCTGATCAAGCCTCCAAGTTTATCTACTTGGGATCGCAGGTAATATATGACAATAGGAAAGTGGCTGAGATTAAAAGAAGCTGAATAGCCAATAAATGTTACTAAAAACGAGAAATCTCATAATTAATATAATTTAATTTTTCATAATATGAGAAGGAGTTAGTCGAGGGTGCGGTCAAATAAATAAAAAATTAAAATATATTAATTATTTTAATTTTTTATTTATTTGACCGCCCCCTCGACTAACTCCTTCTCATATTATATCAACGGTCAACCATCTCTACATCATTATAATTTTTTATATAATTAATATAACTTATTAATTTAATTTACTTATATTAATATAGTATCAAGTAACATAATTTTAAGGCAGACAAAATAACTTTAAATAAAATGTTAATCTGCCCTTTGCTAGAGTACAGATCACAGACCTGGACCATGGCAAAAAAATAAATATAAGAAGCTACAAACTTTTGAGAGAACAGAAAAAATGATGAAATTTAAGGTTATGATATTTGCTTTAAGGGAAATTAATACAAACTAAAATATGCTCGCTTACCATTATAAAGAGTAGAATTCTCGACAATCTGATTAACATCGGCCAAAAATTCTTCCCTGCTCTGATATTTCTTCTGACGAAGATTATCCCTAATCGTTTGCAAATCCATTGGTCTCTGGATTATTTTATAATAATCTGGAACAACCTTTAAAAAAACAATAAAATTATAACATTTGAAATAGTTAATTTACCACAAAAGAATCATTGGAAACTATGCACTCTATTCTAAAATATTTATCGTATCAAAACAACTCTGTAAAGTTGCAAGAAAAAGTTATCATACTTCAGCAAATAATCGTACCATTATCAAATATTTGAAGAGGAGTCAATTAATTAAAATGAAATAATGATTAGCAAACTTGACAATATAAAATAAAATCGTTACCTTTGCATTGACAGGGAAGAGGAAGGGTTGAACGTCGGGCAGATCTCTCATTTCGTTGAGAATAGACTCTAAGGTGGTCGAAAGGACAACAACTGGATCGGTCCTCCTGCGATTCGCCGGTCGCTGCTGCCTCTTCAGGTAATCACAGTGCACATCGGATGACTTACGCTTCTTACGGGCATTCATAGCTTCTTTAGGAACTTTCAATAAGAGTGCTCTTCTCTTGATTTCCTCCGCATGCTTAAATTTGAACATCTGATTGTTTAAATATTAAACAACTATACTATAGAATTGCTACTTTGAAAAATCAATACTATAGAAAGAATTTATTAAAGAATACCTTAAGAAGTTTAGATGATAGTTTGACTTTGGTCCCTTCAACATTTACTAAATCTTCATCTTCCGTATTTAATTGTTTTTCAAACTCTTCCTCCTGTTCTTCCGTAAGAGCGACGCTCATTGAAGGAAGTGGTTTATCCGTACCTGAATACATTGGGCATGCTTTGTTTGTCCTCATATGGCCAACCTTAAATAAACAGAGACTATTAGATTCAATACAGTGGCTACTGGGATTGAATTAGGTTTCAAAATAAATACTGATAAAACAAAATATAAATTTAATATAATAACAATTAATACTTTAAGTAACATAAATATGCGAGTGAATACTTTTGAAACTGAGAAGAAGTTTAAATACCTGTGATCAATAGAATCAATATAAAAAAATAACCCAAGGCAACATAAAAATTTAAAATTTATCTGTCATAATAGATAAATGTGGCAACTTACTATAAGAGAAGAACAATAAACCATTAAAAAAAAAAAAGGACTCATAAAAAATATTTGAATTTATACAGAAATATAACCCAGAATCACGTATTACATACCGAGGAAGTGTGATTGATTTTTTAAAAATTATTTAAACAAATAAAATTAATTTATAGCCTTTAATAAATTTGAGCAGTAAAATAAATTGTAATTTAGGATTTAAGAATTTCTGCAGTAGAGAATGCTCATAAATAGTATTTTGTATAATAAATGATTGATTTTCTAATACAAAAGAAGTCTACAACCCATATTAACCTTTTAGCAACAATGAGTGAGAAGGGTGGTGTGTCTTTGAGGAAATTTCATCAACTCTACGGACTACTTACTTTTTATTTAAGGTATTCTTTAAAAAAAAAAATTGTCAAAAAACTTGCCATAGAAAAATTACCTACTGCCTCGTGGGAAGGCCATGAAATAGTTTGACAGTAGAATTGATCATTGTCACTCTGTTGTTTAACGAGAAAGAGTCTGACAGGCTCTCAACTCATATATGAGTCCACCTTCACTTGTACCCAATTTCGTCTCCACTCATATATGGGTCCACTGTCATGAAAGGGTTAATTCAATGTACCAGAATACATGAGGCTGATAACATTACAAAGCATTCACCCGACAAATACCCAATTAAACCACATTAGAGCATCTAAATCAATGTTCTGATCATTTATACTAACTGAATGTTCCATTCCTTTGAAATCTTCCAGAAGATTAAAAACACAAAACACAATAGAGAAGGTATATTTCATTCTGTAATCGTAGATGATATAATAAAAGATTTAAATTAATTTACCTGACCACAAGCTCCGCATTTCAATTTAACATCGGGTTTCATTTTACTCGGTTTCCTCCTTCTGGGAGTGGGAGGAGTCGTAGGGTTAGTAAGAGGCGGTAGACGATTCTTAACGAACCCAGACTTGGGTGTCGGAGATTGTGAGCCATCTCTGGTTTCACCTCCTTCAAGAGTTTGAGTAGACAACAAAGAGAAAGCTGTAAAATGATAAAAATAAATTAGGAAGTATTTTTCATCCAATGGAAGCAACTAGTTTCACTACTTAATTTTTAACTTTCAAATGTAAACAGGAAGTATTAATTAAAATCAAGATTTTTCACATCTATTTAACACAATGCTGTAATTCTTAAGACCTTGAACCCAAAGGGGTGGTTCAAAATATGCTTATTACAGATGAATTGTCTAAATATTTCTATGCTTTAATTCAACATGTATAAATTAATAATTTTGTATAACATTAATAGTCCGTGGTGCAGACGCCTTTTTATCAAATTATTGACATCCATCTAAAAATTCGTGATTGGTTTCTTCTTATCATAACCTACAACTTTTTCATATACCAATATTATCGGAAATGATGTGTTTTCAATCTGGAGATTGTTAATGTTAGTCTATTTAATTAGGTACTAATAACTCATGAATACATATTTGTTTTCCACTTTAATCGTAAGATAATTTGATCACTGAATCGAGAAAAAGGTGGCCTACAAAAATATTGGACCATTTGGTGTGACCTCCACCCCTAATGTCAAAATAACGAGGTCATATAGGTCTAACAGTCCAATAAATTTGTAGACCACTTTTTTTCTCAATTTTATGATCTTACAACTTAAATGTATATATCAAATGCATGATAAGAAAACACTCCATTTCTGAGAATTTTCATAAATAAAAAAGTTGTAGATTAAAATAAGATGAAGCCATTCACAAAGTTTTAGATATGTTAATAATAAGATAAAATGGGGGTCTGTATCGCAGACTATATGTAATAAAACTTGATAAAAAGACAATAACCTAAATTCAGCTAGGTAGCAACTACTATAAAAAAAAAACTACCTCAATTAGTTTTAAACAAAAGCTAACAATATCTTATTCCGAAACTGATCGATAGTTGAACGAGCCAAGAACTAAGCGTGACTAGAAGTTAAGATTAGGAACTAGGAGGTTAAGGTGCTGATTAGGAACCAGCAATCGACACTAAAGTTTTAAATTCCGAAAGAGCCTTATTTTGTAAAATTAATCAAGCTAATTTATTCTTTTTCTACAGACATTCAAAAACAACTATGCTTAAGCAATATCGGAATTAAATAATTTAAAAAATCTGCTTTTAAATAAAATACTTACGTGATTGAGTTTTGTTGAATAATCCACTACTGGAACCAGTGATCCTTTCCCGTTCTTGATTTCTCTTAAGCCTCCTCAGCTGCTCTTGGAGCCTTCTCTTTTCCCGTTTCATCTCTTCCTTCAGCTGGTCATCCATAGTTGCGTAGTGCCTAATAAATGCTTCGTCCTTTGTGTTCCTAATCTTCAAATACATATCGATAACCGCAGGCTTTCTAACGACCTCTGACCGAGTGTATTCTTTCCCTTCCGAATCTCTAAATGTTCTATAAATTTTCAAAACACGACCTGGAAACAAGAAAACATCCTAAATTAACTACTTTGATAAGATAAGAACTTCAATAACATTATGCTATAACCAAATAATAATAAAAAAATTTACGTCATCCAAAAGAGATATACAGGGCGTTCCCTAATAGAGGGAAATTTTTATAGGATTGATAGTAGACATCAAGAGTTACAAAAAATTTCATATAAACAATGAGCCAATTTTCAGCAGAAAAATAAGAAATTCCAGTTTTGTGTTTTTTACTTTCACTTATCTATATACTATATATATATTTATTTTTTTTATTTTTATTTTTTTTCTTCATAAGAATTAAAATAGCGAACAAGATCCTCGAAAGAAAAATAAGAAATTCCAGTTTTGTGTTTTTTACTTTCACTTATCTATATACTATATATATTTATTTATTTTTCTTCCCTATCTCGCCTTTTAGGCTATATTTTTTACGGGATTTTCCCGGGCCGGGGAATTTAAAATCCCCTCCGGCACCGGGACGCGAACTCATACTTTTTTAATCTTCTCAAATCTGTTTATCCGGTTGCCAGGCAACTCGCGGTGCTGTGCACACGCTTTAGCCCATTCGGCCATCCCGCCCTCTCCTATATACTATATATGAAATATATAGTAAGGGAAAGTATTGCAGTTGTGAAAATTTTTTAATCTGAGTTTATAACAAAAATACACGTTTTGAGGTCCCCTGAATCCAAATAACCAAGTATCACAAAATAGTCTGTGTGTGGGTGTATGTATGTGAACAGTCTAGCTCAAAAAAAAACAAAATGTCATACAAAACTGAAATTGCATATTTAAGGTTTTTATAGGCCTGGGATGTAAGAGCAACTTTTTTCTCAAAATTGGCAAACCGGAAGTGAAACTTTATATTATTGATTTTACATATTTTGACGAATTTTCAAATACAGCTCTAAAGATTTTGATTAAACTCGGTGTATCAATGTATAATTATGTAATCTTTAATGTCATTTAGGTTTTAGCAGGTTTCTTTATTTTAAACCTAAATTTTAGGACTATAAACATTTATTTTATCACTTACAAATATGAATCAATTCATGTAATAAAGATCATGGTGAAGTTTCATAACGACTTTGCATGAAAAATATTTGAGAATCTTTATTTAGAAAAAAAATATATAAATAAAAAGTATATTTAGGTAATTACATTCACTATGATACATCCTAGACCATGGAAAAACAAGGAATAAAAGCTTCGGAACAATTAATTGTAGTCATTTTTACTGAAAACAATGGTACTTTTAGGGAACAGGATAAAAAATCATATCATTTTTTTACACAACATAAGGTGATTCTCAGTTTTTTTTCCTAATAAACCTCAACTGAATAATTATGAACTTAAAGCTTAGTAAACTAAGTTTTTTCTAAAATTGGGATACCTGTAATATAGTTGGATAATGATAAAAAAAACTGCAAATTATTTATGATACTATAAAAAACAAATCTTAGCTGCTCAAAAGTCCTCTTTAAATGCTTTTGAAAATGACAAACTCAATATTCATTTGAAGTAAATTTTGTCTAGTTTACAGTAAAGCAATTTTAAATTACTTAAATTAAATATTTCTTTTGTTATCACTTCCTAATCAACAAAAAAACATAACTTTCTTTAAAAAACACAAAACTTGGATTTTATACTTTTCAGCTGAAAATTTGCCCATTGTTTATATAAACTTATTTGTAGCTCTCGAGGTCTACTATCACTCCTATAAAAATTTCCGTCTACTTACGGGACATCCCCGTAATATAAACATTCAATGTTGTTCTCTAAGGTAAAATATTAAAAGGCCAGTCTATCAACTGCCTCCTGCAGTGCCACATGCCACGCCCTGATGAAGACCTGCAAGGTGGGTCGAAACGTAGGCGTAATAATTTAAAATACTACTTTTTAAAATTTAGTATTTATTTGACCGCACCACCGACCAAGTCCTTCTCATGAAATATTAAAAGGGCACTCACCAGGCTGATTAATCACATTGCTAGAGGAAAAACTTTCTTCTTCTTCCTTTTTCTTATCTTTCTTTCGAGGATCTTGTTCGCTATTTTCACCTAGCAACATCTTCCTAAGCTCATGCCTTTCCTGTTCTTCTTTTTCAAGTGTTAACTAAAAATTACAACAAAAGTTACTTAGAAGCCTATAAAATAATAATTACTGCTAATAAATAACCATGTAAAAATTAAATATAATTAATTAAATATATTTATTTTATTTATTTAGTCATTATTTATTTTAAGGAAAGAACTCCAAATGAATAGAGTCTATCTCTGTATTATAAACATTATTACCCTTATTGTATTACAATTTTTTTTCTTTTTATGCTAAATTATAAATATTACAAAAATCTTAAGGATGTCTTAAAAATAACATTTATTAAAAATTCTTGTAACCTGGTAGGTTCTTACCCTCAAATTATTATATATTGGGCATTTAAATATTAAATGATGAAGTGTCTCTTTTTCCATTGTATTGTACATTTTGCACTCAAGTTGAGGATTGCTTTTTAAAATTTTATTGTTGGCTGAAATTTTGATCAAGTATTTTCCCAAGAGGCAGATCTGCATTTATACTCCGTTACCTTTGAAATTAACCGATATCAACAGCCCTACCATTGTAATTATACAGCCTACGTGCAAATGTCATTTATATTTGTTTAATATCAATTTACTTTAGTTCAATTAGTTTAACATACTTTAGTTGAAAACTTTTTCAGTCAACCGTCAGAGATGACGTAACAATACAACTCCCCCCCCCTTCTCCTCTTGCTACCATACCTCCTCTATTCTATTCAAGCGATCTCTTCGATCACGTTAGTTGTCTATCTTTTCTTAGCTTTCTCCTTATTTCCTCCTTCCTGTCATTCTATTTTCCATATCTCCATCTCCACTTTGTATATATTGATACATTTGTTCATTTATTTTTTACTTTATTTTAACTCTTAATTCTCTTATATGTAGTCAGTACATTTGGTAGACTTTACAATATCTCAATTTTTCTATTTCTATTTATTTCTAATATAACTTCATATTCCTTTTCTCTGTTTTACATTTTATTCTAAGATTACCATTTTAGTTCTTATGTTACCCTATTTTAATTATATTTACTTCATTAGTCCACACCTTGTAACCGTTATTATTATTTATTTCTAAGTTTTTGTTATTGTCATTATTCTACCTGCTTTATTTTACTTTAATGTTCACTTATCTACTTCATTTTAATTTTTTTTTTTTTTACCTACATTGTTTATGTTTCTCATACCTATTGTTATCTGGTTCTTTTATCAGCCCTGATGAAGGCCTGAACTTCGGGTCGAAACGTCGGCAAATGTTAAAATAAATATTATTATTTATTTTTTGCCATTTTTATTTTGACTGATCACCCCAACCATTTTCTCTTCATTATTCACAACAATACAATACAATCAACCATCAACCCACTAATATCCTTTTAATATTAGCTCTAATTATGATTGGGTCATTTTCATAAACTAATTAAATATATATATCTTTAAAATTAAAATAACTTGTTAAAATGAGTAATAAATTTTTTTTCTATAATTAAAAAGTTTTAAGTCAATTTTAGAGCTTCTAATTTTTTTTGTTCCTTCACACTGTCAATAAATTTGTGATTTATTTATTTCTATTTCAAAAAAAGTTAGCAACAATACATACCTGTGTACTAGTCTTTTTATTGGCCAACATGTTCTCAATATTTTTGCCCATTTCCTCAATATCAGAACTGTCTTCATCGGAACTCTCTCCCTCATCAGTTGAAAGTACTTCACAAGACGATAGTACCCTATTCTGAAGGTCAAAAATCCTTTGGCATTCTTCCTTATACCTGTATTAATAATTAGTTAAGTATTTTCATAATTGAGCAGAACTTAATACTAACACAACAGTATAAAATAGTATAGATGATTTTATCAATATCATAATACTAAATAGAAAAATTTGATACCAATAAATGTTTAAAAAAAAAACCAATAAACATTAATTCAAATAACAGACTTTAACCATGAATCATTCGTACAAAGAAGGTATTTCAATTATTATAACAAATATCGTATTTAGATCTGAAAAGATGGGAAGCTTAAAAACACAAAATTATGAAACCCTACCAAGCTCTCTCCTCATGCAAAACCAGAATTATAAATGGACTGTGAACCAAAAACGAGGAACATTTATCAAATGAACATAGATTTTAATTTTATGAAAAAAAAAAATTTTCCCCTACCTCAGCATTTATAGCATAATGAAGACATAATTAGGAAGATATTTATTTGTTTTTAATATATTCTTCTATTTTAATTTTGGTACGAAGGAAGAATTACGCTATAGGGATCCCCTATAGAATATCTTCATGATTCTCAGGCGTTCACATGTTTCGTTCTGGTACACCGAGTTGAAGTGGCTTTGTCCTACTTCCCGACGAAAATTCCTCCTTGGTGTTTTCTTTTTCCAAGTTATCAGAACCAAAAACCCTCCCTACATTCTGGAACTCCTTACTCTACGTTCCTTTATCCATTCTCTTAATACCAGGTCTCAACCTATAGATTTATATATCCCCTCCCATAAAACTACTTCCTCCAGCAAATCCTTCGTCATTCGTGCTACCTCCTTTAGGAACTCTCTTCCTACCTCCATAAGTCAATCCTCGTCCACAAAATCCTCTTCCAACACCTACTTCACATTCAAACTTCACCTAACATATAAAATTACTTGCATCTGTACACTGTTTAATTTCAATCTACTGCACAAATGCAATGAAAATCAGTAGTTAATTAGTTTCTATTTTTTATTATTCTAAGCCAGATTAAGGCCCATAAATTTGTAACTCTGTTATTCTTAGGGGACTGTAGTCCCAGAATAAAATATTTTTTTCATTTCATAGGCTTGCAACTTAATTCAGCTGAAGTGGAAAATTTGAGATCGATATCATGAACTCTCCACAAAATATCGTTCAGAGCAGATTCAAACCAGACTCTCATTGACTGATTCAGATTCAGACTCTCATTTGAAAAAAATATATAAGTGAATGTAGCAATGATTGAGAAAACATAAAAGTTAATATCAATAACACACAGATATTTAGGCAAAATGATGCTATTGGATGATTTGGCAAATACTATGTTATTACAAAAGTGCTTGTGCATAAACATGAATCTTAATTTCAACTCTAATAATTAATCCTTTAAGAATATTTTTGTTCCTAATATTTATGTCAATGTTTACTTTGACTAATCCTGTAATTCCTTGTGATTTGAGTAGGCTTTTGAGACATTACTCTAAAAAGAGTCTAAGCGCAAAGGCAGTTGCTGAACAAATTTTTGTCATAAAAGAAGAATCAGTTATCTATTCAAATACTGCCGCACTTTGGTTCAGGCATTTTAACAATGGGAATATAAGCCTTGCAGATAGAAACCAGATCAGGTCACCCATCGGTCAATTATGATGACATCTTTTTGAATGTTTGAACCAGGAACCATATGTAATTTATTAGCCATAGTAGGAGCTTCTAATGCCACAGTGGGTTGTCATCTTAAAAACCTGGAAGTACGGGATATAAGACAACGTCCGACCAACATGACTTGACAGAGGCCCAAGCCCAGCAGCAAGTTGATATTTGCAAAATTTAGCTTCAAAATCTGAAGGATGACTAGAGATTCTGGAGTTTTTTCAGTAGACTTTTTGCCTCATCCTGTATATAGTCTAGTTATTGCACCATCAGATTATGGTTTGTTTATAGCATTGCTTATTTTTTTTTATATGGTAGGATCTTTGATAACTATGAAGATGTAAAAATTATTCTTTTTTTTCTGTAATATTCTACAGAACTTCATACCAGAATAAATTTATTTTCAATTCTATTCTATTCTAAAGAGATCTTGGCTTCGAAACCAATGGAATGGTACCAGCATCGAATCCAGTACTGGCAGAAAGATGTGTGAAAATAGTTGAAAACAATGGATTTCAACATCAAGAATAATTTTCAGAGTGAGCCTGTTGAGGTTTGCACAAGCACTTATTCTATTAATATCTTCTTGGAGTTTTAGAATGTCATCTGAGGAATCGGTCAGATTAAAAGAGAGGTAAATTTGAATGTCGTCGGCATACAGGTGGTATTGACAGTGCAGGATAGAGGTGTAGTAGATATCCCTCTCCTACTCCTTTAGGTGACATTGTGTGAGGGAATGAGAAGGAATATATAACACATAGGAATGTGAGGTGGCACTGTGAATTGTACTCAATTATGCAGTGGACAAAAGTCTCATATCAATAAACAATCGATGAAGAAGGACAGAGCAGGTAGCTAGCAACAGCTGGCAGAAGGACGCCAAGAAGAGCACTTGAGGGCTGGACACGAAGACGAGAAGATGTCATCTGGGAAGAGAGGCTTACTACATTGAAGACTAAGAATATCAAGCCTGCAGTTATAAGACTTTTATACATTAATTTATTACAGTTGTTAAAATAAATTATTTTATTAGACAGGAGTGAATAGTCCTTTTATTCAGTTGTCCTATAGGCCTCACAATTGAAGAATAATAAACAAGGTGAGTCAATTCATTCAAAGTGTGTTTACTAAGTCTCACATTTCATATATGTATTCTTATTGTTTCTTCTCATTCAGTGTCACAAAAGGTATTCGGTTCCCGAATTCCCAACAACAGTTAAAAACCCTCAAAAAGTCTATATCCAGAGCCGGGGTTTTGTTTTAATAATCACGAGTGTAAATAACCTAGTTCCCCGATAAAAAGCGGAAGGCTATTCGCTATTCCTGCCAAAAAAAAATTATTAACATTTAACTTTATTTGGTTATTTACAGAGGATGGGAGATCATTCATATATATGGAGAAAAGGGTGAAAGGTAAGGAAGAACCTTGTGGGACGCCTCTACGTATTATGTTCATCAGAAAAGAAATAGCTATACTTACAAGATTGAGAATAAACAACGGTCGTGGAAACTAGTTACACTTGACACTAGTTACAGTTAATAAAAATGATAAATGCTCAAAATGCAATTCAATCGAAAACACTCTACACATTAAACTAAAATGTAGCAACTATGACAAATTCCGAAATAAATATCACTCATCCAAAATAAAAGCGTTTTCCTCCAAGGGTTGGCAGATCTAGATAGAGATATCATTCAGTCATTGTGCAGATTTATATAAGAATCTAAAATAGACTTTTAAAAAAATAAAATAATTTAAATCCATACCTTCATTATTTCATAATATAACAATAGGGGCAGTATAGGACTTAAATGGAAGTCTTGGGCTGAGAAAGGGAAAAAAAACATGGGAAAATGTATGAAATGATAGGGTCCTCAAAGAAAAGCAACTTAGTTTTGAAACTAAACCAGAATTGAAAACGAACACAAAGTAAAGAAAGAAAATCAGAGCTTCTATGATTCAGAAATAGATAAAGGACTATCATAAAAGATAAAACTAAGTACCTTAGTATTACTAAGTGGATGATAACAACCAGATAATATACGATGGTTGACTAGTTGGCATTGGGGAGTTGAATGAGATAGGAGATAAAGCCTTTCATGCCATTCCAAAGATAATAGAAAAAAATAATTTATACATAGAGATACTAATTTTATATGAAAATAACAAACCTTTCTTGATGCTCAGCGATAGAGAACCTGTTACCACGAGAGAACTTAGTCATTCCCTCTTCTCCAGCCTTAGCTTTTTCAGTAGATAAAGTACGTACAACATCAATAACTTCCCAACGGGACAATTTCTTTATCTGTTTAAAAAAGGAATCATTTTCTTATTATTCTGAAATTCTGGATTACAAATTATTTTCACAATAAAAATAATAATTATAACAGTACACAAAGAGACATTTAAAACTGAGAGAAAAACAGTGTTATAACTTGACTCCTACCATATTATTACTCGCTGATTCTAAACTACATTTGAACTGTTCCAATTAAATTATGACTATCAGGTTTAAATGCTTGAATTTTTTTATGAGAGTGATTCTAATTCTACAGGAAAGTTTTAATTCATAACAACTTTGATTCAATTAAATAAGTTAAACCAGTTCGTAATAAAATATTAAAAATTAAAACATTAAAGAATAATTTCCTTTTACAAATGCTCAAGTACTCAAGAGTCATTAGCAAATAAAGACTCATTCTCAGTTTTCTAGAATATTTTCGAATTGTATATATTTTTTTTCGTAATTCAAGTTGAATACTAGTGAAATTTATTTTCACTCAGAAAGGATAACATAAGCATTCTAAATTGTATATATATCTTTTTTTCCAAAATTGAAGGAAGTTAGTCGACTGTTCTACATATCACGGGTGATTCAGGACAGTAATTTTTAAGGTTTTTATTGGTGGCCACATTTCAACCCAAGCATGTGGTTGGGTCATCATCAGGGCATGTTTCGAGCACTGAAGGTGTTCAAATACTCAGTATTTCAGAGCTCGAAAAGCCCTGAAGATGACCTAGATGCTTTGGTTGAAACATAGGCACCAATAAAAACCTTAAAAATGACTCCCTTCTGACTGTTTATCACCCATTTTTTTTCCAAAATTTGTCCCATAAAACTATTTCACCAAATTGGCAAATCCTTGATAACAATATAAATTATTAAATTATATACTTATACAGTGAAACTTAGATTTTCCGACACTTTCCTAAACGAACATTTCTCTATAGCGGACGTTTTCATAAAGTTCATCTTATTTCAATAATTTTACTTTATAAATGACTTCTGCATAATGGACACTCTCTATAACAAAGATTTTGTTAGAAACATTTCTCAATAATTGACAGCAGGGAGTAAGGTTCATATTCTGAGGACAATAATCTAATTTATAGGAGCTTAGTTCAATTATATGAATATTAGGAATTCGGTTTTAATATAGATATTAGAGTCTTAATCTTTTGTTGTTAATTATAGGCATTTCATTATAACATGCCTGGTTAAATTTCAAATAAAATATTGATGTTATTATTAATGCGTGTATGTGAAAAAATTAGTATTTGCAATTTAGCCGCTCAGTTAAAAATTGGAAAACTGAAATTTGGATTGCGACATTTAACAGAAAAAAGAATAGATACATATAAATGTTAATGTAAAAAAATAATTTCTAAAACTTCAGGTTTTGCCCTAGATTAAGTAACATGTGAATGATTTTACAAGCTCTTGCCTTAACCGTCCAGCATTAACATTAAGATTTCAAACAATCATACTCACGCTACACCTATGAGCTGACAAGACATATTCGTGATCTCTGGGTCTTCCGATTTTCGATGGATTATTATTAGACTGAGAAATTTTTTTTTTTTAAATTTTGAAGGAAGATAGTGAAAGAGTCATACTGAATTTATCTGTCCTAATTAATTCGTAAAATTAAATGGTTATACACCAAAAAGTTCAAACAAAAATAACGGATGACAATTCTGGAATTTTCAAAATTTCAATTTTTTTTTTTAAATCTATAAGAGTTTAGTATATTATTTCTCATAAAAAAATATTAAAATTATAAAACTAAAAATTAAAATGTTTTTAAATGAATAAACAATTTTATTTTCACGATATATGACTTATAAATATAATTTTAGTTTGCTAATTTATTTTATTTATTTTTTTAA
The DNA here is from genome assembly GCA_928085145.1 of Nezara viridula. NCBI lineage: Eukaryota > Metazoa > Arthropoda > Insecta > Hemiptera > Pentatomidae > Nezara > Nezara viridula. Next base: position 14,971,089 of record OV725079.1, read on the forward strand.
CATGTTTTACTTCCAATCTCATTAAAGATAACAAAATTTTGATTCCTCGTAAGTCTACCCTATTAAGAAGTTTTACTGCACATACACATACATACTTATACAAACTTTCTTCATAAATCTATTTTAATCAAGTTCCATCATTATTATTAAGGAATATAAACTTCTTTTTATATAATTCAACACTCCAAAACAAACTGAAATTTTAATGAAGAAAAATATAACAAGTAAATAAAAAAAAAATTAAGAAATACCTCTTCTTCTGGCACACCGAACTTCCTCAGTAGAGCTTTAGCATTGTTCAGAGAAAGCCTCCTAAGATCGGCATCTGTTCCAGTAACAGTCCTTTTTGGTTGGGCTTCCTGTTCCTCTTTACTAAGCTAGAATTAAATGAAAGAAAGTTAAAAATGAAGTAATAGTTTACAACAACAAGATAATTATAAGTAGCAAACAATTTCAATTCAAAAGAAAAAAAGGAATTTTAAGGGTAAATTAAATTTTTTTTTTGTGAAAATAGAATTCGATTACTTCAGGAAATTTAAATAATGAATGTTAAAAATATCTTACAGCTGGTTTATTGGGCATCCTGACATAAGAAAAACCTTCACCACAGCCTGTAGGATCAGCGGGTCCTGTTAGCTGCAGGAGGCATTTGCCTTTCATGGCTTGAATATAAGCTCTAGTAGTATTCCAAGGCGCAACTTTTACTTCATCATCCATCTTTAACTGCAAATCTTCATCATCGTCATCTTGCTGGGTGAAAATAAACTTTTCTCCATAACCTGCATCCTACAAAAAAAAAACATAAAACTCATTGATCACCTATATCAAACAATAAAGCAACACAAAACACGTTAAAGAACTTGAAAATGTTCCATAGCGATATTCCCTTATTATTACTATATATATTTTTTTGCTAATGATGGACGATCAGTGAATATTATTATTATTGTTTTTTGTTAACTAGCTTCTTCATGACACACTTTAAGTCACAATGTTCAAAGAAGCAAAAAATTAAGGCAGCAGTGTATCTCTGCAAATAGCTACAAATTGAAATTTCGGCGTTATTAAATAAATATTTAAAAAAAATTATAAGCCTCAAATAATTAGAACAATACCAATGATTCTCACAGAGCATGTCTTCAGATGAAGAAGGAGAGGAAGGCCGAAACAATTAAGGACTAATGATATAGCATTTCCAAGCCAATTGTAACCATTTCCTCTTCAAATGTAACTTTTTCCATTACAAATCAAATGTTACCTTTTCCAATTCATACGCAATCCTTTCCAAATCAAGTGTAACCTTTTGCAAATTAATTCACACAAAAAAAGGTTACATTGGTTTGGAAAGGATTACAATTTGAATTGAAAAGGGTTACATTTGATTTGGAAAGTGTTACATTTGAAATGGAAAAAGTTAAATTTGATGTGGAAAAGGTTACAATTGGCTCGGAATGACGGAATGGTAAATGATGCTCAACATCAAAGACTGAATGGCGACTACCATCTATTGACATGTCTAGAGAAAGATGGCTGAGAAAGACAAGCTTGTGACCGAATTATAGCATCAAATTAAAATATGGTATTTTCTACAAGTGAAGATATAGCAATTGGTAGTTTCGGCATCAAACTTTCGCGTTTGCTAAGCCTTTTATTATTATAATGAAGATATAACATCTCAACAGCACAGCTACAAATAAAAATCAGCAGGATTTTATAAAGTGGCACTAAAAACCTAGTATATTCACTATATAATGAATATACAGTGCAACTAAGAAAAATAGCGTAACTGTTTGAATAAATATCTTCATGAAAAAATTATATATGAAAAATCTCCGAAATAAAACAAAAAATTCTACTCTAATAACAAATCAAATTCTAATCAAATTAAAAATCAGCTACACATGATCAAAAGTAAGAATATTTAACCTTGTACACTAACATCCCTGATTCCGCTGACAAAAAAATTCATAATTTTTTTAAAAAATTGTGATGATGTCAATTAGTAACTTAAAGATTTTAAATAATATGTGGGTTTCTAAGAATGGTTGTGTGCTATTTTTCTATTATTACTTAATAATAAATTATTAAGTTTATTTAATAATTAATTATTGAGTTTATCATTCTAACAACTTGAAAAGTGGTATATTATATAATTTATAAATTTTGTTTACTATATACTTTATAATCTTGTTAATTCGGTGTATGCTTTTAATATATTGGATAGAATGTTATCAAAAATTTAATTCGCTAAATGTTTTTAACTCAACAATATGAATGCCTCAATACTAAGCAAGAGGCCATGTGGATGGCACAAGAAAGATAAATTGTATCAACAAAAATGTAATAGAGTTGCATGCAGAAGACAGTCCAATAAAGGCAGAGGTGGAGAAAGCTGGATAAGGGAACAAAACATCTATAAGGTCTGTAATGTCAACAGAAAAAAAATATTTAACTAACCTTTACAATCCAATAGTGGAATCGTGGATAAAAGTTATTATATTTTAAATAATTCATGATTAAAGTTAAACACATATATTCAATAAGGCTCTTAATAATAACAACAATCCATCAAAAGTATATCAAAACCATATGTCGCTGATTATAAAGTAAACAAACTTAATGTACTATATATTACAAAAATAAATATGGAGGTTCCTATGGAGAAGTAAAAGTAAACAATACACACATGCCCAGCTCGTTTTCTTTATTTTTCTTTCACGAATATGAATAAAATAACTTTAATATATTTGATGATTCATAATTTAATACTGAAAAACTAGTAAATACAATTTTTTTTTAATATATATTTTTCCTCTAAGCATTAATAAAACCAAATATATACCTTGAGCCTCTGCTCGGCAGATATCATACTGAAATAAGCACAGCACTGTTCAGGCGAAACCATGGCACGGATTTCCTCTTCCGTTGGTAATCTGAAATCTGGCTTTATAACCCACCAGTTTGAATCCATACCTTAAACATAATTATATTTAATTAAAATGGGTAAAGAAAATATAATTTAGAGGATCTGTATAAAATGAAATAAACGAATGGAAATTACAGGATTTACGTTTCTGGTTAGGATATCGAGGAAGGGTGAGGATAGGATAAGTACTCAAGGCATCTTCAATACCTGTTCTTTTGAAATCAGCACATAATTTCAGCCTTTTTCTAATGCTACTTTCCGAATGAGATGGAAAAGCCTTTTTAATATCATCCATCCTTATACGTCTAGGTGTATCATTACTTTTCCAAAAGAGACGATAGATAAAAACCTGTAATCCATTAATTTATTAAGCACAAAAAATTAAAAACAAAATAATTATTTAACAATTGTATAAAGTTATATCCTAATATATAGAAATATTTCAAATAAAATTACCAAGACCAGAATTCATTACAAATATTACTAATATCTTTTCATAACATGTAAAAGGTAAACATAATTTTTTTTTAAATTTTACTATAAGTATAATAACCATCTGTCAAGCAAGTAGTAACAGTTTTTTTCAATCAGTAGATGAAAAAACAAATTTGAAAAAATTGATGAAAACCAACAAAAAATTATGAAGAGGATTAAGTGAAAATAGTACAACAATAATCACTCAACTACAAAATAAAGGCATTATGCATTATTTAATTTATCTTACTTCCCAGTAATTTTGATAACTTCCAGTAATTTTCCTAATTATAGCCAGTACCCATGGAAAGGTAAGGGGGAAGACATTTTGATTCCTAGTGCTTTAATCTCAATGAAATACATATGTTAAAAAAATATAATAGATAATAGAGGTTTCAGACATAGTGGATCAGATATTTCCCAAGAGAGTCTAGCCAAACTGAGAGAATAACCATTTTAATATTATCACTTTGATCTTAAGAATATTCCTCAGAAATCAGAATATAGACTATACCCTTAATAAATGAGACACAGGCGTTTTACGCTTTAAAACATAAACAAACAGATTATATCCAAAAAGATTCAATAGATACATACATGTGGATTTATCTACACACGTAAAACAGTTAAATGAAAATTTTCAAAAATGATAAAATCTAACAGAAAATTGTTTCATGTCAATTTTTCTACACATGAAAGCAATAAAAAAAAAAAAATTATCTATTACATGTGCAATGGTTTATTATAAAGGCCTTTTCCAACTCTAGTGAGGAATAAATTTTTACAATATGATATGTCAAAAGAAAAGAAATTTCATAATAAAGCATTTAAATTTATACCACAACTTATAAATAAAATCATTAAAAGTTATTGAAAAATATGAGTACAACTTCAATAGTTGTAAATAGCTGGATTGAGAGATAAACACTCGGATTTTAAGCGTTTCAACGTAGAAATCAAGTCCTGGTAGTGATGTTCATACAAAACATCCCAGCCAGCACTTCATAGCCCTAAAATTAAGTGTTTTTGAGATAATACATAGGCCCACCATAATTCTAGTGGAAGCCTCCTCGGTGCCACAGTCATCATCATAGATCATCATCCTATTTCATGAATATCTATCACTTACATTTTATAAATTATCACTGATTATTGATGGTAAACTAACAAAGAATGTTAATTATCAATAGGACATAATAATAAATACTAAAATAAGACTTATATGTAAATAAAAGCATAGATCTATAGAAACAGGTCCTGAAGCATTAGAATGAAATTCTTTTTAAATTTATAAAAATGTAATCAGGTCCTAGAATTTAACATAAAATTTTTCAAACCATAACCACAATCACAATACGGTATCCTATAAGAAATTGTGAGGTCAACAAAAGAACAAACAGATATAATTACCTGAAGGAAGTCTCTCACAAAATTATTAGCTCTCTTCGAGTTAGGGCCAGGTACTTCGTACAGGGGGCAAAGCTGTCCAGTCACGAATAGAGAATCAATCTCACGAATATAGTACTGTTGCCTTTAAAAATTTAACATATTGATATTATAATTGGAAAAACAAATAATATTATACATAGTAAACTATTAAAAATACCTGGTTCTAATGATAAGAAAATCTGTATTAGGTATTTTGTGTTCGTATATCGGAGCTCTATACATGTTATTTTCAAGTGCTTGAATTGACTTTCCAGGAGGCAATACACCCAGGAAAGGAGATGTATGAGCATAAGCAACCTCACCGTATTTATATTCCTGAGGGCCTGGATCTTTGCCTGCTTTTCGTTTGTAATAATTTTTTACCTTTGTGCACATTCCAACCTGAAACATGACAAAGAATCATTAACGTAAATACAGGACAGTCTCAATAGTCCGAACAAGAAAGAAAAAAAAAGTTGAAGTTGACTGACAAGGAATGTAAATGGCTCAGTTCCTTAATGGAATTGCTTCTTGCGGTACAAACAGTGTATTGTGGTGTCTCTAAAATGAAAACGCTAAAACTAGGCAGTCATCCAGAAGTTGAGAAATCTCTTTATATGTGCATTTTTCAGCAGAGATCACAAGGGCGCCCAATTTCCAGAAATATATTAGCTGCAAAGTCAAAGTTATTTTTTTTTTAATATCTTTTTTTAAGGACAATGAAAAAGCAGATTTTAGTGCCATTAGGATTGGCTAGCTAATTTCAAAAGCAGGTATGGAATATATTTTTTATTTCACTAGAACATTTCTTTATATCCATTTTATTATTCATTATAGACAAGTCATAAAAATGCCATAAAGACATTTAATACTTGCTTGAAGTAGGCGAATGAATACAATGTCAACTACCGAAGCATGGTACTTTTAAGGAATTTAGGAGATCAGGCATTTTCTTTAGCAACAAAATCAAAGACTCAGCGAACATTATATGAACCTTTCAATTGACAGAATGATTTAACTCCAATTTCAACATTTTTGATTATTAATTTTAGTGATATTTCTAGAGGCAAAATTTATACCTTTATTCATAGTCATATATTTCAAAACTAAAATCACCTATTCGAGAATCAACTAACTCACTGTCTGTACAGATATACATTTTGCAACTAGAAATATCACTAAAATTACCTTACTCAAAAACGACTTTACTGTCAGTTAGCCTGTCAACTGAAAGGCTCATATCATTTTAACAAATTATGTCTTCGTTTACGATGTGTTTATGCTTAAATGAAAATATTTTCGTTACCTTGTGCAATTTTTCCATCATTTTAAATTAAACCTTTGATAATCAGAACAGGTCATGCAATCTAGGTGTTAGGATTATAAAGACCGTCCTGTATGTTGTGACAATTTTAATAACTATTATCAATCAAAAATAGTTATATTTTTTTTTTTTTTTATTATTAAATAACAAACTACGAGTGACATCCTCGTTGTGCATTTTCGATATCCATAGGATTTTGTACCTACAAAGGGTCTCTGAAGGTCAATCTGTTAATCAACATTACTACATTCACATTCTTGTTGAACTCCGGGAAAGAATAAGAAAAACAACCTGAATTGTGGAAGGACAAATCATGAGTTCTTCAACCAGACAATGCAATGGCTCATTCCGCATTGTCTAGATCTATGATTAGACCATCAGATATAACTTGTGCCTTACGAATTTTATCTTTTTCCTAAGGTGAAATCTGCATTAAAAGAAACATGATTTAAGCCTCTTGAAGTTAGGAAAGAGAAAGCAGTACGCATCAAGAAGGAGCTGACAAAAGAAGACTTTCAACATTGTTTTAAACAATGGAGGATTCATATGGAGCATTGTAGGGATAGAGGAGAGGTGTATATTAAAAGTGACAATAAGTAAATATATATAAAATAAAATGTTTTTCAGCATCAGTCTCATGCTGGCATTGTTTAATACCTTGCATGTTCCAACCCACTGAACTGTTAAATATATTTTAAACTCGGCAGGTTGGTGGGTCATGGAGGCTTTACTGCTTGGTTTAAGATTCCATAATTGGCAGATGAAAAGCTTGCACATAACCACAACGACATGTTTAACAAATTTTATTTTAAATAACTAATTTGATAAAAAATATGAATTTCTTGTCACTACTATCTCTACAACTAAAATAAAATAAAAATTAACTAAGATGACACAAAATTTAGGTTCGTCAAACTATAAATACATATGGTAGAAATGAATGGAAGTGAAATATCATCGGCATAAAAGTTTGCAGCTGTAAAAGAAAATTGAATTGATTTCTAACTGCATCACGCAACACTTAACTAACCTTTTGTATATGTGGTAAGAGAAGAATAAGTAATTTTTTTTCTTGAAATATTCAAGGAAGAAATAATGAGAAAAATAATTATACAAATAAACAAAAAAATAATACATATTGTGATTTTGTAAACAATATTTAAAAAATAATGTTCATCATTTAGAACAAGTGGCAAGATTTAAGCACCAGAGAGATTCAGGTTAATAGAAAATAATATAAACGAGAAAGTTAACAAAACATTAAATACATATAGCAGATCATAAATTAAACTACAAAACCCTGTAACTCCAATTTTCCGAATGATTGAGAAAAGGAACAACTTCAAAATACATATCGTGCTGGTGTTCTGTATTAGGGTGAATCTAACATATCACTACTTTTCAGGAGGGATTATTTTAAAAGTGATTTTAGAAAGTGGTGTTTTTCCACTGTTACATCAAAGAATGTAAAATAAAATATACAAATGAGGAAGTTTATATAATCGCTGTTATGACACAATGGAATGGAATCTAATATATGAATCTGGAATGAATGATTTGATGGATCTAAATAGATGAAAAGTCGAAAATAGCTAATTTGAATAAATCACTCTCATTGACGATGTGTGGTTCTTCTATGAATGAAGATAGTGAGCAATAAACAGTAACAACATCCGAGTTGAATGATTAACTTTAATAATATCTACTAAAGAGAAAGCAGAAAGAAATAAAACATTTTTTACCTGGTTAATGAGCGGTGGATGTTCTTCAATAAATTCACAAAGAATAATATCCCCATCTTTACCGGATAAATCTTCTGGAGTCCTCATAAAGAAAACATCCCCACCACCAGAAGCCATTCTTTCCTGTTCTCTTAACTAAACAAACAACATATAATTAACATACGTTTCCTAAATAAATAATATAGAATTTAATAAATATTTGAACTTTAATTAACAATATTAATGATTAATGACATGTTTAATAATTTCTCTAACATACCTTGGCTTTTTTCTTTATGTGCTTCAGAAGAGGTATGATTGTATGAGGTCCAGGTCGAGAAAGTGTCCCATGAGAAAACCTCTTCATGGGAGGACGATGGAAATTTCTAAGCCTAATCGGGCCCATATGCGTTTGCACGAATGGAGCGCGCAATTCTACAACAGGAGTTGAATGTTGGATCAAGTTGCCGCCACTTACTTTCAACCTCAACGCTGTGTCTGAACTTCGTGGCTGATAGTGGCTATATTTCAAAACAAAGCATTTCATTAAAATTACAATTCTAAAAAAATTGAACAACTACAGGAAGACAATAATATAAATTTAAAAAGTCTTTCAATTTTTAAAAAATCAAAGTTCATTTAAAGAGATTTTTTTATAGTATATAAGAAAAGAAATTAAGATATAACATTATTAAAATTTAATTTAGTATAATTTATGTATTCCAATTTCTATTGTCCACAAAAAAATTAAAAGAGTTTAATCAATACAAATTATAATACAATACATAGATAATACAAAACTACAAAAAACGTAGATAATACAACAAAATCATACATATAGAGCCAGTTTATTAAAGTAAAAAAAAAAAATCTTATAATTGAAAAGACATTCATAATCACTTATGATTTAGTTTATTCAATATACTCTCCACTATTTAAACAATTTTTTTATTTTATTGTCTAGAACTAAATAATTCATGATATTTAGATGAAATTATGTCATAATACTATTTTCATCAATAAATCATTTTTTATGTTTATCTCAAGATGAGATTCTATCTGAGTCATGGCTAAAATGCAATGTTGATTGTTTTGACAAAATAAGCATACTTAATAGAAAATTATAACTGATTTTTATATTTTTTTTAATTCCACTAAAAAATACTTATAATTTTCTTCAAAGGATTATGGACTTCCTAAGTTCTTGGGAGTCATGTAAATTTGAAAAATTAATAAACTTTTGAATACCAACCTGAACCACAACAACCCATGAAGAGTTTTACGTTTAACTCTTGGCAAAGAAGTAATGTTTCTTGACCCAATAGTTTAGCAGCAAAGATATCTAAATAGAATCATGCTTAGCTAACATGTTTTTTTTTTTTTTTTTTTTTTTCAATTGACTCACTGAATGATCAAACAACAATTAATAGAAACTGGATATGCTTAACTCCGTCGAAATTTGTCCCCCTCAAAAATTCAAAACGTGTCAAAATATGTACCCCTCAAAAAATTTTATGGCACAACTTTTGGGCATCCCTGCCAGAGATGAACTCTAGAATGTTCTTTTGCAACCACTGCTCAGTTGACCTGGCCTTGTGAGCTGGAGCGGAATCCTGCTGGAAAACCCAATGACCCAGTAAACTGAGTATCATTTAGAGGCTTGACAACAGGTTCCAAAATATCATCCTGATAGTTTTAACTCCTTCTTCACAAAAATGGAGCTTTGTGGTGCCATCAAAGCAAACTCCCCACCAAACCATCACTGAGAAAGGATGATGACCTCTTTCCACTCTTCCAATGACTTCCTGGGCTTCTTTAGAGCAGTGTGTGTATTCACGATCATTTTTGCAATTAAATTATTTTTCAATAGTAAAACTTTTCTCATCGATAAACAAAATATTTCGATGAAGACCATTGGTGTAACGGCCAAGGAGCACTTTGCATCTATCCACTCTAATTTTATTTAGGGAAGTCGTTAGCCTTTGTCCTGCCATTCTTCGAAATGCACCCATCCTAATGTCACTTTGTATTATGTGAGACATTGATCTGACAAAGATGCCCATTTCCTAAGACATGATTTGTTGTTTTCGAATGGAATTTTTTTTAATTCGAGCAGCCACTGCTTGCGGGTATATGGCTGATACTCAAAGGTTTCAAAGCGTTGAAAATCTCTGACCTACATTTTCCAACTTTGTGTAAGGCAATCACAGCTATTCGGTTTTCTTTATCACCCCACTCCCCATTTTAACTCCGCAAAAGAAAAATACAAAGTAATTGGAATTATTATCCTGACATGTAAAAGAAAATAACCTTATAAGAAAAAAGTAAGAATTATCTAAATAACACCCAAGGATGTAAACAAAGTTTCACTTTTGTAACATTATTTATGGCAGAACCAGGTACTTCTACAGTAAATTAGTATTACACACTATAGCAAAATATATTTTTTTAATTAATAACCTGTCATTTGAAATGTTGAATGGATCTCTATCGGGAGATTTTGGAGTAGGTGGGGGTGAGTCTTCTTCCAAGACATTAATAACACCTGCTTTGCCAAGTAAAATTTTGGACTTCTTAACATGCGGGTGAGGTATTTTTACTTTAACAGGTGTAACATTTTCAAGCCTCTGTTTGGCTGGATCAACGTCATTTGGAATGCCAAGTATGATATTTTCATCGTTAGGATCTAATGTAAGAATCTTTGGTTTAGGAATATTGTTCATGGATTCAGGATCCCAAATCACTTCATCTTCCCACTGTCCATACACAAGTTCTTCATTTTCGACAGGAAATATAGAATACCAAGTGTCATCAGTATTTTCTTCAACTCTTGGTTTATTAGGTGTGTTATTCCTGAAGCAAATAAATTTACAAACAAATTAGAAAAAAAAGAAAAAGAAAACTATTTAAAACACACACTCAAAAATATATATAATAATGAAAAAAAAATTACACAGGAGGTTTGGCCGCTTGTTTGTTAGGTTGATTAATACTATTATTCATTTGTGTCGGAGGTGCTCTCATTCCTGAAATGTGAGGCAATCCTTTTCCTGGTTGACTGAAAGCTTGAGCAGTTCTGTTTCCACTACTTGGTAGCCAACCAGCAGCATTTGTTTTACTATTAAGTGTTTGTAAAACCTATGTTATGAGAAAAGTATATAGTTAATCAAACTAAAAAATATATATATATTTCAACTCACAAGAAAAATTAAGATACCTTGTGTTTGATATCCTCACCATTCCAGACAACGTCATCTTCCCAATGAAGCTGAGAAACCATTAAAAATGCATCTTCTGGATAATTAACATTAGCATCTTCAGTATTATTTCTTTCACCATCTTCAATCTTTATGAAATCATTATAAATTAAAATAGAGCTTATGGTTAAGATAAATATATAGAAAGAAAAAAATCCTAATTACCTTTTCCTTTAGTTTAAAACCATAATTAAATCCTTCACCAGTTTCTGGTACCTCCAACATATCATACCAAACTTGAGCTGGGCCAAATCTCCAATCAGCTACCTTTGGTCCACTATCATCAGCTTCACCAATATCTGTTTTTTTCGTTGGTCCCTTGTTTTCAAGCAGCCTTAAAAGTTTTTCCTTAAAAAAAAATAATTTAATATATATGAAGACGGATTATTGTACAACATATGAGAATAGATTACAAGTAAAAGGGACTTTTAAACAAAATTATCGAATTGACAATATTCAACAAAATTAGTGATACAATTGTCAATAAAACCTTTAATTGCTTTGAAGAAACTGAATGTTTTTTATATTCTTTGAATAATTATAAATATATTATTTCTATAATTCTAAAAACAAGGATACATTCATAATTTAAAGACATAAAATCAGAAACAGACAAAAGCAATAAAGGAAGGCCATATTCTATTATATATATAATAAAGTAGTACAGATCTCTTTTAGGAATACCAGGAGGGATGAATTCAGACAAACAAGATGTCAAAAGAAATAAAATTTCATGGAAGGAGATTGACAAATTGCAAATTAAATCCTTAAATTCATAACACAACGATAATAATATAAAAATGTGATAACAATATTCTGATTGAGGAGAACATCAAAATTTGGTAGGGAAGTTCATACAGAATGTAACAGCTCCTGGATTTCATTGGTTAAAATTTATTGTTTTCAAGATAAGACAGAAGGCCACCCTAATTCTAGCAATGGTCTCCTGGACGCCAAATTTGCCATAAAATACTTATCATAAATTGTTTAGAAATGGTCTCCTGGACGCCAAATTTGCCATAAAATACTTATCATAAATTGTTTAGATTTTTAAAATTCTATAGTAAATTATAAATCTATTGAAAGGTAAAGAAAGGAGAAAAACAATGAGATAATATAAAAAGGAAATTTTTGATAAAAATAAAAAGTTTTATAGACATATTTTAATTTTTCAGGTTGTTTGAAGAAATGATATACTTTAAGAATAAATATTTCAAGTGATTTTAGAGTCTGACAAATAAATTATTTTTGTGACATCTTTCATTTTCATTTCAGTTTTTTCTTTTTCATTGTAATTTTTTATTTAATTTATGCAACATTTTCTACCAGTATTATAGTAAGAATCTTCAAATACTTGCAGAAAGATTTTGAGGCCTAATGTAATTAGGGGAGTAATGTTATAAAAGGAGGAGCTAGAACTTGTGATTTACAGTTTTGTTCCTATCTCTAGACTCCCTAATGTAAACTAGCTCCTAAAATATAATCATGGTCATTAATACATTCTTATAACTTACTTCGTCATCAGACTGAACTTGATCCGCTGCAGGTGCAGTAGCATAATTAAACGACCAACCTCGTTTAACTCTGGGAGATTCGGTATCTGAGCCTGAATCTGAATTCTGACTTTGACCTTGGGCATGATGTTTCTTTTTTCTTCGCCTCTTCCTCACACTTCGCCAAATATGAGGTAAACTACTAGGTTTTCCAGGTCCAAATAGCCGTGAAAATCTAAGAACCTGTAAAATAGTAATTAAATAATTAACTCAAAATAATTAATATCAATTCATTGAAGAATAGACTTATGTTTTATGCATTTTACATACCTTATCGACACGGAAATCAGGAAACAATCCTCTCACATCAACTCCTGAGTATTTAGATGGAAGCATTGCAGCAAGAGGAGTTTCAAGTCTTCTTCTTTCGGCCTCAGCCTCTGTTTCATTTTCATGTTTTAATGATGGCACAGGGGGAGGAGGCATCAAATTATTATCTATATTACCCCCTAAACCTTCATCATCAGCATCATAATCACTCATACTCTCATCTTTTATTTGAGTCTCTGTTACAACTTCCTCTGTAATGCATTCATTTATATCTGAATAGTCAACAGCTGAGGGTGATTTTCTTTCACTATAATCTAAATCATCGAAATCACCATTTAAATCTTGTTTATGTAGTTCATTAGCAATTACTTCTTCATCAGCTACAATTTCATTGATAACAGAATCCAAACCGAATTTGGCCAAAGATGATAAATGCCTTTTAGTTTCATTATCAAGAAATTCATCACCTTCCAACTGCCCACTTTCATCAATATTACCAAAAAGGAAACTAGTGATATCATATTGTTTATTATCATCGTCACTGTCACCCATCATATTCACAGTAAAATAGATTTAACAATAATAATGTGATCAAATTAAAATACTATGAATTAAGGATATCAAATTTATGAAAACGCAAAATGTTAAAAATCACAACATAATAAGTATTCGAGGAATTCCTAATACTTAGGAAGATATATATAACAGATATTATGTTAAAATCTATCGCCATGAACTAAAACAGCGACGGTAAACACTCCCCTTGGCACAGCCAAGAAAGTAATAAACATAAGGTAACAAACTTGTAGGTTACAAGTAACCTGAACTGTCACACAGGTTGGGAAAATATTATTAAACTTATAATCAAAGGATTTTTTGGTTACTCAATTATTTCATTAACTCAAAGGGATATTTTTTTTTAAATATTAAGGACTGGTATCTTCTAAAAATAATCCATATAAATATCCGAATAATGGACCACTGGTTTGACCAGAATCACATAAACGAAACAAAAGGAAAACGATGTCCATTTTATAAGAATAAGTGCCAATATTAATAAAATTAATCTATGTTTATGTTTCTTAATATTAACAGATACACCAGATCGAAACGAAACAGAAATGATTTAGGAAAAAGAAGATGGATGGAAGGACAGTATTTAAACTGAAAACGGCTTGCGGATTCCAGACTTTCGGTACGGGCGGATCTAAGGGGGGGGGGGGCTTTCGGGCTGAAGCCCCCCTCCAAAAATAGGAAATTGTAACCATGTTTTATCGAAAAAAATATTAAAAAATTATCTCTCAAAGTATTATTGTTCGTGTAATTACATTTAAAAGGGTTTTAGGAATCATTTAAACACAATTTCATATAGGTAGTTAGTTTCTTTCTTTTTTTTCCAAAGTGATTATCGTTATTTTTATGAGAAAAAAAAACTTTCGGGCTGAAGCCCCCCCAAAAATAAATCATGGATCCGCTAGTGACTTTCGGGATGAAGGTCCTGTCTCCTTCGAAATTAAAATAAACTTCTTTTATTGTTCTATTTTTGTTCCTATGTATTATCTGAGTCAAAAACTTATAAAACTACAAATATTATCTTTTTTAAACTTATAACGCACGTGTTTCAACTACTAATGTAACGATATATGGAATAAATATGAAAATGTTATTCCTACAGCTCTTTTGTTTCTATGATTACTCCCCCCCCCCTCCCTGTACCACTACAACCCATGAAGGGTCTTGGGTTCATTGCTATTTAGGAAATGTACTGTTTCAAGGCCAATGGCTGTGCAAGGAGGAGATTGGGCCAGGATCACGTTCAACCTTCAGGTTTTCCTCCTTAATAAATTATTTAATTAAGGGTACCCACTTTGTAGAGGTTGGATATGCCCCAGGAGGGTCACCCCACGGCCAATGAAACAGAATAAATAATATTTCTGTTCTATGATTGCAGTTATTTATAAAAAATGTTAGTCCCAAAAATGAAATCCTTAATACAGGACATTGTGGAAAGAGAGCGATATTACAAATTAGTTGGAGATTCCAAAATGGTGTAGAACTGCCATAAATAACTTGGAATACAGAAGTTTTATGGGATGTACAGATCACTAGGGCAGTAGAGTGTATTGGAGAAGTGAAATGCAACAGTATTATTTTTTATACATTTTAGCACCACCGCCTCCCCAATAAATGGTAAAATATAATCATGTTTTACAGAAAAAAAATAGTAAAACTATCTCTTAAAGTATTCCTGTTCGTGTAATTACATTTAATATAACTTCAAGAACCATTTAAACATCATTTCATATAGGCAGTTGATTTCTTTCTTTTTTTTTAGGTTAATAATTGTCGTTATATGTATATGAAAAAAAAATCTTTAGGGCTGAAAGCTCTCCCAAAAATTAAGTCCTGGATCGGCTAGTTTACTTTAGGTAACCATAATATAAAAATATAGCTCTGAGAGAGAATTCCAATCACGATCAACAACTATGGTCCCAGTCGGATTTTGGAAACTTGTATCGGTTCGAGGAGAGAGCCTTGATTTTTTTGCAAACTGCTAACGGCTCAAGAGGTTGTCGCTCCGTACTTACCAAAGTGAGCCTGAGAAAACTCATCTCACTTTCTCGAAGCTGTAAAAAATAATTGTTAATTTCCCCAGAAAGGAATCTAATCCAGAATGTTTTGAATCAAGCACACTGAAAACCCCCTGGCCACCGGGTCTTGCTTGATCAAATTGCTTTGATTTTATGAAACGATTAAACCTTCGTAGGTCCTAAGATTCCACCGCTATCACTTTATCATCAAACACGCAAGTAAAGTGACCTACCCCAAATTTTGGTCCAGGAAAACCCCATATACCCGAAAAGGAGAGAAAATAAAAAAAATAAATAGATTAAAAAAAATATACGCTTGTATTTCAAAAACTAAGTTGTACGAGCCCAATTTAGCCTAAAGCTGGAGAACATTCGGGGAAGATTCTACTAATGGTCCATTACCAATTTCATCAAATTCCATTTCACTATTGAAATCAATAATCTTACATAATTGTAAAGAACATAAAGGCTGTGAAATATGGAAGATAGTGAACTTACACAAGTCAGATTATGTGAATTTTTAAGCTTCATTCGAATTCTTATGACAGGGATAACAACTACTACCATAAATTCGATTAGAATAAAAATTTTCATTTTCATTATTAGATTTTATTCATAGATGGGGTTCACTTATCTTGCTTAGGCATCCACTTTTCTTGATAAAACTAAATTAAAAAAAAAAGCTTCTCCCATCGATTCTGGCCAGGATATATTGAAATTAATTTCATGGTAAATGTTCTTAATAAAACCATAGTGTCCGAATTAAACTTCATGTATTTAATTAGGATATCCATCTATATAATTTGTTTCATACTCTCATCGTCTGAATTAGCATCCTTTACCGTCACGCGATGCTTTACCAATTAAAACATAAGGCTTTTTTTTCCTTAGGAAGCAATCTCATGTTTACATATTTCCATCACATAAGGAATTTGCGAAGTCTAGTTATAATAGACAATATTGTGTTGCCCCATTCAAGTGAAATGAGTATAAAAGTTTTTATTACATTGACTGTTTTATCGAGTGATCAGAGTAATTTTTTTTAAATTATGCCTTTTCTTCTCCATCTTCCGCCATTAGACTTCTAGCAATCCTGTAACATTTTGATTTTGTTTGTGTTCAATTTCTTATTTTCAATAAGCAAGAGCATATGTATAAAAGTGTTGTATCCTTTTTTTTTTTTTCTTTTTTTTTTTTTTTTGTTCTTCTATACCTCGCCTTTTAGGCTATACGGGATTTTCCCGGGCCGGGGGGTGAGGGCGGGGAATTTAAAATCCCCTCCGGCACCGGGACGCGAACTCGTACTTTTTATATCATCTCAAATCTCTGTTATCGGGTTGCCAGGCAACTAGCGGTGCTGTGCACACGCTTTAGCCTATTCGGCCACCCCGCCCCCTCTGTTTTTGGTTCTATCCTTCCTCGCTGTTTAAGATATACGAGGTTTTCCTGGGCCAGGACGTGAGAGCTGGGGATTAATGCCAGAGTTAAAAACCCTCCTCTCCCCCCCCCCAGCACCGGGACGCAACTCGTAATTATTTTTTCATCTATAACTTCAGTCATCAGATTGCAGGGCAACGCGTGTGTACAGCACCACGCGTTAGCCCACTCGGCCACCCCGCCTCTAAAAGCACCCAGCCTTGATCTGAAGACTTGGACATCTAGAATCTAACTCCTTAACTACTGTACCGCCTAAGTACTTAAATGTGTTGCATCCAGGACTACTCCCGCATTGCATAGATTATAGATTGGAGTGTCTGCCACATCTATTTTGTGGAGATGATCTTCAGGTAGTCATTCCCAGTGACCTTACGATATTTTGCCACCGCATCCTTTCTCGGCATGTCAACAGGTAACCTTTCCTCTTCAATTAGTGATTTGCTTCCCAATTGTAATTATCTTTAGAAATTCCAGGAATGCAACCTGTTTCGCTTTTTTTATCTCTTCCTTACCCCTTTGGAATGACATCTGCTTATTTGGCTGTTGTAATGCAGTTCCTTCTTTGGCCAGTTCATGTGCCATTTCATTTCCGCGGATACCGCAATGGCTTGGCATCCATTGAAAGATTATATTTCTGAAGAAGCAATCCTCCTTTGATATATTGATAATACAAGATGTTCTTGCCATATTGATATTGATGAGAGAAATCATTCTCTTTATAAAAACTTAAGGAAGTTAGACTCCTTTACGATCTATGCTCTATGTTGCGCACTTAACTGTATTTGATTATGTTAAACTGATTTTCAGTAGGTTATCAATGTTATAATTTAATATTAGATCATAATAGGTTAAATTGTATTGTGTAATTGTTACTATGTGGCATTTCATCAGACCTGTTTTAATTCGGACAAACTGTTATACATTACATAATGGTCACCAGCTGAAAGCATTTGACAGAACGTTTATGTTCAGAACCTTTAAGACCGGCACTGGAAAACCTAAACAAGGATTGTCTAAGATTAAAATTGCTCTTATTGCAGCAGCAGCTGGTATTACAACTGGAACTGTTTATTCCTTCTTCAAGACAAATCAACAAAAGTCAGCATTGTTAAATCCAGTTCAGGGAAATACTGTAACTTTATTGGATGAATTACCTAATGTTAAAATTTCCAAACAAGTAAGCCTTTAAAATTTGAAACTGGCATAAGTATAACTAATATTTTAAATTGATTTGTTGTTTTTTTTAATTAAATTTCTTAGGTAAGGTATCCAACAGACTCTTCTGGGCTGAAAATAATTTTGTTCCAATATACTACTTGCCCATTTTGTTGCAAAGTTCGTGCCTTTCTGGACTATTATGGTATTTCCTATGATTTGGTAGAAGTTGATTCAGTTTTTAGACAACAGCTTAAGTGGACAGACTACAAAAAAGTTCCTGTAGTACTTGTTAAAATTGGTGATAAGTATATAGTTAGTTTCAACTATTTTTAAATATATTACTTGTTTTCTTATTTATGATATCTTGTATTATAATTGATACTACTTAATGAGTGTATATATGCAATGGCGAGTGGCCTCAGGCTTTAATGATCACTCTTTCCTCCCTTTCTGGAAAGTTTACCATACAGGGTTTCGGCAGCAGTGGCTTAATATGTTGGGAGTACCTACGTCTACCGCTACGAATAAAACTCTTTATTTTATAATATTTATGGTAGGTTCCTCACCCAGGAAAACTCTATCTCCGCCTTCTCTGAGGCTAATAGGGTGGGCTCTATCCCTGGAACCCTTCAACAGAATGTCCTAGATCTTCGCCACCGCCATCTTTATCTACTTTGTTGCACACCATCCTTTGTCTACGGTGGTACACCTCTCTCCTTCCACCACCAATCTCCTGTTATTTACTGCTACTATAGAAGCCAGGTCATCAACATAAGCAACAGCACAGAAGTCCAATTCACCCAGCAACTGGTCGAATACTAACTTGCACAGAACTGAGCCCTGTGGACATCTTCTTTCTATTTTCCGCTCTAACTCATAGAAGGTATCCTGGCTTTCTTATCGCTGAGGTACCTCCTAATGAGGGAATATAAGTTGCTGGGTGTGTCGAACTGTTGGAGGCGCTAGAATACACAGAGCCACCGTACGTAATCGAAGGCTGAGGATATGTCAAAGAGGAGCATCATGACATATTTCTCAGCCTTGTTATCAACCTCCCTGCGTAACCTCATCAGGACATCTCTGGTGCCGCATCCCTTCGTGGATCCGTATTGTCTCGGGTAACTTGCTGTCCGCAGGACTGGTGCTAGACTCTTCAGAATGAGATGCTCTAAGACGTAGATCAGGGAGGAGGTATATCAATCTCTAGTACATTGCTATCTCCTTGTTGTTGCTTCCTCCCTTGTACAGT
This sequence comes from Nezara viridula, assembly GCA_928085145.1. Lineage (NCBI taxonomy): Eukaryota > Metazoa > Arthropoda > Insecta > Hemiptera > Pentatomidae > Nezara > Nezara viridula. The sequence continues at coordinate 14,990,477 of OV725079.1, forward strand.
GACCTCAGGTTGGCAACCTTCCATTGAGTTGAGAAGTGTCCTCTATCCTTGCATTCATTCATTATCTCTAGCAATTCCTCTTCAATATAGGGAGCACTCCTCTTTAGGATTGCCACATCAGTGGTGTGGAGTCCCGGAGCTCTTCCAATCCTGGACCTGTCAATCCCTATCCGCAGGTCGCACACGTCCCATGGTGCAATGAACTCCGTGCCAGGCAGATACTCCGTATTCTGCCTCAGGGCCTTAACCTCTTGGTTGTTCTGGTCCTAGTACTTTCCAAATGTTTCTTCCACGGTGGTTTCTGGTCCACCATCTGATCTTATTGCTGCCATTATTTGTCCCAGTTTAAGTTTATCCATGGTATTCCATAACGATCATTATGAGTGTGTTCAAATGTAGATGGAGGTGACCGAACCATCTTATAAGGCCATGATCTTAACTGAAAATGACCCCTTAAGACTTTGTTTATCCCTTTTGAGCGAGTGGAAGTTGAAAGTAGCAATGTAATTAAAAATAATTAAGGCCTTGATTTTAACTGAAGAGGACCAGTTGGAGTTTTCAGAAGTAAAAAATCACTACCTAAATTTTGGTGTAGTCTTGATGTGTTATACCCCAGAACATGTCGATACGTGACCATTCTTGGAATTCCGTTTATAGTGTGATCATGAGATCTTGTGACCATCCATCAAAGTGGAGCAACACTTGAAAAGTAGTACCTTAATTATTTGTCCATAGAACTAGGTACTCGTTCACAAGAGTTCTGCATGGTTCACAATCACTTCGGTTACATTTGTTCATGAAATGCCGAATAAAATTCTAATGTTGTCAGCTCTTGTCCCAGCCACCAGTTCCCCTTTGACACATTTTAGAAAAACCCGAGTATTTCCATCTTAAAATTTCCTTTTTAAAAAAGTATTTATTGAAATTATTAATTTACTAATTTATTAATTATTAATTTTTTTTATAACGGTAATTACTCGAAGAAAAATAAAGAAGTATAATATATGTACATAGCTGTATAATATATAAGTATAAGTTCAATTAAGGTATAATCTAAGGTATAAGATTGCTTACCTTCGTACTTTTCGGATAATCCCTGATGCATTCAGCTCTCCAGGAACAAGTGTGGCCAAAGTTATTGTGAACCACACATAATCCGTGTGGAACTCTTATGACTTATTACCAGTATCTAGTACTATATTGGTAATTATAGGATAATACATCTTGATTTAACCTCTTCACCACTCCAAAGTTGTTACACACACAACTGGCAATTAGACATGCCTCAATGCTTGAGTTATTGTCTTTATATGAGTTATAATTTTAAATAAGCAACTTAGACTGAGAAGTAGTTTCAAGTTCAATAATGTTAGTAGTTGAAGTTCAATTATGTGAATTTGTGCAATATTTCATAAGACGGAATGCTTGAACTACAAACATTCATTGAAAGGATATACTGACTCGTCCTAGCAAACATGAGTTTGCTTGATTGTTACAGATTCTATTAATTTTAACAGTTCAATTGAGAGCCCTTTTAAAAGTGCTTATATGCAAGTGGTCCAACTATGTAATGCAGTATATCTAGTTCCTATGTTAAAAAAGGATGCACACAACATTGAACTTACCGCCAGGATAACAGATGTTCTATTTTTCTGTAAGAAAGGAGAGAGATTCTTGATTTTTAAATATAATATAAATTTTTTTAAATAATACAATGTATTGAAATATTGTGCATTGTAAATTATGGTAGATTACTAACATATAGAGTTGTATACATTAATATATAATATATCAGTATTTTCCGAATATATCAAAATAGTATATTAATAACCACAGATTAGATGCTGGAGGAAAATATATATAACTTTACTAATTAAACACCAACCAATGATTGATGTAAATTCAAATATGGTGTAATGCTAAAGTAAGTGTAGTTTTGAAGCAATTATTAACCACTTTTATGCTCTGTGAAGAGAAATATAAATATGATGCAGTGATTAAACAATCGATATGTTTGTTATTATTAATATATATCCTACTTCTTTTTATGGTTTAATATTATTATTTTTGATTTCCATAGCAATTGAATGACAGTTCGATGATAATATCAGCGTTAACATCACATCTTAACGACAAAGAAGTATCTCTCGAAGAAGTCAGTAATTATTATCCGAGCATGTCATATGTTGATGATGATGGAAAAATAAGAAATGAGATATTAAATCGATATTATTTAATGTTCCAAAGGAGTATTGCATCTGAATCAAAAAATGAAAGTCTTAAGTAAGTTCGATTTAACACATTATGTAGATTCTCAATAATGGACTAGTACATAGGTGGGGAACAGAGGCCTCCTCTAATTTTTGTGGCCGCTTCATTATTATAGCACTAGTATAATTAATATTTAACTATTTATGTAATGGAAATTCACAATGAGACAAATAATAGAAGAGACTGTTGAGAAATAGAAAGAGGTCTCCATCTGCTTCGTGCTCCTCCAGAAAGCTTTTGACATTTTTGAGTGAAGAAAGAAGACATAGAAAGGGCACTGTCTGAGCGGGGTGTAGACTGTGGAACAATCTTGGCAGTGATGAGTCTCTTTAAAAAGATGTGATAAGGAATGTGATCAGAACCAGAAACCACATTTCAAAAGGATTTGAGATTACATTGGGTATCCGTCAGGCTGTAGCCTGAGTCTGTTTCTCTTCATTATGGTTCTGGACTTTGCACTAAGGAGGGTTAAGCCTATAATAAGAAAATTTCAGCTAGGGCACAGAAATCTGCACCCTACCTGATATTCCCTGTTGGCCTTCGCTGACGACCTCGTCTTACTAGCTGCCAATGATCGAGATCTCCAACATAGTATAAATGTCCTCCAAGAAGAATTATCCACAGTAAATATGAAGATTAATACGGGGAAGACTAAATGCATATGAATTGGATAGAAACCCCAAAGGATAATGAGGGTACTAAGGGTTGGAGGACAGATTAAAGCAGGTCGAGAACTTTAAATATCTGGGAGCTCATCTCAATGAGAGTGGCTACATAGACGAAGAAGTGGCCCAAAGAATTGGAGCTGCAGGGAAGATGTTCAGAATGGTCAGACGAGGTTTCCTGGCAAGAAGAGAGGTGTCAAAGCGAACCAAACTAGCTGTCTACAAATCGATATTCCTCCTTATCCTATCATACTCTGGGCTAATCTAAATGTCAAACCAGCGGAGACCATGCAAGAGGAGCACAAACTAAGGTGGTTTGGACATCTTAGGATGGATCCAGATATAAGCACCAGGAAGACTTACAAGATCTGCACAGAAGGGAAAAGACCCACAGGAAGGCCTCACATCTCCTGGGAGGACATTGTAAAGGAGGTTTACCGGAAGCTCGGAATAAATTGGAATAGAAGAATAGAGTTGGTACAAGAGAGAGACATCCTGACTAGACTCTATAAGCAGTACCCTCATATTGAATGGCATAGAAGAGGGAATGACGATGATGATGTTACAGAAATTTAAAAGTTAATAGAATTAAATATACTTATGGGTGTATGTGTTTTTGAAATAAAAATAGTAATAGTAAAATATTAAAAAAACATCGTGACCTCCATTATCACGGTATAACCTTAACGTGGCCTCTAAAGATGAAAAGGTTCCTCACCTATGGACTAGTAGGTTATTATAAATATCAGAATAGGAATGTTGATTTTATCCACCAGGGTTACTTGTTGATTTTTAAATTTCTTATATCCATTTTATTATTAATCCATCATATATAAATTAATAGTTGTTACCCTTTCTCAGATCGCTAAATTTTTAGTTAGTAATTTCATAACTAATAGATTACAATAAATCAATGTTTTATTTAATTGATAATAAAGTATTTTTTCTTTAGATAACTTATAAATAATTTTTGGCCTTTTATGGTTTCAATTTAAAAATATGTTTTATTCATATTTCAGTCAGGAAAGAAAATGGAGGCGATGGGCTGATGAGGTTCTCGTTCATATGCTTTCTCCAAATGTTTACCGAACTACAGAAGAAGCACTTCAAGCTTTCAAATGGTTTTCAGAGGCAATTACTATTTTTATTTATTTTTTTAAATTTATTACTAAATAAACTTGATAGAAATATAACTGCATGAAGATTAAATCACATGAAAGACTGAAAAATAGTCTTTGGTTTCGAATCTTGTATATTTGAAGTTTTGACAAATATCCATAGTGGAAGTTTTCAATGTTCATTATCTATTTTTTGACTCTGATATTCATTATGAATCTAGTATATTTTATAATATAAATCAGCTTTCTCATCGAAATTAATAAATAGTCTAATTTAACTACTTGTGCATGCGTAATGGTAGATATTGAGGACGTGATGATAGAGTATGTTGGGGTAAGGATTCTAGAGTGGCTGGTTCAGAACATTGTGGGTTCAATGCCCACCTGAGTCAGTTAATATTTATTTCTCAGTAGCCCCGAGAAGCAGTTGGGTAAAAGGACCAGAAGGCCCAAATGCCAATTTTGGCAAAAATAAATATAATTTATTTATTTTTACTTAACACTCCCACTAATCTTATCTTCAATTATTCAAGTTTCAATTGTACCTGAAAAGTGAAAACACTGTCTGAAAATTCTTAATAATTCCCGTTTGAAATTCAAATATTTTCTATTCATATCAATATTATTTTTTTAAAGATTGGTGAATGGGATAAAAATTTTAATGCCGTCGAAGAACTGTTTGTTGTATACATAGGCGCCTTAGCTATGTGGATGATTGGTAAACGTTTAAAGAAAAGGTATGTTTTAATTGCAAATATCAACTAGTTATTGCTACTATTGATTCCTCAAACTAAAAAGTGTATTTTCAGGCATCGTCTTAAGGATGACGTCCGTCTTTCATTATACGAGGAAACCAATAAGTGGTTAAAGGAAGTGAAGAAGAAGGGAAATCAGTTCCATGGAGGGAAAAACCCAGATTTAGCAGACCTAGCGGTGTTTGGTGTACTTAACAGTATTGAAGGATGTAATGCATTCAAAGATCTGCTATCCAATACAAGTATTGATAAATGGTACTCGGCAATGAAAGAGCAGATCAGTCAACAGGCTGGGACACCTTTACTTGTTCACAGATAACATAACTTCTCTGAACATTTACGAGGATATAACCTCCCAACCTGGTAACAAAGATATTAGATGCAATTTATAATACGACTCATTTCTGCTGTTTATATTTTGTTTGTTTTTCACCAATGTAAATAAGATACTTTTGTATTGTTGATAATTTTAATGTTGTATATTAATCTTCTTTTTAAAAAAATTATTTATGGATTGTTGTTTGTTAGATCCTTAAATAAAAACATACAAGCTTTAGTTTCTGTTGTTACTCTTTATTATTATTATCATCATTGAATCAAGAAAAATAAGAGAACGAATATTTTAAGATTTTACCATCGAAATTAAAACTGATATTACTTATCTCTGTTTACACTCTCATATGTGTCGGAGCCCTTAAACTTAAGCCAAAAAGTGAGCACAAAATACATTTCTTTTTAACTTGTTTCTCACTGACTACAACCTCCAATGATATTATTCATCAGTATCTCATTATTAATCTATCTCAAGCAGTTTGAGCAGTTTTCAGTTGAACACCGTTGAGCAGACGTACAATGTTGTATTTCTTTCTTCTACTTTAATAAAACCATTAATTTCCTTAAGAGAGCTCATTGCCAAAAAAATATTTAAAAAACATATTATAAATTACTGGAGAAGAACTTGGTCGGAGGTGCAGTCAAAATATAATGCTGTATCATATAATAGTATTATATATTGACTGCACCCCCGAACAACTTCTCAAATTATAATTACGGTCAACCGTCAATCTCCACACCATAATAAATTACTGTTCAGTAAAATATGATTATTGAATGAATTTGAACCTTATCTTCAACAGATTTAATATTATCTTCACTATTTTTACAGATTTGTAAATATTCAGGTTATTTAAATTCATATGATACAATTTTAAAAAGTTTTGGTTTTCATTATCTATCAGTAGAAACGATAAGTTATGGTGGTATCAGCATCTAACCTTCGGGTTCACTGAACCTTATTATTAAGCTTACTTATACGTGGTTTTGCTTTTAGATGAAATATAGAAGGAATTAAAGTTTGTGATTTTAAACAAAAGAAAATAGCATATATTTTCTCTTATAACTTAATATAGGCTAGATTTTATCAACAGATATGGATTAAAAATTGTTTGAGACCGGCAGAAGTCAATTACATATTCTCTGTTGATAACGAAGTGAAAATCCCATATCCCCATCCATCTGTGCATCTTGATAGTTATTCACAACTTGAAGTTCAAATATTCTTGCAGAACCTGGAAAAATAGCATATTTTACTTCTTTAATTTTAAAAATATGTATGAAAAGTCATCCTTTTTCATAGATACATAAATGATATCGAAAAACTGAATGAAATAATATGAATATAAACTTAAGAATGAAATGCAGATAGATCTGATTAAAAATATTTACTTAATTCACTACTTTGGTTTATTATTTTCAATAATGAACCATTGTAATCGTCCAAAAAATACAAAAATTTATCTTTCCCTCAAAAGTTGAGGTTTTATGTTTCACGATATGTAGAATTCAAAAATCGAATAAAAAAAAATTGTCCGTCAGCCATCAGCGGCTTTTTTTTATTATTTTAATCAAATTATCCTTCATCAGAAGCTATAACCTTGCTATATCTTTCAGGAAAACAAGAATACCTTCCAGAAAAAAAATAATCTTCATCCTATCCTAATTTGAAAAATAGTTAAAAAAACATTCTATATAATAATACAAATAAAAATGTTAGCTATTAGAGACGTCAAGCCCTAAGTAAAAAAATGATTTTGGTGATACTTCTCTCTAAAGGTACTATTTCTCTTTTTTTGTGGTGATTTAATGCTGCAGTAGAGCACTGCTTTACTGGAATAGATAGGGATATATTTCGTTAGGACTGCTCGGCAGTCTAGGTATGACATCATAGCTACACTGCTCTATTCTGAGCGCTCCTGAAGCAGTAAAGCAGCTGGTTATATAATATTAGAAAAGAGTTTTGATGGTAACAGTCATCTTTTTTTTTTTTGTTATTACACATTTCGTTTCTTTTTTTTCTTAATTATTTCTGAAAAATTATTTAAAATTTAACCAAAATATAACTAATAATTTGTTATGCTTGAAATGACAAGAATATTTAGAATATGGATTTGAATATATCTAAATTCAACTAACATTAACAAATGGGAAAAAAAAAAAATCTAAAATAAATACTCTAAACTGAATATTGAAAAATCAATTTGTCTTTTTTAATTAAAGTGCTGATTTAATAATTACTTGATGATAAAACATTATCATTTTTTATTTCATTACAAATATATCATCAGTTTATTGCAAAAAGTCACCAAGTAGATTTTTCATGGAGCTAAATTTTTGTAGACAAATATTTATTATTCAAACGTATTAATAATAAGTAATAAATTTAAAATCAGAGATCAATTCTTAAATTATTTCTTCATATTCTTTTTACCATGAGGCTGATATTTTCAATTCAAAATATTTCATTAAAAGAACCAATATTTTGTCATCTGCCAACTATCAAGGAAATGCTGGTTAACATTTTGTAGTATAGACATAGTCATAGACAAAGTTTCAGGTAAGAGTTGGTGGAGCCCTATCGGAAGAGTTTGATTTGGCAGACTGAGACATGGTGACCCACTGTCGTCCATAGTATTGAACCTGGCTCTCGAAAAGGTGATAAGAGCAATTAGAACCAACCCCGGAGAAAATATCTATAACTTACCCAACACATGGCGTATACAGATGATGTAGCCATCGCAGCGTGCACACTACCTGCCCTTTCAGGAGCATTGGAAGGGTTTGAAGCTAGCAGAGGCTTGAAAATAAATGAAGCTAAGACAGAGTATATGAGAATGTCTAGAACTGAAGTAAGTCAGGAAGAAGTGCAAATTAATGGGCACAAATTCAAGCACTATAAGAGCTTCAAATATCTAGGATTTATAGTAACTGAAGACAATGATGCAACTGCAGCGATCAAAGGCAGAATATCAGGTGGTAGCAGAATGCTTTTTGCGTTTAATAAGATGTTTGTTTAAATTTCAATTATTGTCTTGAAAGTGCTGTGTGATGACTGAGGAGAGTGAGACGATCCTGAAGGTTTGGGAGAGAAAGATCCTCCGAAAGATATTTGACCAGTAAACAAGAATGGCCATTAGAAAATAAGGAAAAATAGATGGCTCAAACATCCTTGATTTCGCTAAAAAATTGGTGAGCCTAATATCGTGGCAATCATCAAAGAAGGAAGGCTGCGATGGCTGGGCCGTGTTCAAAGAATGCCGAATGAGAGGCTATCAAAAAAGATAATGAATGACAGACCAGGCGGAAAGATACTAGCAGGAAGACCAAGGCAGAGGTGGTTGGATGACGTAGAGGATGATTTGAGACAGATAGAAGTAAGAGGATGGCGGAAGATAGGCAGGAATAGCTTAGCTATAAATAAGTGAGGCCGAAGTCCAATTAGGTCTGTAGCACCTGAGCTAGAAAATCCTTACCTTGCACCTGTCTTTCATTCATTTCTGTGTGAATGAAGTTTCTGAACAAATGAAGAGTATGAGAGTTGATCTTCCTGTTTGCTCAAGTCAACTATTATAAAAGTTGATCCTTTTAACATACTCTGCTTTTACAATCTACCTAATCCAATTCATGATTAAGAGCAAGAAAGAGAGATATGGTACTCAGAGAAAGTAGTGAAAAAAAGAGATAGAATGAGATTACATCTTAAAAATTGTGCTTCAATTTAGAAATTAAAAAATACTGATATCATGGGTCAGAACAAATGAGATTCTGTAAAAGCCAATTTTTTGTGTAGGGAAGATTTTATAGTTCTTATAATTAGTATTATAATGTAATTAAATTGCTTTCTCATGACTACTCTTTGATTCTAAATTATAGGATAGTTTTGTTTTAAAAATAAAACTAAGAATGTCAAAATGAATGAAATATAAAATCTAGTATGTTCTAAAACCAGTGTTGTATAGATGTTTGGAATTGAAATGAATTACACATTAAAAAAGTAATTTAAATGAAAATTAGATTTCCTACATTAACATTTAAAATGAAAAACACATTATAAAAGTAGAATTTTAAATTGAATGTTAACAACATAAGAGAAAAAATAAATAAGAGGGGAACTATTTAGTTTTAAACAGAAAAGACACACAAAAAGAGTTCTTGATTACTGTGGGCACAAGTAGTGGACGGCTGATGGACCCATGAGAAAGGAGGTGTGGTGGCCTTGGGCTAACGCGTGTGCACAGCATCACTAGTTGCCCAGCAATCAGATAACCCAAATTATGAGATTAAAAATTTTTAAAAAAGTACGAGTTCGTGTCCCGGTGCCGGAGGAGATTTTAAATTCCACGCCCTCACTCCCTGGCCTGGGAAAATCCTGTACAGCCTAAAAGCGACGTATGGAAGAAAAAAAAATTATGGACCCATGAGTTAAATGCCAAGCCAATGAAGAAAATGCCTGAAAAAATCACCAACCGTATTTTTTCACATTAGAGCCACAGTGATTCGGTAGAAAGAAGCCGACTTGAAAATATTGTTAATAGTAATTTATAATTTTTAATTGAAATTTAAATATTTTTAAACCATTATTATCACTCTGATTCCTAATTAATTAGGCTTGGCTTCTAATAATACACAAAGGAAATTTGATGATGAACTTGGAAGTAATTAACAATAAAAGATGGCCATTAAAATAAATAATAAATTTATGATAACCTTATTTATTTTTTAATAATTATTATACTTAATTTATATATGATTATGTATTTATCAAAAACCTCTTTTTAATCTCACAGCTTTTTGTTTTACCATTAAACATTTTTATATGCATTGAAAAATTATTATTTAATGTTTTGACTACAAGAGCCATTCAAAAAAAAAAATATTCTCTTTTAAAAATAAAACATTAGTTACATAAAAAAATTATTTCTTAAAACATATCTATATATAGAATACTACTCTAATGGTAGTAATTTAGCCAAAATTATTCATAACTTTTAAAAAAGTTAAATAGATGAAATGAATTCTTAAAAATGATAAACAAAATAAATTTAAATTAAACACAATACAAGAGCGCCTTAGTATTGTTAGTGAGTCAGTCTAAACTACAGCTCAGTAAAGATAATATGAAGGTGATTAAAACGGAAAGAAATTAAGGTAAAAGTTTATAATTTTTATTTTTAGGTCTGTTTATTTGTCGTGTTTTTTAGTAATTAAATAAATTTAGCCCAAAATAAGATTTTTATATGAAATAGGGTTTTGGATTTATAAATTTTTTTTTTTTAAATTATAACATTATAAATGAGTTGTTAATTTTTATGATGAATATTTTGATAAAAAGAGAAGAAAAGAATTTTTGTGGAGATTTGGAGGAAAAAGGAAATAAAAAAAAATTTTTATATTTAAGAAAACAATTACTATCATTGGGGTAGTTCCACATGCATATATATGTTAATAAATAGTGTTTTTATGTGACTAATGTTTTGTTTTTTAAAAGAGAATTTTTTTTTTTTTAAATGGCTCTTGGATCTAAATTTATTAAAAATTATATAATAATTTTTAAATGTTTATAAAAATGTTTTAAAGATAAAATGAAAAGCTGTGAAAAGTTTTTTTAATAAATACTTAATCATATATAGACTAAATATAATAATAAATAATAAATTTAATATCAATATTCAAAAATTCTTGCTGGACACTAAAAATTAATCTTATCTCACAATTGGATCTATAAACTGAATATACCATTTTCAAAATTCATCACTACTTACTTGTAGCCCCAGTAAAACTAGCATCACAGAATCGATTTCTTGGTGGGCATTGAAAAGGAGCACAGTCGGGATTAAGGATAGATATGTAGTTACTCTCACAAACTGCAGCTGTAAAAAAATTGTATTTAAATATTTAAAATTTTGCTGGTTTTAATATTATTTATAATGTTCAGTATATCAACAAAATAAATCATTTTAAATAAAATTGAAAGTTAAGAAAATAATTCCTGAATAATAAATGTGAACATAAAGAACAATATATAGGAAAATTCTTTCCCGTTTTTTTAGTTTTGTGTCAGGTAATTCTAATGTTCATTGTATAGTTAATGTAATATAAAAAAATGGATTTTTAAAATTTATCTTAGCAATGATATGATAATTACTCAAGTTGATTACATTATATTCATATTTTATTCTGTTCAATAAAAAGAAAACTTTGTAAGATAGTATATTCTAATGTCTTCTTTAATCATTAGCTAAACTGTGGGTAAATATATATTGCAAATATTTTGTAAGATGTCTTCGTTATACCAGTTGGGTCTCCTCCCGTTGCAACTGTTGCATTTTGAAGTCTAAAGCTTGTAGCTGTAGTAATAGTCCAGCTGATGCTGCAGTATCCGTATTGAGGTAAAACACAAACTGTGTAATTGAGTGGAGAAAGCTGACGGAGTACATTGGTAGCTGAAAAATTTAATACAATATTTAACTATGATATTGTATATTCTTATCTATCTTATATACTTTATCAACTATCTAATAAACTGGGTTAAACACCTTGAGCCCCATAATTGAAGCTTGAAACTGTTCCTGTGAGGCTGGTAAAATATTGCAGGCACCCCCTAGGTGCTGAAATAGTTAATGGTTATTATTTATCAATTGGCATATTAAAAAAAAAGAAGGTATAATAATGAAAAAATACAAACCTGCTAAAGGGCTATTACATGGAACTTGCGTAACTTTAATGTTCCATCGTTTACTTGTAGTCGATGTATTTAGAAATTTGAAACTCAATGTTTGGTCATCACAGTTTGGAAGAAAGTCAACATAAACTAAAATATATATACATATACATACATATATATAATTAAATATAATTTTTCATGTTAAACAGCACATATTTATACTAATCAATTTCGTACCTAAGTCTTTTTGGCACTTGATTCATATTGTATTACTTATGAATAATTCTAAATTTATAACACTTCATCAACACAAATTAAATAACAATATATGTTTAGTTAATATCATTCATTTTTAGGATATGATAATAAATAACAAATAATTATACTGTAGTGTCAATGGGATGGATAATAATTGAATCCTAAAAGATAATCATTGCTAAATAGCAATTTTAAGGGAGAAGATTTCAAAAGTGAACTTATTAATTTAACACTTGTGAAAAGTAAAATATGTAACAAAATAGCCCAAATATGAAGCATTTTTTTCAACGATAAAACTAATACATATTTTCAGAAAAGTAACAAAGGAAGAGGAAAAAAAATGATTTAATACTCTGAATCACAAAGTTTATAGTCGACCTAAAATCCTCCAAATGATAACCAGAGGTATCTGGGATCAGAATATGGAGGAGAAGGACCAATAAAGAACTGCGAACAGAAACTAGTTACTCAAAATCTCTTGATACGAAGGTGAGGAAGTTAAGATGGGTGGGGCATGTAGCTAAGAGCAATCCATCAGGAAGCCTCTACATAATAATTAATGCCTCAATAGGAGGCAAGAGACCACGTGGAAAGTTTAAAAGGAAATGGATAGATCAAATCAAGAAAGATGCAAAGGAGCTGCATGCAGGCAACTGAAAAAATAGATAGGCAGGGATTGAGAATGCAAGAAAAAGATATGCAAAATCTGTAATATCAACAGAAAAAAAAATGGGAATTTTTTTGAAAATGAAGACCCAAAGAAGTTGAAGAATTAGAACCATTGTCGCTAGACATGAGAATGTTAAGGTTAAATAATTGATTTGTAAATAATTCTAACAAACCATGCTGGCCTGTATTGTCCCCACATATTTTTGGAAGATAGCTCTCGCCGAGACTTAATTGTAAAAAGTCATTACAAGTTCCTCTTGTTGGTTGGGTAAGGCTGAAATCATTAAAATCCAAACGTAACTGAAAATAAAAATAAAAGCATCTTAAAAATACAATATCACAGCTGTTTATTTAATAAGCTGTAATAGTAATACCTGACATATACTGGAGTTTGTTTTTCTAACAATAAGATTGCATGATTCAGAAACTGTAGCAGGATTTCTAAAATACACTACTGGAGAGGATGAAACTCCTCCACAATACTTGATGTCTACCACAGCAAAGAAAATTAAATAATGTATCTTTTTTTTTCAGAATATAAAAGAATTCAGAGACTAAACAAAAACTATTACAATATGCAGTAAAATCAAAAATACATATATATATATATATATATATATATATATATATATATATATATATATATATATATATATATATATATATATATACACATATATATTTATATATATATATTTTTTTTTAAGCTTTCATTAAATATAGAGAAAGGAGTGAACACTCATTAGAAAATATATTCATATCAATAAAATTCATTTTTAATCTCTATCTTAGTGTTATTTTAGAATTTAAAAAAATATTTACAATCTGACATTACCAGGGCTTTAAACAAAAAAAAACTTATTTTTAAGAAGTTAAATAAATAGCGTTTATTTAAAAATTCTGTAGATTTCTCTGAAAAGTCGATATAAAAAATGACTATTATTTTTATAGGGGATAGGACCAGAATCACGCTCAAACCTTCATAATTTAATTGAAGAAATTATAATTCAATAATTTTTCAAAAAATATTTTTTTAGTTAAAAAAAGATAAACAAAAAGGTTTTTATCATACTATAATAAATAAATACAATAGTCTTTCTACTGTTAGTTCTATTATAAAATCCTTTATTATATATATTATAAATTAAAATATTTTAAAAATAATCAAGCTATTAAATTTAAAATAAGTATTAATAAAAATCAAACAAAATAATTTATGACTACTTAGACTATTTTAAAAAAGAATTTTTATCAAAAACATAATATTAGCGTGTAATGTTTATTTTACACAGAGGATAATTAAGTAATCTCTAATAATATGTTGACTATGAAATTATTAAAAAAAAAAAAAGTTGTCTCACTGATTGACAAAAAAAGAAATAATGGTAAAATTGATCCATAATTTATCTTAGTAATAAAACACTGGAATTAATTTTGGATGGTTAATGATTAAAACATTTATGTTTTCTGAAGTAAGACTTCAAGAATAGAAGTTTTTGTTTGCCATGTTATAGTAATAATCTTATTTTATAATGATAATTTTCTGAATTTGGGAGTATAACTACAATATCATGAACTTTATGCTTAGACCATTGTAAAATAATATTACTAAAAATGTGTAATACATATACTGATACTTATTTTTAAAATATTTAGTTGAAAAAAAATTATTCATACCAACACAGCAAAAACCCAAATTTCCTTGACAAGGTGAAGCAGATGTAAGTCCCGCATTTCTACATCTAGCTAATGTGTTACATGTTCCTTCCAAAAATTCAGGCCCAATCCCAACACATGGAGTAGGAGAAACAGTACTTATTCGATAAAATGGTATAATAGGAAAAAATACTGAAAAATTGAAATTAAATTAATTTATACTGAAATCAGATCTAAAAAGACAACAATAAATTACCTACACCTTTCATTTCTTAAATAAAGAGAACTTGTGTATTCAACTAAAATAAAAAAAAGAACTTTGATCCAATGTTTGAAGGACATTTTACCTAATACAGTTCCCTGATGAAGAACTGTTAAAAAACGAACTCCTCAATTATGAGTTAAACAGAACAGTTAGACAGACAGGTTCAATTAGTGTTTAGGTGTTAATAAGAATCAACAGAACCAGCCAGTGACCTTTTAAAATTATATTTCAGGCATGAGGGCCAATTTACAAAATAAATAATATGGAACAAGAATATAACATACAAAATAAATGAACCATCATAAAAAAAAAAATAAAATAAAAATAATCAACTTTAAACATAATACAAATTTATTGTTTCTACAATTATTATCTTTAATATTGACAGACAGCTTACAAAAGCCTGTATGCAAGTACAAGAAATAAAATTATTCGTATGACAAAATAAACCACAAATTATTTATTTTATGAAATAGATTTCAAGTTCAATTTTTTTAAAGACAAAGATGCATTGTTTTAAATAATATTTTTGGATTGTACTTCTGAATAGTACAAGTCTGATCAGAAAAATTAAAAAACACACTTTCTAATAAGATTGTACTTACAGATTTCTGTAGTATGGCTATTGACATATATAAAAACAAAATTTCTACATTGTATTGATTTATGGATTATAAGTAGATTATTTACACAATATAAATATGATTTTAGAAGCTGTCAAAGAAAAATTTAATATTTTTTACTATTTACTATTTAATAATACTTAAATATTTATACTATACCCATTCAAACCCTAATGCTCTAGTTTAAGATCCATTGAGATTGATGACAATTTTATTTATTCAGTTATATCAGTTATGAAGAATTGACTCTGATATCAGTTGTACCTTCTATGGTATACTTAGACTCTATAAAGTGGAATTCTTAATTAGAAGGAGATATGATCCTGGTAGTTTAGAATTAATGCCGATCACATCATCTCCTTGAATAATCACTGGTTAAGAAACGGTAAGTCCATACCAATTACAGACATCGGAACATTTCGTAAGTTGAGGTGGTACAGGTTTAATTTCTTTATTTTTTTAAAATACAGCACTATTCCTAATTATTCTGACTCAGATATAATCATAATCAATGATTATTACAACAATTACAGTAATTTTTATTACACAATTACAATCGTAATTAGATTTCCGATTATGGTTGTAATCATGTGGTTGTTTAACATTTTTGTTATATTTATAGTACTATTGTATCAAATATAAAATTAGCGTGGTACTTAAGTTTTATTTTCAATGTGAATCATATAATCATTGATTCTGATTTTATCCATCTTATTCATCTCTGTTCAGACCATATATATGATGTAGTAAATAGTTTTCATAAACAATGATAGAATGGTTTTGATTTCCTGAAAGATAAATTTAAGTTGTGAGGAATTGCTAATGTGGAGAGGCCATTTTGTCATCATAATAAACAAGTTCCTGGTTAAAGTCTTTCATGGAACGTGAAGTAGAAGATTGCCATGAGCTGTGTTTACAATTTTTAAAGACAGCAACACAAAATAATGACCCCTAATGAATATTGCTAACATGGTTCCCCATATCATTCACTTCTTTGCAATAACTCCTATCAAAGGGTAACCTATTTGTTAGATTTTGTCTTTTTTAACAGCTGTTAGAGCCATGGATTTATTCAAATCAAATTTTGAATGTGGATTTAAAACTCCAGCAAGTTTTTAGTCTTAGTCAATGTGATGAGAATTCAAAATATAATAAAATAAATACATTTACCTAAGAATAAAAATAGCTTTTTTAATTTTGCTGGTTGATTATCATTCAATATTCCTAAAGGTCTTTGAGAATATTTGTCCAAAAGAAGAATGAGAATTTAGGAGGTATAACTTAATGGACATACTTAACTACTAAACGGGAAATTGAATCAATTTGTTTGATTTTTGTAAGTATATCATATAGTGTAGGACTTACAATAGTTACATATTGTGGCTGAAAATAATTTAACATTGAGATTTGTAACTATGATTTTAATTAAAGTTGTTATCCAGAGTATCCATCACAAATTGGTTCAAACACAAACCAAACGAATAATAGAATCAGAAAATGTTAGAGGAAAAGTTGTAGCTCTACTTCTAAGACATGTGGAGTTCCGGGTGAGTGGAGATGGTAGATCCCTCTTTGCAAATTTGGACAAGAATCAGAAACCTCAGCTCATGTATTGGGCAAATGTCCAAATAACATGCTCCTTGTCACCACAATAATATAAAACATTGAATAGCCGAATTCCTGGAAATATAGATGCTTCCTCGAAGTTTCCTGGATAAGGCAGGTTCAGTAAGATTTGTAGATATCTAAGACTTTACTGTTAAAGGAATGGAGGCTATGATAGTTGATCCTACAGTTAGATTTGAAATGAACGATGAGGATCAAGATGTCAATATATAAATAGAGGAGATATAAAAAAAATGCATTCTGTACCTACAGGAAAAATATAAAGAGGAATTTTGTGAGAGAATTTTCGGTTTAGGGACTTCGGTTTGGCAGTAGAGGAGCAATTTCTCTTTCAACTGTTGGATTTTTGGAAAAGCTGGGTGCTGAAAGGAATCAGCTACAGAGTATGGCGGAATCTATTATTTTCGACTCACTGGGAATCCTCCTGCACCATCACATATAATACTTAATGGGAATAAGAAAAAAGAAAAGAAATTTTATATATATATATAGTATGTACTCATTGTAACAGTTGAAAAACAAAACGGAGGATAAGAAAAAAAACAAAGAAATTCTAGTTTATACAAAGTATATTTTTGTAACAAGTATAAATATATAATAACAAATGTAAAATACTAAATTTTATTTGCACTATGTATTTATAAGAAGGGTGAGTACAAAAAAAAAATAATATAACAAATCAAATTAGTTTATATACAAACAAATAAATAAAAAGAAACTTGTCTATAATTAAAATCTTTTATATTGTTTCTTAAATTTCTCAAAGTGATAATCATCTGTGGCTTTTTCAACTCCTCCTCTGTTCCTTTTTGTTCCTTTTAAATCTTTATTTACAGGAGGAAGTTTATTTTCAGGAACTTGAGGTCTCTTATTTGCCTGCCCCTGATCTTCAATGTTAACTGAAACAGAATAAAAAGGTCACATTTAGAAATAGAATAGAATACCAACAGGTTAGGCTGTATGTCTAGAATAACCTCCCCATATATTAGAAACGGCAAGGTAGGGGTATCGATAAAAAAAAAAATAAAAATTAGAAATTAAAGGGCAGGGTGGCCGAGCAGGTAAATGAGTAAAACAACATGAGTAAAATCCATGTTACCCGACAACCTCATTAACAGAAGATTACGTGTTCAAAGTTCTGAGTAATTTTTTTTTTTATCTGTGGAATTAATCCCCAGCCCATTCCCCTGGTCCAGGGAAAACCCAGTAGAGCCGAAAAGGTGAGGGAAAAAATTTAGAAATTAAAGCATATTTATTTCATAACATTCATTATTGCAAACAAAATTATAAATCAGAATCCATTTATATATAATATATTATCAATAAATCCACTTACATCTGTTATGCTGCACAAAATTAACAGCCATATTTGTTGGAACGAATTGTGATGGTCCATCTTTTTTATTGTGTTTTTCCCACAATAATTTCAATTTAGCTTCTTCAGTAGCTTCAATATTTTTAATTTTAGCTCTAGAATTCATAAGAACGAAAATAAATACATATTTATGTATAATACAAAGAAATAAAAGAAACAATTAAAAAATAAAGAATATTTTATCAAGTTAATTTTTAAAGTAATGATCAGCCAAGTTTAGATGTTTCGTATAAATTTTTATTTTAAATTAAAGTATTGCTGAGAATGATCTAAAAAAAATAAAATAAATAATAAGATAAATTTGAAAGGCTACCACAATTCCAGCCAGCAACTTTGTTTCTATTTTTTAAATACAAAAATTTAATTTATAACAAGCAAATGCGACCGAGAATCAGAAACCCCCGCTCATGAACTGGACAAATGTCTGAATAACATGCTCCTTGTCACCCACTGGCATAATAATATAAAGCATTAAATTGGTGACTTATTGGAGGCAAAAAAGTATAGATGTTTATTTGAAGTATATTGCATGAATAAGGAAGGCTCAGCGAGATTCATAGATATCTTAGCCTTTAGTGCGAAAGGAAAAGAGGCTCTAATTGTTGATCCTGCAATTCGATTGGAAACTAATGATGAGGATCAAGATATCAAAATACAAACAGAAAAAAAGAAGATCTATAAAAAATGTATTTCATACCTCCAGGAAAAATACAAAGAGAAATTTTGTAAAAGAGAAATTTTCGGTTTGGGGAGTTTAGTTCGAAAGTAGAGGAGCGATTCCACTTTCAACTGCTGAGTTTTTGGAACGGCTGGGTGTGGAAAGGAGCCATCAACAGAATATATTATTTTGGACTCATTATGAATCCTACATCATCATCTGTATTAGTTTTGGCCACTTCGTTATAAGCTTTACGGACAGTTATGAGAAGGAAGAACATGTGGAGAAAATTATATTAATGAATAAATAAATGATAACATTCCATACTTTGGATGATCGGTATCCTGGGTCATTTAGCAACTTAACATAGTTGAGCAGTTGTACAGTTTTATTGTACTCCTCTATCTTTAACCTGCCAAGGTTGTGTTTTATTTATGTTCATAAAAGAGCCTATAATGGTTACAGATTAAATAAAAAGCTTGGTTTAGTATACAAATTTTAACTTTTTTTCCCTCATGTAATATAATTAAAAATTATTCTGAAGTATTCTATAATTAAGCTATATGTATTTTTTTTTTGTAAACTGATGACTGGCTTTTCCTTTTAATTAATTATTTGATTAAAAGTATCCACTTTATAGAGGTTGTTCTCCGGACCTCAAGGTTGATATACTAATCTGCTCCATATACTATTAGAACCTCGAATAAGTTCTCAAAATTAATGCTTTATTTAAAGTAAGTAGTAAAAAAAAATTACTCAAAGTACGGGAATCTTTCTGGCAGCAATTGAATTCTAAATCAGAAAAACGGAAAGTCTTTTAAGGATATCCAAGAATCGATCCATTTTTTTTTTTTTTTTTTTTTTGTATTTTCATAGTAATGAAAGTACTGCTCAGTCAGGCCATATGCCATCAAAGAAAATATGTGATAATCAGAAAGGGGCTATATATGATGGATACAGAGAGGCAGGACTTCCCATTTAAGCATTTCCAAGTAGAATTTTACCAATTTTTCAACATATGGCCGGGCTTTCTCATGTAATAAAATCAACTTTAAGCGTATTATCCATCTATTTTTTTATATTTACACATGTATTATCATTCTGATAAAAATTATTAGCTTAGGTAGCCGTCTTTTAATCTTCATTATAAAAACAAGAAATATTTTTACTGAGGAAAGATGGTCCAATGTGAGAGTCATAAAAAACAAAACAAACAAATAAACATTAAAATATTGCAAGTAAAACAGCAATGTTTCAACTCAATTATGCAGGTCTTCATAAGGGCTAGAACTAACAAGATACAAATGCTATTTTCAATGGCCTTTGTACCTTGTTCATTATAGCACTGATGAACACCTTAACAGTTGGGTCGAAACATTGGCTTAAATTAAATAGTTCACACAATTTTAAGTTTTTTTTATGACTTCCACCCTGTACTATCTCTTTCTTCATTATTATACTGTGGTCATATATTAGACAATATTATACTTTGAGTATTCAAGAAATATATATTATTTTTATCTATTAAATTTCATTAAGTAAGGCTTTCGCACTCTCCTGATTTTGATCAAACTTGTTATGGGTGCTTCAACCTTATAATGAAATCATAATTTAATTTCTAGTACAGGACAGTCTTGATAATCTGGATATCTTAACTCTCTCGTCGGTCAATTTTGGATTATCGAGACTGTCCTATAATTCAAGAGAATATCTCATCATTTATACCAAAATCATACTTGAAGGACTAGTTAGTCGGGGAGTACACCCAACAATCAAATACTATGTTGGTGTAATATTTATTTATAGAATAATACTTATTTATCATTTGAATATTGAATTTACAAAATAATACTTACTCTATGCCAAGATCAACTTCTGGAATACCACTGAGCATCTGATTGGACAACATCTCTTCTGATCTTAGTGATGAAGAAGTTGTAAGATGAGAGGGCACGGCAAGAAGTGCAGCTTCCTCTGGGGAACAATATTTATTTTTTGATTCATTGTCGTCATCATCCTGTTTTCCTTTCCTCTTAGATAGCTCAACCTCAATGTATTTCATCCTAAAATAATGAAGTTTATTGAAAATGAAAAAAAAAAAAATAATAATTTTTAAAAAACAGTATAGATAAAATTCAATTAATAGTTATTAATAATTTCATTTGTATATTAATAAGCAATGCATTTAGAAATTTAATGAATAAAAATAAATAAAAACAAACATTTCATCATCTTCATCACGTTTATTAGTTTCAGCTGAAAACTGGGTACCTATGCCAGTGTCATATGCATCATCTTCTGCTTTAACTTTACCACTTTTTAATGAGGCCATATTTATGAGTCCTCCACTTTTGATTTTAAAAGGGTCACTCTGAAACAGAAATAATAATAAATTTAAAGAAAATTGTAAGATTATAGCATTATTGGATACCATAAGTCTTGGCCATCTGTTCTGAGAAAAGAAATCACTTGGAAGAACTATAAAAATTGTTTAATACTATCAGAACAGATTACTTTTGGAATCACAAGGTGTGAAGTGTAATCAAAAATCCATGGAATAATTTTTATATCAACAAGAAATCTGTGTAGATTATAATGTCTCAACTATTGGTCCACTAAGATATTTTGGAAGAAGTACTAATTTATTATTTTATTTAATATACTACAGACACTCACAATTAAAATTTCTTCATCCCTGGATACTTTTTCACCAAGTGTCAATGTAAGCACGCTTACACCATGAGGTCGATCTCTAAGCTTTTGTATGGTTTTCATTTCTTCAAGTTTTTCTCTAAATAAAAAAAAAAAAAAATTTTTAATTGATCATGTACTTCTATTAACAAGAAAAACCATGCAAAATATTGAATAAGTCCTTACTTAATTAGTTCATCTTCACCATCATCCCCAAAACTTTCATCTGCAGTTAAATTTTTTCTCCGAAATGATTTACCATTTCTAGACTTAGGTTTCTTTATCTTTATAATATTGTTTTCCTCAGAGTCAGACATATTAAATATAAATAATTTTATGAATACACAGAAGCAATATTAAACAGATGAGTGCATCGAAATGTTCATTCTTTAAAACACTGTGACAAACTACACCAAAAGCTTGTTGAATTGTTGACAATTACCTTCCCTTGAGTAGGTATACATATTACCCAAAGAGGTAAAACATTGCTTTCTAGCTGAGGGAATAGGCAAATCTTTCACTGGAACTAGTGCAATTTTGTATTAACTAACAGATTTCAGTCTTAGTATTGAATTAAACTTCTTTGTTAGAATTCAGAACTTTATTAATAATGATATTAACTTACACTAGTAGGCCCGTGCGAAAATTCGATAAGTTTATTGTTCAGTGATCAAATAATAAATTAATAAGAAAATAAAACAACGCAAAACATCATAAAAGAAATTAATTGTTACTTTCTCGCTAAATATAATCGACAAAGGAAGCAAAAATTATTTAACAACTTCATTAATGTTTAGTTCCCCAATCCTTAAAATGACCTCGGGCAGTGGAAGGAATTCGTTACATGTATATATTGTATTATTATGTATACTATATATGTAAATTGTTTCAATAAACATTTTGGAGGGTAAGAAAAAAAAATTAATGTTTGGAACCAACAAATTTCAATAAGCTGTATCTTTACTAAAAATAGTCGGAGTTTCATGATTTTTTTTTCCTTTTGTAGAGAATTTAGTAATCTTTTATATAATCATCGACATAACAAAGGGGAAAGTGTGTAATTTTCGAGTTATTCGCAAATAAAGTTTCTTTTCTTTCATAACCTTTTTGCTTGAATATTCGAGGTGATTGTACTGTTTTGCAGTAGAAGGAGACCTTCTAAATTGGTGGTTCGATCTTGTGATTTAGTGAAGAATTAACGATGATGTGGCTTACCGACAAAAAACACCTTCGATAAATAATATAAAATCCTCCTCTTTCGGTCAAGTCGACGGAATGATACATGTATTCAATGACAGTAGTACAATTAACGTAAGGTTGTGTGGATGCGAATCCTTTGCCTTGCATTATCTCGAAAATAGTACGTTTTTGGGCTTAAGAACGTAGGAGTATTCGGGTCTTGCTGTACGCATGAAAATCGTTAAAAGCCCAATTTGTCGCGTATCTATCGATCTACCGACTTACAGCCGTTCCAATATTGAAGCCTAGCAAAATGTTTGTATCGACTTTATTTATTTTAGAAAGAAAAACAAAAGCGGCAAGCACGATTTGCTAAACCTCCGTGAAATTCTGAATCCAACGGTACCCCATTAATGGTATTTGAGCATGACTGGAGCTTATATTTGGCATAAAACCTATTTCGAGCCTTCCTGTAATAATATATGTGGGGATGGGGATACTTGATATTTGAAAAAAAAAAAGCATCTTGGAGGAAATCAGCTGTTATAAAATCCAGAAAAATAATGCCCTTAATTATGGTTGAAAGATAATTCCGAAAGCCGCTATGCGGAAACGTAGTCATAACGACTTAAGTTTTCTTTTCTGCTTAACGTTTTTACTGTATTTTTCAAAGATTTAAATAAAGTTAAAAGGCTTATTGATTAATATTTGAACCCAGTTTCATAATTAATACAATAGTTTAATACTTTTTGTAGAAATACATGTTTTTCAGCTACTCGATGCAGAGTGTGTGATTTGGTACATTAACACGGACACCCTAGGAAATAAAAAATAAAGGTACGAAACTGGAAGATTTGTTCAAATGATAATCATGACAAATTTTGGCACGGAGATCCCTTGAAAACTGAACATAAATAATTTACCCGAATGGAACACCTTCCTTGTCTACATGGTAAGGGTTCATCATAATTGAAGCAATTCTTGGCAGTTTTGTGACTGTTTTTTTTTTCTTACCCTCCATAAGGCAACTATACAATTTACTGTATATATATACACATTATGTATACATACACTCCAGTATATTCTTTACATTTATTTACCCGGAGTTATTTTAAGGTGGAATTTGGCTAAGTGTGCGGAAGTGACTGATTGTGGGGGGAAGAAGCTCTTATGTTGGAGCAGTTTGGAACTGCTTCGTGTGCGTAATAGGTTCCGTGGAACGGCTCCACCGATTTCGAACCATCGTTATCTGCAGGTAGTTATCTGGGAACCTTGTTCACAAGATAGACTATTGTTGAATTTTCTTTTAAATATTGCCTATCAGTTTATTTCACAATGCCTCCCCTGATCAGTTCTGCGGCAGATAAATCAAAAGAACTTCCTGATGAAAATTTATGGTATCTATTGTCTATTTTTTTTCATTTATGATAATGACTAGGTGCATATTCCTAATTTTACAATACACATTGTATCCCTATAATTTGTAATCAATGAAGTTATAACATAATTATAATTTTGTGATAAAAATAGTGAAAATATTACAAAAACCTACCGAAATATTATTGTTCGTTAAGAGAACCTGCTCGGTTCTTTTGTTTCAGATTTTAATTAAATTTAAAATCAAATTATATTCTAAGGTGCTCTAAGTTTCGTAATATAGTTTTTTTTTTTGTGTATTGCAAAGAGTAGTACTTGATATAATCCTCTTGCATATGTTTTAGATTGTGTTCAATGTTACTTGTCGAATTTCACAAGAATGATATATAACCAACCTGAGGTTGGATGACTATTTTGTACTGTATATTTATTTCGTATAACTATACAAGTGTCACGTCTGATTGAAAGGTTAACTTGACAGGTTCGATCAATCTGTCATCCAAACATGACACTATTACAGTCTAACATTTTTAATTTATCATTTTGGCATCAATAGTTAAATTTTCTGAAATTCTGGTATCAGTTTCCTAATGTGCTGACAAGAGTATATGTATAGCTTCATTAATATTAGTATTTTCTGATACATTGAAAAAACAGATGCTAAGAGATTAAATGGATTTGGGAATAAATAAAAGCTAAGCGGAAGGCTGGCAAAGAAGTTTTATTAATTTTCAATATTGTCTACAGAATTGTATTGACTTAATGATTAAAAAAAAATATAATAGGGATTAAATAGTTAATTTAAAACCCAATATTCTAAACAGTATATTAAGATTATGGCCTAATACAATTTTGTTATTGACACTTTTTATTTATTTATTTAATTTTATTTATTTATTATTTATTTTATTTATTTAGGACATCTATTCTTGGTGAAGTTCAAACTAAAGGAAGTAACAAGCTCCCTTCTAACAAATCCATTTTAGTTCTTGGTAAGTATCTTTGTTTAAGTATTAGTTGGAATACATAAATTCTTTTGATTAAATTTCTATTTTGTAAATATTGGTTAAATTACTCAGTTGAAATTTATTTTAGAGTGAATGAGGAAAGGATTATTTTCTTTAATATAATGAATATTAGTATCACTGTTGTTGGTACTAGTGTTAAATCTTAACTTTAAAATGTTTTCAAGCTCCTTTTTAGCACATTGCAGATGGAATCCTAAAGCAACAGAAGTGTTAAGTAATCAACATTCCCATACTCTTTTGGATTATTAAGAATAATCTATAATTACAATGTCAGGAATTAAATAATTGTGACTAAATTGTCATTATTAAAATTAAATGCATTTATCTCTATCTTACATCATATTATTAACAATGAATATAATAATGTTATATATTATTTATAAATAAGCGCATTTTTCTTCATTATATTTTGTTACAAAATAAAGTATAGATAACATTACTTATATTCTATAATAACTATGTTATATATTTACTTTTTTTTATACAGATTATAGAAGATGAGGTTGGGATTTAGTGCTGAATTTAATATTTGAATAGGACCTGAAAAAATTATTCATGGATTTCTCTCCATGACCCTGTATTGTAGTAGACTTTTTATTTTAGGTCTCAAATACTTATTTATTATTTTAGGTGACAATGAATCTGGAAAAACCACTCTCATTGCTAAACTTCAAGGAGTAGAAGATCCAAAAAAAGGTTCTGGATTAGAATATGCATATATAGATGTTCGGGATGAGTATAGAGATGGTAAGTTTTTTTAAACAAAGTTATTTATGAAATTACACATACTAATGCTCTAAATTTCATTTACATTATTAGTTTTATGCATCATTATGGAAACTATGAACCTTTTGTTGATGTTTATAAGTATTATCCATTTTTTTTTTACTTTCTATACATTTCGTCCCTATACTAATTAGTGAAAAAAAAACCTGACACGTTTTTCATCCTAGACTAAAGTTTCAGCTTTATACCCTTAGTAACAAAATAGAATGTATACATTTTTTTCTTGAGTTTTCTGAATATTTTCTCTACTATTGAAAAGTAATTTTTTTTCATATCTTGATTTTCAGATCATACAAGATTGGGCGTGTGGGTGTTAGATGGGCATCCGATGTACAAACAACTGCTGAAATTCGCACTTCCTGCTGAATCTATCCCGAATACGTTAGTAATGTTCGTTGCTTCTATGACAACTCCATGGGCTATTCTTGATCAACTTCAAAGTTGGGTTGCAGTGCTTCATGACTACATAGATTCTCTTAGAATTCCAGCTGAAACTTTGCAGGAATATCGACAGAAAAGTAAGTTTATTTAAGGATGAATAATTTTCAGGATGTGCATTAAAAACGAATTATGTTAATTGAGTTTGCGGACGTTTTGACCCAAGCATGTGGATCATCATGAGGGAAGATACTGAAATCTTGTCTGACATTCAAACTATTGCTCTGTTTGGATCAAAACATCGGAAAACTCAATTAACATATTTATTTTTTTATTCCACATCCTGACAATTTTTCATCCTTACAACTTCAAGAGTCAACTACATACCTATTTCTATTGTATTGTTTTAATTAATAATTGATTTTGTAATTTATTTTTTGTGTTGAATTAAATGATTTATATGATGGCGTATGATCTAAAGTGTTAAACACTACTTTTCTTACATTAAGTTTTATTAAAAAGTTTTTAGTCTATTTTGGTTAACCTTATTTTAAGTTATTTTTCATGTACCATCTACATATTTTTTAAATTTTATTAGCTCAAGTTTTAATCTCAGTAAAATATTTTCCTTTAATTTAATTAAATATATTAATTAGTAATTATTTAAAATGTTAAATTATTTCTTACCTAATTAATGCTTTCAGTTGTTAAAAGGTGGCAAGAATATGTTGATCAGACAGACGATCCCGATCTCAATGTTAGTAGAACTTCTCGTAATTTAGAAGAAGAGGGCGAAGACTTGCCTTTATCTGAAGGTGTCCTTACCTCTAATCTTGGATTAGATGTTGTTGTTGTTATTACTAAGGTAAATAATATACGATAGATACAAATATTTATCTCAAAATTAATATTATTAATAATTTATATTTTGTAAAAAATTTTAAACAATATATAAATCCATTAAAAAAAGAATTCTTCCAACCAATTAGTTCCAACCCTTGATCATATGGGTGGCTTAGATCATATCGGGAAATCTTACTGCCCCATATATAATACAATTGATGTATATTTTAAAAATAAATGAAGTTAGAAGCTTTTAAGGAATCAACTGGGGAACAAGATTTGACCATTGATTTTAAAAATAACTGGATATGAAGATAAGAAGAAATTGGATAATATGCCGTGGAAATGTTCCGGCTTCTCTTCACCTCGCATTGACAAAACATAGCGCTCTTCACATGCAATCTCCCTTATTTTTGTACTCTTTATTGTTTCAAGCTCTTAATTTTCCTCTGATAATTCAATATTTTGTAAGGATTAATAAGTTATTTTTTCAATTTATATAATAACATAAGGGAGCAGAAAAATTATGTAATTTATTTATAATAACAACATAACTTTGATTAATTCAACCAGAACAAAGGATTGTTCATTATTGTTTATTAATCATTAACAAAATATTCTTATGCACTTGAACCGTATATTCCACAAAGCTTATTATCTATAAAAACATTCCTAAATAAATTCAATTTATTCTATTTTCATCCATTTTTATTAATTCTGGATCTCAAAAAAAAAAAAAATGTATGATCCATTATTATATTTACTTAATTTAATTCTATTAGAATTCTTTATTAATTTAATTGTAGTTTTATGTTTTGTGACTGTCTTGAAAAATTGAAATGTTTAAGTCTTTTTTAACCAAAGTTCATCTAATGCCTTACTGCATTATTATTATTATTTTTAAGACAATTTATAATATATTGGAATTGCACACATTCTCTGTAATACATGAAATAGAATAATTAGGCGGAAAATATACATATATTTCAAATCCATCTAATTACATTTTTTTGTGAAAAATAGTTTTGAATTAATTATTTTAAAACATATTATCTTATTTAAAGTAAATTAATAAAGTATTCTCACCGGAATTAAATTGAGTTTATGTAATAATAGATTTGTTCAATTAATTAAAGGAACATTATTGTTCAAACCAAATTACATATTTTTCCTATTGTTATATAAATTAAATAATAACTTATTAACTCTTATAAAATATTTAATTATAAGAGAAAAATCATGAGTTTGAAACTATAAAAAGTACAGAAATAAGGACTGCTTATAAAGAGCTTCATTTTCTGTCCATGCAGAATGGGGGGAAGTCAGGTCGTTTTCTGCATTCTTTAGCGACCTCAGTGAGCTATCCAGTTCTTTTTAAAATTGATAGATTTGACCATAAATAGTATTACAATATGTAGATCATTCAAATCTCTTAAGATGTAAGAAAACTGTTAAAATGGGAACTAAATTGAAAAACAAACTGCATCCAAATCAACTTGATTTTCATTATGAGTTAGAAAATAATAGCCTATTTTTATTCAATGAAAGTCAAGTTTTTATTCCTAATTAAATTGTTTCAATGTTATTTATATTTTTTATCTAACAAATTTAATATATTTGTGTAATTGTTTATATCCACAGACAGATTATATGTCAACTTTGGAAAAAGAAAACGATTATAGAGATGAACATTTCGATTTTATTCAACAGTGGGTTAGGAGGTTTTGTTTACAGTACGGAGCTGGCTTATTTTATACTTCAGCTAAAGAAGATAAAAATTGTGACTTACTGTATAAATATTTAACGCATCGCCTCTACTCTCTTCCGTTTCGTACGCCTGCATTAGTTGTTGAAAAAGAAGCATTATTAGTGTAAATTATTTATTTGTATTTATTAATTTTGCTAAACTTTATTGAATATAATTATAAATATCTTTTTTTTTTTTTTTTTTTTTTAGACCTTCGGGATGGGACAGCATGAAAAAAATTAGTATAGTTTGTGAGAACCTTCAAAGCATGAAACCTGATGATTATTATAGGGATGTTATTGCACCACCAGCATCAAGAAAGGTAATAATTTTGTTTTATTTTTTCATTAAAGCAGCGATTTCCTGACCTCAATTTTCTGTTAAGCCGCATTTGCACATTACCCGAAGAATTGCAAAGACAAGCATGTAAAAGGGATGTTTCTCTTGACAAGCATTTATATTCCTTTGTTTGAGGATGATCCTTCTGCTATCAGTGTTAGGAGATTAATCAAAGAGAGCTTGTGGAAAGAGCATTTTCGTCCAATATTTCAACAGATAATATTTGGGTTTCATCTGTCTTTTTTTTTTATCGTTTTTATTTTTTCAGTAAAAAAACTTAATATCATGTATTTGTTTTTTATTTTTTATTTGTAGCATTCAGGAAATCTGTAAACTTACTTTTATGTTTCTAACATATGACTATTTTTAAATGATGTAGAGATGGTTGACCGTTGATATAATATGAGAAGGAGTTAATTGGGAGGTGCGGTCAAATAAATACTAAATTAAAATATAGTAATTATTTAATTTTTGCCGACGTTTCGACCCACATTGCAGGTCGTCTTCAGGGCTACAAAAGATACAAAACATGTTGAAAATAAAAAATAAATATAAATAGATATAAAATAAGAAGTTATCAGATACAGAAATAAAAAGATGATATCAGAGATATAGTGGGTGACAGTGTAGTTAAAATATTAAGTATTATATATGTAGAAGATACAAACAAATTGAACAAAAGTATGAATAAAAATAAAAATTTAATAAATAAATAATAATAATAAATAAAAAAAAAATATTTTTATTCATACTTATTTCCAATTTGTTTGTATCTTCTACATATATAATACTTAATATTTTAACTACATTGTCACCCACTATATCTCTGATATCATCTTTTTATTTCTGTATCTGACAACTTCTTATTTTATATCTATTTATATTTATTTTTTATTTTCAACATGTTTTATATCTTTTGTAGCCCTGAAGACGACCTGCAAATTGGTTCGAAACGTCGGCAAAAATTAAATAATTACTATATTTTAATTTAGTATTTATTTGACCGCATCCCCCAATTAACTCCTTCTCAGACTATTTTTAAAGTTATTAAATAAGTTTTTTTTATCATGCATCATTCTTTGTATGTTACATTGCTAGAACTTTTGCTCTGGTATTAAAACTTTGACATCACTCGTTTGAATTTTCATTTTTCGATTTCTGTTATATTCTCTGAAGTATGATTACCTGAAGTTACGTAATTTAGATTCACAAAAAAATAAAATAAAGTAATAAAGTGCGATTTTTAATTTTTAATTCGCAACTGTTTTATTGCGTAGCATAATATTCCGTCTCTATAAAGGACAATAGTTATTGTGATAAAAAAATATAATGTGAAAGTAAACAATAATACCAAACCTATTATTGGAAATTAAAAATAAAAGTTTACTTTATGTAATGAGTGGGAATGGAACAGCTCAGTGTTAGGGCACTGATCTTCCAATGCTCTAGGTTCCAGGTTCGAATTCTTGCTCATGGCAGAAAAATTATTTATTCTGTTTAATCGGCCGTGAGGCTCTATAAAGTGGGTACCCTTAATTAAATAATTAATTAAGGGGGAAAACCTGGCGGTTTGAGCATGATCTCAGTCACATCACTTCCTTATAACCGTTATTCATCCTTATAATCCTTCCATACAACCGTTGACTAAGAAAAAGTACTTTTCCTAGGTAGTACTGAATCTAAGACCCTTCATTGGTTGTATTGGTATTGGGTTTTTTTTTTTTTTATATTATAAGTATTGAACTAATTTTTTTTTTTATTGTTTTATTGATAATAAAAATGAAAAAAAACTTTGTAAAACTAAAATTACTATTGTAAGGAATGGGAACTCAATTTAGTATCCCCTGTCTCCTTTCAGAGATGTTACGCCAAACTATTCTTTTAACATTGCCTGAAGAAAAATATATTACTTGTTATTTAATGTTTTGAGGTAAATTACAGTTATTGATTAATGCACAATATTTTTAGTCTGGGGGTCGTGAAACTGAAGTTGTCGCTGAAGATGAACAAGTTTTCTTAGCAAGAATGCTTTCTCTTCTACAGCAGGGCCATGATAAGCAAACTCCTGCAGTACAGAAAACTGGGTCTAGATTACAAACATGTATGGGACCTCCAAGTATCACGCCCCCGAAAAAGGTATTTGTTTAGATTTTTTTTTTTTTCTTTACAAAAATATGTTATTAATTTGATGTTTAAATGTTTTTTCCTCCTGAATTAGTAACCAAACTGATTAAATACGCAACATAATAGAATGAAAGAAAAGTTTATAACATAAATACAATTGCAAAGGATGTCTCCGATTTAAGAAGATAAGAAATCCTTACTCCCTCTTCCCTCACCTTTTATCGTTATTCATTCCAAACTTTCTGGTTTGTATGTTTTCCATACTTCTTTGTTTATTTTATGTTTGTTCATTCTTTCTACACTTCTTATATACAGCCATGGTCATGGAAATTGCACCACTCAGTAAAATTTTTATTTTATTTACCAGATTGCTATCTGCAAGATCCCTAGATATTTCTTTGCCACTTTAGAAGCGATATTCTAAAAACTATCGCACCATTAAGTTGGTTAAATTGTTCGTTTTTTTCTCCTCCTAATTCCGTTCTTTAGCTCCATGGTGTCCTAAGGAAGATTTTTTTCAAAACTATGGCTACCATTGATTGATGGTACTCTTTCCTCTTCTCTATTTCCAATGAAAATTCCTTCACTCCATGTTACATCACAATTTTATTGTTTTCTGGAAAGCACAGTTGTTTGAAACTGGTCATAATTACAGCTTTTATCCCGGCATTAGTTTTATAACTGAGAAACATTGTTTAAATTTTCTTGTGATCTAAATAAGTAAAGAAAAACATTCAATGAAAACAATTGTATCAATATAAGAATCAAACGAAATTTGTGATGTATGTTTATAGGGTAGGGGGAACAGATCTTTTTTCTCTCTTTCAAGAGTACTGAAATCCAGAAAAATTTCCAGAAATCTAAAAATAAGGGTGTACAACGCCATGATTAAGCCAGTTCTGTTGTACAGTTGTGAAACCTGAGCTCTAACCGGCACACTAGAAGCCAGAATTGAGAGATTTGAAAGAAAAGTTCTCTGTAAGATAACAGGACCCATATAGGATCAGAACCTTGACACATGGAGGAGAAGGAACAAAAGAACTACTGAAAGAAACGGGTCAGTCAATATCTCATGACATGAAGGCAAGGAGGTTAAGATGGGCAGGGCATGTAGCTCGTAGCAGTCCATCAGGATGCCTTTACACAACAATGAATGCCAGAGTCACGGGCGGATCTACGGAGGGGAGGGGGCTTTCGGGCTGAAGCCCCCCCCAAAATGCTAAAATATAACCATGTTTTATCGAAAAAAAATATTTAAAAAGTATCTCTTAAAGTATTGTTGTTCATGTAATTACATTTAAAAGGGCTTTGGGAATCACTTAAACACCATTTCATACAGGTAATTAGCTTCTTTCTTTTTTTCCAAAGTAATTATCGTAATTTTTATGAAAAAAAACACTTTCGGGCTGAAGCCCCACAAAATTAAATCCTGGATCCGCTAGTGGCCAGAGTAGTAGGCAAGAGAACATGTGGGATGCCAAAAGTCAGATGGATAGATAGGATAAACAAAGATACGGCTGAGCTTCATGCCGCAAACTGGAAAACAGTAGTCCAAGATAGGCAGAGGTGGAGAAAGCTGGTTCAGGTGGCCAAAGATCAACAAGATCTGTAGAGCCAACAGAAAAAAAAATATATATATATTGTATTAGTATTAAATTTTGTTTTTTTATTACAATTTTTGTATTGTTTTAGTAAATTTTCTCTAGTTTAATGTGTGATTAATATCAATTTTAAAGAAAAAAATAACTGAATTATTTTATGTTATAGTTGGATCCAAGCAAAGTTTCAAGTACTAGTGGAGAAGGCGTTTTGGCAAACTTTTTCAATTCTCTCCTTCACAAGAAGCCTGGATCTGCTAGTACATCCCCCAGCTCTGTCAAGACCCCAGGTTCCCCAGGTATTTTTTTATAATTTTCAGGAGTTTGTAATAAAGGAAAAAAAATTATTTCCATTTTACTTTCACTTACCTATATATGTAATATATAGTGAGGGAAAGTATTGCTATCGTGAAAATTTTCGAATCTTAGTTTTTGACGGAAATACATGTCTGGAATCTACTTACTCACTGTCTGTACAGATATAACTTTTTCAACTAGAAATATCATTAAAATGATATTACTTAAAAATGTTGAAATTGGAGTTAGTCATTTGGAGTTAGTTAGTCAATTGGAGTCTGTCAACTGAAAGGCACACACAGATTAGAGACTGAAGTTATGTGCTCTTTGAAAGCAGATGGAGTAACTAGATTTTTATTGTCTACCGTTGATATAATAAATAGAGTTTTTGTAATTTCAATGGTCTTAATGATCTGTTATCTGTAAGCTTTAAGCTTTAGCTCCGTTCAAAATGCAATTCAACAATTTCATAATAGCCCAACATTGCCAGAAAATAATTTCTATTCAAAGTAGAGCGGTTAGTGAAAGTTGTGTGTTGCGCACACTAGATTTTTTACTCCTGTCCTTGAGTTATAGACACCTAGTCCTTGAGTTTCTAGAAACATGTACAATTTCATGTATCTATTATCTATTACAGCTTAAGGCATCCAAATTATCATCTCGTTCCATTTAACATCAATTATTTTTCTTTTCACCTGCTCAGTGCACTAATAATGCAGAACATTGCACTTCTTTCCCATTTAAAGAAATATCACCTTCGGTACTCATCTAGGTTTACTGTGTAGTTAGATATATCTTAATTGTGGGAGCAATTGAAGATGCTCAGAAAAGGTAGCTTTTTTTTACCATTCGCTCAGTATCCACTCTCCTTAAACATCTAAAATTACAAAATCAAAAGAAATAACCTGGTGTGTTGATTCACAGGACTTTCCCACCGAATTCAGACAAATCCATACAACTTTAAATATGTCTATTAAAAAAATAAAAATAAATAAAATAGAATAACAGTAATTTTCCTGAAAACTGGTCAGAGAAATGATAACAATACAATATTTTTGATAAAATAAAGTAATGTGAACGGGAACGTGAACTATCATTAAAATAAGCTTAAAAAATTCAATACACTATAACTATAACTTAGCTAAAACTGGTCCGATTATTTTGGTTTATTATTTTCAATAATCAACCTTTGTAGTTGACCTAGAAAAAAAAAGTTAACCTATGAATAAAGTTTTTTTTCCGATTCAGGTGGCTCTGAAATATAAAGATCTGTTGAAAACCGCACATCGGAAATTTGACCCGATCGCAATACTTTTATAGTGGTTTTACATTTTATATTTGGATTGATCTCTGTGATTAGACACTAGAGACAGCGTACAGCGGGGTACACTATGATCCGAGGGAGCATCGGTTGGAAGCCGTTCCTAGCGACGAAGCCTTAACCAGCCTCCAACATAACTTCCTGGACCAGGTAAGACCAAGGAGTATGCGGGCACACAACCGGCGCCCACGGAAAGGACAAACTCTACTACCATAACTTCCGTCCACTCGTCCACACACTATACCAGAAGACTAGCCTGAACAACGTCAAGACTAGCTGAACACTGGTTTCGTGCAGCGAGTGGTCGTAAACACAACGACCACTATGACCGCCATGGCCGAACAGTGCAAGCACTCTCGCCGTCCACCCATAGCGCCGCCAGGGCTCCGGCAACGCCCTGTAGTACCAATTCGGTCGGAAGCACTGCTTCCCTGACCTCAGAGCACGATTGGTCTCTGGCTCCGCAATCTTACAATCGCTACGGCTTTACATTGACTGCCGATGCACAGGAGGATGCCTGCACCTCCGCAGTCAATGAGGGACACGACTCAAACCTAAGGGTTCGAGACGATGACCGTCCCTGTAGACACTAGAGACAGAGAAAAAATAGAGTGAGTTAAATCAGTGGAGTGAATTTAGTTATCTTGTCGTAGTTGGGTAAAACATTTAATTGTGGAGACTTTACCGCTTTGACTGTATCGCGTGAGTCACGTGAAGGGCATATATGATGCTAAAGTTATTTTTAAACTTGTTCTATGAGTAGCCTACTGTGGCCTTGTTTTTGCCCAAAGAGGTTGGGCACAAGAACATCAGCCAACGAGATATTATCACTGAAGTTTAAAATTTATGTAAATAATTATTTTTATTTTTTTTTAGAAGAATTTTATTTGTGAAGAAAAACTTTATTTGTTTATGCAAACATCGGAATAAAGATGGTGTTTTTTTTTAGTTTGGGAACTTTTAATTTTTGTTTATTTATTAACCAATAACCCAACGCTTTCCTTGCCTAGTAGCGGTAGGAAAGTAATAATTTATATTAAAAGATGTGTAGAAAATAGAATATGCCTTATCATCACTAATACCTGTTCGATTCTGATGATTATTTTTTTTTTTTATTTTGTTGGTAATTTAATTACTTTTTAAAAGTTCTATGTAAATTTTACCATAGAATGTATACTTTCCGAGTTAGGTCCCAAATCATTTTTGTTTTCTATATAACTTTTTTTCCTGAATTTTCTTGGGAAGCTACTCTATGTCCTAAAATTGAAAGGACGTGAAGTAAATAATTATACGAAAGTTTCATCAAAATCATTAGAGCCATTTTTGCCTCCCAAAAAAAGAAGCAACAAAAGTGTGTGGACAGCAATTGGTATTATCGGCATCAAACCTTCGGGTTCGCTAAACCTTTTATTATTATAATTTTCCATTTGTTATTTTCAATTAACTTTTACTCTTTTTGTTAACTAGGTATTGATACTGCAGTTGGTGTAGAAAAAGCAGTTACGCAATCTGATGCTGCTGCTGAACTCGAGAGGCTCGACAAAATTGGGAGGATATCAAGGGCTAAACCTGGCGGTAGCCCTTCCTTTAATATTAAGTAATACAGAGTAACGGATGTTAAAATTTTATAATTTTTTTTAACTAAATCATAACTATGTTATTTTTGTTTTTTTACGAGACATAATAGGTATTTATATATTTTCTTTTTTTATTAATACTTTAAATGCTTCATTACTTATTTTGGAATAAATAAATGTATTATATAGATAATTTAAACACTTTTTTTCTAATTAATTATAGTATTATTTATTTCAATGTATTTAAAATAAATTTAAATATTTGTTTATTTTAAGTTTTATTTATTTATTATCCACACTTGGCTATTGAACTATTTTATGCCATCTCTTTTTATGTGAGAATGTTGATTAAAATATATGAATTTTTTTTTTATTCTCCCCTTCCTCGCCTTTTAGGCTATACGGAGATTTTCCCGGTCCAGAGATTAATACCAGAGAAAAAAAAAAAACCAAGCACCTGAATACATTAGTTATCACGTTGCCAGGCAACCCACGCTGTTGTGCACACTCGTTAACCTGCTTAGCCACCCCGCCCTTGAATTTTTGAGAGAGAGAGAGAGATCGACGAGAGATGAGTAGAGAGAGAGAGAGAGAGAGATGAGAGAGAGAGATGAGAGAGAGATGAGAGTTAGAGAGAGAGAGAGAGATGAGAGAGAGAGAGAGATGAGAGAGAGAGAGAGAGAGAGAGATAGAGAGAGAGATAGAGATGAGAGAGATAGAGAGAGAGAGAGGGGGGGGAGTAGGGGAGGGTGAGAGGGAGAGGGAGAGGGAGAGGGAGAGGGAGAGGGAGAGGGAGAGGGAGAGAGAGAGAGAGAGAGAGAGAGAGAGAGAGAGAGAGAGAGAGAGAGAGAGAGAGAGAGAGAGAGAGAGAGAGCAGCCTTGCAAGGGGCTTAAGGCACTTGCAATAGATAATCAAAGTTAAGCAATGCCGAGCATGGCTTCGATGGGTGACCGTCCACCAAGGAAAGCCACACTGGCCGAGACCTCCTCCCCTGGTATGTGAGGCCCGTCAGCCTACTGGAGGCAACTCACACTTTTTAGTAGCTATAAATGTATTATAATTTAACAAATAGAATATATTGTTATTATTTAAGTATATAGATTAAATTACTCAGAGTAACAAATATGGACCAATGAAAAAAAACATTTATTTTTCTATTTTGGGGGATTTTTGCCCGAGATAGCCTTCCCTCCTCCCTCCCCTGTACATCTACCAGTGACCTGAAGGGAAGGAAATCTTCAAAATGATGGTTCAATTTGATGTGATAAAGATATGGCAAAAAAAAGTGAGAAATTATATATATCGACAGACTTCTCGTCTCTCATTCATTGGAATTTCAATGACGATATGCGGTGGCATTCAAACCTTTTATCTTGCATTACCTTGAAAACGGTTCATTTTTTTACTTTAAAGCGTAGGTTCCGAAGGAATTTTAGGGTCAGAATTGATAATTGTTACTTCTCCATGGAATTTATTTTTTCTTTTGATATCTTTTTGTCAAAATCCATTGACACGTGTTTCCCATATTCCTCCACACTAATACAAGTATGATTGAAATATTTATGTCAGTACATTTGCATCATATATAATTTTATTTTTCATTAGTATAGCATCTACTTCTTCTATTAACAACAAAGGTTAATCCGTGTGAGAAATAAAAACCTGCACCATGTTTATATGTATATATATATAAACTTTTAGTATATTTATTATTGTTATACAAGTTGCTTAATATGTATTAAACATCTCTCACATCTGATCAATTTTTAGGATAGAACAGTAAAAATAATAGCAATTGAATTGATGTTATTTATTTAATAAAAGTACATAACATATATTTAGTTTCCCTTATACTTAACTTAATTCAGTCCTTATGAAATAACCGTATCCATAAATTTAAATATATATCTGTAGTAACTAAAGTACACAATGAATGGATCTCTATATATACTTAAACTGTTTCTAAAGAATAAAATATTATGGAGAAGTTAAAACCTACAATAAAAAATAAATAAAGTCAGAATTTGTTCAGAACTGCAATATGAGATTAATAATCACCCTAAAATATTCGATAACCAGCATTTTTCCCTCAGGATATTTTATACATTTATACATATCTATATCTACAAAGAAATTATTTAAGTATATACAACATATCATAAAATTATTCAAAAAATCACAAAATAATATTACCTAACAATTAATCAATAAGGAATCGCCTGTCAAATTACTGAGATAAAATTTGACACTTGATTTAAATACTGACATTAAATTTCTTACTGTTGGAAATCAATAAATTTGTCTAATAGTGAAATATAAGAAGGCAATTAATTAAGCATTGTATGACGATCATAAATATTTTTACGTTGTTCTCGAACTTGTCTTTTCCACTTGTCTTGTTGATGCCCTACTCTGTTAAGAACGTTTCCCCTAACACCCATTTGATGTGAACCGCTTGGAGCAGCAGGGCCGACGCTAGCCGTATCATCCTATAAACAAGTATTAATGTAACACATTAGTGCTGAAGAGATTGGTAGAAAATAGTATCTACAAGTAGCAAATAGATGTATATATGTTAATAAAATAATCACTGCAACCAAAATAATTCTCCTTTATTCTTTTTATTTACTTTTTTTCAAGTAAGTTATTTTACAGAGTTACTTACTTCTTCATTGGTATGCTCCACATAGCTACTTTTTGCACGTTTATTTAGGAGCGGGTCAAGGCATAGCAAGAAAAACATATAGATTACCAGCAAAGAGATTATCCAAATAACAATCGCCACAACTACCTGAAAACATTTGAGAACAACAAAATACAGAATAATACAACATAATAATAACTAATGAAAAATATTATTCAACATTAGAATTTACACACTTTGATTATAGTTGTTTTTCTACTTTCATACTTGCACTCACAACGAGGACATAGCTCCTTGTTATCAGCTTTATCATCGATTGCAGGTAAAATCACTGCATCACAATCACTAAAACATATATTTAGTCAAATTTGTTTACATAATTAACAAATAAAATATATTAAAAGCATCTAAGATCAGATAGATAGTGCCATGGTGGCCACAGCAGCATTATAAAGTCAGATGTAGCACTGGTTCAAATGTATTGGTGAACTGAATTTTTTTTTTTGGAAGAATCAACCAATAAATCTTGATCTTTTCATTTTGACTAAACAAATCGGTTTAGAAGATAGAAGATAGAAAAATAACTTTATTCTGGGACACAGTCCCTTGAGAATAACAAAATTAAAATATTACATCTGGCCAAAATAAAATAAATCGAAAAAAAGAAATAATGTAAAAAAAATATAAGGTAAAAATTCTATATACAAAACAAACTAAACTATATACAAAACCATTAATACTATGACAAGAAACTTAAAGCTATTTGCTCTTATAGACCAGTATACACTTTTCCGAAAAAAATAAAGAATTAAAAAATACAAATATATCAAATTCTCTATTAAAATCCGCTCGAATGGTTAGCAAGTATCTGACTGTTTTTGTGATAGGAATTGGAATAGGAGGGATTTGAATGTGGATATGGAGGGGGAATGTCGAATTTTGATAGGGAAGGAATTCCAGAAATTGACAGAGCGAACAATAAAGGAATTTTGGAATGAGGCAGATCTGTGAGAAGGCATGTTAAGGTCAGAAGGTCGAGATCTTGTGGACAGGGAATGGACTGAGGATTTGAACTGGAGAAGGTTGTAGGAGTAAGAAGGAACGATGGTATTGTTTTAGATTGTGATTGTTGAGCAAATTGGAGTGAGAGTCTCAGAATGTTTTATTCTTAGCTGGGTCAGTTAATATTTACTTCTCAGTTATTATTAGAAATGAATCTAGAGACCCACTCTAGTTATTACTGGATGGCAGTTAGGGTAGCCTTAAGAGATTTAAAAAAAAAAAAAACTTTTCTGAGGCTAGTTTATTCCCACCTGTGCTGGTACCAGTAACATAAGTCGGTAAGGACTAAGTAATTTACCCTTTTGGAAATAAAGAAGAAGCTACCAGTTATCTAGTAACATCTTTGAGTAATAATACTAAGCAAATCCGTAGGTACAAAGCTGATACCCAC
Source organism: Nezara viridula (assembly GCA_928085145.1). Classification (NCBI taxonomy): domain Eukaryota; kingdom Metazoa; phylum Arthropoda; class Insecta; order Hemiptera; family Pentatomidae; genus Nezara; species Nezara viridula. The sequence goes on from OV725079.1 coordinate 15,030,799, forward strand.
AATGATTAATGACCACAAACTTACTTAGGCCAGAACCCAAATCTATAAGCCAAGATAGATCTAAAACCTATGCCAAGATCAGCAGTAATTTGCTTCAAATCTGTCTCAGCCTATCCATAGGCATTTATCCATCAGTTTATTTACAATCACATTTTCAGTAAATTGTTTCACAACCAGAAAACAGTTTTTATAAGGACATTTATCCTCCATAATGCTAACGCTATATTGGCTGCTTTCATGAATTTTCAATTTTTATTTGTCTGTGAAGTTTTTAAGAGCGTTTCTAGAGATACAACCAAACCTATTTTAACCAGAGTAAGAAGGTTGAAATTCATTCCATGGATCCATCATGAAATGAATTTCAACCGTCCAAGCCAGATTTGAGCCGGCATCACTAGACTCGAGAATGTTAAAATTTATGTTTTAATACCCTCGACCACCACAATATAATTTAAATAAAGTATAGCCATGAACATGTCACAATCAGGCATTGACAGGATTCCGTTTTTAGTGTGATCATGAGATCTTGTTCCACTAATTTAAGTGCAGCTACACTTGCTAATTGGTAATTGTTCATAAGGGGATCAGTGGCCTCCAATAACTTTAGGACACATTTGGTCATTTTTAGAATAGCAACCTACAGTTCATATGATCTTATGCCCAGCCATCAAGTTGGAGTGTCAGATCCTTTGCTGTGATCGACCAATGATTTTCACCATTCTGCTATTGATGTATGATATCGAAGTTGCCTTTCATCATTAACAACAGATAGATTTATACAATATGGAACTACTGCAGAATATTAATGTAGATTGGAATGAAAGCTGCACTGTTCTGAATCAGGTAGTAATTGACACTAACTTGGCTGGTACACTAACACGCTTGGCGATCACAACCAATTCCATAAGTTAAATACATGTTTATTTTGGAAAAAAAAACAATGATCACGACTAGTCTAGTACGCAATTAAAAGAGTAATAATAAACTAATACACAAGCAAACTTAATAACAATATAACAATTTAAAACTTCTCACTTGTTTTCAGGAACGTTTGTAATTTTAAAAGTCTTGTACAGTTGAGTGCCATTTCTGATGGTGCAAGTACATAAACATCTTGCATCTTCATAAGATTGAGCCTTTAAATAACAGAATTCCAAATAATAAACAATTAAAATGTATATAAATCTCTAATGTAAATAGAAGTGCCTAATGACAGACCTGAATGCCAAAGATTTGAAGTAATACAATAATACTTCCAAATATGATTACAGAATTCATCTTCAGGTATTAGCATTCATTTAATAAATAAATAAGGAGGTCATTAAACGACAGGTATTCAAAATTACTGCTTACTATTATGAAAACATAATATCAGCTGATTACAATTCTATCCAAGTAGGTAGTAAGGTTATATAAGATTGGTACAGTGGCGCTATCTTCAACTAAAACCATTTTCTTTTTATATGTAGTGTTATTTTATACTTAGTGTTGAACGCTCAGGATTTAAAAAGTCTCTTGGGGCTCTGTACATTTGGTTTCGCGTTGTATTTTTAAACTAATTTGTTATTCTTTCATTTGAAGCTTCGGGAGATTACCTAATTTTAACTTTCTGTACCCTGTTTTTAACTTGTATACATTTTTACTGTAAAAACCTTTTTAAAATGGAAAATACTGAATGTATGAATTTAGAGGAAGGTGATCATGCTCAGCTAGAAGATAAATCAAATTCCAAAAAACCATTTAGTTTTACTGTTGTTCCATTCACCATTGAACCACATCTTGAATTTATTGATTTCTCAAAAGGTAACTATTTTCAAAAAAGATTGTGTCGACTGAGCCTGGTGTTTATCACTAATTGTGTTTGCTTCTTATAGAGGGACATCTTCTGCTGGGCTCCTCAAATTTAGTCGGAAAAATTTGGAGTGGTAGTGTATGGTTTTTTGACTCAGGAGATGTTACACCTTTGGAGAAAGAAAGTCTTAGTGGCCATGGTTGTGAATCATGTGTTGCCACTGGAAAATTTCTGGATAATTGGGATAAAGTGATTTACTTTTCTTTTCTACTTTATTATCTTAAGAGAACTTTTGTTAACAATTGTTTTGTGTTAAAAGATTATCTTTGGAGAAGATTCTGGCAAAGTGACAATATGTTCAATTGCTAAATTTGAGGATGATACGACTCACTTTTTACCACAACATGGTGAAACGCAGCATGATGGTTGTATAACTTCCATTGCTGTTCTTAAGGATAAGCTATACTCAGTTTCAGCAGGCAGTGATATGAAGTAATACTATTTAATATTCTACATTATTCTGAAAACGTTTTCTTTCTTTTTTTTATATTTATTAATTTTATTATTCAATGTACATCTTTATAGTAAATCATGTCTGATTATTATTCCAATGTTTTAATTTAAAATAACAAATTCTGTTTCTGAAATACTTATACTGTTTCTTTACATTACAAGCAAGGTAGGTACTAAATTTGTTGTTTAGTTTGATTTCATTAATATTCAAGGCTTCGTATGATTATGGAAATTCAATTTAATACATTTATTCTTGTTAAGTAACGGCCTGATGAGATACATGAAATACCAAAAACTTGAAAGCTAATTGAAAATTAATAGATTTCATTTATATATACTTCTATTTCCAATTAAATTAAACCATGAAGCGATTACAGTAACATTAAACTAGATTTTTTCAACAATAAACTAAAATGCAAATTCCTTTCTCTGGTAGTTTCAAATCTTGTATCTACAACAGTATTTAGGATTATGTCATGTTACTTTTTACTGCCAATGAACCAATAAAATTTTTCTGTTTTAGTTCTTACTTTTTTCCAACTAGAATCGGGGATTCAATTAACTTTAGTCAAATCTATAGCTATTAACTTTCTTCCCTCAAAAGAAATAAACAACCCCCACGTGTCCTTTTCAGTTGAGATCGGGGCCTTACCAGAGTATTTGGCTCTTGTACTTTCGGATATGCTTGCCACTTTTGGACTTCCATCAACACTGTTATCATAAGATCTGGCTCCATGGTGAAGCAACGCTTGGAAGTAGTAGCCAAAAAAATTATCATTTCAATTCTCTTTTTATAACTATGTACCTTTGGAAATCAGTGTACTGCAGGGACACAAGTTGCAACAACCAGAAAGTTGCATGGAATAATTATTTACATAAATTGGAAAATTAAAAGTAGGTATACGTATAAATTTTTGTTTTTAAGGATTAACGTTTGGGACAATAACAGCTTAGAAATCCAGCACAAGTATTCACCAGCCCATTCTATGGAAATAACCTGTGTTTGTTCATCCCCTGAAGAAGGTGCTATATTTTCATCTTGCAGTTTGGATGGATCAGCTTTACTGTGGGATTTAAAACAGTCTAAACCAGCTTCTGGTTAGATTAGTTTATTAATACACCTTTATTTGAAACAGTTGAAGATATTAATTTTAATTTAAATAATTTATTTTAGCCATTTCACATCATGAATTTGGGTTAACATCTATAGCATGGAAAGATGATAATACTGTAGTTGCTGGATCTATAGCTGGAGAGGTTATATATTTTGATATCCGAAACAGAAAAGAAATCAACAGGCTTCAGTTTGATAAACATCCAGTTCACAGAGTTTCTATCAACTGTGATCAAGGGTGAGTTTTTGTTTTGTATTTGACAACTTTAGACTCAATATGTTGTATTGTTCCTGTGCTACTGACAGTTAATTTGACTCTGCTATTCTTAAAAGAATTGGTCGTGTCCTCTAGACAGATCTCATAATACTGATCCACTTTACCACAATAATTATTGCATATTAGTGAAATATATATTGTTTTTTATCAATGAAAAAATTAAATTAAACTCGGTATTCCCCACTTGCACATTAAATATAGCTGCAGGGTGTCTATTATAAATTTTCTATTGGAATTTCCCAAGTTTTCCTTCTCATTGATGGACAAATTAAAGGTCATCATAATAGTTGTAATTGTACATAATCTTCATTAATAACCATTTTACAAAATTGGCACATTACTTAACATTTGAAATATTTTAATTCACATTATTGAAGGTGACTGATGCTTGTGTCTTACAAAATAGCTCCTAGTCTTCTTGATTGGGGGTTTGGCACAGGGCCATTAACGCTATCCTATAAGAAATAACAGGATAGAGATGTCTGCAAAAGGTTACCAACCATTCTTATGAAGAGGAAGTGATTTGTGAACGCGTCTGGTTATTATAAACCACGTGCTCTCTGGATATCTATATAAGAGAACCAAATGATCACAGCTGTCGCCTAGAACAGCCCTGTAGAAGACTAATGGCGTAAGTCAAGAGGCATTAGGGAAAAAAAACATTGAAGGTTTTTTAAAAATGTAAATTTCTATGACATACGAGTTTGAAAGAAACCTAAGAACAAATAAACAGCCTGTCTTTGGCATAAAAATAAAAATATCAAAACTGTCTCTTCGAAACTATAAACAGTAGAAACATTATCTGTAATACTGTCTTTTAAATCTCCTTAAAAAGCTAAAAATCCTTTTGTTTGGTATACAAATATTTAAAAAAAAATCTGGTGCACGCAACACACAACTTTCACGTACTGCTCTACTTTGAATAGAAATTATTTTTTGGCAATGTTGGGCTGTTATAAAAATTTTTGAAGTGCTTTTTTAATAGAGCTACAGCTTAAAGCTTACTGGTAACATAAAGCCCTATTAATTATATGAATGGTAGGCAATAAAAACCTTTTTACTCCATCTTTTTCTGTAAACCACATAATTCCAGTCTCTGAGCTATATGTATATATGCCTAGAGAGATTTGAAAGTATATCTGTATATTTAACCTATAAATGATTATGGATTGTACACATATTAATTATTAAACTCATTTTCCATTGTAAAGTTCACTACAGTAAAATTACGAGATTTTCATTGCCCGCCATAGATAGGTCAAAATTTGTCACAATTAATTTGATTTAGTTGTAAGTGGATAATGTTGGAATTTCACAATAGGAAAATTCATCTAATTTAATGTTCTAAAAGGTTACATGACGGTTTTTCAGAATAAACAGACATTGATACTTAATTATTTAAATATAATATCAGATCTAGGATTATTAAACTACAGTAAATATATTTAAGGTTATAAACATGTGCTTTATACATCCATGAATTATTTTTATATTTCACTTCTTTCACGCAAGTACAATGAATTTTTTTTTAAACAATATCATTGCCTTGACTCCGTGGATTTTAAATACTTTTTTAAACTAAAAAATTTTAAAAGTTTACTCTTGGTAAATTTCATTTAATTTCCTTGAAAACATGTGATTTCCTTCTGTTCATTTTTCCTACTTTTGGTGTCTTGAAGTTTTTAATTTAATGTGCACTTGCTCTCAGTAATTGAGTTGGGGTACGGAGACCGCAATCGTACGCTCACTGTCATTGAGTAGGGACTGAATGAGAGCATCAGAGCTCATACTCAGTCGGCCATACTCTTGTGGATGAGAACATGACTTTTCTATTACTACTTTAAGAAATCTGTAAACAGATTTATTTTAATTGTTACAGTAGTTCAGCTATAGAACATTTACTTATGTTATCTATGGAACTGATGTAGATTGATAGAATGAAAAAACAATGGAATATCGACTAGGCTGATGATGTTAATTCCTCGATCTGACATTGATAAGTTAAGGTTGGCTCATTACTCAAAACATACATAAGAATAATTACGTTTTATAACAAAGCTGCCTTTCTAGTTTTGATAACTTAAAATTTATTGCAAGAACAAATGGTATATGGTTAAAAATATAAATACTGCCACATCCTAATCAAACAGGTCTATCTTATGTCTTTCCAAGTAATGTTGGGCCATTATTTTATTTATTATTGAATTTATGGGAAACAAGGCGTTGTAACTCTACTAAATGGAAGAATTTTTAATTTTGATATTCATTGATCTGTAGTAGATAGAATATAGAAAACCAAAAGATCCTTTTTTCTTTTTTACACGTTTTCTCAAATTTTCATGTAACTTCTGTAGGGCCTGGAAAAGCGAAGGAATTTCACACGTTATGAGGATGTGAGCACAAATTTGCTATTATGGTTCCGAATCATTATTTCAACAAAAGTTTATTAACCTTTTAGTGATGATGAGCGGGAAGGGTGGAGCATCCTCGAGGACGGAATACTTTTCATCACCTCTACTGACCACTTACGCGTTTTAATTGGAGGTTTCATTAAAAACTGCCTATAATCTCCAGTCATAGAACAATTACCTACTGCCTCATGAGATGGATTAAAGTAGAATTCATCACTGAGTACCACTTTGTTTAATGAGAAGGAGCCCGACTAATATATGAGACCAATGAATCCCTGGAAATAATAGCCAGAAAGTATACGCATAATATATCGTTGGAAAGCAAAGAATTTTAGAAAGAACAATATCTAATATAGGAAGGCGTAAAACGTAATAGAGAGTGACAAAAAATTATAAATAATAATTTGTAAAAACTAATATTATTTAACGGAAATCACATTTTTTTTTTTTATTTGTAACAATAAATTAGGCCATTTTCAAAACTGGAAAATTATAATAACATTATTAGTTAATATTCAGCATTTATGAAATGAATTTCTTATTACATTTAATTGAATTGTCTAACGTTCTATGTCAAATTATTTCCGATATACTTAAATTTATATAAAAATATACATAAAGTATACATTTTTTATTAAAAAAAACCTTACATGTACGTAACTATAACCATTAAAACTCTAACAATTAAAAACAAATGACTATTACCTTGATGAGTCCTCCTAATATGTTCATCCTTAATGTTCTAATTAATAAGTTCAGTGAACATTAACTTGTCAATTTTTATAGGGGCTTCGCCCACGTCATTTCTGGGGGGACTGACTTATATCGTCCTGGTGGGGATAGTCAAAAGGAGAGGGATTTTCCTTCTAATGATTTGTATTGGTGGATTATTATATTATTATATACGAATTTTATTAATTATATTTGTGTAAAAAGTATTTATATTGTCCACATCTGTATGGTTTTAACAGAATTATGTAAATTTTTTGTAATATATATAGACTCTATAATCTTTCTTTTATTGTTACTACTTTCATTGTATATTATTTTGGCATTTTTAAAATCAAATTGGTGTTTGTTATATGTTGTGAAAGGCCGGTTGAAGTGTTTGATTTGGACTTGCGATTTTGTTCATGTTGTTTCATTCGTTTTACGAACCATTGTCCCGTTTGTCCTATATAAGATTTATTAGTGCAATTTTTACATTTTATTGTATAAATAAGGTTATTTTTCATGTCACATGGTATAATATCTTTGGTATTGGTATACAATTTTTCAATTTTATTTACAGGCTTTTTACCTAATTTAATTTCAGATAGATCATAATCCTTGAACGTCCTTTGAATTTTACTAATGAGATCTTTAATATAAGTAATTGAATGATATTTAATGTTACAATGTTCAATTTTATTTTCTAATTGTATGGTACTAAGTAACTTTTGTTTTTCAAGGTTATTAGATATTTCCGAATTATTATTTTTAAAATAATTTGTGATTAGATTCGGTTTTTTGTTTAGAATTTATGTTACTATAACTTGAAAAGCTAAATTATTGCTCTTCAAAATCATATTTATTACTTTTTGATTTAATAGCTCCATAAGGGATAAATAAATAAATAAAAACTCCTCGTTTTTATTTTATATCTCCAGTTCTTATATTTTGCCCTAAATACCTGTTAATATCTGTGAGAAAGCACATTGAAATTACCACACTTTTTGTGAAGTGTACAAAAAAAGCCTTGCCTATCGTTAATTTTTTTTTGTCCTAAACCCAATAAATTTGTATTATAGTTGTCAACAGTTCATAATGTTACACTTAACAAATGGAGTGGTTGAGCTTATACTTTAAGTAATTAGGTTATTCCCTGCTTCAAAGGAATCATATAGATTATCAGTTTTGTAATTAATTAATATCTCAAACATTATTGGAGAAAAATTAAGTTATTGTAGGGACTAGTCAAGCATTTATTTTATGAAAAGGAAGATAGAAATGATCAATATAACATATAAAAATATTTTTATACAGAATATCTAGACAATTTTTTAAAGCTTATTTAATTTATGCCCTCCAGGGTAAAGTATTAAAATTTCATAATAATTTAAATTTTGGGATATGCCACACATCAGTGCTGGGTAATGTTTAATTAGTGTAAGTGTCATTCTTGGGTTTACCAGATTTTCTATAATTATGAATAAGATTTTTTTTTGTCTTCTATCAAACATTTTCTGAATCCTTTTCTTATCACTCCATTTTGTTCAAAATAGAAGTATAGTTCACTCACATTTTTTTTTTTCATCCTCCCCTAAAACTCCAATATTACTTACTATAAGTAATGTCAGAGAGTTAGGGCAAAACAAAATATTAGTTTCAACCTTGTGCTGGCTGCATTAATTCATCTGGTTGCTGACTAATTGCAACCAAACTATAATTTACTTAAAACAAAACATTATGATGACCTTCCCTAAACACAGATGAAAATAGCTCATTTTAACAGAATCCTCCTCTACATCAGACCATGTTAAAATCAAGTGTGCTAATGGCAGCCATATTTAACAAGTTTTTTAAATCACAATGCTGAGTTTTACATACATAACACTGAATAAATATACTTTCCTATAAATATGAGTGAATAGCTTTTAGGTAGTTAATTAATATCATAGCATTAGAGATTATATTTTCACTTTGTAGTTTTTAATTTAGCCAGTTCAGTTGTATCACTCTTCTAAACACGGTTCATGTTGAGTTTAACTTTATGTATTTATATAATTTTTTTTAAAAATGTTTAAATTATTTCAGACTTCTGGCAGTATGTGGAAACTCTAATGTAATAAAAGTTTGGGATGTGAACACCTTGGAGTTAGTGTAAGTAATGTTAAGCTACGAACAATGTATAACTTACCTTTCATATCTAGGATATGAATAAAAGCTATTTTTGCCCACAGGTATACAGATATCGAGCATAGAGGATTTGTAAGAGATTTGTCATGGAATCCAGTAAACAACAAGCTCTATTCATGTGGATTTGATAAGCGAATATTTTCACATATAGTTCCTTCATTGGCAGAGAAGGACATGTTAATGTAAATAAGTGTAGTTTATAAAACCTTAAATAAGAAATGTAAAAATATTTATATATATAATTCAAGGCCTCATAGTATTATTTGATTCATGACTTATATAGCATACTGTAATATACAATTATGTTTGGAATGTTTCCTGTGGGAAATCCAAAGAAAGTTATACAAATTAAAGTATAGGAATTACTTTATAAATTTTTATACATGTGTGAATAATAATAAATTATCTTTTCCAACAATATTTATTCTATCAACACAACCACACTCCGCATTATAATTTAACCGAATAACAAATTTTACACTGCATTAATTGGATTAGCTGAGCATTGCATAATGTATGCATGCTGCTCTTTATCAAAATGAAAATAAAGAATTCATATTTAAATAATATCAGTCTCTATGAATTTACCCAACATGCTTAGAATTAAGTTTGGAAGTCATTTGGTTCTTGAATAGTAATCTAGATATACATATATAATTATGTACCGGTTCTGTTTTTATCTAAGCTTATAACTGTTAATGTCTTTTTAAGAAACATAGATCAGTCAAGACTGAAAGGCAATTGAGTTTCATTTATTTATTAGGAATAAATTCTCTTCAAAGACGGATTTACCACTGGACAAACTCAGTTCCTTCATTTCTTTATTTTCTTCTCTGAAGAAATATTGATGTTATCATTTCTAACAACACTGTTTCCCGTTAAAAATTATAATGAAAGAGGATTCCTCATTTTTTGGAAGGGAATGTGTTCTGTTGAAATATTTTTTTATCCTATTATATACACATGTTTAGCGACCCATTCCAAATTCTCTATCGTCGTCATCTCTTATGTCACCATACTGCCAAATTCCTAAATGTTTCTTTTTGGCTTCATCCTCAGCCGCCAGATAATCACTCATCTGTAAATATAAAAAAAAAAAAAAAATTAGAAGTAGAAACATTTACAATTTACAAAGTTTTATGAACATACATGATTTGACATCACTGCTATTTGGACAAGAGTGCTTAACCATAATTTTTGTGAAAACAATTTTTTTATGTCCTTTAATAGACCTAAAATTGCTCTCATTTTTTCTTCTTCATTGCTCCTATGTTTAATATGGATGGGCATAATTAAGAATTAGGCCATTGGTACAAATAATAGGGCAAAATTGTTTGGTCTACTGAAGGAGATAAGACTAGAACGTCTCCTATTTGCATTAATGGAGAGAACTTACAGATTAATTAAAATACACCCATTTAAAATAAAATATTTTTTTAGAAACCTTAGAGAAAATTTCAGTTTCATTAAAAATTGTCCCTGTCTTCTAAACAATAATGTTTAGCCGCCCTGTTAACTAGTAAACCACAAAACAACTAATAAACTAATCTATTCCATGGAATAGATAATTATGATGATAAATGAAAAGGAGAGGAATTGAGTTCATCAGAAAATATTAAATAATACAAATGACAGCACTTACAAAAACCGCACATGTATTATAATTTTTTTGGTCCATATTTTTATTAAATACGTAATATGTATATGTATGAAAGCTTATTCTAACTTTCGGTCCAGAGGTTTTCTATTACGATCCTTTTTCCTCAACATTTTTCTCCTTTACTTAATAAAATTCTTTCATATTTTATACTTAACCATTTTTTATGTCAGGTTAAAATGAGAAATGGTTAATTATTACAAATAAAAATAATTAAAGGTACTTTAGAGGAAAAAAATAACCACCCCTAACCAATAAGAATAAAATCTAGATCATATTAAAATCAACATAATTTTATAGTGATATAATGAACTTCATCAATATCATTAGAGCCATTTTCGAGAAAATTGTAAAAATGTGTAAAATTTATGATATTACGTGGCACTTCCAGGCTGACTTTGGCAAAAAAATTACTATACATCCCAGACATAAACAAACCTTAAATATACAATTTTAGTTTTGTAAGACTTTCTGCTATTGAGCTAGACTATTCACATACCATTTTGCAAGACTTGGTTATTTACTTAGAGTATCTCAACTTGTATTTCCGCTAAAAACTTGGATTTGAACATTTTCACCATGCAATACTTTCCCTAACTATATATTTCATATATATGTACGTGAAAGTAAAAACTGAAAGGTAATTCTAGGATAAAGTTTTTAAGATGAATTAACTATTTTAAGTTAATAATTATAAAACATCCAACAGTCATATTTTATTGCATCAGAAAAGTTTATGAATTTTTGCATTTTTATTGTTACGACCTAATTTTTACTGATGAATAAAAATTGAAAATTGAATCAAGTACCCAATTAATCAATCACCTGTGATAATATTGATCTTGACAATTAATTATTATTACTAATCTATCAATATTTATTTATATTACCAATATATCAATATTTTAAAGGGAGGAGATGGTCCGGGGTTGCGGTCATATTTATGACCGCAACCTCGGACCATCTCCTTCCTTTATAATATAACGGTCAACTATTAAATATTCAATATCAATATTTTTGATAAACTTACAAGCTTTTCAAATCTTCTTTCCCTGCGTTTAGAAACAAGTAAGAATCCATCTGCGACCAATGATTTTCCAATGTCCTGTTTGTCTTTATCTTTGTCCATTTCTGGGTCCAATAATGTCACGTGTCTAATTCCATTTTGTTCATATTCATAATTCATCAAGAGATTTCTGTCTAAGACACATAACCTAAACTCATTTTCTGCTGCTTTTTTATCCTCGGGCTGAAATAATTGTAAAAAAAAAAAAAATGTATGAAAGAGGAAAATCATTTATTTAAATCTAAACAACATACTATTGGAGAATATCTACCTCATTAGGAAGAGAGACGAAGGCCAGAGTGTAATGATGGGCATAAGGCTTGTCTGTGTTAATATCAAGACCAGGAGGAAGTGGTGCACATTGTGTCGTCTGCACTTCTGCCCTGTTGCCGTAATCGATGTAAAAGACGCTAGCCTTCCCTGAGCCAGTCACTTTTTCCACCTTTGCTCGGTACCACATGTTATCTAATGGATACTTGGCAGCACAAAGGTCACCTAAACAATAATAATGATGATGGACTCATTAGACTTAAGTATGATTCATGAATGAATGAAATGAAAATAATAATTTAATTCTAGGATTAAATAAAATACCTCGAGAATAATAACAAGATTCAGACATAATGAAAGTATTGTAAGATGTTAAAATAGTATTTTTCAATCACATGTTAGTAGTAATTGTTATTACAGAAACAAATAGGGCTTACATTAATGGAGTAGTTTGAATTTGAAGTAGATGTTGGAACAAGAGTTATTTAAAGACATTCATGGGTGAAGATTGACATATATAAATGAATAAACAATTCTATAAGGATTTTTTACAAAATACAATAAACTTGTTGAAAGAAGCAGTTTCGCAATATGGGATGTATAGATCAATTGGTTGAGATTTAGTATTTTGAGAGTGATAGAGTAGTAACCTTGATATTCAACTTGAGCCTCTGATAGATAAAAGACATGAAATGAAATAAAAATTGAAAAGTTGGTTTGCATAAATCACAAACTTCCTAATATGACTATTCATTAAATCCAGTGATATACAATTTAATCTGATCTTTTAAAATCTAAATTATATTAAAACAAAAATATTTTTATTACAAAAATTATACATTTAACGCTGAGGAAATTTAATCTGAATTAAAAAAAAAAAATCCATAAGATAATAGTAAAAATATAAAAAAACAGTCATTTTTAATATTATATTGACTAATTATAAACGGTATTATTCCAATTTCACAACAATAATCGCCAAATTAATTAATGCAGCGGTTGTAGTAAAGTTTTTTGAGGATGTAAGACGAACTGCCATCTAAAAGTATTATTAGGCCACTTTAATTTGGTCTATCAACAAGAAACACGAATCTTAAAGATAATCTTACGAAAAAATTCAATAAATTTCATCTCTAACCCAGTAGACAGCCCATACAAGTAGGTTACAAATATATTAGTGGTATATGAATATGATAGTAATATATAGAAAACAATAACAGGAAACTAGAACGTACTTATTATATGTATGAAATAGGCCTTTATAATGTTAATTGAATGTGGTGAAACAGTGAATATAGTAGCCAACAGCTAGTATATTTATTCAAGTCCATAAAATGAAATATAAAACTTTTCAATTTAGCAATGATAATTATAATACAAAACAGCAGACTCTCGATAATTCGAACTCTTCAGCTGTTAACTTTGATAAATAGAAAAAATTTTGTATTTTGATACACCCGATAACTCAAAATCCTTTTCGTAGGAGAGAAAGGAGGGGTAGAGAACATTCTATTAATTATTCAAACTAGACCCAACTTCTCCTGTTTATAATTTGAAATTTTCCAAGTAATATTTTTTACATGCGGCTATGTATATAGAAAATTTATATAAGCTCATATATATTTCCCAAAAATATAATAAAAACTATTAATAATTTGAATTTTTTTTCATTTCTCTTGATAATCCTAAGTTCTTAATAATTTGAAGTCCTGGTAATTTGAATTTTTCTTCTATTCCATTGGATTTGGAATTATCGAGAGTCGACTGTACCACTGCTGAGTAATTACTAACAATTTAATTTACCTTTTTTAGGAGAATAAGCTCCAGGTAGAGGAGGATTAGCTCCCATTTCTTGAGCCATTTTTGCTTGAAGTGAGTTTAATTTACTTCCCATTGAATCATATTGGACATAGAATCCAATTTCAGAAACTTCAACAACATACACCTCTTTATAGTCAGTTTTTCTGTCAACGGTTTTGTCTTCTTCTATAGTGTCAGGTTTTTCTTCCTTTTCTTCATATTTCTGAGGAAAATCAGAACAAAACAATACAAAAACACAATGAAAAAGGAAAGGAGTATCATTTTGAGACCTAATGTACGACTACATGTTAACAAATTGTTTGCTTTACTTAGCACAACTATCAATTTTATGCTGAATCATAGACGTCATGATAAGTTTTACGATTATTTATTGATAATAAATATTTTTATAAGCTGTTTCAGTATCAGTGTATGGTTTTAATTATTTATCCATAGTTAAAGATTTAAAAAGAAGAAAAAAAGAAGACAAGCTGAGTGATCAGCTCAAAATTCTACTAAAAATGAAGTTTCTTTTAACCTTAAAGAATATTAAAAATAAAAATAACATACCCAAACTCCATTTGCCTTGGCTGTATTTTTTGCATTGTAAAGATCCTTAGCATATCTTGAGTTTTCACCAGATGAGTGTATCCTGGCGAGACCAGCTTCTACCAGAGCAACTGACAAATTAACATTATCAACCCACAACCAACCAATGAAATTCCCATTTCTGTCAATACCTTCAACTTGAATTTCAACCTAGAAATAAATAAATCTTAGTATTATTTTCTTGAAATACATTAAATATATAATTCAAATAATCACTTAATTTATTTAATAAAAAGTAGTTAATTTTCAATAAAATCAAACCGAAATAATCTAACAATAATGAATAAAAATGCGAGAAGAATCCATTAATTCTAAAGGTTTTATGTCTGCTTTTATGATTAGTATAGACCAATAGTTATGAATGAATGAAATAAATACTTCAAGTTCAACTTTAATAATACATTTCAATTAGAGAAATGTTATAACTTATATTCCATGTATTGTATCTTTACAATTCTCTAATAGACTAATAATTTTTGGACCGAATATTTTAAGGAATTTAAGTAGTTGGTCAGGGGTGTGGGCAACAGACAGATACTACAGGTTAATGTTGTGTTTATTAGGTTAGCCTAGTGTTGTTTTATGATATACATGAAATCGTAGGTTAACCAAAAATAAACACAACATTAACAAATGGTATGTGTCTGCTGACCGCATCTCCGACGACCAACTTTTCCTTAAATATTAGAATTACGCTCAATTATTTCCATACCCTTTTGGGAATTTTTAAGACTTTTAAGCCATTGTTCTTCCTTGAAATAAGTGATTCCGTTTAGCACCAATGAAGTTCAAATATTTTTTATAAATTTTAACTTTTAAGTTTCTGAAAAAAAGGCACAAAATAAAAACATTCACCCTCAAAACTAAGTAACTAAAGATCGAATAAAAAATTTCTAACGATATAAACAATATACAAAAGATGAAATGATGATATAAAATGATAAATTAAATATAAAAAGATTGCATCTACCTCTCTTTGCATACACCTTTCCCTGGTGAATTGTAATGCAGCCTCTTCAGTATTAACTGCAGCATTTTTATCACATCGAACTTCAATTCCTTTATAAAAAGAAAAAATAAATAAATAACTGTAACAATGCAGTCATAGAAATAGTTGTATTTGAACAAAAGAAAATTTATGTTATGTAAATCTTAACCTTTCAACTGGGTATGACAAAGTATTTTGTAATACACAAAATATGCTATTTCAATGTGCTTAACAACATTTTTCGTCATGGGAATTTGCCGTAATATTTTGAACACGTTAAGTTTTATGTAGTTCTTATTTATTAAATCATAGCGTGGTTATATGTGAGCACATGGTTCACGTTTTCGCTATCAGACTTATCAGTTTTAGCCAGTCAACAGGATAAAAATAAAATAAATAAAGAAATATTTCACATCTAGTTTCATAATTCATATGAAAAAATAAAATTTTAATTTATTTTTGGCTGATATAAAAACTAGTTCTGTATATTGATTAGAAATAATATATGATGAGGTACATTCTCTATCTTTATTTTAGCCATAAAGGGACCCTCATTGGATTAAAAATATTTTGCAGTAGTGTTGATGGGCTAAGAAAAAATACTTGGTGCCATTTTGATTAAAATATATTCATCTATTAATGCCAAAAAATGCATTAATTTAACAGATTAGATGTATGGGAAAAATATATGAGAATTATTTTAAATGAATCTGTACTATCGATAATTTATGCTATCACTTCGGTTAATATGAAAATACCTGTTTTTATCAAAAGTAGGATAATAAGTGAAAGTTGTGAGATATGCAAACAGTATCAATTTTTATTATTACATTTAAGTATGCAAGAGGCAGTCTGTAAATATTAAATAGATTTTATTAGATGATTGAAACATACTATTAATGAAAATATTATTGATTAATATTCTCAAACTAATATAAAATCAAACAAATGAAATATATATATATATACCTGATAAAAGAAACGTAATGAGATGAGAATCCTTCGGAACATACAACCTCATCCTCGAACCATTAACCACAAACTCTACTAAAGCTTCGATCCGTGAATACCTCGATATATGCGGGAGTAAATTTTTAGCCTTGGAAGGATCCTAGTAAATTTAATTAAATATATTATAAATACTGGGAAATTTTTTTAACAAGAATACTTAATTATGATAGAAAGAGTTACTTACGGAAGTAATATCATTAACCCTATGTACAGGTATGTCCTTTTTGGCATGAACACCTTTCAAACTCTTAGCTGCTTTGTTTTCGGCAGCAAGAAGTGCATCATATGCTGAAGCTCTTTGATCATCGTTTTGTCTGTAACGCACAACTGTAGCGAGTCCTTTACTGACCATTGCTTCAGCAACATTTCTGAAACAGCATCAATAACTAGTTAATTAATTCAATTAATTCAACATCAATAACTAGTTTAAAAGTTAAAAAAAAAAATCTACTTCTCTACCTATACAAATTAAGTTTAGAGTATTATAAAACCATGCAAAGAAGCAATTCGTCTCTAAATCTCCGAAGAAAAGCATTAAATGTTTAGAACATTATATCTCTGCACCTAACTGTTCGATTTTATGGATTCTTTTTTATCATTTAACAGAGAATTCAATTTTTAAATAATCATGGGTATAATCAAACAAAAATTGTGTTATGAGTTATTCGCAAATATAGTTTTGAATCCATTGTAACTTTTTTTATACTCTTTTCAGGGAAGGATGTTGTATACATAAATTAAAAGGGCTTCAAGGAGAAGACTTTATCCAAGTTTAATTAAAATTGTTACAGGAGTTTAGGCGCTACAATCTATAGTAACACACATTTTTCGGCTGCCTTTCCGAAATGAAAGGACAGAGGGTTATCAAATGTATATAAAACACTCATGAATCCGATAGAAAAGTTATGTCAATATTTCAAAGCAATCAGTGAAGAAGTTTCGGAGATTAGCAGTTTTGAACAAACGAACATTTTCATTTTTATTAATATAGATTGTCAAATTTAATTGATTTCTTTAGCATTGCATTTGTAACAAACAAAACATAAACTTTTGTCAGTCAATGGAATTTTAAACCCCTTTTAAAATTGATGTACAACTGAGAAAACGTATCTCTGTATTGTGGAGAGAATATATTATTATTATACTATACCATGAAAAGGGTGAGAACTCTTTGATAGATTATTAAATTTAATATGTCCTTAGACTTGCGCTTAAACATTGGTAACAACAAAAAATAAATAAAGGACTACTTACACACTAGAAATGGTTACAGTACAACATATTTTTTCGGGGAGAGTGTCTCTTGCGGGCTGGATATAATCCACAGTCACATTCACTTTTTTCCCAATGAGCTTCTTCCTCAGGAATTCTCTTGCTTCAAACATCCATGGGATGTCATATAGCGGGCGAACTCTTCCTCCACGTGGTCTTTCTGCACTTCTCTCCTCGGGAGCAACGTTCCTTAAAAAATAAAGAAATGAATATGAATACAGTAATATTAAAATATCTCAGAAACTAAAAGTCAAACCTGCATATTGTAAGAGAGAGAAATATTCAACATTTCATCCTTTTTATAATGAGATAACATTTATAATTTATATTTCATATTATTAATATCGCCTTGTTAATGTTTTTACTTCTACCATATGGTCTAAAGAACACACATTAGATATTTTTTTCAATTTTACCAAATTTAGTGTTGCAAAACTTTTATATCTTGGGTTTATTGCAAAAAGTCATTAATTGGCATTTCATAACCTTAAATAATTACAAAATTTTATGAATTTTCTCTTTATAAGGTCAGAGAATTGTGCTCTAGTTGTAACTATTTGATTTATAAAAGAGTTTGTATCATTTTCATACACTTACAGTGTTTTTGTATCCGTAACTAACATAATTGATGTTGAAAACATATTTAAATGTTAAGCTCAGATACTGACTAGGCTCTCCCTAGAGGAGTCATCAATATAATTTAAGGAATGAAATATGACAATATAAAAATAATTATGACAAATCTTATAAAAAAATAATATATTTGGATGAGATAAGAATAATCTGAAACATCATAATAAAATAAAGAAAAATTGTTGGGAGAATAAATACTGGTATCAAATCTTACTTATATACCTCAGAAAAAAAGTGCCGCCCTTAGGAATTATGAAGAAATTTATTCTTTAATTTGGAATCATTATTACATGCGACTAACCTGTTAAAGTCTAAAGATTAATAAAAATAAACTGCTAGTGGCATAATTCAATGAAACTCAGATTCATTACCTTCTTACTCAAATGAGATACCTAAATGTAAACAGATCTTTAACTCAGAAAAAAATTCCAAGACTATCACATTATATTTCATTGCCTCTAAATTTATTTTAGAATAATTTTTTTTTTCTTTTTTTGAGATGACAAGTCAATAAAAATAGTAGAAAAAATTGTAAAAATGTTTTCAGTTCAAAAATATTAGTTTAACAAGAGACAAATTACAGATTAAATCCAGGGTGATTATTGAAATTTTTAAAAATTATCCAAATTTCAATAATAAATTTGTATTCTCACTATAAAAAGTAACTATGAGACAGATTAAAAGATGAAGAAATGTTTAATTATTTTATAAAATACATCTTAGAATACTGCAAAGATATATTTTACTTACCATACTAAAGATATTTCTTTAGCAGAAACATTGAGCATAAAGCCATGAATATTAAATAACATAAAGACAAGAGAAATAATTAAATTTTGCTTTTTTAAAAATAAAAAAAAACTTACGTTTCTCTAGGAGGTCTAATACTGGCTAAAAATATCTTTTTCACAGTTCCATTGGGAAGTTTCACCATAAGAGCATCACCGTTCACAACCTCTATTACTGTACCAGAAAATTCACGGTCACTAATCTATAAGACAAAAAAAAAAAATAATAATAATTAACAGAAAGCCTTTAACATCTCCTTCAATTAGCTAAAATGAAATGCGTTAACAAATAAAATATTTACCACAGGAGGAGGAGTCCAATCCTTCCAAATCCTGAGTCGTTTTTCTTTCGCCATTTTTTCAGCTTGACGCAGTTTATCAGCATCTGCTTTTTTCATCTTAGATATTGACCAATCAACGCAGTGAGCATAGCCTACTTTAAGTAATTCTTCTGCAATACTGCCTTTCTATAATAGAAATTAAACGTTTATATTAATATTTACTTTTATTTTTTTATTGGTTGCCAGGGAAGGGCCCCATACAAATAGGCTCTATCTTTGTATAACAAACATTATTACTCTTACGGTATTACAAATATTTTTTTATTTTTTCATTTATATACTACATTACAAATATTACAACAAGAATGCCTTAAAAAATATATTTGGAAAAAAGTCAGACAGTTAAAATAACGTCAATTATTAAAAATCTAAAATTGTTATCAAAATACATACACAATATCAATAAATACATTTTATTTTTTAGATATAAATAATAAACTATGTTTTAAATTCAATTAAAAGATTTCTCACACGAACAAAGAAAACAAATAAATAATATTCAAAGGAAAATATTCCAGATTATCCCTTCAATTCTCTATAATTTGAAATATTAGAAATAAAAAAATATAATCTCATATCTTATAGAAGTTGGCTCAAATATTCCAATTCCATTAAGATTACCCATACCCTGGTAAATTTTTACTCTTAAACTATTTTATATTGGGCATTTAAATAATACGTGATAAATTATCTTTTTCTATAGTATTGCACATTATTATTAAGTAATGATAAACCAATTTTTTTAAAATAGTTTATATCAATATTAGATGAAATTATAATTAATTTGAATTCAAAGTAATTAAATAAAACTAATACTGTAATGTTTTATTTAAGTATTCGATACAGTGATGTTTGATTTATACATACATTAAATAAACAAATAAAAATTGCGTTTCTTTAATAAATATGCATCAGTTTAAACTTATTTTATTCTAAACTAGCTGACACGGCCAGGTGTTGCAATGGCTCATTCTGGTTAAATAAAAAAAGAAGTAGAAAAGAAATTAGATGTTTCTAATATATTTTATGTAACAACACTTGTGAATATACAATATTCTTTGTTGTTCCATTTTTTTTTTTTTTTTTTTTTTTTTTTTTTTTTTTTTTTTTTTTTTTTTTTTTTTTTTTTTTTTTTTTTTTTTTTTTTTTTTGTTCCCTACCTCGCCTTTTAGGCTATACGGGATTTTCCCGGGCCGGGGGGAGAGGGCAGGGAATTTAAAATCCCCTCCGGCACCGGGACGCGAACTCGTACTTTTTATATCATCTCAAACCTCTGTTATCCGGTTGCCAGGCAACTAGCGGTGCTGTTACACACGCTTTAGCCTATTCGGCCACCCTGCCCCCCAATTCTCCAATTCCATTCCATTTCCAAATTCCATTCTTTGTATAGATATAGAGGATTGTCTGGTTTTCCGACTAGAATTTGCAACATATAATTGTCTATATAAGGAGCAATCAGTCTCTAAATCTCCCACACAAAATTACTAAATGTTTAAAGCATTATATTCCTGCAGCAAATCTTACAATTTTAGTGATTTTTTTTTATTTGTGGAGAATCAAAAAAGCTTTCAAATAATGATGGGTATAATCAAACAAAAATTGTGTACTTTTTTTGTTATTCGCAAATATGGTTTTGAATCCATGGTAACTTTTTTTTTCATACTCTTTTTGGAGAAGGATGTTATATAAATAAATTAAAAGGGCTTCAAGGAGAAAACTTTAGCCAAGTTTAATTAAAATCGTTACAGCCGTTTAAGCACTACAGTCTATTGCGACACAGACTTTTTGGTCCACCATTCCGAAACAAAAGACTGGAGGGTGATTAAATGTATATAAAACATTTCTGAATGCAATAGAAACTTTATGTCAATATTTCAAAGCGATAGGTGAAGAAGTTTAGGACATTAGCGGTTTCAAACTAACAAACATTTACATTTTTATTAATATAGATTCTTAAATATAACCTAATGTAAACCTAATAATTGATAATGACACATGGCTGAGTTTTTTATTGATTTTTTAAGAGTTAAAATCATCTCCAATATAATATTAATGACCAATTGAAGTTATCCTATGAATTAAACAAGCACTTAGCAGTGTCATAGAGGATTATTTATTTCTTTAAAACAAAAGGTTACCTCACTATTTTTTACAACCATTTCACTGGTTTTAAATATATTTTTCGATTTTAAAATAGAAATGACAAATCTTCAAAATCAAATAAACCATCAATAACAGCCATGATCATTAATTTAAATCAATACATATTTCGAATAATTAAGAACAGTTGATAAAAACAGATGGCCTGAAAAAAAATTCTAAATGTGTTACTTACAGGATGTATGATCGTCCCAACAAAGTTATTGTTGTTAACTGAGTCCAAAACTATTTCAACATCTTGATGAAGCAATCTTGTTTCAGTAAAATACTTTGCTTCATCAGCATAGTCAACTTTGATATTAAGATCAGGTTTGCCATCACTATCAAGTTTGAAACCAGGACACTAGAAATAAAATGGTAATGGTAATAGAAATAAAATATGAAAACATTCATTGAACATCTAATAAAAGGGCAATTAGTCAATCTCATTATATAACTACAAGACTAGATATATTAATCCTAAAAGCTACACTCGCATACCCCAGGTCACGAATTATTTTTATGTTATTTTGGCGGTTTTAGAAAGGTGGGAGTTTCTGTAATTTATAGTCAGTCGTACATGACACTAAAATAACTATCAGTGCATTATAGCTAATTGCTGTCTGTGTTTATTGAAAAAAATCTGGTTGCGGTACACTTGTACTGTTATCTAGTTTATGTATAACAACTTTTTTATTAAAACTTTAATTTTTATATATAAAAACACTCATTGAGTTAAACCTACTTCTGTTGTGCTTTCAGATATTATAGAATTATGTAACACAACTAAAGGTGGCATGGACACTTTGGAACAACTATGCCATTCCTACACATGTGCGAGAAAGACAAATCGCAGGCCATGTAAGATTATTTTATAACCTATTGGACATTGCTGGTGTGAATTCTCTAATATTGTTGAATGGCTCCAAATATAATAACAAGTAAAAAATAAAAAAATAGGCGATCTTTTATAAGAAGCCTTGCACGAGATCCCATCAGGCAGCACCTGTAGGGTCGCCTAAATACTTCAACTTCGCAGTCTCCGCTATGGCTCATGAATAAAATCCCCAACATTGACCCACCAGAGAAACCAACACTGATAGGTTATCATCAGTTGAAAGATGTGTTTTCAGCCAAAGAGGTAAAACAGAAAAAAACCGATTCAAGCATGCTACAGAAAGTATGTCATGAATGTGTTTAAATGATTACTTTTCTTTTTTTATATATAATGCATAAAATGGATGTAATGAAATTTCAATAACAATTTTTGTTAGAAAGAAAATAATTGTATTCTTGGGGTACATCTGAATCCCTTAACTTAACTGTACAACTGAATGTAATTATTATTATTTTAAGTAATCGTTCAGGGCTAAATCAAATATTTAAGTTAAATTTAATGGTCGTAATCATGTTATAACTGAAGCAACATACTGATTTATTTGTTCCAAAAGAAACTTAATTTGGCATATGGTGAAACTAAAATATAATTGGCTTTCGTATTTATTTTATAGTTCTTCTAATGAATAGATATAAACCTATTTCTAATGCACTAATGTAGAAAAATGTAAGTGATAATGATTTGTGAAAATGTGATAAGTTATATTTAATAAAAAATAATTTCCACAGCAAAAAAAAAAAAAAAAATTAAATTGAAATGTAAATGAACAGATACAATAAATTCATTTTTCTTTTAAAATATTATTTCTACAATAATAATATGAAAATTACCCTGATTCCAGACATCATTAAAGTGACATAAGTGAAGTCCGGCAATAAAAATGCTCTCACAGTAGATCCATCTCTGACATGCTCAATAATGGCTTTTAACGGTTTCCCTTCTGCCTTGTCGACAAAGTTCATCATTTTATCTGATTCCACTGACCATTTTATCTGTCTCACATGGCTCTAAAACAATATTTATCACATAATTAAACATAGAAAATAATCACAGTTGTTGAGGAAAGAGATGGTCAAACAAAATTAAATACATTCTTCAATTACTTTGAAATTAGAGATGATTATATAGTTCACTAATATTATGAAACCGAATCGATAAATTATTATTACTGTCTATATACTATATTCATATGATAGTATTAATAGTGTTAATGGAAATTTATTAAATACTTGCAAATTATATTATATAATATGTATAGTACTTACAAATTGCTAACCAAGAAATTTACATTTTATACCGCACCAAAATAAAAATTCATTTAAATATCGGATTACTGTTTTAAAATAACAATAAAGGTCTACTGCAATATTGAAACTAGTTCTTGGGAGAAATAAATAAATTATTTACGATTTTCAGTGATAGAAGTGGTTTACAATATATTACCAGAGTAAATTTTAAGTATTGAAATTTGGGGAAAAGATAAGAAAAAACGTTTCACAAAGTTTTAAATATCAGAAATCCTTATATAATATAATAAAATTTATAATGATTTGGAAATGGTTAGGCATCGGGGATGTGGTCAAATGCAATACTATATTAATATAGTATTTTATTAGACACGCTGACGTTTCGATTCACACTGTGAGTCTTCCTCAGGACTACAAAAGATACAAATTATAAATATAAATAGGTATAAGATAAAAAATAAAGCAAATGAATTATCTCTCGCAAAAGAGATAATTCATATAATAATAATTCAGATAATCTCTCACAATTAAACTCGCACAAGAGAATAATACTAAAACTTTAAAGATTCTCAATCAAATTGAAAATGAGATTCAACCAAGTTTGTTTCTACTATGGCTCTTCGTCAAAAAATACCATTATCTTCTGTTAATGATTTCTACCAACCATTAACTACAACCATTTTATATTTTCCTATCTACTATTCTTGTCCCAAAGTAAACCTAAAAAGAGAACTGTAGATTGTTTTTAAAAGGTATTCTGTGTGAAAACATTGAATGAAGGTGAAGAATGTAAAGGGAATAAGACAGTTTAAAAAGGAAATGAACAAATTGAACTTTGTTTGTAAATCCAACTGAAATTAAACCTGTGCTTCCAATTACAAATTTCATGATAAACAATAGGTAGATGATTTTTTCATTTCCAGGTGATATAGATGTAAATGAATATAGAGCTTATTTTTTTAAACTGTAAACTAAACGCTAGAAGAAACTACATAATATTTTCAATTGGTTTGTCTCTTCCAAAGCAACAATTCTCTTTACCTAGATTTGCCAATTCCTTTAAAAATTTATATCACATAATCTATTTATGGAACTAAATGTCTGGTTATTGTAATAGAAAAGAGATGATTTCAATTTTTAAAACATTAAAGATTCAAATATGTATGTACTTATTGGTCAAAGAATTGATTCATAAAATTATCCTTAGTTTTGAAATGATCTATTATGCCATCAAGTCCAAAGGAATCTCAATGGAGAGATAAGATACTCTCTCTCATACCCATTAAGCCACATTTTATAAACAAATATGGTGTACCATTGTATCTAATCTACTGGTTGTGCCCATTGACATAATTAATAAAAATCTCATATTTAAAATAAAATTCGAGCTTTATTACTTTAAAAAGTAGAACAGCCTCCAAGTATAAACCAATAGAAAATATTACAGATATTTAAAATAGTGAAGCAAAGAAATAATAGATTAAAAACATATTAATGAATATCTTACGCTTGCGTCATCAGCCCATTTTCCTTTTTTGGCTGCTTTTGCTTGCTCCTGTAATTCTGTTAAATGTTGGAGAACAGGATCTTTACTTCCAGCAATGGTCCTGACAGTAACTAGGCCTTCTTTCACTAATAATTCATTTATATTTTCTCTGGGTCCACCTGAAAAACTACATTGTCAATCCAATGTCTAAGGCAATACTAACAGTATAAAAAAACATTCTTATTACTAGATTTAACTTACTTGGAGGATCGAAATACAGGGTCCCATAGTCTCTGGTTTGATTGGCAGCTTTCTCTTTAGGTGTCGTAAAGAGGACATACTGTCCAATCAGTTTTTTCCTCAAGAATTCTCTGGCTTCCCAAGCATAAGGTTCATCTTCATCAGGGTTTCTAAAAAAATCAATTACATTAATACAATATAATATATAAATAGTTGGCCAATTTGAATAATTGTATAGTAAAATGACCAGTGAACAAATATAACTAAGTACTAAGGAAGATTTTTTTTTTTTAAGTTGTATCATTTACAAATATATTTAAGGTTGTAACTTTTTACTTACGGGCCAGGAGCTTGAGGTCTTTTAGCAAGTTTGGGAGCAATCAAAGATGTTAAACTCAAAGTTTTTTCAGGAGGAGGTCCACCTTTGGGAACCCCTCTGATGACTACCGTATCTCCAGATAAAACCTGCAAAATAAGATAAGCAAATAAATATATATATATTTGTAACTATAAAAAAAAATTATATGCACAAGTTCATAAGGGTGGATGAAGAAGAGGGGTTGAAACCATTATACATGTTGGAACCAGGATCAGTGAAAGCATTGATTACGTAATTATGTATCATACTGCATTCCATCCCATTTACCATTATTACTACTTTAATTTTTTTTTTAAATTAAGTAAAACAAAATTACAAGCTGAAACTTGCTAATTTAATATTGTGAGAATAAAGAGAAGTACCAACATCTATATCAATTTCATCATACAACTACATAAATGATGAAGCAAAAACAAAAGAAATCACAAGATGTACTGGAGCAAAAATAAAGAAATAATAAACAAAAGATATTTCAACAATGAAAAATATGAGGAATATAAATTACTCAAAAATTATAAAAATTGTTCAATTTCAAAATAAAATAAACTCATGGTGTACAGAAAAACAAAACAGTTAAGATCTAAAAGAATTTTTAAAAAATTTTGAACAGAATATTTTAACGGTAAGTTAGGTAATAAAATTACCTATTAGCTTAGAATTTAGAAATTATATTATTTAGAAAGCTAGAAGGGAGGAAAAATAAAACTTTCCCAGCAAAAAAAAGACCAATTATATACTGACAATTCTCTCTAAATCCGGAAATTAATGGCATAATTACTAGAGTGTAACAAATACAACAGTATGTATATACTAAAATTTATAATTGTACTTGGTTGTTATAAGAAACACATTGGTACGGAGGAACAAAGCGACTATTCTAATATGAACAAAGATGCTTATTGTTAACTACTGCTTAGTTTAATAATGGGCAAGTGAATGGTTGTGGTATTTACAATATAATAATGAAACTCTTTGACAGTAAGATAAACAAGTGAATACTAAACCACTAACATACAACAATGTGGTTTCAATAAATGGGCAAAAACAACTTTCTCATTGTTATAGATGTTTGATAGTAAATAAGTTATAATTGTTTAACTGTATTAAACTGACTCACTTGTTTTACAATTCCCCTATTTA
This sequence comes from Nezara viridula, assembly GCA_928085145.1. Taxonomy (NCBI): domain Eukaryota; kingdom Metazoa; phylum Arthropoda; class Insecta; order Hemiptera; family Pentatomidae; genus Nezara; species Nezara viridula. The sequence continues at coordinate 15,057,768 of OV725079.1, forward strand.
AAGTGGGAGGTTGTTGTTCAGTTTGTGGTTGTTGGGGAGCACTCATTGTAATTGATTATTGGAAAGATTTCACAAAAATTGTAAACGAAGATGTCCTATTTTCGCTTAAATTTGCTGTCTAATTCTTTTTATAAAATGGATCGTTCAGAATCAAAAATGTAGAACAAACAACACGTTTTCATATTAACGAACACCTCATTGGACTGACTTCAAACGTGCCAAGGGGCGAAAGGTGGTGATGATGTGGCTGCAACCTAGACTGAATTGTGAACTAGAAAATGATCACATCCCTCCCATGCATAATTACTGAGATAGTACCTACTTTAAATAAGTTCGTTAAAAAAATATCTGACTACTTCTCGTTTTCAGCAAAAATATCAGATTAAGTGAATAGAAAATCAATCATTTTCTCTATTATACATTTTAATAATTCACTTCATTGAAATAGTTGAAGATTATTTTTCAAACATTTTAAAAATTATATTTGATCATAATTAAATTGTTTTTTATTTTAAAATTCAAATTAATTTTTATTATAACTTTGGTAAACATTGGCAGTGTATGTGCCTATAGCTGCCATATTGTCTGTGTACGCCTGTAGTTTCATGGCTTGGTGAGAGTTCGCGTGATATGTGTTTGTTTTTTTAGTGCCGATGTGAAGACAATTGATAAGTTTTTAATTTGAATGTGTCTTATTCGTAATTCGAAAGACATTTCATAATGACTCAGTTTTTACCTCCAAATCTCCTAGCCCTATTTGCTCCACGCGAACCTATACCGTTTTTGCCTCCCGCTGCCAAATTACCTCATGAAAAGAAGAATAGAGGCTACCTAGGAGTTGGAAATTTCTTAGACTTTTTTGAAGTATGTAATGTGTTTTTAAGTTTAATTCGCATCCCTAAATTCTCCGTTTCAAAGCAAAGTTTAACTGTTTTTTTTTTTCTTGTAGGATCCTACTGAGACTCCTCCTCCTAAGAAAGTAGAAACTAGAGATGAACGTCTTGAAAGAAGAAGGCGTGAAAGAGCAGAACAAGTTGCTTATAAGTTGGAACAAGAAATAGCTGTTTGTATGTTATCAGTTTAATATTATATGTTTTAAGTGCAACCAGTACTATGCTAAGACCAAGATGCCCTTGCAGTAAAGCTTAGAGAGCATTTTAAAAAAATAATAATTTTCTATTTTTTTTTTATTAATTATGTTATCAATATTTTAAATGGATTAATCATTGTAGTTATCTATATTATCATATTAGTAATAAACTCATATATTAAGAATGCTTTTGTTGAAAAAATGTTTTGATTGTTAATTATAGCTTAACGACATATTTCTTAGATTTATTTAATGTAATATTAGATTTGATATAATTTCAGAAATGTTCTCCTTCATGGCAGTTGTCCCAAGATCACATCAATCACAGTGTAGATAACCATTTTTATGAGTGTAAACAATATTTAATTTGATTGCGACTTGACTCTCATTTATTTCACTGTGTAGAGATAGTTCTTTTTTGTATTGATGATAAGAACCAATACAAAAATGGAATGTATATTCCATTAATTATTTTTAAAGGAGCTCTGGATATTGGTCCTCTGAGTGTATTCTCAGATTCGCTTGTCTGTTTTCAGAATTCATTTAAATTGTAAACGATTTGAACTTGTTTCGATTTCCATGATAAAGTGACACTTGTGAAACAGCACGATGGAATAATTTTCAACTTCATTAAATTTTTGTTTGAAATTCTCTAATTCTTCGATGGATTGAATATTCCTTGATTAATTAAATTAAATATTAATGTATAATAGTTATTAAAGAAATATCTCTTACCAAAGCTCCATACCATTATTTTGAAGATTCTGGCTAATTAGCTATTCTTTTTGTAGTGATGATTTTTAAATCTTCCTATCTGAAGCTGAGCCATTGGATAGTTGATTAATTAGATTGATCTATGTCTTTAGCTTTTTCTCTAATTAATGATAAGATAAAAAGGTTATATTAAATTCCATTTAAATATTTTTTTCAAACTTCAGTACCGATACAAACTATCTACTAAAAGATTAATCTATAATCACTTTAGAATTTGTAATTTGTGGGATTAAATAGGCTTAATCTTTTGATTTGAATTAATTAGAAAATCTTAAAATTATAATTTATCTCTAATCAGCTGTCAGCCCTAGAGGGAGGGAGACTAGTGTTGTATTAAATTTTAAGTTTAGTTAATTGTTGAAAATATAAGTTTTCTTACATTACATTTTTCACAACTATATGCCTGAGGGGAAGGGACGAGGTGATTGAGCAGGCTAACACGTTTGTTAAATATGCGTTGCCCAGCAACGTAATAAACCAAAAATTAAATTCTGGTGCTGAGAGAGCTTTTAACTCTGGTATAATAACCTCGTCCTCTCTCCTGATCTGAGAATAAGCCCAAAAAAGCTTAAATTACGAGGAAGGGGAAAAAAAAACTATATGTATGATAAACTATATTTATACATTATTACATTGGGTTGGCAAATAAGTTTTCGGTTTTTCAGGGTGAAATAAAACTCAATGTATTGAAATATTTATTATTATTTAGTATTTAAGTATTGTTAGTAGCTATGTATTACCCTTTTAAGGATTGGCTTTTTTGTTAGAAGAAATAGTTTCTTGATTATTTTTCCAATAGGATGATATGATGAAGGATTACTGGTGGGTTTAGAAGGTTTTAGAAACATTTTTATTGTAGAAAGTTTCCAAAAGAGAAGGAAATGAGTTACGTGTAAGATAGCATTATAGATTTAAGTAAGAAAGAAAACGGCTTTTTGGGGTAGGTGGTGAAGGTTGAAGGGAATGATCAGATCATAGATTTTTTGTTTGTTTGGAAGTCTGTTGATTTCCTTGTGAATTTCTTTTGGAAGAAATGCTGGAGGAGGTAGTAATGATAAGATGTCAAGGCATCTTCACTCCCTATAGTGAGTGTATTATTCTCAATGTTATTTGTTCCTAATACCCGAGTAAGATGTTTTTCGAATTTGTTTGGTTTTTCTTTGCCTGTTATGGCCCAAGTATTGTCGGTTCCTATCGTTCACTGGATTTAAGTGTCCCTGTATCGCTTATTTTTTAATGACAGTTCTGGTTTTAGTTTTCGGATTAGTCTAGTAAGAGCTGTTTTGTGTGATGGGTGTCTTGTTCTTTGCCATAAAGCTCTAGTTCTGCTATTTTCTTTTATGGGGTTGCATATAGTCTGAGGTATTATTATTTTAAAATTTGAATCTTACCAGATGCCTTTTTATTTAACAAGGTAATCTTAAACATTTACAATCTTCAATTTACAATATACATGAAATAAATTTACAGATACATTTTTTATGAATAGAATGGATACTATATTAACATTTAGATATAGACATAGAATAATGTAACCTTATCACCAATAACTCTTCACTACTAATTTTCTAATCATGAACTTACTCCCGAGTTAACTTTAAACAAATTGACTAATTATCAATTAATCTTAAACTGAACTAACCTCATTTATCTAATTAATCAAACTACTGTACTACTGTTTTAACTTTTTCCTCTAAATTAGTCTAAATAACAGAACATAATAGTGATAACTGAAATATCATTGCAATCCTTAACAAACTGTGTATTATGGTTGATGTGTTTATTAAGTTAATAAAATTATGCTAAGTTGAAGATAGGTATGGGTAAGAGGACGGGATGGCTGAGCATGTTGGGGGTCCCACAGAGCCCAGTCTGAACATTGTGGGTCCGATTCCTATCTAGGTAGGTAAATTTTCTTTTCTTGGTGGTCTTACATTCTTAATCTGGTATGTATGCGGCCACTATCTGAAGGTTGCCGTTAGGGGTTGGAATAAAGAACCATCATAAGGCCTATTTGCCGGACTAGTTACTACCAATATCAAGTATTGATAAAGGGAAGGAGATTGTCTGAAATAAGTTTTTAAACCGTGTCTTTTTGTAGTCGAATCTATATTAGGAATATAGGATTTATTTCTGTTAATTAAATTTGATGACATTTTGAGAGATTATGATGGTTAGTACCTAGTTGTTCCAACATGAATTTTATCAAATTCCGTTTTCTTATTCCAGTTAAGTTAGCATTTTTTCTTTTATAATATTCAATAAATGGCTTCTCCTGTAGACTTCATTCTCAAGTAAAATATCACAGACCCTACTTAACTAACTTTTCATAATACCCTCACAAGAACATTTTGCGTGTAATGTTGATAGTATTCAGACCTGTTACATTCGTTATTCCTTTTCGCTAACAAGTCTATTCCACCCTGGGATGTTAAAATTTTATTAGCCAACCGTAGTTCTGCATATACTTGTAACAATTAGAAAGTTGCTTTTTTATTCTTTAAAAAATGCTTAGTTTTAATAGCTCATTCGTTGTTGACATGTTTTTGTTTATAAATGAATAAAAAGTTATGTATCCAGGTTAAGTCAGTGGAACTGGTTACATTATCCATCTTTTCATAATATAATATTTTTGTTATGTTAATTTTCTTCATTCTTTGATGGTCTACTGTTAATTATCATTCGTTGAAATAATTTAATATCTGTTTTATTTTATGGAATGAATATTAGTTTTATATTGTGTTGTCTTTATTACTCATTTAGAAAATGTTATTTCCTGAGAATTAAATAAATAACACTGATAAGCAAACTGTTGTAGCTTTATGAGATACCTGTAGTTTAATTTTTTTTTGTACATGCATGTCATTAATGTATACAATTTTCACCATTGAACTACTCTGTTTTTTATCTGACAAATCATCGCTAATGACGTTTTTTTTTTTTCTCTCTAGGGGATCCTCACAATATTGCAAATGCCACTACTGATCCCTTCAAGACACTATTTATTGCCCGAATCGTAAGTTTTTAAGTTAATTCTATAATAACATTTTTAACATCCATTGTACACTTTCATAAATTTCATAAACAATTGCCTTATATACTAATGATAAAAATGAAGAAATTGAAATGTATAATGAAACATAAGCAATAATTTAAAGGAAAAACACTTATTTTACTGGTGACGGATTGCTGGATATCTGCCAGAGTTTCACAGCAGTGGATTCATATATGAGTCGAGAGCCTGTAGGGTTCTCTCTCTTTAAATGGCAGGGTGCTCAGTAATCAATTCTGTTTTCAAACTGTTTTGTGGTGTTTCTATCAATGGTATTAATATTAGATTAAAAAAAAAAAAATAGAAAGTTTGAAATGAATCCCTAAATAAAAAGTGGTGCACAGAGGTAATAACAAGTACTCCATCACAAGAACATGGAGAACTGTCAGCTGATGCCTTCCTCAAGGCCACTTCTCTCTTCTTCTTCTCATTGTTACTAAAAGGTTAAATGCCAAAATTGGAGATGGAATGAGAAGCCGATGAAAAAGGAAAGGAAGAAGCCCTTGTGAATAAGGCAGATGGAACAATGGGTGTACATGGTTTGACAGAAGAGTCGTTTAAGAGAGAGGAATGGAAAAAGAGGCTCAAAGAAGAATTTGCATGATGAAAACTTTGCAGTTTTGCACCTTTAAATAACAATAACAAACAAACTACATACATTAATAAATTCTTAGTTATAAATTAATGAGAATTTCATTGTGGGTATTGTTAATGATCAATAACAGAAGGTGCACTTCCACTAATCGTGCAGGTGTCCGCGAACCAGAAATTCTTGAATAGTACATAAGCCCATGCATAGTTCAAATCTCACATTAGAATAAGTTTCTTCCAGTTTTAATTTACAATAATTTTCTAGTTGGATTGATAACAAATGTTGGGAAACCCAACTGCTGTTTGCAAATATTTGATCGTTGTAGGTGATAAGACAAATTCTGGATTGAAAACAGTTTGAGTTGAAGGTCTCCTAGATTACCCATTCCCATTTTGTTTTATGGATTTTTGGATTTGGACTGGTTTATATCTGGTGTAAAATTATACAAAATGATTGAAAAAATCAATGTACTTGCTGGTCCACCACAACTTTTATATAGTCCAGCTGCCGTGTCTGGTACCAAGTTCTATAACCTCTTGGTTTAACAAAATTACCTTTCTTGAAGAAATATTTAAAGCAATCCTTATGTCAAATATAAAAAAAAATCCGACAACTTTCTGATCAACTATTGTTATTTGTAGTTTTTCTCACACTATTGCGAGTTTGGTTAAATATTTCACTTCTTTTTTTTTCAGAACTATGATACTTCTGAATCCAAATTGCGGAGAGAATTTGAAATGTATGGACCAATCAAGAAGGTAATTACTGACTATTATTAAAAATAAATAATGTGTCAACCTGGTTTTGTTCTCAAGTATAAATTTTATCTTATATTTGACGTAATAATCAGGAATATTAAAAAGCTTTTGTTAATGAACTTATATTGTGTTCTAATTTTGGATTGATACACAATAATTGGCAAAAGAAACATTTAAATTTTCATAATTTGATTTTTATTACTGTTCAGAAACACCCATGACTGGTGCGAATTCGATTGATGCATTGAATGGCATTCAGGTCTATTATAAATGCCCGCCCTTGAAAGCTAGTGATTGTCAGATTATTCTCTTTATATACCATTTACATGACGTTTCATTGTATAATGTGATATAAGGCATGGCTGCATACGCTATCGTGAGAAATTATTGAATGGTGGGAGCTATTTTAGTAAATCTTTTTTTTGGGGGTGATGTTAAGACACTGGTCTTACTATTTTTCTTGAAATCATTACTTTTGGAGATGAAATTTATTTATAGTCATCTTTAGTTAAATAAAATCCGGACCAACAATACACAGGAAACCACTTTGCTACTCTGTTCTGTATACATCTTTGGTATCTTGATGACTCCTTTGATAATGTCAATCCTTAAGCAATTTAGTGATCGGTTATTATTTGATATTTTATTGCTTAAAACGCCCTAATTCAGGGATCAGCCAACCTTTTTTCATCTGCGGCACATTAATAGGTTATATGCTAAGTAGTGGACTGTGTTTTTTATTTTTTTCAATATTGCAGGTAGGTTAATGTTTATAATATTAAAATAAAAAATGTAAAGGGTATCAATAAAAAGAAACAAAGAAAAAAGAAAGCATTAACAGACACCAATATAGCATCTTTTCTTATATTAAATTTACAAATTTTGAAATTAAAATTAGAAATTAATTAGAAGTGATATGGGTTACAATTATGTATAAAATAATTTGAATGCAGTGTTACCGACAGTATCATTCAGTTTTTTTTTTTTTTTTTCTTTTTTTACAGGGCTTGGAATGATTGCTGAACATTTATAAAATTGATAATAATTAGCCGAGATTTAATAGGCTTTTGTAGTGAGTGCTAACATAATATAATTCTGTAAAAAAGAAAAAAGCAAAAAAAAATCATGTATTTTTTATAACAAGCTCAAAAATCAAATACACTTTATACTGACTCACTAATCTGTTCAAATAATTTTCAGTCTCTGACATGTTGTCCCAGTGGCTGTTTATTAATAAACACTGGTATTCATTCGTTTTGAGGGATTAAGCTTATACCACCTTCAAAATGGTCGATAAACATTGTGAAAAACATTAAACATATAAATACCAACAAAAGAATTTATTCCCGTTTGCATCTCAAAAGCTTGCATATTAAATTACTTCTTAATTAGTTGGTTATGAAAACCTGGTTTTTTTCTCAAGTATAAAATAATTTTATATTTGATGTAATAATCAGGAATACAAAAAATCTTATCCTATCTTGCAGAGAGGATTTGAAATGTATGGACTAATCAAGAAGGTAATTACTGATTATTATTCAAAAATGTTGTTTTAAACACAAATAATGTGGTAACCTGATTTTGTTCTCAAGTATAAAATAATTTTATATTTGACGTAATAATCAGGAATATTAAAAATCTTTTGTTAATGAACTCATATTGTTTTTCAACTTTTGGATTGATACACTATAATTGGCAAAAGAAATACAATTAAATTTTCTTATTTGATATTTATTACTGCTCAGAAAGATACATGCAGTTTGATGCATTTTAGGTAGAGCATTCAGGCTTATCATACATGCCTGATTAGAAAGTTGTTTATCGACAGACTATTCCGTATATATACTATTTAGGTGGTTTCTTTATATAATTGATGACAACAAAAGGATTTTTCTTCTTTTTCATCTCAAAGGGTCAAATATTGATTTAAAAGTAAGCTATGAAAACCTGGTTTTGTTCTCAAGTACAAAATAATTTTATACTTGACGTAATAATCAGGAATATTAAAGTCCTTTGCTAATTTTGTCTTTTTGTTTATCAATATTAGTTGATAAACAAATTAGCAAGAGATATAGTTGTAACTTTTTTAATTTATACTCAACACATATTTTCTAAAAACAAATGCTATCTATCTGATAAGCTTGCTATAATTTTTCTTGATATTTTTTTTTTTTTAATACTATATTTAGAATTTTTAATGTTGCAGATTGTTCTTATTCATAATTCGGTGAATGGAAAACCTAGAGGTTATGCCTTCATTGAGTATGAACATGAGAGGGATATGCATTGTAAGTACTTCGATTACTATTACTTTCTATTTGTTTATTAATTTTTTTGTTCTGTATTATTCTATCATCAATTTTAAAATTGGGAAAATCATTTTAAAGAAACAAAACAGAATTAATCTTTTTAAGGTACTTTGTTTTTATCATTAACTATCTCTTTTTCTATTCTAAGGTGTGTTAGAAACATTGGTAAGTATTACTGTGAATGGGATAAGGGGGATTGAAGTTATCTATGTATTATTTTATTAAAATACATATTAATTATGGCCTAATAATAGTTTTCTTGTTTCTGGGTCCAGTTTGGCGGTGATGTGTTGGCTTCTTAGTATGCCTCTTGATTCCACATTGATCGTGATCTCACATTCATTTGATAGGTTTGTATGTCTGGTAAGACCCAACATACAACACTTTGCGTATATTACCAAAATAGATTTTAATGACCTTTTTTTTTTTACCTTAACAATTCCATTCCCTATTCCTAATTAAATTATTATCTCATAGTGACAGAAAAAAAAATTCATGAGGATCGGTAAATATTTTGCTATTCAGTTATATGTTTTAAGATGTTATTTTGTTTAATATAATTTATTGATGAAAAGAAATATTGCTAACAAAATTAATAAAGAAAAGGAAAACTATGGAAGTGAGTACATTGCAAGAGGCAGTTTGCACCCATGCAATGGAAATGCTATGGTAGTTGCTTACCTCAGGTATAAACGGTTTGTATGGTTCCAGTAAGGTTTATACTTATAATTTGATAGTAGGGCTATACTTGAGTAATTTATAGTTCCATAAATATACTATTATTTAAATAGCCTAAATTGCGCGAAAGCCGTAAGTAATGCGCACCAGGTAATATATGGTCAAATATATTGTCGAGGAGAGGAAGGACTTTGTGTCTGGTCTTCGTTGGTATCGATTGTGGTTACTGTTCCCCCTTTCTCCGGTAGGTACACACATCACCTTACCTACTTTATCATATAAATAGTTGAGTCACTCTGTGGGATCTCTAATTTTTATTAATTTCATGTTTCAAAATTATCTTTTTGTTTTAACACTCAATGTCTATCTTGAAAACTTGCAATTATTCAGAGACATAAAGGATACCTTCTTTTTTTTTCAATAAAAGAATCATAAAATAAAATGCTACTTATTTTCTGATCAAAATAGCTTATTTATTAATTTTAATTGTAGCAGGATGACCACAGCAACCTTGATAGTGTGATAACCAGGTTGTAAATATATTTGTTCCTAATTGTTATTTATTCAAAATTAAATTAATGTGTTTTATTTTATCATTTTTAAATTCGTTGGGAGCGTAATCAATCAGCATTTTCTTCTCATTTTGACAAATTTTTCAATGGGTAAATTATATTCTAGTTTTCCTGTTATCAGGCTAGTATGATATTGTGTTGCTTTTACTTTTATTGAGATGATACCTGGTGCCAACACAACCGATTATAGTCAAGAAGTGCGCTCAATTATTGTCACTTGTCTAATGGGGAAGGGAGATGCAATCCGAGCACACATGCATCTCCAACTGAAATCGCTTCGATACAATTCTTTGAATAATAAATATGTTTTAGGTATCCACACATTTTTACAAGTACCCTTGTTTTGTTATATTAGCAATTAGTATAGTTAATTTTTTTCCTCCCCACCCTCCTCAGAATTCAACAGTGGATTGTTTTATTAATGCTATTGATTCTTTTGATGTTTTTACTTGAGGTTATCTTAAATAAGTTTTTTTTTTTTCAATCTTAAGAATATTTTTGGTTCTAATTTGTCTTCCTAATCAGTTCTAAAGAAATCATTTAATTAATTGTCTGCTCAAATCTTTGAGTCTTATAAGAAATATAAGATTTAAAATCATGGTAAAGCCCTTTAAATCACCTACGTGTTTTGATTATTTTTTTGTTCTGATATAAGTGAATTCTTAGAGGCTCGGAATGTTGCTAATGGAAAACCATTGCTGTTGTGATTAGAATAAAGAAAATATTTGTTGAAGAACATTGTTTGCCATGGTTGGTTTAAAAAAGTATCACTTGTTCTTAGGACTCATTTTTTTTTATTTTTCAAACTAACATTTTAACAATTTTTCATATTATGATATGCTAGCCTCCAAAAATGTCTAGAATGACAAAATTACTTCTATTTTTAAATTAAACTTTTTTTTTTGCAATTCAGAGGCATAAATGTTCCCCCCCCCCCTTGATTGTTCTATTCTTCTCTTATTCAGATTTAATTAATCAAAATATATTTATCAAAAGCAGCCATGATTGTTGAGGCTCAAGCGATTCTAATGAAGTCTTTTATTTCCTTACGTTTCTTCTCTTCAGAGTAGGTCTTTTCCATCCTTCATTTGCACGCCTCTATTCAATGCGCTTGTTGTTGTCCTCGTAATTAAATCATCACCGTCATTATGGCCTAAATTCATTTTATTTAATTTCATCTTTATTAGTCTCATGAGATTGCTTGTTTTTACACATAGACATACTGAGAGTGAATTTTCTTAAAATTGTTTTATTATTGATATTTTTTTGTGGTAAGTATATAATGGATGAGGTAAGTTACTGGAAACATGGTTTTATCAATGACTTATGCGTTTTAATGAACTTTACAGCTGCATACAAACATGCAGATGGGAAAAAAATTGATGGCAGGAGGGTCTTGGTAGATGTTGAAAGAGGCCGTACGGTCAAAGGATGGCTTCCAAGGCGACTAGGTAAACATTTATTTTATTTTTTTTATAAAATTAATATTTATTTTTTGCTTAAGATTTTTAAAATGAATTTCTAGAAGATTCAAAGCTTTATTGATTGAAAAAAGTTATGTTAAGAGATGTTTTGTGAATGATCACATTTTCATAATTTACAATTTATGCAATATTAAAAAAAAAATCTCTTTTTTATGATTAATATTACTGATTATTTCTCTTTGAGATCACTTTTTTTTTTTCAAAAGAAAATTAACATTATTTTTAAAATTGAAAATATAAATGAAATTCCGAAAATATGTAATTTCAAGATTCATGATTTCTTTGTATTGATTCTGTTTCGTATTGCTTTTCGTGCATTCTTAAATTCTTGGAAGTTTTTATTGAAGAATTTTATAAGTTAACTTTTGTTACCGAGTTACCAAGTCCAAATTATTTGGGCTAGGTAGTAATATATCCATTTGTCATTCATTTGTAGATATCTGCTTCAAATATTGTCATAATTTGTAATTATTGTTCAAGTTAGTTGAGTGTTCATTTGTTCAATAACTTAATAAGGTGATATACTATAAAATGATAAATATCCATGTCAATCCTGAACCTTAGGTGGAGGACTAGGAGGAACAAGAAGAGGAGGACCGGATGTTAATCTGAAACACTCTGGACGAGAGGACAATGAACGTGAGAGAGAAAGGTATAGGCTTGAAAGGGAGGCTGCTGAAAGAGCTCCTCGGAGAGATGAACCTCGGCGCAGATCCAGATCTCGGGAAAAAAAGAGGAGATCAAGAAGGTATTGTTTACTAATTTTTTTGTTCGGATTTGGTTTATTTTGTATACATTAATTGGGAGTATATTAAAATGAAAATATTTAACATGTTATAAAATATTATAAAAAACATCACTGATTTATAAGAACTTATCTTGCAAATAATGGAGTTAGGATGGTTGTAGAAATGGTACACCTGTTTTATTTATAAAATTTGACAAAACATTCAATCATTTGAATTATTTTTTTATTTTAAGCAAGTCTTTAAATAATTAAGTCGTGTCAATGTCTAAAGATTGCATAGAGGTCTCGAACAGTTTATAACCACAATTCTTTAGTTTTATTAGTGATGTGTTTATAATTGTCATCCTATTATAAGAAATATTGGCGAAAGATTGAAATCAACTGTTAACTTCTTACTTTAACGGGGCAAATGTTTTTTAAAAGAAACTAACGTTTCATTATTTTGAGGTTCATTTTTATTCTTACATTAAGTGTGTCTACAGCCACAGAATCTTTAGAAAGTCAGAGAATTTTCCTTTTTTTTTTTTTTTTTGCCATAAATTCCCTATATGATATACAAAAGGGAAACTTTTAATTAAAATTAATTGAAGTATGTACCAAATAATGTTTTGTTCTTAAGTATTTGGTTACAATTTACCATCCTCGTACATCTTTAAAACTGCAAAAAAATTGTAGAATGTGTTCAAGGCTTAAGTTTACGTTTAGTTATTCTCGTTCTTGAATCTCAGAATATTTTAATTACCGATTCATTCTGTTAGGACTGTTTTTTTTTTTGTTTTTTTTCAATTTATCTCTATAAATAAAATATAAAAATATCAATTTACAGCTCAAAAAAGTTGTTAAATGAAGAATATCTCTCTCTCTACAATTTACCTATCATATGAGAGGACGCTTGAATGTATTGATGCCTGCCGTAACATATATCTTTAGTCTAATAGGGAATATTTTTTTTATTTATTGTAATTTTGTATTCTAAGGTCAGATTTACTCATGCATGTGATCAGGTAAATTGATATGAGTATGTATCATGAATCCTACAACAATCCTTTCACTGATTCATATGTTTAGCAAAAACTATCTGAGAAATGGAAATATGCTTGAGCTTTAGTTTTGTATTTTATGTTAAATAAATTTAGTGAAATCCTATTAAAATAGTAAATTTTGATACAAGAATATTATAAATCAATTAATTTATTAATTGATAATAAGCAACAAAAGTTATTTTTACAATAACTATTTATTTTTCAGATATAGTAATTCCAAAAATAAATAATAATTATAAATATAAAATATCAGTCTTCATTATATTTATTCATTAGCATTAGCATTCATTCTTCATTATGATGAAGAATTATTTTTAATATTTACTTATTGAAAGAGATACAAATAAAAAGCAAGAATCATTTGTTATTCCTTGGTGAGTGTGAAAACAGAGGGCATTAGTTATATGCTGTCAGAGAACTAATTACCTTTATTTCTTATTGTAATCCAGACTCTAAAAAGATATATTGAGAAACTACAAATTATAAAAATATTCATCATGAACAACATAAATCTAGGTTAATAAAATAAATTAAAATGGTTGTCGCATTATTTATTAAACTAAAAATTCAATTCAATAATTTGTTTCAATATCATTTAATGTATTTCTCTGTGCTCAATATTTTTAGCCGTTCACGAGATCGAAAACGAAGGAGAAGTCGTGAAAGAATACCAGATCCTGATATTGAAGAAATTGAAGAACGGCCCAGAGAACGAGAAAGAGAAAGAGATAGAGATCGCGAAAGGGACAGAGACAGGGATCGTGAAAGAAGAGATCGTGACAGAGAGAGGAAAAGGAGAAGGAGCCGTTCCAAGGACAGGGAAAGGAAAAGAGATCGCCGGGACAGGGATAGGGATAGGTATACAATTTATGTTTACTGTTTAAATAAGGAATGTTGATCTCTTAACTAAGAATGGTTTATTTATCATATTAATTTTAATTTATAGGGACAAGGACAGGGAAAGGAGAAATCGGGACCGAGGGAATGGAGACGATGAATTTGAAGAGAAAGTTAGGATCAAAATTGAACCTCCTGATGGTAATTTATTTTATTGTCATGTAAACATTACATTTCATATATCACCTTGGTCAAAAATAATTTTGCTGTTACTTTGATCGTGGTGAATTGTATATATATTATTCTCAATATATTTTATTTCTAAATTTTAGATTATCCAGACTACTCATCTCAGAATCATTATCAATCTGGTGAGTTTGATGAAAACAAAGTTAAATATGAAAAGGATGAAGATGATAGGACTAAGTATGAAAACAATAAACCACCTTCAGAGCAGGAGGAGAATGGACGTATTGGTGAGATGGGATATGAGGAAGATGAGAACTATTAAACATTTTCCCTTAGATCATAAATTTAAAATAAATTGTTGAAATAATTGTGTTTTAAGAATACAATAGACTTTGTGAATTAAATTAATTATAGATAATTTTAAGTTGAGATTGTCTTTAACTGATCCAATTCCCTACTTTAGGTTTTGTTTTATTGAAAGACCCTTATGTTTATTTGTGAAATCGTTTTTGTTGTGGCTGAGATACTTTTATATTTCTTTTCAAGTGTCTTGATTTTTATAACTTATACTTAAAATGAACTAATAAGTCTTATTTCAATGTTATAAGATTTTCAACTATACTGAATAAATATAGTTTTTTTAAATTTAATAACAAATGAAATGTTCAATTTTTTTTTTTTTAACTGTCAGCCTTTAGTCCAACTACTCACATTGTTGTGGAAGAATTTTGAGATAGATTTTAGAAGTAAAAATCTTGATGGTGTAAATTTTTGTTACAATATTCAATTTCTCGATACCTTGGCAGTAGTGGTGCCCCATAAAATTCATTCCATCCATTTATGGATCTGGATTTATATTAATGACATAAGTTTTATCACAAAGTGATTTCATTTTATTTTTTCAACAAATCACAAAGAAAGATGTATTTACTTCAATATTTAAAACTTATTATTAATTTGTTCTCAATTTGAACTTATAGTATATAAGCTTAATACTTAGATATTTATATAAATAATATTGGAAGAATAGTTAAAGGAAAACTTTGTACAAAGTCACAGCCTGAATATCACTTGATTGTTCTTAGCTATGTTACAAGCAATCATCTGAACAATAAAAGTAATTTTCTTATCCGTTTTTTGTAGTCTCCTTATTGTCTTAATGTAATTTAGTATCAGCTGTATAACTAAAAATCTGCCGATTTTTTAAAATTTAATTTTTCTGTATTTTATGGTGAAAATGTAAATATGAAACATATTCATTTATATCCTTTTAAAATAATGTGTGTTTTTTTTTTAATATCTCCTATTGTGTGATTTTCTTTTTCGAATTTTCTATATTGGATACTGCTATAAGTAGTTAAATGTTTTTTATTCATTTATTGAAATGAACTGTATGAATAAATACAGGTAAATCTACTCTAAGAATATAAAAAATAATATTATAAGCTTGTGAAGAAACTACTCATTCCATTGGTAGCATTTCAATGATTAGATTAATTTAGAAGATCCTTGGGCCATATTTTCAGACACCTCTGATTAAGTTTGTCAGGAATTGTTATGGATGAAATTTTATGAACTGGAGAGTTGGGGGACCAAACAGTAAAGAATAAAAGAGGAACATCTAATTTCCGGCTGAAGCCCCCTCTCCCTCAAAATGGTAAAATATAACAATGCTTTATGAAAAAAAATATCTGAAAGTATTATTTTTCGTCTAATTACAGTTAATATGACTTCAACAATCACTTGAAGATCATTTCATATAGGTAGTTAGTTTCTTTCTTTCTTGCAAAGTCATTATCCTAATACATTTATATAAAAAAAGTCTCCGGCTGAAGCCTTCCTCAATACTAAATCTTGGATCCCTTAGTGCTTGAAGATAAAGTATAATATCTGAAGAGTTCATCAGATTGGATATTTCTATAGTAAGTGGAATCTTCAAAGTATTTTTTATAAGCATAATACTTAGTGATTTATACTTCAGATTTCTAGTTTTTAAGGGCTAGTCCACAAATGAAAAAACAAAATACATGGTAGGCACTAAATTCCACCTCAATAACAGTATTTGCATAGAATGGAAATAGTTTCAAAGGGCAGACAAATTCAAATATGTCGAATCCACTAAAACATTAATGTATGACCAACAGTCGGAAATTGACCAGCATATAACAAGCACAGAGCTTTCTTTCAAAGGTATTGAAATCTAAAGACCTGAACACTAACCAGTGCCCTAGAAAAAACTATTTGGGAGAAAAATCCTCTGAAGAGATCTGGAATCACTAAAACACGGAGGTGAAAGAGCTAGGAAGATAAGGAAATAAAGAGCTGCTTAAAGAAAATGGTCAATCAATATTTCATATGAAGGCAAGGAGGTTAAGATAGATGAGGAATATAGCTCGCAGTAATCAATCTGAAAGTCTTCAGGACAATGAATGCCTAAGTAGTAAGCAAAAGATCACATGAAAGGCAAAAAAAAAAAAAAAAAAAAAAAAAAAATGGATAAATAAAATAACAAAGATGCAATAGAGCTGCATGCAGATAACTGGAAAGAAATAGCCAAAGATGGAGCAGATTTGTTAAGATGGCGAAAGGTCTATAATGCCAACAGAAAAAAAAGTACTTCCAACACAAAAATTGAAGTGCACTACTTCAATTTTTTATCTTTACAAAATACCACATTATGTGAGATAAAATACTCATTTTATAAGTTAAACTTTTCAACTGGATGGGGCCTGCTTATGTAGAATAAACTATAAGAACTATCTGTATCAGTTTCTACAATTTTTTAAACAATAATTTTTAATCTCTAGTAAAATTTACCAAAATTGGGTTATGATGTTTTTGTTGCCTACTACCCATATACTTCCTCACAATAAAGGAAATTTGACAGTAACTACTTAATAACTCAGAGAAAAGGTTATTAAGTATAAGAAATCAAACTTAACTAGACTAAATTAATTATAGTAATTGAACTTTTTAATGAAAATAAGGTAGTAAGGAAATTGACTAAATCTTTTTAACACAAAAAAATTAGAACTTTATTTTTATCTGCATACAGATAGGTATAAGAGAGACACTGTGGAAGTAACACAATACTCAGTCTATTGAATGTTCCGAACATTATATACAAGTAAAATAACAAATTGGAAACCATTAAAATGAAAATAAAAAATATAATTTTCAAGTCATATTTTTTTTTGGAATCATGTATTATTGATGACCTATGGCCTGATGCTTTTTAATAAAATATAATTACAGTATTCTTTTAAACTATAAGTTAAAAGTAATAATCATTTACTGTCTCAATTTCAATGCAACTTAATGACTTTAAATAAAAATAAATAAATATTTTTTTATAAATACATTTTTATAATATCAGTGTAAGATCTGAACTTAAAGAAGCTAAACCTAGATCTGTCCATTTAGATTCAATTTCTTTTAGTGTTAGAGAAGAATCTCCATGGTCTGCTTCAGGGTCTGGTAATTCCATAGCTGGTACTTCAATCTCATTGTATGGCAGCTCATCAGATCTCCAAGCAGAATCTATAATTTCTAAAAGGCGTCCGTCTCTTTGTATTTGGCTATCCATAATTTGGTTTACTATCTTCTATTGGACTGACAATATTTCAACATTTCACCAAACGTCAGGAGATATAACACTTAGTTTGTTGCCTAGTAGGTTAAATTTGTATGAGCAAAGAGGTATTCTTCTCAGCTTCCACAAAGAGATAATGTTTATTTTATCAATTTCGTCCCCATTTCTTTACATATTGTTTAACTTTTGATATTGGTTAAATAAAAAAATACTATACTCCCGGTATTTATATGTAAAATACGTGACAATGAAGTTAGAACCCAGATTAATCCAAATGCAAAATTTGCATGTTTTATGGATACAGGAATAATAAAATCTGTGAATCTTACTTGAATTTTATTGTAGTTTATTAATGTTTAAGGAGAATGGGAGCAATTTACTATCGATTCCTGAGACCGAAAACCTTTCCTTTTTTTTAGTAGGAAGCTGATTTCTTTAACTTTGAGTAACTTATCTATGTAATATATAGTAAGGGCTATTCTGCTATACCCACGGGCTGATCTACGGGGGAGGGGCTTTCGGGCTGAAGCCCCTCCCCCAAAATGGTGAAACATAACCATGTTTTATCGAAAAAAATATTAAAAAATTATCTCTTAAGATATAATTATTCGTGTAATTACATTTAAAAGGGCTTTAGGAATCACTTAAACTCCAGTTCATATAGGTAGTTAGTTTCTTTCTTATTTACCAAAGTAATTATTGTTATTTTTATGAAAAAATAAGCTTTCGGGCTGAAGCCCCCCCCCAAAATTAAATCCTGAATCCGCTAGTGGCTATACCTGCTAGTAGATAGATAGAGTCCTGTGTAATCGAACTATAATTTACAAGACCGATGAGGTCATGAACTTCACATTATAGCAATATGTTGAGAGGGCTGAGCCCCCAAAACTGCAACATTGGGAGGCTCAAGCCCCGCGAGCCCCTAATAGTCGGCGCCTATGAATTATATTGAACGACGCCTACGGTTGGGACGTGTACTTTTGAGGAGGTTCACAATTACCAATATCTTGCCTCAATTATCAGTCTTAGAATGAATAAATAGAAAATTAACTTTTGCTAGGAAAACAAAATCGTACAACAAAACTATTCGCTACAAAACGCTGATTTGACATATGATGTAGATATGAAATTCTTGAAAAACTAAACAACACAGATTTGGACACGTCATAGACATACATCTTCAGGCACATTGTAGTACTAATCTAGGAAAACTATGAGTGGGGAAGTAAAAAACATGCAGTCTAGAGATACTACGGTGATATGAGCATGGCTTATTTTCCTAGGAAAAGGTACAAGGCCCAGACTTTCCATTTTGGTTGGGGGGGGGGGAGGATGTGGACCATATCCTCTTTCCTCCCCTCAAAAATCCTCAGGAGTTAATATTAGTTATTAAAATTATGGGTGATAACACTGTTCTGCATCAAAATTCTCCCTTTAACGGAAATGTTTGTTTATGTTTTGAGGTATGATGAACACGAATTCAAATGCAGAAAATCGCTATCATTTACCATTTCGTGTCAAATTTGTTTTGTGGGTCAACAAATAAGGTGTTAACACTACTACAATGTATTGCAACATAAAAAAATTCTGAGAACTCAAGTATTAAGATTCAAGAATTTTTTTGGCCACATATCCGCCCTCTATTTAAGGATCTGGAATTCAATGAATAATTTAATAAAAATGAAAAAAGAACTTGGTTTGCTTTTGAAAGCGTGTGTCAACAATTTTATGGCAACGAAAGAACTACAAATTACTAAGAAATTGTTTTTAAAAAATGCTTTTATCAAATAAGGCTATGCGTTAAATACAACATGTCATTAAAAATTTATTTTTTCACTTTCATTTGGATTTCTTCATTTTCAACTTGGGAGCAGTTTCAAATGAACATGGAAGACATTTTCATCAACATTTAGTCTAAAGGGAGATGTATAGCGATAAATACAATGAGAAAATGCTTGTGCTGACTAATGTTGTAAATTGAGACAGCTGATGAACACTATAAAAGGGGAAAGTATACACACTGACTAGGCGTAAAGTTATATTATGTTCAGGATTAAATAGTTTAAATATTATTATCATTCACAAGAAAATAAATAAACAAATGACGTAAAAAAACATGCTATTTCAGTTTTTCCCAAAGAACCTTAATTCCACCAAAATTGGTGCCTGATAGAATTTTTTAGGCTTCAGATTCGAACTCAGCACCCATGAAAATATAAATATCAGGAAAAATTTCTCAAGAGAGAAAAACCATTTTTTTTTGCAGAATAGTGTAATTAATAAAATCAAGGTAAGTATTGTGAAACGAGCTATATAATTTTAAATACATTTATTTATTACTACTCCTGGCGCTACAAATGTGGTCCTTGGTCTCCTCTAGAAGTCTTCTCCAGATAGTTCGATCTTGTACCGCCGCTTGGCAGTTGGAGATGTTGAGTAGGTTGCGGGCATCCCTAGCAATAGTGTCCTCCTATCTGTGACGAGATCTTATTCTTTCTCTTATCTGGTGGAGCATCCCATCCAGCAGTTTCCAGGGCATTTCTTCTTCCGGCATGTGTGCAACATAGCCAGCCCACCGTATATTTAACAACCTTTTTCTTCTTCGCCTTTCCCACAATGACATTTCTAGCGTCGAGGAGCCTCTATGCAGCACAGCCACTCTTCCCGGTCTCTGCTTAACCGCTTCATTTGGTTGAAGGATTTGCCTTTTCTACGTTCCATCCTCTGCATGAACTCTCCTGATATGAAACTCTGGGACGCCCTCTTGGCCTTTTCTCTGTGGATCGTGCCTCTGATACCTTTATAGGGTCTATATCCTCGATCATGTGGCAGATATGTCAAAACCACTTTAGTTGCCTGTTCACCAAAGTGGTTTTGAGTTCAGGCACTTCCAGCTATTCTTTTATAGTTTCATTTCTAATTAAATCCCTCCTAATAATCTACCTAATAAACTAAATTATGTCAGTCTCTCCATGAAGTTGGCAAATTTCCTTGTTTGTCCTCCGTCTCCAGTTCTCTCCAGTCCTTACAGGTTCAAATATTCGTCGGAGAACTTTTCGGAGAATATAAGAATTTCTCTCTCCTAATTACTTGTGAGGGTCCAGGTCTCTGATCCATATGTTAGAACAGGCCTCATAAGAGTTTTATATAAGAGGCACTTAGTGCGGCCGTAGAGGTAAGAAATACTCAAGTGCTTTCTGAGACGAAAACAGCACCTGTTGAATTGATGAATTGAACGCTGACTGGTTTCTACTAAGATCCTGTTTCCACAACTCACCAATGACGCCAGGTACACAAACTGGTCGACGTTCTGGAACATGAATTGACCCATTACTGCGGCTGTCGGTCCCCTGTCTCCGCTCCTGATCCAGCTCTCATGTACTTTGTCTTCTCCTAGTTTACACACATTCCCATATCCTCTGCAGCCTTTGCCAACCTGAGAAAAGCTTCTCTTTAGAACTGAAGGGATCTTGCGACGATATCCAAGCTCATTATGGATGGTTTTATTTGTAACAAAGTAGGGAGCATTGAGGATTTTACGAAGGATTTTGGATTGTAAGGATTGGATACGAGAGAAATTCGATGGTTTAGTGGAGCCCCATATCTCAACTCCAAGTCCAAATAAGCCTTATTATAGTCAAGTATATGAGTCTTTTGTAATTAATTGGAAGTTTAGAGCGTTTGTCCAGTAAGTGCTGTATTATCGAGAACGTCGAGCGGTTTCTTGTCGTTTAAGTCTAGTATGAGGATTCCAAGTTATTCGTTTGTCCAGGTGAAGTCCTAGGTATCGGATTTGCTCAACAGGTATTAGTGGAGTATTGTTAAAGGAAACTGTAGGACAGGAAGTCATTGGTTTACGACGAAGGGTAAAGGTAATTTGGTGGGATTTATTGGAGTTTATTTTAATTCTCCAGTTTTGACACCATTCTTCAAGATTTATTATGTGTGATTGAAGCATTTGGGATGCAATTGATGGGTCATTGTTTACTGATAGAATACATGTGTCATCGGCATATGGGGTGATGACAGTATTGGGGTAGGTAGGGATGTCAGCTGTATAAACTGTATACAGGATAGGACCTAGGATACTACCTTGAGGAACACCAGCGGACTGATCTTTGAATATAAACTAAAAGTTCAATAATAAGAACATAGAGCGTGATAAATTATTTGCGTACCTACTTCAAGGCCTTAGCTCAGCCATTTAGTTAACTCTCATTTTCTTAAATGATTTTAGTTTACATATTGTATTCATTCATTTAGATTAATTGTTATTGATTTTTTAAAAAATTATTTCACCTCGAAATATTTCACACCCTCCCTATCTTTAATAGGGGTGTGATCGCCTTCCTACCCTCCTCAAAGTCTGCGGCTACGATACAAAGGTTGAAGTTGCTGAACCACTTGCTTCTAATAGTGGAATGGAGGATGGCAAAACTATTGTGATGGAGTAAACCTGAAACTGAGTAGTTATCACAATCACGGAACCGAAACAGATGGAATAAGGAGATTGAGAAGACATCTATAGCGCTACTGAATGAAGATATATAAATTAATCGACCTTTTTTATTTATACAATTTTTAAGTATATATTTCTGGTTATGAATGCGGCTTAAGATTTATAGGGTTTAGGGGTCGATTTATGGACGTCGCACCACCATCCTATAATTCTCCTGCAAACAAAAATTAAATTAGAAATGCAATGAAAAAGTTTTAAAATATTCACTAATTATGTTTCTTATTTCTTACCAGTTATAACCAGGGTCCTTTCCACAACAGTACCATTTACCACAACATTCGGTGTTGACATGGCAGCAGAAGTTAGGCCGGCATTCTTTCACAGGTTGACCCCATGGCGTATCATCAGCAACTGTGGTATTAATCATAGGTCATTTGTTATTATAGAAGAGCTACTAATAATTTATTTTTTAACATAGATGTTTGAGGAGATGCAAAAAAGTCATAATTGCTATTTTGCGGATATTATTACTAATTGGAAATATAAAGGATATCCCGCAAGTTGAGGGAAATATTTGTAGGAGTGACAGACCACAAGAGCTACAAAAAAAAATATATATTTTAACAATGGTACCATTTTCTGCAGAAAAGAAGGAAATTTAAGTTATGTGTTTTTTAAAGTGTCACGTTTTTTGTAGAATAGCAAGCGATAACTAAAAATATATTTAAGTAATTAACAACCACTCCACAGTAAACTAGATCCAATTTACTTTAAACGAAAGTAAAGTTTGTTATTGTTAAAACCATTTAAAGAGGACTTTTGAGCCGGCAAACTAAGCTATGTTCTGTTTTTAAAAAATCATAAACCATCCTCCAACTATACTTCAGATATTCCATTTAAAAAAAAAAAAATTGAGATTCACCTCAAGTTGTATAAAACATTATGAGATTTGATATAGTCACCTACACTAGCGAATCCAGGATTTAATTTTGGAGGGGGGGAGGCTTCAGCCCGAAACCTTTTTTTCTCATAAAAATAACGTTTTGGAAAAACAGAAAGAAACTAACTACCTATATGAAATGGTGTTTAAGTTATTCCTTAAGTAGTTTTAAATGTAATTACACGAACAATAATAATTTAAGAGGTATTTTTTAATTTTTTTTCCCATAAAACATGGTTATATTTTTCCATTTTGGGGAGGCTTCAACCCGAAAGCCACCCTCCCTCCCCCGTAGATCCGCCCGTGGTCACCTAACAATATGCGCACTAAAAGTACTTGTATATCAGTAAACATAGCGACAATAAATGGTAGAAAAGCTTCATTTCTTTTTTCCTATAACTTGGTATGTATTACAATAAATATTTTTTTTTACTTATAAAAAATAAAAATAATGATTTTTCGATTATTTATCATCTAATATTATAAAAATTGAGTCTTTTTAAAAGTTCATTCAAAGTAGTATTTTTTCTGCTCTTAATTTTATATTTTCCGTAGATATGGTATGAATGTGGTCTTACTTCGCTATAAAGATTGTATATGTGATAGAATGGAAGCGGGGTATCTCTATGGGTGTGCACTGACTTCCAGGTCCTAGTTTCGACTCCGGCTGAAAACTGTAGTCATTTTTCATCCAACACTTTTTTAATTTTTCATCCCAGTCTAAATAAAGTGGGTACTCTTAATTAAATGATTATTTAAGGTGTAAAACCTGGCGGTTGAACTTGATTTCGGCTCAATCACCTCTGTGCACAACTGTTGGTCTTGTAACAGAACTTCCTCATGGGTGGGGTATATTTTTTCTATGGTGCAGAATTTCAGATTATCCAATAAATAAAAAATAAAATAGTGTTTATAAGTGACGAGATGGGTGTTTCAAGAGAGAGAGCTGAAATAACACGTAAGACTGCATTATAAAGACTGATCTATTCTTTTTTTTTCTGACCCTCTAGAAAACTTTATTATAATAATTACAATATACAATTATATTAACTAATAAATGTATATACAATAAACATTGCACCTTTGCTTACCCAAAGATATTTTAAGGTAAAGGAGTGATTATGGGGTAAGCATAAGTTACATTCTTGGGACTGGGGCCTTAATTTCCTCACTGGGCGTGGAGGGACGGACCCCTGCTTTTGTTGATCTATTTTTTTTTTCCACCCCCCCAGAAATTTATTTATTACATCCAAAATAAAATATATAAATATAAATATATGTACAATATTTTACAAGACCTCCTTTCTTTGCCCAGGGGCATTTTAAGGTAAAAAGGACCGAGGTAAGGATATGTTACATTCTATGGTCTTTGACCTCAATTTCTTCACTGGGAGTGGATAATCTATTCTTTTCGTTGCTCCTCAATATATGTATATACATCTAACAGCTGATATTAAACCCCTATTTATAAACGGCTGTTACCCCGGTCCTTAACTTTATATATATATATATATATATATATATATATATATATATATATATACTCATACAGTGAGTAGCTTAATATATGTGCTAGTAGACAGTGCTGAGACTGTCGGTGTGTCCCTGGCCTGATCGAAGCTCTATTTTTTTAAATTCTAGCTTTGAAGAGGATCCCATCGTTGACTAATAAAAAGAAAATACCGGGATCGAAACGTCAATAAACAGAAGTGACCTTATTCCCAATTAAATAGTTAAGTTCTCAATCAAACAAAATATTTGATCGTTCCCGAAAGTCAACAAATGCATACTTAGCGCCGCTCACCTCGCCAACATTTTTGCAGACACCTTAACTCGCCCAACCATCGTAGTCCCTTATTCCTAGGAATCTAAAGGTAACTGAAACAATCAGTTTTTAAAAATTTATAGAATTATTCCTAATCTTCAAAAAATTAAATATTTTTAGTTTTGTCTCCCTTTCCTTGCTTACACAGTTTTTCCCGAGTCGGGAGAGAGGGCGGAGGAATTATGCCGAGTAAAAGTCCCACTAGGCACCGGGATTTTAACTCGTAATTATTTGTTTGTCTTAAGACTTCGGATATCAGGTTGCCGGGCAACGCACGGAGCTGTGCCCGCTCGACCATCTCGCCCCGAAATTAAGTAATTAAATAATTTGACTTAATTTGGGTATTCGAAAAACTATTTATCTCATGTTGTAAATAAAAGCTTTTACTTTTAAAAACAGCTCTCAGATCTTCTCCAACTTCGCTTCTAATTGGGGGTTTAATTCGCACGAATCCCCAAACAAGACCGAAACGTCAAGATACTCCTCGTAGAATTCGACTACTACAACACTAGCTTGACAAAAACTCTAAACTTATAATTTAATAAAAAGCTCAATTACATTACCAATATTAGGCCTAGTTGGACATATCGAATTGAGCTTTAGACTCCACAAAATCATCAGATTTCTACCACAAAATCCTTCAAAATATCCTGAATGTTTCTTATTTGTTGCAGATATGGAAGGGCTAATAAAAGATTATAATTTGTTCTCACATTAGAATGTTCACATACCACTTTCTTCCAAACTATGTTCCTCTTTATTCTGTTCTGAATTTTCGAGAGTTGATAGACGTAGCAGTTTTAAAGGGACAAGACGGTATTCGCTGTCTTCAATAGCTTCATTTTCCTCTTCAAGGTATCCATTTACGGTATATGCTATAATCACTATTATAAATATACGCAGCATTCTGTTACTGATTCCAAAATTCCTTTGTTAGCTAATATATCAATTCAACCTGTTTTTAATCTTTATTGGTTATCTTAACTGTTTTTTTTTTTGCTAATCCAACCTTCGATAAATCACAGTTTCTCGAAGATACTGCCCTAATCCATGAACGAATGATAACCAATACCTCCATTTCATTCTAAACACATTAAATTGAATTTCACATGGATTGAATAGTTCACAGATGAGGGACTTTTTTATCTTTAGAGGCCGCAACAATTCTTTACATTTTACTGTTGTTGTTTTTATTTATCACTAAAAACACATACCAAAATATGTAAATTCAACTTAATTCTATTAATTTTCAAATATTCGTATCTTAAATAAAAAAATATCAATTAATTTTACCGCTAGATTAATAAATATCGAGGAAAAACAGGTTCTCCAACTATGGGGTAGGTATTGGTAGTCCATTTCTCAAAAACTTTAATAATTCAAAACTTATGTTTTATCAATAATTAAAAGCCTCAACTTGGAGATTTTAAGATAAACAACTAAATCTATTTTTAATATCGTCCTGTCTCTGAACCCACTGAATATGATTTATCCCATGGAGCCAAAATTCTTTATCCTGTTGAATAATAGTGCTTATTTTTGGTTTATTATTTAAAAAAAAAATCTGTAAAAAAATATAGACTGTAATGCTAATTTCAATGAAACTTGGCTGAAGACTTCTATTCGATGTCCTTTAAATTTATTAAATTTATAACATACTTCAACTAAAAGAAACTGGAAAAAAATGAGGGATGATATAATTAGATTTCCGAATAACTCCACTTTTTTGTTGATATTGCATATAGTTATTTAAAAGTCAACGAAACAATTCCCCCTCCCCAAAAAAAAAAAATTAGTACATCAGCTCAGGCAATATAGGCTATTTTCCTTAGAAGAAAAAAATATTTAGCCCAATAATAGGAATCGCCTTTTATTTATTTTCCTTTATTTTAGAAAAATAATGTTCCTTTTGATATATAATTATTTGGAAATAATAAACCATTACGTAATGATTTACAGTGTTTTTAATATGTTGAATTATCGTCGATAAGTGCCATTTTAATAATCCGTCCAGGGTCTAAAAGTATTCGAAAACGATATCTTGAGAAAATGATTACTTTTAATTTTGTGTTAGTAAGTAAATGAACCAGTATACATTTTAGCAGTTGTATATAATTCTACTTAGTATTGTTAATTTGCAATATCTTGTAGTTGAACTTAAATTTGCCAAGCAAATGTGTTGGCGTTAATTATATCTTCTTGAATTCCTGATATCTTCTTAACTTTTCAACAGATCTCTAGGCCACTGCCTTTTTAGTCGTCTTTGAGGCTCACCAGGTAACAGGGAGGAAGATAGAGATAGAACGAGTGGATTTGGATGATTGAGAGTAGAAGTGTGAAATGTTGTGTATTGTTGTGTATGTAGGATTTTACTTTTGGTATGTTCATGTCTTTGTGTATGGTGTGATTTGAAATAAACCAAGGAGCATTGACAATTTTACGGAGTATTTTGGATTGTGTGGTTTGAATTTTGTTGATGTGTGTGTGTTTTGCGGAACCCCAAAGTTCTGCTCCGTATGTCCAAATAGGTCTTAGTATAGTGGTGTAGATTAGTCGCTTGTTTAGTAAGTTGAGTGGAGATCTGTAGTCTAAAAGATGTGACAGTTGTTTGTATCGTCTGGTCAGTTCTTGTTTTTTTAATTTAGTGTGAATGTTCCAGGTGAGTTTTTTGTCCAAGTATA
Source organism: Nezara viridula (assembly GCA_928085145.1). Classification (NCBI taxonomy): domain Eukaryota; kingdom Metazoa; phylum Arthropoda; class Insecta; order Hemiptera; family Pentatomidae; genus Nezara; species Nezara viridula. The sequence goes on from OV725079.1 coordinate 15,085,391, forward strand.
GTCCGAGATACCGTACATGTGTTTTTGAGGGAACTGGTTTATTGTCTATTGTCACAGCAGGACACGAGATCTTCCTCAGGGAGAAGCTAACATGAGTTGACTTGCTGGGATTGATGTTAATTCTCCATTTGTGAAACCATTTTTCAAGGACGTGCAGGTGATTTTGAAGGGCTATTGAAGCGATAGTGGGATTTTTGTGAGAAGAAAGTATTGCCGTATCGTCAGCAAAGCTATAGAGAATGGTGCTAGGGTGCTCAGGGATATCAGATGTGTAGATAGAAAATAGAAGAGGGCTTAAAACACTACCTTGTGGTACGCCCGCAAGTTGAGGAAAGAAGGGAGAAGTAGAGGAATCAATAGTAATACAGAAGAACCTGTCAAGAAAGAAAGATTGAAGAATCAGAAAGTAAGTTGAAGGAAGGTGTGGTTCTTTTTTCCACAGTAAACCTTTGAGCCAGACGCTATCAAATGCTTTCTCGATATCTTTTTTTTCGAAGGCGACTGAGATACCGTCTACTATACGATGACACTGTTGTACAGTGGAATGGTAAGAACGAAAGCCGAATTGATGATTCGGAATAACTTCCCGACTTTCTAGGATTGGCTTTATTCTAAGAAGAAATAATTTTTCAAATATTTTGCCCATTATGGGTAAGAGTGCAATCGGACGATAAGAAGAAGGATTACTGGTAGGTTTAGAAGGTTTGTTCTTGAATTACAGATGACAATCCCAGAAGCCATTTGGAAAATATTAGTTAGAATTTCCGTTTTGTTAGCTCAAAACGTTTGAATTTAAACAACTTGGCAAATTTTATAGATATTGTATGTGATGAGAAATAAGCTCTGTTATCAGTCAGAAAACTAAGACGTGTATTTTTTATCCTAAAACTAAAATACTAACGCTCAACTTCAGCTTATTGCTATGACTTTGAGGAAGATTCTATCTAATTCCATTCACATTTAGGTACGTATATAGTTAATGAATAAATATTTTTTCTCATTGTATCATAAAATTTATCATTTGCGCTTTTAATTTTTTTTTAATATATCATTATATAAATAGTCAAAGACAAAATAGTTCAGTCCTTTTTCTCCTCTGTTTCTCAACCTAATTTCTTTTTTTTGTTTAGTTGCTACTGACGAGCTTTAGTATCATCAATAAGAAAAAAATCTGGCGCATGCAGCACACAACTTTCACTTACCTCTCTACTTTGAATAGAAATTATTTTCTGGCAATGTTGAGCAATTATAAAATGTTTGAAGTGCATTTTTAACGAAGCTACAGATTAAAGCTTACAGCTAACAAATCGTTAAGACCATTAAAATTAAAATCCCCTATTAAAGCAACGGTATGCAATAAAAACCTTGTTAATCCATTTGTTTTTGTAAACCACATAACTCCAATCTCTGAGTTATATATATTTTTATCTAGAGATATAAGAAAGTATTTTTAACATATTCAACCTATAAATGATGATGGATTGTAGGCCTATTGATTATTAAACTGTTATTTTACATTATAAAGTTTACTAAAATGATATTACGAGATTTTCATTGCCGCCCATAGAAATGTCAAAAGTTGACACACTAATTGTAATATCGTTTAGAGGCTTGACAACAGGTTCCAAAATATCTGTTTTAACTTCTTTTTCCCAAAATTGGAGCTTTGTGGTGCAATCAAAGCAAACTTCCAACCAAACCATAACTGAGGGAGGATGATGACCTCTTTCCATTCTTCCAATGACTTCCTGGGCTTCTTTAGAGCTGTATGCGTACACACGATCATTTTGGCGATTTTTTTCAATTTTTCTTTAATTATAAAATTGTTCTCATCGCTAAACAAACTATTTCGATGAAGACCATTGGTGGCCAAGGAGCACTTTGCATCTATCCACTCTATTTTTTTTAGGGAAGTAGTCAGCCTTTGTCCAGTCATTCTGTCATGAGATTCCCATTACCCGAGACATTATTTGTTGTTTTCGAATGGGATTCTGATTCGAGCTGGCACTACTCTCACTGCATTTACGGTTCTCACATTGACCGAACACGACACAGGTCGAGGTCTGTCACATACAGATAGAGTCTCATTATACCTATTTATAGTGCGGTACACGAACATACGGCTGATACCCAAAGGTTTCAAAGTGTTGAAAATCGCTGACCTACTTATCCAACTTTATGTAAGGCGATCACAGCTATTCGGTTTTCTTTATCACCCCACTCCATGTTAACTGAGCGAAAGAAAAATAATAACTAATTGGGATTATTATCCTGACATGTAAAGAAAATAACCTGATAGAGGTAAGGATTATCTAAATAATACCCAAGGACGTAAACAGTATTAACGATAGAACAAGGTATGTACAAAAATTAAAATAAACATAAGCAAAAAAACAACTAAATAATAATAAAGTGTTAATAATTAGAAAAAATAAAATCTTAAGGCTTATTCTTCAGCGAAAGAAACGATAAATCCATAATCAAGAACCGTGATAACGTAATAATCCAAAGACCAAAATAAAATGTAAATTCGTTGCTCAAATCTCCCTTTGGATAGCTCATGCACATTTCCGGATCCCCGATAACCTTAAGATTGATACCAATATCTGAAATAAAAAAAAGTTAAATTTATCATTATTATTTTGTAATTTTTATTCAATATTAACGATTACATAATAAGGAATTCCCAGAAGAATATCTGTTTTTTAACAGAGGATTGGCTGAACAATGGACAGTACCTACTCATTAGAATATGTACCCATAATATTTAGCCCAGATAATTAGACATGTTACCTTGCAAAATTTCGGGTAATTCAAATTTATTTTTTATATTGTTAGGTATGTAGTGAATATAAAAAATCCAAGTTTCCGTCCATGAAATCCTTGTGGGTTCGCTGCACTGCTTCATTGAAATTACGAACTTTTTTTGGTTTGGGGTAATCTCCGTTTTAGATAAAAAAATGGTTATATTCAATCTTAAACAACTTAAAATTATCTAACATTTTTGTGCATACATTTTTTTTTTATGCCCCTCCCCCCCCCCTCGGAAGAAAACTATCGAACCCAATAGGAAGCGAACTATCGAGCTTTCAAAATTTACCCATTTCGATCTCTTCACAATAGTGATCTTTTAGTTTTCAACGAAAGAATTCTCCATTTTGAAGCTCGTTCAGAGAATTTGGAGGTTTTCCTAGAGGATAATGACACCATTGACTGGAACGATAGACGGTAGTCGGGAGGTGTTTTGAAAATTATGTTACACGATGGACCAGACCCTTTTACCGTACCCCCTCTCTTCACATCTCCATAAATTGCATATAGTTGTGTTCCTTGTAGCTATTTATTAAAAAAAAAGCCAATGTTCCCATAAAACAACACTGCACTGTCCCAAAATGGCGTCCAAACATAGGAGATTGACGTTTTTGACTTGAGTTTGAGTTTTAGGTCACTGAGATTCGGTATTTGGCTTAATTTCGACATAATTATCCTTTTGTTAAAGCTGGGTAGTTAGAGAATAATGAAACAATATTAAATAATTAATATTAATTATTGGCTTTGACTATAAAAAACACTAGTGAAGTCAAGTTTTTAAAGTCGTTCAAACTATGTTGATAATCAAGCGTCATTTGTAAATAAACGGCAAACAATAAAAAAAACCGTTTTGAAATAAAACATCTGGAAGTTTATTTATTAAAGAACATTTAAAGTTTATTAAAGAACATCTTTTTTGTTTATACTAGTGATGGACTCAGCAATACTATGAAATACCTTAATGAAAATGGATACATCGATTCAGAGGTTACTGAGCGAATCGCTGCTGCGAGCAGGATGTTTTTTAGCAGTTAAGAAAGGTTTTCTAAACAGGAATGAGGTGGAAAAGACAACAGAAGTAGCTGTTTTCAGATCGACATTTCTTCCCATTTTAACGTACTCTTCAGAATCATGCACACTGACAAAGAAACATCAATCAAGGAAAAGCCAGAAATGCGATTCCTCCGAAAGATTGAGGGAAACACGAGAAGAAACAGAGTACGCAACACCACCATCAGGTCGAACCTCAATATTAGGCCGACCAATGATGTGATAGAAGATAATCGACTGAGATGGCTAGGACATCTTCTGCGAATGGAACCGAACAGAATAGCTAGCGAAACCTATCGATCTAAAGTAGAGGGCAAGAGAGTGGACGCCCTAGAAGGAAATGGAAAGATGAGCTGAAGAGCGACTTCCAGAGAAGAGGTCTTCAATGGAACGAAAGAAGGCGTCTTGTGGAAGACCGGCAGAGCTGGAGAAGGAAGAAATAAACTTCCTCCTCACACTGCTTAATGCGGTTCAAGAGGATCCATTATGATGATGATGATGAAGAATTATTGTTCCAGTAATTAGAGTTTTTACTTTCACTTACGTATATATGAAATATTTAGTAAGGGTAAGTATTGCGATCGTGAATTTTTTTGAATCTGAGTTTTCAACGGAAATAACATCTTGAGGTACTCTGAGTCCAAATAACCAAGTCTCGAAAAATGGTCTGTGTGTATGTGAACACTAGCTCGAAAACGAAAAGTCGTACGAAACTGATATAATGTATTTAAGATAGGTATATGCCTTAGATGTCCTGGCAACTTTTTCCTTAAAATCGGCTAACCGGAAGTGCCACTTTATAGCAAAGCTGAAAAACATTTTTATGATTTTCTCAAAAACGCCTCTAACGATTTTGATTAAACTCGGTGTATCATTGTATAATTAAGTGGTCTTTAATATCAATCAAGTCTTATCCCCGTTGATGTCACTTTATGGGGCTTAAATGCCCAATGTTCATATGCGTCTTCCTCTAAAGTACTTTTAATATGGTTTATTTTAGATAATTAATCATCTCACATTATTAAAAGTTACGGTTTGGTAATTGAATAAAGGAGAAAAAAATAAAAATTCTTATCCAGGTCGAAAATGAATCTTTGTAAATACTAGTCAGAAGATATGCGTACAATATATCGTTGGAAAGCGGAGAATTTTGGAAAAAACAATATCTAATATAGAAAGTTTTAAAAGGTAACGGAGAGCTGCGAAAAAATTATAAATAATAATATTTAAAACTAATATTATTTAACGTAAATCACATGTTTTCAATGAAATTAAATGAAATTTTCTAACTATATGCAAACTTTTAAATGTTTTTCTAAGATCGATTTAAAGTATTTAAAATCAACCGAATCAAGCCAATGTCATTGTTTAAAATACTATTTGATTGCACTTGTGTGAAAGAAGAAGTGAAATATAAAAATATTTCATGGATATGTTTATAACCTCAAATATATTTACTATAGAGTATTAACTCTAGATAAGATATTATATTCAAATAATTAGGTATCTATCGGCCGTTTATCCCAAAAAATCAAAAAGTGACCTTTTAGAAAATTAAATTAGGGAATAATTTGATGCATTTTCCCTTTGTGAAATCCCAACATTATCCACTTACAATTAGTGAAACAACTTTTGACCTATCCATGGCAAGGCAATGAAAATCTCGTATTTTGGTTTTAGTAAACTTTACAATGAAAAATAACAGTTTAATAACTAATAGTTAGTGTTGCCCAAATGCGAGTCTTGGTCTTGCATACTCAGTCTTGGTCTAGGTCTTGGTCTTGCGCAAGACTCACGTAACAGTCTTACAGTTACCTATTAGCTTATTACTAGAGAGATATTACTGTAAAATTTTAGATATGAGATACCTAACTAAGACTAAATGAAAAATTAGAAGAGTTAAATGCAAAAGTATATATATATATATATATATATATATATATATATATATATATATATACTGGTATTTTTTACCAGTTTTTGTGTTGGTCTTGCAACAGATAGATGGTGTTGGTCTTGGTCTTCCGAAGTGCCAAGACCAAGACCTATTTTGGGCAACACTACTAATAGTCCCACAATCCATAATCATTTATAGTTTAAATATTCAGATATACTTTCAAACCTCTGTAGACATATATGAGCCTTTCGGTTGACAGAATGACTAACTCCAATTTCAACATTCTTTATTATTAATTTTAGTGATGTTTCTAGTGGCAAAATTTATACATTTGTTCACAGTTCTATATTTCAACTCTGCAATCACCTACTCTGGAATCAACTTAACTCACTGTAGAGATATAACTTTTCAACTACAAATATCACTAAAATGACATCACTCAAAAATGTTGAAATTGGAGTTAGTTATTCTGTCAACAGAAAGGCTCAGAGACTGAAGTTGTGTGGTTTTAAAAGCAGATGGAGTGACTAGATTTTTATTGACAACCGTCGATGTAATAAATAGACTTTTTGTAATTATAATGGTCTTAATGATTTGTTATCTGTAAGCTTTAAGCTTTAGCTCCTTCAAAAATATGATAATAGCCAAGCATTGCCAGAAAATAATTTCGTTGCGCGCACCAGATTTTTAATTTTTTTTTTGCCTTAATTAAAAATTAATACTATGAAAAATATTATTATAATGTTTAATTTATTAATTTCAGTTTAATAATAGTTTAATTTATCAGGTTGCTCGTATTTTATTACTATATACGATATAAACCTTTTTTAAAAATTGAATATTGGATCTAAAATAGTAAGTTCGATTTTATTTAAAAAATTATAACTGAGTGAAAAATTATGGTACTCATACATTTACTTAACTTTCACTGTTAGGTGTTGTATTGGAAGACAGATGTAGAAAAACTCAACTTGATAATTTTAGTTTCTATTTTGGTTTGATATCTGCAATATTTCCAGAGTTTGGTAGATTTTTCCCAAAACAATATTTTTTGTCAGACTGTTATAATAATACTATTTTTATAATTTAGTATTTATTTGACCGCATCCCCCGATCAACTCCTTCATATTTTTTGTCGAAAAATAAATTCAAAATCGCCACAATTGAAAAAGTGTTAACCTTAAAATGTTTTTAACTTTAGTTTTGAATTCATCATCAACACTAGCGGATTCAGCATTTAATTTTGGGGGAGGGCTTCAGCCCGAAAGTCTCCCCCCTCGTCTTATAGATCCGCCTGCGATCATTAATTAGAGAATTACTGGTAAAAAAAATAATAATATAAAAATCCAAAATGTCGAGTAGCATTGTCCGGGGGAGTTTCATATGGATCGACACATCGTGAATACTTAAAAATATATTTTAACACCTATAATTCGATACACGGGCGGATCTACGGGGGGGGGGTGGGCTTTCGGGCTGAAGCCCCCCCCAAAATGGTAAAATGGTAGTCATGTTTTATCGTAAAAAATATTAAAAAAATATCGCTTAAAGTATTAATGTTTGTGTAATTACTTTTAAAAGGGCTTTAGAAATCACTTAGACACCATTTCACACAGGTAGGTAGTTAGTTTCTTTCTTTTTTTCCAAAGTAATTATCGTTATTTTTATGAAAAAAACAGCTTTCGGGCTGAAGCCCCCCCCCCCAAAATGAAATCCTGGATCCGCTAGTGATTCGATAAATATACTCTTGGTTATTTTGAATAAAATTTTATCGGTTCAAGGCGGTATTTTAATCATATGTAAATAAATATGATTTCGTTTGCCTTTTTTAACACGAGGATATTTATAACTCATAAATTTTACGTCATAGGTAGTCTGGGTTATATCAGTCATTTATTTTCTTTTGTTAAGAATGGAGATAAGTAGTCTTTAAAAAATACTTCAGTGTTTAATAATTGGTTTAACGTTTCTTAGATATTATTATTTACGAACTCCTCTTTACCTGATCTAGTTAATCGTTTTGTTTCTCTTTCTTTCAGGTTCGATTTATTCGTCTATATCAGAATTCTACCTCCAAAAATGTGATTTAAGAAATATATAGCTAGTCAATAATATTTAAACCACACTTACTTCTCAAGAGCACTCAACCGTTTCCGATGACATTTTAGGGGTTTGCAGTTTTTGGTTGTCCTTTATAACGCTAACGATTTCATATTATTTGCATATTTTGTCACGAAATTCTTTTTTTTTTTCTGCAAGAATAAATTTATATCCAATTCCATACAAATAACGTTTTGGTAATTTTCTGTTAAAATTTTCTTTTTAAAAAACTATTATTAATAACTTTTAAATAACAGAATAGTACAAACATTTAGAACATTATTCTTCAGATTTTTTTGGTTTGGTTTATTTACCTATTTATATCGATACTTTAAGGCGGGAAGGTAGAATTAGTAGGTTGAATGGTGGGTACATATACCATAAACAAAAATGTAAATTAAAATAAAAATAATCATGCGCTTTCATACAAACAAATAAAAAGGTTTTCATTATTACAAATACTCCTTAAAATATCCAGGTTGTTACATGATTCAATTTCGTTATTTCAGAAACAGAGCATGTGACTGACAATTTTGAAAACCACAAAAAACAAATTTTAAACTGTAATGTTCATAAACAAAAGTCTATAAGAAATATAACGAAAACAATTAATCTCATACCATGTTCGTAATGTGTTAAACGGTGTGTCTACAAACAATGTGGCCTGAAAAGTCTCAACTCAAAATCTACAAAAATTACACATGTAATGTTTTCGATTCAATTATACAAAATAATTATAATCTTCCTTTTGAAGTTTTTATCTGTTATCATTTATTTAAATATTAAAAAAAATATATATATCAGCCAAGAAAGCTAAATTATCGCGGGGAATCCCCAATTGGACATCTCTAACTTTGACCCCAGAAAAGATCTAGATGGCTGATCAAACATAATTTTTATAGACGCCTTTCCTGCCACAGATTTACAACAGTGATGCTTCTTCCAGAGTGGTACATGTGATTAATACTTTATACAATATCAAACTTGTTTATAAGTCTTATCCATTTTTAAGGTAACCTTTGTTATTTGTATCAAATGCCGTTAAATGTTGGAAGCCATTCTTTATTAAACATGCCAATTTTTTAGTACTGTTTTAGTGAGTTTCAACGTTTTAAGCAGCTAGAAAAGTAACAAAAATGACTACTGCAGATCCTTATTCTTTTCTTAAAGACTTCTTGGCTGGAGGAATATCTGCAGCAATAGCCAAAACTTCTGTAGCTCCTATAGAAAGAGTGAAATTGATCCTTCAAGTTCAACATATATCTAAGCAAATGGATCCAGATAAACGTTACAAAGGTTCTTGATTTTATGTTTGTAAACACCCATGTGTACATATATCTGTTTTTACTATAATCTAATCTAATGTTTTTATAATTTTGTCTTAAGGGATAATCGATGCCTTCGTAAGGATACCCAGAGAGCAAGGTTTTCTGAGTTTCTGGCGAGGAAATTTTGCCAATGTGATTCGGTACTTTCCAACCCAAGCATTGAATTTTGCATTCAAGGATATATATAAAAAGATATTCTTAGAGGGGATTGATAAACATGAACAATTTTGGAGATATTTTGCTGGAAATTTAGCATCTGGTGGTGCAGCAGGGGCAACATCACTTGGTTTTGTTTATCCTCTTGATTATGCCCGAACGAGGTATGTTATTTGCTTCTAAGTTTTAGAATGAATTCCAAGTAATATTAGATTTATTTCAATTTAAGTAACCCTATTGCTTCCTTATTTCTCATTATCTCGGATTCAATGCCTATCACTAATATTTTTTTAATGATGTAGAGATGGTTGACTGTTGATATAATATGAGAAGGAGTTGATCAGGGGGAGGGGGGCGGTCAAATTAATACTGAATTAAATAAGTAGAATTATTTAATTTTTGCCGACGTTTCGACTAACTTAGTAGATCTTCATCAGGGCGTAGGATGTAGCACTGCGGGAGGCAGTTGAAACACTGGGCAATGTACAGAACTTGTGAGGACCATTTAATGACTTAAATAGTTATGGCCAGAGAACATAGATTTGAAACTTTAATATTTTTTTTAAAATGACATTTGCAATTATTACCTGAATGGGGTTCAAACTGTGTACCTGTGTATGTAAAAGAATAAAATTTAAAAAAATAGTTTCAAATCTATGGTCTCTGGAAATAACTATTTAAGTCGTTAAATGGTCCTCACAAGTTCTGTACATTGAGGAGTCATCTTCCAAACCTTCTAAGCACCGTGAAGCCCAGTTCTCATCTAGGCATCCAAAATTTTCAGTAGTGTGTTACCAACTTCTTCACGTTGTTTAGAACACTTGGAAGATGATCCCAATATACAGAACTCGTGAGGACCACTTTTCGATTTATCTTGTTAAGGCTAGAGACCATAGAAATAATTAAATCATTGTTCTTTAGGAATTTGCAAGAGATAGTTAGTACTTATTGGTTTTTTTATTACTTTTAGTTATCTATTTGTATATGGTTTGATTATCATTGCAGGCTAGCTGTGGATGTTGGCAAGGGACCTAGCGAGCGTATATACAAAGGCTTATTAGATTGTATCGTTAAAACATTTAAAAGTGATGGAATAGTTGGGCTGTATAGAGGCTTTATTGTGTCAGTGGAAGGAATTATAATATACCGAGCTTGCTACTTTGGCTTTTATGACACTATTAAAGCCCATATGCCTGGTGAAATGAAGAATACTCCACTCATCATTGCCTTTCTTATAGCTGAGGTATTTTTAATTTAGATGATATAATTCTATTAGTAAAATTTGAATAAACTTATTTGTATCCTGTATTGAATTTGATTATTTTGACTTTGTGGTGTTTAAAATAATGAATGACATCTGCCATCTCCAGGGGTGCCCGGAAGGATATTTTCGGAGGGGGGAGGGGCATATTTTGACTGGATTATGAAATTTTGAAGGTGGCACATTTCGACGGGGCTAATTTTTGGAGTGAGAAGTTTCAAAATAGAGAACTAAAAGGAAAACGTCATAGAGATCACAGCAAGTACAATTGTATATGATCTAATATTTCTCTGATCCTACTTTTGCTTGCGCTGTTTTTAAAAATAGGAGAGTAATACAATTTTTTTTGTATGGTACAGATGGTTCACGCGCCATCGACATTGGGAGGGGGAGAATGGGCACCTCTGGCCATCTTTCATGATTAGGATAAATGTTTTATTTTTAAGGTATTATTATGTATCACTGTGATAGAACTTTTTTTCAATAAGATCTCGTATCCTATTATGAATGTATGTATTTAATTTATTTTTATAATATTCTAATTTTGTAATTAACAGTTTAATTTTTTATTGAATAAAGAGATGGTCTGGAATGGTGATAACAAAATAATAAAGAATACTTAAAATAGTGGAAACTATTTAGGTCTATGCTTAATAAAATAGTTTCCAATATTTTAATTTTTTTTCTCTCATACTACGGTCCAATATTAAGTATTCAAATTTGTTTTTTGTAACTATTGTTAAAGTAAATTGAAAAAAATTATGGATGACAAATGAATAAATAAATTTTATTTCCTAATATATTTTATAAACATATGTTTTTTATAGCTTATCTTTATTTTCTTTAACTCTAACATATGCAAATTTAAAAACAAAATAAAATAAAATTTAAATGGTTTGTTTTAGTATCTTCAAAGTGTTATTAATTTATTGGGGAAAAGTGTTAGAAAAATATTCATTTACTTTCTAAAATATATATGAAAATTAATTTCCAATATTTTTAAATCAGTATTAAAATTTGACTTTCAAAAACTGATACACATCTCCCTCCGAAAAAGATAAATAAATGAAAATTTTTTTAATGTCTAAAGGAAAAGCCACTTACTTCACAAGTGATAAAAAAACAAAAAAAATTATTTTAATTAGACACAATAATTGAGAAATATTGATTTAATATTTTTTATTTTATCATTGAATTATCACATTTGTACTGGACAGGCAAAGACTATCATAAGAAGATGTATTTTATATTAATAATAAAAACTAATTGAATACTTGATGGTTGACCGTGGTGTATTATTGAGTAAGAAGGTGGTGGTCAAAAAGACTAAAATAATGAAAAAACTATTTTATTTAAAGCCAACATGTCGACCTGATTTTGCAGATCTTCAGAGCAACAAGATACAATATACAACAGGAGTCCAAGATGCAAAAGGCTATAGAAAAATGTGGAAGTTACACAATGCTTAGATAAAAAATATAAACAATGTGAATAAACTTGTAAACAGTGTGAACAGAAAGTACATAGAAATATTAAGAACAATAAACTATATAAATAGAGTAAACAAAGTAATTGGAAAAACATGGGGAGGGAAGGGAGGAGGAGAAGGAAACGCATGGGAAAAATAGTTGACCTGGTTTGGAGGATGGTGAAGGTAAGTAGTAAAACAAAACATAAACCAGGAAATTAGTTCATAGATCTTACCTCCATCATCTCCCAACCAGGTCAGCTATTTTTCCCATGTGTTTCCCTCCCCCATGTTTCCCCAGTTTAAACCGGAATTCCATACTGCTTGCAACCGAAGTCTCTATATTTTTATTTTTTTATATATTTCATTTTTCTTTCAATCTTTTCCAAAGTTTTGTAGGATTATATCCATCGTTGCCTATATTATCCATTCTCCTTATAACATTCAATTGTTTTCCTATTCCCAATAATTATCACCATTTATTTACTTCATTTTAGGCTCTTGTTACTTAGTTATGCTTCGTTGACTCTGATAGCTTATTGTTCTTAATATTTTTATGTTCCTGATATTCACTCACACTGTTTATAATTTTAATAAGTTTATTCACATTTTTTATCTAAGCATTATGTAATTAACTTCCTCATTTTTCTGTAGCTTTTTGTATCTTGTTTGTTTTATTCCTGAAGAAGACCTGCAAAGTCGGGTCGAAATGTTGGCTTTAAATAAGTTATTTTAGTCTTTTTATTATATTTTATTATTTTGAATAGGTTTTTAATTAATTGTTATTTAAACATAAATTTATATATTTCAGGCGGTTACAGCAACTTCGGGTATAATATCTTACCCATTCGATACAGTCAGGCGGAGGATGATGATGCAGTCAGGTTTGCCTCCCGATCAGCGAAATTACAAAAATACTGCTCATTGCTGGGTCAAAATCGCTAAAGATGAAGGTCTTAGTGCATTTTTTAAAGGAGCTTTGTCCAACGTTATTAGAGGAACTGGAGCAGCCCTCGTTCTTGTTCTCTACGATAACGTTAAAGCACTTTTGTTTGGGATATAGGATAAACGAAATGCATTGTGAAATTGCCATGTGACTATGTATGATTTTGATTATGTTTTTAAGATTGTGGAAAGTACATTGTTAATAGTTCCTAGAGGAATTTTATTTCTTAAATTTGCTTATTTTCTTCCATTTTCTTTGCCCCTCCTTTATTTTTTTTTATTTTATACCTGCGATACTAAGCATTTTACTTTTATATTGTTTGTTCAAACTAAATGTTTGTGTAAATAAGCCCGTTCTTTTCCTTGATTTGTGTTATAAAATATAATCAAATGATTCTGGTAAATCTGTTTTGTTTTTTATGTTTTATAATAAATTATTTTTATTTACGTTTTTTGTTTATTTAATTAATTATGAAGCACAATTAATCTTGGGTTTAGAATTTCTTACATGTCATTTCACTGTTCATGGTATTAAAATTAAGATTGCTTTGACCAATTATTTTATTACATAGGTCATTTGTTAATACAATTTAATATAAATTAAATTTATATTATCAATGTTAATTTTGTCTAGTATTGGGGTATTTGACAATAAGGGATAGTCGACATTGCCACCTACTGACGGTTTGGAGACTTAAGCAATCTGGTTGTTCTTTATTATAACATATTAAAATATACTAAATATTCCTTATGAATGTCATATTAATAATTATAAGTAGAGTTAATAAATGAGGTTATATAAACAACAATTTAAGTATTAGTTCTATTGATGTTTAATGACAGGACTTAAGTAAGGTATTTATAAAATAAACTATGACTATAACATTTTAAGAAACATAACACATTTAAATCATATAGCAAAAGTATATTTTAATAGCATTGTTAGCAACTTATACCACAAATACCCTGGTTTATGTATCAAGTTGAACGAATATCTGACTAGTAATATTTTAAAATCTAAAGTAACTTTATTTATTGATTCATAAATTTAATTTAGATTCTTTGATTTTAAAATTTATTGTTGATTTATCATTTCATCACATTGCTTTGGCACAACATTAAAAACTCTAGCCTTTAAGATATTAAATTTTTTCTATTCCTTAATGAAAGAAATATTATAATTTATATATCTCTTAGTAAACACGAGCCGAAGTATGCCTTGTTATTGTTGAAGGTTTCTGTAATAATTTCTAACTAATGAGATTATCGTCATAAATAAATTTAATAAGTTTATTATGACTATATTTTTTTCTCATCTGTAAGAGTTAAAATTAATATTGTAGAAAAATTGAAGTGTAATTGTACTATAGTATGGATTAAGTTGGTTATCAACCAAAAGAAAATCAAAGTACCTTCAAATTACATTATTTTTTTTCCAATACATCATGCTCAATGTATCTTTATTTATATGATACTTAATATTATCGATCAATTACTTTTCAACATTATGTAAATATAAGATGATTCATGACTGGTGAAAGACAGAATTTAAACATAGCTTTTGGAGTGATGTCACCATCCTTAGTCCTCGAATACTCCATTCTCATCAGAGCTTAATATTGTGACTTTGAAGATGAATATTTTATGAACCATTGATCAGTAGAAAACTTGTTCTCATCTAAATGTTTTGTAATAAGTGGTGAATAATTGGAATAGAAAAAATAAAAATACCCCATTAAGCAGGGATGACCAGAGAAGAGGATCATGATTTACAAAGATCTGCTGGATAGGAGTGTCCAGAAGGGGGTTCCATGGTGCAGGTCGTGCCATCAAAATTTTTGAGGGAACATTTTGACGGGTTTTTGAAGTTTTGAGGGGAGCGAATTCGGCCCTAAAGCTCCTCCCCCCGTAGATCCGCCCGTGACTCCATGGAATAAATTATTACACAAGTCATTGATATTGTGCTAAGAAAACATCGTTGGGCAACAACTGTCGACCATTGGAAGTAATAGGAATAACAGCCATAAAAGTTTGTTTAAAAGAGAAAAGTTTGTAATTACTGAAGGAGTTTTGTTTCCGCTCAAGTGATAGTCAACATGCCTTTCCAAAACCACACTGAAAGTTCGGGATGTGGTACATCTCGCGTAATATCCATACAAATATTTTATTTACCATATTCCTTTTGATGTCGTATAAGTAACATTTCAAGAAAATCTGTCTAACTTGATGGATTATTACTTAACTTGAACGTTTTTCAAAATTGGAACCATCTTCCTTTGAAGACAGATTCCTGGAAAAACTCTACACTGTCAAATTTAATTAAAATGATCCAGGAGCCAAGTTTATGTGTTTTGGTAGGTGTCTGGTGAGAGCATAATGGATGCTATTAATATTAAGGAAGAACACTTAAAATTTTTTAAGATTGATTGATTCTCCCACGTAATATATATGATCATTAGATTTTGGTTTAACAACATTTAATTCCTGGATTCATTGTTTCGAATGCTTTTTACAACTTAACCATTTGTGGACCCAGGCTTTAATTTTGCGGGTTTCACCCCAAAAGCTTCATATATATATAAAAGTATAATTACTTAAGAAAAAAAATAAAGAAACCAACTAACTTCATGGAATGGTGTTTAAGTGAGTCTTGAAGTGAAGTTAAATGTAATTACACGAACAATAATACTTTTAGAGATAATTTTTACTTATATATGAAATATATAGTAAGGGTAATTACTTTCACTCACCTATATTTGAAATATATAGTAAAGGTAAGTACGTGAAAATGTTCGTGTCTGAGTTTTCAACAGTTAACGAATCGGAGGCAGTGGAGTCTTTATAAGTAATGCTTTTATTCATAAAGTTACAAATGGCATCTAAAATACAGAGTAATATACTATGGGTTGACTACATGAGTTCACTCCAGGTCTCCTACAGTAAAGGGTATGACATCAAGAGAATTAACTACATGAGTGGTTTGGTCTTAGAAGGATGGGGGTTATATACTCAGGAATAGTAGGGGGGGGGGGTGAATCAATTCTGGACGGTCTAGGAAGCATGTAAATGAAGTTATAACTATTAAGAATTGATATGAAGTCTGTGAGGAAGTGCTCTTTTGTTGAAAACGGTTATTGTTCCCTAAGTCTTGATAAGTGTCTTCTGTCCAGTCAGTACATTCTAGATAATTATTTCTAAGCTATCAGAGATAGCTTGACCTGGCTATCTAGGGCTTTGTGCTTTTATGATTTGAGCCGTGAGAAACTAAGAGATAAAGCATGATTCACCAATTGGTTTATTTAACAAAAATAAAAGTTAAATTAATATTATTATTATTATTGTTTGTTACGGATTAAGTCCATTCAGTAAATAACGGAAATACGTGTTTTGAGGTCTCCTGAGTCCAAATGACCAAGTCCCACAAAGTGGTCTGTTTGTGTGTGTGTATGTATGTATGTGAACAGTCTAGCTCAAAAATGATAAGTCGTAGGAAACTGATATTACGTATTTAAGATAGGTATGTCTTAGATGGTACAGCAACTTTTCCCTTAAAATCGGCTAACCGGAAATGTCACTTTATATTAACGGTGAAACACATTTTTACAATTTCAAAAACGGCTCTAACGATTTTGATTAAATTCGGTGAAGCCCCTTTTCAGGTGCCATTGTATAATTAAATGGTCTTTAGGTCTTATCCCCATTGATGTCACCTTTACAAAGCTTAAACGCCCAATGTTCGTATATGTCTTCCTCTAAGTACCTTTAATATGGTTTATTTAAAAAAAACTCTCTTTTATTGACAGTAACTATAAAAAATGGCTAAATATGAAGTTTGAAAGAATATTATTATTTGAAACTGGAGAAAAATGCTTATCCAGGTTGAAAATGAATCTCCGACAATAACAGTCACAAGGTATACGTATAAATACATCGAAAGCGGAGAATTTTAGGAAAAAGTAATATTAAATAAATAAAGTTGTAGAAGGTAACGCAGAGTGACGAAAAACATATAAATAATAATTTCAGAAAACTAACATTATTTAATGTAAATAACATTTTTCCAATGAAATTTTCTTACTAAATGTCAACTTATAAATTTTTTTCTAAGTTTGAAAAAAAAAATATTTAAAATCCACCAAAATATGCCAATGCCATTGTTTAAAATATTATTTAATTGTACTCCTGTGAAAGAGGAAATAAAATATAAAAATATTTCATGGATGTGTTTATAACCGTAAATACTTTTGCTCTGGTTTAATAACTCTAGATATGATATTATTTTTAAATAATTAGGTATCTGTCGAACGTTTATTCCAAAAAATCACCAAGTAACCTTTTAGAAAATTAAATTAGTGAATAATTTGATGAATGTTGGACAATCCCAACATTATCCACTTACAATTAATGTGACAACTTTTGCCCTATCCATGGCAGACAATGAAAATCTCTTAATTTCATTTTAGTAAATTTTACAATGGAAAATAACAGTTTAATAACTAATAGTCCTACGATCCATAATCATTTATAGATTAAATATTCAGATGGACTTTCAAATCTCTATAGGCATATATGAACCTTTCGGTTGTCAGAATGACTTACTCCAATTTCAACATTCTTTATTATTAATTTTAGATATGTTCCTAGTGTCAACATTAATACCTTTATTAACAGTTCTATATTTCAACATTACAATCACCTACTCTGGAATCAACTTGCTCACTGTATAGATATAACTTTTCCAACTAGAAATATCATTAAAATGACATTGCTCAAAAATATTGATATTGGAGTTAGTCATTCAGTCAACTGAAAGGCTCAGAGACTGAAGTTATGTGCTTTATAAAACTAGATTTTTATTGCCTACCGTCGATATAATAAATAGACTTTTTGTAATTTTAGTAGTCTTAATGATTTGTTATATGTAAGCTTTAAGCTTTAGATCCGTTTAAAATGAATTTAAAAAAAAATATAATACCCCATTGCCAGAAAATAATTTCTATTCAAAGTGGAGGGGTAAGTGAAGGTTGTGTGTTGACCGTACCAGATTTTTACTTTCACTTACGTATATATGTAATATATAGTACGGGTAAGTATTGCGATTAAGAAAATTTTTTTTAATAGGAAATGGTTATATTTAATCATTTTGGGGCGGGCTTCAGCCCGAAAGCCCTCTCCCCTCGTTGATTCGCCTGTGTGCTTAGGTATTAAAAATAAATAAATGTAAGACTAGTATTGAAGAAGATTAGGTGCAAATCAAAGGTTTAGGTGGCCGACGACGATGGAGATAGGAGCACAAATTGCTCGATTTGGAACAATATGTGTTCGATTTCTATCTGGTTGGTATGTATGTATCTTCGTTTTCCCGGGAAATGGTTCTTGGCTTTTCTACCTTGAGCCAGCAATCTTGATGTGATTAAGACAAGGAGTTGACTAACAAAAAGATCGAATTCTCGAATTTACAAGGGACTATGATCCGGAATATGAACTATGATTAAAGTCTGAAAAGGTGATGTATGGATAGTTTATTTCAACCAATGGTGGAAACACTGCTCGCCATATCTTAGGCAACCCTGAACTGAATACTATTTTAATATGACTTTTTATACAGCATGTATTTTAAGTGCCAATTTTTAGTGTTTTTTTTCGCTTTTTAGTATTTTTTTCCACCTACCTGAATAGTTAATTGGCAATCTTCAATTGATAACTGGAAGCAAAAGAATACATCGATTGAAACATCGATGTATTTGTCACACCCCAGGTTACAGCCTTGTTATCTTTTATCAAATATCTGGTACATTTAATTTTTAAATTCGTAGAATAAACCTTTTAAAGGTACATCGGTTTATTTAGAAAACTCTACTGTGAGTGCTATTTAATTTCAGCAGCAAATAATGGCATCGGTTGCAGAGCCATTAACTTTAGCTAGAGGTATCATATTTTTCAATTATTTAGTACAACTTTTGATATTCTATTAAGTGCTCAATGATGAGTTGATACAAATGATTTTTTTTTACTCTTTAGATGTCGCCAGAGCCGTGGAATTACTGGAGAAACTACAGAAGAGTAAGCAGTTAGCTAATTATTTAACTATCATTTATTTTTTATGATCTCCAATACATCTTGGATGGTTTGTTTGGTACTAGTAAAGATTTGGTATAATGGCTGGTTTCCTGATGTCTTTGAGCACACCGTAGATTGAATCCTGAAACAATCTGAATGTGTCAGAATGTATATATATAGAGGACTGATATTCAAACCTTTGTAGTAGAATGTCTATGTAGCTTTGCTTAAGTTAGCGTAACAATTCTCTTTTTATTATTTATAAATAATAATATGAACTGGCTCTTCATAATATTTTTTATAGTTGAAACTTTTTCTTATTTCTGGAAAATATCAAAATGGATATACTTTTTTATATTTTAGACCAACGATCAATAACATCCTCTGTATTCTTTTAGATTATAAAGGACAATTTATTACACTGACTTAAGAAATTAAATTTATAAATCTTCTGCAATCAAAATTAAATTTATATTTTAAATGCTTTTCTATGTATCCTACCATGCATAATTAATAGAGATTATAATAATTTTATATTTCTAACATCATAATAAAAACACATTTTTTTCAGTTTTTCCTCAGTAAATCACTTTCTGTGTATTTTAAGGAAAAAAATGTCTTGAATTTGTATATGAACATGACTCAATACTCTACTACTTTTCACATTCTTCTGGCTGCTGTTATTGTGCTCAAAGTGATCTCGAAACCACCCACTATCTTATTGAAACAAGCACAAGATCTCATGATCACACCGTAGATAAAATTGGGGTCACTTCTGAGAGTTGACTGAACCGTCTGCCAAGGCATCGACTTCAACTGAAAAGGGCCCACTGTAGGGTTGTTTATTCCTTTTGAGCAACCAGAAGTCGCAGAGATATAATTAAAGGGGGGTTATACTATGAATTCGTAATCAATCCCTAGCTATTCTCCAAATCCCATTTAGAGCATGAATATGGGATCTTGGACCTCACATAAAATTGGAGTGACACTTGTACAATATTAATGATTTTTGTTTGCCCTGTTAAGTAAATTAATTTTTATTCAGAAGGTATTGGCATCAAAACCACATGTATGTGCCTGATTTAAAATCATCTTTATATGTTAAAAAAAAAAAAAAAAAAAAACCTGTACCACTACAATCCTTAAAGGTTCTTGGTTTCTGTACTATTTAGGGAAAGTACTGTTTCTCAGTCAACGGTTGTACAAGGAGGTGATTTGACTGAGATCACCCTCAACCTCCAGGTTTTTCCCCTTAATTAAGGGTACCCACTTTATAGAGGCTGGGTATGCTCCAGGGAGGGTCTCCTGATTCCAGGATCGCCCCACATCTGATGGCACAGAATAAATAATTATTCTGCCATGAGCCGAGGTTCGAAGCAGGGTCCTTGAGCATTGGAAGATCAGTACCCTACCACTGAGCTACCCCACTCCCTTCTTTATAAGTTAGTTTAATGAATGTATTTTAAAGAAATCTATAATTAATTAAAAATAAACAACAGTATAAAAAAAATCTGACAAGTGTTATATAGATTTATGTATAGTGTATGAGTTTTCCAAATTGAATAATCAATGCTTCATTTATCTAATAATAATGCTGGTTTAGTTCTTATTTTGCTAAATTGGGAAAAGCTCTCAGTGGTAGTTCCATTCATATTGAATTTTAATAAACTTCCAGTCTTATATTCTTTACTATATTTTTTTTATTGTATTATTCTCTGTTATGATGTATGTAATATGATACTATCTATTATAATATATATTTGTATATATATCATCTGTATCTGTATACTGATAAAATTTAATATATAATACGGCTTATTGAATTTAAAATATATATATTTTTTTTAGGTGGTGAAGTTCCTGTAACAAAAATAGCTGCTCTCCAGAAAGTGCTTCAGAGTGACTTCCTAAATGCTGTCCGTGAGGTGTACGAACATGTCTATGAAACTGTTGATGTCCAAGGTTCAGCTGATGTTAGAGCCTCTGCTACTGCCAAGGCAACTGTTGCTGCATTTGCAGCCTCCGAAGGTCATGCTCATCCTCGTGTTGTAGAATTACCTAAAACTGAAGAAGGGCTTGGATTTAATGTAATGGGTGGAAAAGAACAAAATTCTCCAATTTATATTTCAAGGATCATACCAGGAGGAGTCGCAGACCGTCATGGAGGACTTAAAAGAGGAGACCAGCTTTTGTCTGTCAACGGTGTTGTAAGTAAACGATCCCAAAAGAAATACCTCTTCGGAAACATTTTGTGTTTGTTTTACTAGGTTTATTTGCAGGATTTTTAATTCCATTTTACCCTAAGTACTTTACTGCAATGGTATAAAACATTGAGAGTTGAAGGTTGATACCATAATTGTTCCACATACCATCTCTGATTCTAAAGAACTAGAAATAGCTTCCTTCCTCTAACTTAGTCCATCAGTCTCGCTTTCTCAAGCACGTATTTTTTCTATGATATGTTCTCACCTTTCCCAGTTTTGTTTGCCTTTCACTAAATAATCTATAGAGATTAATTAAGCCATTAAAAATCTCATGTAAAAAAATTATCTAGAAGGCCCTACGAGATGTTTGTTACTACTATTACTAGCCCCAGGATCTATAAATGTTGACTATTACTCATAGAATGTTTTTCTGACAGACTTGGGGAAGTGCAGCTAGTTTTGACATTTTTAACGAGAATCACAAATATAAATGTTATTTTTAATTTGTTTGTATCTTCTACATATATAATACTTAATATTTTAACTACATTGTCACCCACTATATCTCTGATATCATCTTTTTATTTCTGTATCTGACAACTTCTTCTTATTTTATATCTATTTGTATTTATTTTTTATTTTCAACATGTTTTGTATCTTTTGTAACCCTGAAGATGACCAGCAAAGTGGGTCGAAACGTCGGCAAAAATTAAATAATTACTATATTTTAATTTAGTATTTATTTGACCGCACCCCCCAATTAACTCCTTCTCATATTATATCAACGGTCAACCATCTCTACATCATTATAAATGTTGGAAATGGAAATACATGAGCTATGGCAGGTGTAGTGTATCCTCTTTATGGAGGCTTGGTGTGCGTTTTTTTTTTTTTTTTTTAAGTGTATTTAGGATGGATGTAACAAAATGAATTTTTATCTACCACTATCGGACTTGACCCTAGTAAGAGTTTATGAAATTAAATCCAACTACAGTTATTTGTTCAACATTTGACTTATTTTGTATTTGTTTATTATGACTTATTGCATTTAACTCTCTTATATAATTCTAACTATAATAGGAGGTATGGACGATCTATTGGTTACCAATTTATTTGTTCAATGAAGTGGAAGTTAGACTTATTTCTCTGAATAATGTGGCACATACTGACCAGGATTACAAATAACTACAATACTGTTTTAAATAGTCTTGTAAATTTTAAAAAATCATCTGATTTTATGGTTAATGAAATGTTTTCAGTTTTATGCAGAAAATACAAAATTTTCTTTATTTGACAAGATTTGTCTTAAAAGTTCATATATTGAATTAATAAAACATTATATCAGGCACTTCAATATTGTTCTCTTAAAAATCTCTTACTGCTTAAATGTTTGATCCCTTTGAATGATCTGAGATTCAATAAACAACCAAATCAAAAAAATAAAATATATATATAATTAAAATTATATGCAGGGTTAGTTTAGTCCTCTTAAATCATGGTGACTTTTATATGTGATACTGCTGATTTAGTAGATTAGCGTAGTGATCGTAGCTGATTTAGTGATCGTTAGTAGATTAGCGTCAGGAAAGGAGGAATACTTTCAGTTATGATAGAACTGTTGTCATATGACTACAAAGGGTATTGACTAGATGATGTTCGGGTAGCAATTGACTGTAAATTGTAGACATGTGGTCTTGGTGAGGGCCGGTAACTGACAGGTGAGGGAAAGACTATCAGCAACGCTTGGGTTACCCCCACTTTCTTAATTACAACGTTTCAAATGTTTAAAATTTAAATGTTCTTAGAAAAGTTACAATATATTTTCCACTTTTAGGAATCACTTTTGTCAGTTTATATTTCAAATTCTAAATATCTATATCTTAACTAGCTATTATAAATTTTATCTTCTATTTTAAAATAGTAGTTTTAATGATGGGTTTTGAAACTTTTAATTTGTTTGTATTTTATATAATAGCATTGTTTTTTTTCTTTTAGTCTGTTGAAGGAGAAAATCATGAAAAAGCTGTCGAACTTCTGAAGCAGGCTCAGGGATCTGTAAAACTGGTCGTTCGTTATACACCAAAGGTCCTTGAGGAAATGGAAATGAGGTTTGATAAACAGAGGGCCGCTAGGCGCAGGAATCCGTACTAAATATTCAATGAAATAACATTTTGTTGTGTATTATGTATTTTACGTTTCAATTTGGTGCAGATTCACAATATTCATGCTTATTGTTTAATAGGTTTGCTCTCTTTAACATTTATTATTAATTTTAATATTTCCTTTAATATTCATATTGTTGGTTCATTACAAAAAATCAATAAGTATACATTTTTCATGGAACTAAATTTTAAAGTTCATGTTTGTGAATTTTGATCATATTGATCGATGTGAAATCTTATCAAATGGTCAAATATTACACAAATATCATTATATGTTAAAAACAGATAATGTGCATTATGATTAGATTTGACATAGGGAAAATTCATCAAAGTACTTAGTGATTTAAATTTCTGAAATGTTGCTTAATGCCTTTTTGCAATAAACTAACGATATCTATTAATATTAAATTGATTTGAAAAAATTAAATAAATTTCTTATTGAATGAAATTTAAAAATTATGTAGTAATCTGTTTCATTAGTTGACTGATTACATCAAAGGTTCTCTTTGTTATCTGTTAATATTTTAATATTCAGATCTGATATGTATGTAACATTTATTTATTATGGAGTTCTGTTTTTCATTCACAAACCATTCTTATTCTGTTTCTACTTTTCAGTTAGTCAACAGAGTTCTTATTTATCAGTATTACTAACATTATATTCTCAGAACTCCTAATCTTTTTTTTTTTTTTTTTTTTTATTGAAATATCTATACAATAATAGGTGATCTTACCATAAATTGTAGGTTAGGTTCTCATACGAAAAGTAAGATCAGATAATTGAAAAAGTGATTAAAATACTTTCGAGTGCTTAAAATCTAAGTCATGGATTTTATTATGTATAGATGTCTGTAAATTTGATATTTCCTTCAGAACTATGACAAAATTGGTGTTTTACAAACCTCGTAAATTAGAAATTTATATCATGTTGGTTTTTGTTAGAATTTACTTCATCTTGTTATTTATATTTAACCTATGGTTTTTGTTGTATGTCTAATAATGTAAAACCTAAAGTATTTTACTCTCAGAGTTATCTATAAGTATTACAAAATGTTTATAAATGCATCACATTATCATTTTAAATTGCACTTTTTTTTGTTTCTTATAATCTTGATGTGCTCTGTTTTTTATTTATTTTGTCAATTTAACTGATTGTTAAATATATTTGTATAATCTAAATAATTGTTAATGTAACCAAGGTGCCAGTATTCCTCCTTTATTTATTTTAAGACTCATATAAATTTTTTTAAAAAATGATAGAAAATATTATTCATAGGCACTGTTATCTCATTAATCTAATCAGTTTAGATATTAGTTCTATTTTAATGTTCATTATGTATAAACAAATAAATTAGAATTGTATTTCTTGTTTATCAATTATTGACTATAAAAAATCAATTATTTATTGATCAATGTCAGTAATGAAATAAATTGTGTAGTAACAGTCATATATTTTTTTTTTCATATTTTAAGTATTGCAGCAATACAAACAGAATTTGTTAATTTAATGGTATGAAAACTATGCATTTATTCATGATGTCATGTTGTTAGAATAAATTACAAATTTATTTGTGTAATAAATTAAAACAAAGTTTTCTCCACTTTACTTGATCACTTCTTTTCCTTTATGTATTGTTATTGATATATTTTATTAAATAAAAATTTAGGTGTTCAATATTACTGCATTGGTATATTTTTCATTCTAGTGGTGATTTTATTTTCATTATAGAAACATTTAATAGTGATTTCTTGAGTAGGCAATACTGAATGAAATTTAGTACATATATTTTTTATAATTGAGATCTGATATTCATGCTCACCTCCACCATAATACTGTTTCAGGACTGTTTGAAGTATTTAAAAAAAAATTAAAATGACAGCATTTTCAAGAATTTTTTTAAAAATTTCTTTAAGGATATTATAGTTTTAAAAACATTTTTTTTTTATGAGTAAAAACTTAGCATTGATCATCTAATAGTATTAAACTTAGATTACTGTATTTAATAATTATATAAACATAAATTTTGTCTTAATAATGTAGAATTTAATTATATTATCATTTTTGCTGATGTCTGTATTTTTTTTTTTTTTTAATTGAAAAATGCAGTTTCAAAAGCTGACAATTAGATATTGTACATTCACATTATTATTATATTTTTTTTTACCTATTATATAAAACCAAATAAACTCATTCAATGTGGGACATATAACAGAATAA
This sequence comes from Nezara viridula, assembly GCA_928085145.1. Lineage (NCBI taxonomy): Eukaryota > Metazoa > Arthropoda > Insecta > Hemiptera > Pentatomidae > Nezara > Nezara viridula. Next base: position 15,111,051 of record OV725079.1, read on the forward strand.
CAGGGCGATGGCATATCTTAAGAGCTACAAAAAAGTTCATATGAACAATGGTCTGATTTTCTGCAGAAAAGTAGAAATTTACAATTTTTTATCATAGATATTAATTTAATCACCAGATTCGACATTTAAAGCAAATATTTTAATTTTCATAAAGTCAATTTGAAATTGTTTATTTCATTGTAATTGTATTGATTCATTTTTTTTTTTTTAAATTACGTAGTTCTTTAATCTAGCGTATGCCAATACAGTAAAAAACATGATGGTAAAATACAGTTTTTTACATCTCACTATCTGATAAAAATGATAAGTTCTTTTATTTTTCACATCATTGTTATTACAAGAATATCTAAATTGGCTTTTAATATTTGGACTGGACCTATGCATTTGCTGAAATAAAATTATGTACATATCAATATTATATATTGGGCTATATTAGGAAAATTGAAAATGTTAGTAATCACATAAAAATTTATTTTGGTCTCAATATTAATTTATATGTGAACAGTTTATTATAATATATCATTCAAATTACAAATAGTTTTTCAAGTAATAATTGACGTGGGAAACTTAAGCACATTGCCTGGAAGAAGAACAAAGATTTCATAATGATATTGTTTATTTCATGATAAATTTAGACCTAAAAACAGAGGGGGTTTAATGGGCAATGACATCACCTCCTGGGGCGCATCCTGTTGGCAGAGTCCGTAACTTGGCTTTATTTGCTTGTTCTACATTTTTAGACAGTCGTAGGACGAATCAGTGGGATGGGCAGTCTGGCAAGGACGTATTGTTTAATTTCTACATAAGTTTAATCTTTAATATTTTTCGTGCTTAGTGCTGTGTTATTTTTGGTTAAATATACAAGATTTGAAATGGAGGATATATTTCATTGGTGCCGTGAAGGCAATGCAATGCAAGTAAGGGTTTGGCTAGACGACACAGAACATGATTTGAATCAAGGGTAAAGCCAATTTTATCGTTAATATTAATTATAGTCGATATTAACTCTTATCAATTTGCGTATATTTAATTTTTTAATTTAATATACCTAGTTGACATTCACCAAATCCTTGACCAAATTTGGGGGAAGGTGGGGGAATTGTAAGCAAAACACAGATACTCACGTGACCATATAAGGCTCGTTGAACCTTATTTTATGTTTATGGCCTATGGTTATAGTTGATATGATTATTATGATAATCGAAATAAGTTTGGCAATTTGCCAATATATACTCCTGTCATTAAACTTTGACAGTTTCTGTTCATAATATGTCTTCCTGACAATTTGCAATTGTCAAGGAATAAATAGTACTAATATTAAATGACATTTCTGTTATTCTCATTTAATTAGAAAACTCTAAAGATCCTAATAATTTCTGTACTATTAGAAGTATTTTTTTATAATTTAAATTATTTTATTTTTGTCTAACAAATTGAATTCTACTGATTATATGTAATTTTAATCAGTTAAATTTTAGAAGAAAAGTTCTGTTTTTAATATTTTAAATTACAATGAGTTATACTGATGACACAACTGAAATGATAAGGTTTCAGGATGTGAATCCCATCCTTATTTTACTTTTAGAGGAAAGTTTTCTCATTTCCTGACCTCTATATTGGAGCATATTAATTCTTATTTGTTATGCCTATGAAACACAATGGAATGAAGTGTAATTGGAGAATAATATTACTGAAATTTTGAAAAAACACTAGCAAAATGGCAAAAAAATTGTTTTTATTTCTTCAAATAACTCAACCATAGAACAAAATTTAATTTTTACTTACACTTTTTTGGAAATTTTAATGTTTTAAATATTTTGTACTTTCAAATATATTGTTAAATTTCATCTTATGTAATATAAATACTGTGTACAGGCCAAAATGACCCGTAAGAGTTTGAGGAGCCCTTAATTGTTATAAATAAATATATTCTTAAGTATTTGTTGTTTAAATTGAAATATATAATAAGTTTATAACAATATATAATAAGTTTATAGCTCATTTTCTTGCTTGAAAAATATATTTTGTTGTTTTAATTAAATTTGGCAAGTTAAGGATTTTTGATCTGGAATAATTGACCCTTTGAAATGACCTAACTGACAAAGTTTTAATGAGACGAAGTTCTATATGACTTATATCTCTTGCTGTAATATGTAGAGTTACAAGAAAAACAAAATTCCAGCTGAAATTAATTTCTTTAATTCATTTAAACTTTGGTATTCATTTGCTTCTATCACATTGGTTGTAGAGTTATCAATTTCTTATTTTGAAAATATTTCGAACGGTAGAAGATTAGGTTTTCTAGAAACGAATTTAGAAATTCATCAATTAATTTTAATACACATTATGTCTCTAACTGATCGATTTGCGTTTTACTTATTTTGTTCATGTTGTCATTTTGTTTTTACATACAACTACTGTTAATTTTCTTTATTACTAATTGTAAGTTGGTATTACTTTCATATTCTAGTTTTTTTAAAAGTATCTTTTGTGTTTAAACTATTTTCATATTTATTTGCTATCCTTTTTATGAATAATTACATATTGCTATTTTTCTTTTGTTACTATTTTCCCAAATTAGTATTACTTTGATATTTTACTACATGGCATATTATTCGAATTTTTACTGCATACAAATCTTTTTTAAATTTTTATAAAATACAAATCTCTGATTACGACTTTACAAAATAGGTAGCCATTAATAATTTTATCAAAATCTGATTTTTGATTAAAATTATTTTTTATTTACAGAAACTTTAAAATTAGTGTAGGATTGTCATATTCATACTGAGTGTTCATCATACATGGAATCCCACTTCTTGTTACCGAACCGTTACATATAATGATTATAATACTTTAAAATAATCTTACTCTCACTTCATTCCATGAACTTATGACTGTTTGAAACAGTTGGAGCCAATCATTTGTTTTTTATATTTACAATTCTGGATATGTTTAATGAATAAAGTACAAATTCAGTATATTGTATTGTTTATTTTGTTTGACCCATTTAATAGGTCAGCATCTAGGATAAAAATAGAGGTAGAATATCCATATTTCATGTTGATATTTGTTAATTGTGATAAAATATAATTTTTTGTAATGAAAAATTAATATCCCTCAGTATCAACTTATTAAGAAAATGTAGTAGATTTTCTCTAAAATAAAAAAAATTACAAACCTTATTATTTCAGGTTTATCATCAATTGTTTTTCATTAATGTACAACTGAGCATATTATTTGTTGTGAACCATTTTTATTTTTAAGTGTGCTACTAGTGCTTACACTTTATTCCCTTAACATTTACGACACTCCCCGATGTGTTAATGAAACAGTTTAGGATTAGTTAATATTTATTGATTGGTAGTTATAAAAATATAACATGTTTTTTCTTGAATGTATATTAAACTTTTTTAATGTTCACAATTTTAAAATTGATATTATTATCTATTTCCTATTGTTCGAAAATATTGTTCTATATGTCATCTTTAATTTTTTTATGTTGTAATTTTTCTTTGTACCTTGTAATTTTACATCTATTTTATTTTTGAAACATTCTAATTTTCTATTTTAGATCTATATAATCTAATAATAATAAAAAGGCTTAGCGAACCCGAAGGTTTGATGCCGACACCACCAATCTCTTATTACACACCTCTCTCTACCGTTTACCGTCCAAACCCATTCCCTTCAGATCGGCTTTAATGCAATCTTCCCACCTTCGCTTCAGTCTACCCCTCGGACGCTTACCATTCGGCACAGCAAATATTAACCTTTTAGGAATTCTCTCGTTACTAACTCCAACAACTTTACAAGCCCATTTGATTCGTCGCGATGAAATTATCTCAATTATATTACTCGGATATAGTTCACGCAATTTGGCGTTGTGTAACCGTCTGAACTCTCCGGTTAACTCATCCTTCTTCGGTCCGAATATTCTACGCAATACTGTATTTTCAAAAACCTTAAGACGCTGCTCATCCCTTAATATAAGCGGCCAAGTTTCGCATCCATAAAGAACTGTAGGCAAGATAATTGTTTTATAGATTCTAATTTTTAAGTTCCGGGACAAGAGGCGCGAACTAAGTAGTTTTGTCACAGAAAAATAACAAGCATTTCCCGCCTTCAGTCTAACCTTAATTTCTTCTTCAATTTATATAATCTAATAATAAATTAATAATCTAATAGATGGGCCAGAATCCCAAAATGTTAAGTATGTAAACAAAAAATATGAGTAATAAAAAAATTAGCCCCAAAAGAAAGATTTAATTTTTTTTCGCATACCTTCAAGAAACTATATAAAGAATCCTTCTCTAAATAGTGTGATCTTTGAAAAAAAAACAAAAAAAAAAAACAAGTGTTTTAATGTTCAGATGCACTACATGAATTTAATAATGAATGTTTTTTTTTTTCCAACAGTGATGACCATGGCTTCAGCCCATTACATTGGGCGTGTAAAGAGGGACATGTGAAAATTGTTGAACTTCTTATTCAAAGAGGTGCTAGAATTAACGTTACAAATCGTGGAGATGATACACCTTTACATCTTGCTGCAGCGCATGGCCACAGGGAAATTGTCCATATGGTGAAAATTTAATTTTTTTTTAGATTTATTTGTATAATAGTGTTATATCCAGTTATATATTTGTCAAATTAATTCGTGGAACAAAAAAGAAGTAAATTCTGTTGAAGATATAACACACTTCTTTTTACTTCATCTCTAAATTTTCTTTGGCAGTTGATTAAAGACTCAATGTATTAATTTTTGCTTTATGAGGTAATTATAATCTTTAATCGTGATTCTATGCATTTTTGTTTATAGCTACTACGAAATAGAGCTGATGTAAATTTTACGAATGAACATGGTAATACGCCTCTGCATTATGCAGCTTTCTGGGGATACCAACAGATAGCTGAAGATCTGATAAATCATGGAGCGCTTATTTCTCTCGCTAATAAAGATGGTGCTACTCCACCAGATAAGGCAAGAGGTTCATTGGAAAAAAGAATGAGAGGTATACATATTTTTTAAAACCAGAAAACATTTATTAATTATTATTAATCTTTTTGAAAGTTATTTAATTTTTCTTGTTTTCTAGATCTTGCCATTGAAACTGGTCAAGACCTCAAGAAAATCACCTTTAAAGATCAGAGCTGGTTAGGGCTTAAGACCAGAAGTCGTAAGTGATCAGCTCATTATATAATAATACAATGTATGTGTATATTCATGCGTATATAAACACATTAATGCTGCAAATATAAACTCAGTTTTTTAAGGTCTATTTTTTAATTAATGAAATGCCCTTATTGTTATTACAGGAGATGCTACTTTATCTCGCCACAAAGGAATCAATATGGACGATTTAGCTTTGCATACTCAGATGGCTTCTACTCCTAGTGGTACAACATGGCGTGGGCGGTGGCAAAAAAACTTTATTGTTGCTAAAATTCTCAATGTAAGAGAAATAACTCCGAGGATTTCGAGGGATTTCAATGAGGAATTTCCTAAACTCAGGTGAGATCATCTCAATACAAATAAGATAAGGATTAAACTGTAAATTTTATTGTTTATAATATAATTAAAGCCTCCACAAAAAAAAGTTTTATGGAAATAATAATTGTTTTATTACTAAAGCCTGATTTCACACATCATTCGTTGTTAATACTAGTTAAATACAGAAGTTTTATACAAATAATGTACCATAAAATTATATTTTAATTATGAGAACTTAAAAATTGAATAAACTGTTCGCTCAAAAAATCATATTACATACCTTTTAGAAAATTGATTAAACATATTTTATTCAATCACAGGTCAGTGTTTTTAGCTGAAATTGTTTCAAAACACTCACTGAGTAATTTGAGCCATCAAACTTAAAAATCAATTCAGCCGTTCGCTTAAAAAACTAAAAAAAGACGACCCAAATACATAATCTCGTGTCGCTTCGCATACTTGGGTAAAAAATAATATAACTGTCAACAGAAGTTAAACATAGTAATGCTAGATGGAGTTGTAAATTTGCACTTATTGAATTGAAATTCCTGAACAAAAACCAGTGGCGTGTTTGTTTTTAAAGCTGATGTTTAAACTAAAAATGATCTAATAGCACGAGAAAAATATAAGAATCACGAGGTGATCATGAAGAAGCATTTCTTCAGCTCTCTTAAAATTGGTTTATCGCTATAGTAAACAATCATTTATTATAAATACTTTAATAAACATTCAATCAAATTCTTTGTTTTAATACTTATATACTTTCAGTAACTTTCGTTTTAGAAGAAAACTTAAATTCTCAGGTGTAAAACACATAAGGAGAGAAAATAAAAGGATTCATTATTTTTATTTTTATTAGTCTAATTGAATTTTTAGTGTAAACAATTGAGACTAATATCTTGGTTTCAATATTACTGTCCAGTCTAATTTTGATATAAGCGATTTACATTTGAGCTTTTAGTGAGGATTAGCCGTTAGGGTGGAGCATGTTTTTATTTAAGGCATCGTTCAAAAATACCAATAATCTATAATTAATAAGTCATGGAAAAATTACCTACTGCCTCATGAAATAGTTTGAAAGTAGAATTGAGCACCGAGCACCCCGTCGTTTATGGAGAAAGAGACCAACAGCCTCTTGACTCATACATGAGTCCGCCGTTACCTTGGCCAGATTTCGCTTTGACTCATATATGAGTTCACTGTCGTTAAAGGGTTAAATATTTAAATTTCTTTTTTTTTTTTGTGATGTGCTCTTAGGTTCACAGTGTGGATCCGTGAACTTGAAATACTCTAAGGTACTTTGGATAGACATCTCTCTATTATGTAAAAAAAGTTTTTAGTGTATGTCATATTTTATTGTATTTAAGTATTAGGAACGTAGGAGGTTACAGAAGCTCTCCTATTAGCTGTGTAATTAGTACTAATTACACAGCTCTTCATTTAATTATACATATGTTAAGCTGCTGTTACCTGATTATCTCCTGATACAAAATAAAGATTTTAGACTAAAAATTTGTACAGAGAATGGTATTTATTCATCTGGAGGTAGTAGTTTGATTTTACCTTGGTGACAACAGTTATTTTTAGACATTTCGCCTTGACTACAATATATTAATTATATTAATAATAATAATAAAAGGCTTAGCGAACCCAAAGGTTCGATGCCGACACCACCAATCGCTTATTACACACCTCCCTCCACCGTTTGCCGTCCAAACCCAGTCCCTTCAGATCGGCTTTAATTCAATCTTCCCACCTTCGCTTCGGTCTACCCCTCAGACGCTTACCATTCAGCACAGCAAATATTAATCTTTTAGGAATTCTCTCGTTACTAAGCCCAATAACTTTACAAGCCCATTTGATTCGCTGCGATGGAATTACCTCAATTATATTACTCGTATACAGTTCACGCAATTTGGCGTTGTGTAACCGTCTGAACTCTCCGGTTAACTCATTCTTCTTCGGTCCGAATATTCTATGCAATACTTTATTTTCAAAAACCTTAAGACGCTGCTCATCCCTTAATGTAAGTGGCCAAGTTTTGCATCCATAAAGAACTGTAGGCAAGATAATTGTTTTACAGATTCTAATTTTTAAGTTCCGGGACAAGAGGCGCGAACTAAGTAGTTTTGTCACAGAAAAATAAGAAGCATTTCCTGCCTTCAGTCTAATCTTAATCTCTTCTTCAATTTCGTTTTTTCTAGTTATCGTAGAACCTAGATACCTAAATTTATCTACCTGTTCAAACATATTACCATCTATATCTGTTAGCTTCCTCTTAGTTTATGTCAAACTTCGAATGAAGCCTAACTATTTAATTGTGATCTAATAAAAGAAAAAGAAATAAAGAGGACTGTATCTTCAAACATTTATTTTGGAACATTTACGAAATCTAATATTGAAAACATAAAAACAAAATGAATCAATTTTACACTTGTTAGATAGGTAAAAAAAATAACAAACTTCTAGCATAAAATAAAGACCAGCTGAACAAACAATTGTGACAATATTAATGAAACATTTTCATGCTTGATCATAAATAAAAACTATTTCTATGGCCCAAATTATAATAAAAATAAAATAAACAAAAACAACTTCTCTAAAGTCCCAATATGAAATTTATATATATATATATATATATATATATATATATATAACAAATAATTAGATTGTACAACGTTATGTGGACGAAGCAGGACGTGCGTAAACCTCTGTCTCTATGCAGAAACCAATTGTAACTCTTCAATGAGCGTGCACAAAACAAACTGCAAATGGGCAGCGGCGAGCACGACGAGAAAAGTACGTCTCTTCAGAGTAGAACTGCAGCGGGCAGTGTTGAAGTTGGCGGTACTCAGCTCAGTGGCGGGCGGAGTCAGACCGTCTCTTGTCAATTCTACCGCCTTATGACTTGAATCTAGCATTGTTTATAGCTAGTGCTACTACAATCCATAACAAAGTAGTCCAAGTATAGACTATTGATTTATTTAATATAAACAATATAAGCTAGGGGCCTATAATACTTAATATACACCTATCTTATACATAAATATACATATTATTAATTGATTTCACTTTGCTAAAATAAAACAAATCAACCATTAATCAAATTAGTTAAGTGTAAAATAAATTGAATTAACGCAGTGGCGTTTTTAACTGTAAAAATAAAATAAGTTAACACTGTGGCGTTAACAATATCGATATCACCAGTAGTATCGCCATTTTTGCAGCTAACCATATATTTTGTTTTATCCACGTTTATTTCGAGTCCTAGTTCTTTACCGCCTTTCATTAACGTTGTCGTATTTAATTTTATAGTTTCAACGTATATTAATTATATTGTATATAATAATATTATTTATATTATATTTTGATATAATATAATTATTATGAAATAGAAAAGGAAACACAATAAAAGGCTTAAATTATTGTTGGGCTTAGATGAAGCTGGACAAGTTGAATATATATTATGGTTACAAATTGGCAATAAGGCAGAATGTATGATTTAGATTTTTAAAGAAATTAAAAATTTGTCCAAACTGTGGTTTTGTTCAGTTTATTTTATGTTGATAAAAAATAATACAATCTGAACTACAGAATACATGAAAATTAAAGTTATACAATTTGAGCAACGAGTAGTGCAATTAAATGAACAGTTGTATAATTTGTAAAATGGGAGTTGGTCCGCCGTTAGGCAAACATGAGGTACCTTCCCTAGATTTATTAAAATTAAGTTTGAAATCCATTTCAGAGATAAATGACAGGCTAACAAATTAGGTGAAATTCTATCTTTAGTTATATTATTTGCTTTTTTAGTTTTTAAATTAATGTACTTATCTATTATTTTATCTGTTAGTGGAAGTTAAATTGTCATTTGGTTTTCAGAATATTTTCTCATCCTAATGTTCTGCCTGTGATTGGCTGCTGCAACACCCCTACTGACCTCGTAGTGATTAACCAGCACATGGCTTGGGGCTCCCTCTACACGCTGCTGCATGAAGGCACTGGCGTTGTTGTCGATTCGGCTCAGGCTTTAAGGTTTGCTGCGGATGTCGCTAGGGGTATGGCGTTCCTTCACAGCTTGGCACGTATCACTCCTGCCTACCATCTCAACAGTAGGCACGTTATGGTATGGATGCGCTAAAGAATTAATGTCAGATTTTTGAATTATACTACGTTTGTTGTGGGCTATTCCAACTAAATTAAGACTAAACAATTGTATATCAAAGGCCGATATGGTTCTTTAAGTTTACAATTTATGTTCCTAGATTGATGAGGACCTAACAGCGAGAATTAATATGGCTGATTGTAAATTTTCATTCCAAGAGAAAGGAAGAATGTATTACCCAGCGTGGATGTCCCCAGACGGTAAGTTAATTCATTATTATGTTTAGATTGCACAATATTTAACATGTTTTCAAATATTCTCAAGGAAAAATTCCTGTTAAAATTTGAAAATGTAAAATGTTTTATTTCGATGTTGATCGATGCAGTGATTCATGATAGTAACTAGAATTCATAGAATATTTATATTGAGCATAGGTTAATCCTCTTGTTGTGTTTTTTTTTATTGCTTTAGGTATTGATATTGATGATTTTTATTAATTCATATCTTAACTTTCTAAATATATAAAAGCTTTGATAAAGGGGTGGAGATTATTATTATTTATTTCAAAATATTCTTTAACTTATTCAGAATGGCTGGTGCATATTCATGGAAATTGTTGATGGTATTAACTGCCCTGAACTGAAACAAAAAAAATCAGGTGTGTCCTCTCACACGACTTTCCTACCTATTTCAGAAAAGTTTTTATATGTTTATATATGTTCATCAAGAAACAAGAAATAAAATCATTTTAAAAAAGATTTATTTTCCTGAAAATTGATCAAAGAAAAGATTTGAGTACAATTTATTTGATTAACTAAAGAAATGTTAACACGCTTAAGGTAGATCAGTGTAACAATTTCAATGCCCCCTAATATAGCTGATCAAAAACTTTTTGCCATAGCTTAATTTTGCCAAATAATAATTTCTGTTAAAAGTAGATATAGGAAATAGTTTAGCTTGTGTGATGCGGGCAACAGATTTCCATACTTTCACTTAGCCAATTTTTTTTCTCTCATTCACCCCTTTCTGAAACCAGGATATGAACCCATAATCTTACATTAAACAGACACTCAGGCAGGCCATTTTCGATTGTACTAATTTCAACTTCTTTTTCTTTTAAGGTACATTATATTTTTTATGAATTCAGACATTCTTTTTTTAGGGGGGAAGGGGGAGGGAGAACGGGAGGAAGAGAGGTATATACAATATGTTATTTTTTTACTGGTGTTATTTAGTTAATCAAATTATTATTTGTTTTTTCTGTTTTATAATTTTTTTCAAAATGAGTTAATTTCTTAATTTCACCACTTTTTTCCTATAATCTTTGTTTTAAAAGTTTGTTTTTTTATTCACCCTACCTAGCCATTTTTTGGCATACAGGTTATTTTAAAAATTAAGAAGACAAAACTATTAAGTTGTTTTAAAAGTTAAGAACACAAAACTTTTTTTTTTTTAATTCTGAGGAAAATTTTATTTTATATATAAGTTTTAAATTTGACACACAACTGGCCTAATTAGGCCACAGTGCACTTCTATTCTTCTTTTCACTTGTGTACAATAATTTATCACTGTTTTGTTATTATCTATTCTTGATGTAACCTAACTCTTTTCTTGTACCACTGTAAATTTTCATTTAAATATATTTAAGTAACTTTAATTGCTTTTATATCTGTGGCAAGAAGTTATTTATTTGGTTTTGTTATTGTTTTGTGCTTGTTATTTTCACACATATTTATGAGTATTCGTATGTTTTAAAGTAATGATTTAAACTTCTATATTATTTCTTCTAACGTGTTTTTTTAATTCCACTCCCCTATTATTAATCCAACCTTATCTGTTACCCTTATGATAAAATTCAGAGGTTAGTAGTCTGGTTAGGGAAAACTTTAATTTATTCTACTATTTTAAATGGTGAAAACAATATTTATTCTTATTTGTTCTCTGTTTATTTAGCTTTGCAGAAGAAACCTACGGATCGAAATTGGGAAGCATCAGATATGTGGAGCTTTGCCGTTCTCTTATGGGAATTGGCTACAAGGGAGGTGCCATTTGCCGATCTTTCCCCGATGGAAATTGGAATGAAAGTAAGTATTGGGAACATTTATAGGAAAAATAAAAATATAATTCAGTGTTATTTTTTAAAATTATTTATGCAGTAGTGTTAATTATTTGCATCATTGCCTGTTTAGGTTGCTCTAGAAGGACTAAGGGTTTCAATTCCCCCAGGCATATCTACACATTTGGCAAAGTTGATTAAAATTTGCATGAATGAAGATCCAGGAAAACGGCCTACATTTGAAATGGTGTTGCCAATATTAGATAAAATGAATAGATAAAAGAAGAGCGGCCATTTTTTAATTCATTGGCGATTCATTGAAAATTAAATAGACTACTACTTTATATTAATGAAACTAACTGATGAGTCCATTTCTCTCTTCTTTTTTTTTTTTTTTTTTTAATTTTGTTTTATCACTTTATTTTTATATGAAAAAATGAATTTTCTTACAAATTAATTTAACAGTTATTATTAATTATTCATTGATCACATATGCCAGTTGAATGGAACAATATATAAATTCTTTTTTTTTCTTTTCAACTTCATGTTTACATCCACAAATGTCTAATACATCATTGACAATCAGTGGATTGTCTACGAAAATTAGAAATAAAATTATGATAAGCCTTCTATGGCATTGTTTTAGACAACAAATAAATTTACAGAAAGTCTCTTCCATGATCTTTTCAGCCTCCTTGTGATGTTACTGCAGCCATTCTTATTATTAACTGGTTTTTATGTTCCTATAAATTGTCATGAAATCGTTTGTTGTGAGTCCGTACGTATTTGCTGACTTTAGGCATTCTAAGGTAGCGTTTAAAGTCGCATTAAAAGCGTATCAAGGTGCCTGTGTAATAAGTCTAAATACTTTGGATTGAAATGTTTGGACTCTTTTTGGCAAAACCGAAAATTTGAGAAGCGTAGGACATATGTGTAGGTAGCAAGTTTCTTTCTTAGTTTTAATTTTGATTGTGATCTGATTTATAAGTATAACAGTTTACTTTGTTGATTTAACATCTTACGTTTTTTTTTAATGTGTGGGCCCCAAGATATAAATTCTTAAATGAGCATTTAGACATGACCACCTTAAATAGTTTAGTTTATTGAATTATGCAAAAACAATACTGAAGTATTTAAATTTCAAAATCTCATTATTTCATTTAGCATACTATATTGTATACTAGAAAAAAAAAAATTGCTCAAAACTATTTTATCAAATATATTTAGTGACCCAAAGTATGACTATACTAAACTTAAATAAGTCTTAAGGATATATAAACTTACCGGACAAGTCTTCAGTACGTTTAAAGAACGCAGACAATTAGACAACTTTGATAACTTTGCAAATTTTTCCTACTAATAAATCGTAAGGAAAAGCACTTTTCCTGGTAACAGTGTCTTCTATTTTTTAGAAATTCTGACAATAAATATTCAATGACTGATAAATATCCAGTTAAAAACTCAATTTTGATTTTTTTTTATGAAATCTACCGACTAGTTGGTATTTTGTTCAGCGCCTACTTAAATTTGAATGTTTTGACAAACAATACTTTTTTTATAATTTTGTTTTTTGGGAGGGAGATAATCTTTTTATTTATAAAAATAACAAATTATATTTATGCAAAGATAGCAAATATATATTATTATTTTAATATTTTGTATAAATAAATACTTTTGGGATTCTGAAATTTATCATACTGAATTATTAATTAGCTATTAATGATTTTATTGCTGAGACAATATTTATTGTTTTGTGTACTTAAGTTCATATATTTTATTATTTAAATATATTGGTTTTAAAACATAACAAATTTCAAAAACATCCAAGAAAAATTTATTTTGGTGTTTTTGATCTATTTCTGTCATAAAAATTTTTGATAATATCAACTTTTTTGGTACATTTTTTTTTGCAATATGATTTTTAATTGTTAAATTTTTATTTTTGGAAGTCTTTATTAATTGTTCCATTACAATTGGCATCTCAGTGAATGCAATTTAATTTATTTTGACTAATTTGAAAATGACTACCATGTTTTTAATATGAATATTTGTTAATGTTGTATTATATGTTCTACATTTATATAACTGTTGGATTAAAAATTTATTCTTTTTTTTTATTAGTTTGCTGTGCTTAGTAACTTAATATATTAGCCATTGCTCTAAATGTGCTTTGTCAAGATGCCCTTATTGGTCAGTTAGTAAAACTTTGGTGGCTATTTTTTAAACTAAGAATGGTTTAGGGCTGTTTGTGCTACTGTAGCCTTTCCTTATAATACCCATGTTAATTTAGGAGAACTTTATTTTTTGATTTATGTTTTTTTATGATTAATTTTCTTATAGTGGATAATATTATTTATTGCTATTAAGGGGAATAATTTGTTTTACTTGTCAAATCGTCCATCTCAAAGTGTGCTACTACTGTTTGGGTGCTACAAAAATTGCATTTTTCACTGCCAAATAAATATATAGTTTAGGAAATAAACTGAACCACTTTATGTAATTTAATAAACTGTGGCTGTGATATATTTTCCAGATATTTATATTTTACTGAAATCACTTTTTCTCTAAAACATTCATCAACTATCGATTTCTGAAGTCGTTTTCACATTCAGTAAAACCTAGTTAATCACTTTTCATTCTTAATAAGATTCAGAAATGGCCTGATTTTAAATGTATCTAAGGTTTATTTATTCCACATTTTTTATCTTTAAATTCTTGTTGGCCATGGTAAATTATTTTTTTGTTCTTTAAAATTATTATATTATAGAAATGAAAATATATTATAAAGTTGGATTTAGTTATTATAATTCATAAATATATATTTTATTTGTACGTCTGATAATAATTTGATTTTTATTCCAACTACTGATGATAAAATTGACTCTCCCTTCGATTCTGCTCGTTGCAGAAAATTACTAGTCAAGCTTAAGGAAAAAAATATTTTCGTGTATATTGAATTTGATCTCTTGTTACAAACAAGGTTTCTATTGAATTTATAGGATTACTGAAAGACTTATCAATATTTTTTAAAAGTGTGTTCAGTATTTTTATTAAAAAAAAAAATCTATAAACCAATCTTTGGGTGAATACAGGAATAATTATTGTTATTTTTTCTCTCTGTAATATAGTAGCTGATAAGCTTTAGATTTATGTTATATTATGTTATTATGTTATATGCCCTGTGGCAATAATTACATTAAAAGCCGGTTCTATTGTTGACTAAATGTTAAAAATACATTCGAACCTTTAAATATCGAACTTATATGTTTCTTGATAAATATTTTGTTTACAGAAATTTCTATTTATTGAAAAATTAAAATTTATCATTGATTAAAAATCAAAAATTATTGGATGTTCAGTATATATATAAGTTCGATTGCTGTTTCATTTTTATTTTGAACAAATTTACGAGGTTTAAATATATATTTTTTTAATTTTAAAGGATTGTTAAATTGTTTATTTAAATATAATGTATCTCCACAGCTTTATTAGCATTTTAATTACAGATCTGTCCAATATTATGCCTTATATGAAGCAGAGCTTCATTGCATCAAGTGCCTCTTAACATAAATTGTATGAATTTCATAAATTTTATTTGAAATTTGTCATTTCATCAATTTATACACTTAAGGAGAATTATTTTTGCCCAAGTTTATGAAGTTTCCTTGCCCTTTTAAATTCTTTTCTCTCATTTTTAGCCTTTATTGCTCTTTCTTAAATAATTTAAAATACATACCTATATATGTATAATGAATGATCTCAGCTCAAATTTCAAGAGGTCAAATCCGAGACTTAATTATAATTTTTATAAAATTTTAAACTCTCTTGTGCCTTTATAGTTACGTGAATTAGGCCACCGGCAGATTTTTTTTTTTAGGTTTCATCTTGTGAATTTGATGTTAACATGATATTAATCGTGATAGTGCCTTAACATTTCTTTTTATGTTGTTCTCAAAAATGTTGTACTTAAACAGATCTTTAAAAGTTGTTTTGAATAAGGCCAGTTTCATAAATATTGATAATTCATTATTTTCAAATGAATACTGTTGATGTTATTAAATGACATTCTTAAACGTAAAAACAAATCAATTATACTTTCCTACACTTAAACCACTGTTTTCTTTTGTCATCTATATTAGATGGTTTTTAAAAAAAGTCTGCTAGTTAATATATCTATGATTTTTATATGTTATTGATTTTTTTTTTTTTGCCACCAGATTTTTATCATTAAACAATAATTTCTTTAACGTTGTGCCTTCATTGGTAAATTATTAATGAAGTACTTTTCAAACTTATGAATCATTATAAGTATTAACCAATAAAAAATAAATAAATGAGAAGATATAGAATTATAGTAAATTAAAAATTGATTGCATGGATAATATTCATAGATGTAGATTTATGTTTTAACGTATTAATAGTTCATTAATAATGTTGTTAAAATGAATTTAATCAAAACTGATTGTTGATCTTAGTAATATCATGTGTTTTATAGTTATATACATTTATCCAGTCTAATTAAAACATGATTGGTTGGTTAAGTTAAATATGCATTTAGCAAAAAGATGTTTTTATCAATACGGTCCTGAAACGCTTTATAATAAAATTAACTAGTATTTAGGTAATCAGTAGAGATAAATATTTCAAAATGAATTTACTAGTTTAGGTATTATGATAGTAGAATTAATTAAAGTAATACTATATTAGTCTTCCAAAAACATTATCCGCAATATTATATTAGAATGGACTTTAATTATTGTTAAAAAATAAAAAAAATGTCAAATTTGTTGGGATGTTTAATCCAGACATTTTTTTTTTTAAATTAACGTACATTATGTAGATTAATTGTTAGTTAAAAAAATAAATTTATGCTTGTACAAATAAAATTGAAACAATATTTGTTGACAATTTAATGATTATATAAAGTTGATTGTGTGTGTGTATATTAATTTGTGCTAAATTATGTATTTTTATTATTGAAAGATAGTATATGTTACTGATTCCATTAATTAATTTTTTTAAACTAACTTAAAATTTGAGTATTATGTAATATATTTATTTATTTTTGTAATTTGATTTGAAAATTCGAGTGTCATGGAATTATGTTGAAATTAACTTTTATATATTTATTGTTAATTTGTATAGATTTTAATGTTAATACATGCATTATTTTGGATTTATTTTAATTTGTTTTTATCCATTCCTTGATCTCTTATTATTATATATTATTTTCATTTTTCTGGAAGTTTTTCTTTTAAATGCATTTTTAGAATATAGTGGAAAATAATTTTACTCTGGGACAAAGTGCCTTTAGAATAACAAAGTACAAAATTAAAATATTATATCTGGCCTAAATAAAAACAAACATAAAAAGTAAAAATATAGAAAAATAAATAAAGAAAAAATTAGTTAAACATACTATATACAAAATAAAAAAAATCTATGTACAAAATACTTGAAACCATGCCAAGACATTTAAAACTATTTACAGTGGTAAAACATAAATACACACTTTTAGAAAAAAAAAAAAAAATACTTTACATTCTTAGTAATAAACTCTGTTTCTGTATTAAAAAAAAAAAAAAGTCGAATCTGATAGTAAGAATTGTATGTTTTTACATTTACTAAGAGTTTTTGAGCAAATGATTTTCTTAAATGTTTTTATTTTTACCGAACTAATTTTCTAGGTAAAGTCTTAATTCACTTCAGGCAGCTCACACGGCCGTTCTCCACTCATTTCTTTAATAAATTAAAATATCACAGCTTTTTATTATACCTTTAAATCATTTTATATACATTTAAAAATTATTATTTCACGTTTCAGCTCCAAGAGCCATTTTCAAAAATTTGTTTCTCTTTTAAAAAACAAAACATTAGTCACATAAAAAGATTATTTGTTAAAGTATATCTGTATATAGAATACTCTTCCAATGGTAGTAATTGTTTTAATTAAATATACAATGTTTTGTTTTATTTCCTTTTTCCTCCAAATATCCACAAAAATTGCTTTCTTCTCATTTTATCAAAACATCTATTCTGCAAATTAAGAACTCCTTTATAATGTAATAATTTAAAACAAACTTTTATAAATACAAAACACTATTCTCATCTAAAAATCTTTTTTTGGACAAAATTTATTTAATTATTGAAAAGCACGACAAAAAACCAGACCTAAAAATAAAAATTAAAAACATCTTCATGTTATCTTTAATGAGCTGTAGTTTAGATTGACTCACTAACAATTCCAAGGCGTTCAACACTATTGTGTTTAATTTCAATTTATTTTATGAGGAGTTAGTCGGGGGTGCGGTCAGATAAACACTAAATTGAAATATAGTAATTGTTGTATTTTAATTTTGCCGACGTGTCGACCCACTTTGCAGGTCGTCTTCAGGGCATAGGATGTAGCACTGCGGGAGGCAGTTGAAACACTGAAAACACTGGGCACTGGTGGCCAGTGTTTCAACTGCCTCCCGCAGTTGAAACACTGGATCCTACTTCCTGAAGACAAGCAAAGTGGGTCGAAACATCAGCAAAATTAAAATAAAACAATTACTATTTTTTAATTTAGTGTTTATCTGACCGCACCCCTGGCTAACTCCTTCTCATATTATATCAACGGTCAACCATCTCTACATCATTTCAATTTATTTTGTTTATCATGTTTAAGGATTCATTTTATCTTTTTAAATTTTTTTTTTATAAGTTCCGCATAATTTTGGCTAATGTTTTTGAACCAGATTTAAAAATATTGAATTTTCTAAATTTTTTTTTGTAGTAGTTATTGTCTCCAGTATTGTTCTTCAAAAGGTATTTTTTTCTTTATATATAATTTCCATATCTTCAAAATTGAATCTATACCCTTACTCTTGTCCAGCATTTTGGTTTTTATCTTTCATATTTTTTTTTACAAGGTTATTTTATTTGATGGTTTATATTCTGGTACATTTTAATTTTTAATGGTCTGGTTTAGGTTTTGTGATTATTTATTATTTTTACATTTTTTTAAATTTTATATTATTTGTAACTAATATATCTGATCTTATTTTCTTCTACTCTATTTAAAATATTATTTTTATATGAGGAGTTAGTCGAGGGTGCGGTCAAATAAATAATAAATTAAAATATATTAATTATTTTAATTTTTTATTAAAAAATTAAAATAATTAATATATTTTAATTTATTATTTATTTGACCGCACACTCAACTAACTCCTTCTCATATTATATCAACGGTCAACCATCTCTAAATTATTATTTTTATATTTATCTAAAACGGCATCCCACACTTCTTTTTCGTGTTATTCTGACTAGTGAGGATTGGTCGGAAGAATGATAGGCTAATGTGGATCTATTTACTTTACCAGCAAATTCAAATTAGTCCAACTAACCATGCTATAGCTAAAGTAGAAAATTTAGAGTGAAATATAGATCTGCTTTATTATAAAATTTGTTTATTTTTTGCTCCTAAAGAAGTGCAAAATATTCTCAAAACAAAGCAGTCTTTCTACTTTAATCCTCCTAATCCTGCTTTGGGAATATTTAATTCCATTGTCAATGATACATTTAAATTACATACCTTTTTCTATATATATGACAGAATGTTTCTTAAATTTCAATTGTATTTTATTTCTTTTTCATATTTTCTGTTGTAATCCAAAAAAAAAGGACTAAAAATAAGATTTCTGAAATAGAACCGGGCATCAAAATAAGAATTGTCTCATAATATTTATGATTTTTTAAGAAAAGATGTGACTTGTTTTTTTTCAGTTTGGCTGGCTTTGTGACCTATATCTTTTCTCTTTCAGTCAACTTACAATTTAAGATGTCTATTAAAAAAACAGTTGAGTACATTTTTGAAAAGTTTATCATTGTTAAAATAAATATTTAATAAAGACTTCATTTGAACTGCTCAAGACAGAGTTATAAGGAAGGCAGATTGATCAGAATTCATTCTATCGATAGTGATTTTTTTTTTTAGGATTTTATTTAGTTTTTTCTTGTTTGTTTTTTTATTTAGAATTTGGAATTACCTATTTTTGTTAGATAGATAGATGCCTCAGGTAAAATTCTCTTTTTACATCTCATTGAAGTTAAATCAGGTGATAACTCGAATTATTTTAAAGATTTAAAGATTATAATATGCATGTAGTTATTTTGTTTTCTCTTTCACGCACAAACATAAGTTGTGTGATGCAAACATCACAATTTACTTCTATTTTTAAATTAATCAGATTGATAACTGATTTAGTTATGCCTTTTATTAGAATATTATTGGTCCAATGCCAGCGTGGTCTGCGAATTTAGCTATCTTTTGGTTAATGATTTTCTGTTGTTTTTTTTAAATGGAAATTTTTTAAATAACATTGATTAGAAATAACAATATAAGTTAGGCTAACTGTATTTAACAATATGTATGATCAATTTAAATTAGAAATAAGCTACTTTATATCTGCAAATGTAAATTTAGAATGAAAATCCAATTTTCACAATTCCAAACATTTGCAAATTCCAATCCCTCTTTGGTATTGCACAGAAATATGTAATTTGAACAGCTGTTATATATTTTTTCTCTATTTCCAATAGTTAAATTAAATAAATTTGAAGGTCTTATGAAATTTATCTACAATAAATTTTTTTTTTCTGGTTTATTTATGTATCATTTAGTTAAATATTTCCCTCTTTTCAAATTTTCATTCATTAATTTATTTTTTATTTTATTTTATTATTATATTATATTTTCCACAGCATTGTAATGCATCAAGCAAATGTGTTACCGTTTATACTGTCTTCTTTTATTCTTGATACTTGTTTACATTGTCAGCAGGAGACCTCTAGGCCACGTGCCTTTTTAGTTCTCGTTGAGGCTCAACAGTTAAAAGGTAGGAAGAAAGAGACAATTGGATTTGGATGATTGAGAGTAGAATAATGGAATGTTGTGTACTTGTTATGCAGGATTTTACTTTTGGTATGTTCATGTCTTTGTGTATAGTGTGATTTGAAACAAACCAAGAAGCATTGACGATTTTACGAATTATTTTGGATTGTGTGATTTGAATTTTGTTTATGTGTGTATGTTTTGCAGAACCCCGAAGTTCTGCTCCTTATGTCCAAATAGGTTTTAGAATTGTGGTGTAGATTGGTTGCTAGTTTTGTAAGTTGTGTGGAGATCTGTAGTTTAAAATATGTGACAGTTACTTGTATCGTCTGGTCAATTTTTGTTTTTTTAAATTTTGTGTGTATGTTCCAGGTGAGGTTTTTGTCCAAGTATTGTCCGAGATACTTTACATGAGTTTTTGAGGAAATTGGCTTGTCACAGCAGGACACAAAATCTTCCTCAATGAGAAGCTAACATGACTTGACTTAATGCCATTTATTTTGATTTTCTATTTGTGGAACCATTTTTCAAGGTTAACAAATTTTTGTTATCGTTTTCAAGTTCATACTTATTCAATAATCTTATTGAGTATCTTTATAGATTGTAATGTTTTTCATTTTTACATTTTGTCAATGTCCATATTCTGTCAACATTCAGATTTTAGTAATTGATATTTCAGAGTTAGATGTTTACACCTGAAGTATTTAAGAGGATAAGTGATCTAAGTTTCAATAACTAAAATTTTAAAGTAACTGTTCAGTAACTCTAGTTTTTGGCAAATCTTTAAAGAAAATACAAAAACATGTTATGAAATATAAATGCACAAAAACCTTATGCACAACACAATATTATTTGGATTTAGATCACTATGAAATAAATGGATAATTAATGCCAGTGATCCTATGATTCTACCATTTTATTTTTTAACTAGATGAAAATTTTTGTTGAATTTCGATCAGAATGCATTGCATTAATGATTATTTCTGGATCCATTTGCATGGAACAAATCAAGTTCTAGGTTTTTGACACTTGGATCGATCAGTTTTTCCAAAAATGCTGCAATTAGATTTTATAAATAAGGTTAGTCTTAAAACAAAATAAAAAAAGCCATTTACATAACAAAACTAATTTTATTAACAGTCATTGTCCTCACAGAGGTGCTTTTATTTACATTCTCATATTAATTACAAACACAGCTTTAATATAACCTTTTTAAAAATCCTATCTAATTACAGTCAGGAATGGACACCAAGCCGTCGATGACTGAAAGATTATTTAAGCCACACTTGGGTCACAGTTAATATAAATGCCCTTCAACTATATTTACACAGCTATGGGCAAAAATAAATAGGTCTATACATAATGGACACAACAGATTTTCTCAATTATTTCATCATTTCTCTTTCTTTTTTCTACTTGTGCTATCGAACAGCAACACCGTTAATTGTCACTGTGTTCCGATGAGAAATTGGTGATGGTTCGTAATGACTTGTTTCTTCATATGGCGAATCGTACACTTCTTCATGTATGTTTTCATAAATGTTATTTCCTGTTCTGTCATTCAGGTTAGCGTAGGACATCACAGCAGCATTCTGATCTTCTTTTTTGAGAGCACCCTGAATATTTTCAGTATTTTTCACAGGAGTTTCTTTTCGACTGAAAATTACAAAAATAAATTGTGAAAAATTGTTTTAAAAACTGTCTCATTAATCCATTACCTCATTTGATTAAATTAATTTAAATATAACATTTTGGCTCATTAGTGGTAACTATAAAATCTTTATAAAATATTTAAAATGAAAAACTTTAAACAATGAGGCTGAATTCACAATGATCATATATGCAAATAAATGTAGAACAAATATTTTTTGTATTTTATGCCGACACTATATTTATAAGTACTTTTATATCTGGAAAAAATCTTGAATGAAAAATAAATATGTAACAATTAGTGTTGTTTAATTTTATTTTGAAAACAATTTTAATATATTGATTTAAGTTTGGTATTTTTAGTTAAAGTGTTATAATGGCCACTAATGAGTCAGTATGTTAATATTAAATTAATTTTTTTTTTCTCCCTTTCCTCACTTTTTATGATGTACGGGGTTTTCCTGGCCCTAGGATGCCAGAGTTAAAAGCTATTTCCCTGGCATCGGGATGTGAACTCGTAATCATTTTACCATCTATATGTTGTGTATAACGTTAGCTGCCTCGGCCACCCCACCCCAATATTAAATTAATTTGAAGAAATGAGTATGGTATTTAATTATAATTATTTTAATATATTTATTATTAGGACCAATCTAGGTAGTGATAAACCTGGTCCGTGTGGAAAATTAGTTGAAAAACAATTAACTAATAGGACTAGATTTGTAAAATAACATGACTCAAAATTATCAAAGGCTTAAATATAGCTATATTTTATACAATTTACTTTTTATAAATATTTTCAATATTTAAATCATTTTGTTATAAGTAATTAATTTGAAACAAAAATTAATATTACTAGTTATCCTGAAATATTTGGTGTATGTAGAAAACAATAATGTCATAAATTAAAATTATTATCTAAAAATTTTAAAAGTTTTTTTTTAACAAAAGATATGAATTTCTCATTTTTATTTTTATTTTACTATTTTTCATTAAAAAAAAAAAAAAAAGAAAAGATGTCTTCCACACTATTTAACATTCGTTTTTTCATATATTCAACAGCCATTAAGTAATTAAATTATATATTTTTTGTATTCCTTTTTTTATCGAAAGTGGACTTGAGAAAGGGACGTAACATCAAAGGTATGCTATCTGAGTATTCGTAGCCCCATATGGTGTTATAATGCTACGAGTATATCTTAGTTTTTAATATTATTTCTGTCATTTTCAATTAAATGTGAAATTCTCAATTTAAAATAAATAAATAAAACTAAACAGAATATTAGAGAATTGGTAATATGAGTCGTCTTTAAGAGAAAAAGATAACTTCAGATTCTAAACTGTTGAAAACAAAGAAAAAGAAAAGAGAATAAATTATGTCAGTCTACATTATTTTAAAATTTGTCTTTTGCAGTGAAAATTAACATGTTAGTAAATATTTGTTTTAAACTTTTCAAAAATAGACTAAAAAAAAAAGGAGTTATCCTTTTTTGCTAAAGAAATGCTATTAAAATTATTTCAACAAAGATCTATGGATAATTTATTTGATAGATGGTTACATTTTTTTTAATACATAAATAATTTACTTTATGATTTTTATTAGTAAAATTTAGTTCTAATAACATTCCATAATCTGAGTATAATAATTTGGTAATAATAAAATAATTTTAATCTGATTAAGTATAATTTTCTTTGAAAATTAAGTTACTTACAGCCTTAGGTAAATAATTCCCAAAATGAGGAGTAGGAAAAGTAGAACACCCGCTCCGATTCCAATTGTTAGTCCGAGTGCTTGTGAATCGCTGCTTGGAGCTGTAGTCACTAAAAAAACAAAAAAACACAAGTGGAAACATACATTATATGTGTTAAAATTTGAACAACAGTGAAAGCTAATATCACTAATTTATTAATTTAACTATTTATTATCTATTAGTAATTTTTATTACTTTCACATCGAGGTTCATCTCCAGACCATGTACCATCTTCCATACATTTTCTTAGATAAGGACCTATCCTTTGAAACTGTGGGATACAGTGGTATTCAGCGCCACTATTATATGTCGTACTGTCATTCATAATAATTACTCGGCCATTTTCTATGTCAGTTGGTCTTCCACAATCAACAGCTGCAATAAAAAAAAAAATGTATGAATAATAAATATAGCAATAAAAACTATTTTTTTATTTTGTCTTGTTATTTATAAAGTAATTCTGATTTTTGAAACTGATTATTTAATTTAAATTTAAATTGATTCTAAGAGAATTTAAATTAAATTCTCCAAGAGTGGAGGAAAAATAGTTCTTACTTCACCAAAAATTTATGAACATGTAAAGTAGGACTAAAAATGGAATGAATCATTAAATAGGTGGTAACTTTAAAATAATTACTTTAAAATGTTCAGCCTCATTTCTAGCACTCCTTTTTAAGATCTGGTTCAAAATTACCATAAATAGTTATAAAGTTTTACTTAAATAAGTTTCAAGTTTTAAAGATTTTTTCCTTTACTCTTATATAATTATAATAATTCCAGATTTATTAAAAATCTGTGTTAGTGAACTTTCATACAGTTATGAAGTTGTCATGACAAATATTATGGACACATAAATAGGCACACCCGCAAGCTTTTTATTATATAGAAATCATAATTTGTCAATTTTTTATTTTACTTTTCTGTGAGATTATATTTGTTTAAAGATTTTTAACCATGTTGTATAAAACGGTGTTTTTTTTTGTTATAAAAATTATAATCTATTTACAAGTAAACTATGCATTTTTTATTCCTCTATTTTACGACAGTTGCAACAAAGTAATCTATAGTAAAAAAATCTTTAGTAAAAAACAATACTAATAATTGTGGGAGAAAATGGATCTTTGTGAAAAATTCTGCTTTTTATTATTTGTTATTTATAGGAAAAAATCATTAAAAAAAATACAACTTAATTTTAATAAATATTGCATATTATTAGATTTATATTAATTTGCTCTCGATTGTTTCTGTATAGCTTCCAACGCTTATTTCTCCTTTAGTAACCATTTTATTCATTCATTATATTTAACCATTTTTTATACTAGGTCCTAATATTAAATGGTTAATTATTTCAAATAACAAAAATTAAAGGTACTTTAGGCTAAGCTAATATTGAAAATTAGCCATTTAAGCCCTGTTAGAGAACATCAATAAGAATAAAACCTATATTATGTAAAAAACCGCTTAGTTTTACACTGATATAATAAGTTTAATCAAAATCGTTTGAAACGTTTTGGAGAAAATTATAAAAATGTGATAAATCAATGCTTTAAAGTGCCACTTCCCGATTTTAACCAAAAAGTTGCTGTAACATCCCAGGTATATCAAAATTTTAAATATGTAAGGAGCTAGATTTAAATTGAGCTAGACTGTTCATGTGCATACACACAGACCATTTTGCCTGACTTGTTTATTTGGACTCACTCAGGAGACCTCAAAACATTTATTTCTGTTGAAAACTAAGATTCAAAAATGTTCACGATCGCAATGCTTTCCCTTACTATATATTACAAATACAGGTAGTGAAAGTAAAAATGAATCACTACAAGACCGATAAGATGCATATGCAGGCAACCGACATGATTCATAGCAGAATCAATATAAATTCACTCAGTTATTTGATATACATATACACAATTTCTGCGTTAAAATTTATATGAATTTTACATACGTATGCAGTTAGGTATAAATCCACTCCAGCTTCCCTTTTTGAGGCAAGTTCTTGTAACATTTCCCTCCATGTTGTGTCCTCTAGGACATGTGTATATGGCTGTACCTCCAACACTGAACGATGAAACTTGAACATTCATGCCAGTATGGCTTTCTGGTTCTTTACAGACTATTTCTGCAAGAAAAAAGTTATCTTTAATATAATAAAACAAAAAACATGATTCTATGTACTCTGAATCTATTGAGATTATTTTAATTTGTTTAATAGGAAACAAAATTTTTGCACAATGTTACAACCTGAAAAGAGCAATTGTTTACCTTTACACATTGGTGTTTCGGCACTCCAGGTTCCATTGTCTAAGCACATTCTTCGTGGGAATCCATCAAGCTGGAAGTTTTCATAGCATTCATAAAGCACCGCTGCTCCGTAATAAGTTGCATTTTGAAGTAAGGTGAATCGTCCATTATTTGGAGCCAATGGTAGTGCACAATCGACAACTACAAGGAAACCAAAATAAAATATCTTTCAAAAGGTACGATTATTTCGAGAATATATTTATAAACTTCATTGTATTTAATAATTCAGCAAAAAAAAATTTTTTTATTTATTTATTTTTTAAAATTTTGAATCATTAAAAATTAATCAAGCTCACATATGCATTGAGGTAGTTTTCCACTCCATTTTCCATTATCTTCACATGTTGAAAGTGGATCCCCTTCAATTTTGTATCCTCGCTCGCATCTGTATTTTACAAGTGTGCCTATCTTGAACGTAGTAACAGAGACTGCAGAATCTTGGGTACGAATGAGAGTCCTGCCATACAATCGATCATTTCCAGTCACTGACAGAATAGCATGGTCCGCTAATTGTGGTGCTGGGCAACGGATTTCTGAAACAATGAAATTATTTGTCTTATTAATAATTAATTAGTATATTATTATAAAGTAAAATGTTCATAAATAGGGTTCGGAAATTTATGTTTTTCTAGTTTTATGAATTTTCATGATTTTTAAAAGTTCTCCAGTTGTTAAAAGATAGAAAAAGTAATTATAAATCAGATAATTCTGAAATACCAATATCGATTATAGTAGTCTATAGACTTAATTTTAATTATCATATTTGGACATTAAATAAAACATAACAGATATTGCTATTTTATATTTTTTTTTTCTGTTTATGAAATTATATATTTTACCTTCACATCTTGGAAGCCCTTCGCTCCATTGTTTAGTCTCTAAACATATTCTGCTCGAAGGTCCGACTAATCTATAGTTTTTAGTACAACTATATGTAACTTCACTTCCCAAATATGTTGTGGAATTAGTATATGCAACTGAACCATATGGTATAGGTGGAACCTTTCCACAATCTATGTCTACAAGGTGAAAAAAAAACAAAAACACTATCAATCCATAAATTCTTTATTTAATATTTTTTTGTATGGTTGTTCTTTTTACAATATAACTTACAATAGCAAGTAGGAGGTTCTCCGTCCCATTCACCGTTCGTCGTACATGTGAGAGTTGATCGACCCGCTAAGATGTGGCCTGCTTCACAATGGAATTCCAGGCTAGAATGGACATTGAAATCGTAACCAACCACGTAACCATTTTCGGGGACTTCTGGTTCAGGGCAAGTAATCACTGTAAATATAAATAAAATATATTATTAAAAAAGAAAATTAAATAATTACAAAATATTTATAACAAGCACTTATTGCAGTGTATTTACTGGAGATACTACTTTTGAATCCAAATAAACACCATCTAATCCTTTTTTTTTTGGTTAGTCAAAGTAAGTATTTAAAAGTTATTATGCTAGTAAATATTTCTGGTTTTAAATTTTAAACTTTACAACACGTAGTAGAATTTTCATGAATTTTATTATAAAATTTGATAAAAAAATAATATTCTCCTTACATTCACAGGTAGGTGGATCATCAGACCATTTGCCATCTCGAAGACAAGTGAGGTAATTTCGTGTTGGTGGTTCCAACCAGTGGTCTGTGTCGCAGGTGTACTCAACGACACTACCGTGGGTTGTTGTTCCATTAAGAAGGATATAGTGACCATTGTCTACTCCCAGAGGCTCTCTGCAGTCGACGTATTTACATGTTGGAGCCTTCCCAGACCATTCTCCTCCCAAACCACAGGTCAGTACCTAATAGATCATATTATTTATATATTATAATAATTTAATTGAAAATATTATTTGCAATATCATACCATAACTGTTTGATTAAAAAAATAATCCAGTTTTATCTTTTCTTATGATCATTTTAATTTAATAATTTTATATGATTTAGCTATGTTTTTCTAGAAAATATATTTCAAATGTATAATTTATTTTAGAAATGTGTTTTATAATACTTCTCATAAATCTTTAATTTTTATAAGAAGATCAATAACATCTAGAGTTTAATTTTTATCTACTATGTAAAAAAAATATCAGTTTTTAACTAAACCATAACATCGATGTATAATAATAATCTTATAGCCAATTTCCATTATTGTAACACTCTAAACTGCATAATAATTAATTATAATAGAATTAGATATATCGAAAAAATATCAATATTTCGATACGTTGTGCCTCAATATTTTTAATCTTTGAAAGTAGATGAAGATGGTTAATAATTAATTGAAATATTTGATTGGTAATAGCAATAATTAAATATTTTTAATATTAATTAATGTATATAGATTTCCATGGAGATATTTTTAATATTTATCTTTGAGACATTTTTCATTTATTTTAATATTGATATTATAATATATTGAAACTAAACTATTGAACAAAAAATATTGATATATTTTTAATAATATACTTGCTATTTCACAAAATTGGGTTGAAATTTATTTAAAATAAAAAAAATATACGATACCTGTTGGCCAAACAGTATAAAACCAGGTTTGCAAGTGTACGTTGCTGTTGAGCCTGCCCTCTTCCCGGACACTTTGACAGTTGTGCCCTCGCTCATTGGAGGATCAGGACACCAGTCGACTACAGAACAAAGTATAATTTATTTTAAAGCTTTTAATAACAATAAATCGTCTATTGTTTAAATATTATATTAAATATTAATATTATTCAAAAAATTCTACTTACAGAGGCACTGAGGAGCCAATCCCGACCAAACACCACTGTCCCCGCAAGTTCTTTGTTCTTCTCCGACAAGGGTGTAGTTCGCTTCACAGGTGTAATTGGCTATTGCTCCATAGGATGTTCTGTTATTTATAAGAGTGATTTTTCCATGAGCCAATTCTGGCAGCTTTCCACATTCAACATCTGAAATTTATTTTTAATATCAATATCAATATGATATAATCATTACTAATACTAATTACCCACATCTACTTGAACTGTTACCGTGTTTTATTTTACTCACATTTGCAAGTTGGAGGTTCGCCAGACCAAAATCCTGAAGATGTGCAAACCCTTTCTGCATCTCCTATCAGCATGTGTCCTTCTGGGCAGTTATAGGTGATTGATGCATTTATACTGTGATTTGTTCCAGCTATTGTCGTATTTATATTCTTATCAGGGCTTCCACAGAAAAGAGGTTCTGTTTATAAATCAATAAATTTAAATTAGTCTTAATGAAACAAAGTCTCTTGGTAGGTTTTCGTGTTATCGTTATTATTAAAACAGATAAAAGATGATGAACAACTCTTAAAAATTTGTCTTTAGATTCATTTATAGACAGATAAAATTTCTTACTATTTCATTATTTATTTGTTGATCAAATTATAAATAGTAAGCCATCAAGAGGGGTGGTTGAGATGAGAGGCGGCCCAATAAAAAATTATAGCTTTGTATTATTTAATGTTTATCATTCCAGTTAATTTGTGGGCATAAATCAAATTTAAAAATCTTGTGCACTGCTCACATCACACAACTTTCACTTACCACCCTTTTCTTAGCAGAAATGAGTATTTTCAGACAAAGGGGAAGTGAAAGTAAAAATTATAGATGATATATTTGTTTATATTTCATTGTGGGTATTTTTATTTGTTTAAGTACTCTTATAAATACAAATTTTAATATTTATATTGATGTAATCTAAAAAATTAAATATTAAATAATACTAACGATACTAAGTATAGGTACATAAAATTGTCGGAGTTCGTATTATATTAAGCTCATGTTACTTATGGAAATCTGTTCTAATGTTTCGGGTGCTCCCGAGCTCGCCCTCTATTCCTTTGGTTCCACCATTACAACTATTATCCGTTACGATCTCTTATTTCTCCTTTAGTTAATTATCAAATTCTTTCATATTTTATATTTAATTATTTTTTTATATCCCAGATCAATGTGAAATGGTTAATTGTTTAAAATGAAAAAAAATTAAAGGTACTTTAGGCTAAGCTAATATTGAAAATTAGCCATTTAAGCCCTGTTAGAGAACATCAATGAGAATAAAACCTACATTATATTAAAAACTGCTTAATTTTACACTTATACAATGAATTCGATCAAAATCGTTGTAGCCGTTTTTGAGAAAATCGTAAAAATATGTTTAATTGATGATACAAAGTGCCGCATCCAGTTAGCCGATTTTGACGAAAAAGTTGCTGTAACATCCCAGGTATATACAAATTTCACTTTCGTACATTTCATTTTTGAGCTAGACTGTTAACACACACACAGACTATTTTGTGGGACTTGGTTATTTGGACTCAGGGGACCTCAAAACGTGTATTTCTGTTGAAAACTGAGATTCAGAAATTTTTCACAATAAAAATGAATACAATACTTTCCTTAACTATATACACTGACAGGCAAAAAATTCCACCCACTTGATTTTTTCATATTTTCATCTAAAAATATTTCTGCTTTGGATTGGTCTATTGTTTTTAATGAATAAATAGGTAATCTTTTTGTTTGTTTTCAATTAGGAATGTTAATATAGAGGACAATAATCCTTAATCCTTAATTCAATGAAATGATTCTAGATTCCAATGTTTACTTTCTATGGAATCAAAATGTTTATTCAGTATCATTAGTTCAGTGCCGTTTCTTGCAGCACATTTCTTAGTCTCCGGCTTTTAATTTTTTCAATATTAAGGTTAAAAATGCCTCTTAGTGCTGAGGATGTTGCGCGTGGTGTGGCACTTATTGATGATGGACGTTCCATTAGATATGCAGCTAATGTCATCGGAGAAAACTTGAACTATGAAACTTACGATGAAACTTTACGAGAATCCGTCAGGCGTTTTCGGGAAACTGATTCTTACAATAGAAGGCCCGGTTCTGGACGGCCTAGAGTAACAGAACCATGGAAGGACCGGTTTTTGACTTTGAGAATTTTATGAAACCGGCACCTTACCATTGTTCAAGTGATTCATCAGCTCGAAGAAGTTCGAGGTGTGCAAATTTCTGAACGTACCGCTTCGAGAAGATTAAATGAGTATGGATTAATGGCTTTTCGTCCGGTAAGAGGACCAGAGTTGACCAGAACTCACAGAGTAACACGGCTGGCTTTTGCTTGAGAACACAGCCATTGGACTATGGATGAATGGAGTGCTGTAATTTTTACAGATGAGTCAAGATTCGCTCTTCGATCTCCAAACGGGCCTGAAAGGGTGTGGAGAAGAAGAAACGAAAGATATGCAACCTGTAATTTTTCCCAGAGCCAACCTTTCCAACGTGGTTCCTTAATGGGTAACAAGTGGGTGGAAGTTTTTGCCTCTCAGTGTATTTCCTATACATATAGGTAAGTGAAAGTAAAAATTAGATATGATCATCAGAAAGTAAGTAATAAAAATACAAATATTGAAAATGTAATAGTGGGTTGAAACATGGATGAATATTACATAAACAATAATGTTATTTTTTTTTTTCAAAATCAAAATTTAAGTTTTACTAATGCTTAGGTATAATTTAAAGCATGTTTTTTTTTATGTTTGATATTTTTTGTATTAAATATGTTTCTGTAACATTAATATAAATGAATATGAACATAAAAAATTACTTACTGTGCTGGCAAATCCAATGTAAATAGTCAAGATTACAACCCACATCATTCCAAAGCCAATTGCTTCCTCCATCCAAAACTACGCAGTTCTGTTCTCCGTTGTAGTTGTTTGGTTGATCTTTACCCCAGGCTGGGCGACTGATTACTTCTCCTATATTAACACATTGACTCTTGTAGGACTAAATTTTTAGTGAATTCCAATAAATTATGTTTTTTTAAAATATGATTTTCTTACCATTGACCCATTTCCAAGTTCTAGAAGTGAAACCAGGTTCCTTATGAGCTCCAATCCAGACTAGCTGGGTCTTGAGACTAGGTTTCCGTCTCTCGAGCTCCGCTAAGAGGAAAGTGTTATGGACTCCTCTGAAACCATGAGCAAGGTCTCCTCCAGATCGTGATTTACAAGCCTTCCTAGCTTCTTCAAATGAACCTCCTTTTCCCACATTGAATTCATAACAAGTTCGATCGAAAGCTACAAATTCGACATCTGTGCCAACTCCGGTGACTGAGCAGCGATCGTTGGAGAACTCTGTAAAGGTTTATCAATGAAATTAAAGAAATCTGAAACTTTCCAATTATAAAATAAATGATTTTTCATACAAATAAATGTTTATAATCTAACAAATTTTTATGCAATTGTGTATTTTATTTTCATGGAGTTTTTAAATTGCTGATCAAATTTTTTTACAAATTGGTGTACTTAGATGCAAATAATTGAATTTTATACTTCCCATTTGATGTATGTAGTTGCATATTTGATGATTTAAATAAAGTAAAAATGAAAAGATAAGTAGAAAAAATTTAATTCTTTATCAGGAGTAGTATTTGTTATTATTTCCGATGCTAAAAGTAAGCACATTGTTTTATTCAAAATTCTTATCTTGAATCGACGGAACAAATTTTTAAACTCAGTGCTGAGCTTATCAACAGCATCAGATCTCCCTGTAAATTGGACATTGCTTAGCTCAATGTTTGATTTTAGGAACTTGTATATTGTTACAACACCAAAGATAAAAGCAGTATTGTTTAAAGCAAGTCTCTGGTAAAAACAAGCCGATAATTTGAAGATTACATAAATCTGTCCTGATCACATCTGTTGATGTAGAAATATCATTTTCTTATTATAAAAATATTTCAAACAACAGTGCATTAGCGTTTTATTCATTTAATATTGTCAATTATTTTTCTTTTTTTAATACATCAACTTATAGCTATTTTTCTTTTGTTACTAATTTCGTTACTTTGATATTTTAGTTTTTGAAAGTGTTTCTTAATATGGGTTTAAAATTAGTATACATATATTTTTATTTTATGTTTTAATTATTTTGGTTTTTGAAGGAAAGAAAATACAAACCAAGGAAATAAAAATTATTTAAGTTTTAAGGCTTTCTCCGATTTCTTTTTTGCCTTGTTACTATAGTTAAATTAGCATATTTCAGTGTTATAGCTGCGTTATTGTATATTTGGGGATATTTTGTTGCATTTTTGATGTTTTTTTATTGCAAATCATATGGCATATTCGGCTTATTTTTATTGCATAAAAATCCGAGCTCTTTTTACAGCATATTAATATCATCTTTTATAAATAGAAAAATATTTAAATAACAAGATAGTATATATTAATTTACAACTGAAAGAGTACCTGCAGTAGTGAATGCTTCTACTTCACACAAGGATAATGATCCCTCGACACCGACTAGTTGGATGAACACATGCTGGCCAATAAGTGATCTTGCGCAAGTGAAGGTTTTAGTAGTCCCTTCCTCTGTTAACAGAATAAAAATATATAAAATTTATCATTATGATAATTAAAAAATATCTTATTTAACTGTAGTTTAAAACAGACCTATTGTTCCTGGGTACCAGGCACACAGTGGATTTCTTTGAAGATCTGAACTGCTGTTTCCTACACGGATCTCGAGGTCTTGCAATGGCTGCTGACCTGTTTTGTAACATAAGGATTTTTATTAGCTATATAATATTTAATTATATTAAATGATGTATATCTATTTATTTTATATTAATTTATCCATTCTAATACCAGATAAGAGATATAAACATAATGAATAAGTTAATAAAAAATAAATAGATATATGAATATGAAAATAAAACAGGCAATAAAATAATAAAGATGGGAGATGCCAAAAAAAATAAGAAAAACAATGGTTTGACAATGGGCAAAAACAAAGTAGATAACATTGCTGTATAGTGAAGAAAAAAGGAATAGAAGACGGATGGTTGATTAAATTGTTAAATATAATTTCCTTATTCATTTATCAGTTATCCATAGATAACTAAGGAAAGAAAACAAAGTTTTAAAAATTACTCTTTTAGTGGTAATCTCAGATTAAAAGAGCTAGCCATGTGTTGAAGATAATGGTGGGTTCCTTTAACTTAAAATCCACGATGAATTTGATCTCTGAACACTATTATAAATGTCCTTTGAGACAGAATGTAATATTTTTCAATTAAAAAAAAAAATGTGGTTTAACTTTTTTTCTTCATTTATTTATTAAACTGTAAATTTAATATTAATATAATGCTGGATGTAAAATTTTCTCTCAAAATCACTTAAATTAAAAGAATGATATTGGAATTACTCAAACCCATAAGACCTAAAGTTCTGAAAAATAATTCTTATATGTTTGGAATTTCATTACATTTTAGATACAAAAAATAATACCACTCTCTTTGTAATATAATTGAGTTTTTTCAATTAATTTTTAAAGAATCAAGAATATGAACTGTGTGATTTTGGTTCACGGACCACATTGGTACCTCCACTAAGTTCCATGAGCCACGGCTTATGATGAAAAGAAAAACGCTTATTCTAAAATGAGAGTTCAGTTGTAAAATGAGCTTTTAAAGAGAAACAACTCATGCAATAAAGGTTGTAGTAATCTTGAGTTTGAGTGATTTACTAAATTTCATATTTTTAATATATTTTGAAGACTCTTGATTTAGGGGATGATATCAAATTAGTTGAATAAACCTAGCTAACATACAAGAAATATGATGTTGAATAAAAAGGTTTATGCGAAATTGAATCCACTAATGGTTCAGTAGAAAAACCTATGGCATAAGAGAAAAAAAAAAAACAGTTCACTACACAGTCAATTTAGAATAAGATTAGGAAAAATATATGCATACATTTATTTGGAAAAAGCACTATAGGGTAAAGAAAAGGAAATTTCTTTGAAGTTTTACATGTAAAAACTTAAATATTGATGTTAATATAGTTTTCATGGATTCATCTTATAGAACTTTTTCTCACCTTACCAAGACATATTTCAAATCCATGAAACATTAATCTAAATTTTAAAAAATTGAAAATTAAGAGAATAGTTTTGTTGCACCAGTAGCTGACACTGTTTGGTTTGAAATGCTCTGACAGAGATTAGAAAACAAATGCAATTAAGGAAAATTTCATATTTCTCACTTTTAGATTAACAAAAATTACTTTTAACTTATTATAAAACTAAACTTCTTGCGTTTCCTGACTTAAATTTATCAATAAATGTTGGTCACTGTCAAGAATCTGTTTTTGGCAATAGGAAAATCTATTTTTGCTTTATATTTAATCCAAATCATTAGCAATTTTTTTTTAACGAGACAGTAGTGAATGGTCCAATTTTTAAGTCCCGTTATATTGGGCATATCTCTTTAATTAATGAGAGTAAAGGCCTGTCAACTACTGGTAAAAGTCCTCATTATAAGGCTCCAGTAACTGACACCCATTAAATATCCAATTCCTTCAACAAGATAAGTTAAAAACAGACAAAACATATTTTACAAACACGCCAAAAACAATCAAACAAAAATTTTGGGATAAATCTTAGTTGTTAAAGATAAAAAGGCAAACCTAAGATATGGTGCTCTTACTGACAGATGGCTGTTCCTGGGACACTAAGTGGACCGTGAGGGATCTTCCTAATTTGTCACTCATTATTTCAGTTGCGATTTCCGGCAAGATAAACTAAAAATATAAACTAAACTATATAAACTAAAAATATATTACAAAGAGGTCTAGGAGGTTCTGAAATTTTATTATTCCCATTTTTCAAGGAGGGCGTCAGGTA
Source organism: Nezara viridula (assembly GCA_928085145.1). Classification (NCBI taxonomy): domain Eukaryota; kingdom Metazoa; phylum Arthropoda; class Insecta; order Hemiptera; family Pentatomidae; genus Nezara; species Nezara viridula. The sequence goes on from OV725079.1 coordinate 15,146,992, forward strand.
TCGGTACAGTGTCAACTATTGATGCTTTTACCCTACTTATAAGTAACTTGCCGTTTGTTAATTTCAATAATGAATTTACAGAAATTTTTCTTTCAATAATTTTTTTTCTTTATAAGTATTCTTTTGTCTTTACAGATAAATGTTCAACCTAATAAGCTTTATTCATCTTAACTAATCTTAGAAGAGAAGAATGGTTGGAGTGATCGGTAAACAAAAAAATAAATAATTATATTTATTTTTATACTTGCCAACGTTTCGCCCTAAAGTTCAGGCCTTCATCAGGGCTAAGAAAAAAACAGGTGACAATAGGTATGAGAAACTATAAACTATAGTTCTCTATTACTATTATTATTCTACTTACTTTATTTTACTTTAATGTTCACTCTATCTATTTTATTTTAATTTAAGTTTATTATAACTACATTTTTTAGTCTATAACTTCACCGTTTTTTACTTTAATTCTATATTATTCAATGTTTATAGTTCTCATACCTATTGTTTATTGTTTGTGTTTTCTTACCTGATGAAGGTCTGAACTTTGTCAGATACGTCGGAAAATATAAAAATAATTTAATTATATTTAATTTTTATTTTGACTGATCACCCCAACCATTATTCTTTTCAATTATTCACTACAATCAACCATCAATCCACAATTAACTAATCTTAATTTAATTTAGTATTTCGGTCAATATAAGCCAAATTAAGTTTGTCAATAGATATACTTATTATGTTTATTTGCAAGCTTTCCCATTTTCCAAAATCATACTAAGTTTGACTTTCATTTATTCTAGTCACTTGCAATGTGGACAATTATCGGTTTGCGAAGGGTAAAGGTCATTTGTTAATTGTTTTTAAATCTTCTCTTTTTGACATCGTAAAATGAAAGCTGTTAAAAATTATAATGTTACAGTTTCTTTCATTCACAAATAAGATGATGTAGAAATTTTAATGGCAAATGTGACAATTCCCGAAAAAAGTTGCAGTGATGTTAAGATCATTCCGTCATACTAATAGAAGAATCATTAATTTTTTGACAAGCATTTTAATGTAAAGCATTTAGTCGATAACTTAAAGGCCTATGGAATCGATACAGCTTGTTGATATTTTGCTCCCTACAAACGATATTTTAGTAGCAAAATCTGTTAATAATCGATATTAGTCCGGACTGTAGATAGGCAACAAACCAATTCATGCAGGCGTTGCGGGTCGGTACCTTGGTGAATAAGCTCTAAAAGTGTCTTCTCTTAAATATATTAGTGTGTTATTTACCCCAAAAATTCATTTATAATTTCAAAATGAAACAAAATAAAAAAGGCTTATATTAATTAAATAATAAATTAAATTAAGATTAGTTAGGATGAATAAAGCTTATTAGGTTAAATACTTACTTGTGAAGAACAAAGAATACTTATAAAGAAACAAATTATCAAAAGAAAATTTTAAATATTTCTTTAAGGTCATTATATCAAATGGAAAGTTAACTTTTTTGATATTATTATTTATTTATATATTCCACCCTCCCATGCCACTATGGCAATACGGGTGTTTGCAATAGTGTGTTGTTAAGCATGAATGCTTAATAACACAGTACTACTAGTTAACATGATGTGCACACATCTAGCAGTTCTTCTGTTCTATCTTCTTCCTTCTTGTTTATCGGTTTCGGTCTAGCTTCCAGAATCTGGAGGACTTCCTGGCGCTTCTCTTCTTCTGCGGGCACCAATACGGAAGTGAGCGGGTCACACCGCCATCTTCCATCCATTTATGAAATCTTAAATCCTGCAAACTGAGGAATCTCATTTTCAGTGAAGACATAGATTCTCGCGACTCTTGTCAGTGCAGGAGGAACACAACTGGTTGGGCATAGAGGATCTACATCACTAGCGGATTCAGGATTTATTTTTGGGGGGGAGGCTTCAGCCCGAAAGATTTTTTTTTTCATATATATAACGATAATCAATTTTAAAAACAAAGAAGAAAGAAATGAACTATCTATATGAAATGGCGTTTAAGTGATTTTTGAAGTCCTATTAAATGTAATTACACGAACAATAATACTTTAAGAGATAGTTTTTAATATTTTTTTCTATAAAACATGGTTATATTTTACCGTTTTGGGGAGGGGGCTTCAGCCCGAAAGCTCCTCCCCGTAAATCCGCCCGTGATCTACATCAATGCCCAAACCGTGGAGTTTAGCTCGAAATCCTCTATGCCCAGCGAAGAACTGGGAGAAATACAGTAATCCGGGAGGACCCACATTGCCTAAAGCCTCGACTGTACCGTGGGAAAGAACTTCCTCAATGTACTTCCTTTAGGGGTTGCTACCCAGCCCCGGTTCCATGCTTCAATCATGTTCTCCCGGAGTATCTTCTTCCATCTATTAGGCGCATCCATAATCCCTATCTTTAGATTGTCCGAAAGTACTGTAGAGCCTTCCATGTTATAAGAATATTTTGTCACTTCTTCTAGCAGGAGGAGGTCGAGAGGCACCACCCCCGCTAGAACCTGCACCGCTTCATGCGAAGTTGTCCGGTATGTTCTGGTGACCCGAAGCAGAGCTGTCCTCTTAGTCGAGGCTAGCCTTTTTTTTGTCGTAGTGTGAGGTTACGGAACCAGAAAGGAGACGCATACCTCAGGAACTATTAACTTAATTTAACTCAAACTATTAATTTAAAATACAAAAGAAAAAGAACACTTAAGTCTATAAAAATCTAAAAAATAGAAGAAAGTAAAGTTGTCGTTCTAAACACTGTATCCTGTAACTATTAAACAAAAACTACGTATTAATAAACTAACAAAATAAGAAAATTTGACACTTTTGAGGTAGCTATTGACTAAGCTAGTAGAAACGACAACAGAAAAAAAGACAACTCATGTCCTCATTGTCACTGTTATTACAGATATTATTCTAACTAATATAGTGTGGAGAAATTTGGAAAATATAAATAGTAGCCATGCTTACCACAGCACCCCCTGGTGGTGATCCTGACCACCCTCACCGGGTACGGCCTGAGGAGGTCGACCTGCCACCATGGCGAGGGCTCCTTCATCGTCTCCGTGCACTTCTTCCCGTCGTGGACGGTGGTCTTGTCCCCGTCGTTGGCGTTTGTAGCGGCACCTCCGCGCACCGTCGTCGACTGGTTGGCCGGTCTCCGCAGCGCCACGTTAGTACCTGCAACAAGGCATTTAAGTCTTCACCAAAGTCTTCTTTTAGGTAGATAGATAGGAAATCATGTATTTTAAATACACAACATAAATAAGCAAATACATTAAGTTCCTTTTATTATACACTGATCGTCCATCAGAAAGTTTTTTGTATTTGTATTTTTTACGAAATTAAAATATAAAATACTTTCAGTTAAGACTGAGGTTCTACGGGCACATGGTCAGGATGAATAGTGAAAGACTGAACAAGAAAATTTTTGACAAAGTTTGTAACTATAAAAGTATGGGGAGACATGTAAAACAAATAAAAGAGGAACTAGACAGGATAAAAATCACGAATAAAGATTGCTTGGATAGAGAGCTTTTTAGTGAAAAAAAAAAACTGAAAGGGGTTGGGGTTCTTGTAGGTGGGAGGGAGAGGCGAGGGACTAAATGGACTAAGGAAGAGCGAGAGGAACAGTCCAGGAGGATGAGAGAGTATTGGAGTAGGAGGAAGGCTGAGGGAATGAAAAGTTCGTGGAAAAAAAAATACTTTCAGTATTTTGTATTCTAAATACATTTTCTGAAAACAATTTAAATACTATGTAATTAAAGTACATTGTATTTTAAGAACGAAAAATACATAGTATATTAAATACTGTATTTTAAAATACATTTTGCCTAGGTCTGATAGAAAGTAATTTATTTTTTTATATGAAGAATCAATAGAAGTGAACATATTAAAAAGACGAGATTAATATATGAGAAATATAAATTATAAATAATAGATCATTATAAAGAGGATGGGATGTTGAACAATTTCCTCGCTTACAGTATGCAGATCCGATTTTCAGTTTCTGAGATATTTCAATCCATATCTTCCATAAAACTCGTTATAATTTGGTTTTCGACACTATTTTCTTCTTTTCGGCTCTCTAACACGGCTTCGCTTTAAGATACAATTTTTAATAATAGCCAAATATAGAGAGAATAAAATGTTGAACAATTCCCTTACTTATAGTATGCAGATCCGATTTTTAGTATTTGAGATATTTTAATCCATATGCAAAAAAACATCAATTAGTCGACTCCTACCGACTTTATCCGAGCGTTATACATTGGAGATCTGACGGTTCGATCTAATTAACTCTCTACAAAAAAAAAAAAAAAAAAAAAAAATGGAAAACGTGCCTATAGAAGTTTTCACTTAACGAAAGAAACTTAACATAGTGAAAACTATTTTATTAAGCCGGAGTTTCGACCCAGCTGGGTTTATAGTCGGGATAGATCTCCGTGGGAAAAAACCTAGTCAAATATATATTTTTTCTTTAGACTAGGCAGTTTCGCATGGAACTCAATCCCACAGCCCTGATGAAGACCTGCATAATTGGGTCGAAACGTTGGCTTTATAAAATCGTTTTCACTACTTCAAATTTTTTTTTTTATGATCCCATCCATTTTAAAGTAAATAACCAAATAATTGAGCTAAAATAAATCCTTCGAAAGTCAGTTGCCGGAACTTACTGAACTATCGATAGTGACCATCTATCATAGTCCATCCCTAATTTATAATATTCAAACATTACAAAGAGGTATACAAAAAAATGAGCTTGGCATAACTCAATAACCGATCAGTAACGAGTGTTCGAGATCGAAGCAATCGATTACAGTGTTTTACGAATTATGTCCTATGCTTTTCACATCTCATTTCAGTCAACAACTTAATCTGAATATTTCGGATGGCCAATCGTTGCCACAAATATTTTGTTGAACAACCCAAACCGACGGAACTAGCAGCGCTCACCGCTTACTTTAGATTGGAGGATAATTTAGCCAATTGCCGGAATTTATACCTCTTTGCTTCTAAACGAAAATAAACAAAACAAAAATATCAGGTGTCGGAACCATTAATGTCGAAACCGATTCTCTCGGCCATTTGATAATGTCACTAAATGATCGGATATGATTCTGCTCTCGTTTCCCTTAAAAATTCCGAGGTCCTTTTTTTTCTATTTGGAATACACTATCAACATTCTTCGTCATTATGGAAGAGGAGAGGGTACCAATCAACAGTACTTATAATTTTGAAAAAAAAAAAAATCTTTCTCAGGGTACCATTAAATGAAAGAAACTGGGAGGCAAAAAAAAAAAAAAAAATCGAACGCTTTGATCGCGTAATGGTTAGATTGTTTTTAGTATATCGTTTATAACTGGCAAAGAAATGTCTAGAGATCATGCAAATAGCAATCTGGTATATGAAATAAACCTTTAATGAGCGAAGTATTTCTATGACCACGACAGTACTTATTAAATTAATTCCAAACAGAATTTTCTTTTCAGTATTATTATTTATTTTGTTTTTTTTCTCGAGAATAGATTACGTACGCTAATGTTTGAATGATTCGATATATTTTCAAGGTTCATTTGAACTATCTATAAATTATTTAATTGGTTGAAAGAAGTCCTTCAACTATTACAATCGTACTAAGAATATCATAAGCCATCAAGATAAACATTTATTTTTATAATTAATCAAAATGACAGGTACAAGTAATGATGAGAATGATAACTTACCACACAATGGTAACTCTCCTTGCCATTTTCCATTTGCTGCACACGTTGTCGTTGGGTTCCTGAAATAAAAATGACGCCTTTAGTGATATATATGTTGATTTCAAAAGTTTATTAGTTTTTGTTATTGCTAATTATCATTAATTAACGCTTATGATGTGACTGTTAATTATAATGTATCGGGTATATGTAAAGGGAGAAGATCGGCAAGTTCGGGCGTTCTCGGTCGTTTCCGTATAGCTTCCAACCTTTATTTTTCCTTTACTTAGCAATAAATTTTTTTCATTCATTATATGGAGCCCGAGGCAAAAAAGGTTTCATGTTTCGTACTAAGCATTGTCCTTATAAAATGATCATATCCACAGGCCTGATTAGAAAAATGCAGCATATAGCTGCTGGAATACAAAATGTCGGCCATGTGAAGATATATAGAGACCCTACATAGTTTATAAGCGTATATATAGAGAGAGAGCTTATAGATTTATAAAGCTACCAACCCTTTCAATTTATAGTATTTACAGTCTTAACACATGAAATAATAACTGAATGTTGTCAATTACCCTATCTATAACCATGGATTTCAAGTCGAAAAATTGAATTTACAATTCAAAAATTTTACTTTTTTAGGTTTTTCACTTGTATCAGTGAAACTATGCGTTATATCTATAATAATGTCAAATGTGAAATTAAAGCTGACAAAATTTTTAATAAAAATATTTATATTAGTTTTTTTCGCTGTATTCTATAGTTTCCGTGATATCTGTCTTTTTAATTCAATAATTTCGAGAAAAAAAATTACATCGCATTTTTTATCAATATTTGATTCGCCAACTCTTTGTCTTTTCAATTTAAGAAAAAGTCATGAGGAAGAAGTTGTTTAATATTAAATTTTCTTTAAGATTATGTATTATTTTACTATCTTATCTTCAACCATTAAAAGGCTAGAGAAATTATAATTTAATGATTAAATTCCGAAACTATACAGAATAGCATACTTTTCGCAATGTTCGTTATTACACAGCTCTTAATCTGTATATAAGACATGTATATTATGTAAGCTAATGTATACACAGGAATGTTGTCTTGCGATATCGAAGTACCCAATTTTATGACAGGCATCAGTAGTCAAAACCCTACAAAATAAAAAAAGAAACAACAAAATCAGTCAACTGGTTCCCGAGATAACCTTGGCAAAGACAGACAGACCAATGGTTGGAAATGTTTCACGACCATTTCATAGTTGGTTATAAAATAGGAGATCTGCTAAGATGATGGGTATCCTGTGATGGGACGATGTGAGGACGCTAACATATTTTTTTCATTGCAAGGCGATTTATAGATCGCAAATTTAATTTAATGTCAGAATATGTTTTTGTTTATTATATATAAAACAAATAAATATTATTATTATTGTTATCATGTTGAAACTTACCCGAATAGTTCATATCCTTCGTCGCATGTATAGGTGGCCACTGTGCCCGCTGTGAGGTTGTTGTTGGACAGCGTTAGCTTGGTGTTCATCGGCACTGGTGGGTGACCGCATTTCGTTTCTAAAAAATAATAAAAATAAAATTATTTTATTATAAAAATACTGTATCACAATTAATATATGTTTAATACAAATATTTGTTGAGCTTGCGACATATATCTGATAATCCCATGACCCAAACAGTAGGAAAGTATGACAAGAAAACACACGCATAGCGTACAAAACACTGTGTATGTGTGTGTATAATTTTTTTAAATTTATCTTATTGTACATTATATAATGTTTTATGCACCTTAATGACAGTAATATAGTTTTTATGTTATAAGTTATGTAGTTTTTACCTACTGTATAAAATGGACTTCTGCCTAATAAATAGCAATCAAACCACTATTATAACATGCGTAAGATAATTGTAACCACAAGCATGCAATCATTATGACGTAATGTGTTGCATATATATGTAAATCAAATAATTTATTTAATATATATGGGTATACTACTGGTTATACAGGGTGTTGGTTAAGTGGCCAAACTGAAAATATGAGTTAAGTTAAATACCAATGTTTCGGTCTACATTTCAGGCTTTCATCAGGGCTGATCGTTCAAACCATATCGGAAGGGTCAGTAGTGCAATTTAGTCTCAATATGTGTAATACCGAGACCATGTTGGACATACGGCGTATGTACGTAGAACTTTGGGGTTTACCAAAATTCTTAGAATAATAGATATCTTATGATCCAGAAATATATCTTATAATGTCTTGGAGATATTTGTCAGTTCTTGTCTTTTTAATTTCGTATTTATGCTCTAAATGATCCTTTTGTCCAAGCAGAGTCTGAGATACTGTACATATTTTTTTTTCTGGCATTGGTTTGTTGTCGGTGGTTATAGTTGGACATAAAGCTCTGTTCTGGAGAAACATCATGAATCAATGGTTTTAAAAGGCAGAAGATGCTAAAGTTGAATTTATATGGAAAAACAGCACTGTTGTATCGTCAGCGAAGGAGAAGATACAACAGGTAAAGATGATAGTGCAGGGATACTAAGGTAAGTAATATCAGAGATGTATAAAGAACAGAGGATTGGGCTTAAGACACTACTTTGTGGTACGCCAATGTTTTGGTTCCGACAAGTTGAATTTCTTCATAATCCCCAGATAAGGCAACCACGCGCCGAAGAAGCTGGTGACGTTGGACGAACAGCGGCGATAAATTAGATGAGATAGAAGCGAAGATGGAGAACAATATGGCGACACAAAGGAAGAGCAGCGAGATATGGAAACTAATCAATTGGTGAGAGATCTAGAGCCGGTACAGTTGGCTTCATCCATCCTCAGGCACAATGGTTCCGTCCTCAACATCTGATAAATTTTTTCCGAGTCATCCTCCGCCTTTTAACTCATCATAATGCCGCTCCTCTTGTATCCGAGACAATAAGTCGCCTCCCAGGAGTCACTTGGTGTTTAGCCAATATTATAAGTAGAAAATGGAGTATAAGTATGGACAGGGTGTCCCGTAAGTAGAGGGAAATATTTAAAAAGTTTGGTAGTAGACATCAAGATCTACAAAGAAGTTCATATGAACAATTTCCCAATTTCCAGCAGAAAAGTAGGAAATTTAAGATTTATGTTTTTTTAAAGCGAGTAACGTTTTTTGTTGACGAGGAAGTGATAACTTAAAAAATATTTGATTTAGGTAACTAAACATTGCTCCATAGTAAACTACACAAATTTAACTTAAACGAAAGGTAAAGTTTGTCATTGTTAAAACTATTTAAAGAGAATTATTAGGCAGACAAACACAGTTACGTTACGTTTAAAGAAAAGTCATAAATTATTTGTGATTTTTTCTATCACTCTTCAACTGTACTAAATTTACCCCACTTTCAGGAAAACTTCCTCGTTTAATAGGCTTTAAGTTCACATTAATTAAGTTGAGGTTTATCAAGAAAACATTTTGAGATTCACCTGAAGTTGTGAAAGATATGACGTTATTTTCTGTACGGTTACCTAAAAGTATCCGCGTTTTTAGCAATAATGACTACAATTAACTTGCTTAATTTCTTCTTTTCCCGTGATATGGGATGCATATTAATAAATGTAATTGCCTAAGTACCCTTTTTATTTATAAAAATTAAAAATAAGGACTTTTTAAATATTTTTCACGTATAGCGGTCATGAAACTGTATTATTCTTCCAGATCTCCGACACAGGAATTGAAGAACCAATTCTCATGATCACAAAACTTATTATTCTGAAACTTATTATAATTGAAAGGAATTATAAAACTTTTAGCGTAAAGGTGGTCTAATTTTCTTTATATCTAATCAAAGTAAATTGTCTAATAATGGAGTTATATATTTTAGTAAGTCAAAAAAATTATTTATTGATGAGTTACATTATTATCAGAGTACCCCTTTTTCCTTAAAATAGTCAAGTTAGATGAATTTTAATACAGGATTGTTGGAGAAATCTTCTCAATGCAATATTATTTTTAAATTAATTTCTTCTTATTACAAATTATACAAAATAAGCTTTATCAATCTCTAGCAATGGTCAGATAAATAGTTGTGTGTTAGCCGTTACGTGTAAGAGAAAGTTGTGCGTTAGTTGTGAACGCATGTGGTTGGGTAACTGACCATAATTCGGTTGTTTGTTTTCTATAACTAACAATCTTAATATAAAAAATAAATAAGATAATCTATTGTGAACAATTATAATTGGTTGAAATATCTGCAGACAAATTTCTAAATAATTTCATCTTTAGATATCTTTAAGCATATTCAAAGTAGAGCTAAGGGATTCGGCCTAAAAACAACAAAGAATTCAGATGTTGCAGTCAAAATCATTACGAAAAGTAGTAGACGCACCATTCTTTGATAAGAGATAAATGTCTGGTACGCAAGGACTTGAATAATTCAATAGATTCAGATATTGCCACGCGAGAAAAAATTTTCATCTCGGATTGAATTACAAGATGTTTGTGAACATCTAGCTCAAAACGAAAAGCCGTACGAAAATTAAAATACATATATGTAAAATATATGCCTGGGATGTTCCAGCGACTTTTTTCTTAAAATCGGCTGACCAGAACAACGATGTTTTAAGCGAATTACTAAATTGATTTTTAAGTTTGATGGTTCCAATTATCCGTTGAGATCTATTGTTTTGAAAAAAAAACCTAACAAAAATGACTCCAGAGAAAATAAGTTTAATCAATTTGCTTAAAATAATGATTTTTTTTTTTTTAGTGAACGGCTGATTTTTAAGTTTGAGGGCTCATTTGAATTTGGAACAGTCACTTTTGTAAATGACAACGTAACTATAAACAATTTATAAACATCAACTATAACATTACTATCAGGTTTTACTTAGGCAGTTATGTGATATGAACTTAATGAAAAATCTCCGGTTTTCTCCATCTTAAGGACGATTCTCTGAATTCGAAGCCATAACAATGGTATTATATTAAATTGGAATTACATGTAAAGAAATACTGCAATTATGAATACTTTTTTTTTTTTTGGAAAGAATAAATGGATTTTAAAAAAATATGTATATAAAGCAAATAAAAACCTGATATTAAAGCATGGATATATCTGTCGCTCACTTTTATGCTCCATGATCAAGCAACCTTCTAGCTTATAAAAGAAATGATCATAATGGTTGAGTAAGCATATAACACATGATATAACTACTTATGTCAATCGCTGTAACGACTCTTTACAGAAACGATACTGATAAGGTATTGTAGACATAAAATTTATTTTAATCTACAATATATTGACCATTATTTAATATGACTTTTTCCCCATTTTTACACAAACTGCATAATGCCATGTTCATAGAATGTCTGCAGTTAATTGTTAAAAAAACTGATCCAAGTGGTGTTTGATGTCCCCTTCCTTTTGGAATATCTTTCTATTCATGGAATTCTGCAGAGATTGGAATAAGTGGTAGTCACTTGAAGCTAGGTCTGGTGAATAGAGAGGGTACAATTTAAGGTAAAACAATTTTTTATATGTATATATGTTTTATCAATATTTTTACTTATTTATTTATTTCCATTGTTATATATATATATATATATATATATATATATATATGTATTTTTTTTTTCTTTCTATTAAACCTACCAGCTAAATATTTTAATAATACTATTTTATGATAAGGCGCTGATGAACTAGATGTTTTGCGCCTATAACATCAAAACAACCAACCAACGTATTGTAAAAAGGCTAAACAGCGTTTAATGTTTAAACACTGCAATGTGTTTAAACGATGTTTAGCTGTTCCAACAGTGAATTGTAAAGTTAGTCCAATATGGACCTATACTTCCTGTACATGTTCCCATACAACCGACAAGTTTCTATCACCAACAGATATAGAGATCGAATGAGGGCAGATTTGATTATTGAACAATTATTTAGCATATAAAAAATATGGTTATTAAAATTTTGTGTGCATAATAATATTTTTAAAAAAGTATACTTTTCTCTTTTATTGTTTTATCTTGATATTTGAGCTAGGTTCCCTGGAACTATCCGGTTCAGCAACACTGTTAATGGACGTGTAATTATTTAATTATCCACCAGTGTTGCCAACGTAAGCTGGGCAGAATTGTATTAAGAAAGGACCTGCAATCTGCAGCAGACCGAACTCACTGCTCCAATTATCGGCTTGCATCAGCGTCCTCAGGGTACAAGACATCGCTCGCTACTTCTGTAGTAATGGAACAAGAAAGAACTTGATGAGTCATCTACCATTATCCTGCTTCAATTCACCTTGATATATAAAATGTATTTCTCAACTGAATTATTCCTACTCGTATACTGTGTATTATTCTTTGAAGTAGAAGTAGTGGTACAGACCCCTTTTTATCAAATTATTGACATCTGCTCAAAATTTCGTGAATAGCTTCATCTCATTGTAACCTACAAAATAAGTATAAAGCTAGGAATGAGACATAAGATAACTATGCTATTGAATTATTTATGTAATTCTTATTTTAAATTTTTAATAGAATATTTATAATGTTGTAAATAGAATATTTGATGCTCTACGATATTGATCCATCAGTTTTTCTTCTTAGGTAACTTATTTTAAATCTACAGGGCCATTTACAGTAATTTGTATCAATTTTTGACTAGTAAAAATTTTGACTTACAAGAATTTCCCTCCAATAGTAGTTAACTCCTCATTTTCAAATCACAAGAAAATAATTACAAAACTTAAAAATTCTGTAAAAGATATAAATATCAAGCACGGTGGAAATAAAACTATTTTTTATGTATATAATAATGAATGAGGATTCCGATGATGAATAAGGTTCTGGTAAAAGTTTGAGAATCTGGATGAGATATTGTCAAGGACAAATGGGATGTTAAGGCCATGGTGTAAGGTCTTGTTTGTGACATAATATGGGACATTGGCTGTTGTCCTAAGTACTTTGGACTGGAAAGATTGGATGCGTTTGATATTCGAATGTTTAGCAGTTCCCCACAGTTCAAGTCCGTAGGTCCAGATAGGTTTCAGTATGGTCTTGTAGATTAAAAGTTTATTTTCAATCAGAAGATGAGATGTCCTGCTTAGTAGTCGATATAGCTGGCCATATCGTCGATTATGTTCTTGTCTTTTAAGTTTCGTAATTTCTTAGAGAGGGTAAGAAAAAAAAAAGGAGAATTAGAAGAAATGTAGATCATATTCAATTACACTTTCTCGTCCATGTTTTTCCCTTGTCTCCTGCTTAAAACTTTTCATTCAAAAAGTTCAACCTCGTCGAAATGTGCCTCCCTCAAAAATTCTAATCCCTGTCAAAATGTGCCACCCTTAACAATTTGAATGGCGCAACTTGCACCATGAAAACTTCTGGGAAACCCTGCATACCACTTAACCAAATTATTAGGTCGAGGTACTTGTTCGACGCACAATTTAATGTTCTTTAATTTCTACAAGAGTACGTTTTTCACTTCGATGCACCATTTAGGAGTTATTGGTGAAAAAACAAAAACAGATCAAAAAATATATCTTTTTTAGCTGCAAAAAGTTTTTCCTTGGTTACTCGCTTTAGTAATTTTAGTTTTTACATGTTTGAACTCCTATATATACAAGTTAAAAATATACAACTTTTCCTACATTTTTCACAATATATTTCTCCTTTTTTCTTTTTTTCTGGGAAGTTGTCTATTTATTTTTAGTTATTGGGCAATAATAGCTTCCAATTGGTAACAATTGAGTATATTTCTATTATCAACGCTACATGATAACAAGTTAGTTGACGTTGATATTTATTTCAAAATTAATAATAATGTGCTTCATCGTCAAATTTCTAATTCATGTTCTAAAATGTATCATCTAGATCAACATCCTACTTTTGACCAATAATTGGGTATCTGCCATAGTAGTGCCATAGTGCAGTTCCGAAGATGGGAGTAAATATCCCGAAACGTCAACTAACTCGTTAAAATGTAACGTTGATAATAGAAATATACTCAATTGTAACCAATTGGAAGTTATTATTGCCAAATAACTAAAAATATATTTCTCGTTTTGATTTTCAAGTTATTACTGGTCTAAAATTCTTGAAAACATCCGCCATTTTTTAAAGCAGCTGCTCTGGAAAAATAGACAAGGTCCATTTTACTTAGGATAACGTCCGCTTTGGTAATTTACATTCAAACCTTCGCCTCCGATCAGATCGATTTTTGGTTCTTGGCTCTAGGGCTAACAGGACAAAATTAAACTTGCCACGCCTGGAAGAAAATTCTGGTTGCGACCCTAGGTGAGATCCAGTGCTGCCAATCGGAGAGAGATCGCTCTCAAGAAAGGGTGGTGCATTAGATGACGTTGAAGAGCGCCCATCAGCCATTGGATGCAGCCTGAACAGAATGCAACATATGGGTCCTCGGTCTCAGTCATACCAACCTAACGGTCCTCGTCTTCGGTAATTGGTTTCTTTTGTTGGCGGCAGTGCCTTATTCTATTTGTGTCCCGACAGCTCAGCCACGGTTCGAGCGCCCTTCACTCGCATGACGGGCTACTTAGCAATCGATCGATCCACGTCATCTTTCCTCCCGCAAGGCTATGTCTACGAGCTTTTTAGTATTTATATTCTAAAATAACAAGAGTTAAAGAAAACAAAGCCTTAAGTCTCTCAAATATCAGTAGAGAACTAACAAGACAACGTTTCCTAATTCAAGCATCATCACGAAAAGAAGATTAGATCATATAAATCCAAACAAGAGACACCACATCACTTAATTCTAGTTATACAGGGTGTGTTTCAGGATTAAGTGGTCAAAGTAAAAATATCAATTAAGGACCTCAAAACAAGAAAAAAAATTCCTATGAAGGTATGTCCGCAAACGCTTTGTTTAGGAGATATTCACACCTAAAGATTTTCATTGTTATAAATTATTTACGTTATATTAAGTAAATAAATTATTTATTTGTTCCAACTAATTGATTAATTAAACGTAAACATTAAACTCATATAAAATGTTGTTCAAAGTGATTCCCTTGAGCGTGAAGACTCGGCATCTTTCTTCAACAGCAGCAGTTGGACATACGGCGTATGTATGTAGAACTTTGGGGTTTACCAAAATTCTTCGAATAATAGAGATAAAAATTATCTACTTTGGATCATTTTTCAAAACTTATGCTAAACTATTAACCGTGGCGCTCACCGTCCCGTTATTATTGTAAATATCCTCCACTAACTGTTCAAATCAGTAATAGACAGGGTGTTTCAGGGTTAACTGGCCAAACTGCAAAAATGACCTAAGGATCTCAAAACAAGAAAAAAATTCCTATGAGGATATGTCCTCAAACGCTTTGTTTAGGAGATATTCACACCTAAAGATTTTCATTTTTATCAATTATTTATGTTATATCAAATAAATAAATAATTTATTTTTTTTCAAATAATTCATTAATTAAGCGTAAACATTAAATTCATATTAAATGTTGTTCAAAGTGATTTCATTGAGTATTAAGACATCCTCGGCATCTTTCTTCAACAGCAGCAGTGGCAGAACGGCACTGTATATGTGTTATTGTTTCACAGGATTCAATATGAATTAAGGACCTCAAAACAAGAAAAAAAAAATCCTTTGAAGGGATGTCCGTAAACGCTTTGTTTAGGAGATATTCATACCTAAAGATTTTCATTGTTATCAATGATTTACGTTATGTTAAGTAAATAAAACTTATTTATTTGTTCCAAATCCTTTATTAATTGTTGTTATATTAAATGTCATTCAAAGTGATTTCCTTGAGCATTAAGAGAGGCTCAGCATCTTTCTTTAACAGCAGCAGTGGCAGAACGGCACTGGATATGTGTTATTGTTTCACAAGGTTCAATTATCCTTCTTCGTAAGGAATTAAGGTCATTGACCGGACTTGCATAGACTTTTTGTTTAATGTCACCCCAAACAAAAAAAATCCAGTGCTGTCAGGTCTGGAGAGCGTGCATGCCAAGCCACTCGTCCTGTACGGCCAAAGTGTAATGCTGAATAAAATAAAATTCGAATATTACATCATATAAAACAGCTTAAGAAAATAAATTTAATTTGTTTAGAGGGGAAGATGTCATGAGGGCGTCATTTAACTTGCAGTTTCTTTTATTGACAATTCTTTTCCATTCCATCACAGGCGGATTTAAGGGGGGGAGGGCTTTCGGGCTGAAGCCCTCCCCAAAACGGTAAAATATAACCATGTTTTATAGAAAAAAATATTAAAAACTATCTCTTAAAGTTTTATTGTTCGTGTAATTACATGTAATAGGACTTCAAAAATCACTTAAACACCATTTCATATAGGTACTTCTTTCTCTTCTTTTTTTCAAATTAATTATCGTTATATATATGAAAAAAAATCTTTCGGGCTGAAGCCCCCCCAAAATTAAATCCTGGATCCGCTAGTGCATTCCATAGCTCTTTGATCCCAAATTGTTTCGATTATCTTGAGAAAAATATTTTAAGTCTCGATATCGCATCCAGATATAAGAACTGGCTTTATCAAATCATCTTTAATTTAAAATTTATAGAGATTTTTCGGTTCCCAAATATTCAAAATGAAACATTAGATTTTGAATGATAATAAAACTGTTTCATAATATGGTTTTTAATAAATAAAACAATCCCCCAAAAAATCTATTATTTAAGTAGGATAAGAAAAAAAAAATTGTGTAAAAATAAAAATTTCATTTTATGAACTGCGTTTTCTGTGTGCGCGTGTTTAAAAAAAACAAAACACAGTTCTCTAATTAGATTTAATGCCCAAAGGTTCCTAAATAATAAGAACTCGGTTGATGAAGGCGTTAATTGCGGACTAAAAGGGTACGCCAAAAGTCGTAAAGCCGGTAGACTCCATTAACGAAAATGTTGTAAATAACATAACGAACCATTTAGGTGTTGTAATTGAATGGGTGAAAAAGTCCATCCGGCGGCGAAGTTGAAGGTCCAGGCAGGGTTTTTGCTCAGGGCCAATCTCACTCCGAGGATAAGGTTTGATGACAGCAATGGCGGCGATCCGGAAGTGTCTCTGAAGAACTCGATGACTGTTATTGCAGGAGTTTTTGTAGTGTCTCGACATGTTATTGAACTTCAATATTATCATCATGTATCTTAAGGCTTGTAGGTTGCCCGAAGCTGGCGGTGACCTTAAGGGTTCTCTTGAATCTGTTAGACGCTGACATGCTCTGAGTTCCTTGATCCGGGGTTGCTCAATCCGAATTCCTCAAAGGGTATCTGAGTGATCAATGCATCCATGTCCCGACACAAGAACCATCCATCATGTTCAAACCTCCAAGTAACATAATAATAATATTTTTAGGATTTATCACAGTGTCTTATCACTCCTCTGTTCTATCAAAATAAATGTTGTTTATTTATGATTTTATTACTAAAAAAGAGTAAAAACCCATAAAACGGAGAAAATATTAATCAACAAATCAATCAATCTTTCACTCATTCAGCTATCATCAAAACAAAAAAACAAAAACAATGCGAAGTAATCTCATATTAAACACCTCCTGACAAGAAAGAGTAAATTACTCCAGGTTATCTCAGCTCATACTAAAGTATATTGGAGGAAAAGAATCATTAAGATTTATTATTCAGGTATTAGATGAAAAGTTTGGACTAAGGAATCTAAAAGAAAAATGTTTCTTAGCTAAGTCTTATCATAAGGAAAGATTCTAGTTAGGAAATTTTGATTTAGGTCAGATTTTTTTTAATGATGAACGTTAGCAATCAATCTAGAAAAAAAAAATTAACCTATACTCCAGGTCAAAACGATAGCCCTTCCCCCCAATTAAAATGTTGAGGGAACGAGAATATCGTTTCGTCCCCTAATAATTTGAAGAAAATAAAAAGTAAAAATTGATAAAAAAAAATAAGCTACATGAATGAATAAAATATGTAAACTAAAATCGATTAAGAAAAGTCGACTAGCTCTGGCTAAGCTACGGTCTATAAGTTGGTACGAAACTTATCACGATCTAAATATTTCTATTATTTAAATTTTCATTAATATTCAGGGATGATAAAATAAAAACGTATCCTTGAATTTTATGATTCATTCACCTTTCATGTGGATACCTCCGTTTTCACTTGCTTTTCTTAAAAAATTATCAATATATAAAGAGTATAAATATATTTCATAGAGAATATTATTAAATAACTAGTCAGATCGTTAAAAGGCTTTACTTTAATTTGGAGGTTGAACAAACTAAGAAATCATAAGTATTTTTCAGTTTTCAACATTAATCATTTTTGGCATAAATAAAGTTTTATTTATTTTTAAATATTCTATATTATATTTGTTACTTGTACAATATGTTGAATTTGTAAACATTATATGAACTACCGACATTTTGTTATGTCCATCATCCCAATCAAAATGAAAAGTCTGCGCCTGTTAGTGTTGCCCAAATGCGAGACCGAGAAGATTCTTGGTCTTTCAAATTCAGTGTTGTCATGGTCTTGGGCCTTGCGCAAGAGTCTTGCAGTTACTTATCAACTTATTACTATAGAGATATTACTGTAATCTTTTAGATAGGAGAAACCTAACTAAGCCGAATGAAAAATTAGAGGAGTTAAAAGTATATTGGTTATACCAATTATTAACATATAATAACTAAGATTGTCAAGTATCAGGAACTAATTTTCAAGTATTTTTCCTTAATTTGTATTTTAAAAATCGATTTTTTTTACCAATCCTGGTGTTGGTCTTGCAACAGTTAGGTGGCCTTGGTCTTGGTCAAGACCAAGACCAATTATGGGCAAACTAGCTCCTGTGTAGCCCACTCTGATACATTTTTGTTTATTGGAGTTTGGATCAGTCCTTATAATTTTATTTTACTATAAATAGTTCCCCTGAGAGAGAGGTGCTGGGATCTTCTAAAGTCCTGCTTTTCCTTCCAAAATCGGGGAGGAAAGCTTTCGGAGTTCTTCTGAATGAATTGTGAAGAAAAAAGTATGCCTGTATTTAAGTTGTTATTTTTAAGTTTCTATTTGTTTATATCTTATATATATATATATATATATATATATATATATATATATATATATATATATATATATATACGTGTGTGTGTGTTTTTACTATTATTATTTTAATGTTTTTTTCGATACCTAGGACTCCACCTGGACAAAATACTAACTTGGAATCCTCATACTAGACTGAAACGACAAGAAACCGCTCGACGTTTCCGATTACTTCAGCACTTACTAGACAAACGCTCTAAACTTCCCATTAATTACAACAGACTCATATACTTGACTATAATAAGACCTATTTGGACTTACGGAGTTGAGCTATGGGGCTCCACCAAACCATCGAATTCCTCACGCATCCAATCCTTACAATACAAAATCCTTCGTAAAATCCTCAATGCTCCTTACTTTGTCACTAATAAAATTATCCATAAAGACCTTAATGTTCCTTATGTTTCAGATCTGGCCCAATCCAGATACCTATCCTTCCATAATAAACTTCAGAATCATGCCAACCCTCTCTTTTCTAACCTTGCTTCCTCTTCAATTCCTGATAACCCTCCGAGGCGTCTGAAAAGAAGGTGGCCCCGTGATCTCCTAATGTAATCCTATCATTAGAGTGCTACCATTGGTTAGTTACTCAGCAAGTGTATTCATGTCATTATATCAATTATGTCCAAATTTACTTGATGTATTTATGTAATACAGTTGTAAATGTCATTAAAAAATAAAATAAAAAAATGTTGTTTTATTTAGTAAGTAAACGTGTTTGAGTACGACGATGGATTAGTATAAGTTCAGGCTGTGTTTTATTGTGTAACTATTAAACTGGAGAGATATTATCCAATGGAACAAGCTAATCACTTATTAAACTGTTACTTTTACATGCCATACTAAAGTACGAAGCTTAATAAATTATGTGTATTGAATAAATGAATCAACAATATAAGTTTCACTGATATCACTTATATCTAGGTAGAAAAATATCTGGATTATGGGATATACTAGTTAATTACATTGGCGATAAACTATGATAAGGAAAAATAGATGACTTATAAAAAATAAATATTTTATGTGTTCTTTGAGTGCTTATTATAATAGTGACACCCACTCATCTTCCTTCATAACTGTAAATTATCGAAAGGGCATTGGAGCTCTCTCGACAACAAAGACATTCAACTAAACAGACCGTGTCACCGCTCCGTCTTCAATAGGGCCACTGCCGCTTAGATAGTTTAAAAACTCGCTCTATTCAACTTCGAGTCTATTCATGTTTTTGCCTAATTGTTATCGATTTCACCTCTTTATAGAAAGAAATAGCTCGTTGGAATCTGTTTAAAGATACAAAGTAGACGAACTAACTCATTCCAATCTTACATTTGTTTTATACTATCGTCAAATGCTAAAATTTAAAATAGATTACAATAGAATAAAATCTGAAGAGCCAGCCCTTACGTATGAAATTACAATAATGAATCAAATTAATATGGTTCCTACTTCTGTCCATTGTCTATTGATACCACTAAAGTCTATATATACATATAAACACACACACAAACATACATATATATATATATATATATATATATATATATATATATATATATATATACATACATATACACATACACACACACAAACATACGCTCCGGCCAATCTAATTTGATTCCAATATATTATTATAGGCCTAGTTTAACTTGTCTAAATCATTACGCGTGTTTATTGTATTCTTGGTTATCCCAATGTACATCATTTCGAGAATCAATCTTTTTTGTTGATTATTTTCGTTATCCAGGACTTTCACCTTGTCAAAATCAAATGTGTGCCCTTTTCTAACATGGCTGGCTAAAGGATCTTCTTTTTTATTGTCTACGCTGTATTTGTGAGCATAAAGTCTTCTTTATAAGTACTGTGATGTTTACCCGATGTACTTCCCGCCACAACCAGAGCATTTTATTTCATAAATTACGTTTGATAATTTGTCCCGGCTAGTCTTATCTTTTAGATTAGAGAAAAGGGCCCTTTTAAGACTATTTTTATATCTATATGTAATGCTAATATTGTGGCTGTGAAAAATTCTTTTTATTTTAAATGCCGATGGTTTAATATATTCTATAGAGAAATAATACTGTGGACTGAACTGTTTATGCTGATGGAGTGTCAAACTGTCATACGCTCCTCGTAGGCACTTTTCAATGACGATCCTGGGGTAACCATTGCTTTATAATATTTCTATTATTCCTTCAATATTTTCCTCCTTAAACGAAATTGAACTCAGAGCAATGGCTCTATAAAACAGGTTCTTCGCCGTATTTATTTTTATGCATAAATCACGGTTTGATTTTTTTAAATATTATTTTAATGGAATTTACAACTGTATTACATAGAGAATACAATAAGTAAATGAGAAATTTGTAACATGGCATGTACAACATGAAGAGAAACTACCCATTGGTAGAACTCAAACTAAAGTTCTATATTAGAAGATCCCGAGGCCATCTTCTTTTCAGACGCCTCGGAGGGTTATCAGGGATCGAGGAGGAAGCAAGGTTTGAAACGAGAGGATTCGGATGGTTCTGCAGTTTGTTATGGAAGGAAAGGTATCCGGGATTGGGCCAGATCGGAAACATATGGAACATTAAGGTCTTTATGGATGATTTTATTTGTGACAAAGTAAGGAGCGTTGTGGATTTTACGAAGGATTTTGGATTGTAAGGATTGGATACGAGAGGAATTCGATGGTTTAGTGGAGCCCCAAAGCTCAATTCCGTAAGTCCAAATAGGTCTTATTATTGTCATATATACGAGTCGTTTATAAGTGATTGAAAGCTTAGATCGTTTGTCTAGTAAGTGCTGCAGTAGTCGAAAACGTCGGGCGGTTTCTAGTCGTTTCAGTCTGATATGGGGGTTCCAAGTGAGTCGTTTGTCAAGGTGGAGTCCTAAGTAGCGGATTTGCTCAACAGGAATAAGTAGTGTATTATTGAAGGATACTGTAGGACAAGAGGTCATAGGTTTACGACGGAGGGTAAAGGTGATTTGATGGGATTTGTTGGAATTTATTTTTATTCTCCAATTTTTACACCACGGTTTGATTTAAAATTTAATATCCTGCCGCCATTATTTTTTCTTATATGTCATTTCCAGTGCGATATATTCTTGTTTCCAAAAACGTAATGGAATTGTCTAGCTCAATCTTCATAGTGAATTTTATGTGTGGATCTACATTAAAATATTATTTAAATGGGCGGTGGGAACACTCAATATCGTATCATCAACATATTTTTTTATAAACTGTACCTCTGTAGGAATGGTGGAAAGTATTTTTTCTACTAGATCATTCATTAAAAATCCCACCAGTATAGGAGAAATTGAGAGTCCCATCGGAAGCCCCATTATCTTGAGGTAAAACTTATTATCATAGGAAAAATACGAGCCATCGATACACAACTCTATGGCGTTAAGAGCGTGCTGACCGGCTTGGAGTATCGATGCTCAATTAAAAGTAAGAAAAAAATTGATTTTATAGTTCAAATGTATAAAAAAACTTTTTTTGTTTTTTTATTGTTATACCAATGATAAGTGTTTTTCCAGAACTGAAGAGGATCCCATTATTTGTGTTAAAAACAGGGATCGAAACGTTTTTTGAAAAAATGGAATAAACAGAAGTTGTTTTAAGTCATCTAAGTGTATTTCATGACCTATTATCCGATTATAATACATATCTTAAGTTATAATATATAAAGGTCGAATTATAAAAAAACATTGTAATATATATATATATATATTTAATGACAACAATGAACTATTAAATGATTTAAGGAGAGGAGATACGACGGACATTGGCTGACACTGGGCCACATCTGTGCCAAGGACCTGCCCTTTCACTTCCCTCTAAGGGAACCTTAACTTACGGGCTACCTCAACTCCCCTTTCTAAAAATAGTTAGGAATCGATATGTGTATCGATACATTTAAAATTAGCAACAAACATATTGCATTCCATTTTTATGACAAACAAGTTAGAGTTTTTCTTTTTTTGTTAAAAAAAAAAAAAAAATGTGGTGTCTGTATCGTACAACTTTCACATACCATACAACTTTGAACAGTAATCGATTTTTGTAGTAATCAAATATGGCCACTTAACATTGCAATCTATTATCGGGTCGTAAATTATTAAAGTTAATAAAGGTTATAATTAATTTTTTTTCCCATCTTTAAATACTATTTGAAATATTGTTAGTAGTATGTACTTTCTATTATTTTTTACGATTTTATCTTATACAGCGTACATTATGCACTTATATTACTACTCTTTATTTCGGAATTTTTTTTTCAACCTTGATAAATAATTCTCTTTTTTTTCTTATTTACTTAATTAAAAATCTGGTTCACGCATCACATAACTTTCGCCCACCTCTCTACTTTGAATAGAAATTATTTTCTGACAAATATTGCGATATTATAAAGTTTCCGAAGTGCATTTTTAATGGAACTAAATCTCAAAACTTACAGCTAATCTGTAACAACTCATTAAGATCATTAAAATAACACGATCCCTATTTATGAAAACCGCATATGTATATATATTTAATATTACTATTGTTATTATTAATTATTATTAATATTATGCTCGAGTGTGCTTGGGTTTCTTCGGTTCTCTATTATGGTTCACTATATAATTTATTTCTCTTTTAGTTAGTAATTTAATCCATTCATATTTTATATTTAGCCATTTTTTATAGAGTTTTATTACATAAAATGGTCAATTATGTATTTAGGCCCGATTATTGAACATCAATGTGAATAAGTCCTACTTTAAAATAAAAACAGCTTAATTTTACACTTGTATGATGAGTTTAATTAAAATTGTTAAAGCCATATTCGAGAAAATCGTAAAAATGTGTAATATCGATGATATAAAGTAGCACCTCCGGTTAGTCGATTTGTCCGAAAAAATTACTGTAAATCGTAGCCATCTACATATCTTAAGTACGTAATATTAGTTTCGTTAGACATTTCATTTTTTTTGAGATTGACTTGGTTATTTGGACTAAGAGTTTCAAAACGTGAATATCCGTTTAAAACTCGGATTCGAAAATTTTCTCGTTGACAATACTTAGCCTTACTGTATATTACATATATAGATAGCTAAGTGAAAGTAAATAATTTAGTCAAAGTTTATATTCGTCCATTTTTTTTTACAACTTCTAACTATGAGAGGATGTTAATTATTTTAAATGATCAAAATAACGTTACTTCATTAGAAAACAAAAATTGAAAAATTTGGTATTAAAGGTCAAAACTATTTTAATGAGAAAATACCTACGGTAAGTCAATTTTATCGAAAACGATTCTATAACATCCTAGGAAAAAAAAAAATAGAAATGACTATACTTGAAAAAAGGTCGTGTTAAAAGTCGATCATCTCATCACGAATAAATTCTTTACCGATTAGAGCATGATATGAATAACAAGGATGAGGGAGTGGCCAGGTTGACAAATTGGCAAAAAAAATTCTCTTGAAACAGTGTTCTTCAGAGATTATATCGTTATTCTTATTTTCAATTGCGTAATAAAGTCATGGGAAAATTTAAATCATAGCATTTTCCAACATTTTCAGAATTTTTTGAGAGCAACTATAGATTAGTTAAGGTAAATAAAAAAAGATCATGGAAAGCGAATTAGAATCACTTATACATTCTAAATAGACAATTTGTTTATAGGTTACCAGGTGAAAAAAGATCAGGTGCGGTCGATCATTATTCAATCTGTGGGTCATTACTCAATTGACAGGTTTTGAATAAGTGTTTTCTAGGTGACAGTTATACTCACCTGAGGCGGGTTGATATTGTATGTCTCGTGTGGGCGTTATTTTGTTCAAGGTTTATAATGTACTATACCGAGGTATGATCTTGGGTTTGATTTTTTTTTTCATTTACCAATATTTAATCTTGGTGTGGTAGTCGAGTATAGACCACTTTTGAGACGGATGTTGGTATGCACCGATACATGCGACGAAATCTAATTGTCAAGAGGCGTGTAGTATGAAAGACATCCGAAAACTACACTAAAATTAAATATTCGTAGATGTCAATCTACCAAGGTGTTTAAGCTGATAAGGAAATACCCTTAGAATGCATTAGATTTCCTTGTATTTTTTAAAATTAACATTTTTACCATTTTAGTTTTCAAGTATTGATCATTGATATTCAACTAATATGACTATGATCTTACACATTATATGATATAAAATTAAATTTGACAATAATTAAAATATTAGTTTAATAGTATTTTGAACTCAAATAGTTTCAAAACACGAGATCTCACTGAATAAATAATCTAAAAAAATCAGTCCAGCCGTTCGCTCAAAAACCTTTAAATATCTTTCAGCAGATACGTCACCTTTCATCGCATCTGATAATAAATAAAAAGATAATCAGGATAAAAAAAACTAAACAATTTTATCAATAAATTTCAATCAATAATTAAAACATGAAGTTCTAATTATATTTATTTATATCACGGAGATCTCATAGAAACCTGTACATAAACGCAAAAAATAGATAATAAATGTTTATAATGGACAGAAAAATAGGTGCAGACTTCGGGGAGGATCGCGAAAAAATGTTGAAGTGGCGAGAATTTCATTTTTAAAAATTAAATTCCACAATAAATAAGCTATATGAATGAATAAAATATGCAAACTAAAATCGATTAAGAAAAGTCGACTAGCTGGATTGGCTAAGCCCAGTTATGTAACTATTTTATTAATACTTCAATGTTACCTTTATTTATATTGCCAGTTATATTCAAAAACAATATTATATATCAAAATACTCTAGAATTTTATTTTACAATCATCCCAAAATTTTCCCTGACAAACTAGTCGGACTTTGAAAATTTGTATTTGAGATTGTGCACACTAAGAAATGAATGATATTTTGCACTTTTAATTAATTAATTTACATTCTTAATTTTTAGTTATTTTTTGTATATATGGTGTGAATGTGTTCATTTATCAGTATAATTATTGTCCTTGAGACAGAATATTATATATTTAAATAAATAAATAATAAAAAAAATTAGTTTATAGTCTAAAATGTAACAATGTTATGAACCCCTCTATCCTGTGTTTAATTAATCTAAACGAATACTTTATATATTCAATTGTATTTAAAAAATATATTTTCAAGTATATAACATTAGTAAAACAAAAAAAAATAAAAATCCTAACAACTATTCAAAAATATAAACGAATTAATTTTAAATATTACAAATATTGGTTCGCTTTATAATAATTGTGTTGAATTTTTACTCATAATAAAAACTCGCGTTTTTTTTTTCATCCCTCTCCCCAATCAAAATCTTTACTTATGTCCAGAAAAGAATGATGACGACCAAAATGGTGTTAACGAAGAGGCTATATGGAATTCTGGTTGTCGGTTCTGGGTCGTTTAACCATTTGCTAACCGCCAGTGCTCGCTCAAACCATTCCTCCTGGTTAAGTACCCGTGACAGATTTATATAACACATGCCTCTCTGGAATAACGTAACATCTCCAACTACTGTGCTCAATGGGTTGCTTCAACAAATCGACTCAACCCTCAACAATAACTGTACGCAACCTTCGATGACGGTACTCACTGACGTTTAAGTGGCATTTCTTCAAGTAAAAATGTGTAAAGAGGCCAGTCCTACGAACTAGGTCCGAGGCACTTTCGCATCGTGTCCTTCCACGGTGAATATTAAGATAGAGTTAGAGTCTCATCGAGAATATATTAGTCCTTATAAAAGGATCGGCCATCCTCAATAC
This sequence comes from Nezara viridula, assembly GCA_928085145.1. NCBI lineage: Eukaryota > Metazoa > Arthropoda > Insecta > Hemiptera > Pentatomidae > Nezara > Nezara viridula. The sequence goes on from OV725079.1 coordinate 15,173,508, forward strand.
CGCCCCCTTTATTAAAAGAGAAGAGGCTCGACTATTTATTTTTACTTCCACTTACCTACATATGTAATATACAGTAAGTGTAAGTATTGCGATGATTTTTGAATCTGAGTTTTCAACGGAAATACACATTTTATGGTCCCCTGAGTCCAAATAACGAAGTTCCGAAAAATGGTCCGTGTGTCTGTGTCTGTGTGCATGTGAACACTCTAGCTCGAAACCGAAAAGTCGTACGAAACTGATATTACGTATTTAAGATAGTATATGCCTTAGATGTCCTGCAACTTTTCCTTAAAATCGGCTAACGGAAGTGCCACTTTATATTAACGCTGAAACACATTTTTACAATTTTCTCAAAAACGGCTCTAACGATTTTGATTAAACTCGGTGTATCATTGTATAATTAAGTGGTCTTTAATATCATTTAGGTCTTATCCCCGTTGATGTCACTTTACAGGGCTTAAATGCCCAATGTTCATATGCGTCTTCCTCTAAAGTACCTTTAATATGGTTTATTTTAAATAATTAACTATCTCTCATTATTAAAAGTTACGAAAAAATGCTAAATATAACTTTTGAAAGAATTTGATAATTGAATAAAGGAGAAAAAATAAAAATGCTTATCCAGGTCGAAAATGAATCTCGGAAATACTAGTCAGAAGGTATACTTAATATATCGTTGGAAAGCGGAGAATTTTAGAAAAAACAATATCTAATATAGAAAGTTGTAGAAGGTAACGGAGAGTGGCGAAAAATTATAAATAATTTTGAAAACTAATATTTAACTAAATCACATGTTTTCAAGAAATAAATGAATTTCTACTAAATGTAAACTTTTAAATTTTTTTTAAGTTTGAAAAAGTATTTAAAATCCACGGATTCAAGGCAATGGCATTGTTTAAAATACTATTTCATTGTACTTGTGTGAAAGAAGAAGTGAAATATAAAAATATTTCATGGATAGTTTATAACCTTAAATATATTTACTGTAGTTTAATAACTCTAGATCTGATATTATATTTAAATAATTAGGTATCTATCGTCCGTTTATTCCGAAAAATCATCATGTAACCTTTTAGAAAATTAAATTAGTGAATAATTTGATAAATTTTCCTTTGTGATATTCCAACAGTATCCACTTACAATTAGTGTGACAACTTTTGACCTGTCTATGACAGACAATGCAAATCTCTTAATTCCGTTTTAGTAAACTTTGCAATGGAAAATAACAGTTTAATAACTAATAGTCGTACAATCCATAATCAACGATCGTACAATCCATAATCAACCGGTGATATAATAAATAGGACTTTTGTTATTTTAATAGTATTTATGATTTGTTAGCTGTAATTTTTTAGCTTTAGCTCAGTTAAAAATGCAATTCAAAAATTTTATAATAGTCCAACATGGCCAGAAAATAATTTCTATTCAAAGTTGAGCGGTAAGTGAAAGTTGCATGTTGCGCGCACCAGATTTTTTATTTACTAATTGAAATTTATAACTGTATTAAATAAAATAAAACTAGTAAATATGAACAGAACAGGAATGAACACGAACTTGTCGAGATACCGAATAGTAGTATACCTAAATAGTTCCAGGTAAGAAGATCTCGAGGCCATCTACTTTTCAGATGCCTAGAAGGGTTATCAGGAATTAAGAAGGAAGACTGGAAACAAGTAGATTCGGATGGGTCTAGATTTTATCTTTAAAGGATAGATATTTTGATCTGGCCAAATCCTAGCAATCTATGAAACAACATTAAGGTATTTATAAATGATCTTGTTTGTCACGAAATATGAAAAATTAAAGATTTCACGAAGGAATTTTGGATTGTAAGGAATGGTGAAGAATGAAAACTTGCTATCTAACCGATGCTGTCGTAAATTTGTTAAAGGAAGTCCTCTGCAATAAAGGTTATGAGGTAGAAAAAGAAAAAAGGTACGTAGGTAGCAAAAGGAAATGGAAACCTGATCTCGTTTGTTCTGGAATGGGAAAGACATAGTAATAGATGCCCAGATCGTTGGAGATAATCCGAGTACCTCTTACTGACAGATTAAAGACCAACAAATACAAAACCTTAGAATGGCTATTGGTCGAACAATTAAAGTGCCATTCATGGACATTAACGTATATTCCTGTACTTTGACCTGGAGAGGGATATGGTGTAGAGATTCCATGCGAGACTTTCAGAATTGGGACTGACAAAGAAAACGATGAATCAGATAACATCAAGAGCTCTGAAGGGATCGAACATGAATTATTACGGTTGGTATAAATTGTTGCCCCGTTGAAAATGATAAGAAATAATTTATAAGTTATTTTTTTAGTTGGATGCGATATCATATATTCATCGCCTCTCATCTGAATTTTTTAAAAAACTTTTATGTTATAATAATTTAGATTTTAATCCGAGTTGATATAAAATGTTCAATATTGAATCCCACTTGTGAATAAAAGAGATAAAGAAAAAAAAAAAAAAAGAAAATGAGTGTGATTGAATTGCTATTAATTATGTATTATTTTATGAATATTGTGGATGTGTATGCTGGTGTAAGTAGGTATGCGTGTAAGTGTATGTATGCGTGTCCATTTATTTATTTTATTTTTTTGTTAATCAAGTAAATTTAACTAATTGATTGTTAATTTTATTTTTATTGAAGTTTTGCATATATTGGATCTATATATATATATTTAAAATATTTATGACGCAGCAAGTTATTGTATAAATATCTGTATAGCTTTTGACGAGAATCTTAATGCTTGTGAGATCTGGGGACTCTAACCCAGGATTTATCTTTATATTTTTATTTTAGCTAACTATTTACAAAAGACTCATATATATTACTATAATTAGGCCTATTTGGACTTAGGGGTTCGAGCTTTGGGGCTCTACTAAACCCTCTCGTATCCAATCTCTACAATCCAAAATCCTTCGTAAAATCCTTATTGCTCCGTACTTTGTCACAAATAAAATCATCCATAATGACCTTAATGTACCATATGTTTCCGATTTGGCTCAATCCAGATACCTATCCTATCCTTCCATAATAACTTCTGAACCATCCGAACCCTCTCGTTTCCAACCTTGCTTCCTCTTCTATTCCCGATAACCCTCCGAGGCGTCTGAAAAGAAGATGGCCTCGGGACCTTCTAATATAGAAATATAATTGGAGTGCTACCAATGGGTAGTTTCTCTTCATGTTGTACATGTCATATTACTTGTTCATATTGACTTGTTGTATTTATTTTTAATTACAGTTGTAAATTTTGTTAATAAAAACAAAAATATATTTTTATTTTGTTTCGCTTTTACTTTTTTTGTTTCTTTTATGGTGAAGGTAGCAGCACCTTGTTCAGGTAAATGAAATTTTGAATAAGAAAATTTTGTAAATAAAAGAAAAAAACATGTATTTTCTGCCAAGTAAATAAATATATGTCCATATGGGCCTAACTTTTAGAATTTAAGTTCACCAACTTTTTTTTATGACACTTTTGAGGAATCTAGTTTCATTAATACGAAAATATATTTATACCACTCATACCTTAAAATACTCGTGAACAGTATAAATTAGAATTTTTCAGATTATTTTTACTATTTAAAATATGTGAAGAAATAAAAACCGGAAAATTATCTATTTACTAATTAGATTAGTAGAAAAAATCAATAAATAAATGATGAAATATATAACAACCCTAACTTTTTATTAGTATTATAATTTAATCTTAAACAAAAATACATAGACTTAAAATAATCTTTAATCAGTGAACATTTTTTTTTTTTACATTACCTGATGTAATTTTAAATGATCTATATCGAAGGAGATGGAGTCAAATCGCTAATAGCATCGAGATTCATTTCGATATGTGGAATAATTTTTTTTTTTATATATACTGATGAAAAAGTATTTTTCGAAGATTTAAGGGATTTTTAATGAATACTTTGGTCACTAACACGAAATGTTTACAATCGTGTGCCATTTGTAAGTATTGTTGTATCATATCATCAGACACATTACAGTTTAACCAATTTAAATATGATAATAATTAACGATAAATAATAGTTTTTAGTCAACTTTCAGAATAAGTTATTAAAAAGAGGAGTAGACAAACTTTGACTATTTGAGATTTAATAAAGAAAATAAAACGATTTAAAGATAATATTTAGACTAGAGATGTAAAGATGGGTAGTAAAAACAAAAATTGTATCGATAATTAAATCGAAAAATTAATCGATTAGGAATGTAAATATCGTTATTTTGGACCTTGATGTATTAAAAATTATGAGTTATAATTAGATGTGGACTTGTTAATTAGTTGGTTAAACATAAAAAAATTGAAAGAAGAAAAAAATGAAAAAGGATGAAAGAAAATCGAGATTGAATGAATTACTAGAAACCTATAAAGTGTTAACAACCATTATTAAACAACTTTAGTAATAACAAGTTAAGAAAAATTAATTAAATAGATCAAGATAAAAAATAATTATCAATAGTAATTATACTCCAGATATAATGAACGAAACCTATCAAAACTATTACTTTTTTCATTATGAATTAAAGAAAATGAGTGTGGTTCTATTGCTATTAATTATGTATTATTTTATGAATATTGTGGATGTGTATGCCGGTGTAAGTAGGTATGCGTGTAAGTGTATGTATGCGTGTCCATTTATTTATTTTATTTTTTTGTTAATCAAGTAAATTTAACTAATTGATTGTTAATTTTATTTTTATTGAAGTTTTGCATATATTGGATCTATATATATATTTAAAATATTTATGACGCTATATATATATATATATATATATATATATATATATATATATATATATATATATATATATATATATATATATATATATAATATTTATTTATTTATATGAATTAAAAAAAAAATCCTATTAAGATAAGATGGAAAAAAATTAACTGACCCAATGTTTCTCAAGTATGTAATGTGTTTAAAAATAGTTTCATTGTGATGTTTTCAACAGTGAAGTGATTTTCTTTTAGATATTTTTTCGTTTATTTATTCAAATCTATTTTATTTTCAGAAAATAATATAGGTTTCCTACAATCAAATTTTAATATCGATATTACGTTTATATTTAAATAAAAATATCGGAATAAAATATCATTATATTTTTATAAAATATAAAAAACATCCCTAATTTAGACAATATAAAATTTTATTTCTTGGATATATTTTATTTCATACTTACTTTCTTTACTTAGTTTTGGTAATGTTTCTTTTCTTCAGCTTTTGCATTTGCTTTCTATATATATTTTTTTTCTTTTAATACTACGGTTATTATTCTTCAGCGTATTTTATTTTTTATTTGGCTACATATTATTATTTAAATTATTTTATATATTGTTAGAGTTTTTATAGTTAGTTTATGGCTAGATAAGTATCTTCTTTATTTGTTCATTATTGTTATTATTAAGGGACTTTGCTCCAGAATAAAGTTTATTTTTATAAATAAAATTTCCATTCAAAATAAAATTACAACAGTAAAATCATAGATACAATTAGTAATACGCAATATCATCTTTAGTAGCTTTGTAAGTGTTAACAAGTCAAATACTATTTTATTATGAAATATCTGATTCAAATTCATGAGTGTTCTAATCGGGGTGTCGACAAAATCTGATTAACGAATTATTGTCATTAGTATATCGTAGTTATAAATATTTAATAGATTATTTTTCAAATTTCTTTTAATATTTAGAAGTAAAACGGAAGCTAATCTTCCTGTGACCTAGATAGAGAGAAAGAAGCGAGCCAATTATTCGACATATCATTTCCGCTTTCACTTGTGCCAAACTCCTTTGTATTTAATATTCTCTGCTCTTGATGGCGGCTGGCTACAGACCAATCCCCGACATTATTACTAAATCAAGTTACAAAATGAAAAGAAAGTTTCCATTCATGTTTGGTAGTCCCTTCTACTTACAGTCTATTACGTTATATGTATAACTGTGTACGTGTCAATATAATGTTTCTATATGTAAAAATGTGGATATGATGAATATGTAGAAGGCTTAGACTTAGACTTGGAAATAAAGCCGTCAGTGAGCAGGGGGAAAAATAATGAGACCAGGGGGTAAGTATACAAAATGAACTTTGAAAAATGTGATAAATTATATAATGAAACATTATAAAAAAAATATTTTTATTCCTTCCTCACTACCGAAGGTAGGGAAGCATTGTTTTCGAGCGAGACGTTAAAAAAAAATGTGGGATCATAATCGAAAATTTCCACTCGCGTTTTACGTTTCAGACAACAAGGATCAAATTTGGTTCGGTGTTTGTCTGTCTATAGTCAAATCGACGATCCGATTTTCATGAATGCGGATTGGTGCCTAGATGGTCCTTTAACAATTTTATCAAATGCCATCCAGCACTCCCGCTTACACACGCACAAACGTATTTTTTTAGATATACCAATATTTAAGAAAGAGTTCGTTCGATTTGGCTCAAAGTTAGATAAAAGCATAGTACTAATGATTAAAAAAAACGTTTAGTCCAATAATTGAAATCACATTTTATTCCTTTTTCTTTGTAGCTAAGAAGGTAATGTTAGGTTTATAATTGTTTGGAAATAATAAACCATTGTGAAATAATTTGCGTTTTTTTTTTTTTTTTTTTTTGGACAGTCCTTCGAAGATATTTTAAACATCTCTCAGAATAATTACCTTTATAAAAAATTAAAAAAAAAAACACCATCCCACAAAAACTAAATGCTGTATCTGTTACTGGTATAACGTATACTAAAAATAAAATAAAAAATTTCTTGTATCCGCAGTAGACCGTGGTACAGACCCCTTTTTATTATATTATTAACACCCGTCTAAAAATTCGTGAATCGCTTTATTTAATCATAACCTACAACTTTTTTTCTACGAAAATTCTACGAAATGAAGCGTTTTATTATCATATTAATTAATTTAATGAGGATCTGAATACTCATTTACTTTTTCAGTTGAATCGCAAGATAATTTAATCATAAGATTGAGAAAAAGAGTGACTGTTTGACCTTCACACTCAACATGTCAAAATAGTTAGTTTATATAAGCCTAACGGCCAAGTATTTTTGAAGGCCACCTATTTCCTCTAGATTGAGATCAAATTATCTTACGATTTAAGTGAAAAGCAAATGGGCGTTCGTGAAATTTTACTACCTCGTTAAATAGACAAAGTTTACTGATCTTCACTTTGAAATCGATTCTTTTCCGAGATTTTCCGTTAATTAAAAAAATTGCAGATTACAATAAGATGAATTCATCCATGAAGTTTTAGAGGGATGTTAATAATTTGATAAAAGGTGGCTGTATCCTTTCATTTTTGTTTTTTATTATTGTCATCACTATTTCGGAATTACGTCTTCGTAATAAACCTGGGAAAACGGAATGCCTACAAAAACCTATCTCGTTGCAGTTAGGATTGTTTGATGTTGCGTCAGTGAACGGTCCTATTGTTAAAGCTGCAGCAATAATGGCCGATAAAAACATCTTCATTGGATTTCATTGTTCGGAAGAGATTCGCGATTGGTTAACGGTTAGGTGGAAGGGAACTTGGACAGGTTGAGGATATAATTTTTAAACGCCATTAAATTCTAGATAAGTGGGTCTTAAATTCAAATTTGAATGTGATCGATTGTCGTTTCTTCTAAAGTTGTTAAGCTATTTACTTGCTCATTTTTTAAATATTTATCTTTTTAGAATTTTCATTACATTCCTGGCACATTTTTAACAGGAGGTTTATGTTAAATTAAATCCGACAAAATTTCTCATAATTTTGTAAAGCTTCCTCACCTGCTCTACTCAACAAATAATTACCTAAATTTCAATGATTTGTCGTTTGGATAAAATCAAGAACTAATTACAACAAAAACATTTGCGATGTATATCCAAACGCATCAGATGTTCGTAAATGCCAAAGGTGGTTTTTAAAGTTCAAATCGGTTAATCTTGATCCTTCCGAATCCTATCTATAAGGAAGGCCAAAAACGGATAGAAGTCGACGAAAATTCGTGTCAGACAATGGAGGAATTCTCAAACAGTCTTAAGCAATCTTGACCAACCAATCAAGGACCTTTGTAGCTGATTGAAAAAGAACCATATGCAATTTATTGCTTCAACGGCACAGTACAGAAGTGCTTTTTGATCGCTTGATAATCTGAGATGATGAATGGGTCTTTTTTGATAATCTACAGCATAAACGGATGTGGCTCTCTCCAAAAGAATTGCCACAAACTACTGCTAAGCCAGGTTTATGCCCAAAATACTGTTTTAGGTTGTTCAGGAATGAATTCAGGTTTATGGTTTTATAATAAAATAAATGATACGAAACTACTTTTATTAATCAAAAGAGAATCCATTATTATCCACCTGTTACATTTCTGCCAACGTGTTGGTAACTTTTCCATTTCCTCCGAATCAAATATTTTAGTACTGCATAAATAATAACTATATATTACATAAATATTACTTGTATTATATATAATATAAATAGTATTTATATAGTGAGTTACATCAGTTCGTAAGGAAGCACTGGAACACTTAATTTTTATAACTTCAACCATGGGCCGACTTTTGTTTTCGTCGGAGTTTTCTGGGACACACCAAGCATACGTAAAGTGGATAAGCGATCTACTTTTGATTTTAGGATAAAAACTTGGTGGTTACGCGTGTAAAATGAACAATGGAGTAAACTTTTTTAAAAAAAATACCATCTCCTTACAGATTACTAAATCTTAGATCCTTAATTATAAATGTATGCATGTACTGGTGAAATAGTCGATTACTTTAAAAGAATTTTAATCCGATTTGAGTTTAATATAACTTATAAAAAATCTAGGATCTGAAATTTAAAAAAAAACACAACTAATTTATAAGAAAAATAGAAAGTTTGATCTCTGAAGTCCTATTCATTCTTTTGGTATCACTTCAAATAATTTTACAAACATTCAATTTGGATAATTCTTTGGATTTTTTTATTTGCGATGATGAAATTAGGTCAAATACGCTTTTAGAATAATAACACTTAAAAGTCCCGAAAATAAAAATATAGATAAATTTAAAGGGTATCGAGGAAATGACTTAAGCGAAGTTTCATTGAAATCGGTACATTCGTTTAGACGCTACATCTATAGCAACGCTGGTTTTTCGACCTCCATTTTGGAAGTAAAAGGTGGATAGTAATGTCGATGAAGGAGGATCATCCTCGGGTGACTTCTGATTTTATATCCAAATTTAAAAAAAAAATGGTTCAGTAGTTTCAGAGAAAATGTGCGGACGGCGGACGGACAAAAAATTTTTTATTCGTTTTTCGAATTCTACGTATCCTGAAACGTGAAACCTCAAATTTTGAGAGGGGTTTAATTTTTTAATTTTTCGGTCGATCACAATGGTTCATGATTGAAAATATTAATAAACCAATAGAAGGATAGAAGGAATTAGTCGACTGTTCTACATAAGTGACAAATTGTCAGAACGCAGTCATTTTAAAGGTATTTAGTTGTGCCGACATTTCAACCAAGTATATGGGTCATCATCAGGGCGTGTTTCGAGTACTGATGACCCACATGCTTGGGTTAAAACGTCGGCACCAATAAATTACTTAAAAATGACTGCGTCCGGACTATTTATCATCTTAAATAAAATATACATTACAAATTCGGACTGAAGCGTGATTAATCGACTGGAGGATTCCAAGGTTACATCAATTGCGTGACTTGTACCCAATAATTAAAATTTATGTTATAGCCTATTCGAGATTTAAATGGTCGTGTTATGACGTTGGCCTGTAGGAAGAACAGACTAATGAAATCATAGGTGAGTCCCGAGAGGGTCTTCATTTCTATAAGTTTCTATTGAGGTAGCATTGGTATTAAATGATATCGGTTTGATCGATCATACCTATCGATTCTCCGAAACATTGGCGATAATTTTAATCGATAGTATTAATATTCATCACTATCTAAAAGATGATCGATATATCGACATCAGAAGAGATGATCGATGACATCACTCTTTCATATCAAACTCTAAAGGTACGTTTACACGTTAAACAAAATATAGAAAACAAAAATGTGTGAATGTGCTGTTTCCTTAAGCTCCTGTTTTTCAAGAGAAATCAAAGAATGTTTGGTTAAGCGCTAGTATAACTTGCACTCACTTCTTTAACGTTTGCGTTGTTTGTGTTCTTGAATTTAAAGGTTGTTAGTATGATTTTCCACCATTTTCTTTGACGTAATTAAGCCTTCTTTCATTTGTTTATGTTTCTTTTTAATGTTATAATAAAAGATTTGTCAACTACGATTTCCCACGTCCGCCTTTGTTTCTCTGAAAATACAGAGATGTGTATACTTCTTGTTAATTGTTTTAATCTGTTTCTGTTTCTGATTTTTTTGAAATTTGTAAACCCGAAATAATCTTTTAATAAAAAACATAACAAACTAAAATTTATTAAAAATAAAGAATAAATTGAATTAAAGATGGAAGGCCGTTAAAACATGAAAAATTCAACAAATTTTTATTTATTAACGATTATTAAGCAGAATATTATACTTGAATCCAACTATGACTTGATTCTAAATTTGTAACTTGTCAATCAACTAATTATTTGCGCGTTATTACCTCTGATTCATGATTTATTTATAATAAATTATTAGTTATGAATAAATCGGATAGATGTCCAAAAAAAAAAACATTTTCAACGCTTAGCCACGACGTAAGAAACACTTTTTATGTTGTACCTTTTAATTTTTTTTTTTTACAATGATTCATCCCTTAATTTTTTATTTACAGTAACTGTTGATGATTATTAATAATCTTTATTTAACCATTATAAATCGTTAATTTCATTGCCACAAACTTCTCTGAGAAATTTTTCAGTTAATTTATATTTCGACAGGTGAGTGGGAATTTCTTCATACAAAATTTAGCTCGTGTGTACGCATTGGCCCAAAAATAGAATAAAAAAAAAAATTAGTGGTTTACATAAAGATATTTTCATATTATGAAATTTTTTTCTTTAAACAGGCTCATTTGTACGGCAATCTTTTTTTTTATGACTCATCTTTATTCGATGATCATTTCTATCTATTTTCTTGTTATTTATTATTATTTTATCTTGAACTATTTTAAAAGCTTATGATTCATGATTATACACAAGAGCTTTACACAAATCCACGTGAATCATTTCGAATATGACTTGATATAAACAAAATAAAGTTTAGTTAGGAATAAATTATTTTAAAACTTAAAAAGTTAATAATAACCGTTGTTACACTTAATACAAAAATACGGGATGGAGATTTGTAAAAAGAACCTCAGCGTTTTATAAATAAAATTACAAATGTACCTTTCTTTTATTGTTCCCAAAAGTTATTCGGAACTAGGAATGCACTCAACTAACCTGATCATATGATAAGAAACATAAAAATGTTTATCGATAGTATCGATAGCTGGCAGTCGATATTAGCCAACACTAATATATATTCCAAGATCTTATTGCAGTTACGTTAGCAACCGATTGCGGAGGCAGTGACCGCTCTCCAAAGAGCTACATCACATGGAGGTATATCACATCACGAAGCAAGACGCCGACTCCCTTACACAGCCTGACCCGTCCTGAATATCAAGCTACTTTCTCGTCCCACGTGTACCATACATTAGTGCCGCCATGGTCGGAAATACTAATTAAATGTTATTCATTCACAAATTGAAACTTACTCTGCATAAGGTCTTATTTTGAAAAAAAAGAAAGAAAGCATACTTTATTCTGAGAGACGTTTTCCTAAAAGAATAATGAAAATGTAATTGTACAATTACAGTTAATGAAATAGAATACAATAAAATAATGATTGATAAACAATATTTTTAAAAAAACCTGATAAATTAATAGAAATGGTGTAGAAACAAATAATAATAATAATATAAGGCTAGTAGTACCTAGCAAAAAGCGGATACAGTTCATTTATCTGACTGGTTTAGTTTTAACTTATATAGCGAGCTAGGTATAGGCTGTTATGATACTAATCTTTATTAATTTACATTGACAAATCTAAATTATGATTTTATAAAAATAGATAAAATAAGAATAGTGTAAACTATGTTAAATTCGTTTTATTGTTCATGATTTTTAATAAAGAATGTTCTGAAGATTGGCAGTGTTGTCTTGAGACTAATAAAATATAGGATAAGAAAAATGGATGTTATTTGTAATAACAAATAGAATAGTGATAACAAAATAATTAAATTATGGAATTATAAAATATAGAACAATAACAATGTATATTTTCTATTGTTAATCTCCCCTTGTTGATGTTTTTACTTATATCATATTTAATTTCCACAATCTTTACATGAGAATTACTTACATGTGTATCAGGTAGAAGGAAGGAAATTTTCTTTCTTAATCAATCGGACAAGAATCGACCCTGAACAGTCCAAGGTAAAAGGTCTTTTGAGACCTTCACCTCGCGCTGGGTGAAATATAGCCATTGGGTTTTGAAACTATTAAAATTTGTAATACTAATAGCGATGATGTTTATCTATTTAAAAAAAAAATAATACAAAAGGATATTACCTCATTCTAAAAAAAAATATGCGTGAGCAGCAGAGCTACGTAATTACGTCATTTTGGAAGAGAGACGAATAGTCACTTAATGGTTTCATCAACGCTTACCTGAGGACATTGAATAAAATTTTATAAATTATAAAATTATAAATGGAATTTAATTTATCAGAAAAAATATTAAGGTCCCAAAAAGGGGCTTCTCTACCACCAACTAAATTCGCACACAAATTCTGAATACAATCTCTAAATTAATTAGAAGGAGCTATGGAGCTATGCAAAACCTTAAAGACCGCGATATTAAAATTAAATGCTCTTTATTCATGTATGGAACCGTGGTGGTCCAGCGAGTTGAGGCGCCTGCAAAAGTTTTAATATCAAGTGTTCAAATCTCGTTGGAAGGAATTAATAAAAAAAAAAGGATAAAAATATAATAATAAATTAAAATTAATAAGTGCAGGCCCTACTCGATTGCATAGGAGATCACTATGGAGCGGGTTCGATTCCCGCTGGGGGACGATAACGACCCCTGTGTCTTACACTACTATAGCTTCTGTTCCTCCATGTTGGATGCTGGGCATAGGGCTGACGATCTCCTATCCCACAAAAACCTGGGTGAAGATCGCTGCAGAATATCGCCAACCATCCTTCAAGAAAGTGCCAGACGAGGGAGGAGTGAATCGTGATCCAATCCGGTTAGTAAACCACGTGCTTCCAGGATATCTTGAAGAAGAGAACGGAACGATCATTAATGTCGCCTATAACAGCCCCAAAAAGGGGCTAGAAAACTCATGGCGAAAAGTCGAAGTCAAGTAACGTAAGAAAAAAAACAAAAAACTTTTTGATATATTTTATTAATTATATATACATATAATTTATGTATTTATTCCAACTGTGTAATGCTTTAAAAAGCTCTATGTTATATAAAAAGTGTTAATTGTGGTTTTGTCCGATATTTTTCTCATACATTGTGTAGGGTGTGAAAGAGACGTGAAGATAAAGTAAAATACCTGATTCAAATCCTATAATGTCTTTAAACAACGAAATAGAATTCTAAGGCCGGCTAAAGCATTATTAATGAATTAGTAGGCCCGTGTGAAAAATTTGCAAAGTTATTGTTATCAATGCCAAATTAATAATAAAATAAAATAATGCAACCTATCAAAAGATAAAATAAGTGAAAGTAAAAATTAAATGTTACTTTATTGATAAATTTAATCGACAAAGAAAACAAAAATTAATTTAAATCTTCATTTTTGTTTGGAACCAACATGTTTACAAATTTCAGTAAGCTGTATCTTTGTTAAAAATTGTCCGTTTTCGATGATTTTTTTTTCCATTTGTAGGGAATTAAGTAATCTTTTATGTAATTATGGGCAAACGTGTGTAATTTTTTAGTTATTAGCAAATACAATTTTTGTTTTCTTTCATAACCTGAATTTTCGGGCTGACTGGACTATTTTGCTCGCCTTAAGGAGCAGAACCCTATTCCTTGCGTTATCTCGAAAATAGTACGTTTTTGGGCTTAAAAACGCAGGATCCGATAGTTCTGGAGGAACTATCTGAGTCTTGCAGTACGCATCAAAATTTTCAAGATCCAATTTGTCCGATATCGATCTACAGACCTACCCCTGTTCCATTATTGAAGCCTAGCAAAATGTTTGTATCGACTTTATTTATTTTAGAAACAAAAACAAAAGTGGAGAATACGATTCGCTAGCCCACCGTGAAATTCTGAATCCAACAGTACCCCATTCATGGTATTTGAGCATGACAGGAGCTTATATTTCGTACAAAACCGATTTCGAGCTTTACTGTAATAATATATGTGGAGATGAGAAGCAATTCATATAAGGTTGTTCATCTAATTAATAAATGAAATAAAATGTTAGTACCTCCTCCATTTTTTTAAGATTATACTTAACAGTTTGGATTGGTTAAAAATCTTTGAATTATCATGGCGCTAAATAACAACAATGTGAAGTGCGAACTAAATAATTTATCTGTTTTATAGGGAAAACTGATAAAACATGTAGAGATATTACGAGAATTCGTTTTAAGATGGAGAATGGCAAGTTGATATACCAGCTGACTTCAGTGCTATGTAACAACGGAAGAAAGAACTTGTCAATATAACTGACTGAAAAGATTTTAGAAGTATGATTTTATGTATAAGTAGTTTTTATAATGAATATTGAATTTTTTATGATTACTTATCAGGATCAATATTCCACTAAACTGTAACAGGCTAAATTATTCGGTGAAAACGTAGGAGAAAAACAGCAAAAGTGATTCAAATTTAGACATTTCCGACATAGCCCAAAGAAAAAAAAGAAAACGTTGCAGAAATGTCTCAAAGTGGTTCTCTATAGTATGTAATTTAGGTTACACAGAACAGACGAATTGATTTGCCAAATAGTGTTCTAAACGTAGGCCAGACATGCGGTCCACTCGCCCCCGTTTTCTCGGACAATTTACTGCACTAACTGCCTTCGGTTGTGAAACGTTACGGACCCGAGAGCTTTCGGTACAGGCTTGGGATTTGAATGAGAGGGAAAGCGGCCGATGAATGAGATGTCAGCTGTACGAGGGTCTTTGAATGGAGAATTAGCTGGAGCGGCTTTTATGTAACTGGAAGTAGTATGGTTTCCAGCCAGGAAGGAAGCTCGTTCACGGTTTCCCAAAGGTAGTCTATCGATAGCCTAAGATCGATATGTGCAGAAACATATTTAAGAGACGGCGTGGAAGACAATTAATGTTTTGTCTTAACCCAATTGTTCATCATGATAAAACACAACAAAAGCTAACCAAATTTAATTTGGCTTGGTATATCTAAATATATCAAAATGTATTAATAAGATATACAATATACACATAAACACATTATGATATTAGTATTTATGGCCAAATCCACACATACATTATTACAGTAAGGCTCGAAATCGGTTTTGTACCAAATATAAGCTCCTGTCATGTTCAAATACCATGAATGGGGTACCGTTGGATTCAGAATTTCACGAGGGGTTAGCGAATCGTATTCTCCGCTTTTGTTTTTCTTTCTAAAATAAGTAAAGGCGATATAAATATTTTTCTAGGCTTCGATACTGGAACGGTGATATATCTGTAGATCGATACGGGACAAATCGGATCTTGAAGATTTTGATGCGGACACCAAAACCCGGATAGTTCCTGCGGAACTATCGGATCCTGCGTTTTAATCTCCAAAACGTACTATTTTCGAGATAACGCAAGGCATAGGGTTCGCATCCACACAACCTTACATTAATTGTAGTACTGTCATTGAATACATGTCTCATTTCGTCGACTTGAGGTCTCTATTATCGAGAGAGGAGGAGTTTATATTATTTATCGATGGTGTTTTTGATCGGCAAGCCATATCATCGTTAATTTTTCACCAAATCTCAAGATTGAGCCACCAATTTCGAAGGTTTCCTTCTCCTTCAGGCGGGCAAAATAGTCCAATCACCCCGAAAATTCAGGCAAACAAGTTATGAAAGAAAACAAACTTTATTTGCGAATAACTAAAAAATAACACACTTTTCCCTTGGTCGTACCCATGATTATATAAAAGATTACTTAATTCCCTACAAAAAGAAAAAACATCATCAAAATCGGACAATATTTAGCAAAGATACAGCTTACTGAAAATTGTAAACATGTTGGTTCCAAACAAAAATGAATATTTAAATTAATTTTTGTTTTCTTTGTTGATTATATTTATTGATAAAGTAACATTTGATTTCTTTATCTATTGATACGTTGCATTATTTTCTTTTCCTATTAATTTGGCATTTGATAACAATATGCTGTGAGAATTTTTCGCACGGGTTTACTAGTTTTAACTAATTTACTGTTTTGATAAATGAAAAACGGTTAAATAATTTCAAAACAAGATCAATATATAGGATTCGCACATTTATTCTGGCATCTCAGTAGTACTTACAAGATAATTCAGTAGAAAAAAACGATTTTTTTCTAAGAAATTTCTTCTATGTGAAGTTCTCCAAAACCAAACTCTTGTCTCAACAGGTTCCTCCATCTTCGTTGTCCTCACCACTCTTTTTTTGGTGATTCCAAGCTTAGCTTGTTCAATTCTTCGAGGAGATATATTTTAAAGTCTTCTTTGCTAGAAAATGCGTGTTTTCTAATATCTACCTCCAATTTCGCAAAGTAACGGTCCACAAAATTAACAAATAGAATACCAATTGTGAACTAATAGAAACAATAAATTTCTATTTGAAACAAGATTTAACTACTTAGGTCGCTTGACCCAAATCGATTTTTATGGAAATCGAGATAATTCAGTTTCAGGTGGCTTGAAAATTTTCTATATGATACTTCTATACTTCTTGCAGTTTGCCATTGATAGACCGTTGCTTTGTACTTGGAATCCACAGTTCTATTAATTTATGATCTGGTGACTGTGGTGGTGTCATTAACTAACATGGCAGTCTGTTTGGGAGTAGTTATCACAAAAATTGTTTTTTAGCTCAAATTTTGCACAATTTCTTCTGAAAATGTCCATGAAAACAATTCATTATACCGTGTGAATATTTTCACTATAAAGTGAAGATTTACTACAGCAGAAGCCACAATACATCCCCATATACCCCATAAAGAAACATAATATAAAAAAAGATCATAAAACGTAACATAACATAAGAACAAGAACAATTTACTAAGATGTTTATTAATTACAATAAATTATTGTTTTTAATACAATATAAATTGAACTGTTTTCAATTCAATAATTTCTATCAATATCCAGGTGTATCATTTTGAATGTGAGACACTGTATAGACATTTGTTAAATAAATCATATCTCAGACATGTTGCACAATATTCTAATGAAAATGTAGGCGTAGTGTTAACAAACATCAGTTCCTCAATTATGCTACAGTTCGAGCCTCGTTTTCATGTCGGTCTTAGATATACATATTCATCGGAATTATCTCGTTGCATAACGTCCATCTTGATAATATGCCAATTAGTTCCAGCATTCCGGGAATGAGTCTTTGAATCTTCCGCACTTCCGAACCGGAAAAATTCGTTTTCATCTTCATTTCTTCGGCTTTAATGCGTATATTTATAGGTTGTTTTTACCGAAAACTCATACTATGAAACAAGAGAGTTCTTGAATATGAAAATCGATTATAAATAAGCTTGGAATACCGAATGAAATATTTTAATAATAAGGGTTATATTAGTATGTTTCAGAAAATGTATTGCATAATAATAAAATATATAGAAATATTAATGTGGATTCTTTTAGGCAAAAATGGGGCAAAAATAATAAATTAAAACCGACCTAGATATAAATTCTATGGAAAGAATATTTTTTAATGGTTTAAAAGATTTTTTATTTTTTCAAAACCCCAAATATCTGCACCTATCGACAAATAGTTGACACTCAGGAAATGACCTGATGGAAATTATGTCATATCAGACATGAGAAAGAATAACAGTTAACAATACCGCTTCCCTGGCTTGTTTCAATTACCATAGTTTGTTAAGTTAAGAGGTTCTCTCATCCAGCTCCTTTTCTGTCACCTTAATGAACATGTGAGCAAAGCAATATCTCTTATTAGTATGTCCGTGTAAATTATTATAAAATCATTGATAAAGAGTCCTTATGTGATGATCAACTATTGGCAGGTGGCACTAGAGGATTCAGGATTTAATTTTGGGGGGGGGGGAGAGCATCAGCCCGAAAGATTTTTTTTCATATACATATAACAATAATTAATTAGAAAAACAATGAAAGAAATTAACTATCTATATGAAATGGTGTTTAAGTGGTTCTTGAAGTCCTATTAAATGTAATTACACGAACTAGAATACTTAAAGAGATAGTTTTTAATATTTTTTTCAGTAAAGCTTGGTTATATTTTACCATTTTTTTTGGGGGGGGGGGAGAGAGAAGCTTCAGCCCGAAAGCCCCCCCAGTAGATCCGCCTGTGGCAGGTGGAAGTCACAGTACGTAAGGTTCTGTTAGTCATATATAGGTGCTATATTTCTGATTGGAAGGTTGAAGTTTTTTGCTAATTCGTTTTTTTTTTTAGCTATAATAATTTAAGCTAGATCTGTAACCAGCATGTCCATATAGATTTAAGAAACTACTTATATTTATTTAGTTTTTATCTCTGTTCAAGTTTTGAAGATTTGAAAAAAACGTGAGTACAGTGATTCGAATCATATATTAAGAATCTTCCGGTTCATTCTAATATTTGGATATAATTTGAATGTTAAGTATACTAAATAACTATTGCTTTATTTAAACCAGTGGAATTTAAGAACATAAATTGCGTAGTTTTTTTCTGATCACAAACGAATTATGTATAGATAATTTTAGACAAAGTTAAAATTGTATTTTTTTTTAAATAATATTTTTACCATCCTTCAAAGTTTTTATTTAAAATAGTTTTTCACTGGCCATGTTCTTTTCTCTAGTTTCATTAAGTCACCATTGTCTTCGTTTTGCAAGAATAAAGGTTGTTGATAGAAACGTTACGAATTTTATTCAGAATAAACGAAGGAGATGGTTCGGGGTGGCGGTCATAAATAGGCTAAATGGTGGTAAAACTATTTTTATTAAAAGCCGACGTTTCGACCCGACTTTGCAGGTCTTCTTCAGGGAGTTGTGTTCAGCTAGGAGTTTCACTTAGAACTGCAGTTCTAATAGTTTTACCACCATTTAGCCTATTTATGACCGCCACCCCGCACCATCTCCTTCCTTTATAATGAAAACGGTCAACTATTAAATATTCTTTATTCAGAATAGTTTTATTATTCATTAACATTCTAATTGATTTCGGGATAGACTATGTATATTATTATAAATATTTAATTTATAAATCTTGTATTACTAACCTGAATATATGTAGATCAGTAGTATATAAAAAATATATATTTTTTTAAATTTAAATAAAAAAACTAAATTGGGATCATCACGTGATTCGATTTCTCCAAAACAGGCGCGCTACTTTACTTCAAAAAGGAACAAACGTGACATCACTTTAGGACCATTATTCTTCGATCAAGAACAGCTGCCATTGTTGTGCTAAAGGGTCTAAAGACTGCTAAAGAAGACACGTTCTCGGCGGATCACGACTGAAGGAGGAAGGGACCTCCATGTCTTTGTGACCTTGGAATACTCTTCATGCCGGAAACAGCCTCAGGATGACCTAATGCCGGATCGGCCACTGCTCCATCGAAGATTGATGGTAATTTTTCCATCAATTCAAAGGAATGAAATAAAAAAATATAAGCTAAAGCACGTTGAGAAAAAAAAAAAACGCTGCAAATTATTCCACAATGGTTTATTATTTCTAAACAATTATACATCTAAAGTAACATTATCTTCTTGTTACAGAGAAAAATAAATAAAAGGTGATTCCAATTATTGGACGAAACTTTTTTTTAATCATTAGTAATATGCTAAAAAAAATAGCATAACTTCAGTAACACATTCAAAATTTAAAAACCAAACAAAGGATATAGCATTTGGAGTGAAACCTATATATATAAAAAAACCGGAGACCATATGTTTGCTCCTAATTGTCCGATTTTAACAATTTTTTTTTTGGTTTTTACGAAATTTCGTAAACTTTTAAAAACCAACTTCCTTCATTTTTTAGGAAATTTAAATACCTTTGAAACATCTTATCAAAACATTCCCAAAAAAGTGTATACTTTTTGAGTTATTCGGAATTAAATATTACCATCCCTCGTAACTTTTTTCCAGCTTCTTTTACGGCGTACAGCGGACGGCGGACGGACAAAACATATTTTATTCGTTTTTCGAATTCTACGCATCCTGAAACGGAAACCTCAAATTTTGAGAGGGGGTCAAGTTTTTGAATATTTTGGTCGATCATAATGGTTGATTATTGAAAATAATAAATCAAAAATATTTAAAAATCGCGATATCTGTACTAATAGTGCTTTGATTTTGATGAAAATTCTTTCATTTTTTGGAAATTTAAATACCTTTGAAATATCTTATCAAAGCATCCCCAAAAAAGTGTATAATTTTTGAGTTATTCGGAATTAAATTTTACCATCCCTCGTAACTTTTTTTCCAGCTTTTTTTCGTTGAAGTATGTTATATAGATAAATTTAAAGGGCGTAGAGGAAATGAGTTTAGCGAAGTTTCATTGAAATCGCTACATTCGTTTAGGCGCTACAGTCTATAGCAACGCAGGTTTTTCGGCCGCCATTTTGAAAGTAAAAGGCGGATAATAATGTCGATGAAGTCGACGATATTGGATCATCCTCGGGTGACCTCTGATTTCATATCCAAATTTGAAAAAAATCGGTCCAGTAGTTTCGGAGAAAATGCGCTGACGGCGGACGGACAAACATTTTTTTATTCGTTTTTCGAATTCTA
This sequence comes from Nezara viridula, assembly GCA_928085145.1. NCBI lineage: Eukaryota > Metazoa > Arthropoda > Insecta > Hemiptera > Pentatomidae > Nezara > Nezara viridula. The sequence continues at coordinate 15,194,498 of OV725079.1, forward strand.
CGCATCCTGAATCGTGAAACCTCAAATTTTGAGAGGGGTTAAGTTTTTGAATTTTTCGGTCGATCACAATGGTTGATTATTGAAAATAATAAACCAAAATAGAAAAGACCTACATTGAAATAAAATAAACTCTACGATGTTTTTTATTAATTTATATATAACAAAACACCATAACCCCAGACTAGCCTCAATGAATTTACAAAATTGGTAGTCACTTTGGAAAATAAGATTAAATCATGACAAGTCACAACATATAACATTTACACTTCGACGAGAAACGTGTCCACCAGTTTATATAGGAGAGAACCAAATTCCTCAAACACAGTACGTTACCTGGGACGGATATTTGACAGAAGAAATAAAACGAAAGGCCTAAAACAAGCGACTGAAAAATACTGCACTCACTTTTTTCTAAATCGAAACTGAAAGTTCAACAAAAACTAAATACATACACTTACCTACTCAAACCCATCGGGACATACGCCTCTCAGATTTACGGTTCGTGAAAAAAGACGCACTTCCAAAAACTACAGTCATTTCAATCCAAAATATTACAACTCATAACAGGAGCTCCCTGTTGTTGTTGACGTACCAACAACAAAACTTTACATAACGACTTACGACAACCAACTACAGATCAACACATACGAACTCTCTACTCTCGTTTTCATCTCAAACTACACGGACACATTAACAGATATAAACGACATGGCTACGACTGACATGCCCATCAGTAGGAGACTAAAAAGGAGTTGGATGAGAGATCTCCTCGCCTAAATCAAAGAATTAAATAATGACTAGGAAGATGTGCTGCTGGGCACTATCCTTCCTCATGCCTATAATGCGAATCCTCATCATCACAATACCTGATATCTGCTGATTGTCAATACCATGACAGATGCGGATAAATAGTTAAAGAGAAAAAAAGAATTTCACATTGTATTTTTTGAGAATTTAGCGTTAAAAGGGCCTTAAAAAGCCATGATATTAATCACCAAAGTTGGCATGGGAGCTATGTACCAAGCAGCTGCTAGGCTGTAACGCATAAAGTGCCACTATGATTTTACAGTACATCATGAATCCTAACCAACTCTTCTGATTCCAATGGCCTTCAATATATTGTTTGCTAATATTTAATGCTATTACCAATATTTGAATACTTTATGAAATAGCAATTTATTAATTTAAAGTTGTATATAGTTATAGTTCTAAATGTATTTGGTACTTCATTAAACTCACGGAGAATATATGTTTTCTTTTTTTATTATAGTACTAAATGTAGTGATCTTTTTGCTTTATAAAAAGGAGCATTTGAGCCAAAATGTGAACAATAACTGTATGTAAGTATGTACCATACCTTCAAAGAAATACCCGATCTCATAATTCAATTTTTATTACAGAATTAAAAAAAAAATCTTGAGAAACATACAAGAAACATACAATACTGCGCGATATCATTGTAATTGATTCATTCTGAAGGCTGTCAGATTTAATTCTTAGGATTTTTAAAAATTGGATATGGTGTGCCGAAAACTCTTACTTCAAGGGACCGAAAACTAGAACGATGGAGCTGAAATGAAAACTGGTGCATACGGATGTTTTTACATTTTTTTCGTTTTACTAAAAAATAAAATAAATAAAAAATACTGTTTTACATATATATTTTGAAATTAGAGATCATTACTAACTTAACAGAACCGAAATTGTAGAATCCCATTGTGACTTAATGGAACTAGAGAAAAGAACATGGCCAGTGAAAAACTATTTTAAATAAAAACTTTGAAGGATAGTAAAAATATTATTAAAAAAAAAAATACAATTTTAACTTTGTCTAAAATTATCTATTCGTTTGCGAACAGAAAAAAAACTACGCAATTTATGTTCGTAAATTCCACTGGTTTAAATAAAGCAGTAGTTGTTTAGTATACTTAACATTCAAATTATGTCCAAATATTAGAATCAACCGGAAGATCCTTAATAAGTACCCACGTGATTGAAAACACATTTTTAAGTTTCCTTAAGGGTGGCAAAAACTGAGGATTTTACCCTAATGTAATGGTATTTCGAGAAACGCATTTAATGAAAATTGTTTGATTTGTTTATTTTTTGGAGCGTAAAATGGAATGAGAGTTAAAAACTAAAACCAAACATCCAAAAATCTCTTTATTATGTAAAAGGGAATTTCAGGATAAGTTTATTAATAAATGTGTGACTAATACAGGAATAAATATTATTCTAGAATAGTAGGTACGAGTGAATAATTTGCTTGACGCATTAGTCAGTGACCAAATAGTAATATAATAAGAAAATGATTAAATGAAATAACGCTTGAGGGAGATTATTATAGTGAAGTGGTGTGTTTAATATTAAACAATATTGTTGAAATTTTAAGTTATAAAGTTTTTTTTTATCAACATTGTATGGTTATTGAAAGAATATTGTGGAGCTATTAGTGTAATTTTGGGCCGACATGAGTGTGAGGGTTTCTCAACATCTTGAATCGATTGGTCACGATGAATTTAGTGAGGATGTGACAATCTCTAACTTTCCCTAAAAACAACGCATTACGAAAACATTCAGAATGTACCTGATGAAAATAATTCCAAAAATGAAATATTTAAGAGAATGGTTAAAAAGAAAACAATATTCGTTAGTAAATGAAGCTTGTCAGCTGATCGAAAGATTATTTAAAAGTAAGAGCAAACAAGATTAGCATCTTTCTCAACAGGGGGCGCTGTCAGAAAAAGTTGAATTAAATTTAAAAGCGAAGATAAATTTTCAATTTTTAAGTGAATTGATCTTTTATCAGTTTTTACAGTTGAACGTAACTAATCTGAACTTAATTACATTCAACATATTTTTCTGAATTCTGTGAATTAAGTTTATTATATACGGTAAATTACAGAAAGAAAATATATGCATAATATATTATTTATTAGTAAGTTATAATTAGTTTATGTTTATAAATATTAGTTTACCTTAATTGCTTAATTACTTGTATTATCTAATAAATAGATTATTTTTTCTTAATAAATAATGGGTTATAATTGGAAAAATTCGAAACCACACAGCCTTATGTCTCCAAATTCCTGGCAAAGAAAATTCCTTCAGAGAAGAATAACAGCAGAGAGAGAAGAAAATAACCAAGAGACAGAAGATAAATGTTAGGTTATAATTGGAGAAATTCTTAACCACACAGCCATATGTCCCCAAAATGCAGGCAAAGAAAAATCCGTCAACGTTTCGCCAATTCAGGCATCATAAGTATTTTTACTAGGCATCATACTTTGTATTTTTCAGAAGTATAATAAACACGTTTTCATTCATAATAATTATTACACGATTATTTGAAAAAAAAAATATTGATTTCAAACCCTGTTTTTTCCTGTTGTCCCCTTCTCCAGCTCTACCTATATTGGACTATCAGAACAAAACAAAAAACAACGTTTCCAAAAAAAAAAAAGTTGTCCCACTGTCCCAAGTCGACTTCGACTCGAGTTAGTTTTTTGGTCGATCAAAACAACCACTAATATTAATTTGAAAAAGCCTATACAAGTAGTTAAGATCGATCGGTTGGATGCTTGGATATAATTGATGATGATGTAATCTATATATATATATATATATATATATATATATATATATATATATATATATATATATATATATATATCGATTACATCATCATCAATTATATCCAAGCATCCAATATATATATATATATATATCCAATATATATATAAAATAGAAGGGGCCGAGTCAGGATGACGGAGATGTACCTTTGGGTTAGGTAATGTCCCAGCCACTGCCGTAATTGTTACAGTAGCGATTGTTTCATGTGACAGCAACTCTATTAATTATAGTAGTTACTGTTACTAACAGTGTTACATAATACAATAAAGGAAGCCAATATAGTTAATTGTTAAAACTTCAGTTAGAGAAGATGATAATTAAATAGTTCTTACATGTTCTTCAAGTATTTTAATTATTCCTTTTTGAGTACTTACTATAAATTTTGTTAATATTTTTTATAGTTACTCTATAATCAATTATCACAAAACATCAAGATATTACACTGGTCTCACTAACATTACTAATTTAAATTACAAGAATGGTTATGGAAAATCCAAACATATAACATTTAACCAAATTTCACAAACGGACAAGGTACTTCATATTGGAATTACCTTCGATAGAAGAATTACATATGACCGCATTTTAAAATGAAATAAAAGAATCAAACTACTTTACCCACTTTTTTTTTTTACAAATCTTCTGAAACTGAAACTAACTGATACATTTACTGAATATTTACTAGTTGACCGTTGCATTATAAAGGAAGGAGATGGTCCGGGGTGGCGGTCATAAATAGGCTAAATAGTGGCATGTATACTTATTTATTTATTTTTCTTTTCTTTCTACACATTCCTTTATGTCTATTATTTCATATTATATCCCTTTTCCTTTTCTTTCAATCTCTCCTGTAGATCTGTAGAAGTATATTCACATTTGCATATACTATATATTACATTACAACAATTGTTACCAACTATTTACTTCAGTTTGGGATCTTGTTACTTAGCTTACTCTGTTTATATTTTAATGTACTTACTGTTTATAATTTTAATAAGCTTATTCACATTGTTTATAATTTTTTGTCTTAATATTATGTAACTTCCACAATTCTCTATATTTGTATCTTGTACGTTCTAGCCCTGAAGAAGACCTGAAAAGTCGGGTAGAAACGTTGGTTTTTAATAAAATAGTTTTGCCACTATTTAGCCTATTTATGACCGCCATCCCGGACCATCTCCTTCCTTTCGAATATATATAAATATTTACTTAAATTCATAAGAATATATTCAACGCAGATATACGGTGTCACCAAAAAGATCCAACGAAAATTTCAAACTTTACATTTGACATTATTAAGACTGATAACAAAAGCAACTTGATACGTGTCTAAAAAAACTCTCAATAGTAGATCAACACATGGCGTACAAACTTAAACGGGCATACCAACAGTTTAAGAAGACACACGGATATAGCAGACGTACCTCTGCTATTAGAGGAGAAAATTAAAAAGGTGCTGGATGAGTGATCTTTCTTAAACAAGCAAAGTAATTTAATCAAGCCAGGAAAGTGCTGTTGCTAGGTACTATCCTTTCCAAGGCCTGATAAGCTATTGTTTTCTGATTGTCAACATAAAGTTGCGAATAAATATTAAAAGAAAAATATATATAGTCATGCACAATTAGATTCATCCAAACATTAACTTGCTTTTACATGTATGCATCTTTAAAAACAATGAGGATGTCAAGAAGACAACCAGATATGGAAGGTGGTGAATGGCCTTGCTTCATTTTGTGGTCTTACTCAAATCCTTTCACTGATGAAGGTTGAGTAGTTTGTTTGTCGAAGGTTCTTGACGTTTCCTCAAATTCGTCTTATAGATTTTAGTATCCACTCTCGTAATATATGTTTTAATATTTAAGATGGGCAGGTGAATCGAGAATCTAACCAAAGAGTCGATTCCTCGGAAATAATCGTACTCTCAAGTAATTCACACGAAAGAATCACGATTCACTCGAAATCGATCGATTTAATAGGTATCATTAAAAAAAAAAATAGATAAAACAACTCTAAGCATTTATAAATCAAGTTACTAGGAATCGATCGATTCACCGGGGTTGTTCAAGAAAATCTCTCAGTTGCGTTCCATTGTTTGTTGGGTTTTTTGTTACTCTTCGAATCTACTCTTCTACCAGCATTTCGCACTTCGGACATTTATAACTTATTTTTATTTACATTACTATTATGTTTATTTTAATTATATTTGTATACAATTTTGTTTTATTATTTCAATAATGAACCACTGTAATAGAACAAAACATTAACCTCCCCTCAAAATTTGAGGTTTTAGGTTTCAGAATACGTAGAATTCGAAAATCGAACATTATGTTTGTCCGTCTGCCATCTGTATATTTTCTCCGAGACTACTGGACCGATTTTTTTTTGGAATTTGTTTTTAAAGTCAGAGGTCACCCGAGGATCAGGTCACCTATATCGACATTACTATCCTCCTTTTCCTTTCATGATGGCGGCCAAAAAACCTGTGTTGCTATAGACTGCAGCGCCTAAACGAATGCACCGATTTCAATGAAATTTGGCTCAAGTCTTCTTCTCGATGCCCGTTAAATTTATCTATATAACATACTTCAACGAAAAGAAGCTGGAAAAAAAGTTACGAAAGGTGGTAAAATTAGATTTCCGTAAACTTAGAAAATACAATCTTCGTTATTTCTCAGTTTACGAAATATCCTTTAAAAAAAAATCATTAAAATCGGACAATTTGGAGCAAAGATGTAGTCTCTATAGATTTTTTAGTTGTTCTACTGCAAAGTTTATGTCCTTTGTTTTGGCTTTTGGTTACTGAAGTAATGCTATTTTATCTTAGCAAATTACTAATGATTGAAAAAAATAATATTTAGGCCAATAATAGGAATCTTCTTTTATATATTTTTCTTTGTTACAAGGAAGATAATGTTACTATAGATGTATAATTGTTTAGAAATAATAAACCATTGTGCAATAATTTGTAGCGTTTTTTTTTCTCTCTTGTACTTTGATTTTTAATTCAATTTAATGTACTGTTTATTTATTTTGTATTTATAATTTAAAGGATCATAAATCCCAGGATGATAAAATTCTATCCAATTTAAACTCCCTTCCTATTTATAAGATATATTACTTTTTATTTGTATATATTTGAATCATGACATAAATTTTAATTAGTTAAAAAAAAAAGTTTTAGCCTAAATAACCATAAGGTTTGAGAATATTTGTTTTTTTAATAAAAAATTCTTTCTAACTTAAAGAAAAAAAAGAAGATGAAAAGAATCAATCGAAAAATCGTTCATAAGAAATGATTCACTACACTGATTGAATCTTTGAGAATCGATTCAGTTAAAAGCATCGAATTTTCTGTCTCTAGTTCTCGCTAAGGTATACCTAGCTTTTTATTTTTCATATGTTTTGTTGTAGTCAGGAGTGCTAATCTTCCGTTTGAATCTACAGTGTAAAAGGCAGTCCATTGTTGCCTGATGATCTCCATCGATAGAATGATTGTTGAGTTTAGAAATATGCCCCACTCCTTCCAAATTCCATATAGCCGAATAGGCAAGTTAATGTTGAAAATAATACCATGACTAATATCTACAATAACTTGATAAGCTTAAACGACTGATCTAAAATTGCACTTAAACTATTGTTTTACTTCTTCATCGAAACGGAAATGTCTAAAAGAACATTACAGACATCTTATCCGCTCCAGATGCTAAGCAGACTTCCTGTCGAAGTGTGGCCAAACCGGGCGAAAAAAACAACAACAAAAGATGATTTAAATCTGAAGCTAAATATTCACGGATGAGGGGATGGGATCACTTAGTTCCGCTTTATTTCACCAGATGGTTCTTGTGCCCTCACAATGGTCGCTTATGTAAACGGTACAATATCGACGGATGGTTCTTTTTTGCGCTTGCATCGAAGGTAAGCATGGGAACTATGGGAGTCACTCAAGTGTCAGCCAGCTTAGCCAATCTCTGTTGCCGTAATATTTTTATTTTTTATCTACAGGCCACTACTCGGGGATTTCCAAACGAGGGTGTTATAGCGTAAGTAGTGGTCTCAAAATTTTAGAGAGGTGAACATTATGTTATCAATTTTCGAGAAGGACAATGTCTTAGTGTTCAATTAAGAAGAGCTTTAAAACCATATGAAATAATATAGAACAGATCACAGCAAATGTAATTTTAAATAAACTACAATTGTTATAATCCTTCTTTCACTTTCGCATTTTTAAAGTATTTTAAGAAGAAAGACTAAAATACCCAATATTCAATATATCTTCCTCTAAGGTAACTTTAATTTGGTTTATTTTATATAATTAACTATCTCTCATTATTAGGAGTTGTAAAAAAAGGCTTAATTTAAATATTAAAAGAATTTTATAGTTGAATAAAGGAGAAAAAAACAAAAATTATTACCCAGGTCGAAAATGAATCTCCGGACATAATAGTCAGAAGGTATAATAAAGAAGAGAATAATAGTTGGGGTGGTCAGTCAAATAAGAAGGCAAAAATAAATGATAATATTTATTTTGACATTTGCCGACGTTTTGGCCTGAAGGTTAGGCCTTCATCAGGGCTAAGAAAAGAACCAGATAACAAGGTATGAGAAACATAAGTAGTGTAGTTAAAAAAAATTAAAGTAAAAGAATTTGTTAGAATAATGAAAATAGTAAGAACTAAGAGATAAATAATAATAACCGTTACAAAGTGTGAAATGATGAAGTAAACATAATAAAAAAAGGTGACATAAGTATTAAAATGGGAATCTTAGAATGAAATGTAAAACAGAAAAAAGGAATATGAAGTTATATAAGAAAAGAAAATAAATAGTAAAATTAAGATATTGCAAATAGAATAGTTAGATAGAAAATTGAGATATTGTAAAGTCTATCAAAATGCATAGACAACGTATAATATAATAAAGAGTTAAAACAGAGAAAAGTATACGTATAATATATTGTTGGAAAGCGGAGAATTTCAGAAAAGATAATATCTAATAAATAAAGTTGTAGAATGTAACGGAGATTGACGAAAAAAATATGAATTGTTTCCAAGGAAATTAATGAGATTTTCAAACTATTAATTATTTTTTTTAATTTGAAATAGTATTTAAAACCCACCGAATCATGGCAATGACATTGTTTAAAATATTATTTCATTGTACTTGTATGAAAGAAGAAGTGAAATATAAAAATATTTCATGGATATGTTTATAACCTTAAATACATTTAATGTAGTTTAATAACTCTAGATCTGACATTATATTTAAATATTAGGTATCAATCGTCCGTTTATTACAAAACATCATCATGTAAACTTTTAGAAAATTAAATTAGTGAATAATTTGATGATTTTTTTCTTTTGTGATATTCTAACAGTATCCACTTACAATTAGTGAGACAACTTTTGACCTGTCTATGGCAGACAAGGCAAATTTCATTATTCAATTTTAGTAAACTTTGTTGTGGAAAATATCAGTTTAATAACTAATAGTTGAACAATCGATAATCAACCGTTGATATAATATATAGGATTTTTGTTATTTAAATAGTATTAATGACTTGTTAGCTGTAAGCTTTAAGCTTTAGCTCGGTTAAAAAGACAAAAATTTTATAATAGCCCAACACTGCCAGAAAATAATTTCTATTCGAGTAGAGCGATAAGTGAAAGTTGTGTGTTGCTCGCACTAGATTTTTTAAATTCCATTTCGGATTATACATATTATGAACCGTAAGACTATACCTTTTGAGGGAGAGGGGAGGGTTGGGTTGGTAACTTTATTTTTCTTGGTAGATTACAAAAGTTGGACGTTGACTTTTATTTTTTAAAAGTGATATCCTACCGATGACGATAAATATATATAATGCAGGATGAATAAGGCCTGTTCCAGATATCGCTGCCGACTCTAGTTTCTGCAAACTGATAAGTCACCGATGGCACACTAGCCCATGAAGAAACTGTGAGAACTACGGCGTTACATCGAACCCTGGTGGCATACCCCAAGATGATGAGGAGCACCCACATGGAGCACAAAGGTACCACTCTGTCACGGTGGTTCCTCAACTTCTTTCATCTCTTCTGCCGTAGAGCACCTTCCATGACTGGCCATTTCCCGAGTCAGCGGCCTCCCAGCGTTAGTCTTCCAAGAAGAAACACTTATCCGGACAGTTAGCTTCGGACTCAATGGGAACCTGCTTTCTTCTATTTTCGTTCTCAAAAACTACATGTTTCAAGCTCTAGTATCGTCAAACCAGAGGTTATTGTTCTATGATTAGTCACACATGTAATAATAATGAAATAGCGAATATTCACACTATATTATAAAATAAATTATTATTACCATGGGTTTGATATAAAGACTAAAATACACTGATCATAGGCGCATACTTTCCATTACGATTGAGGAGGGGGGGAAGGCGTCAGTGTCAGCCCGAAAGATTTTTTTTTCATATACATATGAAATTAATTAATTAGAACAAAAAGAAAGAAATTAACTACCTATATGAAATGGTGTTTAAGTGGTTCTTGAAGTCCTATTAAATGTAATCACACGAACAAGAATACTTTAAGAAATAGTTTTTAATATTTCTTTCTGTAAAATATGATCATATTTTACCATTTGGGGGGGGGGGGAGAGGGCTTCAGCTCGAAAGCCCCCGTAGATCCGCCTGTGAGGGGAGGGGACGAAAGACAAAAAGAAATTAAAAAAATAAAATAAAATAAAAATAAAGGAAGTAGTTCTTATTATGTGTAAACATTCAACATAATTATTGTGAAACGAGCAAATATATTGAATAAGGCGCAATAATCTCTCAATTTATTTGTCTAAAATCCCTACCATACCATAATATTGAATATTCCAAAATAAATTTATATATTTGTTTGGTAGTTATAGAATTTTTGGTTTATTATTTTCAATAATGAACCATTGCGATCATCCAAAAAATTCGAAACCTTAACCCCCTCTCAAAATTTGAGGTTTTACCTTTCAGGATACGTGGAATTCGGAAATTGAATAACATTTTTTTTGTCCGCCGTCCGCACATTTTCTCCGAGAGTACTGGACCGATTTTTTTAAAATTTTGATATAAAATCAGAGGTCACCCGAGAATGATTCTCCTTTATCGACATTACTATCCGCCTTTTACTTCAAAATGGTGGTCGAGAAACTTACGTTGCTATAGACTGTAGCGCCTAAAGGAATGTACAGATTTCAATGAAACTTCGCTTAAGTCATTTTCTCGACGCCCTTTAAATTTATCTATACGACACATATTTCAACGAAAAGAAGCTGAAAAGCACTTTGCAAGACCAACAACAAGGCCGCCTAACTGTTGCAAGACCAAGACCAGGATTGGTAAAAAAAATCTATTTTTAAAATAAAAATTAAGGCAAAATAGTTACTAATACTTGACAATCTTAGTTACTATATGTTAATAATTGGTATTACCAATATACTTTTACATTTAACTCATCTAATTTTTCATTCGGGCTTAGTTAAGTTTCTCCTACCTAAAAAATTACAGTAATATCTCTTTAGTAATAAGCTAATAAGTAACTCCAAGACTGTTGCGAGACTCTTGCGCAAGACCAAGACTCGTCTCAGTCTCGCATTTGGGCAACGCTATTTGGATGAATAAAAATTTCAGTAAAAAAGCTGAGGATGACGAACATGGACAGGAATTAGAAAATTAATTTTACTAAGGAGGGCAGAAGAATTGATATTTAAATTAATTAATTTAAAAAGGATTATAAAACATTCGTTGATGAGCCTTTGTGGTAGAGATTCAATATTTATAATGATATCCATATTTTCAAAAATAATTAAAACCGACTTTTTTTTTTTTTTTTTTTTTTTTTTTTTTTGTTCTTCCCTACCTCGCCTTTTTTTTAGGCTATACGGGATTTTCCCGGGCCGGAGGGTGAGGGCGGGGAATTTAAAATCCCCTCCGGCACCGGGACGCGAACTCGTACTTTTTATATCATCTCAAATATCTATTATCCGGTTGCTAGGCAACTAGCGGTGTTGTGCACACGCTTTAGCCTATTCGGCCACCCCGCCCCCATTAAAACATCGACTATCGATATTCGATGACAATATCAATATTGTGCCTTCCACACGGGCGGATCTAGGAGGGAGGGGGGATAGACAGACCTGAAGTCCCCCCCCCCAAAATGGTAAAATATAACCATGTGTTATGGAAAAAAATATTAAAAAATTATCTCTTAAAGTATTATTGTTCATGTAATTACATTTAAAAGGACTTAAGGAATCAATTAAACACCATTTCATATAGATAGTTAGTTTCTTTCTTTTTTTCAAAATAATTATCGTCATTTTTATGAAAAAAAAAACTTTCGTGCTGAAGCCCCCCCCCCTCCAAAATTAAATCCTGGATGTGGATGGAAGTGGCCTTCCATAACCCACCCCTAGTACCCACTGCCTTGCACACCCGTGCAGTTTCGTATTGGCTTGGACGAAATAATCTTTAAATAATGCAATTTTAAGCATTTGGTTCCCCTTTCAATAGCCGCCATTTTGAAACGCCTCCGCTTTGAGCTACCAGTCTATTATAACGGTAAAGCAGAAATATTATAACGCTATATGACAATAAGTTTTCTTCAAATAGATTTTCAATTAGATTCAATTACGACTCGGCTCTTTGACAATTATTAATTTATTAAAGGGAAAGTGAATCTATATCCGCTCGTCCCTAGAAATGACATTATTAGATTATTACAAGGCAATTGTTAATTTGAAAGCATCCCGTGTGAGCATGATCGTTGGAGGAAGTGATGGCGTGGTGACAATGTGAAATTCCCAGAGAAAGTCGAATCGATTGCTGGGAAAATACTCGATCATTCGATATTATTGGCCTGACGTGTCTGGATACGTGTAGGTGCATTATATCTCGCCTACTTCGGAAGTTCTTCCGATATGCTCAGGTTCAGGGATGTAAAAACAGTTAATAGAAGTTCGTAAAGGCTTGACATTTCGGAGTTAGCCATTGAACAAGTAATGGACTTTCACATTTAACGATCTCACCAAATATGAACTTATAAGAACTAATAACACTCATGCATGTGCATTACATCTGGAAAGTTCTTCTACCAAGACATATTCGGAGTAGGGATAAGAAAGCATGTTCTTCTAGGATCTAGGCATCACGAACTGCTGCCTCGATCCTACTCGAAGTAGGACAAATGTAAGACTTCTATTAATTGCTTATTACTGAATACCTTCCAGAAGTGATAACATATCTCTGAAAACCAGCTGATGCTTCATGAACTCTGCATAAATCAGTGTACATCATTCCCTCTCCATATCCACATTCAAAACCCTCCTATTCCAATTCCTGTTCCGAAAACTTCTAGATGATCCCGTATCAATGTTATAGAATCCCGTTTATTTTTACTTTCATTTACATATATATGTAATATATAGTAAGGGACACTATTGCGATCGTGAAAATTTTCTAATCTGAGTTTTCAACGGAAATATATGTTTTGAGGTCTCATGACTACTGGTGACGAGTATTGGGGATATCCAGAATGGATAAAGTCAGAAATACCACCATCAGAGAAAAGATGGAGGCTAAAGGAACCATCCTGGAAGAGATTGAGATAAAACGCCTGAAGTGGTAAGGACGTTTGAAAAGAATGGCTGAAGGAAGACTACCCAAAGAAGTCCACTTATGGAAAACTTGGGAAAGAAGAAGACGAAGAAGATCAAGAAAGACCTGGGATAACGAAGTGGAGGAATCCATGAGCCATGGTCAGGGAAAAACAGGGAATCCACTATTAGCGGATCTTAAAAAAAAAAAAAAAAAAAGTCGTACTAAAATGAAATTTAATATTTAAGATTTATATATACTTCAGATGTTACAGCAACTTTTTTTGTAAAAATCGGCTAACCTGAAGTGCCACTTTATATCAACGGTGAAACACATTTTCACAATTTTCTCAAAAATGGCTCTACCGATTTCGATTAAACTCCCTGTATCATTATATAATTAAGTGGTTTTTAATATCATTTAGGTCTTATCTCCATTGAAGTCACTTTACAGGGCTTAAATGCTCAATGTACATATACTTATTCCTATAAAGTAACTTTAATATGGTTTGTTTTAAATAACTAACTATCTCTCATTATTAACAGTTACGAAAAATGAGAGTTGTGTGTTGCGCGATCCAGATTTTTTTTTAATGAAGAGAAGAATAGTTGGGGTGGTCAGTCAAAAAAGAAGGCAAAAATAAATGATAATATTTATTTTTACATATGCCGACGTTTCGACCTGAAGTTCAGGCCTTCATCAGGGTTGTCTCCTTAAGTGTTGCAGGGAGAATAATCATTCTCCTGCTAGAATCATAGCTAGAATCATTCTCCCTCCAACACTTAAGGGGACAGCCCTGATGAAGGCCTGAACTTCAAGTTTAAACGTCGGCATATGTAAAAATAAATATTATCATTTATTTTTGCCTTCCTTTTTGACTGACCACCCCAATTATTCTTCTCTTCATTATCCACGACAGTCAACCATTTACCAATTACAGATTTTTTTTGTACTGAATCTAGTCCAGGAATTAGTTAATAATTAAAACAAAAAAAAAATGCAATAAATTCTTCAAAATATATTTAGCGATAAATAATCTTGTAATGTAATGCACGGGCGGATCTACGGGGAGGGCTTTCGGGCTGAAGCCCCCCCCAAAATGGAAAAATATAACCCTGTTTTATCGAATAAAATATTAAAAAAGTATCTCAAAAAGTATTATTATTCTTGTAATTACATTTAAAAAGCCTTTAGGAATAACTAAACACCATTTCATATAGGTAGTTAGTTTCTTCCTTTTTTTCCAAAGTAATTATCGTTATTTTTATGAAAAAAAAAACTTTCGGGCTGAAGCCCCCCCTCCCAAAATAAATCCTGGATCCGCTAGTGATGTAATGAGTGTCGATAAGCTGCTGTAGGATGCCAATTGCTTACTGAAAAGAGGGGGGGGGCCCACGCACTTTAAGCGCAATTCAACCAGCTCAAGCCGATTACTATATCTCGGTATTAAGGCTAGATCCAGGAACGCCTACAAGACACCGAGGCTCGTTAGGTCACCTACAGCACTTCCTACAGATCTTGAGCCGTCTCTCCTCCAGTCCTAGTCTTCCACTTCCTCAATAACCAGGAGGCCGTGAACAGGATGCTTTAAGAAGTTCCAGAGAAAGCGATAGAAGACACTTTATGCCTTCCCGATCACAGACAATAAACAACCTTTCACCTATTGTCAATGCGGGGACAGGTTTTTTTTTTATTATTGTTATTCTTTTTTAGTTTTTAAACTTCTTCTTTTCAACTCTCGCCTCCGCACACACGAGATGACTGACATCAACAGAACGACTTTTCATGAATGTCGTGATTGGAGCGTTTTCGAAACAGCTAAAAACGTGTTGTACTACTTTAGAACAATATCTCGTATTTTCGTATAACTGCAGTTGTATAATATTCCAACAGGCCAATGCGAATTATTCGTAATATATATGAAAAATATCTGGTGTGTCCACTCACACGACTTTCCTACCTATTTCAGAAAAGTTTTTATATCTTTACATACGTTCATGAAGAAAAAAAAAATTGAACTAGGTTTATTTTCCTGAAAATTAATCCAACAAAAGATTTGAGTACTTCCTCATATTGCTGATCAAAAACTTTTTGCCATAGCTTAGTATTATCAAACAATAATTTCTGTTAAAAGTAGGAAATAGTGAAGATTGTGTGATGCCGGCAACAGATTTTCATACTTTCATTTAGTCATCTTTTTTCTCTCATTCACCCCTTTCTGACACCAGAAAATGAACCCGTAATCATACATTGGAAATTGAATAGTTGTAACTTGGTTAATAGTTGTCAAAAATGAACGATTTTTATATAGCTTCGTAGGGAATTTCATTATCTTTCAAACGACAGACTAAAAATGTGTTTTTCGGGGTTGTATGTGTAGTTGTAAAAATGTGTAGTTCCTGAGAAAATCTTGGCACGGACAGACAGACACACAGACCAATTGATAAAAATGTGTTTTTCGGACTCAGAGGGCTCTGAAACGTATAGATCCGTCGAAAACTGCATATCGGATATTTGACCCGATTGCAATACTTTCCTTACCTAGTATAGGTAGGAAAGTAATGATATAATATGATAATAATATGAAAATTAGTTAATACATTTGATTATGAGATGCAAGAACTACTTTTCTTTTCCTAGGTTAGCTATAATGGTTCGGTTCGAAATAATAAATCAAAATAAGTGTACAAATTACAACAGACTGTTATTATTGTATTTTCAATAATTAATCTTCGTAATCCACCAAGAAAAAACTTAACCTCCCTGAAAATTTGAAGTTTTACGTTTCAAGATACGTAGAATCCAAAAATTATCTCTGAAAAGTTAATTGTTCGTGTATTACATTTTTAATAGGACATCAAGAGTCAGTAAAGTAATTATCATTTTTTATATTTATATATAAATCTTTCGAGCTGAATTCCCAAAAAATTAAATCCTGGCTCCGCTACTACACTGATTAATACAATAATGGTTTGACTACAAGAATTAATGAATATAGGTAACTTGACAAAAAGTGATTACGTGAATGTAGTTCCAAGAGCGATTTGTGCGAAGGATTATGGAGGTAAATATACCTAAGAATAATAGAGGAGACCAAAGGAGAGGGAGGAGAAAAGAATAAGTTGTTAGAAATAGTTCTTTTAACAAAACCTGTTATTGTTCCATCTGTCTTGATAAACTTCGGCCTAATCTGCCCTATCATAAAGAAAGGCTTCTGTGCTGAAAGTGTACTAATTACAGAGACATAGCACTCCTTCCGGTTGCCTACAAGACGATGACCAATATCCTACTAAACCGGATATATCCTTATTACAAAAATATAATAAACGGCCTCGTAGCTCAATTCAGAAGAAGAATGAGCACGCTGGACCACATCTTCAAACAAGTACTTAAAAAACGATGGGAAGTTGCTCAGTTGGGAAGCTGCATAAAATCGATAAAAAAGGTGGCTTACAAAAATTTTGGGCCGTTTGGCCTATATAACATCGTTATTTTGACAATTTGGGGGTGCAGGTAAAAACGGTTCAATCGCCAATCAAATGCCAAACGGTTCAATATTTTTGAAGGCCACCTTTTTTCCCGATTTTGTGCTTAAGTTATCTTACAATTCAAGTGGAAAGCTAATGAGTATTTACGTGTTTTTAGCATCTAAATAAATAGACTAAATAGCTAGACATAGATTAAATAGCAAATAAAGTTTGCTGGTATCTAGATTGAAAACGCCCTAATTCCGAGAATTTTAGTAAATAAAATATTTGTAGGTTACAATGAGATGAGGTTATTTATGATGTTTCAGGCGGATGGTAATACTTTGATAAAAAGGGGTCTGTACCACGGACTATTAAGGTTGTGGGAATTTTCAATGTCACAAATTGACATATTGAATAAGATTTTTTATTTGAATAAGGATTAAATTAATATTGTTGTAATAATTTGTTACGGTTTATATCCATTGTGTAACAAAAGCATTCAGAGACATAAACATTTTCAATAGACATAACAACAGCTGATCTGATCTAGTGAAAGTAACGAGCGGGCGAATGAGTGGTCATTAGGAAACCGGATCAAGTTTTACTTTCTTAACTAACTCCCTTCCGTCGGCTGCTGTTCGTATGTAATCAGCTAATCGATTGTCCTAATCGAATATGAATCGATTGCTCAAAGAGGGCGTGGGAACTGTACCCACTTCTTCGAATTGTGACTGATTACTGTATTTTTTTTCTCGATCAGCTCAGTTCCTTTTTGTGTTCGTTTGCGACTGGTCCCGGACCAGTCCCGAACCTGTTCTGCCGCGAACTGCTCAAACCTGTTGAGGAGCCAAAAAGAGAACGGTGTCGAACCCAAGGTCCCTGGCCACTTATTTATAGCCTCGCGTCCTTTATATTTATGATTATTTGTTCACAAGAAGTGTATGTTTTCACATAAATCATACATTATATAACTTGATAACCCATAAATATGTTATATAAGCAGTTCCAGTTAAGCCTTTATGATACAGTAAAAGTGTATGTTGGCCTTGGGATAGTAATAAAAAAAAATCTGGTGCGCGCAACACACAACTTTCACTTACTGCTCTATTTGAATAAAAAATATTTTCTGGCAATACTTTAAACCTCAGACGCCGACTGTTATACTCACTTCTCTCAAGACGCTCAAAATTAAACCTAAAACAAAAACTGAACACTTACAATTATAAGCCCATATGGACCTACGCTTCACAAATTTACAGAACAGTCAAAACGTCCCACATACGAAAACTACAAACTTTTCAGTCTAAAACTTCCAGGACCATAACTAAAGCTCCATGGTACGTCAAGAACATTACATATATAAAGACCTTCATATGCCAACGGTTAGCGATCACATACGGACACACTACAAGCGATTTCACAGTAACATACATGGGCATAATAACACACTTATACAAAGTATGGCTGCATTTAACATGCCTGAAAACACAGGAGGCTCAAAAGGAGTTGGATGAGGGATTTCCACGCTTAAAAAGATGCTAAATTCAAGACAGGATGAGATGCCGTTGGGCATTCCTCTCCATCACGCCGATCAAACCACTACCTGTACTCTTACCGACAGCTGACCAGCTAAGTGTCATTGCTTATGACTTGTGTGGGTGAAGAAATAAAGCCAAAAAATTTGGCAATGTATATAGTAGAATTTTTTAAGTGAATTTTTAACCGAGTTTAAGCTTAAAGGTTACAGCTAAAAAATCATTTATACCATTAAAATTACGAAAATCCTATTTATTATATCAACGTCTGTTTATTAATTATTCGATCCGTTGATTATGGATTGTTCGACTATTAGTTATTAAACTGTTATTTTCCACACCAAAGTTTACTAAAATGAAATAATGAGATTTGTATTGCCTGTCACAGATAGGTAAAATGTTGTCACACTAATTGTAAGTGGATACTGTTCGGATACAACAAAGAGAAAATTCATCAAACTATTCACTAATTTAATTTTCTTGAAGTTTACATGCTTTTTTAGATTAAACGGAGGATAGATAGATAATTATTTAAATATAATATTAGACCAAGAATTATTAAACAACAGTAAATATATTTAAGTTTATAAACATATCCATGAAATATTTTTATATTTCACTTCTCTTTCGCAGTACAATGCAATAGTATTTTAAACAATGTCGTTGCCTTGATTGGGTGAAGTTCAAATATTTTTTCAAACTTAAAAAATAAATAAAAAAGTTTACATTTATTAAGCAAATCTCATTTGATTTTCTTGGAAACATGTGATTTACGGTAAATAATGTTAGTTTTTAGAAATTACTATTTTTACAACTTTCTATATAATTACTGTTTTTTTCTAAAATTCTCCGCTTTCCAACGATATATTATACATATATCTTTCAACTATTATTTCCGGAGATTCATATTCGACCTGGATAAGCATTTTTCTTTTTTTCTCCCCTATTCAATTATAAAGTTTTTTCAAAAGTTATATTTAGCCTTTTTCAACAACTCCTAATAATGAGAGATAGTTAATCATATAAAATAAACCAAATTAAAGTTATCCTAGAGGAAGACATATTGAATATTAAGCATTTAAGTCCTGTAAGGCGACGTAGATAAGACCTACCTGATATTAAAACAACTCAATAATACACTGATATACCGAATTTGATCAAAATCGTTAGAGCAGTTTTCGCGCAAATCGTAAAAATGTGTAACATCGATTATATAAAGTGCCTATTCCGGTTAGCTGACTTTGACGAAAACGGTTGCTGTAACATCTGAGGTATATGCAAACCTTAAATATGCAATTTCACTTTCATACAACTTTTCGTTTTTGAGCTAGACCTGTCACAGACACACAGGTTATTTTGCGGGACTTCGTTATTTGGACTCAGGAGACCTCAAAACATAGTATTTCCGTTGAAAACTCCGATTCGAAAATTTTCGCGATCGCAATACTGTCCTTTACTATATATTTTATATATAGGTAAGTGGAAGGAAAAAGCTAATATCATAATTAAACATCTAATTTTAAATTTCTTGATGAATTGTTGCATAAATTCCAAAAAAAGGATAAAAAACTAGCTTTTTTTAACACAAGAATGGTAATATTTTACACTGCATAAAACCTGTTGCATTTAAGTACAGACTCCAAATACAATAAAAAAATGCGCTCTTTAATAATATTTCGTACTTAAATTAGTAATTTACTAATACTACTAAACTAAATCTCAATCTGATTAAAAAAAAAAAAATGTTGCAGCAACCTGATATTTCTGCTTAGTCTTAATGAATTTGATCATGAATTTTGAATAATAATAAAGATAATGTTTTAAAATGAATATTAATTATATTTTATTCTTAAACTCTTAACGATAAATTAAATAATAAAATACATTTTACCAATATTGTTTTATTAATTTAATATTATTAAAATCAATTAATTTGAATTTTTAGGAACTTTGTAATAGTTTGTAATAAATATATTGTACAAATTATTTTAAAATAAATTATTTTTCCATATACGCCTATATTTCATAACCTGCTCGTCTGATGTGAAATTAAGCTCCGTTTAATCCATCCCATGAGTTTTCGTCAAATTCCATTTAATAATTAGTGTACTAATATTAATATACTAATTATTATAAGTATTAATATTAATATCTAATTATTAAGAATATAATGGATGTGAAATGTGATAAGCAGTAAACGAGAAAGAGAGGTTATATTTTAAAACTTTATACGTCTTTCTGTAGTCGAATCCATGTGATAGGCATATCACCTGCCGCCATTAATTTAATTTGATGAATTTTTCATAGATAGTGAGGGTTGATATCTAGATGTTCTCGTATCAATGTTATAAAATCCAGTCCTTTTTTTATCTAGACCTTTTTCTTGCAAACTCGTTTCGTCATGGTCTTGGTCTTGCACAAGAGTCTCGCAACAGTCTTACAGTACTGTATTTTGTAGATAGGAGAAACCTAACTAAGCCTGAATGAAAAATTAGAGAATTAAATGCAAAACTATATTGGTTATACAATTATTTACATATATAACTAAATTGTCGAGTATTAGTAACTATTTTGCCTTAATTTTTTATTAAAAACATCGATTTTTTTTACCAGTCCTGGTCTTGGTCTTGCAACAGTTAGGCGGCCTTGGTCTTGCAAAGTGCAAACAAAGAACTAAAAAGTGGGAGATGTAGAAACATTTTATTAAAATACCGAAAATAAAGGCGAAATTTGGAATTTTCGCAAATGTCTTTTAGAATAATACAGTTCATTCAATCACAGATAATATGTATTATTTTATTGGAAAAATGTATTTTTTTTTTTTTTTTTTTTTTTTTTTATCAACTAAGACAACTTACGGATTACCAGAAAGTAAATATATGAAACTGGTGCTTCTCCAACATGTTCTCTTTACCTGAAAAAAAAGAGATGATAAATAATCAATTCAAAAAATGTCAGAAATATAATTAGGATCAAAAGGTTTATTCAACAAATCTTTGCTTTTATTTATTTTTATTAATGCTTTATTGTATCTGGATGTATGTAAGAAGTCATTCAATAATGTAATAAAAGTTCTTAATGTTTTTTTTTATTTAATACTGGATTAAAGAAATACATTTAGTAAATTTGAATATATGGATATAATGACGTGAAAACACTTGTTGAGAAACTACCCAATGGTAGCATATGTCTACATTAGGAGATCACGGGGCCATCTTATTTTCAGACGCCTCGGAAGGTTATTAGGAATTGAAGAGGAAGCAAGGTTAGAAACGAGAGGGTTGGGATGATTCTGAAGTTTATTATGGAAGGATAGGTATCTGGATTGGGCCAGATCTGAAACATTAAGGTCATTATGGATGGTTTTATTTGTGACAAAGTAAGGAGCATTGAGGATTTTATGAAGGATTTTGGATTGTAAGGATTAGATACCAGAGGAATACGATGGTTTAGTGGATTCCATAGCTTAACTCCGTAAGTCCAAATAGGCCTTATCATAGTCATGTATATGAGTCTTTTGTAATTAATTGGAAGTTTAGAGCGTTTGTCAAGTAAGTGCTGAAATAATCGAAAACGTCGAGCGGTTTGTCTTCATTTCAGTCTGGTATGAGTTCTTAATGTTAAAAATATAGTTTATCATAGCATAAGGGTTGAGGTACTCATTTAATGATTTGTTATTTATTTAACATGTGATCCACCTGAACAAATTTATTTAGAAAACTTGCACAATAATATACAAAACTAATCCATGATCAAATAGCTGCTATCTAGAAACATAGTGGAGGATGCTATACATAATGCTTGGTTAATTTATTCTAAGTTTCCTCTAAACACAAGGTCCATTTCCTGCTGAAGAACATAAATGCGAAAGTTCTCAGACGTGAAAGCTTTTTGAGTTACGTTACGACTTCCTGACAAACGTAGTTCGTTCTGGGACGAGAAGATTCTAAAGAGATGGACCCGATAGAGGAGGGTAAAAGAGATGTTTTTATTCAGGAATCGTCAAAAATTATTCAAATGGTGAGAAAGAGACTTTTGTTTCACTCCAGGGGGTGTATAATGCTATCCAAATAGAAACATGAGATAGAACAAATTATGATAAAGTACTATGATGCTATCGATACCAAAACATATCTTAATGGGTGATATATATTCAGAACGGACTCATTATACAATTTTTATTGGTGCCGACGTTTCAACCCAATCATGTGGGTCATCATCAGGGCGTGTTTCTAGCACTGAAGGTATTCACTTGAATAGAATTTTTTTAAAACTTATTTATTGAAAAATATTACAATCTGTCTCTAGGACATTTATAATAGAGTTCACAGATCACATTCACACTCCATGTACAATAAATAAAATGAATTATACAGAAAATAATATATATACAATAAATAAGAATAAAATAACCTAAAAATAAATAAATAAAAAGAACACATACACACCTATATACAATAACTTGAATAGAATAGGATTTTAATTTGCAAATAGCTCAGACATTTTTCTATGGAGAAACAGAGTTCAGATTCGTATTTAGCACCTCGAAGATCCCTTAAATACCAAATTTCATAGCAATCGAAAAATAAAACTTTTTTCTTTCAACTTAACCTTAATTGAACCGGCTAAATATAAACTAAATATTTAGATTGGCTATAGAATAGCCTACCAAGATTTTCACTTAAATACCTTCAGTGCTCGAAATACGCCCTGATGATGACTCACATTTTTGGGTTGAAACGTCTGCACTAAGAAACATTTTATAATGACTGCATCCTGATCCATGATATGTAGAACATTCGAGACAAACTTCCTTCAGTAATTCATAATATCTTTATCATCGAACATTTATGTCAAATTATTAAAAAAGAAAGGAAAAAAAAATTAAAAATGTTATGACTTTAATTATTTAACATTGTCATAAATATGAAGTAAAAATTACTTTTTATATTTTTTTGTTTGTTTTAAGGCACTATTCAAAAAGTATGAAATCATTAAACCTGACAAGAACACTTGTTGTACTTGACAACTGAATTGTGAGTAGTTATTGTGAAGGAAACAAACACTTTTTGTGAAATAGGGCTTTCAAATTAATTAATTTTAACATTTAAATTATATTTAATATTAATAACTAATTGGCCCGTGCGAATAATTGGCAGACAATTTTCTTTAGTGAAGGAAAAGCAAAGAAATATGAAAATAAGTAAGTCCTTTGTATTATGTAAGGGAGGAGTTAATTGTTTTTCCTGGGTCGATTACAATATTCCATTTATCACAATAAACCAAAATATTTAATTGCCAGAGACTATTTCTAAACGCTGACTGCAAAGGTAACATTTAAAATAAAGCATCAATCATAGGATTTTCTAAATTATTTAAAAAAAATAAAATGTACAAAAACAAAATGCCTTTAAGAAATAATAAAGCGTATATCAGTCAGAAAAAAATGTAGTAGAACACTAAATGCAGTATCTTTAAAAGGAAAGAAAATATTTAGTATACCAAAATTAACGGACTATATCTTTGTTAATAATTGTGTGATTTTTACGATTTTTTTTTTGTTTTATAGGTAATTTAGTAATGGAGAAAGGATATGGTCCGGGCTGGCGGTCATAAATAGACTAAACTATTTTATTAAAAGCCAACGTTTCGACCCAACTTTGCAGGTCTTCTTCAGGGAAGGTGTGTTCAGCAAGGAGTGAAACTGCAGTTTTAAGTGAAACTCCTTGCTGAACACACCTCTCTGAAAAAGACCTGCAAAGTCGGGTCGAAACGTTGGATTGAAATAGTTTTGCCTCTAGTTTAGTCTATCTATGACCGCCACCCCGGACCATTTCCTTCCTCTATAATACAGCGGTCAACTATTAAGTAATTTAGTAATCTTTCTAATAATCATTGGTACTATCCAGAATAAAATGCATACTTTTTGAGTTATTCCCAAATAAAGATTCTTATTGTTCATAACTTTTTTCCTGAAATTTCGGGGAGATAGGACTATTTTTCGTATGTGAAGGAGAAGGATATCTTCAAAATTGACGAAGTTATGACGTACCGAAAAAAAAAAACACCTTTTAGAAATAATATATAGGATATTTTCTTATTTACGTCTAAACTAAAAACGTTTTCCCTCTTTCCTTAGGAATTATTTGGTATATTATGTACAGGATGTCCTGTAAGTAGGAGAACATTTTTATAATAATTAAAAAGTATGTACAATGAAAAATAAAATAATATAAAGATAAGTAAATTATAAACACTGTCATACCTATCATTTCATCTTTAAATAATTAGTTTTTAAATGCAATGTTTGTCATTTGTGAAGGAGAAAATATTTTAAAAATGAGTGGTCAATCATTGGATTTGATGAGGAATTGACGAAGTTATGGCGTACTGACAAAAAAACACCTTTTTGAAATAATATAAAAGATATTTATTATTATATTACACTTCGTATAATTTCTTAATGTAATTCTAATTATTAAATCGGCTCCACAATAACCTCAATGAACGACGAATGGTCAGAAATAGACCAGCGTATAACAAGCACAAACAGAGCTTTCTTCTCTCTTTCAAAGATATTGAATTACCTCAAATAATTTCAAATTAAGGTTGTACAATACTATGATACATGATAAAGATATATGATAAAGTACGTCTAGACATTCCACAAACTGTGAAAACACGAACGTCTAAATCGATTGTTTGTCCAATCTATAGCTTTTTTCTCTTGTTTGTGCCCGTTTTATCTGCTGTAGGTTTTCCAAAATAAATTAAAGGGACTTAGGTAACCCCTTGTGTCGCTTTTAGACATTTGTTTACTGTTCAATTTAATGGTTTCTGGTACGATTCAAATGAACTTTCTTTTAATGGAATTTCCTTTGACGAAATTTACGCCATCTTTCACTTCTTTTGCTTCCTATAAATGTTAAAATGTCAGAACGAATATGATTCCCAACGCGTCCATATTTGTTTCTCTGTAAATACAGAAATGTCCTCATTGTTTCCAGTTTTTGTTTCTGTTGTAGTTGAAACGTCAAAACCCGACTTTACGGGCGAGAAAAATAAATATAAACTGTATTAGCTTAAGTTTAATATCTTAATGTCTGATAATATAATTACATATTAACTTGCCCTATTTGAGCCCATATTAATTTCTGCCTATAGTAGAGAAGTTAAAGTGAAAGTTGGATAAAAAACAGACACCACTTCAAAAAAATAAATAATTAAGAGCTATAAATATGTATAGGTTATGTTGATGATGTGGCACCATGGTGTTGAACAGGTGTGAGTACAACAATATTCAAGTACAAGAGGAAGTGACTCCATAGAGATCGAAACTTGGAAGGGCTGTTCCAAGGTTAGGAGACCACACCCTTCTCATCGGAACCTCCATCATCTGGAGCAAATCTTACCGATATTACAGGCCGTGGCTGAACCAAATCACTATTACAGATACATTAGGCTACTTCACCCATATTATATAGTCACCAGTGGCATAATTATCAAGTCATTCGATTTACAGTAGAAAAAAAACACTAAAAAAAAAATACTTAAATGAAAATAATAAAAAACATTAGATAATTGCATACCTAATGTCTAATATTTTTATATTTATTTATTTTATCTGTTACAGAACTTGAAGGTCTTTTTCTGCCTTCACCAGCCTTCTCAAACTCTGCCTTTCTTGGTCTATTTCTTTCCTGTTAACTGCATGCAGCTCTTATTCAACCTTTCTTGATTCTAACTATTAATCTAGTTTTTGGACTTCTACATGGTTTCTTACCTACTATTGAGGTATTCATATAGATTATATGAAAAATAAACCCATAGGCAATTATCGATGTTAAAATCTTAATTGCCTATGATTAATGTTATATTCCCCATTATCTGGAAACATTTTCATTGCCGAACATTAACATAAGATGTATTATTGACGTTTTCTTTTTATTTACATGTCTAATGTTTTTCAACGTTTTGAATATTTTTTTCCCCTTTTTTTGGGATAAATTTAAATTCTTTGTAATATTTTATTTTCTAATTATATCTGAACATGACAAATATTGCATTTCCTCCTATTCGTATTTCATCTATATTCTCTCATGCTTTGTCTTAATTTAAAAACTAATTACTTAAAGATGAAGTGATAGGTGTAGCTGTGTTTAATATTTACTTATATTTAAGTTATTTCATTTTTCATTGCATATACTTTTTGATTATTATTTAGTTGTTATTTTGATAATAAGGAATGATCAACGTCTATTAGTTACAAACTAAATGTTCGTGATCCTAATATTATTGATTTCATTAAAATAATTGAAGCAATCAGCAACTTTTTTTATTTTATTTTAAACATAAATTTTAGGACTAGAAAATTTTTTTTTGTCACTCACAAATACAGATTAATTGCTATAATAAAGATCTGGGTGATAAACACAGTTTATAACTAATTTATCCGGAAAATATGTAAAAAATTAGTATTTTTCAAATTAATTTTTTTAATAAATAAAATGTGTGTTTAGCCAATTGGGTTTGTTATAATACATGGAATAATAGGAAAGCTTTACAAAAATTGTAAAGCTTTATTTACAATTGTACAAATCGATTGTATTGTAGTTTGAATATAATAGTAAAAAAAAAATATTTTATATAAAAATTAAGAAAAGATTAACTTATAAAACGCCTGTTTCACTTGTTCACATTATTGCCCGCAATTAATGTTATTCAAACTATTACATTTTGTGAAATTAGAATTTATAAATTAATAAATTAAATTTTAAAAAATTCAAAGCCGCTATAATATTAGGCCAAATTGACCTATGGAAAGTCCACTATTGGGACGGGCAAGACCAGAACTTTCCCAACTCTATGGCAAGACTCCAGGCACAACCCAAGTCTCTTGTGCAACTTCGCGTGGCGAAGGGAAAAGGGGAAAAATACGTTCTCTCTTGTACAATCTGCATTCGGGATAATTCTCATTCATCGAGCGCTTTTCCGATCCAGTGGAGAGGAGTTTATTTCGAATGCAAATGTTTACCGATTGGGGCTAATGTTCGAAGATCGAAATATTTTGCTGTTTCATTTTCGGTAATTTCCCTTGCCTCATTCCTCATTATTATAAAGCGTGACTCCGAAATATAGGGATTTGCGATTTTTTATAGCTTTCCACTATAAAAGGAAAAAAAAAATGCAAATTGTCTGAAAAATAATGGCTATGTTTGAGAATTGCATGAGGACAACATCGCAATAGTTTCAAAGAAAGATATCCGAATATCTTTCACAACATGATATGACCACAACGCTAAAGATATAATTTTTATTTATTTAGTAAAGGATATAAAATAATATAATTAATTTTACCGAATTAAATAACTCACTTATACAAACTTCAAACTCTCCAATCAAAAATATACTTATAACTAAAGTACCGTGGTATGTGACAAACAAACTATTACATACAGATTCCCTCCTACCTACAGTTTACCAAAACATAAGTACTCTTAACAAATGATTTTACAATAGTTTATACGGACATACTAACATACTTATCAGATATATGTCTTCAGCTGACATACCCATCAATATGAGGAGGAGACTAAAAAGGCGATTGGATGAGAGACCTCCTTCCTCGACAAACTATGGTAATTGATTAAAAAGAAGAGGTACTGCTGAGTGTTATCCTTCCCCATGCCTGACATGTCAGTTTCATTACTTCTATCAGACCATCTGCTGATTGTCAGAAGATGTCGACAGGTGCAGATTAAAATTTAAAGATAAATTAATTAATAAAAAATAATTAATTATTAATAAAAATAATTATAAGTCACATTACATTAAACTATTATATTCCATGCTACACAGACATTCTAAATTACCCAGCAGACAAAAACCTAGTATTTATACTTATTTATTGAAAGCTATATGGATCTATACTTGCCAAATTTATGGATCTGCAAAAAAGACAAACAGACAGAAAATAAAAAAAGTTCCAATCTCAATTTTTAAGACTGATTGCGAAATCACCACCCTATAACTCTATAAGAGACCCTTCACTCTGACTTATACGTTCCGACTGCAATAACTCATATAAACAAATTTATACAACAAATGACATTCCTGATGTATCTCGGCGTAGGCTGAAAAGGAGTTGGATGAGGGACCTCCTAGTGTAATAATAAAATTCAGCTGAATGTCAGGAGTATGCATGCTATCTCCCTCATGCTTACCCATGTTTATTTTATATTAGCTCATTTGCTGATTGTAATATTTTACAGCTGTAAATCAAATAGTTGAGTAAAAAAAACAAAACACTAACGATATCAAGTTTTTTATAACATATCCTTATATTATATTATATAACAATGTTTAAGTGTGTAGGTGTGTTTGTTATATCGTATTGTATATTCTTAAAAATGGTGCTAGAAAAAGTAGGATTATATACAATCAAACTTGTTAGTTGGTGTGAATGTTTTTTTTTTTCCAATTTGATACCGTATAAAAATTTGGCTAACCCAAAAATTCTCGAAGATCTAGCTTTGGGAATGGACGTGGTGGAAACGTTTTTGAAAATGAAAATTTAAAATGCTAGTAGTCATGCCAGTAGGTATCCCTGTTAGGAATATATATTAAAAAAATAAATAAATTTACATACTTTTTCGATTAAAGAAAAAAAAGATCATATATTTTTTCTTGCCGTTAGAATTTGCAGTTTCATCCTCATTTGCATCTGAATTTCTCAACGATTTCTTCATCGCTTTCTAAACGGCTAATTATTTTACTTTTTCAGCGACAGGAGAAGAACGGAACTTTCAATAGGCATTTAACTTGAACAGAAATTTTGCAAAAAACAATTTGGAGGGTTTGTTATCTTGGAACAAGACAATAATCGCAAGTCATAAGGATTAATTATTAAATAAAATTAATAGTATATTTTTATTTATTATTTATTAAATAGATATTATATTATTGTATAATTTTTATACTCGAAGATTTATACCATTTTCTGTTGCATTGTCCTACATATGTAGCTTTTAGAAGTATTTAAATAAAAATATTAATGGTAAATTGTGACGATAAAGATCAAATAGCACAAATATTACATATAGAAAACAAATATAATTTCAATGATTTGATACTTATATGTAGAAAGTTGTATGAAATAAAGAAGGACCAAGAATTATATTTTAATTTGTTCATGAAAGATCTTTTTGGTTAGAGTTATATCAAACACAATAATTTTATTTTGTATATTATATTATGTATGGTTTTTACTATTAATATAGTTAATTAGGTATCATATTCTTATAAATGTATGTATATGAAACTCAACTCCATTTGTAAGGGTTAGCCAGAAAACAAATACAAATTTATTATTATTATTATTATTATTATGTTATATCATTATTATTGTAGATTATTTATTTGGTATTTTGCTTGTTTTTATTTATTTATTTATATTTTCTGTAAATATAGTGTAAATGTAGTCTTACCTCAACATAATCATTATCCATGTCTCAGAAAGTTATATTACTCAATAAAATTTCTTTTTTCTTTTTTTAATCTATCTCTTCTTTGTTCTGATGATGCCTGGACTAGTGAAACGTTTTCTGGTAATATGTTCACTGCTATTTGAGAGATGTAATGTTTTATATTTGATTAAATTAAATTATTAAATTATTTTATTGAGTCTATTTAAGTTGCTTAAATGTTGGTTATACCAATTCTTTAAATATAGTAAGTAAGATTGTCAAGTATTAGTAACTACTTCGCCTTAATTTTTATATAAAAAATAGATTTTTTTTACCAGTTCTGGTCTTGGTCTTGCAACTGTTAGACGGCCTAGGTCTTGGTCTTGCAAAGTACAACACCAAGACCGATTTTGGGCAACACTAGTTAGGACATGGGTCCGGTTTTGAACGCGTGGGTTAAATTTGTTTCTCGGTTTTCCCGGTACCGATAGTACTGATACAAGTACCAGTAATCCCCCTACTAATTTTTATTTTAGGATATCAGTTGGACTCAACCCAATGATGTTCTTTACTATGGAAAGCCCAGATATTTAGTTATTCTGATGAAATATAACTATTACAGGGGAATTGTGGTGACAATGTTCTATATTACCGAGGCGATGCCATCCTATCGGGTTTTATGTTACCCAAACAGTGTCACAATGCCAACAGCTTCGTGATAGTTTCTCCTCAGCTTCAGGATTCAGAACACGTGCGTACTTAAAGTCGTATACGGAGCCAGGAAATTGCGGAACTGTAGTTACATTATGTCATATTAATAGCAACTTACAAAAAAGTCTTTAAACGAAAAAGTATAGTTTATTAAATATACAAATCTGAAGCAGGGGACTGAAAACAGTCAGTTATTACAGAACCAAGGAAACAATAATGTATCACGTAGCTAGGAAGTGTAATGTTCAAACATACGGTACAACATCTGTTAGCAGATGATATAATGTGCGATGATGTTTCGCGAAGAGAATAAAGGTCCTCGTGAAATTGAATCGTGACATTCACAACTTACATATGATTCCATGTAACGCACGCGAATACCAACGCGTGTCCATGTGTTTGTGTGCCAGCAAAGAGGAATATAACGAAGGCACTGCAACTTCTTGGATAACAGCGAAAGAGGAAGTCCTTCTTTGAGTGCCTTTAGAGAAGTTTTAATTACAGAAGAATATTTTTAAGAATCACCTCTTCTTCTTTAAGCAGTTCATCATTAATTGTTACGGATAACCTGATAATCATGAGGATAACTTGCGGCCCACATGTCGAAATGAAACGAAAGACTTCAAACAGGCGACTGAAAATATTTTACTCACTTATTTATTATTGAACTCCTGTATTTAATAATTTCTTTAGTAACATAATGAACTATTGGGTTGGCAAATAAGTCATTTCGATTTTTTAAGGTGAAATAAACAATGTATAATGGATATAAAAATTATTTTCATCTACAATATATTGACCATTATTTAATAAGAATTTTTTCCATCTTTCCACTAACTGCATAATGCCATGTTCATAGAATGTCTGGAGTTTATTGTTAAAAAACTGATCCAAGTGGTTTTTTTTATGTCCTCTTCCTTTTGGAATTTCTTTCCATTCATGGAGTTCTGCAGAGACCGGAATAAGTGGTAGTCACTTGGAGCTAGGTCTGGTGAATAGGGAGGGTGTCCCATCCAAGGCTCAATAATTTATTGTGAGTGACCAATGAGGTGTGGGGCCTAGCGTTGTCTTGGTGGAACACAATCCTTCCGATCATTCATAACTCTTCAGGATGTTCTCCAAATTCGGTGCACTATATATTTGTTGAAAAGCTGAATTATTGCTTTTCAAAGCCGTATGAATTGTTTTTTGATTTAATGCCTATATAAGGAATAAATAAACAAAAACTCCTTATAGGTTTTTATTTCTATTTGTAGTTTGTTTACGAAGGTCCTGTTGATGTCATTTTGTGTAGTTTATGTGGCCCTAAATTTCTTTTAGTCCACAGTAGTATTGAAGTTATAACATTTTTTGTAATTTTCGAAAATAATTCAGTGAGGGATCCAAATATTAAGCCTGTAAACAGAACCGAGCTTGTGAAAATGGTTTTCTACTCTTGTGTGCGACACATGAAGGACCATAGCAATCTCTCGCACAGATTGGGTGTGATTTTGATCAACAATGTCCTTCACATTGTTAAGGTTTCAATCTCATGTGGACGACCATACCGTTGAGCATCATCGATATCAAAATTTCCTGAATGAAATTTGGCAAATTTGACAGGTGCGTTCGGTTAAGGCATCATCCCCATAAATACTGCAAATATTTCTATGAGCTTCTCCTGTCTTCAGACATGAAATAATAATCAGCTAATCCATGCCCGTGGATCTCAAGTCGAAGATTAGAATTTACGATTCAAAAATTTCATTTTTTTCGGTTATAGCTTATATCAGTGAAACTATGTGTTCTAGCGATAATATTGTTCTATGAAAAATTAAAGCGCATAAAATTTGAAACAGAAATGATTATACTTATTTTTATGTTATCTTCTTTATTTTACGAGATATCTGTCCTCGTAATTCACAAACTTTGAAATCAAAATTGTTTTACCTCGCATTTTTATCATTATTAGACTCGCTAACTATAAAAATATGATACCTTTTTTGCCACAGGGAAGTTAAGAAATTCTCTTAAAGTTTTTATCATTAGTATCCTTTTGTTATTTTAATTTATTTTTTTATTGTAATATTGTATTTCTTTAGAAATTTAATTATTTTTTCAACGTTTGATCATCGATACATTTATTTTACACATTTCTAAATGATTAGTTCTGACTTATTCAGCAAGGTTATTGTCTTCTCATTCCAAATGAACGTTAGACTAGAAATAGTTCTACCATCTTAACTATTACTGAACTCGATGTCGACATCCAAAGCTAACTAACTACAAGAGCTCTGCCTGAAGGATCCTCCGCATGTTCCCAGAACGTCATCATGAAGATATCCTTCTATCCGAAGAGGATCAACGTCAGTCAGAAGATAAGAGTGACGGCTGATCGTGAACTCATTTGAACGGAGGCTCTCGAGTTGCGCAACGCTATCAGGTGCCCGATGGATATTGAGTAAGACTGGACATAGGCATTCATCTGAATATATACTTGAATACATTAGTACTTTTGAATATAATTAAAAATAAATAAATTAAATTTGAAAACTGTAATATTTAAAAATAATTGTTATAATTCTAAAATTGTAGATTGAAGTAACTAAAGATATGTATATTTAAATATTATTCTATATTATTCTAGTATATTCTAGTATATTATTCTAGTTGAAAAGAAAACTTTTGCAAAGTAGAAAATAGTGTTCAATTTATCAATACGCTAGGATTGAGCGATTTATTCATAGGAAAATAACATTATAATAAAATTTTCAGATTTATTTATTAATAATTTACCATATGTTTGTTCCAAATAAAATTATTTTTGAGGTTTGATACAGCTGTTTGAAACAGCTGTAAGGGTTGAATTTTATACTGGGTCCAGAAAGCATTGTTTACGCAAATTACTGCGTTTGAGGTACAATTAAGTATTTTCACACGGGAAAGAATTTTTCTTTTTTTGGAAGAATATTTAATTTAACCAAATTTCGGCTAATTGTCCTAAAAACTCGTATTGTAATTGAAATTATATACTCATATAAGTATTATAGCAAATTATTAAATTACGGATATGCACATTATCATACAGTGTCTGGCTTACACAACTTTGGCATCAAACTATATAAACTATATTTGTTTTTAAATAAATTTTTTTTTATTTTACTTTTTTTCTTTCAGTTTATAAATTAATTAAGATTAAATTAATTCCTTAGAAAAATATAGCTTTAATTGTCATCTATGTCATTCTTAGAGGAGTAGCGGATCCAGGATTTAATTTTAGGCGAGTTTCTACTTCCTGAAAATTTCTTTTACATAAAAATAAAAATTCTTTATACGAGTAAAAAATGAATAAATAATCATATATGATGGCGTTATATGGTTTCCAAGAAAATTTCAATGTCAAAATATGTGGTACAAATTCCTAATGGAGATTCATTTGTTTTCAAGATCTCGATCAAACATGGTTATATTTTACCATTTTGGGGAGGACTTCGACCGAGATTACGCACGGCCACCTAGATACTTCTCTTCTTTATTCATTGAATCATTCATTATTTATTATTTAATTCGTTTTAACTTTTTTGAAGTTTCCGTATACTTAAAAAAAAATCTTCTTTACATGAGTAAAACGAATTAAGTACTATAAGATATATCAAGTATGATAGGGTAATATGATCTGTGTACATCGTTAGGAGCTACATCTATAGCAACGCAGGTTTTTCAGCCCCCATTTTGAAAGTAAAAGGCGAATAGTAATGTCGATGAAGGAGGATCATCCTCGGATGAACTCAGATTTATATCCAAATTAGAAAAAATCGGTCCAGTAGTTTCGGAGAAAATGCGCGGACAGCGGACGGACAAAAAAATTTGTATTCGTTTTTCGAATTCTACGTATCCTGAAACGTGAAACCTCAAATTTTGAGTGGGGGTTAAGTTTTTGAATTTTTCGGTCGATCACAATGGTTCATTATTGAAAATAATAAACCAAAAATAATGAGCCCGTAAGTAAATAAATTGATAGATCAATCTTTGCATTATTTATGTGAATGAAACTGTTAGAATTCTGGGAATTTGGTGATGATGAAAAAGAAACACAATGTAAACAAAACGAAAATTTACTTCTGAAATAAATCAATTATAACACTACACGTACTGGTATTAATTAACAGATTAAAAACTTAAGAGGGTTAAAAACAAAAAACAGTGTTGCCAGATAGATTTAAAATATTGGTGATAGTTATTGTTAATAACCCCCCTCATCCTACACATGCGGCATTGATCTCCAACAGAAACTAACTCTTTATAGTCATTTAGTAAGAGATTTGTAATATTTTAACAATAAAATTATAATACAATATAATATTATTATATAG
This sequence comes from Nezara viridula, assembly GCA_928085145.1. Classification (NCBI taxonomy): domain Eukaryota; kingdom Metazoa; phylum Arthropoda; class Insecta; order Hemiptera; family Pentatomidae; genus Nezara; species Nezara viridula. The sequence goes on from OV725079.1 coordinate 15,229,274, forward strand.
GAGGGGATGATGGCATATCAGCAAAGGAGGACGTGCTTCTATAGATCGGTTGATTCAGTTAAATCAAATTGGCTGTATAAACGGCACACAAAGGGATTAGAAACCTCTGCTGAATATATTAACAATCGGACATTAATATACAAGAGGCAGGGATATAAACAAGCAGCTTCCCAACATTGTTCCATCCGCGACAATTGGCCTTTGTGCAATGGGAAATGAATATGGCCGCCGCTCATGAGAAGTGTACCATCGCCTTTTCAAAGCGGCTGCTGAGAGTTTCGTTTTCTTTTGTTTGTAAATATCACCTATATATACAGCTTTACACGTTAATTATTGTCTGGGTTTAATTTATATTCAACGGCGCTATGTGGTTGAAAATCAGAAAACAAAATGGAATCCCAATTTGTGAGCTACTAAAAAATAATTTTTTGGATAATGAAGAGAAGAATAGTTGGGGTGTTCAGTCTAAAAAGAAGGCAAAAATAAATGATAATATTTATTTTTACATATGCCGACGTTTCGACCTGAAGTTCAGGCCTTCATCAGGGCTAAGAAAATAACCAGATAACAAGGTATGAGAAACATAAGTAGTGATGGTAAAAAAAATAAATAAAAAATAATAAAAATGAAAAATAAAATAGATAAATATAAAGTAAAATGAAATTGTTAGAATAATGACTAAGAACTAAGAGATAAATAATAAAAACCGTTACAAAGTGTGGAATGATGAAGTAGGCATAATCAAAAAGGGTGACAAAAGTGTTACAATGGGAATCTTAGAATAAAATTTATTACATTTTATTCTAAGATTCTACCTTTGATTATGCCTACTTCATCATTCCACACTTTGTAACGGTTTTTATTATTTATCTCTTAGTTCTTAGTCATTATTCTAACAATTTCATTTTACTTTATATTTATCTATTTTATTTTTCTATTATTTTTTTTTTTATCTTTTTTACCATCATTACTTATGTTTCTCATACCTTGTTATCTGGTTATTTTCTTAGCCCTGATGAAGGCCTGAACTTCAGGTCGAAACGTCGGCATATGTAAAACATAAATATTATCATTTATTTTTGCCTTCCTTTTTGACTGAACACCCCAACTATTCTTCTCTTCACTTCTTATACAATCATTTCTTTATTGATTAATATTATAATCTATCACAACTAAGGAATGAATATTGATACATGTGTTCATTCACACCGTATGTATAATAAATAAATATAAATTAAATAGAATAACAGCAAAATAATAATACTAGAAATAAATATATATAAACAAAAAGAAACTTAAACTAATCAAAATAACAACTTAAATATAGGCAAACGTTTATATAATATTTACAAACCCAGGAGAACTCGCAGCCAAACCTTTCCCTTCACTCTTAAATGGAAAAGCAGGGACCTCAGGAATAGTGTTACACAAGAAGACCAAGACCAAGAATGATTAAAAAAAATCGATTGTTTGAATACAAATTAAGGCAAAATAGTTACTAATACTTGACACTAGCGGATCCAGCATTTAATTTTTTTTTGGGGGAGGGGTGCTTCAGCCCGAAAGCTTTTTTTTTCATATACATATAACGATAATTAACTTGAAAAAAAATTAATTATCTATATGAAATGGTGTTTAAGTGGTTCTTGAAGTCCTATTAAATGTAATTACATGAACAATAATACTTTAAGAGATAGATTTTAATATTTTTTTCTGTAAAGTTTACAGAAAAAAATATTACATTTTACCATTTTGGGGGGAGGGTTCAGCCCGAAAGCTCCCCCCCCCGTAGATCCGTCACCATTTTACCATTTTAGTTACTATATGTAAAGAATTGGTATAACCAATATACTTTTGCATTTAACTCTTTCAATTTTTCATTCTTGCTTAATTAGGTTTCCACTATCTAAAAAATCACACTAATATCTCTAAATTAATAAGTTAATAGATATTTAAGTTAAGTTCAAGAACGTTGCGAGACTCTTGGGCAACACTACCTCTCACTCAGCCGCATCACTGGTATTAAGGACCAGTGGGGGCTAAGGATTATATAATTTTAGTTATAATTAAATTTGCTTTAAGGTGATTTGATTCAAATGTTTTTACCATTGTTATTTTTGAGAGAATTATAAGATATATATATTTCGGAAGAAGAACCCATACTATTTCTCACATTTATAAAATAAAAGATTTTGATTTTGCGGAAAGATATAAGGTGCGAAATTTATTGCGAATTAAATACTAAATGTCTATCAATGAAATGCTTGGTTTTAAATCAGAAATAAAAATCAAACAAGTTTTCTAAAAAAAACATTCAACTGTTGTTCATAAAGCTTAAATAAATAAAGTTTAAATATAATAAGAACAAGATGGAGTTTCTGATTTTAAACCTAAATAGATAAAAGTTTTTTAGGCGCGTTTTGCCTTTTTTTGTGGAGAGTGAATTAGATTGAGCCGTCAGATCTCCGATGTGTAACGCTCGAGTAAAGTCAGCTGCAGTCGTCTAATTGAAGTGTTTTTACATATGGATTAAAATATCTCAAAAACTAAAAAGCGGACCTGGATGTTGTTAGCGAAGGAAATGTTCATCATTTCATCCTCTTTGTAAAGAGCTATTATTCAAAATTATAATAGCGACACCTTAACGCGACACGGTGCGAAAAGGAAAAAAATCAGTGTCGAAAGCTAAATGATAACGATATGGATTAAAGATATTATGAAAAATATGGATTAAAATAACTCAGAAATTTAAAATCGGACCTACATACTGTATGCAAAGAAAATGTTCATCATTTTATCCTCTTTATAATGAGCTATTATTTATGATTTATATTTCATATTATTGATGTCGCCTTGATGAAGTATTCAATTCTACTGTGCGGTCTAAAGCACACAAATATTTTTTTTGAAAAAAAGTAAAAATGATCACAGAATTTTCTTTACGAATAATTAAAAAAGTACACAAATGGTATTGTACTGTTTTCGATTGTAAGTATAAGGACAGAAAAAAAATAATGATGGAAACATGCAAATTCATTTATATTTTCCTCAAATTTTCAATAATGGTTATGGTCAAACTACTGGGCGAAACTAATGTTTGTAATTGGGTAGCGAATACTAAGTTGTCATTTGAAAACTGAATAACTTGAAAGAATCGGAACTGACTGAACTAGAAATAAAAAAAAACACTGTTATTACTACAAGCTAGACACCTTTACGACCTTTATTATAACTGTAACCAGAAGGGTGCCCCCCACAACTCAAATGAAAAAGACATAATTTGGGAAATAGTGGGACCAAGAAAGCGTAACTAATTCGGGTCCCTTGCTTCTTGCTCACGATGTAATTATTGCGCCCCGAATATTTCTTGCCTCGGAGGGACTACGCATCTACCACTGTACCGGTGACCTAACTCCGGAACCGGAGCGGTCACTTCTTCTATATATGGCCGTCGTCCTGGTCAGCTCTTGAGGAATCTGAGGTAGTTGGTATGTGTGAGCTACAGCGATGACATCAACTGAATGTATCATTATAATCTAACAAAACAAAAAAAACATAACCTTGAGATGACTAACATAATCCAGTTATGGAATATAAATAGGTAGTCTGAGCGAGTATTTCGCTTTTTATATCGGCGAAAAAACAGATGATGACAAGCCCGATAATTCGTAGTACTATGATATCAAAAGTTTATTACGAATATCAAGATATTACTGAATATTTGAGGTTAAACATGAATGAATTTGTATTTTTTCAACGTTTGTTCTCTATTCTTATGTATATAAGAATTATATCGTTTTTATTATATATTATATGTATTATATATTATATATTATACTACAACAATTGTTACCATTTATTTACTTCAGTTACGGATCTTGTTACTTAATTTATCCTTTTTATATAGTTTAATATTCTTAATATTTTAATGTACTTACTGTTTATAATTTCAATAAGTTTATTCGCCTTGTTTATAATTTGTATTTAAATATTATGTAATTTCCACTATTTTCTATATCCGTTTGTATCTTGTCCGTTCTAGTCCTGAAGAATTACTGCAAAGTCGGGTCGAAACGTTGGCTTGAAATAAAATAGTTTTTCAACTATTTTGGTCTCTTTATGACCCCCGGACCATTTCCTTCCTCTAAAACACACACTGGTCAACCATTAAGTATTCAATTTTTTTTTTTATAAATAAAAAGTGTATGTATGCAATTGTGTTTATTATTTTTTTATTTTTAAATTATCAAAATAAATATTTGATCCATTTATTAAATCATCAAAAACTTTTAAAAACACACATTTTTAAAATAAACCGATTTAGGTAATTAAATTGGAACAGAAAATATGAATTAATTTATATTATTTTAAGATATATAACTATAAGGATATACTATAATTATAATACATCTCAGGTCATGAAAAAAAATTAATTAAAGCTTGATTTATGATTTTCTTAAGTTTAGTTTATCCGCTCAAAAGTCATTTTTAAATGGCTTTAATAATGACAAACTCTACTTTTATTTTTAAAAAAATTTTGTTTAGTTTACTGTGAAGTAATTGTTAGTTACTTCAATTAAGTATTTTTTTAGTTACCGCTTCCTATTTCACAAATAAAAAACACAAAACTTGAATTTCCTACTTTTTTTTGTTAAGAACTCGACCAAATTGTCAATATTAAGTTTTTTGGAGCTCTTAAAGTGCATAGGCGGATGGATCTAAGGGAGAAGAGGAGAGTATTTTCGGGCTGAAATCGCCCTCCCCCCCCCAAATGGTAAAATATAATTATGTTTTATGGAAAAAAATATCTCTTAAAGGAATATTGATCGTGTGATTTCATTTAATAGGACTTCAAGAATTAATTAAATACAATTTTATATAGTTTCTTTCTTTTTTTCCAAAGCAATTATATTTAACAAAAAAAAAAACTTTCGGATGAAGCTCACCCCCAAAATTAAATCCTAATGGATTAAGGTGTGCTATCATCTCTTTGAATATTTCCCTCTACTTCAGGAACAACCTGTATATTATAAAATATTTTATAAAAACATGATGAATTGTTATATAATGAAATGTAAGCAGTAAATTTCATATGAATCTAATTGTTATTCAATAATAAATATTATAAAACTACAGATATTAAAAGAGTTGAACAATCTCTTGGGCAAAGAGCAGCCATTGATGTGATTTGCCTTCGGGAAGTTTTCGATTAGCATGCGGAGCAACTGAGTGGGATTCTTAAGGACCAAATATAGAGCAATCTTGAAGGATGGGGACTCAAGGACTGATTATCGACTTTAGCCAAATCGATTCTTAACATTAACTAAAGTATAGCGAGATGATTCATCATTCGAGGTTGTATTAAAATAAAAAAAAAGTCTAGTGCGCGGATCACAGGACTCTCACTTACCACCTTTTTCTAAGCAAAAATAACAATTTTCAGACAAAGAGAAAGAGAAAGTAAAAATATTAGAGACGCTATATTTATTTAAATTTCATTGTGGGTATTTTTGTTTGTTTGAATACTCTTATTTATAAAATTTTTAATTTTTATATCGCTGTATTCTATACAATTAAACATTAAATAATACCAACGATAGCATTTATGAAAACCATGTGTGTATAATTAAATAATAATGTCGGAGTCCATATTATATTAAGCTCATGTTACGTATTTCTTTGGTTCTCTTTCAGTTAATTATCAAATTCTTACATATTTTATATTTAAATATTTTTTATATCAACGTTTAATGTGAAATGGTCAATTAATTGTATAATGGTCAAATAAAAAAATATTAAAGGTACTTTAGAGGAAGCTAATATTGAAAATTTGTCATTTAAATTAGTTAGAGAACATCAATGTGAATAAAACCTATATTATATTAAAAACTGCTTAAGAATACACTGGTATGCTCAGTTTCATCAAAATCCTTACTGCTGTTTTTGAAAAAATGGTAAAATTGTGTTAAATCGATAATGTAAAGTACCACTTCCGGTTTGCCGATTTTAAGAAAAAAATGACCAGGACATCTAAAGCATATATCTACCTTAAATATATAATATCAGTTTCGTACGACTTTTCGTTTCAAGCTAGAGTGTTCACATACACACAGACACACATACCATTTTTCGGGATTTGGTTATTTGGACTCAGGGTACCTCAAAATGTGTATTTCCGTTGAAAACTCAGATTAAAAAAATTTCACGATCGCAATAATAACATATTTTTCAAATCAGACAATGAAGTCTTCCTGAAGAACCTGTTTTATTACACGAGGCAATGTTGCAGAATGAGGTCCTTTATTTTCAATGAATAACAACATTATATATATTTCTCGAAAATTTTGAAGTTTATTTATCGTGTTATATTGTATCATTTGCTATTTACTATTGACATGTTTATATATTATATATTGTATACCATGCCTGTAGTTATCTTTATTACTAGTGCTATTTATTACTAGTTATCATTTTATTGCTTGCTATATTCAGATGTATAATTTTGAATTATTGTATTATGTGATGGTATTATATTATATTTCATTGTTTATATTTAGGCATACAGTCAGATGCTTGGTTATCAGGAAAGGATGTTGTCACTGAATCCTAATGAATTTTACTTTGTATATTTGTCAATGTTTTTCATATTAATTTGTTCATTATATCATTGTCATCATTATAGCCAACTCTATTTGTATGGGGCATTCCTCGAAAACAAATAAATAACATTATTATTATTATTATTACATATATGGGTAAGTGAAAGCAAAAATCTGGTGAGCTCAACACACAACTATTCTTTTTTTCTCCTTTATTCGATTACCAAATTATTTCAAAAGTTATATTTAGCTTTTTATAACTCAAACCAAAGGGAGATATTTATTTATTTAAAATAAACCAAATTAATAGTACTTTAGAGGAAAACGTATATAAATATTTAAGCTCTGTAAAGTGACTAAGTGGATAAGATCTAGCTGTTATTAAAAAGAACTTAATAATACACTGATATACCGAGTTTAATTAAAATCGTTAGAGCCGTTCTTGAGAAAATCGTAAACATGTGTATCAGCATTAAAATAAAGTGGCACTATCGGACGATTTTAACAAAAAAGTTTATGTCAGATCTAAGGCATGTATCTATCTTAAATACGCAATATTAGTTTTGTACACGCACACACACCATTTTGTGGGACTTGGTTATTTGGACTCAGGCGACATCAAAACGTGTATATTCGTTGAAAATTCAGGTTCGAAAGTTTTCACGATCGCAATACTTACCATTACTATATGTTACACATATAGGTAAGTGAAAGTAAAATGACTCAGTTAAATAACACGATTAGTATTTTCTAAAAATATACCTTCAAATCAGTATTAGTATAAGTTAAAACTCCAATAAAGAACAATAAGCCTAGTTCATAAACTCCCACACAGACTACAAATAAAAAAAAAAGCTGTTATTGCAGAAGAATTGGCACACTCCCCAAGCGACACCTTCCAGATCGCGCCCTTGACATTTCGTTTCTTGTCGGACAGCAAGTGGAGGTACAGGTACAAGGTATTTTTTTATTCCCGACATTACAATATGCACTTGTTATTGTAGCAGCTCGGATGAAACTCCTACAATATACTTAAGTAAATTCATAGGCTTATTCGATCAAGTTCTAAATATATTATTACAAATAAAAAATAAAAACTAAGGTGCGTGCTTTAGACCACACGATATAAGAGAAAACATCAGCAATGCGAGATTAATAATATGAAATATAAATTATAAATGATAGCTCATTACAAAGATGATGAAATGCTGATCATTTCTCTCGCTTACAGAATACAGATCAGATTTTTAGTATCTGAAATATTTTAATCCACATGTTCAATTAACCATATCATTTGATTTTCATTTGCCTAATATGTACGCGCCTTAAGAAGTGGATAATAAACATCAATGAAGACAAAAAAAACAACTAAAATGTGTGCTTTAGACCACACGATAGAAGTGAAATCATCGACAATCCGAGATTAATAATCTCAAATATAAATTATAAATAATAGGTCATTATAATTAACATTAACATTCTCCTCGCTTATAGTATGTAGGTCCGATTTTTTGTTTCTGAAATATTTTAATCCATATCTTCCGTAAAACTCGTCATCATTTGGTTTTGGACACTATGCTCAACAGTCTCCTCGCTTACAGTATGCAGGCCCGATTTAAAGTTTCTGATATATTTTAGTCCATGTGTAAAAATATTTTAATTCCTCACTTACAGCATCGGATCTGCATACTGTAAGTGAGGGAATTGTTTTACATAATTTTATTCTCTATGACAGTGGGTGGACTATCATTCAAAATTGTATCTTAATGTGACGCCGAGTTAAAGATGCGATAAGGAAAAAATAGAGTCGAACACCAAATGATAAAAAGTTCGATGAAAGATATGGATTAAAATATTTCAGAAGCTAAAAATCGGACCTGCATTCTATAAGCGAGAAGAATGTTCAGCATTCCATCCTTTTTGTAATGGGTTATTATTTATAATTAATATTTCATATTATTAATCTTGTCTTGTTGATGATTTCACTTCTATCATGTGGTCTAAATTACACATATTAGTTTTTTTTTTTTCTTCATTGATGTTTATTATCCACTTATTAAGTGTTATAAATATTAGGAAAATCTCTTCCGATGAATCGGTTGGCCCAAAGAACTTGCGTATATCCATAGATGACTTTCGAGCTAAAGTCCACCATCCAAAATATAAACATTTCTTTTTTTCATCGGCCCATACTCGTTTCTGTGTTATATTTAGTGTGTGTGAAATTTTAAATTTCAATTTAATGAAAATTTAAATTTTAAAACACAGTGAAATTTTATCAATTATACGAATCTTCCATATTTTTATTATGAAGGCAATAAAAAATGTGAAGATTGAAAATGCCTATTTTCTTTGTTAGTTAAAAGGATGTACTTTTGAGAACCTCTTAAATAATTCTGAGCCAAAAATTGGGTACCTATGTTGTTATATTCTAAATCAGACAGGATTTCCATCCGATGGTTGGATATGAAAATGAATATGTATCTTAGCCAATAATTGTCCGATTTTTACGATTTTTTTTTTGATTTGTGGGTAATTTAGTAATCTTTGAAAAAAATGAGTGGTCAATCATTGGATTTGATGAAGAATCGATGAAGTTATGGCGTACCGACAAAAAATACCTTTTAGCAATAATATATAGGATTCCCTATTTTTAAATTATAATGCAATCCTAATATATTATATTAGTAGTATTATATTAAAGTAATGATTACTAAACATAAGAACATGTCAAGAAAAATATAAACATTTTCCTAAAAGAATGATTTTTCCTGTAACTAACCATTTCTTCTCAAGGACTATTTAAATATCATTTTGTTTCTTTCTTTTTCTACGAGAGTACTCACCGTTATAAAAATGTAAAAAAAAAAGTCCCTTCCTCAATTAAACCCTTAATCCTTCACTGAACTATGAAAGCATCTTAACATAAACCTTAGAGGTTACATAACCTTAAGGTTTAAGACGTTTCAATCCGAGGTTATGGAGGTAGCTACTAATGAGAAAATAATGTGAATTTCTCTTAGATCGTTAAAATCTTCACAGTGATAAATAGTGATTAATGATTAATTGACCTTGTTAACATATTTTTTGGATGTTAACTTCTTATGACTAATGCGGGAGCTGAAGGCTAGATGGGTACTTCCAGACGGATAGCCAGGTTAACGACAGTAGGAAGAGAGGGGAGAACAAATTAAGGAAGTTGTAGTTGATTATTACGACCAAGTAATGTCAGGGAAAGGTATTAGGGTTATTGCCACCTTCGACTTCCTCCTTTATTAAGGGAGGGGGTAAGGCTAATATTGTAATTAATATTATATCATAATATGCTAATAGTAATTATTAATTATTTTAAAAATTAAAATAATTGTTAACTATGTTAGAATGTCAAGGACAGTCACCATCGACTTCCTGCTTTATATGGGGGTGGATTGTTTTAACAAATTTTGATAATATTGCTTCCGGTATAGCTGTGGATTCTACAAGGGTGAATTATGGAATCGTTGTAAATTAATTAATTGGTAATTCAAAGACGAGTAGAACGATATTAATAATTTTTTTTGAGTAAACAAGAAAAATAAATTTAGTGGTTAGGTTATTTTTTCATCTTGTTTCGAAAAAAATACTCTTCTGTTTGACATTTTTAGCGTCACTGTCGCTATAAAATATTTGTATCTCTTATTGTCCGGATGTAATTGAAAAAAAAATATATATATGTATATATATATATATATAAAACTGTATAAAATTTTGCAATACATAAACGTCCAAAAAATCTCATTAAGTTTAAAAACTTATATATTCTCCTGTTCTATATCTTTACTGCCTCTCACATTTCACAGTCACTAAATACTTATTACATTAATCCGAACTGTTAGATATAATTAAGATGGACAGAGCATTAAGTAGACATGGATATGCGGCAAAAGACAACATGAAAGGCCAAAAATCAGATGTTGGTTCGAATCAACAAAGATACAATAATACAAGATAAGCAGACATGGAAAAGGATGATTAAGGCGGCCAAAAAGATTGATAAAATTAATAAAGCACCACATTTTCACTTATTCCCAGCTTTTCTTAAGTATATGCGCATGTGTAAGCGGAAGTAGTAGATAGAATTAGATGAATAATATGGGACAATATGCACATCTCCTTAAAATTTCATCAAAATCGGATCAAATTTACGGAGAGGTGGAGTCCAGGATCTATAAGTTATAAAGATACATTTACCCGGACCTGCTAGAAGGACGATAAACTGGAGTCCAGGAGATCCCATGACTTCTCTTTCGTCACCTTTCTGAAAGTCAGTGGTAGATAGTGTTGCCCAAAATCGGTCTTGGTCTTGTGAAAGACCAAGACCAAGACCGCCTAACTGTTAAAAGATCCAAGACCAAGACTGGTAAAAAAAAATCGACTTTTTGAATAAAAATTAAGGCAAAATAATTGCTAATACTTGACAATTTTAGTTACTATATGTAAAGAATTGGTATAACCAATACATTTTTGCATTTAACTCTTCTAATTTTTTATTCGGGCTTAGTTATGTTTTTCTATCTAAAAAAATACAGTAATATATTTGTAGTAATAAGCTAATAGGTAACTGCAATACTGTTGTGAGACTCTTGCGCAAGACCAAGACTGAGTTTGCAAGACCAAGACTCTTCTTGGGTAGCTGTGAGAGATCACAAAAACACTAATAACGTTACTGAATATTCTTTGATTCTTCTACTTAACGATCTAATAATTGCAGAAAATATTTTTAATCATGAAAAATAATAATAGTATGTTTAGGAAATAATTAAGAAAACGTTTAGGGAAGATTTAATAAAACGAAAGAAAGAAATTAAAAAACAAAAAAAAAAAAATCTTATCGGGGTTAAAGATGATAAAACAGAAGGATACAGTTTTATTTTTAAACTTTGTTTATATTCTCATGGAAAAACAGATTTACAGCGACTGTAAGCATTACTTATATACTATACTCATCTAATGTATGTTATTTTTTACTCATTCTCCCAATTGTTATATAGAGCACACATATATAACCATGAATACTTGATAAGACAAAATGTAAGATTAGTAAAGCAGGTTTTAAAATTCATAAACCACGCCTCAACAGAATATATCGTTTCAAAAATTAATATTTCAGCAAATTATGAATCTACGTGCAAAATATTCTGTGGGTTGATTGCTATCCATAATAACGAGAGAAAGGCTAAAACGCGAAGAGGCGTTCTCAAGTCTTTTTTAATGTTAAAACCGCCTTCGAGTTCATACACACCAGAGTAAGATATATTGCACAGATTTAAATAAACGTTTAAACCTGCATTAGAGGCGTGGCATACGTTTCAGTAAATAAATTATAAAATATAAACTCATCAATCAGTAGCAGGAATAATTCATGGTAATATTGAGTTACTGGCCTCGTATTCTGCGTTTCATTTCTATGATATTATAAACAAATAATTAAGATTTTTTAAATACGCATATATTTATTAAACACCTCTAAGTATCTATGTAAAAGAATAATATCGAAAATTCACAGAATCGGTAAAGTGTGGTACCAAATCAATTAAAAAATTTCAAAACAAGTATCATCAAGTCTTAAGTATATTCAGGAAATCCATATTTTTATCGATGACAATTACCACTTAAAACTGAGTAGACATAAGTTAGCAACTCATGTTACCTTTGACCTTAAACACGAGTCTGAAATGGGTCAAGGTCTGAAAGCACGTTTTCAGGTAAGGATGTTCACTATGAGAGAATCCTTCCATTTTATCCTTCAGGCAAAACTTCCACAAAAAATAAATAATAAATAAAAAAATAATATGAATATCTTAAGCTCACTTAAACCTAATGTCTTAGGAATTTCAATTAGAAATTGTGAAAGTTTAATTTTGACTTTCCATAAGTTATACTGGATTTTTTAAAATAATGTTTCTAACTTTATTTGTGCATATTAACTACACATTACTTCAGTCACTGAAGAAAAAAAAAATTAAGTTAACAGATTTTTTTTTAACAGACATTAAGTAAATACATTTTTTGACAGGTAGCTGAACCCTAAATATATACATGTAAGTACAAAATCGAGTTGCATTAATTAGGTATGTAACCAAATATTAAAAAAAATAAAATAATTACAATATAAGAAAAAAAGTAACTTTCACAAACTAAAAAGAAAGTGAAAAAAAGCAAATTAATGTATGAAGGCGTTGTTTTTTATTTATTTTGTTTTATTTCACCGAAAATTTACTTTTACGTTTCTCAGATGACTGATTCATTTAATGTGTACGTCTTACACTTACATCACTTAACTTTTTGAAAGAACTCAATGACAGAAAATTGTACTCAATACCTAGAATTTGATCTGGGTATAATTTGCTTTATTAACTAATTATTAGAGAGTAGGGTAACTCAGTGAGTATGGTACAGAGTTCCTATGCTCAAGGTTCTTGTTTCGAGTCCACCTGTGGTAGGTATATATACTGTTACATAAGCCTGCATTGACCTCCTGGGGCAAATCCAGGCTCTATAAAGTGGATAGCTTTAATTCAATAATTAATTAAGAGAGAAAAGGAGATAAAGCGTGATTATGGCATTATTTTTTTTTACTACAGTACTTAAAAAGTACAGTCTTGATCCAAGACCCTACACGGATTGTAATAGTACAGATAAAACCAATTATTAATAATTATGACAATCATGTCTCAAGTATGTATTATAGGTAGAATATGTTTTATATCAAAAAATATTTTTTTCTTTAGGTACATGAAGTGAATTTCTTGGTTATCTAGACTAATCCCAAAATAAAACACAACTAAGATGTGTGCTTTAGACCACACTATAGAAGTGAAAACATCAATAAAGCGTGATTAATAATAAGAAAAATTACAAATAATAGCTCATTATAAAGAGGATGAAATGCTAAACATTTCTCTCTCTTACAGTATACAGGTCCAATTTTTAGTTTCTGAGATATTTTAATTCATATCTTACATAAATTTCGTTATCATATTTTTTCACTTTATACCTCTCTAACACGCGATGGCATTAAGATACAATTTTGAATAATATCTCATTACACAGGAGATGAAATGATGAACATTTCCCTCGCTAACAATATCTAGGTATGATTTTTAGTTTTTGAGATATTTTAATCCATATGCAAAAACACTTCAATCTCTCAACTTTTCCGGTGCGTTGCACATCGGAAATCTGACGGTTCAATCTAATCCACTCTCCACAAAAAAATGAAAAACGCATCTAAAATAATGTTCACTTAAAGAAAAAATTGTGGGTTCTCGTATGGCAATCAATTATAAAAAATTTAAATATATTTGTGGATTATATAATTATAATTGTTACTTATTAAATAAATATTAAAAACAGAGAAAATAGCGGTTGCCCACAAGATGTTTTACATCACAATTGCAGTTCCAGATGTTTAGCAAACCGTGGACCGGTCTGGTCAGTGATATTTCTGCAAACTGGAATTGGGTTTTACTTTCAAATTTTACATTTTGTGTGTCAGTATTCATTCTATTATAATGGCGTATTGATGGTTCAAGGGTAAATTTAACGTTCTATCAAAGTAATTGTAGTCCTTCAGCGTGTCTAAAGTTAATAGTTTTATGCGTTGTGGTATTTGTCATTGCCTCTTCGACTTATAGAAAATACCTTTGATATAATTTTGCTAACTCAGTGGATCTAGAGTGAACTGGAGCTGTTGAACTCATCGTGGATGTCTTCGTGAACTAGTGACGTAATTCCGCTTTGAGCTGTAGGGCATTCTTCCAAGCGAGGTTCACGACCGGAGATTGAGAAAGTTATTTCACAAACCCGTTTTTATTACATTCAATCTAAAAGAACATAATAATGGATATATTTATAGTTTATTTCATTGTTGCCTCTAACTGTAAGAGCCAATTGGCAAAATTACATCGAAATATATTTGTTTATTATAACTCTAATGAGTTCAACTTAGGCAATATTAGAAATAATTTGGCAGTGGACTGGATTTTTATTGAATTGGTAGCTTATATGGCTTATGAAAAGTAACTCACCCTTTTACGCTGGTATACATAGATCTTACTTGGCCTTTGAAGGGCGTCTTCCTCCAGTATTCTTAGGTCCTCTCAATTCAACAGCTTGGCCTCAAGTGGGACCAGAGAGAGCTTGTAATTTAAGCCTCTTAATTCTTATCAGATCAATGTTTTTCCAACTCACAGCAAGGCGGCGTTCGGGTGCAAAATTATAAGTTCACAAAATAATATTCAATTGTAAATTGTAGTTCCCTTAAAAAAATCCTTCAGCTATGAATCAGCGTTTTCAGTGCCCACTTTTATCTAAAGATCGAGTTACTTTTTTTTGAGAATGATTGAAAATGTCAAGATAGCATTCTACCAGAATATGTTTGACAGTTCTGGTTGCGTAGCAATATTATCAGATTGGAACCACAAGACATTTTAGGAGATATCCAAGTGAAAAATCATAATGCACTATAGGGGAGTCTACATAGTCTGTGGCCATTTTTACCAAATTATTAATACTCCTCTGAAACTTTTTCAATGGCTTTATTTTATCGTAACCTAAACCTTTTCTAATTCTAAAAAATGGGACGTCTTCAATCTGGAGATGGGTAAACATACTGGAGGTACTAAAAACTTATATATCGTAAGCTTTTAACTAGAATTGTAAGATAATTTGATCACGAAACCGAGAAAAATGTAGCTAACAAAAATATTGGTTGTTTAAAGTGACTTCCACTTGTCCACAAATACCAGAATAACGCGGTTATGGATATTCCTGAGTTTTGAGTTCCTCATTTAATCGATAAATTTACTGATCTTCAGATTGAAAATGGCCCATTTTTCGAAGATAAAAGTATTGTTAGCTACGATAAAATAAAGTCACTCACGAAGTTTTAGAAGTCTGTTAATAATTTTATAAAAATAAGTCTGTACTGTGGACTGAGAATGATACTCTTACATGCTATTTTTGAATGGAGACATGTTTTCGTTTGTAGTAAGTTCTGGTTTAATATACAATATTTAATTTTTAATTCGCCTAATTTCCATTTTTCGTTTTGAGATAAATCTTCTCTAGTTTCCTATTGTTGAGAAAGTTATTAAGATTAGATACTTCCTTTTTGGTTGTCATGTGAGTAGCATATTTTTTTTCCTTATCCACCTTTAAAGTCCTTCTATTCCAATTCCTCCTCACAAAACAGAAACTGGCTAATCATATGTTAGGTAACATAGTTTCGTTTTCATTATTGAAATCTTACTTATCAGTATACAAATATGTACCAAGATTTTATGTTTACTGAAATATAATTTTCTATTCATGCCCATCATTATCATTTTGTATATACATATTTATGTACCAGTATGTATGTCCATTTTTTCATTTATATTAATATTTTTATGTATAGAATATCATATCGTTTTTCCTTTTGTTTATTTCTTTTTTAATGGAAAAATGTGAATATTTACTGGAATATTTTTGAATAATGTAAGTAATTTTCATTTATAACTTTTTTTTGTTAAACTATTTGGCTGCCTAATATAGGATATTATTTTGTTAAGATCAAATTTTTTTTTTTTACTATTCTTTATTTGTCGTAAATATTTAAATATTTTTCTTTTTATTTATTCAATATAATAGATCTTCTGATCAAATATAATCTTTAGTTAGGATATTGTTACAGAATTAAGTTATTTTTCAATTCAATTGATGGCTATATTATTTATTTTGACACCCTGATTTTTCCTTTTGGTATATAATATTTAACGCTCTATGGGAATTTCGAAAATCAGTAAAACCAAAATCTGACTGCATATGGCAATTATTCCTAATTATGAAGTAAGAGTCAAGGCAGAACGAGCTCCAAGGTTCAATGGAAGGGAAAGCATTACGTTAGACTCAAAGTTTCGCCAAGCTAATTATCTAAGCATATTAGCTCAGCTTGCGAAATGATTTGTGGTCAATAGATGTCTTAGGTTATTATAAAAAGAAAGTTTGAAATTAATAAATAAAATAAAAATAGATCATCCAACCTCCTTTCTCGACTATAAGCTCCCTGGAAAGAGATGAAAAATATCTAAATTTCAAAATCCGACAAGATCAGGCTAATGACTCAATTACGATTTATCGGCAATCAAAACACAAGACTCTGCATTTAAAAGCATCATATAAAATTAAATACTGGATATTTGTGCCCTCTATGCTACAAAAAAGACTCGATACCCCACTTTATTATCTTATGAAATGAAATGAAATGAAAATATTTTTTTATTATTATGGGACTGTTGTCCCAGGAATAAAAATAATACATAAAAAAAAAAATGTCTGTGTGGCCATACACTAAATTAAATATTTACAAATCTTATTAATATTAAAATATTGGAAGAAGAAAAAGACCTACTAAAAACATACAAATATATATAAAACAAACATGGTAAAATAAAATCATTTCTGGGGGAATTTAAAAAGTTCTCTTATCTACATTCTGTGATCAATCGGGTTGGAAAAGGAGTAGGTGCTTAAAATGGAGAGATTTAAATGAGGAAACTGATTGTACATTTCGGATATTGGGAGGGATGGTATTCCAGAAGGAGGTTTGAATCATAAAGGATTTGTCAAACGTAGCAGTTCGGTTAGGAGGATAGAGGTTGGAAGTATGGGACCTAGCGGGACGGGATTGAATGGAATATTTAAATTGTAGGCTGTGAAAAATATAGGAAGGTCGCTGAGTTCTGGTGGCTTGGTATAGAAAGGTAGCAAGGAAGTACAGACGGCGGTTGGTTAGATAGAGCCACTTCAATTTGGTGTAATACTGGTTTATATACGTATCTTTTGTGATTATGAAAACAAAACGTATTGCGCAATTCATTAGGCGTTTAAGTTAGGCCTCGAATTCTCCTTAGAGTCCGCCGTACACCAGACAACATATAGTCGAAGTGGAACATAAGAGATGAAACCAGAAGTTGACTGGGTTTATATGGAAGGAGATAGCGAAGACGGTTAAACTGTTTCAGGGTAGAGATAGTACGACGTAAATGAAATTTGGGAGATGTGTGGTTTCCAGGAGAGGGTTTGATCAAAATTAACACCAAGGTTTTTTACGAAAGTATGGAATGAGATAGGTGAGTCGTTGAGGAAACGATTGGTTATGTTACATGTTATGCCCAATTCTGGAAACATTACTGGTCAGAGTTCATTAGCCCAGTTATTAAAAACTAAAATACAATAGACAAATTAACATAAATACAATATCCTCACACAAGATAAATAAAAATAAATCAACAAAATCCTTCACTTCATTTTATTTAGTCTAAAAATCAGAAAACTCCTGTCAAATTTTTAAGGCCAATCATTTTATATTTCATTAATACTTTAAACCTCAGGTTTCAATATAATTTCTACCACTATGAAAATATAATTTTTTAAAATTAATTTATTATTCTTTGGTAAATGTTTATGTATTATGTATATATTGTATTCAACTTATAAGAAGAAACTTAGTTTTACTTTGTATTAAATATTGAATTGTTAAATAACCAACTCCTTGCTGTAAGTTTTTCTTTATAAGCAACAAATCATCCATTCATTAATAAATAAAATAAAGCTTTTTCATGGGACAAAAAAAAAAAAAAAAATAAAAAAAAATAAATGCGTTTCGGCCATTCTTGAAGTATGTAATAATGTGAAAGGAATTAATTCTCATGTTATTGGCGAACTGTTATTGTAAGATACCTGGGAATTTGTAAGTGGGCTCATTTTCTCGCAAAAGTGTGTGAAACTCGGTCGAATGGAAAATATACATTGTTATATAGATATCGGTCCTGACTGAGGTGAAGGCTCTTTCTGTCCCCCTCCAATTTTTGGCAGCTGTATAGAAAATAATTGTATTACATTTGGGTTGGCAAGTAAGTTCTTTCGGTTTGTCTGTTTATTTTTATGTCACTATGATACACTTCTTATCTGATGAATTAATCCCTAAGTTGGATTGTTTATCCTGTTTGTAATATGCCAACAACTATATCTGTTAACTCTTGTTGAAACTAGCTTAGTATTGTGTTTGCTATTGCACTGTGAATATGGAAGAAAATATCATTCATTATCGGCATGTTTTGTTGTATTATTTTAAAAATGTAAACGTGCTGTAGAAGCTCATAGAAAAATGTTCAGTGTTTACAGGGATGATGCCTATTTATTTTTAAGTGAGTGGAATCTATTTTTTTTTCCTCAACGGATACAGCGCAGAGTGGGCTGATTCACGTAATATAGCAGAACAAAACAGTAGATATTTTTGAGGCTGATTAACCTCGTCATTATACCCTATAAACTGTACTATATAAACTGTTCACTGAAATAATACTTTGTATATGGCATTTTATCTCCCTTCTCCCATTTATCAAACACTCCTAACTTTTCACACTCCATTATTTTTTTATGTACCAGAGCCTATGGTCCTATCATATAATTTTGAATTAAATCATTTTTAAGTTATAAAGAACCGTTCAAACTCGAAGTTAGTATTTAGAATACGGTTCGTCCTTGAAAATCAACTGTATCGGCTTGTGTTATCCCAAACATGCGGAATCCATTAACCTTTCGCCTGGTGCGTGTCTTTTAGAAGTGAGGATATCAGTGTTACTTAAGATGGAAGCCCATCCACCCACCGTCTTCACCTGCACGAAGAAGTCTGATCGAGTCGGCCTTTACAAGGAACAGATACGGAGGATTCAAGGACATAGGGTCCCTCGAGTATTTTTAGACACCGTTTATAACAACTCGAGGAAGAAAACGAGATAGAAAAAACAAAACAAGACGATGGTAATCTCAAGCAATCGGTCGCTCTAACTGTCTTGTTTATTTTTCATTGTTTTCTTTTATACCAATGGTTATATTTATCACAGATTAGAATAGTCAAAAATCGAGAGGCAACTATTAAGACTTCTGCACAGAGAACGCGGTATGTCTTAGCGCACAGTGGTACGCGTAATGAAAAACTCGCGATTTAAACCAAAATTTCTATAATATCATTAAAATGTGCACAAATATGTAATTTGTACTTTGAAATATATTTTTCAAGCAATTCCGAAGGATTTTAATAATGAAATATTAATAAATATGTTCAAAAGAGAAACGCTTAAATTTATATGGGACAAAATGAGATGTTTTTAAAATGTTTTGCTACTCAATTATAATGTTATTTTTCTTATCTTTTAAATATTACGGTATGAGCACATTGTATTCTAAAGGTTCGAAAACAAAAACGTGAGAAATCCATAAAATTAGTCCTAGTACGATATTTGTTGCCCTCGGTAATATGGTGAAATATTTGTGTTAATAAGCGTAGACTTTGCATACTTGAAAATATCTGAATGAAACAATTGGATTTGTTACAATTTGTATTCGTTAAACATAGAAGAAAGGAGGACAGCCTTCATAACCTAGCTACATTTCTATAACTTTTCGAACTAAAAATGAATAATGTTAAAAAAACGAAAAAAATTTTTGATTTCTTAGTTTGCATAACCTTAAAATAAAAATACTCTGTTTTCATAGCCTGACTAGTTATGTAAAAATGTCTATAAATATATTAATTATAAAATATATTTATAGTTATATGGATAATAAATAGTCAAGACGCTGTCATTATACATTTTTTTAAAATATTATTTGAGCCAATGTTTCAACCCAAACATGTGGGTCATCTTCAGTGCCGAAACTTTTAAAATACAATCAGAGATATAATATCATACGACCTGGTAAATAATAAACTATAATGATTTGATGGTACATGAATGTTAACTATTGTTACAATACACAATATTAAAATTGAAATATGTAAACAGTTATACAAACTAAAAATTATAAGTGGTAAAACTATTTTATTGAAAGCCAACGTTTCGACCCGACTTTGCAGGTCTTCATCAGGGCTAGAACGGACAAGATACAAAAGATAGAGAATTGTGGAAATTACATAATATTTAGACATAATTTATAAACAATGTGAATAAGCTTATTAGAATTATAAACAGTAAGTACAATACAATATGGACTAAGTAAGCTAAGTAACAAGATCCTAAAATAAAGTAAATATTTGTTATATATTACACTACAACAATTGTTAGCATCTATTTACTTTATTTTAGGATCTTGTTACTTAGCTTACTTAGTCCATATTGTATTGTACTTACTGTTTATAATTCTAATAAGCTTATTCACATTGTTTATAAATTATGTCTAAATATTATGTAATTTCCACAATTCTCTATCTTTTGTATCTTGTCCGTTCTAGCCCTGATGAAGACCTGCAAAGTCGGGTCGAAACGTTGGCTTTCAATAAAATAGTTTTACCACTATTTAGCCTTTTTAAAAATTATATGTATATATATTCTATTTCCCAGTTGTTCTTTTTCAGATAGCAAAAGGTAGGTAAACATAGAGAGAGGGGGAGGGAATGAACATTTCTGTTAGTAGAATGTAAATAATTTGCTGACTAAATATTTTAGATGTGTACAAGAAAATCTTATATATGATAAAATCCTTGGCAATGTTTCTATGTAATCGTTATACCTGCATATAAATGAAAATTACGTACCTACTTATACGCTTTTAGCCTAGCCAGCCAGTCGAATTTTCTTAACAGATTTTAGTTTACATATTTTATTCATTCATGTATCTTATTTGTTATCAATTTTAATTTTTTAAAATTCAAATTATTGGGGAGGGGACGATATTCTCACACCCACAATATTTTTATTTTAGAGAGGGGAGGATCGCCCCCCTCCCCTTGCCCTATTCTATTCTACTATCACAGTCACACAGAGCACGATAATCCACTTCGATACATACAAAGGGATCGATAAACGCTGGGACGCATCGCGTTTTGTGTGCACGGTTATTTAGAGACATAATCCCTACCGCTTCCTTGAGAAGACTCCCGTTGCACTTTCGAGTCACACGCATGTCCATTGGCTTACAGACAATTATAACGTGGATTGATGCTATTTTCTTCAATTATAAACCGCTACTTCCAGATCTCATTTGAGCAAAGTCAAATATAGAAGAAGTCGATAATGCATGTTATAGGTTTACCTTATAAATAAAAAAAAAAAATCAAATAATCAAAAATAACATATAACATGGTATGGAAATAAGAATCCGTTGCTCTAATTTAAGGAGAAATTCACCGGTGAAAAAGAATAAAAAAAAAAAAAGTCTGCCAAGTAAGGTCAGTATAGCTTCCTCACCGTTTTCATTGGCTAAAATATATCTATATTACAAGGTATACAATTTTTCGTATGAGAATAAAATCTCTGGGAGAAGCCGATTCGGAAATACAGTTACCCTTCAACATTCGCGGTTTGATATCCACGAATTTCGTTTATCAGCTAATATTAAAATGCGAAAGAGTGCCGTATTTGAAGATTCCATATTTGATTATTCTTAATTAAAAAAAAAAAATTGCATACTGAACATGCATTTCACTACTGTTAGTGCAAAAGGTCGTATGTAAAAATTGATTGTTTTACAAGAGTGCATAAAAACTCATTATTTCTTTATGCTTTATTAGTATAATTTCATATTTTATAGTCATCTGCTATTTTCCATAGTAGCAGACTACTTATATCAGTTGTCACCTTAAGCACAAATAGACTAAAAGTTGAAAATTTTTACATACGACCTTTTGCACTAATAGTAGTGATATATACTTAATAGGTATGTTTTCACTCGTAAAATGGATGGAACTAGAAAACCCATAGGAAAAAATCAACTTGTTGTTTGTTCGGAGTTAACTAGACCAATACTTTCCTTCACTCAGAACCAAACGTATTAAGCTAGACAATATAGAAATATGGATAAATAAACACAATCACAAATAATACCTTTTTTTTTACAAACTCAGAGTAAAAATCACTTAAAATAAATTGAAAATTACACGAAATCTAAGTAACGGCAGTGTCAAGTCAGTAACGTTTAGAATTGACAACAATAAACTATCAATTAATATTTTGAATGAAACCTAAAATTTTATAACCCCATAACAATATTGTAATAACCTAACTCCCACTCCATATGATCAGTGCCTTCCACATTCCACATATGTAAGCGGAAGTGCTGGTTAGAATTTAATAAAATTGATATGGGACCATACAGACAGCAACCGGCACAATTCCTGAAGATTTCATGAAAATCAGATAAACGGTAGTAAGTGATATGCCCGTTACATTGATTTGACTACAGACAGACGGAAAGATACCGAACCAGATTTGATTCTTGATGTCTGAAACGTAAAACGCGAGTGGAAATTTTCGATTCTGAGCACAAAATGTTTTTTAACCTCTCGCACTAATACAATGCTTCCCTACCTTCGGCAGTGAGAAAGCAAAAAACTAAAATGTGTGCTTTATACCACACGATGGAAGTGAAAACATCAAAAAGGCGAGATTAATAATATGAAATATATATTATAAATAATAGCTCATTAGAAAGATGATAAATGCTGAACATTTTCCTCGCTTACAGTATACAGATTTAGTATCTGAAATATTTTAATCCATACGTTCAATTAACCTTATCATTTGGTTTTCCACACTACTTTTTCGTACTTCGCTTCCTTAACAGGGCGTCGCGTTAAGATTCAATTTTGAATTGTAGCCTATTACAGAGAGGGTGAAATGCTGAACAATTTACTCGCTTATAGTATTCAGGCACGATTTAAAGTTTCTGAGATATTTTAATCCATATGTAAAAATATTTTAATTAGTCTACTCTAGCCGATTTTGTCGAGCGTTAATGCCGAACGAAATCTGACGGATCAATCTAATTCATTCACTCTCCACAAAAAAGTGCGAAACGCGACTAAAGAAGTTTTTATTAAAAAAATTATAAAATAAAATTATTGTTAATCAATTATAATTTTTTGTATCATGTCTTTTTTAGCTCTGATGAATATCGACTTCTTAAATCATGAATGCATTTCAAACATCATTGATCTATTAGTCTTATAGTTAATCATTATTGTAAGTTCTTTTGTTTTTAAACTTTTTTTTCATGATTATAGGATCTAATTCAAGATAAAAAAAAGAAAGAAATTCGTGAATGGTTAGGCAGCATAATTATTTATTCAACTAAATTTCTATTACAATAAATTTTTATTTGAATGATTTTTCATCCGATTAAAATTTTAGTCGTAAATGAACGATTGAAAATTGATTCCGATGTTGATTAGGATAAAATTTCAATATTTTTTAACGTATATTTATTTATGGTTAAAAATACTGACTAAAAATTTAGCCATATTTTTAACGCCCAGCTCTGCCTTAGAAACAGGAAAAACATTAGGAATTGGATCTATTGGATATCTAAGAAAAAAAAAATCTAAAAGTGCTTTAGAATTACTGGAGAAAAACTATCTTAAATAAAACGCTTTCGAAGTAGACTATAATATTAGTTTCTGTAACTTCATCCCTTGGAACTTGCAGCATTTCCATGGATTAATTAACAGTAGTTTAAGAAGCACTTTTTTATGCTTAGGAAGTTCCCAATGGTTTCCTACTTTCTACTTCAGATCTATTAAAAACTTTAAATCTCATTATCAGTAAAATAGAAAAAAGATCTTCTAAATATTCTCAACAGAAAGAGCACCACAGCTAGAAAAAGTCACTATTCTATGAGATTCTGTTCTATTTTTTAAAACGCAACAGAGAACAATGGTTCTTTAAATCTTAAAATTTTGTTTTGATGAGTTTTTAATATGTTCTTTAATCTTTAAGGTAAATTTAGCATGCTAATAATCCAAAAGAAGAGTTTTTGATATTTTACTTTTTAACACATCTAAATAACTTAATTGCAAATCCGAAAATCGCTTTGTTAAAGTACAAGACCGTTCTCTTAGAAACTTTATTGATACTTATCGAGTTGATAGTTGAGTGTTGTAACAGCAACAGTTTTGAAACCAATATGCAAATATAGGCAGTAGAGGTTCATCGTAGTGAGACTGAGGAGTTTCTAAGTGGCTTGTCTATTCTTTAACAGCTCTTTAATCAAAATCAATATGACGCCTACTATTTTGTTTTATTTGTGGTTTATATAAACTATAGTTGTTTTTTTCAGTGATGTTTGGTAGAAAAACAACATGTCGAGAAAACAGTAATATTTTAGGCTTTTTAAAATACATTTGAGAGTCGTAATTACTTTTAGAGAGAGTTGAAACGTGGAAAACTATTATATGCATAAAAAATATATTACAGTTAACGTTTATTGGCGTATTTTTAAAAGATAGACTTAAAACGTATCATCGTAAAAATTGTTATGTTACAATCTTATTATCCTAACTGTATTCGATGAGAATAGTAAATAAATAAGTAAAGAAAAAAATATTAAAAGTTTCATAAAAGATAAGAGAGATATAAAATCCGATTTCTTAAAATTTTAAATAAATAAAAAAGTTATTCTTACTCAGTTCACTAATATTGTAAAAATTTAAACATATTTTTAAAATAGAAAATATGCCAAACGAAATTACCAATGCTGTTTCACAGGATCGGGAAGAAGTAAGCAGTTGAAAAAAACTGTTTTTCAAGTGTAACTTGAATCAAAAATAAAATCGGAAAATTTAAAAGAAAATATTTACAATCTCATTCAACGTTTTCAAATTCTCGACTTTTAAATATGTGTATTCGAATTAGGATTGTAGAAATATCGATATTTTTCTTACAATGAATGCAAAAAAACATTCTACCTTCCTCAGTATTGCTAGAGAAAAATATGTGTTACCTATTCATAGTATTAGCAAAATAAAACGAGGGAAATAAGTCAAAATTATTACATACTATATTATTACATTAGAATACCCAAATTATGATAATTATTACTCTCTTATCAAATTTGTAATAAATATTTATCATGTTACAATTTTCTGAAAAAATAATAATAATCTAAATTCCTATAACGTACATGATAAGGAACATTTGTCCCCCAAGGAAATTTAATATTTCAAATACCGTAGCTTTTTCTATTAATAAATATATCTTAGAAAGGTCGGAGTTGAAATCGACCCACATACATTGTTTAGAATTGGCTCTATCTTATATTTTTCCTGGATATATTTAAATAAACATCCGAAGTGGAATTTCAATTTGTCTTGTGTGTGTTATATAACGGGTCGATAGATAAAGGAGACATAATAAAGGATTGTTATTCACAAAATAGTGCTTAAAATACCGATGTATTTTTTTCGAAACTTCTGATATTTGTATTAATTTTTTTTATAACTTCATTTTTTTACATTCACACCTGTCTAATACATAATTGACAATCAGTGGAAAAGAATTTAAAATACAAAATTATATATTTTTAAAAGTGTATCTACAGCTGTGCTATTCACTGTTTGTGATGGGCGTTGCTTAGTTACGGATTGACGATCTCTTATTAATCAGCTGTTTCTCAATTTATAAAACAATGCATTACCATAGTGACAATTCTTTGATAAAAAATAGTGAAATTATTTTGTTTGATTGAATTTGGTTTATATAGCAAGAGTGTAGAAGTAGTCTCAACAACTCTAATATTATTTTAGATTACATTCTGAAGTTACTGTTGCGACTAAAATATTATATCAAACACGTAAAACTGGTATGTCGTAAGTAATTTCACTATCAATATTTTTATATAAGTCACCCTTTTTGTATTTCAATACCGTAAATATTGAAGCTTCCTATTCATGCTTAAAATCTCAAATTAAAAACAAAATATTTATCTGATTTTTTCCCCTTGATCCAGACTATCTATGCTTTATTTTATTTTATTCTAAAAACATTATTTTCTTTTATTTTTGTTATTTCATTCTATAATAGTTCATTCTATAAGTTGTATGCTTTTTTTCTTGATGACCATATACTTACATTCAGAGACCGGAATTTTATACAATAAAATGTTCAGAATATTCAATTTAATTTATGTGTCTACAAAACATTTTGAACTAAATATATATAAGGAAGGATTGAAAATTTAAAAAAGTATTTTAATTTTTTAAATTCCAAAATAATTAAAACATGACATGAAAAATAAAAACAGGAAATAAAATAAATATGTATTAATGATTAAATAGATGATATGAAATACTTTTTTCGAACTACGAATTACGAATTAAGTAAATTAGTTAATCTTATAGTAATAAAAGAAAACTTTAAAACAATATTTTTAATTAAAAAAATAAATTGAAAGCATAAATAAAATGCCTATGAACCAGGAATGAGTAACCGACGTGATCTGATAAAATTAATAAATGAATTTTCAAATATTTCCGAAAACACAATCTATTATCGGTTGAAATATTTTTATAATAAGAGAATGATCTTTTTATAACAAACAAGAAAAGATAAAATTTCATAAAAGTACTTAAAATAATTGCCTTGTTGTTTCCAATAGAAACTTGTTTTGAAGAACAGAAGTAAAAGTGAACCATTCAAAATTATAAAAAATATAACAGCTAATAGAAAAGTAAGAAATTGAAACTGATTGAAAGCCTGATATTAAGAAGTAAAAGATGTGAGAAGGGATAGTAATACAGGATAAAATACAGGAAATAAAAAATCCATATTCTAAGAAGTCAGTAACTGGATATAGCATTATTTTTTTATTTGTAAATTGAAAATCAACTTACAATTATATTATGGATTTTTATTTTCAATGTTCTATTTTAATTCATTATTTATAATTATTATTATAACTATTTATGTAAAATAGTTGCAGTATGCAATTGTATGCATCTATCATCAAATATAATTGCATCTGGATACGATGATTCGTATAAATGTTTGATCACCAGTTTAAAAACTGCATGCAAACAAAATATACAATTTCATGAAAATCCAATCTTTGCTTATAGTAACCAAGCGTTTTTTCAAGTAAATTTTTATATGGGTGCTAGTAAGTCAATCAAATGCCTTATAAATAAATGCTTCAAATAAAGTTTCTCTGTGGTTCCAAAATTAAATTTTATAATCAATAACCGTTAAGCAATTATTTTTAAAAGACATCCGGTCAAACATAAAATAATAAACAAAGTGTTTTCTCGAAAATTTTAGTCTAATTTACGACTCTGAAATAAAAGATATTCACTCTTAAATTTGTTATCGAAAAAGGGTCAGTAGTTGAGGATCCAAATAAAATTTGAGACTTTTACAAGAAGCATTTTTTTATAAAACTTTTTATGGTTCTAGGGTCTGAAACGGGTAAATTAGTGAGGTCTTGAATAATATATTTATACTGATTACCATATATCTATTTTTTGCCTAGTTAGGGAATCGATGGATATATATAAACATCAGTGGAACTGCAGATGTGAACTGAAAACTAGATCTCAGAAATGCCTGATCAGCCCACACTGACCTCTTTAAATAATATCCTTCGCTCACTATCGAATATCGGCCTGTATCTTTCAAGGTCCAATTTCTGTCATATATTAATTGTTTTAATTTGTTTAAGAGAAGGTTAAAATGATTTCCTCGTTCAACTATGTAACAATATGAAGATTTATTTGTGATCAAGGTGTTACGATAACTTTATTTGTATTAATTAAAATAGATATCTTTAGTGAATAATTTTCCATACCAATGCTCAATCTCTACAATTTTTCTATTCACTGATCTAAAATATTCTGTAATTGAATTATTAAACATCTTCAAAACCACAACCTGCAATCCAATGGTCTGCCTGCCAAAGAATCTAAAATGGTTTATTATTTCCAAAAAAAAGAAAAGTTAAATATAGAGTATTGTAAATTTGATGAAATATCTAAAAAAAAAAAAAAAAAAAAAAAAAAATTTCGCAGTAGACTCAGCGAAAAACCATGGATAAGAATATTTTTTAATTTAATTTTTGAATTCTATCAACTTAAAACATTAAATCTTAATTTAAAAGAGGAGTAATTTTTTTTTTCTTGGACGATTAAAAAGGCTCTTCATTGAAGATAATAAAACATTTATTAAAATTTATTATTAGCTAAACGATCCCTTGTTCTTATTACATTTTAGATATAAATATAATTTAAATTGAGTTCACTTATTTATTTTATTATTATAATTTTATATAGCAAGTAAATATTGATTGTAAATATTAATTAAATTCCTGTTGCAGCACTATTCTCATTTTTTTATTTGATGACTCACAATCTTATTAATGACTTTATTATGACAATAAATTTATTTATTATTTTTTTATGATTATTTATTGGAAGTTTAAAATTGATTAGTTACCTAAAAACTATGAAAGGTTACGAAAATATTCCATTGAAAAAACGTTTAATAAATGTTTTAATATTATTGACAATAGTCCAATCAAAATTATTGCGACTCATAACAAAAGCACCTTGGTACGTGACTAACAAAACTCTACATACTGACCTCCACTTTCCAACAGTTGACCAACATTACTTACAACAGACTTATAAGAGACATGGCCACAGCTGACATACCTCAGAACATGAGCAGGAGACTAAAAAGGCGTTGGATGAGGGATCTCCTTCCTTAGACAACCTAAGTAATTGGAACAAGTTAGGGAAGAGGTACTGCTGAGTACTTTCCTTCCCCATGTCTGTCATGTCATTTTATCATTATCGCCATCACATTTGCTGATTGCCAACTTATTGTTGACAGGCGCAAATACATATTTAATAGACAAAAAAAAAAAAAAATAGTCAATAACAATGAAATATATATGATAAGATCATAAATGAGGATATAGATATATAGATCATCTATCAATCGAAATAGTCCTGATTTTTGGAGCCATTTATGCATATATTTCCTTTCGGCCATATATTAAATGCTACCCGAAAAGCTACAATGTCTTAAACTCAATAGATTTGAAAAATGCTCCAACAAACATTCATTGGCCGAGAAAAACAGACAAGTTAAAGTTATAATAATTAATATTAACTTTATGAATTTATAATAATTAATTAATTAATAATTAATAATCTTGAGGCTAGAAGCACGTACTGTTGTATTATTAGAAACGAATTCCCTTTCCCACGCCATTTCGAAAACTAATTGACCTTTATAGAAATATATTTTCAGATTTGTATAGCCTTTAAACTATTACGTTATTGTTCTTAGTTCATATATTATTATTAAAAACACTTAACAGTTATGATGACTACTTAGCAATAAATAAATAAATACATTTATATAATAAATTTGCACTAAAAACGTATTTTAAGAAAACAAATTTTAACCAGTAAAACCTTTTGATAAGTACATATTAAATAACGCCAAATAATGTGGCATATAAATGTGTTATCTATACAGAGTTTCCCGCAAGTAAAGTGAAATATTTATAGGAGCGAGAAAATTCCAAAAGGGCTATAAAAATATTCATATAAATAATGGGTCAATTTTTAGCAGAAAAATAAGAAATCCAGATTCTGTATTTTTAAGTGAGTCATGTTTTTTGTTTAATTAACAATTCCTTCACTGTTAACTAGACAAAATGTAATTAAATTGAAAATAGATTTCGTCATTCTTAAAACTATTTAAAGAGGACTTTTGCTAGGCTAAACTAAGCTAAGTTCTGTTTTTAAAAAAAGTCAAAATTATTCGCGGTTTTTTCTTATCATCATTCAACTATACTATAGATACTCTATTTATAGAAAAACTTTCTCGTTTAATAAGCTTTAAGTCCATATTAAGTTGAGATTTATTTGGAGAAAACTTGAGTTTCACCTCAGCTTATATAAAAAAATCATGTGATATTATATCCTGTAACCTGTGTTAAAAAAAAAAAAAAAAAAAAAATATGACCAATAGGAAGCGATAACTAAATATTTTAAAAAAAATTTTTTTATACTTCTTTATTGAGATATATTACAATCTGTCACATTCAAGGACAATGGTAATAGTGATAAAGAGTAGCTCATTCATACTATGCACAATAAATAAAAGTAATAAACAGCAATAAAATAGTTTAAAAAAATAAAATAAAACAAAGAAGTTTTTCTGAAAGTGGGGTGTCTGAAATATAGTCGGAGGATAAATGATAAATAAATCGCGAATAATTTATGATTTTATTTTTATTTTAGTTACAGTTTTTTTTTTTTGGCTTGAAAACACAACTTAGCTTAGCTTATCCGTTCAAAAGTCCTCTTTGAATGGTTTTAACTAAGACAAATTCTATTTTAATTTTAAATTAATTTTGTCTAGTTTATAGTGAAGGAATCGTTAATTACTTAAATTAAACATTTCTTTAGTTATCGTTTTCTGTAGAACAAAAATTATGACACTAAAAAAAAAACACAAAACTTAAATTTACAAATTTTCTGCTGAAATTCAGAACAATGTTTATATAAACGTTTTGTAAACGTAGCTCTTTGGATGCTAAAGCTATTTAAATATTTTCCTCTACTTACGAGATATCCTATTTATAAAAATGTCCTATAAACTTATTTCCATAAAATAAAAAAACAAAACAATAAAAACTATTATTGGTGTCTACACATTTAAGAACGCCAAAAAAAACAAGGTATATAAATGTGCTATCTATATACCATCTGTTGTCAGTATCTGAGAATCTCACGAAGCCAAGGATACCTGGATATCTAGTCTTAGTTGGATCTCTATGAGAATGAATCTTATCTCCTTGGAAGGAAACTAAATGTATTAATTGCGATTTCGATCTGGTCAGCTTTGTAGTTAGCCCTGGGTGTTAGTTTTCCTCGTTTTGGACGATTAATATTGATCAAAGCTGAGCTCAAGGCAATTCAATGAAGACCGAATAATTATTTTCGTAGGCTCATTCTGATGATTAATAGTTGATAATTGAAGAGCTCGTTTCAAAGAGGTTCTAACCTACATTTCGATAAAAAAAGTTTGACCAAATTACTTCCAGTTAACTTTCTTACATTATATTAGACAATAAATAGTTTGAAAATCGACCTACAGAATATAGGATCAATTAGATGACTTATTTATTCAATTTATAAAACAGGCTTCTTTGTAAAATACTGATCAAAAATGGTTTTAATGTCAACAAAAATAATGTTTTACCGCGCCCTATATTGCCTTCAAATTAGTCAAAGCTTGACTATAATAACATAAGGGATATTAAAAAAAAAAAAAAAAAAAAAAAAAAAAAAAAAAAAAAAAATTGCAAGCGCTTCCCTATTATTTCGACCACTACGGTGTGGGTTCGATTCCCGCATGGTGATGGTAACGTCCTCACCCAGAGCTTCACAGAGAAGTTAGCGACCACTGCGTTTTACAACATAGCTCCTGATCTTCCAGATTGGGGTTGGGCTTAGGGCTACTAACCATATCCCGGAAAAACAAGTTATTACAATTAAGAAGCCAAAACGAAGCCTCGAAAAATTGAAGCAGGCTTGTTAAGGCGACAAAAGATCTACATGGTCTCTAATGCCAATAGATTCTGTTAAAACAATAAACAGAAGAACAAGAAATTCAGTAGAGAAAAATGACGAATCTCATTTAATACTAGATAAATGTTAAAATTTAAAAAAAAAAACTTCAAATAATAAACCAAAATGTTTTTGCAGAAATGTATAAACCAGAGCTTGAAATATAAATAAAATCTACAATTTTTTTTTCAAGTTCCGGTATCACTGAAATTTTTACTGTCAATAGTTTTTCATTGTAATAAATTAACTTTATAAAGAACATGAACTGTTTTTCTCTTGCTACTTTCAATAAAGTTTTGCAATTTCGCTAAAAAGTCGATTTGAAAATTACTTTTTCCTAAAATGTTTCACAGAAACTGTTTATTTTCTTCTCAATGAAACAATTTATTTGTTATTTTTATTGGCAGAAATATTAAGCATTCTGTTTAGGAAATTGATTATTACACAATTTTTCTGTTGTAGTTCAATTTCATGATAGTCCAAGTGTATGATGAATTATATGTTATATGACTTTGTTTTTTCCTTAGGAATTTCTTCAATATGAAATTCTCCTCATCCAAACTCCTGCTTCAGCAATTCTCTCCATCTCTGCCGATCCATCGCATCCTCCGACCAGCCATACTCCCCACCACTCTATCCTCCCATCTAACTGGAGTTCTACCTCTCCTTCTTCTACCCTCTGCCTCCCAATCCATAATTATCTTTGGTATCATATCGTCACCTATTCGTCTCTAAAAGCCACATTATATCCGTCATCTGTATTTCATAACCTTTAGAATATTTTGTTTTATTTCCACTCTCTCCCTTATTGCGACATTTTTTCATTTCATCATTTCGATCCTCGATAGGAAACGTAAACATATAATTTGTTGTATATGTAGATGTATTGAGAATATTATAAAAAAATATCTCTAAAAGTATTTTTAGTGTAATTATAGGACTTCAAGAATCACTAAAACACTACTTCATGTAGGTAGTTAGTTACTTTCTTTCTTCCTCTTACAAAGTAATAATTATTATACATATATAAAGCCTTCGAATTAATCCTGAATCCAATTATTCAATAGATAACTTTTAACTAAACTATAATAACCATTGAAAAAACCTAACCATTAAGTTAAAGAAAAAAAAAAAATCATAGACGTTATGACAACAAATTTGTACCAGTTTATTTCTTTTTGTAGCTGTCACTTTAAATCGCTTCGGCCTTAACCTCGACCCGAGATCATGGCCACGTGCTCAGAATATTTGGTCAATGTCAAACCTTTATTTATTTGAATTAAAAAAAAAATCTAAATGACTGGCTTACATGTTTAAAATATATATAAGACATTGTTAAATTGGTTACTATCAGGAACTGCGAAAAAAATTCATATTCTTTATTGAAAAAAATATATCGAATTCCGGTTAAACAGAATCGATATGTGAAGGATTTTAAGAAGAATTCGAAGTTCACAGGTGATATTACACTTGGTAAGATGAAGAATGTAAGAATGTCCTAAGGTCGGATGTTTCCTATTTCTGCGGTTGAGAGGTCGAACAATTGCGTAAACATCGATAGACATGCTCCTCAACGAAAAGAAACATTTCCACCAAACAGATGTTCACTATTGTTGCATAGGATGTAAATGTTACAGGAAATCTTCAGGTTATTTTTATAATTCTAAAAAAATACGACACTTTTTCCTGCTCTTATAACAGCCAATTTAAAAAAAAAGAAAAGAAAAAATCCAACATGAAGAATCAACAATTGAACTGTTGGTGTTGTTGGATAAGTTTTTAAAATAATTTTTGACCGACTACTTGAGGTGTTAGTTGGAATGCAAAAAAAGTAAATTAAAAAAAATTTCACATTATTATCCACTGAATAGAGCTTTTCATTTCAAAAAATATTTTTAGATCTCTCTCCTTGTAATGTAATGGTAACAGGGAAATAGTCCGGCAAATGGGGCAACGCCTGAGGGCTACTTTGAGGTTGCCATCGAGTACTTACATAACTGGGAATGACAAGATTTATTTCCAAGGAACGCCTAAAATGAAAATTAATCCACCCAGGTGGGGATCGAACCCACAGTATTCAACCCACCGCTTCTTGCAATACAAGTAAATATTGTTTTTTTTTCTTCTGAAATATGATTTAGATAAATTCGTGAAAAAAAATTAGTATTTTCTTAAGTCGACTCCAACATGCTTGAAAGTTATTCTCTGTGCTTTATTAATAGAACCAGCAAAATATATTTAACGGAAGATTTTCTCTGTTAATTGCTTAAATTTTTACAGATTGGTTAACATAAAGCCTATATAAACAATCTTCCTAACGCAAATCCTAAAATTAGTACATCCACCAAAAACACTTCAAATATATACAAATATTAAGTATAATATAATGTCATTATCAGTATAAATATAATTTAATGTTCTGGGATTTCGGAAAATAATTAATTGTCACTTTTTTAATAATGAATAATTTATATTTAAAACGTTATGGTTATGTAACTAAGTATATTTATAAAATAACTTTTTTTAAAGGAAAGTCGCTAAAATATTTAAATTGGAATAAGGAATGTGAATATTTCAATATATTATTTTTAGCCGAGCTATTACAGTAAACAATAAATCTCATTATTCTTTTCTTATATTTAGACGCATATATTACTTTGTAATAAATACAAATATATAAAAAAGGAATAAAGAATTGTTGAAATAAATTTATAATAAAACTTTATAAATAATCTTTTGAGATTAATTTAATAATATTAATGATAATATTAATTTTTAGAATTTGGATTTTCAATGAGATATTAAAATAAGTTTGATCAAGCAGAATGTATATATTCAAAATATTCAGGCAAGAAGAACGGACTATTTGGGCGTTGCTTATGAAAATGGCGTTGTTGACAAAGATTGTTTTAAAGCGAATTTCCGCTATTTCAAGCAGAAAATCGAATTTCCAGAAGCAAATCTAATATTGAAAACAAAGCCATTTTAGCTATGGGTAAATATAACAAAGGAAATTTTCGGCAACGAAATTGTACCATAAGAAAATATTTGTTTAATGTGAAATGTTTGATTGAAGAAACATTCTCTGCAATCATATTTTCTAACCTCCAAGCCGGGCTATTAATAAATATCGAACAAATACTCGGTTTATGAAATCATGATAAAGATAATTGGTGCCAATCTACGTCCTTGCTGGACTCCGAAGAACAAGCAAGCTACCTTGTACAAGGACTAAAAATAAGAACACGTACCTCAAAGTTCTGAAATAAGCAGTGAAGGTTTGGAAATTTCAATATTGGTTCTTTTCTAATCTTTACCTGAAAAAAAAATATGCATATAAATTACAAGTGTTTTAAGAAGTTATAATCAGTAAATATGGTAATATATAACCAATTTTAAAAAAAATCTTGAAAGCTAAAAAAAAGATTTAATTATATATATTTAGTTACTTTTCAGCACTATGTTTTTCAAGAGCACTTAATGTACTAATATATATTTATTTATATGTCTTAAGGATTGAATTAGTCTTATAATTTTAACATTTATTAAGTCATAATAACCTTTTGAGGCAATTGGCTCACCTATTTTCTAGAAAGATTTAGAAACTTCATTCGTATGATAATTTTGTCTTTAAAATCTATTTATTGAATAATAATACAATCAGCCACTGCTGGGGGGCTATAAGCATTAGGGCTAAAAGTTCTCATTCATACAATATATACAAATAATAAAGAAATAAATATAAATATAAGAAGTAAATAAATAATACTGGTGAAGAAGTTAAATAAAAATAAACAAATAAAATAAAATAAAAACTTCTAAACACAATCATACTTATATACAATATATACATTCGCCCAAGAATCTCCGAGCCAGGCTTTTCCCCCCACATGTGGAAGGCAAAGCAAGACTCCGGAAGATCCCAGTGCCACTATTCCAGCCGCATCACTAGTATTAGAAGCCAGTGGAGACTGAAAGAGTATCATAATTAAACTACGAAAAGATGGCATACAGAAATATTAGGCCATTTGGTCTAAATAACCTCGTTAAATTGACATAATGGGGGTGGAGGTCACGTTAAACGGTCCAATATTTTTGTAGGCCACCCTTCTTCTCGAATTTGTGATCAAATTACCTTACGATTCAACTGGAAAGCAAAATTGTTTAACCTCATTAAATCGACATATTCACCAGTCTTCACAAAGTTTTAGACGGGTGTTTATAATTTGATAAAAAGAGGTCAGTATTGCAGACTATTCGGTAGCGAGGATACAAAATATTACACTATCGAAATCACTTTTTTTGGTTTTTTAGCAAAAAGTTTTTAAGCACAATTTCATAAACTTAAATTAATAATAATTTTGATGAATTTTTCTTTTGCGAAATAAGAAAATTGTGCTACTTGTTATTAATATATTTTATATTTTAAAGGGTTAGATCAATATGATATATTTACTGTATTATTTTATCGACAAATAGAGGAGTATCGCCAATGGCCGGATTCTTCAGTCAAGATTATTATAGCGCCTCTGCTCAGCCCCTACTGGTCCTTAATATCAGAAATGTGGCTGAGTAAGAGGCGCTGGGATCTCCTGGAGTCCTGCCATTCCATCAACGAGTGGGAGGGGGGAGGAGGGAAAGGCTTGGCTCGAAATCTTTTGTAAATATTATATAAAACCATGTGTGTATTTAAGTAGTTATTTTGATAAGTTTAGTTTCTTTTGATCAATATACATGTACTTCTAGTATTATTACGTTGCTATTTATTTAATTTTATTTATTGTACATAGTGTGAATAAGCTACTCTTCTATCACTATTACTATTGACTTTAAATGTGACAGATTGTAATATTTCTCAATATATGATTGATCGCCGGAAACCAGGAGAGCAGACCTCGACAGAGACGGATGGAAATCCTTGTACAAAAATCTCTACACCGAAAAGTAGGTTATTGAATAATAAGAAGAAGATATGATTGAAAAAAAAATTCATAAATCTGAATTTATTAAGTTAAAATTTGATTACTGCTTATTTAAATGTACTTATATATATATATATATATATATATATATATATATATATATATATATATATATATATATATATATATTTTTTCCATTACTTTAAAACATTCAATTAAATATTTAACATGATGAAAAGACCTTAATCTACTTACTAATAGTTTCTATTACGGTACTTTTATAGCTGCCGACGATAGTATAATGTTTATGACGCGATAGTAATGATTTGGAATCGATTATAATCGGGGGCGGGCCGCATAATCGATATGTAACGGTATGAAAAGATTGCAGACGACTGTGGAGCGATAGGTTATTAATTTGTGTAACCGATCGGGAGGTTATAGAACGTTAGCTACGGTTTCGGGCATCCAGCGTATTCGTTTATCATCATGGTTAGACAATGTTAATTGAAGACGTTATATCAACACTAAAAGCATTTTTTTTTGTAAGAAGTGAACGTTTGTATTCTTTGTATACGAAGTGTCAATTCCTAAAATCTAGTAAATAAGATATTTGGGTAAATACAGGGTGTTCCGTAAGCAGAGAAAAATTTAAATGGGAACGATAGCAGATCTCAAAAGCTACAAAACAGTTCATATAAACAATGGGCCACTTTTCATGAGAAAGTAGCAAGTTCAAGTTTTATGTTTTTTTTTAAATGAGTCGTATTTTTTTGTTGGATCGAAAGCAATAACTAAAGAAATATTTGATTTAAGTGATTAATAATTGCTTCATTGTAAACTAGATAAAATTTACTTTAAGCTAAAATAAATTTTATTATTGTTAAAACCCATTTAAAGTTGACTCTTGAGCGACTAAACTTAGCTAAGTTCTGTTTTTACAAAAATGATTACAAACTATTCGCGATTTTGTTTTGTCATTATCAAACTGTACAGATGCCCCACTATTACAAAAACTTTTTCATTTGATAAGCTTTAAATCCGTATTAATTATGTCGAGGTTTATTTGGGAAAATTTTGAGATTGAGCACAAGTTGAGTAAAAAACTTATGATATTTTTCATCTTATCAAGTAAAAGTACTCCTGTTTTCAGAAACAATGACTAAAATTAACTATTGGATACCTTTTATTTATTGTTTTTCCATGATCTGCGATTTATTATAATAAACTTAATTGTCTTAAGACACATTTTATTTATAAAAAAAATATTTGAAAATAATGATTTTTTCTGTATAAATTATTTTTCTAATAAATTTGTTATAGACTGCTCTGTATTTTTAAGTGATAACTAAATGTACCTGATCCTAATAATAACGTTTTCATTAAAATAATTGAAGCAATCAGCAGGATTTTAAAATAATTTTAAACGTTAATATTAGTTTAATATTTATTAATTTATTATCATTCTGTCATTAACTTCTTCAAACCACAGGCGGATCTACGAAGGGGGGAGGGTTCGAGCTGAAGCCCCCCACTTCCCAAAATGGTAAAATATTTTCTTGTTTAAAAAAATATTTAAAAAAATGATTTTTAAAGGATTATTGCTCGTGTAATTACATTTAATAGGACTTCAAGAATCATTTAAACACCATTTCGTATAGGTATTTAGTTTCTTTCTTTTTCTTCTAAAGTAATTTTCGTTATAGTTAAAAAAAAAAAAAACTTTTGGGCTGAAGCCTCACAAATATAAATTCTGGATCCGCTAGTGTTTCAAACATTCCTCTCTACTCACGGGATAACCTGTATATTGTAAAATTTATTATATTTATACTTTCATATGCGGCCATATTTATTCCACAATAGTCTTCTGCATACTACGAGTATCGTACGTCCTCCATAGAGCTACTTCCTAACAGTTTCGTAACGCTTCCAATGATCTCCACGCAAGGCAATAACTTTACATATCTCCTAGGAGCTCCGAGCCGAGGTCAGGATAGCAATATCCTGGAGGGTCCCGTGGGACCGGAGTTATCTACATCCATCAAGATCTTCCGCGGCCTTCGCCTCTGTAACAGCAGCCTCTAGGTTTACTAA
This sequence comes from Nezara viridula, assembly GCA_928085145.1. Taxonomy (NCBI): domain Eukaryota; kingdom Metazoa; phylum Arthropoda; class Insecta; order Hemiptera; family Pentatomidae; genus Nezara; species Nezara viridula. The sequence continues at coordinate 15,268,327 of OV725079.1, forward strand.
ATTATTTTTATTACAGAAAGTAATAATAATGGAAGTTTTTTTTTTTTTTTGTCTATAATTTCTCTATTGGGTAATATTATATTTTGTCACAATTAAGACCATTAGTAATAGTAATAGAGTAGTTCATTCACACTCTATGTACATTAAATAAAAATGAATTAAACAAGAAAAAAATAATATAAAAGTAGATTTATATAAACAAAAAGAACTCGTAGAAGAAAATCAGGACTCTTGGAGATCCCAGCTCCTCTCGCTCAGAGCTATATCAAAAGAAGTTGAATATATATTATGATTACAAATTTGCAATAATAATAATTATAATTATATAATAATCTAAATTGGGGACTGGGGTAGCCGTACGGGCTAAGGCGCTTGCAATAGGTAATCAAAGTTAAGCAACTTCGAGCGTGGTTGGTACTTGGATGGGTGACCGCCCGATTTGGGTGACCGTTCACCAGGGAAGGCCATGCTGCCCAACTCTCTCCTCCCCTCCCCCGGATATGTGAGGCCCGCTAGCCTAATGGAGGCAACTCACACCGACCGGGCGTAGGACTGATGACCCTACTCCGTGTACTTAAATCGGGAATCGGAATGTGGTTTACCAGGATATCAATAGCCCCCTTGAGGTTCGGTCCATGGACAGTCTGTTTCGGGGAAATAAATATGGGTCCTCGTACGCCTGCTGACTCCGAACAGCCATAATCCATGGATCTAGACCAATTTGCCACTGTCTTTGAAACCGAGAAAGTCGGTGGGAAGGACATTGCCTGATTGGCCCCAAAGGGATCGGCTATGGAGCTAAGGGAGGCCTGCCGCTGCACCATGGAAACCATGGTTTGTAGCAACGTGAGGTTGGGTGACCCCCTCCAGGCTATCTGAGCTCCCGCAAGTATCACACGTCTGTAAGGAGACCACATCCCGCGGCCAAAGATCTTCATGGTCTGTAGTGGAGACCAAAAAAAAAAAAAAAAAAATCTAAATTGGCGATAAGGCGCTATGGATAATATAGGTATTAAAAGTAATTTAAAATTTGTCCGAACTTTGCTTTCGTTCAGTATATTTTATTGATAAAAATAATACAATTTTTAGTAAAAAATACATTTAATTTCAGTTATACAATATGAGCATCGAGTAGTACAATTAAATAAACAGTTGTATAATTTTAATTAAATCTTAAATAAGTGTTGGTCCGTCGGTAGGCCCTAGCAATAATAAAAGATAAAATTAAATATTGTGTGGATGCTATTTTCTTTTTATACTTTGGTATAATTATTATAAAATATTTTTCTCGATCTCCTTATATTTTGAAAATATGCATGTGAAAAATGCCTCTATAAAGTTATGTTTGGTTTCTGAATTCCCTTCATTCATAAACATAATCAAAAGGTTTATCTTATATCTTTTATCAGCCATTGTGAAGTTTTTTATTGTATAAATATTTTTACTCATGTAACTTTCTCAAGATATTAAGATTAAGGATTGTATAAGGCGCCCAGAAAGGAAATTTTCTGAATGCGAATAATGCATTTATAAGTAGATTTAAATAATCCAGGTCTGAGAACTCGATTGTAATAATCATAATGTTGGTGAAAAAATCAATGATATATTAGATAACACATAAGTGTGAGTGTGTGTTGTAAAATATTGAGAAGAATTGTTCTCAGTGATTGTCTTAAATGATGGATGCCAACTATTCTCTAACACCGCCATTAACCTCTTATACAACTGGATAAAACATGCCATACTCCTACCATTGCCTCCTTGATCGTTCTCTCTGATGACACCTAATAGCTCTCCATAAATGGGCAATAATTGCCTGCGAGACGACCTCGAGTTATATCAAAGAGGCACAATAAAATTCTTCAATTAATATCTCCCCTCCCTTAATTGAAAACTAGGTATCACACACATCGCAGAGGACGTAATAACAAATATTTTTTTCCATTGTTGAGAAATAAGTTTTATCGCATGCCATTTATGTAAGGACCTGAGAGCCGATATTATAGCAGCCGTTCCCAAGGAAATCTGAGCATTCCATTGCGCAATATTACATTACAATCGAATCTGCATCAGGAACCTTTCGTAAATGTAACAGGTTCTGAGTCCGTAAGGAAATTTTATTTTATTTATTTCATAACATTCCACATTTACTCAAGCGGTATAATGAATGATTAAAACATGTGTTCTTGGACGTACGCAGAGGGGCAAGGGGGGGAGAGGAGACGTTTCCTCCCTAAATAATTGAGGAAGAAAATATAACATTGGATTTGCCGAAAATTCAAGAAAAATATATATTTTTTAAAATTATTTTTCTACCCTCATACCAGACTGAAACGACAAGAAACCGCTCGACGTTTCCGATTACTTCAGCACTTAGTAGACAAACTCTCAAAACTTCCAATTAATTACAAAAGACCCATATACACGACTATAGTAAGGCCTGTTTGGATTTACGAAGTTGAGCTATGGGTCTCCATTAAACCATCGAATTCCTCTCGCATCCAATCCTTACAATCCAAAATAATTCGTACAAAATACTACAATCCTTAAAATCATCAATCCTCAATGACCTTAATGTTTATTGTGTTTCAGATTTGGCCCAATCCAGACACCTATCCTTCCATAATAAACTTCAGAATCATTCTAACATTATTTCCTCTTCAATTCCTGATAAGCCTCAGAGGCGTCTGAAAAGAACATGGCCCAGTGATCTCCTAATGTAGACATATCATTAGAGTGCTACCATTGGGTAATTGCTCAACAAGTGTTTTCACGTATTCATATCCATATGTTCAAATTTACTAAATGTATTTCTTTAATGCAGTTGTAAATATCATTAAGAAAAAAAATATGTATATATTTTTCTTATATTTTCTGCAAACCCAATGTTTTATTTTCTTCCTAAATTATTTAGGGAGGAAACGCCTCCTCCCCCCTTGCCACAATTTTCCACAATTCACAATTTCCAACAAGAAAGTTCATTAGATGAATGGGTCGATTCTGAAGAAAAAATGAGTTAAGACCCATTTTTCGAGATCTTTCTTAAGATCGTCACATTTTTTATTTAATAAGAAGAATTTGCTCGTGAACTATTCAAGATAATTAAATTAAAAGGGTATCGTCGCAAAGCAGACAAACTTTTCTTTGAGAAAACAGCCCCCCAAAATGGTAAAACGTAACCATGTTTTACAGTAAAATATATTAAAAAATTATCTCTTAAAGTATTATTGTTCGTGTAATTACATTTAATAGGACTTCAAGAATCACATAAACACCCTTTCATATAGATAGTTAGTATCTTCCTTTTTTTTTTCCAAATTATTATCTATATATATATATATATATATATATATATATATATATATATATATATATATATATATATATATAAAGGGTGACGTTATCTCTCGGGCATCGTCATATAGGAATAAGCGCAGAGAGGAAGTAATTCTTATACCTATGCTTGCGTATAGGTCATACACGCCTTACCCATGGATACCTGATGGCCCGTGATTCTTCGCTAACATGCCGAACCTGTTGCACTCCTCTGACAATGAAACAAATTTTAACAGAATGCAGAGTTATGAAACATTTAGACTATCTTGTGACTTGACAAACGATCTACACATCATTTTGCAGGACAATACAAATAAAATTGACAAATTATTTTCTTTCCTGAAATGTTTGAAACTTGAAAATAGAATCTAATTCTCAATGAAAATAAGGCAATAATGGCGCAAGTGGTTGAAGCCTTTAATTTAAAAAACAAAAAAAAGATTTCGGGCTGAAGCCCCAACCCCGAAATTAAATCTTGGACCCGCTAGTGTTATTCAATAAAAACAATGACAACCTTTCTTTTTTTTTTTTTTTTTATTAAAGATATTTACAACTGTATTAAATAATAAATACAACAAGTAAATATGAACAAGTACAACATGAAGAGAAACTACCTATTGGTAGCACTCCAATTATATTTCTATATTAGAAGATCCTGAGGCCATCTTCTTTTCAGACGCCTCGGAGGGTCATCAGGAGTAGAAGAGGAAGCAAGGTTGGAAACGAGAGGGTTCGGATGGTTCAGAAGTTTATTATGAAAGTACAGGTATCTGGATTGAGCTAAATCGGAAACATATGGTACATTAAGGTCGTTATGGATGATTTTATTTGTGACAAAGTAGGGAGCATTAACGATTTTACGAAGGATTTTGGAGTGTAGGGATTGGATACGAGAGGAATTTGAAGCTTTAGCAGAGTCCCAAAGCTCAATCCCGTAAGTCCAAATAGGCCTTATTATAGAATTATATATGAGTATTTTGTAAATAGTTGGCAGTTTAGACCGTTTGTCTAATAAGTGCTGGAGTAGTCGGAAACGTCGGGCGGTTTCTTGTCGTTTCAGTCTGGTATGGGGGTTCCAAGGGAGTCGTTTGTCAAGGTGGAGTCCTAGGTATCGGATTTGTTCAACAGGGATAAGTGTAAGGATACTGTAGGACAGGAAGTCATAGATTTACGACTTGACAACCTTAAAAAAAAAAAAAAACACGAAATTAGTCGTAACTCCTTTTTCGTTCGGTATTGGCTCATGAAATAATTAAACTTTTTTATAAGAAATTTTGTCAAGAATTACTCCCTACAGTTTGGCGATTAAGAACTGAAACATCCTGTATACTAGCGTGTTGTATATAGTATTGGTTATTTTTCTAACTGAATAACAGTTCCCAGCTGTCAAAAGAAGTTATGAACTGAAAAGTAACAGAATACTAATCAACTGCCTTAACTATAATAATCTTTTTATCAGTAGCTAAAATTGAATGAATGGCCTCCAGACATTGCGAAAGGACATTGGACCCCAGGAAGGAAAGGGCCTCGCAGTGAAGCACTTCATGAACGGTCGTAACCTGATAAGAGGGGCGCCATTTCCCAACAGTGTTCCCTTCTCTTGCTCTTTCCTTCTTCTATCCGATCTTGTCTGATTTTTCAGCAGCTTAACTTCATGAAGCAAAAGTCCTAAATACGGCTTAGTAAATTTATTATTGTTAAACAAAAGAAATACAGACAGATAAAAATAATGTCGAATGAAAAAAAAGAATGCGTTTTACAAAGTTCCTGTATGTTGTTGTTGGTGAGAGAAGATAATGGAAAATTCTGTCTTAGTTTCCATCTCCTAAAACCTGGAATATTGTTTTAAAACGCCGGATTGTGATGTCAAGTTTCGAAAAACATTCCTTAATGACCTGTGGTCTGGATGTGAAATCTTTAAAAAAACGACTAAGAAGACTCGGCATAAAACCGCGGACGGTGGTTTATGGATTGACATGATTGGAATGTGCAATGTCCTTTCGCAATGTCTAGAGGTCATTCATTCAATTTTAGTTACTGATAAAAAGATTATTATAGTTAAGGCAGTTGATTAGTATTCTGTTATTTTTCAGTTCTTAACTTCTTTTGACAGCTGGGAACTGTTTTTCAGTTAGAAAAATAACCAATACTATATATAACACGCCAGTATACAGGATGTTTCAGTTCTTAATCGCCAAACTGTAGGGAGTAATTCTTGGCAAAATTTCCTACAAAAAAAGTTCAATCGATTTATGAGCCAATTCCGAACGAAAAAGGAGTTACGACTAATTTTGTGGGTTTTTTTTCTCTTAAGGTTGTCATGTCGTAAACCTATGACTTCCTGTCCTACAGTTTTCTTTAACAATCCCCCACTTATCCCTGTTGAACAAATCCTATATCTAGGACTCCACCTTGACAAACGAGTCACTTGGAACCCCCCATACCAGACTGAAACGACTAGAAACCGCCCGACGTTTCCGACTACTCCAGCACTTATTAGACAAACGGTCTAAACTGCCAACTATTTAAATATTTCAACTATATTTCTTTATTCCAACTATATTTCTTTAAAAAAAAATATGTAAATATATATATGTATACTTATATATATGTATATATATGTGAGCCTATATGGACCAACGCATCTAAAATGTACGGAACAGCCAAAACGACCCACATACGGAAATCACAAACCTTTCAGTCAAACACTTTTAGAACTATAATTAAAACATGGTACGTCACAAACATTACTTTAAATAAAGATCTAAACATGCCAACAGTCACGGCAAGTTTGCCGTTATTGTAGTTACAAAACTACAATAAAAAAAATTTCACAATAACTTACATGGACATACCAACACACTGACACAAGACATGGCATGATTAACATGCCCGAAAACACGCTTATGAGACTCAAAAGAAGCTGAATGAGGGATTTCCTCAATTAAATCAAGTGAAGAAGGGATGCCGCTGGGCACTCCTTTCCATCACGCCGATCAAGCCACTATTAGTATTTTCTCGACATCAGACTCGCTAATTATCAGTACTTCTGACAGGTGTGAATAAAAAAAAATAAAGTATAAAATATATATATATATATATATATATATATATATATATATATAAATAAAATAATATTTAATTATTTATTCGGCGTTACGTAGTAATCTAGTCACCATATTTTCAATCCTGATTGTTTAAGTCAGTAAGTGATCTTTATTACGAATTAATTGAATGTTTATGAATTTCATTGAATTGAATTAAAATTTAAGATATTATAAAATTATTTCTTTCATCTATTTATTCATTCAGTAATTATCACCAGATACTATTCCAAAAAAACAAAGTTTTTTATCTTTTAATGTGTTTAACAACCGCTTATACCATTGCAAAAAAAATATGTCACCGGAGATATCTAATTCAAGAATTGGAGTTGAAACATTTATTTTACTATTTCATAAATTCTATGAATGAAAGGAATAAGCATATATAGGTAGTGTAATGTATATATGTGCCGCACGTATCTTATTTTTCCTAGCATCTTATGTATTTTTCGAAGTTATTACGAGTTGAGTTCAGTAAATTTTTATGCAACTGTTCACAGTGCATATTTGTTATGTAAACATAAAGCTGGAACATCCTAGATAAAAAATAAAAATAAAATGATTGGAGAAAAATTCCTAGGAAAGGAGAAGCTGGATGAAGCAAATGCCAGTGAAAGGATATTGTGCCCCAAGAGCGTCTTCCTTTTACCTCTTGTAGTCGTTACATGTACACAATATTTACCTGAGTTACATCCTTTGAGGAGTAGGATATTTTCATGTTCGAGGAACATTATGTTTTCTGTATATGTCATCGGATGTTATGTTATATATGAATAAAGCGCATTATGGTTGTCTCGATAGAGAGTCAGTCTTTTCTTATATTATTGGGATAATTAAACTGATACTGAGGTAAAATCTCAAGAGGATTTTAAAAATGGATTTACGTAACAGACAGATCATAAGATTCAAGTCAATAAACTAATACCTATACTTTGGTGACCTACCACTGTTTGGAAAGTTCATTGTTCTCATATTCATCATGCTATACGGTGAACAAAAATAGAGAAAATAATAATAATAAATCGTTATCTTAAAAAGTAAACAGATAACAAGTCATTGAAGTGAGAAATGACCACTGTATGAACAATCATACAACAAAAAATGAATGAAATATCATTCATTGTCTTAGATTTGTTACTCCATTGAACGAAATTTCAGTATAGTCCATTGTTTATTCACTTAAGTTTAATAAATAGTATTAATGTACAAATAATTTATGTTCAGGTGTGATTTGAGTGGTGAGTTACATAAAGATTAATATTATTTAACTATTAGGCACTATTAAAACATTTATGTAGATTCTAATGTTTAGATTTGTATTTAGATTATAATGCAATGTATAAGATATTATTCTTTATGAAAAGTTATTTAAAGCAGATAAGAAAATCTGTTAGGTTCAATATTTCTAATGATCACAAAATAACATTTATTATTAAGATAACAATTTACAAAGAATATTTGATAAGGGAATCATAATAATCTTATTACAAAGTATAAAGAGATTTTTTTTAGTGAAAGAACCCCTTTCTCTGTTTATAAATAATTTAAAATCTTTTCACGGAACAAATCAGAATGCGATGTCTTCACTTTCTATTCAAAGCGACTGTCGCAAAACCTTTCAGAAACACTAAAATGCTTTCTCAGTAAATGCTTGAATAACTTCAAAAGCAACTGAGAAATATCCTGAAGGAAGGAAGGAAATATCTGGAAAGAAGTTCTTAATTTATATCTGATACCGATTAATTATTTCTCTGGAATAAGAATTTTAAATATGGACTAATAACTATATGGACTGATGGCTTAATAACTATGGACATCTTCAATTTACATCAATTCTAATGATTTTTTTTTTCATAATTCAACTTCAATATTCTTTAATAAGATTATCAGAAACAGTTTGAGGTGAATCTGTAAAACAAAAATGTACCTTTTCTTCCGCTTTTCTTATATATATATATAGGGTATTTCAGGGTTAAGTGGCAAACTGAAAATATGATCTAACGATCTCAAAACAAGAAAAAAATTTCTTCTGAAGGTATGTCCGCAAACGCTTTGTTTAGGAGATATTCACACCTAAAGATTTTCATTGTTATGAATTATTTACGTTATATTAAGTAAATAAAACTTATTTATTTGTTCCAACTACTTTATTAATTAAACGTAAACATTAAATTCATATTAAATGTTGTTCAAAGTGATTTCCTTGAGCATTAAGACAGGCTCGGCATCTTTCTTCAACAGCAGCAGTGGCAGAACGGCACTGGATATGTGTTATTGTTTCACAAGATTCAATTATCCTTCTTCGTAAGGAATTAAGGTCATTGACCGGACTTGCATAGACTTTTTGTTTAATGTCATCCCAAACAAAAAAATTTTGTAAAGAGGCAAAAATACCATCAGCACGTGGTATTTTAGCAAATGTACCAGTTTCTCTAAGACATTGAAATGTGGAGATAGACTTGTAATCTTCTAATCGGAAATTGCCATATTCACTACGGGCAGCATTAGCATTACCATTGTAAAAAGCGTATACAAACACCATATTGGCATATTCACTATAAGTATAAATGGAAGCATAATGATGAGTACTCTGCGAAAGCCTTTTACAATATGATAAATGTTATTGAGAGTTCCCAATGTTATTCCAAATAGTATTAATGCTTTATGCCTTATGTTGCCAATATTTTTTATACAGTTAGGGATAAAATATCATATTATTATTATATCTAATCTGTCTCCTAAACAAAGTATTTGCGGACATATCTTCACTTTGAAAAACATTTAATATGAATGTTAATGTTTAGATTTAATTATTAAAGTAGTTAGAACAAATAAATCGGTTTTATATATTTGATATTACGTAAATAATTCATAACAGCGAAAATCTATAGATGTGAATATCTCCTAAATAAAGCGTTTGCGAATACCTTCAGAGGAAATGTTTTTCTTGTTTTGAAGTCTTTAGTTCATTTTTTCAGTTTGGCCACTTCATCCTGAACCACCCTGTATATATATATATAACGACCATAACTTGAGAACAAAAAGAAAGAAACAAACTACCTGTATGAAGTGGTGTTTAAGTGATTCTTGAAGCCTTATAACAAATTTAAGTAAGCAAAAAAATTATATTGTTATAGTTTAGTATTTAGTTGAAATCGTTCATAGTAACAAATATAAACCAATGAAAAAAAATAATTTTTCCATTTTGGGTGGCTTCAGCTCCAAAATGTCCTCCCCCCGTTAGATCCGCCAGTGTGTATTGGAATAATAAACCAATTAATTGAAATACTTGAAGCTGCTGGAGATACGTTGCAGAGTTGCAGCTAAGAAAAGTGGGAGTTAAGAACAATACTTTTGCCCTGTCAATGGAAACTGGGCCGCGAAACGGATTTTTCTCTAAACTGTGAACATTTAAAATGATAATTCTAGCCTAGTTCACAGACTAAGTGGGTTGTGAAATGGTGATATACAATTAGTTGTCTGTTTCTAAGTTAGTTAGCTGCTTGGCTGCTCTCTACCCTCCGGATTGTGTCATTAACTGGAAAATAATGTTCGGCCGTTTAAAGGACTTTAAGGATGAAATGCGTAACACGACGTTGCAATCGATTTGCAGCAATCTCCCAGAAATTGAATGATACATTCAGAACATTTTCTAAAGTTATCTTCTTTTTAGGCAAGTTCCATTTTTTTCACATCGCGATTTTGAGGTTTCCTAGTCAAATTAGCCTCTTTGTAAAACTCATCTAAACTCTAAGGATCAAACATTTATGCAATTGAAGCTTTTTTCTTCAAAGAGAGGAACCATTAAAAATATTATTTCTATTGAAATAAAACTATAGAAAGTATATCAAAGAAGAAGGATTGATTCATATGAATTGCGACTAAAATAAATCCATATGATTTTTTTGCTTCCTCACTTCCGAATGTGGGAAGCATTGTATTTTTGTTTATTTTTAATAACTTTGAAATTAATATAATATATACTATCATATTGCAAGTGTGTTGAAAATTAAAAATGGTTAGTGTTAGTGTCTTGCACTTTGCAAGACCAAGACCTCCTAACTGTTGCAAGACCATGTGACTGGTAAAAAAAAATCGACTATATGAATAAAAAATTAGCAAAAATAGTTACTAATACTTGACAATTTTAGTTACTATTTCTGTCATAAATATTGTTACAAGGAAATATATACAGATTTCAACAGAAAAATTATTTTTTTCAAAACCTTTATTAGAAAATAAAATGTATATCTATAGAGAGTAAAACAAAAAATAAATGACTCAAAATGTCTCCCTTTTGCCTTGAGACAGGCATTTAATCTCTGTGGCCATTCATCAATAGCAGCGCGCAGTACTTCTTGAGGAAAGTGCTCAACTGCTCGGACCAGAAATTGTTTGAGGCTTTCCAAGTTAGGGCATGCTCTGTGGTATGCCATCCTCTCCAGTTCGGGCCAAAGCCGCTAATCTACTGGGTTCAGATCAGGGTTTCCTGAGCGATCCGAGGCAGAGATGAACTCTAGAATGTTCTTTTGCAGCCACTGCCTTGTGAGTTGACTGAGTTGACCTGGCCTTGTGAGCTGGAGCGGAATCCTGATGGAAAACCCAATGACTTCAAACAAATAGAGTATCATTTAGAGGCTTGATAGCAGGTTTCAAGATATCGTCCTGATAGTTTTTAGCGGCTGTTTTAACTCCTTTTTCACAAAAATGGAGCTTTGTGGTGCAAATTCCCCACCAAACCATCATTGAGGAAGGGTGATGACCTCTTTTCACTCTTCTAATGACTTCATGTGCTTCAGAGTTTGATACCCAAAGGTTTCAAAGTATTGAAAATCTCTGACCTACATTTTCAAATTTTGTGTAAGGCGATCACAGCTATTCGGTTTCTTTATCACCCCACTCCATGTTAACTGAGCGAAAGAAAAATACAAACTAATTGGGATTATTATCCTGACATGTAAAAAAAAAATAACCTTATATAGGTAAGGAATATCTAAATAATACCCAAGGATGTAAACAAAGTTCAACTTTTCTAACAATGTTTATATATATAAAGAACTAGATATATAAAGAATTGGTATGGCCAATATTCTTTTGCATTTAACTCTTATAATTTTTCATTTGGGCTTAATTAGGTTCCTCCTATCTAAAAAATTACAGTAATATCACTATAGTAATAAGCTAATAGTCTTGTAGTTACAAGACTGTTGCGAGTTTCTTGCGCAAGACCGAGACCTAGACCAAGACTCCTCTCGGTCTCGCATTTGGGCAACACTACAAATGGTACTGCACAGTTTTCTTTTATAAGTACATATGTTGTAAACGTGCAAATTCATTTATGTTTTCTTAAAAATTCAATAATGGTCATATTCGAATTTCGGCCATTTATCTCACACTGGTATACTTAAACCCATCCCGCATGCATTGGCTATTCGCTCCACTGCTTTCAATATCTCAAGTCGGTATCAGCCACCTGCCGTTTGCAGCTGTCGCTTCCTCTTTGGCGAACACATCCTAAGAGTATTCAATGGCCCAATAATTTCCTGTTATATTCATAACTTGTAAGGAGTATAAATATACTGTATGTTGTTAAAATAGAGTCATCCGATTCCCTTGTTTACGAAAGTAATAACACATCTCATTTACCTTTTGCTGGAGCATCTACTTACAACCGCGTTATAGATAATTATTAATGGATAATTTGTACAAAAAAAGGCCTTAAGTATATATGTGATTATATTAGGTAGAATGCTAGTTGGTGGTATAATTGCTTACTTTCATTTGAAATTCTCTAAAACCAGTCTAAGAAGGCGATGACATGCCTTTGACTTTCTAAGTCCTTATACTTCGCCGGTGAAAACTGTCATTACTGAAATATGCTTAGAGAAGTCAAGTTCTCACAGCTGTCCCTTGTCAGGGATGTACTTGTAATTAGTCCACAGAAATGTCTGTGGTAAAGCTACTTTACTTTCTACCGTCGAAGAAACATTAATGTTTACTTTGCAGGTCGTCTTCAGGGCTACAAAAGATACAAACATGTTGAAAAATAAAATAAAATAAAAATAAATATAAGTATATATAAAATACAAGAAGTTGGTATTTTATATATACTTATATTTATTTTTTATTTTATTTTTATTTTTCAACATGTTTGTATCTTTTGTAGCCCTGAAGTCGACCTGCAAAGTGGGTCGAAACGTCGGCAAAAATTAAAATTATTTATATATTTTAATTTTTTTATTTATTTGACCGCACCCTATTAATGTTTACTCTTGGGATGTATAATGCTAATAAATGAATGAAAGAAATAGTAAAAATAAAATAAATAAATAAAAATATAGGAAAAAAATTATAATAAAAAAAATATATATAGATAAAAAAAATATTGTATACTATGTTCATACATATTGTTAATACTATGTAATTGTATATTAGTTTTGGAAAATCGTCTATAGCGATTAATAAGTATGCTGTGTTTAAAGCAACCCAATGTAATTGGGCAGCACCCTTTTATGATAATAAAGTGATTCTCTCTAGTTCGTGGTACAGAACCCGTTTTATAAAATTATTAAAATCCTCCTGAAACTTTGTAAATAGATTCATAGCATCGTAACCTACAAATATTTTATTTACGAAAACTCTAGGAATTGGGGCGTTTTCAATCTGGAGGTGAGCAACCTTTGTCTATTGAATTAGGTACTAAAAATTTTCTTGGACCGTAAGATAATTTGATTACAAAATCGAAAAAAAAAAAGTGGAGTACAAAAATATTGGGTCGCTTGTCCTATATTATCTCGTTATTTTGACAATTTAGGGGTGTAGGTCACATCAAACGGTTCAATATTTTTTAAGGCCACCTTTTATCACGATTTTGTAATCAAATTATCTTACGATTCAGGTAGAAAGCAAATGGGTATTTACAAGTTTTTAGTACCTAATTAAATAGACAAGGTTTGCTCTCCTTCAGATTGAAAACGCCCCAATTTTGAGAATTTTAGTAAATAATATATTTTTAGGTTACCATGAGATGAAGTTATTTACGAAGTTTCAAGCGGATGTTGATGATTTCATGAAAAGGGGTCTGTACCACGAAATATGCTTTTTTTTTATAGTTCATACTCTTCACCTGTTTGATTAATTTTTATTTATTGTTTAAAACCTTACTTATAGGTCAAATTTAAAAAGAAAAACATTTATTTAGTAATTTTTGAAGTGAAAACTTGTTTTGTTGCGTTTTTTACTCTTTGGTTAAGAGTGAATTAGGTTGAGCCGTCAGATTACCGATGTGTAGCGCTCGGGTAAAATCGGCTGAAGTCGACTAATTGAAGTGTTTTTGCATATGGATTAAAATATCTCCAAAACTAAAAATCGTACCTCCATACTGTATACTTATTTATTTTATTCTACCTGTAGTTGGCCATTATTCAAAATCATATCTTGACGTGACGTCCTGCCAGAGAGTCAAAAAGGAAAAAATATAAAACAGAAACATTACGAATTTCATATTATTTTTTTTTATATCATTTCCTGATCCACACCTGTCATAAGCAATGACAATTAGCGGGCCTGCTGTCGGTAAGAGTAAAGGTAGTGGCTTGATCGGCGTGATGGGGAGGAGTGCCCAGCGGCATCCCTTCCTGTCTTGAATTTAGCATATTCTTAAGCGAGGAAATCCCTCATCCTGCTTCTTTTAAGCCTCCTAAGTATGTTTTCGGGCATGTTAAATGTAGTCATACTTTGTATAGCTTTGTTAGTATGTCCATGAGAGTTATTGTGAAATCGCTTGTAGTGTGTTCGTATGTGATCGTTTACTGTTGACATTTTAAGGTCTTTATGTAATGTGTAATGTTTGTGACGTACCATGGATTAAATACCATGGACCCGAAATGTATAGTGGGAAGTACACGATTTCTACACCGATTTTAATTCTTCATGTACGTCAATTAGCTAGGACGATGGCGCATGACCTCTCTCCCTCCCTAGAAAATTTTTTGTTCCCTTCTTTCAAACGGGGTAAATAAAAGTTAAATAATAAAAAAAACTATGACGTGTGCTTTAGACCATACAAAAGAAGTGAAAAAATGAAACAGGCGAGAGTAATAATATGAAACATATCCAAGCCTGATCGCTCACTCTCACTCACTACTTTATTTAAATTACAAAACACATCTCAAGAAATTTTCACTCCAAAAAGTATAATTTGTTTCCATTGTTCCTAAATGCTAAAAAAAAAAAATTGTTCAAGAGTGGATTCGTTGACTGAGTACAAGAATCTAAACAAAGTTTGCCCCCCTCAAGAATTACCTAATCTTACATAATATGTTTTAGATTGCAGGTCGTGCAATATCGAGTGTTCTTTGTGTGCTGTTCTCCACTCCTGTCAATCCATACAGAGTTCACTTCCCTGAAAGCGTTGCCGACTTCCTCCTAGATCGGGAAGCTCCCCTAGAACCCCGAAGATACGTGATCCATCATGAAGAACTTTACTGTTAGCTAAATGCTGTATTCCGACACGTATGTAGGGCAGGCTATTACCGGCTGTAAGAGCTCCTGGAAGCTGATCGCTTCAATGCCAACGTCTCTTTCTCTCTAAAGTCCGCTTTGTGTCCTTATTTCTCTTTCTTTCCGCCTCTTATCGCGGCAGGATAATGTAAATACAGATCACTGGTATAGGTATTATTCAGTAACTAGCTGATGTACCCGTCGTTGGCGGATGTATAGTTAAAATTTGAGAATCTTTTTTTGACATGGATTTCGTATTATGGGGGAGGAGGGTCCAAATCAGATTTCATAAAATTGGGTCGGGAGGGGGAGGAGAGTTTTTTTTTGAAATTTTTTATGGCGTGGCTTTTGAAAGTCAAGGTTTCGCAATAGTCATGACAAAAACTTTGTTACTCGACTATTTGGTTAGGTACTACACAACTAAACCGACCATCACCGATCCATTAAAATTTGTTGTGTTTAATTTTCATTTTTGATGAAGCGAGGAGATTGTGGAGTCGATTAATTAATCAAAAAGAGTTGTAGTAGTCTCTCCACTTCCTTAAACTCTGCTGAGTTTATCGCTGGCAAAATAACATTGGACATTGAGTCACCAACATCCGTCTAAAATTAGAACTTGATCTGAATATTGTGGCGGGTGGTGTGAAATTATTGGATTTTTTTCCTTATTTCCGGCTAATCCGTTTGGGTTATCCTAAAAATGTACACGACAGCATTTGTTAGGCTCGGGAAGTTGAATTAAATGACACCTTGAACGGGAAGATTAGACAAAGTTGAAAAATGAGTGTGTTTTACCCGTTTTATGTGACAATGCGTTACAGATGTTCGGCATTCCAGATATTTTGTTTTCATTTAAAGTCTATGTTTTAAGCCAAGCAAACTTTCATATAATGTTAAAATTTCAAAAGTCTACAATAAGTCATTGATGAGCTTATCCCTGATAAAATTTCGTTGCAATGCGGACATACAGACAGACAAATTTTTTTTAAAAAGTGAATTTGGTGTCTGCAATGTATGAAACGGAAAGATATCATAAAACGGAATGATTCTATTCAATATACAGGAGTTAAATGCAAAAGTATATTGGTTATACAATTTATTAACATACAGTAACTAAAATTGTCAAGTCTGTACTCACTTTTTTCCAAATCAAAATTGAAAATCAGACAAAAACTCAATACATACACTTACCTACTCAAACCCATATGGAAATACGTCTCACAAATTTACGGTTCTGAAGAAAAGACACACAAAAACTACAATCTTTTCAATTTAAAATTTTAAGACTAATAGAATAGATGCAGCTCCCTGGTATGTCAACAACAAGACTTTACATACCGACCTAAGACAACCAACCATTGACCAGCACATACTTACTCTCTACTCCCGATTTCATCTTAAACTACACGGACATCACAATGGACTTATCAACGGCCACGGTTGAAATGCTCATCAGGAGGCGACTGAAAAGGAGCTAGATGAGAGATCTTCTTTCCTGATTTTAGGATGTAAACAGACCAGGGAAGAGGTGCTGCTGGGCTTCATTCTTCGTCATGGCCATCATGCCATTTTCTACCTAGTAACACATCTGCTAATTGTCACTAGCATAACAGGTGCGGATGAAGAATTGAAGATGAAAAAAATAACATCTGCCTGAAACTTCGTGAATAGCTTCAACTAATCGTAACATGAACATTTTTTAAAAGAAACTTATAAACTAGATGCTAAAAACTTATTTGTATTCCACTTGAATCTTAAGTTAATTTGATCATAAAATCGAGAATGAAGGTGGGCTACAAAAATATTCTGCGACCTCCACCTAAAAATGTCAAAATAACTACGTTATACAGGCCGATATTTTAGTATGCCACTTTTAATATCATCCTTTTTTTTTTACTACTTTAATATTTTATATTTTATTGAGAATAAAAAATACATTTTGCCTCCATTAAGGGCATTGAGTATTTAGGATGTATGAAACACAAACATACCATATATACAATAAATGAAAAACAAGATTATAACAAAAGAAAAGAAAAGAGAACTTGGAATAACAGAATAAATCAAACATGAGACTACATTAAATAAAGAAAATAAAAAAATAAAATAAAATAAATAAAAACACGTTCATACTTATTATTATTATCTTAAGAATCAAGTAGAAAGCAAATAGGTATTCACGAGTTTCTAGTATGTGATAAAATTAATTAATTTAATGAAAAAACGCCCCATTTTTGAGTTTTTCGAAGATAACATTTTTTAGGTTATGATGATATGAAGACATTCAGAAATTTTTAAGTGGATTTTAAAGAGAGAGAAGTGAGAGAAAGGGAAAATA
Source organism: Nezara viridula (assembly GCA_928085145.1). Taxonomy (NCBI): domain Eukaryota; kingdom Metazoa; phylum Arthropoda; class Insecta; order Hemiptera; family Pentatomidae; genus Nezara; species Nezara viridula. The sequence continues at coordinate 15,285,607 of OV725079.1, forward strand.
AATGTTAAAAAAAAAGGATATACAAAAAAAAAATTATAATAATACATATATATACATTTATATAAAAATATTGTATATTATGCTCATACATATTGTTAATCCTTTATAATTATATATTATTTAAAAAATTGTCTGTAGTGATTAATAATTATGCTGTGCTGTTTTTAGCAACCCAATGTAATTGGGCAGCACCATTTTATGATAATAAAGTGATTCTCTTGAGAGAAAGACGTCTGTACAGATAAGCTATAAACAAGGTTTTATAGAAAAATAAAAATTAATCAAAAAGTTCAAGAATATATATATATAAAAAAAAATGAATGTAATAAGAAAGTTATACTCTCTTTGTTCCCTAAAAATGTATGATTTTCTTTCTTGAGGACCACTATTTGGATAAAAATTCTTTTAGTGTTATTATTAGTCGAATTATATTTGTAGTTTTCTGCTTCAAAGTCATAAATATAAGTTTACAATAAGCGATGCAATAATTTAAAAGTGGAAATACGTTGTTGATTTGCTGATGCCTGGAGCATTCCAAAGTGGGGCAGTGGATCTCATAAATAACTATGACTCACTCGTAACCGTTCCGATACTGTACCCGTTCTTATAACTTCTTCAACTCGTTCCAACATTAATTTTAATATCTTATTACTCCTGTAATTGTTAATATAATTTTAAATGGCGTGCAATCGTAAAATGGTTTCAATATTGGAAAGGTCAGAATGGTTGAAGATATAGCAACGACTGTACTACATTGTGTCAGTCGAGCATATCTAATCAAAACGGAAGGGGTTTTCTTCACTTGGTTGAGCGGTCTTTGTCAAGGTCTGTATAATGAAGATGTGCGTATTAACGGCCATATTAAAGAATGATAATTCTTTTTAAAAAGATATATTAACGAAATAACCTTATTGAAGAGTAATCCTTGAAAAAAAGTAGCTAGATTCGAAGAAATTTATTATTATATATCTATCTATTTTATTTATTTAATCTTAATTTGCATTGAGGAAGAACACAGAGGGCAATATTATAGATTACCCCACCAATTGCCTATAATTGGTTTTTTCTCCATGGTATTTAATTTTTGACATATTTTTAGTCTGTGGTACAGACCCCTTTTTATCGAACTATTAACATCCACCCGAAACTTCATAAATAGTTTCGTCTTATCATAACCTGTAACTATTTTATTTTCGAAAACTCTTGGAATTGGGGAGTTTTCAATCTGGAGAGGTGACAAACTTTGTCTATTTAATCAGGTACTAAAAACACGTAAATACACATTTACTTTCTACTTGGATCGTAAGATGATTTGATCACAAAATCGAGAAAAAAAGATAACCTTCAAAAATATTGAGCTGTTTGGCGTGACCTATATCCCCAAAATTTCAAAATAACGAGTTTATATATGACAATCGGCCCAATATTTTTTATCTATTTTGTGATCAAATTATCTTTCTATCCAAGTAGAAAGCAAATGTGTATTTACGAGTGTTTAGTATCTAATTAAATAGACAAAGTTTGTCCTCCTCCGGATTGAAAACGCTCCAATTCCAAACGACGGCAAATAATTATTATTCTTTAATTTAGTATTTGTTTGACCGCATCCCCCAATTAACTCCTTCTCATATTATATCAACATTCTACCATCTCTACATTATTATTATTTTATAATTTAATGGAAATCATCAAATTATTTACTATTATATTTATCAGTTTTCCAGAGATATTGTTGAGTTTATTTTATTATAATAATATTGATATGACACTCAAAAATAAATAAAACACTGTTTCATATGTTAATTCCTATATTCAAATATGGGCTTCATAGAATTTAAATAAATAAATCAGTTTATTTTCATGAGAAGAAACTCCCTCATAAGTTTATTTTACTGCTGCGGTATTCAGCATTTGGTACGCTGAAGTATTCATAAAAATATATATTAGTTTCAACGATTAATTCCTTATACTAAGTTATGTAAAATATATATAATTAAATTAGGATAACGAATCGTAATAAAATTATATTATTTTTTTTAATAATAAATTTATATTCTGTATTATTCATTTTATCAGCCTTCGATAAATAAAAATATTTTACATAGATAATGATTAGAAAGTCGTATTTATATATGTATATTATACTTTTATGAATTAATGTTTAATATATATGTTTTTTAATACAAAGTCAGTAACAAGAACCTTCAAAACAATGTATGTGTGTATGTATGTCAATGTAATAGAACTCATTACTCACTAAATAACCTGAGTGTTAATTACAATTTAATTTAATCTTAATTAATACAGCAGAATAAATTTAAAAAAAATTTAAATACAATAGAGAAGGTAATATAAACTAACTCCCACTCAATTTTATAAATAGCTAAAATAAAAATTCATTTCGACGATTTGGTGGTGAGGTTAGAGAATTTGAAGATAGCTAAAGCACAACGTCCTCATTTTCGAGAATTCACAGTTATCTCTCTGCTGGAACTATTTTACAAGTCAAATTGACCGCCCGTGCTAAATTTAGGTTACTCGAAAATCAGTTAGCTTGTATTACTTGATTAACTTAGAATATAAAGTAACATAAATACAGGACAGTTAAAAATATATTTGTGTTTTTCTAATAAAATAAATGTGATTTTCTTCAATTTTATCAATAACAGCTATACTGAGACTTGGCCAGAAAAATGTTAAATATTAGATCACTACAGAGATATACAAAGATAAATAGAAAATAAGTAACCATCAAAACAATTATACAAAGAAGAAACTCAGATATTTTTGTACAGTTTGTCTTCTTTCTTTTCTTTAAATTTATAAAACTCAGCTTTTTATTATAGTAAATATTTATTATATGAGTCGTTCATTTCTAAAGTGAAACCTAATTATTATTAACAATTTTTCAGGAACCACGAAAAAACATATCTTCTATTCCAATTGTAATACCAAACCGATACAAAAAAAAAAATATATATATGAAATTCTTTACTTATGGAACATAATTCCGAAACTCACTGATTACTCCAGTAGTGATTAAAAAAACATTGAATAGGGTTCCTTTTCGGAATAAATAAATATTAAGGCCCGTTTTTTACCAAAAAAAGGTGGATCGAATGGAAAAAAAAATACACAATTTGACTATATATTTTTTTTTTTTTTTATAATAATGGTACAGTAAATTTATTTTTAATTTACATTTGAATAAAACTGTTAAAAAAGTTTTTCCTGATTTTTTATTTTAAGAATGATGAAGAAATGCAAGTTTCATTATATTCTTAAAAAGAATATATATATATACTTTATTATTTATTATTCTTATATATATATATATATATATATATATATATATATATATATATATATATATATATATATATATATATATATATATACCTGTTTCGATGAACTTATTTCACGATTTCTTTAGATAATTAGATTCGTTTGAAAAATAAAATTATTGCACTATCTAATTCATTCGTTGTTTTTACATGGGGATCGATATTTATCCTAATTTACATAAAAATCGATAGGAAATTTTCACCTTAAATAAAATATACGTTTATATATTTTTAATCGTTATTTATGAAAAAAAGTTTTTTATGGAAAAGGGTAGAGAGATCACCCCGGCATTTCACCAACAAATTACCGAGAAAAAGAAAATTATCGTTTTGAATATTTAAGTGAATCATCAGACATAAAAAAATCCAAACTAGTATTTCAGACTTACAGTTATGCAATGGCAATACAAATAATTGGGCTAATGATTTTCGATTGATCGAAACCAAACCACTAACGATATAAGAGTTCCGTTGCTCCCAAACCCTCTCCTTTTATAGGAGAAAGCGGGATGGAAAATCGATAATTGAATCGATCAGCGAGGGGTGAGTGCGTGGTGAATAGAATATGCACCTCCAGGCAAAACATGAGACTTCTATCTCCCTATAGTAGAGACAAATAGTCAGCCTACAATTGTCAAGATGTCCGACCATATTCTTCGAATTACAATAAATTAATAACAAAAATTCTAGTATAATTAGTCGAGATTACAATGGCAGGTTAGGGTAAGTTTTCAATTTAGTTTAGTAAACTAAAATAGCTACAAAAAAAACTAGCTTAAAAAATTGGGGAAAAAATATCTCAGTAAATATTTCATTTGGGTGATATTAAATATTCTATCTGCTTAGGATGAACAAAATCAATTATTTTAGATATATTTGCATTGCAAGTAATCAAATTGAATAAATCGGAAAAGGATTAAATTTCCTTCGAGGAAATCTTGTTTTCAATCTTTGAAGTCTTATACTTATCAGTTAAAACATGTTGAATATTAAAAAAAAAAAACTTTGTACATTCAAGTAGTGAGCAAATACATAAATTAGAAAAAAAAGTTAACGAATTTCACATTATATATAGACTCTTCATTCATCAAATGAGGTAAGAGAATGAATTGTTCTTGATTCAGTAAGTCGTGTCTCTAAGAAAAATAAGCAGTTTTCAATAATGAACCATTGCAATCGTCCAAAACATTTTTTAAAAAATTCAACCACCCCTAAAATTTGAAATTTTATGTTTCAAGATATCTAGAACTCGAAAATCGAATAAAAAATTTTTTGTCCGTCCACCGTCCGCGCATTTTATCCGAGACTACTGGACCGATTTTTTAAATCAAATTTGGAATTAGAATCAGAGGTCACTTCAGGATGAACCTCCTAAATCGATATTACTATCCCCCCTTTAATGCTTATTTAAAAGTTTACGAATTTTTCTAAAAAAAAAAAAGTTGCAATCAGATAATTTGGAGTAAAGATTTGATGTTCTATATATTTTTCATATGTTCTCCTGCAAAGGTTAAATCCTTTGTTTTGGTTTTTGATTTTTGAAAGTGTTACTGAAGCAATGCTGTTTTTCTTTGAAAATTACTAATGATGAAAAAAAAAAATATTTAGTCCTAATAATAGGAATCACCTTTATTTTATTTTCTTTATGTTATCAGAAAGGTAATATTACTTTATATCTACAATTGTTTGGAAATAATAAACCACAGTGTAATAATTTGGAGCGTTTTATTATGAGTTTCTCTCTAAGAATAATTATAATCAACTAAAAATATTAAGCAATTAATAAATAAAATAAAAATGGAAGATAAAGTGCTCGTTTGGGTGCCAGCCCACTGCGGCATTGCGGAAATGAAAAAACTGACCAAGCAGCCCATTTAGCAAGGAGTGAAGAAGAAACGGCGTGATAAGCTAAAGAAAGTTACCTTAGAAGACTGGCTACACCACGCAAAAAAAAAGACTACAAACAGAATGGAAGAAGGAATATGAAATGAAAGAATGCAAAATGAGAGAAATAAAACCTAATTGCGACAAATGGCTCACAAGCTACAGAAGTTCAAGGAGAGAAGAAGTTATGCTTTGCCGACTAAGGATAGGACACTGCCAGTTTACACATGGCTACCTTCTGAGAGGACTCGAAGCGCCCACGTGTGAAAAATGTAATAACGTTCCACAAACAGTGAAACACTTACTGGAAGAATGTCCTCAATTTGAAAGTTACAGGCAAAAAACAGGCTTAGCCAGAACATTAAAAGAAATCCTTCAAGATACTGAAGAAACAGTCAATACTTTGTTTGAATTTTTGAAGTTAATAGAATATTACAAAAGAATATAAATCATAGTAAAACGCCAATGACCCTTGAAATCACTTTGATTGAATTAATTTAAAGGAACGGTTATGGAAAATCAGAAACGGGTCACTTTCTGAAGTGAAATTTCAAAAAACATAAATATTGAACTAATGGGATCGAAAAAGAATCTTTTTTCTCTCCTTTATAACGCTAGATTAGTTCACAGATTACAAAGGTGTTAAGAAAAATCTCTTTTAGACCAAGAAAATTTTTTTATGTTAAACATTTTTTTGGCTTGATGTCTATAAGTTTTCTATAAAGCGATAATATAGGGCACAGAATCTGCTCTAAAAAAAGATTACACTTTCCCTACGATTAGCAAGAAGCCCAGTGACCGAAAGCCGAATAATCTTTGACTTGGTATCGGCCAGCAAAGGACATTCCTCCACAGATCCTTTTCGACCATCCAAGGACAGGAGGAAGACAGGACGTTACCATTGTGCCGCCCGCCCGATACGAAAACGAGTGTGTGGCGAATCCTCCAGAAAGGGAGAGAGTTCACTCTCTAGAAGCTGTTCCAGTGACAGTGATGCTGTTAGTCCTGTCACACGGTACTCGTTACAAACTGTTACGCTGTAATAGATACATAAATACAAAAAAAATAACGTGATATATGGTATATAAAATCTTGAGAAAATGTTTTCATATTTAAGAAATTTAAATGCAAGAATGTCTAAAAAAATAACAGAAACAAGAGCGGATCGAGAATTTAATTTTCTTGAGGGAAGGGGGGAGAAGCTTCTACCCAAAAGCTATTTTTAATAAATATAACGATAATTACTTAGTAAGAAAAAGAGAGGGTAAAGTAACTTCCTATATGAAATGGCGGTAATAGGATTAATGTTTGTGCGTTATCCGGCAACCCGAATCAAAGATAATTAGATAAAATAATTACAAATTCGGTGCCTGGTGAGCTTAAACTCTGACATTAATCCTCCACCCTCACCTTCTGGCCCGGGAGAACCCCGTATAACCTAAAAGGCGAGGAAGGGGAGGACACAAAAACAAACAATAAAAAAAAATTACGTATAATGCAGAGCACCGAAAGCTCCAAAACATATATGAGACTGTAAAAAGAAAGTATTTTTCTCACATTCAATAAAAAATAATTTTTATGTGATTCATAATATCCTATTAACAATTTTGTTTGTAACTTTATTTTCTCATTCACATCTGTAAGAAGTATTATTAACCAGCGAGTGTGATGTCGAGAAGTAGAAATTGGAACTGGTTGTTAGTATGAAATAGGTATAGGAATGCCCAGGGGCATCCTTTCCTGTCTTGATTTTAATATTTATAGTTAGTGGAGGAGATCCCTCATCCAGCTTCTTTTGAGTCTCCTATGGGTGTTAGTTCAGGCCATGCCTTGAATTGTTGAGTTGGTATGTCTATTTAAGTTATTGTGAAATCTTTTACAATGTGTTCGTATGTTGTGGGCAAGTGTTAGAATCTGTAAGTCTTTATGTAAAGTAATGTTAATGGCGTATAAGGGAGCTTTGGTTATAGTCCTGAAAGTTTTATTGAAAAATCTGTGGTTTAAATATTGGGTATTTTTGGCTGTCCTGTATATCTGAGAAGCGTAGATCAAAATGGGCTTAAGTAAGTGTATGTATTCAATTTCTGTCTAAGTTTCATTTCGAATGCCTTGAAAGGAGTGAATATAATAGTGAGACTAATAGTTAATTACTCGAACAGTAATATCTTTAGAGATAATTTTTTTATATTTATTCCATAAGACATGGTTATATTTAGTAGCTATCTATGCATTATAATTTAAAAAATAATAGAATATATTGTGGTTATTTATGTATTAATGTTAGACCATTCACAATAACGAATATGAACCAATAAAGAAAAAAAATACAGAGCTTAGATTTCGCCTTCTCCCCCCTTAAATCCACCAGTGAGCACAAGTAATCTAATTTAATTACAATGTACATGTTACCATGTATATATGCCATATTTTAATAAGTATTACAAGACAGTGATTGTACTCATTGTATACAGGGTGTTTCAGGGTTAAGTGGCCAAACTGAAAATATGAATTAAGAAAAAACAAGAATAAAAATTTCTATGAAGGTATGACCGCAAACGCCTTTTTTTTAGGTGATATTCACACTTAAAGATTTTCATTGTTATGAATTATTTACGTTATATTATTTGTTCCAACTACTTTATTAATTAAACGTAAACATTAAATTTATATTAAATGTTTTTCAAAGTGATTTACTTGAGTATAAAGACAGGGTCTGCATCTTTTTTCAACAGCCGCAGTGGCAGAACGGCACTGGATATGTGTTATTGTTTCACAAGATTCAATCATCCTTCTTCGTAAAGAATTAAGATGCTGGACTTGCATGTACTTTTTGTTTAATGTCACACAAACAAAAGAATCTATTGATGTCAGGTCTGGAGAGCGTGCAGGCCAAGCCACTGATCCTGCACGGCCCATCCATTGATTGCGATAGTTAACATTTAGCCATTGTCCTGGACCTCTTCCGTAATGTGCAGGACAACCATCTAATTGAAGCCACATGTCCCTTCTCAGTTGTAGTGGAATGTTTCAGGTTTTATTTATTTCATACTACGTAAATAATTCATAACGAAAATCTTTAGTTCTGAATATCTCCTAAACAAAGCGTTTACGGACATACCTTCAGAGAAATTTTTCTTTTTTTTTGTTTTGAGATCCTTAGTTCATTTTTGCAGTTTGGCCATCCTGAAAAACCCTGTTTATTTGTAGTTCACAAGAAATTATATCCAGGTCGAATCATACCGAGGTATCCACTACCATTACTTAGATTTGTATGTTTATAATGATACATATTTATTATGTGTGTTCTGAGTGGCATGAATATAATTTATAAAACTGTGTTTATATAGTAGTGAATAAAATTTATTCGAAGGTATAGTTCAGACAACCGATTTTTTCTTTCAAGTCTTGGTCTTCCAGCAAGAGTCTCGAAAGCCTTGCAACTTGCACAACAGAGTAAGTTCATTCTGAGCTTATATCGACATAGACATAGTTTTCTTTTTTTTTATCTTACTTCAGACCTGGGGCAAATGTCTATTTATTTATTTATTTTTTTATTATTTGAAGTGTTCTAATTCACAATTCAACAAGAAAAAACGTTTTTGAAGGAATCATAGTTTTGATACTAATACTACGAAAGGTTCAATGTAAATATTGAAACTAAATACTCAATAACGACCAAGTCTTAGTTTGACTTGACAGTGAAACGCAAGTCACGGATGTCAGTCTTCGTTTATAAAAATATACCAAACCAAGACCAAGACCGCTTTAGGCAAAACTATGCCGGGTGAGCTTAATTTTTCATGAAATGAAAAAAGAGTACTGTCTGGATATTTGTTGCTATTAAGAGCATTTGGTATTTGGAATATTGTGGTTTATAATATTGTCCGCTATAGAGAAGTGCCCGCTTAAAGATGTTTCACACGCCCCACATTAATTAATACTAAAGGACAATCAACTTAAGGTAAGTACTTATAGGCAATAAGAAGGGACTGATTGCCATTGTTATAAAGAGTCTCAGCTGTCTCTGAGGTGTTTGTAAGCCGGGCTACCATTGGCTGTCTCCTTATCGCTAATTGCCCAGGGTTCAATAGAATCTTTCTTTTCAAATGAAGTGTGCTAACTGCAAAACAATAGCCATCACAATAGTACTTTGATTTCTCTTCTGTTTCTCAACGGTCTATTTATGTATATCGATTTCCTTGATATTAACTTCTATGATTTTAAAGAAGTCCATAAATATCAACTTAAGCATGGAATTTTCTATCTCATTTTATTCTAATTTTCGTTTTTTTTTTCAACTGATTCTGTGATTTTTATCATTTTCTCGGTGTCAACGACCACGCTTGATTTTCATCAGCTAAAACTGATAATTTATTTTAATTTACGTATGTCTATTTTCTTATTCTAACATTTTCATTTAGATATTTTAAAATATTTATGAATCATTATAGAAAAAAACAAAACATGAACAACTACCATAATGACTATCAAACAATTTAGTAATTTGATATTTTAAATCTCTCTACCAGATAAAAAAGGGTTTTAATGACCTTGCAATATTTGTTTTTACATATAAAAAAAAAGGCTTCATGTTTCCAGAATTATTTCTCCCTTATTATGGTTAAAACTTTTCAATAAGAATAATTAAATTATATTATAATATATATTGGAAATAAAGTTCGATGTTTAATATAGATTTTCACGGAAATTTAAATATGTCCAAACTGTGGTTTCTTTCCGTTTATTTTATGTTGATAAAAAATAATACAATCTGAACTACAGAATACATATAAACTACAGTTATACAATTTGAGCAATGAATAGTACAATTAAACAACAGTTGTATAATTTGTAAAATGGGGATTGGTCCAAAAGCAGAGGGTTGGATGTTAAAAATAATAAATTTTTAATTTAGGTTTTGTATGAATATTTTCCATACACATAAAGTAACAAAAATTACTTTACATTAAAAATTACCGCATATGAGAGAAAGTGAAAAACAATTTGTCCTAAAATCGAAAACTTCCACTCGCATTTTAGGTATTTCATATAACATTCCATACTTTCGCGTACGTTCATGAATAAATATTGTCAAAGACTCGCTTTTCTTAGGCGCGTAGGAGGTTCTAGAAACGGCATTTGTGTGTATTTAACTTTTTCCTGGAGGATGCTAATGTGGAGTCATGGCCAAATAACTCTATTATTCTGTATATTTCCAGCATAGAATTTCAAATGTAAGATACAAATAAATATTATGAGAGCTGTTTATAGGGAATATAGTGGAGTCTCCAGCTATCTGGCATCATATATATTATAGCTATCCAGCTATATAACATCATCACCTCGAGATCTCTCATTGACTGCCTCTTGTCTTCCTAGCAGCTAGTTCTTCCTTCTTGGCAGTTCTTTCAAGCAACTCCAGCTGCCTTCACCAATGGACAACTATCTCCAAGGAAGTCTCTCCAACCGACCGTCTCAACTAGAATCTCTTAGTCCGAAAGCCCGTGAGAAAAAGAAACAACATTATTTGATGAAAACTTTAAAAACTTTTTTTTTATTAATATTTATAACATATATATTAAAAAAGTGAGAGTCTGCCAGTCGTTCTTGCTACTTTATAAAGTGGGCCGCTTTGATTTAAAAGATTATAACAAGAAAACGAAAATTCATTCCGAAAAATGTGAAAAAGATTTAATTTTTACAGCCAAAAAAGCCAGATTTTTTTCGACCTTTTTTTGTTGTTTTGCCTTTACTCCTAGAGTGCTACCAATGGGTAGTTTCCTCACAAGCATTTTCATGTGATTAATATTATTACCTTGTGCACATTACTCGATGTATTTTAATTTATACAGCGAAAATCTCATGAATAAAAAAAAAAAAAAAAACCCCTTTAACACCTAAATGGAGCGCAATGATAAAAAACCCTATACTACTTGGTGACGCGGAATTTGATGCTCAAAACTTTTTATTGTATGAATCTGTTCTCTTATACAACTCATTTTCCAAGCTGCAGCGCCATTGATATTAATTTGTATCAGTTGTTGAATTTGGTAAAAATCCAGTTGGCAGTGGATTATTACTAGTATTAGGTTTAGGTACTTATTCGACACACAATTAAATGTTATTTAATTAATCAATCTTAATTAATTAATTAATACTAGTACTTAATTAATAATTTAATTAAGTAATCTTAACGAGTACGTTTTCCCTTCGTTGCATCGTTTAGGAGTTAAAGGTGAAAAAACAAAAAAAGATCGACCAAATATGGCTTTTCTCTCCAAAAATATGTCTCAATCCATATGTACAAGTGAAAAAAAATAAAGACTTTTTCCACATTTTTTTCCATGAATATTCCGTTTCGATCCTCAAGTTACTGGTCTAAATCAGTCATATTTTTATAGGTCTTTTTAAATCAGTCATATTTTTTTACAGATAGCAAGATCCGACTGGGAGGTTCTCATCGTTTTAATATAAATGTTATAAACATTAAAATAAATGCTTTTAAAGTTTTCATCAAATAATGTCGATTTTTCTCACGGAGAACTATCTCTCGAGCTGCCTTGTTCTCATCCAAAAATATTTGCATTTCAATTTCTTTCCCTTTTCTTTTTCTGACTATTTTATTGGTTGTGGTTTTGTAGTGGGGTAGGGTAGAATCTTCCACAAGCAATTAAATAGGTGAAATTTTATCTTTATTATCCCCTAAGCAGATTTCTGGCCAAAAACTTTATCTGAACACCGAGATTCATCAGATAAGGGCAGGTACTAATATTCTCCATCTTACCTGGAAATTGTTGGCACACTTTTTTTTTTTTCAATTTTATTATTTTATATAGTAAATTAGGGATAAAATACTTCATTTTTTAAAAAATTAATATTGAGTCAATGCAAAAGGGAATTAAAATATTGTGGTTTTCAGTTCATCAATTGACATAAATTATAGTCCTTTAAAATATATATATGATGCCTAAGAAATCAACCCTAAACACTAGAGATCCTATTGATCCTATCGGACGACCTACTTATGATGGGCTTATTTCTAGAAAATTGCCCCCGACGATGACACCCCAGAACGGCGACTTGATCCCCTGGGGTCTCCAATCCCGATGACAGCCATCCTACGTGACCACTGCGAGAGTGGGTGCCTCAGGATCTGGGGCAACCGCTCATTGTTATCTCTCTAGTTCCATTATCGGGAACGAGGGGCACGTCCTCCACTTCTTGTATTGTCCGGTGTCCTCAGGAGACACTCCTTACAACTCAAGGTCTACGGGCTACTCAAAGAGCGGTTGTCCAATCGTCGTACTCCGGGAGAAAAGGCTTTCCACTTCTTCTGGAAGATATCTCTTGAAAATGAAACTTGGATTCAAGGAAACTATCTTTATATGTAATATTAACATATAGCTCAAAAAGAGGCATACAATAATCAGAATAAAAATGAAAAAAATCAAACTTTAAAGTACTGAGTCACTAACATATTGGTGAACATTTATCCTGGCAATGTTTCGCCAATTTAGGTATTATCATGACAGAAAAAAACAAGACCACATATATGCAGAAAGAAAAATAAATAAAAAATATTATCAGCGTCGTTTCACAAAGCCATCCAAATACATACTGAAGGTTGCATTGACATAATAAGATTTTATTAACCAGCTGATTAGAAGAGATGAGAGAAAATACGTATACCTAAAAATCAAAAATATAATAACATAAAAATGTGTACAATAGCGTTGTACTTTTATCTTTTTGCTTTATTTTCGACTTTTTGGTATAAGTAATATTTTTTTATTATTCCTCCTTTCTAATCAGCTGTTTAATACAGACTTCCTCTACAGCGTTTATGCAACCTTAGTATGTATTTGGATGGCTTGGTGAGATGTAGGATATAATTTATTTTTCATTTTTTTTTCTTCTCCTGTAAGCATGTATGTGATTTAGTTTATCTGTTCTGATGATTTTGTATTGGCGAGACGTTGGTCACTCTTTTCACTATGTAATAAAATACTATATTAATAATCAATTAAAAAAGTTAAATCGGACAGATATTTAAAGCTCTGTATTTATTTAAAAAATAAGCTAGATAATTTCAGAACAAAATGCTATAAAGATGAAGCTGAAAATGGTAATCTATAAAGGTATTAAAATACTTACACTTCTCCTAGAGATCTATTATTTTAAAACATCACGGATAACAATCTGAAGAATATTAAAACATATTAATGATAAGAAATACTTCTATCAAAGCAATTAAAATCCATAATACATATCAGGTCATGGAAAAATAAATAAAAGGTTTGCAGTAGCAATTATTGTAATAATTTATGCTGAAAATAAGGGTACTTTAAAGTGACATAACAACTTTATACAACTTGAGATAAATCTCAACTCTCTACTAATAAACCTCAACTTAATTAATATAGACTTTATTTTAAACGTAAATTTTAGTGAGAAACATTAAGTTTGTCACTGATAAATACTTTTCAATTCCTATGAGGAAGATCTGGGTGAAAAACATAATTTCGTCACCACTTTACGTGAAAATATTTGAAAAATGATCATTTTTAATTTTTATAAATAAAATGTATTTTTAGACAACTATATTTATTACAATATATCCCATATCACGGAAAAACAAGAAATAAGAGCTTTCCAACAGTTAATTGTAATCATTTATGCTGAAAATACGGGTACTTTTAGGTGGTTGAACATAAAATCACATCATTCTTTTTATACAACTTGAGATTAATCTCAACCTTCTATAAATAAACCTCAACTAAATTAATATAGAATTAAATATTGTTAAACGGATAAATTTTAGAAAAGTGTGGGGTTTCTGTAGTACAGTTGGAAAGTGAAAAAAAAAATCGAAAATAATTTTTGATTTTTTTTTTTAAACAAAACTTAGCTTAGTTTATCCGCTCAAATTTCCTCTTTAAAATGTTTTAAAAATAACAAACTCTAATTTTATTTTAAGTAAATACTGTCTAGTTAATTGAGGAACAATTGTTAATAACTTAAATTAAATATATTTTTATATATCACTACTTATTCAATCAACAACTGACAAAAAAAATTTAAAAATTTCTTACTTTTTTGCCGAACATCGGACCAATGTTTATATAAACATGTTTGTAGCTCTTAAATATTTTCTTCTACTTACAGGACACATTGTATATTACTTATTTAAAAAATAGAGTGCTCTCGATCAATCTCCGCTGGCTTTAGTACCAATGATGAGGTTGAGAGAGTAGCGCAGGGTTCTCCTGGAGTTCCCTCGCCTGATTGTATATGCATGTGTTTTTTACTTAGATTTAATTTTCTTATTTTTTAGGTTATTTATTTTATTATTTATTGTATACACTTTTGATTATTATTTTGCTTCTATTTATTTTATATTTTTTGTACATATAGTATGAATTTTAATATAGTAATACTCAATAAGTAAATTTAAAAAAATATAGAAAATGTTAAAAAAATGATATTTGGAAAAAGAAAATCCATATTTAAAGAATAACTTAAAACTTATAAAATTATCGATATTTATTATCATAAATACTACTTATAGGACTCCCTGTATAAATATTATGGCTGTCAGATCGAAAACTCGATTCAATGCTAATCCTGTTCCCATTCTTTCAAACATTAAAAACATCAAGGCCAGAAATATCGATATTGTGATATATTTTTTTAGATGTATCAAATTACTATTTCGATATATTTGAATGATATCGATATTTTATAGTTTTCTCAGGATTTTTCAACAGTATCTAATTTTTTTTCACAGTTACTCTGCTCTTTATCAGAATATTATTGAAATAAGAACCTCTTCCCTCGATCCTAGAAGACGAATATTTCATTTACCCATACGACAGACAAAATGTCAGAGAAAATAAAAGACCTATATATCCTGACCGCAGTATCCAATCCTGGGAGCGCATTGCCCGCAGGAGCCCCTGGCAAATAAAGGATAACGGATAGCAGAGCTGCAAGGAAATATCTCAAGGACTCCGCTCCTGCGAGGCGTGGTCCAGTTTCTTTTCTTTTTTTCGAATTATCTTTAATCTCTGTTATTTAGGGGAACCATTTCTGTAACCAAAAAAAAGAAAAGGAAGTTAATCTAGCCAGTAGGCAGCTATATTTATAATTTTTAAAATTAAACGAAATGAAAAATATACATTTATTGAATTATAAACACTACTCTATCATCGAAAATATTTTTTCTTATATTTAAAATATAGACACCTAATTTTTAATACAACCAACTCTTATTATTACTGTGATACTTTAATTGTAAAAAATACCATAGATATTTTGGTGATAACAAAATAATATATCTTAACACTTTTTCAACAAATTTTAGGAAATAAAATTTTTTTTTTCCTTTTTATAGGAAATTGATTAATACCAGTGATATGGCTGAGCGAGAGGCACTCGGATCTTCTAGAGTCCTGTTTTTCCTTCCATGAGTGGAGAAAAAGGCTTACTTTTGATTGAATGAATTTTGTAAATATCAAATACAAAAATGTTCGTATTTAAGTTGTTAATTTGATTAGTTTATATATATTTATTTTATTATTATTATTTTACTGTTGTTCTATTTAATTTATTTTTATTTATTGTACATATGATGTGAATAAACTCCTTTATCACTATTTATTAATGTTCTTAGTTGTGAGAGAATGCAAAAAAAAAAATATATATTCATTAAAGAAATTTTATTCTAAAAAAAAAAGAACACTAGATTATATATGAAATTGATTATTTACATATAAAAATGTATTTTACAACATTATCATCATTAAAATATCTATACAATTAAGTTTTAAAAATATTATAATGCTGGTATAAGAAATAATATTTATAATCAATCAGAGAAGTTAAAACAGCCAAAGTTTAATTTATTGTACCTTATTTTTTCTTTTAATGATAAAACTAATAATTTTTTAGTTGAAATTAAAATAAAATGGAATAATTAATATCAAATTGATTAATACAAAATTTTTCTTTAAACAGAATTTTACTGAAATAAATTAAAACAGTCGTTACTTCGGATTAGTTTTCAATACTTCATGTGAATTTAAATTTCATTCATGTTTTTTTACAAAATTAATATTTTCTCAGAGACAATGACTAGATTTGTAAGGCAAAAACTCTTGAATAAAAGTTTAAACATAATTCTTCCTCGGAGTTTCAGGATCCACTTTGAAGACATGCAGAATCCCAATGATTTTAAGAGACTATAGAAATATACTGAATATTTTAAATATTTAAATAATATATTGTAACCTAAAAAATAAAAATAAAGGCAACAACGAATAAGTTTTATTTCATTTTTACAAGGATACTAAATGGATATAAACTATCGAACTTTTTATTTTTTATGAAAAGGAAATATAAATTTTTTTTTACTAATATCATATTTTTATTAATGAATTATCATAATCATTGGACGGAATATAGCAGAAGGAAAGCAATCTTTTAGCAAACTCAATTTTTTTTTTTAAATAACATTATTTTATTCAATCCAAAATATTACTGTTATATGAATATATTAAACAAAACTTAACTTTATTAAGGTTCAATAACTAAAAAATAAAAAATCCTAATTTCAATATTTTATTTTATATTTTAATCTTCTATTAAAGATAACAGATACAAAAGATGTTTCTTTACTAATGAAAATAGTAAGGACTTAATACAATTCAAAACCACCTCTTACTCAGTTTCGTATATCATTTGGATTAGTCAGCCGTACGAATAATACATCTTTTGAGTTATTGTATTGAGATTTTTCTGTTTTGCAAGCAATTAACGTGGAGGCTTACGGTTTTTATAAAATGAATCAGCTGATTTTTTACGAAATTATAGCCCTAAATGGATAAATAAACAAACTTCTATACAGTAACTTAAGTCATTGTTGATTGGTTTCCGTGTTTTGAGTAACATTGAATTTTCTCTTCTTCAAACAATTTAAATGGAAGCATATGATTTGGTCTAAGGAAAATCATTTTTATTATTCTGTAATATTATAGTGATTAATGAACATCTTTGGAGTATGTTAAGTCAATGTGGATTAAATTTTCGTCTGGCATATGCTATCCAAATAATGTAACTTTTTAATTAATAGAGTTTTTTTTTTAGGATATTTAGCTTAATGTTTTCATTACTCTATAAACAGCTTTGCCAAATATATTTTATAGTAATGATTGTTATAGCTTCTAAACAATCAAGAGACTAAATAAACAATTTAGCTTCGACAGACAAAGCATTTAGGACAAATCCGAACATATTCGTGGAGCCATTGCCTGTTGAGAAATCAGGAGGAAGCCCCTCGATGGCAGCGACCCGAGACGAAGAAACTGAAAGGATTTGGGTCAGAGGTCAGCCCTAACAGGATCAGCCGGCCTCTCAGGAGCTGCTTCTTCCTGCCCAGCCTCTCGGGAGGAGCGTTCTCATTGGACGAGCGAGGTTAAGGACATGTGTCCTCAACTGATTACATTATCAATACCACATACGTCAGAGGACCGGATAATGAAAAGGAGGTTGCCTAGCAACAGGAGCCTCGAGTATAAGTTATAAATTAAATAATGGCGGCAAGGACGATGCAAATGCCTGGTTGATAACCTTGCCTTCGGCCCTCCAGCAACAGGAAACCTGCACTCATTATACTACATGATGGGGAATTATATTATCTCCAATTATCGCAGGGTAGTTTTATTTTTAAATGAGTAGCATTTCATAATGATTTCGACCTCTTTATTCTTACAATATTTGAAAAGTATTGAAATATCAAAGATTTTTTAATATTTTATTCATTGATATTAAAATTGGATAGAAAAACGTTATCCTGTTCCTCTTCCTCCTCCACCCAAAAAAAAAAAAAAATAAAAATAAGAAAAGCTGCTTCATTGGTGAGCACATAACAATGAGAATATTTTTATATACAAAACCTGGAAAATATTGATATAATTATTTTTTTTTAAATATCCTATGTCTTCACTGGCTTTAGTACCAGCGAATGGCTTGAGAGAGTAGCGCAGAGATCTCCTGGAGTCCTGCTTTTCCCTTTATAGTTGAAGCGATAAATCGGCGTCAGAGTTCTCTCGCCTGATTGTAATTAGTGTATATAGGAATGTATAAGTTTTTTTTGTTTTTTTAATTTACTTATCTTTAAGTTATTTTATTTTATTTATTGTATATACTTTCTGATTATCATTTAGTTATTATGCTTCTGTTTATTTATTTATATTTTTTTTTGTACATTTTGTGTGAATTTTATCTAACCTCCATATAATCAATACCCAAGTGACAGAATGTTATATTATCCACAAAATAAATACTAAAAAAAGGGCAGGTTACGGACCGGGGTGGTACCATAAAAATCACCGATGATTATTTTGGTGATAGGTACAACATCGAAAAATATTAGATACGTGTCTCAGGTTTTTGTCTACCGTGGATTTCTATATTATAATAAAGCAATCGATTTAGTGTCTGTTTAAAATAAGAACAAATATAATTGGTCGTGTGGTTTACTAAAGCATTCATAACTTCTCAATATTTCCTTAATTTTAACATTCCTGCAATCGTGGAATGATTAACTTAATTTTTGATCTTCCAAACCATATCTTCTATATATTGGACATTTTTATTCCACCAAAAAAGTTTCATTTAACGGGCGACCCCGCGTCCGTAAAATCCACTTGCTAGTTATGCTAGTTTTTTAAAAATTAATTTCTTCTCATTTTGAAAATGTGAATTTCATTCAGATTCGATTTTTCTTTCATTTTTCTTTAGTTATTAATAATAATTTAATTTTAAATAATTAACCACAACCAACTATACGCCAACACGTACTCTCTACACCTGATTTCATATTAAACTACATAGACAATACAACAGATTTATAAATGATATGGCCACGGCTGATATGGCTATCAGACTGAAAAAAGAGCTGGATGAGAGATCTCTCTCTCTCGAATCAATAACCAGTAAGAGGTGCTGCTGGGTGCTATCATCTCTCATGCCTATAATGCCAATCATTTGATTTAACAGAACAAATCTGCTGATTATCACTACCATGACAGGTGCGGATAAATATTTGGAGAGAGAAAAATAAATAATAATAAATGTCAGTAATTTTATAGGTATAGGTTTACTTATACCTATAAAATTTATTCATGTGGAATCTAAATTTAAGACGAGTGAACCTTTCTGGCACTGCCAACCTAATATACAATACCAGCGAAGGAAAACTCGTTTCGAAGGTCGTACCTTTGTCTTGGTTACGAAATGAAGAAAAACCAGACAAGGTTAACGGGGTGAGATGAAAAATAATAAAAAAATGTCGGAAAATAAAAGTCAGCAAGAAGTGAAAGTTGTTCAGCAGAGGTAACGCCCTCAACTGACCGTTATTCCTTCGGCAAGTTGCCTCATAGATAATTATCCCCAATCACCCGAAATTAAACGTAATATTTCGAATAGATCACAGAATATCTACACCACAACCTGCGGCCTCCGTGAGCTACCTGCGGCCCAGGAGGCCGCATGCGGTGTTCAATAATTTAATGCTAGAATTAAATAATATTTAACAAGGAGATACAATTAGAACTGCTACAGTTCTAAGTGAAACTCCTTGCTGAACACACCTCTCTGAAGAAAACCTGCAAAGTCTGGTCGAAACGTTGGCTTTTAATAAAATAGTTTTGCCAGAATTTAGTCTATTTATAACCACCCCGGACCATCTCCTTCCTTAATTAATATTTAATTGTTTATGGGTGATAAATATTAGGAAGCAGTCTTTTTTTTAAAAAATTAATTTTTTATTTATGCCAACGTTTCAACCCAAACATGAGGACCATCTTCAGGGCTGAATTTTAAAAAAAAATACAATCAGAGATATAATATTATACAACCTATAATGGTAAATAATAAACTATAGTGATTGATGGTACATGAATCTTAACTAATAACTAATAATAATATTCATATTAAAAACGAAATGTGTAAATACAAACTAAAAATTAAAAATAGTGTATGTAATCCATTTATACAAATTTGTAATATTTTCTCTTACTAACCGTGGTTTGAGCACTGAAGGTGTTCAAGTAATGATTTGGTAGTTAAACATAGTCAGAGGGTAAGGGAAGTAACATTTATGTTTGGAGAACGTAAATAATTTGCTGACTAAATATTTCAGATGTGTGAAATATTTGCGTTGTTTCTTATGTTTACAGAATTGTGACTATTGGCTAGTAATGAAATGAACATAACAAGAGGTGCCAATCAATATAATTCATTTTTAATATGTGTATTGTAATATAAGTTAAGATTCATGTACCATCAATCACTATAGTTTATTATTTACCATTAACGGTTTTATAATATTATATCTCTGATTGTATTTTTAAAAAAAAATTCAGCCATAAAGATGACCCACATGTTTGGGCTGAAATGTTGGCATGAATAAAAAATCTTTAAAAAAAGAAAAAAAAAGACTATATTTATTTTTTTTAAACAGATCTGAATATTTATCACCCATGATATGTAGAACAGTCGGCTAACTTCCTTTAATCATTTAATTGTTTAGTTTATGAAAATTTAAATAATTCACGTCTCATAAAATAAGTCTCATTTTTTAAAAGCCAAACTCTGGATGATGATTTTAGACAATATTTTCAACAACAACGTTCATTTGAAACATGAGAAATTCATTTGATTTCGAACAAAAAACGAGTTAAGACCAATTTTGTGTTGTTTTTTTTTAATGTGGTCACGTTTTTATTGAATAACAAGGGATTTGCTCAAAATTTGTTCAAGATAATTAAATTATAACTACACCATCGTAAAATAGAAAAAAAAGTTTGATAAAACACTGATCCTGCTTACTATACGTCGATTTTTTTTTTTTTTTTTTTACCGGCTTTTGACTTCCGCCATTTGTTAATAAATCCCACGAACGTGATTTAAACTCGTAGCATAAAATTTTTTCAGCGCCATAACTCGCGCGAACACCGCGGCCTCTCGAATGTCTTATGGATAAAAATACTTATTTTATGTGATAATTCTTATTGATTTAAATTACGTCTGTAAAAACAATTGATAGCAAGAAAAATTTCCATTTTCTAACATATAAAAGTAAAAGGACACTGGTCCATTACAGTTGATGCGTTGAATCTTTCTTGAGCAGATTGCATCTGCAAATATTCACTAATGCCTCGATCATCAGGAGCCGGAGAAAGGATCCCGTAATCCTCCGCAGGACGATTGTTTTTTAGAAAATGGCAGCGCTAGGATTCTATTGCTTAAGACCCTGCGGTTATGACATTACGTTGCGACAGTAACAACCTTTCAGGTTAATATACATCGTTTGGGATAAGAGAAACATCTTTGATTTTTATGATCATGTCTCCTGAGAATAATAAAAATATAATAATTGAATTAGATAATATTACAGAGACATCGTAGTGTCTGAGCGCATTAACGTAAGTATAACATTCTCGAGTCTAGCAATGCCAATTCTGATCTGGGCAGTTTGAAATTTATTTCGTGGAAGATCCACGGTATGAATATCGCTATTATCATATTGGTTAGAATTGTTTTATGTACCTCTACAACTATCATATGTCAGGAATAACAAGTAGAGGTTTAATGAAAAAAAAAAAGACAGCAATACAAACACACTTAATTAAAGAAAAAATAAATACAATTATTAATTGCGGCATGTAAAAATTAAACTATTATATTATTTAAAAAAACAGGTGTAAAATAAAACACTTAATGATGAATCTTTAGTAAAAACAAAAACAAAAAAAAAATCAATGAAATAAATAGTGTTGCCCAAAATCGGTCTTGGTCTTACACTTTGCAAGACCAAGACCACGGCCGCCTAACTGTTGCAAGACCAAGACCAGGACTGGTAAAAAAAAAATCGACTTTTTGAATAAAAATTACTAATACTTGACAATCTAATTTACTATATGTAAATAATTGGTATAACCAATATACTTTTTCATTTAACTCCTCTAATTTTTCATTCGGGCTTAGTTGGTTCCTCCTATCTAAAAAATGACAGTAATATCTCTATAATAATAAGCTAATAAGTAACTGCAAGACCGTTGCGAGACTCTTGCGCAAGACCAAGACCCAGACCAAGACTGAGTTTGCAAGACCAATACTCGTCTCAGTCTTGCATTTGGAAAACACTAGAAATAAATAGTCAGTGTATTGTTATTTATTTTTTCACTAAGTATATGAGAGATTAAAGAGTTTTCCCAGTCGATTTACGACGGCCAAAAGGTATTATTCTGAAAGTTTAAGCAAACTACTTCTTTGAAATTTGTAGATCTGTTAAGCAGAAAGTAAAAATAATATGTTTTCTTCTTAATTTCTAGAGAAGTTTAAAAAGATTTTTTCTTCATAGATTTTGCATTATGGTAAATGTCTGCAGATGTGATTTCATCAATTTTGACATTAGCTATGCACGTGTAATAATTATTATTGTGAAGTTATTAATGAAGTTTTGTAAATGGAGTTACATTGTTATATAATAAAAATATTAACTTCTTATTTTTGCTAGCATCGAAAAAATATTAGCTGTTTAGATTACTAGTTGGTAGTAATTCACAGAAAATTTTGTTTAGTGAAGAAATAGCAAAACAATATGGACATAAGCAGATCTTATGTATTATGCAAGGAAGGAGTTAATATATTTTCCTTGGTCGATTACAATATTCCATTTAACATAATAGACCAATTTTTAGTACAAATTGCTTTGCTAGGACCTATTTTTAAACGCTGACTGGAACGATAATAAAAGTAATAAAGACAAAATAAAGCCCTAATTATTAAAATCTAAATTATTAAAAAAAATAAAATGTAAGAACAGACAAATGCCTTTAAGATATAATAAAGTTAATATATCAGCCAGGAAAAAAAGTTTGGTAGACTATTCTACTTCTAAATGCTATCTCATTAAAGAGGAAGACATTATTAAGTATACCAAAACTAATGGACTGTATCTTGATTAATAATTTTTCCAATTGTTACCGATTTGTTTTTTGTTTTGTAGGTAATTTAGTAATCTTTCTAATTATCATGGATACATGGATTATCATGGATACAATAAAATAAAATGCATAATTTTTGAGTTATTCGCAAATAAAATTTCTTCTCCTTCATAACTTTTTTCCCAGAAATTGCGGGTGGATAGGACTATTTTTCACATGTGGAGGAGAAGAATATCTTCAAAATGAGTGACCAATCATTGGATTTGATGAAGAATTGATGAAATTATAGCATACCGACAAGAAACACCTTTTAGAAATAATATATAGCATTAAGTTTGTAGAAATTTCGAGCGTTCGTAAGCATTCCGTCCTCAATATTTCTTGATAGAACAAACTCAAAATATGTGACCTTTTAGACTGTCGATGTCTCTGTGTTAAGATACTGGCATAGTTTAACTTAACCAAAACTAAATTAGAGTGGCAATAATAAATTCCTTTTCATGTTCTTGCCCAAAATGCCAAACTAAAACCCAGTTTAATTAGAATTTAGAACGGAGATAAACAAATACCGTTAGTTTAAGTGGTAGCAGTAGTTTCTGAATGTTAAATAAGCTTGAATAAATATATAATAAATATTTTCTATCATCAGGTTATTTCTATAAAAACAAGTTATAACTAGCATCCAATTCCAATAATTTATATTGTAATAAATATCGAAAATTACAAAGTTATTATATCCAATAATACTTCTATTTTTTTTTAAATATTGAAAGAGTTTTCATTGCCTATACATACAATAATTAATTATATTACGGAGTTGAATAAAAAATGAGTTAAATTAAACAATTCAATTTCCAAAACGAAAATTTATGGAAAATATTTTTACCCACATTTGGGCAGAATTTTAAATAAAATATTTTAAAATACAAAACAAAATACATTTTTTTTATTTGACATTTTAAGAAGCAAAATATAAAATTAATTGTTTGTAACTGTGTTTTCTTTTTAAAATAAAAAAAAAAGTATTTTATTTCGTATACAAAAAATAAATTACCAAATAGAGTAGGTTCCCTCTATTCAAGGCAGATACTTTACCAGAAAGTATTTTGTGTTTTGTTTTTGTAATTAAAATACATTTTCTGAAAATAATTTGTACTTAAAATACACTGTACTTAAAAAACACAAAATACTGGTATTTTAAAATACTTTTTTTCCCAGGTCTACCTACCTTGAAACAAGGTTTGACTTATAATTGAAGCACCTTGGTACGGGACAAACAAAGACCTACATACTGATTTCTGCCAACAGTTGATCAACAAATAAGGGCTCTTTAATAATAAGAGATACGGTTCCTGCTAACAAGCTCATTATTATGAGGAGCAGACTAAAAAGAAGCTGGATGAGAGACCTGCTTCGTTAAAAACCGTGAAAATAAATTGAAGCAAGAGAAGAGGTACTGCTGGGTGTTATCCACGTGCCTAATATGTCATTTCCATTATTTTCATCAGGCAATCTGCTAACTGTTGACCAGTTTGTCGACAGGTGCAGATAAAAAAAAAAAAAATGAAACGTTACTTAATGACTTTTAGTAATAAACCATATATATAATTATTATTAAATCTTTTTATATTTTCATCTTCCATTAGGTTAATAATTTTTCTATTTAAAAAATAATATTTTTATTTTGGCCATTTTATTATTATTATGAATTAACTCTGTTTAAAATTGAACGATGACAATCACATCACTTCTATCTTCGAACGTTGTAAATGCACGGAAATTATTAAAAACTATAAATGCAATAAAAGATTCAGAATGCTGTTTTAATATTAATAAAGTCTAATTTTAAAGCTGTTATTATTTCACGGTTTAAAATTATAAAATGGCCACATGTCAAAATGAAACGAAAGACTTTAAACAAACGACTGAAAATATTATACTCCCTTTTTTCCAAATCGAAATTGAAAATCAGACAAAAATTAAATACCTACACTTACCTACTCAAACCCATATACGTCATATGGGTAAATTTGTGACATATGCCTCACAAATTTACGTTTCTGCAAAAAAGACGCACTTGCAAAAACTACAATCATTGCAATCCAAAATTTTAAGACTAATAACAGGCAGCTCTCTCGTACGTAAACAACAAAACTTAACATACCAACTTACAGCAACCTACTATCGACCAACACATACGTACTCTCTACTCCCGATTTCATCTTAAACTACATGGACATCACAACGGACTTATCAACGACATGGCCACAGTTGACATGCTCATCAGGAGACGACTAAAGAGGAGTTGGATGAGAGATTTCCTTTCCTAAATTATGAAGTAGACCAAGACTAGGAAGAGGTATTGCTGGGTACTAATCTTCCTCAGGCCTTAAATGACAATTTTCTTTACAATGAGATCACATCTGCTTATTGTCAAGATTATGACAGGTGTGGATAGAAGTATTAAAAGAGAAAAAAATTATAATATAATGTCATGGGTTTGCTTTTCCCCAGAGAGTGGTAATATGAAAGGTGGTAGCTAATAGAAAATAGTGGAGATGATCAAAGGATAGCACTTGTTTCCAGCACTATAAGAAACACGAGGACCTATTTAATCACACCTTCAAACTATTCTTGAGGTACAAACTCAATCTTTCTAGAGAACAGTCGTTCCAAAAGTGTCACAAAGAAGAAATGGCGACTGAAAAGATCTTTAAATCTTAATAACATTTATAATTAAACAAAACTAGTCAACTCTGAAGGTCGACGGACTGTTATATCGTTGAATAAGAATAATTCGGTTTTTCTCACTGCGATAACCTTCACGGTTTAGACACAATTGTGGGAAAAACAGAAAACCTCGGATCCGTTTGTTATACGTCTTTCGATTTTGTGGGAATCGGTTGTTTGTGTACGTTTATTCAAAAATAATGATATAAGATAAACTACAAAAGTTTATTAGGTAGGTATTGCTTTAAAAAGTCGCATAGTTGCAAAACAAGACGTTTAAACTATCCGTTTTTCCACGTTATAATTTATAGAGTTATTTCAACTACAGCCGAGAAACCTCTGAAAAATTCCAGTCTTTAAAAAAAAAAAAAATGATGCAGCACCTAATAAAATGTATAAAAATGCTACAGTAATTAATAAAAACGGATATTTTTTATTTTCTTGAATTTTTTGTTGTTGGAATTATTAGAAATTTGTATGAAATTCTATCTATGTTTTCCTGAATAAACGAACGTTATCCCAAACGAGCTTTAAGTTTTCAAATATTCTTCTGCAGCTGTCGACAAACTGTTGACAATCAGCAGATGGGCTAATACAAATGGTGAAAATGGCAGGCATGGGGAACGATAGCACCAGACAGTACTTCCTCTACGGATAGATTCTATTACTGTGGTTAGTTAAGGAAGGAGGTCTCTCCTCCAGCGCCTTTTTTAGACTGATGGACACGTCAGCTAAGGCGATATTTTTTATTAGTCTTTTAGTATGTCCGTGTAAGTAGAAAATCGTTTGTAAAAAGTCCGTACGTTTCGGTCAACCACGTACCAAGGTTTGAAAGTTTAAAGTTTTTTTTTTATGATAACACACGTTTCAAAGCCCATAGTAAGACTGTAAACCGGAAAGTAAAGTATAACAGGGATTTTCTCTCCTCCAATACTAAGCAATATTATAAGTAAATTTTGGTTAATTAAACAGGCTGAATTATAACACTCAATTATCTTTTATGCCATAGTTTTAAACAATTTTTGGTTTTATTTTTCAATTTACAGATAAAAAGGCCAAACAATTTTTTTTTTTGTAAATTTAGACACCAATCTATAATGATTGATAAAAAATTATATAAAGAACAAACTCCATAAAATGGATTAAACGAGCATTGTAAAGGTATGTGGAAAAATTTGCGGATTCCTGTATATATATATAAATATATATATATATACTTCGTTATATACACTAATAAAAAATATTAAACATAAACTCCAATTTATTTTATCATCATCATAATAGTACATAATGTCTTGAAAACCCGAACGTGTAAATTGCAAGACTTGTTAGGGTTACAAAAGATTATATTTTAAGTGATATGAAAATTGCACAACATAACAAAAATATATGTTTCATCAGTTAAATATAAACATATCTAAAAAAAAAAAAATATATTTCTGAAAATAATCATACAATGTACTTTAAGTCTCTGATTTTGTTGCTAAAGAAAACGCCAGATATTCCAAATTTCTTAAAAGTACCAAGCTTCGGTAGTCGACGTTGAATTCAGTCGTACAATACGAATTTGACAATACCACACGAAGCAATTACAGTAATATGTACTGAGAAACAGAGCCATTTTCATTCCATCTTTCGTCCGTTAACTTTAACTATTTTTTTCCTGTTCGGATTAGCAGGGGTTTCGGATTAAAAGTAATTCAGATTATCGAGACCCTGCTGTAGACTTTAATTTTAATTTTTTCTTTCACAAAGTTCCAAAAAAAAAAAAAAATATAAGTGGTATATTCCCTTCGTTAATAAACCGAACGATTATAGCTTTGACTTCAATAATAATAATAATAACATAAATATCAATTTAGATTGTGAGACCTCATACTAGACTGAAACGACAAGAAACCGCTCGACGTTTCCGATTACTTCAGCACTTACTAGATAAACGCTCTAAACTTCCAATTAATTACAAAAGACTCATATACATGACTGTAATAAGGCCTATTTGGACTTACGGAGTTGAGATATAGGACTCCACTAAACCATCGAATTCCCCTCGTATCCAATCCTTACAATCCAAAATCCTTCGTAAAATCCTCAATGATCGCTACTTTGTTACAAAGCCATCCATAATGACCTTAATGTTTCATATGTTTCAGACCTGGCCCAATCCAGATATCTATCCTTGCATAATAAACTTAAGAATCATCCCAACCCTCTCGTTTCTAACCTTGCTTCCTTTTCAATTCCTGATAATCCCCCGAGGCGTCTGAAAAGAAGATGGCCCCGTGATCTCCTAATGTAGATATATCATTAGAGTGCTACCATTGGGTATTTACTCAGCAAGTGTTTTCACGTCATTATATCCATATGTTCAAATTTACTAGATGTATTTATTTAGTACAGTTGCAAATATCATTAAGATATATTTAAAAAATAAAATCAAATAAAAGATTGTGAGAAATGTCGGACCGTACGGTGAAACATATAATTTCCGTGTGGTTCCTTCAGGAATCCGTGGCCCCATTCGCAACTCATTACAAACCCGACGACGTGTCCCAGCAATGAGTCCCGAAATGGTGATTAGTATTGTAACCGCACATCCACTAGCGGTTATGTTAACTACATGGTGACAACAGTTACGGGCCAGTAACATCGCCAGCAACGGTACTCGAGTTAGTTATGTAACTGGGTGTTCCCTACTTAACAGTTCCTGATCGATTAAAGAAGCCGGAGTCTGTCACCTTGGCAAGGCTGTCCAAGGCAGTCTGGTCAATGCAGTCGTATATATTGCACTTTATATACTGCTATAAAAATATATTAATATATCAATAGAACAGGTACTGGTAAAGGTATCACCTGATTGTATTTTGTTATGAATTATGACATTAATTTGATGAGATCTGAATTAATTTTAATTAGACTTGATGTTAGCTTCCCACCTACGTCTCCCTAACCTCTTACAACCGCCTCCTTCTTCCCAAGTCCTTCCTTAATTAAACAAGATAATTACCTTATGTGCCGGAAGGAGGCATAGTTACGGACTGTGCATTTCCCTTCGTTATAAACGTGAATACAAAAAGAAAAAAATATGACCGGAAATTTTATTATTTATTTATTTTAAACTTCTACAAATAAACTAGAAATCAAAAAATTAATGGTAGAAATCTAAAAGTATAATTCTCTTCGGAATCGGCATTAAACTAAGAGTTTTTAATAGTGTTTTAATCTTTTTATATTTTATAAATACTTTCTATTCCTATAATTTCCTTATGCTAGATTGTAATATTAATTTTTTTAATTACTTTCTATTTTCTTAAATAATTTTTTCATCAAAATGCAGTAAAAACTTTTAATGAGTCGTAATACTCAACCGATATTCCTAATATATTTCCAACCTACATAACATAAAACATTTAAATCAAGAGATGGTTAATTCATTTTTTTTTTAAATATGATTTAAACAAAAATTACAGAAAAATGGCTTTAGAGACAATGTATGGAGATTTTTTATGACGCGTAAGATTCAGGTAAAATTTGGAGAATTTATCTGGGATAATATCTAGGACAAATGGGATGTTAAGGTCATAGTGCAGAGTTGGTTACATAAAACCTTGGTTGCATCGAATATTGGTTGAATGACTTAAGACAGAAAGTCGTTTGATATTAGGAAATTTTACTGTCCCACACAGGGTCCGTAGGTCAAAATAGGTTTCAGGATTGTCTTATAGATCAGTAAATCGTACTCTATTGAAAGGTGAGATTTTCTAGTCTATATAGTTGACCATATCGTCGGTTAAGTTCTTGTCTTTTGAGTCTAGTGTGTCGGTTCTAGGATAGCTTTCTGTTTAAAAGGAAGCCAAGATACCGGATTGTATCGAAGGAGTGAAGTGGTATAGAGATAAAAAAATATTGACGGACAGGATTTGCGTCGAGTTGTGAAAGTGATGTGCTTGCATTTTGATTTATTTACTTTAATACGCTAATTATTACACCAATAATTAATTAGAGAGAGAAGCCTTCGTTAAGGATGCTATTACAGGATCTGAGTTGGATTATAGGATGGCGTTATCATCAGCAAATGTTGCCAGGACTTTGCTATTAAATTTTCAATCTTGATGGTAAATATTTATTGAGAAAAGTCCAATCAAGCCTTTTCACAGCACAATGAGAAATATCCGAGTCTAAAATGGGGCATAAAAGACTAACATGGAACCCACATACCAGACTTAAAAGACAAGAACTTAACCGACGATTTGGCCAGTTATACAGATAGCCCTGGAGCCAGGGCCCAAAAATCGACCTGATCGCAGGCGAAGGTTTGATTGTAAATTACGAAAGTGTATGTTAATCTAAGAAAAAGAAACCTTGTCTGCCGTTCCAGAGCCGCTGCTTTCAAAAATGGCTGCTGATTTAAAGAATATTAGGCCAATAATTTGAAGATCGAAACGGGAAATCCATTGCAAAAAATGTGAGAAAAGTTTTTATTTTTTTAACTTGTATATATGGGTTTAGAAATGTAAAAAACAAAATTGCTAACGCGGGCCACCAAGGGAAAACGTTTTAGAGCCAAAAAAGTCAGATTTTTTCGATATTTATTGGGGTTTTCACCTATAACTCCTAAACAATGCATCAAAACGAAAAATATACTCTTTAACAAATTAAAGAACGTTAAATTTTGCCTCAAACGATTACATAAACATTAAAATTCGGTTACGCCTTATATAAATGTAAGGTATGAAACCACGGTCACCCAAAGCTGAGTTTTACCAAATTTGTCAAAAACTGAGAAAAATTACTATAAATGGTCCTGTAACTTGGAAATGAGTTCCCTAAGTAGAAGAACCCATAGAATCAAAGTTGTAGAGCGTCAAATTTTGCGTTAACTTAGTACCAACTAATTTAATTTAGGTCACTGGTCGCGAAAAAATCGGTAATCTATCGATAGTTAGAAATTGGTAATAAAGGTACAAGTGATTTTCAATATTTCAACAGTCTTTTCTAATGAGTTAGTTTTGTTCAAAGTCTGTTACATGCAGCATAAGCTTCTTTTCCACCTCTCAACAGCAAAAGATTTTGGTAAACGATGTGCCGAAAGATTCCGAATTTTATAAAAGACTAACGAATCCCGAATCAAGATCTTTAATTGGCCTAAAATAAAAATGTCAGTACTGAATGGACGCAACATTTGATGCTCTGCAACTTTGATTCTATGGATTTTTCATCTTAGGGAACTCATTTGCAAGTTACAGGGCCATTTATAGTAGTTTGTCTCAGTTTTTGACAAATTTGGTAAAGTTCAGCGTTGGTTGACAGTGGTTTTATACCTTACCGCGTCACCGAATCATAAAGTTTATGTACTCGTTTGACGCAAAACGTAACGTCCTTTAATTTATTAAAGAATACATTTTTCGCTTTGATGCATTGTATAGGAGTTATAGGTGAAGAGCCCAAAAAATATCGAAAAAATCTGACTTTTTTGGCTGTAAAAAGTTTTCCCTTGGTGGCCTGCATTAGCAATTTTGTTTTTTACATGTCTAAACCCATATAAACAAGTTGAAAAAATAAAAACTTTTCTAACATTTTTCGCAATGGATTTCCCGTTGCAATCCTCAAATTACTGACCTAATATTCTTTAAATCATCCGCCATTTTTGAAAGCAGCGGCTCTGGAACGGCAGACGAGGTTTTTTTTACTTAGAATAACATACACTTTCGTAATTTACAATCAAAATTTCGCCTGCGATCAGGTCGATTTTTGGGCCCTGGCTCCAGGGCTAAGACTACTTAATAGAAAATCTATCCTCTCAACCCCATCTGGACCTATGGACTTGAACTGTGGGGGACAACTAAATTTTCGAACATCAAACGCATCCAATCCTTCCAGTCTAAAGTCCTCTGTATAACAGTCAATACTCCTTATTATGTTACGAACAAAACCTTACACCATGACCTTAACATCCCTTATGTCCTTATTATTCGTCCCAATTTCGTCGTTATTCCATCCCAATTTTTAAATTTTCATCAGAACTTAATCCATCATCCTAATCTCTTAGTACAATCCTTATCTATCTCCAGTCATCTATACAATCCTTCTAGAAGGTTGAAACGGCAGTGGCCTCGAGATTTTTTGTAAATATTTCTGGCAATAGCCAGCTTCTCCACACAAGTCATGAGCGTATGTGTGTCCTCTCTTAGTCTCCACTGGATTCCCATCCAAGTGATGCAGCTGAGAGAGAAGCGCTGGGATCTCTTGGAGTCTTGCCTTATCCTCCACACGTGGGGGAAAGAGCCCGACTCGGATCTCCCTCGGCTGTAAATATTATAAATAAATATTAATGTGTTTTTAATTCTTTTTTATTTAATGTTGTCTCATGTTTGATTTATTCCAAGTTTTTTTTTCTTTTCTTTTGTTTTTCTTTCATTGTATATATGCTATGACTGTGTTTCATACATCCCAAATACTCAATATCCTTAATTGAGGCAAAATGTATTTTTTTTCTCAATAATTTTTTTTTTTTTTTAAAATAGGACTTAATATTTTCCGAACGTGGTCCAATTGAGAACTCCCCATGGGAACGCCATACATCAGCCGTTCAAGAATACCTTGAGCAACATTCTCACGAGCGATGTGAAATATGGCTCGAGTTGGGAAATGCCAATAATAGCCACAAGTCACACTTTTTGCGGGTTCCTAACCACAGGGTTCCCAAAGAGTTATCCTCTTTCACAATTCTCTCCCTGAAATGTTTCATTATCACTTTGGATTAGGACGGCTGGATTTACTGGAAGTAGTCCGCCATGGGGTATTAACTTTTTCTTAAAGAGAAAAACAACGGCGCACAGTGGTAGGAAAAAGCATAAAAAACGGCAAAAACCCAGGGAAACTTTGAATTTAAGCAAGATATTTGAAAAAATGAATTTATGATTTTATTATTATTGTTAATTTTTTCAATTATAAATAAAATATATTTTGCATGTAATATGTTGTAAGAATGAAAATTTATTGTATAAGATAATTGACAGAATCGATTATAAACATCTTTAACCTATATTAATATCAAGAGGACATAGTGGTAAGAGAAGAAGTTTAAATCAACCTCCAACTAAATGAAGATAAAACCAAATACATGGGGTAGTGAGTTGAAAACATTACTCAGTATCAATTATGAATTCACGAAATTGTTTGAATTTCTCTTCAATATTTTCCTTCGCATTTTCTTTCAGTTTTTTGGTTTCTATACTTTTTCTTCAGTTTTCTATGACGGAAAGGAGTAAATTAAATTAGCTATAAATTTATTTAGTTACAGGTAGGAATTTTTTCTTGCTCGTTTTTCGTTTATCTTTCTTGACTAAATTTGCCAGATAATTACCAACATCTCAAATCTCAAATCTGATTTTTGTAATCATCATTAGGAGAGTGTTCAAAAAACGATTTGATTACAGTAAGACTTTGGCTATCGTCGGCGCCAGGCACTTTCCGATAAAAAATTCCAGGATCTGTTGAATTCAGCATATATTTAATGATTTATAACAAGTTGATTAATGTGACAGAAACAGGCTTTTTACTTATATTTTATTGAATATCTTTGAAACTGGTGTTTTTATTCATGCCTAAACTTTAAAAATATATGAGTTAACTATGCCAGACATAGACATAGTTATAAAAACATAGAAATTCGAATTATCGCAACATCTTTAAAATAAAGGTTTTTGTCGCTCTCAGGTCACTGTACGGCGTTTACTTAATATATGCTTAATAATATGAAATATAATTTGTTCTATATGCACAAATTAATAACATTTACAATATATAAGCCGTTTTATATAACCTTTATCTCTTGTTTCCTTTAGTAAGTTTTTGGATGGCTTGAAGAAATGCCAATAATTTTTTTTTTCTCTTTCTTTCTTTCTTCGTATAAGTTATCTTGTTTTTTTTTCTTCTTTAATGATGCCTGAATTGGTGAAATGTTGGCAAGTTAACTGCCTACTTGTATGTTAGAGATTCATAGGTTTATAGTTTGGATTTACAATATATACTACTAAAATTGTATATAAATTATTCTGGTAAACTTTGCTCTTACTGATCATTAATTGTATCTTAAGAATATAATTTTGAATAATAGCTCATTATAATGAGAACGAAATGATTAAAGTTTTTCAAAGTCCCAATTTGTGAGATGTTTTAATCCAAATGTTAAAAAAAAAACACGTTATCATCTGGTTTTTGATACTACGTGTATTGATGGAGCTTGCTAAATGTGTTATCGTACTAAGCAGTCAGCACTAAATTTAAATGAATCATAAAAGAACCTCGTGTTCTAGCCTGCTAAAGTGCTATTAGTTATAAATACGTTATGGTTATAGTGTAAACAAAGTTTGGGAGTTATCCGGGTTAATTGATCTAACAATGTTTTTATTTATATTTAAAATTCCAAAGCGAAATAAAAAGGGAGGGTTGCTGGATTGTTTGATTAAAAAATCTTTAGCACAAATCACTAATGAAGATTCAGAAGACAAAGAACTTGATGAACAGAAAAGAAATTCTGAGTGTGTTAAGTCGTTTCTTACACTCTATTCCAATGGTAAGTGTTGACAAACAATGAACAAATAACTAAACACGACATCAAAGTCTCAGTATATACTTCTCCGTATTTTACGAAATTATCATCACTATAGGGCCCCAGAATACGCTTAGAGTGAGTTAGTGACCATATTTAACACACATATCTTAAATAAGTTTCTCAACACATCTTTTCCTCTTTGCCTTTCTTAAACGTTGTCAAATCAATATACAATTTTTAATTATAGCTCATTACAAAGAGGATGAAATTTTGAACATTTTCCTTACTTACAGTATGCAGGTCCGAGTTTTAATTTCTAAGTTATTTTAATTCAAATGCAAAATTTAGTCGACTATAGCCGATTTTACCCGAATCAGCGTTACATAGTCGAGCGTGACGGTTCAGCCTCATTCAATATCATCATTCATAAAAAAGTACTCATTCAATAAAAAAAGTACTAAGCGTGAATAAAGAAGTACTCATTTAAAAAAAAAAATCTTTAGTACCGCAACGGTTATCTCCTGATGTTTCCATCGTCAAGGACCGACGACTTCACAAAGAAATAGTGAGAACTGATTTGAAGACGGTTCACAAAAAGTGATGAACGGTTCCTGAAAACGAATACAATGGCCATTGAAAATTGTTACCGAATGAATAAGTTTCAAGGTAGCGTCGAAACGAAAAACTTTACCCACAAATATACAACAATTCAATGGACGATTATTCTTAAACGCGCTTATTAACGTAAATAGCATAATAATCCCTATTCAAAGCAATAATAGTGATATTTGTGAGAAAACAATTCAAGCAAATACAATTTTATCCTTTAATAGTTAACAGTAATATTGTGACTGAATAAAATTGTCTAGGTATCAGTACTAGTGGATCATAGAATATTGCTATGTTCCATTTTTTTCCTTTGTCACGTTACTTCAATTTACTGAGTCCTATCATTTGCATATAAATAGAAAAATAAGTACTATTAATTTTATGAAGATTAAACTAGAAATTATATTGGCTAACACCTCATGAAATATTAAAAGACTTATTATTATTAAAAGAAATATTATTTCATTTCTTGTGTTCTAAATAAATTATTCTTAACTGTAAATGTTACCGGTAACGGGCCATGAAATTAATATTCTTGGTGCTATAATTATGATTTTCTTTGATTTAAATGGTGAAAAGTGTTAATGGATATTATTGAAGAAACGGTTAAATTTAATAAAATTAAATAAGAAAGCACGAAACAATTAATACTTTCGAGTATTATTTATTGTTTGCTACTGCTCTCTTCCAACACTGAGCTGAGATAGGTAACTTTTGTCTATTTAATAAGGTATAAAAAAACTCATCAACGCCGATTTTCTTTCCAATTGAATTGTATGATAATGTGATAACATAATCGAGAAACAAGGTGTCCTATAAGAATATGGAACGTTTAGCGTGACCTCCACTCCCAACATGCCAGAATAACAGGGTTATAAAGGCCTAACAATCCAATATTTGTGTAGGCCACGTTCTTTATCGTATTTGTGATCAAATTATCTGACGATTCAAGTGGAGAATAAATGAGTATCACAAATATTTATTATATGATTAAATTAATAAATTTGATGAGAAAACGTATCCTACTTCTGAGAATTTACGGAGATAAAAAGTTGCAGGGTTGCAGGTTACGATAAAATGAAGTCCTTCATGTATTAGATAATGATACATAATATATATATATATGTATGTATTTTATTATGGCGAATGATAATATGGAGTTTCAGGAATTCTTCTGGAGTGACCTATGACTTATGGAAAGAAAAAAAGGCATGGATTTTACATATTTTGTAAAATCTCAAATCTCGACTGGGATTAATTTTTTGTTTTTTTATGATTCGATTATAAAGATACATTTTTGACAAAATATAACAGAAATGATCTCTCTAGACCATATCATTGTACTAAATACTTAGGCATGTAAATAAAAACTGTATTCTAATTTAAATTAGTGAAATTAAATTTAATCCCCAAAATCTAAATAATTACAAAATATAAAGGAATGAGATGGTCCGTGGTGGCGGTCATAAATAGGCTAAATAGTGGTAAAACTATTTTAGTAAAGCCAACGTTTCGACCCGACTGTACAGGTGTTTTTCAAGTCTTCTTCAACAAACAAAATTGTTTATAATTTTTTGTCTAAATATTATATAACTTCCACAATTCTCAATCTTTTTGTATCTTGAAACGTTCCAGCCCTGAAGAAGACCTGCAAAGTCGGGTCGAAACGTTGGCTTTTAATGAAATAGTTTTATCACCATTTAGCCTATTTATTACCGCCACCCCGGACCATCTCCCTCCATTATAATGCCACGGTCAATTATTAAATATTCAAAATATATTATATTTATAATTGAAATAAAAAACAATAATGATATCGGTTGGTCTTACCGAAAAAGTGTATTGTATATTAATTCAGAATGACCGACATGCTATAATAAATTCAGTTTTTCAAATATTTGCTTAAATTGAAAGTTTTATGTCTTTTCCAATCACTAGTTTTTTTTCTTTAAGAAAAAGCGAATGCTCCATGGCGGACTAATTCCAGTAAATCCAGCCGTCCTAATCCAATGTGATAATGAAATACAACGGTCAACTATTAAATATTCAAAATTACAAAATATATCTTAATAATGTTTTTAATATCGAAAAATGAACTTCCATTATGAAAAAAATTGTTTTCTATTAGCTTTCTAAAATTTAATAAACAGCGAAAGACTATATACTGAGTAGTGTGTTATTTTTTTTTTGTAATATATACAATAGATTTCGAATGAAATCCTAAGACCGAAAGAAAAATATTGACAGCGATGGATGCACCCATCAATCTAAAATTTCTTCTTCAATGGCGGAGAAGATAACTCACTTTCGAAGAGATAAATATATTTAACAGAAAGTGGCCTGCCCAGAAGAAAGCTGCTGCGGGTGAAAGTGTAAGGAATTAGTAGCAGCTTAGTCGTCTCTAAGGAGCAGCGTATTAAGCATAGGTAGCATCCTCGTCAAGGAGCATTAAGGATAATTTCCTTACATCTCCTGAAAAAAAGTGCCTTTTATATCTTGTGTTAGTCCGTTTTTATCAAATTATTAAAAGCCGCTTAAAAACATCGTAAATGGCTTCGTCTTATCGTAACATATAAATATTTTATCTACGATAATTTTCAGAAATAGGACGTTTTCTCATTATATTAATTAACTTAATGAAGTGCTAAAAACTCTTAGATACCTATTTGCTTTCCACTTGAATCGTATCATAATTTGATCACAAAATAAAAAAAAAAATGGTGTCCTACTAAAATATTGATCCGTTTGGCCTATATAGCCCAATATCTTTGTAGGCCACCTTTTATCTCGATTTTGTGATCAAATTATCTAACGATTCAAGTGGAAAGCAAATGTGCGTTCATTTTTAATAAATTGATAAAATGGTGTCTGTAACAAGACTGATCCATCTATGCCTGTCTTGGGCTATTTCTTTCAATTTATCTATAAGTAGCTCTCTTGTATCTTTGTTGATTATATCTATCCATCTAATTTTTGGACTTCCACGTGAAACGTTGGACGTCTACAGCATTCATTGTTACGTAGAGGCTTCTAGATGGATTGTTATGTGGTACATAACACATGGCACATCTTTACCTCCGTGCCTTCATATCATTGGATATTGCTTGACCAGTTTCTGTAAGCAGTTCTTTTCTGGTCTTTCTTCTCCATGTGTTAGTACACTGATTCCAGATCGGTCTGGTTAACGTGGAAAGGATTTTTCTCTCAAACCTTTCAACACTTTTATCTAGGGTGCTGGTTAGTGGACATATCTCACAGCCATGTATAAGAAATGGCTTTATCATAGCATTGTACACCTTTATTCTGAGATTTCTTCAGATCTTTCGGGATTTCAATACCTTTGAGGGGGAGAAGAAAGCTCGGTTTGCTCTAGTTATACACTGGTCTATTTATAACTTTTCTACTCTCGAGAATGATTTTCCTTCTATGCAAATCCTGTTAAAGGGGTGGAATTTTCGGTTTATTATCATATATTTTGTTTTGTCTTCTTTTACTTGTAGGCCAATCTGCTCTTCCTCTATTATCAGAGTCTTCGCGAGTTTCTCAATGCCTTTTTGATTAATTCCAAAGATAGCTATATCATCTGCGTATCCAAGGATTATATGATTCATTTCGACGAGGACTCCTCAATTTTCCTGTGATGTTGTTCTTATCACCTTCTCCAGGGTTGTTTAACAACATCGGTGATAGTCCATCTACTTGCTGTAGACCGTTCGTATGTTTATCCAAGGTTTCATTTTATGCTACTAATATTTTTCATTTAAAAAAAAATTAAATAAAACAAAATAAGTAAGTTTTAAAACATGCTTTTTTTCTCTCTAATAACGTATGAGATGATCGTAATACTAGTAATCTCAATCTATAATCCTTGTTAAGTTATTCTTCGACCCGGATATATTGACTAATTATTATTTTTCTTCCCAAAGAGCTAAAGGTATAAGATTATTTTATTTCTTCGATATAAGAAATATCCTACAGAAATCCTGGGACCTTGATAAAAATATGTACCTGGCTTTCCTTGACCTCAAATCTGCCTTTGACTCGGTTCCACGAGATGAAATATGGGAAGCTCTCAGATCGAAGAATGTTCCGAGAAATCCGACAGAGGCGATAAAATCTATATATCAAGAGCCCAAAGGAATAGTCAGGCTGAACGGGCTAGAATCGGGTTGTTTCAATATTGCAGTGGAAAAGTTGCAATTGGCAGTTGTGGAATGGTATGAAGAACTCCAACTATTATAAAGCTTATAAATACCAACAAAAGTAAGATCTTACAAGTCGGAAGAAAGAAGGAAGATATCCACATATACTGCAATGGAGAAGATTTAGAAGTGGCGACAGACTTCACTTACCTGGGTACAATGTTAGACGGATCTGGGAAGGTAGACGCGGAAATATCAAACAGAATTAAGAAGGCAAATACAGTTTACTACCAGATATGTAACACTGTAGTAGGGAAGAGAGAAGTACGCAAAGACGTCAAGCTACACATCTTCAAGGTGTGTCTACCTATACTTTTGTATGGAACGGAGAGCTGAATACTAACAGACCGACAGGAGAGCAGAATCACCGCTGCCGAAATGAAATTTTTGCGGACGGTTGAGAAAACAAGGAGAGACTGAGTTCCCAATGAAAGTATTCGTCAGGAACTGCAGATAGCCCCACTGAAAGAGATTCTAGAAACTCGTCAGCTAAAGTGGTTCGGCCATGTTATCAGGATGGACGACCACAGAGATCTTCTAAAGACCATGGAATATGTCCCAGATGGCAGAAGACCTAGGGGCCGCCTCAGAATGTCCTATCTTGACTACATTGAGCGACTCTGTAGGGCGAGGGAGAAGGACCTTCGAGAGGCGAGGAAGCTAGCTAGAAATAGGGAAGAATGGAATTCCTGGCTGAATGCTCCTCTACACTGAAAGGCACTAAAGAGGAAAGCTAAAGAAGAAGAAGATATAATACAACTTGTATTAAAAAATATTTTGAGGTTTAATTTAAATATATGTAACATAGCCTTTGCAACTTTTTAAGTAATTTTTTTTTCAGAACTTGTATTTAAAGCATTATTGTTCCTGTAATTACAGCTATTAAATCCTGTATCCGTCATTGCTGACAGTAAACTAGTATACAAGAAGAAAAATCTTTGGGTAAAATTTAGCAGGGAATCTTCTAGTTTTCGTTTTTTGATGAGTTGATTTTGTATTTCATTGAGAGTTATAATATTTTAATTCAATTCATGGCCTTTTATAATGATATTCTATATCAACATTATTTATACCTAAGGAAAGACTCAAGGGAAT
The DNA here is from genome assembly GCA_928085145.1 of Nezara viridula. NCBI lineage: Eukaryota > Metazoa > Arthropoda > Insecta > Hemiptera > Pentatomidae > Nezara > Nezara viridula. Next base: position 15,326,039 of record OV725079.1, read on the forward strand.
CGGTGAGTGTAATGTCATCAGATGTTATCAGTGTTATCTCTTAAAGACATGGTCAAGGCTTGTACGATTTGTCACGCACTTCGCTTTGGATGCTAATTTATATGAGCATATATAATTATAATTAAACTTGTCCGTAATGCATAGCATAAAATAACACTGATTCGATTATATATCACTTAATAATTAACAGTTTGAGTGTGTAATCTAAAAATATATTCGCATTGTCGGATTTTTTTCTTCTTAGGACACGTTTAAAACAATCTATAGACAGGATGTCTTAGTTCTTAATGGCTAAAAACTCGAGGATGGTTCTAGACAAAATCCTAGACAAAGACTAATATTGTTTTTTTCTTAAGGGGGTAACTTTTTTTTTTTTTAATAAGAAAGAATTGCCCAAAAACTGTTCAAGATAATTAAATTCTACACTACTGTAAAGAGGACAAAATTTTCATTTAGAAAATAGTGATTAGATTTACTAAGGACAATGATAAAAGATATTTTAAGGAGATCTAATAATGGAAAGCCTACTATTACGGGGAATTGTTTCACGAATCGGGATTAGAGAGATATGCTGTTCGGGTATGGCTACTGAAACTGCAGCACTACCTCTAGTATATTTAAATATTTTAAATATTTTAACAATGGATAATTTAACTGCGTAACATGAATAACCTCGGCCACTAGTGTTGTGAAGTATGGCCCCGAGAATTTCCCAACTAACGTTACCGCTTTGACAAAAACCATTTAATTCCATTAATCCAAGGCGCGAAGAAATGGCTTGGGCAATCAGGATTTAATTTCCTTATTCTTGGCCATTAAGATCCTTCCTAATCTTATTAAATATATTAAAGCTCACCTTATAATTTAAACCAAAGAAAAAAGAGATGTGATCCATACCTGTAACAAAAATAAATATATATTAGAATTATTAATTCAATCTATAATATAAGGATGTAACATGACTGGAGGTCGTATTGGCTTTTTCATTAAGAGTAAAAAAAAATCTGGTGCGGTGAGTGCATCACACAACTTTCAATTACTGCTCTCTTCATAGAAGACATATGTATTTTCAGACAAATGGGAGGTGAAAGTAAAAGTTATAAACGCTGTATTGATTTATATTTCATTGTGGGTATTTTTATTTGTATAAGTACCCTCATAAATACAAATTTTAATATTTATATCGCAGTAATCTATACAATTAAATATTAAATAATAACAACATCATTTATGAAAACCGCATATGTATATTAACATAATATTGTCGGAGTCATTATCTTAAGCTCAAGTTCCGTATGGAAGCGTGTTCTAATCTTTCGGGTGTATTCCTTTGGTTCCTTTATTGCAACTATTCTCCGTTACGATCTCTTATTTCTTCTTTAGTAAATTATCAAATTATTTCATTGAATGTGAAATGGTCAATTGTTTCAAATAAAAAAATTAAATAAAGTTACTTTAGGGGAAGCTAATATTGAAAATCAGCCATTAAAGCCCTGTTAAAGAAAATAAATCAGAATAAAACTACATTTTATTTAAAACTGCTTAATGAATTTAATCAAAATAGTTCGAACCGTTTTTGAGAAAATTGTAAAAATTTGTTTAGCCCATAATATAAAGTGTCACTTACGGTTAGCCGATTTTGACGAAAAAGTTGCTGTAACATCCGAAGCTTATAAAAACCTCAAATATGCAATTTCACTTTTGTAGGATTTTTTGTTTTTGAGCTAAACTGTTAACACACACACACAAGCACACAGACCATTTTGTGGAACATGGTTATTTCGACTCAGGAGACCTTAAAACATGTATTTGTGTTGAAAATTCAGATTCGAAAATTTTCACGATTGAAATATTTTCCTTTGATATATATTTCATACATAAGTAAGTGTAAGTAATATCTAAGAAATGTCCGCAAATACTTCCAAATGTGATACGAATATGTGACTTTTCTTTACTATATTGTTAATTAACAATAGTATGTCTTTTTTCTCCCCTTTTTCTGTTTTAAATCGCTTATATTTACTGTCAGTATATCATAGTTAATATCTTTTGTCAGTAAGATATTATTTTTTACTTAAAAATTAAAAGAACACCTACCTGGCATTGGTCCAACAGGAAAATTTTAAGTCACGTTGGAATAAACATAAATGTAATGTAATATACTCCATTATTTATATATTTTTATATTTATCATTTTTGTGATATATTTTATAATTTTTTAGCCCTGATGATGACAAAAGTGATTGATTGTGTCGTAAATTCAACAAACTTAATAAACAAAGACTGCACATCCTTTTTATATTTTTCATCCTTACAATTTCATCAGTCAACTATATATCTCTGAAACCATACTTCGTGATGCCCAAAAATTGTTTTAATAAAATAAGAAAAATTTCAGCTCAACTATTTAAAAAATTAATGGTAAAATATTATAAGTAAAATGTGTACTGTCTTATATTTTTTTAATTTATTTCCCATTTTAGTATTTAAAATATATATATATATATATATATATATATATATTTGTTTTTGTATTTGAAGTCTTATAATCATACAGTGATATGAAAAATTGTTAATTTTAAATGGCAATTAGGTATATACATTGGTTGTGAGGCCCTACTAAACTAATGTACTTTGTAGTTAGGTTAGTCTCGTGATTGAAGCTTGGATTTTAAGAATTCCTGAAATCCATCATTACTTCAATCTTATCAGTGAATCATCACTCACAATGTTATTCCGACTGACCGTGTAGGTTCCTCTTAAGCATTACATTTATTACTTACCAATTGCTTCAGTTCTTCGTTCTTCCCAATAATAAATAATAACTGAAGTCCTCTTCCCCCGTGATCTTCAGGGCTACGGTTCGATTCCGCCTATCGCAGATAATTATTTATTCTGCTACATCAATCGTGGACCGACTCTAGGATCGGGAAATCCTTTTGAGACACACCCAGCTTCTATAAAGAGTATTATATACCCTTAAGTGAGAGAAAACCAGTCGGTTACAACAGCACTTCTTAGATAGTACAAGTAATTCAAGGTACTTCATGGATTGATTACTTTAACTGTTCTTGTCTTCTGAACTGAGCCGATTAAAAATATACAAATAGAAGTACTTGGTCCTAAATAAGAAAAATAGCTTTATATTTTATAATAACCTATGATTTACGGAATAGCTTTATATAGAACATTTTAAAAAGTAAAAATTCCAAAAAAATTTTGGAGAAATCATAAACTTTTTTAAGGCAGTTTCATATTTCACCAAAGGAACTCCATGAAGCCACGTTATTTCTATTATCCTGTCAGTTTTATAAACCATCAAGAAGTTGACATAATTGGTTAATACCATCAGGAAAGATATATAAAAACCAAAAAATAAAAAATGATGCAGTTACTAGCAAGGAATTCTCCATGGAGTCACTTTCTATCAGCAACTTACACTTTCCATGATGACTATAGAAAGCTGGATGGCATCGAACTTCTGCCTTGGGATAGGCATCAGGCATCGATCTGACATGGGTATCGATATATGTCTACGAATCGATATATAAGTGGTATAGCGGTGAAATCCATGATTATAAATAATTATAAATTAATATAATGTTTCAATAGTTATATTAGAATTTATAGGAAAAACTATGTCATTTTTTGATCACATGAGAAGTTCGATTGGGATCAGAACTTAGCTAAACAAACTGGCCAGTAATAGTTATTCTTTAAAAAAAGGTTTAAGGTCCACTACCATTTCAACCTAGAGGATCGATGTGTAACCGAATAAGGATTGAACCAGTAGATGATTGAATCAATAATGATTGTTATGATTAATAAATATAAAGCCTAGGAAATAAAGAATATTAAGGTCATGGGAGTAGGTTGATATAAGAAACATAGTCCTCAAAGAATTTATTAGTCCTTTATCATCTGAACATATTGACTTATATTTTCACTAATTGCTCTTTGTATGTTGGAACACCATATTATATGTAGGGTTTTCTAAACGTTTAAGTTAACTAAATTAACTAGGATTTACTATGTAGGAAAAATCATACAATATCATCAGAAAAAACAGTAATAGAGAGAAAATGAGTTCATTCGCGCCATATTTACAGAAAATATAGATATATACAATAATAGTGAATAAATCAAATAAAGTAAGGGGAAATAAAAATTTAAACTTAGTTTAAATAAGTTAAACTAAGTGAACCATTCAAATTAAAGTTATTAAATTATGGAAAAAAATCCTAAACCCGATACTAATTTATAGATGAACAGCGTTTTATGCTTATAGGAGCGACCTGATGGATTTAGCAGATGTTTGAAACATCGTAAGTTTACAAAACACATAAAAAATACAGAGAGATTAGAAAATATCTACATAATAATTTGTAGAATTTCAAAACATAAACAGAATGTAAACGAAACATAAATATAAAAAGTAAATTGGAAAAAACGACAGTGAGGTTAAGAAACGCGCAGAATTCAATCGATGCATTTAGGAGATCTTTATCGAAATAAACTACGCTTGTCCTATTAAAGTGTTCCTATTATATCAAAGTTAAAAATAGTCAAATAAAACGACTTTTTCGTCCAAAATTCAACTAAAGAATAAAAACTATTCAACGTTTCGCCAATTCAAGCATCATAACAGAAAATAAAAGCAAATCACTCCAATGTCATACTGGAAGGGAGTTTAGGTAACACAGTTAAAGAAGGTTATAATCAAACAGCTGATTAGGGAAAAAGAAAAAGTATAGATAAAAAACATGCAATATCCAACCAAAATCCATAAACATGACATAAAAAAAATTATATACAAAGATAGATGATAGAAAATCAACTTTATTCTGGGACAAAGTCCCTTTAGAATAACAAAATTGTACAAAAAGAAAAGACTACTTCCCGTCTAAAAATTTTAAACAATAAATAATAAACAAAAAAGTAAAGAAAACATTAAGTGAACAAGCTAATTACAAAACAATTATATCTAGGTATATATGTATGAAAATGTTATCAGAGAAAGGTTATCATCTGAAACAGCTGATAAAAAACAAAAACAAATTAGTGTGATTTAAATATGTGTGTATGCATAACTTTTAATAATGTTAAACTTAATGTTTTAGAAGAACTCATAGGAAATCTGTAAATCAAACAATCTATTAAAAATATTTTTTTTAAGAAAGTTTACATTCATTATATTTCAACAATCAAGTTTGATCTTTATGTAATAAATTATATTTGAAAAGTGCATACAAATATTTAACCGCTAAAACTGAAGATGTTAACAATCATAACTTTTATACTTAATTTAAAACAATCATTTTGATGAATATAATAATATTGTGACTGGCTTAACCATTATCAACCGCGAACTCTTCCTCGTTAACTAATTATCAATGCTGCCAACAAAAATAACAAAGAGGAAACCACAACAGACTTCTCACGGTTTCTTCCCGAGCAGAAAAACTGCTTCATTAACCGGACTCCATAACAGCTCTTGTTCTCAGTAACTTTCTATAGCCTGGTAATCGATTTCTGACATGTAGATAATTTCTTAATTTTCGTTTTCATATATGAGCAAGCTTGGAATTCTTCCACTGGAAACATTTGCACCCAAGAATATTGCATAATTATCAAATTTTCAGAAGGGTGAAAGTGGAAGCTGTACGATTATCTAAAATTACTCCTGTTCATTTCCATTAAGATTGATCCTGATTGATTCAATCACTCACAGGTGGAAGGCCTCCAGGCACTGGAGAAAGCCACTACTGACCTAATCGTTGAGAAGTAAATGAATATTTCCAAACCCGTTACGTTGGTCCATGGCCTAAAGCCCTCCTCCTCGGAGTACTTTCTCCAGAAACTCAGAAGGACAGCCTGCTGTACATATGTTGGTACAACCACAATACTTTCTAACCACTCCTAATAAAACACCAACTAACAACCACGTTTCTATCAACCGCTCTTCCAAGTGGTCGGTGTCGAGGGAAATCCTTCTGTTTCTTTTTGGAGTCTTGTTTTGGTGAAAACTATAATCTGACAAAAATAAACGAGCCTTTTGTGGAAGTGAGAGTTTGTAGGTTTAACTTATCAAAATTTTATTACATCATCATATTGTAACGTGCAAAAAAATTAACTTTATTTTCGACTTAGAAGGAATGGAGAACATAATATACAGTGGAACTTCTGTTATCTGACTTTTATATATAGCGGATAAATTTCATAAACCCCATCACATTTTATAGTATTATGGTCTTCCGAATACCGGACGTTCTGTAGTCTTGATACAAGCGTTATGATAAGTCCATAACTCAGAACAGGTAACCTGTGAAGCTCATATTCTTAGAAGATTACTTTTGCTCTTTATTTTATTTTTTATATAAAGTTTGGGTTTCATAAGTGTACTTTATTTATACAGATGGACTATCTGTGATGTTGTTCAACTTACCCCTGGAGAAGGTAATAAGAGCAACATCACAAGAAAATGGAGGGGTCCACGTCGGAATGAATTATAAAATCCTTGGATACCCAAATGATATCGCTGTCCTTGGAAGAATCAAGAAGACATTGAGAAACTTTGCAACAACACTGATAAGAGAGGCAGAGATGTTCGGCCTACAAGTAAATGAAAAAACAAAATATATGATAATAAGCCGGAAATTCCAGCCCAATAACAGGATGTGCGTAGAAGGAAAATCATTAACGAGAGTAGAAAAATTCAAATAACTCACCTCTACTGTAACTTCAATGAATGATCAACGGGCAGAAATAGACCAGCGTATAACTAGCGCAAACAGAGCTTTCTTCTCCCTCTCAAAGGTATTGAAATCCCGAAAATTCTCAAGAAATCTCAAACTAAGGGTGCACAATGCTATGATAAAGCCAGTTCTAATATATGGCAGTGAGACCTGGACACTAACCAGAGAAATATTCTCCGCACGATAACCGGAGCGGTCAGGGATCAGAATACTAACAACACATGGAGAAGAAAGACCAATAAATAACTGATTACAGAAACTGGTTAATCAATATCTCATGATATGAAGGCATGGAGATTAAGGTGGGCGGGGCAAATAGCTCGTAGAAATCCATCTGGTGGCCTATACGTAACAATGAATGCCTCAATAGAAGGCAAAAGACCACACGGAAGGCCACAAAGCAGATAGATAGAATGGCAGAGATGGAGCAGGATTGTTAAGGCGGTAAAAGGCGGTGCCACTACTTGGTCTGTAGTGGCAAAAGGAAAAAAAAAACAAAAAAAAAACTGTACTTTATTAATAAATAGGTTACTTGCGGTGTCTACCGCTTTTATTAATTTAAATTTAAGACTTTTTCTCAACCATTTCCGATTAATATTTTTTAAATTTACTCATCTTTATTTTGAAAATAATAAAAATAGAATTTAAAAATAAATAAAAGATTAAATATCGAGCAATATTAGGGCTTATATGGCGCTTTCTGCAAGCTCTGTTTGATATACCCTTTGTGAGGAACATGAGCGAGCCAAGACATAAATGTGTAAACGCGGACAAACAGGAATTGATTATTGACAAAGGAACAAGACCCGCATAAAATAATAATTATTGTGAATTAATATATTTGTTAATTGTTAGATTTAAGTCATTTCATAATCGTATGGAAATATTTAAAATATTGTTAGGGGCAAATCCTCCATTAAAAACATTGGGAGACGGGAAGAAGGGGAGATAGATGGATCTCCAACTTTTCATAAATATCGATGCCTATATTCTTGAAATTTATATTTAAACTTTTAAACAATGATTTATGCATAATTATCATAATCATAATTGCAGCTGATCGGGCTAATGAGTGTACTGAGTGTACTGCCCGGCAACCTGATAAACCAAAGTTTAAATGAAAAACTAATTACGAGTTCGCGTCTCGTTGCGGGAGGTTATTTTTTTTTCAAACAAGGCGAGAAAAGGGTACAAAAGAAATGCATATTCAAACAAACGTGAACAATTAATTGAGTTAGATACCTAGGTAGTTTTAGAACTTGAAGAGAAAGTGAAGAATATATGTGAAATCTACCTTTAAGTAATTAGCTCAAAAACTGGCTAATTTCATGTCAATATCTTACCACCATATCGAACTCAGAAACTAACCTTTTGAACACTGAATATATCTGAACACTTATTGAAAAATGGGGTAATAAGATGATTTCTAACTCACAAACACTTATTATTTCTAATGCTTAGGATCCGAATCGGATTGAGGTGCTTAGAACGGACATAGCAATCACTAGGAACCTGTCTTGGACTGCTTTCGGTTTCAGAAAGCACCCTCGATAACAAGTCCCCTTGCGGCTCTTTTAGTTTCTTCTTAGCCGACTTTCTTTGGAGCAAATTTTACTTTCTATCAGCAAAATTATTACTGTGAAAGGTGAAAGTGCCCAGTCCAGCAGATTAATGAATATTTCTTTTAATGATGGAATATAGATGCTTATAAGTTCATTATTAATTTTAGTTTTTCCTGTCAGAAATACCAGTGAGTATGCTGTAGGAAAGAATAGTAGTTGCACGGAAATTGCACTTTGTCTATTTCAAGAATTTTCGAATTGTAGAGATTAATCTTGGATGAGTAAATTAAGCAAAGTTGTTCCAATCATATATTCTTGTTAGGATTGTTGTATAGTCTACGTAAGTCGCTGTAATAGTTCCGGTACTGTTTGGAATATCGTGTGTGTATAGAATGTACAACAGCAGAGCGAGTAATAATCCCTGAGGTACCTGCTAAGGTCGGTCTAATGGAAGAAAGTTCTGAGCCTTGACAGAGAGAGAAAAATCTATTTGAAAGAAAGGACTGAAGAATAAGATGATAGGCAGGAAGCATAATATAAAACAATTTCTGCTCAAAGTAAAATAAGATTTGTGTAATGAGAGCATTTTTTAATTTTTATACATAATATTCTTAAAAGAGAATCAATCATGGTTGAAATTTATCATAGGTAATAATATAGAACAGTGTAAAAAAAAATATTGCAGATTGTATTATTATTTATTAAATTAGTGTTTAAAAATCAATTATTTTCTTTATCATAAATTACTAGATTTTTTTAAACTTAACATTTCCCTTTTATTAAATCAATTATAAGTATTCTGAAATGTTCAATAATATTTTAGTATTATAATTTGTAATTTATATAACTCTCTTCCAGCCAGAATCATATATATTATTTCTAAAAGCTATTTTTTTGTCACAACGCCATAACTTTGTCAATTATTCATCAAATCCAATGATTGAGCCCTCATTTTAAAGATCTTCTTTACCTTCAGGTGGGAAAAATTGTTCCCTTCTCCCGAAATTTGAAGGGAAAACGTTATCTAGGAAAATAAGCTTTATTTTTGAATAACTAAAAAATTATGCAATTTTTTTTCATGCATTGATTGCACCCAAAATAATTAGAAAGATTACTAAATTTCTTATAAAATAAAAAAAAAATTGTAAAAATCGGATAATTATAAACAAAGATACAGTCCACTAGTTTTGGTATACTATTCTTCAAACCTTTTTTTTTTTTTTTCTGGCTGATATATACTTTATTATTTCTTAAAGGAATTTTTTGTTTGTACATTTTATATTTTTTAATAATTTAGATAATCCGTTGAATGATGATTTATTTTTAATGTTACTTTTCCAGTCAGTCTTTAAAAATAGATCCTAGCAAAGCAATGTGAAGAAATATTTTGGCCTGTAGCGTTAAATGGAATATTGTAATCGACCAAGGAAAAATAATTAATTCTTCCCTCACATAATACATATGATCTACCTATTTGCTATTCCTTCACTAAATGTTTATTGTTGCTTATCCCTCTTTCTTCATTAGAAGAACAAAAAGGTTTGAGACAGAATAGAGGTACAATAGACAACCACTGGTAGTATCAAACTTTGGGATTGGCAAAAAGGACCAATAGGCTCACTTGCCGGACTAAGTCCCCCCACCTGTACCAATACCAGTACCCCTCTTTCTACATTATGAGTTGTTCACTTGTTATGAATCATTTCATAACAAGTCATATTATGGGACAATGGATTACTATAGTAATTAGATTATTAAAAATTATCCAAATAGTTAACCGTTACATGTGAACTATCTGCCTTCTCAAAGCTACGTGTCTTAGCAGAAGTCACGTATATAGAAGTAGATAGAATCGGAAGCACGCGTCAGTAACAGGAGTCCCAATCCCACAAACAAACATGCTCTCCTTTCCTCGCCATACGTTATAATATCTACTAGGTGTACAAAACTATCCAAAAATATTCATCATACATAATTCGGCCGAAGTCCGTGGTACTCATTATGGCTATTTTCTGCTTTAAGCACACCAGTGAATTTTTGCATTTGGATGAAAATATCTCAGATTTTAAAAATCTGACTTGTATACAGTAAGCAAAGGAAATCTTCAAAATTTCATCTTCTTTGTAATGAGATATTATTCAAAATTGTATCTTAACGTTACGTCGTGTTAGAGAGGGAAAAAAGGAAATAGAGAACGAGTTTGGTTGAAAATATGGGAAATGTTCAGTATTTCATACTCTTTCTAATTAACTATGATTCAAAATTGTATCTTAATGCGACAACGTGTTAGAAAGGTGAAAAAGGGAAAAATAGTGCAGAAAACCAACTGATAATGAGTTTAATTGAAAATATGGATTAAAATATCTCAGAAACTAAAATTCTGACCTACATACTGTATGCGAGGGAAATGTTCAATATTCCATCCTCTGTGTAGTGAGCTATTAACCAAAATTGTATCTTAACGCGACAACGTGTCATAAAGGCGAAAAAGCAAAAATAGTGCGGAAAACCAACTGATAATGAGTTTAATTGAAAATATGGATTAAAATATCTCAGAAACTAAAATTCTGACCTGCATACTGTATGCGAGGGAAATGTTCAAAATTCCATCCTCTGTGTAGTGAGCTATTAACCAAAATTGTATCTTAACGCGACAACGTGTTATAAAGGCGAAAAAGGAAAAATAGTGCGGAAAACCAACTGATAATGAGTTTAATTGAAAATATGGATTAAAACATCTCAAAAACTAAAATTCTGACCTGCATACTGTATGCAAGGGAAATGTTCAAAAGTCCATCCTCTGTGTAGTGAGCTATTAACCAAAATTGTATCTTAACGCGACAACGTGTTAGAAAGGCGAAAAGGGAAAAATAGTGCCGAAAACCAACAGATAACGAGTTTTATTGAAGATATGGATTAAAATATCACAGAGACTAAAAATCTGACCTGCAAACTTTAAGGAAGGGAAATGCTCACAATTTCATCTTCTTTGTAATGAGCTATTATTCAAAATTGTATCTCAATGTTCCGTCATGTTAGAGAGGAAAAAAAGGGAAATAGAGAACGATTTTGGTTGAAAATATAGAATAAAATATCATAGAAACTGAAAATCGGACATAATATTGTAAGCAAGGGAAATTTTCAGCATTTCATACTCTTTTTAACGCGCTATTATTCAAAATTATATCTTGACGCGACAGCATGTCAGAGAGGCGAAAAGGGAAAAATAGTGCAGAAAACCAACAGATAACAAGTTTTATTGAAGATATGGATTAAAATATCTCAGAAACTAAAAATCTGACCTGCGTACTGTAAGCAAGGGAAATTTTCACAATTTCATCTTCTTTGTAATAAGCTATTATTCAAAATTGTATCTTAACGTTACGTCATGTTATAGAGGAAAGAAGGGGAATAGAGAACGAGGTTGGTTGAAAATATGGATTAAAATATCTTAGAAACTAAAAATCGGACATGTATATTGTATGCAAAGGAAATGTTCAGCATTTCATACTCTTTATAATGCGCTATTATTCAAAATCGTATCTTACCCCGACAACATGTTGGAGAGGCAAAAAAGAAAAATAGAGTCGAAAATCAATAGATGAGTTTTATTGAAAATATGGATTAAAATATCACAGAAACTAAAAATCGGACTGGCATATTGTAAGCGAGGGAAATGTTCACAATTTCGTCTTCTTTGTAATGAGCTATTATTCAAAACTGTATCTTAACGTTACGTCATGTTATAGAGGAAAAAAGGGGAATAGAGAACGAGTTTGGTTGAAAATATGAATTAAAATATCTTATTAACTAAAAATCGGACATGCATATTGTATGCAAGGGAAATATTGAGCATTTCATACTCTTTATAATGCGCTATTATTCAAAATTGTATCTTAATGCAACAACGTGTTAGAAAGGTGAAATAGGAAAAACAGTGCTGAAAATCAACAGATAACGAGTTTTATTGAAGATATGGATTAAAATATCTCAGAAACTAAAAATCTGACCTGCATACTGTAAGCAAGGGAAATTTTCACAATTTTGTCTTCTTTGTAATGAGCTATTATTCAAAATTGTACCTCAACGTTCCGTCATGTTAGAGAGGAAAAAAAGGGAAATAGAGAACGATTTTGGTTGAAAATATAGAATAAAATATCATAGAAACTAAAAATCGGACATGCTTAATGTGTGCAAGGAAAAGGTTCAACATTACATGCTCTTTGTAATGCGCTATTATTCAAAATTGTATCTTGATGCGACAACATGTTAGAAAGGCGAAAAAGGAAAAATAGTGTGGAAAACCAACTGATAATGAGTTTTATTGAAAATATGGATTAAAATATCAAAGAAACTAAAAATCTGACCTGCGTACTGTAAGCGAGGAAATTCTTCAGCATTTCATTATCTTTGTAATAAGCTAGTATTCAAAATTTTATCTTAACTCGACCCTTTGTTAGAGAGGCGGAAAAGAAAAATATAGAGTCGAAAATCAATAGATGAGTTTTATTGAAAATATGGATTAAAATATCACAGAAACTAAAAATCACTTATTTGCTTAAAGTAGAAAAAAGCTTATTATCTTAGCAATCACTTAAAAAAACTATGACGTGTGCTTAAAACCACACAATAGACACCTTAGCTTTTTTTCACCCTCCTCCAATCGGAAAAGAAAGCCTGCGCCTATCATTAATGTAAGCTGCGGATTTAGATTTGAAGAGAAAAAACGTGAAACCTCATATTTTAAGAGGGGGTTGATTATTGAAAATAATAAACCAAAAATATCTAAAAATCGCGATATCTTTACTAATAGCGATTTGATTTCGAAGAAACTTCCTTCATTTTTTAGGAAATTTAAATACCTTTGAAACATCTTATCACAATATCGACAAAAAAGTGAAAACTTTTTTAATTATTCGGAATTTAATTTTCCTATCCCTCGTAACTTTTTTTCCAGCTTCTTTTCATTGAAGGATGTTATATAGATAAATATAAAGGGCGTCAAGAAAATGACTTTAGCGAAGTTTCATTGGTACATTCGTTTAGAACCTACAGTGTATAGCAACGCAGGTTTTTCGGCCGCCATTTTAAAAGTAAAAGGAGGATAGTAATGTCGATGAAGGAGGATCATCCACAGGTGACCTCTGATTTTAAATCCAAATTTGAAAAAATCAGTCCAGTAGTTTCGGAGAAAATGCGCACGGGGTACGGCGTAAGGACAAAAAAATTGTTATTCGCTTTTCGAATTCTGCTCATCCTAAAACGTGAAACCTCAAATTTTGAGAGGGAGTTAAGTTTTTGAATTTTTTGGTAGTCCACAATGGTTTGATTAATGAAAATAATAAATCAAACCATTATGAATAAACAAAGTAAGATACAATTATAAACCTTAAAATATATTATTTATTTTGACAAAAAAAAACAACACCAATTATTTTAAAGTACTACAGTATGAAAAGTTTTTACAGAACTCCTTCCTACAGCTGAAACCTGACCACACCTTGCTCCTAGGATATGAAACAGTATGCACAACTGGCGTCCTTCTGCTGCTTAACCAAGGGCGACCACTTGATTCCAAAGCCGGAAGAGTCTCGACATGGGAAAAGGTGTAGGAAACGATTTTAATATTATGCCTCACGAACACAGGGGATTAGGAAAATAGTTTTATATCGACCGTAGGCTGCTAATAAATGTCAAAGGGATATATAATACGTTTTGCAATCCTTATACGTATATAGTACTTTTTTATTAGATTCGTTTGTTAGAAACAATACAACAGTAATACATTCTATTATCTTATTCTTACAACCTGCCTTCCTTCTACCAAAATATACTTGAAAATAGCTCATAAAAATGTTCAATATATCGTACATATATTAATTATATTATATATTTTGTAGAAATGGGATTTCAAAGGCCCAATATCGTTATTAATATCTGCTTATAACTATCGAACCATCAAAATATCGATAACCGATATTATAAACATTTTTGAAACATGAATATCTAAATATTGATTCTCTAGTAAATAGTTAAAGGAAATATCAATTCTTCTACCCTCCTTAGTAAAATTAATTTTCTTGTTCCTATCCATCACAGTCTTTTTCCAGAAATTACCATTCAACCTTAGTAAACTTACTAAAATACTAATTTATTTTCATCCCAAATAAATTTGTTTGACAATTCGTGGTCTTAGTTTGAGAAGGATCTAAATTTATGCAAATTGAGTTTACTGAGTGAGAAGACGCTCTTCAACTTAACGTGCTACTACTCAATTTTTCTGTAGTGACTCTTGTTGAAACTAGCTCAGTATCGTGTTTGCTATTGCACTGTGAATATGGAAGAAGATATCATTCATTATCGGCGTATTTTGTTGTATTATTTTAAAAAAGGTAAGCGTGATGCAGAAGCTCACAGAAAATTTGTCAGTACATATGGGGATGATGCCTTAACCGAACTCACCTGTCAAAATTGGTTTGCCAAATTTCATTCAGGAAATTTTGACATTCAATGATACTCAACGGTCTGGTCGCCCACATAAAATTGAAACGAGCAATGCTAAGGCCATTGTTGATCAAAATCCAACCCAATCATTGCGAGAGATAGCTATGGCACTAAATGTTTCGCACACAAGCGTAGAAAACCATTTACACAAGCTTGGGTATATTTCCAGACTAATGTATGGGTCCCTCATATGATTTTTTTTTTTAAATCACAAAAAAATGTTATAACTTCAATACGACTGTAGACTACAAGAAATTTAGGGCCACATAAACTACACAAAATTACATCAACAGGACCCTCCTAAACAAACTAAAAATGAAGATACAATAAAAAACCTATAAAGAGTTTTGTTTATTTATTCCTAATGAGGCACTAAATCAAAAAAACCATTCATACGGCTTTGAAGAGTTATAATTTACCTTTCCAACGGATATAGTAACATCAAACATCCTCAAAATGTATGAATGATCGGAAGGGTGTTGTGTACCACCAAGACAACCCACACCTCATTAGTCACTCGCAATAAATTATTAAGCCTTGGATGGGACCTTTTACCCACCCTCCCTATTCACCAGACCTAGCTCCAAGTGACTACCACTTATTCCGGTCTCTGCAGAACTCCATGAATGGAAAGATATTCCAAAAGAAAGAGGACATCAAATACCAATTGGATCAGTTTTTTAACAATAAACTCCAAACATTTTATGAACATGGCATTATGCAGTGAGTGGAAAGATGAGGAAAAGTCATATTAAATAATGGTCAATATATTGTAGATTAAAAAAAATTTTATGTCTATAATACATTGAGTTTTATAACACCCTGAAAAACGCAAAGGACTTATTTGCCAATCCAACAGTTTTAGTCCAGGGAAGAACTTAAAAAATAATATTATGTCCACTTTTTCACCATTTGGGACCACTGTACAGAGGTTCACTAGTTATCCAATGTGATTAAAACTACAGATTGTATATTCCTATTCTTTTTTTTTCTCTGTTTATAAGAAAGAACACTTTGAGTTATATTGGATGCTGTAAACTTTAATCTAAGCTGATATAAGCAATACCGTCCCACTGAGGCAGAGTGAAGGTTTACTTAGTGACACAGTCTTTACCTAGGGTCAAGAGAACAAGAGAAAGTCTTCAACAAATACCCGCTCTTCGAGTATGGTGACTATGAAGTTGAGAAGTCAGCGTGTGGGAGGTTTCAAATGTGGACTTTGCAGATAGCTGTTTTCTTCTAAGTGGAAAAGCTAATTCATTGAAAGATCTACTTGAAAATTAGTCCTGATTATGGAAATAAAAATATTGGGAATAATGGAAAATAATTAGGTGGCATCAGACCTCAAAAACAACTATTAAGTTCATACAGAAAACTTAGGTTTGATTTTTTGTTAAGTAGGAAGAGAAAAAAAAAAAATTTGAGTAATTACTTTTTTTTATATTGAGTATTATAACAATCTGTCTGTTGGACATTGGTTATAGTGAGGTAGGATGACATTCACACCATATGTACAAAAAAATAAAATAAATAGAACAAAATAATAATCAAAAGTATATACAATAGGCAATAAAATAAAATAACCTAAAAAATAAGAAAATTAAAACTAAGAAAAAAAAAAGACACATACATACCTATATACAATCAGACGAGGGAACTCCAGGAGAACCCTGCGCTACTCTCCAAACCGCGTCACTGGTACTAAAGCCAGCGGAGATTGGTCGAGAGCACATTAGCCACATACACACATGTCTTGAGTGAAGAATCTGGCCATTGCCAGAACTCTAATTTATACAATCTACAAAAGGTCGCGAGGCCACTGCCGTTTCAACCTTCTTGGAGGATTATAGGGATGGGAGATGCTTGATAGGGATTGCGCAAGAGGATTTGGGTGGTAAGTAAGGTTCTGGTGAAATTTGGAGAATTTTTCTGGGATAAGGTCTAGGACAAATGGGATGTTAAGGTCATGATGTAGGGTTTTGTTGGATGCATAGAAAGGAGCATCGACTATTGTTCGAAGGACTTTAGACTGGAAGGATAGGATGTGCTTGATGTTAGAAAATTTTGCTGATCCCCACAGTTCTAGTCCGTAAGTCCAAATAGGTTTCAGTATTGTCTTGTAGATCAGTAGCTTGTTTTCAATGGAAAGTTTAGATTTTAGAGTAATTACTAACATTATAACCAGTATTGTAAATTAGAAATTAAATTTCCAATTTAAGTAGAATTTTTCTTTGTTGGGACCATCTTAAATAGGCTTTTACGCTATTCCTTACATTCCTCTATTAAAATCAAATTTTTTTTTTCATAAAAACAATGAATTTTTTTTCAGTTTTTTTTTTTTATAAACTTTTCTTTGCTGCATTTTCAATATTTTCATATAAAAATAATTACAAAAAATCATTACAAAGCTTTATATCTATGAGCTGTTTTTTGATAAATTAATTACTTAAATACACTATTTATTTATAAAATGTTAATACTTCTTATTACGAGAAAATTATTTGTAAAATCTTAATTATTTCTTATGTTGCTTATTGTTTACAAGTAGTACGGCTAAAGATATCAATCAACACGAAAATCTATCCCAAAGCATCATCCGAATCTGTAAGGAAAATGGTCTAAGCCCAATTATTATTTTTGTATACAAAATCGACATTAATCAAACATTACATTTTAATTCTTTACTCCTAATAAGTAGTAAATATTAAAAACCAAATTCAATGAATAAGAATGGATTCCTCATTTAACATAAACAGAATACAAACAAGATTGATTAAGAAATCAGGATATTAGACTATATACCTTCTATCTAAATGTTTTCAACAAAGATAGGAGAGATTTTATATTATTATGATTTCATCATATTGTTTTTTATTGTTATTATTACTATATTGCATGTACTGGAAACGTTGTAATTTTGTTGTATAAGAGAAAGGATCAAGGATAAATGCAGTTCGTGACATTTCGAAATCCAGTTGTAACACTCAAGTCTTTAAAAATCCACCGTCAAATAAGTATGTTTTATTATTAATTTAATTGTAAAATTATATTATAAATAAACTAGTTGACTCGAGTGAATGATTCACAAAGAATATTGTTTAGTGAACAAATGATAAAATAATAAGAAAATTAAATAATTCAACGTATCTTAGGATGAAGTAATCATTTCATATTTTTTCGGTAATTGTTATCGATCAAGGAAAAAAATCATATTTTAAACTAATATGTTTACGACTTAAAATAACCTGTATCTATGCTTTTAATGGTCCGAATTTATTTTGTGTGATTTTATGATTTTATTTGTGTGTTTATGTGCCCCTAAATTTCTGTTAATTTTCGTTTGGATATGTGGAAGCATATTGAAACTATCACACTTTTTGTGATTTTCGAAAATAAGTCCAAGGGTGGAGCCTAGGCTCCAATTTGATGCGAAATATATATTTTTTTAATACTATAAAAAATCACGTTTGAGGGTTTTTAGGATACAATCAACAAAACAATGTATAATTTTTGAATTAATCACAAATGAAATTTCTTTTCCTTCATAACTTTTCCCCTCGAATTTTGGGAAACGATAGGACTATTTTTCCTACCTGAAGAAGGTCTTTAAAATTTGGGCTCAATGATTTGATTTGATGAAGAATTGGCCAAGATAAGCTTTGAGAAATAATATGTAAAGGAAATAACCATCCATGGAAAGAAATCCATCAGGAGTGAATAGGAAAAAATAACTACAACCACTGAAATGGTTTTACTTAAGTCCAAAGTGGGCATGACGATATTTTGAAATTAATTGCTGTTCATCATTTGGCAAATAAAACCATTACTGAAATCAAGTTGTATTATAATTCAATTAATTTGTGTTATCTTCCAACTGGTCAGAAGAAAAAACAAAACAAAAAGGTATGGACTTGGCCAATTACAAGACCAACTAGTACGAAACGTTTTACAAAAGAACTTTAAACTACTCTATAATGAGACTATTATCAAGAGAAAGAAACTTAATATTGAGCTATGTCAATTGAGTGGAACAATTCTTATACAAATAAATAAATAGATATTCTATTTTAGATTTTTGATATTGAGTCTGATATTGATAACAAAATGATTTATTATTGTAAATAATGACCTATTGTAAATTAATGTCGTTGATGACCTATTGGTTTGGTGCAATGGAGCCTTGGTTTGTTGGTTTCTGGCTTACAAAGAATATATAATGTAAGAATATATAATATAAAAATAATGCTGCCCACAGTATAGAATTCATACTCAGATTTTTTGAATTTATTAAAACGTTTCTTTCTATATTATCTGAAGAGCCCACGAGAATATAGAGCTATTCTGCTTCATTTGACTTTTCAGTAGGTTTTTATTGCATTGGTGACTATCCTAAATTAGGGATTTGCTATATCGATAGTCAATATTTTTCATTGATATTTTAAACATTTTTGAAATATAAATATTGATTCTCTTGCACATATGCGCATAAAATATATTTTTAATTTCCTCTTTAAATTAATAAATAAAAATATTAATTCTCCTATCCTCCTTGGCAAAATTAATTATCTTGTTCCTGTCCATCTTCCTCATCTACAGCTTTTCTTCATAAATTTCCATTCAACTAATTATGCCTTTCATTCATAAATAGATCGGATTCAGCGAAATGCTGATTTATTTGTCCCCTACGTAGACTTCTTTGACAATTAATTGGTCTTGGTTTGAAAAGTGTCTAAATAACAGATTTGGCCAAATTAAGTTTACTGAGTGAGAAGTCCCACGTGCCCTATTTAACTCTACTTAGGAATGCTCATTGACAGTCAATATCAGTGTTGCGAAAAATCGGTCTTGGTCTTGCACTTTGCAAGACCAAGACCAAGGCCGCCTAACTGTTGCAAGATCAAGACCAGGACGGGTAAAAAAAATCGATTGTTTAAATAAAAATTAAGGCAAAATAATTATAATTACTTGACAATCTTGGTTACTATATGTTAACAATTGGTATAACCAATATATTTTTGCAATTAACTCCTTTAATTTTTCATTCAGGCTTAATTAGGTTTCTCCTATATAAACAATTACAGTAATATCTCTATAGTAATGAGCTAATAAGTAACTACAAGACTCTTGTGCAAGACCAAGACCATGACCAAGACTGAGTTTCCAAGACCAAGACTCGTGTCGGTATCAAATTTGGGCAATACTAATTTCATTTAACTGAAGGACTTAAAGCTAGTAACCATTTTATAAATAAAACATAAATATATAAAAAGAATTTCAAGACAACCATAGCTCCTAAGAGACTTTCGGAATATTTTTCTCGAAAACTGTACATTTTTTACATTACGTCGAATCGCAATTAATATTATCTCGATCCGACGACTATTGACCAATCTAAGTTTTTAAACCTCCCATTTTCAGAAGATAAAAGGTATCACTTTTAGCCATGGATGTATTGGATGTTATGGGTATGATCTAAAGTGTACGGTTAAAAAGCTGCAGGTTATTTTCTATCCGTACCCTTTTAACGAGGAGGAGATGAAAAGACCGTTATAGGACTTCCTAAACGCTCTCTAAGAAAGCGCAGGACCCCACCGACCTCATCAATTAGAGAGGAGGAAGTCTACACTCTCAGCTCGTACATTAGCTGTCCTTAGAGAAGGATAATAGACCACACACTGCCCTCTTTGTCTGTCAGGTCATCAATGTCTTTTCATCTCCAGAACTCATACGGCAACTGAAGGAACGAAATGGGATATGTCGCATTACAGCGGAATGGTGGTTGTAAAGTTAGAAGTTCATTCTTTGTTATAACCATCTGTTACTTTTCCTTGACTGTTTAATGTACTTGATACAGCGGAATTGTTTTTTTTTTTGTTTTTTCCAACATGTTAGTTAAGTTTTAACTATATGACAGAAATCGAATTATTTAAAATAAACTTACTGAATTTTTAGAATATTTATTTTTTTATTTCACTCGACTTCAAATTTATAACTTTGTTATACAGGCTATTTCAGGATTAAGTGGTCAAACTGCAAAAATGAACTAAGGACCTGAAAACAAGAAAAAAATTCCTCTGAAGGTATGTCCGCAAACGCTTTGTTTAGGAGCTATTCACAACTAAAGATTTTCGTTATTATGAATTATTTACGTTATATGAAATAAATAATATCTAATTATTTCTTCAAAATACTTTATTAATTAAATGTAAACATTAACATAATAATAGTAATAAAATAAATAATAGTAATAATGATTACTATGATTTAGTTGAACATATTCCAATACAACTGAGAAGCGACATGCGGCTTCAATTAGATGGTTGTCCTGAACATTACGGAACAGGTTCACGACAAAGGCTAAATGTCAACTATCCCAATCAATAGATTGGCCGTGCAAGACCAGTGGCTTGGTCTGCACGCTCTCCAGAGCTGACACCACTGGATTTTGTTGTTTGGGGTGGCATTAAACAGAACGTCTATGCAAGTCCGGTCAATGAGCTTAATAAATGAAGGATAATTGAATCTTGTGAAACTATAACACATATCCAGTGCCGTTCTGCTACCACTGTTGTTGAATATAGATGCCGATTCTGTCTTAATGCTCAAGGAAATCATTTTTAAGAACATTTAATATTAATTTAATTTACGTTCAATTAATTAAGTAGCTGACACAAATAAATAAGTTTTATTTACTTAATATAACGTAAATAATTCATAACAATGAAAATCTTTAGGTGTGAATATCTCCTAAACAAAGCATTTGCGGACATACCTTCATAGGAATTTGTTTTCTTGTTTTGGAGATTTTAATTCATATTTTCAGTTTGCCCACTAACGCTGAAACACCCTATATACTACTATTTATCTTATTATATAATTTTCTTTTAGTTCGTTGTCGTATAATATTTCAGTTTATATTTAATTAAGGCAGCAATGTTTTTATTTCCAATCACTATTTTGGAATGACGAATTTCGGCCCATCGAGACATTTTTAAGTCTATCATGTCCTAATTAACTGCATTTCTTATGTAAAAATACGTGTCATAATATAAGAGCTTAGTTGTCATAATCGTCCTTGTATAATTTTCTATGTCAGCTCCCTTATTATCAGTTCAATTGTTATTTAGCGACTAGTAACAGTTAAAAGTAGTTCATTAATTTAATTTATATATTGATTGAAATATTCCTCAAAATGTAATAACGGGCGATAGTGTGACATACTCACAAAAGGGAAATGATACATGATAAAAAATTGTCGACCAGTTCAACGAAAAAAAAATTACGACTGCAACAGGATTGTGTGTGATTGAAAATCAATCAATTGTTCAGAAAAAATGGCAGATGAAGATTAATATATAATTTTTTTTAATACACTAAAAATTATTATTTTAAATGCTGTGCAAGTTTTGATCTTGTTGGGGATTAAGGATTTTAAAATTATAATGGGATGTGACTTTGATTAGGTTATTGTGAAAAACAATAACCTAATACAATTTAATAATATTCAACGTGACTTATTGATGGCCATTAAGAAAACTATATCAGACAGGTCACAACAGGTTTTCGCTTGCGCCACAAGCTTTCACAGGTCCCCAACTCCCTTTTCTGAAGTCCTTGGGGCGCCAAATAGAGGTAGCCAGTCGTTTTTAAAGTTCAAAGGTGTTACGTTAGATTTATCAGCTCTATTAAGATTTAGCTGATAAATTAAATAATTATTAAAACGTTATCGACAGAAGTTGTTAAGAGAAGAAATTTTAATTGTCAGGGGGTAATCTTAATGAAAATCTATTTAAAAGCTAAACATTTAATACAATCAGATAATTTTGATTTGACTTTTTATGGTAATTCTTTTGATATCAATAGGACTCAATGACAAAATTGTTGTACTAAGATGCAAAAACCAAATTAATTAACTAAGAATTGAATTCAATCTCGTTTTTTTATTACTTAAAATCTTTATTTGTTAAGTCCATTGTAAATGTAATAAAATATATTTAGAAAACCATTAAACGATTCAGCTTGAAATGTATCCTTACGTCTGTCTATTTTTCATAATTTTCAAGATTTTAGTTTTTATAAATAAAAAATACATATAGAAATTCCCATGTAGTCAAATATCATTCTAAAGCTGTAAGGAAACATTAATAATGTTAATATATTTTCTCAATGTTTTTTTACAAATTTTTATTTGTGATTTCAACATTTTATTTTATCAAACATTTACTCATGCATGCAGGGATGGTGTAGGCAAATCGTAAGAGGAGTTTTCTGACAAAACCTTAAAAATTGTAAACAAAACATGTTTAGTTTAATAGAAAAAAAAGTAATAAAGTGTATACATGTTTGTCTGTTTATGATTTTATTTTATTTTACTTATCTTTAAGTTTATTATATTGTTAACGATAAAATAAATAATTGTTAGTAAAAAGAATTATCGAATATCCAACTTTTCCTGCAAGTTTAACATTAATTTAAAAGCCTCTATTTTTTTTCATCGTATCTTTATTCACACCTGCGAAAAACTTGACAGTAAGTGGTAAAAAAATCGGTTTTTTTGAATAAAAATTAAGGCAAAATAGTTACTAATACTTTACAATCTTAGTTACTATATGTAAATAATTGGTATAAACAATATAATTTTTCACTCGGGCTTAGTTAGGTTTCTCATATTTAAATAATTACAGTAATATCTTTATATTAATAAGCTAATAAGTAACTGCAAGACCGTTGCGAGACTCTTATGCAAGACCAAGACCACGACCAAGACTGAGTCTGCAAGACCAAGATTCTTCTCGGTCTCGCAATTGGGCAACACTAGCGGTGGCCAAGTCGTAAGTAAGTCCGTTGTTGTGTCCGTTTAATTTAATATGAAATCAACGTATATGTTGGTTGTCGTAATTTGAAGTTATATTCTTTACGTACCAAAGAGAAGCTGTTTATTAATTTTTTTTTTTAGTTTTTAATTTTTTTTAAAGTACTTTAACCAATATACCCTCCAGAGATTCCTATAAATGAGTAACGCTATATACTCCACGGTTGGTTTCTAAAGATGTCAAAATAGTTTCACAAGTCTTATCCCGCTAATCACCGACGATAACCCGCAAGATACCCGTCGAAGCGGAAGATCCCTCAGGCCGCATTCTCCGAGGTGGATAATTAGAGTTCAATTACACGGTTAATCAATTAGCATTAGCTGGCGCTGGATCTAATGGACAAAGCGTAGACTGACCCTAAATGGAGAGAGCTCTCCTGACCCAGATGGCACTCCGGATGACCATTACCAGAGGCCAGCGGGAGTTGTGGTAATCGCGAAGAAGTTGCTGGCTTTCTCCACAGAGGAAGGAGAGCTTTGTGAGTGAAGGAAGTTGAGGATACAATGTGTCTGCTTGTATTGTGAAGGGACTATTGATCTCCGAGTGTGGGCATTGTGAGTTAACAGGTGTTATATTGTAGCGAGTCCGCGGAGGTGGTCTCTCTGACGCTTCAATTATAGCCGAGGACAGTAAATGGATCGTTAGCGAACGTGCTATATTAGCTACAACATCGTATTCACATTGAACAAGAGAATGGGCTATTTAACGCCTATATAAAACATAGGGGCATAACCAGCATGTTATTACGAGTTTGCAATACAGTTACCAATGTCATGAGTTGAAGGCATGATATAATGTAAAAAACACAACACAAACATAAATAAATATTCTATAGCTGTGGGCAAAGCTTGAAATGAAAAGTAAATTTTTTGGGGGGAGGGTGAATTATATTGAGCATTCAGATCTCCGATGTGTATCGCTCGGGTAAAGTCGGCTGGAGTCGACTAATTGAAATGTTTTTGCATATTGATTAAAATATCTTAAAAAATAAAAATCGTACCAGCGTATTGTTAGCCTGGGAAATGTTCCATTTAATCTTCTTTGTAATGAGCTATTATTACAAATAATATCTTAACGTGACGCCAAGTTAGGTAGAGGAAAAGGGAAAAAATAGTGTCGAAAACCGAATTATCACGTGTTTTATGGAAGAGATGGATTAAAATATCTCAGAAACTAAAAATCAGACCTGCATTCTGTGAGTGAGGAAAATGTTCAGCATTTCATCCTTTTAATAATGAGCTATTATATATAATTTATATTTCATACTACTAATCTCGCCTTGTTGATTTTTTCACTTCTATTGTGTGATATAAAACACACACTTTTGTTTTTTTTCATAACTTATTTATTATGAAACGTTACAGTGTGTCAATTAAGGACATTTTTTAAAAGTGGTCAGAGAAAATTCACACTCTATGCATAATATTGAAAATAAATTAAACAGCAATAGTTAGAAAAGTGGCTTTTGACTATTTACATTTTTTTCTTCCATCCACACTATTTTAATTGAATTCATAAAGAAATTATAAAATGTTCCAAATGTGACATGAGAAATTCACCAGATCGATCGATTTTTAAATTATATTCAATTTTCTCAGGTAAACAATTATTAAATAATTTAACCACTTCTTATCTATTAACCCCATATTTTAGAAATGAATTTTATCTATATTTTTCCAAAGAAAAATGAGAGATAATTCGATTAATATGTCGGATCAATGGTCTTTTTTTTTTTTAATAACTGAAATTGCGAAGATTCTCGAAACAACAATACTAAATTTAGTATATCTTCACTGTGATGTAGGAAAAATTAAATAAATGAATACAATTATGGACACGAATAATTAAAACAGTTCTATCTAATCTGTACATTTAAAATCTAACATAGATCACAAGAATATATATATTCCTACGTATTTCTGTGAAAAGTAAATAGCCAACTCCAAATCCTCGTAAGAAATACATGCATTTTTTCTGAAATCACATACCTAATTTATTTTATTTTCCTCTTTTTTCATCTTTGATTAATTTTAATATCGATGTTCATAAAAAGAAATGGAAGTCAATTTTCTAAACAAGTTCTGTTCTTCTTTGATGTTTGTCAATACAAACATAATAATATAGTCTGCCTCAGAAGGGGAGAAACCTGGAGGTACTTCGAGTGCAGAGTCATTACCCAACAACCGACATGAGGACCTCGACGTCCCAGCTGATTATGTATTCTGTCCGGAATTATCTGTCCAATAATAGAATCCGTCAAGGGTATGACAGGAGACTTCCGCTTTCTTAATCAGGCTACTGTCGCTCCCTCTTGTGTAATGTCTTTTGGGGATCTCTCGGCAATCCCCAACAGTCTTCCGAGGTACATTCTAAACCGAAAACTCTTGAGAAAAAATCGACATTACAGAAGGCATTTTTCTGAATACTTATAACATTTATATATAAAAAAATGAGAGTGTGTCATTCGGATCTTGCTACTTGTAAATATGGCGGCAGATATAAAGAATATTGGAAAGGTAAGATGAGGATCGAAATGAGAAAATTCATAGCGAAAAATGTAGGAAAAGTTTTTATTTTCTTAAATTGTATATATATATTTGTTGAAATATATAACAAAAAAATACTAACGCGGGATACCAGGAAAAAATTGTATATAGCCAAAAAGTCAGATTTTTTCGACATTTTTTAGTTTTTTACTTATAACTAGTAAACAGTGTATTAAAACGAAAAATGTAATTTTTAAGAAATTGAAGAATGTTAAATTGTACGTCAAACGAGTACCTAAACACAATAATTTGGCTAAGTGGTTTGGACTATAACCACTGTCAACGAACGCTTATTTTTACCAAATTTGTCACAAACTAACACAAAATCTATTAATGGTACTGCAGCTTGGAAATGAGTTCTTTAAGAGACAAAAATCATAGAATAAAAAAGTGAATTCCGCGTCCATCGAGTACCAACAGTTTTAATTTCGGTCAATCACTTCAATCGAAATCGTTAATCTTCCGATAGCTGGAAATTGGTAATGCAGATATCTGTGATTTTAAATTTCTCAACAGTATGGGTGTCTATTCTATTGAGGTATTCTTGTTAACAGTCTGGTTTATAGCGTATAGGACTCTTAGGGGTGCCATTCCCACTCCAAGGTAGATGTCACAAGATATTTTACCGAAGTTACCATGTTACCAAAGTTCTCAAGTTCCTAGATAATGAAAGACTTAAACAACAAGTTTATAAATTACGATCCTTTGCAGATTTATTATTCTTTTTTATTTTATTTTTTTATTTATTTACTTTATTTCATTTTATTTTATTTTTATTTTAAAAGTTCAATTGGTTATTAATTTCGACTCATTTATTGATTTATTGCTATTTTTTTTTAAGTTTATTTATTTATGTATTCTATCTTATTATCAATAATTGTCTATTGTTATTTTTATTTGTTTAATTTAAACTATTAATCCTTTTATTTAATCATTTTTATCCTTTTTTTAATCTTATTTTTTGTACCAACCATCCAAACAGTATAAAAGTAGTGTTATTTAGTTGATCGGGCGCTGATGACCTAGATGTTTTTGCGCCTAGACATCCAAACAAACGAGATATTTTATTGCTCACATTTTCTTAAAAACAGAGCAAGCTAAGGTAGAATTAGAAAAATCGTAGATCACATACAATTACACTTATATGTTCCATGTTTTTCCTCTTGTCCCTTAGTCCGACAATTTCATAACCCTGTCGAAGTTAGTCCCCCTCAAAAGTTCAAAAACCCGCCAAAATATACCCCCCTAATTTTGATGGCGCTACTTGAAACCTCCTTCTGGGTACTCCTGTTCTTTTCCATCTCTCATTAGCGAAGGATTTTAGGAAACGAGTAGTCAAAAGAAACTGAATTTCATGAAGAAATAACGAATCCCGATTTGAGAGGTGTAATTTACCTAGATTAAAACTGTTAGTATTCAATGGACGCGGAATTCTACAACTTTTATTCTATATAAATATTTTTAAAAAATGTTTTTAAAATGTTCTGCAGATAATGACATTTTTTTTCACTGGCTCTCGGACTATTCAGTATACTTCAAAAATTCCCAAAATCGGAAAAAAATACTTAATCATAAAAAAAGGTCTGCGTAGAAGCTGGCTTCCATTAAAGCGCAATTCGATTAAAAGATCCTGAAGGAGTTCCTGAGCCAATGGTGGGCGATGCAACAATTGATACCTTTCCTCGTTGTGGGTCGAAGGATAAATATCCGCCATTCATTACTGTACGGCCCACTGCTAGCATGCCTATGCCATTGGAATTCCAGAACAACACTGCGGGTTGTCAGTTGTTTTAGATGATATAGCTTTGTAAGGCTATGATTACATGAAAAACTTTTTAAGAAGTGAAATGCCTCATTAAGCAATCAAGAAAATATTGTATGGATATTGACCATAGCCAAACTATTTAATTATCATTGTCCTGTAAACTATTGTGAAGGAACACCAGTTTCAAGTTAAATAGTAAGCACAGTAGTTATGAGAAAATACTAACTTTTTAATTCTTTAATATTAAATGTATCAACTATTTTTTTAATAAATAAGGGACTAATAACATTTGAATGTACAAAATACGTTTTACAATAATATACATGAATATAATTAAATTAAAATAATAATATTCACTATATTCATATAATATCTGAGCATACTGAAATATAATCCTACATCCGAATAGTTAGGAAAAATATAAAATAATAATTTACTAATTTCACTCTTCTTTTTTGTTCATTAATTTTTTATGCTATTTTTCAGGCCTTCCTTTAAGGATTTGATTGGACATTTATTCGTTATTT
Organism: Nezara viridula; assembly: GCA_928085145.1. Taxonomy (NCBI): domain Eukaryota; kingdom Metazoa; phylum Arthropoda; class Insecta; order Hemiptera; family Pentatomidae; genus Nezara; species Nezara viridula. The sequence goes on from OV725079.1 coordinate 15,354,571, forward strand.
GTATATCTATATATTTCAAATTCATGTTATAAATAAATCAGTTTAACAAATGTTCTCAGTTTCACTTTTAAACAAATTATCAACTTCAGGAGTTAAGTTTTTAAATTTCTGCTTAGAGCCATAACTATTAAAAGGTTTTCAGCCAATAAATACAAAAAGGCTTTTGTAGAATTGATAAGGTAGAAAGATACGATTTAGATTTTTCACAGGCTGAACAGGCTTGATTTAACAAAACATAGAGAGTGGTATCGAAAGCAAGTTTCATTTAGGTTGCATTCTATCACCGTCAAGGCTATATAATTACAATTTTAATGGTTTAATAGATGCAAAATCGGAAGATGAGTAATTTTTTTTTTTAATACGTGAGTAAATACGCGACAACTACCTGCCTAAATTTTTTAAATAATAATTAAATTAAAATAATGATATTCACTACATTGTTTACCTGCCTACAATGTTTACACCAAAATAACAACAGTAGCGGTTTCCTTCCGGTATACGCTATTGCTCAATAATCACAATGAACCGGTGTCATCATGTGTGCATGGTTATTACAACCTGGAAAAGTGACCAGTGCGTAACAACTAACTACTGAGGAGACTTTAACGTTCATCAGTGCGGTGACTTCAACGGTCGGCTGGGAAGTGGTCGCTCCAAAAAGCAGTCATTAAGAAGGACCTCGGTCTGCGTGGGAGGCGAAGAGGCGGAGATCACTGACTCTATCCTTCTAGTGGCCAATTCCTCTTCGAAACAAGAACAATATACTTTGATAATCATCCAGCAAAACGCCTGAATAGTTTTGAATACTGGAAATTATACAATATACTGGCGTATTCGGGTGACGTATCTAAAGGACCACAATTTTACATTGTGTAATAATATCAAAGTTATGTATACCAGATGGATCAGATATATATATGTAGGAACTGAATATTGTAAACAAATCGATAGGTATGAAGATATTTTAATGACTAAATCTATAATTCCACGAGTAGAATATTTTAACTTCTGTTACATTTTATTTTTTATTTTTTATTTTTTTAACACGTTTCTTCTTTGAATGGAAAAAGTTTGTCTCTAATGCAAAAAATATAAATAAAGTTATAAGAGATAGCGAATTCATTTCAATTTTTTTTTTCTTGACAAACGCCTTACCTGGAATCCTCATACTAGACTTAAAAGACAAGAAACTGCCAACAGATTCCGACTACTACAACACTTACTTGCCAAACGCTCTAAACTTCCAATATTCTACAAAAAACTCTTTTACACTACCATCATCAGGCCCATATGGACATACGGTATTGAGCTTTGGGGCTCTACAAAAACATCAAATTCTTCCCGTATCCAATCCTTACAATCCAAAATCCTCCGTAAAATCCTATATGCTCCTTATTATGTAACAAATAAAATTATCCATAAAGACCTCAACATTCCTATTGCGGAAGACATAGCCCGAACTAGATATACCTCTTTTCATTTCAAACTCTGTGGTCACCCCAATCCTCTAGTTCGTAACCTTTCATCCAACACAATTCCTGACAACCCTCCGAGGCGTCTGAAAAGAAGATGGCCAAGAGACCTACTAAATTAATTTATCTTTGAAGTGTTAATAATGGGTAGTTTCTTCACAAGTACCTCCATGTAATATATTCCTATAGCAAATTTACTGCTTGTATATATGTTTACAGTTGTAAATTTCAATAAAATAATTTTTAAAAAAACTTTTTTTTTAATGATAGATCTCTCTACCAAAGCAAAAAAATCCTCTTCAAACGATTATGTTTTGAATATACAAACTTCACTCTCTTTTTTATGAGATAATTCATCATAGTATTCCCAAGATCCCTCGACACTGCCTCAAGAGCTAAATTCGTATTAATTATATCTATATAAAATCAGGAATCATACTTATTGTATCTTTATTAATAGTATTATAATATATCTATAGAATATCTCTAAAACCTTGCCAGTCAAGAACAATCAAAGTTCACCCAAGAAAACAAAAAACTTAATTTAATTATTATCAATACGATTTATTTCTTAGAGTTTCCAATCCTCTCAATGATTCACCAATATCTCCTGCAAAGGACTTCTTCAGAGAAAAAATAGAACGTTCTTGAAAAACACGTCTTAATACAAAATATATACTCCAGAAAAGTCAGTAACTATATAATAGATGAAAGGAAAAAATAAGTTATAGTTTATAATTTATACTTAAAAGTAAAGTTGGTTTTTTTTTCGGGTGTTGGTATTGTTAAGTGAGCGTGTTGTTTTATGTAACCTGGTGTTGTTGCAATCCTAGTGACAACACCGGATCTATGCACCACTACCGCCGCTACATAGTTTGGCCATTTCTTCTTCTTGTTCTTCAATAAGACAATAATACTACACCATTATCTGCCTTAGTCACTCACATGTCCATAAAAGTCACTCATATACTTAATTTCATTCATTAAATATCAAGCCATATCAAACTGAGCAATCCAACAAAAAGCTTACCTACTTACACTAGCGGATCCAGGATTTAATTTTTTTTGGGGGGGGGCTTCAGTCCGAAACCTTTTTTTTTTCATAATAACGACAATTACTTTGAAAAAAAAAGAAAGAAACTAACTACCTATATGAAATGGTGTTTAAATGATTCCTAAAGTCCTTTTAAATGTAATTAGACGAACAATAATACTTTAAGAGATCATTTTTCAATACATCTTCACATAAAAAATGGTTATGTTTTACCATTTTGGGAGAGGAGCTTCAGCCCCAAAGCCCACCGTAAATCCGCCTGTGCCTACTTAGATTTTTAAATCAATACTTTTGAAGTTTTATTTTTCAATTATTTATATTTTTTTTTTTGAGGGGCTCTGTACAATGTTATTAATTCATATATAAAAAAAAGTAAGTATTTGACTTTACTAAAATTGTTAAATAAAAAAGAAAGATATAATATCAGCAAAATACCAAAAAAAAAGATAGAATTAATTGTTGACAGTTTATATGTACGATGAAGGATCTCTCCTATTCAATTTACATTATTTTAAGTTATTTTTCGACTAACACCCCGAATCATTTCCTCCCTTATTATATTACCACTAAAACAATTTTTAAAAAATCTTTCCTTTTTTAAATTACTAAATATCATGAAATCGGTATAAGTATCTCACATATACTTATCAAGAAAATTCTTATTGTTAAAAATGATTACTATGTCGAAAGTACTACGTTCATCGAAAATGAAGGATCTTGGGTTCAGAGCTTTGTAAGGAAGTACTGTTTATAGGCCAACTGTTGTGCAGAGAAGTGATCGGGCCAGGATAACGCTCATCCAACAGGCTTTTTATCTCTTAACCAATTAATTAATTAATGATGCCCACAAGGCAAGGTAAGCACCAGGAGGGTAAATCGACCACAGAATCGATCCACGTTTTATATGTTTACACTGGTTAATATATTTTTATTCAATGTTTCGCTGAATATAAATTAAATTTAACTAAAATGTACGGTAGCTCATAACCATCAGTTAATACATTAAATTACTTTTACATTTATTCACAGAACAACTCAAAACCACAATTCTAAGCATACATATTTTAGCACTACCTTAAATCATAACATTAAAGGAAAATATATTATTAATAAAAATACTTTGTAATAAGGATAATGCGAGTTGAGACCCTCTGATTACGCCTTTTCTATTGGAAAACTCATAGTCGATCAGTTGAATACTTATTTATTGTTAATAAGGTTATGTAATTACGATTAATATAACATCGTTATAATAATATTTCGGAAGCATTTTAAGTCAATGTTAATTTTTTTTATAACCAAAGGATTTGGAACAATCTTATAAATTTGAGCCAGAGGTATCAAGGGACCAGATAAAAATAGGTCTTACAATTGAAGTTTTACTGCAATTAATAAAAAATTGAAACACCATGAGTGAATAATACCATAGATGATTTACATAAAATATCTATCATCATGATTATTTACATACACACATACACAAATTTAGAATAGAATAGAAAGTAATTTTATTCTGGAACAAGTCCCTTTAGAATAACAAATAAGTACAAAATTAAAATATTATATCTTATATTTATAAGATATTACAAAATTTACTTATATTTATTCATCAAATAGGACGGGTCTGATCGACATCGAACCCCACGATAGGCTAAGCAAATACATAAAAAACCACTTTAATAGTTGACATAGATTCAATCATTAAATGTCTCACAAACTGTAGAATAAGGCAGCGGGTAAAAGGTATAACCGGATAGTTTCATCGACCTTGAATAAGAAAAGGTCCAGTTCATTTTTGGTTATGAAAGTCAGGCGTTAAAGTCTCCACCTTGTCAAATAGACAGTGAAGGCCGTGGTTTATGCAAGTAATGGCCAAACCATGAGATGGGATATTTGTGAATTTTAATATATATTTTTATTATTAATGATTAAATAAAAACATAACATTAACATAAGGTAAACAAATTGTATATACCAGGGTTTGAATGTATATTTTCACTAATAATGGCATGTTTTTGAATCAGTTCATACGCATTTCGGTGGACAACAATTTTTTTTTTTTTATGCATCTTATCATCAAATTTTAAAGGTTATTTTGAAAAATATTATAATTCAAATCTGAATAGTTTCTCGTACTGAAATAAAGAAGAAACATACCTTGTGAGTGTATAGTCCTGATGACAAACACGAAGTATATGACGACTTTGGACGCCGACGAGAATCCAGACCTAAGAGCGCACATGATCACTCACTCACTCGCATGACGGCACACTACTGAAGGGCGGGCTTGTAGTGACGTCACTAACGGTGTCCCCCCCACCACCTCTCACCCCGCCCCCCGACCCACTGCCCTCCACCCCCTCGCCACACTATCGATTTGCCTCAGAATCGATATTAACCTCACCGTCCAGTTTTGGGCTATTTCGGAGCAATATGTCACTTTATTCAATTTTTAATATCTAATTTAAAAAGAACTTTAATTTTAGAAACCTATTACGTTCCAAAATATGAATTAAATTTCATACTTTCCAATCAATAACTTTCATACTTTACATAAAGACTTACAAATTCCATCAGTTATCAACCACATACGAGCTTATTCCAAAGTGCCCAGAAGGGAGTTTCATAGCACCATTCAAATTTTTGAGGGGGTACATTTTGACAGGGTTTGGAATTTTTTTTGGGAGGGGGCACTGGTCTTCAGTGTTGAATTTTCTGAATGAAAAGTTTTCACCAGGGGACAAGAAAAAAACATGGACGATACAACATCAAGTGTAACTGAATATGATTTCTTCTAAGTCTCCTTTTTCTTATATTTTTTTTTTTTAAGAAAAGGACAGCTATAAAATTTCGTAGAAAGGAGAGGGGAAGATTATGCGCCATCGATCTTGGGGGAGGGGAAGAGGGAGACTCCTGACCACAGTCAACGTGCCCAATAACACCCGTAGTAATAGACTCAAAAGAAGCTGGATGAGGGATCTCCTCCACAAATCATAAATATTAAATCAAGACAGGAAGGGAAGCCGCAGGACAATCCTCTCCCTCACGCCCACCAACATATTAGTGGACTTCCTAATTAGATTTTTCTTTTCAAATATATTCCAATAAAGGCGAACCACAGTTCCAAAAAAATGGATTAAATAGTGGTCCCTATCTTTGCTTTGAGACTCCCATTCATATAAATTCTGACATTCATTAACAATTGTAGCCTGGAGGATTGAAACGGTAAATATATTGAGAGGAATGTGGAAAAAGTTTTTATTTATTTAACGCATAAGACCACTAAGAGACAAATTGTCACAGCCTATAAAGCCAGATATATTTTTGTTTTTTCGCCTATAATCCTTGAACGGTACATCGAAGCGAAAAACACAATGTTTAGAAATTAAAGAACATTAATTGTGCGATAAACGAGTGCTGAAACTTAATACTTTTTTATTGTGGATTTTTAACTGATTTGGCAAAAACTAATACAAATTACTATAAATGGCAGTGCAGAGTTATCAAAGAGAAAAAAAACACATGTAACACTGAGATGAAAATTTTCGCTTAGAGAACTCCTTTCCGTGCTGCATGGAAATTTATATTAGTCTGTCTTAGTTTCTGACGAATTTGATAAAAACCAGAGTTCGTTGATCGTGGTTTTCGACTATATTACTTAACCAAATTACTAAGTTTAGGCACATGTTCAACGCACAATTGAACATTCTTTGTGGGTGATAAATATTCAGGACGATGTCATTATAAAGTTTTTTATTGGTGCCGACGTTTCAATGCAAACATATTGGTCATTATCAGGGCGTGTTTCGAGCACTAGAGGTATTCAAGTCTGGAATACCTATTGGCATTTGAGTACTTAAATACCTTCAGTGTTCGAAACATGCCCTGATGATGCCCCACATGTTTGGGTTGAAACGTCGGCACCAATAAAAAAGCTTTATAATGACTGCCTTCTGAATATTTATCACCCATGATATGTCGATAAACTTCCTTCAATAATTCATTATCATTCTTTAATTTATTTACCATTCGCTTCGTTTTGCCGTTCAGGAGGCATACGCGAAAAAAAAAAAAATGAAAAAATCTGCCTTTATTCACTGTAAACATTTTTCCCTTGATGACCATCATTAAAACTTTTGTTTTTTCTATTTCTGAACCCATACATACAGGTTAAAAAAATAAAAACTTTTTCTTAATATATTTCTTTGTAAGTCTCTAATTTTATTCTTCTATTTTCATTTACTTAATTTTTGGTTTTCTTTTTTGTTTCATTTTCTTTCTCCGCATTCCTTTATGTCTATTATTTCATATTATATCATTTTCCCTTTTCCTTCAATATCTCCTGTAGATCTGTAGAAGTAAATTCACATTTACATATATTATATATTACACTAAAACAATTGTTACCATCTATTTACTTCAGTTTAGGATCTTGTTACTTAGCTTATTCTGTTTATATTTTAATTTACTTACTGTTTATAATTTTAATAAGCTTATTAACATTGTTTATAATTTTTTGTCCAAATATTATGTATCTTCCACATTCTCTATGTTTTTGTATCTTGTCCGTTCTAGTCCTGAAGAAGACCTGCAAAGTCGAGTCGAAACGTTGGCTTTTAATAAAATAGTTTTACCACTATTTAGCCTATTTATGACCGCAACCCCGGACCATCTCCTTCCTTTATAATGCAACGGTCAACTATTAAATATTTAATATATTTCCCGTTTCGATCATCAAGTTGTTGGCCTAATATTCTTTAAATCAGTCGCCATATTTAAAAGCAGCGGCTCTGGAATGTATATCTAGAATAACATAGGCTTTCCTAATTTAAATTCATGCTGAAGGAGACTGGGTGAACTGAAATACAGAAGAAGAGTGGAGAAGTGGGTAAAGGTTTTTGACAACTTCTCAAGATTTATTTCATCTCATAAATGCATAATGCTTTCAGTCTTGAGAGTCATAAAAATAGAACCATTTCAGGCTGTGCCCGACGCAACAAGCTACTGTTTTAGCAAACCTGTTTCAAGAAAGGTTGAGAAAAAATTTTAGTACTTTAGATCTTTTAGGATGAATAATTCTCTACTAGTGTGGGAAAACGCTATGCCAATTTCGTAGTCTCGGAAACATAGTCACATAACTTTTTTCAGCAGTTGATGGTACTATTACATGAATTAGGGGTTTTAAATAACAACAGCTGTTAAACAACAGGTGTCTTTTAATTGAGTTCATGTACTCGATCAGATGTCTGTTACCTAATTGACTACACACACTAGCTAGAGCTACCGACCATTTCATTTAGTGTTGCCCAAAATTGGTCTTGGTCTTGCACTTTGCAAGACCTAGACCAAGGCCGCCTAACTGTTGCAAGACCAAGGACCAGGACTGTTAAAAAAAATCAATTTTTTAAATAAAAATTAAGGCAAAATAGTTAGTAATACTTGACAATGTTAGTTACTATATGATAATAATTACTATAACCAATATACTTTTGCATTTAACTCCTCTAATTTTTCATTCGGGCTTAGTTGGGTTTCTCCTATCTAAAAAATTACAGTAATATCTCTATAGTAATAAGCTAATAAGTAACTGCAAGACTCTTGCGCAAGACCAAGACTGAGTTTCCAAGACCAAGACTCGTGTCGGTATCACATTTGGGCAACACTAATTTCGTTTAACTGAAGGACTTAAACCTAGTAACCATTTTAAATTCTAGATAAACCTCATCTGAACACACAACTTCGTTCAGTCAGTTGAAAGCCTGTTTAGTCTGTGGGCCAGACCCCCTTACCGTGCACCCCCCCCCCCCCACATCCCTATAAATTGCAAATCGTTGTGTTCCTTGTAACAATTTATTAAAAAAAAGCCAATGTTCCCACAAAAAAAAGTGAACGCACTGCCCCAAAATGGCGTCCAAAGATGGCGGATTGACGACTTTGACTTTAGTTAGTTTTTTGGTCACTGAGAATCAGCATTAAGCTTAATTTCCTCATAGTTGGTCTTTTATTAAAGCTGAATAGTTATAGAATAATAAAACATGAAGAAATATTAAAAAATAATTGTCTAAGGTGTAATAATGTGGACTTCTCTATAACCTGCCTTAAAGTGAAGACAGTCCCAATTTTCAACTTCTCTTCCAATGTGCAACTTGAGTTTCTCAATCCATATCGCTCTGGCAATCGACAATATTTCTTATTCCAGCTTCTACGATTCTTGTGTATAATTTGTTTGATACACTAAACAGGAATGGGTCTTGATGGGTATTACATTTCCTAGTATCTCCTTTCTTGTAAAGGTAAAAACCACAGTCCTTTCATATTATTTTCTAATATGCTTGTTGCCTATGTACGCGCAAAACTGTCAAAGCAGTTTGGTTTCGCCCTTTCCATCTTTCTTTGTGCAGAGAGAATAATACATTCAATATTAAAATTTCCTATTTTTTTATGATATGGTACAAATTCCGAACAATTCAAGAATAACGAGAAGAATAGCGAGCTACAACTAATATAAGATACCTTAAAAAATCTTTTGAAAATCCACTAAACAGAAGGAAAGCTATGAGCTATAACTTTCTCGATATACATCTCTATATTCATCTTCAAAGTTAATATAGTCCCGAGGTGCACCTTCAGCAATCGAAAATAAAGTGGTTTTCACCATAATAAACCTACATCGTCCACTTAATATCATCCAAACTGCAATTGATCCCGTTTTAGCAGCATCTTGAAATATTCTGTTCATCTATCTACTATACATTCATTTAGCTATATAATGGATATAACTGGTCCTTTTTATCTATTCCGAGGTTTTGGCACTTCCTTTCTCGTTCGCTTAATGTATTTTTCCAATTTTCTCGTTTAAGTTCACGTTTTTCCTCATTTTGAGATCAAATCCAAACAATCAGTTTTGGTTTATAGAAGAACTTATAGGGTCACCCTTTATATCTTTCTTTGTGCATAGAGAATAATTCATTCAATATTAAAATTTCCTATTTATTTATGATATAGTCCAACTTCTGCACAAAATAAAGGAAATAAAAATTAATTTTTTAATTAGTGATATATGAGTTTTACTAAACAACCCGGTAGCTATTCATTATATATAGTTCAGATTAGGTATATATTATTTTAGTTTATAAAAAAGGTATGAATATGACTCATTTCCTGGGAAATATATAAAAATTTTAATTACTTCTAAGAATCAGTAAATATTCAAAACACAGTGTTAAATTGCAAACGTTAAATAAAAAAAAATCAAGATATTTAGCAAAATATTTTTTAATTAACTTTTATTATTATAATTATATCATTTTTACAATTGAGGTATTCTTAAACGACCTACGTATAAAATAAAGGAGGTTAAAATTTAAAAAAATTATAATAAATTTTTTTTAAATTAATTTTTTTTTTTTTACTATAAAATTATTGCATTAATATTTGTTCGTTAATAAAACCAATATAATGTACCAAAAATGTTATTATATCACTATAACTAAGCCATTTATGGGCACTGAATGGTGTGGTAGAGGCCTGTAGGCACCCACGCCAGTACCGCTTTTCTGCCGCATAAGTGCATTTTTTACGGAACTACTTAAACATTTGTAAAAAATAATCAGCGTTTCAGAAAGAGAAATATATTCTCCAGATGGTTTATTTCAGCACGTTTTGCGTTATTGTAGGCCGTTTAATTACAAACGACGCTTGATTTGTAACTTGAAAATTTTTTTGTTAAAAAAATTGACTTTACTGGTGTTTTTCATAGCCTTAGACAATTATTTTTTAATATTTCTTCATGTTTTATTATTCTATAACTATTCAGCTTTAATAAAAGACCAACTATGAGGAAATTAAGCTTAATGCTGATTCTCAGTGACCAAAAAACTAACTAAAGTCAAAGTCGTCAATCCGCCATCTTTGGACGCCATTTTGGGGCAGTGCGTTCACTTTTTTTTGTGGGAACATTGGCTTTTTTTTAATAAAGTGTTACAAGGAACACAACGATATGCAATTTATAGGGATGTGGGGGGGGTGCACGGTAAGGGGGTCTGGCCCACCGTGTAGTTTTGGAAGATTGCCCTTTTTACACCGCAATGTTATAAGAACTCGGAATACCCAGAATATATCAGCATCCCTGGGAAATCAAGAAGATATCGTTACCAAAGTTATCAAGTTCCTGGATAGTGAAAGACTTAAAAAACATATATGACAAACTTATAACTAATGACCCTTTGCAGATTTATTATTATTATTTTTTTATTTATTTTTTTATTTATTGATTTATTCTTATTATTATTATTTTTTTAATTTCATTTGTTTATTAATTTCAATCCATTTATGACTTTACAGCTATTTTTTTAAGGTTTATTTATTTATCTATTCTATCTTATTATCTATAAATGTCTATTATTTTATTTATTTATTTATTTTATTCTATTAATCCTTTTATTTTTTTTTTTTTTTTTTATTTTTTTTTTTTTTTGTACTAACCACCCAAACAGTATAAAAGTAGAGTTATTTAGTTGATCGGGCGCTGATGTCCTGGATATTTTGCGCTTAGACATCGAAACAAACGAGAAACGAGTTGAAAGCCGTTGCTTTATATGCGAAAATCTAAATTAAAGAGGCGAAATTTGACGTTTCATTTAACGAAAGAACATATGGTTGAAATTTTTATATGATGTAAAAAATATGTCAATAAAAGAGAAATCACCTTGTCTGACGATGTACTCGGTTGCGTTTTGAATTTTGAATTAGGCCGATAAAGTCATTAAATTAGGCCAGTCGGATAAGGTAAAACTTCAAATAGTCGGTTTCACTTCGTTTTTTAAAATCTAAATTTAATGTTCACGAACGAAATTTTCCATTACGTTCCGAGATATTTGCAAAAAACACAGAAATTTCTGAACTTTTTTTTTTTGTTTTTCGGCTATAACCCTAAAACTATGCATTTTATCGAATTATTATCATACACAAAGTTAAAGTAAATAAAATTTACTATCAATTTTATAGGTAAGTTTTTGATGTACGCCCAACTGGTGAGGAGTTAGAGAATTTTGACTGTATACTTATTTCACAAGAAATATCTGTTTTCGTCGGTTATTCCCCCAAAAACTCATAATCTATGCACCTCTGAAAGAAATTCATTATAATCAATTTAAAAGAGCATTACATTTTCTATGTACCTCATGTAGACACGTTTATATGTGTTAAACAGCTGTTAAAGAGCATGTAATCGAAGGCGATTGCCTCCTTCCAGCAATAAAAATGTTGAGGAGCGAGAAAATCGTTTCGCCCTCCTGAATAATTCGAGGCAAAAATTAAAATCAATAATAAATAAGCTAAATGAATGAATAAAATCTGTAAACTAATCAATCAGGATTAAGCTAGGCTAGAGCCTAGTAGTTGATATGTAACGATCTTATTGATGCCAGAATATTACTTTTATTTAAATTGTCATTTATATTCAGAGATAATCATATACAGAGTTTAAAGTAAGTAGAGGGAAAAATAGAGCTATCATAAACTTCATATAAACAATAGTCCGATTTACCGCAGAATAGTAGGCAATTTAAGTTTCGTGTTTTTTAAGTAAGTCATGGTTTTCGATGAATAGGAATCGATAACTAAAACATTAGTTAATATAATTAGTTATCAATTGCTTCACTGTAAACTAGACAAAATTTGCTTCAAATGACGAGCGGATCAAAAGGGTGGGGGCTTTGGGGCAGAGCCCCACCCCCCAAAATGGTAAAATATAACCATTTTTTATGGAAAAAAATATTAAAAAACTATCTCTTAAAGTATTATTGTTCGTATAATTACATTTAAAAGGACTTTAGGAATCACTTAAACACCATTTCATATAGGTAGTTAGTTTCTTTATTTTTTTCCAAAGTAATTATCGTTATTTTTATGACAAAAAAGCTTTCGGGCTGAAGCCCCTCCCCTTCCCAAATTAAATCCTGGATCTGCTAGTGCTTCAAACGAAAGTAGAGTTTGACATTGCTAAAACCATTTAAAGAGTACTTTTGAGTTAAAAACTAAGGTACGTGGGGATATAAAAAAATCATTCGCATTTTTATTTATCACTATCCAACTAGATAAATATAAATATATTTATAATTGACCAATTTAACGTTTCTAATCCTAATATCTACGTGCAAAATAAAGAAGCTCGCTGATTGATTTCATGAAATCGAAAATAATAGGATTAGAAACATTTATAAAAATAATAGGGAAGAATAATAAAGCACCAGGGCCAGATGGAATTAATTTCGAGCTTTTAAAATATGGAGGGAGCTTTTAAAATTGGCAAAAATATTAACAATAGTTTAATAGAATATTGGGTGGTGACCCAATACCAAAAGAAATGAAGCTCGGTTTAATCAGCCCAATCTAAAAAAAAAAAAGGGGGACTTTATTTGCAAATAATTTTTTTTTTTCCTTCATAACTTTTTTTCTTATATTTGGGGAGAGGGGAGGAGGTTTTACTATTTTTACAATCTGAAGGTAAAGAAGATCTTTAAAATGATGGCTCAATCATTGGATTTGATGAAGAATTGTCGATGAAGAACTTATGGCGTTGCGACATTAAAAATATCTTTCAGAAATAGTATATAATATATAAATAATAACACAGTAAAAATAATCGCAAAACAAATCTAAACTTCATTCATAAAAATATAATTTTGCAAATGTAATAAGGCCATATCATAAGGCATAACCTCGTACAAATACCAGATAAAATAACTTAAAGGTGTTTAACTTAAAGATAAAATAACATATAAATTAAAGGTTTATATATACGGTTATTAGACCAGTAGTCACCTATGGAGCGGAAACCTGGTATTTATCGCAAGAGGATTGCCGTAAACTAAAAGTATTTAAAAGGAAAATAATAAGAAGAATTTACGGTGCTACAAGTATTAATGGTGAGTAACATTGAAATCGAGGCTATATTACAGAACCAAAATATTACTAACTATATCAAGGGAAATAGGCTGAGATGGGTTGGACATGTAGTCAGAATGGAGAATGAACGGGTTCAGAAGAAAATATGGGAAGTACACTTCAGTGGGAAGAGGAAAAGAGGAAGGCGGAGAAGCAGATAAAAGGATGAAGCAGAGAGAGACTTATATAAGATTTACTTATACCGGGGAGTTACTTATATAAGATATAAGTAATAACACAGTAAAAATAATTTTATAATAAATCTAAACTTCATTCATAAAAATATAGCTTTGCATAAGTCAGCAAAAATTATGTACGAGGTACGAGACTGTTCGATCTTCCTAACTAGTACCATAACGCATAATCTCGTACAAATACGAAGATCCTCGTATGAACGGCAATACTCCATATCATTCCCTAAACACGAGACAAACGAATACTGCAACTATTGATGATAAAACAAACGAGGATCAATTTAGCTACATCACTTCCTCAATGAAGTATCCCTATCAAGAAGGCATTAGCTGTCTTTGAGAACGTAATGGTGTAACAATAGAAGATAACAAAGAAGTGCCATTTTCAGCTAGTATTGCATAATGGCCCTTAAGTTATTGTCGTTTGTCTTCCTTATTGGCTAATTGGATCGTATATTTGAAAGTAATTTTCACATAAATAATTAAATTAATCAATAATAATAAGGAGATAATTATTATAATAATAACGTGTTTCGGGTGTCCGTTTAAACTTAGGTACGTTTAAGCGGAGTGGACTAATTTTTGGTTTCGATGGCTCAAATCAATCAGTGTTCCGAATTAATTTGAGCACAAAAACTGAAATTTTTTTGTATAAAATGTAATCAATTCGATAAAATATTTGTAACGATTTTTCAAACAAACGGTGAAACGGTTTTTGAATTCCATGACTCAAATCATTCAGTGTGATATCCTGAATGTTTTGAAACAATTCGCGTCAAAAATACTGAAAAAATATATTTTTTGTATTTTCCGTTTTTACTTGTTTCATCCGCACTATGTGTAAGTTCATCATCATAGGGCAAGGCGGTGTAAGATGACGAATGAAGAAAAAGGGAAAAGAAGGGAAGATATGAATAATTCAGTATTTCTAACATTTGTGTAGGAGTGGACTAAGTAATGCATAGCCTAAGTAGTCTAAATAAGTGTGTCTCCATGTTGAGTTGTGACCAAAAGTCCAGATTAATAACACTTTGATGTAATTTTCGAATCTCGAAAAGCAAGTCTAAGTATAATTCAACTTTCTCACAAAAATATGTTGAATGTATTAGGTTGGCAAAAAAGTTCTTTCAATTTGTTTGTTTATTTTTATATCACTATGATATGATACACTTCTTATCTGACAAAATACTAATATTCAATAATCTAACATATGTCTATTATAGGCCATAGGTCACCAAAAAAACACAGTTTTTTTTTTTTATATATTACATGTATGTTTATCCATCGTTTCGGCTTCAGGAGCCATTTTAAAGAAACTGCAAACTAAATTTTAATTTACTTTTTACCATTCAAGTATAGCCTCAGACAATAAACTTGTATCATTCACCTACCATGCACCGCGCCATAAAATTGTTAAAATTTGTCATTACGATATGACTCGTCCTAATTCATTCTTTTATTTCAAAGAATGTCGTTTTCCGTTTCTAAAAATTATAATATATAATTATAAATTAAAAATAGACTGCTATAATTAATTTAAAATTTTTAATTTTCGATTTATATACCTCTATTTGCAGACGGTATCAAGAAAGTATTGTTCTTCAATAGGGCATTCATACAGGACTGGATTTACTTACATAATCTATTTTTATCACTAAAAATCTAAAACATTCAGTGAATCAACAGACAGATGTTGATAATTTAAACACGTTTTATGCTAGCACAATTGACAAAATTAATATATAACATACTGATATAAAACAGCTGATCACTAACCCCTCCACCCCACTCCTTATGTAAGTAAATCCAGTCCTGTATGAATGCCCTATTGAAGAACAATACTTTCTTGATACCGTCTGCAAATAGAGGTATATAAATCGAAAATTAAAAATTTTAAATTAATTATAGCAGTCTATTTTTAATTTATAATTGTATATTATAATTTTTAGAAACGGAAAACGAGATTCTTTGAAATAAAAGAATGAATTAGAACGAGTTATATCGTAATGACAAATTTTAAAAATTTTATGGCGCGGTGCATGGTAGGTGAATGATACAAGTTTATTGTCTGAGGCTATACTTGAATGGTAAAAAGTAAATTAAAATTTAGTTTGCAGGTTCTTGAAAATGGCTTCTGAAGCCGAAACATTGAATAAACATACATGCAATATATTAAAAAAAACTGTGTTTTTTTGGTGGCTTATGGCCTATAATAGACATATGTTAGATTATGAGAAAATGGCACCAAACCCGAAGGATGGGACTAGAAAACTAATATTCAAGTATTTTATTTTCTCAAAAAGTTTTATATCTTCCTGAAGCCACATAGCTAGTGACATCGAATGTACAAGGAATAATTATTTTAAAAATGTTTCTCATGGTGAAATGTATTTCCAAAGTTGATGTTATTAGAGAGTAAATTTTAATGAAATGTGTTAACGATTTAAATTAAATTATTGCTAAATAGAAAAGTCAAAGTCCAAGAAAATAACATTGTAGAATACTTATCGTGTCCTCCCTATATACATTTCTTGCACTAACACTTGAGCTCTATCACAGAGAAACGGTTTTTAAAAAAATCGTCATTTTAGAGTTATTTCTACATTATTTTAATTTTACTTAATTAATAAATATCTGATTTTGGACCAGTAAGCTACCGTCCATTTCAGTCTCATATTATGGCTGGAATAGTAGTTAACATATTAAAGGTAGTAGTTAAATGTATAAACAGATCACGTAAATGTGTAGGGTCCGTAACATCTGGAATTAGAGATGATAATAACAATATTCTGACCGATCCGGTTGACATATTGATTAAGTTTAAGGATCACTTTGACAATATTTTAAATACGGGAAATTATGATCTGTGTCCTCCTTCTGAGTACCAGAGTGCTGAACCGTTGATAGAAGGACCGAGTAAAGAGGAAGTTGAATTAGCTATCGGAAAATTAAAATCTTATAAAGCAGCGGGAACCGACAATATTCCTACTGAACTAATTAAGGCATGCGGGGAAGCTGGAGTTTCTAAAATACATCGGTTGGTTAAAAAGATCTGGGTGAATGAGAAATTACCTGAAGAATGGAAAGAATCTATTCTTATTCCGATTCACAAAAAGGGCCCGAGGACGGATTGTAATAACTATCGAGGAATTTCACTCCTTCTGGTATGTTATAAAATATTTACTTTAATCTTAACCAGTTATATAATTAAATATATGGTTAGCTGCAAAAATGGCAATACTACTGGTGATATCGATATAGATGGTAATATGTATGAACAGGTAGATAAGTTTAATTATCTAGGTTCTACGATAACTAGAAAAAAACGAAATCGAAGAAGGAATTAAGGTTAGACTGAAGGCTTGAAACGCTTGTTATTTTTCTGTGACAAAACTACTTAGTTCGCGCCTCTTGTCCCGAAACTTAAAAATTAGAATCTATAAAACAATTATCTTGCCTACAGTTCTTTATGGATGCGAAACTTGGCGGCTTACATTAAGGGATGAGCAGCGTCTTAAGGTTTTTGAAAATAAAGTATTGCGTAGAATATTCGGACCGAAGAAGGATGAGTTAACCGGAGAGTTCAGACGATTACACAACGCCGAATTGCGTGAACTGTATCCGAGTAATATAATTGAGATGATTTCATCGCGGCGAATCAAATGGGCTTGTAAAGTTGTTGGACTTAGTAACGAGAGAATTCCTAAAAGATTAATATTTTCTGTGCGGAATGGTAAGCGTCCGAGGGGTAGACCGAAGCGAAGGTGGGAAGATTGCATTAAAGCCGATCTGAAGGGACTGGGTTTGAACGGCGAACGATGGAGGGAGGTGTGCAATAAGCGATTGGTGGTGTCGGCATCGAACCTTCGGGTGCGCTAAGCCTTTTTATTATTATTATTATTATTATTATAGTAGTTAACATGTTGTGGGGCGGGGTGGCCGAATAGGCTAAAGCGTGTGTAACAGCACCGCTAGTTGCCTGGCAACCGGATAACAGAGATTTGAGATGATATAAAAAGTACGAGTTCGCGTCCCGGTGCCGGAGGGGATTTTAAATTTCCCCGCCCTCACCCCCCGGCCCGGGAAAATCCCGTATAGCCTAAAAGGCGAGGTAGGGAAGGAAAAAAAAAAAAAAGTAGTTAATATGTTCAGAGACAATTTAGCACAATTTTTAAGTCATTTTTTCGAACTTAATTGCTTAGAAAACTTTGATAAGAGCATTTTAGTACTGATTACGTACGTCCATTAATCGATATGAAATCTATTATAAATTTATTTATATTTTCTCTGTGAGTAAATTGGGTTTCATTGGTTCAGTAGTTGGGACCTTTCCTTTCTAAAAATCTTTAGTTTTTATTCAGGTATGGACATTAGTATGAGAAATTGAACTTGAATTGAATGTATTCTTAAATATTGCTTTTATTAACTAAATTTTGATAGGGTACTTATTAAAATAAGATACAATTATTTAGTGGAGGAAACTAAATTTTGAAAGTGTGGTGAGTTATTTATAGCACAAATGGTTAGCGTTGATAATTTAAAATCATTGAGTAAATCATTTCTTCAACATTTCAGCATAAATTTAACCTAAAATGGGATGTATAAACATATGGATAGAAACAAACCTCATTTATAAGTACTGGTTGAACTAATTGTTTTTAAATGTGTCGAGGAAACGAAAAAAAATATATATTTCATTTAATTTGTCAGTAGAAGAGCCACAAACAAATTAAAGGAAATGTTGGCACAAAGCAATAAGTAAAGAAAACAATGAATGAATACATACTTAATACTCGATAGTTGGTTTTTAGAATGCATTAACATTCTATTTAACAGTTACTGGCTATAACCACATGTCAGATAGTGTGAGCGAATTATTAACACCACTGATATGATTTTTCAAAGAATGTGAAATTTTACTAAACAAAATATCAATATTGTTTGATAAATATTTTAATAATATAAAAGAATACATCTAAATTTAAGAGATACAGAAAAAGAGATAGAGCTTTACAAAGATTTAAAAACCGTATAAAAAATGTTATTTATATTTTTAATGAATCTTTAATAGAGAATTATGAATAGTTTCGTAGAATAAGTTTAAAACTTTAATATAAATACACGACAAAATATTTAACAATAAGTTTTTTTGACTTAAATGAAAAATTTATGAAAATGAAATGAAAATTAAATGAAAAATGAAAAGTTTTTTTTTTTATATATATATTTTAGTTAAGCCCTTAAATTATGATGAAGGTCGCAAGAACACGTTTCAGGTATCCATTGATTAAAAACAGAGCTGTTAAAATCAATCATTAACTGTTACCTATCTCACATCGTTTGTTTTTTACAGAATTTTCTGTCAATTGTGCTCATTGGATAGAAAAATGTGGACATCGATTGGTGGTATCGGCATCGAACCTTCGGGTTCACTAAGTTTCATTATAATATTATATTAGCAGACATCAAAATATCTCTGACTGAAACCCAGCATCTATAGATGCAATGTATTGCGGGTCCAGAGTGGGTAAAAACTGCCCTTACTCAGTTTTTTAAAATTATTTATTAAATTTATTAATTATTATTCAACAACTTACATACCTTACCATTGTAAATGAATATATGAATCTCCACCTCTGCTTTACTCTGCATAAGACAGTGATTCACATCTGAACAGGTTCTGTAGTATTGACATTTTTCAAATAATATTTCTTGTTAATTTCATTCCTAAAAACACAGTTATGGATTATTAAAGTTTTTAAATATTGGAAATAATATTTATGCTTGGGTGACAAGAAATTTATTGTTATAAATTTAAAAGTACTAGTGGATTAGTATCGTAATATAGTAAGAAGATATTATTTTTATTAGTATTATTATAAAAACAAAAATATAAGTTTGGATATCAGCAACTGATACATGTTTTTATATTAACCAAGTTAAATATCCATAATAATAATATTCTTTGGCACTTAAAATATCATCGAACCAATTATTTGGCATTACTTCAAAATAATATTTTATTTCCATTAGTTATGTATAATACTGTTCTAAAAAAAAAGTTAATAAAATGTCTACAGATATTTATTATTAAAATAGAACATGATATTAAGAAGGCTTTTATGAAATGATTCCTAAAATGAAAAATGTTCCTAATTCGAAACAGCAGATAACTTGATATCGTTCAATTGAATATCCTCCTTGCTGCCAGACAGCCAATCAAATTACCGGACTGTTTACACGTGATAGGATGTCTGTATGTCTTCCTTAAGATCAGTTAGTCTCAATACAGTCACGGTTCGGTTCGGATCACATTCGAGTTGTCATTTTTTAAATATCTTATACATAATTTAATAGTGTTGTTATTAGTTAAAATAAGATAAGGTTAGTTATATCGTTTAGAGTAAAACAATTATTTTGAAATAAAATGTTTTATAGTGCCTAATATTAGTTTTTGTTAAATTTAAATACTGGCTTTCTAATTATAAAAAATAGTAATGTAAATTATGAATATGTCATTAATCATTAAGATATTCATTAGATGAATTTTCAAGGATAGTTAGGTTTTAAGTATGAAGTGTTATATTTATTAGTATAATTGTAATATATTTTTGGTATGGTTAAATGTTAATTTAGCTACATAGAATCAAGTAATTTTATAAGCTATAAAACAAAACATTTAAATCATGTACCAAGAATTATCGTAAAGAAGTTATTTGTTTGTTATTATTTTATTTAAATTGCTGAAATTTGGTCTGAAAACATTTAATGATATAAAATGTTAACTGAGTCAGAGTGAGTTGCACGAAATATTAAAAATCGATCTAATTCATTAAGCATATTTTACTAAAAGTTAATTAAAGCTTTTCTAATTTCATTTCTCTGCAATATATACAATTTTCTTTATATATTATATATTCAAACTTTGTAAACATTCTTGGTACTTTGTTTCGTATGAAACTTTATGATGCATCCAAAAAAATATGCTTAAATAATTTGAAATAATGCTTCATAAAATGCACTGTGACATACGTCTTTATATATTAAGCAAGTTAAAAAACCTTATCTAATATACATATCTTAATAATTTTCAATGCATATTACAGTAGTTAAATAGATTACAAATTAATTGGTATAGATAATAATGGAGTACCTCTAAGAATGAAGACGCTTGATGTGATCAAAATGGCTATAGGTTGAATACTAGCTTTTTTTCAGACAGTGATTTAGGGCAGCCGTGGCGGCAATTTTAAGAGCCAATCAGAAGCGAGGATTCTCTATAATCAAGTCAGCATGCTTCCCGCCTCTAAAATAGATATCTCTCCATTATATCTATTGTTGTGCGCGTCGGTCTGTGTCGGATTGTTAATTTTTGTTTTAAATGTGTGAAAAGTGTTATATATCTGTTTATGTTTATTTATCATTGTCAATTTTGTGTTGGTTTACTTTATTATTTAGTTTCGTTTCGAAATCTGCCTATTTTAAAGAATAGGCGGATAGTGTACTTCAAGATATAAAGCCATATTGGAATTTCTCACAGTGAGTAATGAATTTTAATTAATGTATTATAAGTGTGGCTATTCATAATACATATTTATACACATACACTTACATCCCGTGTTTTTACATTATTTTCCACAGGTTCAGTTATGTTGTTTTGTTTTCAAACATTATCTTTTATAACATTCTTTTCATTATGTGCATTTATATAAAAACTCTCTTTTATTGTCCGAGTGGTTAGCTAAGAATCTAAATAATTTAGTAATTTTCTCTCGTATCTATCTTCTTATTTAGAAGTTTGATACTCTTTAACAAAGGATAAAAATATTTTAATTTAGAATGCTTTTTAACAAAAATAATTAAACTAAGTTAAGAACAAGTATTTTAAAACTAAGATTTAGCAGACTTTAAATTTGTAGCTGAATCGCAGCCACTTCTTATTATTAATTGCTTAAATACATTTTTTAAACTCGTTTATAAAATAACAATTCCTTTTTTATTCTAATATTTATATTAAGAAATATGTATGGATTGCGACTAATCAAGAATAAAATATACATAAAACTAATTCAAGTCTTTTTTTTTTTATTTAATAATTCTAGATTTAGAACTGTCAAGAACAAATTAATAATATTACATTTAAAAATTGATTATGTTTTATAAAGTTGGTAACACTACTAAAAGCGCGAACTTAAGAATCCGCCAAGTTCACAGTGGAAATTTCCATTGAAATATTTTAGTTAATAACTTGCAACGCAAATTATGCTCGTTTTAAAATTTTAATAATTTATATAATATTCTGTTTTTCATTTTTATCAATATACTAATATCGTTTAATATTATTGTTTGAACAATTATTATATAAATGTATACAATCATAAGATATAAAAGAATATGTTATATTGATTGTAAATCTTAAAGTACAAGTTATGGGTATTTTTTATACTCATGTATCGCTAGTTACTTTTTTTGTCACTTATTTAGAATTGTAACAGATTAATATACAGGATTTAATAAATTATTGCGATTGTACTAATGACAGGTTATAACCTGAATAAATAAAAAAATACCTCCTTAAAATTAAATAATATTTTTTCATTTCAAATGAAGGGCGTCAGAATGATGATGAAGAAAGGAATATTTGAGAGAAAAAGAAAATATTCTCGAGAACATTACATGTAATATTACAGTCATTAAAAAAAAAAAATTGTCCTCCTGAAGGTTGCTATTGTTAAATATTTGGAATATTTACTATTCTCTAAATTAATTTATTTGAGTTTATCTATCGCTTAATTTGATTTTGATAACTATTTAGATGAGGATCTCACTGATTACGCGTGGTTCACAATCAGTTCGGTCACACTTGTTTAGCCGAATGCATCCGGGTTTATCCGAAAGGCTGTTTTAGGTAGTTTCATGAACAAGTATGACCAAAGTGATTGACCAAAAAATGTAACTTTATAGTAATGTATTTGGATTTTTTTTTGTCTAATATTCTTTTTATTTTCTTTCCAAATATCAATTCTCAGGCCTATTTATATGTCATTATCATTTATAGGTTACTATATACTAATGTACTTTCAAATCTGTCTAGGCATGTATGAGCTTTCTGTTGACAGAATATCAACATTTTTTATTATTAATTTTATTGATATTTTTAGTGAGAAAATTTATACCTTTATTCACAGTTCTATATTTCAACACTGTACAGGCGGATCTACGGGGAGGGAGGAACTTTCGGGCTTAAGCCCCCCCGCCCCAAAATGGTAAAATATTACTTTGTTTTACAGTAAAAAATATCTCCTAAAGTATTCGTGTTCGTGTAATTACATTTAATAGGACTTCAAGAACCACTTAAACACAATTTCATATAGGTAGTTAATTTCTTTTTTTTTCTAATTAATTATTGTTATATGTACATGAAAAAAAATCTTTCGGGCTGAAGCCCCCAAAATTAAATCCTGGATCCGCTAGTGCAACACTGCAATCATCTATTCTGGAATCAACTTATTCACTGTCTGTACAGATATACAGATATTATACATTTTACAACTAGAAATATCACTAAAATAACATTACTCAAAAATGTTGAAATTGATCATTCTTTCAATTGAAAAGCACATATAAGCACATATCAGAGATTGGAGTTATGTGGTTTACAAAAACAGATGGGGTAATGAGGTTTTTGTTGCCTACTGTCGATATAATAAATAGGATTTTTTGTTATTTTAATAGTGTTATTGATCTGTTAATTGTAAGTTTTATGCTTTAGTACCGTTTAAAATGCACTTCATAAGTTTTATAATAGCCCAACATTGCCAGAAAATAATTTATATTTAAAGTAGAGGGATAAGTGAAAGTTGAGTGAATGTTGCGTGCACCAAATGTTTTTGTTTATATTACATGTAATATTGTACCGCAATTTTTATTTATAATCTTTATAAGAAGAACATTATTCAATTAGTGACAAATAACAGCTACAATATTTTTATTATTTTCTTATTATTATATTCAATTATTTACACTTAGCACTTATTAGTCTTGCCATATATATATATGTGTGCGTGTGTATTATAGGACTATTAGTTATTAAACTTATTTTTCATATAAGTGAAAGTAAAAATTAATTTTGCTTCAAATAACGTTTTACTGTCAGACAATATTGTCAATAAGGCAAGAGAAATAACGACTTAAGTTCCTCAGCGGGCAGGCAGAGCTGAGGTGTCTGAATCTGTATAGGGTTTGTAATGGGCCAGTCCCCAGGGCCGCTACAAACCCTAGAAGAGTCATACAGGGTGTCTGAATCCGTATAGGGTGTCTGAACCCTATATCCATATAGGGTTTGTAAATACGCGTCCCGGCACCCACTGGAAAAAAGTAATTGTTGCTGGTGTTGTATATTAGTGATATGATTTTAAAGGAAATATGTGTCAGTGTTTTATTTTGATAGATTAACTTTAGGTGTTTACATGCAGTTGCTGAGTCTGTAAATAAAAAACGCTGCAAATTATTTCACAATGGTTTATTATTTCCAAACAACTATGCATCTAATGTATCATTACCTTCCGAGTTACAAAGAAAAAAAAACAAAAGGTGATTCCAATTATTGGATTATACTGTTTTTCTTTAATCATTAGTAATATGCTAAAAAAAAAAAATAGCTTTAGATCAGTAACACATTCAAAATTTAAAAACCAAACCAAGGATATAACATTTGGAGTAGAACATATAAAAAAAAACCGGAGACCATATCTTTGCTCCTAATTGTCTGATTTTAACGATTTTTTTTTTTTAGGAAATTCCGTAAACTTTTAAAAAACTAATACAATACCAACAAAAAAGTAAAAACTTTTCGAGTTATTCGGAATTTAATTTTACCATCCCTCGTAACTTTTTTTCCAGCTTCTTTTCGTTGAAGTATGTTATATAGATAAATTTAAAAGGCGTCGAGAAAATGACTTTAGCGAAGTTTCATTGAAATCTGTTCATTCGTTTAGGAGCTACAGTCTATAGCAACGCAAGTTTTTCGGCCGCCATTTTGAAAGTTAAAGGCGGAGAGTAATGTCGATGAAGGACGATCATCCTCGGGTGACCTCTGATTTTATATCAAAATTCGAAGAAAAAATCGGTCCAGTAGTTTCGGAGAAAAATTTGTCGGCGGACAGACAAAAAAAATTGTATTCGTTTTTCGAATTCTACACGTCCTGAAACGTGAAACCTCAAATTTTGAGAGGGGTTAAAGTTTTTGAATTTTTTGGTCGATCACGATGGTTGATTATTGAAAATAATAAACCAAAAGTTGTTGACTACGATAAGAAGATGTTCATGGAGTTTTAGGCGGATGACTATTAATTGAATAATATTTTTTAGAAATATGTGTTTGGATTACCTTTGAAAATGCATTTCAATCCGATATTTATTGATCTGTTATGAAGAGATAGCAAAGCGAGCAGAAAACGCTTAAATAGAACCGCGATAAAGCAGGATTGTTAGTGGCAAAAGGCAAACAAAGGTAGATATAATTCAAGCAGAGGCACAATGGCCGTGCAGCTCCTCTCAATGCTTTGCTTCAGCTTAGCCTTCCTTTCTCAAAGCAAAGCAAAGAATAGGCCTGGGCGATACAAGTTTCAAGTCCCTTGCATTATTCTCAGCTCTAATGGTAGTCATTAAAATCAAGGGAATACTCGAGAATCGGTTCTAAACTCTCTGTACACACAATAACAAGCATGGTCTAGAAACGTTAGGAAAAAATAAATAAAGGATTTAACTCCATGTTACACTAATGGATCCAGGATTTAGTTTTTTGGGGGGGGGGAGCTTCAGCCCGAAAGATTTTTTTTTTTGTATAAATATATTAGCACGGGCGGATCTGCTGAAGCTCCTCCCCTCCTCCCCCAAAAAATGGTAAAATATAACCATGTTTTATGGAATAAAATATTAAAAAATTATCTCTTAAAGTATTATTACCAAAAATGTTATTATATCACTATAACTAAGCCATTTATGTGTACTGAATGGTGTGGTAGAGGACTGTAGGCACCCACGCCAGTACCGTTTTTCTGTCGCATAAGTGCATTTTCTACGGAACTGCTTAAATGTTTTAAAAAAATAATCAGCGTTTTTAAAAGAAAAATATATTCTCCAGATGTTTTATTTCAGCACATTTTGCGTTATTGTAGGCCATTTAATTGTAGGACACTTGATTTGTAACATCAAATTTTTTTTTGTTAAAATAATTGACTTTACTGGGTTTTTTTTATAGTCTAAGCCAATTATTTTTTAATAGTTCTTCATGTTTTATTATTCTATGACTATTCAGCTTTAATAAAAGACCAACTATGAGGAAATTAAACCAAATGCTGATTCTCATTGACCAAAAAAATAACTAAAGTCAAAGTCGTCAATCCGCCATCTTTGGATGCCATTTTGGGGCAGTGCGTTCAATTTTTTTGTGGGAACATTGGCTTTTTTTTAATAAATAGTTACAAGGAACACAACAATATGCAATTTATAGGGATGTTGGGGGAGGGTGCACGGTAAGGGGGTCTGGCCCACCGGGGATTATTATTTTCAATAATTAAAAAATTCAATAAAAAATAATCTCTTAAAGTACTATTATTCGTGTAATTACATTTAAAAAGGCTCAGGGAATAATTTATACACCATTTCATGTAGGTAGTTAGTTTCTTTCTTTGTTTTCAAAGTAATTATCGTTATTTTTATGAAAAAAAAGCTTTAGGGCTGAAGCCCTCTCCCCAAATTAAATCCAGGATCCGCTAATGTATATTAGGATAATTACGTTGGAAGAAAGAAAGAAATTAATTATCTAAATGAAATGGTCTTTAAGTGATTCTTTAAGTCCTATTAACTGTAATTAGACGACCAATAATACTTTTGGAGATATTTTTTTTTTCATAAAATATACTTATACTTTATCATTTTGGAGGGGTAAGGGAGTTTCAGTCCGAAAGCCCTCTCCTTCTCCCATAGATCCTCCCATGCCATGTTATAATGCGGTTCGAGTAAACTTTAATAAGGATAAAATGAATTATCGTCTCAAGTTGTATTTTATTTCATTTCCTAATAAATTATGATTTCAAATATCTGAGAAATGGGCGAAGTTTCTGTTCAATCTAAAATAAAGTACTAATATGATTTAAAACACACAATATTACCTGTTAAATTAATCGAATACATATAGATAATGTTTGACAATTGGACAATGGCGTAATATAATATAAATAAAATTCATTATGTCTGTGAACATAAAGCTTTTGATGTTTTGATTCTAAAATTGTGTATGTTCAGCAATTCATCTCATTTTCGTTAACAACAATCAAAACCAAAAATATAGATAATAAATATTTGTGATTTGTGATATTTCACGTTAATTTAAAAAAAAAAAGTCTGTGGTTTTAGAGCATATGCTCAGCGTCCACTAGACTTAATATCAGTGAGCGAGAGGCACTGGGATCACCTAGATACCTGCTTTTCCTTCCACAGGTAGGAGGAAAGGTTTGGCTCGAAGTTCTCCTGAGTGTGAATGAGTTCTGTAAATATCTTATAATGACTGTATTGTCATAAATAACTTGTTATTTTGATTAGTTTAGTCATGCTTTTCATTTGTACAGGGTGATTAAGTGACCTAACTGTAAAAATGAACTAAGGACCTCAAAACAACAACAAAAATTTCCTCTGAAGGTATGTCTGCAAACGCTTTGTTTAGGAAATATTCACACCTAAAGATTTTCGTTGTTATGAATTATTTACGTTATATGAAATAAATAAAACCTATTTTATAAATTAACAACATTTGATATGAATTTTAATGTTTACATTTACTTAATAAAGTAATTAGAAAAATAAATAGGTTTTATTTATTTCATATAACGTAAATAATTCATGTCAAAGAAAATCTTTAGGTGTGAATATTTCCTTTAAAAAAACCGTCTGCGAACATACCTTCAGAGGAAATTTTTGTCTTTTTTTGAGGTCTTTGGTTCACTTTTGCAGTTTGACAACTTAACCCTGAAACACCCTGCATACATTTGCTTTTATTATTATTATTTTGATGTTTAATTTATTGTACATAGAGTCACTTTATCACTATTACTAATACCTTTAATTGTGACAAAATATAATATTTCTCAATAGTAAACTGTAATAATATATTTTTAAAAACATTTTAAACAAATATAAGGATAAAGGTAGAGATTAAGATATTGATAAGTTATCCTGGAGGGTAATTCACATATATTTCATATCCCTTAAAAATAAATACCAAACTCATATAAATATAACTATCTTGTCCTTTTGGGGTAATACTTGAATACCAAATAAAAACAGGACTTAATTTTTTCCGGTCTGCCTGGAGGCGTTACTATATACTTCGTTTTCCAAAAAACTTGATGATACTCTGCCGGGATAACCCTCAGAAACTTTTCCATCGCTTCATAAGACATAGTACCGTTCTTTATTTCGTGGGTCCCCTGGAGGAATAAATATAAATGAATAAGTGATTAAGAAACAAATACCATCTATAAACTATGTCTGTGAGACGTACCTTCTTCAATGGACATTTCATTGGAGGATGGAAGGCCCTGAAGAAAGGTGAATAGAACTGGCCATTATCCACTATGAGCTTGCACCAGTCGATCATGCCCGAAACGTAAGGTTCGCAGGCTGCGTCGTCCACTGTCTTACACTTGGTTACATCAAAAAACACCTGTAATTATAAATACACTAAAGTTAATAAAAAATAATAATAAAACCAATTTAAAAAAAAATTCGGTATTTGCT
This sequence comes from Nezara viridula, assembly GCA_928085145.1. Lineage (NCBI taxonomy): Eukaryota > Metazoa > Arthropoda > Insecta > Hemiptera > Pentatomidae > Nezara > Nezara viridula. The sequence goes on from OV725079.1 coordinate 15,383,037, forward strand.
TAATAATTGCCACACGATAGAAGTGAAAATAGCAACAAGACGGAATTATCAATATGAAATATTTATACATTAGTATACAATGAGGCGTCAATTAGTGTAAGACAGTTAAATAGTATTGGTACTTTTTGATTAATTATTTTCAATAATGAACCATTGTAATTGAACAAACAATTCAAAAACTCTTTCTCAAGATTTGAGATTTTACGTTTCAGGAACGTAGAATTCCAAAAACGAATACAAATTTTTTTGTCCGCCCGCCGTCCACAGGCCGCGCATTATCTCCAAAACTACAGAATTTTTTTTTCTAATTTGGACTTGACTCAAATTCTGACAGTCAATCAGAAGTCGTCACTCGAGGATGATCCTCCTTCATCGACATTACTATTCGCCTTTTCATTTCAAGATGGAGGCCGAAAAACCTGCCTTGTTACAGACTGTAGCACTTAAACGAATTTACCGATTTCAATGAAACATGTCTAAAATCTTCTTATCGATAACCTTTAAATTTATCTATACAACATACTTCAACGAAAAGAAGCTGGAAAAAAAGGTACGAGGGTGGTAAAATTTGATTCTGAATAACTCAAAGAGTATACACTTTTTTGTTGACATTGTATGGTTATTTAAAAGTTTTCAAAAATTCCATCGGATTAAAATCGGAAAATTTGGAGCAAAGATTTGGTCTCTAGATGTTTCTTATATGTTCTAATTCAAAGGTTATATTTTGTGTTATATTATATACATTGTTTTGAATTTTGATATTTGAATGTATTACTGAAGTAATGCTATTTTTTTTTTTTTTTTTTTTTTAGCAAATTCCTAATGATGAAAAAAAACTTGTATAGGCCAATAATTGGAATCACCTTTTATTTATTTCTCTTTTTTGTCACTAGGAAGGTAATGTTCCTTTAGATGTATAATTGTTTAGAAATAATTTTCAGCTTTTTTTTTTTTAATAAGATTTCTGGAACGAGTGTAAGTAATTTGTCGAAGTACTATCGAGTGCATTAGAAAATTGAATCGAAACACTTAATTTCTTATTTTTACGGCTAATTAAAAAAAATATGTATATTGTCTTTTGCTCTTTGTCTTTTGTATATTGGTTTCTAAATTCTCTGATATTTAAATTTTGAGATACTTTAGTCCTGGATTTCCAATAAAATACTTTTTTTAAAAATCCCAATATCTCTGATGTTATTAATGATTGATTAATTCCCTTCACCATTTCCGGTATCTACTATGAATTCCTTATTATATACAGAGATAGATATCTTCTAGAGATATCTTCTATAATGCACAACGTATCCAATATTTCCCGACGTACCTTTTCCACCTTAAACCCGAAGACTCCTGGTCACCTTCTTAATATTCCTCCACTTTGACTATAGCTACACGGCATATGGAGGCGTCTCTGGGGATCTCTAAGCAAAACTAAAAAGTTTGATAAATTGCTTTGCACGATTCATCTTCGGGATCCCAAGGGATGTCGTCCCTGTTTTCTGTTTTTATGAAGAGATGAAGTGGCTCTATCCTACCCACCGCCGTATTTCCTATCATCCTTCCTCGTCCAAGCGATTCACTCAGGCTGTACTTCATACATCTCCGAGCTCCTTCAATATAATCCTCCGTCCACCCCCGCAATACCCGTTCCCGGTCTTCAGATTTATATATAATGGCCCACCGAACCGCTGCTTTCAAGAAATCTTTTATTATTCCACTCCATCTCTCCTGACATCCGTCGCTCCAATACTCTCCCTACTTTTAAAGCCCGCCTATTCAATCACTTCTTTTCCATCCAGTTCCTATAAAATTGTAAATAGAAATCTCTGTAAATATGAATATATATTATTAGTTTATTTTCAATTCTTTGTTCTTTCATTTATTTTTTTTCTTCTTAATCCATTTAAGTTAGAAGATTTTTTCTCATTATATCTATTAGTTTACTTTGTAAATAGATTTATATATATCTGAGGTTCAAAAGCCCACATTCCTGTCCTTGTTAATTAATCTAAAGTTATTCGCTCCAGAATTAATAAAAATATTATTATTATACTTAATATTACTTGTTAATAAGACTGTGCTACAAAAGATAACTTACCATCAGCTTTGGGGGGAGGTGATCATCGTGCACGATAAATAAGCCGTTTACAGCCCCTCCGGTGTAGGCGATCTGTGTGATGTTGACAAAGGAGGTTGAGTACTGTCCTGGGCAGTCAACAAGTTGAACTATTCTGATGAAGTATCTGCTCCCTCTCTGTGGCAACATATCACTCGCTTATTTTCGGAACTAATTTAAAATACCAAAACTAGGGCAATCTCATTAAAAATTATTCAAAATTTGGGCAACTTTGAGTATCTACATTATTAAAATTTAATTAAATCCAAACTCTGCTCCCGATGACACACTCGCTTTTTGTTGGTCTCTCACCATGGGTGAGTTGAAATATAAAGATAATATATACATATATATAACCTGTACACGTATAACCCATGAAGGGTCTTGGATTCAGTACTATTTAGCAAAAAAAAAAGCACTGATTCTAGGTCAACGCTTGTGAAAAGATGTGATTTGACTGAGATCACGCTCAACCGCCAGGTTTTCCACCTTAATTAATTATTTAATTAAGGGTACCCACGTTATAGAGGCTGGGTGTGCCCCAGGAAGATCTCCCGACTCTATGAAACAGATGAATAAATTTTCTGCCATGTGCCGTGGTTCGAACCTGGGACCTTTAGCATTAGAAGCTAATTTATACCTATATACAATTATACCTTTATACAATTATACCTATCTCTCCACGATAAACTTCAGAATCATCCGAACCCTCTCGTTTCAAATCTCCCTTTCTCTTCTATCCCTGATTTGAGGCGTCTGAAAATCAGATGGTCTCGTGATCTAATGTAATAATTATGTAACAGTACTACCAATGAGTAGTTTATGTACATGATTTATTCATGTTAATATATTTTTATCTTCACATTTACTAAATGTATTTTTATTTCATATATTTGTAAATTTCGTGAATAAAAATAAAATTTAAATATCATTTTAATAAGTGAAAATTTATTTCATTAAAAAATTCAAGTTAATATTGTTAAATTTTTTTTTTATATAATTCGTTAAGAGCTTCAGCTGGTCCTGTGGTTTTTACATTAATTTTTTTTCTGCTTTGTTAAGATTTAGTGAATGACAAAGTGAATAAAATATTATGATTAACAATTATAAATAAATTTTATAAAATTACTGATTTTTATTAAATTGACTAACTACATGAATTTCAACTGATCTCGGAAAACAGTGAGCCTCGACTTGTATACCAGCAAGGATTTGGCAACGCCTCCTCTTGTGAAAAGACTTAAAGATTCTTGAGGAGTGTGGCCCTTGACCGAACTAATTGTCAGAAAACAAGGTAATGAACAATACGACGATAATGAACTGTTTACCCTAGCACTGAACTACCCCACTCCCTATATTTTGGTAAACTATTTATTTTATTATTCTACGCCATTTGCATCTGCGCGGTAGCGCATCTAGCATATTTGATGTACTGATTATTTGTTACGAGTTTGTTTGATTTACTTGATTTGCGTTAATTTCGTTATGATTGAAGGAATAGATTGCAGTCTCTACTGAGTCATCTAAGTCAAGCAGATAACAGGGAGGAGGAAATCGAAACAATTATTGGATTGAAGTGATTTTGGGTTGAAGAATACAATGTAGTGTATTTATCGTGGATTTTACTGTTGTATTGCTTAAGTCGTTATGTATAGTATTTATTTTTGGCAATGAAGTATAGCATAGCTTACAAACAATTGGTTTATTTGTTGAATTACATTACAAGTTGACGTTTCAGTAAAATTATTCCCATCTTCAAAACTTAAATTCCATACTTTCATAGCGATTTATGGCTAGAAAAGAGTTAATTAAAAAAGAATGCATTTTACAATAATTTTAATTTTTTCTAGCCATAAATCGCTATGAAAGTATGGAATTAAAGTTTTGAAGATAGGAATGATTTTCCCTTAAGGTCAACTTGACATGTATTTCAATAAAAAAAAAAAACAAATTGTTTGTATACCTGGAAGTTATCATTGCTAAAAATAATCAATACTAAACAGCTTCCCAGCAAAAAATATGAAAAGAAGTTATGCATAGTGTTATTTGAAATATACCAATATGAGTTAACAATTGTTTGTATAAGTGTTTGTAGACCAAACCCCAAAGTTCAGCTCAATGTAGGGGTGCCCATTCCCTTCTCATCTCTCCTCCTCCCAAGATATCTTATTGCTCGCCTTTTCTTAAAAACAGAGCAAGCTAAGGTAGAATTTGAAAATTCGTAGATCATAAACAGTTACACTTACTACGGTGTGTTCCATGTTTTCCCCTTGTTCCTTAATCCGGAAATTCATAACCCCGTCGAATTTTGTCCCCTCAAAATTTCAAAAACCCGTCAAAATATACCTCTCCCAAAAATATCGATGGCGCAACTATCGCCATGGAACCTCTTTCTGGGCAGTCCTCCGTGTGTTCAAATTGGTCTCAGTATAGTCTCCGTCGTTTATAAGTTAAGTGAAGTCTGTAGAACAGAAGATATGAGAGTTTGTTATATCGTTTAGTAAGTTCTTGTCTTTTTAATTTCGTTTGTATGTTCCTAGTAAGTTTTTTGTCCTAGTAAGTTGAAGAAGGTTTCGAAATACGATGCATAGTTTTGCTGCTATTAATTTTTATTTTTCCATTTTCTTAACAGTTTTAAGATAAGAAAGGTGGATTTGAAGAGGAAGTAATGCGATAGTTGGATTTTTGTGAGGAGACGGAATTGGAGTATAGATAGTGTTGCATAGAGAATAGAGGATTGGGCTTAAGACTATTTATAGAAAATTGTGTAAAAATATAAGCTTAAATATAAATACCTTCTTCTTCGCCTCGTTAGGAAAATGAAGTAGACTCAAAATTAATACTAAGCCACAAATCGACAAAGAGATCCTCTTTGGTGACATCTCAGTTAGAATAATGGGCTTCAACAAAGTATCTTACTAGTTCTGGACTATCAAGCTGATATCAAACAGCGGGAAACGACTAATTGGGCTAACTCGCTATCTTTCAAAAATTGTTACAAAATGGTCGCTAATGTCCGGAAGTTGTAGATAACATCTCGAATGTAAATATCGATCTGCCAATGAGGGATACATCAAATGACTTCATTACTTTTTTATTTAGAAAACAACAGAGTTTTGCTATGTTGGGGTTACGTTATAAATAAATATATAATATATATAATTATTCCATATTTTAATGCACAAATAAATAATACCTTGAATCATAGGCCTTGAAATTGATGACTGGACGCTAAATGTCAGCCAGCAGTTCAAGTACCTCGGATACTGGTTATCTTCAAAGGGTGGTAGGGAGGTTGATATCGAACATAAAATAAATAATGGGAAAAGAATAATAAGTTCGATAAATTCAACCCTATGGAGTAAAGAAATAAGATTAGAAACTAAAAAGAAGATATACCATTCCTTTGTAGAAAGCGTAGCCACTTACGGATCAGAAGTCTGGACACTGACAAAAAAGATGGAAAATAAGTTGCTTTCCATGGAAATGGATTTCTGGAGAAGAAGTTGTGGCATATCCAGAATCGAGCGGATCCCAAACGCAGCTATTAGAGACAAGGTCGAATGTCAAAAGAACATCCTTCACCTGATCGGGACCAAACGGCTAAAGTGGTATGGCCACTTAATGCGGATGGATGAGAACCGCTGGCCAAAGAAAATTTATAACTATATGCCACCTGAAAGAAGGAAGCGTGGAAGGCCAAAGAAGAAATGGACAGAGGACGTGGAGGAAAGCATGGCAGCCAGAGGGCTTCGTGAAGGAGATTGGATGGACAGGGAGCAGTGGCTTTTGGGTGTTGGGGATATGACTCCTTAAGTTGTATAAAACCCAAATAAAAAAAATAAATAATACACCAATAAATGAAGCTATAATAAATAATACAGTAAAAGAAGGTATGCCGAGGAAAGTCAGTATAGCTTCCTCATCATATTCATTGGTTTCACAATTAACTGTATTTGAAGGTCTATAAATTTTCATTTGAGAACAAAGTCTTGGAAAGAAGCCCTTTTTTTATCTGAAACGTAAAACACACTTGGAATATTTCGATTCTGAGCACAAACAAATTTTTATCGTCCCGCACGAATACAAATCTTCTCTATCTTTGGTAATGTTGAAGAAATAATATAGTAATAAATAAATTAAATGTACTAGAAAAGTGGAAATAAAATAAATATATGAGAAGACCAACACAAATACCAAATAAAATAGCATAAAGAAGATACGGAATTTTCACATATTTACAAACAGGTATCAAATTATCACCTAAAGGTCAAAAGTAAAAACCGAAAATAGGGCTTTCTTTTAAAGGTATTAAAATCCCGAAAAATCACTAGAAGTATCCAATTAAGGGTGTACACAGCCTATTCTGAGATACAATATCAACTTATCAACAATCTAGATTTTTTTTGTTTTAAAAAAAGATATAAGTATAAGAGGGGAAGGGAAGTTAAATTTAATTTTAACTATGCATTTTTACATATTTTCTTCCTATTTATCTCGGGAGTTGAAATTTCAATTTCATTTTAATAACGCATTTTAGCATTATCTATTGAAGGCAAACGAACCATATCAACTTATTTAGCAAAAGATATTTTCCTTTATATGAATTTTACTGTTTTATATATTGAAAATGCGGAAACATAACCTTATATAACATAAACAACACGTTTAAATCAAGATAGCTCTTTCGGATGTAAACAAGATTGCCAATACTCCGCTATTTTCGGAATTCATCGGTAATCTGAGAATGGCATGCCCTGGTAGCCCTGGAGCCAGGGCCCAAAAATCGACCTGATCGCAGGCGAAAGTTTGATTGTAAATTACGAAAGTGTATGTTATTCTGAGTAAAAAAAACCTTGTCTGCCGTTCCGGAGTCACTGCTTTCAAAAATGGCGGCTGATTTAAAGAATATTAGGCCAATAATTTGAGGATCGAAACGGGGAAATCCATTGCGAAAAATGTGAGAAATGTTTCTATTTTTTTAACTTGTATATATGGGTTTAGACATGTAAAAAACAAAATTGCTAACGCAGGCCACCAAGGAAAAACTTTTTACAGCGAAAAAAGGCAGTTTTTTTCGATATTTTTTGGGTTTTTAATCTATAACTGCTAAACAATGCATCAAAGCGAAAAATGTGCTCTTTAATAAATAAAAGAACGTTAAATTTTGCGTCAGACGAGTACATAATCTTTAAAATTTGGTTTCGTGGTAAGGTATAAAACCACGGTCAACCAACGTTGAGTTTTACCAAATTTGTCAAAAACTGAGACAAATTACTATAAATGGGAAATGAGTTCCCTAAGAGGAAAACCCCATAGAATCGAAGTTGTAGAGCATCAAATTTTTCGTATATTGGGTGCTGACATTTTTATTGTTGGCCAAATATATATCTCGAATCGGGATTCGTTATTCCTTTATAAAATTCGGTATCTTTCGGCACATCGTTTACCGAAATCTTTTGCTGTTGAGAGGTGGAAAAGAGGCTTATACTGCATGTAACAGACTTTAAACAAAACTAACTCAGTATAAAAGACACCCATACTTTTGAAATATTGAAAATCACCTTTACCTTCATTACCAATATCTAGCCATCGGGAGATTACCGATTTTGTTCGCAGCAAGTGACATACATTAATTAATTGATACTGAATATACGCGAAATTTGATGCTCTACAACTTTGTTCTACAACAAATTCTATGGGTTTTTCCTCTTAGGGAACTCATTTCCAAGTTACAGAGCCATTTATAGTAATTTGTCTCAGTTTTTGACAAATTTGGTAAAACTCAACGTTGGTTGACCGTGGTTTTATACCTTACCGCGAAACCAAATTTTAAAGTTTATGTAGTCGTTTGACGCAAAATTTAATGTTCTTTAATTTATTAAAGAGCACATTTTTCGCTTTGATGCATTGTTTAGCAGTTATAGATGAAAAACCCAAAAAATATCGAAAAAATCTGACTGTTTTGGCTGTAAAAAGTTTTCCCTTGGTGGCTTGCGTTAGCAATTTTGCTTTTTTCATGTCTAAACCCATATATACAAGTTAAAAAAATAGAACTCTCACATTTTTCGCAATGGATTTCCCCTTTCGATCCGCAAATTATTGGATTTTAAATCAGCCGCCATTTTTGAAAGCAGCGGCTCCGGAACGGCAGACAAGGTTTTTTTTACTCATAATAACATACATTTTCGTAATTTACAATCCAACTTTCGCCTGCGACCAGGTCGATTTTTGGGCCCTGGCTCCAGGGATCTTCAAACCAAGCATGTTGCGATGTTGCGGACGAGTTCCTTCATTCCTTCTCGATATCGATTTTCGATATCGTTATTAGTGTGATATCGAATCAAAAATATTTATATCGCCAATATAGAATGGCATCTATATGACATTTTTGGTAATATTTCAACTAAAACATGATCGGTTTATTACAAGAAGTCGGTAAGTGACTTTTCATAACTTTAAATGATTAAAATTTTGATGAATTTTCCCTTTGTGAAATTAGAAAAGTATGCGCTTGTTGTAACTATATGTGCATTTGATATATAATAAAAGAGTTTGCGCCATTTTAGTCCACTTACTCTGTTTTTTATCGATAAATAAATTCACAAAAACGTTCTTAAGAAAACAACTCCATCAACATGTACTTGCTGGCTTTTTACAATAAGCCAATAATACCAACTGTTTACTTTGAAAGTATTGTAACTCCATTTTATAATATATGGAGATATTTAAGGGCTTGTATTAAAATAGTTTAAAAAATATTGTTACATGTTGATACGCTAATTTTACGTTTTTTAAATATTGAATTTATTTTATTTTATAATTTAAAAAAGAAAAAAATATATTAAAATCTAATACTGTCATTTTTCTTTCTCGATATTACGATAATAACGAATCCTTTGTTTCGATACGATATTGGGCGATATCGAAAGCCACATATCTATATCTATCGATAACGATATTATCGCAACACCCCTAATTGAAATTGGAGCAACGAAAGGAAACTAATACCAGGATTTATTATTGTGAAAAAGAAATATAATTATATTTAAAAACAGTGATCTCGAATTCTTACGGAAGTATCATTCATTAACTCTATATAATATAAAAGTAAAATAGAAACAAAGAAAAACGAAATTAAAATATATAAATATTTTAACTTCTTGCAGTTACTAACTGCAAGAAGATATAATATTTATATAGTTAGAATATTTAACTGCCAGTTAGTAATGTGATATATAATATAAGCAATATACCTACGTTTAAAATAATTTAAATGCAGTATGAGGGGTGTATATCTTAAACAAATGTTTATTAGATAGTTGTAGATACAATTTTATATTTATCCTTTAAATGAACCCTAATAAAAGCAAATTTGATAATTCAGAATAACTAGGTTATAACATATGTTGGGGTTTGTGAAATGTTTCTGTTTTTAATAACCTTAAATTATTTTTAAATGCACAGAAACTAATGAAGAAAACCCTTCTTCCTTATTTAATGTCAAGGAGGAAAGTCAAAAAAGCTGAGTGTGATGGATTAAATTTAGTTCTGTTTAGCTGCTACTGGTTTATGCTACAATAGAAATCTATGTCAAAGGGGACTGACATTGATGAAAGTAAATCCATTGATGACTGTGTGGTTGATATCTTGTAAGTACATTTGATTTTCTAGCATCACTATATATTTAATTTATACAGACAACTATTTACGTTTCTAAATTATGGATGCACGATAATCACATACTGCTCTGTTTAATACATTTTTTTTTTCTTCGCTGCAATCCTAGTACAAATTATTTTAAATTAACATTGTTTTAATCAAACTATGTATATTTTAAAATTAATACAAATTATTTTTAAGTAAAGTTTGTATTTTGGCTATTAAGACCCTCATGTGGTGGGGATTTAAATGTACTCCTTGTTAAAGACTATCCTAATAGTGTAAGGAAATTAAATTTGTTATCTCTAATATACATTTAATGTGATTAGTTTCTAAACCATCTCAATCCATATTTAAAAATTTTAAAGAAGATTGTGTCAAAATATTTGATTGTGTCATATTTGATTAAGGTAACCCCATGAGTTCTAATCAGACCTGAGTAAATAGTATTTTAAAATACACTAGTAAAGACAACAAGTTTTTTACTTTATTTTGAGTACAGTTACTTTATTTTAAAATAATATAATTAATAAAATACTTTATTTTATTAATAAAATTATTTTATTAATTTATTTAAAATTAATAAAATACTTTATTTTAATAACAAAGTAATTCAATTGCTCAGAGAAAAAACTTGCAGGATAATACATAAAGATACCGAGTCAATTTGACAATTTATTTTGAGTGTTTATATTATTTTTTTTCTTTTTTGCATTTTCAGAAGTATATAAAACTATCTTTTTTTTCCAAAATAAAACCAAGTTCTAAACAATGTATTTTATACTTTACTCATTCTTCTTAAAATGAAAAAAAGAAACAACACAAAAATTTATTTGAAATAACATCCAAATCTGATTTCAACTTTCTTTAATAATGTTTTGAAATGATTTTATAATTAGGGATTTCCTAATTGATGTATTATATTGAAAATATGTGATAAGTAAAATAAAGACATTTTGTAAAAAGAGTGGATTGACTAGATTTTGAATATAATCGTCTCAGTTATAGTAGTATAGAAACTTTATTTTTATTGAACTTGAATAAACTTCTTGGCATCATTTTCTTAAGAAATATTACTAACATAAATTCATTGAAGGACCAAATATGTTTCAAGTTACATTCTAAATAACTTGTTTTTTTTTTTCTATGCTGGCATTACAGACTTGGTATCCTTCTTACCATTATTATTATCCGCATTATCCTGCTCTGTTACTTATTTGTTGATTAGATCTATTCATCTGCTTTTTGGCCTTCCATGTGGTCTTTTGCCTAGCGTTGTGGCATTCATTTTTGTGTTGATGCTTTCTACATGCTCCAACCATCGTAACTTTTTTGTTTTTTATATCATGAGGTGTTCTGATTCTGAAAGCAGTTCTTCCTTGGCCTTTCTCCTCTACGTGTTAGTACTCTGACCCCGGATTGCTATGGTTTTTGTGCAGAGGATTTTTCTCTCAAATCTTTCAATACTTCTTTTTATGGTCCTGGTTAGTGCCCAGGTCTTGCAGCCTTATATCAGAACTGGCTTTATCATAGCAGTGTACACTCCTAATTTAAGATTTTTTGGGATTTCAATACCTTTGAAAAAGAACAGAAAGCTCTGTTTGTGCTTTGTATACGCTGGTCTATTCCTGACCGCTGGTCATTGATTTAGGATATTGTGAATCTGAGGTATTTGAATTTGTCTACTCTCGGGAACGATTTCCCTTCTTTTCGGCATATTATCATATATTTTGTTTTCTTCATTTACTTGTAGGGCTAATTTGTTCAGTCTTTTTTTATATCCTACCATTTGTTTCCTAATTTCTGCTTAGAATTCATGTATATCTCCAGCCTATCAACTGTCTTCAATGATATACAATCTTTCTTTGAGAAATTCCTTTTTTGCCGATTTTATAATTTTATTTTTATTTTTCTTGGTGCCTGTATAATTGCTCAGAGTAACTTTAACTTGATCAGTTTTGGCTGAACAGAGGACTTTCGTTTTTCTTCTTTCCTCTACTGCCTTTTTATATGCTTATGTAAACTTTTCAATACTTACTTACCTTTTCATTTCTAAATGCTATGTTATATATATTTTTGTATTTTACATAATTTATAGAAGCCGTAAAACATTTCGATTTACAGATATCTAATTATTTTTCCTTGGAAACTACACAAGGCAATTATTGTTAAGTGATTTTTCTACAGAATAGAAACTTGCTACCATATTCTTACTAAATACAGACCATATTCTTCCACTTATTGCCCTTTGCAATTAGTAGAAGAATAAATGGTACAGGGAAAGCGATTGTGAAGTGAAGTTGGTTAATTTTCTTACTACACTGACACACAGCTGAAATACTAGCTGACGTTACTGTGGCATGGAAAGAAATGGGAAATGGGAGGGGTAGCACCAATATAAAAATCTCTACGATAATGATAACCTTCTAACAGTAGAGGACCAGGCAAAGAAATTTACTGATCACTATGATGCAATTATAAAAAGATGGCCTGCAGATTGTGTGAGATACTACTAGAGAAAGTTGACAATTATATTTATGCATCTCTAAAACAGCTATAGGATATTATCTGCAATACAAGGGTAACAAAGCCCTAGGCCATGATGAGATACAGACAATACTGCTGAAGCTAGTGGCTATAAGAGGTATAGCATACCAGACTCCACAATTCTAGCCTCAGCACACTCCACAAGACCTTAGAAGTACTGCCTCTGACAAACATAAAGTTTAAAACTTTCAATTAATTAATTTAGACCGTTCGTCCATTTAAATTTATGGATCAATTGTTACAAATCAATTCATGGATCAAATGTTACAAATTATACATTTTATATTTATAATGTAAACAACACTTATAACTCTTTATTAATAAGTGCTTCATTATTATAATTTAATTCTTTTTTAGGTGTCATAACTAATTCAGGCTTAATAGGAGCTAACAGATACTCAAGTTTTAAATATGATAAAAAAAGCCACAGACTTTCAGAACTTGCCAGACTTTATGATCAGGAGGATAGTCTTACCTCATATAAGCTTAAGGCATTGAGGCTTTTAACTGCAGAAAAAAAGAAAAAACACAAAACGTCTACTACAGAGTTGGATCCTTGTGCACCTTCATCATCATCAACATCAACAACAGCAAAAGATAAAAAAAGTAGTAAAACAACAACAGAAGCCACAAATAATAATGATGATGCTTGTTTATCTTCCTTATCATCAACAACCACTGCCAAAAATAAGAAACGCACTAAAAAGTCCAAAACTCGAACAACAACAAGTTCACAACAAGAATGTGATGGTGGTGACAGCAAAAACAGCAATGCTAACGATAATGTAATCAACACTGGCGGCAGTAACAAATGGAAAAAAATTCAAAAATTTTTTTTTGGATCACCTAATTGGTCATTTAACAAAAGTTACAGGGAATATGGGCCAAGTACAAATGAAGCAAAATCCAGAGAAGAATTAAAATCAATGCAATTACATCAACGTCCAATTGAAGATACATCTGTATATATGTACGAACAAACATCGATTACAACTGACCTTCATTCAATACCAGATGTTTCTAATGACCAATATAAAGATAAAATATTGGTAAGCGAAGAAGTAATAAAGAAAAATACTCCTCATGAGGAAACTATCAATTCCAAAGGACCAAAGAATGATGAAGATACACTCAACATTGTTTCAAAACAGCAGCCTAATCAAGTCGAAAAAATTTCTACCCGGATATTTGATGAAGATGATTTGGTGAATAAAGGGCAAGTAAGTCAAGATGAGAAATTTTTACCAAGAAATCAGGAGGATGGACATGATAGAGTGTCATCTATGATTCCAATGGATATTACAGATGAAAGGTCTCCATCCATGCAAATCAATCAACAAGAAGCCATAATTTATAGAACATGGTCTCCAAAACAAGAAGAAATTATTACCAGGCAAGAATTATCAGAATCAGATAAAATGGTATTTACAGAAGGAACAAAACTGTTTTCCCAAGATCAATCAAATGAACCTGAGAAAGAACAGATGGCTCCGCAGGAAAATAATCCTACTAATGGATTGTTATATAATTGTGCAAATATGCCTTCTAATAATCAAATTGAGCCCACAGGAAGCATTAATTATAATTACAAAGAAACATTAGTTACAGATTTCATTCCAACTTCCAATACAATTGGCATTAATGGAGCCATTGATGAAAGACAACTACAGTTAAAACTTGAAGCAATTACTGACAACATAAAAGAAAAATATGAAGTTTCAATAGTAAAAGAAGACCCTGAGCTATCTTCTAAACCAGAAGCAACAATAAAATCAGAAAGTCCTTCAAATGAGACCAATATGCAAAAGCCAGATTTATCAGATCAGCAAAATTATGGAATGAAAGATGATAAATGGAAGCATATTTTCAATTTTAATGAACCTGATTATGAGCAATTAAAACATCTATCCAGTAATATTATTAATCGTCATGTCACTGAAAATGATCTAACCACTTCCAGAATAGAAAATACTTTCGATAAAATTATTAATTCAAATTTTAATAATATACATAACATTGGATATGAAAACAATCTAACTGACAGTTCAAATGCTTTTTTGAAAGCATTTAATATGTACTTAAGAAATAGTATTCCTGAAATGTTCACTGATCATACTGTTGAGAAATTATATAAAACTAGCATGCCATCAATGTATTTTACAGATAACGATAATGCTTACAGCCAAAAAGTGAAGCAATATTTCTTTACTGATTCAGAATCTGACTTACCATCTGAAAAAAATAAATACAGACAACTTCAGGTAAATGAAGAAAAATATGCTACTCTTTATTTAGATTCAACATTCTTTGTAAATCTTACCAATGATAATTCACAGAGAATGGAACCCCAGATGGTGACAAAAGATGAATCCCTAGAGAAAAAACTTAATGAAAGCACCAGTACCACTCCATCATCAACCACTATGACGCAATATAGTATTGATGTCTGGCCAAAATTAACAGAATACGCATATAACATTAACTCGAATAATATTAATACACAATCTTCAGTTCATACTTCAAATAATACACCGCAGTTGGAGATAGCCTCTTCTTCTAATTATCCAAAAGAATTCAACCAAACAAGAGCTCCTGATAATGGTTTAACAGAAACTACTTGTGGGCTTAACAAAACAAATGAATCTACAGAATTATCAAAAGAACCTAAAGCATTTGAAACTTTTTTAACTATTCCATTATTTTTTAATGATAAAGATACAGAAATTGATACTTTATTGTCAACTAATGGAATAACTACACTGCCATCTACTGCAATAACTACACTGTCATCTACTGCAAAAACTACAGCCAAAAATAAGGAACAGCAATCGCTTTTAAATTTAACCTTGCATCCTATGCTCTTTAGTAATCTCTGGGGCATTCAATCATACCTCAATTATTCCTCATCTAAACCTGTACCAACTACAACTAATGTATTCCCTGATGACAAGATAACTTTTAATAATCAACACGAATTTAATTCAGATCATCATTTCCCGTCCTCAACATTACAACCATTTTTAGGTAATGCCATCAGCTCTGAATGGTTACCCTTCAATATTCCTGATTTGGAGAATGAAGTAGATATTATCAATCCAAGTACTTTCGAAACAAATGTAGTGACTCAAGAGGATATGAAACAAAGGAAAGTTATCAAAAATATCAATGATCTAATGAGTGAAATTCTGAAAGAAAATGAGATTGAAAGAAATAAGAAAAGAAATTTGACTTTGTTTTCGAGATATTTTCCATTCTCAAATGAAATAAACAGGAGAAATTTATTTTTATTGAATCGAGGAGTTGGTAATCCTGAATCAGTAAAAAAAATACACAAATACATTAGCCATAGTAAAGAATCAGCAAACGATCCTATCTGGAATGAAATAATGTATCGAACTAAACTAAGAAATGAAAAAATAGGATCTTTGAACAAAGATTTAAGACATTCTGAGAAACCATATGGTAGAAAACAAACATATCACAGCTTAAGAAAACCATCATGTATTGAGGAAAAAATGAGAGATGATGATAACCTGATAAATTATATCCCATTGCCCAAAGTTACAATAACGAATAATGGAAGGGATGATATCGCTGAATTTTTAGTTAAACCCTTACTAAAAAACATTAAAAAAGTAGAGCTGATGGCTCCAAAAATGAATGCAAGAAACATTGATGAAGAAGACATTATTAAAAGTGGAATTAATAAAATAGCAACCCAAGTTACGAATAATGACTTAAAAATTAGGAATAATCTTAATTTTTTTAGCAATTTAAATAGGCCGTTAAGCCCTGAAACTGAAGAGCTCAAAGAATTAACCCACAAATATGAACAGGGAAAAGTAGCAATAAATGATGAATTTAATCGAAATGGAGTTAGTTATTCCTTATCAGAATTTCAAAGAGAAAATGTCAGTAATATGAATGAAAATAAAGCTGTTCCACTATCTATTCATAACAATGTAATGTTGACTAAACAGTCCAGTGCAAGTTTGTTAAATGATAATGAACATGTTACATCATCGAATGGTTGGTATGTTCACAATGAGCAAAATGAAAAATTATTAGCAAGTGAAAAGAGCTTTGATAGACAGCTATTTATGTCATCGTCTATACCTGTTAGTTTTCAAAAAGAAACTAAGTTTGATCATCAAAATAATAATATTGGTTTCCTTAATAATACAATGAATCAATCATTGCCGGAAATCACCAGTAATAATGATATGAATAAAAATGAATATTCAGCAATTCAGATGTCGGCGATAAAAATTATCAAAAAGAAACCAGAAATGTTATTACCATCAATATACGATCCATTTCAAAATATTTTTAACCAGAATGATAATGATACCGAAATTAATCGTGAAATGTCACAGATGTTCATGAAAATGCAACATTTTGCTAATAAATTGGGTATTAAAAAAATTCTACTAAAAAGAGCTGTTACAGATTCTCAAAATAATCCTACTGAAATTAACAGTGCAAGGGAAAATAAATGCTCAGTTCTTCCTACATACCAAACAGGGACTCTTCCACTTGATGCTAATCTAACAGATAGTAACATCATAATGTCACCTTCAATGATCAATAGTGACAAAAACTTATATAATGTTACTGCTAACAATAGGCTTTACATTTCAGATAAGTGGAAATACAATATGCAATCTTTGATTGATAAACACAATGAAAATAGAAATCCACATTTAAATACTGATGTTGGTGATGTTCTGAAAGACAGTAACATATTATTTTCTTCTTCCATTAATAACAATGAGAAACCCTTGGAAAAATATTTGGGCAATCAAATTAATAAAAGTTATATAAACTCAGAGGACAATTATGAGAAAAATGATGATCCACTTTTCAATAATGACATTATAAAAAGAAATGTTGTAGGAAATAAGAAAATGAAAAGTAGGGAATTAGAATTTATCCTGGACAGAAATCTTCCGAGGCTACCACTAAATAAAAGACGGTTCATCACTTATATGATGACAGGGTTGAAAAATTCAGGAAATCATATTACTTTGGATGAAGAAAGGCATTCACAATTATCAAAAGCATATTTACAAAATTTAATAGATAGAAATGTAAAAAAAGATAAAGTGATAGATATATCTAATAAAAGACCAAGAAAAAAGCAATGGCATAATAATTCTTTCTAATCCATGAAAATAAAACTTCTTATTTTATTCCAAAAAAATATTATTTTTCAATATTTATTATAATGTAACTTGCCTTTTATGGTTTATAAATATAGTAAAATAAAACAAATCATCTGTTTTGCCCAACTTATGATTTTGTAAAAAATTATGTAATGTAGATATTAGTGTTTGACTTTCAGCATTAACTCAATTTGTTTTTAATAATATTATTAGAATGAATTAAAAACAGAAAAAATATGGTGTGGACAACACACAACTTTCACTTTCTTCTCTACTTTGAATAGAAATTATTTTCTAGCAATGTTGAGCAATTATAAAATTTTTGAAGTGCACTATTAATGGAGCTATACCTTAATGCTTACAGTTAACGAATCATTAAGACCACTAAAATAACAAATATCCTATTTATTATATCAATGTTAGACGATAAAAACCTCGGTACTCCATCTGTTTTTGTAAACCACATAACTCCAGTCTCTTTGACATATATACGTATATGCTTAGAGAGATTTGAAAGTATATGTCCATATTCAACCTATAATTGATTATGGATTGTATTCCTATTAGTTATTAAACTGTTATTTTCCACTGTAAAGTTTACTAAAATAAAATAACGAGATCTTCATTGTCTGACATAGATGATAGGTCAAAAGTTGTCACACTAATTTTAAGTGGATAATGTTTGGATTTCACAAAGGGAAAATTCATCAAATTATTAACTAATTTAATTGCCTAAAACGTTACATGATTTTTCTGGATCTGGACTCAGATCTAGAATTATTAAACTTCAATAAATGTATTTAAGGTTATAAAAATATGCTTTATACATCCATGAAATATTTTTATATTTCACTTCTTCTTTCACATACAGTGGATCAAAAAGATATTGGCACACCTGACTTTTTTTATGTTTCATTGTGAAAAAATTCAAAATTGATTAGTTAAACATTTTTATTTAATAAAAGATTTAAAAACAGGAGCAGACACGGCTTATTAAATTTTTAAAAACAATCAACATATATAATAAAATTTAAAAAAAATTTCAAGTAACTAAAGAAACTTCAGTGCAAATGACCCCAGTGGTCAAAATACTCAAACAAATAAATTTAAAAAAATACATAATTGGAAAACAAAATTAATTTACCTAATTAAAAAAATCAGTTCAGTGCATAAAAAATCACTTCACCAGGGTCAAAAAAGTATTGGCATACTAATAATTAATACAAACTGGATATGTATTCATATTTTGTCATCATACCATTGGCATCTATGTCACCGTGGAATCTTCTTGGCATCGTCAAAACAAGATTTTGAGTTAGTTCTAGTCCAATTTTATGCTATTTCTCTAACAAAGTTTCTTTAAATAATTTATGAAGAAATTTTATTTTTTCTTACTTTAAAATCCAACAGGTTCATAGATGCTCTATGGCATTTATGTCCGGTGGCTGTGGTGGTGTTTTCCTTTGGCTGGGACCAATGTACAGCATCCATTCTTTTGTTTTATTCGTTATGTCCCTGTCGTCATTGTCTTGTTAGAAGAAAAATGCATCTTTGAACCTCATATTTTCGGCTCTACTTATTAAATTATGTCGCAAAATGTCTACATATTGGTTGGCATCCATAATATTGTTGATAAAGGTTAAGTTTCCAACACCATTCCATAACATGCCCCCTGAAACTTGGACAATTCCACCTCGATGTCTTACAGTGGACCTCAAATGTCGAGCTTAAAACTCAGTGTTAAGTTTCTGACAAACGTAATTACCATCATCATAATGAAGTATGTTAAACCTATTTTCATCTGAAGAAATAACATTTTTCCACAGTTCAAATTCTTTTTAAACTTAAGTTTAGGCCAACTCAGGTCTTTTTTGCAGTTCACCTGTGTAATAAATGGTTCTTTCCTTTGGACTGCCATAATTATTGTATATATGAATTATATTTCTAACAGAAGCTGGTATTTGAAGTAGACCCCCATCTAATATTTCAGCGGCTGATAAAATTCGATTTTGCTCAACAATATGATGGATATACCTTTGTGCCCTCCCATTTAATTTTGGTAGCCGTTCTGAACTGGGTTTATTTAAAACTTTCTAAACTTTTGTGTAATATTCTGAACATTACTAAAACCAATCTCTAATTTATTCAGTACTTGTCGGCAGCTAAGTCCATTCAAATGTAATTTAATGATGGTTTTTTTGAACTGACACAATATTGACTGGTTTACCCATGTTCTTATGGCAAATATACAGCAAAGACTGATGTTTATTGTTGTAATTGTATTATCATCAATCCTCGTTTCTAATCTATCGAAAGAAAAAGGAGTAATTATTTTTACTGCTTGTGCCAATACTTTTTTGACCCTCAAAAAAATACTCTTTATTCTTACTTTAAACGTAGCTTTGAATTCTGAACATGCATCGCTTCTAAAATATAATTTTCAAAGATCACTTTATCATATAAACATTATTTCTCAATAATATCTTAATCCTATTGAGATTTTAATAAAAATTCGAGTGTGCCAATACTTTTTTGGCCCACTGTAAGTACTATGGAACAATTTTTAAAACAATGCTATTGCCTTGATTAGGCGGATTTTAAATACTTTTTTGAGATGGATTCTATATTATGGGGGGGAAGGATCCAAATTTAATTTCATAAAATTGGGTGGGAGGCAATTGTTTTGAATTTTTTTATGGGGCTTATGGAAGTCAAGGTTTCGCAATAGTAAAAATAAAACCTTTGTTATTCGGCTATTTGTTTAAGTGCCACACAGCTAAACCAACCACCATCAATCCATGAAAATTTTTTAAGTGTTTAATTTTCATTTACGATGAAGCGAGGAGATTGTGGAATCAAAAAGAGTTGTACTCTCTCATCTTCTTTAAACTCTGCTGAGTTTATCGCTGGCAAAATAATATTTGACATTGAATCAGCTACATCCATGTAAAATTAGAAATTGATCTGAATATTATGGTAATTGGGGTTAAATTTTTGGGAGTTTTTTTTTCCAATTTCCGTTTGATTAATCTTAAAAATGAATATGACAACATTTGTTAGGCTCGGGAAGTTAAATTGAATGACACCTTGAATGGGAAGATCAGACAAAGTTGAAAATTGAATGTATTTTAAGCGACAACGCGTTACAGATGTTCGGGATTTCCGTTGAGTTGTGATAATTATTTCCATCAGTTGAATAGTACTACTTTTAATTGTGGCTAACGGTAGAGTAGGTTGGGATGAGAATCGAAGTAAGTAAGTAACTGCCTCACCGGGATCATTAGACAAATTACTCAAGAATTCATAATTTTGGTTCCACTTAATATTTTGTTTTCATTTAAAGCCTATATTTAAAGTCACGCAAACCTAAACATACTGTAAAAGTTTCAAAAGTCTACCATTATCCATTGCTGAGCTTACCTCTGACAAAATTTCGTTGGACAATGCGGATATACAGACAGACAAATTTTTTTTTTATGTATGGAACAGAAAGATATCATGAAATGGCTTGATTCGATTCAATGTACCGACAAAACATTTGTTTTATTTATGTAGATTAGTTTTCTCAAGTTATTATTTATAATTTTTTACCACTCAACATTACTTTTTCCCAAATGAACATATTGAAGGAGATGAAACTCTGATTAATTTTTTTTTATATTTAAAAGTATCTGTTGTTAGTAGATACCAGATTTATATGTAAAATAAAAAGATATATATATATGTAACATATAATTACACATATTTATACAGAATATATTTTCAGTAATATTTTTATAAAATGAAAAAGATTTTAGAATAGAAACACTGAAAGTTGATTAAAAAATAAAAAATAAATATTAGTAATGTTCTAAAAAATATATATCAAATATATATGGTATGGATTAACATTTAGAATTGTATAATAATAAAAGGGGCTTGATTAAATGTAAAATAAAAAAAAATAAATTTATGTATTTATTTTTGATAAATTAATGTGAATATAGAAAAAATAATTAATTAAATATGAATACAGAGACATTGCTACAATTTGTTTCCTCTCCTTGCCTTGCTTTAGAAATAGTACAGCGTATGAATGCAATTTGGTGTGCATATGACATTATTATTATTATTAGTAATAGTAAAAAATTACTCAATATAAACTATGAAAGAATTTGATATTATACTAAAGGAGAAAAAAGGGAAAAATGTTTTTTTTTTTTTTTTTAGATTGAAAATGAATTTACAGAAATAATAGTCAGATTATAGACAAATAATATATCATTGGAAAACTGAGAATTGTAGGAAAATCAATTCCGACATACAAAGTCGTAGGAAGTAATAAAGAGGAAGGGAAAATTATAAAAAATAAGTTCTGACAACTAATATTATTTAACGGAAACCACATGTTTCCAAGGAAATGAAATTTACCAAACTAAATGTAAACTTATAAATTATTTTTAATTTTGAAAAGAAAGTATATAAAATCCACCGAATCAAGGTAATGATGTGTAAAACACTATTTCATTGTACTTGTGTGAAAGAAGAATTGAAATATAAAAATGTTTCATGGATGTGTAAAACATATGTTAATTACATTAAATACATTTACTGTAGTTTAATAACTCTTGATCCGATATTATAATTAAATAATTTGGTATCAATCATCGGTTTATACAGAAAAATCTTGAAACATTTTAGGCAATTAAATTAGTTAATAATTTGATGAATTTTCCCTTTATGAAAGTACAACATTACTCACTTCCAATTAGTGTGACAACTTTGTGAGATAGCAAATATTTATGGAATATTGAGTTTGAGCATTTTGATGAGATTATGAATTTTTGTCTCCATATTATTTTTGGAGTTTCAATTTGGAAGAACTTTTAAACCAGGCAACATGGAGTAGAATACAACAAGTTGTATGGTCTATTATTTTTCTAATTATTCTTCCACTTGTACTGTTTTAATGAAAAGAATAGCAATTAATTTTTTTGTAAGGGTTAGAGGCCTGTGCCATCAACTTCAGAGAGAAATGGGTAGGGCATAACATCTCATTCCACCCGTAAACAAAGTCCCTGTAAAGTGGGATGTTCTCCTAGGTTATTAGCTAAGGCAATGTGCCCTCAGACAAGATGTTTAGTCTAATTTCCTTTAAGACTTTGGTCCTCAGTGCTTCATAGGTAGTGTAACCAACCAACCAACCAACGTCTCTGGGACGTTATTATTAGGAAATAGGTATTAACATTATTTCCTTGTTCAATAATCATATTTTCAAATCTATTGCTACCCTAAAAAAGTTTCTGAGATTCTGTGATTCTACGCCAATAAAAACTCTCCAGATCCTAATTTTCTCTCTCTGTCTGGTTGAAGAATAGACTGTCTGGTGATTGAGATCACATTGAAGAAACTAATGAATTGTTTCATTAGATTCATCTTAGGAGTCCCTTGGTACTCCCATGTCTCCAGTTGCTATGTTGAGTTGAAGTGGCTCTCTCCAGATTTCCTACATTTTTTCTTTTCCGAACCTTTACAACCAAAACACTCTTCTTGATTTGTTTACTCCTTGCTTCTCTGTCCATAAATTCAACACGAGATCCTAGCCCACAAACGTGCTTCATTACTTTGGAATTTTTTACCTAATTCCATACGCAAATCTTCATCCTTAACCTCATTCAAACACCATTTATTTTTCCATCTTAGCAGCGATCCATCTTCCGAATAAAAGTAAGAATATATTTTTTTATTTTATAGACATCAGTCACATTTTACTGTTATCTTATGGATACTTATATATTATCTACATTAGTTATAAGTGAATTTATATATATTTATCTACAATTTAAATGTTAACTTGTGCCTTTCTTTCATTTTAATTTTAAGTTTCTATAACTTTGTTATTTAATTAATTCTTAATTATCTTCTTATGTCAGATAAATTTCACTTAATTGTTCATTATAGTTATTCTTAAGGGACTGAATGTTCCGGAAAAAATTTCTCTTTCTTTCTTTCAATGTGCTTTGCTCGAAAGCTGCTATGTCCTGTGAGAAGCTGAGAGACCCAGTAGTTTAGGAGAACTCATCTTACGTCCAACTATGACCTAATTGCCTGTTCCATTCTTAAAGTATATACTCCTTGACAATTCTCTTCCATCATCGATGTTCCAATAGAACTGTGGACCCGTCCCTCGCCCTATTGAATGTGAGGAATGATTCTGCAGAGGAGTTCGACAGTTTGTTATGTTAGTACTGCTTCATGAGGCAGTGTCTTGTATGCCCTTTTGACCTTCAGCAGAGTCAGCTCTGCATTGCTGCTAATTTACCATCTCACAATGCGACAGCTTTTGTTGCTTAGCTGAGGCTGCATATCTCAGGATATCCAAAGCTACTCCTTTGTATAAAGTCATTAAACAATTTTTTTGGTAATTAAATTCTAATATTCTATCCTTAAAATCCCAATATTTAAACTTACAAGGTGTTAGTACTTGTATTAAATTTTAATAACTCATTGATTAAAATGTCTTACCTAACTTTTGGAGTTTGGAGTAAGTTTTAAAAAACCTTGTGGATTTTGGAAGGGGTAATTCCCTATTCTTTTCATATTGACTCCTTATATGAATGTCCAAGAAGGTTTGGTACAGATGTTTTTTTAAATTATTTTAAATATTTATCATTTTTTATTTGTTTATTTTTTGATCCACAAACAACAAAAGTATCCAAGCCCAATAAAAATATTTACTGCTTGGTTTTTATAAGTGTTAGCTCAAGGCTTGCCTTGGCAAACAAATATTATCAATACAATAATATATACTAAAACGTACAATGTCACTAATAAATAAAGAAGTACATTATATTAAATCATAATCCTATAATATATAAATATAAATATATATAATACAACTATAATGTATAAATATATAAATACATAAATAATTTTTCTGGCTTGGCATTATTAATCAACTAATAATTGAATACCTGGCATAAGACTTATCTCTATTGCCAGGCTACTTCACAATACTTGCCAAGACTTACCCAATTGTTTAAATATGCAATTATTTCCACAAATTTCAGCATATTTTTTTCAAAATATTTTCTCCAAATCTCCACAACAGGACATATGCCTAGAATATACACGATATTTTCAATTTCATTTCAATTAATATTCATAATAAACATAATTTATTGTTAGTTTCGTAATACACCCTAAATTTTAATTGTATTATCTTTCCTCTGGCCTTATATTTCCATTTTATTATTGTTTCACTATAACTCTTATCGAAATAATTGTTTCCTGATATGTCATGAATCAGACATTTGTATATAGTAGTTTCATCTGAATATTTTGTTAGAGTTTTGAATCTATTATCTAATTCTGTTGTCAGCTTTTCTCGTATTTTCTGAAAAGGCTCAATCCATTTAATTGTATAATTAAAATCAAAATCCATTTGGTAAATATTTATTATTTAATTTATAAACAAGTAGCTCTCACAAAAGCAAGGCAAAAATATCTTTTAAGCATAGATTTATAGCTTTCTAAAAACAATGAAGAAGAAATAAAACTTTTTTCCCAATATTAACTCTCAAATTAAAATCTTTTTCGATGAAAATAAGAATAGATAATAAGAATAGAAGATTTTACTTTCACTTACGTACAGTAAGGGTAAGTATTGCAATAGAGAAAATTTTTTAATAGGAGTTCTCAAAGGAAATACACGTTTTGGGGTACCCTGAGTCCAAGTAACCAAGTCCCTGAAAAATGGTCTCTGTGTGTGTGTGTGTGTGTTAGCAGTCTAACTCAAAAACGAAAAGTCGTACGAAACTGATATTACATATTTAAAATATGTATATGCCTTTGATGTGGCGGCAACTTTTTCCTTAAAATGGGCTAACCAGAAATGCCCCTTTATATCAACACTGAAACACATTTTCACAGTTTTCTCAAAAACGGCTCTAACAATTTTGATTAAGTCGGTGTATCATTGTATAATTAAGTGGTCTTTAATATCAATCAGGTCTTTATTGACAGTTTTATATAAAAATAAAAAATCTCTAAAAGTACTATTATTCGTACATACATATATATATAACGAATATATGTACATAATAGTACTTTTAGAGATTTTTTATTTTTATATAGAACTGTGAATAAAGACCTGATTGATATTAAAGACCACTTAATATATATATTTATATATATATATATATATATATATATATATATATATATATATATATATATATATATATATATTTCTCTTATTTTTTATTGTTTTATTCTGTGTTGAACGTGAATTTTCATCACCACTCACTAAGCATTGTGAGTAGATAAAATTTGTTTTCCTTAAGTTCTATGTTATTCATGGAATGTATTTCAGTGAAATGTATTTTATTTCTAATTATCTTCAACATACTTCTCGCTATGTGTATATATATACTTTATTTTATTTTCTCTTCTCCTAATCTTTACGCATAATCACTTAAATATCTTAAAAATTAAAACAAGAAAATTAATAAACCAAACAATAGAAACATATAGAAGTAACTAAATAAAGCAATAATTAACATTATAATAATTTAAAACATCAAAATATGTGGCTAATATTCATAATGTCATTATTTAAACAAAATCAGTTTGAATTGTGAATCCAATAGCTTAAAAAAATTATCTGTTAAATTTTTAAGTTGTTTGAATTAACTAAAAATTTATTTTTAAAATATTTTAACGATACAAAGAATCGTTTGAAAACAATTTCAAATATTTAAAAAAAAATATTATTGTTTAATATAGAAATCAAATTTATTAAATGAATAATGACCGGTTAATTAGGAATAATGGATTTTATAATTATTTTTTAAAAAGTTCTGTTTATGCAATTTTCAGATGTGCAGCTGTGGCTCATGGCTACCTTATATTAATTAAATATTTAAACTATTTATTAATAATTTAACATTTATTTTAACAAATTTATGTTTGTGTTAATTGTGTTAATGGTACAAATGTATATGTTATTATTTTAAAGAAAACTATTAGGTTTGTTATCTCTTACTATTAATTGTACTTTTGTTCTGTATGGTACTGTAAGGTTCAAGATATACTCATTTAGCATGTATGTGTAAAATTAGTATTATTTTCTCTCCAAAAGGTTAGAATTTAGAAAAAAAAGGGAGGGGGAGGGAATAATATGTTTAAATTTTTATTATACATAAAATTTAAATTATAAAATCAGCAACTGTGATGGCAGTATAGCAATTGGAATTATAATGAAAGGGAACTTAAATGAAGATATGGTTGTTAATGAACATTGTTAAAATGTTTTTCATTTAAGAAACAAAAATCTAAGAAGCTCACATTAAAAGAATTGAATAAAATTTTGAAAGAACCGATTTTAGGATAGTAAGAGGCAAACTACTGAGGAACTGTACTTGTTTTCTACACAGTGGATGATCGCCCGCATCTAGGAAGGAAAGATATAGAAATAGAAATAGAAAAATAACTTTGTTCTGGGACGAGGCCCCTAAGAATAACAGAAGGTTAGAAAACAAAAGAAATACTTGTGTCCAGAAGAAATACAGTGAATAAAAAGAGTTACATTAAATAAATAAAAAAAAATTATGTAAATTAACAAAATATACAAAATGCCTAGAACTTTATAATACTTATAAGAAATGAAACGAAATAATTTCTGCTTAGCTAAAGAAATGATGAATTAAAGAAAATAGGAAGAAACACAATAAATAAAAAATAAATTCCTCTATTATATGTTCGCTAAGTAAAAATAAATAGAGTAAAATATTTATTTATAAAAATTTATTTATTTATATACAAAAAAAAATTTATGTATTCCATCTTAGTAAAAATTAAAATATTTATAAAAAAACAATAATAAAACAGATAAATTAAGCAACTTTATGAGCATAAAATTCTTGTAGAACTGAAACGACATAGTATGAAAAAAATATATACATGCTCATAAGTTCATGGGAAATAAATTAAGGTATTGCTGAACAGGTTCTTTCTGCCAGCTCTGGCGAATCTTGAGGTTGGGGGGAGGGGGGGCGGGGAGCTTTGGGGCGGAAGCCCCCCTAAAATGAATTGTTTTTTATTGGTTCATATTTGTTACTGTGATTGATCTAAGTTAAATACTTGAAACAGTCACAATACGTTCTATTTTTTAAATTATAACGCATATATAGATACTAAATATAACCATGTCTTATGAAATATTGAATGGAATTTATTAAAATTCATATGGGATCATCTATTAACTAACCCGCACAATCACTGAAAATTTCATGAAAATCGAATAAACAGTACCATGACTTTGGGATGGCCATTGATAGTCGATATTATCGTAATATCGATAATTTCCTCCTGATATTCGATATTAACCACTTCGATATTATCTATTATCAATATCGTCCCTTCGATATATTAATATAAAAATTAAAATTAAAACTGTCGCTTTCGGAAGCGCATTAGTAATAATACTATATATAATTCTAGTAATTATACATGAATCTGATCGTTAGAAAAAATATTATACTCATCTCGTCTGTTTAATATAGAATGTAATTTTTAATTAATTAATATTTCAATAATATCGATTATCGATGGCTATCCTTAAGTAGAGTATAGCACGCGTCTCACTCACAATTTGCCCAATTTGTTAGTTAGAACCTTCTCAAACCAAGGTCACAAATTCTGAAAGAAATCTGTGTAGGATGCAAATAAATCAGCATTTCGCTGAATCCGATCTTTGGATGAATGGAAGGCATAATTGGTTGAATGGAAATCTCTTTAAAAACTTGAAGATAGACAGAAACTAGAAAATTAATTTGACTAAGGTTAATAGAAAAATTGATATTTCCATCAATTAATTTTAAAGTACAAAATAACGTCTTTTGTGACGCGCCTATGTGCTAGAGTATCGATATTTATATTGATATTAATATTTCAAAAATGTTTATAATATCGATTAAAATATCGACTGTGGGTATTTCAAGTCAATATTTTGATGGTATCGATAGTAATGGTTATCGATACTTAGAGTTATCGATGACAATATTTATATTGGGCCTTCGATATCCTATCGCTATCGTGACTACATACATATTCGATGTCTTGTCTAGGTAAATATCGATCCTTCATGTCGGAAATATAAAACGCGAGTGGAAATTTTCGATTCTGAGTATAAAAATTATTTTAACATCCCATACGAATATATATCTTCCCTTCCTTCGGTTTTGATGAAGCATAAAATATTTTCAAATCACCAAAAGTATTATTGTAAGTGTAATAACATTTTTTTTTTTTAATAAGCTTCTAGAATTATTTTATATAGTTGGTTTCTTTCTTTTTTCTCTGAAATAATTGTAGTTTAATTGCTAAATATAGAGAAAAAAAATAATTTCTGGCTAAAGCCTTACATAATTAAATCCTGTATCCGCTACTGGTTCGTTATGTTTTTAGTGAAATCCATACTAGAGCCATGTTATCTAGTAACGTTCTCTTAAATTTCATAACATTTTCAGGGATGGTGTATACGACTACATAAATTATCTCATTTCATTCTTATGAAATTCCATATACTATTTTCAATTTCGCATGCGCAAACATATATTTTCATAATGACTAGTCTGATTTATTCCATACTTGAAACATAGTTGAGGATAGTTGTAAAATTGTCCAGTATCAATTTTATCTAATTTCATCCATTATTTTCAATTACTCACTTACACATATGTGTAATGAGACATGCATTTTTGAAAAAATGGCTTGCAGCGTAGATTTCAAGAGCGTACATAACTTTCATATTGGAGAGGCATAAGACTAATAATTTTTTTGGGAAAGTTTATTATTATTATAGCTTATAAATATGTTTATATGGAATACAATATATACATAGAACAACTTATAAAATTAATTTTCGACGAACCTTTTTTATTATATTATGTTTTATTTTCTTTCAAATTATTTCGGCGAAGAGGGGGGAACGTTGCCCCTTCTCTCCACTGTATACTTCCATAGTAGATTTTATTCTCAAGTCACAGATTATTGACTTTGAAATATTATTATTAATCAGTTTCTTAGATTTTAACCACGAAATAGTGGCGCGTCGATTTTTTTTTTCTCTCAAAAATTAGTTTAATGGAAAGATTAAGTAAGGATTTAGTCAAGCAAGTTTAATTTTGCCGCCTCATTTTTTCGCCTTCCGTTTGTTTTTCTTAACATATTCAATCGTAGAAATTCTGACGAATTTACACATATTTTTGTACAAAGAGGTATTTCAATAATAAAAATTCAAGTACCTGTGTCATTTAGATGAATGTAAATTATCAATTATAAATGATTTCAATGAATTTCTTATATTCATGATATGGGGCATTTCTTAATTCCAAAACTACCTGAAACGTAGTTTTTTTAATTTTTTTTTATTTAATAGTTTTGGTACTTATTTATTGTGAGATAAAATAGTTAGTTTCAAATATTAGTTAATTAGGAGGAGATTTAACTGTTTTTGAAATTAAAAAAAATAATTTACCTTATATTAAATTAAATAATAATATAAGAAGTGTGCCCGACCCATGATACCGGAGCTCAGTAAAATAATGTGATTTTATAATTAAAGTTTTATAGGTTTTTAAAAATTATATCTATACGTATATAATTAAAAATATCAACCATAATAGTATAATTACTCACTTATGATGTATATTTAGAAATTGCACGGAAGGGTTTAAGGATCTAAAGGATCTGAGAATACTTTTTTTTTTTGTTTTTTTTTAACTGAAAAGAAAATCTCTTAGCAGATTTGTTTAATAGAAAATCTAAGTTGAAAAAAAAATAGAAAACATTTTAGAAAAGAATAACCATACCACAATAAAGTTAACTTTTGATAAATCGCACAAACAGACCAGACATTTGATACAAGATTTGTATGAAATTCTGTTTTTAGATTAAAACGGATTTATAAGTGAAAAAAAACGCTAATCTCCACTTAGTTGTTTACTAATTTTGAAAATTAAAAACTAATAAGACATCATTCGAAAAATCCTAAAATTAATCAGCTCATGACCAATCTATCGACGTAATAGAGATATTTCGGGTCTGATAAAATGTAGGATAAAAATAAATTAGTGATAAAAAATAAAGTATGTTTATTTGAAGGTTCCAAATTTCCAAGGTCATTTGATTTTGAATCAATTTCACATGAAGCATGTATAGTGCGGATTGATTCCCTTATCCTAAATCAGTTGCCTATATTGAAAAAAATAATAAAAGTTAATTTATATCGTAGTTAATTACGTTAACTTCATATAAATTAGAAAAACTACCTTTACCTAATACAATTTTTTAAATTTTAAATAGAGAAACTCCTGAATTAACACAGATTTAGTTTGTTAAATGGACACGATAAAGAAATTCAAACCGATTCTACCGATGACATAATAAGGAAATGCTTTCTGTTAAGAATGGACGTTTGAAATTCCCGGGGAATACTGGTTGGGTCCCTCCTCCTGAACAGCCAATAGGAAAGGACATTCTATTGGCGGTCAACATCTAGCCGACCAATGGTGGCTACTGGCACAACGGCCTTAGAGAGGCGGCTAAATCCAAGATGGCAGCTGTGGCATTATTATTGCTCTGCCTCCGGGTTAAAATGTGTTAGATTCTTGAAATACGTAGTTACTGTTACGTAGAGACGTTTCTTAGGTTAGTATGTGGGTATATCATTAATGGTTCTTTTGTTCAGTGAGTTTTGTGAGTATATCAACTTCTCCTAATATTATTTCTTCTTAAAATATCCTACTTTTAAGTCTGATGACTGAAAACAACTCCCAATTTTTTAAATTCCCTTTAGTTAATTTTTTATTTTTATCAAAGTAACCTTAACAGGTTATCTCAATATTAATTTTCTGACAGAAATGTCGTTTACTAAATTTTTATTTACCTTGTCGTCCCCATTCAAACTAGCTATAACCTACATTTTGGTTGGTGGAAGGTTATCAATATTGTCTTAATTTAAATGTTAAACTGTTTAATTTTTTTGTCTTGTGTCAAAGTTTTAAATAAATGCTTTTAGGTATAATTATGATTTATTAATATTGAAAAAAAAAATAATAATTTTTTGTATCTAAAGTTTATCATGGTTATTTTGTGAAAATGAAGTATAATAAATATGATAATGTATTGTAATAATTTTTCTTTGAATGTATTGGGAACAGTGTATTTTTACCGTATTATTGCGCAGTTGGAAATTGTTATTAAGGTGTTTTATTTAGTTATTAAATTATGTGTTAATTGTGATAAAAACAAGAAAGTGTTTGTGAAAGCAGTTAAATCATTGTGCAAATTGTTAAGATCTTCAATTACTATGGGAACATACAGCTTGGATAACTAATAATCATATGGTGAGTACTATAATTCATATTTCTTATTTCAATATAATTTAAAATTAATTATTATTATGATCAGATTTTTTTTTCATAATTTTTGTATCTTTCAATACTATATTCAATTTTGTAAATTGTTTTTAATTATAATTGGATAGAAAAAAAAATTAAATGTACTGAAAGTATACAGATAATTATAATTTTAATTTAATGTTAAATTTGTCATCTTGTATTATTTAAGGGATCATTGAGTCTAATGGATTTGTTCTGCTTTTAATTGGTTTAATTAGTATTGCTTGTGGTTGCATGTGTCACATAAGTTTGCCTGTTCTAGATTAAAGTACTTTTTAATTTTCATTATGAATATGATAATTTTATTATTTGATTACCTAGGCGTTTTTTAAATTAACTTTTAATCTCTTGCAACTCTTTATCACGATTTAAATATTATTTTTACTCATGGAAGTTTTTTAAATAATTAATAATTGATGTATTCACGTAATGAACCGGCGTTCAATTGTAATTGTTTTCCCATCTGAAAATATATCATTTAAGTTAAAATAACGCTTATGAAAAATTATTTCAATGCGACAGGTGTAATTTTAAATATTTTGGAAACTGTCCTAAGCTATAAATAGTTGCATCTTAACTCAAATCCTCTCAAAGGTTGCTTACAAACGTTGTTTACCTCTTGAACATTCAATCTATTCAAACTGGATTCCTCAATCTCAGTGGCATATTGTGTTTTCTGGTTTCGTTATAAGTTGAAGTTCTGTCATTATTTAATCTGAAATAATATCTGCATAGACCAGTGATACCTTAAATAAGAGATTTGGGCTAGAAAAATAATTATTTTTTTAAAATTTTTGTTAAATCTCTGACTGCCTGATAAATTTCCACTTGGCGCTGCATAGTTTTCTCTTTCTCATAGTTCACAGCGAAGTATTTATTATATATTTAATTAGATTTTCAAAATAGGTTTGTTGTGCATAATATTTTGATCTCCTTGTTATGTGATTTAACGCAGTTAAGTATTTAAATAACTGCCCCCCGATTTGAAATAAGTGAATTTAAGTGTACATAAAATATTTCTATTGTGCTCTTCGATTGAATGGAAACAGGTCTATTGTCGATGCGTGAGCTTTGACGTGTTGTGGAAGAAATAATTTGAAGGATGTCAGGCCAATTGGTCTCTCATCGAATATCGACGAACTAATTACACGTTAGTACTTTTTTTTTTTAAATATTTGATCGCGTGTTACACATATATTAGATCATCAGTGCTATTGTTTTTATTGGTTCTCACTCTTTTGCCGTTTCCATAATTCTTTATTAAAAATAAATAATAAAATAAAAAAATTAATAATATTTTTATTCATTGTAAGTGAAGAATTAAAAAAAAAAATGTTTGACTTTACAGAATAGCAAGGATGTTCACAAGAATAGCAGTCATTAATGCCGGACATAAAAACATTTTCCGGTATATTGACAGCTTTAAAATTACGTTCTGTGAACTTTTACGTATACGAATTAACTTGACGAAATTCAATTGAATGTTTCGGATTTGAATATAATTCTTAAATTAGTAAATTTCTTTGGTATTCCCTATTCTATTGTTAACTTCACAAGTATCACTCCAGTCCTACCGTCAGGGATGGAGGTGCAAGGGTAGAGGTGGGGGGAAGGCAGAACCAACCGGACCCGGGCTTCCGGGGAAGCCGATAAGAGCTGACTAAAAAAAAAAAAATGTATAGTCAAAAAATTTGTTGAAGAAATGTAGATCAATTTATAATGAATAATGAGATATAATGTAATACTATTTTGGCAGTATAATTTTTACAAACATATATAAATTTGTTTATCAGTTAGTTTAAAGAGGAGAGGTACTGTTTTATTTAGAATATGGATTAGTAAGAAAATTGAATTTCGACTTTATCAAACCTGTGCAGGAAAATAAGCTAGAACAGTGATGTGAATAAAAGTTATAAACAAAAAATAGTTCAAGCAAGCTCCATAAGAGTTATTATGAACACTTTCACTTTATTATTATTACATTGCACTATCATTATTAAGTAATGTTGAATTTTATATAAAACAAATATTGTATTGGAGTGAGTCTGATGTATTATTCCGTGGTACAGACCCCTTTTTATGAAATTATTATTAACATCCGACTGAAGTTTCGTAAAGTGCTTCATCTCATCTTAACCTACAAATATTTTATTTACGAAAATTATCGAAATTGGGGAGTTTTCAATCTGGAGGTCGACAAACTTTGTCTATTTAATCAGGTACAAAAAACTCTTAAATACCCATTTGCTTTTCCCTTGAACTATAAGATAACTTTAGTCTTAAGTCGATAAAAAAGGTGGCCCTTAAAAAATATTGAGCCGTTTGGCCTATATAACCTGGTTATTTTGAAAATTTGGGGATGTAGCTCCCTCCAAACGGCTAATTATTTATTATTTTGGGCCTGGTACGGACATGGATGATGGCGGAACCCAGTATAACATTGTTGTAAATCCTAATTTATTCTTTTATTTCAAATATGTACTTCTCATATTAATAATAAATCATACAATATATCGTCTAATACCAAAGGGAAAATATTTGATTAATTGCTAATCGAATCCTTTAAAACAATAGCAATATCAAATTTAGATTACTACTGTGTCGTATACAATCAAACGAACTCTCCCTCATTAATAAGTTGAATACAACACAAATCTATGCCATTAGGTCTCTAGTAAACGCACTTGATGCCACTGCCGGAGAGATGCGATTATACTTTAGTTGGTCATGGTTAACTAAATCTATTCCGACGATAAACATCCTGTAGGGAAAGAAATTAGCAGTGGAAGTATGTTCTGTCCCCAACTAAAATCTACCTCCGATCCACTAACGTATCCATTATTTATTTTAATCCATTAAACAAGAACAAACAAACCCTCATCTTTTTCAACCTCGGGTAATTATTTTGCTGCAAAATTCCATTGATCCAGATCTTCCCTTCGGTTAGTTGATATTTTTAACTGATTTCTTCTTTCATTATATGACGATTGTCAGGCCTCAAGTAGTCGGTGGTACAGACCCTTTCTAAAAAATTATCGACATCCGCCTAAAACTTCGTAAATGGCTTCATCTCATCGTAACCTACAAATATTTTATTTGCGAAAAGCCCGAAAGGTTTATATATATATATATATATATATATATATATATATATATATATATATATATATATATATATATATATATATATAATGATAATTACTTTAGAAAAAAAAGAAAGAAACTAACTACCTATATGAAATGGCGTTTAATTATTTCTTGAGCTTGAATTAAATCTAATCAGACCAACATTAATACTTTTTTAAATATTTTTTTCATGAAACATGGTTATATTTTTTGTTGGGGGGAGGGAGAGGGTGTTTTATCCCGAAAACCTCTCTCTCACACGTAGACCCCGCCTGTGCTCCGACATAATATTCGCATTAATCTAAAAAAATCTTTAATTTAGTTCATTTTAAATGTCAATTAATGCCATCTTTTGGGTTGGCGCTATAATTTTTTGATAAGTAAAATTGAAATCCTACGTTATCTTGAATTTGATCTGCAAAAAAATAAAATAATCAAACTGAAAAATGGCTATTTTTGAAACTATGAAATTGCTTATATTTATTTATTTATTCTGATTCATCAGCCGTGATGCGACCCAAGGGTTAAGAGACCCTCCTGGGCCACACCCAGCCTATATAAATTGCATTATTAATTTAGGGCTTCCCAACTAATTTATATTACTTTCCATAAATAGTATTGAACCCAATACCCTTTATGAGTTGTTGTGGTGCTACTTATATTTTAAAAATATATTTATTGCTCCTTAACAATTTGGTGCACCCTCTAAATGTATATGTATCTTTATTCTATAACTTGCAAACTACAAAAAAAAAAAAAATTAATTTTTTCCACCATTTTGCTACTGTATGGCACCGTTTTTAAAAGTAGCTAGTGGTTGTCGTCTTCCTTCAAATGAACGTTTGAAAGATATCTAAATTTCCTCAAGTACTAATAATAAATCATAACCAATATGGGAAACAAATTTTATATTGATCATTGAAAGTCGTATCTGTTAACATTTGTTATCAATTATTAGGATAAATGTACCCCTGTGCTCCTCTCCCCTTCCCTGTGTTTTATCTAAAGAAATACGTTTTATATTCTAAGGTATTTTTTGAAAGTATTTTCAAGTAAGTATCTATATTAATAAAAACGTAAATGTTTTGTTCAAAACCGCTGCTCTTTGAAAATTCTCCACCGATCGCATTGAAATATTGAAATAAGGTTTCTATCGGGTTCAGTAATGTTTTAATGTACATTTAATCACCCTCCGTTCTTTCGTTTCGGTCCAAATGGCGGTCCAAAAACCTGTGTCGCTATAGATTGCAGCGCCTAAACGACTGTAACGATTTTAATTAAACTTGGCTAAAGTCTTCTCCTTGAATCCCTTTTAATTTATGTATATAGCATCCTTCTCCGAAAAGAGTATGAAAAAAAAGCTACGATGGGTTCAAAACTATATTTGCGAATAACTCAAAAAGTGGACAATTTTTGTTTGATACCACCCATCATTATTTGAAAGCTTTCTTCATTTACTAGAAAATGATAAGAAAAAAAAAACACATTGAAAAGAATTTTCTTCGAAATGAAACAATTTGTAACGGCCAAAGGAGCAAAGTGGGTTCAAATATTTTTTTAATGAGGAACGGAGTTGAGATTCTTGTTTCGCATCTCGACAAACCCTCAAATACGAATTTTCTATCATTTATCTATAATTTTCAATCTAAAAATAAAATTTTTTTACCTCAAATTTTCGTCTAAGCCTTCACTTTTTTTTTTTAAAATCAAAAAAGTTGCTATAACTTCAATATGGCTCTACTTGGTCACACGAAAATTGGCATGCATTATGATTATACTTATCATTATTTGAAAAAAAAATTAATTTCCTGCAAATAAAAAAAAATCACTAAAATCGAACGGTTTGGTGCGGAGATATAGTGCTTTAAACATTTAGTAATTTTTCTTGGGAGAATTAGAGAACGATTGCTTCTTATACAGACAATTATATGTAGCGAATTCTAGAATTGGAAAATCAGACAATCTCTATATCTATACAAAGAATGGAGCAACAAAGAATATCCCATATTCACAAGTATTGTTACATAAAATATATTAGAAACATCTGATTTCTTTTCTACTTCTTTTTTTATTTAACCAGAATGACCCACAGCAACACGTGACCGGGTACAGTATATAATAAGTAAAAGAAATAAAAAAAAAATCCTTACAGCTATATAAACATATAAACACATTAATTTTATATATTCAATATTATGTGTCATATTTGCCATATAAATCATATCTCCCGTCGTGCAATTTCTACCCTCAAACTATTTCATCACTTCCGCCATCTTCTACCCCAAAATACCCGTAGACCCCTAGTTTCCTCTCTCATCTTTCCCCACTTTGACTACAGTTGTGTGGTGTACGATGGTCTCTCGGTGGAACTCCGTGAATGACTAAAAAAACTTATGAATAGCTTCGTAAGATTTGTAATTGGGACCCCGAGACGCTCCCGTGTCTCCCACCACTACACTGAGTTAGGGTGGCTTTTCCCCTCCTTAAGAAGACAATATTTCCTAGGTACATTCCTTTACCAAATCATTACCGATCATCGTCCTTCTTATGCCGACACAACCTTCTCCAATTTAAGTCCTCTATCCATTCCCTCACCACAAGATCGCCACAAGATCCCTCGCCCCTCTGACCTATACATTCCTTCTCATAGATCTGCCTCATTCCAAAACTCCTTTTTATATCTATATACAAGTAAAGTATTTTTATGAAATGAACTTATTCTATCTCTTTTTCGTTCTTCATTTCTCAAAGTGTATGTTTATGCTGTTCAACCCTTATATATAGTTTTGTTCATAGTTTTAAATGTTTTGTACATAGTTTTATCTGTATTGTATATAGCTTGTTCATCTAAGTTTTTCTTTACTTTTTAGTTTATTTTATCAATTTTATTTATTGTTTCAATCTTTTAGGCCAGTGGTATTCTATTCTTTTGTACAATTTTGTTATTTTATAGGGACTTACTCCCAGAATAAAGTTTTTTTTCTATCTATCTATCGATCTATATAGGTTGAATTTTTACACATAATAAAACTCCCTCCATTTTGTTTTATCCATAGCCTCCCCCGCCTCAATCAAAATCGAAAGTCTGCTCCTTAGCTGACAATTACGATATATTTCGTCTTATCAGAGGATCAAACCTTCCCCTTACTCCTGAACAATACTTCCCGATGTTTAGTGAAGACTATTATCATGAAATTCTGAGTGTAGAAGAAAAGGACCTGGCTAATGCCACAATTAGCGGGACCTAGCCAGGGCACTCGTTGCTATAATGGAGCCGCAATGATGTTAATTGCGGTCGTAGGGAGTATAAGTAGTCCTTCCAACCGAGGCAGGCTGTCACTGTGCAATTATCTTACATCTTTGCTGAAGTCTTTCAGCTTACAAAAGTATTTTCCAAAATAGCTTTTCTTAATTTTATTTTTAAATTTACTGTAGGCTATAGGCAACGGTTCATAGAAGTTTTTAAGAATCTGACATTTTTCTAAACTAGACATCATATTACTTTGGATGAAGATGCATTCGCAATTATCAAAAGCATATTTACAAAATTTAATAGTTAGAAATGTAAAAAAAAAAATAAAGTGATAGATATAGACTGACAGGCAAAAAATTCCACCCACTTGTTACCCATTAAGGAACCACGTTGGAAAGGTTGGCTCTGGGAAAAATTACAGGCTGCATTTCTTTTGTTTCTTCTTCTCCACACCCTTTCACGCCCGCCTGGAGATCGAAGAGCGAATCTTGTCTCATCTGTAAAAAGTACAGCACTCCATTCGTCCATAGTCCAATGGCTGTGTTCTCGAACAAAAGCCAGCCGTGTTACTCTGTGAGTTCTGGTCAACTCTCGTCCTCTTACTGGATGAAAAGCCATTAATTCATACTCATTTAATCTTCTCCGAGCGGTACGTTCAGAAATTTGCACACCTCGAGCTCATGAATCGTTTGAACAACGGTAAGGTGCCGTTCAAATTTAAAAACCGGTCATCCCGTGGTTCTGTTACCCTAGGCCGTCCAGAACCGGGCCTTCTATTGTAAGAACCAGTTTCCCGAAAACGCCTGACGGCGTCGCGTAAAGTTTCATATGGAACTCCGATGGCATTAGCTGCATATCTAATGGAACGTACATCATCAATAAGTGCCACACCACGCGCAACATCCTCAGCACTAAGAGGCATTTTTAAACTTAATATTGAAAAAATTAAAAGCCGGAGACTAAGAAATGTGCTACAAGAAACGGCACTGAACTAATGATACCGAATAAACATTTTGATTCCATAGAAAGTAAACATTGGAATCTAGAATAATTTCATTGAATTAAGAATTAAGGGTTATTTTCCTCTATATTAACATTCCTAATTGAAAACAAACAAAAAGATTACCTATTTATTCATTAAAAACAATAGACCAATCCAAAGCAGAAATATTTTTAGATGAAAACATGAAAAAATCAAGTGGGTGGAATTTTTTGCCTGTCTGTGTATCTAATGAAAGACACCAAGAAAAAAGCAATGGCATATAATTCTTTCTAATCCATGAAAATAAAACTTCTTATTTTATTACAAAGAAATATTATTTTTCAATATTTATTATTCTATAACTTGCCTTATAAGGTTCATAAATATAGTAAAATAAAGCGAATCATCTTTTTTGCCCAACTTATGTAACGTGTGATATAAAAAAATATGTAATATGGATATTAATGTTTGACTTTCGGCGTTAACTCAATTTGTTTTTAATAATATTATTAGAATGAATTAAAAACAGAAAAAATATGTTGTGCGCAACACACTACTTTCACTCACTTCTCTACTTTGAATAGAAATTATTTTCTAGCAATGTTGAGCAATTATATCATTTTTGAAGTGTAATTTTAACAGAGATATATCTTAAAGCTTACAGTTAAACAAATCATTAAGACCACTAAAATAACAAAACCCCTATTAATTATATCAACGGTAGACAATAAAAACCTCGGTACTCATCAGCTTTTGTAAACCATATAACTGCAGTCTCTTAGCTGGAGAGATTTGAAAGTATATCTCTATATTCAACCTACAAATGATGATGGATTGTACGCCTATTAGTTATTAAAGTGTTATTTTCCATTTTAAAATTTTACTAAAATGAAATTACGTGATTTTGATTGCCTGCTATGGATAGGTCAAAAGTTGTCACACTAATTGTAAGTGGATAATGTTGGGATTTCACAAAGGGAAAATTCATCAAATTATTCACTAATTTAATTTTCTAAAATGTTACTTCATGATTTTTTGAAATAAACGGCCGATAGATACCTAATTATTTAAATATAATATCATATCTGGAGTTATTAAACTTCAGAAAATGTTTTTAAGGTTATAAACATATCCATGAAATATTTTTATATTTCTCTTCTTCTTTCACACAAGTACAATGAAATAGTATTTTAAACGATGGCATTAGCTTTTTTCGATGGATTTTGAATAATTTTTTTTTAACACAGAAAAAAAATTAAAAGTTTGCATTAAGTAAGAAAATTCCATTTAATTTCCTTGGAAACATGTGATTTACGTTAAATAAGGTTAGTTTTCTGAAATTATTAATTATATTTTTTTCGTCATTCTTCGTTACCTTCTACAACTTTATTTATTTGATATAATTTTTTCTGAAATTCTCCGCTTTCCAACGATATAATTATATGTGTACCTTCTGACTGTTATTTCCTAAGATTTATTTTCGACCTGGATAAGCATTTTTCTTTTTTTCTCCAGTTTCCAATTAACTTATTCTATCAAAGTTTAACCATTTCTTATAGTTACTGTCAAAAGAGAGTTAATTTTTTCAATAAACCATATTAAAGGTACTTTAGAAGAAGACATATATGAACATTGGGCATTTAAGCTCTGTAAAGTGACATCAATGCGAATAAGACCTAAATGATATTAAAGACCACTTAATTATACAATGATACATCGAATTTAATCAAAATCGTTAGAGCCGTTTTTGAGAAAATTATAAAAATGTGTTTCACCAATGATATAAAGTGGCATTTCCATTAAGCCGATTTTAACGACAAAGTTGTTGTCACATCTGAACCATATACAAACCGTAAGTAGTAATATCAATTTCGTATGACTTTACGTTCACAGACTCACATACCATTTTGCGGGACTTGGTTATTTGGACTCAGGGGATCTCAAAACGTGCATTTCCGTGGAAAACTCAAATTCGAAAATTTTCACGATTGTAATACTTTTCGTTACTATATATTTCATATATAGGTATAAGAAGCCGCATACTGACAATTAAAGAATGCAATTTAGATACCTTAAATTAACTCAACATTTTCTTTTTAGAATTGTTCCATTATTTTATACAAATATTTTTTAACCTTTGTGATCATTTCCGAAATCTAGTCAATATATTCACCCTATATATTATTTCTAAAAGGTGTTTTTTTTTTGTCGGTACGCCATAACTTCGTAAATTACTCATACCCGAAAGTTTCTGGGAAAAAAGTTTTGAAGGAAAAAAAACTTTATTTGCGAATAACTCAAAAGTATGCATTTTTTTCTCGATAGTACCCATGATAATTAGAAAGATTTCTAAATTACCTACAAAATAAAAATAAATCGTAAAAATCGGACAATTATTAACAAAGATACAGTCCATTAGTTTATGGACTAGAATAGTCTACTAAATTTTTTTTTCCTGTTTGATATATTAACTTTATTATTTCTTAAAGACATTTGTTTGTTCTTACATTTTATTTTTTTTAATAATTTAGAATATCCTATGATCGGTGCATTATTTGGTCTTTATTACTTTTATTATCTTTCCAGTCAGCGTTTAAAAATAGGTCCTAGCAAAGTGATTTGTACAAATATTTTGGTCTATTATGTTTAATGGAATATTGTAATCGCCTAAGGAAAAAATATCAATTCCTTCCTTACATAATACATACGAACTACTTATTTTCATATTGTTTCACTAAACAAAATTTTCTGCGATTTTTTCGCACGGGCCAACTAGTAATAATATAGTTTTTAACCTTAAGTTAAGTTAATTTATTTTTAGTCCTTGGGAACCCTAGGTTTCTTTCGCGATCGTGGCACTTACGATCCGCATACCGCTTAATTCACCCCTGGGTAATATTTACTTGGATGAAACTTATCTCAAGCGTATTTAGCGGTTTTCTTTATTTAGGATGGTAGATAAACCAAATAATTAACAAAGAATAATAACATTAATAAAGAATACATGAGTACCCGTTACCTACACATGATTTCCTACAGTCCACCGCTATCGTGATAAAAACCTTTTCCTTTCCGGTTACCCTTGCATCAGCGTATTGCCCTCCTAACCGATCCATATCCAATGCCCAATTCCGTTCTCTCCTCGACTCCTTAGGACATCACTTCATCTTGGGTGCAGACCTAAATGCCAAACATCAACAATGTGGTTCCAGAACCACGAATACTCGTGGCCGAACCCTGCTGTCTGCACTCAATTCCCAACGTTTTCACCTCCTTTTCCCCAACTCTCCTACCTACTGGCCTACAGATCCCAACCGTAATCCTGATCTTCTTGATTTCTTTATCCACAGCGGCTTAAGTCCCCTCAATTGTTCCATTACACGTCTAAATGAACTTTCCTCTGACCATAGTCCTCTAATCCTTAATGTTTCACTTGAACCCGTTCCCAAACCTTCTCCACCGTCATTTATTAGGGGCCCAGTTAACTGGGACCTTTTCCCCCAAATCATCTCCGATAAAATTGATCTTAACATATCCCTCAAAACTCCCGATGACCTTGATAGTGCCGTAAATTCATTTACTACCATAATCCAACAAGCCGCCTGGACTGCTTCCTTCCCAAAAGACTCCTCCAGAATTCTTAAAAAGACCATTCTACCCCAACACCTCCTTGACCTAATCCAAACCAAACGCCGTGCCAGATTATTGTGGCAACGTACCCGACATCCTACCGACCGCTGCTCCTATAATTATTACTGCAAAAAATTAAAACTGGAATTAGCCACCTTCAGATCACATTCCTTCAACTCCTACCTATCCTCCCTTTCTTCTCGCGACAATTCCCTTTGGAAAACCACTACCAAAATCTTAAATCCTCACCGCATTTCCCATCCCCTCCGACGAGATGATGGCTCCTGGGCAGCATCTGACGAAGATAAGGCTGAGGAGTTCGCCATTCACCTATCGAATACATTTATTTCACATCCGGAATCCCATCCTGCCCACACCGTAACAGTAGAAGAACTCCTTACATCACCAATCCCACTTTCCTTGCCCCCAAAAGCTATTCATCCTTCCGAAGTGAAATTTCAATTAAAAAAACTAATCCCCCGTAAAGCTCCTGGACATGATCTCCTTACCCCTCAAATCCTTCGACAACTTCCATCCAAAGCAGTCATATTCCTTACATATATCTACAATTGTATCCTACGCACCACCCACTTCCCTCTGCTATGGAAACACTCCACTATTATCCTTTTCCAAAAACCAGGCAAACCTCCCAATATCTCAACATCCTATAGACCAATTAGCCTACTCCCAATCCTTTCAAAATTTTTGAAAAGATCCTTTTGAAACGAATCCTACCCATTATAGAATCCCAAAATATTCCTTCCCATCAGTTTGGTTTTCGCTCCCAACATTCTACTGTTCAACAAGGACTCCTAGTTGTTGATCATATTTCCTCAGCCCTAGAAAACAAGGAATACTGTTCGGGTGCATTTCTGGACATTGCACAGGCATTTGACCGGGTATGGCACTCCGGACTGCTCTTCAAGCTTAAAATCCATTTACCTCAGTCCTTGTACCTAGTCCTCCGATCCTACCTCTCTGACCGCTCCTTCCGAGTTCGCTGTGGAACAGAATTTTCCAATATCTACTCCGTTAAAGCCGGTGTTCCCCAAGGCAGCGTCTTGGGTCCCGTGCTTTACATCCTCTTTACTGCTGACATCCCTGTTCATCCCGATACTTTTCTTGCAACATTCGCTGACGACACCGCAATTTTATCATCCAACTCTGATCCCAACATAGCATCCTTAAATCTCCAAAACCACCTCACCTTGATTGAGCACTGGTGTAATAACTGGCCCATTAAAGTTAATGAATCTAAATGCCAACATATTACCTTTACACTCCGACGCAGTTCCTGTCCACCAGTACACTTTAATTCCATCCAGCTTCCTTACTCAGACACAGTCCGGTATCTTGGCTTTCATTTAGACCGAAGACTAACGTGGAACCCACATACTAGACTCAAAAGACAAGAACTCAACCGACGATACGGCCAGCTATACAGACTACTAAACAGAAAATCCAAACTTTCTATTGAAAACAAATTACTTACCTACAAGACAATACTGAAACCTATATGGACATACGGACTTGAACTGTGGGGGACAGCAAAAGCTTCTAACATCAAACGTATTCAATCCTTTCAATCTAAAGTCCTTCGAACAATAGTTGATGCTCCGTTCTATGTCATTTCATATGTTTATTTACATTCAGGACGGCATTAAGGCTGATATCGCCGGTCTCCGGTCTTTATCTTATATATATATATATATATATATATATATATATATATATATATATATATATATATATATAAGATAAAGACCGGAGACCGGCGATATCAGCCTTAATGCCGTCCTGAATGTAAATAAACATATGAAATGTATATAAGGAGGATTACTAAAGGAATAAAGCAGTATCTTTTCTGAAACCGTGAGTGTTGCATTTCAAGCCCTTTCCTTTCTTTTTTTTTATTGTTAGAGTCCGCCGACGCTTAACTGGTGCCGAAACCCGGGACTACGACAGGAGAACAG
The DNA here is from genome assembly GCA_928085145.1 of Nezara viridula. Lineage (NCBI taxonomy): Eukaryota > Metazoa > Arthropoda > Insecta > Hemiptera > Pentatomidae > Nezara > Nezara viridula. The sequence continues at coordinate 15,427,935 of OV725079.1, forward strand.
AGAAGTAATTTTGAGAGAAAGAAGGGTGCGGATAGGAGCGGTGAACAGAGTGGAGGACTGGAGGAAGTTGCTACAGGAGGAGTTTAGGGATATTTTCTTCAGGGAAGGTGAGGTATTAGGGGTAACAGGGAGGACGGTGCATGAAATCCCACTGAAACAGGATAGGGTAACTTACGTGAAAGAGAGAAGATACCCGCAGGCGTTGAGGCAGCATATTCGGGAGGAGCTAGATAGTCTAAAAGAACAAGGAATCATAGTTGATAGCTCCTCACCATTCAATAGTCCCCTGTGGGCGGTGAAAAAGAAGGCAGCGCCGGGGGATAATAAGGAAAAATACAGGGTGGTAGTAGACTATCGTAAATTGAACGATAACACGGTAGACGAGAAGTACCCGATCCCAAGATTCGAAGATATACTCGATAGGTTGAGTGGGGCCGTGGTCTTTAGCACGCTGGACCTCAAGGCGGGATATCACCAAATACGGATGCACCCGGAAGACCAACACAAAACAGCGTTTACATTTGAAAGGGGGCATTATGAATTCACCAGAATGCCGTTTGGTCTGAAGAATGCGCCCATAACATTTCAGCGTCTGATGGACGAATTTTTGAGGGGTATCGATGACTCGGTATGTCAGGTATACATGGATGACCTGCTGATTTTTAGCAGAACGGAAACCGAACACGTGGGACATCTGAGGTCAGTATTCGAAAGGCTCCGGCAATTCGGGCTGAAATTGTCAAGCGAGAAGTCTCTGCTGGGACAAACGCGGATCAATTTTTTAGGCCACACTATCTCTAGCGAGGGGGTCAGACCGGATGCGGCAAAGGTGGAGGCAATCACGCGGATGGCGGTACCACGGGACGTGAAGGGGATCCGTAGGCTTCTCGGGACGCTGAATTATTACCGGAGATTCGTACCCGAGATGGCAGAGTATTTGGTACCCATTAACAATTTGCTGAAGAAAGGCGCGAAGATTGTGGTGACACCAGAGATGGAGAATAATATTCGAAAATGTATGAATAGGTTGCTGACAGAGCCGGTGTTGGCGTTCCCGGATTTTGAGAAGCTTTTTAATATAACCACCGATGCGAGTGAATACGCGTTAGGGGCCGTTTTGTCCCAGGGGGGGAGTGAGGGTGAACGACCGATAGCATACGCGAGCCGTCGACTTACGGGTGCGGAATCGCGATACAGCGCTTTGGAGAGGGAACTACTCGCGATAGTGTGGGCTATCGACCATTTCAAGCCATACGTATTTGGGAGGAAGTTTCGAGTCCACACCGACCACAAACCCCTGCAGTGGGTAGGGAAACTTAAGGAAACCTCAGCTAGAGTCACGCGATGGAAGGAAGTCCTTAGCCAATACAATATAGAGGTGGTGTATAAGCCGGGAAAGGAGAACGTGGTGGCGGACTGGCTCTCTAGGGCCATCATGATCAACGCGGTAGAAGAGGACGGGGGAGGACCATCGCGAGACGTGCGCCAATTCTTGAGTGAATGGACTCCCGATGGCGAAGGAGCAGATGATATCGTCGGTATAGATGACAGGGGAGAGTCCCCGGAAGAGGAGAGCTCAGCGGAGGAAAGAGCAGTGGAAATGGAGGAGATAGACGACATCATCAATGACAAGCATCGTCAGGTAATCTGGAAAACGAGAGTAGCAGGGATGATGAAAATAGATTACCGAAGATATGGGAAAAGCAAGATTCGCGTCATCTGGTCGCAACCCGGGGTGATTGAAGAGCAAATTCGTACGGCACTGAAGGACGCCACGGAACCTGGAAAGACGCACCATCTCTATGTTGGGAATAACACGGTATGGGATAAAATAAAGCGGATATGGAGATCCGAGCGAATTGGTGTGGACAGAACGCTCATCCGTTGCAAGTATGCAGTGGAAACTATACAGGATGAGGAACAGCAACAGGCAGTCACATTAGCTTATCACCAGGGGAAAACCAACCACCGAGGCGTGAACGAGACGTTGCAGGCATTACGTCGAAAGTATTTCTGGTGGGGCATGAAAAAATCCATCCAAGAGGTCATAGGGAAATGCGAGGTGTGTATGCGCACGAAATATGATCGACACCCCCCCAGAGGAATTCAGGAAGAGACACCTACGGGGAATATGCCACTACAGGACCTCCAGATTGATACATTTACCTGGAGAGGGTTCAAGTGGGTCACGGTCATCGACGTCTTTAGCAAGGTAGCTATGGCACACCAGGTCATGGACAAGTCTGCCAACGCAGTTGCGGAAGCCCTACAAACCTGGGTGCAGTTCTACGGGGTCCCCGAGAGGATCACATCGGACGGTGGTAGGGAGTTTGACAATGCCGCGATTAGGGAGGAGGTGAAACGACTAGGGATTCGTTGGCATTATAACACCCCGGGACATCCTAAAGGTAGAGGCGGCATTGAGCGGTTGCACAGCACGCTGAGTGACCACATCCGGGTGTATCAGGGGGAAAAAGGGTTGGAGCCGGATGTTGCAATGAAGAAAGCGGTAACAGCCTACAACCACTCGATTCACTCCGTCACGGGATTTTCGCCCGTGGAAGTACTATTCGGGATGCGCAGGCCAAGGCGAGATTGCGGGGAAACAACGGTTAATGAACCATTAGTCGAGCAAATCCAGAGCAATAGGGTGGAGGTGGAAAAGACGTGGGGAAGAGTAACGGGGAAAATTAAGCGGGAAAAGGAGAAGCGGGTAGAGAGGCAGAATGTTCGCGTACGTGACCAAATGGGTGATCTAAAGATCGGGACAATAGTGTACCGTAGAGTAGGAACCAACAGAGGGAAACAATTGTTACGGTACGAGGGTCCATTCAGAGTGGTTGCTATTAGGGAGCATAATCTGCTAACGATCGAAAGCGTTAATGAACCTAGAAAGAGGAGAACTGTTCACATTGAACAATTGAAGCTCCCAATGATAGAACCGGAACAAAAACTAATGGATTCGTAGTACCCTCACCACGGTTTATAACAAATATGTTTTTTTGGTTGTCAAAGCAGAAATATGGTGTATTTTTTTTTTATGTGTAAATAGAATCATAGCAATACAGTAGAGGAAAGTGTATTATTTTTTTTTTCTTTTTTTAGGGTATTAAGAGTTCTGTTTTTGGAAGCAAGTGTTGTGTTTAGTTCTGTTTTTTTTTTATTTCTTTTTATTATTGTATGTCTCGAGTGAGTTTTACTTTCTTTCAACTTTATACTTGTAAAAACAATTGTAAGGTGTTAAGACTGATAATCGTTGGCTCCGATCTAGGAATATCTAAGTTTCCGAAAAATCCTATTCGTAAACTGGTGGGGGGGAGATAAAGACCGGAGACCGGCGATATCAGCCTTAATGCCGTCCTGAATGTAAATAAACATATGAAATGTATATAAGGAGGATTACTAAAGGAATAAAGCAGTATCTTTTCTGAAACCGTGAGTGTTGCATTTCAAGCCCTTTCCTTTCTTTTTTTTTATTGTTAGAGTCCGCCGACGCTTAACTTATATATATATAAATATATATATATATATATATATATATATATATATATATATATATAATTTTTTTCTCCACGGGATTAAAGGACCGGTAAAAAGAAAAATCCCTGGAATGCCAAAGGGAGGAAAGTATTTTCTGGGTCATGGAAAACATCTTGAGCAGAGCGGACTCGGACCCGATCGTGCCTCGGCATTTCATACTCTTCTTCCCTTTTACGTCTTAACTTTAACTTAAACCTTTGGATTCTTAGCTTATTCTGGATTTTTTTTAGATAATACTTAAGCTTTCAATACATCTTCTATTATAATTATTTTGATAGCCTAGAAAGGTCATGTTCAAAATATAATTATTTCGGTAGGTTTCTTGTCATGATAAATTATAGGACGCGTCTCATCGAAGTGTGAACATTATTTCTTGGGCTTTGTCATGATTTAATCTAATTTTCCAAAGTGAGTGAGTATCTTCTACTACACAATATATGAGCTTTTCAGTTGACAGAATGACTAAATCCAATTTCAACATTATTGAGTAAAGTCATTTTAGTGATATATTTATAGTTGAAAAATTTATAATATTTGTACAGACAATGATTAAATTGATTCCAGAATAGGTGATTGCAGTGTTGAAATATAAAACTGTGTATAAAAATATACACTTTCTCACTTGAAATGTCACTAAAATTATTTTTTTTTGAATGTGGTGTGTCCGCTCCACGACTTTCCTACCTATTTCAGAAAAGTTTTTATATTTTTACATATGTCCATTAAGAAACAAAAAAGAAAAAAGTTAATCAGATTTATATTCCTGAAAATTGAAAAGATTTAAGTACGATTTATTTCATAAACTAGAGAAATGTAAACCGGTTTAAGCTAGATCAGTGTAAAAATTTCAATATCCTCTAATATTGCTGATCAAAAACTTGCCATAGCGTAATTTTGTCAATCAATAATTTCTGTTAAAAGTGCAGGAAATAGTGAAGCTTGCGGGCAACAGATTTTCTTACTTTCACTTAGTCATATTTTTTCTCTCATTCACTCCTTTCTGAAACCAGGATATCAACCCGTAATCATACATTGGGAATTAAATAGCTATAACTTCGTTAATAGTTGTATATAAACGATTTTTATATAGTTTTGTAGAGAATTTCATTACCTTTAAAAAAAAAAATACGTTTCTTTCGGATCCTAAAACCCTACAAAATAAAAAAAGAAACAACAAAATCGGTTCTCTAGTTCTCGAGAAAATCTTGGCACAGATAGACAGACAGACTAATGGCTGAAAATGTGTTTTTCGGACTCAGAGGTCCCTGAAACGTATAGAAACGTCGAAAACGGCATATCAGAAATTTAACCCGATCGCAATACTTTCCTTACCTAGCTAGTATAGATAGGAAAGAAAAATATGTTGAAATTAGAGTAATTCATTTTGTCAACTGTTATATTATATTCTTTGTTGGGTAATATTCATTGCTGATTAATGTGTTGAATAGGAAAAAAAAAATCTATATTTAGTATTAAAAAATCGATAAAAATAATATTTTGATTCCAGTATAATAAATTAATTTGCTAATGTTATATTCTAATAATCACAATGTGTGTATCCGCTCCATTTGGATTTGTATGGGGCCAGTCCCAAATATATATTATATTATAATAACAAATATATATTCTATTCTATTTCATTTTGTCAACTCAAATGCTCTTATCAGGGTTTGAAATCGATAATTAAAAAATTAAAAATCTGGTCAAAATAAAAAAAAAAATCATTTTATCATTTTTATTTTTGATCATATATGATAAAAATGATTAGAATTTTCATCGAATCATTGTGCCATATATAGAACTCGAATAATGCAACGGATTGAAAAAAACACCAAAATAAAAAAAAGGTGGAAAGAAATTTCAGGCGGACAAAAAAAAAATAAAAAATTGTCCCACTGTTCGCCCTCCACACGAAAAGGACCTTTCCAGTTAATTTTCCGGCCGAGACTCAATTTAGTTTTCCCTTCTGGTGATCACAGGGCCACGCAGATGGGATTTTCTTCTTTTAGCTATGGCATTTGTACCTCTTTCCTTTGATACATTTATGTTACAATGTAAAGGGAGGTATTTAAGAGTTGAACTGGCCATTTTATTTTTTAATATTCACATCCACTCAGCACGAAAATGAAAAAGGGAACTGAAATTTTGTATTGCGTAAAAATAAATGAGGTTTTTTTGTATATTGCATTTTTTTTTTTCGTTTTTTCTTTTAGTTTTAAATAAAAGTTTAATTTTTTTAGATATCATGACTCAATCGTCATACATAAAAATGTTTAACTATTCTGTTAGTTCTCACTTCTATAGTGTGATCTAAAGCACACATCTTAATTTTTTTTTTTAGCTTCGTCAATTCTTCATCAAATCCAATGATTGAGGCCTCATTTGGATGCTTTTCTTCTCCTTCAGCTGACAAAATTAACCACACTCCCCCTCTCCCAAATTTCAGGGGGGGGGGGAGAATCTTTGAAGGAAAAGAAACTTTATTTATGAATAATTCAAAAACTGTACATTTTATTGTTGATAGCGCCCATGATTATTTGAAAGAATCGATAATTTAAACATCTGGTGCGCGCAGCACACAACTTTCACTTACCGCTCTACTTGGAATAGAAATTATTTTCTGGCAGTGCTGGGCTATTATAAAATTTTTGAAGTGCATTTTAAACGGAGCTAAATCTTAAAGCTTACAGCCATCAAATCATTAAGACCAATATAATTACAAAAAGTGTATTTTTTGTATCGACAGTACGCAATAAAAATCTAGTCACTCCATCTACTTTTATAAAACACACAACTTCAGTCTCTAAGCCTTTCAGTTGACAGGATGACTAACTCCAATTTCAACATTTTTTAGTAATATCATTTTAGTGATATTTCTAGTTGAAAAAGTTATCTATACAGGCACTGAGTAGGTTGATTCCGGATTAGGTGATTGCAGTGTTAAAATGTAGAACTGTGAATTAAGGTATAGATTTTGCCATTAGAAACATCACTAAAATTATTAATGAAGGATGTTGAAATTGGAGTTAGTCATTCTGTAGACCAAAAGGCTCATATATGCCTACAGAGGTTTGAAAGTATATCTGAATATTTAACCCATAAATGATTATGGATTGTAGGACTATTAGTTATTAATCTATTATTTTCCATCGTAAAGTTTACTAAAAAAAAATTACGAGATTGTCATTGTCTTACCATGGGTAGATTAAAAGTTGTCACACTAATTGTAAGTCGATAATGTTGGGATTTCACACAGAGAAAATTCATCAAATTATTTACTAATTTAATTTTCTAAAAGGTTGCTTGATGATTTTTTGTAATAAACGGCCGATAGGTACCTAATTATTTAAATATAATCTCTTACCATAGAGTTAATACTCTATAGTAAATATATTTGAGTAAATATAGTTCTTCGGTTGGTAGAAAAAATGTTAATTTAGTATTAAATATCCTTGTTGCAACATTAGTAAAAAAAAAAAAAAATGTCTCATATTATCTGCAAAATGTTACTGTTGCTAATGCCATGGTTGTTTAAACAGAAACGAGTGGTATATACTGGACTGCCTCATAAGAGCCCCATTCTCGGAATTTTAAGTGTGGTTTTAAAGGCAAAATAAAAAGTCCTTTAAGGTACTATTTCGCTGTTACTGCCCACCGCACCGACTGTTAGCAGTTAAGTACTGCCTTAGTCTAACAGATAGGAACCTATTTGGTTGGCACTGCTCGACAGTCTAGATATGACGTTATATCTATGTAGCTCCTTTCTTACCGCTCCTTGAGCAGTTACTGCCAACAGTCGTACGGTTCTAGTTTATGTTATCATTTCGGAGAATTATTTTGATAACTGTCACTTTGATGTGTTTTATTCCCTTTTTTAATATTAAAATTTAAACAAAGCTATTATAAATATTTTTTTTAAAACTTGAAGTGAGAAGATTATTTATTCCACCTAAAGTATTTTACTGACGAATTCAAATATATCTAAATCCAATCGACATTAAATAATTTACCTTCGGGTAAATACTCAAATCCAGTAATTGAAAAATCAATTTGTCTTTTTTAATTAAAGTTCTGATTTACTTATTACATATTGATAATACGGTTAAATATTGCTGTGAGTTCATTACAAATATATGATATTTATTACTTTTTTTACAATAAATTAGGCTAATTATTACCAACATTTTATTGATACGCATTAAATTCGACGTTTCGACCATACTAAGGGTCATTTTCAAATCTTGATGAGTCCTCCGTTATATGTTCATCATTAATGTCGTAATTAATATGTCCAGTGAACATTAATTCGTCATGCTCTATAGGGGTTTCGCCTTCGTCATTTCTGGAGGGACTAAAAAATAAAATAAAACTAAAAAATAAAACTTCAAGACACCAAAATTAGGATAAATGAACAGAAGAGATATTTATTACTGAAATGATCATACTAATAATAAATAATAAATTTGAAATCAGTGATACATCCTCAATTCTTAAAATAATATTTTGTGATTTTTTTTTCTATCATGATGCAGATATTTTCAATTCAAAATATTGTGAAAAAAATCTTTATTTTGTAGAAAGTGGGCATTAATATGTAAATAATTGTTAATATATTACATTAGATATAATCTAGCCATGTTAGTCAACTATAACTAATAGAAATTTGAGTATATTAATTAAATAAAATCGGAACTCTGCCATCATATGCATTGCCGTCCTTCCGATGTAAATAAAAACTATTAAATTTAAGGCTGGCATTTTTATTTACAATTATTTCAACTGAGGATACTAAATCGAGAGGATTTGGCCGCGACGGTTAGCAGTTTCAGCGAAATAGACCATCATTATCGGTTGGCAGTATAGAATGGCGGTCGCTGCCGTGGGCAGTACCGGCGAAATATTACGTTTAAGCAGACCCTACATGGTCAGTCGGAACGACATTCCGAGGCACTATTGACGTTCTGATTGAAGTACTGATGGAGGTGACTGAAGGATTTTTGGAAATCCGGAAATCAAAGCTTCAATAACGAGAAGTGGTAAAAATGGTGGGGAGACTAATGTACTCCTCTTTACTTTACTACATGTACATTCCTGGTTTCAATTTAAAATGAATAGTTTGTCATATCCCTAGTTTATATTTTTATAAACGATCTTAAACTATTTTTTTAAATGAGAAGGAGTTAATCGTGGGGTGCGGTAAAATAAATACTAAATTATAATATAGTAATTATTTAATTTTTGCCGTTAAATCTGTATCTGTTATTAATTCTGTATCTGACAACTTCTTCTTATTTTATATCTACTTATATTCATTTCTTTATTTTCTTCATGTTTTGTATCTTTTGTAGCCCTGAAGAAGACCTGCAAAGTGGGTCGAAACGTCGGAAAAATTAAATTATTACTATATTTTAATTTAGTATTTATTTGACCGCATCCTCCGATTAACTCCTTCTCATATTATATCAACGGTCAACCATCTCTACATCATTATTTTTTTAAATAGTTGAATGGCCAATATTTTTATTAAAAAAGTGGAAAACTACACATTAAGTTATAGAAAAAAATGATCTTTAATGGTTATGTATATTTATCAGTTCCTTTTTCTTTTTTCTCAACAAATTTATTATTTTCACAATATTTTTCCTTAATTTTTGTAAGTAGTTGACTTTGCCAAAACGATGTTCAGGCACTGGGAAGCGATTATTAAATCTCCACTTTCTTCTTCATGTCCAATGCTTAAATAATTTTTTATAATAAATTTCTAATAATAATAATTCTAATAATTTCTAATAAATGAATTAATAATAATTTCCAAATAAACTTATTTTAACAAAACAATTAATTATTAATGGACAATGCACCAGATATACACTGCCTGTTATCTCAACGTCAGTCGACATAAAATGGCGTCAATCTTATTGATACCTGTAGGGTTCATCATGATTGAAGCATTCTCAGTCAGTTTGTGACTGTCATTCATGATTGATCGTGTAGGATCCGCTTTAGGTCTCCTGCTACCTTCTTTTCAAGGCTTGAGTCGCATGGCGTAGCCCACGACCTTGATGCCCTTTGCTGCAGTTGGACCTTCGCCCAGTTGAGGAAGGCGCCCTCAATGGGTTCGGTGAAGCAACCCCTCAGCTCTTAACCGCTGAATATATTACCATAATAACAGCTTTCGTCTTCCACTTCTTCATCTAAGCTGGTTAATAACTACCCCCGCATGGGGTCTACAGCTTATTGCCTAAACATTAAACATATCTATTTTTACAATATAATTGCTTTAGGAAATTTGGTTATACTCTCTATATTTTCATGTTTCGTTGACATTTCATGCGATTTTGCGGCATAATCTATATAGTATAAATCCCTTTTTCGGCTCTCTGGAGAGATGGAGGATTTTGATGAATCAAGAATTAAAAGAAAATGAATCGAATACTATTTCTATTATTTTATTATTTCAAAAATTTGAAGTGGGATTAGTGGACTTTGGTTGTTTACTACGCTTATGTTTACAGATGAGCCGTTATTAATCTTCCCTTTTTAAATAATATTTGTTATCATTCCAATGGAATGTACATTGTTTAGTATGCCATCAAACATGACCATATAAACAAGCGATTTTTTTTTTAAAGTCTAAACTTCGTCACTCGGCAGCCCAACCAGCAAGAAACATTATCACGGCGTTCGGGGAAGTATAACGAACGGACCATTCGCCGGTGGTTTGAAAAAAATTGTAGGAAAAAAATTATGAATAATTCATTTCTCGTTTTTACCCAGAGGTGAAATCATCATATTCACATCATACTCCAGTGATGTTGGCATAATGTATCAAAAAACAACTTGCATTGGTTAATCAGAAGGGACCTATATTCTTCATCGACAGACAGCGAAGAAATTAAACTAGGCTGTGCTACGAATTCATTCCACACCCACCTTATTTGTCAGACCTATCTCCAACAAATCTGTTCAGAAATGTGGACAACTTTTTCCTAAAAGGTACAATTTTTGAAAATGATTCACCGGGATTTTCAAAAACGTATTTTCTCAATTCATTTTTTCACAATATCCTGAAGTTTTAGGATTTAAAAGTTGATAACACGTTGGGAAAAATGTATAGAAGATAAGGGTAAATGTTTTGATTTCATGAAGTTGTATCACTAAATAAGTGACATTTCATTTGAAACCACCCAATATTATACATTCGTGGTAAGGCATGAAGCTTCAATACTTGTACTTATTGAATAGACTGTCTTGGTAATATTTTATTCTATGTATATAAATAATGATATATTGTTGAAGTCGCTTATACTTCGACTGCATTAGAAGGATGGATAGCTATTTAGTGTGCAAGTTCTTACTGGGTGCAATAGTGGGCTATATGCACACAATTCACTGCCCACAAGATATTTTCTCCTTTTTTAAAATGATTTTTTATAGTGTTTTTTTTAATTTGTGGGAGACGATAATGAACATAGCTCAAGGTTCAACATTGACAATTGATTATATATTTTTGAAACAATATTGCATTATGACTGTTAGAATATATTAGCTTCACAGTTGAGGTTAACTTTTGATGTGGTTTACACGATAACAAAGATGGTCCTCTCATAAACAAGAACAACACTATCGGTGTCGGCGGCTATTGGCACCGCGCTGTCGTTTTCAGCTCCAGTGGCGCCCTCTATTAGGTTAATTAGCGTGGATTCGGAACTAAGAGCCACTGAGCACGAAGGTTAGTTAGTTCGTGACCATCGGCCACTTCGTCCTCTTGTAATTACTGCTCCTTTCATGTCGGCCAAAACTAATTTGTATAACCTTTGGTCAGTAGCTAATTTGTCTTATTTGGTTTTATTAAGGTTTTTGTTTCTCTAAATAATCCTCTTTACATTACAATATTAAAGTTTAGTTATCGGAGATATATATTATTTACAACTTTTATATGATCCTCTATAAAGCTTATTACAAATCTTAATGGGTCATTAATGCCAGACAACAAAAAAGATTGATAGCTGTGGAAATGGACTTTTGAAGTAGAGCAGCTAGAAAATTCAGAAGAGAAACAATTACTGGAAGTAGAAAGAAGAAGAAAAAATTGAATACCCAAGGTAAAAAGGAAAGATGAGGTGGAAGAAAACCTGGCAGGACATGGGAATTAACACGTAATGAGCTTTATAGGTCGAAAAGAGAGTGCAAATACGATTAGATTTGAAGATTGAAGACCTAAGGATGGTGATGTCTGGACCACAGGTGATTTCATGCCACAATAGCCGGTTGGTTGGTTTTTCAATGAAGCAAGGCTAGGTGTCTATTACTGGTACAAAATAAGGTGTCAGAATTTCGGAAGTATTTCTTGAATAATAAACTGATTGACTGTATAGAAAAAAAATTGGTAAAAGACTAAATTTTCTGTCAATTAAACCCATTTTCATAAATCCACCATCAGAACTTTTTAAAATTTATTTATATGATATTTACAACTGTATACAAAAAATACATCTAGTAAATTCGCACATGCATATAAAGACATAAAACACATGTTGAGAAACTACACATTGGTAGCACTCTAATAATATGTCTATATTAGGAGATCACGTGGCCATCTTGTTTTCAGACGCCTCGGAGGGTTATCAGGAATTGAATAGGAAGCAAGGTCAGAAACAAGAGGGTTGGGATGGTTATGAAGTTTATTATGGAAAGACAGATATCTGGATTGGGTCAAATCTGATACATAAGGAACATTAAGGTCATTATGAATAATTTTATTTGTAACAAAGTAAGGAGCGTTGAGGATTTTACGAAGGATTTTGGATTGTAAGGATTGTATACTAGAGGAATTTGAAGGTTTGGTGGAGCCCCATAGCTCAACTCCGTAAGTCCAAATAGGCCTTTTTATAGTCATGTATATGAGTCGTTTGTAATTAATTGGAAGGTTAGAGCGTTTGTCTAGTAAGTGCTGAAGTAGTCGGAAACATCGAGCTGTTTCTTGTCGTTTCAGTCTGGTATGAGGATTCCAAGTTAGACATTTGTCCAGGTGGAGTCCTAGGTAACGGATTTGTTTCATCAGAACTTAAGTTGTGATTCACATTAATGTTATAAAATTCTCTAAAAGTGTCTATTACCGGTACATTTACCTTTGATCAAGGAAAAACCAATAGTGAATAACTCATACCCCTATGTATAAAAAAAATGAATTAAAGAAAGTCATCTCCGTTGTGGTTCTGTTAGCCTTTTGTTTTGTTAAACTATCTCGATCTTTTTCTTTTTTTAATTGAATTTTCAGTAATATGTAAGAGTTATTTTGAGTCCTTTAACGGATCCAATACGGTCAGTCTGGAATGTGGTTTTTAAGACCAACAGGAATGACTGCAATCACGCTGGTGACTACACGTATGGGACAGAGTGAGCGAGCAACTTGATCATCGGAAGATTACTTGTTCGATACCCGGCGCCATGGTCTTTTAACTCTAATTAATCCTCCACCCTCTCCCCTGGCCCGGAAAAAAATCAGCGGAAAAGTCTAAGTAGGAGAAAAAAAGGAGGTTCCTACACGTAGTATTAGTCGACGCTATTTCAGCTCTGTTGACGTTGATACATCAGTCTAGTGCATTGCCTATTAATAATATGTTTAGCCATTAACCTTCACAGCGTTGAACATGGAACTATATTGGCGAGAAATGGAACTATAATAATTACTTCATAATGTCCGAAATTGTTTTGATAACAGATAATATATATAAGCTCGACTATTTAAAAGATTAATATGTTAATATTGCTTCAATAATAAATATGTTGGAAAGAAAAGAAAATTATCTAACTGTTATATACTACAGTTAAAGATGTTTTTTTAAATAAATAAAATGTATAGTTTTTATATTTTTGGTTTATTATTTTCAATAATGAACCATTGTAATCGAACAAAAAATTCAAAAACTTAATCCCCTGTCAAAATTTGAGATTTTGCGTTTCAGGATGCGTAGAATTCGAAAAACGAATTTTTTTTGTCCGTCCGCCGTCCGCACATTTTCTCTGAAATTACTTGATTTATTTTTTTCAAATTTGGATTTAAAATCAGAGGTCATCCGCGGATGATCCTCCTCTATCCGCCTTTTACTTTCACAATGGCAGCCGAAAACCTGCGTTCAGCTTTTTGGTGATATTGTAAGGTTTTTTAAAACTTTATGGAATTTTCTAAAAGCAAAAAAAAAAATCGTTAAAATCGGACAATTATGAGCAAAGGTATGGTCTCTAGATGCTTTTTATGTTCTTCTGCAAATCCTTTGGATTTTGATTATTGAATGTGTACTGAAGTAATTCTTAAAATCAGAGGTCATCCGCGGATGATCCTCCTCTATCCGCCTTTTACTTTCACAATGGCAGCCGAAAACCTGCGTTCAGCTTTTTGGTGATATTGTAAGGTTTTTTAAAACTTTATGGAATTTTCTAAAAGCAAAAAAAAAAATCGTTAAAATCGGACAATTATGAGCAAAGGTATGGTCTCTAGATGCTTTTTATATTCTTCTGCAAATCCTTTGGATTTTGATTATTGAATGTGTACTGAAGTAATTCTTTTTTTTATTTTATTTTTTAGCAAATTACTAATGATGAAAAGAAAATGTTTAGGCAAATAATTGGAATACTAGGAAGGTAATGCTATTTTAGAGATGTATGATTGTTGGGAAATAATAAACCATTGTGGAACAATTTTCAGCATTTTTAAATATATTGCCAATTTTACTATTTAATTTTTCTGTTGAAGATAGTTTATAAACATATAGGGATATTAAAAAAAAATTTCTATTGTGGGTGGAAATTATAAATTTTTATTGTTTGTAAGCTTTGGTAAACTAATCTATCTAGTTGTTAGATTAGTCTTCCCTACTTCTCTGATTGAATCTTGGATTATTATTATTTCTGAAAATTATCATTACAGACCTTCAACTCTTCAATCTTAACCTTACACGATCGCACTGAATGTCATTCCAACTAATTATGAAGGGTTCAGATATGAAGGCTTTAGGATTAAGAAATCTTCTTGGGAATGTTTCTAGTTCTATTGTATCACTCGAGAAAATTTAGAATATGTATAATATGTTTGCTGTTTAATATATTTTATTAGGATATATTTAAAGTTTATTTGGATTGTTGTTCACTCAGCTGATTTGAAAATACAAATTGTTTTGGTCTTAAAGACGTAATTTGTGTTCGAACTTTCATCTTAAACCATTCGTGTGCGTCATGAACAACGTAGAACAATTACAAATATTTGCGGTTATTTCTTTTGTTTACATCGTATTTTAGGCGATGAATTAAGTTTGTCTGTTACGATTTCTTTGTCATAATTTTAATCTCTACCCATAAAAATTAAAATTGGGTAGATAATGGGATTCAATAATGAAACAGTCAGTTATAAAACTGATATAAAAAAAATTGATGTAGCTTATTAATTCATTTTTATGTTATTTTACTGGGGCGTTATCATAATTTTCCATAATCCTGACCTTAAATTAACTAATTAGATTAAAAATCGGAGTATTGTATTTGGGCGGAAGATTAATTAATAAACTTTATTCATCGATTTGAATTGAAAATTCCTATTCTTGTTTCAATTTTTAGATATTAATGAACAAATTTGTTTCTTGTCTGTCTTTGCCTGTCTCTCTTTAGTCAAAACCATGTGACTGGATATCGCCTATTATAAAATTTCTTGCTATTCTCTAAGATTGTACCTTTGGTACCTGGATGGTTAACAGAAGAAGGTAATGTTGGATTCATGTACAACTGATCTCACTGGGGGATCTACGGGGGTAGGGGCTTTCGGACTGAAGTACCTCCCCTCTCCCCAAATTAATAAAATATATCTTTTTCATAAAACCATGTTTTATGAAAAAAATTATGTCTACAATTATTATTGTTGGTATAAATTACATTTAATAGGACTTAAATAGTTACTTAAACATCATTTCATAAAGGTACTTACTTTTTTTTCTTTCGAAGTAATTATCGTAATATATATCTGCAAAAAAAATCTTTCGGGCTGAAGCCCCCTCCCAAAATTAAATCTTGAATCCGTTAATGACCGATCTAGTATATCTAATTCAATTTAACAATGAAAATGAATGTACCTAAATGTTAAGAATACAATGCCTGTATAATGTATTAGCCAGTGAATGGATGTAAAGAAAGCTTATATTTATACTATAGATATATGAGCCAATATGTTTTTAAACTGTATGTCTTCTGGTTGTTACATCTGTGTGTCATAACACCTACTGCCTTTTTTTTTGGGGGGGGGGGGAGATCGTGGGAGTTGTCCGGATATCTGATAAACCGAAAATTACGAGTTAAAATACCGTTGCCTGGGAAACTTTTAACTCTGGCATCAATCCTTCGTCCTTTCCTCTGACCCGGGAAAAACCCTTGTAGCCTAACAGGAAGGAAGGGGAGAAAAGAGAAACAAATCTACTGCCTCTAATTCGGTTTAATAAAATTTTCATGGATTATAAAGGTTGAGATGTGGATGGTCCAATATCCAAGTTAATGAGATATGGAATGCGTTATTCCTTGATCAGACTATTTATGAAAAAACCACTTCTGTTGTAAATTTTATTCTCAAACAACCAATCATAGAACGTGAAATATCTATCTATAGACCATCATAAATATTTATATTATAAAGACCTTATTTGTGTTCGAACTTCATCTTAAACCATTCGTCTGCGTCATGAACAACGTAGGAAAATTACAAATATTTGCAGTTATGCCTTTGTTTACATCGTATTTTAGGCGATGAATTAACTTTGTCTGTTGCGGTTTCTTGGTCATCATTTTAATCTCTATCCATAAAAATTAAAATTAGAAATAATAATGGAACAGTCAATTATTAAACTCATAGAAAAAATAATTGATTTATTTAGCTACTTAATTTATTTTTACGTTGTTTCAGTGAGGTGTTAACATAATTTTCCATAATCCTGACCTTAACTTAATTATTTTATTTTTTTAAATTTATTGAGTATTACAATAATCTGTCACTTGGACGTTAGTTATAATAAGGTATGATAACATTCACACTATAGGTACAAAAAAATATAAAATAAGTAGAAGCAAAATAACAATAAATAATAATCAGAAAGTATATACAATAAATAAAATAAAATAACTTAAAAATAAGAAAATTAAAACAAAGCAAAAAACACATGCATACCTATTTAGTTTTATAATCAATTATAGCATCAGTATTATTAAACTTCCTAACATCTTCTTCGTTAAAGGATATATTGTAGTATGTTATAGATACTAAATTTAATATTTTTCTTGTAAATACTGTTATATTAATTAATTCTTTAATGACTAATATCATTGTAAATGTATTTTTATGTTTTTTTAAAATAACTGAGGCAAGTGGAACTTCAATGACGGATCGTGTTGATGAATTAAATAAGAACTATTTGAAATGAACTGGTTCCTACTGGCTCATAACGAACCATAATTTTTCGACATGAATTATTCAAAAGCGAGGGGTTCTTTGTCGAGGGCCTGCCTGGAATTTACTTCTACTTCCGGTTTCACTAAATGTAAATTATTTTATTCCATAAATGTCCCGCTAGGCTTAAAACACTGATCCTTCCCCTCCACGTTTAAATGCCTAAAGAATTAATTTATATCCACATAACTCCCTTGGAATAAATTTTAGATGATGTAACAGCAACGATATGAGTCCCGATGAAACCTTGAGTATAATATAATTCAAAGTTAGTCAAATGGCTGAAACGCCGTCACAATATTATCATATTTATATCTATGGGTATGAATACGTCATATGGTGGTTATGTACGTACGTGATTGATATTTATTTATTTAATATACGAATATATTATCATTACTCAAATAAGGTAATCCTCCGCTACTTATCATAATGTTTAGAAATCATATGAATATGGGTTTCTAAACTGAGTGCTTAGCTTATCGATGACATCGTTTTGCCCAGTTTAAATTCTGAACCGTTGTCATCGATGAATTTAGCGCTCAGTTTAGGAACTTGTCCTGTATAAAACTACTTACTATAGAACATATTATACTTATTTCCCTGTCGTTGAAAATTAAATTTTCAACACAGTGCTTAAATCGGTCCTTTCATCATCTTCTCAGGCTTATAATCATCACTTTAGTAAACAGATTTTTTTTTCTTATTTCTTAATTAAAGATTACGTTATCCGCTTCAATCCTACTTTCAGAACTTATACGCGAAAAAAAGATCTGGCTTTTTTTATTGTAAATAGTTCTGCGTTAGTGGCCCGCGTTAGCTAACAATTTTACTCTTTGCATGTTTGAATCCATATTTACAAGTTAAAAAAATTAAAAACTTTCCCCACATTTTTCGCAATATATTTTCTGTTTCGATCCCCACATTACTGGCCTAAAATTCTTTTAATCAACTGTCCTTATTGAAAGCTGGGGCTCTCGAATGCTAGACAAGCTTCATTTTACTTAAGACTGCTGTCACCAAACTGTTTTTGGCCTGCGATCTACCTTGAGACCTTCACTAAGTTCCGCGGGCCATGTCTTACGAAAAAATATATATTGTCTTCTACTAACGATACTTCAGGTGTGAAATCAGATTTCTAAGAGAAACAACTCACGCTATAAATGTTGCAGTAACCTAGTTTTTGAGTGATTATCTAAATTTCATATTTTTAGAGTAGTTTTAATCAAAGAAACTTTCCCGGGCCGGATTGGAGGTGCTTGGGGGGGGGGGAGGAGTAAGGCTCTTTGCTATATGGATAATTATTAGTTATTTTACATCAGTCATGAATAGAAAGTCTGGTCGGATGTGATTTTGTTTCCATACGAGATAACACGTATGTAAAATAAAATTGCCTCGGAACCTCATAAACTGAATTTTTTATGATAACATTTATTTTATTTATTGTTTGTTTTATTTTTCCCTTCCTTGTCTTTTCTGCTATTAATGCCAAGTTAAAAGACACAAATAAAAACGTTTATAACTTTGGTTATCAGGTTGCCGGGCAATGCGCGATGCTGTGTTCACACGCGTTAGCCCGTTTAGAAAAAGAAATACAGTGGAATCAGTTTTGAACCGGGAACCTTAACCTTATCAGAACAATACGCTAGCCACTACACTATCAGACCACTGTTCATATAATAACATAATTATAAGTTCGCGGCCCGGTTCCGTGGGGGCTTTTAACGCTGGCGTTAATCCCTCGCCTTCTCCCTCAGCCTGGGAAAATACCCGTATAGCCTAAAAGGCGAGAAAGGGGCAGACTATACATATAAACTCGGAGTTGAGGGATCTTCATGGGTTGTAGTGGTACAAGTTTGTCTTATAGGCTTGTTTTTCCTGGCTTACTAAAAAATCAGTTAGTATCAATCCGTTTATAACATTTTACTTTTGTTTTTATTGTCGATTGATTAAAATTAGTACTGCTCAAAAACGGACCAAGACAAAATCCGCATAATTGTTGCAAGACCAATACTGGTAGAAAAAAAATCGATTTTTCATATAAAAATTAAGGCAAAATAGTTACTAATACTTGACAATTTTAGTTACTATATGTAAAGAATTGGTATAACCAATATACTTTTCCATTTAACTCTTCTAATTTTTTATTCGGGCTTAATTAAGTTTTTTCTATCTAAAAAATTAATTTAAAAAAGTAATATCTCTATAGTAATAAGCTAATACGTAACTGCAAGACTGTTGCGAGTCTCTTGAGCAAGACCAAGACCTAGAACAAGACTAAGTACGCAAGACCAACACTGGTCTTGGTCTCGCATTTGGGCAACACTAATTTAAATATTTCAAAATAATGCCAAGTCCTAACGCAAATATTCAGATCGATTTTCTTAATTTACCTGAAATGTTTTTTAGTATTTTCTTCTCTTTTAGTTTTAGATATTAATTAAAATGTTAATCAAAGACCGAAATGGAGTTTTAGATGACGTAGCTGTCAGAGATAACTTAATCTCCCTTTTCAAAACTCGTATTTATATGATTAAATGATATATTTTTTTCATTCTGATTCATTTAAGGTACTAAGAATTAACCATCTTTAAATTTTATAAATCTGTTTCTTATTATTCATACGTTTGCTGTTGCAATATTAAAATTAATAATGACTTTATGTTCCGAAGTCATCAAGAGGACTTCTAATGACTTCGACGGTGTGTTAAAATGTTCTGGTGGAGACACTTTGGCAACGTATTTGAGCCAAGAGTTATATCGGGATCTGATTGTGTCCTTCCAATTAGATACCTGCCTATGCTAAATTCTATCCTTGTTTAAATATTTCACTATTTATAACATAATAAATAAATAATATTTTAGTTTAATTATAAATTCAATATGTATTATTATATTTGTTTACACGAATTTCTTATGTAAATTATTGTATAGAAAACATGTTTTAGAAAAACATAATCATGATACAGTTATGGTTTGTTACACAATAATGTGATAAATGATGAGTTTTATATTTTGTTAATACTCATTTTTGAAAACAAATATCTGTTATATATTTACATATGTATTAAAAGTGGGCCAATGAGCTTAAAACGTCGTCAGATGTTTTTTTGAATGAAAATGTAATAAATTAATTTTAATAAAAGAGTTTAAAAAAGTCCTAAAGAAAGTAAATAAGATAAAATATTAATATTCTCTATTGAAAAATAATATTAGAATTTATAATATTATTGAGAAATCTTTGTTTAAATATTTCGTTATTTATTACATTGATAAATAATATTTAAAATAATAAATAATAACTATATTATTTTTTAGTATGATTATAAATTCTATATGTATTCTTTTTACATAAATTTGTCACCTTTATTATTTTTGTAAATCAGCTACAGCTGTGGAAAGAAAAAGTATTAATATATTGTTATAAAACAGATGTTTTTTACGGTAATTTAATAACACAACCAGTACATTATCTTAGCATCCCTGTTTAATTTATCATGATAAATGTTCGCCCTCTCCACTACACATGACATTTAGATGATGTATATGTAATACATGACGGGAATAATATGTCTACATTAATATGCATAAAAACGAAAATATTATTATTATCATAATTGCATACTTTAGAAATAATATATTTTTTTTTTATACTATTTATAGTCTATCATGGAATGCATCTGTTATGTAGTTTATATATATATATATATATAGTTATTATTTTATTTTCAATTTTTAATGCAATAACAGTCCAAAAGGAAAACATTTCAAAATAAATAAATTATGATGATTCTTTGTATTCTTTGTAGTAGTAGTCCAATCTATACAACTCATCACCTGTCTATGTAAAGTAGTCATTTAAATTGCTTACGAAAAATTGGGGTATTGTACTGCATAGATTTTGCCTTATTGGTAAGAATACTCCTAATATCAAAACTAACCTTTATTGGGATGTCGCAATGTTGAACTGTATATGAAATATAAAGTAAAACCAATGTATTGCAATATATTTTATAAAATATGAATTTTCAACGAGCACAAGTTTTAATTATGTACTTGAGAGTTTACGGATTTTTTTTTTTTTTTGTATAAAATCAACTTACCACTAGTTCAATCAATTTTCACTTAACGTGGTAAATGAAACTCATGTGATGTGTACACTGCACCATTTTTGAAATCATTTTTACTTTCACTTGTATGTGTAATATATTGTAAAGGAACGTATTGCGATCATGAAAATTCATCGCACGATACTGATATTACGTCCATAATATAGGTGTATGCCTTGAATGTGACAGCAACTTTTTAGTTAAAATCGACTAACTGGAAGTGGCACTTTATATCAAACGTTATACACATTTATTGTTATTCATTTGAAACAAGCAAACTGAACCAGTATCTTTTTTCTTTCTGAAATGAAAAGAAAAATAATTTTACTGTGGGACTACAGTCCCCTGAGAATAATAACAGAGTTACATAATTAAGGACATTAGTCTTGCTTAGATGAATACAAAATGATGCCTAATTAACTGTTGGTTGTTATTGCAATTGTGTAGTTAATTGAATTAAACTGTGTACAGACGCAAGTAAATTTTACATGTTTGCGGAAGTTTGAAGTAGAGTAGAGTAAGAAGGTAGAGAGTTGCAAAAGGAGGTAGCACGAATGACGAATTTGCTGTAGAAAGTAGTTTATGGTAGGGGATATATAAATCTATAGTTTGAGACCTGGTGTTAAGAGAGTGGATTGAGGAACGTAAAGTAAAGAGTTCCAGAATGTAATGAGGGTGTTTGGTTCTGGGGATTTGGAAAAGGAATACACCAAGGAGGAATTGTCGTAGGGAAATATGATAAAGCCACTTCAGCTCGGTATTCCTGAATGAAACATGGAAAGATTTATCTTATGAAACAGTTCATGAGCTCCTTTAATCTCATTTCTAGCCTGGCAGACATCCCTCCATACACCAAAGAGACGTAGTCGAAGTGGAGGAATATAAGGGAGGTTACAAGTAGTGTTGCCCTAACCAAGGCCGCCTAATTGTTGCAAGACCAAGACCAGGACTGGTAAAAAAAATTCGATTTTTTGAATAAATATTAAGGCAAAATAGTTACTAATACTTGACAATCTTAGTTCGTATATGTAAATAATTGGTGTAACCAATATACCTTTGCATTTAACTCCTCTAATTTTTTATTCGGGCTTAGTTAGGTTTCTCCTACAAATACAGAAAAAGTACAGTAATAAGCTAATAAGTAACTGCAAGACTGTTGCGAGACTCTTGCGCAAGACCAAGACCATGACCAAGACTAAGTTTGCAAGACCAAGACTCATCTCAGTCTTGCATTTGGGCAACCCTAGTTACAGCAGCTTGGAGCAGTCGAGTTATTAGAGGAATACAATCACGGAATCTTAGGAATTGTTTAAGGACAGTTATGGATTTTCGAGTAATCTAGAAGTTATGGTTATTCCAGGAGAGGTTCTGGTCAAAGTTTACTCCTAGGTTTTGGACTGTAGGGGAACAGTTATTGAGGTAAACTAAAGGAAAGTAAGGAAGTGAGCTAATGAGATGTCTGATTCCGATGAGAATAGCCCAAGTTTTATCTGCATTCAGCTTTTACTCATTTATCTGATGAACAATAAAATACGAAAATTGATTAAATAAATGTGACCGTGTTTTATTGAGTTCGATAATCTCCGCTATGCAGAAACATTAATCATACGTTGGTTGGAATAGATTGGGCATACTTCCAACGCACTTTAACGCTCTTGAAAAAGGTCTCGGTGACACAGCAAATATATTTAGGATGCAGACAAATATAAATCAGGATATGCGGGTTTATCAAATTGCTCATCTAATCTGTGCAGTCCTTGAAAATGCTTTCGTCTAAAATAACCCTTAAAGTATTCATCTTTAATAGATTATGCATATACTCCAAATTTTCAGAACTTTCGAGCCGATTTTAGGTTTCATTCGGGACGACATATAAAGCTATTTTTCATTTTTCTTGACTAATTAAAAAAAAAATCACGTTTGTTCTTTATATTAAGAATTACGTTACTTTATACATTTTTTCCTGTTCTTTCCTACCTGGCCTTTAAGGCTATACGGGGTTTTCCCAGAAATTGAGGGCTGGGAATTTAAAATCCCCTCCGGCACCGGCATCTGGTTGCTGGGCAACTCGCGTTAGCCCAATCGCCCACCCCGTTCCCTACTTTAAGCATTTAAAAATAGGGTGTTATAGATGTTAATATTTTCCAAGAGTACCGAATTTTGCTCAGAAAATTACATTCACCTCAGTCTAAAATCACCAATAATCCTTTACTAATAAATTAAAAAAACATATGATTTTTACGGTCGTATGATTACAACATTTGTCACTATCAAAAATTCACTATTCAATAGTGAACTTTAGAATTCATTTTAGGGTAGTGGATTAAAATAGTCAATATCTGAAAAAGATTAATAAACTTCCCTCAAAGGTTAATAAGCTCCCTTCTTATTGAAAATAATAGAAATATAAAGTAAAGAAAATATTTTTGATGAATTAATATTCTTCATCTAAAAATTATTCTGTTTATTTCACAACTAAAATCTGTCAATTCTATTCAAAGCTATTTAAATTTTCTAAAAAATGAATCGAAATCAAAGCACTATTAATAGAGATATCACGAATTTTAAATATTTTTGATTTATTATTTTCAATAATGAACCATTGTGGTCGACCAAAAAATTAAAAAACTTAACCCCCTCTCAAAATTTGAGATTTGACGTTTCAGGATACGTAGAATTCGAAAAACGAATAAAAATTATTTTGAAGAGAAGAATAGTTGGGGTGCTCAGTAAAAAAAGGAAGGCAAAAAATACATTATTTTTAATTATTAATTAATTAAATTAATTATAAATTATTTTGTCCGTCCGCCGTCCGGTATCTGCGCATTTTCTCCGAAACTACTGGACCGATTTTAAGTATAGAATAGAAAATATATTGGACCAAAACTGCATATATATATATATATATATATATATATATATATATATATATATATATATATATATATAATGAGAGTGTTATTGTCCTTTGTTCCTACAAGACAAACAGGCAATGTTCCAATCTACGAGTATAAACTGTAAACACGGGGGGGGGAGGGGAGTGGAAATGGGACAAGAAGTCGTAGATCAGACAGCTCGTACTTTATTGTTGTGTTAACAAGGCCTTCGATACTATTCCCCTCCTGAGTTATTGTATCAGTTAGCTTTGTACACTGTAAAACTGTGTTTCAGATTTTAGCTCGAGAATAGAAATACTTTTGTTCTTGGGAATGCTCCAAGTTTGTTGATTATACTTATGTCAGTTGTTTTTGTTTTGTTTTTTTGTCAAAAATTGAATTTTCTATTTCTCCCCTCTTATATATGATGGATTTAGTACTGTTTTTCATTTTAACATTTCTTTGTAGCTGGTACTCTATCAAAATAAACAAAAACATGAACATATTTAGTTAAATGGATAGAAATTTATTTGTTTGGGGGGGATTCGCATACGAAATAAGAGCCCAGTTTGGCTATTGTAGAATAATATGGTTTTAGAAGTTATATACATATTTAAAAATAAATAAAATTTGAAATATTTTACGTTCAGAATGGGTTTTACGAAACATGAATAACAATAGAAATTAAAAACAAAAAACGATTACTGCATAATATTAGTTATATGAAGCTGTTACTATGGTAGAAACAATAAAAAAAAATTATACATATAAACAAAATATTACTTTTAAGATAAACTAAAAACAAACACTTAAAATAGAACATGGAATATGATCAACAATTTTGTGTGTGCACTTTGTGTACTCCCATCATGTAATAGTAAACTTGATTTAACTTGTCTATACAATCGATATTCAATATGGTTTCGTTTAATTATAAAAATTAATTTAAAATTTTAATGGAAAAATATATATTTTTTGAAAATAATTTCTGTTCATTAAATGTTCTAATAATATCCTACTTATATATATATATATATATATATATATATATATATATATATATATATATATATATATATATATATATATCGTATTTATAAAATCATATATCATACATAAAATAAAAAGTGTAATATGTAGTATAGATTGCGATAAGAGCTTACATTACACTATAGGCAGCTGTACTCGTTTGAGGAGTTAGTTTTCAAAACTAACAAAAACGCTTCAGAAAAGATCAAAAAAGGTTATATAGAACCACATTTGATAGGAAATCGAATCAATTGCTATTGGTTTTTGGAAAATCTAAACGGTTTTGATACAAATATATAAAAATACACATTAAAAAATTCTGTAATATAAAAAAATAATTTCTTTTAGTAGGTTGATATAACCTGTTTTGAAACCAAACGCCTCATGTAGAACAGAGATATTTATGGAGAAAAAACAGTAAAAATCTGGAAAAAAAACGGAAAAATTCTTGGAAAAACTGGGAATTGTGTAAGATTTTTTTTTAGAATTGATATATATAATTACATATATCTTTTTTTTTCTTGAATAAGAATTCTGATACTTCAATAGGATAGTGATATCTAAATTTAAAAAAAAAGTGTGTTTATTAGAAATCGGTATTGGTAAACTTAGTACGTGGGGAAGCTTTTTATTTTCAGCAGCCGTGTAATATTAGGCACTGCTAAAGGAGGTCGCATAAATTCTTTACATTTTACTGTTGCTGTAAATGCACATACCCATATATATGTTACATATCTTCAACTTAATACTATTAATTTTTAAACTTTCCATATTTATATTGCGCAAAAATTGCACAACTATGTCACGGAGGCCAAACGCGACCACAGAGGATAAGTATGCTATACTCAACGCATGTTGCCTAAATGCATGCCGCAAGTTTCTTATCTATGGTGCATTAACGAACACAATACTAAGCTAGTTTCAAAAATAGTTAACAGATATAGTTGTTGACATATTACAAGCAGTATAAACAATCCACCTTAGGGGTTAATTCATCAGTTAAGAAGTGTATCATATTAATATAAAAATATACAGAAAAACCGAAAGGACTTATTTGTCAATATTATTTATAAGAATAAACAATTGAAGGGCGTGATAACCCACATGTTTGGGTTGAAACGTCGGCACTAATAAAAATGTTAAAAATGACTACGTCCTGACTATTTATCACCTATAAGAATAAACATATTTGTCCAATATTTCTCGCTCAAAAAGACTTCTTGCTCGATTATATTATTATATATACGTATATATATATAATGTTTAATACCCTACTTATTGTGAATAGTGTTACACAGTGTTAATAAACATTGGTTGTGTATAACGAGGGCCGGAGAGGAGAGAGTATAGATGCGGTAGGACGAAGCGGTGGAGCGTACATTTGTCTTGCATCAGCTGTTGGGTGAATCGATTCCCGCCTAGTGCCTCGTGGCCCAGTTGCTCTCGCTTTGCACCTCGCGTCCTCGTGGAATACATTTACCGTACACATTATATTATATTTGTATATCTGTATTCATACCTCCATGCAGAAATTGCATACAAGTAGAAGCACAGATATATTTTTTATCTATTCATTGAAAAATAAATTACTAACATTTTTTAATTCTTAAGTCTCTTGAGAGTTTTACAGAAATAATAATGTATTTAAAAAAAAAATCAACTTTAATATTTTTATCTAGACAAAAGACATGGAGGACTCACATTGAGCAAACACGTATGGAGTTAAACATATTCCACAGTATTTTATTCAGGTTACTTCACTGACGTTCGAAATTGTCTTTAACGAACAAATCAATCCTGTATTAAATTTTACTAAAACTAATTTGAAATTAGGGTACAGAACTGTGGGATTCTACTAAAAACTCCAACATTAAAATTCAGTCTGTTCAGTCGAAACTGTTGCGGAGTATAGTTGATACACCTTCGCAAATAAAATAATATACAGAGACTTAAACGTCCCAAAAATTATAGGCACTGCAAAAGAAAATAGCTACTACTTTCACCAAAGACTGACCTACAACATGTATCCACGTACGGCGGATGGATGGATTTTTTATTTTCACTTACCTATTTATTTATGTAATATATAGTAAGTGTAAATATTGCGATCGTGAAAATTTTTGAATCTGAGTTTTCAACGGAAATACACGTTTTGAGGTACCCTGGGTCCAAATAACCAAGTCCCGAAAAATAGTCTGTGTGTGTGTATGTTAGCAGTCTAGTTCAAAAACGAAAAGTCGTATGAAAGAGAAATTGCATATTTAAGGTTTGTATATACCTGATATGTTACGTGAACTTTTTCATGAAATTAGCAAACCAGAAGTGGTACTTTTATAAGCGATTTAACACACTTTTACTATTTTCTATAAAACGTCTCCAACGATATTGATTAAATTCATTATATCAATGTAAAATTAAGCAGTTTTTAATATTATGTTGATTTTATTCTCCTTGATGTTCTCTAACAGGGCTTAAATGGCTAATTTTCAATATTAGCTTCCTCTAAAGTAACTTTGATTTTTTAAATTTAAAACAGTTAACCGTTTCACATTGATCTGTAATATAAAAAATAGTTATATATAAAATATGGTAGAATTCTATTATTAATTAAAGTAGATCGTAACAGAGAATAGTTGTAATGAAGGAACCAAAGGAATACGAGCGCTGCCGTGCTCATCCGAATATAAGAACAGGGTTCCATAATAACATGAGCACAATAAATTACGGACTCCGACAATATTATGTACTTATACATATGCGGTTTTCCTAAATTTTTTCGTTGGTATTATTTAATATTTAATTGTGGTAATATTAATATTTAATATTTATATCGAAATATAGCGATATAAATGTTAAAATTTATATATAAATAAACATATAATAATAATACCCACAAAAAAATATAAATCGGTAGAGCATTTATAATGTTTAATTTCACTTCCCCTTCGTCTGAAAATACTCATTAAGAAGAGTAAGTGAAAGTCGTGTGATGCGCGAACCGCACCAGATTTTTTTTTCGATTTTCAGATTCTGTACAAAATAAAAAACTAAGCTAAGATTTTGTTAAAAAGCTAGGAATCTCTCATACAACATAAACTCTAATACAATCTACTAAGAAAAGACGCAGTGGCTTGTTTCGAAATCTTTACAAGGCACGACAATTTTCAGGGTCATTTGAACACAATTGGGGCAAAGAGTGGTGAAACGTGCCCACCCTGCAACAATGGTAACCACCTGGAAACGTGCCTTGCCTTGGAAGGCGTTAAGAGGAAACGTACCGATGATAATCCTTATAGATTAAACTTTACTGGACTGCTCAAAGTCTTATGGTTAATAAGCCTCCATAACTTGGTATTAGTGTTGCCCGAATGCGAGACCAAGACTCGTCTTGGTCTCGCATTCGGGCAACACATTAACTAAAGACATTAACTACCTATATGACATAGTGTATAAGTGGTTCTTGAAGTCCTATTAAATGTAATTAAACGAACAAGAATATTTTTTTTTTTTTTTATTTGTTTTCCACCCTCCCATGCCACCAGGGCAACACGGGTGTATGCAGTAGTGTGATGTTAAGCATTAATGCATAATAACACACTACTGCCATAATATCAGTTTACAAAATTCTAAGCTGTGCACACAGCTAGCTCTTCTACTTTTTCCTGGCTCCTTTAGGCCTGGCTTCCCGAATCCGGAGGTCTTCCTGGGACTGGTCCTCTTCTCCTTCTGCGTGCACCTAGATTGAAGTGAGCTGGGCCCACTGCCGTCTTCCAGCCATTTATAAACTCTTTGAACCGCGGGAAGTTTTCTTCACTCACCAACTGAGGAAACTCCTCCTCAGTGAGGACGTAAATCCCCGTGGTTCTCATTAACCTCGCTCTTAATTCGTCGAAAGCAGTGCAGGCCGTGACCACATGCTCAACAGTCTCCGGAACACCACAATCGGGGCAGTGGGGATCTATATCCTGTCCGTAGCCATGGAGTTTAGCTCTGAAACCCCCATGTCCCGTGAGAAATTGTGAAACCCAATAGTCCGGGAGGACCCATTTCGCCTGTAACCGAGATTCAACGGTGGGAAAGTATTTTCTTAAGGTACTGCCTTTCGGAGTCGTCACCCACCGTCTGCTCCAATCTTCAATTGTTTCCTCCCGGATAATCTTTTTCCATTTATTTGGGTTTTCAATAATCCTCATCCGTAGGTTCTCCGATAGACTAGTTGAGCCCTCCTTCTTGTAGTCATACCTGGTCACTTCTTCTCGCAGGAGGAGGTCGAGAGGCACCACCCCCGCTAAGACCTGCACTGCTTCATGCGAAGTAGACCTATATGCTCTGGTGACCCGAAGCAGAGCAGTTCTCTGAGTCGATGCTAGCCTATTTCTTTGTCTGAGTGTGAGGTTTCGGAACCAGAAGGGAGACGCATACCTAAGGATACCCTCCACAACACCCTTATAAATAGTGATAGTGGCTGGATACCTAAGGCCCCAAAATGCGCCCCCCACACGACTTAGACCGTTCATTGCTAGGGCCACCCTACCTGCCAGATATTCCAAATGAGGCGTCATATTGAGGCCTACACCTAACCTAACCCCTAGGTAGGTTACCACCTCACTTGGACGTATCCTCTGACCTTCTATGTACATCGTTATAGGGTGTGCCCTATCAGTCTTTCCCTTAAGGAGGATGGCTTGAGTCTTAGCAGCAGCCATCCTCATCTTCTTCCCCTCACACCATCTAGCGACTAGGCTGGCGCATCGCTCTGCTTCTCTCTTGACTCCAGCTCTGCTGTTGGAGGCCACCACAGCAGCTAGGTCGTCAACGTAAGCAGTGGCAGGAAACCGCTCCTCCTCTAACACTCCCAGTACCTCATCAAAGACGAGCTTCCATAGAGCAGGACCAAGCACCGATCCCTGAGGGCAACCTCTCTCTATGGAAGCTTCTACCTCGTAGTAATTGCCTCTAATCTTGACACTTCTATCCTGGAGATAACTTCTTACTAATGTGTATAAGTTACTAGGAGCATCATACCTCTGCAGCTGCTGGAGCACGCTAGGCCACCATACGCTGTCAAAGGCGGAGGATATATCGAAAAGAAGCAACATGACATACCGCTCCGCCCTCTCCTCAACATCTCTGCGCACTCTCAGCAGGGCATCAGCGGTTCCTCTGCCTCTGGTTGATCCATATTGCCGTGGATGACTTGCTCTAGCGAAAACAGGCCGTAAACTAGTCATCATGAGGTTCTCCAGGACCTTGCTAATCACAGGGAGGAGACATATAGGTCTATATGAATTAGGGAGTTGTTTGTCCCTATCTCCTCCCTTGTAGAGTAGTCTCAAATCAGCGATCTTCCATCTTCTTGGAAAGTATCCCATATCCAGACATTCATTGAAAATACTCAACAGCCGGTCTTCAATATACGTGATACTGTTCCTCAAGATCGCTGCATCTATTGCATCAAGTCCTGGAGCACGATTAGTCTTCTGCTTATCCACGGCAATACGAAGATCGTGAATGTCCCATGGTGGGCACAAATCTGAACCAGGTGGATATACCGTGGTGCGTCTCACAAAATCATCATTTTCGCTGTCCTGGGTTGGGTCATCTCTGGGATATATTGCTTCAATGAAAACATTGGCAGTTTCTTCAAGGGTGGTTGCCTCAGTATTATGATACCGCAAGGCTGCAATAGTCTGCATCGGGGACAACTTACCCAATGCTACCCTATACGGAATACCCCAGGGATTCTTCAAAGACTCTTCAATGATGAAATCATCCCAAGACTTCCGCTTTTGTGAGCGAACCTCGTTTCGGTATATCCTGGCTTTTGACTTGTACTCATTGCGAAGTACAGTGCGCCTCTCTTCGCATCTGCACCTCTGATATGACCGCCGGGCCTTGTAGAGGTCTCGTTTTAGAACAGTTAAGGCTGGCGTCCACCATGGGACAGGTCGAACCCTCGCCTTCCGGTGCTTGAGGGAGTGTTCGGCAGCATCACGAATGTTGTTGGTAATCCTGGACACCTTGTAGTCCAGATTGTCAACTACATCCATCTCTGCCGCTTCCCACTCCTCGTCTGCAATCACTCCTTCCGGGTAGGACCTGAAGACACTCCAGTCATTTATTTTAGTGACGAAACCCTTATCAGTACCGTGGGAACATCCTGGCTCATTTACCAGGCCAATTGCTATCGCAACAACGAACAAGAATACTTTAAGAGATAGTTTTTAATATTTTTTCTGTAAGAAATGGTTATTTTTTACCATTTTGAGGGGGCTTCAGCCCGAAACATCTCCCCCCCTCCCCTCCGTAGATCCGCCTGTGGTATAAATAAAATTGATAACATAGATTGTTTTAATAGAATATTTTAAAGTTTTTAACTATTTCCTTTCCTTTACCAATTAAATCCAACTCGGGCCTTGATTGAGAAGTATTATTTTTAGATTTAGGCTCTGGTTTGTTTAATAATGTTAGCTTTCTAGTTTTAAAGCCATCTTTGAGAGTAGTTAAAAGGGTGGATTGGATCCAAAGTGCAATAAGTAGTTTACTTTGAGATTAAATAGTTTTTTTTTTCTCTCTTTTCTTGGCCTCCTCTTCGTCCAGAGGTTCAGGGTCAGATACTATTCGGAGCTGGCGTCTGGTAAATATCTGGAAATAATCCCTTCTTAACTCCTCGGCTCCAGTCAACAGTGGATACTTATCGAATAAAAACTGAAATCTTGGGTTGGTTTTTCTTTCCTCGACTATTTACATTCTTTTGCTCCCTTCCTCTGGAAAGTAAATACCGAATCCTTTGTCGGCGCGAGAGCTGTCTGGACGAACGCCAGGGTAGCCACTGTTCCTTCCAGGAGTCTGACCTTTGGAACAGTTCCTGAGAAAGTGGTCTCGTATTGCCACGACGGAATGATGTTACTCGAATTAAATTTTATTTTGTAATTTATCATTTAAATTATGCTATTGCGTTGAATATCTTAAAAAATAAAACTATAATATGCCTTTATTTAATTTGTTTAAATACATTTACGTTTAAATTATTTCTATTTATTGTAAATGGAAAGTGAAGGAGCTTCTCTATCACTAATGTTCTTGATTGTTACAAAATGTAATATTACTCAATAAAGAAATGTGGTGGATAAAAAAATATAAATAAAGAAAACATCAACAAAGCGAGATTACTTAAGTGAAATGTATATTATACATAACATCTCATTATAAATAGGATAAATGCGGATGAAATTTACCTCGCTTATAGTATGCAGGTACGATTTTTAGTTTCTTAGATATTTGAATCCATACCTTCAATAAAACTCATTACCATTTTCGACACTATTTTTCCCTTTTTCCCTCTCCAACATAGCGCACAGTGGGACGACAGACGGGTTTCCGAGGGCATGGGCCTAGAATTCGTAAATGATGTCGAATTAGCTTGATATTTAGTAAACGTATATTTTCAAGGCCAAGGTATACGAATATGACGTTTGAAAATTTTGACGAAAAACAAAAAAATCCCTGTTTCTCTGTTTAAAACTGGGAATTTTTAAATTTCTCAATAAATTAACTTCGAATACCTTTTACATTTTATTTTATTTTTATTACAAACAAATTTAATAACTATCGATAATGATATTTTCAACATCATCGATACTTCCTCACATTTTCCAATGAAAAGAATATCTAATTCTTTCATTAATTTTAAAGATTATAGGAGGTTAAGTTTTTGTTCATTTACAATGGTTCATTATTGAAAACAATAAACCAATATGAGTAAATATGATTAGAAATATAAAAAACAGAAAGCCATTTTGCTCAGTAATTAAAGTAAGTAAAACTAATAATTCTATTGTAGGAATGAAACGAGTTTTCAACTTGGTAATGACATTTTCACACATTTTATTCGGCTAAAACCGCGGTGTAACTATTATTATGATTTTTGTTTTTTTCCAACTGACTTGCTACAAACCGTAGTCAAACGTGAATTATAATAAATGAAATAATTTGAAGAGGTAGAGAGATAATATACTTGGTGGTAATGACAGCAGTAAAAGTACGTGCTCAACGTATAAGAAACGGATGCGTAGAGGGAGGCTCCCCAACTGGTCTGTCTATCCGCTGGTGGCTGTCCTTTAACTCCATGGCTACTACTACATTATGAAGAAATTTCTCCACTGTTCCCTCTTTTCAACGCTTAAATTTCTGAGGTTATTGCTTGGTAATGATATCAAAGTGATGGGACAATTTTTGAAAATACATAAACATACGCAACTGTTAACAAAACTTAAAACATATATATAATTCAAAATATCTAAATTATTCTTTAGGAGTGGAAATAAATTTTACCGTCATTTTACGTAGGTTTACATACAAAGAAAAAAAAATTGTTAAAGAACAGAGTGGGACAATACGTGGTAATGACATTTTACTATCTTAAATAATTATGGTATTTAAAAAAAAAAGAATAAGTTTTTTATATTAAAGACTGCGGTCTGAATATTTATCACCCATGATATGTAGAACAGCCGAGTAACTTCCTTCAATTAAATAATTATAAAATCACACTATTCTTTAATATTTTAATTTTTAATATTCCAATATGAAGTAATACTTCTTCACCGTATAGCACTGGGGAAAAACACAAGTTAGACTTAACTAATTACGTAAAAGTTGTAATGGACTAAAACTTGTTGCTAAAATGAGAATCACCCATATATTTATTTTAAAAATAAATCTCGGACCGCTATCTTATTTGTTAGTTAAAGATGAGCTGTTTAAAGATCCCCTGGCCCCGGAAATGTATTTACATAGCTGGGAATGGTGAAGGGGCCATTGAGAGCGGTCAAGAAGCTGTTCCTATCTGAGTCCCTCTGACGTCAGTCAGCTCCTCGTGAGAAAATATTCATGTTGTTGCCATTGCTGCTCCCTGTTTTTATCAAACAGTCCCGATAGCGGGGGGGAGGAGGGGGATAGCCAGCCAACTTACTGCTCCCTATCGGAGTCTGTGGTTACTGCCCTCGGTCTTGTTACTGTCTCATGAGTTATATCAACATCCAAATTTAATGTAAATTTATTTCACTCAGTATCTTAGATAACAATATAATCTGAAGTCAATGAATCTCTGTGTACGTATCGTCGAGGTAGTTGTTCGTATTAAAATTGCCTAGCAAATACTTTTTTGATGTTTCAACAAAGATCAAATATAGAATGATGCCTTGACGTTCTATCTATATATTATACAAGGATTAATTTGTTTTGGTATTATGTATATTGCCAATCTTCTATTCTTCTTGAGTTGTACTTTTGGTTCATATATTTTTCATGTAAAACAATTAATTTTACTTAAATGGGAAATAAAAACGTATACAAATTGAAAAACAAAAATTAGCGTTGCTCATTAGTGTTGCCCAAAATAGGTCTTGGTATCACTTTGCAAGACCAAGACCAACACCGCCTATCTGTTGCCAAGACGAACCTATATACTTTTGCATTTAACTCTTCTAACTTTTTCTTAGTTAGGTTTCTCCTATCTAAAAAATTACAGTAATATCTCTCTATTAATAAGCAAATAGGTAACTGCAGGACTGTTACTAGAGTCTTGCGCTAGACCAACACTGAGTTTGCAAGACCAAGACTCATGTCGGTCTCGCATTTGGGCAACACTAATGCTTATAGAGAGCTTGGTATCCCATTGAGCAAGACACAGTTCTCCTATACGTTAGCTGCCATGGGTTGACCATAAGATCGAAGGACCCTTCTTTGGCACACACAGCCTGTTTTAATGCTCTTAATTAAATATATATTTCCTGGCAAAGTAGAGATCCTAGATCCTCCAGGAGTTGTAGTGGTACAGAGGTTGTTTTTGTTTTTGTTTTTTTGCAAAATGGCACAATGAAATAAAATATTATTTCTGTCTATTTATAAAAGTATAGTTCATTTATCGTTTGTAACCACTATCTGAAAAATTACGCTTGCATAGCTTCCCTTAAATATTATTCGGAGGAACAACTTTAACAGATATTGGAGGTAACTCAGGAGAATAAATTTCCCACGGACAACTAAATTTTGCCTTTTCTGGTTTACGAAGAAGAGAGGACACTAGTGTCGTATGTACTTACATAGTTTATTTATAAATATCGTGTACTCATTTTTTGCCTTGAATAGGCAAATGTATTAAAATTTTAACATGATTGAAACCAGAGGACACAAATTATATGAAAACATAATTGGAACATCTTCAAATAAAAATATTTAACAGATATAAATCTATAATTTGTAAGAAATTAATGAAAATAATTTAATCCGCAACTGAACTAGCAAATATTTTTCGCCTAAACTCCGTTATAGTTGAAATTTACTACATGCGGCTACAGAATCCTTCGATGTACGCCTCAGGTCAGTGATCCAATGTTCGCCTAGCCCAAATATTTACGCGCCTATTTCGATCGAAGCCATGGTATTTTTCAATATTACTTGCGCTGTGAGTATCAAGCGATTCTACGGTATGTGCCCTTTAAAAATCACTAGTCAATCTATCTTACCGAAGATAAAATACAATAGATTAAAATTAAAAAGTTTACTGACAACGCTGGTTGGTTATGTTTATCAGGTATTTGGTTATTATTTTTACTAATGAGTATGAACTAAAATGTAAAAATTTCAAAACGAATCATATGAAAAAATAGTAATAGTAGATCCTGTTCTCTATAATTCGTCTTACGACACTAGGGGTATTTATGCACTTATAAATACTCAATATGCTATCATGCTAATCAGTCAGCTCAAATTTTGATTGAATGGTAAATAACCTATGCTAATGTGCTAAAGTGTTAATAGTTATAGTAAGGTTATACCTCTACTTTAAACAAAGTTTGTGAGTCCTTAATTGCTTTACTAACGTTTTAATTTATTTTTAAGATTTCAAAGTGAAGAAAAAAGACAGTTCCTGGATCATTTTGTTAAAAATACTTTATTAGGAAGCATGAATGAAGATTCAGAGGGCAAAGAACTTGATGAATACATAAGTGATATCCTAGCTGTATTTACATTCCATTTCTGTGGATATTGTAAATCAACAAAGAACAAAGAATCAAACATATCAAAACCTTACAATAACCTTCTCTGTGAGTTTACGAAGTTAGCAACACTTTACAAGACCATGGGCTGCTTTAAAGTCGAGAGTTCTAGCGGCCATATTTAACATACATTTGGTAAATGATTTTCTCGACTTTACACATTTAAAAGATTTACTATATTTGCATGAATACCCCTACTATATTACATACTATATTCAATAACCTTTTAAACATTAGGTAAGGTCAGGTAGTACATTTTACTTTTTTAATAAATATAACATAGTAAACCATTGTAACAAATGTAAAATATATAATAAATTGCCTTCCTATCAAAATTCGGCATTCTC
Source organism: Nezara viridula (assembly GCA_928085145.1). Lineage (NCBI taxonomy): Eukaryota > Metazoa > Arthropoda > Insecta > Hemiptera > Pentatomidae > Nezara > Nezara viridula. The sequence goes on from OV725079.1 coordinate 15,464,382, forward strand.
CCTCCCTATCTACATTTAAGACCGTCCTAATTCAATTTCTATTCCAAAAACAGTCAGATGCCCCCCTTTTATGTAAATTTACATATTATTCAAAATGATTCACATAATAATATAATTCTTCACTTAAATACTTACTATCAGATTCTTCTTCTTTTTCATTTCTTTTTTTTCTGCTGAAACACCTAGTTTATTGCTAAGAAGAATGTAATGTGGTTTTTATTAATTTTTTTTAAAGTGTATACTTATGTTTTACCACTGTACATAGTTTTAAGTGTCTTGTCATGGTTTCGAGTATTTTGTATATAGATGTTTTTTATTTTGTGCATAGTATGTTTAACTAATGTTTTCTTTAATTTTTACTTTTTATGTTTGTTTTTACTTAGGCCAGATATAATACTTTAATTTTGCACTTTTTTGTTATTCTAAAGGGACTTCATTCTAGAATAAAATTATTTTCTATTCTATTCTATTCTAAAAGCTCCTTCCCCTCCACCCTCCTCTAGAGATAACTTACATTAAAATGTAGTGTTATTTTTTAAATTTTGTATTTAACTAAGTATAAATAAATAATAATAACACTTAGCGAACCCGAATGTTCGATGCCGATACCACCAATCGATGTCTGCAATCTTCCATACACTTCTAACCCCAAACCGCCAGATCAACCTTAACGCAATCTTCCCTACCTAGCTTCGACCTATCTCTCGGACACTTACCATTCGGTAGAGTTATATTAACCGAGTACAGTTCACACTATTCAGCGTTGTGCAACCGCCTGAATTCTTTGTTTGACTCATCCTCCTTCAGTCCGAATATTATACGTATAGTTTATTTTCAAAAACCTTAAGACAGTAGCTCGGAGTAGCTCCATCTCTTAATGGAAATGGTCTCGTTTGTCATTCATTAAGAATCGTGAGAAAAGAATAATGGTTTTGTAAATTCTGATTTTTAGGTTTCGGGACAACAGTCGCGATCTAAGTAGTCTCTCTCTGTCTCCCTCTATATATATATGTAAATATATATATAATGTGTATTATATCTGTATATAAATAAATGTTTTTTTTTGTTTTTTTATGGCCTTAAGACTACACCAAATCCAATTTTGCCAGTAATTTATCTTTTTTTCAATTATTAAAGCAATAATTTAGTTTTTCTTATGAATTTTTTAAGTTGATTGTGACCTCGATTTTGCTCTTTTATTATTTTAGTAGTATTGAGTACTGACACCTCGATATATTTCCTCCTCTCGTTGCGAAAAGCTTTACAATATACCGCTAAATGTAATGAATCCTCGACTTCATAATATTGTTTACAATATTTGGTGTCGCCTTTATTTTTATCAAATTTAATCATTTATTCGCATTCCCATGATTGGTCCTCAATCTAATTAGATTTGTCACCTCATTTCTTTCCAAAGATATTCCGATAGAGGCTTCGAGTTGTATAAATTCTGTCATTCATTAATAATTGTCTTGCTTAGTAACGGAAAATGTCTGTTTTAGGACTTTAAATAGTTGTTTTACATATTGATTTAACTCGTAATAACTAATAATAAAGATTAAGACAATATACAATATATTATGCATAGAGGAGATAATGGCTGTGTTGTGAGTGGCTATTAGAGGGAGAGCTGGGAGTTCACAGCCGGCTGCCCATTCTGCACCACTTACATCCATTGTACGCTGCAATCGCTCCCTCCTTCTTATCTTATCCTATTATTATTATATACGTGTACTGTTCTCGTTTCGCATCCTCTCATAGGTATATGAATTATTTTAAACTGTGGTTTTTAGTTTACTTAAAATACATTTCGCTTTTCGTTAAATACGGTTCCATAAAAATATTTTCATTACCTACTGTTACTTTCTAACGAAAAATTTTCTCTTTTTATTGAAAAGGAATACGTATAACATTGATCGCTGATATGACAGAAATCAATCTTTTATATCCACTCTTTCAAGCCGTTTTCGGCTCTCTTATATTGTCCGGGAAGAAAAAACGTGTCATATTCCATACTAAGATTGTAGCCGCAGGCATACAAAATGGCGGCCAGATGAAGATAGATATAGGTAGTAAACGTATATATAGCGAGGGCTTATAGATATATAAGGCTACCAATTGTTTCAATTGATAGTATTTACAGTCTTAAGACATGAAATAATAGTCAGTCACTCTATACCCGTGAATTTCAAGTCGAAAATTTAAATTTAATATTCATAAAGTTTCTTTTTTCGCTCATATCGGTGAAACTATGCGTTCAAGCTATAATAATGTTATTGGTGAAATTTTTTTTTATTTTTTTTTTAAATCTATTTATTGAATAATAATACAATCAGCCACTGCTGGAGGGCTATAAGCATTAAGGCTAAAAGTTCTCATTCATACAATATATACAAATAATAAAGAAATAAATATAAATATAAGAAGTAAATAAATAATACTGATGAAGAAGATAAATAAAAATAAAAAATAAAAATAAACAAATAAAATAAAATAAAAACTTCTAAACACAATCATAACTATATACAATATATACATCCGAGCCAGGCTTTTCCCCCCACACGCGGAAGGCAAAGCAAGACTCCGGTAGATCCCAGTGCCACTTTTCCAGTCGCATCACTAGTATTAGAAGCCAGTGGAGACTGAAAGAGGGCACTACAGCCACAGACGCTCAGGACATGGATTGGTGAAATTAAGCTAATAAAATTTTCATCAGAAATAGTTATATTAGTTTTTGCGCTATATTTTATAGGTTATGAGATATCCGTCCTTGTATTCTCTAACTTAATTGTTGTCTCGCATTGTTATCATTATTTGACTTTTTATCTTTTCATTTTACAAAAAGTTATAAGGAAGAAAGTTGTTTAATTATGATTAAATTATTGTTAAATATTATTGTTTAAATTATGATTAAATGTTAACATTCTTATCGTTGAAATACGTCGTCAGTTGAAAATATTTTAAACTTTATTTTTACAGGCCTGATTGAAAATTTTAATAAGTTAAAATCTTCTCGGTACAATCATCAGTCATTTTCTAAAAAATCTGCGTGTAAATCATTACAAACTAAAATGGATTGTCCTTTCATAATACATAATTCTATGATAACTGTTACATATTATCATGATAGAGTTATAATTATCCTCTAAATTGTTTTTGTTACCTCTATTTTATCAATAACAGATATGGAAATATTAGAAATGAATTTTCTCTTATTAGTGACAACTTTTACTCTTTCATGGTAGGTAGAGACGTTGAGATAATATCGATAAGTATCGAAACAAAGCATTCAAAATTTCCTTAGTATTGAAAGAAAATGCAAATATCGGATTTCATTATTTTTTTTTTCGATCATATGAAAAAAAAAATTAAATATTTGAAAACATAAAACATATACGTGCCGATAGTTTTTGTAATATTTCAAATACAAACCCTTAAATATCACCATACATTATAATATGAAATTAAATACTTTCAAAATAAATAGCTCATATCGTCGGGTTATACCAAAAAGTCACCCAGTACATTTGTTTTTGGCAATGAACTGTTAACGACGTTTTCGTGAATTTTGCCCTAATTTATCGATTAAAAGACGGCAAGTTCATAAAATGACACATATCCTTTTATATGTTAAATGTAGTTACAACACGCGCAAAATGTTCTAATTTCTTAAAGGGAAAATTCATCAAAGATCTTTATGATAAAAGATTGTGAAAAGTTACTAAATGACTTATTCCAATAATCTAGGACATAGTTGTCAAGTATCTCAAACATTTCATTTTGATATAGATTTCATTAGATATCGGTGATACCTATATTCTTAATTCCATATTATACTAATATCGATATGCAACAACGCTATTCGCACGTAAGTTTGCTTACCTTACGTATCTGTTTAATGACAGTCATGTTAATAATTTGTTTTTATTTACTCTATTTACAGATATGGAAACCTCTCTCTCTCTCTCTCTCTCTCTCTCTCTCTCTCTCTCTCTCTCTATATATATATATATATATATATATATATATATATATATATATATATATATATATATATATATCTGTGTGTGTGTGTGTAGATAGATAGATAGATAGATCGATGGAAAATTACTTTATTATGGAGTAAAGTCCCTTGAGAATAACAAAATTAAAAGATTACATCTGGACTAAATAAAAACAATAGAAAAAGAAATTAGTTAACCATGGTATATACAAAACAAAAAAAACTATATAAAAAACACTTACAACGATTTACAGTGATAAAACAGTATGGTATACACTTTTAAGAAAACAATAAATAAAAATAAAAATATATCAAATTCTTTCTAAAAATAAGCTTTGTGTTACTGTTAAGAAAAAAGCTGAACCTGACAATATAAAGTGTCTAAGTAATATATAAATACATCATTACCATTTCTTAACGTAACGATAGCCAAGAATAGTTGCGTTCGGTGGCATAAAGAGTAGAAAAATACTATCCCCAGCAAAGAACAGTATTAATATTTGACAATAAATGTATGCAAATATATATGTATATATATATATATATATATATATATATATATATATATATATATATATATCAATATTTTTTTTTGTAGTGGTTTGGTTTTGCAATTTTACAAGCCAGACATTTTTATTACCCACTTAACCTAAAGAATAACATCGGAAAAGGGGTCTAATCTGTCATATTATCAATTACAGGTTATATTTTGTAACGTTTAGTGTTGGAAGTTTGTTATCCTGTTAAATTATTACAATTAGCTAATGCGTACTGACCATACATGGCTGGCCCTGTCGTTGTGATTTGCATATCCAACGATCTGAGCTGGATCATGAGATATTCTGTCGCGGGAAGGATATTATGAAAGCCGTGGCGCCGTTTACCACATGTTCTCGGGGTTCTGTGCTCGTTAACACTCCGGCAAGGCAGTGGTCTTTTCTAGAAATGTCTGAAGCCGGAATACTTGTTTGATAAACTTTTAATTGATTTACTTTTGTATTTCATTTTGATTCAGATGTATTAATTGATGTAAATAGAAATTAGTACGATTATTTTTTACCAACAGGTAAACAAGTAGAAATACATAAAAATCAGAAGGTATACAATTCAAATACCTTTTTCCTATCTTTCTCTTTTCTTTCCTAACATTTAAAATTTAAAAATTAATACTGAAGAAATTGGTATTGTTAGCGCACACAGAATTAATTTCTTTAATTATGACTTCTAATGACTCTTTTTTGGTTAATAAATTTGTTTGCATTTAATTAATATTTAATTTTGAATACTCGTCACCACGTATAACGATGACACATGTGTCATATCAGTTAATAACTCAACAGCTCCATCCCAAACTCTCCAATATTCTAATTAATCCCATCATCACCTTTACCCTTCGCTGTAAACCTATGACCTCCTGTCCTACAGGATTTTAATAATACCCCACTTATCCCTGTTGAACAAATCCGATTCCTTGGACTCCACTTGGACAAACGTCTAACTTGGAATCCTCATACCAGAGTTAAGCGACAAGAAACGTTTCCGACTACTCCACTATTTACTAGACAAACGCTCTAAGCTTTCAGTTAATTTCAAAAGACTCATATACATGACTACAATAAGACCTATTTACTTACGGAGTTGAGATCTGAGACTCCACAAAACTATCGAATTCCTCACATATCCAATCCTTACAATCCAAAATCCTTCATAAAATCGTCAGTACTCCTTATTTTGTCACTAACAAAATCATCCATAACGACCTTAATGTTCCTTATATTTCCAATTCGGTCCAATCCAGATACCTACCCTTCCATAACAAACTTCAGAACCATCCGAACCCATTCGTTTCAAACCTTGTTTCCACTTCAATACACCATAAACCTCCGAAGTGTCTGAAAAGAAGGTGTCCTCATGATGTTCTTGTGTAAATTAATTATTTGATTGCACCTTTACTAGATGTATTTTTTTTTTATATACAGTTGTAAATATGATTGAATAAAAAAAAAAAAATAATACTTAAATTTACTTTTGCTTACAGATATATTTATTATTTTTTTTTTTTTGTCTGTCAAATATGTATTTGCGTCTGTCAACAATAAGTTGACAATCAGCAACTGTGATGGCGATAATGATAACATGACAGGAATGGGGAAGGAAAGTACTCAGCAGTACCTCTTCACTAACTTGTTCCAATTACTTAGGTTGTCTAAGGAAGGAGATCCCTCATCCAGCGCAGATATATTTATTAATTCAAGTTTTGGAGATCATCGAGGGCAAGTTCTCCTAGTAAATTAATATTTATAGAAATGATTGTATTAGATAAGAATTATTATACATTTTTTCATTGTAATGCTCTCTGTAACACAAGTTACCTCTTCAAATACTTGAGGTTGTATCACGCAACGATTGAATAAAATAATAATAGGTGAATTCCCCTGTTGTTCCAGTCCACCCAATTAGAGCTAGAGTGGCTCTAGCCCTCCTTCCTTTAAGTATTGGGTTTATGCCTTTAAATAACCTATAGCACTATCACCTATAGCACCTATCTCTCTACTTTTATCTATTATTTCCTTCTATTTGTCTTTAGACTACCCCTAGGGTACAAGATTCCATTTTATTCTCTCTTCTATTTGAACGTTCTTTTCTTGACTGTTGCACAAGCCTTTGGAACACTCTATCTGCTGATGCAAATGATTTAGTTTTTTTAAGTTTTTAAAATGTCTAATCCGTTTTCAACGGAAAAAAAACTGTATTCCACGGTTCGTTCCATTTTTATTAACTTATTAACATCCGTTTAAAACATTGTGAATACTTTCATCTTGTCATGACCTACTACTTTTTTATTTACGAAAAATTTCAGAAATGGGGCGTTTTCAATCTGGAGGTCGGTAAACCTTGTATATTTAATAAGGTACTGAAAACTCATGAAAATCCATTTACTTTCCACTTGAATCGTAAGATAATTTGAACATAAAATCGAGAAAAAAGGTGGTCTACAAAAATATTGGACTATTTCGCATGATCTCCACCGCCAACATGTCAAAATAACAAGATTATAATATATAGTGCATAGAATTATCATACATTTTGTTCGTGTAAGTTTGTATTTAATTATTAATTAAGGTTTATTACCTTTTTTAAAAAAATATTTTTTTTTTCTAATTTAGGTATGTATGTGATATAAGTGTTATGCTCCGTACCAGATATTTCTGTTAGAAATGTATTTGATATTTTTTTATTTTCTGAAAAAAGAAAAATGTAGATCGAGAAAAAAATTGATATACAAAAACATTGGGTCCTTTGAACATTTTTGAATAAAATAATTTTAATGATATATCTAGTTGGAAGATTTATAATATCTATATATTTTATAATATACAGTAAATAAGTTGATTCTAGAATAGGTGATTGCAATGTTGAAATATAGAACTGTGAATTAAGGTATAATTTTTCCTACTAGAAATATCATGAAAAAGTAATAATAGAAAAATCTTGAATTTGGAATTAGTCATTCTGTCAACTGAAATGCTCATATAGTACATAGAACTGTCAATATTTTTATTTATTGTCGTAAGTTTGTATTTAATTATAGATTAGTGTTTTTAAGTTTTATTAAATTAAGACCACTGTCTTGAGCACCATTGACGCGGTTGAGAGAGTAGCTCAGGGATTTCTTATAGTCCTAATTTTCCCTCTATAGTTGGAGGGACAAGCCTGGCTTGGGGTTCCCAACCTGATTGTATATATAACTGAGTTTTTATATTTTTAATTTACTTATCTTTAGGTTATTTTACTTTTATTGTACACAGTTGTTTGATTATTATCTATTTATTATTTTACTTTTGTTAATTTTATGTTTTCTGTATATATGGTGTGAACGTGTTCATATCCTACTATCATTATTGTCCAAGGGACAGATTATTATATTTCTAAATAAATAAACAAACAAAATTTTTTTTTTCTGAATGTAGAGTAGTATGTAAAAGAAGTGTTATGCGCTGTACCAGACGCTTCTTGTTGAATAGTATTTGTTATTTTTTCATACTTCTTTTGTGAAAAACAAAATATTTTCAACGATAACAAATTGAGGCGAAGTTTTAATCCTATTGTATTTTATATCTGGTGAAGACCCCTTTTTATCAAATTAATAAAATTCGTTTAAAGCTGCTTGTTCATGGCTTCATCCTTTCGTAAGGTACAACTTTATTATTTACTAAAATTTTAAATATAAAATAAAAATAAAATTTTCAAAAATGGTTCATTTTCTATCTGGAGATTAATAAATTTTGTCTATTTAATGAGGTACTAAAAACTCATGAAAACCCATTTGCTTTCCACTTGAATCGTTAGATAATTTGATCATAAAATCGAGCAAAAAAGGTGGCCTACAAAAATATTGGACCATTTGGCATGATCTCCACCGCCAACATGTCAAAATAAGAAGATTATAATATATATTGCTTAGAATTATCATAAATTTTGTTCTTGTAAGTTTGTATTTAATTATTAATTAATTGTTAATTATTAATAATTAAGGTTTATTAACTTTTTAAAAAAATATTTTTTTTCTAATTTAGAATATTGTATGATAGAAGTGTTATGCGCCATACCTAGTTCAATATATTGTCAAAATTTAACCCGCGAATGTCTTCTAGATTGCCCAGATTACAAAATATTTCTGTTAGAAATGTATTTAATATTATTTTTTTTCTGAAAAAAGAAAAATGTTTTCGATAATATTAATCGAAACGAAGTTTTAATTATATCTGACCACCCATTTTTCTAAATAAACTTTTATTTTATTATTACATTTTGTTACAGTTAAGAACACTAGTAACAGTTATGCAGTTCAGTCACAACATATTACTGTTAGTGTAAATGGCTGTATATAACAATTTTCCAAGTGTATTATATTTGGTCGCAAGATGGTATTTTGTAGTCTGATACCATGGTAAATAGCAGAGGGGAATAGAATTTGAAATTATACTTATTAATCATAAATAAATAATCAGTTTTGCTTAACTGTATAAAAAGTAAATTTTTTCATACGCCTTTTTGCACAGTAGCGGTATATACAATAAATGAAAATAAATTAAATGAAATAACAGAAAAATAATGATACTAAAAATAAATATATTATTCTAGCGTCTTATCAGATGTTTGATATCTGTTTGAAATTTATTTGATATTTTTCCTTATTTATTTAAAAAAAATAAAAAATAAATATTTTCAATAGTAATAAATGGGAACTGATTTTTAATCCTACTGTATTTCACATCTGACCTTAAAAGAATGAACGAGATATCCTTTTTGGTTTGTATTAATAGTTTCTACGGCTACGCTTTCCTTTTACGGAGAATTAAAAATAGATATGTAATAAAATGGAACTTTAATTATCATTTTTCTTTAGTTTGTTAAAAAAAAGGAAAGATTTATTGAAATTGAAAAAATAAATATTTGTTTCACATCAGATATAAATTTTTATGTGTTATTTAACTCATTAAAACAGATGGATATCTGAGAATATCGGCTAGAATTTTAATGAAGGCATTTTATCTTAGAGATAAAATATTTTGAGGCCTTAGAGGAACTAGGTTGGCCGAGGCGGAGAAGGAGTGACATTTAAAGGAGCAGTTTATATATTTACTGATTGTCATCGTGTCAAGGCTCACTGTGAGTTACTAGATCTCACTCATTCACCTTTCTCTCATTCTATATCGCTTTCGCAATTTTCAAAGGACAGAGTCCTCCACTGGCTTTTAGACTTAATTTTATTCTAACCTCATTATTTTGTACTATATATAATAATAATATTTGACTATATATATATATATAGCAAGGGAAAGTATTGCCATCATTTTAAAGCGGGTATGAGGGAAAAAGCACATTAAAGCTCAGGAAAAAAATATTAAAATTATTTTAATAAAATTATCCGCTCCTATAAGTTAATATGGATCTCACTCATGTTGAACCAAAACAATATCAAAAACTGAGGAAAAATCCTCAACTCCAAAGAAAAGACTTGAAAACCAGAAAAACAAAGGCAACTATATATTCTTATATCCTCCTGTTTGAGGAGCTGAAAGATTTGAGAAAGAAATTTCAAGACAGACACGGAATATCCGACTTATTGCTAAATAAATGATAGGCCCTCTACCCATCGGCATATACATACATTTCGAACAATAAAAGAACGATAAACCTATATTCAGCATATTGCCCATTCATTTCTATATGTCAAGTTCAGTAAAACATCGCATAGAAAATTCTGGTAATTGCTGAATGAAAGTGTGAATCAATCATTAAGATATATTCGCCTGATGACTTCATTTTTCCTAGGTTGGTACAGTTAGACCATTGTGAACCAATAGCGGATCCAGGATTTAGTTTTGGGGGAGCTTCAGCTAGAAAGATTTTTTTTAAAAATATATAACGATAATTACTTAGGAAGAAAAAAAAAAGGAACTAACTACCTATATGAAATCGAATTTATGTGATTCTTTAAATACTATTAAATGTAATTACACGAGCAATAATACTTTTAGAGGTAATGATTACATATTTTTTTCATAAGACATGGTTATATTATACCATTTTTTAGGAGCTTCAGCCCGAATGCCCTTCCTCTCCCCCGTATATTTGCGAGTGATATGAAAACAGTCTAGCCCAAAAACGAAAATTATATACAATGAAATTGCATATTTAAGGTTTTACGTACGCCGTAAACCAATGACTTTCTGTCCTATAGTATCCTTTAATAACACCCCACTTATCCCTGTAGAACAAATCCGATACCTAAGACTCCAGCTGGACAAAAGTCTCACTTGCAATCCTCATGCAAGACTGAAACGACAAGAAACTGCTCGACGTTTCCGCTTACTCCAACACTTACTGGACAAACGCTCTAAACTTCCAATTAATTACAAACGACTCTTGTTTCATCACATTATATTCCTCTGTACACATTTACTTGATGTATTCATACTAATACAGTTGTAAATATCATAATAAAAGTTTAAAAAAAAAAAAAAAAAGATTTTATATGCCTGACATGTTACAGCAATTTTTTCTTCAAAATCGGCTAACTGGAAGTGCCACTCTATTTTATCGATTTTACTCATTTTTACAATTTTCAAGAAAACGGCTGCGACTATTTGGATTAAACTCATTATATAAGTGTGAAAGTAGGTGAGTTTTAATATAATGCAGGTCTCATTCTTATTAATATTTTCTAACAGTGTTGAAATGCCTAATTTCAAAAATGTCTTCTTTTAAAATACCTTTAATTAACCATTTCACCACATCAGGAACTGATATAAAAATGATGATATATATATATATATATATATAATACACATATATATATATATATATTGAATGAAGAAAATTTATTGATATCTAAAGGACAAATAAGGGTTGGAAACTACACGGAAACAGCAGAGAGCTCCCGATCTTAGCCTCTCGGTTTACAGATACCCGATACCCCTCTGTACAGAGCTTTCATATTGTTAATTTAACTTTATATATTTATATATATATATATATATATATATATATATATATATATATATGTATGTATATATGTATATATAACTTATCCATACCTTTTTAAAAAGTTCTTCATGCGAAATATTGTTTTATTTATTTATTTTCCTTCCTCTTCCTTGTCTTTGGAAATTACGGTCCGAATTACTCATGTACATAAGTCTTTTGTAATTAATTGGAAACGTCGAGCGGTTTCTTGTCGTTTCAGTCTGGTACCATCGAATATACTTTATTTTTCTGAGAGATCTGGTTTGTTGTAATACGATTTTCGATTAGTGATGTAGAGATGGTTGACCGTTGATATGATATGAGAAGGAATTAGTCGAGGGTGCGGTCAAAAAAAATAAAAAAAATTAAAATATATAAATAATTTTAATTTTTGCCGACGTTTCGACCCACTTTGCAGGTCGTCTTCAGGGCGTTGGATGTGGCACTGCGGGAGGCAGTTGAAACACCATTTTCGATTAGGTTGGGACTGATTCATATTTTTTAGAACCGAAGTCCTCTGGCCATTATTACTATCTATTTTTCCACCTGTGACATTTCCCGCGGAGGTATTATTAATTGCAGAAGGTCTGGAGCTCGTGGGCGGTGGCCGCTTGCCAGCTACTCCTTTAGTTCCTAGAGCAGTCTTAGTTCTCGAAACAACAGATCTAATGGTCGGGAAGTTTTGGCGAAGCTTTCGCCGCATTCATAATGGTTTCTGTCTCGGCGTTCCAATAGTTTATTTAATTTGAATTTTGAATGAATTGAGGCTATTTTGCTATCTACTATTGTTTATGGAGATGAAATTTGGTCGCTTACGGTTTGACCTCTGATTTAAATAAAATGTGAAATGTGAGCTTTTCGACCATTTCATTTAACTGAAGGACTTAAAGGTAATACCCATTCTAAATTCTCGATAAACCTCATCAAGTAAACCTAGCCAAGTATCTAACTTTTGATTTCATTTAACGGAAAAACTGACTTCTGAAATTTTGATATGATGTAAAAATTGTCTCCCTTTAAGAGAATTCACTTTGACTGACGAAGTACTCAGATGCGTATTGAAAACTGACGGCTTCAAATCATCAAATCAGGCCTGACTAATGGTAGTTGGATTTGGAAAAAATGTTTTTTGTGACGATGAATATGAATTAGATGTTCCCAAATTTCGCCACTTTAATTTAAATTTTCATATAGAAAGCGATGGCTTTCAATCGACTTACTGAAGAAGTGTGCTCAGATGAGGTTTATCTAGAATTCAAAATGGTTAATAGCTGTAATTCATTCAGTTAAATGAAATGGTTGGTAGCACCTATCTATTTAAGATGCGGTGATTTAAACGTGTGTGTAAATTGGTTTGGTGGGTTGAAAAGCGAAACATTAATTCGGTAATCAATCGAGGGTACAGGTATTGGTAGTGCTACTATTGAGGGAACAAGTCAAGCAAATGGACCTTTTTACTTTTTTTATCAACCCTTGACTACGAAGGGCTACTTTGAGGTTGTCGCCGCGTACTTACCACAGTGGGAGACTAGAGATCTATTTTCTGGGGTCACCAATCGAACTCAGAACATATAGAACGTTTCTGAGACCCATACTCCAACGTGCTCGGCCATCAAGTCCTCTATTTGAAGACCATAGATGGCCAAAAATCAGCTGAATAGATCGTGAATCTTTAAATACGCTGCAGAGCTCCAAGCAGATAACTGGATAGTATTAGCTGAAGATAGGCAGAGTTGAAGAAGGCTGGTTAAGGTGAAAAATAAATCTTCAATAAAAATATCTGGTGTGTCCACTCACACGACTTTCCTACCTCTTTCAGAAAAGTGTTTATATCTTTACATGTATTCATGAAGAAACAAAAATAAAATTGAACTAGATTTATTTTCCTGAAAATTGATCAAAGAAAAGATTTGAGTACGATTTATTTTATAAACTAAAGCAATGTAAACCGGCTTAAGGCAGATCAGTGTAAACATTTCAATATTGCTGATCAAAAACTTTTTGGCATAGCTTAATATTGTCAAACAATAATTTCTGTTAATAGTACAAGAAATAGTGAAGCTTGTTAGATGCGGGCAAGAGATTTTCTTACTTTCACTGAGTCAACTTTTGTCTCTCATTCACCCCTTTGTAATACCAGGATATAAACCCGTAATCTTACATTGGAAATTGAATAGCTGTAACTTCGTAAATAGTTGCCCAAAATGAACCATTTTTATATAGTTTTGTAGGAAATTTCACTACCTTTCAAAAAACAGGGTAAACGGCAACCAGTTGTTCCCGAGAAAATCTTGTTTCAGACAGACAGATCAATTGCTAAAAATGTGTTTTTCGGACTCAGGAGGCTCTGAAACGTATAGATCCGTCGAAAACCGCATATCGGAAATTTGACGTGATTGCAATACTTTCCTTACCTAGTATAGTTAGGAAAGTAAAAATAAATGATTAACCATTATTAAATAACCATAAGGGATTAATCTGACTATTTACAACTACTAGAAGGGGAAGGAAACATAATTTTGAATTCATTTATTAAATTTTCTGAAATACACTTTTTTATTTCAATGTATAAAGTTGTAGAAATCTAAACAGAAACTGTTTGTATTCTGGGGATATATCATAGTGATGATATGGTGGAATGATAGCTTTCTATACTTCAAGCTGTGTTATTAACTTTCTGTCTTCAAGTAAAACTTTTTTTTTTTGCCGAACTCATTTCCTATTCATTATTCAATTTATTATTTAGGGTTGAGGCAAGTTGGTGTGTCCAATCTTCTCCGGAAATGCTCTGAATTATGGTGACTTGTTATATAATTTCATTACGATTTATATTCTCTACAAATGATCAAAACCTTACACACGGTATTGTATAAAACCAACAAAAAATTGAGAATACCTAAAATATGATTCACGAGATCATAAAAAAATCAATCAAGGCGTTCGCTCAAAAAATCTTCACATAATCTTTAACGTATATGTAACACACATTGAAGAGAAGAATGGTTCGAGTGGTCAGTCAAAAACAAAAAAGTAGAAATAAATAAATGTACTTAAGCCCGAAAGCTTTTTTTTTTTTTTTTTCGGAAATATAATGATAATTTCTTTAAAAAAAAAGGAAGATACTAACTACATATATACTGTTAAAGTGATTTTTGAAGTCCTATTAAATGTAATTACACGAACAATAATACATTAAGAGATATTTTATTATTTTTTTTTTTTCATAAAACATGGTTATTATTTACCATTTTAATAGTGAATGATGAAATCCAAAAGTAAAATGTTTATCTAAAGTTTCTAATACCTTCGTTGTTTATCAACGTGGCTGTATCATAGACATCAAGAATAGAAGCCCAGATATAAAATCTGGCATGGTATAAGTAATCATGTTGGATATTGGAGCTGTAATTGGGAGGTGAGGAGTGGGGAGTTGGGAATGGGGAAGTTAGGGAACTCATATTGGGGAGTAGAGGAGGCCCCATATTGGGCTGTGGTCAGGTCAAACTCCTATTACCTCTGCCTTCAATCCATATTCAACCAAACCACCTTTAGGATTCCGTCTCTTAAGGGGAGGCTACGGACGTGAGGTGGTGAAACTGTTTTTTGGTGATACTAGGTCGAAAAATATTTGACTCCTGTCCGATGGTTCTTACCCTGCCCGAGAAGCCAAGAAAAAAAGTTATTCAATTTAAATTTTTTTTTATGTTATTGTCTTCTATATTTGCTGATGGATGTATAGGTTGTAATGTACCAATCAATCTGTTTCTATGTAAAAAATAAGAAAAATATTGAAGATTGTATTAAGTAAATTCAGATGTATAATAAATTTAAAAAAACCAAAAGACCCTTTCAGTAAAGTAGGCTAAGTCAATTTTCGTTATGAAAAAGCATTGCTTACTTTCTTTAAATTGGATTTGGTTTTAATGAGAAATGAAGTGCTAAAAATAACGTGATGTATATTCCGCTTTACACCGATGTATTCTTCATAATTTGGATAAAATGACACACCTCGCAGATAAGGAGTTTAAGACCTTACAAAAACTTTCAGTCAATATTGTGGCCTGTGGCCCAAAACAAACTTTTATTAACGTTTTTATTTCATGGACATACAAATAGACTAACATGAAATATGGATACAACTCCTCCTGTTTATGAAGAGTTGTTTAAAAAAGGCGCTGGATGAGAGATCTTCTTTCTCTATCCAGTTCTACTATCCAGGGGTTCCCAGACGGTTGTTTCATGGTGCAATACTAATAATTATACATAATACATAATACATAATAATTTTTGAGGAGGGCACATTTTGATAAGGTTTTGTAATTTTTGGGGAGGAGGGAGGGGTTATATTATAGATTATTTCGACGGGGTTAGGAATTTTTGAAATGAAAAGTTTCGAACCGTGGAACAAGGAGAAAATAATACAGTCTGTAAGTGTAATTGTGTATGATCTAAGATTTTTTAAATTCTACTTTTTTTGTTAAGCCTTAAATCTAAGAAGCGAAAAGCAATAAAATATCTTGGGAGGGGGAGGGATATTCTTGCGTCTACGACATTGGGGGAGGATGGGCTACCTTTGCCATTATCAGTTCCTTGTTTGATTTACATATATATATATATATATATATATATATATATATATATATATATATATATATATATATATATATATATATATATATTTATATATTTATATTCATATTCCTATTGGAGAAAAGAATTAAAACTTTGTTACTATTAAACTACTTTGTAATTTAAATGACTGATGTAGTTTAATGTTTTGAAATTTAAGTGTTTTAATCTGTCACATTTGTTACCGCACAGTCGTTATCATTATTTTTTAAATCACTAATTGATCACTTCATTTTTCTATTTATTTTCTTTCTTATATTTCATAATATTAAAGTATGTTTTGAGTTGAACTTTTCATCCGATTTATTTTATTCAGATCTTTTAAAAATATCGGGCATTATTTTAAATTTTACAGTTGATTTTAAGCAAAAAATAGTGATAAAAGAATTCGAATCCTTGATTGATAATTTTTTTTTTTTTTACAATATGCCAGTGAGCCATGAAGGTGAAATCAACAAGCGAATAAACGAACTGGAGCAAACAATGGCTGGAGCCTCTTGTAATCTCTTTTATTTACTTTAGTTATCGCTAAACAGCGGAATTTACTTTGTCTCCATAAACCTACACATTACTCCGCATTTCTGCATTCAATTCTGAAACTAATCCTGAAGTTTCGTCGAATCTGGGTCAATATAACAACAACAAGATAACAACAACACTCTTCAGACTACAACAACAGAGTGACTTCATTAACGGATTCTCTTCAATTCTTTCCCATTTAGCAGTTATCCTGTTTTAAGAGCTGTTTTAATGTACTTGATTATTATTTTTATTTATTATTGGAGTGAAAACTTGTTTAGGCTCGTTTTGAACGTTTTGTGTTAAGTGAACTAGATTGAGCCGATGCGTAAAGCTCGGGTAAAGTCGGCTGGAGTCGACTAATTGAAGTGTTTTTGCAAATTGATTAAACTATCTCGGAAACTAAAAATCGGATCTACATACTGTAAGCCAGAAAAATGTTCATAATTTCATCTTTTTTGTAATGAGATATCCAGAATTTTATCTTCGACGCCGTGTTAGAGAGACGAAAAGAGAAAAATAGTGTCGAAAATCAAATGATAACGAAAGCGAACGAGAACGAGAAACTAAAAAGCAGACCTGCATGCTGTAAGCGAGGGAAATGTTCAGCATTTCATCCTCTTTATAATGAGTTATTATTTATAATTTGTATTACATATTATTAATCTCGCCTTGTTGATGTTTTTACTACTATTCTGTCGTCTAAAGCACACACCTTAGGTTTTTTTTTACACTATATTTAATTCGGTAGTATAGATGCATTTTCAGTATTTTGATCAAGACGGATGGATTTCGACGAATGAGATTTCAACAGAGAATGTCATGGAGAAGTGAGAGACGTATTCCATTTTCGAGTCTTATATTGCTTTAACAACTTTAATAAAAGTTATTGAAAAAAGTGGGATGTTTAAAAATCAACGAATCGTAACGGAATTAACTGTGCTTTAGAGATTTCGACGCGGCTGTAAAAACTATGAAGTCTTGGGTTTTAAAACCGAAAAATATCCCGTTTTCAAGATAAATCGTAATTCCTGCTGAATACCACTCAGAAACTGTTAGTCCGTGGTACAGACCCCTTTTTATCAAATTATTAACACCCGGTTGAAACTTCGTAAATAGCTTCATCTTATCGTAAGCTATTAATATTTTATTTACGAAAATTCTCTGAATTGGTGCGTTTTCAATTTGGAGGTTAGCAAACTTTTTCTATTTAATAAGGTACTAAGAACTCGTAGATTCACATTTGCTTTCGACTTAAATCGAAGATAATTTGATCACAATCTCGATAAAAAAAACTGGCCTACCAAAATGTTGAGCCGTTTGGCCTATATAACCTCATTATTTTGGAAATTGTAGGTCGCGCCAAACGGCTAAATATTGTTCTCGATATTGTGTTCAAATTATCTTACGATTCAAGTGAAAAAAAAAATGGATATTTAGGAGTGTAACGAGTTTTTAGTACCTAATTAAACAGACAAAGTTTGCCTAATCTGCAGATTGAAAACGTCCCAATTCCGAGAAATTTCATAAATAAAATATTTATACGTTACGGTGAGATAAAGCTATTTACGAAGTTTCAGGGGAAGGGGTGTTAATAATTTCATAAAAATAGGTCTGTACAACGGACTATATAGCTCCATGGGAAGCTTATCACGTGTTTACGGTTATTTTTTATTTTAATGGATTACTTGTTTATTGATAAATATTACAGTCTGTCTCAATAAAGGACATTTATAATAGAGTTCAGAGAGCACATTCACACCATATTTACAAAATCAAAAAATAAATGAGGCAATTTCAAAGTAATATACAGCGAAATAAGAACAAAATAAAATATCATAATAAAGGAAGAAAATATAAAGAATAAAATAAAAATAAATAAATAAAATAGAATTAAAATGTTCTTTAAAAAAAAGTAATAAAAATAAACATCTTAGACGCAGGCATACCTATCTACAGTCAGCCATGGGAACTCCGAACCAGATTTGTCCCCCCCACTTGTGGAGGGAAAAGTGAGGTTTCAGGAGTTCCTTACGCTTCTCCCTCAACCACTTCACTGGTATTAAAAGCCAGCTGAGGCTGAGTAAAGGCGGTTTAGGTTTTAAAAATTAAAATATTGCTTTCTATTTTAGTCTTTGACGAACATTAACTGAGTAATGCACCGCTCATTAACCTGAGGTGCATTGGCTAGCTACTATTGGCAGGAGTGGAAGAGCGGTAGACCTGGATGGAAGTCAGGTTCTAATGGGGGGGGGGGGGATTGATGACCGGTCAATCCACAGCTGATAGATGGAGGTCCCCGGGACATTATCCGATCTTGGTTAGTGTGCCTTCCCAGGATAGTCCCATCGGACATTAGCAGAAGAAGAAATCTTCATGCTCCGACATGATACCCTGTACTTCAGTTTACATGAACAATGTTCTCATTCAACAGACATCACCTTCGCTTATTGTATCAGGCTGAGAGTTATTAGTCCGTAGTACAGACTCCTTTTTATCATATTATTAACATCCGCCCAAAACTTCGTAAATATCCTCATCTTATCCTAACCTTTCTCATAAATGGTGCCTTTTCTCCTCATATTAATCGATTTAATGAAGTACTAAAAACTCATGAATATTTTCTTTCCACTTGAATTGTAAGATAATTTGATCTCAAAGTCGAACAAAAAGGTGTCCTACAAAAATATTAGGCCGTTTGGCCTATTATATAACTTTGTTATTTTGACATGGTGGGATTGGAGGTCACGCCAAGCTGCCCAATATTTTTGTAGGCCACTTTTTTTTTCTCAATTTTGTGATTAAATTATCTTAGGATTCAAGTGAGAAGAATATGGATGAATTTTTAGTACCTGATTAAATAAAATAAGCTTTCCGACCTACTGATTAAAAGCGCTCCAATTCTTAGTTCTTATATATATATAAAAAAAAAAAGTAGATTACGATGAAATGAAATTATTGACGAAGTTTCAGATGGATGTTAATAATTTAATAAAAATGAGTCTGTATCTTATTTAAATAAATATAATAATAATAAATATATCTTAATGTAAACTTCCAAAAAATGTGTAAATTCGAAGTTAGAAACATCATTAACCTTGCCGAAATACCTTTCCTCTAATAACTTTGACGAAGCTCAAATCTGCGTCGTAGTGCCCTCAACTAACTTAGTGATGGCGTGGAACACCAAAGAGCGGGATAGCCTCAATAATTATGTTTTTTTTTTGTTTTTTTTATTTTTTTATTTAGAAATATAATAATCTGTGACGTAGACAATAATTTTAGAAATATATGAACACATTCACACCCTACATACAGACATACAGAAAATATAAAATTCATAAAAGTAAAATAATAACTAATTAATAATCAATGTTTTTAGGAATATAATTAACTAGCTGATGTACCCGTCGTTGACGGGTATATTGTTAAAATTTAAGAATCTTGTTTTGAGATGGATTTTGTATATTGGAGGGGAGGGTCCAAATTCAATTTCATAAAATTGGGTTGGGAGGCGGGAGGGGAGTTGTTTTGAAATTTTGTATGGCAGGGCTTATGGAAATAAAGGTTTCACGATAATCATAAGAAAAACTTTGTTATTCGGCTACATGTTTAGGTACCACACAATTAAACCGACCACCACCGATACATTAAAATTTGTTAAGTGTTTAATTTTTATTTATGATGAAGCGAGGAGATTGTGGAGTTAATTAATTAATCAAAAAAGAGTTGTAGTCTCTCCACTTCTTTAAACTCTGCTGTTTATCGCTGGGGAAATAACCAAAATAACATCGGACATTGTGTCACCTACATCCGTGTAAAATTAGAACTTGATCTGAATACTGTGGCGGGTAGGGAGAAAGTTGGTTGAAAGGGAGAATTTTTCGGAGTTTGGTTAATCCTAAAAATATATTTGTTAGACTCGGGAAGTTGAATCGAATGATACCTTGAACGGGAAGATGACTGTGTTTTACCCGTTTATTCGACAACGTGTTACAGATGTTCGGTGTTCCGGATTTTTTCCATTGAGTTGTGATAATTTTTTCCATCAGTTGTTTAGTACAACTTTTAATGTGGCTCGCGATAGAGTAGTTAGGGATGAGAATGGAAGTAACTGCCAAACCGAGATCCCTAGACAAATTACTCAAGAATTCATTACTTTAGTTCTACTCAATATTTTTTTTTCTATTAAAGCCTATGTTTTAAGTCAAGCAAGCCTTAATATAATGTCAAAATTTCAAAAAGTCTAAAATAAACCATTGCTGAGCTTACCCCTGACAAAATTTCGTTGGATTGCGGACAGACAAACATTTTTTTTGTGGTGTCTTAAAGTGGATTTGGTGTCTAATATATAAAATTAAAAGGTGTCATGAAAAGGGTTGATTCTAATCAATGTACAGACAAAATCTTTATTTTATTTATATAGATTATTCTTATTATAAATCTGGAAAATCCCAATCTTTTCTTCTAAACTTATTCTGTGTAATGGGTTTTTATCTTACACTAGAATTTAGAATGGTTCTTTAAATATTCCCATTATGAACATTTTATTAGAATAATGATCTATAAGTAAAACAATATTAATAAGAGAGACCAACAGGCTCTTAAGAGTTTAAGATCCTTTAAGTTGTGTAATTTAAGCCCATCAAACATAGCTAAATTCAGTGATCTTATTAAAAGGGTGAGCGGCAATAAACCAAGGTTATAAAGTTGATATTAACTGTCGCTTCGTTAAACCAATTATCCTCACTAGTTTGATATAACTTATTATTAACTGATTGAAAGTATCTTTATATCTCGTTTTTTTTAGTGTTGAAAATAATAAACTATTGAATATTAAGGAAGGTCATTGGAGAGGTATGGGGCGCATTTTATATCAATTTTAGAACCCCTATCGCAGGATTATGGTCGTAAATGGGATGTCTGATATATGCAGACACAACACAATAAACCTGAACAAACGACTATCGTAACACATTTAACACAAACAATATATACATTCTAATTTGATTCCCCCATAAATTTTGTATCTCAATTTCATATTTCAATCGCATTATTAAATAATGCGCGCAATAAATAAAGAATCAGATATCCAAAATCTAAACACAACAACTTCACTCATTTGGTAAACTAATACTTACAAACATTAAAATTAAACAGTACAATATTAAACAGTAATAAACCTATCAATTTTCAACATTTTTACGCACGATTTCTTCACTAGTTTCCTTTAAAGTTAATTTAATGTTGTTTGTTACAGTAGTGTGTAATTATTATTTTCTAGAAAATTATTTTTAAACACTTCTTTTTTTTTTATCATTATAGAGCGTTAATATGAGAACAATAATTTTGTTCGAAATATAGCAAAAATATTCTTGTTTATTCATTGAGTAAACCTCTATATTTTCTGGAAAAAGGATATATATATATTATATACCAGTCGGAAATATATATTCCTTTGAATCACATTTGTTGAACTTAGGTAGGTAGGGTTAATGTGTTTTATTTATTTTATTATCATTCGACGTTAATCTGTTATTTTACTTATCTTGTATATTACTTTATCTTTTTATTTATATATATATATATATATATATATATATATATATATATATATTTCTTTCTTTTTTTTCTTACTAGGGTATTTTTATTTATTTTCCTCTCTCATGTACAAATTGTGTGAATGAAAACTACAGCCCTAGTACCAATGCCCTTCAGTGTGGCAGACTATTAATACTCAATAAATCAGAAAAAAATAAATAAAAAAAGTTTATGAGAAGGAGTTGATCGGGGGTTCCGGTAAAATAAATATTAAATTATACAAATAGTATTATTTTATTTTTTCTGCAGACGTTTCGACCCACTTTGCAGTTCTTCATCAGGGCGTAGGATGAGCACTGCGGGAGACAGTTGAAAAAAAAAAGTTTATTTGAAGAAGTGCCTTTTGGGGTTTCAAAATTTTTCCAAAATGTCCCCGAAGATACATAACCCCTTAAAATTGAGTTAGTGTATTTAAAATTTTCTTTTTAATTATATTTCCGAGAATGTGCGCACCTCTAACACTTTTCCGATTCCATTAAAGGGTTAACAATTTGTTTATGAACTGACTTGGTCAGCGAAAAATGACTTTTTAGGAGGCCTCGACTTTCTTTCTCTACACTTACCATTACCTGAAACATATGTGGACATACGGACATGAACTGTTAGGGGGGCCAGCAAAGTTTTCTAACATCAAACTCATTCAATCCTTTCAATCTAAAATCCTTCGAACAATAGTGGATGCTCCTTAATATCCCATTTGTCCTAGAGCTTATCCCCGAAAAATTCTCCAAATTTCACCAGAACCTTACCTATCATCCAAATCCCCTTGCACAACCCCTATCCAGCACCAGCCATCCCTAAAATCCCCATCCTCCCATCCTACACAAGGCTTGTCTCGAAGATCTTGAGTGAATGATTTTTTAAAAAATATTGTATAGAAGCATGTATTTATGGGCATGTATGTATTTTTGTTTATTTATTTCATTTTAGTTTATATACATTTAATTTTAGTATTATAATTTTTCTGTATTATTTATTTTTGTTTGTTGTGAATGGAGTGTGAATGTTCTCTCTGAACACTATTATAAATGTCCTTAATTGTTGTGACAGATTGAAATATCTCCCAATATATATGTTTAAAAGCAACACTTACATTGGAATAAAGTGTAACAAAAACAAAACCAAACTATAAAAAGAAATTCAGCAATTCAATTTATTTCAAAATTATATTTAGTTTTCTCAGGTAAGCATGAAAGAAATCGTTTTTCATTCGCAATTATTAAAAAAAAAAAAATACGAGAAAATATGATCTCTTTGGCTGTACCATGCTACTCACACTTTTTACTTTCCTTCGCTCTACTAGATAAGGAAAGTATTGCGATTGGGTCCAATTTTCTATGTACTATTTTCGACGGATTACTGTTGTACGTTTCAGAGCCTCCTGAGCACGATTTTTTTTTTTCATATTTATCAGAAGACGATTTGATCAATATTCGATCGTTTCCGCCCCAATTCACATTGACTGAAGCCTATAATTTCCTCAACGAGTTCTGTTATTTGGTTTACTATAATTGAGTGGTTGATTCCGTTACTAAAAATAGCTCAATGGATTTTATTAATAACAGCAAGATAAATCCTATTGATATTATCTGGGAGTAAACTTGTTTAACATTTTTTAAGGTCCTTTTTTACAACCGGGTTACATATGTATTTTCTTTCTCAAAACAAAGCTAGAATGTCCCGTTAGTTAATTCCCCTTTCGTAAATTACTATCTTTTAAAACAGCATACCATCAGTGTTTTCCTGAAGGTCACTTAGAATAAGGAAGTGGCTCCATAGACGTCAGCAAGTTATCGCTTGGCACAACTTCCTCCCGCGGGTCAAGTTATGACGTAGCTCTACTGGATATTGTTGTTCTTGTCTATTCTCAAATATTTCTTGGTATTATTATTCTGATGTATTCGCTTAGACATATTGAACAGTTTTAAGTATGATGAACTCTGAAAACATCCTGAAGAATCTTAGATGGGTGGCCACAAGATCTCTTGATCACGCTGTAGATAGGATTCCGAGAATGGCCGAGTATTGACATCCTGGTCACGGGTGTTACCTCTCTTTATTTAGATCTCTATTTACCACTTCCGCGAACTCCCAACTAGTTATTTACTGTTGAATCGAAGTTTTAATTACATCGCTGCTTTCGATTTTCGATCTCTATGCTCGATCAAAACCAAGCCAACATGCACTAGTGTATTCAGGATTTAATTTTGGGGGGGGGGCTTCAGCCCGAAATATTTTTTTGCATGTATATAGATCTCGACCTTCTAACCTTTACATGCCTTCTCACAGATCTGCTTCATTCCAAAATTCCTTTATTGTTCGCTCTGTCAATTTCTGGAATTCCCTCCCTATCAAAGTTCGACATTCCCCATCCATATCCACATTCAAAACCCTTCTATTCCAATTCCTATACCAAAACCAGTCAGATAGCTGCTAACCATTCGAACTGATTTTAATAGAGAATTTGATATATTTTTATTTTTTAATTCTTTATTATTTTCTTAAGAGTGTATACTGCAAATAGCTATCAGTGCAAACAGCTTTAAGTGTCTTGTCATAGTATTAATTGTTTTGTATATAGTTTCGTTTGTTTTGTATATAGAATGTTTACCTTATATTTTCTTTACATTATTTCTTTTTTTCGATTGATTTTATTTTGGCCAGATGTAATCTTTTTATTTTGTTCTATTTTGTTATTCTCAAGGGACTGTGTCCCAGAATAAAATTATTTTTCTATTCTATTCTATATATAACGATCATTAATTATCTATGTGAAATAGTGTTTAAGTGGTTCTTGAAGTCCTAATTAAATGTAATTAAAGAATACTTTAAGAGATAGTTTTTAATACTTTTTTCTGTAAAATATGGTTTTATTTTACCTTTTTTTTGGGGGGGGGGCGATAGGGCTTCCACCTGAAAGCCCTCTCCCTCACCCCCTTAGATCCACCTGTGCCCACATGGGTCCTTTTTAGTTGAAGTCAAAGCGTTCTAGAAGGTTCGGTCACCTTCGTCTACGTTCGGACCATTCTCGGAATTCCTGTCATAGTATGGTCACTCTTTTTTTTTCTTGCACTTTCCTTGCTTTTTGAGACAACACGGAGGTTTACCCATATCAATGGAGAGGACGTGTGGGTTATGCCATTGTTACAAGCTCCTACGGCACCTTTCAACTCGCAATTTTCAATTTATCATCTGGTTGCCGGGCAGCGCGAATTTTACCCACTCGTTTGCTAGTCCGCCCACTCCGCACCCAAATGATCACGTTTAAACAAACATTTATAGTCAGTTGTAGTTATGAATATGCGCAGAGGTTATTCTCTCCAAGAGCGATGATTTATTCCCCTTTATAAATCCTCTTCTCTCATTTTTTTAAAAATGGTACTATTAGAAGTAAAATTAAAAACAAAACAGTGTCAAGGTTTTACTATAGTTTCTTGGTTTGACAGTTCCTTATAATTAATATCTTCTTCTTCTTCTTAATCATTTCCTCTTCTACCGCTGAGCGGTGTGAGGAGCCTTCTTGTAGAGCCGAATCCACAACTCTCGATCCTGAGCCAACTGCCGCCTCCTCCTCCAGTCAATATCCCTTCTGTCAAAGGCCTCCTTGACACTTCTCCCTGGTCTTCCTGGGCCTTCCCTGAGGTCTTCTTCCCTCCACTTTACTTTCCAGCGCTATCCTGGCCATTCGATTCTCTGGCATTCGAGAGACATAATTAATATCCTAAAAAAAAAAAACAAAAAAAAAAAATAAACGGCCTTCACTAAAAATTCATAGTCTTGTTAATATGTGCCTCCACAAAAATTCTTAACCTCGTAAAAATGTACCCAAAACATTTTTATGGCGCACTTGTGACATGCTATCTCCTACTAGGTTGAAATGCTCATCAGGAGGCAATTGAAAAGGAGCTGGATGAGAGATTATTCCTGATTTAAGGAAGAAATTATAGGCTAAAGGTGTGCTGCTCGGTACTGTTGTTGATCATGTCTAAACTACTATTTTATAACATAGCAACAAATCTGCTTATTGACACTTTTATGACAGGTGCGGATGAAGATTTGAAGATAGAAAGAAAAAAATGTGAAATTTTCCAAAAATATTTATCGGAGTCTTTTAGAGGGTTGGGAATTCAAAACATTTTTCAGTAAAATATTGATTTCTTAATTTAAAAAGAAATTCAATTCTTCATACTTTTGTTTTTTTAGTTATAAGTAAAGTGCCCCTAACACTGTCTTATTTCTTTTTGTTTACTTCTGTTTCTCCGATGTTTTTGCATTACTCAGTAAATACAGTTTCTTATTGTATTTGATTAATTTTTTTTTATTCGTTATCACTTGAAGAACTTGTTTTCTGCCTCAATCTAACCTAACCTTACCATCCAATCCTTAGACGAACCCGCTCATTGGCTAATTGACAGAGCTCTAGGTCTGGGAGCTCGGCCAATGATCTTCGAGAACAGACCGCAGAGACCCCAAGCTCGCTCCTCTACTTGTTCTGCTAAAAGCATTCCTTTGTCCGCTTCCCCTAAACTGTTAAAATATCTGGGACCACGCCTTCCCTCTATATCTTCTCCTACCTGTTCCGGGATCGTTAGGGCTCCACGGTATAGTGCTCTGGGGGTGGTTGTTAAGGGGTTGCGGCAGACTAATCTAGTCGGGGTGGCTGTGCCTATCCCACGGATATGCAATGTTGGAATTCAAGCTAATGAATCTATCTTTACTTTAGATATCTTATGTCTATTTACTGAGAGGAAGAGAAATATCTTTTGGATTCATAAGCGGACCCTACATTCGGAATTGCATTCCGAGGCACTAATGACGTTCCGATTGATCTTGTAAGGTACCGATTGAAGTACTGATGGACGTGTCAGCCGAATTTCCGAAAATCTGGAAATCAAAGGTTTAGTCACGAGAATTGGAGGGGAGACTGAGGTAAAAGTAGTTGGGAGACTAACCATACTACTAGATAGGTTATTTTACCTAGGCCTCACAACCATTGTAATTTCCTGATTTTCATTAAAAATAAATAGTTTTTCATGTCCCTTATAAATTTTTATAAACCATCTTCAACTATTTTGGTTTATTATTTTCAATAATGAACCACTGTGATCGACCAACAAATTTAAAAACTTAATCCCCTCTCAAAATTTGAGATTTCACGTTTCAGGATGCGTAGAATTCGAAAAACGAATAAAAACATTTTTATCTCTACGCCGTACGCCGTCTCCGAAACTAGTGGGCCGATTTTTTTCAAATTTGGATATAAAATCAGAGGTCACCCGAGGATGATCCTCCTTCATCGACATTGCTATCCGCCTTTTACTTTCAAAATGGCGGCCGAAAAACCTGCGTTGCTATAGACTGTAGCGCTTAAACGAATGTACTGACTTCAATGAAACTTCGCTAAACTCATTTTCTCGACGCCCTTTAAATTTATCCATATAACATACTTCAACCAAAAGAAGCTGGAAAAAAAGTTACGAGGGGTTGTAAAATTAAATGCCATTTGGATATTGTACATAGTTTTTTAAAAGTTTACGGAATTTACTAAAAAAAATAAAATGTTAAAATCGGACAATTAGGAACAAAGATATGGTTTCTAATTTATTATTTTTTATTTTCTACGGCAAAGGTTATACCCTTTGCTTTGGTTTTTGAATGTTGAATGTGTTACTGAAGTAATTCTAGTTTTTTTAGCATATTACTAATTATTAAAAAAAAAAGTTTTGTCCAATAATTGGTATCACCTTTTATTTATTTTTCTTTTTTAATTAGGAAGGTAATGTTACTTTAGATGTATAATTGTTTGGAAATAATAAACCATTGTGAAATAATTTGCAGCGTTTTTTTTAATAGTCAAGTGGGCAATAAATTAAAAAATAAGAAGTGGAAACTTCACAATTTACTTACTGAAAATAAAATCTTTACCTGTTGTGTTTATTTGTCATTAATTTTTGCATTTTTTTTTTAACAAATTCATTATTTTCACAATATTTTCTTTAATTTTTGTAAGTAGTTGACTTATATTTTTCTAACTTTGGTCTAGACGATTTTCAGGCACTAGGAAGTCATTATTATATCTCCATTTTTCTCTTGATGTACAATGCTATAAAGGACAATGTCCAAATAAGCTGTTTAAATTATTATTGGGCAATGCACCAAATCCAGGCTGCTATCTCAATGTCAACTAAGTTAAAATGGTCAGTGATGATTGAACTTGTGGGTTCATCATGATCAATATTATGTATCCCAATCATCAATCATATGTAATATTATGTTATTTTTTTATTTAACTAATTTTAAATTTTATTTTCAGGTAAGGACTATTGCGATTACTGCTGAAATCGTAAGTTGTAGTATTTAAGTATTGTAAACTTTTTATAAATTTGTCCCTTATTTTTGGATGTAAAAACACAGTAATTGCCTAAAAATGAGAATTGCCTCAACAAAATACTCAATGATTTTTTTTTTCAAACGTTCCTCATGATTTTTTCCAATAAACAGAAGATATAAAAATAAAAAGAATTGTTGTAAATATATTTTTTCTATTATTTTAAAATTAGTTTCTAACACTGTTTATTTTGCATCAGGTCTTTCTTATAAGGATTGAGCCCTTGTCGTTTAGAGGCTGTTTGCTTAAGTTAATGGGTTTCGGGTACCGCTGTCTTTTTTCAGCGTTTTTTAAATATTTTTATTAAAAGATGATAGTTGAATGGTGGAGAAGCTTTTAATAACATATTAAAAAAAAAAATCTGGTGCGCGCAAAACATAATTTTCACCTACCGCTCTACTTTGAACAGAAATTATATTATAAAATATATATATATATATATATATATATATATATATATATATATATATATATATATATATATATATATATATATATAATGAGTAAGGATTGTATTACAGAGTAAAACTTACACCAACTAAATTTGAATAATTGAATACTTAATAGTATTAACGAAGGAGATGGTCCGGAGTGGCAGTCATAAATAGACTAAATAGTGGCAAAACTATTTTACTAATAGCCAACGTTTCGACCCGACTTTGCAGGTCTTCTTCAGGGCTAGAACGGACAAGATACAAAAAGATATAGAGAACTGTGGAAGTTACCGAATATTTAGACAAAAAATTGTAAACAATATAAATAAACTTATTAAAATTATAAACAGTAAGTACATTAAAATATAAACAGAGTAAGGTAAATAATTTGATTTTGAAAAAAACCTCTGTTCTTGCTATGGTCCCTAACCATGAAAAAAGACTCATTTTCCGAATCCATCCTCATTCACATGAAACAGAATCCTATTAATCATAATGTAGATAAAAACTGCATTTCTTTAACATATTGGCCCAATTTAAATCTTATCAATGAAAAATAACTTTTTTATCACATCTTATTATTGTTTATCTATTTTTATATTTACATTTTACTTCTATATACGTTTTACATGTTTTTTTTATTTATTTGTTTTTTTTTTACTCACATTGTACTTCTATCTATAATTTATTAATTATATTTTATAAGTATATGTATATATTTAAAATTTAGTAAAAATATGGTCATGGTGTCCTTTACCTCAGAGGCACTGATATGTTAAATATTATTTTTACTTTATTTAATAAAAACACGGAAGCCTTTGTATAAGTTGGTGTAAGAGGTACTTAAGGTGTGTCGTGTATGTGCGTACGTATGGTTGTTGAACATTTTAATCTAAAAAATATTTTTACTGAAGGTGCCGGTTATGATGGTTGCCAACGATTATAAATAATCATAAAATAAAAGTGAATGGGAAACTACAACTTATATACAATACAATTATAACTTACAAAATTTTTCGGTAATACTGCATAAGAATGAATCATATATGAGATAACTAAGTACTAAAAACAGGTAAATACACATTTGATTTCCACATGAATTGTAAGATAATTTGAGCACAAAATCGAGAAAAAATAAGTAATAAGAGACTCTGCAAAAATAAACTACAACAACTTTCACCAAAGACTAACTTACAACACAAATCCTCTGACAGAAAACCTTAAAAGCACTAGAAACCCGTACAGCCCACCTCGACGATCACGTGGTCAAGAGACCTGCTGAACTGAACTATTTCCTGGATTGTAATGGAACGCTGTGAAGCTGCCAAAAAATTTGCTCATTGCAAAGAAATTTGCAAATCGCAAATTTAATTTTTGTATATCCAATTTTATGTTATGTATTAATAAAATAAAAAAAAATATAGAATTTAATATATTTTATTTTTTCCAACAGCAATTTAAAAATAATAAATTTGATTTATAAATTAGCTGAAAATGGTCAAGGACTGCCATCTAACGATTGCTATAATACATTCAATAAACAATAGTCGTTGCATATGAACCGTATAATTTTAAAGCATTATGATAAAAGGATGCATTCTTATGTATAAATGCTAGCCTAAGAGAGGTCATACTTTATTTCTATTCTCTCCTGTGTAATATATCACTGTCGATATATTTTATGGTCAGCTGTGTAATATAAGGGAATAAATTTATTTAATGTAAGTCAGCTGATAAAGGAGCTCTATCCTATATTGGATAGGAAAGTTCTGCTTCCTAAGCATTTTTGTCTCAGTTGGTTTATTTAAGAAATTGTATGTCTTGTTGTACTAGGAGCAGATATCTCATTTCAATTAATTTATTTTCATAACGATGCTTAATTCTTTTCGGGCATTAAATGGTAGGATATAATGAAGTTATTCCTGTTTGACTCATTCCATCTAGTTTCTTTTTAATATTGAGTGTATGTATAATAAAATACAATATTATTAGATTAATTGTCGGAAGACAAAAGGGGCAGTGAATTGTAGATATATTCAGTGGAGTCATATAAATAACCGTATTATAGTCATACAGAAGTGACAGACAGATGCCGTTCAGGCATCCAGGGTTTGAAATCGATAATTATTTTTTCCACGAAATCATGCAATAATTATTTTATTTGATCACTTACTGAGTGATTCGGTGTTACATAAATAATAACGATTAAATTGTGATAAGCAAATTTTTTAACAGAAAATACAAATCACCTTTTACACACAAATTAAATAAAATATTAATATGTATGTATACGTTATTAATGTACACATTTTTAATATTATATTTCTGAAATCACTTTAATTGTGCACGTGGTACTTAGAACATATATATATTTTGTAAGCCAAAATTGTAATGAATTTCGAATTTATATATAAAGATGTCCTGTAGCTAATAGTTGACAACAATATTCACCATCTACTATTCCAGATTCAAAATGTATCAAAGAGATTACAAAAAAGGAGGTATATTTCTGATTTCTCCTCTTATCAGGAATAAGTATTTTCAGATGAAAGAGAAGTGAAAGTAACAATTATAAACGCTATATTGATTTAAATTTCATTGTGGATATTTTTATTTGTTTATGTACCCCCCTTATGTATACAAATTTTAATATTTATATCGCTGTAATCTATACAATTAAATATTAAATAATACCAACGAAAACATTTACGCATATGTATATGTACATAATATTGTCGGTGTCCGTATTGCATTAAGCTTGTTCTAATCTTCGGGCCTGCTTGGATGAGCTCGGTCGCGCTGTTATCTATTTGGTTCTTTTATTACAACTATTCTCTGTTACGATCTCTTATTTCTTCTTTAGTTAATTATAAAAATCTTTCATTTTTTATATTTAACATTTTTTTTATATTAGAGATCAATGTGAAATGGTTAATTGTTTCAAATAATTGGTCACGCACAGACTATTTTGCGGGACTTGGTTATTTGGACTAAGACTTCAAAACGTGCATTTTCGTTGAAAACTCAGATTTCGAAAAATTTCACGATCGCAATAATGTACCTTACTATATATTTCATATATAGGTAAGTGAAAGTAAAAAAAGTTTTAAAATTACTGGCTCACTTATAAGAATACTACTTTGTGAAATCGATCCGTGTCTAAATAAACTTTCTTGGTGCAAATGATGTGTTAAATTATCTAATCATCTCCTGGCCATAAACGTTATATATATATATATATATATATATATATATATATATATATAAATATCAACTAAAGCAAAACTAAGAAGAATTAAAGAACTACTTAATGGTAAACTAAATTAATAAAAATAAATTAACTAGGTACCATATTGAAAATTTATCACAACATTCAAAAAAAAAAAAAAAAAGAATAAATAAATAAATTATTATGAAAACGTTAGATAGAATCAATTTTAAGTTTATGCCTGGCTTACACCATGGTAGTGGCTGTGACAGTTGCCATCTTAGCTTCAACTGTCGCGGTGAACTGTCATTGTGGAAACACGGCTTTAAGGAGTTAGTTGCGTTCAATATCATATCCGAAAATACAGAAGAATACTAATAATAGTATTGAATTGAATTAACTGACCATTGTCAGGTCTCACTAAATTAATTTACGTCTCGATTCTGAAGCTGAGTGAGAGTTAAACTGAATCTTGATTACCTTCAAACAGCTTATTGGTTTCTTCTCTCACAAAGGGCGCTCGTTTTAATCAGAAGGCGTTAAAGAAGAAAGTATTGCCCCTTATTAAACTTAGTGATGGATGAAAAAGGAGAAGATGGTATTGAAGATTAACACTAAAAATAGTAACACCTATTTAATAAGAGTTATTTCCAACCAATAGCTGTATTTCTTATTGAAATATGAACATTATAAGTTTTTCATCTTTTCCCGTCAATTATTGGTCGAAAATTGCTAGAAATAAAATCAATTAATGAACAGTCTGGCCGTATTGGAGTCAAGCGAGACAAAAGTACTGAAGCTATAGAATTGATGATGAAATATTTCTCTCTCGTTCAGACTGATATATTATTGTTAAAAAAAGTCATTGCATGATTTATAAACCATCTTCTGTCTAAAACCAGTATTTTCCTCCTCTTGAAATTAATGATTTACAAAAGTATTTTAAATACTCTTGCCGGGCTCCTTTATGGAGCACCAATCCTATTTAACATATCACCGGTAAAAGCGAAGAAGCTGCTGCAACAGGTTCAGAACGGTGTGTTGAGATATTGGATTGGCAAATAAGTCCTTTCGGTTTATCAGGGTGAAATACAACTCAATGTATTATAGAAGTCAAATTTATTTTAATTTACACTAAATTGATCGTTATTTAATATGACTTTTTCCCATCTTTCCACTAACTGCATAATGCCATGTTCATAGAAAACTGATCCAAGTGAATTTTGATGTCCTCTCCCTTTTGGAATTTCTTTCCATTCATGAAGTTCTGTAGAAACCAGAATAAATAGTACTCACTTGGAGCTAAGCCTGGTGAATAGGGAGGATGTCGCAAAAGGTCCCATCCAAATCTCAATAATTATTGCGAGTGACCAATGAGGTGTGGCCCCTTGCGTTGTCTTGGTGAAACACAACAACCTTTCGATCATTCATAACTCTTGGAAAGCTGAATTATTGCTCTTCATAGTCGTATGAATGATTTTTTGATTTAATGCCTATATAAGGAATAAATAAACAAAACTCTTTATAGGTTTTTATTTTTATCTCCATTTGTAGTTTTTTAAGAAGGTCCTTGATGTCATGTGTAGTTTATGTGACCCTAAATTTCTTGTAGATAGCTAAAGTTGTGTTGAAGTTAAAACATTTTTTTTTTCGGAAAAAAATCATGTGGGGAAGCCAAACATTAGGCCTGGAAACATAGCCGAGCTTGTGCAAATGGTTTTCTATTATTATTGGTGACATATTTGGGACCATAGCAATTTTTCGCACTGATTGAGTGGGATTTTGATCAATAATGGCCTTAACATTGCTCGTTTCAATTTCATGTGAGTAGCTAGACTTATTTTATTTTATTTACACCCTACCCTGCCGATAAGGCAATACGGGTGTTATGCAGTAGTGAGTAGCAACGCATGCGTTACAATTCACTGCTGCATTCAGACCAATTACATTTTTTACAGCTGTGCACACAGCCTGCTCTTTTTTTTCTTTTTATCCAGCATCCTGTTCCACCCTCTCTGGCGGTCTTCCGTATACATGTTCAATTCTTCTTCCCAATGAAAAGTGGTTTGATCCAACCAGTTCCTTCCACCCGTATACGAATGCCTTGTAATACGGGTATTTTTCCTTTGTCATAAGTTGAGGGAGATCGCTCTCCGTCAGAGCGTAGAGCCCCGTCTCCCTCAACAACTTAGCCCTCAGTGCCTCAAAGGCGGTACAGACTAGGATGATATGCTCGGCGGTCTCCGGCACTCTGCAACTTGGGCATAGGGGATCGATGTTCTTGCCATATTCAACGAGCTTTGCTCGGAAACCCCCATGCCCTGTGAGGAACTGTGAGACCCAGTAGTCCGGGAGAACCCATGTCTGTTCCATTCTCGAACCAACAGTGGGGAAGTATTTTCTTAGCGTAGCCCCTTTTGGCGTCGTCACCCACCGCTGGTTCCATTCCTTTAATGTGTTCTCCCGAAGAATCCTCTTCCATCCATTAGGGTCTTCACTGATCCTCACACGAAGATTCGCCGGTAGATCCACCAGGCCTTCTCTCTTCATCTTATGCCGGAAGTATTCTTCTCGTAGGAGAAGATCAATAGGAGTAGTTCCGGCTAAGACTTGTACCGCCTCATGAGACACTGAACGGTACGCTCTAGTGACCCGCAGCAGAGCCATCCGCTGGATTGTTGCCAACCTTTTCTTCTGTTGGTGCGAGAGATGATGACTCCACGCAGGGGACGCATATCTCAGAATGCCCAGAATAACTCCTTTATAAATAGTCAACGTGGCTGGGTACCTGAGACCCCAAAAGGCGCCCCCGATGCGACTAAGTCCATTGAGAGCCAGGGCCACCCTACTTTTCATGTAGTCCAAGTGAGGCGTAACGTTGAAATTTCTCCCAATTCTTATGCCAAGGTATGTAACAGCCTCACTTGGACGTATCCTTTCTCCTTCTATTCTGAGAGTAATAGGGTGGGCCCTGTCAGTCTTACCTCTTAAAAGAATGGACTGGGTCTTAGCAGCCGCCATCTTCATCTTTTTTCTCTCACACCATCCTCCTACGAGGTTGGCACATCGTTCAGCTTCTTCTTTTAACCTGGCTCTGCTGTTTGAGGCCACTACAACGGCCAGATCATCAACATAGGCCGTGGCGGGGAACCGCTCCTGTTCTAGTACCCCCAGCAACTCATCGAAGACTAATTTCCACAGGGCTGGTCCAAGAACCGAGCCCTGCGGACAACCTCTTTCCATCGACTCTTGTACTTCAAAGAAGCTACCTTTTATCTTCAATGTTCGGTCCTGGAGGTAGCTCCTTAAAAGATCATATAAGTTGCTGGGAGCCTCATACTTCTGCAACTGCTGGAGTACGCTCGGCCACCAGACGCTATCAAAGGCGGAAGATATGTCGAACAGGATAAGCATGACATACTTCTCCGCCTTCTCTTCAACGTCACGGCGCACTCTCAGCAGGGCATCTGCGGTTCCCCTGCCTTTAGTGGATCCGTACTGCCGTGGATGGCTAGCCCTAGAGAAGACTGGTCGTAGACTCATCATCAACAGGGTCTCCAATAATTTACTCATGATAGGGAGGAGGCATATAGGCCTATAAGATTTGGCTAATTGCTTGTCCTTGCCTCCTCCCTTGTAGAGGAGTCTAACATCAGCAATTTTCCAACTCTTAGGAAAGTATCCCCTGTCTAGACAATCATTGAATAATGTCAACAGTCTCTGTTCAATATAGGGGATACTGTTCCTGAGGATTGCTGCGTCAATGGAGTCTAACCCAGGTGCACGTCCAGTCTTTTGCCTATCCACAGCAGCACGTAGATCCCATATGTCCCACGGTGGGCACAAGTCCGTACCAGGTGGGCATACCGTAGTGCGTCTTATAAATATTTCCTCTTCATTATCCTGGGACGAATCATCTCTGGGGTAGGTCTCAGCTAGGAACATCTTTGCAGTCTCTTCCAGAGTGGTTGCCTGGGAACATCCGCGCCTCAAAGCTGCAATCACTTGCTGTGGAGCAAACTTACCAAGGGCCACTCTGTAAGGTACACCCCAGGGATTCTTAGATGACTCTTGAACAATGAATTCGTCCCAAGACTTCCGCTTTCTTAACCGCACCTCGTTTCGGTATGCCCTGGCTTTAGACTTGTACTCATCACGAAGTGTAATGCGCCTCTCTTCGCAAGTACACTTCTGGTATGAACGCCGTGCCTTGTAGAGTTCTCTCTTCATAGTGGTTAAGGCAGGCGTCCACCATGGGACAGGTCGAGCTCTCGCCTTCCGGTGCTGAAGGGATTCTTCAGCGGTATCGCGGATGACATCAGTGATCCTGGATACTCGGTAATCCAGATCATCTGTTTGCTCCGTTTCCGCCTCATCCCAGTCTTCGTCGACCAGTTTTCCCTCCAGCAATGACCGGAAGGCACTCCAATTTCCTTTTCGAGTAAGGTAACCTTTTTCTATTCCGAGGGAAACTTCTGTATTTTCCGTCAGCCTAAAGGCTATCGCTTGGTGGTCGGAACTCGTCTCAGATCGGAGGACCCAATCGATAATGCGGTTTGCCAGCACCGGTGATACCAAGGTAACATCAATCCAGCTCTGCCCCCTAGCGCTAGAGAACGTCGGGGTAGCAGAGGGATCGTTCATAACCACTAGATGGTTTCGGGCAATAAATTCACCGAGCTTAGCGCCCCTTCTATTAGTTCGATTAGATCCCCAGACCGTGTTCCAGGAGTTGGTATCTGAGCATATGATCACGTTCCTGGTGCAAGCCGTGATCATCTCCATGGCGGATATGTCTTCGTCAATATCGCCCCCGTCCGGTAAATATGATGAGACCATCGTAAAGGCAACATGGTTCCATCTGATATGACAAGCAACACAATCCGCCATGGTAAACTGCCTCAGATCCATCACATCGAGGTTGGGGTTGTTAACCACAATAGCAGCCCTGGGCCTCCTCTCTCCACTGCTCAAGGCTATAACCCTCGATGTGAGACCAAACCCCGTGACCTTGTTTCCCCAGCAACTCGGTTCCTGGACTGCCATGATGTCGTAGCTTTGTGAGAGGGAGCGTAGCTCTTCCGCAACTAGACGCCGGCGGCCCATATTGAGCTGAAGGATGGAGATCTTATTCATAAGAAGTCCTCATCGCCATTTTTTGTGACCAATTTAAATGCACAGGACAATCACGACTGCCCGCCTTATGCTTAGTGTGTCTCGGATGGGCCTTTGCCCTCACACAGTTGATGCATGTCGGCCCTGCCTGAGCTAGTTTTTTGGGGCACTCCTTGAGAAAATGACCAGTACCTGCACACCAGATGCAGACCAGTGCATCTGTTGGACATGTGGCCTTAGAGTGCCCGTAGTCCTGACACTTGGTACAACGGGGGGCGTCGAGGTTATCTTCAAAGGTCATTGACCACCATCCTCCATTCAAGCTTGCCATGTCTAATAGATGGAATCGTAGGGTTGGGTGCACTTCCAGCACCCAGTTTTTAGTTATTCCATTCCTTGCTGTAGATGAGAAAACAGGCCGAAGTCCATCGTTCACAAGCGAAGCTGGGATCGATTTATCAATTAGCTTTGCCCGTAAAAGCGTAATTAATGCCTCCGCAGTCCACGAATTGGGCACACCTTTAATTTCAAGCCTAGGTCGTTTCTTAAGTGCAAGCTTGGCCTCTAGTCCTACTTCTCGTAGACCCTGCCACCCAATAACTTTCGCCGCTTGGGAGCTATCTTCCATCCGAACTAAGACCGAGCCTCCCTTAGTAGCACGTACTATGGAGGCATTAACTCCTATTTCAGTAGGAGATGGCAGCCCACTGATGATTTCCACGGGACTTTTACCGGGCCCACTAATTGTGACGTAGGTGGGTTTAGAGTTAGATATCTCTGCCGGCTTCAATGGCAGAGATTTTACAATATCTGCCATTGTCCGTGGCTTACTTTGTAATTGGGCTGAATCTTCAGGAGAGACATGACTGGTCGGCTCAATCAGGTTATTTAAATTACTAGCTGCCTTGTTAGCTGCTTTGGTCCTCCTGCGGCTTCTTTTACTGACTACGACTTTGTAGGGTTCAGTAGCCGCTGAGGGTCCAGCCGGGCTTGCTTCTCTGATATCTGCTTGCGCTTCACTTGAGTGACCGGCTTTGGCTAAGATTTGTGGTTGTGGTTCCACTCGAGCTGCCGTTAGTCCCTCAATAATTTTGGGCACCGTTTTTTCTATTACAAGTCGAGCAATCATCTCATGAATACTAGGAGTCTTAAGTGACTCATGAACCGCTTTTTGGATGAGCTCAGAAATGTCTTCATTTGTGTGTGCCTTTTTACTTTTGTCGTCTAGGGTTTCAATGATATCTATCAAGGTTAGAATTTTTCTATTTATATAATTTTGTACCTTGATATTCAACCCATTATCTGCCCGTTGAACATAAACCCTAAGATTCTCCTGGATTTGTAAGGCCGATTGTAGTAAACTTTTAGCTGCAGCCTCCTCCGAGTTTGCCTCCAAATCAAGAGAACCCTTTCTTGCCCGTTTGGCATTTCGCTTGGAAACCTTTTGGGAACTCTCCTCTTCCATATCAATAACAATTGGGTCAACCATACTGTAAGAAACTAGTAAACACTACAAATGATTTCAGTTTATAGTACACTACAGTTTAGAGGTTAACTAACTACGTTTATTAAATGAAAGTTACCTTT
Source organism: Nezara viridula (assembly GCA_928085145.1). Taxonomy (NCBI): domain Eukaryota; kingdom Metazoa; phylum Arthropoda; class Insecta; order Hemiptera; family Pentatomidae; genus Nezara; species Nezara viridula. The sequence goes on from OV725079.1 coordinate 15,503,399, forward strand.
CTATTTATGTCCAATGAAACTTGTATACAAGTTCTCTGTTATAAGTTTTAGCTCTCGTAGGAACGATTAAAGTCCAGAAAGTCTTCAACTACGAGAAGATTACGAACTCGTAGTTCCACTTAACCTTACTTAAAACTAAAAACTTATTTACAAAAGAAAACTCAAAAAAAAAGAACAAGAAAACATAATGAACAGTAAATTGGAAAACACTAGAACACGAACAATAACAAAATAAGTATATATACACCAGTCACAAGTCTAAACACAATACTTTGGAGAACCAATACGTTATCACCAATCACTATCACAATAACCTCTCCGTGAGTAGCTAGACTGTTGAGCATTTCCTGACAGAAATATTTCCTGAATAAAATTTGGCAAACTGATTTTGACAGGGGCGTTCGGTTAAGGCATCATCCCCATAAACACTACAAATTTTTCTATGAGCTTCTGCAGCACGTTTACCTTTTTTAAAATAATACAACAAAATATAGCGTAATGAATGTTATTTTCTTCCATATTCACAGTGCAATAGCAAACACAATACTAAGCTAGTTTCAATAAGAGTTAACAGATATAGTTGTTGACATATTGCAAACAGGATAAACAATCCAACTTAGGGATTAATTCATCAAATAGGAAATGTATCATAGTGACATAAAAATAAACAGAAAAACCGAAAGGACTTATTTGCCAACCCAATAAATAGTAAGACACGCCACTTTACAAAAAACACATACGGACCTCCTCCATACCACCCTTGAATTACCGAAGGTGGGCGACTTCATTACACGCTTGCATGTCAAATTTTTTGATAGCCTTAAATACTCGACAGACCCGCTTTTCAAAATACTTACTCCACTTACTCATAAACCTATGAGATAGCAGATTTAAATTAATACCTCTTACTTGACTGAGAAAAATAATTGATATTTACAGGACACTAGTGAGCACCGTCAACTAGATCAAGAGACACCATACCTACAAATATCCAACGTACTCCCAGTTTCTGATCTCTCTTTTAAAATACATCCTGTTCTCAACACCACATGAGGTTAAAAAAAATTCAGTGTTTTTTTTTTTATAATTCATGACAATTTTAAAATCCAAACTTAACATTATTACATTGAAATTTCACTTAAACCGAAATTACCCATCTAATTTTTGTTGTCTGGTTTGTTATACACTCACTTAGCGGTAAAACACAACTATTATTGCAGACGAGCAAGAACGAGCGGGTTCTCATATTAGCTATTTTCACATGTAGGTAGACACAAGGAACCAAAATTTAAGTCTCGCACCGCCGTTGAGACGTAAAATGTTAAGAACTAAAACATGGACTTATATTCTTAGCGCTTAAACAATTTACAATCTCCTTCCTAATGGTACAAACACATTCCTCGTGAAAATTTCGATTTTAGACGACACTGAGCGATGTTTAGAAGTCAACGGTTAAACGTTTTAGAATGCTAGTGTACCGGGTACCACAGGGATCTATTGTGTAGATAGTGAGAGGGTGTTTCGCTCCTGGAGTTCTCTCGAACAATAGGACAGCTGAGGTTTGCTTTCGTGCTCTGGCCACTGTACCAGGTATAAGCGGACCCTTCATGGTCATTCGGACTGGCATTCCGAGGCACTACTGACATTCTGATTGATCGTGTAAGGTATGATTGAAGTAGTGATGAATATAATTCACTGATTTCCGAAAAATAAAAGTCCAATTCTCCTAAGTAAAAGTGGAAAAAGGGGAGGCCGAAGTAAAAGTGGTGGAAAGATTAACCTTAATACTAGATAGGTTAGTTCTTGTAAGTCTCATAACCATTGTTAATTTCTACTTTTCATTCAAAGTAAATAGTTTTTCATATCCCTTGTTTATATTTTTATAAACCATCTTCGACTATTTTTTTTTTTTAAATAGTCTAATATGTTTCTAACTTTTTTCAAAACGATTTTTAGGCACCAGGAAGTAATTATTATATCTCCAATTTTTCTTGATGTCCAATACTATGAAGGATAATTGGAAAATAAGCTTTTTAAATGTAGCAGATTTATCCAAATGGACAGTGTACCAGATCCACACTGCCTGTTATCTCAACGTCTACTGAGCTAAAATGCGTCAGTTGGATACGTGTAAGGTTCATCATGATTGAAACAATCCTTGCCACTTATTTGACTGTCATTCATGACTTATCGTGTATGGTCCGCTATACAGTCGAAGTCGAAGAAACGAGCTAAAGCATAGCCGTAAAAACTCCATGAAACCTGAGGAAATGTCTTTTAGCATTCCCAAAACCTGAATAAAAAAAAAAATTATAAAAATTAAATAATTTAGTTCTTAAATAATTTTAGGATGAAAAAGCATTAACATTGTCAGAAATTTCATTCAAGATATTTTTATTGGATTAGCCTGTAAAAAAAAAAAAAAATAAATAATCTTGACTGAAATTTCTATAATTTCGTTTCATCTTTGTAATCGATCAGTCGAATACTTAGCCATTTCTTCAATAATTTGAGATAACAAACTTAAAAATCGATCCAGCCGTTCGCTAAAAACATCATCACTTAAATTTTAGCGAATTTATCAAACACAGAACCCTTGTTTCGCTTCTCTTAGTCGTGTAAAAATAATTAAACTCAGTATTATTCTAAATTAAAAAAGTTATTTTGAGTAATAAGAAACTTATACATAATCATATGAATTAGTGTCAGTTGAGGTTATTCGTTTGTAACCGTGAATCTTACGGCCTCGGAGGTTAATTTATGTGCATTATTTTTATTAAATAATTTAGTAACTAAGGAACAAATTTTAATAGATCAAAGGTTTTGAAATGTTTGCCCCCCTGTACAAATACAAAAGTGGCCATGATTTACTTTACCTCCGAAGTACAGACTCGTACAGATATGTTTCGTTTTGTTGCACATTGGGCTGTTTGTGTTACCAAACGGTACAAAATTCAATGAAAATGTATTTATTTTTTCAATTTAAAAATCTATTTTTATTTAGTTGAAAAAATATAATTTTAATTTAATTTATATTTTTCTACTAAATATGAATTGACAACATGTATTATTTTTGGTGCTCAGTAACCAAAATAAATTTAAGAAAATGTAAAAAAAAAAAAAAATAAATAAAAGACTGCTAAAAGAACTATTCATTGAATATGTTCATTAATAACCATTGAAAAGGTTAACTTAATCGTCAACTAAGAAATGATGTTGGTAAAACTACTAATCTGCATAATAATTATAATGACAAATCTCTTGTACGTCCAAGCCGTTTTCATCCTCTATCCTGCTGCTAATTGCAATATGTTGCCTAGAATCTTAAGTTAATCAGGTTCTCGAAGATTGAATATATTCTGTGGATATTCATATATAATGGAGCAGATCAGTGACTTCCATACAGAACTGCTACACTGAAGGCCCCGGGTTTGAATCCGGTTGATGTAAAATATTTTTTCATCAGCAGTGGTTCGATCCTGTTGTACAGTCGCACAGCTATTTACTATCCGATTGTAATAAAGAAAAATTAAATTTATCACCTTTTGTTCATAAGAAGTGTTTATATATATTATTAAATTAAAAATTTCTTGTCTTTTTGGTGTGTCTCAATCTTGGTGTCACTCCAGGTTGAGACTGTGGAAGTCTTCGCCTTACTCCAATATTGAAATGGGCTGCGTCTATTTGTTGCTTAAACCCATACACAAATGCCTCGTAGTATAGGTAGTTAGTTATCTACAGCGAGAAATGGCACATCTCCTTTGTTGATATTGTAGATATTTGTGCTCAGATATATATGTATGTATTACTCTCTTGTTATGATTTTCTTTTGAGAGAGCTTGTTTCTCAAAGCTTGTGAAACGATATAAATAAAACAACATAACAAGGCTTACAACAATGCCCCTGAACCCTGCGAACCAACCTGAATCGAAAAGTTTTTTCTTTGTAATTAGTCTGAAATTCGACAGAACGAAATTGTGTGAGAGAGGAGTTTGACCAATTTAAGCGCCCAGTATCTGGCACTTGTTAATTAAAAGTGTTCCTGAGCAAACTGGCATCTGAGGAATGTCGTCCAGCGTTTTCATGTAAAAAAACATATATTTCTATTTATCTTTTTTAATTAAGAATTTTAATTTTTAAATATACGTTTTGCCGATTTTTGGCTTAGTGTTGGGAAATAATCGCAGCTGATTTACTGAGTTTTTTCTTAATTTTTTTTTTTAAAAAAGGACTTTTAATCATATAAAATTTCATCATGTTTTACGATATTCGCTTTTCCAAGGTTGTGGGATATCAAGAAACAGTATCTATTTTTTTATAGTCATATTTTTTACGGTTGTACTATTATTTAATTGATTTAAAGCCAATGCTTTTTTATATAATGATAGGTGATGACATTAATGTAAACAAAAATAATTTAAATTTAATACATTAAATACTAAATTATAATATAATAAGCATGTAGAATTAGGATGATTGATGTATAGAAAGTCGAAAATTAATATGTAAAAATTGAAATATTTTAATGATATATGACTAACCTTTTTTCAGATAATTGAAAATAGCCCAAGAAACCGAAGCGACGACAAAGAAAATAAAAAAAAAATCATAAAGCGTCTTTTATTGGTGACTTTTGGCCTACAATCAAGTAAATAAAATTAAAAGTATTTCTTTTATTTCTTTAAAAGACAAAGAAAAAAAAACTAATTGTGTGCTCTAGACCACACGATAGAAGTAATAGATGAACCACATGATAGATCAACAAGGGTAGAATAATATTATGAAGTATAAATTATAAACAATTGTTCATTAGAAATAAAATGAAATGCTGAACATTTCCCTCACTTCCAGTATGCAAGTCCAATTTTTAGTTTTTGAGATATTTGAATCCATATCTTCAATAAAATTCGTTATAATTTGGTTTACCGCCTTATTTTTTCCTTTTCGCCTCTACCACGGCGTTGGGTTAAGATACTAGTTTTAATAATAGTCAATTACAGACAGGATGAAATGCTACATAATTCTCTCGCGTACAGTATGCAGGTCTAATTTTTATTTTCTGAGATATTTTAATCAATATATTAAAAAAAAAACTTGTTGTCACTTGTTTTCGACACTATTTTTTTCCCTTTTCGCCTTTCTAAGATGGGGTTATTTTAAGATACAATTTTAAAAAATAAACAGCTCAATACAAAGAGCTGCGATGAAATGATGAACATTTCTCTCGCTAACAATATGAGGGTTCGATTTTTATTTTTTGAAATATTTTAAGCAGACTTTATTCGAGCGTTACACATCGGAGATGTGACGGCTCAATCTAATTGTTAATTAGAGTGGAGAGTTATCCACAAAAAAAAGTGCTGTGCTAAACGCGTCTAAAGAAGTTTTCACTCCAAAAAGAGAATATTGCATTTATCTATTTACTTTTGAAAAAAATTTCTTATAAATAAAAATACACTATCTACTATTGGATAACCAATTTTTTAAAGATATTATATTTATCAATTAGTTTATTAAATGAAAAAAAAATTATTGCAATTATTTCACAATGGTTTATCATTTTCAAACAATTATACATCTAAAGTAACATTACCTTGCCATTAACAAAGCAACAGAAATAAAAGGTGATTCCTATTATTGGCCTAAACAACCTTTTTTTTTCATCATTAGTTATTTGCTAAAAAAAAAAAGCATTGCTTTAGTAACACATTCTAAAATCAAATACCATAATAAAGGATATAGAACTTACAAAAAATATCTATAGACCATATCTTTGCTCCGAATTGTCCGATTTTAACGTGTTTTTTTTTTTTTATTTTTAGGAAATTTCGTAAACTTTAAAATGACCACACAATAACAAGAAAAAAGTTTATACTTTTTGAGGTATTTGGAATCTAATTTTACCATCCCTCGTTACTTTGTCTCCAGTTTCTTTTCGTTGGAACAAATATTATATACATAAATTTAAAGGGCTTCGAGAAGAAGACTTTAGCCAAGTTTCATGAAATCGGTACATTCGTTTAGGCGCTGCAGTCTATAGCAACCAAGATTTTTCGGCCGCCATCTTGAAAGGAAAAGGTGGATAGTAATACCGATGTAGGAGTATCATCCTCGAGTGGCGGTCCAATAGTTTCGGAGAAAACGCGTGGACGGCGAACGGACAAACAAATTTTTATTCGGTTTTTGAATTCTACCTATCTTGATACGTAAACCCTCAAATTTTGAAGGGGGGTCAAGTTTTTGAATTTTTGGTAGATTACAATGGTTCATTATTGAAAATAATAAACGAATGCCGGCTTAACGATTCAATTTTTATTTTTTGAACTACATAATTTTTAAGATAAATCTAATCTTAAAAACTTATAAATGTAACTGAATTTATTGATGCTGAAGAAGCCCATGTTTTGGGATAATAGAGGGGGAGGGCATTTTGTTGGAAGCAGCTGTTTATCGTAACGACCTGAAGTTAACAATGTTATATAAAGCTGAGCCAGAGTAACAGAAGTTTGATAGGGTTCTTTTGTTTTAATATTGAATAACAAATAATATTGAATAGATGCTGATGTTAAAATATAAGGCATTGAGGGGTGGCTATTTGAGGACTCATCATTGAATCCTCTCCACAATGGGCCCTTGTATCTTCTTTGAGCTTGTGCTAACTTGTATTAAAAGGAGTTGTAGAAGTTAGAAATGAAATGCGACTAAGGATCTTGAACCCTTAATTTGATAAAACTTAAAGTAATTTACCAAGTTAAGTTATAGATTTACTCTGAGGTTTCGTGTCCAAAAATCTGCAATCGATTTCTTATAAAGATTCTAATCTCATCTTGGTAAGAGATAACGGGTTACTTTTTCCGTTCAGAATAGTTAGTCTCAAATATATTCAACAATTTAAAACACTACATAATTAATTAACTACTGATTATGAAAATGACTTATACCATTTCTGCATCCAATTTAATGATTTATTTGTTATGCAAATTTTTGGGATGTTCAATTATTTGGGTCATTTGTGCCGTCGAAATTACAAATAGTTCCTTACTCAGATTTTATTTATCATTATCCAGATTTTATTTTTCTTATACAGACTATATACTTACATATAAAATTCACATTGTAAAGATCTAACTACTTATATTAAACCAATTATACATATGAGTATACTTATATAAGTAAACACCAAAATATAATAGGTATGGTCAAATTTGAATAAATTATACTATATAAAAACGCTTTCCTGGAAAAACCACGTATCCAATATCTCCTTTGAAACCCGTAGGCTCCTAGTCACTTTCTTAATTTTTCCCCACTTTGACTATTGCTGTACGGTATTTGGGGGCGTCTTTGGGGATCTCGAGGCGAAACTAAAACGTTTGATAAATTTCTTTGTACGATTCGTGTTTGGGATCCCAAGAGATGCCTCTGTTTCTCGTTTTTATGGACAGTTGAAGTGGCTTTATCCTTCCTACCGGCGTAAGTATTTCCTGGGATTGGATCCAAAGAATCCCACCGCCCTTCGTTCATCTCCGATCTCCTTCAATTCAAATCCTTTGTTCGCTCCCGCAATACTCGTTCCTGATCTTCTGATTTATACATACGGGCCCACCGAACCACTGCCTTCTGCAGATCGTTCATTATCCTATCCTTATCCCTATGGAACTCCATCCCTTCCCACACCCGTCAATCCATTACCTTTCCTACCTTTAAATCCCGCCTCTTCAATTATTTCTCATCCATCCAGTCCCCATAAAATTGTAAATAGATACTTCTGTAAATACGTATATAAATTATTAGATCGTTCTTCATTATATTTTTTTATTAAATGATGGAAATTAGAAAGTGACTTATATTTTGGTTTATTATTTTCAATAATCACCCATTGTGATCGACCAAAAAATTCAAAAACATAACCCTCTCTCAAAATTTGAGGTTTCACGTTTCAGGACGCGTAGAATTCGAAAAACGTTTCGAAATATTCGCGCATTTTCTCCGAAACTACTGGACCTATTTTTTTTTCGAATTTTGATATAAAATCAGAGGTCTTCCGAGGATGATCCTCCTTTATCGACGTTACTATCCGCCTTTTACTTTCAAAATGGCGGCCGAAAAACCTGCGTTGCTATAGACTGTAGTTCCTATACGAATGTACAGATTTCAGTGAAACTTCGCTAAAGTCATTTTCTCGACGCCCTTTAAATTTATCTATATAACATACTTCAACGAAAAGAAGCTGGAAAAAAAGTTAAATGGGATGGGAAAATTAAATTCCGAATAACTCGAAAAGTTTTTACTTTTTTGTTGATATTGTATATAATTTTTAAAAAATCGTTAAAATCGGACAATTAGGAGCAAAGATATGGTATCCGTTTTTTTTAATATGTTCTACCCTAGATGTTATATCCTTGGTTTGGTTTTTAAATTTTGAATGTGTTACTGAACTAATGCTATTTTTTTTTTTAGCATATTACTAACGATTAAAAAAAAAAGTTTAGTCCAATAATTGGAATCACCTTTTGTTTTTTTTCTTTGTAACTCGGAAGGTAATGTTACTTTAGATGTATAATTGTTTGGAAATAATAAATCATTGTGAAATAATTTGCAGCGATTTTGTATTATGACTATTTAATTATGCTATATTTTTGATTATGTATGAATCTCTAAGACTCCTTAGCCCACATTTCTGTCTTTCTGTATTATTCTAAAGGGTTTCGTCCCAGAATAAATGAAGTATTATTATTATATAATTCAAATTTTAACGTTTCTGGCTCTCAAATTCGGCAATTATAATTATTATCAATAATTATCAAACAAATTATATAGATTACAAATACAAGAACTAACTAGTCAATATAACCAGCTCTCATATCTTCTGGCTACAGATCCTCATTTAACACTTTCGGTCAATGAAATATAATTTTTAGTGAGTGTAAGGATAGTTTATGGAATAAGGAATGGAGCTTCAAAAAAATAAAAACAATTTTTGGGGGCGGAGTGGTCGAATGGGTTAAGCGTGTGCCCAGCACCCGGTTGCCTGGCAACCGGATTACAGATTTGAGAAGATTTAAAAAAGTACGAGTTCGCGTCCCGTTGCCGGAGGAGATTTTAAATTCCCCACCCTCACTCCCCGGCCCGAGAAAATCCCGTATAGCCTAAAAGGCGAGGTAGAGAAGAACAAAAAAAAAAAAAAATAATAAATAAATAAAAAGTCTTGGCTAACCAACCCAATAATTTCTCTCAATAAGTTTATGCGATTTGGCGTTATTTCGCAAAAATTTTCCTCCAACTCGCCCTTTGTTCCAAATATTTTGTGCAATACTATATTAAAAAAAAATAACCGTTGCTTAACTTTTAATGTAATCATACAGTCGACCCATCAAATCTACGCAAAAGTAATATTATTGTTTTATATTTTTCTTAATAGACGCGTTAAACTTGGTGTGTACAGTCGGATAGCGAAGAGCAATCCGAGATGGTATTTATCTGGCTGGCTGTAGCTTGATAAAACCTTTTGACGTCATACAACTCCTGATGTCTGGCACGTAAACCATATGCGAATAATTTTGCAACTATTTTTGTACTTGATTGCTATGCAGATTGAAACGGTTCATACATTTCCGCGTTTCTTTTTATATCCAGAACTTTTAATCGTTAATGCAGCATTTTAAATGAATGTTAACGATGGATCAATTTGATATTACGATTAGTGCTTTTAATTAGTGATGCAAGAGACTGTTTATTTGTTAATTAGCTCCTTTGTTTATTAGTTAATTAATCGAACAAAAAATTCAAAAACGACTCCCCTCGAAATTTGTGGTTTCAGGATACGTAGAATTCGAAAAGCAAATAAAATTATTTTGTCCGTCCGCCGTTCGTGCATTTTCTTCTAAACAACAGGACCAAATTTTTTTTTCAAATTTATATTTACAGTCAAAGGTCACCTTCCTTCATCGACATTTCTATCCGCCTTTTCCTTTTAAGATGCCGACCGAAAAACGTGGGTTGCTATACACTGTAGCACCTAAACGAATGTACCGATTTCGATGAAACTTAGCTAAAGTCTTGTCCTCGATGCACTTTAAATTTATCTATATAATATACTTTAACGAAAATAAGCTGGAAAAAAAGTTATGAGGGATGGAAAAATTATATATCGAATAACTCAAGAAGTATTATACACTTCCATATTGAATTTCCTAAAAAACGAACAAAAAAAAATCGGACAATTAGGATCAAATATATGGTCTCTAGATGTTTTTTATATGTTATACTGCAAAGGTTATATCCTTTGTTTTGGTTGTGTTTGTTACTAAAGTAATGCTATTTTTTTTTTACCATATTACTTATGATTAAAAAAAAAAGTTTAGTCCAATAATTGGAATCACCTTTTATTTATTTTTCTTTGTCACCAGGAAAGTAATATTACTATGTATATTTGTTTGGAAATAATAAACCATTGTGAAATAATTTGTAGCGTTTTTTATCTTGGGTCTACGATAACTAGAAATAATGAAATTGAAGAGGAGATTATTGTTATGGTTTTGCTTAGTTCACTAATCCTATCCCGAAATTTAAAAATTGGGATTTACAAAACCATTATCCTAACTACGGTCCTTTATGGATGCGAAACGTGGCCGCTTACATTAAAGAGTGAGCAGCGTCTTAAGGTTTTCGAAAATAAACTATTGCTTACAATATTTGGAACGAAGGAGGCATCCGGAGAATATAGACGGTTACACAACTTTGAATTGATTCAGCTGTATTATAATTCAGGTGATTATTTTGCGGCGTGTAAAATTGTCGAGTTTAATAGAGAAAGGATCTCTAAAAGGTTAATATTTGCTGTGCCAACTGGGAAATGTGCGAAGGCTTACCCGAAACGAAAGCGGGAAGATTGATTTGGCGGGGCTGTGTTTGGAATGTTGGACTGGGTGGCCGTTGCACAGTAGGGCTGATAGCCGACCTAGGAGGATGAAATTCATTGAGCATAAGTTTCGATTGGAATTGTGGTATTCTTTACAAGTAAATCTTTTATAATCCTAAATAGGTCAATATAAATTTAATTTATGATGAAAATTTAATTTTTAAGAAAATTAAAATTTAAAGTCATAATTTCAAAGAAATAAAATATAACAATACCGATAATAAAAAGAAAATCAGTAAGGAACTATTCAAATTAATTTAATCTATTCCCTCAATCTTGTAATCAACTACAATTTAAATCTACCTTTTCTTTCCTTCCTTCCTACACAGTTTGTAAATATGTACCCTCTTAAAAAATCCATAACCCTATAAATATGTGCTCCATCAAAAATTTCGATGGCGTAACTTGCGCCTACCACCCCTCTTCTGGGCACCCTGCTATATTATAATCCTGTTTTTTAAACTAATTAGTATTTTTGAACCATGAAGGAAAGCATAATTCGGTCTCCCTGTTCTCTGGAATTCTGAAGAAAACTGTTGGTGGTCAATAAAATGGCATATAGTGGTGGTATTAGGCCTATAAAATATACTTCGTCTATGATACTCTTATTACTCTAAAAAAAAAAAAAAATATTTTTTGGGTATTTTTTCAACGCTCATTAATTATGCATATAAACAGAGCTGCATTGTCTTTCAAACCTGTATAAGTTTTATCATATAACTCGTGAAGTTTTCTGATGAAATTGAGCCCAGAACTTTGAAGAAAATGTGTCTCAACTAATAACAAATTACGTTTTCAGAAACAATAAAAAGAAAATACTTAGCGCATTGTTTCTTGAAAAATATCACAAATGCTTTCAAAATGAAAAAAAAAATGTAGCGGCGGGATAGTGGCGGTATTATATAGATTTTAAAGTATTTGTAGCGTTGTTTATGTATTTGAAAAGGTTGTTCATATCCATTTTTTAAATGCCATTACTACCAACATTAATCTAATTGAATCTAAATTAATCCATTGAAAAAAAAAATAGTTAACTGAACCATTAAAAGCAGTCTTAAGCAATACCATACACAGGCACTGATTTGAACTATAAATAAATTAATATTTGGAGTTATTTGTCAACTGGTGGGATTAAAGGCCTTGCTCAAATCCCACTCTTACCTTCCCTGCAGTGAGAGTTTAAAGTAACTTTAAAATTTTACTAGGCCACTTATTAGGTCACCAAATATCTGTAAAAAGGATGCTATATTACACTTCTCATATTTTGAAATTGGTTTTTGTCCTCCGAGATCGGCGATCGGCCCCACGTTGGATGAAAGTGCACAGTCTAAGATTGATGTCGGCGTCGAACCTTCGGGTACACTGAATTTATTATTATTATTATTTCATAATGTTTTTTAATCTTCTTGTTCCTTAAATTGTTGTTACAATGTCGTTCATCTAAGCTAGGACACTTTTCTGCAAATGGGAATCTGGCTGAAGCGATTCAGTACGATTAGTGCCATGAAATCCTTTTTCTGCGCTCCTCGTCTTTCCGTTTCTTCATGGAACCCAAGGATGAACCCTCTGCTACCTTCCAGACACAAATAAAATACCGGTAAATCACGTTCATTCATCAACTAAAGACACACACACACACACACAGATATGAATAAAACTGTGATGAAGCTTTTTGGGTTCAGTGCTTTGTTAGGAAGTACTGTGTCTATTTCAACGGTTGAGCAGGAAGATGATCGGATCAGAAACACTTTCAACCGCCAGGTTTTCCTTCTTAATTAATTATTTAATTAAGAATACCCACCACGGCTTGATCCACGGCTGATGAAGAAGTACTTGACATGAGCCGGATTCCAACTCGAGACCTAGATGACTAACTCACTGAGCTACTCCGATGTATATATTTATATGTACTATGTATTCAGCATATATTTCATATATTTGATGACATAATAAATCAATTATCTGTGAAATAAACGTAATAAATAGATCTGTGAAATAAACGTAATAAATAGATCTGTGAAAAACACACAAATGAAGAAAATTGTTATCAAATTCACAGACCGAGTTGAGAATAAACATTTAATATTTTTTCTTTATCCCGCCTGAAAAATATAATTTAATCCACTTATTCTCTTAGGACTCGTAGGATATACTGCTGTCGTACTATGCAAATTATAATTTTTTAATTATTCCCCTGAGAAACAATTGTGCGAGATATGAATTAATGAATTGCATATCTCACTTCTTATGAATAATTTATTTTATTTTGTGCAATATTATATACACGATGTCTCGGTTCTTAATGGCGAAACTCTGGGAGGGGGGAAGGATAGGGGAGAGAGAGGAGGATGATTCTAGACAAAAACAAAAAGGTTCATTTGATGTATGGACCGATTCTGAACGGAAAAGGAGTTAAGACTGTTATATAAATTAGGCCATTATTCACCAACATTTTATTTATTAGCTTTTTTATTACGACGTTTCGACCATCACTAGGGCCATTTTCAAGTCTTATTAGTCCTCAATTAAATATCCATTATTAATGTCGTGGATAATATTTAATTAAGGACTTAATAAGACTTGAAAATGGCCCTAGTGATGGTCGAAACGTCGTAATAATAGCTAATAAATAAAATGTTGGTGAATAATGGCCTAATTTATATAACAAATAAAACCTCAAGACACCAATTCTAGGAAAAATGAACAGAAGAGTTAAGAATGTTTTTTTAAGGTGGTCACGGTTTTTATTGAATAAGAAAAAATTGTTCAAGATAATTAAATATTAAGTACGCCATCCTAACAAAGAAAACATTTTTTTTTAAATTTTTTTTTTAGAAAGCGGTTATTCAATTTACTGAATTCAATGTTAAAAGTAGTGTTGCCCAAAATCGGTCAAGACCAGGATTGGTAAAAAACATCGATTTTTAAAATAAAAATTAGGGCAAAATAGTTACTAATACTCGACAATCATAGTTACTATTTGTCAATAATTAGTTAAACCAATATACTTTTGCATATAACTCCTCTAATTTTACATTCAGGTTTAGTTAGGTTTCTCCTGTCTAAAAAATTACAGTAATATCTCTATATTAATAAGCTAATAAATAACTGCAAGACTGTTGCGGGACTCGTGAGCAAGATCAAGACCATGACCAAGCCTGTGTTTGCAAGACCAAGACTCGCCTCGGTCTCCCATTTGGGCAACACTAGTTAAAATAATAGGTATGAATGTGTTTAGAAGTTTTTATTTTATTTTGTTTATTTATTTTGTTTATTAAGAACTGAATCACCCTTTTAATGTATTTCAACTTAATAACGGATTGTTCTTCTATCTACCTGTTTACTTTCATCACTAATAATTTTAATTTACTCTGGGTTTTAAATTGTATCCATACAAGTATTATAAAGTATTTAGTTAACAAAATTTTATTTCTTATATATTTAAATTATTTTTTGAGGCGATTATTCTAACGAAAAATTATCTATTACATATACATAATTTTTGTTCAGATATTTCATAAACAAAATCATTAAAAACACTATAAACTCGAGTTATGTAATGTCCCAAAATTAGACATTAATATGTTAAAGATTAGCCAATACTATGTTATCTATGGATATAAAATTACCATATATTATACAATCGCATACAACTTTTTTTTGTATTTAATTCTCTAGTTGACTGTATAATAAGTAACGCTTTCTACGTAGAAGATGAATTTATAATTTTTCGAAGGTACATTTGCACTTGAATGACAAATTTGAAAAGAACGAACCTATTCAACACTAATTGTCGAATAACATTAAAATAATGAGAAACAGTTTGTAAAGAGAGTGATTATCGGTGAAAAATTGTGAATAAATTAACCCCCCCCTCCCTTTTTTTAGAAACTCAGCGACTTCATATACATCTTTATTCATATAGTTCAATGAGGATAAATGATAGAAAACCAGTTTCTCGAAAACATTCTGGTGTTGTTCTTTAATTAGTATTAGCAAATTCGATTTAAACTCATAAGGAACTTTTAAACTTTTTTAAAAAATGGCATGTTAAAGTTTCTTAAAAGTAGGCGCGAGCTGAATAATTTTATGGTGGAAAAAAAATAAGAATTTCCTATTGTTTTCTCGTCTCTTATAAATGGATACTTTTTGATCTAGGCAGTTGACTTCAAACATTTAAGATTTTTTTACATAGTCAAGATTATTCTGATACTGATCACATTTTGTATATAGGGGGGAAATATAATCATCATAGATGTTTCCTTTATATACATATATATATATATATATATATATATATATATATATATATATATATATATATCTCTTCAAAAATGACCACTTGAGGTCACGGGCAGATCTACGGCGGAGGGCTTTCGGGCTGATGCACCCCCCCCCCCAAAATGGTAAAATATAACCATGTTTTATGGAAAAATATATTAAAAAATTATCTTTTAAAGTATTATTGTTCGTGTAATTACATTTAAAAGGTCTTAAGGAATCACTTAAACACTATTTCATATAGATAGTTAATTTATTTCTTTTTTTCCAAATTAATTACTGTCATTTTTATGAAAACAACAGCTTTCGGGCTGAAGCCCCCAAAATTAAATCCTGGATCCGCTAATGCTTGAGGTTTTTGTATTTATAAATGACTTGCTATTGTATAATTTTCAACTAACAAAATATATGCGAAAACTTTTTTTTATTGAAGTTCAATATTGTTCACAAAGTAACAATTTTATTTAATATTTGTATTTTGATATTGTTTTGTTGCATTACTTCGACATAACTTCGACAAAAACTTAATATAACAAAGAGAAAAGAAAACCGTTTCGATTTTGAGAATTTTAATTTGGAAACATTAAAAAATCCATCAATTAGAAAACAATTCGAGCTAGATGTTAAGAATAGGTTTGAAGCTTTAGAGCTCCCTGACGAGGACCACGAGGATATTGACAAGTTATGGGTAGAGATCAGGGATAATATTAAAGCGGTCGGTAACTCGTGCCTAGGAAAAAAGGAAAATAAGAATAACAAACCGTGGTTTGATGAAGATTGCTTAAAAATGTGCGAAAAAAGAAAAGCCGCTAAATTAAAAGCTCTAAATAATCCTAGCGAAGACAATATGGAATACTTCCGAACCTCAAAGAACGAAACGACAAAATTGCTCAAAAATAAAAAAAGGAGTATCTTAAAAATAAAATCATTGAAATAGAAACTAATAGAATCGAAAATAACGTAAGAGACATGTACAAAGGCATAAACAGATCACGTAAATGTGTAGGGCCCGTAACGTCTGGAATTAGGGATGATAATAACAATATTCTGACCGATCCGGTTGACATATTGAATAAGTTTAAGGACCACTTTGACAATATTTTAAATACGGGAAATTATGATCTGTGTCCTCCTTCTGAGTACCAGAGTGCTGAACCGTTAATAGAAGGACCAAGTAAGGAGGAAGTTGAAGTAGCTATCGCAAAATTAAAATCTTATAAAGCAGCGGGAACCGATAATATTCCAACAGAACTAATTAAGGCATGCGGGGAAGCTGGAGTTTCTAAAATACATCGGTTGGTTAAAAAGATCTGGGTGAACGAGAAATTACCTGAAGAATGGAAAGAATCTATTCTTATTCCGATTCACAAAAAGGGTTCGAGGACGGATTGTAATAACTATCGAGGAATTTCACTCCTTCCGGTATGTTATAAAATATTCACTTAAATCTTAACCAGTCGAATCACGGAATACGCCGAGGAAATTATCGGAGACTACCAATGCGGATTTAGACGGAATCGTTCGACTATTGATCAAATATTTTCTTTACGGCAAATATTAGAGAAAAAATTGGAGTACAACGGTATTGTTCACCAGCTGTATATAGATTTTAAAAAGGCTTACGATTCTATTGACCGCCAGAAACTGTATAATATTCTAATCGAGCAGGGGATTCCAAAAAAACTAGTAAATCTAGTCAGGATGTGCTTGACGGAGACACTCAATAAAGTTAGAATCGGTAATAATTTGTCCGAAAAGTTTGAGGTTCGTTCGGGTTTAAAACAGGGGGATTCTCTTTTGCCTGTCCTGTTCAATTTGGCATTAGAACATGCCATTAGGGAGGTAATGCGTACCGAGAAAGGGTTGGATCTGGGCGGAACAACATCCGTGCTGGGCTATGCTGATGATCTGGTACTGTTAAGCGAAGACCTTGAAACTATAAAACTAAATACGGCAACGTTAATGAAAGCCGGTAAAGAACTAGGACTCGAAATAAACGTGGATAAAACAAAATATATGGTTAGCTGCAAAAATGGCGATACTACTGGTGATATCGATATAGATGGTAATATGTTTGAACAGGTAGATAAATTTAGGTATCTAGGTTCTACGATAACTAGAAAAAACGAAATTGAAGCAGAGATTAAGGTTAGACTGAAGGCGGAAAATGCTTGTTATTTTTCTGTGACAAAACTACTTTGTTCGCGCCTCTTGTCCCGGAACTTAAAAATTAGAATCTATAAAACAATTACCTTGCCTACAGTTCTTTATGGATGCGAAACTTGGCCGCTTACATTAAGGGATGAGCAGCGTCTTAAGGTTTTTGAAAATAAAGTATTGCGTAGAATATTCGGACCGAAGAAGGATGAGTCAACCGGAGAGTTCAGACGGTTACACAACGCCGAATTGCTTGAGCTGTATTCGGGTAATATAATTGAGGTAATTTCATCGCGGCGAATCAAATGGGCTTGTAAAGTTGTTGGGCTTAGTAACGAGAGAATTCCTAAAAGGTTAGTATGTGGGGTGCCGAATGGTAAGCGTCCGAGGGGTAGACCGAAGCGAAGGTGGGAAGATTGCATTAAAGCCGATCTGAAGGGACTGGGTTTGGACGGCGAACGGTGGAGGGAGGTATGTAATAAGCGATTGGTGGTGTCGGCATCGAACCTTCGGGTTCGCTAAGCCTTTTATTATTATTATTATTTGTTGCATTAATTTTTCATTAAAATTTTACTTCATTGTTGATTATTCATTTTTATCTTCTATATTTTAAAAAACATATGAGTTATAGTGTCATATTACCTTTTTTTAACTATCATATGTATTTATAACAATTAAGGCTGATTATTCAACCGAATCATTTATTGAATAGATTAAGTGAATATTTTATGTAATTTATGATATTATAATTTTTAAAAAAACTTTATAAATATAATCATTTGTCAGTTTTTTTTGTATTATTATTTTGCACATATATCATTTTATACTTAAATTTGACTTTATTTTTTACCTGTCGCTCACAACTAGATTTCTAAATGAAAAATTTAATTACAATCTTGATGTATATCTTTGCAGAATAGTGTCGAACTAGAGAGTTAAGTTAAATCTTTACAAATTTCATCATGGCACCTCTATCTTACGGTTTGAATCCACATCATCGTGTAGTAATTATTATATTTATATTATATTTTTAATTCAAAAATTATCTATAATTTATTAATAAAAATTTAATGTTTATCGATTCGATTAAAAGTAATGATGACTCAGTGAGTGATACAGTTTTACATAAATACTGATGTATACATTTTTTAATATTATATTTCTGAAATCGCTTTAATAATGCACGCGTACATATATATATATATGATTAGCTAAAATTTCTAATGAATTTTGGAAATAAAGATGTTTCGTTATGATATGATTTTTATCACTTATGATCAAAAATAAAAATACCTCTTAATAAAAATCTCGAAATGATTTTTAAGAATCCCAGATTTTTTATCAGATTTTATTTTTATATTTTAATTATCAATTTCAAACCTGCAGTGGTCCTACAGTATCCTTTGATAATAATTCACCAATCTCTGTTGAACAGATTCTCTACCGAGAATTCCATCTTGACAAGCGAATGCTCACACAAGACTGGAAGACCAAGAAAATCCTCTTAGATTTCGAATAATACGACTTACTTCGCCAACACTCCGAAATTCTAATTCATTTAAATAACTATTATCATGTTTATTTGAACATACAGAATTGAGATTTGGGACTTCATAAAACTCCCCGCATCTAATTCTTGCAGTTCTAAATCTTCATTGATCCTAATTACATAACCTCAATTCCGTTTGTTGCAGATTTGGTCCGAAACAAATATGCTTCCTTCAATCAATAACTCTTTACTTCCATACTTATCTACTAGTTCATAACCTGTCAGCCCAATCTTTTCCAGGTAATCCCTTGAGGTTTCTGAAAAGAACAATTACACGAGACCTCCCAAATTATTAGTAATTATTGTAATTATTACCAATGGCTATTTCCCTTCACAATTTATATCATATTTTCATTGTATACTTTTTCACCTTTATGTTACGTTGCATAAATACAGTTGTAAATTTTTAACCCATTTTTGTGACGGTTCTATGGGAGGCTATAATTATTTTGTTTAATATAAATTATTAAAGTATTAATAATTTTATTAATAAGTATTATAATACATATAGTAATGATAATAATAAACTTACTTAGATTGTTATCAATCTCAGCTTAACCTGATAGGATGTGTCGGAAAGTGGAAATCCAATATAAACTTTCTCCAGGGCATAACTCTGTTTAAGTTGTCTGTTATTTCCTTAATGGGTTTGGTCACCTTGCAACTTTCCAAGTGCCGCCTATATCGAAGCTCTATCGGTATTGCTTCTTCCTCCCATCTTCCTTCTTATTTATTATGGATCAATTAATAATTAATATCCAATGATATTTAAGTTTTTTTTTAGATCGAAGATTGATAATGATAATAGATCCTGTTTGCTAATAGATAATGACAAATAATGGGTTCAATTTTATTATAAATAGTTAGTGGTTTTTTTATCAGTTCGTTTGTGTTATTTACATCTTTATTGTATTTTGAATAAGCAATTAATTGGTTGCTAGCGGTTAATTAATTGCACTGGGGGTAGCCCAGTGGGTAGGGCATTGACGTCCATAGCTCGAACCACTTCCCTAATGGCATGTTCTAATGCTGAATTGAACAAGTATGTCGCTGATGTAGCCCGAACCAGATGACAAACTTTTTCACAAACTTTTTTCAACCATTTCATGACAAACTCTAGTTCCATCCAAATCAATTTGTTTACAGACATGTTTCTTCCAAGGAGTCTGAAAAGAAGATGGCCTCGTGATCTTTTTACTTAGAACTATTTAGGAAGTGCTACCATTGGGTAGTGTCTCCACAAATCTATTTATGTCCTGTTATTATTATTAAATTAGTGTTATTCCTGATTTTCCCATATTTTCTAGTGTATTTATTTAATACAGTTGTAAATTTCAATAAATAAATTAAACGAAACAGGTGAAAGGGAATCATCTTGTTTTAAATCCCAAACGAACCTCAAACTTTTAGGATGAATGCATAGCCACCGACCTGGAAAACCAAGAAAAATTGGAAATGTCTAGGAATTTTCAAAACAGGGAAAAGTGGTTAAATTCTGAGATTTTTTTCAGTACGTAAATATTTTTTTAAAATATGAAATAAATATACAGTGGATATCATTTAGACACCGCCTTCGTCGATAGCTGCCTGTCGCTATATCCGATAATTTTTTTTTAAAACCTAAAGTTGTTTTTACACGTCTCAAAAACTAGGGGAATAATAAATATATAAATGGTTATTTTACGATTCTAGTAATTTTATTTCTTGTTTTTAATATTTTCCATCTGCTGTTGGTACTCTACCGAAATTTCCCAGTTTTAAGTGAAACTCCTAACTAAAAATACCTGTCACCTGTAAACATATATATTTATTCTTTTATTTTTATTTATTTTATTTTATTGACTTATTTATTTTTTATATGTTTTTCTTTTCTTTCTTCACATCATCTTATGTCCATGATTTCATATTATTTTTCCTTTTCTTTCAATCTCTCCTTGAGATCTTTAGGAGTATATTCAGAATTGCATATATTATACTACAACAATTATTACCATTTATTAACTTAGTTTAGGATCTTGTTACTGTATAACTCTGTCTATATAGCTTATTGTTCTTAATATTTCAATGTGCTTACTGTTTATAATATCAATAAGTATATTCACCTTGTTTATAATTTTCATCTAAATATTATGTAGAAAATAGTTTTTTTAACTTTTTTAATTCTTTTTATGAATCATGTAAGTTCAACAATTTTTTATATTATTTTGTATATTGTCCGTTCTAGCCCTGAAGAAGACCTGCAAAGTCGTGTCGAAACGTTGGCTTTTAATAAAATATTTTTGTCACTATTTTAGTCTATTAGCCTCCTCGGACCATCTCCTTCCTCTATAATATAACGGTCAACTACTATATTTCAACTACTAGTATTCAGTAATACAAGTATTCAGTATACAACTACTAGTATTCAGTAATTAATTTTGTAATCTATGATTTTTACTTTTAGTTCCTACCAGCTAAATAGTAGTAATACTTTATTGATCGGGCGCTAAGGACTTGGATTTTTTGAGCCTAAAACATCAAATTATGAAAAGACCTACTTTTACTCAAATTAGGGTGGTAAGTGGAAGTTTTGTGATGCGCGCGCCGCACCAGATTTTTATTTCTTTTTTATAAAAATCTTATCGTCGAATTTCAATGATATAATTATTTACAGTGATATTTGTAATGCTCTCCTTCGATGTATCATAATGCCAGCCAGACCTCAATGCTACCTACCATTGCACAACCCTAGTTGTATCCAATTGGGGCCCTTAGTATTGCTCAATTATTATTGAATTAGGCGTTGGTCTTTGATCAAATGTCATCTGGTTTGTGATTGTTTCATCGTGTCCCATATCTGTCATGGTTGTCATATAACTGTAGATTAATGGTTCACCACGACAATGATATACTTTCTACTCTTGATATGTAATACACATGTTAGCAAACTCTTGTATTATTTATCTCTATGTTTAATGTTTAATTTATGTGTTCATTCAGTTCCTTGTTTGATATTTCCTAAAAATGATTATTAATCGAGACAGATGGTTGACTCCATTCCATTTTTCATAATAAATGTTTTTATCAACACAATGTATGTAGTGAATTGATAGTACTATAGACCATCAGTTACTTACTTCAAACTGGGAAAATTACTCCTGTAAAAAATCTAGCCCTATAAAATGGGGTTTACTTGATTGAGAAATGAAATTGAAATAGAAAATAACTTTATTCTGGGACAAAATCCCTTTAGAATAACAAAATAGAACATAATTAAAATACTACATCTGGCCAAAATAAAACAATAATAAAAAAGAGAAAGTAAAGAAAATATTAGTTAAACAAGCTATATACAAAAAAAAAAAAAAAATCTATATACAAAACACTTAAAACTATGATAAAACACTTAAGACTATGTACAGTAGGAAAAATTATAATTATACTCTTTTGAAAAATAAAATAATAAAAAATACATTGAGTTCTTCTTTAAAATGATGTGTTTTCTGCTAACAAAGAAAAGACAAAGCTGACGATATAAAATATCAACGTCTTTAAATAATGATTAATATGTAGACTCATCATTGTCAAATGCTAGCTATAGGTACAGATTTAATTATATACCAATAAAAAATAATAATAAAAAAAATTATTATTTTTTTTTTTATAATTTATTATCTGATTTACGGGGGAGCTTTCGGGCTGAAGCCTCTTCCCCCAAAAATGGTAAAATATAACTATGTTTTATGGAAAAAAATATAAAGAAATTATCTCTTAAAGTATTATTACTCGTGTAATTACATTTAATAAGACTTGAAGAATCACTTAAACACCATTTCATATAGGTAGTTAGTATCTTTCTGTTTTTCTAAAGT
Source organism: Nezara viridula (assembly GCA_928085145.1). Lineage (NCBI taxonomy): Eukaryota > Metazoa > Arthropoda > Insecta > Hemiptera > Pentatomidae > Nezara > Nezara viridula. The sequence goes on from OV725079.1 coordinate 15,526,158, forward strand.
AATTATCGTTATACATATAAAATAAAGCTGTCGGGCTGAAGCCCCCTCAAAAAAATTAGATCCTGGATCCGCTAGTGACTGGCTTCAAGAGCATTTAGCCTGAAAATTGTTTTATTAATATTAAACAACATTAAATTTCTGCATGTTTTATTGGTAACTTGATTAAATTTTGGAACAGTTACGAATGTTAGTTTAATGTTCAATATCAGTTTTCAAATTATGTAGTCATATGATATGTGACTGGAGTTGGTTATAAGTTTCTCGGTTTATTGTGCAAGTATCATAGTTTAATATATTAAACTATCTCTGGTATTCTTGTGCCTCATATTTGAGCCATATAAGCTATCTTGTATATTATTTATTTATTTATTTTTTTTTTTTATGAAGAAGGAGAGATACATGTTTGAACAAAACATGTTTACATCAGACCTGGGCGACAAGTATTTTAATTATTATTTTATAATTTAGTATCCAAAATTTGTGTATTTAAAATACTTATATTTAATTATATAGTATTTAAATTGTTTTCAGAATAAGTATTTCAAATACAAAATAACAAAAGTATATTTTAATTTAAAAAAAATATGTATACAAATATAAAATCCACTTCATGAGACGTATCACTTTATAACTAATTTATTTAAAAAATAGGTTTATTTTTGCGAGAAAAGAAGTTATGAGATTATAAGACAGTGGATGTACTTTAAATAGAAAAATTTAAAAACAATTTATAATTAAAGTGACATTTTTTCAAATTATTTAATTTTTAATATTCTCTAAGGCAGTTTATGAATTGAATCCTTCATTTTTCTTTTTATAAAGTATTTGAAAATTTACAGATTTATATTTCTATATATTTTTTTCTTAAAAAAAAATGGTTGACATGTTTTTTTTTTTTGTTTAACTAAACATCTATCGGTCTACTTTTACATCTATATTCCACAAAATATGTTTTTCAATATAATAAGACTCTGGAGTCCTTTATGATATCTTTATCTAAAATACAAAATAAAATACTTTTTGTTTTGTATTTTAGTATCTTGGAAAAAAAATACAAATACTGTTTTTGTGTTTTCCATTTTAAAAAGAAAATAAAGTTACAAAAAATAAATATTTTATGCTTTACTTCTTACTTCTTACACAAGATGTGTATTTCATTATCTATTTTAAAATATTTTATTTGAAATATATCCAGTTCTGATTTACATTAAGAATAAGAAAAATTTTAGACTGTATAAGAACAGAAAATTGATATGAATGATGAAGGTTAAGTAAAAATGAAAAGGAGTTGGTCGGTGGATGCTGTCAAATAAATATTTTTTAATTTCTTTATTGAGTATTATAACAATCTGTCTGTTGGACATTGGTTATAGTGAGGTAGGATGACATTCACACCATATGTACAAAAAAATAAAATAAATAGAACAAAATAATAATCAAAAGTATATACAATAGACAATAAAATAAAATAACCTAAAAAATAAGAAAATTAAAACTAAGGAAAAAAAAAAATAACATGCATACAATCAGGTGAGGGAACTCCAGGAGAACCCTGCGCTACTCTTCCAACCGCGTCACTGGTACTAAAGCCAGCGGAGATTGGTCGAGAGCACTTTAGCCACATACACACATGTCTTGAGTGAAGAATCTGGCCATTGCCAGAACTCCAATTTATATAATCTACAAAAGGTCGCGAGGCCACTGCCGTTTCAACCTTCTTGGAGGATTATAGGGATGGGAGATGCTTGATAGGGATTGTGCAAGAGGATTTGGGTGGTAAGTAAGGTTCTGGTGAAATTTGGAGAATTTTTCTGGGATAAGGTCTAGGACAAATGGGATGTTAAGGTCATGATGTAGGGTTTTGTTGGATACATAGAAAGGAGCATCGACTATTGTTCGAAGGACTTTAGACTGGAAGGATTGGATGCGCTTGATGTTAGAGAATTTTGCTGATCCCCACAGTTCTAGTCCGTAAGTCCAAATAGGTTTCAGTATTGCCTTGTAGATCAGTAGCTTGTTTTCAATGGAAAGTTTAGATTTTCTGCTTAGTAGTCGGTATAGTTGGCCGTATCGTCGGTTGAGTTCTTGTCTTTTGAGTCTAGTATGCGGGTTCCAAGTTAGTCTTCGGTCTAAATGAAAGCCAAGATACCGGACTGTGTCTGAATAAGGAAGCTGGATGGAATTAAAGAGTACTGGTGGACAGGAATTGCGTCGGAGTGTAAAGGTAATATGTTGGCATTTAGATTCATTAACTTTAATGCGCCAGTTATTACACCAGTGCTCAATCAAGGTGAGGTGACTTTGGAATGCTATTTCGGGATGCTATTTCGGAGGATGCTATTTCGGGATCAGAGTTGGATGATAAGATTGCGGTGTCGTCAGCGAATGTTGCAAGAAAAGTATCGGGATGAACAGGGATGTCAGCAGTAAAGAGGATGTAAAGCACGGGACCCAAGACGCTGCCTTGGGGAACACCGGCTTTAACGGAGTAGATATTGGAAAATTCTGTTCCACAGCGAACTCGAAAGGAGCGGTCAGAGAGGTAGGATCGGAGGACTAGGTACAAGGACTGAGGTAAATGGATTTTAAGCTTGGAGAGCAGTCCGGAGTGCCATACCCGGTCAAATGCCTGTGCAATGTCCAGAAAGGCACCCGAACAGTATTCCTTGTTTTCTAGGGCTGAGGAAATATGATCAACAACTCGGAGTCCTTGTTGAACAGTAGAATGTTGAGAGCGAAAACCAAACTGATGGGAAGGTATATTTTGGGATTCTATAATGGGTAGGATTCGTTTCAAAAGGATCTTTTCAAAAATTTTTGAAAGGATTGGGAGTAGGCTGATTGGTCTATAGGATGTTGAGCTATTTAGAGGTTTTCCTGGTTTTGGGAAAAGGATAATAGTGGAGTGTTTCCATAACAGAGGGAAGTGGGTGGTGCGTAGGATACAATTGTAGATATATGTAAGGAATATGACTGCTTTGGATGGAAGTTGTCGAAGGATTTGAGGTGTAAGGAGATCATGTCCAGGAGCTTTACGGAGGATTAGTTTTTTTAATTGAAATTTTACTTCGGAAGGATGAATAGCTTTTGGGGGCAAGGAAAGTGGGATTGGTGATGTAAGGAGTTCTTCTACTGTTACGGTGTGGGCAGGATGGGATTCCGGATGTGAAATAAATGTATTGGATAGGTGAATGGCGAACTCTTCAGCTTTATCTTCGTCAGATGCTGCCCAGGAGCCATCACCTCGTCGGAGAGGATGGGAAATGCGGTGAGGATTTAGGATTTTTGTTGTGGTTTTCCAAAGGGAATTGTCGCGAGAAGAGAGGGAGGATAGGTAGGAGTTGAAGGATTGTGATCTGAAGGTGGCTAATTCCAGTTTTAATTGTTTGCAGTAGTAATTATAGGAGCAGCGGTCGGTAGGATGTCGGGTACGTTGCCATAATAATCTGGCACGGCGTTTGGTGCGGATTAGGTTAAGGAGGTGTTGGGGTAGAATGGTCTTTATAGGAATTCTGGAGGAGTCTTTTGGAAAGGAGGCAGTCCAGGCGGCTTGTTGGATTGTGGTAGTAAAGGAATTTACGGCACTATCAAGGTCATCGGGAGTTTTGAGGGATATGTTGAGATCAATATTATCGGAGATTATTTGGCGGAAAAGGTCCCAGTTTACTGGGCCCCTAATGAATGACGGTGGAGAAGGTTTGGGAACAGGTTCAAGTGAAACATTAAGGATTAGAGGACTATGGTCAGAGGAAAGTTCATTTAGACGTGTAATGGAACAATTGAGGGGACTTAAGCCGCTGTGGATAAAGAAATCAAGAAGATCAGGATTACGGTTGGGATCTGTGGGCCAGTAGGTAGGAGAGTTGGGGGAAAGGAGGTGAAAACGTTGGGAATTGAGTGCAGACAGCAGGGTTCGGCCACGAGAATTCGTGGTTCTGGAACCCCATTGTTGGTGCTTGGCATTTAGGTCTGCACCCAAGATGAAGTGATGTCCTAAGGAGTCGAGGAGAGAACTGAATTGGGCATTGGATATGGATCGGTTAGGAGGGCAATACGCTGATGTAAGAGTGACCGGAAAGGAGAAGGTTTTTATCACGATAGCGGTGGACTGTAGGAAATCATGTATTGGTAATGGGAGTACGTGATGGGAGAGGGATTGGTGTACAATTACAGCAGTACCGGCATGTGCTTTTCCGTCAGGGTGGTCAGTACGATATGTCAGGTATTGTGGTATATTGAAGTGCTGTTTAGTGGTTAGTCGAGTTTCAGTAATTAGTGCCACATCAATGTTCTTGTCAAGTAGTAAAGTAGATAGTTCGTCTGTATGATTTCTAACACCATTCGCATTCCAAAGGAGAATGGATATGGGTTTAGGGATGTGAGTCATTTAAGGATTTTTCAAAGGAGGGATGAGGTGAGATACGAGATTCGTGAGGAGTGATATGAGTGGAGTAACAAGGGATTTGAAATCGGTGAGGAAAGATGCTAACAAACTTGTGAGATCTGTTGCATTTGAAGGAGGAGGAATATGAGGAATTTGTTGTTGGTGGGTAGGTATATTAGGATGAAGAGGATTTTGAGGTTGGGTTTGAGGTTGTTGTTGTGGCAGGGCTTGACATTTATCGGTTAAAGTCTTACCTCTAAATAGTTGGGAGAATGATACATCATTGTTTACAATTCTGGAAGGCTCTCTCTCTCTTCTTGTTCTTAGTGCTTCATCTTGAATCCGGTTTTTCTGGTGTCTGGTTTTGAGATTCTTGTAAATTTGGCAGCCTTTGTAGTTGGCCGGGTGTCCCTCCAAGCATAGGGCACATACTGCTGGATCTTGTATAGGTTTGGTGCACTCAGATTACAGATTTGTGCTGTTCACCGCACTTCACGCAACGCGGCAGATGGTGGCAATATGTCTTCGTGTGGCCATAGGTCTGACAATTATGGCACTGCACGATGTCTCTCTTGGGATATGGCTTCTCAACTTTCACCATTGTGTAGTATATTCTTGTGATATCATATATTTTTTCGATACCTGGTGATGGCTCCAAGTCCACGAAAAACAATGGTAGTGGGATCCTATTTCGTAATCCTGGCTGCTCCCTGTCCTCCTTCAAAACGTTTGTTACCTGGCGTACATTGAAACCAAGCGTCGTTAGTTCTTCTTTAATAACTTCAGTGGGGGTTGAGGAATGTAAATTTCTTATCACTACTCGTAAAGCTCTTTCCTGCCTCAGCTGGTAAGTGTGAAAATTCGCATTTGTTTCTGATAAGTACTTCACTATTTTTCGGTAGGCTTCTGCAGAATCAGGTGTTATTTTGGTGTCATTGGTCCTGTTAAGGCATGAATAACTGCCAGAGCAGATTTTATTTAGTTGGGTGCAGAACATCTGGAAATTTTTTATATTTTTCACAAATATCGGAGGAGGCTTTGGTTCTCTGGGTATTGCTGCAGACTCCATTACTTCTCTGTCATTTTGAAGCACTTGGTAGGGGTTTGGAGTAAAGAAAGGTGATTCTTCAATCGTTTCTTGTGCAGACGTACCTGGTTGGGGCTGAGGTTCTGGTTCTGAAGTGTTCATTTTGGTCACTGGAGGTATTTCTCGTAGGCAGCGACGAGTCCTTTGTTTGGCTGGTGAGCTAACTCCGTCTGACCGAGACCTCTTGGGCACCTTACTGGCCATCACTTGCTGATCATACCGCATATCATAAGAGAAAAAAAAAAATAAAAAAAAAATAAATAAATAAATAAAAAAAAATAAAAAAAATAAAAAATAAAAAATAAATAAATATTAATTTTTTAAAATAGTTTTTTAATTGTTACGCCGACGTTTCGAACCACATTGTAGGTCTTTATCAGGGCGTGGTATAAGGGCAATGTATGTAGCAGTTGATTGAATGGCTAGTTAAGTAAAAATAATGAACTGACTTATAAGTTTTAATAATTATTACTAAAATAAACAAAAAGATCGAAAAGAGACATTATGAATGGAACAATCCAAACTATAAAGCCACGAATCTCTAATCTATAGTTAACTTGCCTACGTTTCAACAATTCAGACATCTTCAGGGCAAAAAAAAAAACAAGTTCACATATACGCAGAAAGGAAGAGAAAAAAAAATTTGACATCTCATCATGCCAACCAAAAACATACTACAGGAGAGAAAGGTTTTTATAAAACAGCTAATTAGTAGGAATACAGGAAAAAATAAATAATTTCTCATACTTGAAATATAAAAATACGAAAATGTGTTAATAAAATTTAATATTAAATTTAATAAAAAAACGAAATAACAAATTAATAAATGAGAAATAAACTCGAAGGTGTATAAAACATACCTTACAAAACTTATGGATATTTGGCTATTTCTCAAACAATATTACTGAAATAAGCAAATAGTTCGAAAAAAGACATTTTGAATGGAATAATCCAAACTATAAATCCATGGGTCTATAAAATTTCGAGCCGGGTATCCATTAAGGTTTGTGGCGTATGTATGTTTTATACACCTTCCAGCTTTTTTATTGTATTTATTAGTATGTTTTATTTTATTATTATGTAATTTTATTAAATAATAATAAAACACATTATTGTATTTCAACTATGATTCTTTTTACTTTCACTTACCTATATATGAAACATATTGTAAAGGAAAGTAATGCGATCATGAAAATGTTTGAATCTCAGTTTTCAACGGAAATTCATATTTTGAGGTCCCCTGAGTCCAAATAACCAAGTCGCGCAAAATGGTCTGTATGTGTGTATGTTTGTGTATGCCTCTGTGTGTGTGTTTTAACAGTCTAGCTCAAAAACGAAAAGTCACAGGTTTTTATATGCTTTTTTTAAAAACTTATTTATTGAAAAATATTACAATCTGTCTCAAGGACATTTATAATAGTGTTCAGAGATCATATTCAAACTCTATGTACAATAAATAAAATAAATTATACAGAAAAATAATATATATACAATAAATAAAAATAAAATAACCTTAAAATAAATAAATAAGAAGAACACATACATACCTATATACAATATTTACAATCTTTTTATATGCTAGGGATGTTACAGTAACGATTTCGTCAAAATTGATTGACCTGAAGGGCACATTATATCATGGCTAAACATATTTTTACAATTTCCGCGGAAACGGCTGTAACGATTTTGATTAAATTCATTATATCAGTGTAAAATTAGGCAGTTTTAAATAAAATGTAGTTTTTATTCTGATTAATGTTCTCTAACATTTCTTAAATGGCTAATTTTCAATATCAGCTTCTCCTATAGTACCTTTAATTTATTTTATTTGAAACAATTGACTATTTCACATTAATCTCTAATATATAAGATATCTAAATATAAATTATGAAATAATTTGTTAATTAACTAAAGGAGAAATAAAAAATCGTAACGGAGAATAATTGTATTTGTCGTACCCGAGCTCGCCCGAAAGATTGTAACAGGCTTCCATACGTAACATGAGCTTAATATAATATGGACTCCGACATTATTATAGAAATATACATATGCGGTTTTCATAAATGCTATTGTTGGTCATATTTAATTGTATAGATTACACCGATACAAATATTAAAATTTATAAAAATTTTATTTTACAAATGTACTTATACAAAAAATGAAATATAAATAATTATAGCGTCTATAATTTTTACTTTCACTTCTCCTTTGTCTGAAAATACTTATTTCTGCTAAGAAGTTGTTGGTAAGTGAAAGTTGTGTGATGCGCGCACCGCACCAGATTTGTTTTCCTGTATCCCTACTAATCAGCTGTTTTATATAACCTTCATCTCCTGTTTCTTTCTGTTAGTTTTTATCCCCATGGATGGTTAGACGAGATGTGATCTTAATCAAGATCTACATTTATGTGGTCTTGTTTTTTCTACCCTGATAATGTCTGAATCGGCGAAACTTTGGCAAGTTAGCTATTGAATAAAATGTTAGAGACTCATGGCTTTGCAGTTTAGATTTATAATTATTGTTATTTTTTTATATTAAAGGTGACTAAATGCAAAGAAATGTTTATTTAGAGAGCATTGAGCATCCGAAATCGAAGCTCCGGTGACTGTCTTTGCAGCCGGTGGCAACCTTGTGATTGATGAAGCTTTTGATGAATTAATGATATAGCTCTATAGCTGCGGGAGCTGACGTGCATTCATCATAAGGTCGGCAATATGCTCGTATAGGGGACGCTAGAGCTTAGTCCGTCCTCAAAACCTTCTTGCTGCTTGCGGCTCAAAGTCTTGCGGCACTTTGGTGGAGTCATGGTGCCAATTACGGAGAGTCTTGTGAACGTCACCTCCGCATTTGATGAATTATCGTCTTTAACGATACTTCAAAAACGTGGGTATGTGGGGACGTGTAGCTTATACATCAAATAAAAAATTAAAAAAAAAAAATTAATAAAATTTATAATTTCGAGGAAAATCACTTTATTTCACCATCACATCTCCAATCCATGCTTCAATTCATATTAATTCTCTCGACTACGTTTCAGGAAATTTTGCCCATTTTCATGTCGAAATATTTATTTCATTATTATATTATCTATGTAATATTATTTTTTATATAATTATTGTGATTTTTTTTCTGCTCCCCACATTATTATAATAGTAAATTTTATAACTTATTTACGAAAAGTCAATTCATTTTATAATTACCTAATTACCTTTGGACCGCCAAAAAATAAAACATTTTTTTTTAAATTTATATCAAATGTTACACATTTTCGTCCTTTTAATACAACAGCCTTATGTCCACTGTGAGCTGTGTGCTTACCTATTATCTAAGGCACGAATTTTAGATGAGTTTCTAATTGTTAATTTGAATGTGTATTATTAGGTTTGATTTTTTTTTTTTTCATCGGCTATTCAACTCCTGCTTCATTCTTAAAATTATTTATAGAAACGAATGAAACAAAATATGTATCAGTTCTTGACCCTTTTTTAATATGTTTTTGTTAATAATTCTTTGTTTTAATTTACTGGAAAGTTTTTAATTTTTATTAAACGATGTATCAATTTTAATTTGTTATATTTCTATATCTGTTTCATAGTTTAGTCCTTAGGGAACACATTTCTCAAAATCTATACCTCACAATCAACACGTTTTTATTTATAATAATTATTTTAAATCTTCGATTGCTACTTTCAGTATTATAAATCGTGGTTTTTAATTTTCATTTCCCGAAACTGAGCCTCAGTTATCTTCAGTAATTTGGTTTTTAATATATTTATTATATGCAATTCCATTTAACCATCATTTCCTTCTAAATTGTATTAAGTATTCGAGACAATATTTCATACCAATGAGGTTTTTTTTTTTTCTTTTCTTTTTACTTTTTCCATTAGCCAAGTTTGCTGATGCTCGGGGAAGATAGTATGGAATCGGATCCCTGTTTTATTATCTCTGGCTCAGTCTTCCTCAGATAAGGAGTTGTAATTTATCGCTCGAAGTCTATAACTGTAATTTGATTCGAATATAATGTATAAAATACTTTTTTAAAAGGTTCAAATCTTTATTCCCCTCTTTTTTTAATTTTATCAACTAAATTATCTATTCTTTATTTTTGCTCTACACCTGCTACTCTTTTTATAAATCTTAAAGATTTGTATTATAAAGTTTTGAAAGAAATCTTAAGCGAAAAAATAGTCCTTACAAAATCGCTCTAAGATCATTTCGGCCCTTCTTCAAGCAGTTTTCGATCTGTTTTGAATCATATGTTTCGCCTTATAGCTTTTTTTTTTAATTTGTTGAAAACTTTTATTGTAATACAATAAGTAATATTTTAGGAAATGTTTTGATTGTGAATTACTGAGGTGTATGTTCTTTGTTAAACCCTGGTCAAAAGCCGCTGATTTAAAAAAAAAAAATGGGTCAGTTATTTGAGGTTCAAACGTAGGATATATTTGTGAAGATTCTGAAAAGTTTTTATTTTTTGACTTTATGTCTGGATGCCAATATCTAAAAAACAAAAATGTTGACACGGGTCACCTCAAAATAACTTTTAACTATCAAAAAACGTATATTTTTTAGTTTTTTTTTTAAACTGTGCATCTAAGTATACAATTTACCCTTAAAGAAATTAAAGAATGTTATCATGGGTGCTTTATATACAGAACGCATTCATTATCAAGTTTTTGGTGCTGACGTTTCAACCTGAACATATGGGGCATCATCATGGCTGAATAATTGTTTAATCCATACAGAGATATAATATTATGCGACAAATAATAGTTAATAATAACAAAAAAAATGATGATACATGAAATAGGCAAATGAAATATGTAAAAAGTTATATAAACTAAAAAATATTTATAAAAATGTAATATTCACTCTTACTAGCCGTGATTCGAATATTTTTCGTCTCCTCAAACAATATTCTATAATAATTAAAAATTGTTTTTTATTTTTCCTCATTTCCTTGCCATCGTATTGATGTAACTTTTCATAATAAGAATATATACAAATTACTATAAACAGACATAGATATGTTTATATTTATACTATTAGTACCATGTAATCCTTAATATAATAGCTTTTTTAGATCAATATTGTTATTCTTAAAATATTGTATTACTTACCATTTCAATTCATTACAATTGTCTATATCATAAACATTATTTGGCTAACTATTGTATACCTTCATTCAAATTATTTTATGTTTATATTGTAAGTCACCTTTTATTTATTGTTATTTTATTACGAGCCAATAGTCACAATTTTGTAACTGTAAGAAACAACGCAAATCTTGTATACATCTTGAATATTTTAGTTAACAAATTATTCGCATTCTACAAACAGAAATGTAACCCCTACCCACCCCATCTAACTATGTTTACTTACCTTTTGCTATCTTAAAAAATATCTGGAAAATCTTACACCGACCCATTAACTTACCTACCAATGTGTCAGTACTTAAATACCTTCTGTGCTCGAAACTCGTTTTTAGTAAGAGTGAACCTATCCTTCCATAATAAACTTCAGAATCATCCCAACCCTCTCGTTTCTAACCTTGCTTCCTCTTCAATTCCTGATAACCCTCCGAGGCGTCTGAAAAGAAGATGGCCCCGTGATCTCCTAATGTAGTCATATCATTAGAGTGCTACCATTGGGTAGTTACTCAGCAAGTGTATTCATGTCATTATATCAATTATGTCCAAATTTACTTGATGTATTTATGTAATACAGTTGTAAATGTCATAAAGAAATAAAAAAAAAAAAGTAAGAGTGATTATTTTTTATAAATTCATTATATACATTATTTTTTACTTTATATAATTTTTTACATATCTCATTTGCCTATTTCTTGTATCTTATCACTTCTTTGTTATTATTTACCATGATCATCAATTTGTCAGTCCTGATGATGACCCACATGTTTGGGTTGAAACGTCGGTACCAATAAAAACTTTAATGACTGCTTCCTGAATATTTATCACCCATGATATGTAGAACAGTCGATAAACTTCCTTCAATAATGAACGTTATGTTGTGCGCCGAATGTCCACCGAAACAATAATTTGGTTGATTACTCTGGTCAAAAACTTCGGTCAACAAATTATGATTTTTGCCAATTTTATCAAAAATTGAGTGACATTACTGCAAATAATTCTACAATTTAATAATCAGTTCTCTTTGAGAAAAAAATCATAGAATCAAGGTCGTTGAGTATCAATCTGCGTGTTTCTGATTAAGTTATTAAAACTTGGTCAAATACACATCATTTTTTTTTCTTCTGAAATTCATGTTGTGTTTTTTACACCTCTTTTGTCAAAATCCTTCGCTGCTGAGAGCTGAGATCCGGAAATCTATACTATCCACAGAGTTATATTACATACACCAGATTTTAGTTAAAAATAACTCGGAGAACAAACACCCATACTGTTAAAGTGGTGAAAATCATAAGTGGCTTTATCGACAATTGGCCGAGCGACGAGTGATAACCAATTTCGAAACGTGTACTTGACCTAATTACAAAATGTTTGTACATCTTCGGCGGAAAATTTAATAGCTCACGACTTTTATTCTTTGAGTTTCCCCTCAGGAAATCCATTTCAAATCTGAGGAATCATTTCCACTAATATATCTCAAATTTCGACAAAGTTAATAAACTAATTGTGGGTTGATGGTTGACTGTAGTGAATAATTGAAGAGAATAATGGTTGGAGTGATCAGTCAAAATAAAATAGTAAAACTAAATAATTAAATACAATTGTTTATTTTTACTATTTTATTTTGACTGATCACTCCAACCATCCTTCAAAATTAATATACACTTTCGTTTGATGACTGTACCAGTTTACTAAATTATAAACTTCTGGTACTCATTCGTCGCAATATTATATGTGCTTTAATTTTTTAAATAGTACGTTTTTCTTACCGTTTACGAGTTATACGTGAAAAAATCTAATTTTTTTAGTTATTATATAATTCTTATTTTATCCCCTTCCCAGCACTTCAGGCTATTCGGATTTTTTCGGTCCTGGAGAGAGGACGGTGGAATTATTCCAAAGTTAAATGTATTTAACTGCAGAACCATCCGAGCTCTCTCGTTTCAAACCTTGCTCCCTCCTCGATCCCTGATAACCTTCCGAGACTTTTGAAAAGAAGGTGGCCTCGTGATCTTGTGTAAATTTATTATTTGAGTGCTATCAGTTGGTAGTTTCTCAACAAGAGATTTCATGTTATTATATTCCTGAGTGTACATTTACTAGTTGTATTTTTTTTATAGTACAGTTGTAAATATCAATAAAAAAAATAATAAAAAATAAAAATGTATTCTGGGGACCGGACTCAGGACTCGTAATCTTCGATTTATCATGGTTGCCGAGCAACTCTTATTTTTCACAGGCGTTCACCCACTCAGCCACCCCACTCCTCAATAAAAAATTAGTGAAATAACTTTTTCCTCACATTTTAGACTACACAGGTTCTCGGGCCAGGAGTGAGGACGGTGATTAATGCTAAAGTTAAAAGCTCCCGGAGCACAAATGAACGAGTTAGGGAAAACTCGCGACATTGGCTAAAACTAGATAAAATGTTTTATTGACACCTTGTGGAGTTACGGAGAATATTTTAATTTGGCAGAATATAAATTGTTTACTGTTTTTATTTGTATAGTTCAATTGAAAAACAAAAGAAGTTAATTTAGCCAATGTCGGGAGTTTCCCTTACTCGCTCCACTTGAACTCCGAAACTTCGGTTTGTCACATCGATTTGATGTTGGTTGCCCGTGTTGTCTTATTAATTTTTTTCATGTTTTGCATTTATGTGTAAATTAAAAAATAAAAAAAAATCTTTTTCTTTTCGCTAAATAGCGCCCATTTTGACCCTTACTTGACAGGCGTAATATTATTTAAATTATACGCCATTTTTTAATTTAATGAGTCAGGAATGACAGACAAGATTTATTTTACTTGCAATGACTTTAATTTTTTTAATTCACATTCAAACCCCCTAAAGTGTAATTCTTTTTAGTTCCTGACACCAAAGCAATTTAGATATAGGGGAGAAGAAATAAAATAAAATAGAGACTACACTGGTCATTTGTTGTACATTTAAACTTTTTTTTCTAAATTCAGTTATTTGTTTAAGTTTTTTAAACTTTCATTATTTATAAGTTTTGACATGTTAATTATTATATTTAATGAATTAATGAATACTAGAGTGAATTTAATAATCAAAATTATGAATGAATGAGTCGGAGCGGAAATATAATAGCTGTTGAGGACAAGTTTATAAAAGCCACCGCTGTAGACAACTATTCCCTGGAGAATTCCCCTTTTGTTATCCCCTTCCTGTGTCCCCCCTTCCTTGGTTCCCGAGGCTGTAAATTTCCTAAGTATAGAAGGAGGGGGGGGACCGAAATTATTTTAAGTAGGCTCCGAGGAATATAAATCACTTCTCAAATCTTCTGGAATTTCCTCGATAGCTCATGCATTCTTCATTTCATTTTATTATTCACATTGAATTTTCGATTGGCAGTATTATTTTTATTTTTTAGTATTTCTCCTCCTGTTACTACTTTTCTTTTTTGATTTGCTTGTGGTTTTAGTTTTCTCTTAAACTTTCTTATAGTTATTGCTTTAAATTTTTCTATAAGATATAATAATAATAATAATATTTCATTTCTATTCAACTATGTTGATTTGCTTAATCACAAAGCATCCGTCCAAGGTATACTATTTAAAACTAAAACAGTTAGTTGGGACCATAGCAGGGGATATTTTAAAAAATAATCCGTGCCATTGTCTCAATCTGCTCTCTTCCAACACCGAGCCTGTGCAAGAAATCAAGAAAGATGGTTCTCCTACTTCCGAACCACAGCATTTAAATAGAGAGTTTCTCTCTCTTAATTCTTTAATATATTTTTCTTTTAATTAGGGTATAATTGCTTCAACCGACTGACCGAACTTGTGTGCTTTGATGAGATTTCTCTTAAAATTTAGTTTCTACTTTGTATGTGTATATTCTTCTGAATATATACACAGATATATATACAGAGAGTTCTAGCAATAGCCAGATTCTCCACTCAAGTGTATGTGGCTAAAGTGCTCTCAATTAATCTCCACTGGCTTTAGCACCAGTGAGGTGGTTGAGAGTGTGGTGCAGGGATCTTCTGGGGTCCTGCTTCTCCCTCTATAGTTGGAGGGACAAACCTAGCTTGGAGTTTCCTCGCCTTATTGTAAATAGTGTATATAGGTAGGTATGTTTGACATTTTTGTTTAATTTACTTTAAATTTATCTTTAATATATTATATTTTTATTTTTATAGGAAGGAGATGGGCCGGGGTGGCGGTCATAAATAGTGGTAAAACTATTTTATTAAAAGCCATTTAATGAAATATACCAACTTTCTCTGAAAAATAAGATTTATCCTAAAGGCTGTGAAAAATGGCTCAACAATATTTCCTCCACCAACATACTCCCTCAGGTAGTCAATATCTTAAGTTTAGGCCCCAAATTTTCTTCCCCCTCTTCCAAATGCTCCCATCTCATCTTTAGCCGAATTGCAGATCTAGAAGGCATATATAGAGATAACAGTTTCGGAGCTAACGAAGAGGAGAAAGAATCATCCCGCATTCGGATCAGTAACATGATTTCTAACCACCTCCAACACCCTCCATCCCGTTCCTCCCCTTTATCCTCCCGGTTCTTTAAAGATTTATCCTCAACCCGCTATTTCCTGAAAAGAAATGACCACCTCATTATTACTAAGGCTGACAAGGGAAATTCGACCGTTATTATGGACAAGACAGAATACACACATAAAATGCACCAACTACTTTCAGACCGAACAACTTACGTGACACAACCCGTACACTAACGTTAAAATTCAACCAACACATTAAAACTTGAGACCAGACAAATTAACCGTCCCACTTACTACAACCTTATATCCTATAACTCCTTAGCACCCCGCTTATATGGTTCATTTAATAAAATAGTTTGACCACTATTTAGCCTATTTATGACCGCCACCCCGGACCATCTCCTTCCTTTATAATGCAACGGTAAACTATTAAATATTCAATTTTATTTTTATATATTGTATGTACTTTTTGATTATTATTTATTTGTTATTTTGATTTTGTTTTTTTATATTTTCTATATATAATGTAGATGTATTGTTATCTCACTATAGCCATTATCCATATGGCAAAATGTTATGTTATTCAATAAATAAAAATAATAATAATATACTGATGTCAGTTTATTGTATTTACGTATTAATGAATTCAATATAACATTTTATGTAATTTACGGACCATTATTGTTGAATTGTATGGTACAATTTATAATTTCATGGTGGGACTGTTGACGTGATAGTTGAATGTCATCTGAAGATCCAGTGTTATGTCTGCCTCGATGTCTGGGTTAAAAATACCCGAGGCGTCTGGTCTGTGGTTCTGTCAATGTCATTGCTTTCTGTGTCTGTTTTATCCTGACGCTTTCGTCTACTCAGGAGTTGTAACCTCCTCGGTCATAAACCCTCTGGGATTTCTCGTAGGCAGAGAAATGAGGATGAATGAAGAGTTTTGTACGCCAATCATCTAGAGTCGCCAAAATGTTTAAGCAACAGATATTAATGGAATTATTATGATATTTTAAAAGAAGTTGGTCGGTAGTGCCGCCATTGGAGTCAAAATACACTAATAAGTTTGAGTTATTGTTTTTTTTTATCGTGTGTCTACGTTTCGACCCACTTACAGGTATTTATCAGGCTATCCAAGGTTGTCTATGGTCTCTCATTATAAGCCCCACTCATTATTTCATTGCGTTTTGTCTCTAATCCTGACCAATTTTTCCTTAAATTGCATCTACGGTCAACAGCATCCACGCCATTCTGAACAAGGCACAGACTTACCATTCTGGTTTGGAGATGTTGATGAGCGATGCACCACCCAAAGATAGGTCCCGGGAGTATATATTGTGTTTGAAAAAATTGAGGATTGAAAAAATGGCAACTTTTCATATTAAATAGTATTGCAATTGTATCGACGATATGTAAATTGTTTAAATATATTAAATAGTTTTTTTTTTTTTTTTGCAGCTCTTACTCGCCTTTTAGGCTATACGGGGATTTTCCTAGGCCAGGAGAGAAGGCTTATATCACTTACTGAAACAAACATGGGCCAACATTTTTTTGCAATTATTTTTCTATTTTGGGGGGTTTCAGCTTGAAGCCTTCTCCCCCTTTCGTAGATCCACGGATTATTTTTAATTAATTATTAATTTGTCATTTTTATTGTAAAAATAAAACTACCTCTACAACTCTAGGAAGGTCTTTTGTTCATTACCTAGGAAGGATGTAGTGTTTCTTGATCACCAGTTCTGACAGGAGGTGATTTCACCGTGATCGTGCTTGTCCGCTAAATTTTATAGTATATAAATATAATGTATGTGATCGTTTATATTCTAGTCTTGATATTATACGAAAATATTATGCGCATTGTCTTACGACATGACGTAAGGTGACTCACCAAATTTACGACCTTGTGAATCATGTTGACAGTCATCGACGTTTACACCCTAACTTGTGAGGAATGAGAATCATTCTTTGAGAGACGTCATCATTTCTTACACCGGGCGATTAAGTTTCACATACTTGCTAATGTTGATAAGGACAAAGAATAAAAATTTAGGACTGGTGTACGTAAAAACTTACAGACTTAAACATGTAACAGTTTACTACTATGAGTGGCTAAAATATGTGGCTCTAGCCTTGAATTAGGAGAAAAAAAAAACATTATTAAATACCTTAAAGTAAACATCCTCATACTATTCAATACTAAGAGACATAAGGAACTATCTTTTTTTTTTATTATTATTATTTCTTAATGATTTTTACAACTGTATTATATAAATACATTTAGTAAATTTGAACATATGGACATAATGATATGAAAACACTTGCTGAGTAACTACCCAATGGTAGCACTCTAATGATATGTCTTCATTAGGAGATCACGGGACCATCTTCTTTTCAGACGCCTCGGAGGGTTATCAGGAATTTAAGAGGAAGGAAGCAAGGTTAGAAACGAGAGCGTTGGGATGATTCTGAAGTTTATTATGGAAGGATAGGTATCTGGATTGTACCAGATCTGAAACAAAAGAAACATTAAGGTCATTATGGATGGTTTTATTTGTAACAAAGTGGGGAGCATGAGCATTGAGGATTTTACGAAGGATTTTGAATTGTAAGGATTGGATACGAGAGGAATTCGATGGTTTAGTGGAGCCCCATAGCTCAACTCCGTAAGTCCAAATAGGCCTTATTACAGTCAAGTATATGACTCTTTTGTAATTAATTGGAAGTTTAGAGCGTTTGTCTAGCAAGTAATCAGAATCGTCGAGCGGTTTCTTGTCGTTTCCATCTTGGAACTATCTTAAGTTCAAAATACAAAATAGTTGATAAGGTATTATTTAACACTTATTGAAAGTGTTCAATTGGCATTGCCCTCGGATTATTTATTTGTTTTTTGTTTATTAACATCTTACCTAATGGCACAAACACGTTTCTCATTATAATATCGAACTTAATTGCTATACTTTTGTCCATTTAGATTTGCAATCAGCCACACTTCGTTGGGTATCTTCTTTGTTTCTTCATGGCTTTGTACAATGTTTATTTTAGCCATATAATAATGTTTTTGAAATTGGACCTAAAAAAAAAGTTAAATATAGTCATAATTTTTTGTTTGTAAACTCCTAAACCGAATAAACTAAATCTGAAACTCCTAAAAAAATAAACTGCAGTAAGTTGTATGAATTATATTTTTTATTTTATTTTGATAGAGAATATAAAGGTGTTGTGACTTGGAATCTTGTGGAATACGTTGATTTGACTATGGACCATACCTACACGTCAGTTTCTTATAAATGGTGCCTCAGTTCTTTTTGGTCAAACTGTGGATTGGGGGGGAGGGAGGAAGAGTGATTTAAAAGAAAATTTCTCATAAAAAAATACATTTGATGCAAGGGCCGATTTTGAACGAAAAATGAGTTAAGACCAATTTTTTATCTTTCTTAAGATGGTCACGTTTTTATTTAATGAGAAAAATTGCTTAAAAACTGTTAATTAAATAAAAAAAAGATAATTAAATTCTAAGCACACCAACCTGAAGTAGACAACATTTTCTAGGGGAAAAACGTGATTAAATTTACTAAAGTCAATGATAAAAGGGACTTTCAAGAGTTACGGAACGAATCAGAATAATATTATTTAATAATAATATATTCAGAATAATTATATATTCTGCTCGTGTATGGATATTCCAACTGCAGCAGTACAGCGGTCATATTAGACTTCCTGATAGTCCCTTTTATCAAATACCTTAATAAATTTAATCATTATTTTCTCAAAGAACATTTTTTTCTATTTACGGTGGTGTACTTAGGATTTAATTAGTTTATTTAATAACCCGTAACTTTAAATCTTATAATTATTCGTGTGTTAGTATATCATATAAATATAGCGCATATATTATACCCGTTAGAATAACAATAAATATCGCATTATTGCGACTTAAAGAAATATATTTAAGTTTATGTATCAATGTTTCTTATAAAATTTCTAATTTTTTTTTCGGTTTTAATTAAGTATATTTTTTTAGTTAATCTACAGTGAAACTTAGTTTATATTGATCCGAACAATTTGTTTTATTTATTTTTTGCTTCCTCACTTCCGAAGGTAGGGAAGCATTGTATTCGTGCGAGTGGTTAAATAAAATTTTGTGCTCAAAATCGAAAATTTTCACTTGCGTTTTACGTTTTAGACATCAAGGATCAAATTTGGTTCAGTTTCTGTCTGTCTGTAGTCAAGTCAATGTAATGTAATGTAATCACCTACTACCTTTCATCCAATGTTCATGAAATATATAATATAAAATATGAAATTGTGCTGATAAACCATAAAGAAATAATTAGTTTTTATGCTCTCTTGTAAAACAATCAATTTTTACATACGACCTTTTGCACTAATAGTAGTGAAATGCATGTTCAGTATGCATTGGTATTTTTTTTTTTAAATTAAGAATTATGAAATATGGAATCTTCAAATACGGCACTCTTTCGCATTTTAATATTACCTGATATACGAAATTCGTGGATATCAAACCTGCGAATGTTGAAGGGTAAGTGTATTTCCGAATCGACTTCTCTCAGAGATGGCATACGAAAATTTTTTTACCTTGTAATATAGATGTATCTTAGCCAATGAGAACGGTGAGGAAGCTATACTGACAACACTTGGCAGACGTTTTTTAATTTAATTTTATTTATTTTTTGTCTTCAGACTTGTCAAGGCAAGTCCTATTTAGCCAGTATATTACTATGCTTCTTAATTAATTCTAGGATTCCGATTAATTGGTTGTTAATTAATTCTATGATTCCAAAAAGTAGGTATTTTATGTGAAATTTATAATACTTATATTAAACTAATTTATTAGTAATTATTAGGCTGTTATTAATATATATGTAAAGCGTGTTTTTAATGTGCTATTATTGTAATTTATCTACTATATTATGTATTGTATGAAATTCAGGCAGGCGGATTTGCATGCCGTAAAATGTTTTGTATTTTATCCATAGTTTAATTTTGTATTTTATATTCAATGAAACATTATTATTATTATTATAGTCTCGGATAAAGGTAAAGAGAAATACTAAAAAAAGGAATGAGGTGAAGAGAAGAAAGAGAATTCCATAAAAACCGAAGTTAATTAAATAGTTAATAAAATTGTTTTATCTCTGTATTCCATCGGATGAATCGATTTTACTCCAACAAAGGATGACAGATAAGTTTTATTTAGGTATCCATTATTATACAAACAAACACAAATACTAAAAGCTTTGTTCCCAAACGGATTCGATGCAATTATTCTGCATCAAAACTGTCGGCTATGGAATGCATAATGTGCTCTTTTGAAATGAGCAAACAGAGTAATGAAATGGACCGAATGATTGTTTCGTCGCTTGTTGTTCGTTTGTTCTGTTTTTGATCGTTTGTGTCCATCGCTTTTGTTTGAGTTTTTTACTTTCGTACCTATACTAGGTAAGGAAAGTATTGCGATCGGTTCAAATTTCCGACATGAGGTTTTCGACGGATCTATACGTTTCAGAGCCCCCTGAGTCCGAAAACACTGTTTCAGCCATTGGTCTGTCAGTCTATCTTTCTGTATAAATTTAATTAAATATTTTTTTGTTTCTAAATAGACATATTTAAAGATATAAAAACGTTTCTGAAATATGAATCGTGTACACATTAGATTTTCCTATTTCTATTTTTAATTTCACTTACGTATATATGTGATATATAGTAAGGGTAAGTATTGCGATCGTGAAAATTTTCGAATCTCAGTTTTCAACGTAAATACATGTTTTGAGGTCCGCTGAGTCCAAATAACCAAGTGTTGCAAAATGGCCTGTGTGTGTGTGTTAACAGTCTAGCTCATAAAGGAAAAGTGGTACGAAACTGATATTAAGTATTTAAGGTTTGTATATGGGCCAGATGTGACAGCAACTTTTTTGTAAAAATCGGCTAACCGGAAGTGCTACTTTATATTAACGCTGAAACACATTTTTACAATTTTTTCAAAAACGGCTCTAACGATTTTGATTGAACTTGGTATATCATTGTATAATTAAGTGGTCTTTAATATCATTTATTTCTTATCACCGTTGATGTCACCTTACAGGGCTTAAATACCTAATGTTCATATATGTTTTCCTCTAAAGTACCTTTAATATGGTTTATTTTAAAAAGTTAATCATTTCGCATTATTCAGAGTTACGAAAAAATGCTACTTTTATATAACAATATAACTTTTGAAAGAATTTGATAAGTTAATAAAAGAGAAAAATAAAATAAAAATGCAGAAAAACTTGCGTTGCTATAGACTGTAGCGCCTAAACGAATGTACCGATTTCAATAAAACTTCGCTAAAGTCATTTTCGCGACACCCTTTAAATTTATAAATTTTTATATATTTCAACGAAAAGAAGCTGGAAAAAAAATTACGATGGTTAGTAAAATTAAATTCCGTATAACTCAAATGTATACACTTTTTTGTCGACATTGTATTGCTTTTTTTAAGTTTATGGCATTTCCTAAAAAAAAAAAAAAAATCGTTAAAATCGGACAATTAGGAGGAAAGATATGGTCTCTAGTTTTTTCCCTGAAGAGGCGAAAATTTGGATAAATTTAAAATATGCTTTTTTAATTGTTGAGACTAAAAAAACCTTTTTTCTACAGATATTTAATAAAGTATCTTTCCTAAGAACATCTTTCATAAGAAGTAAGTACCTAAATTTATACCTTTATTCTCAATTCTATATTTCAACACTGCAATTACCACTTCCGGAATCAACTTACTCGTTGTCTGCATAGATAACTTTTTCAACTAAAAATATCACTAAAATGGCATTACTCAAAAATGTTGAAATTGGAGTTAGTCATTCTTTGGTTTATAAAAGCAAAGAAAGTTGTGTGGTTTATAAAAGCAGATTTAATGACTAGATTTTTATTGCCTATCGTCGATACATTAAATAGACATTTTGTAATTATAATTGTCTTAATGACTTGTTATCTGTAAGCTTTAAGCTTTAACTCCGTTTAAAATGCACTTCAAAATTTTTTATAATAGCCCCGCGTTGCCAGAAAATAATTTCTATTCAAAGTAGAGCGGTAAGTGAAAGTTGTGTGTTGCGCACACCAGATTTTTCAATATTAATATAGAGGAATTATATTAATAAAAGGGAACAATATAAATTGCTGAACTTTTTCCTGCCTGATATTTGAGGGTTTTTGCGAGATCTACAGCAGAGCGGCAGAGGCCGGCGGAAGGGGATGTCAGATACTGGACTTTTTATCGTAAGCACTGCCTCGCTAGCTAGGCCTTAGGCCGTTCTCGCTATTTCAGTTATATTACATTCCAGGATAAAAAATAGTTGTAGAAATTTATGTATTTTTGTTATATTACTTATAAATTGATTAGCATAAAACATAATTAAAAAGTTTAATTTCATTAGCACTTCAAACCTTTTTTTTGCATGAGGAATAGCAATACTCAGCGGCATCCCTTCCATGGCTTTTATTTTCTAAAACCTTATTTAAGTACATTAAGACCCTTTTCAGTCGTCTTCTGGAGTTCTCGGGCATACTAGTTGTGGCCATTTCTTTTACCAGCTGGTTGAAGTGCCCATTTAACATATCATGAAACCGTTTGTAGTACGAGTGATTAGTCGTTGTATCTTGGACTGAGAAGTTTGAAGTTTTTTTATGTATGTTGGTTTTGCAATTCCGTATATTTGTAGTCCGTAAGTCCAAAGAGGTTTTAATAGATGTGCGTAAATACTTAGTTTCTGTCTTTTCTTTTAATTCGGAATGTCGTCTTGACAGTGAATGTAACAATTTTAGTCTTAGATTTAATGTGATTCGTTTTTCTTTACATGTTGACCCCATGTCATTCTCCTATCGAACGTAAGGCCTATGTATTGTACTCTGTCTGTTTGTGGAATAGGTATGTTGTCTAAGTATACAGAAGCAAAATAGCAACTGAATAATAATCAAAATGAATATATAATAAATAAATAACTTAAAGATTAAATAAATTAAACTAAATAATCCAGACATACTTTTATGCACTATTTGCAATCAGGCGAGGGAACTCCATGCTTGGCTTATCCCTCTCCTCTAACTACACAGGAAAAAGCAGGATTCCAGAAGATCCCTGCGCTACTCTCAACCGTATAATTTTTGGCGGGTGGTGCTAGATAGGAATTTTGCAAAAGGGATTTTGGTGATACGTAAGGTTCTTGTGAAATCTTTTTATTTTTGAATAAAAAAATATATTATTAATTATTTATAGAAAAAATTATAAATGGAGTGCTTTGCAAATGGAGATGAAATTCCAATGTTTCTATTATCTAGAACGGACTTTTTATTTATCCATTAATGTGAGTGTTCAACAGTATTATTGAAATTAGATAAAATACTTGACATGTGGGATGAGAATGTCTGGAATGGAACGCATCAGCTGGTGGAATTCAATTTGGCCCGATCACTGTCAAAACCACTTCCGTGTCAAGCGCACATGAGTGGAGTTAGGTTAGGAATAGCAGGCGGAAGCCGATTGGAGAGTTCACCTCGATATAGATATTCATCTTCTGTTAGGTAAAAGATATCCGCATCATTCAGTATAAATAAATTGGTTGTAAAAATGTATAATTTTATCAAAATATTGTTAAAATATAGAAATCATTAAGGGCTTAATTAGAGGGACTAGACTTCTCAGAGGTGCGTAAAACGCAAAAAGCTAAAAAAAAACGAAATTTAGCCAAACTTTTATGGTATTGTTCTACCTTGAAGACAACTCTAGATAAGGAATTCAACTTGTTTGATCCAAAGGGGACCGCAGGAGTTGCTGAACATTTGAGGGGAATATACAGGGTGCCCCAGTTGTTATTGGCCAAATTCTGGAGGGGGGGAGTGGTTGGAAGACAAAATTTCCAACAAAAAAGTAGGTTTGATGCTTGTCTGATAGGAACGCAAACGATTCCGGATGAAAAAAAATGTAGACCAATTTTATGCTTTTCTTAAGGTAGTCACGTCTTTTATTAAATAAGAAGATTGCTTAAAAACTGCTCAAGATTATTAATTATAAGTACACTATCGTAAAGTAGACAAAATTTTCTTCAAGAAAACATTTTTAATATATATTTTCCTTTTGTATGTACATATTTATATGTATGTACATATCTCCTGTATATGTAGGTATGTACATATCTCCTGGTTTCCTCCCTTGTGTTCTCCCACTTCGACTACACTGTCTGGTGTACGGCGGACTCTCGGGAGAATTCGAGGCTGAGTTTAAACGCCTAATGAACTGCGCATTACGTTTTGTTTTTGGAATCTCAAGAGATAAAATTGGTCTAAATTTCTTCTTTCTTCTTTGACCCAAGCATCAAACCTACTTTTTTGTTGGAAATTTGTCTTCCAACTCTCCCCTCCCCTCCAGAGTTTGGCCAATAAGAACTGGGGCACCCTGTATATTCCCCTCAAATGTTCAGCAACTCTTGCGCTCCCCTTTGGATCAAACAAGTTGAATTCCTTATCTAGAGTTGTCTTCAATGTAGAACAATACCATCAAAGTTTGGCTAAATTTCGTTTTTTTTAGCTTTTTGCGTTTTGCGCACCTCTGAGAAGTCTAGTCCCTCTAATTAAGCCCTTAATGATTTCTATATTTTAACAGTATTACACCAAGTTGAAGTGGCTCTATCCATCCAACCGCCGTCTGTACTTCCTTGCTACCTTTCTATACCAAGTCATTAGAACTCAGCGGCCTTCCTATATTTTTCACAGCCTACAATTCAAATATTCCATTCAATCCCGTCCCACTTGATCTCGTACCTCCGACCTCTATCCACCTCCCCACCGAACTCCAGCGTTTGACAAATTCTTTATAATTCAAGCCGTCTCCATCTGGAATACCATCCCTCCCGATATCCGACACGTACAATCAGTTTCCTCATTTAAATCTCTCCTTTTTAACCACCTAATCCTTTCCCAAACCGATTGATCATGAAATGTAGACAAGAGAACTTTTTAAAGTTCCCCCAGAAATCATTTTCTTTACTTATGTTATTTTATTTTCCCACGTTTGTATTATACATGTCAGCATGTTTTTAGTGTAATTGTTTTATTTTTTTACCAAAATCTTAATTTTAATAAGAATCGTAAATAATTAATTTTGGCCACTCATACATTTATTCTGTATCTGTAATTTGTCCTAAAGGGACAACTTTTATTGTCCCAGGATAATAAAAAAATATTTTTATTTCATATTATGTGAATGGTTATTGTAGCCCTAATGTCATTTCCCTTCAATGTGGCAGAATGTATAAATATTAAATAAAATATATTAATAAAAAAAAAAGAAAATTAAAACTTAAAAGCGTTGTTTCTACTTTATTATGAAAGACATGTTGCATATAATGTGATAGGTCAACCTTAGGGTTGTAGTTTGCCCAATCAGATGATAGGTGCTCCAAACATTTAAGAGGTATTCGGTCGGTTCTGGCCATTCATCTATCCCTAAACAGGCCGACTCCTATTTTGGATGATTCTAATTCCGAACGGTTGGTTTCTCGTTCTAAATTAGACAACATGGCCAGTTTTAGTTGGCATTCGGTAATGTTTGATTGGATATTTCTGTCTATAGCGTCATGTTTATCTAACGCTGGGTAGACTATTCGGTAAATAAAGGTGTCTATCTGTATATTTATAGATTATTGATATATTTAAATAATTTTAACTTAAATTTTAAAATCACCAATGCTCGTTATTGGTTAAAAGGATTTTTTACTTAATTTAATTTTTTTTTTAACTATGAAATAATTTTTTTTTCTTTTATTCTGTTGCAGGTGAGTTCAGTTAAATGTCTGATATTCAGGTAATTAATAAATTCATTTGATTAGTTTCGTGGAATATATTTAATTAATTATAAAATTGATTTATTGCTGCTTGTTTTAATTAATTGTTTCGTGAGAATTAATTTAGCAGTTGATTCATATCTAACACAATACCTTAAAAAAAAAATTAATTATTTTGTTGTTTTAACGAAATCGATTCTTACATTTCGTCCGAAAAATTTAAAATGTTGTAATACAGGTTAAAACATTTTAAAAATGTTTACAATTTAAAAATGGTGCACACGCCTTATTTTTGCAAAGTAAGTACGTTATAAATATATGTAGCATGTCACATTATTTTCTTGCCTACTTTGGAAAAAAAATAATATTAAATAGTTTGCTGATATTGGCCCTCTTTATGAATAATTATATTGTTTAATTTAATATTTCGAATACGACTACGAATTTATGTATAGTATTCTAGTTACCCGCCTTACATTAGAATATATGCCAGAAGTCCAAAACGTCATATTTTCTGTTCAGCAAATGGTCCGATTTTTATAACTTTTTTTTTGTTATTTCGTTATCTTCTAGAAAACACAATTAAATTCATCCTACTTTTTTCCTGAGTTTGAGAAAAGGTGGTGCTGTTTTTCACACATATCAGCTTCCGGAAGATAAAAGCTCTGAAGTCGTATTTAAAATGTACATTATGCCATAATTTACGAATTTTGTATATATATATATATATATATATATATATATATATATATATATATATATATCTAATGGGTGATGAATAGTCAGGAAGCAGTCATTATAAAATTCTTCAACATGTGGGTCATCTTCAGGGCTTGTTTCGAGCACTGAAGGCTTTCAAGTTCTCGTAAACGTTGGCACAAATAAATAAATAAAAAATTTTATAATGACTGCGTCCTGACTATTCATCACCCATGATATGTAGAACAGTAGACTAGCTTCTTTCAATATATATATATATATATATATATATATATATATATATATATATATATATATGTATAAATATTTATTTATTTTTTTTTCTTCGAATAATAAAATAAAAACATGCCTGCTCTAAGATCACAAGTATTTCAGTTACGTGTCAAGAAATTAAAATTTATATCCTTAAAAAAATTATTGTTACCGAAAATACAGTTTTTTTGTTTTAATAATGTTAATATAATTTGCCTTAAAGGATCAGTTAAACATTGTTATATATAGTTTCTTCCTTTTTCCTCCAATGTAATCACAATTATTAAAAAAAGTAAATAAATTACTAGATAAAATTAGTCCCGCTCCCTCCAAAATTACACCCTGCATACGCTACTGCAACAGAGAAATAAATATAGGCGTAAAATAGTCATCGTTCTTCCTTTTTGGAACTGAGATACGACTTGAAAAGGCTGTTTAGATTAATGCATTGGTAAATTAATTTACACTCAACAGCATTAAATCGGTTCCTTAGCGTTTGAAAATTGAACATATCATGAGACCGGTCTCGATTACCGAAGCTTAAAATTGTGGTGGCCTATTGATGAGGGAATGGATGGGGTATTGAAACATGCCCGCGGAGAGCAGCCATCCGTGGATTGGGTCATAATTCCCTTTGGGAAGGATTTGTTGGAACGGAGCGCGGGAGGCAATGGATATCCATTGTCCTGCGGCGGAGCGGTCAAAGAGCCGTGCGGGACAAAGAGATGAGATGTTCGCTCTTTGCCGCTATCGTATTCCTTCCATGTCACTATCTCTCTTTCGTTTATCTTCTTTCTATTTTAATTTTATCTTATGTTACGTTTTCAGTAAGTTTTTAACTCATTAAATATTCTGTATTAAAATAAAATTTAATTAGAAGCATGTTATACTGAATTATGTTATACTTTGTTAACATACCGACTGAGTACAATATCTAGGACTGACGTCTTAAAGGCGAATCGTATGGGGTCCACATGTTAAGAAAAAACATGCCACTTTAAATCTAAGAAATAAATTACTGCACTCATTGTTAAGACCTCTATTAAAATCTCTCTGGGCGGATTACAAATATACGGGATTTCAAAGTCAACGCATACAAAAAAACCTCAAACTTTTTAGTCTAAGATAGGACGAATTTCTCAAGCAAGCTGGTACTTGGATAAGAATACTTTACACACTGACTTACGCATCCTGACTACAAACGATTCCATGATAAGTTGTAAGGAAAGTAACTAATAAAAGAAATTACCAGAACTCTTATTTCGGAGGATACCAAAAGACGAATGATAATGGTCTTAATGAGGGACCTATTTGCACAATTAACTAACTTACTTAATGGCTCTACAATCCTAGTTGGACTTCGGCCTCACTTAAAATTGATAGCTATTCCTGCCTATCTTCCGCCTTCCTTCGCCATCTTCTTACTCCTATCCATCTCAAATCGACCTCTACGTCATCCAACCACCTCAGCCTTGGTCTGTCTCCAGTCTCTTTCATAGCTTTTTTTGGAAGCCTCTCATCCGGCATGCTTTGAACATGAACAGCCATCGCAACCTTCCTTCTTCAATGAATGATCGTGATTTTCCTTATTTTTTAATGGCCATCCTTGTTTACTGGGCCACATATCTTTCGGAGGGTCTTCCTTTCCTAAACTTTCAGGATCGTCTCACTCTCCTTGTTCATTACTCGCTTCCATATCTCCTCACTGGTTTTATTTCGTTTTGCATATGGTAGTTTTTACACAATTATGTAATAAATACACTTACATAATTATATAAGTAAATTGAATCTGTGGAAGGGGTAGGCTACTGCTTTTCCTTATTCCTATCCAGCCTTTTTATGTTTCATTTTATGTATTTATTTATTGTTCTTGCTCTCTTCTCATAATTTAGCCAGTATATCTGCTGATTGTTGATAAATGTAATAAACAGATGTAGATTAAAAAATAAAACCAAAAAAAGTATTACCCTCCTTACTAGTTGTACAAAGCAGTTGTATGTAAGTTAATTGTTTTTCATTTCCACCATCCTAGATACATTATACTTATATAATCTACGTTACATACCCCTTTTATCAAATTATTAACATCCGTCTTAAACTTCGTGAATATTTTCATCTTATCGTAACCTACAGTTTCTTAAAATATTTTTTTTAAAGAAAATTCTCAGAAATGGGGGTGGGGCGTTTTCAATCTGGAGATGGGTCAACTTCCTCTATTTAATGGGATACTAAAAAAACTCTAATAGGACTAAAAATATATTAGGTTGTTTGGAGCTCTACTCTAAATATATCAAAATAACGAGGTTATATAAGCCAGACGGCCCAATACCTTTCTCGATTTTGTGATCACATCATATTACGCTTCAAGTGGAAAACAAATTGGTATTTATTAGTTTTTAGTACCTCATTTAATTAGTTAATGATGATAATGAGAAAACACTCCATTTCTGAGAATTTTCGTAATAAAAAAAGTTTTATATTTTGTTAAGATAAAGGCGTTCACGAAGTGTTTGACGGATGTCAATAATTTGATAACAAGAGGTCTGCACCGTCATATTAAAACCATTCAGATAATCCATTCATTTAAAGACTTTCGTACATCAAGTTATCTACATCTTTTTTAATATTTTATATTTTTCGATGGTATAGTTGTAATTTATATTTCATATCTTGATGTTATCTGTACATAACAAAGTGCATTTTTTATTATTTAGAAATAGTTCTTCTTAAATTTAATCTATTAATAACAATGTTCTAAGAGAAACTTAATTAACATTATTTCCCTGGAAAATCTCACAAATATTTTATATAGCTTATAACTTATAATAAAGCATTTTTAATAATAATATTTCAAAGTTTTAATGTTAACTGTACACTTATAATTTTACAGGTAGGAATAAAATTTATTCTGAAAAACCTTTGATGAATAATTATTTTGTGAGGGATTATTAATTTATTCAGTTGATTCGAATATTAAGAGTTAGACAATACAAAGAAAAGACCCAGCTTGGTAATGAAGAAGTTGATCAAAGAAGGTTTGAAATTAAATATCAGAAGGAAGAAGCAAACAGTATCTATCATTTATATTCCCGTCAAAAGACCCTGATGAATATTTGAGCGCCTGGTGTTTTCACTCTTTGTTCTATCATTAATCACAATCATTGTATCGTTATGTAGAATATCATCGAAGAGTTTTCATTTATTTTTTATCAAGAGGAGCTGTGTTGGTAAGAAATAAAAAATTGCTCTTTCTGTTCGTAATTAATTTATTGGGTTTGATAAATAGGTCCTTTCTGTTTTTTCGTTTATTTTTATGTCACTATGATGCACTTCTTATCTGATGAATTAATCCCTAAGGTGGATTGTTTATCCTGTTTGTAATACGTCAACAACTATATCTGGTAACTCTTGTTGAAACTGGCTTAGTATTTTGTTTGCTACTGCACTGGGAATATGAAAGAAAATATCGTTCATTATCGGCGTATTTTGTTGTAATATTTTTAAAAAAGCGTGCTGCAGAAGCTCATAGAAAAACTTGCAGTTTTTATGGTGATGCATTAACCGAACGCACTTATCAAAATTGGTTTGCGAAATTTCATTCGGAAAATTTTGACATCAGCAATTTTAAGGCCATTGTTGATCAAAATCTCACCCAATTTACGCACACAAGCGTAGAAAACAATTTGTACAAGCTCGGCTATGTTTCCAGGCTTAATGTTTGGGTTTCTCAGATGTTTTTTTTTTTCCGAAAATCACAAAAATGTTATAACATCAATTCGACTATAGCTATCGGACAAGAAATTTTGGGTCACATAAACTGCACAAAATGACGCTCGTAAACAAACTACAAATGGAGATACAAAATAAAAACCTATAAGGAATTTTTTTTAAATTTATTTCTTATGTAGGCATTAAATACAAAATAAAAAAATCATTCATACGGCTTTGAAAAGCAATAATTCAGCTTTCCAACATATATAGTAACATCGAATTTGGAGAACATCCTGAAGAATTATGAATGATCGGAAGGGTGTTGTGTTCCACCAAGCCTAGGCTCCACACCTCATTGACCACTCGCAATAAATTATTGAGCCTTGGATGGAACCTTTTGCCCCACCCTCCCTATTTATCAGATCTAGCTCCAAGTTACTACCACTTATTCCGGTCTCAGCAGAACTCCATGAATAAAAAGAAATTCCAAAAAGAAGAGGACATCAAAAACCACTTGTATCAGTTTTTTTTTAATAATAAACTCCAGACATTCTATGAACATGGAATTATGCAGTTAGTAGAAAAATGAAAAAAGGAAAAGGAGTTATTTGCCAACCCAATACTTGGACATCCATCAACAATATAATGTTCGTAATATATATGAATATAAAAGAACGAACACTCAAAAATAGACCTAAATTGATTTGTTAAATTATTATTTTTAGATAATAATTCGCTATGCCTCAAGTATCTAAGATACAGGTCATCGACCCATTTTAAATTTAAAATGCAATTAAAGATTTGTATATTGATGAATAAAACTAATACTTAATAAACCTTTAACCTATAAAGGACAATTTTAAATTTATTTCAAGTATATTTTATAGATATTAGTAATTTTAAAGGTACATATAAGAGAAAAAACACTAATAAATGGAACCATGTTTACCTTTAATATGAAATATGATCTAGGTTTTTGCTACAGTATACTCAGCTGATAAAGCAGGATTCCTCTATTGACGTCAATCTTGACTTCAGCTGTATCTTTTAATTGAGAATCTTTTAATATCACCAATAAGATTCTCGGATTGGATTATTAACATCGCAATCAGATTTAGCTGAATCTTAAATACCTTTATTCTTACAAGCCTTATTTTGATGAAGTATATTTTTTAGTGCCATCGAAATTATTATATGTTCGTACATATTTAATGCTTAGAAAAAACAAACAAAGAAAACCAAGAAAAGAAATAAATAAGGATAAAACTATCCTCAGAGCGGTGTGAAGGATGTTAAAATTAAAGAGAGAAAATGAAAAATATGTAATAATTATAACTGATAAAACCCTATATTACATAAATAAGAAGAAAGTTTTAAAACAAGGGTGACACAGATAATAATCAGTCTTATTTATGGTTAAACTTCGAAGATTGGACTCAATTTTTATAAATCAAACTGAATTTATAAAATTATGTAATTCACTTCGAACTTAAATAGGATTCGTATTAGTGCTGTAGAAAGTTTGAACGATTTCAATTATAAGCTTTGTCAGGGGTAGTCAATCTACTATTGACTGAGATTATTTCGTTTAAACTAAAATAATAAGTTATTGATGTATTAGTTTATATATATATATATATATATATATATATATATATATATATATATATATATATATATAAACTAAATATATATATATATATATATATAAATATATATATATATATATATATATATTGAATTTTTTAATTTTTTTTTTATTTTAATGAAATTTACAACTGTATTACATAGAAAATACAACAAGTAAATGTGACATTGGTAACATGACATGTACAACATGAAGAGAAACTACCCATTGGTAGAACTCAAATTAAAGTTCTATGTTAAAAGGCCATCTTCTTTTCAGACGCCTCGGAGGGTTATCAGGGATCGAGGAGGAAGCAAGGTTTGAAACGAGAGGGTTCGGATGGTTCTGCAGTTTATTATAGAAGGATTGGTATCTGGATTGGACCAAATCGGAAACATATGGAACATTAAGGTCTTTATGGATGTTTTTATTTGTGACAAAGTAAGAAGCGTTGAGGATTTTACGAAGGATTTTGGATTGTAAGGATTGGATACGAGAGGAATTCGATGGTTTAGTGGAGCCCCAAAGCTCGATTCCGTAAGTCCAAATAGGTCTTATTATTGTCATATATATGAGTCGTTTGTAATTGATTGAAAGCTTAGAGCGTTTGGCTAGTAAGTGCTGCAGTAGTCGAAAACGTCGGGCGGTTTCTAGTCGATTCAGTCTGGTATGGGGGTTCCAATATTGAATTTAGTTTATATTTAAACTCATTCTAAAAGTTGTCAAGGTTAATCCGAAGGAGCGAAAAGGCACCTGCAAGAGGTAATCAAAGTTAAAGGTTTTTTTTGGGGGGGGGTGCTCGTCTTTAGGGCTGTAGAGGTTTTCCCGCGCCAGGTAGTGAGGGCGGGGATTCAAAATACTCCCCCGGCACCGGGACGCGAACTCGTGACTATTTTTATCCAAAATATTGAGCCGTTTGGCGTGACCTACACCCCCAAAATTTCAAAATAACGAGGTTATATTAGACAAGCGGGTCACATTTTTTTTTGATTTTGTAATCAAATTATCTTACGATCCAAGTAGAAATTAAATGAGTATTTACGAGTTTTTGGTACCTAATTAAATTGACAAAGTTTGTCCCCCTCCAGATTGAAAGTGCCCCAAATCCAAGAGTTTTCATAAATAAAAAAGTTATAGGTTACGATGAGATGAAACTATTTACAAGTTTCAGGCAGTTGTTAATAATTCGATAAAAACGGGTCTGTGCCATGGACTATTAACTTCAACAAGTAAAGTTTGAATAGAAAAGAAATAAAAATATGTATTTTTTTTTTTTTTCGTTGCGATAATAGTGTGTAATAATTATTTTCTGAAAAACAAATTGTATCTAACTCTCTTATTTATATACTTTTTTCTGGACAATGGATCTGAGAACAATTAGGTTTCGAAACGTCACCAAACTATTTATTCACTGAACCTATAGATTCTCAGAATATATATATATATATATATATATATATATATATATATATATATATATATATTATATATATATATATATATATATATATATATTGTGAGAAGACCATGGACCACCCTGGCAGTTATTCAGTAATATTAATGCGATTCACGTTCCACGTGTGTTAAAACGTAATAGAGTATACCACCACCATTGCTTAATAGGAATTAAGACAATGTGCTCGTCACAATACTGATGTTTTTCTAAAACCACAAGTGCTGTTGCGTGGCAGTTTCACAAGTATGAAATAGCAACTAATAAAAATAATGGAATTACTTTCTTTGAAATAAAATTTAAACAAAATAGACTTTTTTCGAATCACTAATTATTAAGTCTGGTTTGTTTCTTACTATTTAAATAGTTAATGTTGATTGTGCCGGCTGTCTAAGCGACTCTTCTTCTAAACTAGTATCTTAATATATTTTAAATATAAATAAATGAATCACGATTAAATTATATTTTTTTTATATTTGAACCTTAATTAATTAATTTAAGCCAGTTAATAGTACAGGCCTACTTTAAACGTCAAAAATCTTGGAGAAGCGCGGACGAAGATGGATGTAAAGTTGGAGGTTGAAGACTAAGTCCCCCCCAGGCGTTGGATAAAATGTTGAACAATCCGATGGTAAAGCCCCCGCTCGTCAATCACCCCAACAGCTTACCCCCTCTCCTCCCCCCCTCGTTCCATTCCTTCTTCCCTCCCTCGCTTTTACATCCCATCCTTTGGAATCTTTGCTGTCTGTTTATGTCCGGACCCTTCTGTGTTCTATAGCCAACAGGCGTCTAGATCTTCATATACTTTTCTCCAATTTATTTTTATTATATCAAGTGGTTAATTAAGTAATTACATACATGAGAGAAATAGGATGATTTATGTATGATTACAGAAATAAAAATACGATTAAAACATGCAGACACACTGGCGAAACGAGCAATAAAAACTGGTTAACTATTTTCAATCATTGATCGCAACGATCTAATATCTTGGATCAATGAAAAATGATGGCTGGAGTGGTAAAATCAATGGTTTGGCATCAGAGAAAATAAATTAAGAAAAATCGAACAATATGTTAAACATCCAAGAAAAAAATCTACAGCTATGACGGAGAGCAGAGCAGGTAGTTCTTACCCGCCCGAGGATTGGCCAATGTCGACTTAGCCGTGGATATCTGACGAAGAAGGAATAATCGCCATGTTTCTACTGCGGGGTATTCTAACACTGCTTCACATACTAACAGAGTGTATGGCTCACGACTCCTACAGATTTTTCGAAGATCCTGAACAAATATTGAGACAGGAACCAGATACACGACTTATTAAATTTTTAAAAAATATCGACATATATAATAACATTTAAAAAAAAACTTCAAGTGACTAAAGAAACTTCAGTATGAATGACCCAAGTCGTCGAAACACTCCAGCAAATAAATAAACTTCTTATTCACTACTTATTTTGTTAATTATTCTACTGCGCTAAAAAAAAATTGGGAGTACATTTTTTAAATTACAATAAATTGAATAATATTCGTTTCCTTCTGAAGACATTTCTATAATCACGAATATACAGAGCTCAGTGCCACGAAACTTAAATAGTACCTAGAGCTCGACTTGATTTTTTTTGCGGGCAATTTATTTACAAGTTAACGAAAATTATAGTTTTTGTTGGATAAAGCCATGAAGCAGTCTCTCCCACCAAATATGCCTACTGAGATAATGACCAAAATAAAAATAGCCTGATATAATAATAGAGGCATTCATGCAAACAGTGCTGTGCATTGTAAACCCCTTAAATGTGTTAAAGTCGAGAAACTAATTTAAGGTATATGTGTTAAATATAGCCTTAGCACAAGCGGTATTAACGCAGTCTGGGATCCTGCTAATTTTGTAAATACACGGGGAAGGTTATAATAAATGTTTATTTCTTTGTACAATAACAGTTTTCCAATACAAATCTGTATAATAAAACAAACAATTGGACTGAACTCGGGTGCTGTCTTGCCGAATAGATAGCATGCTCTAGAATTTCATTTAGTATAAAATTAAATTGGTGTCTATCCTTCGAATCTCTAATTCAGGAAGAAAATTTACCAAGATTTCATTCATGTTTTTATCAAGTTCTGTGCTTTCTAAATCTTCATTCATGCTTTCTTTTAAAGCATTTCTAATGGAATAATCAAGCAACTCTGCGTTTATATTTCGCTTTCTCCTTTTACAAATAAATTTAAACATTATTAGATCAATCAATAGCACACTTTTTTAAACATTTGAGGCAGTATAACACATTACGCATTTACCACTAGCTGCGCGTATATATCTATTTATTTGGAATTGTCGCTAAAACTTAAATGTTGCAGTGATTTTTGTCGACCATCTCTTTTGCAACCATAGTCAAATTCTCCCAAAGACAGATAAGATTCATAAAGAAAGAAAAATATCTTCCGCATATGGGTCGTATTAGTATACGATATTACTGTGATATCAGTTAAGAATATCTTGGAATACTTTTCATTTATAGAACTTAGTTAAATAGTACTATGTACAGATGATAATCTCATGCATTCAATTTTTATTTATATTGAATTTTTAATAGTTGACCGTTACATTATAAAGGAAGGAGATGGTCCGGGGGGCGGTCATAAATAGGCTGAATATTGACAAAACTATTTTATTAAAAGCCAACGTTTCGACCCGACTTAGCAGATCTTCTTTAGGGAGATGTGTTCAGCTAAGAATTTCACTTAGAACTGTACTGGCAGTTTATTCAGCCAATTTTTATTTATATACGTATCTTAACTTGGCAATCAGTTCGGTTGTCATCATAGTTGCTCAATTAATTACTTTCAATATAAGGAATTCAAATGTATTTTTTTTTCATGTGATACAATAATATTCTTGTCGGATATATAAGAGAAAAAAAAAGAAATATAAATGAAATTGTATAGATAAAATAAAGTAAAGTGACTTGCAATAAAAATAAAAGTCATTTAAACACTTAATATAGAAATACGTAGCAAACTCAAACGAGTAATAGCTTGTTATTTCGTGACAGTTCTGTTACCATATTTTACCGTTTAATCGTCTTCGGCGTTGCCATATTTCCTTCCTGTATGGAAGAAAATGGAATCTGGAAATAAGAGATAGAAGAAATAAAATTTGGTTTGGTGGTCGGGTGAAATTGAACTGTCTGGAGTAGACGGATCCGAGTAGTCTAGCTCCAATACACCACTCCAGGCGTCCTATTCATTTCGCCCTTATTCTAGTGTTTCTGTCCCCAGGCCACGATATTAGATTTTATATGTTTTCTTTCTAATATATTTTGACCATTCAAACATTGTTTTAGGATTACTTAATTGTTATTATTTTAGATCGCTATGTGTATGTACATTATTTTATAATATATACCTTAAAATGAACTCAATAATTGAAGTTTGAGGTATTTTTCGAAACTAATTACTACGGAACCATATTTTCTTTGTGATCAATACAATTGTTAAAACTAAATTCAATTATAGGAGATATTATTACAAACTTAGAAATTGTTCGGACATTGATAGATACAAAAATAATGTTAAATATATATTAGCTGCCTTTAGGTGGATTATGGCGGTTAAAATTAATTGGAATTTCTCTTTAAGAATGATTCTTAAAAAGTAGAAGAAAATACGTTTTTCAGAGAGTACCGGAGCTTTTTTAAATCGCAGTCTGTAAAATTTGATTTAAAAACACTAATGTTTGTTAACAAAATAGGAAAAAACTTCGAAGTAAAACTAGTTGTATACATTATATTTTTGTTTCTAGTTAAATAGAATGACAGTAAAAATTTGTTAAAATTTCAAGAAAAGATTGTGAACCACCAGCTCAAACCAAGCAATTCTAAAAAACTAGGGTTACCCAAAGTCGGTCTCGGCCAAGACTAAGACCATCTGACTGTTGCAAGACCAAGACAAAGACGGGGAAAAAAAAATCGTTTTTATGAATAAAAATTAAAGCAAAATAGTTCCCAATAATTGACAAGTTTAGTTACTAAATGTAAAGAATTATATTTGAATTCCCCTATTCGAGACACGACCTGGGGCACGGATTTATGATAGTAAATTAAAAATATTTCGTAAATATTTACACAATATCGAGAAGAAAAATGTATATGTGTGCGTTTAGAAACTTTTAAAGTTACATTTCATCTAAAGTTTATTTCTCATCAGTCGAAATAAAAGCCATCCTAAAATATATTTGATACTGTTCTTGTAATTATTTAAACTCTCAATTATTTTTTTATTTAATTTTCATTTTTATCAAACTCTTTAAATTTTACATTCGGGCTTAGTTAGGTTTCCCTTCTCTAAAAAATTACAGTAATATCTCTATAGTAATCGTTTACTGCGGCTGTTGCAAGACACAGTGAAAAATGTATATCCTGGCATCTCAAAATATTCTCCCAAATACCAGGAGGTATCAATAAAACAGTTTATCTGGTTTTTGAGTTCTTAATAAATAAAAAAATTAGCCAAGATCGCGAATTTCCCCTTACTAGTCTCACTGCGCGCCTTGTTTAGGAGTCGGTATGGGGAAAACGCCCAAAAAAACACAACAACGAAAGTTTTGATCATTTGGACTAAAATATAACAGAATTTAAATAGCATGGACAAATCAGAAAACAATTTAGAGATTATATTTAGAAAACAATTTCATTATAGATATTTTTTTAATTAACTGAAAAATACTTTTTTTATAGCATGATGATCATTCTGAGCAAGGTTTACCAGAGTAATTTATAAACAATTTTATTGTAAATTTTATTACTTTTTTAATATAAAACAAAAAAAAATTATATTTCGTATTATTAATCCCGCATTGTCGATATTTCAAATTCTATCGTGTGGTATTAAGGACACAGTCCGTGATACAGACCCCTTTTTTTATCAAATTATTAACATTCGCCTGAAACATTGTAAATAGCTTCATCTCCTCGTAACCTAAAAATATTTTATTTACCAAAATTCTCGGAATTGAGGAGTTTTCAATCTCGAAGTCGGCAAACGTTGTCTATTTAATAAGGCAATAAAAACTCGTAAATACCCATTCGATTTCTACATGTATTGTAGGATAATATGATCACAAAATTAATAAAAAAAGGTGGCCTACAAAAACATTGCACCCTTTGGCCTATATAACCTCATTATTTTAAAAATTTGGGAGTGTAGGTCACGCCTAACAGCTCAATATTTTTGAAGGCCACCTTTTTTCTCGACTTTGCACTCAAGTTATCTTACGACTCCAGTTGAAAAAAATTAGAATTTACGAGTTTAATACCTAATTAAATAAACTGAGTTTGCCGACCTCCGGATTGAAAACGGCCCAATTCGTATTATTTTCGTAAATAAAATATTTGTAGGTTATGATGAGATGATTCGAGATGGCAAAGTTTATCAGACGGATCCCATTATCATTACTATATTCGTGCAAACTTTCTTTACCAATCGTCGGAATATAAACTTCTTCCCTTCCTACCTTTGCGTTCGCGTCACCTACAATTATTTTCATGTAGTTTCGCGGTAGTTTATCATAAACCCATTCGAGTTTATCGTAAAATTCACTTTTGACTTCATCGTCACTGTCTTCGGTCGGACAATGTATGTTTATTAATGCGATTTTAAACCAACGTCCCTGAAATGTAGCTACCGAAATTCTATCACTAAAGAATTGTACGTCCCTCAAAGCGGATAGTAATCTACTCCTAATTAGAAACCCGGTACCCAAACAATGATTCCCGCTTCCTCCGTACCAAATAGTGTACTTTCCTTCCCTCATCAAGCCCTCCCCTGGCCAGCGAACCTCTTGCAGAGCCAAGACATCCAAATTGTACCCATTTACCTCATTCGCGACCGATTTTAGCCCCCCTGCTGTGTTTAAACTCCTTACGTTCCACGTACCAATATTTAAATCCCTATATTTCAACTTGCACCATGAATCCCCTAAAGCAGTCCCCACCCGGAGACCCGAACGGGGGACTAGTTTACCTCCGGATAATGAGCGTTTTACCTTAGGGAGATCCATGACTTTTTGTGGTGTTTGGTGAACTAAAGATATGTGAGTAGGGCGTTCAATCCTACGTCACACCCTCCAGCAAGTCTGGTGGGCCCCTACCTCCAGCAAGTCTGGAGGTCCCCTCCCTCCAGCAAGTCTGGAGGGCCCCTCTCATTGTTGGTCAGCGAGTCCATCGGACTTAGCCGGGAGGAACTTCCAAGGAATTTCCACCGACCATCCCCACATCCGCCACCCGTGGGACGCTCCCCATACGCGGTAATGAGCCCGCGCGAGGACTACCAATATCGGAGACTACCAATGCGGATTTAGACGGAATCGCTCGACAATTGATCAAATATTTTCTTTACGGCAAATATTAGAGAAAAAATTGGAGTATAACGGTATTGTTCACCAGCTGTATATAGATTTTAAAAAGGCTTACGATTCTATTGACCGCCAGAAACTGTATAATATTCTAATCGAGCAGGGGATTCCAAAAAAACTAGTAAATCTAGTCAGGATGTGCTTGACGGAGACACTCAATAAAGTTAGAATCGGTAATAATTTGTCCGAAAAATTTGAGGTTCGTTCGGGCTTAAAACAGGGGGATTCTCTTTCGCCTGTCCTGTTCAATTTGGCATTAGAACATGCCATTATGGAGGTAATGCGAACCGAGAAAGGGTTGGATCTGGGCGGGACAACATCCGTGCTGGGCTATGCTGATGATCTGGTACTGTTTAGCGAAGACGTTGAAACTATAAAACTCAATACGACAACGTTAATGAAAGCCGGTAAAGAACTAGGACTCGAAATAAACGTGGATAAAACAAAATATATGGTTAGCTGCAAAAATGGCGATACTACTGGTGATATCGATATAGATGGTAATATGTTTGAACAGGTAGATAAATTTAGGTATCTAGGTTCTACGATAACTAGAAAAAACGAAATTGAAGAAGAGATTAAGGTTAGACTGAAGGCGGGGAATGCTTGTTATTTTTCTGTGACAAAACTACTTAGTTCGCGCCTCTTGTCCCGAAACTTAAAAATTAGAATCTATAAAACAATTATCTTGCCTACAGTTCTTTATGGATGCGAAACTTGGCCGCTTACATTAAGGGATGAGCAGCGTCTTAAGGTTTTTGAAAATAAAGTATTGCGTAGAATATTCGGACCGAAGAAGGATGAGTTAACCGGAGAGTTCAGACGGTTACACAACGCCGAATTGCGTGAGCTATATACGGGTAATATAATTGAGGTAATTTCATCGCGGCGAATCAAATGGGCTTGTAAAGTTGTTGGGCTTAGTAACGAGAGAATTCCTAAAAGGCTAATATTTGCTGTGCCGAATGGTAAGCGTCCGAGGGGTAGACCGAAGCGAAGGTGGGAAGATTGCATTAAAGCCGATCTGAAGGGACTGGGTTTGGACGGCGAACGGTGGAGGGAGGTGTGTAACAAGCGATTGGTGGTGTCGGCATCGAACCTTCGGGTTCGCTAAGCCTTATTATTATTATTATTATTATTATGATGAGATGATGCTATTCACGAAGTTTCAGCCGGATGTTAATAATTTGATAAAAAGGGTTCTGTACCACGGACTAACACTTCATAGTTTTCTTTTAATTTGAAAATCTGTGTCTGCAATAAATATGTTATTAATGGCGACTTGGTGGTGTTTGTTGTATGTTTATTGCTGTTGCTAGTTCTCACCTATGATGAAACCCCTTAGATGATATATATCTCGCGATCTAGTACTCAGTTCGATGGTAATAAGTTCTTTCTCGTAGTGTGCTTATGGTCAGACTGTGCCTTCATGATAATAAAAAACGTATTGGAATTTCATGGTTGCCCGGAAGACGAGGAAAAGTTCAAGGAAAACTAATGCTGCCGTCACGAATTAAATATTTCGTGTTTTAAATAAATGCGTCATGCGAAGTTCTTCACCGGTTCTATCGCTCATCGCATGTATCACTTTTCATAACGAAAATTATTTTTCACTCCTTGTCTGTTTTTTGAGATTAAGAGATCGCTATTGATAGAATCTATCACTAGCGATCTCTTTGATCAATAGCAATCAGTCCTGATGAAGGTCTGAACTTCGGGTCGAAACGTCGACAAATATTAAAATAAATATTATTTTTTATTTTTGACTGATCATCCCAACTATCTTTCTCTTCATTATTCACTACATTCAACCATCAACCACATATTTAAGTTATTTTATTTTTTGTATATACTTTTTGATTATTATTTGGTTGTTTTTTTGCTTCTGTTTATTTTATATTTTCTGTATATATAGTGTAATTGTAGTATTACCTCACTATAATTATTTTTCATGTTATATAATATTATATTACTCAAGAAAAAAATAAATTAATATATTGTTACCAAATCTTACGCTTGCCAATTGATCCCTCTACCCGGTTCAGCTGGAGGACATATTTAGAATCGAAGCCGCCTTTGGAGACAGAAGGTCGGTATTAGCAGGAAATTGCAGATGTTACCATCTTCCCAGCAAACAGATATCCTCAGCAAACATCGTCCAGAACCAGGCCAAACCTTTTAAGGCCCTGCCTTAGAAAATACACTCACTACTGCCGTCCCGACCTCTACTAGGTCCTTAGTATCGTTTCCTTCTTCTGCCTTGTTCCTCCGAGGGGTATAAGGTTCAGTTCTGTGTTGTTGCCGAATGGTTAAGTATGAGTTAGAATTTCACATTGTTAGCCAAGGATATAAAAACAAAAAATCTGATGCGCGCATCACACGACTTTCGTTTACCACTCTCTTCTTAGCAGAAATAACTATTATCAGACAAAGGAGAAGTGAAAGTAAAAATTATAGACGCTATATTTATTTACATTTCTTTGTCGGTATTTTTATTTTTTTTTTAAATACCCTTATATAGACAAATTTTAATTTTTATTACGCTGTAATCTATACAATTAAATATTAAATAATAACAACGAAATTATTTAGTAAAACCGCACATGTATATGTACATAATATTGTCGAAGTTCGTATTATATTAAGCTCATGTTACGTATGGAAGCCTGTTGGATGCCGCAATATTCTTTTTATATTTTATGATTGCTATTTTTAATAAGTAAATACAAACCGAAATACACATGTTAAACTTAATTCTATAAGTCTGTTAATTAGTTCATCTTAATTAATTTTCTAATTTTTGCAACCTAAATAATTAAATATTAATTAATTCTAACGCTAGATTAATGAATGCCATTCGCCAAACGTAGTATTGATAACTGTGACTTAGTCAGTTTTGGGACATATAATTTGCTGACGAAGGGGAAAAAGTTTTCCAGAAATGTTCATGGATAAATAGTAATCAAAGTCTAGTTGTGATTACCAATTAAATTAACTAAAATGAAAATAAGTGTGAACAAATATTAAAGAATGAAGGTCAAAATTGGACAATCGAAAATGTTACCTGATGTTACTAACACGTTTCTCATCATAATCTCGAATTTTATTTTTAGACTTTTGTCTCGCTAGATCAGGGGTGCCCAATTTTTGAGGGGGCATATTTAGATGTTTTTTTAATTTTGGAGAGGGGAAAATTTTGACGAGTTTATGAATTTTCGGACTAAGGGACAAGGGGAAAACATACAGTCCGCAGCAAGTGTAATTGCATATGATCTATAATTTTTCTAATTCTACCTTAGCTTGCTTTGTTTTTAAGAAAAGTTGAATAATAAAATATCATGGGAGGAGGGGAGAGGTAGGTTCTTGTGCCATAGACCTTGGGAAGGATGTGCACTCCTGCGCTAGATTTATCAGACAGTCCACTGTACGCCGGTGCAGGTCAACATCCGAAAGTCTCAAGATTCGTTCCGGGTTGAAAGGCACTGGATGTGAGGCCTTCTTCTTTAACAAACCATGGTAATTCAACCAACCTATGAAAGAGGTACTGCAGGATGCTAATCTTCCACATACCTGACATGTCGGTTTCATCGGCCCACCATTTGATTGTTAACATTTCGTCTACAGGTGGAGATACATGATTAGCTAAAAAAATAATAAATAAAACGAGAAATAATTTATTTCATTATTTCGCAAACCACTGAGTGTGTGCCAAGCGAATATCAACATATGACAGGACTCATTCGTTCTATCTGGGTTCGGACCTAGATACCTTAATGAATTCTGAGAAAGCACTTATAGATCGGTCCTCATAACTCATAACCTGTTATTCGGTTTTGGATCGTGTTTATCCCTAGGGGGAGGGTGAAAATTATTTTTAAAAATAATAATGAATCCTGTTTATAATAATTACGATAATAGCCACAAATTACAGTCTAGTGGCTCATTAGCAAAACTTATGCGTCAGATATCTGTCATTTGTTATTTTAATTATAATCCTCAGGTTGTTAATAAGAATTTTTAGAAAATATACGCTTTACTAACACGTATATATTACTTATTGAATATTCAACTGTTTAACTCCATTGTCTGTATACTAAGATATTTTTTTATTTTATATATGATATTTACAACTGTATTGATATAAATACATCAAGTAAATGTGTACACAGAAATATAATCACATGAAAACGCTTGTTGAGAAACTACCCACTGGTAGCAGTCTAATAATATGTCTACAAGCGGAGATCACGCGGCCATCTTCTTTTCAGACGCCTCGGAGGATTATCAGGAATTGAAGAGGAAGCAAGGTTAGAAACAAGAGTATTCCGATGGTTATGAAGTTTATTATGGAAGGATAGGTATCTGAATTGGGCCAAATCGCCAACATATGGAACATTAAGGTCTTTATGCATTACTTTAGTTGTGACAAAGTAGAGAGCATTAAGGATTTTGGATTGTAGGGATTGGATACGAGAGTCCAAATAGGTCTTATTATAGTC
Organism: Nezara viridula; assembly: GCA_928085145.1. Classification (NCBI taxonomy): domain Eukaryota; kingdom Metazoa; phylum Arthropoda; class Insecta; order Hemiptera; family Pentatomidae; genus Nezara; species Nezara viridula. The sequence goes on from OV725079.1 coordinate 15,570,780, forward strand.
ATGTATATGAGTCTTTTGTAATTAATTGTGAGCTTAGATCGTTTGTCTAGTAAGTGTTAGAGTAAGCGGAAACGTGTCGTTTTAGTCTCGTATGAGGATTCCAAGTCAGACGTTTGGAAGGTGGAGTCCTAGGTATCAGATTTGTTCAACATGGATAATTGGAGTGTTAATAAAGGTTACTGTAGGACATGAAGTCATAGGTTTGCGAAGAACTAAGGTATTAAAAAAAAAATTATTGCAGTGCAAATTTCTGTTGAATACCTTTCTTCTAAAACCACACTAATTTGAAAAAAAAATTGTACCTATCATTAGAAGTATTAAAAAAATGATAATAATGAAATACAAAAAAAAAAATTTACTCCAGGCACTAAGAGATAGCTCGTCGTAGACACATTAACAAACCATTGCCCGAGTTCCGAGAGCGTGCGAATGAATGTATGGTTGCAAATATTACACTCACTATAACATATAGATTAAAGTAATTATACAGTTTTATAAAATAAGCTGCAAAATAACCGAAATACATCATTTTCTATATTGAATATTTAATGGTTAATCGTTGCATTATAAAGGAAGGAGTTGGTTCGGGGTGGCGGTCATAAATAGTGGCAAAACTATTTTATTAAAATACGTTTCGACCCGACTTTGCAAGTCTTCGTCAGGGCTAGAACGAAGAAAATACAAAAAGATAGGGAATTGTGGAAGTTAAATAATATTTAGACAAAAAATTATAAACAATGTGAATGAGCTTATGAAAATTATAAACAGTAGGATATAATATGAAAAAGGATATAATATGAAATAATAGACATAAAGGAATGTGGAGAAAGAAAAGAAAAAAGAAAACCAAATAATTATATAAATAAGTAAATAAAATTAGAGACTTACATGTGTGTTCAGCTTGGAGTTTCACTTAGAATAAGCTTACATTAGAGAAATAAGCTTATTCACATTGTTTATAATTTTTTGTCTAAATATTATGTAACTTCCACAATTCTCTATCTTTTTGTATCTTGTCCGTTCTAGCCCTGAAGAAGACCTGCAAAGTCGGGTCGAAACGATGACTTTTAATAAAATAGTTTTACCACTATTTAGCATATTTATGACCGCCACTCCTGACCATCTCCATCATTTTCTGTAGTTTGGAGACTGAAACTTTTCCGAAAGTATTAGCAAAAATTACCTTTAACTTATTATAAAACTAACTCCTTGCGTTTACCGATTTTACTCGGAACACTCCGTACATTAACTCCTCTCTCCAATATAATTGAACAACTTTTATTATTATTATTTTTTAATACCTGTACCTTTGATATAAACTGTTATATAAATATCCTAATTAACTCCTGGCCTGTTTATTGTAGATGAAAGATATAGTTTATTTAGACGATAAGGGCAGTTGGTCCGCTTTAGGCGCTTGGCAGGAGAAAGATGTGCCACAACATGTTACATCTAAAAGACTAATGTGGTCGCCATCTGTTACACATTAAGACCTCCGCTCTGTCTGACGGGTGTCGGGGGGCGTTTGTTGTGCCTTTAGTTAATTAAGACGGAATTCATCCTTAGTTTGTCTGATGAAAGTTAACGCTTTTTGAATGTTTTCATTGTATTCTAAAATATCATTAATAATTAAATTATAAATATAAAGTTCATTATAAATAAGTCAACAGTACAATCCAATTAATCAGTAGGACAATTACATGGAGTTTGCTTTCTATATTAAGGCACCTTAAAACTTACACGTAGAAGAGGAAGTAAGTGAAGCTGCTCGAAGAATACACCGGATGTTCATTATTTGAATCAAATTTACTTTATTGTTTTATGGGTGGTATTTAGAAGCTATTTTTAAAAATCTGGTGCGCGCAACACACAACTTCCACTCACTGCTCTACTTTAGATAGAAATTATTTTCTGCCAATGTTGGTCTATTATAAATTTTGTGAAGGGTATTTTTAAACGAGTTACAGCTTGAAGCTTATAACTAACGAATCATTAACTATAAACAAATCCTATTAATTATATCAACGACAGGCAATAAAAACGTCGTTACTCCATCTATTTTTGTTAACCACATAACTCCAGCCTCTGAGCTATATATATATATATATATATATATATATATATGCCTAGAGAAATTTGAAAGTATATCTGTATATTCAACCTTTAAATGATTATGAATTGTACGCCTGTTAGTTATTTTGTATTGTAAAGTTTATTAAAATAAAATTAATAGATTTCCATTGCGTGCCATAGGTAGGTCAAAATTTATCACACTAATTGTAAGTGTTTAATGTTAGGATTTCACAAAGGGAAAATTCTTCAAATTATTCACAAATTTAAATTTTCTAAAAGGTTACATCGCGGTTTTTCGGAATAAACGAATGTTGATTTCTATTTATTTAAATATTGTATCAGATCTAAAATTGTTAAATCACAGGAAATGTATTTAAGGTTATAAACATATGCTTTATACATCCATGAAATTATTTTATATTTCACTTTTTCTTTCTTAGAATGAAATAGTTTTTTAAACAATTCATTGCCTTGATTAGGTGGGTTTTAAATATTTTTTTTAAACTTAAATTTTTTTTAATTCTTATTTATATTATATTATTTATTTATATTATGATTTATAATTTCAACCGTAGAATGACATTAGTATTTTTTTAACTTTTTTCTGAGAAGTTGTTAGTTATTTTTTATTTTTGGCAATGATAACTTCCAATTAAACAACAATTGAATTTATTTGTTATTTTATTGTTATTTCCAAATTACATGTTAACGTTTCGGGATATTTATTCCCATCTTCAGAACTACAATCCCAATGTTTCTTTGTTGATTCAATTGAGTTAATACATAGTGCATGTTACAATACATGTCAAAATTGGTTTGTTACATTAAATTTGTAATTACCTTAAATCTAATGTGCTACATTGTCAGGTTCTAAATTCATATTATAATAAATTAAAGTATATGATGCTTTTAGACCAATTATTGGGTCTCTGCCATGGTGAATACAATTGAACTTTGGATATGACTGATTATTTTTATAGTATTGTTGTTAAATGTTTATTTTTTATGTAGCTGGAATTTCATTTTTATTTTAATTTTAATTTTGTTTAATATATCAGCATAATGTGTTCCTCAATGTTATGTAATTGTTGTTTAATTGGAAGTGATCATTGCCAAAAACAAAGAGGACATCAGTATTGTTACAACCTCCTGAGGCACACCCGCCCGTATGAAGTGCTTACTCTAAATTAGGTGAAGACATGATCTTTAAACGTTATTACTGACAAATCGTCTCTTTGAACGACCGTTGACCAAGAAACAGTAATTCCTTATTAACTACTGATAACGAGACAAGGTATGTTCTGGTAAAAGCAAGAAGTATTCTGACAGAAGATGATTTGTTCAACATACAAGCTCATCCACTATTTTAGTTAGACATGGAAAGGTCGGGAACCTAATTTTCAAAAACTTTACTTGTTATAAATTTTTAGGTTGTGATTCATAATAGACTTGGAATCCACATACCAGATTTAGAAGACAAGAGCTTAACCGACAATTTGACGAGCTAGTTTGTTTGTTTGTTTAGGCTTTAAGGCGTAAAACCCTAGGGTCATCAACGCCTGTGAGTCGGTTATATTTGTAAACTCTTTAGAGGAGAATTAATAATTAACAATAGATATAGTAATAAATTATTTTCATGTAGTTTATCGTAAAATTCACTTTTGACTTCATCGTCACTGTCTTCGGTCGGACAATGTATGTTTATTAATGCGATTTTAAACCAACGTCCCTGAAATGTAGCTACCGAAATTCTATCACTAAAGAATTGTACGTCCCTCAAAGCGGATAGTAATCTACTCCTAATTAGAAACCCGGTACCCAAACAATGATTCCCGCTTCCTCCGTACCAAATAGTGTACTTTCCTTCCCTCATCAAGCCCTCCCCTGGCCAGCGAACCTCTTGCAGAGCCAAGACATCCAAATTGTACCCATTTACCTCATTCGCGACCGATTTTAGCCCCCCTGCTGTGTTTAAACTCCTTACGTTCCACGTACCAATATTTAAATCCCTATATTTCAACTTGCACCATGAATCCCCTAAAGCAGTCCCCACCCGGAGACCCGAACGGGGGACTAGTTTACCTCCGGATAATGAGCGTTTTACCTTAGGGAGATCCATGACTTTTTGTGGTGTTTGGTGAACTAAAGATATGTGAGTAGGGCGTTCAATCCTACGTCACACCCTCCAGCAAGTCTGGTGGGCCCCTAATATATATGGTTAGCTGCAAAAATGGCGATACTACTGGTGATATCGATATAGATGATAATATGTTTGAACAGGTAGATAAATTTAGGTATCTAGGTTCTACGATAACTAGAAAAAACGAAATTGAAGAAGAGATTAAGGTTAGACTGAAGGCGGGGAATGCTTGTTATTTTTCTGTGACAAAACTACTTAGTTCGCGCCTCTTGTCCCGAAACTTAAAAATTAGAATCTATAAAACAATTATCTTGCCTACAGTTCTTTATGGATGCGAAACTTGGCCGCTTACATTAAGGGATGAGCAGCGTCTTAAGGTTTTTGAAAATAAAGTATTGCGTAGAATATTCGGACCGAAGAAGGATGAGTTAACCGGAGAGTTCAGACGGTTACACAACGCCGAATTGCGTGAGCTGTATCCGGGTAATATAATTGAGGTAATTTCATCGCGGCGAATCAAATGGGCTTGTAAAGTTGTTGGGCTTAGTAACGAGAGAATTCCTAAAAGGTTAATATTTGCTGTGCCGAATGGTAAGCGTCCGAGGGGTAGACCGAAGCGAAGGTGGGAAGATTGCATTAAAGCCGATCTGAAGGGACTGGGTTTGGACGGCGAACGGTGGAGGGAGGTGTGTAACAAGCGATTGGTGGTGTCGGCATCGAACCTTCGGGTTCGCTAAGCCTTATTATTATTATTATTATAGTAATAAATAAAAATAAATTTGGAAACATATAAAAGATGAAATATATTAATACATATATAAAAAAAGAAAGAACAATAAAATTAAAACTATATTTATTTTTATATTTTATTCAACAGTCTATGCATTTTAAGAAATTGTATCACTGTTTTTATATTTGATTCATTGTTGCTTAATACTGCTGATATATCCTTTTTTAGAGACAATCGATTTAGGCTTGAAGTATAATAAGGGCATTTTTGTAAAATATGATTGACTGTGAGAAGGCTATTGCAGTGCTGACAATTTGGTAGTGGCTGCTTAGTGATGAGGTGTACATGGGTTAGGTTCGTGTGTCCTATTCTTGAACTGGTCACGGCAACCTCCTCTCTACGATTAGGGCGGTTTGATGTGATCCAGGGCTTCACCGATTTTTTAACAGCTTTTACAGCTTTAACTATCCAATATTTCCTTTTTGAGAGGAACACTCATTTCTGGAGGGGTCAGGATAGGAGTACCTCGGTGTGGAAGCGCGAGTGCCTGTTTGGCTGCCGTATCCGCAAGCTCATTACCAACTATACCCACGCGACTGGGAACCCATATAAAACAAACCGATTTTCCTAAATTTTCCATAGTGTGAAGATATTTGTGTATTTTAACGATAACTGGATGTTTTGAGTACATATAATTTAAACCCTTTAATGAACTCAAGGAGTCAGTTATCAAGACTATTGAGGCTGGAGTTATTGACATACAGAAGTGGAGGGCTGAGGGCATTGCGTGAAGTTCCGCTTTGTATATGTTGCTTAGTTTATGTAGTTTTATTTTATGCGTGGAGTTATGGGTAACAATCGAACAAGCTGTAACATCATCGGATTTCGAACCATCAGTGTAAATTAAAAATGGATCCGGAATATTTTGTAGTAGACGGGAAATCGACGAGCTAGTTTCATAGTATTGTCGCCAGCTTTTAAGTGTCTTATGCTAAATAACGAACTATTCGTGAATTCAAGGTTCGTCGAACAGATTTTAAATCTCTCTGACAGTTGTTTTGTGTGCTATAAATCTTTGTTTAATAATTCATAAATTGTCTGTTATGATATCTGGTTAGTGCCTAATACCTATTGATTCAGTCACTAGCTTCTAGCTCAACTGTTTATCCGCTCGTGAAATAGTGTTCTGTAATCTGCACTGCGACTGCCAAACTTTTTTGGCTATTTGACCTTTTCCTAACTTGGCTATCTTTCTCTAATTCTTTGATGGTTTTCGTGCTTGTTTTCAACTGATTCGTGTTTGGCCAAAGGTAAAACTGGAGGCGATTAAGTAGTTTTCGTTCTCAACACATATCTTGTTACAGTTAGTTTCGATCAATGAATTAATATTTTTTTATTGTAATTCACTTTTTTACTTGTCTATTATAGTCTTGACAATATAGATTAAATTTGATAGAAAAGAATAGAAAATAAACTTTATCCTGGGACGAGGTTCCCTTAAGAATAACAATTATGAACAAATATAAAAACCACATCTGGCCAAAAATTACATTAATCAAAATTAAAGAATATATACAGTATCTTCAGTGGAAGTATATTAAAACAAATAAAAAAGTAACACTATTTAAAAAAAAACAAATATTATTTAAATGAAAAGCAACACAGAAATCAGGTAAATAAAAAACATATGTTATATAAGCACTATGATTAGAATAGAAATTAATTTTATTCTGGGATAAAGTTCCTTTAGAATAACAAAATAGTACAGAATTAAAAGACTACATCTGCCCTAAATCGAACAATAACAAAAAAGAAAAAGTTAGTGAGAAAATATTAGTTAAACAAGCTATATATATAAAAAAAATAAATAAATCTCTATACAAAACACTTAAAACTAAAACAGGACACTTAAAACTAAGTACAGTAGGAAACATAATAATTATGCACTTTTGACAAAGAAAAAAAAAATACATTGATTTCTTCTTTAAAATAATCTGTATTTCTGCTAACAAATGAAAGACTAATCTGACAATATAAAATGTCCGAGTATTTAAATAATGATTGATATGTAAACACATTATTATCTTATTGTAACAATAGGTACCGATTTAATTGTAAAAGAATACAAATAAATTAAAAAAATAAACAATTGATCCATTCAGTGGCATTAAGAATATAATGGATTGATTCTTAAAATTAAAACTCAAACAATTTCAATAACCATTCACCTCAGTAAAAATTTGATTCATTATATATAAAATTTATAATAGGTTTTAATAACTTTATTTTAAGATAATAAACTGCCTTAGTTTTATCTCTTAAAGTGGTCGTTTTCAATTCTTTTTATTGAATAATAGTAATACAAGTTGCCATAATGAACGGCAATAGATGCTATTGTTCTGAATATTAATTCATACCGTTTAAACAGCCTAAAATAAAAAAAAAAAATATCAATATAATTTACTTTATTTCTTTCGGTATCAATTTGCTATCTACTTGTGTATTAAGTAAGTATGATATCAATAAAAATATATATATTTTCAACAAATCGTAAAATATATATATATATATATTAAAGAGGGCAGAACAAAAACAAAAAAAACAAGAAACAGTATAAATAATAATAATACAATACTAAGAGAATCAAAAAGGAATATCAGAACTAGTGAAAAATAAAATACAATAACAGTAAATTACAAAACTAATAAAAAATAAAATGACATAACACAAAAGTATAGGATTCTTCTGAACGGGTCGTATGGGTTTGTGGCAGTAAGTGTGAGTGGATTTAAGTTTAGGGTCAGTCTGATGTGAAAAATATTTCACGGTCTGTGGCAGTTTCTGTGATAAAAGGAATGTGTGTAACGTAAGATTAGAAACATAAAAGGGGTGCCTACAATTTTCTGGAGAACTTTTGACTGGAACGATTGTATTCTTTTTATATTTCATGTCTTTGATGTTCCATATAAATCTACAACAAAGACCAAGCCTCTTTCGACGCTCCTTCGTTTGGTCAGTCCTGATGAAAGCCTCAACTTTGGGCCGAAACGTTTGGCAAATATATAAATGAATGTAATTATTTATTTTTTCTTTGTTTTTTTTTTCAACTGGTATCTCCAACTATTCTTCTCTTCAGTAAAAAAAATATTACAATTAAATAATATAAATATAATATCTGGCGGTTAAAATAAGTAAATAAATATAGTGGTATGTACTAATTAAATGATAAACGAGTAATTAATAAACAAGATAAAGAAAATTAAAGTGTTGTAAAAATAAAGTAATTTTTAAAAGTATGTTAGTTTTATGACTTTTATTACTGATTTTAAAATTAGTGATGTTTTAGATATGTGAAATATATGAGTTTGTAAGTAAATTTTAGATAACTTGTTTTATACTATTTAATTTAAAATATTATTATCTTCCACCGTTGAACAAAAATTAATAATCTATAATTCGAGAGAATTAATTACTCAACAAAATAACAATAATAATTATTTAAACACATTTTGGCGGAAATCTCCCACATACATTACTGTAAATATGGGATAGGTACTTCATCACGGTCGTTGCTTATTTTGATTCAAACCTTTTGTGAATTCAACGTTTTATCCATGTATAAATTGTATTTGATTAGCAAAGTTCAAATTTTACATGGCCTAGTTTATTTTATTTTTTCGTTCTGTAACTTGAAGTATGGTTATATTTTTAAACGATTTGAATTATTTTTTAACAGAATAGCTGCATATCACGACTTAAGTATTCTCTGCTAAAGTATTAAAGAATTGAATTTCAAATATCTTTGGCCGCATCGCGGAATATCTATAGTATTTTTTTCCCACTTAAGTCGATTGGTTCATAAGACTCCTTCCTTTTTTCCAATAACAGATCGAACTGAAATATCAGAGGGGACAAAACAGATGCCAGCAGAAGGAAGAACCCCCGCGAAACTACTTATTCAGAAAGATTTCCAGAAGTTTCTAGTGGAAAAAGTTCGTGAGAAAACAGATCACATTTTCTCCCCCTTTTCTTGGAATAACAAACATTTCTGGAAGAAATCCAGCATTTTTTTGTTTACTATTCAGGCTCATCTGATTTATTACTGATCGCTTCTTTTTCTTTGATCGAATAGTTATCTTATTTATTAATTTATAAACATTAATGAATATTGTTATAAACTTCATAACAAATATACTGAAAAGTTTCATTAGATATTATCATAATTTTTAATATGTTTTGAATATAAATTATTTTTCTAGGACCTACTCTTATCTCTACTCTTACTTGAGCGTTCCTTGAAAAATAAATACTGTTATGAAACTGAAGGAAAATAAAATCCTAATAAATAATAATATTGTAAATATATTAGTTATGGCTGCGGGACATTATTAGAACTTTAATCAGTAGCTTGAAAAAAAATATTCTATTGTTAAAACGTACAAATTTTCTCCTATTCAGGCATCTTCAGGGATATCATACAATATTAAAATCTTTTGGTTATGTACATCTGAAAAAGTTAAGAACAATAAAGGAAATTCATCTTTTCAGATGTTCATTACCAAAAGAACCTTTACCATTACCAAAATTTAATATTGTATGATACGCTTGAAGATGCCGGAATTGGCGAATATTTGGATTAAAGAAGAAGTGGAATTAGGAAAAATTATGTTATTGTTCTCCCAGTCTGCTAGTGTTTCTCAAGGTTGTATCTTAGGTCCTATCCTTTAAACATTTTAAACAGCTGATATCCTGACCCAACGCAACACTGTCATCACCACCTACGCCAATGACTCATGGGTCCTATCAATTAATTTCTCAAATCAACAATTGCATCCAAAACTTATCAATCATTCATCACAAGTCTTGAAGAATGCTATCAAAATTGGAGGATTAAAATAAATCCCATCAAATCACGTTTATCCGTGTTGAACGAATCTGATACCTATGACTACACCTCGACAAATGTCTAACTTGGAATCCTCATGCGAGATTTAAAAGATAACTAACCCACTTTTCCGACTACTCCAACACTTACTAGACAAACGCTCTAAGCTTTCAATTAATTACAAAAGATTCATATACATGACTATATTAAGGTCTATCTGAAAATAAGGAGTTGAGCTTTGGGGCTCCACTAAGCCATCGAATTCCCCTCGTATTCAATCCTTACAATCAACAATCCTCAATGCTCCTTGACTTTGTCAACATAAAAATCATCCATGTTGACCTTAATATTTTTTATTTGTCAGATTTGGCCCAATCCTTCAATAATAAAATTCTAAACTATCAGAACCCTCTTTTTCGTAATCTTGCTTCCTCTTCGATTCCTGATCTCTCCTGAACTCTCCGAGGCATCTGAGAAGAAGGATGTCCTCGAGACCCTATAATATAGAACTATACTTTGTTGTATTTGTTAACTGATACTGTTTTAAATTTCAATAAATATATTAAAACAAAAAAATATTGTAAATTGAAAAATTCTCGTTATCTCCTTTGCTTACTCAATCAATACTTTAACGGATTTTATCGCTAATGTTTAAGATAATACGGAAGATCAAATTACCTCTAAAATCGAGTTGCTTGAAAGGAGTCCTTTGATGAAGGTATTCCCAGATGGAATGTCCAAATATAGTTAAAAGAATGACAATGCATACCACACTTTATGTTTTTTGATTTCAGTGTAATGTCTTATTTAAGATATTCGTTACAAAATAATTAAGGTTTTTGTAACAGATTATTTACATAGGAGCACTAACGGATACAGGATTTAATTTTGGGACGAAGGGCTTCAGCCCGAAAGATTTTGTTTTGTATGTATATATTAGGATAATTAGATCGGAAGAAAGAAAGAAACTACTACAAGAAAGAAACTGTATAGAAACCTATATAAAATGGTTAACGAACAATAATACTTTTAGGGATAATTTTTTCCATATAACATGGTTATATTTTTTCATTTTGGGGAGTGGTTAGGTGCTCAGGGGTTGTGAGAGATGGTTATCTCCAATCCGGCCCGCGATAGTATCTTTGATTAGATGAAAAAAATTAAAAATATTAAATTAAGTAAATCATTCAGATACGAGGTTACCTCAACATTTATTCCAAAATTTGTTATTTATCATTTGTTAATAAAAAAGATACAGATTGTGTCTAGCGGTTAAGTAAAAACAATAATAAGAAAGACCAACAGCTTTACTATATAAACATTTTCTATCAAAGTTTATTACAAGATAAAGCGCGCTTATGTCATAAGCTTTGATAGTACTCCCAGTGGTCATGATTCACTGTCATTGTTTTTGTGATAAGGAAATCAAACATAAACAAATGCGTCCTTCTGCCTGTCCTTTTACGATAACGCATGCATAAGATTTAGAACAAAATCTATTATATATATATATATATATATATATATATATATATATTTTTTTTTTTTTTTTTTTTTTTTCAACAACGCCTTTGTGCTTTTGTAATCACATTGAAATATGATTTATATTTGTTAATTGTATTATTTGTTCCAGCTACTTAGAAGATAAGACAAAAAAAAAATTTTTAAAGTTTTTTCTTTCCTATTTTTTATGAAGAAACATTAGCATATGTGTGTGAATATATATATATATATATATATATATATATATATATATATATATATATATATATATATATATATAGATATATATATATATGTACTAATACTAAATCATTGTTACGATTTTCTTTTTATCAACTATGAGACAGGCCTGGTTTATTTCATGTACTGTCTATAGATGATATTTTATTAATATCTCTAGGTTATAGCACTATATTTTCTCATATAATTATCATTATTATATAATTTTAACTGTAAAAAATATAATTATATAATTATACTTATATATACAAAGGTTTTTAATATTTTTTGCCTCTCCTTAATAATTTTGTGGGAACATCGATCGCAACGTTATATTGTCATGTATATGTAAATGTATATATTAATGGAGTACCTAATCAGTTCACCAATTTATTTTAATAATTTCTTTCCGACCCATTTTAATCTTTATATATGACTTTCCAGTTTTTTTATTTCGTTTTAATAAAATTTAAAATTTGATCACATTTTATGATTTTTTAATTCTCTTTGTTTTTTATTGTTTAATTTTATATTCATGAGATGTTAACTAAAAACATTTTTGTATATCTAGATTAGACAATTTTTAAAACTTATTGAATTGGAACTTCTGTGCAATTGATTATTACAGATATATGTTGATATGCATACGTAAACATTTGTATATAAACATAACTCCATCATCTTTACTAGGCCCATTAGGCTGTTCCAAATAGCAATATTCTTGTTATAATTTTATTTTTATTAGCGTTAACTGTATAAGTTATTCGTGCGGGACAAATAGTTTATATATGTTTCGTTTACATATTAACATTTATCGAGCACAATGACGTCCTCTCTTTATTATTCTTATTGAGGATAATTGTTGTATGCAGAAGATATATTGAAGATAAGTTGTTTGGGGTTTTAATTCAATGAAAGTATAAAGTAAAAATAAATTAATTATATTTATTTTGATTTCCTTGGTGCCTACATTTCGGCCTAAGTTTCAGGTCTTTATCAGGGCTAAACAAAGACAAGATAACAGGAAATATTGAGAAAAAATTAGACAGTTAGAAAAATAATAAAAGAAATAAAATTGTATAGTCAAGTAATATGTAGGTAGTTAAACTTAACATTATATAAGATATATCATGTATTTGTCATTCCTTATATTCATTAATGTTAAGTTTAACTATATACATATTATTCTATTATACTAATTTACTTATTTTATTATTGCTGTAACTGTCTACTAATTTTTCATTATTTGTTATCTTGTCTATGCTTAGCCCTGATGAAGGTCTGAAACTTAAACCGAAACGTCGGAAATATAAATAAATATAATTTATTTAAAGGAAGGCGATGGCGGTCATAAATAGGCTAAATAGTGGTAAAACTATTTTATTAAAAGCCAACGTTTCGACCCGTCTTTGCAGGTCTTCTTCGGGGCAAGAACGGACAAGATAAAAAAGGTAGAGAATTGTGGCAGTTACATAATATTTAGACAAAAAATTATATACAATGTGAATAAGCTTATTAAAATTATAAACAGTAAGTACATTCAAATATAAACAGACTAATCTAAGTAAAAAGATTAGAGTATCCTGTAATACTGTACAGGATACTGTAATTTTCTAGGTTTTTCTGCACTACCCAAACAAGTCAGCAAATCCCCCAATACCTGCGCTTACTCCCTGGTTTTCCAGTCCTAAGTGAAACTTCTAGCTGAACATACCTCTAAGTCTCTAATTTTATTTACTTATTTATTTAATTTTTTGGTTTTCTTTTCTTTCTCCACATTCCTTTATGTCTATTTTTTATATTATATCATTTTACCTATTCATTCAATCTCTCCTGTAGGTCTGTAGAAGTATATTGACATTTACATATATTATATATTACATTACTACAATTGTTACCATCTATTTACTGTACTTTCTGTTTATAATTTTAATAAGATTATTCACATTGTTTATAATTTTTTGTCTAAATATTATGTATTATCCACAATTCTCTATCTTTTTGTATCTTGTCCGTTCTAGTCCTGAAGAAGACCTGCAAAGTCAGGTCGAAACGTTAGATTTTAATAAAATAGTTTTACCACTATTTAGTCTATTTATGACCGCCACCCCGAACCATCTTCTTTCTTTATAATGCAACGGTCAACTATTAAATATTCTATAATTTATTTATTTTTACTTTTTTTCTTTCTGTAAATAAAAATACGAAACAACTTCTCCTCAATATTCTTATTATTACTTGTATTGGATTGCATCTTGTATTATTATTATTAGTATTATTACAGGAACAGTAGCTCACCCACAGGTGACAGGTAGATAAATTACAAAAACAAAACATGTCTTGGTAAACAGGTGAAGGTGTATGGCTGCTTACGTCAATGGTGTCCTCCACCGCAAGCCGCCCTTGCCTCTTCTCTTTGTCTCTCAGATTTAGGAAAGCGATCTCTCTATTATTCTCTCATATCTGTAGCAAGCTGCAGCTAGAATATATATGTGGATAGATCTCTCACTACTTATCTCATTCTTCTTTGAGAGTCTTCTATTTAAAAAAAACAAAAAAACTTTAAACCACATGAGAAGGGAAAACATCAACAAGGCGAAATTAATAATATTAATTATAATTTTTTTTTAATCCATATTCACAAAGTAATAACATTTACAATATATACAATTATAATTATGAATAAACTACTGTATTAAGCTTTGCTCTTACTGATCGTCATTTGTATCATGATCTAAAAATGACGCTGTTGGTTTATGATAACTAAAATATGTGATGAATACTTTTGATTGAAATTTATTTGCTAAATATCTACCAAAAACTCTGTCATTTTTTAATACAACTTCTATAAGGCGGTTCAGTAACTATTGAAACTCTATCGGGAGTTACAGAAAATCCAATAGAAACACATAAGTTCATATTTCTTATTTTTATTAAATTAAAAAAAAAAAAAACTATATTGTCTTCTTCAAATCAGTTTCTGAATTCTCCATGGTATTAAAATTTTGAGACATTTCAGTCCAAATGTTCAAAACAGTGATTTTTTAGCGCTTTTGTTTTCCCTTACCGACTCTCTGAATTTTTATCTATTGGTCATTACAATGAAAATGAAATTCTGACATTTCCCTCGCTTACAATATGGAGATCCGATTTATAGGTTCTGAGATATTTTAGTACATATCTTATAAAATAAGATAAAATAGTCCAAAGTCTAGACTACATGCAAAAAGCACGGTTGGATAAAATGGCTTGAGGATGTCTTACCGGCCGAAACGTACCTATGAAAATTAAAATAAATATGGTGAAAAAATAAACAGAGCCTTATTTTATTATATTAGACAATTTTCACCTAAAACAAGCACATATATGTTTCAGGATTAGTATAATTAAAAAAACGAAAAGTTTTATTTCCGTCCGCTGTCCGCCCATTTTATCCGAAACTACTTTTTTCAAATTTGGATTTAAAGTCATAGGTCACCCGAGGATGATCCTCCTTCATCGACATTACTATCCACCTTTTTCCTTTCAAGATGGCGGCCGAAAAAACTGCGTTGCTATAAACTGTAGCGCATAAACGAATGTACTGATTTCAATAAAACTTGGCTAAATCAAGTCTTCTTCTCGACACCCTTTAAATTTATCTATATAACATACTTCAACGAAAAGAAGGTGAAAAAAAAGTTACGAAGGATGGAAAAATTAAATTCCGAATAACTGAAAATGTATACAATTTTTTGTTGATGTATTATGTTTTTTAATAGGGTAAAAAATTCCTGAAAAGTCGGAAAAAAATCGGACAATTTGGAACATATACATATGGTCTCTAAATGTCTTTTATATGTTCTACTGAAAATCCTTTGTTTTGAATTTTGATTTTTGAATGAGTTACTGAAGTAATATTTTTTTTTTTTTGCATATTACTAATGATAGAAAAAAAAAGGTTTAGGCAAATAATTGGAATTAACTTTTTATTTCTTTTAATTTGTCACTAGAAAGGCAATATTACTTTAGATGTATAATCATTGGGTAATAATGAACTATTGTGAAATAATTTGCAGGTTTTTTGTTTTTTAACTTTGAATTTGTTTATTATTTATCAAAATATTACTTCTTTCTACCAGCATAAAGTCTTATTTTGGATAAATTGACCATACACAACTTGTGATCATTTACTTCTTAGAATACTTAGGTAATTATTTAAGTAGTTAATAATGAATTATAACGTGACATCTTAAATGGAGAGGGCGGATGTTCATGCCGAGGGTCTTTCGCGGGTGCCCTTCGACATTGATATCAAATCTTAAAACATTCGGGGAAAAGTCGCGGAGAGCGGGTGTTTTTTTTTTTTTTCGATTCTCGGATTCAACTTATCTTGAAACGTAACACCTCCAATTTTGAATGTGGATTAACTTTTTCCTAGATTGATTACAAAAGTTGTCTATTGAAAATAAAGAACAACTCTCTTGGAATTTGAGGTTTTATGTTCCTTTTACGTAAAATTAAAAATAAGAAGATAAAAAAACCATACCCTTTACTTTTAAAAAATCAGGATTTACTTCCGTGTCGATTTTTTCTTCTCAATATTGTATCTTGTATCTTGTATATTACTTAATCTTTTTATATATATATATATATATATATATATATATATATATATATATATCTCTTTTTTTTCGTTTCTCTTTTTACTTGTTTATTTTTATTTATTTTCCTTTCTTATGTACATATTGTGTGAATGAATACTATAGCCCTAGTACCAATGCCCTTCAGTGTGGCATTAATACTCAATAAAACAATTTAAAAAAAATTGTATCAAAGTCACAAGTGATTCAAGAAACCATCTGACTTCACATTACCATCTAACATTTATTTCCTAATGACGAACAATTATAATTTTATGAAGCTGTATTAAAAGCTTCATAGAAGATTCCCCGTAAGACCTCTTTATTATTTTTTTTTTAAGTGAAAACTTCTTTAGGCGCGATTTGTACGATTTTTGTGGTGGGTGAATTAGATTGTACACATCAGATTTCCGATGTGTAACGCTCGGAATCGACTAATTGAAGTGTTTTTGCGTATGGACTAAAATTTCTCAGAAACTGAGAAATTTCTCTGAAAAATCATTGATTAACTAAAGCAATGCATACGATTCAGTACACTGTGACGTTGCTAAAACTGGTCCAATGTAGACAATTTTTGATAATTGTGTTGGGAATTCAATGATTTTTTTAAAATGTTACCACTACATACTATAGAGATATTGCTGTCATTTTTCAACTCTGAATTTAAACTCCGAATAAAGCATTGGTAGAGTTAATTGCTAACATTTCTAAAAATTCTTTACATGTAGTAACTAAAATTGTCTAGCATTAGTAAATATTTTGCTTCAATTTTAATTCACAAATTGCCTTTTTTATTTGTTTGAACGCGCAAAATGCAAAACGTTTATAGGTGTGTTTTGCACTTTTTTGTAAAGAGTGAATTAGATTGATTTGCTAGATTTCGCTCGGCATTAACGCTCGGGTAAAGTCGGCAAAACTCGCCTAATTAAAATACCATACATACATATGGATTAAAATATCTCAAAAACTATAAATCGGACCTGCATACTATAAGCAAGGACATTGTTCAGCATTTCATACTTTCTGTAATGGGCTATTATTGAAAATTATATCTTAATGCAACGCCGGCTTAAACAACAAAAAATAGTGTTAAAAACCAAATTATGACTAGCTTTATTGAAGATATGGATTATAATATCTCAGAAACTAAAAATTGATCCCGGAATACTGTAAGCGAGGAGGGAATTGTTCAGCATTTAATTTTTTTGTAATGATCTATTATTTATAATTTATATTTCATATTATTAATCTTGCCTTATCGATGTCTTTCACTTCTATCGTGTGGTCTCAGCACACAATCTTAGTTGTTTTTTTTTTTTTAGAGTTTGCACGAAAATTACATATCCCCCCAAATTTTGTTTCAAAATGACAATCCATTTGGGGCTTTACTTCACCAAGCCGGAAAAAAATATATTTGAGATGATATGGGTACAATTTTTTTCTTCATAAAATGGATATTAGATTGTAGACTTTCTTAGGCAATAGCGTTTTACCGATCGTGTGAACTTCCTGTTTAATCATCTCGAAATAACATACAATATAATGAAAACATTGCAAGTATTATATTACACTCTTGTTTTTTGTTGTAATTAAAAAGTTTTTTTCTTCTGGTTCCGACATTAAAGTGCAAGCTATAAGTTATTGTAACAGGTTAGTGAAACAGTAGGAAGAAGATATAGAGGACTCGGGAGCCATTTGTTCTAAGCTAAACCGACTGCAGTTAATGGAAGCTATATCTCATTGCAGTCGGGTTGCATCTGTTGCAACTTAGTCGGTTGCTCTGTTCCTATTGGCTGTTCACTAACTTATCGCCTATATAGCTACCAAGATATATCGCTTTGCAAAGATAAATCTCTCCTTTTAAAACTGTCAGATCAGAATAATTCGCAGAAAATTTTGCTTAGTGAAAAAATAGCAAAACAATATGGAAATAAGTAGTTCGTATGTATTATGTAAGGAAGGAATTTATATTTTTTCCTTGGTCGATTACGATATTCCATTAAACATAATAGACCAAAATATTTATACAAATTGCTTTGCTAGGACATATTCTTAAACACTGACTGGAAAGATAATAAAAGTAATAAAGACAAAACAATCCCCCGATCATCCGATTTCCTAAATTATTAAAAAAAAAAAAAATAAAATGTAAGAACAACCAAATGTCTCTAAGAAATAATAACCTTAATGTATCAGCCAGGAAAAAAAGTGAAGTAGACTATTCGACTCCTAAATGCAATATCTTTAAAGAGGAAGACATTATTAAGTATAACAAAACTAATGGACGATTTTTTTTTTTTGTTTTGTAGGTGATTTAATAATCTTTCTAATTATCATGGGCACACTCCAGAAAAAAATGCATACTTTTTGAGTTATTCGCAAATAAAGTTTCTTTTCCTCCATAACTTTTTTCCAGAAATTTCGGGGGGATGGGACTATTTTTCATATGTGAAGGAGAAGAATATCTTCAAAATGAGTGGTCAATCATTGGATTTGATAAATAATTGACGAAGTTATGGCGTACCGACAAAAAATATATAGGATAGATTCGTATCTAGTAAGGTGTTGCGTAATTTAAAAATAGTTATAATAAATCGCGCTATTATAGATAAAGGCTTTTAGTTACTTTCATATTTTATTTTATTTCAGTACTAGGAGAGTAGGAGATTACAGGTGCTCACCTATTAGCTATATTATTATCACTAATTATACTGCTGTTCAATTAATAAAATATGTGTTGAGCTCCCATAATAGAGTTTTCCTACTATTCTTAAACAGAATAAAGATTTTACATAAAAAATTTGTACGGAAAATGATATTCATCTGTAGTTGATTTTTATTTTACCTTGGTGACAGCAATTATTTTTCGATCTAGAAATTTATCCTTGAATACAATAATTGATTATTATATTATCTATATTATATTGTGTTATAATTATAATTACTATGATATAGAAAGGGAAGCTCAATATAACGTACAATAAAAATATTAAAAATAAAAGGCTCAAATTATTGTTGGGCTTATATGAAGCTTGGCAACTTGAATATATATATATATATATATATATTATATATATATATATATATATATATATATATATATATATATATATATATATATATATATATATTATTTTTGCAAATTGACAATAATAATAATTATATTATATACAATATAAATTGGCAATAAGGTGGGATAAAAAATATAAATTTTGAAATAAATTTAAAATTTTTCCAAACTTTGGTTCAGTTCAGATTATTTTATTTTGATAAAAACTAATACAATCTGAACTATCGAATGCATGTAAATTACAGTTATACAATTTGAGCAACGATTAGTACAATTAAATGAATTATTTAATTTGCAATTTTTGATTTAACCTTAATTTGTAAAATGAATATTGGTACGGAGTTAGGCGGCTAGGGGGTACCTACCTCAGTAAAAAATAAAATAAGTAATTAGTGTTTTTATTACTCTTAGTTATTCTACTACTTGAGTCTTTTATTTGCAGAGTGAACCATGATAGATTTGTATAACCATGATAGATAAGTATCGATTCCCGTGTTAAAAACAGACAATGAATCACATAGTGTAATTACTTTTTTTTTTTTCAAAAACTAACCTAAATATTACAAAAAGTGGAGCGTATAGGTTTTTTTTTCTAGGAATATGATGAAATGGCTTTCATCAAGTATTCTTTCAAATAAAAATCTTGAAAAGCTTTTTTAATTGTTTTATTTAAATGGATTTTTTTTTGTTCCCTCTACCTTGCAGAGACAAGGGACAGCACATTTTATTTACACTCTGTTATAGAATTTTATTCTTTTTTAAAATTCAAATGTTTTTTAACAGCTATTTCCATGTAGCTGAAAATTTATTTTAGGATTTGTGGTATGTCCAATTTTTCCCTTATGAAAATTAAAAATAAATTTATTTGATCGTAAAAATAAATATTTTTTTTCCAATACAATTTTTACGACTTTTTTCTCTCTCGAATCATACACATTTTTTTTCTCCAAAACGAACCCCAATTAACTTTAATTTTTTTTATTCACAACAAACTTTTATGTTTAATTCATTCCAAAATGAATTCTACTTAAGTTTCCATGTTTTATAACTACTACTATTATAATCAATGATTTTCGAAAATATGTTCTACAAATCAAGAATGTCTTAATTTATATTTGAAATAAATATTGGTTTTGCCATTACAATTGGGATGAAAAATACAGTTTTTCGAGTTTTCTGAAAAATCACTTATAATGAATAGCGTTCAATTTGGAAATAAACGGATCATTTAACCAAACATTTTAAATTAGTTCTTGATTCGATATCCTAGTATTATTGTATTATCTTATTTTTAAGAGTTTTAAAAATTGTTTCAAAATTCTTGTTTTTCCACAACTAGATTACGGTATAAGTCTATTGGATGGATTTTATTCTACCTAAATTATCAACAGCAGGGAAACAAATTGAGATTCTGTGTTAAAAGTACTATAGAGTTTGAATATTATAACTTTTCTGACATATTTACTTTATTTGTCAAATATCATAAATGTGCGTTTAGACATTTCACAAACTATGTGAAAAATGTATATTTAAATAATTTTTTCTCTATACTGGTGATTTGTTTCTTACTTTTGGTGTTTTACATCTGCTGTCAGTTACAAGAGAAATAAAAAAAAAAGTTCAGTTTAGTACTAATGCCGTTATAAATCAAGTTAGATAACTATGTTTCCCATAGTTTGTTATTTGTTTAAAAGCAACTTTGATTTTTTTGTCAGACTCTTTTCAACAAAAAGATTAATTATTCATACATTATTAATTATAAATATCTTAAGGATTAACTATATAGCGTTTAATGATAAATTGCTATAAATTAAAAGTATTTAAAACAGTTGGTATGCTCCCTTTATTATAAAAACATTGTTTTTAAATTTTTAAATTTAACTTAATCAGGCCAAAAAGACTCACATACGCAAACTGCAGACTTTTCAATCAAAAACTTTCAGGACTATCACCAAGGCTCCCTGGTATGTCAGTAACATTACTTTCCATAAAGACTTACAGATGTCAACAGTTAATGACCTCATACGAACATACCACAGAAAATTTCACTATAACTTACACTACTGATTCGAGACATACTAACTTAATGATTCGAGGCATGACCACAACTAACATACCCGATAACACCCGAAGGAGGCTTAAAAGAAGTTGGATGAGGGATCTCCTCCACTAATTATAAATATTTTTTTTATTTTAATGAAATTTACAACTGTATTACATAGAAAATACAATAAGTAAATGTGACATTGGTAACATGACATGCACAGTATGAAGAGAAACTACCCATTGGTAGAACTCAAACTATAAATATTAAATTCAAAAAAAGGAAGGACGCCGCTGGGCACTCCTCTCCCTCGTGCCGATCTTCTAAACCTCAATATCACACTCGCTGATTGTTGGAACTCCTGATAGGTGTGAGAACTTAAATAATTAAGTTAATTTTTAAACATAATCAGAAGCAACATTTATTTTGCCTTAAAATTGTTTGCATTTTTGAAGAAATTTAAGTATCTTAATACTTTTCATTTTTATTCTCCCTCTCTCTATGGACTGTTTGCCTGTTAATGTGTTTAAATTTATTTCAGAGAAGAGTGAATAATCAGACTATAAGTTTTGCCGAGGGGCAAGGAAAAATGAGAATAAATAAATAAATAATATTAAAATTATTTATATAAAATTTGCATTTATTTCTTTGGAATAACTTAGTAAATTTGTTTGCATTATTAGAACATTTTTATGAAACATTCTCGGAATATTTTACTCTGTGAATGGAAATGTTTTATAATTTCTTATATTATATATAATTAAATAAATTGAACAATTTTATCAAGTAAGTAGATACAGAAGGGTTGCAGGGTTTATAAAACATAAATGATTTTATTTTTTAATATTATCGATGTAAAGAAAGCTTTTCTCTCTTCGAATATGGTTATGCTCAAGAAATATTGATAGTTCTAGTTTTAACTTTTCTGACGTAAAAACACTCTAAAACATTGATAATGATAAAGTTGTTGAACTGCTAAAACATAAGCGAAGTTTTAATTAAAGTTGTTTCCAAAGTAGTTATAAGTTCGTGCATTAATTATTGGAGATCAGCTTTGTTAGTTTCTTTCTTATTTGCTTCTCATTCCCGGGTCTTCATTTTCTTCTTTGTTCATCACAACTGAAATACTGTGGCTTGTTGTTCAAAATGTTTTCTTGTCATATTTCTTAAACAAGTGTGCCCATATCATTATAATTAATGTATATATTTAAATTCTGAGATAAAGGAAATCACTTTGAACAACATTGAAGAGGAATTTAATGTTTACGTTTAATTAATAAAGTAGTTGGAACAAATAAATAAGTTTTATTTACTTAATATAACTTAAATAATTCATAACAACTAAAATAAAATAAAAAATAATAAAATAAAAAAAAAAGAAAAAAAAAGAAGAAAATATTTAGGTGTAAATATCTCCTAAACAAAGCGTTTGTGGACGTACCTTCAGAGGAAATTTATTTTTCTTGTTTTGAGGTCCTTAATTCATTTTTGCAGTTTGGCCACTTAACTCTGAAACGCTCTGTTTATATATAGTGTCCCGTAAGTAGAGAGAAATTTTTATATGAATGATAGCAGAAATCAAGAGTTACAAAAATTTTATATAAACATTGTAACACTTTTTTAGTAGAATAGTAGGAAATCCAACTTTGTGTTTTTTGAAGTAAGTCGCGTTTTTTTGTTGAATAGGAAGCGTGTATTAATTAAAAAAATTATGAAAATAATTAAACAAATCAGCAGGTTTCTTTATTTTAAATGTACATTTTAGCTCTAGAAACATTTTACCTATAATACAGATCTAGGTGAAAAACTCAGTTGTATAATCATTTTGTATATGAAAAATCAGTATTTTTCAAATCTTTTTTTTTTTTTTAAATATAAAGTGTATTTAGGAAATTATGTTTATTATAAAACACCCTGGATTATCGATTATTATTTATTTACACAACAAATAAAATCTTTCCTACAATTATTTGTATTTATTAATGCTGAAAATAAGAGTACTTGTACCTGGCAGGATAAAAAATCACATAGTTTTTTACAAAACTTGAAGTGAATCTATAAATTTCCCATATAAATCTTAATGGCATTTAACAATGACAAACTCTATTTTCATTTAAAGAAAAATTTCTTTAGACATATAAGAACAACATAAGTCTTTTGTAGGATTAATGCGTGAGTGTAATAGAATTTGAAATAATTGACAAAATAAATTGAACGAATAATATCAAATTACACTTCTTAGATCAGAAAATTCACTATCGTATTTCTTTATACGAAGTACGCTGGTTTTTATTATTATCGTTTGAACATTCCGCCAACATCTTGTTCAAGCATAGTAAATCAAGCATTATGTAATGAAGTTATTTGGGTATATGCGACTGCTGAATGTTATAATGCGTGAAGGTCTTCAGTTGAATAACTCAAAGATCCATTGATAACTTTATTGAATAGCTGCCTGTCGATATTCATTCATGAAAGATCATTGCCATAGCCTTCTATAGCACGTGTATTAAGATCGTAAAGTGCTTTATCGCTTAGACCTTCATCCATTATATAGATGGTGGAGTCTAAAACTTGACCCTAAAAGGAAAACCGTAGAAATATCTTGCTTTTGATAAAGAATAGTCTACAAATCAATATAAAATTTTATAATTACTAAAATATCTTAGCTTTTATGTGAAATAGTCTCTATTATTCTTACTTTCAAGGCTTTTTTGGACGTTTTTAGGGCTGATGCATTCCGGAGTATTAAAATAAATCATATCGCGAATCATACCTGATTTATTTCGTAGCAGACTCGCATAACACATTTCAATCTTCTAACTCTAGCTAGATAACCATAAATTTCTGAGATGAATTAAACGTTAACAACTGTAAGGAATTTCTTATGTTATTATGCCGAGTTGTTATGCTCAAGAGAGAGAAAACCCTCCTGCATAACTTCATACAACATCTCCTCATATACACCATCACGAATTTTGTTGTTTAAATTTTACCTTTTTTGTATTTCATATATTAACATTAAATTAACATTTTTTAACATTTCAAGATTAAAAATACATCTGTTTAAACACAGATTTGACAAAAAAAAAAAAAAAGAGAGAACAGACTAAGTCGTACATTTATTAAGTAAACTTTAATAGCCCTGGAGCCAGGACCCACCAAATCGACCTCATCGCAGCCGAAGGTTTTTTCTGTAAATTACAAAAGTGTATGTTATTCTGAGTCAAAAAAACCTTGTCTGCCGTTCCAGAACCGCTGATTTAAAAAATGGCGGCTGATTTAAACAATATTAGGCCAGTAATTTTGAGGATCGAAACGGGATATCCATTGCGAAAAATGTGAGAAAAGTTGTTATTTATTTATCTTTTATACATGGATGTAGACAATTAAATCCAAAATCGCCAAAAAAAGTCAGATTTTTTTCACCTATAACTCCTAAACGATGCATCAAAGAGGGAAATGTATTAATTTATTAAAGAACGTTAAATTGTATGTCGAACGAGTACATAAACTTTACAATTTGGTTACGTGGTAAGGTATAAAACACGGTCAAAAACTGAGATAAATTACTTTAAATGGCCCTGCAGCATGGAAATGAGTTCATTAAGTGGAAAAACACACATAATCGAAGTTGTAAAGCATCAAATTTTGCGTCCTGAGAGTACTGACATTGTTATTTTAGGCCAATTACTCAGAATACCTTCAGTGCTCCAAAAAACGCCCTGATGATGACCCACACATGTTTGGGTTGAATCTTCGGCACCAATAAGAACTTTATAATGTCGGCGTCCTGAATATTTATCACCCATGATATGTAGAACATTCCACTAACTCCCTTCAATGCACTTTTGTAATTTATAATCGAACCTTTGCGTGCGATGAGGTCGATTTTTGGGCACTGGGTCCAGGGCTATAACCATTATAAATTACTTTTTAGGAACACCGTAAAACTATATTTAATAAACTCCTGCTCCCTAAAGTCGTTATAATGTTTATATCTTTACAGATTAATAGATTTTATATATAATAATACCTTAAATTTTATTTCTGAATCTAGATCACTTTGCCGCTAAAAAAAATAATAAGTGCAGTCGGCTCTTATTATTTCCACTTCAGTAGATTGTCAATAACTTAGTTGATTTTTTTTTTCAGTAACAAACTCAGATTATTCAGTAATAATATGTTTTTTTACAAAAAAATATAGTGATGAATGTGTGATATCTAATTTAAGATATCTCGATCGGGTATACTAGTTGTAAATAAAATACTATAATAATTAAGAATTGTCGACCGGATATAATTAGCAATGATAGGACCAACAGTTGAAATTGTTAGTGGACTGGTGGTGAGTTATATCAGCACGATACTTGCCATGTGGCATGCAAAGTGGCATGCAACCTGGTGTGCAATAACTGCCTCCCTAAGCTCCTCTTCCCCCTAGTTTAGTAAATGCTCCCGTTTTTATTACTGTTGGTTCATTACCAGACGTTATTACGGGTTCCACAAACCGTAATAAATTTATGGCTGAATAAATTTACTATATTCGTACCTTTCTCGTCCTAGGACGAAAAAAATCCCTTCTATTGCAAGACTTATTTTTATTTGAAATTATGAAGAATAACTAGGGACCGGATTTTCCTATCGTATATCTAATTTTTACAAATATGTAACAAGTTGTGATCACTATTTGAAAACGTATAAAGAAATTTTGTAATAATTTAAATTATCGGGTTTTTAAATGGAATAAAATTTCAAATATTCATATATGTGTGTTGTATACTTAAAAAAAAATAAACGTGCACCTAGGAAAAATAATAAATACAATTGAAATATCTGTGTTACTGTGGCATGTACTTTTCTAAAACCATATTTTAAATTTTTAAATTTAATTAGAAGAAACAAATCATATCTCTTACAAAAAAGCACAAAACATGTATATTAAAGTATACTTAACTCCTTGCTTAAGACTAAGAAGAAAAAATCATTCTTCATATTATTTTTTTCTTTCATTATATAAAGTTGGTGAATGAGGTGTTAATCAAAATAATTTTATTATTTACAGCTCTACAACTTTTACAAAATAAAACATCTCGAAACGTTTTATCGAAAATTATTTCGGCGCTATAGTTTTAGAGATTTTTTTTTTAACATATTAAAGTAAAGTTTAAAATAGCACTAGGTTTTATTGAAAAAAGATGTAACATCCCAGGTTTATACCTACCCCATATCCGTATTTTCTGTTTCGTTTGAATTTTCATTTTTAAGCCAGTATGTTTTTATACAGACCTTTTTGTAAGTGTTGGTACTTTGGACTTAAATGATTGAAAACAATTTTTTCATGTTGAAAATGGGGACTCGCAATAATTTCCCTTAATACTTATTTCATATCGCATATCCGGTGGAACAACGCTATTGTAAAATTTAAAAAATATATATTTTATCACTATATGACAACAAATAAAGTTAAGTAGTTATTTAATAATCGAATGTGAGATTTTTTAAATTAAATCTGCCATCGGATAGTAGATGCTATCTCTGTGACTTTTGAAAAAAAGGAATATTGCTCTGCCGTCTTTCTCGACATAGAGAAAGCATTTGATAGTGTCTGGCACAAGGGCCTATTATGGAAACTAAAACCGCACTTACCTTCCACTTATTTTTTAATTCTTCAATCCTACTTTCTTAATAGATTTTTCTGTATTTCCGTAGACTCTTCTGTATCTTCCTTCTTTCCCCAACACAAAGGCGTACCACAAGGTAGCGTCTTGAGCCCAATCCTCTATTCTATATACACTTCTGATATCCCTGAGCACCATTTATTGCTTCGCTGACGACACTGCTATTCTATCTTCACACAAAAATCCTACTATCCCATCAATTGCCCTACAAAACCATCTTCATTCTCTTGAAAAGTGGTTTGAAAACTGGATAATCAAAATTAATAGTACAAAATCCACCCACATTAGTTTCTCTCTTAGGAAAGCCTCATGTCCACCCATAACGATTGCCAATAATCCAGTGCCTTCAAAGAACTATGTACGGTACCTTGGACTCTACTTAGACAAAAGGCTTACTTGGAATATACATACGAAATTAAAAAGACAAGAACTTACTAGACGATATAGCCAACTTTCACATCTTCTGGACTACAGATCTTCATTTAACTTACGAAACAAGCGACTTATCTACAACACCTTACTGATACCAATATGGACATATGGAGCAGAACTTTGGGGTTCAGCAAAACAAACACACATAAACAAAATACAAACAGCACAATCAAAAATTATACGAAAAATTGTTAACACACCTTGGTACATTTCAAACACTACTATACATAACGACTTAAACATCCCAACAGTAAAATCCTACATCCACGACAAATACACTACATTTCATTCTTCAACCCAAAATCACTCCAATCCTCTGGTTCTTTCTATCTCCTGCTCCCTGTTACCTGAGCAACGAAGATTAAGAAGAAAATGGCCAAGAGACCTACTACATCAATAAAAAAAAAAATCAAGCAACTACACCAAGACAATAAAAATACAACAAATTTGCTAGATGCGCAGCTGCGCAGGTGCAAATTGCATAAAATAAAATAAAATAAAATAAAAAATCTGAATTAGTACAAACATTTGCAAGTATGAAATTCGTGAACAAATATATTTAAATACAACTTTTTTTAAATTTATTATCTACCTAATAGAAGTATAAATGGCAGAATTTACTATTCAATTATTTTTCCTGTTGTTTTGGCATGGGTAAAACGAGTTCTCTTACGCTAAAGAAAGAACAAAAATTAATTTTTTTTTAATGAGAATGAATCTACTGGTAAGAAATCGTCACTTCATTAAAGTGAAAAAATGTCAGTGGATTTAGAATAAATATACTTTATTTAGGTGAGAAAGGGCAACTTTTTTGTTAGGTAATTTTTGGCTTTGTCAGAACAGAACTTTTTAAAATGACCTATTGTGTTCTGTTTTTTCAGGGGATTTTTCGAGGGAACAATTTAGTATATAAATTGTAGTATAATGGAAATATTATTCCTTGATAAAAGATTATTTAAAAGCCAAAGAGAAAAGTTTAGAGTGTGGAAAATGGTAAGGTGCCTCGAAAAAAAAAATATAGGTCCATACGTTAGAAGCCGTTTGCAGAGGCCGTTTTAAAAAGGAGGCTGACATTGATAAACGAGGGATACTCATCTCCCTAGAGCCTTCATTTAAATCCATTGTTTGAAATTCGCCAGTCCGCGCTCCTCTCTCACGGAAAATAATACATCTTTTTCATTATACCAAGTTCTCTAAATAGTCCACATCGTGAGGATGTACGATGGTACACAATTATAACATGCGCGGGTAAAATTTAAAAAAATATATATATATTTGAAGCTTTTTCCAGTGAAATTCATTATTTTTTCAACCAATGTTGGGGTTTCAAGGCATAAAGCATCAAGATAATCAATGCTTGCAAATTAATCTTGTTTATCTCTGGATTAAATTTTTAAGAGATTTCAAATTTTATTTTAAGAAATCAACACTAACTTTATTGTGTCTTCGTAATATGTTAGACTGGTTGATATTGGAGGTGTAAGTTCTACACTATTTGATATGTAAAAAAAAACATTCCTGTTATATTTGGCTGATTGTAGGTGTAACATTGCAGTGTTAGCATTGTGGTGATGGTTGTTTTCTAATAAGATATGGACTAACATGGAATCCACATACTAGACTTAAAAGACAGGAACTTAACAGACGATATGGCCGGCTATATAGACTACTGAATAGAAAATCTAAACTTCCTGGTGAAAACAAATTATTGATCTACAAGACAATAATGAAACCCATCTGGACTTACGGACTAAAACGGTGGGGAACAGCTAAATTTTCTAACATCAAACGCATTCAATCCTTTCAGTCTAAAGTCCTCCGTACAATAGTCGATGCTCCCTTCTATGTAACCAATAAAACCCAGCATAGTGACCTTAATATTACATTCATTCTTGATCTTATTCCAGCCAAATTTTCCAAATTTCACTAGAACCTTTCTCATCACCCAAATCCCGTTGTACAATTCCTATCAAGCACCACCCATCCCTACAGTCCCCTTCGTAGGTTAACGCGGCAGTGGCCACGAGACCTTTTGTAAATATGGATATTTTGGAGTTCTAGCAATGGCCAGATTCTCCACTCAAGTCATGAGTGTCTATGGCTGTAAAGCTCTTACTCATCCTCCGCTGGTTTTAAATACCAGTGAAGTGGCTGAGGGAGAAGCGCAGGGATCTTCTAAGCCTAGCTTTTCTCTCCACACGTGGTGGACAAGATTTGTTCGGAGATTACCTGACTGATTGTAAATAGTGTATATAGGTATGCTTGTATCTAAGATGTCTGTTTTACTTTTATTTTTATTTTTACTTACTTGTTTGTATATATATATATATATATATATATATATATATATTTTTTCTTTTGTTCTTTTTTTTTTTCTTATTCTTTTGTTATTACTTTATTTTTTTATATTTACGGTATGAATGTGCTCTCTGAACACCATTATAGGTGTCCTTAACTGAGACAGACTGTAATATTTCTCAATAAAATATTAAAAAATAAAATATGAATGGGTTTGATTGTGGCCTATTCTCAGTCTGGTTGATTATCATTCTAAATGGATTGTCAGCTATTATTATTATTATTTTTTTTATTAAGGGGAAGACTCATATCTTACGGCGTTAGAATGACAGTGCAACGGCCTGGAAGGGTTGTTTCGTGTCCACATCCGCGAGAAAATTGCAAACGATCCCCACATGGCTTCGCACCCATATAAAGTATACATATTTTCCTAGAGCTTCTAGCATATTTAGGTGTTTATACATTTTTAAGATGATTATATGTTTCGGGTATAAATTATTCATCCATTTTAAAGAACTTAGAGATTCAGTTATTATTGCAATATTTTGGGGAATTATTGTCATAGAAAATTGGAAAGCTGAGGCTATTACTTGAAGTTCGGCTGTTTATATACTGCACAGATTATGGAGTTTTATTTTGTGGGTCTAATTATGGGTGGCAAAAGAAGACGCTGTGGATTCTTCCGATCTAGATCCATCGCTATAGATTAAATAAGGTTCAGATATTTCTTTAAGGGTATGTGAGAATTTGGTATGTACTCAGTATGTGACGTTTTAGTTTTGTGCAATCAAGTTAGGTTTATGGTTATTTTAGGAGTGTTAATCCAAGGTGAGTTGTGAATTTCTTAATTCATAATTTTCCAACCGATTTCATACAGTTTAGGTTGATAAGGTGTAATTATCAGGAAATCATGTCATGAGACCAGATTGTATTACAGCATCCTTGATTGAGAGACCTCGTTCAACTAATCTGATGAATATCTATTTTTGTTGTAGTGAATTAACAGAATAGTTACCTCTTCTTGTTTGCTTGTTGCGTACTGGCCTGGCCATTGAACCTTGTGAAAATGTAGATGAAGACTCACTATCGCTCATTATCAAATTCCAGAATCTACGTGTTCCTCTGTTCGTAGGTTTCTGAGTATATGAACTGTTTTACCACTCATGTTTGACAACTAAGGTTCGCCGTTACCAGAACGGCGAATAACTGAGGCTGTGTTGTTCTTCATAGAAAAATAAATAAACAAAGGAAATTCTCTATTTCATTCAATCTAATCCCCTTCGAATAACCATATCACATTAAAGTATTAGAAATTGAAACAAATATGAAATCGTTTGAAAAAAATATGAATTTGATTGGCAAAATTATAAATTTCACTGGAAAAAGCTATATAATATAGTAAATATTCGATTAACCGCTATTTCTGGGATCAAGGGTGTGAGGTATGCTTTTATAATTTATAATAACTGTTCAAAAGAATAAAACTAATTTAGTGAAAAAAAAAATTAAAATAATTTACCTTCTTTCGTGACGGTGGAGAGTAATATAAAAACGAGCCAAGTTGGAGGTTCTACTTCCAACCAGGTTACCTTCTATCATGTTCAGCTGTCAAAGCAGTCAATGATGGGGGAATCGATATGCATATCGATCCTGATCCATGACTCGCGATGATACATACAGCTGGGATCTACAAAATGGCGCGGGTGAGTTGAGATGAGACAAGCCTGGAGCCGGTGAAATTGATGGTGGTAGACATCCAACACAAACGAAATAAAGCTCCAGACTGATGTGCCCGGCAGTATTTTGATGTCTTAATCCCTAAGATAGGGTATTACTGCCGGGCTGGTGCATATACAAATGCGATAACACATCGCAAACGAAGCCGAATATACAAATAATATAAACTTAATTAAATTTATAAAACTATTGTATCTTAGCTGTTAAATAATAATAATAATAATAAAAGGCTTAGCGAACCCGAAGGTTCGATGCCGACACCACCAATCGCTTGTTACACACCTCCCTCCACCGTTCGCCGTCCAAACCCAGTCCCTTCAGATCGGCTTTAATGCAATCTTCCCACCTTCGCTTCGGTCAACCCCTCGGACGCTTACCATTCGGCACCGCACATATTAACCTTTTAGGAATTCTCTCGTTACTAAGCCCAACAACTTTACAAGCCCATTTGATTCGCCACGATGAAATTACCTCAATTATATTATATTATATTGACAAAACTATTTAGTTCGCGCCTAAGTAGTTTTGTCACAGAAAAATAACAAGCATTTCCCGCCTTCAGTCTAACCTTAATCTCTTCTTCAATTTCGTTTTTTCTAGTTATCGTAGAACCTAGATACCTAAACTTATCTACCTGTTCAAACATATTACCATCTATATCGATATCACCAGTAGTATCGCCATTTTTGCAGCTAACCATATACTTTGTTTTATCCACGTTTATTTCGAGTCCTAGTTCTTTACCGGCTTTCATTAACGTTGTCGTATTTAGTTTTATAGTTTCAACGTCTTCGCTTAACAGTACCAGATCATCAGCATAGCCCAGCACGGATGTTGTCCCGCCCAGATCCAACCCTTTCTCGGTTCGCATTACCTCCCTAATGGCATGTTCTAATGCCAAATTGAACAGGACAGGCGAAAGAGAATCCCCCTGTTTTAAGCCCGAACGAACCTCAAATTTTTCGGACAAATTATTACCGATTCTAACTTTATTGAGTGTCTCCGTCAAGCACATTCTGACTAGATTTACTAGTTTTTTTGGAATCCCCTGCTCGATTAGAATATTATACAGTTTCTGGCGGTCAATAGAACCGTGAGCCTTTTTAAAATCTATATACAGCTGGTACAATACCGTTATACTCCAATTTTTTCTCTAATATTTGCCGTAAAGAAAATATTTGATCAATAGTCGAACTATTCCGTCTAAATCCGCATTGGTAGTCTCCGATAATTTCCTCGGCGTATTCCGTGATTCGACTGGTTAAGATTAAAGTGAATATTTTATAACATACCGGAAGGAGTGAAATTCCTCGATAATTATTAGAATCCGTGTATCTTAGCTGTTACAAAACAAAATAAATAAACATTCCATTATTAACATTTAAAAGGGATTAAAGGTGAGAAAAAAATAAACGAAAGAAAAAAAGGAAGGAAAATAAAATACGTAGATTTGGGCGTAAACACTTATTGATTAAATATGCAGTGTCTTAATTAATTATTGAGGCTAGGCTAAAGGATAGAGATGCTTGTTATTTTTCAGTTCTAAAATTTACTAAGCTCACTCCGTCTGTTCCAAAACATCTGCTATTTTTATCATTACTGCTAATCCTATTTTTAATTTTGGTCTAATTATTATAGCAATAAAAAGTTCGTTATTAATTGATTTTTCCGAGAGACTATATTTATACTTCGTAATATAGAATAATTTTATTTATTGATTGAATGTCTGGCCATCGTTACTGCTGTATGTTATTTTTAAAATAACGAGGTGGCCATTGAAAAACTCCGCAGTATCACATAATGGCGGAGCACCGGCTGTGGGAAGTAAAGAAGAGAGAATTTCAACTTCAAAGACTAAGAGGATTCAGTAAGCCTTGGGATGTTGACGCTGGCCAAATCCAAGCTTTAGTGGATAACCAATCTCCCCCCTCCCCCCAGTCCATGCGACACGGGGCTTCCTCGGGATTTCCAATAAATTTATTTACGAGTTTTTGAAGCTGCCTTTGATTCGGTTCTTTGAAATCGCAGCCAGCTTATCTTACATCAGATACAATTGTGCCGTCTTCTTTCATCGCTCTCTAAAGTCGGTTCTGGTCCTTATTTTCTCTTGGACTTACTGAATCTAAAAATATCCTTTGTCCTGTTTTTTTGTGCCTGACTACTTTTTCTTCTATTGATTATTATTCGTTAACATTTTTGACAAAGAAAGTATAGGCATTATTTCTATTTTTATTATTATTCTCTATCACGAGCCTTTGTAATTATAATAAAAATTAAGCAGAATAAAAAAAAAAAAAAATCCGTTCATGGCTTTCCTCTTTATTTGCTACTGGGGCACATTTTTTGATGTATGGCACCATTGTTATAATACTCCAAACTTATCCTTATAGTCCGTGGTACAGATCTCATTGTAATCCACAACTATTTTATTTACTTCATTCATTTATCCTAAGGGAGATACTTATTTTCTAGGTATATAAGTAAGAATATTTTTTTCACATTGATATATACTCCCCTTTTTTCAATCAATTATATCATTACATATAACGTTTCGAAATCCACTCATGTCCCATCTTCAGACAGTATCCTGCATCATCTTAATTGTCCATAAATAAGACTTGTCATGTTAATAAATTGTTTTATTTTTTTATTTATTGCTAGAAATCTTATTTAAGTCTTCTCTAGGGAGAGTCTAGTCAGATACTCACTACAGATAGACTACCTAGAGGAAAGTTTTAAATAAGATTTCCAGCAATAAATCAAAAAATAAAATAATTTATTAACATGGCAAGTCTTGGAGAATTAAGATGGTGCAGGATACTGTCTGAAGATGGGATATAAGTGGATCCCGAAACGTCATATGTAATGATATAATTTAATGGAAAAAATGGAAGAATAAATCACTGGATAAAAATATTCTTACTTATATTTTATTTACAAAATTCTCGGAATCTGGGCGTTTTCAGTCTGGACATCGTCAAACTTAGTTTATTAAATTAGGTACTAAATACTCGTCTTTGAATGGTAAGATAATTTAATGACAAAATCTAGAAAAAAAATGGCATTCAATAATATTGAGCCGTTTGGCGTGACCTACATATCCAAAATGTCAAAATAACTAGGTTGTATAGGCCAAACGGCCCAATTATTTTGTAGGCTACCTTTTTCTCGATTTTATGATCAAATTATCTTACGACCCAAGTGGAAAGCAAATGAGTATATACGAGTTTTTTAAAATCTAATTAAATAGATAAAGTTCGCCGATCTCCAGATTGAAAAAAAAAAAAACTCAATTCCAAGAGTTTTAGTAAATAAAATAGCTATAGGTTACGATGAGATGAAGCTATTCAGGCAGATGTTAATAATTTGATAAAAAGGGTTTTGTGCCAGGGACTATTATCATCCAAATCCTTTTCTACTTTAAACACGTCAGTAATTTTTTTATTTTTTTTTCACTTTAGTGATTTCATAGTTTTGAACAGTTGCTTAAACATGTGACTAGAAAGTAAACCTGACCTAATTAAATTTAAGATAATATATAAGACCTAAATAATATTAAAATTTATATAATTATTTCTCATATTAGTTATTACTTATAGTTTTTTTAAATTTAATTTTACTAAATTTATATTTTTTTATTACAGGACAATGGAATTTTCCGAATACTCCCATTTGTTAAAGGTATGCAGTTAGCTTTGTACATGATTTTATGATATATATTATATTTCTTTTTATTCTTTAATTCTTTTTTCAACATTCTTCAGTAAGCATGCTTTAAAATATAAGCATATAGTCTAATGTTTTTGTAATTAATTTTAAGTATTATTTCAAGTTTCCGCATTCACTTTTTTACAAATTATTTTTATAAGGATGACTTTAATTATTTTACAATATTTATTTGCCTTTCCTTAAAATAGTGCTATCTATGATCTCTGAAAACATGTTCTGTTAATGGAAATATAGTTCCATATCTTGCTTGCCTTCCGCTCCTGTATAATACTCAATATATAATGTTTTTTCAGTATACAAGTACATTCAAAATATACAACTTCAAATTATTTTAAATTAAGTATTTTGGTTTATTATTTTCGATAATGAACCATTGTAGTCGTCCAACAAATTCAATCCCTCCTCAAAATTTGAAATTTTACTTTTAAAAATACTGTTCGCGGCTTTTCTCCGAGACTACTGTATTTTTTTTTTTAATTTTGGAATCAAAGCCAGAGGTCACCTGCGGATAACCCTTTCACCTCGACACTAATATCCGCCCTTTGCTTTCAAGATGGCAGCCGGAAAACCTGGGTTGGTATTTACTGTCGCACCTAAATGAATGGACCAATTTTATTGGAACTTGGCTAAAGTATTCTCCTTGATGCCCTTTAAATTTATTTATATAACTTACTTCAACGAAAAGAATCTAGAAAAAAAAAAGTTACGATGGGTGGTAAAATTAGATTTCCGAATAAATCTAGAAGTGAACACTTTTTTGTTGATGCCATATTGTGGATTTTAAATGATTAAAAAAATTCCTGAAAATAGAGGGGAAAAAAAAATCTTTCAAATCGGACAATTCGTGTAAAGATACGGTGTTCTAAATATTTTTCATATGTTCTGCTGCAGAGCTGATATATCCTTTGTTTTGAGTTTTTGAAAGGTATACATCAACTGAAACAATGTTGTCTATTTTTCTTAGCAAATCATCAGTGATGAAAAAAAAAATTTAGACCAATATTAGTAATCACCTTTTATTTATTTTCTCTTTGTTGCTAATTTGGTGTAAAATTGTTTGGAGATAATTTGCAGCTTTTTTAATTTAAATTATATAATGTTTTTAGTTTTTTTTGAATTTCGCTAATTTATATTTATCTCGTAATATGATTTGGTGCTAACAAAATTGAGAATAATCATACAAATAGACAAAGGTAAAATACTTAAGTCATTTTGTCCTTTGTTGTTTAGTAGCTAATGTCGAGGTTTAGTTTGGAAACGGTGCATATAAATAAAAATGTAAATTTTAGTTTGTTCTAAACGCTCCGAAACTTCCTTACCGCTGTTTTTTATATAAATGTCATTACATTCAGTTTGTCTTTCAGAAATGGCGGCCGAAAAACCTTTGTACCTATAAGCTATATCGCCGAAATGGTTGTCACGATTTTAACGAGAGTTGGCTAAAGTTTTCTTCTTGAGTCCGTTTTTGATTTGTGTATACATCATACTTTCGCGAAAATAGGCTGAAAGAAAGATGGATTCAGAATTTAATTTGAGAGCAATTAAAAAAGCGCACAGTTTTTCGTTCATTAAACCTGATATGAATAGTTCAACGTTTCCTGAATTACCTACAAAAGGAAAAACAAAACCATCGAAATATATAAGAATCATGTTCTATAAGATATTTTATTGCATTTTTTTTTTTCATTTTCTTCGGTTTATATTTTTTTGGAGAGCTCTATTATGACTTATTCTGTTTGAAATATAGCTATAATATACGTATAATATTAAAATAAAACACATTCTACCGACCAAAGGAGTAGTGTTGTTTAAAATATTTTTCAGAAGAAATAAAATTGAGATTGGTATTTCGCACTTGTAAAATTCACAAATACGAATAACAATAGAAAAATAAAAAAAAAACTGCCTCATATATTTTCAAATAGTTTTTTGAAAAATGGATTCACATTTATATTTGCCTAATAATAAAAAAATACACAAAGGGTACTGCAATGTTTTATTTTGGAAGTACATATAAAAGTGAATTTACGAATATATAAAAGTGTAAGCAGAAAAATATTGGAAACAGGCAAATTTATTTATGTTTTTCTTTAACACTCCGAAGATAGAAGATGATTTCGGGACCTTCTAATGTTGAAATGTAATTAGAGTGCTACCAATGGGTAGCTTCTCTTCATGCTGTACATGTCATGTTACTAATTTCATATT
Source organism: Nezara viridula (assembly GCA_928085145.1). Classification (NCBI taxonomy): domain Eukaryota; kingdom Metazoa; phylum Arthropoda; class Insecta; order Hemiptera; family Pentatomidae; genus Nezara; species Nezara viridula. The sequence continues at coordinate 15,608,151 of OV725079.1, forward strand.
TACTTGTTATATTTATCATTTAATACAGTTGTAAATTTCAATTAAAAAAAATGTTTTCCTCAAATTTTCAATATTCATTACGATCTAATTTCTACCACTAGGCGGACACTTGTACTTAGAATATGGTAAAATATTTTTCAGGATATCGTACTGAAATTATTTCTAAATACTCACAGGTTCATATTGAATAATCGAGCCATCAAAATTTAAAATCGATCAAGCCATATGGTCAAAAATTTCTTTACATAGCTACAAATAGTCAATTTAAATATATTTTGGGGATGTGTCCATCCTCCCTCCCTCCCCACAAGATATTTTATTGCTCTCCTTTTTTTAAGAACAAACCAAGCGAAGGATTATACATATACAATTACACTTGCTGCGGTCTATTCGATATATTCCCCTAAACCCTAAGTTTGAAACTTTTCATTCTCAAAATTCATAACCTTGTCGAAATGTGCCCCCCTCCAAAAATTCAAAACCTTCTGTGTACCTAGACCGTTTGAACCGTTTTAGGCTTTATTGTAGTAGATTTGGATATTTTATATTTAAGACTTATATTTTATATTGTATTGTTGGTGTTTCCCAATTAATTAATTACCAGTCACGCTTTATTACGTGTTTGCACAATCTCCCTCCGCGGAACTTTTGACTCTATCAATATGGTAGCCACGCTCTGTGCACACAGATGGGTGGAATTTAATTATAGTTAAATATTCTTTTATTTGTTTATATATTATTTATTTAAAGATGCGATCAGGTTGATGTATCATAATTATTATAATATAACAATACATACATATACAAATATTAGTTGAAGTCAGTAAACGTCATACCCGTATTTTATTTATATTCTGAAATAAAATTACAAGAGCTTCTAGCCATTACTAAACTTCTGACAGCTCCATATGGAAAGTTTTATTATTTAATTTTAATAAAAAATTAATTATTCTTTGTTATCGCTTTTATCGAAGGAGAATAATTCAATCATATTTTAATTTTTAATGAAGGAAATATCTATTAGAAATGTTACATTTGATTTATGTATTTTTAATTTTAATAATTCTCCACCTGGAGCTATAGAGAACTGAGCTCTTAAGGACCAATTTTTCAAAATGGCTAACTCTAAATTACCTTTATTGAATGCGAAGATGTTCCGGTTTGCCAGTCATAAAAAGACTAAAATAGTGAAAAACTATTTTAATTAAAGCCAACGTTTCGACCCGACTTTGCTTATCTTCTTCGGGGGGTAGTATGCAGTAGGGATTTTCAGTTGAAGCTTCACTTATTTCTATGCACTTGAAATAAATTAACTTTTATTGCTTGACTTATAAATATTGTTGACTTTTATTTTTTTTTTTTGAACATTTTTTTTTGTTATTTATTTAATGAAATTTACAACTGTATAATCAATCAATACAACTAGTAAAACTGTGCACATTAGAAATAATGACATAAACAGTAGTGTTGACCAAAATCGGCAAACTGCAAGACCAAGACCAGGACTGGTAAAAAAACTTGATTTTTAAAAAATAAAAATTAAGACAAATTAGTTACTAATAGTTGACAATCGTAGTTACTCTATGTTAATGATTGGCATAACCAATATATTTTTGCATTTAACTGCTCTAGTTTTTCATTCAAGCTTAGTTAGGTTTCTCCGATCTAAAAAATTACAGTAATATCTCTATAGCAATAAGCTAATATGTAACTGCAAGACTATTGCGAGACTCTTGCGCAAGACCTAGCCACGACTAAGATTGAGTTTGTAAGACCAAGACTCGTCTCGGTCTCACATTTGGGCAACACTAATGAACAGAATTGAAGACTTGCCTAGTAGGAGCATTTCCTAAAGAACATTTAAAAAAAAAAAAACTTTTATTATAATATTTACAAATGTATTAGTATGAATACATCAAGTAAATGTGTACAGAGGAATATAATCACATGAAACACGCTTGTTGAGAAACTATCCATTGGTAGCACTCTAATAATATGTCTACATGAGGAGATCACGAGACCATATTCTTTTCAGACGCCACGGAGGGTTTATTTTATTTGTGACAAAGTTAGGAGCATTGAGGATTTTACGAAGGATTTTGGATTGTAAAGATTGGATACGAGAGGAATTTGATGGTTTAGTGGAGCCCTATAGCTCAACTCCATAAGTCAAAATAGGTCTTATTATAGTCATATATATGAGTCGTTTGAAATTAATTGGAAGTTTAGAGCGTTTCAGTAAGTGTTGGAGTAAGCGGAAACGTTGAGCAGTTTCTTGTCGTTTCAGTCTTGTATGACGATTCCAAGTGAGACGTTTGTCCAGCTGGAGTCCTAGGTATCGGATTTGTTCTACATGGATAAGTGGGGTGTTATTAAAGGATACTATAGAACAGCAAGTCATTGGTTTACGACGAAGAAAGAACATATTAATTTTATTTATTTATTTTAATTTTATTATTACTATTATTATTAATTTCTTTCATCATTATGATATTTTATTTTGTTCTTATTTCGCTTTATATTGTTTTGAAATCACTTTATTAATTTTTTTATTTTGTAAATATGGTGTGAATGGGGTCTTTGAACTCTATTATAAGTGTCCTTAATTGAGACAGATTGTAATATTTATTAATAAACAAGTAATATAATCTAACCTATAAATATTTATATGTACCCCTTGAAGCTAGAACTAACAGGTAACCTGGTAGCTAGATAGGCTGCATTAACCTTTGGAGCTGGGCGGTGACTTATCATAAGGCTATCAGGGTTTCAGTTAATGAATGGCCGTTTTTCTTCTCAGAAAGGTCACAGCTATCTCAGGCTGACCTTTTCAATGAGCCTCATTCATTTTTAGGAAAACGCTTTCAAAATGTTATAATTTAATCTGGCTAAAAGACTTTTCAAAATTTCTTTGGGGCTCATTTTTTTATCAGATGCTTTCATAACCTGAAGGTATTCAATCTAAAACCATAATGAGAGTAATGAAATTTGAATTGAATGATAATTATCATGGGAATCGTTTTTTTATGAAGTTAATTAAATATAATTATTGCTAATTATATTTAAATGTATCTAATGACGTATTTAGATTAGAATAATACTAGACTGAAACGACAAAAAACAGCTCGATTTTCCGCTTGCTCCAACACTTAATGGACAAACACTTTGAATTTTCAATTAATTACAAAAGTATTTTTTTGTGGGAAATTTTCTTTAAAATCACCCTTCCTCCCTCCTCCCCAATCCACAGTTTGACAAAAAAGAACTGAGGCACCATTTATATTTATAAGAAACTGACGTGTAGGTATGGTCCATAGACAAATCAACGTATTCCACAAGATTCCAAGTCACAACACCTTTATATTCTCTATCAAAATAAAATAAAAAATATAATTCATACAACTTACTACAGTTTATTTTTTTAGGAGTTTCAGATTTAGTTTATTCTGTTTAGGAGTTTACAAACAAAAAATTATGACTATATTTAACTTTTTAGGTCCAATTTCAAAAACATTATTATATGGCTAAAATAAACATTGTACAAAGCCATGAAGAAACAAAGAAGATACCCAACGAAGTGTGGCTGATTGAAAATCTAAATGGCCAAAAGTGTAGCAATTAAGTTCGATATTATAATGAGAAACGTGTTTGTGCCATTAGGTAAGATGTTAATAAACAAAAAACAAATAAATAATCCGAGGGAAATGCCAATTGAACACTTTCAATAAGTGTTAAATAATACCTTATCAACTATTTCATATTTTGAACTTAAGATAGTTCCAAGATGGAAACGACAATAAACCGCTCGACGATTCTGATTACTTCAGCACTTGCTAGACACACGCTCTAAACTTCCAATTAATTACAAAAGACTCATATACTTGACTATAATAAGGTCTATTTGGACTTATGGAGTTGATTTATGGGGCTCCACTAAACCATCGTATTCCTCTCGTATCCAATCCCTACAATCCAAAATCCTTCATAAATTCCTCAATGCTCCCTACTTTGTTACAAATAAAACCATCCATAATGACCTTAATGTTTCCGATTTGGCCCAATCCAGATACCTATCCTTCCATAATAAACTTCCGAATCATCCCAACCTTTTCGTTACTATCCTTGCTTCCTCTTTAATTTCCGATAACCCTGCGAGGCGTCTGAAAAGAAGATGGCCTCGTGATCTCCTAATGTACACATATCATTAGAGTGCTACCATTGGGTAGTTACTCAGTAAGTGTTTTCATGTCATTATATCCATTATGTTCAAATTTACTAGATGTATTTATTCAATACAGTTGTAAATATCATTCAGAAATAATAAAACAAAAAGATTAGAATACATGTTTTTAAAGACCGTAATGAATAGTAAACCAAGAACTTAAATAATTAAAAACTTTAATAATATTTCCCTTTATGAAATCAGAAAAATTTGTGCTTATAACTAACTATATTTGTTATATAAACTGGTTAGTTTTATTTTCATGCATTTACGGTGTTATTGTATCGATAAATAAATTTGAAATTCATAAAAACATATTTGATAGTTAACCTATATCAAAAATATATTTAGTGACTTTTTGCTATGAACCGACGACATTTTGTATCGTATATAATTTTTTTTTTTAATATTTAAAACATTAACGACGGTTATGTTTGTAGATACAGAATTATCGATTATTTTTATTTATCAGTAGTTACCAGAACTATTAAAATAGGTACCCTTTTTAGCTTGGTCAAATAATTGGATCATAATGATAATTATTCACTAAAACAGTGAAAGATTATGAATAGGAACTTTAGACAGACAAAGCAGAATTCCGATTGTTTAAATCAAGTTCCCAAAATGTACTTCGTGCACAGTATCGAAAAGTGGTTTTATACTTAGTATAAGTAAAAAAGGTAAAGCATGGATGGTTTTATTTTTTTATAAGAAATAAATAAAATTTGACATTTACTTTGCCTCACGACAATATGAGTTTAGCGAGGTTGGATAATAAATTATACATCGATTAAAATATATCTGCCATATAAACGTTCGCAATGAACGAAAGTTCTTGGAATTCATGAACTCCGTCCTTTGGGATTCATCCTTCTGCCGGATTCCGCCTTAGCCTAGAGGCGCCGATGTTGAAGTGTTCCGGTTCCACTATTATCTTCCAACCGTACACGAGCTCTTCGAAGTATGGGTAGTTTTGTTATTTCATGAAGAGGGAAAAATTATTTTCAGTGACATCGCAAATTCACGTTTCCATCCAAAGTGTGTTCCTTAGCACTTCCAACGAAGTGCTTGTCATTACTGTGTGCTCTTTAGTTTCCTAAGGCATAGGGGGTCGACGTCCATGCCAAAACTGCGCAGTTTTATCCAATAGCCCCATGCGCCGTGAGGATTTACGAAACGAAGTATTCCGAGAGTACCCATTTCGCTAGTTCTAAAGAACTTTATTAATGTCAATCCTTTCGAGGTCTGTTTCTATCTGCTAGGTCAGCGGTCTCCAAATTACGGCCCACAGGTCAGATCCGGACTGCAAGCACCTTCGATCCACCCTGCGTAAGTTTCTTTGGTTACATTATAAAATTTTACAAACCGCTTAAAAATGTGAAATTGAGCCAATTACTCACACATGAGGTTACTATAACATTTGTTGCACGGTTTTTGTTTTTTATCTCTTTTTCCAGCTAAAATTTCATTTATAGAACAAGCGCCCCAGATCGCCGACTCAACTAAGCTTTTTCACTGAGAAGGTAACTCTGTATGGCGGATAGTCCAAGTGAGACATTATGTTAAAATTTCTTCCAAATCTCATTACGAAATTCATTATCTATCATCTGACTGCCATGGATTCTCTCTCATTAAATACCTAAGGTGATAGAGTGGACCCAAGATGTGAAAGTGAAAATGTAAAGATTACCGCTCATTAAACTCAAACCATACAGGAGCATAAGGGTACGATAGTATAACTAGACTATGAGAATATGGTCTATTATATCGTGCGTTGAAAATTAAACAATACTTAAACATAATAACAAACATAATGAAACAAAGAATAGCCAGCCAACTTAGGGTATCCAATTTAACGAAACCTTCATTTTACCTTAACGAAACGGCCTATACACTAGAAGTAGAAGAAAACTGTACTATATGCAACCTCCAAAAGCCAGAAAATTTATATCATTTTTTAATAGAATGCCCGATGCATAAAGACTTGAGGGAACATTATATAGAGAAATATATTACAGAAGACAACAATTCAACGCTCGGTACTTTGTTAACGATAGAAAACCTCACAAAGTTAAATGATATATTTTATTTTACAGTAGGGAGCCTTAAAATAAGACCATTCATTATGAATGATTAAATGCCAGCAATATTTATGTCTCTGTTTATGTTTACCACAAGACATTGTTTTCTTCGACTTAGAAGTTGAGCATATGTATTATTGCAATCTGCTACATTGTATTGCAACAATATATTATTGCTATTTTTAAAATTCCTTAAATGTATATTTATTTGATTTTTTTATATATCTTCAATTTGAATACTTTTTATTTGTATTGTTATACAGTTGTTTTTCCTATTCTGTTTAGTTTTTTTTTACATCACAAATTATATATCTAGTTTATCTAATTCATGAAAAAAGAATATTTCTCCGATTTATTTCTATATTTGTGTAGTACTTTATTTTGATTCTTTTTAATGTAATAATGCATTTGATAAAGCCAGACCTCCTGTAATTGTATATACTAATTACAAAATACAGAATTTTCATTCATTCATTCATTGTTCGTCGAACCGGTACCTAAACTTAATAATTTCGCTAAATAGTAAGGTAGAAGGCCACAACCAACGAACGCTGATTTTTACAAATTTTCCAAAAACTGAAACAAATTATTATAAATTCCACTGCAGGTTGAAAATGAGTTCTCTAATAGAAAAGATTTTTCGAGAAATAAAATTCGAAAATAATTTTGGTACTCAGTGGCTTTACTACTTTGATTCTATGAGTTTTTTTCTCTTAGAAAACTCAATTCCAAGCTGCAGGACCATGTTTAGCAATTTGTTTCAGTTTTTGACAAATTAAGTAAAAATTTGACGAAAGTATGGGAGGAACTTTTTGACAATTCTTGATCAAATAGTGAAAATAAATTTTATAACCTTGAAAAATATTTACCCTTTTTTTCTCCTTTAATTAAATTCAGAATTATTTTATATTTATCAATTTTTTATTACTTCTAACAATGATAGAATTAATTATTTAAAACAATGGTACTTTATAGAATTTTAAAGATGTAGCATTTAAGTTCTCTGAGACTAATTCAATAAGAATAAGACCTAGTCGATATTAAGGAACATTGGATTGTACTGTACATCGATTAACCACGTTATTTTTAATCAATACGAAAATCTTTTTCGGGTATTATTAACTAATTTCAATCATTATTGTGATTTTTTAAAATATTATTTATGTTATGAATTACACCAAAAACCAAAAAATAATATACTTAATTATCTAATTCTAACCCCAATATGATTCAAAGCAGCTAAACAGCCGTTCCGGAACTACTTCCAATACATTTTCCCTTTTTCTACCCTGACAGCTCCCCGATAAAAAAGTTTCATCTTTTTCCAATTTCCGTGATTTTCATGCTCCGTACTCGCAAAAAACCCCAAGCCTCGTATGCTACTTTTACTGAACCACATCGTTCAGTTAATTCTTTAGTAAAATATATAAATTTACTGAAGATTAATTCTTACAGAAATAGATTCCCCTGTGTGATTATGATGTAATAGGATAATGGACCGTGTGATAATACATTTATAGACATTATCTATATCCATAGTGATGTAGTGAAATCTAAAGAAACAAATATTTTAAAAATTATATTTTCTTCAAGAATATATATTATTTTACTAGTTTATCTCCAACAATTCAAAAGTTAGATCCAACTTTGTATGTCGATTCCGAAAATTTGCAGAAAAAATTAATTTTTGTAATATTCGCTATTATTATGTTGCTATAACTCTATATACATCTAAATCTCTATGTGTATATATATATATATATTAATTTTTTCTGCAGATTGTCGGAATTGACATATAATGTTATATATATTATTTTTTTTTTTTTTGTCTTCATATTTCCATCCACACCTGTCATGAGCTTGACAATAAGCAGATGTGCTGTAACTAATAAGAAAAATTGACATTTTAGGCATGAGGAAAAAAAATAGTACCCAGCAGCACTTCTTCCTGGTCTTGATTTATTTCCTTAATTCAGGAAAGGAGATCTCTCATCCAGCTCCTCTTTAGTCGTCTCCTGATAGGCATGTCAGCTGTGGCCATGTCGTTAATAAGTCCGTTGTGATGTCCGTGTAGTTTAAGATGAAATCTGGAGTAGAGATCACGTATGTGTTGGTCGATAGTTGGTTGTCGTAAGTCGTTATGTAAAGTTTTGTTGTTGACGTACCAAGGAGCTCCTGTTATAAGTCGTAAAATTTTGGATTGAAATGTCTGTAGTTTTTGTAAGTGCGTCTTTTTTGCAGAACCGTAAATTTGTGAGGCGTATGTCGATATGGGTTTGAGTAGGTAAGTGTATGTATTAAGTTTTTGTCTGATTTTCAATTTTGATTTGGAAAAAAGTGAGTACAGTATTTTCAGTAGCTTGTTCAAAGTCTTTCGTTTCATTTTGACATGTGGGCCCCAGGTCATCCTTCTGTCAAATATTAACCCGAGATAACGTACAGTGTCCGTCTGAGGAATTGGATTGTCGCCGATATAAACTGGTGGGCATGTGTCTCATCGAAGAGTAAATGCTATATGTTTTGACTCGTCATGATTTAATCTAATTTTCCAAAGTGAATACCAATTTTGTAAATTTAGTAAGTGATTTTGTAAATTCAGTGAGGCTAGTCTGGGGTGGGGTCGTGATTTTTCGTTAAAATTGTTGTATCGTTAGCGTAAGTAGCAGTCGATGTTTCGAAGGTTGTTATAATTATAAGTTATAACTTTTGGACCGTTGGAGATAAACTAGTAAAATAATATATATTCTTTAAGAAAATTTAATTATTAAAAACTTTCTTCTCCATGGATTAATCCTAGAACGAAGCAATCAAGGAGTTAGCTAGTCAAGTACTGTAAAAACACAAGGTGAAATTTGTTTTGCCATATTAGTGATAGTTGAGGAGGGATATTTCGGAAACTAAGTGAGATAGCGATAAAAGATATGGAATCAATCATATTACATATTTTATCAGCTTTAATTTTGTATTGAACGACTTTTTCGATGCGATTTATTGTTTTCCTGATATAAGCGAAAACCCGAAAAAAATTACCTACTTAGCCCCTTTCCCATATCTGGCTCACCACCTAGGAGTGGGGACTTTTAGTATGTAATCCAAAAAATGTCCAAAATTCAAAAATTGTGTCCCAGCCAATTTCCTTCTATTACCCCCTTTTTGAGCATTCATTGACTGATTGAATAGTTACCGTTTCTGATGATTTTATTTAAGAACATTTAAGTCATGAAATAAAATCATTAGAATTGGTTTAGATCGTAGCTATTATGTTTCACATATTGGCTTTTTTAAAAACTTATTTACAATTTATTACCAAGAACTAGCCATGATATGAGAATACTTATAATATAATAAATTTTTTTTTCAGTATTTTGTGCCGATTAAATTGTTTTGCACCCTATTTTCTTGTCTTTGTGTTTTTAGCTCGAATTGTTTTAAAACATTCAAAGGATCTCAATCTAATTTGAGCCATCCAAATCAAAAATCTATTCTGTCGTTCGCTCATTGCTAAGTCTTGAGTCTTGAGCCCAATGAGTCTTAGCTGCTCTAAGCTTGCTTATGCACACCGGGGCCTCAGCTGCAGTGGCTTTATTCAAATTAGCTCGCCTCAGCTATTCACCCCACCGAGGGGGAGATTTAAAATCAAATTATACTAGAGCTTTTTTTTTATTCACAGGACTTCGGTAAAGATAGAGGCAGCCCGTGGGGAATAATGAAGTCGGAATAAAGGAGTAGTTTCTCAGCTGAAGGGCTCTTTCTTATTAAAAATGAACGGAGGAGGGAAATGATAATTCATGATTATTACTCAGACAGCGGGGGAGGGAGGAGAGAGGGGAGTAGGGCCTCAACTTTTTGACATCTCCTCACTACCTTTACTTTTCTAGCTTTTGAATTCACGATTTATTATTTTCTTTCTTGCTTTTATTATTTTTATTTTTTTTTTGCCACTACTTGATTCGAAGGTAATTTCACATTATATTTCTTAATTAAACTATGCATTGAACTAGAAGAGACTATTCTCATTTTAGGTTGGGATATTAGAGGGGGGAGGGAGGGGAGGTAAGAATGAATACTAACGGTTTTACTGGTAAAATTTTAATAAGCATGTTCAATCAAAAGTTGGACACCTAGAAACATTTTGAAAGTCTAGAAATATGTTTTATAGAGACGGCAAAAACATTAAGTGTAATGTATATAAATAAAATAAAGATAGAATAAACCCGTTTTATGATATCTTTCCATTTCATACATTGCAGACAGAAAATCCACTTTTAAAAAAAATTTTGTCTGTCTGTATGTCCGCATTGCAACGAAATTTTGTCAGGGGTAAGCTCAGCAATGACTTAGTGTAGACTTTTCAAAATTTTACATTATATTAAGGTTTGACTTAAAACATAGGCTTTAAATGAAAATAAAATATTGAATAGAACCAGAGTTATGAATTCTTGAGTAATTTGTCTAGAGATCCCGGTTAGGCAGTTACTTCGCTTCTCATCCCAACCTACTCTACCGCGAGCCATATTTAGCAGTTGTACTGTTCAACTGATTTAAAAAATTATCACAACTCAACGAGAAAAATCCGAAGTACCGAACATCTGTAACACGGTTGAACTTAAAACACACTCATTTTTAAACTTTGCCCGATCTTCCCGTTTAAGGTGTCATTCTTTGATCGAGTCTGGCACCCGGGATTACTGTACAAACTCCGTAAATTCCTACATCCTACATACTTCCTCATTATCCGTTCCTATCTAACTGATAGATACTCAAAAGTCAATCACAATAATGCTTATTCATCCCTCTTTTCCCAGTCCGCTGGTGTTCCTCAAGGTAGTATCCTTGGTCCTATCCTTTACACAGTTTATACAGCTGACATCCCAACCCATCCTAACACTGTTATTACCACATATGCCGATGATACATGTGTCCTATCCGTTAATAATGACCCAACCATTGCATCCCAAACTCTTCAATCGCACATCACAAGCCTTGAAGAATGGTGTAAAAACTGGAGGATTAAAATAAATTCTAATAAATCCCATCAAATCACCTTTACCCTTCGACGTAAACCTATGACCTCATGTCCCACAGTATCCTTTAATAATACCCCACTTATCCCTGTTGAACAAATCCGGTACCTTGGACTTCACTTGGACAAACGTCTAACTTGGAATCCTCATACCAGACTGAAACGACAAGAAACCGCTCGACGTTTCCGACTACTCCAACACTTACTAGACAAACGCTCTAAGCTTCCAGTAAATTACAAAAGACTTATATACATGACTACAATAAGACCTATTTGGACTTACGGAGTTGAGCTTTGGGGCTCCACTAAGCCATCAAATTCCTCTCGTATCCAATCCTTACAATCCAAAATCCTTCGGAAAATCCTCAATGCTCCTTACTTTGTCACCAATAAAATAATCCATAATGACCTTAATGTTCCTTATGTTTCCGATTTGGCCCAATCCAGATACCAATCTTTCCATAATAAACTTCAGAACCATCCGAATCCTCTCGTCTCTAACCTTGCTTCCTCTTCTATTCCTGATAACCCTCCGAGGCGTCTGAAAAGAAGATGGCCTCGAGATCTCTTATTGTAAATACATTTTGTTTTTAGAGTGCTACCAGTGGGTAGTTTCTCAACAAGTCATTTCATGTTTTTATTTTCTGTTATCAAATTTACTTAATGTATTTAATTTTTTAATACAGTTGTAAATATCATGTATAAATAAATAAAAAAAAAAAAAAAAAGGTGTCATTCTATTCAATTTCCCGATCCCAAAAAAAGGTTGTCGTATACATTTTTAGGATTAACCAAACGGATTAGCCTGAAATCGAATGAAAAACTTCTACAAATTAAAATTACCTCTTCCTCCTCACCCAATGTTATGAAATTAACCCTCCTCCACCATAATACAATATCTATCTAAAAAAAAAAAAAAAGATTCTCAAATTTTAACTATACACCCGTCAATGATGGGCACATCAGCTGGTATTTAATAAGAAAATATCTAAAATAGTGTTGAAAACAGAATGAGGAGGTTAGTTGAACATATGGATTAAAATATTTCAGATACTAAAAATCGGATCTGTATACTGTGAGTGATGGAAATGATCAGCATTTCATTTTCTATGTAATGAGCTATTATTTATAATTTATATTTCATATTCTTAATCTCGTCCTGTTGATGTTTTCACTTATATCGTGTGGTCTAAAGCACACACACCTTAATTTTTACTTTCACTTACGTATATATGTAATATATAGTAAGGGTAAGTATTGCGATCGATAAAAGTTTTGAATCTGAGTTTTCAACGGATACACCTGTTATAGTAACCTGAGCCTAAATAACCAAATCCCTAAAAATGGTCTGTGTGCCTGTGTATATGTGAACACTCTAGCTCGAAAACGAAAAGTCCTACGAAACTGATATTACCTATTTAAGATAGGTATATGCCTTAGATGGTAATATCGATATAGAGGGTAATATGTTTGAACAGGTAGATAAGTTTAGGTATCTAGGTTCTACGATAACTAGAAAAAACGAAATTGAAGAAGAAATTAAGGTTAGACTGAAGGCGGGAAATGCTCGTTATTTTTCTGTGACAAAACTACTTGTCCCAAAACTTAAAAATTAGAATCTATAAAACAATTATCTTGCCTACAGTTCATTATGGGTGCGAAACTTGGTCGCTTACATTAAGGGATGAGCAGCGTCTTAAAGTTTTTGAAAATAAAGTATTGCGTAGAATATTCGGACCGAAGAAGGATGAGTTAACCGGAGAGTTCAGACGGTTACACAACGCCGAATTGCGTGAACTATATCCGAGTAATATAATTGAGATAATTTCATCGCGGCGAATCAAATGGGCTTGTAAAGTTGTTGGACTTAGTAACGAGAGAATTCCTAAAAGGTTAATATTTGCTGTGCCGAATGGTAAGTGTCCGAGGGGGTAGACCGAAGCGAAGGTGGGAAGATTGCATTAAAGCCGATCTGAAGGGACTGGGTTTGGACGGCGAACGGTGGAGGGAGGTGTGTAATAAGCGATTGGTGGTGTCGGCATCGAACCTTCGGGTTCGCTAAGCCTTTTTATTATTATTATTATTATCATTGTGTAATTAAATGGTCTTTAATATCAATTAGGTCGTATACCCATTTATGTCTACTTTATAGAGCTTGAATGCCCAATGTTTATATACGTCTTTCTCTAAAGTACCTTTAATATGGTTTATTTTAAAAAGGTAATCATTCCAAATTATTCAGAGTTACGAAAAAATGACTTTTGAAAGAAATTGATAAGTTAATAACTACCCCTAACCACCCCTAAACGAATGTAGCAATTTCAATGAAACTTCGCTAAAGTCATTTTCTCGACACTTTTTAAATTTATCTATATAACATACTTCAACGAAAAGAAGCTGGAAACAAAGTTACGAGGCATTGTAAAATTAAATTCCGAATAACTCAAAAAGTATACACTTTGTTGTTGATATATTGATAAGATGTTTCAAAGGTATTTAATTTCCCAAAAAATGAAAACAAGTTTAATCGAAATCAAAGCACTATTAGTAGAGATATCGCGATTTTTATTATTTTAATGAAATTTACAACTGTATTACATAGAAAATACAATAAGTAAATGTGACATTGGTTACATGACATGTACAACATGAAAAGAAACTACCCATTGGTAGAACTCAAATTAAAGTCCCGAGGCCATCTTCTTTTCAGACGCCTCGGAGGGTTATCAGGGATCGAGGAGGAAGCAAGGTTTGAAACGAGAGGATTCGGATGGTTCTGCAGTTTGTTATGGAAGGATAGGTATCTGGATTGGGCCAAATCGGAAACATATGGAACATTAAGATCTTTTTCTAGTAAGAGCGTTTTTCTAGTAAGTGCTGCAGTAGTAAAAAAAGTCGGGCGATTTCAAATCGTTTCAGTATTTGGGTTTCAAGTGAATCGTTTGTGGATTCCTAAGTATCGGATTTGTTCGACAGGGATAAGAGAGCTATTGTTGAAGGATACTGTAGGACAGGAAGTCATAGGGTTACGACGAAGAGTGATGGTAATTTGTTGGGATTTATTGGAATTTATTTTAATCCTCCAGTTTTGACAACATTTCTCAAGACTTGTGGTGTGTGATTGAAGAGTTTGGGATACAATAGATGCATCGTTATTAACTGATAGGATATACGTGTCATCGGCATAGGTGGTGATGGCAGTGTTGGATTATCGCGATTTTAAAATATTTTTCCTTTATTATTACAAATATTTGAGCAGTCTTGTAACAATAAGCGATCTTGGTATTGGTATTTTGGCACTTTGCAAGACAATGACCGATTTCGGGCAACACTAGTTATGACTCACTTCGTTATTATGTTCATCATTCAAGCAACTAATCTTTTTTTCCAGACATCCATCTTAGACAATTACCTCTTTATCTTCAATTTAGGGAGCAGAAGACTTGGCAAACAAATCGTAAGCCTAATATAGGAACCGAAAGCAAACTGCGGGGAGATTATTAGCTGGCTAAGACAAACAGAGCCTCGGGCAGCTCTAAGTGACGGAATCAGTCTCCTCGCTCCTCTCCCCAGCCACCGGGGCCATATTTCTTCCCGGGATATATAGTATACCTCTTATCTACTGCAAGATTAACTGTCCTTTATATTTCACTCAAAATATTTTCTTTACAGAGAAATCGTCTGCTTCTCAAGAGGACTGCGCAACTGCCTCGCCATCAGGCATTTATCGTCCGAATAAATCAATTTACAGCACTTTTTTGTAGGTAATAAATGAGACTGAACCGTGTGGTGCTCGGCTATATAGCGCTCATTTGGATAAATTCGATTCGAGTCGACTAATTTTTTGCATTTGAGTTAAAATATATCAGAAACTAAAACTATGGCATGCATACTGTAAGCAAGGAAAATGTTCAGCATTTCATCTTCCTTGTAATGAGCTATTATTCAAAATTGTAGCTTAACGTGACCTCGCACACTAATCTGAGAGCGCCAAAAACCCAAATATTCAAGGTGTTATGATAATTCAAATTTTTATATTTTTATTGAATATTTGATAGTTGACCGTTGCATTATAAAGGAAGAAGATGGTCCGGGGTGGCGGTCATAAATAGGCTAAATAGTGGTAAAACTATTTTATTAACAGCCAACGTTTCGACCCGAATTTGCAGGTCTTCTTACTTCCATTTTTGTTTTATTCAGATTATAATCTTATCTAAAATCAATTCTAATATATATATATATAATATATATATATATATATATATATATATATATATATATATATATATATATTTATAATTTAATATTTCATAGATATAGTATTTTTTCCCTTGTAACCATCCATATCTTCAAATTTTAGATACTGTAATTTTCTAGGTTTTTTCCACATTACTCAAACAAGTCAGCAAATTCCCCAATACCTGCCCTTAACTTAGTTTTCCAATTCTAAGTTAAACTCCTAGCTGAACACACCTTTAAGTCTCTAATTTCATTTACTTATTTTATTTTATTTCTCCGCATTCCTTTATGTCTATTATTTCATATTATATCCTTTTTCCTTTTCTTTCAATCTCTCCTGTAGATCTATAGAAGTATATTCACATTTGCATTTTTTATATAGTACACTACAACAATTGTTACCATCTATTTACTTCAGTTTAGGATCTTTTTACTTAGCTTACTCTTTTTTTATTTTAATGTACTCACTGTTTATAATTTTAATAAGCTTATTCACATTGTTTATTATTTTTTGTCTAAATATTATGTAAATTTCACAATTCTCTATCTTTTTGTATCTTGTCCGTTATAACCCTGAAGAAGACCTGCACAGTTGGATTGAAACGTTGGCTGTTAATAAAACAGTTTTACCACTATTTAACCTATTTATGACCATATCCTTCATTTCTATATTTTTAATGTCTAACTTAGTTAACTCATACATTCCTAAAGTTTAGACACGAATAAAAACATCAGTTCCCAAGATATTAAATAAAATATATATAAAAAGCCTGTTTTAGCCGCATTAATCATGAAACATGTTATAAATCATTTAATGTATTTTAGATATTTCTGCTGAATTCTAAAAATAATGTTTTTTTGTGTAATTTGTTTAAAAGTGTCTAATAAGTTCTTAATTAAGTCATTTCTTAGTAAATTAAAAAAAATCGTATTTTCATTTAAGTTATCACTTCACGGATTCTGGAATTTCTTTGTTCCATCAGAAAGTACATCGGGCCAACGACCGCCAAGGTCTTGCTGTAATCAAAATGTTCTTTGAACCCTGTGCTAATAATGAATACAAAAATAAGCTGTGGTGATTTGAGGTTATAATTTTCTGGAAAATTCAGTCAAGAAAACTATACCATTAACGAGCAAGAAAAAATTCCTATCCGTGTCTAACTAAATGTATACCTAATATAATTTATTCCTTTCCGTTATAGCACACTGAAGGAAAAGTATAGAAAAAAAAAACCGAAAGAAAATGCGAAGGAAAACATTGAAGATAAATTTAAACAATCTCATGACTGATAATTGATACTGGAGTAATGTTTTCAGCACACAACTCCATGTATTTGGTTTCATCTTCATTTATTTGTGGGTTGATTTGCTCTTCTACTCTTATCACTATCTCCTACCTACCTAGTAATATAGGTAATAGACATTTATAATCGATTCGGCCAATGACATTATACAACAAATTTTCATTTTTACAACATATTATATTACCTGCAAAATATGTTTTATTTATTGTTGAAAAAAATAACAATAATAATTACGGTTGCTCTTACCAAAATGTTTTTTTTGTATATTAATTCAGAATGCCCGACATGTCATAATCAATTCCGTTTTATTTATTTATTTATTTTTTATTATTTAATATTAATACATTCTGCCGCATTAAAGGGCATTAATATTAAGGCTACATGAATCATTCACACAATATGTACATACAAATAATATCTAAGATAAAAGTAATAAAGAAAAAGAAATATAGAAAAATAAAATAAGTAAATTATTTATTTATTTATTTTATAACAATGGAAGGAGCTCCTCAACCTCTTTCGGGTCATATTAGCCCTTACAAAATATTTATGTTACATCAAATTAAATTAAATTTAACAATGAATTGCACAAAGAAGGCACAATAAGTAAATTAATATGTATGTGTTTCAAAAAATGAAATAATATATAAAAGCTAAATAAAATTAAAGTAAATAAAACACATTCACACCTATATACACTATTTACATTCGCCTAGGGGACTCTGAGACATGCTTTATCCTCAATGTGGAAGTCAAGGCAGGACTCCAGGAGATCCCAGTGCTTCTCTCCCAGCCGCCTCACTGGTATTAGAAACCAGTGGAAACTGATGGAGAGCACTACAATTTCGTTTTTTAAATATCTTGCTTAAATTAACAGTTTTTGGGAGGGAGCGGGAGGGGGTTTGCCGTTTTATGCCTTTTCCAGCTAATGTGTTAGCCGAAAGAAATACAAAAAGGGAATCAATATTGTCGAAAACCAAATGATAACGAGTTTTATTGAAGATATGGATTAAAATATCTGAGAAACTAATAATCGGACTTGCAAACTGTAAGCGAGGAAAATGTTCAGCATTTTATTCTCCTTGTGAGCAATTATTCAAAAGAGTATGTTAATTTCTGCATAATATTATACTTGTATATAATTTGGGTCTCTTCACATTACGGAATCTCCTGCAATGAACTAGCTGATCAGGAGTCTCTTTCAGGAAGAAATTAGGTTACAATAAAGAAAATTCAAGAAAATTCCTATAGAGGATTTTCTAAAGAAAACAAAGTTAAAAATTTAGTAAATAAAAAGTAAATTTGTTTTTTCTTCTTTGTAATGATGATGTAGTGATAACTGACCTATTTGAAAGACTTTTTATAGATATAGAAAATATTGTTATGCAGGCTTGCAATAAAAGCTGAATAAATAATCTAAAATGTCTCTATTTTCTAAACAAATTTTTTTATAAAAAATCCCCATAGAGGGCACTAAAAACAACCTTATTTTTTGCGTTCAACTTAATACATGATAGTGCTTTATGCTTTCAGAAAGTAATAAAGTTTAGATCAAAGTAGCATAATAAATATATTCTCTTTATATAGAATTCATATAGTCTTCACTATTCTAAATCTTTTTAGCGGAATGTTGATACCAGACTTTCAGTACGTCAAATATAAATTAGATATTGGATTTCACAGCCTATTGAATTTTATTTACCATAATAACAATAAATATGCTTCAACTCACACGATTCTAATGAGAGCCAAACTCAACATTATATTTTCCTAGAATGATTTGATATGCCTTTATGAAATTTATTTTCGATTAGTAATATTTTAAAAATGTAAAACAAAATATTGACAAAGTGATCAGTTGTGTATAATTTGGCGTATTGTCTTAGTTTTTTTTTATAATGTACATTATATGGTTCTTGACTATTTAAAAAACATGTCTACTTTCGTGATCTGTTACAGATTTACTTCAAAATAAAAGAAATATTTTATAGGTGATATAATGTAATATATCCTAAAAAAGAAATGTCCTCTCTGCTTGAAGTGTCATGAATATATCTACCATGTGAGAAATGGATGAGAAATTCTGACTGGGACAGCTGAGCCGGATAGATTTGGCAAAATATATCGGAAATTGAGTTCACACGGTATTGGTCTGGTTCTATTATATTGTTTTCAACAGAAAGGCTTTTCGAAAATTTAAATATATAAAACTTTACTTGGGTGATGTAGTGCCATCCATGTATGTATGTATGTAGTACTAACGTTATCCACGACAATTTCAATTTTCTTTTTATGTTGTAATCACACTAATGCGTTAGAGTAATTAAGAGATAATACCATGATTGTCTTTAAAAAAAGAAAGTAGAAATTCTTCTCTTTACGAGATTCTCCGCGAACCTGGAAATCGTATTAACAGATAATATTTATTTTGTTTTCGATGATATTTTGGACTTTTTTTTTCTGTTGGCATTACAGACCATGTAAATCTTTCGCATCCTTTACGAGAGTACTCCTATCTCTGCCTATCTTGGAAAAAATTTTTCCAGTTACCTGCATGAAGCTCTGTTGCATCTTTGTTGATTCTATCTATACATTTGCTTTTTGACCTTCCATTTGGTTTCTTGAGGTATTTATTGTCTTGTAGAGGCTTCCAGATGGATTTTTCAAGCTACATGCTTAACCTCCGTACTTTCACATCATGAGATATTGAATGACCAGTTTCTGTAATCAGCTCTTTATTGGTTTTACTCCCCATGTTTCAGTACTCTGATCTCAAATTGCTCCGGTTGTCATCCAGAGGATTTTTCTCTCAAATCTTTCTATACTTTTTTCTAGGGAATTGGTTAGTGTCTGGTGTCCAATTCTCACAGCAATATATGAGATTTGGCTTTATTATAGCATTGTATACCCTTAATTTATGATTTATTTAAAGCTTTTCTTAATTCAAAACCCTTGAAAAGGAGAAGAAAGCTCTGGCTTGTTATACCCTGGTCTATTTTCGACCGTTTAATAACCGTATAACCTCAGTCATTCATTGAGGTTATTGTGGAGCCGAGGTATTTTAATTAGTCTAGTCTGGGTAACAATTTCCCTTCTCTACTAACAATAATCATATAACCAAATTACAATAGTTTTATTGCAATATTTATTACCTAATTATGAAAACGTGTCGTTGCCATGGATACTAATTTACAGTGGTCGTTCATAAATACTATGAAACTTATTTTGAAGTAAGTTGCTAAGGAAATGAACTTCCATATTCTCATTCTAGGCCAATTATTTTTCATATTAATATAGTTGGTTATATTATTGGCCCCTTATGATGATGTATTCTTAATTATAATTTTGTTCACCTATTCCTAGTCTTCCAAGAAAACTATTTCCACCAGAATGATCAACTTCTATTAGCGGATTCCTCCCAACACAAGCAAATAAAATTGTTTAGATTTATGTCAATCTTCAGTGTTGGTCATCTGCTTTAAAACATCAAATGGATTTTTTTCGTTTACCGCTTTCCAATTTTATTTAAATATTTAAAATTCTCCCAAAAACATTTCTATTATTACTGTTTGTTTTATTTTTTACCTTTTCTTATTTCTATTTATTCTTATTTATAATTAATTTCTATTTATGCCGCTCGCGTTATATTTATCTATCTTCATATATAATATTGTGGTATTTCGCAGTATACGTGAGTGATGAATTTTGATGAATTAGATATCAAACAAAAGGAAATTTTACGGAGAAGTGACGAATCATAGAATTCCTCTGACATTTCAGGAGGAAAAGGAGCTATGAATGAAAAGAAACTTAATTTGCAAATAACTCAAAAAGTATAGTTTTTATTATACCCATGATTATTTGAATGATTTCTACACTTCCTAAATATATATATATTTATATAAATCTGACAATGATACAATCTATATTAGCATTTTTAAAGGTATAGAGATCCCAAAAAAACTAAAGAAACCTCCAATTAAGGGTATTCAATGCTATTATAAAGCCAGTTCTAATATATGACTGTGATACCTGAACACTAATCTGCACCGTAGAAAAGGGTATTGAAAGATTTGAGAGAAAAATCCTCTGCACGATAACCGGAGTGATCTGGGGTCAGGGTACTAACACATGGAGAAAAAAGACCAATAAAGAACTGCTAACAGAAGCTGGTCAACCAATATCCCATAATTTGAAGGCACGGAGGTTAAGATGGGTGGGGCATGTAATTCGTTGCAATCTATCTGGAATCCTCTATGTAACAATGAATGTCTTAATAGAAGTCAAAAGACCACGTGGAAAACCAAAAAGAAGATGGAAGAATAGAATCATCAAAGATGCGTGCAGATAAATGGAGAGGAATAGCCCAATACAGGCAGAGATGGAGCAGGCTTGTTAATGCGGCAAATTATCTACATGATATTTAATGCAACAAAAAAAAATTATGTTTTGTTATATTATTATGAATGAGCTTATGAGGCAAGAATTTAGCATATGGCTCTGCTGCGGGTCTCTAGAGCGTACCGGAAAGTGTCTCATGAGGCGGTACAGGTCTTAGCCGGAACTTCCCCGATTGATCTTATTCTACGAGAAGACTATTTTCAAGATGAGGAGGGAAGGCCTGGTGGATCTACCGGCGAATCTCCGTGTGAGGATCAGTGAAGACCCTAATAGATGGAAGAGCATTCTTCGAGAGAACACGCTAAAAGAATGGAACCAGCGGTGGGTGACGTTAAGAAAATACTTCCTCACCGTTAGATCAAAATTGGAACAGAAATGGGTTCTCTCGGACTACTGGGTCTCACAGTTCTTCACGGGGCATGGGGGTTTCCGTGAAAAGCTCGTTGAATGTGGTAAGAACGTTGATCCCCTATGCCCAAGTTGCAGAGTACCGGAGACCGCCGCTAGTCTGTACCGCCTTTGAGGCACTGAGGGCCAAGTTGTTGAGGGAGACGGGACTTTACGTTCTGACGGAGGGCGATCTCCCTCAACTAATGACTAAGGAGAACTACCCGTACTACAAGATCTTGGGTGGAAGGAACTCGTTGGCCCAGCCCACTTTTCATTGGAAAGAATAAATGGACCTGCAGGCTGGGTACACAGCTGAAAAAAAAATGTAATTGGTCTGAATGCAGCAGTGAGTTGTAAAGCATGCGCTGCTACTCACTGTTGCATAACATCCATATTGCCTTATCGGCAGAGTAGGGTTAAAATAAATAAATGTCCGAGAATTTTAGTAAATAAAATAGTTATAAGTTACGGTAGTATGAAACCATCACAAAGTTTTATATGGATGTTAATAATTTGATACAAAAAGGTCCTTATTCAATATGTATGTACTCCGTAATGTTTTTCTTCTGATTATATTTCTTGACCATTTTGTACAATTTTAAAACAAACAGCATGTTTTCAATTAAATGCCGCTAAAGATAATATTTCTCATTTCCTGACACGTACTTTATTATCTTAGGCCGCTGAAGAAAGGATGAGGGGTCTTATGCCTTTCAAAGTTTTTAATTTAAATAATGATGGCCGTTAGCAGCTGATTGCCAACGGAATAAGTTAAATGGTAGCTTTCGTCCCCCCCTTTCCGGTGATTATTTCTTTTGGGGGGGGGAGGAGGTCAGGGCCCGTTAAAAAGTTTATTCCTTCTTTCATTTTTCTGAAATTAATTAATTTCTCATTTTTATTATTTATTTGGTAATCTTCTCATATTCTGGGTGGCAAGATGATTGCCTTATTTTCTCTCTCCTTTCAACCTCGTCTTAATTATATTTTATTTTTATTTTCAAGCTGGGATTTTCTTAATTAATTTGAAATGCGTCATTTATTTACTTTTTTTTCTTTAATAAGCCGTTAAAATGTTATAAAATTATATTTCTTGTTCTTTTATATCTTTATTATTATTATTAGTTTATTTAATGTTTTTACTCTATTGTATAACTGATGTGATACAATATCTATCTATTATCTTCTCTTGTACTTGTTCCTTTACGAATAACAAACATCTAAAATTAAACATAAAACATTAGTGGATTTCATTCTTCAAATTTCAAGATTGGTGAGTTTCTATTATTGGGGATACGAGAAAGTAATGGAAAAGTATTGATTTGAGTAAGAATAGAAAAAAAAAAGTTCAAAGGTTTTAGACCTCTAGAAAGTAGTATACAGCTCAGAATCACGAAATCTTGCAGTGTAGATTTACGATGGTTACGAAGCAAGTTGAGAGTTAGATATAAGAATGGCCCGAGGAAGTATTGTTGACGTGAGGAGAATAATCATTATTAAGTCGCCATGAATGTGGAAAGAACACATGAGACTGCTCCGATGTGTTAAAGACAAAAAAACAATTTTTTGAGAACAATTCATAATTGAAATCTGCCCAATAATACTTAAACATGATAACAAATATAATCAAACAGTACAGTCAGTCAGCTTAGGACAGCCAATTTAATAAAAACTTTACATTATCTTAATGGAACGATTTACAAATTAGAAGATGAACTTTGTATACAAAATAGAAGAACTCGACTGAAACGACAAGAAACCGCTCGACGTTTCCGATTACTTCAGCACTTACTAGACAAACGCTCTAAGCTTCCCATTAATTGCAAAAGACTCATATACATGACTATAATAAGACCTATTTGGACTTACGGAGTTGAGCTATGGGGCTCCACTAAACCATCGAATTCCTCTCGCATCCAATCCAAAATCCTTCGTAAAATCCTCAATGCTCCTTACTTTGTCACTAATAAAATTATCCATAAAGATCTTAATGTTCCTTATGTTTCAGATCTGGCCCAATCCAGATACCTATCCTTCCATAATAAACTTCAGAATCATCCCAATCCTCTCGTTTCTAGCCTTGCTTCCTCTTCAATTCCTGATAACCCTCCGAGGCGTCTGAAAAGAAGATGGCCCCGTGATCTCCTAATGTAGTCATATCATTAGAGTGCTACCATTGGGTAGTTACTCAGCAAGTGTATTCATGTCATTATATCAATTATGTCCAAATTTACTTGATATATTTATGTAATACAGTTGTAAATGTCATAAAGAAATAAAAAAAATATATATATATTGTTCTACAGCTGTCTAGTTCTATTTTAAAATTTTTTATTGTATTTTATTTAATAATAAAATATAAGTATCTAGGAAGCTGGGTGAATATAACAGGAATATCATACATTTTCATTGAAAAGAGCATTAGGAACGGGAAAATAATCATCAGGGACTTAAATTCGGTTCTGTAGAGTAAATCAGTGTCCTAAAAAAATAAATAAATAAATAAATTATATATATATATTAAAAAAGTGAAAATCGTTCCTGAAAGTATGACTTTCTATTCAGCCAAATCATGGGCAATTGATGGGAGTCAACAAAAAAAGATTGCTAGCCCTAGAAATGGATTATTGAAGGCTGTCATGTGTTGTCTCTCGCCTTCAAAAAGTTCTAAACAGTGAGATAAGGAGACGAGTGGAACAAATGGAGAACATCCCCACACCATTGGAACTATGAGCCTATGTGATGAGGATGAAAGGGGGATGATGGCCTAAGCGAATTTGAGATTGGAAACTGAAAAGACGGAAGAAAGGTCGCCCGAGCAGAACCAGGTATGAGGAAGTTAGTTAAGGAAGGATTGACGAATAGGCTAGGGAAGATAGGATGGATAGAAGAAGATGGCAAAGATTTGTTTTTGGTGACTGCATATGACTAATGTTGTAAAATTCGTTAAATAAAAAAAAATCTAATTAAATTACTTCTTTTATATAAAACAGATCATTTCTCCGATTTATATATATTTATTTGTGTAGTTTACTATTATAGATTTTTCTTTTTGTAATAATATTTGTGATAGATCCAGACCTCCTGTAAATTTATGTATTACAAAACACAGATTTTTTTTATTCATTCGCCGTAAACCACAACCGTAGTCAAAGTGGGACAGAGGGGAGGAAAATTAGTGAGTAAAATAATAGAGAAATCAGTGAGGGGTGAAATAAAATCCAATGGGGGAAAGAAAATTATTTTTAAGAATTTTCTTTATTCTCAGATTTTTTTATTTATTTATTACGTATTAAAACAACAATGACAACATGGCCACTAGTTATAGTGAGGTAGGATAACATTCACACTATATGTACAAAAAATATAAAATAAATAGAAGCAAAATAACAATAAATGACAATCAAAAAGTATATACAATAAATAAAATAATCTAAAAATAAGAAAATTAAAACTAAGGAAAAAACGCATGCATACACTATATACAATCAGGCAAGGGAACTCCAGGAGAACCCTGCGCTACTCTCTGTACCGCATCACTGGTACTAAAGCCAGCGGAGATTGGTCGAGAGCACTTTAGCCACATAAACTGATGTCTTGAGTGGAGAATCCAATATATACAATCTACAAAAGATCGCGAGGCCACTGCCATTTCAATCTTCTTGGAGGATTATAGGGATGGGTGGTGCTTGATAAGGATTGTGCAAGAGGATTTGGATGATACGTAAGGTTCTAGTGAAATTTGGAGAATTTTTCTGAGATAAGGTCTAGGACAAATGGGATTCCTTTACAAGCGTAAATATGCTCTGATGTTATGTTTAACAGTGAGTTGGAATAACGTTGAGAGGAAATGATGTGCTTAAGAAATAATAATAAGTTATTTTTTCTGGAAGTAGAAGAAGGATATAAAAAATATTCTTGCGGTGCACAGTTCTTACAGCTCTGGAGTCAGGTCCGAAAATCGAACTCATCGCAGGCGAAGGTTTGAGTGTAAATTACAAAGGTGTATGTTATTTTAAGTAAAATAAGCTGCTGATTTAAAAAATGACGGCTGATTTAAAGAATATTAGGCCAGTAACTCGAAAATCGATACGAAAAATATATTGCGTAAAATGTGAGAAAAGATATTGTTTTTTGTGACTTGTGAATATGTATTCAAGCAAATAAAAAACAGAATGTCTAACGCCTGGAATTAGTATATTATTAATGAACTTATTAACAACAGCACTGCAACGAATTAAGGAAAATGTCTGTTGTTGTTTTCAGTTTAAAAAGATGTTGGGATAATTTTTAATACCTATGTTTTTGAAAATAGAGCTACTAAATAAACAGTTTACTATAATACTGTATAAGGTCTCTCGGAATGTTTTTTCTTTTTATATTATTATTTTTTCCATTGTTACAAAATTAATAATGCCGTTCCAGTTACTCCCCATCACGACAGTCACGAACATCATTTTATTTATATTAAGGAATTAGTTTATGATGACGACTGCCCATTCCATGTTCGCATGCTTTCTTCGCGTTGTCTATTCCCAGAGACCTATTACGAATGAAATATAAAAAAGTATTTGAGCAAATAATAGATAGAACGTTTTGCGCTTATATTTTTATAGATTAAAGTATATCTCGCCCTGTCACATAAAATGTTATATTTTAGAAGGAGAATTTAATATATCAAGTTAAATCAGCAATTTACTTCAAGCGTAGGCAAATTTCTCATAAACAATTTGTAAATTTCTATTTTCAGATTGGCCGTTCTTGAAATGAAAGTATAAAATCGATTTACCATAGCTCGTTGTTTACAAAAGCTCGTTGTTGTCAGTCATGCCTACGTGTAAAGGAACCTATAAAAATGTTATTTACTCAACAATATTGATATAGCTTCAAGTTTATGAGTTTATTTTTTTAGTGCTATTAGTTATCGGTTGATAACAAATGTGATTAACCTACAGTTAAGGAGTAGGTTACAATAACTAATTTTGCGCTATTGTTCAATACAAATATGTAATAAATAATACTTATTACTCCTTTAGAATTTCCCAGGTTTAACTAGTAAAAATTGATTTTTTTCTGTTCAATTTCCATTTATTTATACCATTTTGAGTCTGTGTCTTTTATAATAATATCGAAAAATTTATATTGAAATGTATTATAATTTATTTCTTTTAATAATTAATTCTGATGATAATTTGTTTTGTTTTAGGTAAGTTTTCTTCACAGCATTCTTGCTAAACTTGGGTACGTAATTTCACCAATATTTCAACAAAAATATTGCTATGAATAATGTTAATCCGCCATGAAAGCACTTAATTTTCAGCACGTTAAAAGTCATGTCAGTATAATTAGAGTTAATTATAGATTTTCTCATTAAAACTACGCCATCATTGAGCCGAACTTTCCTCGTTCAAATATAATATTTTTAACCTCATTTTTCCTTATCATGTATACAATACGTCATATATTATTTTATATCGTTTTACTTCTAGCTTACATAACTTTTGTTTATTTATATTTTAAAAAAACTTGGTATTTTTTTTTTCTTTTCAGCCTTCAGGAAGTTTATACGAGTATAATAAAAAGCATTAGAGCTGTTAATATAATTTTCGATTCGACCCAAAATTTATAGGTATTTAATTGATTATTAAAAAAAAATCCAATAATATTCTCTATCGTTAGATAAGTTATAGATGGTGTATTGGACTGATTAGATAAGTTTTGTTTTGTTAAGTAAGTCTAGTAAGGTGTGTTGGACTGACTGGATACATTGGACTGATCTGAGACTTTTGGTATCGACTGAGACTGTCTGTCAGTGCCTAACTATCACTAACTCCCTGTTAACACCTGACCCCATACGGATTGTCTCTACCTATTTTAATTCTATTCACTATCCTTAATGCTTGATGTTTTATCGATATCATTAGATACATTTTAGTTCCAGTTTATTTTAAGTATCAAAGTTACCATAAACTAATGGCTTCAAACTTTGCCAACTACTTTAAATGATCCTCAACAAAAAAAAAAAGTTTACACTTTTTGAGTTATTCGGAAATCTGATTTAACCACCATTCGTAACTTTTTTTCCAGCTTCTTTTCCTTAAAGTATATTATGTAGACAAATTTAAAGAGCATCGAGGAGAATACTTTTGGCAAGTTTTATTGAAATCGGCACATTCGCTTAGGAGCTACAGCCTAGACAAACTAAAGTTTTTCAGCCGCCATCTTGAAAAGAAAGGGTGAATAGTAATGTCGAGGTAGGAGGATCATCCTCGGGTGACCTCTGACTATGATTCTAAATTTGAAAAGAATCGGTCCTGTAGTATCGGAGAAAACGCGCGTACGACGGACAGACACAATATTTTTATTCCATTTTCGAGTTTTACGGATTCCGAAACGTAAAATATCAAATTTTGAGGAGCTTTTAAGGTGCAATGATTAACTATCGAAAATAATAAACCAATAAATTAAACAGCAAAATAATATTAAATATTAAAAATAAATGTCTGCAAAGAAATTAAAACTAAACTAATAAAAATAACAACTTAAATGCAAGCATAGTTTTATTTAATATTTACAGAATTCATTCACTCTGGGGAACTCAAAGCCATCATTTTTCCTCACTCGTGGAAGTAAAGGCTCAAGGAGATCCCGGCATGTCTCACTCCATCGCAGTACCTTTGCCTACAACTTAATTCCATTGTACTTTTTAAAAAGCACAGTATTCAAAGCCAAAAATTTTGCAGAGGTGATTGGACCGAGATTGCGCTTAATAACTAGGTTTTCACTCATAATTAATTATAGTCGCGGCCATAGAAATCGCATCACCCAGTAAAAATTTTATTTTATGTACCAGATTGCTATGTGGAAGACCTTTGCAAGTTTCGAGACTACATTCTAAAATAATCGCTCCATTAAGCGGTCAATTTATTCATTTGTTTTTTCTCTCTTCTCAGTTTCTTTCTTTCGCTCCTTGTTTTTTTTTTTTTTTTTTTTTTTTTCAAAACTATCACTGTCGTTGATTGGTGGTACCTTTACTTCTTGTAATGTCATAATTTTAATATTTTCTGACGAGTACAGTTTTTTAAACAGGTCATAATATACAGATTTTGTCCTGTAGTTAGTTAAAATTGTTAATGTTTTCTCGTAACCAAAATATGTAAAGAGAAACAAAAACATTCAACGTTATCAACATAAGAATCGAAAGAAATAGATGATGCGATTTCTACGACCGCCACTTTATTTAATTGAGAGAACGCAATTTACACAGGCTGGGTTATGTTGCACGAGGGT
Source organism: Nezara viridula (assembly GCA_928085145.1). Lineage (NCBI taxonomy): Eukaryota > Metazoa > Arthropoda > Insecta > Hemiptera > Pentatomidae > Nezara > Nezara viridula. The sequence continues at coordinate 15,637,098 of OV725079.1, forward strand.
CAATCAACGACTGATGTAACAATCAATAATAACTTGCTACGGCTGGACTCGAACCCTGAACCTTGAGCATTCTCATTCCCGTTCTACTGTTTTTCTAATTTATTTTTTATAAATATATATCTATACCGATCTTTGAATATTGCACCATTTAAAAAAATGTAAAGGTTGCTATTATTTACTGTTAAGTAAATAAATTAATAAACCTACTTCAAGTATATCATGCTCATTATTGGGTTCTTATTCCGAGAATAAGGGGAAGAGACGTGAGACTAATGACGCTATTAGGGGAATGCCTAATGAAAAACATTAAGTCGGCCCTACCCGGGAGTTATAAATAATTCAAGCATTTGTATAAACCGCAGGAGCAAGCAGGAGGAGGCCCAAATACAGATGGTGTCGTTATGGATTCCGGTCCTTCTTGCATTCAGCCAGCTCGTCCTGGCTTTATGGGAAAGTCCTTCGTCCTTCCCTCTCCCTCTACCTTCCTGCCCTCCTCTAATCCTCTGGCCCCTTTTTTTATTATTAAAATAAAAATATAAAAAAGAGAATGTATTTCCATCTTTTTGTATAAACAACGTTTTCCGCTCCTAAATGAGGGGAGAGAAAAATCGCTAACATACCCGGGTCCTGGAAGGGTTCTGCTTTATTTATCCGCCATATTTTAACCCGACGGTGCTCTCTTGTTCTTGTTACAATACAATATTATTTGGAGCACAATGTTATTAAATTTTTTATGATTGTTTCATGGTTAGTGCGCTTCATTATTGTGTTGAGTTTGTCGAGTCTATCACAAAGAGTTATTTTTATTGTGAAACCTTCGTCTCTGGGTTGTTTTATTATTGATCCATTCAAACGGTTGTAGGATTATACGAGTTTTAGGTGAAAAGACAACTTTTTATTTTGTGGCTTGCGTTAGCGATTTTGTTTTTTTACTTATTTAAACCCTTATTTACAAGTTAAAAAACAATAATTTTCCACAATCAATTTCTTTGATCCTTAATCTACTGGCCTAATATTCTTCAGGTCAGCTGTCATTTTTTCAGGTAGCATGATCATCGGACTGAAAGACTTTTAATTTTTAGTATTAAAAATTGTCAGAATGTTTTAATACTAGAGGATATCCCCTGTCCGCCTGACGGCAGACCAACCCCCATTTTACAAATTATACTACTGTTTAGTTGCAACATTTAATTGTACTACTTGTTTAAATTGTATAACTGTAATTTAGATCTGTTAGTTCAGATTGTATCAACATTAAATAAACTTAACGAACCCACAGTTCCGACAAAATTTTAATTGCTTTAAAAATCCATATAGTTCCTTAAAATTAATTATTATATTATAATTAATATTGTTATATTGTGTTATAATTATAATATTTTCTATTTCATGATAATTATGATTACATCACAATATAATAATATTATATATTGTATAATGCGATTGTATTCTTGAAGAAAAGATCTAGATCGAAAAATAACTGCTGGCACCTAGGTAAAATCAAACTACCACCTCCAGATGAATACATTTTCCATAGAAATTTTTGGTCTAAAATGTTTATTTTGTATTCGGAGTGTGAGAGGTTACAGGAGATCAATGCTGTAACGAAGAAACCAATGGTGTGAAGCTCTATTTGGTATTAGGAGAATATGATGTTACAGGAGCTCAACATATATGTAATTAAATGAACTGGTGTATAATTAATGCTAATTATATAGATATTAGGAGAGCTTCTGTAATCTCCTAATATATTTTTTTTATTAATGTTATTTTTAACTTTATTTAAGAAATATATCTAGTAAATTTGTACAAATGGATATAATGACGTGAAAACACTTGTTGAGAAATTACCCAATGGTAGCACTCTAATAATATGTCTACATTAGGGAATCGCGGAGTAATTTTCTTTTTAGACTCCTTTGGAGGATTATCAGGAATAGAAGAGGAAGCAAGGTTGGAAGCGAGAGGGTTGGGATGGTTCTGAAGTTTATTATAGAACGATAGGTATCATCCAAATCTGAAACATAAGGAACTCTTGTCCCGGAACTTAAAAATTAGAATCTATAAAACAATTATCTTGCCTACAGTTCTTTAAGGATGTGGCCGCTTACATTAAGGGATGAGCAGCGTCTTAAGGTTTTTGAAAATAAAGTATTGCGTAGAATATTCGGACTGAAGAGGGATGAGTTAACCTGAGATTCAGACGGTTACACAACGCCGAATTGCTTACAATTTATCCGGATAATATAATTGAAGTAATTTCATCGCGGCGAATCAAATGGGCTTGTAAAGTTGTTGGGCTTAGTAACGAGAGAATTCTTAAAAGGTTAATATTTGCTGTGCCGAATGGTAAGCGTCCGAGGGGTAGACCGAAGCGAAGGTGGGAAGATTACATTAAAGCCAATCTGAAGGAACTGGGTTTGGACGGCGAACGGTGGAGGGAGGTGTGTAATGAGCGATTAGTGGTGTCGGCATCGAACCTTCGGGTTCGCTAAGCCTTTTCTTATTATTTAATAAATGAAAAATTATAATAAATTACAATAAATAATTAAAAATAAATTATACAATAAAATACAAAATATATTTATTTCTATATTTTATTTTATAGCCCATGGATTTTAAGAAAATTTATAACTATTTTTATGTTTGATTCGTTATTGTTTAATACTACAGATATATCCGGTATAATGAAAGCATTCCTGAAAAATATGACTGATAGTGAGAGGTCTATTGCAGTGTTGACGTTTTGGTGGTGACTGTTTAATAATGAGATGTGAAAGAGTTTTAACATGAATGATTTAGTCGGAAGGTGCTGCTGGGTTTATTTATGAAAATAAATAAACGAAAATTAGGAGAATTAATTTTAAAACTTAATAACAGTTAGATAAATAAAGTATAAATGCAGCTGTTTCGTCTTAATAATGAATTAAGTCGATTTTATAATATTTTTAAGATTCGGAATACAGCCATATTTGGAGGTTATATAAAAAATTACCTCGTAAGATAAGCGTGTATGTGTTTTAAAGGGATACATTTTCATCTCTTTACTGTTTATGCCGGCCTCGGAAAAGGGACCTGGCTCTTGGTGGCATGAAGAAGAATGACTAAAAGATAAATGTATTCGCCCATAAAGTTTACTGCTCTAAACTTCCATTCCCGAGGCTCCCATAAAGTATGCCCGGCTAACTTTATATTCCACGGCAATCCTCTTAACTTTTACTAAACTAATATCGAAAATCATGTAAAATATTTTCATTTCTGAAATTATTTTATGATAATGTATGGCTTGATTTGTCGATTTTTCCTCCTAAAAATTAGTTTAAAAAATCCGGTTTGTCCATTCATAGCACTTTCCTACTGAATTTAGAGAAATTTACATAACTTTTTTTTTTTTTTTTTTTTTTAAGAAATTATAGTAATACGATTTATTTTGATGAACTAAAGCAATTTGAACGCAAAGGTGAACCATCATTAAAATCAGCTTAAAAAATTCAATACACTATAAACTAAGCTCAAACAAGTACAATTTCTTTGTTTGTTATTTTTAAATAATAAACTTGTCTAAAGTCATCTCATCCGTAATCTTTATATTTATTTATATGACATACTTCGCCGAAAAGTACTTTCCTTTCAAGATGGGGTGATAAATTGATAAATTTAGGTTTATAACTTACTTCTCCAAAAAGAAGCTGGAAAAACAGTTACGAAGGGCGGTAATATTTGATTTACGATTAAATGAAAAAGTATAAAGTTTTTTGTCAATATTGTTATGATCATTTAAAAGTTTATGAAAATTTCAAAATATTTTTTATCGGTTCTACAGCAAAGCTGATATTGTTCGGTTTGATTTTTCAAAAATGTGTTTCTCCACCTAGCATAGCTCTGAAACGTAAAGATTAGTTATGAACCGCACATCAGAAATTTCGCCCAATCGCATTTCTTTCTATGTTTTTATACATTGAGAAAATTATTTAATTATGTATAGTTAACAATATGGTTGTATATATATATATTCTTTTTTTTTCTATCGCATAGTGATCCTATGCAGGAGTAGTTGATTTACAAAAGTTTACATACACCATGCGAATTCACATATTATATATATAATTGTTATGCTTACATTTTATCTATGCAATGTTTTTTTTTTCCTATAAAAATTAAAGAAAACGACATAAAATTAGAAAATAACAGGGGAAAAAAATAGAACTAAAGCTACGATACTTGTTTACATGAAAAGAAGATTTTTTTATTTTATTTTTTATATAATATATATGTATACGTTATAGAGTTAAATGTTTTCAAGTATTGAGAACAATTAAGTTATTGTATACAACTTAAATTTGTGTGAGAATTTCATGATGAATAAATGAAATAAAACAATTACATGCTAACTTAATTTAATTTAGGTGATTGTTTTTTTTTTCATTTATTCATTTTTTCATCATAAAGTTCTCACACAAACTTAAGTTGTATACAATAACTTAATTGTTCTCAATACTTGATAACATTTAACTCTATAAATATATATATAGTTATTCATTTTGTACATTTGGTGGAAAGGAGAAAGACGGTCCAAGGGAACCAGCGCAGAGAAAGGCTCTAATCTCGGTCCGGCTGCAAGTTAAAACTTTCCCGTCCTTGTTATTCAGCCTCAGTGCTTTTCAATCTTAGCTTTGTTCTTGGGCGCAGCTTAAAATTAAATCTTCTGAATAATATATAGCCTATACTTTAAACATTACTTATTTATAGGTTAGGACTATGTATTTACAATGTATTATTTACTAATTATGTATTGGTTTTACTTTATTCTTGTTTGCCTTTGCCTGGTTGAAACAAGCATCTGTATTTAAAATACAGGACGGTATTATACTGATTATAAATTGTAGTAACGGCATTGATGTATGTTATCAAATATTCGCTTTCCAGTCGAATGTTTTATAAATTTTCATTTGAATTATCGTTTCTCTACAATTTTGGAAACTTACTTTGTTCTTGTCATGCTCTGATTATTATTAACAATTTTATGAGTATTACTAAAATAAATTTGATTGCTTTTACCTAAATGATACTTGTTTTTTCAAAGTAACTAAAAAGCTCTAAGTTATAAGTAATGGCTCTAAAAGCTTATTTGGCAGAAATATGATGAAAAAATTACATAGAACATTACATCTTTGTTTTGTCTCAAAAGCTGCAAAAAAAGTGTTGAACCGAAAACATAATTATGATGTTACTTTTCGTCTCCTGAATTTTTTTTTAGTTTTTTGTTCTTACAGGCTTTTGTGGTGTGGCTGTCGATATGTATTACCACTTAAATTTAAAAATAGATTTTTTAAATTGTTATATAATGATATACGCTCTGTCTCTGATTTTGTTACAAAAAAAAAAAAAAAAAAGCCTCTCAGTAATCCATAGCACAAAATCTTTCCCTCATAACTTTATCTTAGAGTGAGTACTTCAATTTGATAAAATACCAACTTAATATGGAGGTTATACTTTGTGTTAAAATACTAGATAGTAAAAATAAATGATCTTTTACGAGTATCTTCTTTGACTTATGTTAGAGCATGAATTATTTTAACGTTTCAAAAACATGTTTTTCATTCAATTTCTTATTTCAGAGCAGGCATATTGACGAAGAGCTGTACGACTGCTCATTTCCATTTGCTTGTGTTGAATTGGCAATCTCCGCAACAGCTTATGCATTCTCCATTCGACGGCTCAATTCCTAGGTTATTGGTTCCAGTCTCGGTGTAATTTCGAGAGATGTGGTCAATTTTTCTAATATTAGTTATTCAAATTTTATATGCAATGTAAAATATTCAATTTTTTAAACAATTACATACTTGCAATTACATCATAATTACAATTACATGATAACCCAGTTTACTTCATTAATAATCTTACGACTTCTGCATTTCTTTATTGAATATAAACCTCGTATAAAGGCAAACGTACTCGTTTAATGAAATAAAAAAAAAAAAAACACTGCAGATTATTACACAATAGTTTATTATTTCCATACAATTTAACATCAAAATTTATATTACTTTACATATTACATTAAGGAAAATAAATAAAAAGGGATTCCCAACATTTGTCGAAATAATTTTATTCTTTACCATTGATAATTTGCTAAAAATAAATAGACTACATTGCTTTAGTTGGTTGATGTGTAACTTTCAAAAAATCAAAAACTAAAATAAAAGATATTAGTCCGTGGTTCTAAGAGCTTTTTATCAAATTATGAACATCCGCCTGAAACTTCGTAAATAGCTTCATCTCATCGTAATTTACAAATATTTAATTTGCGTAAATTCACAGATTTTTTGTTTTCGAGGCGTGACCTACACCCCTAAATTTTCAAAATAACGACGTTATATAGTCCAAACGGTTCAATGTTTTTAAGGGTATCTTTTTCCTCGACTTTGTGCTCAGGTTATATTACGATCAAAGTGGGAAGCAATTTGTTGTTTACGAGTTTTTAGTAACCAGTTAAATAGACAAAGTTTGCCGCCCTCCAAATTGAAAACACCGTGAATTTCCGTAAATAAAATGTTTGTAGGTTACGATGAGATGAACCTATTTAAGAAGTTTCAGCCGGATTTTGATAATTTAATAAAAAGTGATCTGTACCACACCCTATGTAAGCTTTGCAGTACAATATTTTTATAACAGTCCGTAAATACTTAAAAATCATCAACAAAAAAGTGTATACTTCTTGAGTTATTCGTAAATCTAATTTTATCTCCGCTCGTAACGTATTTCCAGCTTCTTTTACTTACAGCACGTTATATAGATAAATTTAAAGGACATCAAGGAGAAGACTTTGGCCAAGTTCCATCGAAATTTGTTCATTCCTTTAGGCACTTCAGTCTATACCAACACTGGTTTTTCAGGTGTCATCTTGGCAGGAAAAGGTGGATAGTAATGTCGAAGTAGGAAGATCACCCTCGGGTGGCCTTTGATTTTGATTGCAAATTAAAAAAAAAAAAAAAATCGGTCCATTAGTCTCAGAGAAAAGCCGGAACGGCGGGCGGAAGGACAAATTTTGTTTTTTATTCGATTTCCGAATTTTAGTTTTTGTGAAACGTAAAATCTCAAATTTTGAGTTTAATGTAAACAAAATTTAAATTATATATATATATGTATATATATATATATATATACAATAAATAAGAATAAATTTACTTAAAGATAAATAAATAAAAATAAGAAGACATAAATTCCTGTTATTAATTATTATAAATTTTACAATTTAGTATAATCCTTACTTATTCGTAGATTGAATGTACCTTCAAATCTCTCTTTTCATATAGAGCCAGAGACGGGACTTCGTTGTTCAAGTAAACTTATGATTTTATGAGAATTTTATTGCCTACCGTCAATACAATAAATAGATTTTGTGTTATTTTGATGATCATAATGTGTATTTGTATTAATAAATATAACGAAATTCACAAATGTGTTCTTTAAAGGTTTAGTTCCATCAAAAATGCATTTCAAAAACTTGTTCTAATAGCCCTATTTCGCCAGAAAATATTTTCTGTTCAAAGTAGAGCGGTAAGTAAATGTGTGATGCGCGCACCAGATTTTTTTAATGTTGTAATTTCCAATTATCGAGGGTATAATCTAGTAAAAGTATTGTTTTCGAGTTAGGCGCAAATAAGGTTTTCTTTTCTCCTTAAGTTTCTATTCTGATTTTCCTAAGTATGTGCTTATTTATCTTTTTGATACCGACAAAAAACACTTTTGAGAAACATAATGATAAATAAATTAGTTTACTAACGACACATTACATTACATTTTTATGATACACATTTTTTTTTTCTAGTTATCTTAAACTATTTTTTTGAATATCGTTTTTGTGCCAATTGATAAAAAAGTACTTTAAAAATGTATTTGAAATTATTTAAATATGATATGAAAAACTGGAAATATTGAGGGAGTTTTACAAAACGTTTTTGGTATACTCCCTTTGCCTCAGAACTCAGAACGGTCCTAGTATAGATCACGTCAATTTTTAAAATATGTCAGCGTGAAGTGAAGCGGCAGATGGGATGCACTTAGCTTGCAGTGTTTGATTAATTGTTCTCGTTAATTGAATGTCTAGGATGCATCTTTGGTGGCGTCACTGCGGCTATGTTTAGCACGAACTTGTTTAATTTCTCAAGATGGGATCCTCACTTTTTTTTTAATTTTTGATTTTATAAATAGCATTTAAGTTTTTACTCCCGCTTACTCACACCTAAAATATAAAGTAAGGGATAGTATTGTGATCGTAAAAAAAATCAAATCAGGTTTTCGACGGAAATTGAGATCCCATAAGTCCAAATAACCAAGTCTTAAAAAATTATTTGTGACTGTGTGTATCGTGCGGGAATGCGTGATTGCGAGTAAGTGGACAGTCTAGTTTGGTAAAAAGTCGTAAGAAACTGAAATTACATATTTAAAGTATGTATTTGCCTTGGATGTTTCAATAACCTTTTTGTCGGAACTGGTTTACCGGAAGTGCTAGTTCATATAATAGATTTTACATATTTTTACGATTCCCAATACCGGCTTCAACTTTAGGTCTGATGCCAGTTAGTTCTTATTCTCATTGATCACTTTGACAAGGCTTAAATGTCGAATTTTCAATATTTCTTCCTCTGAATAATAATGATAATAAGGGAACATCAAGTATCGTTCGGAAAAATTATAAATATAAAATAATTTTGAAAATATATTAATGTGATATTTGGTTGACCAATTCGGTCCTCAACTATCACATACTAACATGTAATGTGTGAAACAAATAAATAACAATGAAGATAATAATAATAAAAGGCTTAGCGAACCCAATGGTTCGATGCTGACACCACCAATCGCTTATTACATACCTCACTCTACCGTTCGCCGTCCAAATCATGTTTCTTCAGATCGGCTTTAACGCAATGTTTCCACTTTCGCTTCATTCTACCTCTCAGACGTTTACTATTCGGCACAGCAAATATTAAACTTTTAGAAATTCTTTCGTTACTAAGCCCTACCATTTTACAAGCCCATTTGATTCGCCGCGATGTAATTAATAACCTCAGTTGTATTAACTGGATAAAGTTCACGCAATTCGTCGTTATGTAACCGTCTAAACTCTCCGTTTAACTCATACTTCTTTGGTCCGAATATTCTTAAAGAACTGTAGGTAAGATAATGGTTTTTTAGATTCTAGTTTTTAAGTTTCGGGACAAGAGGCGCGAGCTGAACAGTTTTGTCATTGCAAAATTACAAGCACTTTCCTCCTTCAGCCTAACCTTAATCTCTTCTTCAATTTCTTTTTTTTCCTAGTTATCATAGACCCTAGATACCTAAATTTCAAACATATTATCTTCTATATCGCGATATCACCAGCAATATGGCCATTTTTGTAGCTAACCATATATTTTGTTTTATCCGTGTTTATTTAGAGTCCTAGTTCTTTACCGCCTTCCATTAATGTTTTTGTATTTAATTTTGTAGTTTCCGTGTCTTCGCTTAACAGGACGAGATCATCCGCATAGCCCAGCACGGATGTTGTCCCACCCAGATCCAACCCTTTCTCGGTACGCATTACCTCCCTAATGGCATGTTCTAATGCCACATTGAACAGGACAGGCGAAAGGTAATCACCTTGTTCTAAACGCGAACGAACACCAAACTTTTCGGATAAATTACTACTGATTCTTTCTAAAACATCTGTAATTTAATTATCAGAAAGAATTAATTATGAGGTTAGCAAAGAAAACTTCCTTTGTTATATGTGATTGGTATATTCTCGTATATTTTTCACGCTTACTTATTGGGATAGTTTTCCTATTATTAGATCTTTTCATTTAGTTTGGATTGCATGTTCCTTTTTCAACAAGAATTGGTTTAGTTTATCATCAGTTATATTTTGTTAGTCGAGACGAATCTATTGGAATTAGGCGATATATAACAATCCAACGTATTAATGTCAATCGGCTCATCAGCGGGTTAACTAATTAAACACACCCTGCTTCCGCCTCCTTCCTTCTCCTAAATATAATCCTGAACCTCTTGTCAACCTTGATATAATCGGATAATCTCGTTATCCTGGGCTCAGCCGCGCGGATGACAGTGAAAAAGAACGACAAAGGATCTTCCTCCTGAAGGACGATTTGTTTCTTTGCCGCGCTCGATACTTTTTCCAGGATTAGAGGAATCTTCTTTAATTAGATTTTCTGGGAACTAAAAATTTTTGGCTCTGTGTCCTCGCTGAACTGTTTTCATATATATATATAAATGGAACATAAGTTCTTTTTGTCCGGTTTCATCTATAGACTTTTTACAGCGAAAATAAAATTGTTTCCTCGTGACAGATACTTCGTAGACCAATTGTCAAATTTTTTGTGAAATTTACATGACCCAGTAGTTTATATTTTATGTTGTCTTTGAAAAATCTCGCGATTTTTTACAAATTATATTATAGCTGTATCGAGATGGCGACTGACCTGGAAAAATGATGAAAGTTGGGGTATTTTTTTAGAATTAAATTTTTTTTTCCTAATTGGAAATATACAGTGTATATCGTTTGTAAGGACCTGGAAGAGGTAAACTTCGTCGTTATTAATGACCACGACTGTCAACATATTGAAATCAAATAATGGTAATGAATAAAAGTTAAGCAAAATGGACTTTAAACAGTGCTTTTTTGAAAAGAAAAATATAACAATACTGTTTAATATTTGTAATATATACATATATATTATTTTTTTAAATAAAGTAATGAAGTTCTTTATAGTAATTATTGTCTATACATTTTTTAATCCTAGAATGTAGAGTCTGTTTGAAAATCAAATTAAAAAATATTGTTGAATATATCATTCAATGATGATTCCCTGTAATTGTCGGCAAAACTTTATTGCATTTGTTGATCAACTGAAAGAGAACGCTGGCAGCTTCACAGTTATTTAAAAAAAAAAAAACAGTGTTATGTCATGAGCAGAATATTTGTATATATCCTCACAAAATATTAATCTGAGGTTCATCAAATGGATCGGGAATTGATTATAAATATTCTTTAGTCTTTTCAAGTAAAATCTTTCTTAAACCTGATAGGGCATATTGGGAAGAACCGATTTCGTCGTTGATAGATCGTTGTTTTTATTTAATTTAAAAGACTTACCTCGTCACCAAATCTCGAATAGACTTAGAATTTTTTCAAATTGTTGAAAGACTTAGCTTTAATTCATGAGCCAATCTACAATTGTCACAGTATTAAACAGAAATATGGATTTAACGCAAAGAGTGCGGAGTGACAGTTAATATTTACTTGGCAGACTTTTTTGTTTGTTTGGTTTTTAGGAAATTTAGTAATCTTTTAAACAATCATGTAACAGTTTTCCTTCATAACTTTTTCCCCTGAAATTTCGAGAGCATGTGGCTATTTCTCCCACCTGAAGAAGGAAACCTTTAAGTTGATGTCTTAGTCTTATTATTTGAAGTAGAATTAACGAAGATATGGCGGATCGACAAAAAAAGAATGGCATTGATCGTATAAATTCTTCCTCTCTCGATCATAGGGACCTCAAGTCGGCTACACGAGATATATATTCCATGTCAGCGCTAAAATTAACGTGAGTTTGTGTGGATGCGAACCCTTTGCCTTGGATTATCTCAAAAAGGGCCCGATATTCCTGAAGGAACTAACCGTGTCTTGATGTCAGCATCAAAATCCCGTATTAATCCACCGACTTACCAACGTTCCAGGATTGAAGCCTAGCGAAATGTTTATTCATTTTAGAAAGAAAAACAAAAGCGGGAAGTACGATTCGCTAACCTCTCGTGAAATTATGAATCCAACGGTGTTTCATTCATGATATTTGAGCATGGCATCTTATATTTGGTACAAATCCATTTTCGAGTCTCATTGTAATATTATAGATAGATAGATAGATAGAAAAAAAAAACTTTATTCTGGGACTAAGTCCCTTCAGAATAATAATAATGTACAAAATAATAGAATATTACTGGCCTGTACGTTTGAAACAATAAATAAAATTGATAAAATAAAATAAAAAGTAAAGGAAACCTTAGGTGCACAAGCTACAGATATACAATACAGATAAAACTATGTACAGATCATTTAAAATTATGAACAAAACAATTAAAACTATGAACGAATCACTTGAACTATGAACAAAATTATATATAAGGGTTGAACAACATAAACATACACTTTGAGAAATGAAGAACGAAAAAGAGATACAGTGAGTTCATTTTATAAAATAAAATAAAAAAACTTTACTTGAATATATATATAAAAATAAACAGTTAATTATAATTGAATAAAAAAAAAATGTATGTATTGAAATTCATACGTCGATAGTAGGAAATGCATGTACTATCTCTAGTATCAAGTATTATGATAATATGATTGCTACACAATACATATATAATATTAATAGTTAGCTGGTATCTGACTGTTTTTGGAACAGGAATTGGAATAGGAGGTTTTCGAATGTGTATAGGGAAGGGGCATGTCGAATTTTAATCGGGAGGGAATTCCAAAAGTTGACAGAGCGGGCTATAAAGGAATTTTGGAATGAGGCAGATCTATGAGAAGAGATGTATAGGTCAGAGGGTCGGGATCTTGTAGTGAGGGAATGGATTGAGGACTTAAATTGGAGAAGGTTGTAGGCATAAGAAGTACGATGATCGGTAATGATTTGATAAAGGAAAGTGCCTAGGAAATATTGTCTTCTTAAGGAGGGGAAGAGTCACCCTAACTCAGTGTAGTGGTGGGAAATATATTGGTTCTTATATGTGGGATATATTGATTCTATGCTATTTATTTCTTAAACTTATTCTATCTTATCTGATATTTGTGGTGTTTGGTTTACAGATTAAAGTGTTGCTAAAGTTCAGCAGGCTGAGTGGACGGAGGAAAACGTTGTCCTGTACACACACACGCGCGCAGTACTCACTGTTTGCTTAGCTACAAGGAGTATATCCCGGTCCTCTGTTCAAATTTAGACTAGAGTTTATCGCGGTTAGCTTTAAGGCTTGCATAGCAAAATGTTATCATTTAATATTTGCTGGCTTAACCTACTTATGGTTTATTCATTATTTGGGTTTGGAAGTTGCTACATAACAAAGGTCTGTTTATTCTTCTATTCCATTTAATTTACTCGTTACAGTATTTCGAATTTAGAATTTAATGTGTGACAGTCTTCAATAATGTTATTTATTAATATATTATATCTAGTGATCGTTATACAGGAGAAGTGTATAGATGTTACAATTAATTATTATAATAGAATGGAATAGAAAAAGCAACTTTATTCAGCGGCAAAGTTCCTTAAGAATAACAATAGTGTTCATACATGTTAATATTAAATCTGATTAAAAGACCTAGTACAGTAAAAGAATAACTAAAATGTATGTAATAATACAAGTTTAAATATAGCTATAAAGGTATATTAAATAAAGCAAATTAACAATCGGGTCACAATACTGCAATATAGCTGCTAAAACCAATTAAATAAAAGTAATTAAATGAAATTGGAAAGGAACAATAAATTAATTTTTATAGCGAAACCACGCTAGTGATAAAAGAAAAAAACGCTGCAAATTATTTCACAATGGTTTATTATTTCCAAGCAAATAGACATCTAAAGTAACATTACCTTCCTAATTACAAAGAAAAATAAATAAAAGGTGATTCCAATTATTGGACTAACCTTTTTTTTTTTTTAATCATTAGTAATATGCTTTAAAAAACTATCATTACTTCTGTAACACATTAAAAATCCAAAAACCAAAACAAAAGGATATAACCTTTCCACTAGAGCATACAAAAAAAAAAAAAAAAAAAAGAGACCCTATGTTTGCTTCTAATTTTCTAACTATTTTTTTTTTTTTTTTTTAGGAAATTCCGTAAGCTTTTAAAAAACCATCCTGATTGTTTTATTTATTGAAAATAATAAACCAAAAATATATTAAAATCGCGATATCTCTACTAATAGTGCTTTGATTTTGATGAAGCTTTCTTCATTTTTTCGGAGATTTAAATACCTTCGAAACATTTTATCACAATATTCACAGAAAACTGTAACTTTTTGAGTTATTCGGAATTTAATTTTACCATCCCTCGTAACTTTTTTTGCAGCTTCTCTTCGTTGAAGATGTTATATAGATAAATTTAAAGGGCATCCAGAAAATTACTTTAGCGAAGTTTCTTTGAAATTGGTACATTCGTTTAGGCGCTACAGTCACACAACATTTCATTCTTCTACTCTCAACCATCCAAATTCACTCGTTCTATCTCTATCTTCCTCTCTGTTACCTGGTGAGCCTCAAAGATGACTAAAAAGGCAGTGGTCTAGAGATCTTCTGCTGTCAAGTTAAGAAAATGTTAAGAATACAAGAAGATAGGTTAGATGCGTTACAACGCAGTGGCAAATTTAATGGAAAATAAATAAATAAATAAAATTGTATGCGTATGTTTAATTTGATAAAAAGGGACTATTAATAGTACCATGGACTATTAATTAGACCCACGCTAATTTGTATTGTTATTGTTTATTATTGTTGTTTAATTAGTATTGCATGGTAAATGAATTCTCGGAAAATAAATTGAATTTTCTAGGAAAATACGATCCATAAAATTAAAATTAAATTTAAAAAAAAGTATGCATTATTATTGTTAAATTATCAATTGATACATACATAAAAATATTGGATTGTTTTAGTAGAAGAGCTATAAGGAGACGAAAACACAGGAGCGCTATAAATCAGCTGGTGTGGTTTGGATGGGAGCCAGAACGGATAGTCTACACTGGGCAGCTTTCGTCGGAATGCCTGCCATGTCTTCTTGTCTTTGTTCTCTTTACAAACCTCAAACCTCTTCTATATCGGTATTGTTTGTCCTTTGAGGATACCTCGTCCGTTCTTGTTAACACCCTCCAACATCTCTTATGTACTTTTTTATTCCCTTTTGGCCGTTTCTTATGAATTTCTATATAAATCTCCATTGATTAAAAACGACAATTTCTAGCCAATTTATATATTAATAATATTACTTAATTACTATTTAATTATTTTTTAATCACTTTTCAGAAAGTCCAGCAGCGTATAGGTTTGTCAGAAATAGTAGTCCGTGGTACAGACCCCTTTTTATCGAATTATTAACATCCGCCTGAATCTTCGTAAATATTTTCATCTCATCGTAACCTACAACTATTTTATTTACGAAAACTCTTAGAATTGGAGAGTTTTCAGTATGGAAGAGGGCAAACTTTGTCTATTTAATTAGGTGCTAAAAACTTGTCCCCCATACTAGACTGAAACGACTAAAAACCGCCCGACGTTTTCGACTACTGCAGCACTTACTAGACAAACGCTCTAAGCTTTCAATCAATTACAAACGACTCATATATATGACAATAATAAGACCTATTTGGACTTACGGAATTGACCTTTGGGGCTCCACTAAACCATAGAGTTCCTCTCCTATCCAATCCTTACAATCCAGAATCCTTGTAAAATCCTCAACGCTCCTTATTTTGTCACAAATAAAATCATCCATAAAGATCTTAATGTTCCATATGTTTCCGATTTGGCCCAATCCAGAAATCTATCATTCCATAATAAACTGCAGAACCATCCGAACCCTCTCGTTTCAAACCTTGCTTTCTCCTCGATCCCTGATAACCCTCCGAGGCGTCTGAAAAGAAGATGGCCACGGATCCTTCTAATATAGAACTTTAATTTGAGTTCTACCAATGGGCAGTTTCTCTTCATGTTGTACATTTCATCTTTCCAATGTCCCGTTTACTTGTATTTTTCATTTAACACAGTTTTAAATTTCATTAAAATAAAAAATAAAAAAAAAACTTGTAAGTACTCATTTGTTTTCTATTTGGATCGTTAGATAAATTGATCACAAAATCGATAAAAAAGGTGGCCTACAAAAATATTGGGCCATTTGTCCTATATAACCTCCTTATTTTGAAAATTTGTGAAAATCACGCCAAACAGATCAATATTTTTGAAGGCCAACCTTTCTCTCGACTTTGTGATCTATTTATCTTACGATCTAAATAGAAAATAAATGGGTACTGGCGGTTTTTTTGTACCTAATTAAATAGACAAAGTTTGCCCTCCTCCAGATTGAAAACGCCCCAATTCCATGATTTTTTGTAAATAATATAATTGTAGGTTTCGATGAGATGAAACTATTCACGGATGTCAATAATTTGGTAAAAAGGGGTCTGTACTACGAACTATAGCGTTTACGGAAAAACAACAAAAAGGGAAAAAAAAGAATATATATATATATATATATACATATGAGCGGGGTAGCTCAGTGGGTGAGCATTTACTTCAAGAGCTCAAGATCCTGGGTTCGAATCCGGCTAATGACTAGTAATTTTTCATTAGCCGTGGATCGACACTGGGATCAAGAGACCCTCCTGGGGCACACCCAGCCTCTATAAATTGGGTACTCTTAATTATAAAATATAATTAAGAGGGAAAACCTGGCGGTTGAGTGTGATATCGGCCTCATCACCTCCCTGCACCACCGTTGGCCTTGTAACAGTACTTCCTCACATTGTACTGCATCCTAGACCCTTCATGGGTTGTTAGTGGTACAGGTTTATATATATATATCCTAGTTGAAAATCGCTGTTTTTGAACCTTAAAAAAATATATCAATTTTTTTATATTTATTGCTCCTTGTGCCTTTACAGCTTTTCAGCTACGATTAACATTTGATAATTTTTTAAGAAAAAAAAATTATCATACGTAGCCTCTATATTTTCTTCTTCGTATAATGATAATTACCCATCAAACTGTCGTACCGTCAGAAAAATTGAAAATTATTTCAAGTAGCTTGGTGCTAACATAAAATGAGCATTGTTAGTGAGCCTCCGTCAGGCAGAAAGTACGGTGCCGGGGGAGAGGGATTTTAAATTCCCCGCACTTAACCCCCCCCCCTCCGGTATAGCCTAATAGGCGAGGTAGGGAAGAACAGAAGAAAACAGATATCTCGTATTGTTATGACTATTCTTGGACCACATCAACCCTTAGCTCAAAAGCCGATCCTCAAATGTGAAACTTTAATAACGGTTGAAAAAAAAAATCTATTTACAGTTTCATAAAAATTCCAATATATATACATATGCTGCACACGTTTTTGTTTTACTTAATTGAACATTCACTGAGCATTCTTTTTGTTGGTTTGATAAAATAACACTTCTAGATATTATATAAACTTTTAATGTTTTTAATAAATTGACTAAAATAACCATCAATACAAGGTGAGGTTAGTTCAATTTATATCGTCCTCTTCCGATCTTGTTTGAAACGAAATGGCAATAAGTTTTCATTGGAGTCAATTTAATTTATTTTGTTTAATAGAGGAATTAGAGTCAATTGAAGTTGTTATCAATTGGGGGCCAGTTCATCGGATCAGTCCGGTCATCTTCGTTCTATGACATCTATATCGCCGTTCCGTTGATCCAAATGTATATATATATATATGTTGTGTTTTATATTATGGTAGTGAAAACACAATAAATAGTATTTAATATTACTATCTTAATTAAGTAAGAGAAATGAAGTGATTAGAAAAATAAAGTATGAGCAGCAGAACTTGGTTGCTGAGATCATATTTTCATATAATTTTTATTTGGGAGGAGGGATAACTCAGTGGTTAAGGCACTGACTACCGTAGCCTCCACCATATGGCATGTTATTATTTCACAACATCAGCCGTTGATTGACTCTGTGTTCGTTAGATCCTCTTGTGGTATCCCAGCCTCTATAAAATTCTCTACAAGATACTTTTAAAATCATTAATTAAGGTGGAAGTGTGATCTCGGCCTGATCATCTCTCTCTCTCTGTATAACCGATGTTCTTGTAATAGTGCACCTTACAAAGTACTAGCCCCAAAACTCTCCAGTGCGTACTGGTTGATTAAAGTTGAAAAAAATTTAATCGTCATGATAATCAAAATGCAATAGTTGGAAAAATGTAATTTTTATAATGTATCAGTTTACTTTCGAACTAGAGATATGTTATTGTGTATAAAGAATATTTAAGACTTTAAAAGAAAACATTTTTTTTTATAATGTGATGTATTGAATACCCCAATATTCATAACTCACAACCGTTTTCCTTTCTTAATTTATATTATATTATCTGCGTGTATGGTTAACCCTATGATGATTCAAGTAGTAGATAGTTGGGGAAAAAACATCAAATAATGGCTGATTATTTAGTTATTTAATGCCGAATTTTCGATCCAAATTGTAAGTCTTTATAAGGGCTAAAAAGTTGGTAAAACTATTATCGGAGGAGAAAAAGTATATGAAATTGCTGGAATATATGAATGTGGAAAATGTAATAAAATCGATTATTATATCAGATACTATTATTTTTTTAGCTTCAACCTTTATTATTTCTAATTTTATACATTTATATATACGTTATTAATTCCTTATACGTTTTTTATTTCTTGCGATAATTTCGGCATTTAATAAATAATTAACCGTAATTCAATGTTCTTCTTCTGACCGAGTCCCAGTCCACCTCTTTATTGTTTTATTTGTTTGTTTTGTGTCGTATATAATGGCTACAATATTTATGGGAACTTCCCTATTTCGATTTCAAATGGAGCGAATCTAATGCGTGACATTTTAAACGGGAAACTGAGCCCTCGATATATTGTCCGATTGTTCATTCGTCTGAATTTTCCTCTTCATATTTTCCTTGTTTATTCGAGTATTATTTACAGGTCAGTAATTTGTATCATCGTGTCCTCTGTTTTAAGAATTATAATTAAATTATTGTTTTATTTAAATAATTGTCTTAATCATTTTTTATAGGATAGTTTATCTCTTAGTGATAAATTACGGAACTTAGTAGCTATAGGGCTACTCCACAAACAACAATAATAAAATAATCAAACAGCTGGAAAAGAAACATTATGATTAGAACAATTCAAACTATAAAGCCTCTCTGACATACAAGTGAACAGTTTTCTTGCCTATTTCGAGCTTTTTTCTTCGAATTTATTAATTCCCTTAATTTTAACAACATATTTTTTATTATTATATTTCAAGTATGCTTATTATTTTGTGTTTCTTTTTCTTTTTTCCTTATTCCTGCTGGTCAGCTGTTTTATATAACCTTTATCTCCTGCTTCATTTTATATGTTTTTGAATGGCTCGATGAGATGTCAATAGACATTTTTTTTTCTTGTTATATGTGATCTTGTTTTCCTGCCTGAATTGGCGAAACGTTGGCATCTTAACTGTTCATTTGCATGTTAGAGACTAATGATATAATTTGGAGTAAAAAAAATCTGGCGCGCGCAACACGTAACTTTCACATACTGCTCAACTTTGATTAGAAATTATTTTCTGGCCACGTTGGGCTATTATAAAATTTTTGAATTGCATTTTTAACCGAGCTAAAGCTAAAACATTGCAGCTAACAAATCTAAACTTTCATTAATTTAACAAAAGTCCTATTTATTATGTCAGCAGTTGATTATGGATTGTACCATCCGTTGATTATGTATTGTAAGAGTATTATTTATAAAACTGTTATTTTGCATTGGAAAGTTTACTGAAACGGAATTAAGAGATTTACATTGTCTGTCATAGACAGGTCAAAAATTGTCACACTAATTGGAAGTGGATTCTGTTGAGATATCGCAAAGGGAAAATTCATCAAATTTAATTCCCATGAAAACACGTGATTTACTTTAAATAATGTTAGTTTTTAGAAATTATTATTTATATTTTTTTCGTCGCTTTCTGTTGCCTTCAACAGCTTTCTATATTATACATTATTTTTTTTTAAATCTCTGCCTTCCAACGATATATTATACGTATACCTTCTGACTATTATTTACGGATATCCATTTTCACCCTCGATAATTTTTTTTTCACCTTTATTTAATTATCTAAATCTCCCGAAAGTTATATTTAGCATTTTTATTATTTAAAATAAAACATATTAAAGGTACTTTAGAGAAACACGCATATGAACTTTGGGCATTTAAGCCCTCGTAAAATGACATCAACAGGAGATAATATCTAAATGATATTAAAGACCACTTAATTATACAATGATACACCGAGTTTATTCAAAATCTTTTGAGCCGTTTTTGAGATATTGTAAAAATGTGTTTCACCGTTCATATAAAGTGGCATTTCCGGTTTTCCGATTTTAAGAAAAACGTTGCTGTCACATCTAATATATATACCTTTCTTAAATATGTAATACCAGTTTTAGGAACGTGGTTATTTGGACCTATTGAGGTCCCCAAAACGTGTATTTCCGTTGAAAACTCAGATTCGAAATTTTTCACGATAGCAATACTTATCCTTACTATATATTACATATATACGTAAGTGAAAGTAACAATGATGATTCAGGTGATCTAGAAATGAAAGGGAATATATTTTATACCAGATTTTAGTATTGATATGGTTGTCGTTTGTATCGGAATTGAACCTCTGGACTCTCTCAGAACTAGCGATTACGTTAAGGACTCTGATGGCATGGCAATAGCTAAGGACAGTAGCTTATTGTTCTCCTAACCTTTTTCTTTGAATAATTTCTTCCAATATTCATGAATATCCTCCGTTATTGACGTCACATCTTTTTCATTGTAAATTAGTCGAGTTAGTTACAACTATGCATTACCTCAACACATTATTTTGTAAATTAATCTTAAGTATTGCGAATATCTATATTAAATAAATAAAAGGATATATATTTTTTTAATTTTCGGCTAAAGTTTATTTGTATTTAATTAAACTGAAGTTATCCCGATTTTTTCGAATCTATTTTGGAATGGATTCTCTTAGGAAATGGTTCTTTCTAAAATTTATTAGAACTTTTACTGATAATACACGCGATTGATGTATGCAGCAAATCTATTTTATACAATAGATCGATTTTTAGAACGGTGTTAAGGATGTAGGTAATTTTTTTACAAAATAGTTCTCAGAAATTGATTTGTTGAAAAAAGGACCAATCATTCTAAATGGGTTAAGAATCTACAAACAGTTTACGGATGGATGATCTATGGAGAACTTTACCAAGACCGGATGTAGAATATTTCAAAACGACACAAGTCTATTTCAGAGCTAGTGCTGTCATCTGTTGCACAGCGGTCGAAGCTTAGTTTTTCATTGTAGTTTTCACTTAAATCTAGGGTCAATTCGTAACACAGGTCTATATATTTTCAGGTAAAGTAAATGTGCCGTTAATGGACACTTTAAGAGAAACTACAGCTTTAGTTTATACACCACATCTTAGTTGTCTGAAAATCTATAGCTCACTAACCTTGTACATCGTAAGTTGCATTGAATGGTGGTAGAAAGTCTCTTTTTATTTTCTTATATGGGGTATGACTGAGATTCAAAATCTCCCCCTCCCTTCCAACCCCTTCCCCGATCACTTTTGAATATCCCAAAAACTGCTGAATTTTCGCTATTTTTTTAATTTTTCCCCCATTTTATCCATGAAGGAGCAGGTAAAAATATTCAATACATTCTTAAACTAGATTAAATATGCTACAATTTCACTCCAGAACTGGCTCAGTTAATTAAATAGTTTACGAGGTACAGATTTTCAAATTTTAGAAAATTTTATTTTCCATTTAAATTATTTTTCATGTTTGATCATATACAATTGTCTTTTATATTCAATAACCTGTCTGATATGAGTCAGCGAAGTAAATATTTATTCCCACCATAGCTCGATACCATATGTCCAAAGAGGTTTAATGAAAACTTTAAATAGTTAATTTATTAGTCATGGATAATTTGGTACTGTAGGTCGCTGATTAAGTTGTTTTCTTTTTTGTTTTTTATAGGGTTCGTCCATGCAATCGTTTGTCCAAGTAGAGGCCCAAATATCGTACTGTTTTTGAGTTATACAGTGTCGGTATAGCGATATTGTTAAAAAAAAAAAAACATGAGGACGAAAATCATGTCGAAGTGTAAATGAAACGTATTAGCTCTTAGATTCGTTTATTCTCTTAGATTCCTCCATCTTTTTACTATGTCGCCTGGGTGTCTTCGAGCACCTTTCTTAAATGAATACCAGTCGGTTAGTTACAAAATGTTACCAAGTAACATTTTAAAAAATTTAATCAGTATTCGGTTACTCGACTAATTTGTACACAGTGCAACCTACTCACGACTGCCATAATAGAATAGAATATAAAATAAACTTTATTCTGGGAGGATGTCCCCATGATGGGAATAGTTACAAAAGAAAAAATACATATCTGGCCAAAAACTAACCTAATAAAGGTTCAAAAAATATATACAACAACTTAAATAATAATATTAATTGACTAAAATAATAGTAAATGGCTAAAAAATAAAATAAAATCTTCTCAACTATACTTGTAATTATATTTGAAAAAATAAATAAATGAAAAAAAAGATTTACATGTATAGAAAGAAAAAGCAAAATCTCTAGAAACGAAAAAATATCAAAAGTACTTAAACAAAAAGTATTGACTTTTTATGTTAAAACATAAACAGCTAAAACATGCAAAATATATAACTAGTAAAGATATATTAATGACAGAGGATGAGCAACGGGATTACAATATTGCATTATCCCAGCATAATAGATATAAAAGTAGAATAAATAGATATATACAATTAGGAAGGGGCACAATTAATTTTATGATAAAAAAATTGTGACAAAAAAAGAAGAAAAAAAAATGTAATTAAAAGAAAACAAATTATGTATATATATATATATATATATATATATATATATATATATATATATATATATATATATATATATATATATATATTTGAAATAAACTATAAACTATATTTACTTCTGAATATTAGTTTCTTAATTCTCCATGATATTTAAATTTTGATAAATTTTATTCTAAATGTTCTGATCTAATTCTGCGTCACGTCAAAATACTGTAATTTTGAATTATAGTTCATTACATAGAACATGAAATGCTGAAAATTTCTAGCCCTTACAAGTATGCAGATCCAAATTTTAGTTTCTGAGATATTTTTATACAAATTGAAAAATTAGTTCACTAGAACCGACTATAACCGATTGAGCGTTAAGGTTCAGTCTCATTGGATATAAAGCGCGCATAAAAAAAATTTTCACTTAAAAAATTGTAAATTTAGCTGAATATAATTCATGTACTCAATGACTTCTTGCAATATTCCGACGATATAATATATTTTCTGAAATAAATGCGATAGTCCTGAAGTCAAACAGAGCCGCAGAAGCCAGGAAGCACAAAGATGTGGGGTTGGAAACAAATGCGCCCGTTGATTAGAAGCAGACCTTAGAGCCTAGAACTAACAGAGGCCGGCTCAGCACTTTTGTTCTCCAGCCTACTCTTTTGTGCCCTTTCATCAGCGAGATTACTAGGTCTCCTCCGCCCGCCTAGGTTCATACCACCGTAATATCAACAATATATACTTTGTCATTCCTTGTCCCCTCTATACCTCTCAACTGATCACCTTGTTTAAATGGTATTTTTACGATACCACTTCATGGTATCGAATATTAGCAATAATTTATCATGTCTGACATCTTGAATCACTATGACCCCTTCCGCTATTATAAGAAGCTGATGGTAATATATCCAGAAGTAAGTGCGAATTCAAATAAAATTTTTAGATAATCTTATATGTAAACACATTACCTTCACCCTTCGGCGTAATACCTGCCCATCAATTTATTTTAACTACATTCAGCTTCCTTTCTCAGACACAGTCCGGTATCTTGGCTTTTTCTTAGACAGACGACTAACATGGATCCCACATACTAGACTTAAAAGACAGAAACTTAACAGACGATATGGCCAGCTATATAGACTACTGAATAGAAAATCTAAATTTTCAGGAGAAGACGAATTGCTGATCTACAAGAAAATACTGAAACCCATCTGGACTTACAGACTAGAACTATGGGGAACAACTAAATTTTCTAACATCAAACGCATTCAATCCTTTCAGTCTAAAATCCGCTATACAATAGACGATGATCCCTTCTATGTCACCAATAAAACCCTGCATAATGACCTTAATATTCCATTTATTTTTGATCTTATCCCAGACAAATTTTCCAAATTTCATCAGAACGTTTCTCATCACCCAAATCCCGTTGTACAATCCCTATCAAACACCATCCATCCCTACAGTCCCCTTCGTATGTTAAAGCGGCAGTGGCCACGAGACCTTTTGTAAATATGGATATTTTGGAGTTCTAGCAATGGCCAGATTCTCCACTCAAGTCATGAGAGTATGTGGCTGTAGCGCTCTTACTCATCCTCTGCTGGTTTTAAATACCAGTGAAGTGGCTGAGGAAGAAGCGCAGGGATCTCCTAAGCCTTGCATTTCCCTCCACATGTAGGGGGACAAGATTGGTTCGGAGATTCCCTGGCTGATTGTAAATAGGTATACTTGTATCTAAGATGTTTATTTTACTTTTATTTCTATTTTTACTTTCTTATGTGTGTATATATATATATATATATATATATATATATATATATATATATATATATATATATATATATTTTTTTTTTTTTTTCTTTTGTTCTGTTTTTCTTATTCTTTTGTTATTATTTTATTTATTTATGTTTCTATATATATTCTGTATAAATGTACTCTCTGAACTCTATTATAAGTATCCTTAACTGAGACAGATTGTAATATTCCTCAATAAAATGTTTAAAAAAAATATATATATATAATCTTGTCAAATCATTTTTTTTTTAATATTAACTTGAAGCCCTAAATGAATATAATATAATTATATTTTCCTTTTAAAGATGTTGACTATTCACACCCCATTTTTTAAAACAAACAATTTTATTTATTAGGTGTTAAGACTCTCAATGAATATATATTCTTGGTTAAACCTCCAAAGGAAGCCTTGTATAATTATGTAATGCGATTTAGAAAGTAAGTTTTTTATAATTAGTGTACAAATTTTCAAAAGGAGGAGAAAAATAAAAAAAAACGAAGAATTGTCTAAAGTTCGCAGACAATTTGGTTGAGCGGACATGTCATATGGTGTGATAAAGTTAGGAAATCGTCATATAAAATATATCAAAACTAGAAAGACCAAAAACATATCTAGCGATAGTGGTGCTTAAACACATAGGTGGATTATTAGTAAAGCTGACTGGTATAAATATTGAAACTTTTAGTAGTAACCGTACTACGCGTTAGTACTCGGGCCTTTTGATATCCACTGCACTCACCCGATTACGCTCTATGCATACATCAGAATTGTAAATTAATGCATTTCAGAGGATATTTAAGTTTCTTTCGGATCGTTTTAAGTTTATAGGTTCGGTTATTACATTATGCCAACATAATTTATTGGCTCCAAAACACTTATGAGCTGTTATTGATATGTATAATTCTTCTTTTCAATAAATAATGTCCATGTTACTATAAAGTCCGTTATAAAACCTGAGTTTTATTAGTATATCTTAATAAATTTTTGGAAAAACTTCGGAATAAAGAGTAAAACCGAAGTTTTGCTATTAAATCTTGAAGTCGTAACATGGCATGGTAGTTTTGATATACATGTATATATATATATATATACCGATGTACCGTGTCCTCTCATCGGAACTTGGAGTCAGACTGAAAAGAATAATGAATGGCTTAGTACGATTTGTCAATGGGACACCGAGACGCTGTCCCATGTTTCCCACTACTACGCCGAGTCAGGATGGCTCTTTTACTCCTTCAGAAGACACTACTTCCTAGGTACATTCATTTACCAAATAATCTATAATCATCATCCATCCTACGCATTCAATCTCCTTCAATTCAAGTCATCTATCCACTCCCTCTCCACAAGATCTCGTCCTTCCAACTTTTATACCCCTCTCCACAAATCGGCCTCATTTCAACACTCCTTTATTGTCCGATCCACCACATTTTGGAATTCCATCTCACTTAAAATCCGCCATGCACCATCCTTATCCACATTTAAAACCCTCCTTTTCCAATTCCTCTTTACAATTCAATCAGACGCTGGGTAGCCTATTATTGTATTATTATACTATTATTGTATTATTATATATATATATATATATATATTATATATATATATATATATATATATATATATTAATATATATATTGTATGTACTATTATTGTGTTCTTACTATTATTGTATTATTGTATATATGTATTATATATATATATATATATATATATATATATATATATATATATATATATTATATATATATATATATACTATTATTGTATTCTTCGAACATACTATTATTACTATAACATCTTTATTATTATTATTATTTCATTAATAGAATGACATGACAACAAAAGTTATTTGTCGCTCATTTATAATTTCATAGCTTATTGTTTATAGCAACTATTTTGCAGTATTAGGGCCTTATTGCTCATATTAAGTCTTCCTATATCTGTACAGTTTTGTAAATACTTCTTTTATCCCTTATTTTTTAGTTTTTTTTTTGTTTTTGTCTATTGTAATATACATTTTGGCCAGATGTAATGTTAATTTTATGTACAATGGTGTTATTCTCAAGGGACGTAGTGCCAGAATAAAGTTTATTCTTCTATTCTATATATATATATATATATATATATATATATATATATATATATATATATATATATATATATATATATCTATTTATTGATCGATATATTATTCTGTCACATGGTACAATAATAAAAATTTATTTACAATAAATATAAATAAAATAACTTAAAGTTAAATAATTTGAAAAAATAAATGAAAAACAGACATACTTATGTACACTATTTACAATGAGACAAGGAAACTGCAAGCCCGGTTTTATAATTCCAATCACTGAGGTAAAAACAGGACTCCAGTGATCCCTTCTTCTCTCTCAACCGCATCACATGAAAGCCTGTGTATTGAGCAATTGAGCTGTTTACATTCATGTCTAGAGCGGAAAATCTTGCAAGTATTCACCAAATTCTGGCGATAATTCTCATAATTATTTGTTGTTATTTTTATTTACCATCACTAATATGATAATCTATGTATATTATTCTATATTTTAAATAAAATGAAAATAAAAATAAAACAGTTTGCCAGTTAGCTGGAACTAAGGGACAGCCCAATATCCCTCACGGTCGAGGTATAACCCCCTGAAAGAAGGCTCCTCCGGCCTGTTACCCAAACGGCCAGGAACTGTTAGATCAGACAAAGAGAGGCGATTTGTCCTGTTCCTCCGGATTGGACGGGACTGAACCAATCGATTCCAGCTCCATAAATCCTGGAGCACAATGCTGGAGCCGAAGACAGCATTGTTCGACTGACCCCACCTCCACCTGCCTGAGTTATCGGCTCTCCAACTTCCCAGCTCCCTTCTCGCAGAGTTCCTTACACCTTTTAAAAGATTGCCTCAAGTCTCCACGTTTAGAAGAATGTTTTCTTAGCCACTTGGTTTCTATTTTTTGAACCATATGTCTTTATTCTATAATAATAATAAATTAAACAATTTTACTTTTTAAACTATTGTTTGCAACTTATATAAATAAATTTGTAATCAAATAGATGTATTTATGGGTGCGATCTGATATATTATACAACACAACGAAATATAATGTTCAATGTGTGCTGACGTTTTGGTTTTTGGATACAATACATTATAATACTGAAGAAACTTTTAAAAAAATTTTTTATTATTTATTTATGATATTTATAACTGTATTTAGAAAACATACATTCAGTAAATGTGATAACAGAAAATACAACATGAAAACACTTGTTGATAAACTACCCACTGGTAACACTCTATCAACATAATTTTATCAACATAAGTTAAAAGGAACCAAACCACAGTGCAGACAAATTTTCAATTTCTTTAAAAATCTATATTATACATCGAGCCTTATTGCATTATATATTCTGAGACATTATATATTCTTTTTGCCAATTTTTTACAAAAATAAGTGAGAAATAATTCTAAGAATAATAAATGTGGTGTCATCCCTCTTTGTATATGTAAAATAAAATATGATAAGGTCACTGAAAACTTTTTTTTATAATAAAGAGACATAACATTGTATGTCTCGCTACACCGATAAAAACATAAGAAATATATATATGTACACCTGCCCAGATTAGACTTGATCCTTAGCTGTTCAAATCGAAGTTACTAAGGTGACACCTTAACTCGCTCGACCAATGTGTTAATTTCGCCATCTTCAGATTTCTGGGACGTAAATAAGAAAACAGTCCAGTAAATATTCCGTTATCCTGAAAATCAATACCTATACATTTTTTATCATAATTTTATTTTTTAATTCCGTTGCTGGTAGATAGAAATAAAGAAGATAAAATACTCCTTGAGACCGCGTCCTATAAATGAGACGAGATTTATTTATAGGCTAGAGTTTATTGCCGATAGGCCGGCGGCAGTTGGAGTGGCTGTTGTCCCAGTTCAAACACTGCCACCCTTCAAGGAACAAATTTACCTTGGGCTTGGTTAAGTACTTCTAAAACTCAAAGCACTTCTGTACCTTAGCTCTGCGGTCCCTATCTTGTATCTATGTATGCTTTGTATCCACCTCTCTTATTCCATAAATATAGAATAGAAAATAAACTTTATTCTGGGACGATGTCCCCTTAGAATAACAATAACGAACAGTTCCAAAAGAAAAAAAATAATACATATCAGGTCAAAAACTAACTTAATAAAGATTCAAATAATATGTACAACTTAAATAATAGTATGTAAACAACTAGAAAATAAAATAAAATCTTCTCAACTATACTTATCATGAAATAACATGAAAAAAAGAATTACATATATAAAAATAAAAAGCAAAACTCCCCAAAAAAGAAAAAAAAAACATCAAAACTAAGTAAATAAAAAATATTGACTTTTTATGTTAAAACATAAAACACAGTTAAAACAAATAGCTAAAATATATACATAGAGTAAAGATATATTAATGACTGAAGATGAGCAACGAGGTCACAATATTGCATGATCTCGAGATAAGAGATATAAAACAAGAATAAATAGATAAATACAATTAGGAAGGGACATTAAATTAATTTTATGGGAAAACAATTGCGAATAAAAAACTAATTAAAATAAAATAAATTATTTATATCTGTTACATAGGAAATTAAAATGAGAACTCGAAATGGTATTGTAAACTATAAACAAACGCTGATATTAAGATAGGATATATTATTTCTTCTACGTTTTTCTTTAATTTAGAGATGAATATATTTTTGTGATATATTCTAGAATATAGGTTTTTTTAAATTTGCCGACGTTTCGACTCAAATTTGTGGGTCATCATCATGGCTAAAAATAAAATAAAAAAGTGTTTCTTTAATATTCGTTTATTTATATTAGACAGACATAGAGGATCTCTCATCATCAGATGTAATGAAATGTAGCGAGTCAGCTGTGGGGAAAAATACTGATAGTGGCAAAATGTATAGAGAAGGAAAGGAGTACCCTACGGCATCCCTTCTTGACTTGATTTTAGTATATTTTTAAGTGAAGAAATCTCTCATCCAGCTTCTTTTGAATCTCCGAAGCGTGTTTTCGTTCATGTTAATCGTATCAGTGTGCTAGTATGTCCATGTAAGTTATCGTGAAATTTGTTGTAGTCCCTCCGTTGGTTAACTGTTGCCATGTTTAGATCTTTATGTTTGTTTGTTTGTTGCTGTTTATAGGCGTAAAAAACCCAGGTCATCAACGCCTACGGTTTATATCAAATATAAGTTCAGTTGTTTATGTAAAGTAATGTTTGTGACGTACCATGGAGCTTTCTTATAGTCCTAAAAGTTTTTTTTTCAAAGTTTTGTAGTTTTCGTATGTGGGACGTTTTGGCTGTCCCATATATTTGTGCAGATTATTTTTAATATAATTTTGAGCGTCTTGAAAGAAATATAATAGTCGTAGTCTGAGGTATAATATTTTTCTTGATATGTGGATCTTAGGTTATACTTCTGTTTTCTGTTGGAATTTCAGTCCAAGATATTGTATTTTATCTGTTTGCGAAATTTCGATGTGGTCAAGGTAAATGGGAGGGCATATTTCACATCGAAGAGTAAAAGTCATCTATTGTGATTTGTCTTGGTTGAGTCGGATTTTTCAAGGTTTGCTGCAATCTTATAGTTTTTTTTTTATTATGGTGTTGTAAAGTCTGTAAGATGTGTGTAGGATTTTTATATCTTGTCAGAATTGGTGTATCATTTGCATAAGTTGCTGTAATAGTTCCGGCGCTGTTATATAGGAATTAATATATTAATATAAATTATTAGGAATTAATATGTAGCTATAAGATAACTATCTACTAATCAGATGTTTTTTCCTTGGTATCCAAAACGACTGGAGAAACTTTAAGTTCTAGATAATTTCGGTTCCTGATCCGATCAGATGGTTACATCTATCAGCAGGTGCTTATAATAAATAACATATATCTTTTAGTAAAGACTTATAATTTTTTTATTATATAAAATATCTGGGTGTTGCTAATACAACAATAAGAATAAGATATAACTAATTTATGATAAAAGAAATTAATATAAGCACAATAATATATGATTAGAATTTATTTTCGTTTAGTTTTATTTTCAGAAGAATAATATACAATAAATAATATAGGAATTTGACTAACATAGAAATATAAGAGTAAGGTCTAACTAATCAGTAATTAATGAGAACTAACTAATTTTAATATACTGGAATATAATTTTTTTTTTATTTTATTTTATTGAAATTTACAACTGTATTACATAGAAAATGCAATAAGTAAATGTGACATTGGTAACATGACATGTACAACATGAAGAGAAACTACCCATTGGTAAACTCAAATTAAAGTTCTATATTAGAAGGTCCTGAGGCCATCTTCTTTTCAGACGCCTTATCAGGGATCGAGGAGGAAGCAAGGTTTGAAACGAGAGGATTCGGATGGTTCTGCAGTTTGTTATGGAAGGATAGGTATCTGGATTGGGCCAAATGGGAAACATATGGAACATTAAGGTCTTTATGGATGATTTTATTTGTGACAAAGTAAGGAGCGTTGAGGATTTTACGAAGGATTTTGGATTGTAAGGATTGGATACGAGAGAAATTCGATGGTTTAATGGAGCCCCAAAGCTCAATTCCGTAAGTATATATAGGTCTTATTATTGTCATATATATGAGTCGTTTGTAATTGATTGAAAGCTTAGAGCATTTGTCTAGCAAGTGCTGCAGTAGTCGAAAACGTCGGGCGGTTTCTAGTCGTTTCAGTCTGGTGTGGGGGTTCCAAGTGAGTCGTTTGTCAAGGTGGAGTCCTAAGTATCGAATTTGTTCGACAGGGATAGGAGGGCTATTGTTGAAGGATACTGTAGGACAGGAAGGGGAATATAATATTTAAAAAAATAAACTAAAATACTAAAAGGATTTCTAAAATAATCTTACATTCTATATTAGTAAATGATGCATGGTATAATAATTACAATATTTGAAATGTCAAGATATATTTGTAGATATAAATATATTTAAATTATTTCAGTTATCAAAGTAGGCAAAGAGAAATATCCCAAAATATTTCAACTATAAAATTAGTGGTTGTTTGAATTTAGACGAGAATAAGAATTTATATAATTAAAATTTCTTTTTTAATTTTCTTGTTTTGCTTAATGGATGTTTTGGCATCCGGTTGAACAGATATGGTTCCATCGTTATATTTTCCGATATTATGAGTTGATATTTGAAAAATATCGGTATTTTTTCTCGATATGTACATTCATATTCAACAAGTAGAGAACGATTTATACTTGAAGGCATTATTTAAAGTGTAGCAAGTGAAAGGAGTTGTGAGGGAAGTGGCTGGAATTGATACGTCTGTGTTGCCGCTTCTTTGGCTTCTTTTGTCGTCCCGAGGTTGCCAGCATTCCAGGCATTCTGGAGCGTCTGTAGCTTTCTTCCTTCGGATTGAGATATTTGCTTTTTAACAGCATTCGAAACTGGAGAGAATTAAAAGATTTCGTTGCATACCAAAAGAGGTTTATTCGTGAAGTATAGATACCGTCCAAGATAATATTTGGATTTCAGTGTTTTAATTTGGCTGCATCTTTTGGTAATAGTGTTACCCCAAGTAGGAGTCTTGGGGGTTGAAAAGATTTAAAATACCCCCATAAGTTTATTTAAAGAAAAATTTCATGAAATTATCAACAAAAAGAAAATAAACAAAATTAAGGTGTCTGCTTTTTACCACTCGATAGAAGTGAAAACATCAACTAGGAGAGCTTAAAAGCTCCATTATAAGGCGGATGAAACGCTGCACATTTCCCTCGCTTACAGTATGCAGGTCCGATTTATAGTTTCTGAAAGATTTTAATCCATATTTCCAATAAAACTTATCATTTGGTTTTCGACATTATTTTTTCCCTTTTCGTCTCTCTAAAACGGCTTAGCGTTAAGATGTAATGTTAAATAATAGCCTATTATAAAGAGGATGAAATGATAAAAAATTCCCCTCGCTAACAATATGCAGGTACGATTTTTAGTTTTTGAGATATTTTAATCCACATGCAAAAACATTTCAATTAATCGAATCCAACCGACTTTACCCGAGCGTTACATATTGGAGAGCTTTAACTGGTTAGCCAATTAAAAATTTCATAAACTTAAAAGTTGAAAAATTGAAAAGTTTTTCACAATAATGCTACTTTTATTATAAAAACAAGGGTAAAATGTAGATGGTGTCAGGAATATATCTCCCAAAACTTAAAACACTTGTTATTGCAATGTCCTAAGCTGACTGGGAATTTATCTAGGAAATTATATTGTTCAATACAATAAACAATCATCCATAGAAAATCTTCTAAATATTGATAGTGTGGAAAAGCTAAATAAGATCTATCTCTCTTTCTTAAAACCATATATACTTAAACAACGAGTATATATAATTTGTGTAACAAACCGATTACTACTTGATAAATACCAAAAACTGGAGCATAGTTAAGAGCGAGACTTGAAACGTTAATTCATTATATTTTTAAATTATATTAAATTTATTATAAACATATCTTAATATGTTGTTTTATGAATAACTATTTAATTATCTATGTAGTATTAGGAATAACTATTTAATTATCTAAATAGTATTAGTAATAAATGTTTAATTATCTATATAGTATTAGTAATAAATGTTTAATTATCTATATAGTATTACGAATAACTATTTAATTATTTATTAAAAATAAAAAAAATTAATTCGTTGTATTATTAAATTATATTAAGATGTAAGCAATGGGAATTTACCTATGTATACATATTTATATCTGCTTAGATATGCTTTCATTGTCATACTAACAACTACTAACACCAAATGGGGCAAATTAAATGGCTAAAAGATGTATATGTTTGCCAATAAACTATCTAATAAATAAATTTTCTTAAATTTACTTTTTCTATACTTTTATATAATCATTTTTTTTTCAATAATCAATGCTATCAAGAATTACATTTATTTGAATAAAAGCGCCCATAAATATATGATGCGTAAGACAAAAAGTAACATTCAATCTAGTTCAATTAATACAGTTTTTTTAAAAACTTGTTTATTTTCTGTAAACAATGTTAACATTATTTATTTATAATCGATGTAATAAATATTAAAAAACTGACTGAAAACTTTCTCAACGCCATTTCTGTTGGCCGTTTGCGGTACAATGCATTCTGACAATTTTGAAAAAACAAAACAATTTACCACAAAAACTTTTAGAGGTTAATTTTGTTATTTGTTTATTTTTTTTAATTCATATAATAGAAACATTTTGTTGGCTTAATATACATCTTAGCCATAGATTCTGGCCTATTTAGTGTTAATAGGAATTAGTTTTATAAGTAGAAGAAAATAAGTAAATAAGTATAGTGTAAGAAGACAAAAACACTAATATTTTTATATAACAAACATCATAAATATTTTTATACTCCAAATATTTTTACTATTTATGCATAGATATAAGTATGGTGAAGGATAAATTATAATGCCTAAAGTGAGACGTTAAGGGAACTGGAACTGAAAAAAAAAACGTATCTATTTGAATACATAACCCAATAAAAATCCAGTGAATCGAATACTGTTAATGGTATTTCTACTGTTATTTGTTCTATTGTCGTTGCTACTCCTGCGATATAGCAAGCTATGAACTACTTGAAATTGCAGAAGCAGTTGTGTGGGTCGCTGGGACTTAATTCCTCCCAAGGGTCTTCTAAATGTCCTCTGATAGTGGTTTGAGGCCAAAAGATATTGTATCCAACTCCTCCATTATAGCCAAGTCCACAACTTGCTATATACAGGCTGACATTAATTTATTTTTCTTATAAATTTATTTATTTATTATTGATGGATTTTATAGATACGAATTTATGTGGTTAATTTTTACCCTTATAATTAATTATAAAATGTTGTTATGTATTACCTTCATAATTGATATTTATAATAAAATTATGGAATGTCTAATGTGAATAAATATAAACGATAACAAGATGACTAATGAAATGTAATTTCCGATTGTTAAAACTTAATTTCAGATGATCGTAAAAATCTTAATTTGAGTTAATTCTATTTAGAGTTGCTATTTTTTCGTAACAATTATAGAGATATTATATCGCTACATGTAATAGGGTGTATTAAAAAAAAACCAAATAACTATTTTATCAAATTCAAGGTTTCGAAGGAATGTAAATATTTTAATCCCATTTAATGCTTACTAATACGTAATAATCCCTTTACAGCCTCGGTTTAGTTTTTCATTTCAAAGAAGAAACTTTACTATCCTAATAAATTCTCGCAATTTTAAGGCATAAGAAGAAAAAAAAATCACAGCGACTTGTGAAATTATTAAATATGAAGGAGAAGTTGTCCTTAACCAGCGCACTGCGCGGCGTTGGTTTGTAAAATTTAGCAGTGGAGATATGACGTTGGAAAGAAAGGAAGGCTCCGGGCGACCATTAATGGATATTGATGAGGTTCTGCAGGAAGCTGTTGAGTCAAATGCGTCCGCAAGTACTCGCGAAATTTCTAGGAAGTGATGTGTGTCGAAAGATACTATTAGTAGCCATCTATTCTCCATGGAAGGTGAAAAAGAGCAGTAGACTGGTCCCGTTACGTCCTCGCTCCTCAGCAATCAGCTAAGAGTTTAGAAATTTGTGAAAATTTATTGAGAAACACTTCTGATAAGAGCTTTTACCGAAAGATTGTCAACTGTTATGAAAATTGGGTTTACTGGCGAAATCCGAATACTAGTGAGCAATGGCTCGATCGTGGTCAACTGCTTTTCCGATTGCTGCAATGGGGCAGTTTGAAAAAAAAATCCATGTTTTGCGTTTTTTGGAATTTTTAAGGTGTTATTCAACACGATTTTTTTTCCTGATGGATGTTCTATGAATTCTACTGCAAACAACTGGAAAGATTGTACGCTAAGTTGTCAGACCGTTATTCTGCTTTAGTCCACTGAAAAGGAATTTTATACCAACAAGATAATGCTCGTCCTCATACTTCCCGGCGAACCAAAGAAAAATTTAAAGAAACTTCATGGGTTCGAACTCCTGCCTCATCCACCATATATTCCAGATCTCGTACCATCGGATTACTACTTATTTCGATCCATGGTCCATTTTCTTCAAGGGAAAAAAATTAATAATTTTGCGGGAGTTTAAATTGCGGTCCAAGAATTCTTTGGCAACCATCCCAAAAAGTGATATCAAGCAAGTGATCGAGCAACTTGCCAGCAGATGACGAATGACTTTGAGTATTAATTGTATTTTATATTAAAGAGATAATAATGCAAATATTTGGTTGAAAAGCGGTCATTATTTTATATATATTCTATTACTTTAATACGGAGGTTATGTTATATTAGTCATTATTATAGGGTGTTTTATGAAATTTAATGTTATTTTACTATTATTTTCCATGGTAGCAATTTGTTTAAAATATACTAAAATAAGTTACGATTTTAAAATAGAAATATGATATTCTAATTTGAATGTCTCTTCTGTCTAAACAAAACTTGGTTCATCGCAATATTCTTTTATTCCTCGTGTCTTTAGTGCGAGAGTAATCAGAGAGTTGATTTGGTCGCCATCTTCCTTTGCCATCAGGTGGGTTAAACGTCCGTGTCTAATTCCACGTGAATGTCTCTCTTATGCGCTTTCTGGACTTTTAGGTCCAGTTACTGCCGGTTAATTTGATTTCCTTTAGTTTCTCGGTCCATTTAATATTGTCATTCTCTTACAAAATGATCTTCGGGAATAAAAGGAGGTAGATTCCACATATATCCGATATATTTTATCTGATTTTACCCTGATTCTATTTATACGCAGCAAGTTTGGAAGATTGGATAACTTGGGATTTTCTTGGAGATTAAGGGTTTAATCATCTGTTGGAGCCTGGGAGATTTATCTGGCCTCGAGAGGTTGGGGTGTGCTCGATTTAGGTGGCTTTTGCGGACTAATTAGTGTGGTCTTAGTTTCGGTCGTATTTCATACCAAGCCTCTTTCGGACCGCCCTCTCTTCCAAAAGTCTCTTGTTACTTTCAAGTTGTGCTATGTATTACGAAAAATACACTTCATATTTAGGGAAAGATCTTTGTCCTATAAGAATACCAAAAAATTCCCAATTTATAAAAAAAAAAATTGTCTGTCTACGTTGTAAGAACTTATTTAAATTATACACAGATAGAAAAAAAGAACTTTATATATATCCTGCCAAAAATTACATTAACAAAAATTCTAAAAGGTATACTTATGCAATAACAATATCATATTTACATCGAACTCTTCGTCATATATTATTTCTTATAATATATTACAATATACAATATGCATAATTGTACCTCAAGAGCTACAAAAAGTTTTTAGAAACAATGACCCAATTTTCTTCAGAAAAGTAGGAAATTCAATTTTGCGTTAATTTAAGTAAGTCATGTTTTTGATTCGTATTTATAAGTGACAAATGTTAGTGATCTTATTATTTACGTTTTCATGAAAATAATTTAAGGAATCTGCACATTTCCTTATTTTAAATGTTAATATTAAGATCAGGAACATTTGGTTTTTCACTTATAATTACAAGTCAATTCATCTTACAGGGATCTGGATGGAGAAACACAGTTGCATAACTACGTTACATGACAAATATTTTAAAATCCTTATGTTAAATATATTTTTAATAAATAAAAAGTGTATTTAGGAAATTATGTTTATTATAATACATCTCAGATCATGAAAAAATTAGAAATAAAAGCTTTTCAACAATTGATTGTAGTATTTTTCTTGAAAACACGGGTGCCTTTATGTGACAGGAAATAAAATTACATAATTTTTTTGTACAACTTGAGGTGAATTTTTTTTTGCCTAATAAACCTCAAATTAATAATATAGACACAAATTTTATTTAAAGTTTTTATAAAAGTGTGTAGTACAGTTGGTTCTTGATAAAAAAAAAAAAAAATCGGAAATCATTTATGATTATTTGGAAAACAGAACATAGCTTAATTTAGCTGCTCAGAAGTCCTCTTTAAATGAATTTAATAATGACAGACTCTATTTTCATTTAAAGTAAACTTTGTCCTGTTTACAGCGAAGTAATTTATAGTTACTTAATTTAAATTTAATCTTTAGTTTTCGCTTCATATTCAACAAAAAACACGACTTACTTAAAATAACACAAAACCTGGATTTTAGGTATGCTATTACTCCTATAAAAAATTTCCTCTTCTTACGGACGACCCTATGTAAGACCAAGATTGGTAAAAACAAATCGATTTTAAAAATAAAAATTGAGGCAAAATAGTTACTAATACTTGACAATTTTAGTTACTATATGTATAGAATCGGTGTAACCAATATACTTTTGCATTTAACTCTTCTAATTTTTCATTCAGACTTAGTTAGGTTTCTCCTATCTAAAAAATTACAGTAATAAGCTAGTAGGTAACTGCAAGACTGTTACGAGAGTCTTGTGCAAGACCAAGACACGTCTCGTTCTCACATTTGGGCAACACTAACGATTATCATCGTACTATATTATACATATAGTAAATATTTGGTATAGTTATATAATTTTTTCGTCTGTTGGCCACAATAGTACTCTATTTTTTTTTTATAAAGTTTGAAATAGAATAGGAATGTTAATAGTAAAATAATGGAGAGTAAGGGATTTGACAGGGCAACAAGGGCTAAACATTTTATATAGTTAATAAAAAGTTACATGTTATTTTTTTTTGTTTTTAATTTATTATTTTAATACGTTTGTTTTCTGTTTTCAGGTAATTGTCAACGTTGATTTATATACTTCGAAGTGACTATCACCTATTGTGAGTAAGCAAACATCTTGATAATCTATTATATGATACTATATCGTTTCCAAGTGGTGTGTGAATTTCATGATTGCTATAAAATAGCTTTTCGTTATTTTGTAAGCCAGCTGACACTATAACAATATAAGCTATGAGCATTTTGATTATTTATAATAAATAACCTCTTCCCTCCACATTTCGAAACTCAGATGTATTCCAGTATAGTTCACCTTTTCCACCTAGATAATGATTTATCTCTCTAAGAATAACCTCACTCACAAAAAATAATAATAATATTCCTTATAGATGACTTGGACGGATTAGATATGATTCGACTGGCATATTGTATCATTTTGTGTTTTGTATTATTTTTGCTTTATAAATAGTTTATAAAATAGTTTTTCTTCAACTAACTTTTTACTATTTAGTTTCAAACAAACATACACAAATACCATTCTTGATAGTTAAAATTAATAAAATTGGGGTTCCTCTCTTGCAGTCTCGGTATTATTCTATCACTTATTTAAGAGTGATAATTATCTTTAATTTATTGTATTAAACTACTTCTACATCTTATGGATTAATTTTATCATCATTTATGATACCCATAGAAAAAATAATGTAGTAATAATCGTTTCAAGTAGTATTTTAGATATGATGGATGTTCAATATTATTGATTCAACGAAGATTTCCTTTAATGTTACGGACTTTCTAAGGAATACTTTGCAAAAATTATATTGACTCCTAATATAATTATTTAGCGCCCATGATAATCATCTTGGTACGATTGCTTTTATAAAATTTACTGAGTCAAGATCAATTTATTTTTTTCTAGCCATAATTCTAAACCATATCCATATTAATATGAGCAAATTATGCTTTACTAGTATACCCTACCGAAAACTATACATAAGATTTATGTATCTTTCTCCGCAATACATTCGATATATATGTGATATTAAGAAAATATGTTTATTCCTTTCAACCACATAATGTTATAAAAAACTATATTATCGAAAACTGGTTAATTTTAGGACCTTAAAATACAGTTCATGGATTTATCCTTGCTAAGAAATATTTAAAATAAGAATTGTCTTGACCTGGCAAATTCCTACCATCGGAGTATTGATATAACTCCTATTTTTACTTTTTCATGAAATTCCATTTGAAACTTCTTTTGTCAAAATCCACTTCTTCTGAGAGGTTTTACTTGGATCTTCTATAACGTATTATAGATTTTATTTATGGTCGAGATAGATTAAAAAAAAAACCTTAAAATGAGTTTTGATGTGTATAAAAGCATCATCCATCTTATTGTTTAATACTATTAGTTTAACTAGGATGAATGTTAGTTCATAAAGATAAAAAATGTTGTTGTTGCTAAGTTAGAGAATGATATTACCCTCGTCACTCGAGCTGCCAGGTTCACTGCCCAAAACAAACCAGTTAACTCCAGCTGACGTTAATGAAATCGAGGTTTACGTCGTTCCTCTACCTGTAGGCGAAATCTGTATCTGATTACCTGTAGTCGATGTTAATTATAATCTTTGAGGCGTTCAAAGTAAGATAGAAGTTACTCATTTATAATCTTAATAATTTAAATATATAATTATATTATATTTTGTGGTATAAATGAACGTGTAAACAAGGAATGAAGGAATTAGTATATAAATGGAAAAGTCCGAACCATAAAGGGTCTCCAACATACAGATGCACAGTTAAGCTGACAAAGTTTCGCAAATTCAGGCATAATGACGGAAAAAAACAAGATCACTACTTATATGCAGAAGGAAAAAAAATATTTTCAAGCTTCATCTCAAAAATTTACCTTTATATATTACTTTTAAAATGTGTTTTTTGATCTGTACGCCATATCTTGGTCAATTTTTTTATCAAATGCGATGGTTGAAAATTTTGAAGATTCGCTACTCCATCAAGAAACAAATAATTTTATTTAAAACTCTTAGAAATTTCGGGAAAAAATCTATGAAGGAAAAGAAACTTTATTATGGGATTAGTAAAAAAGTATACATTTTTATGTTAATTTGAAAGATATGTAAATTCTCTACAAAACAAAAAAAAAAAAAATCTTCGGGTTGAAATCATTATTACCTGCGATACAGGTTATTGTAATTCATAAATATTTTGGTTTAAAACATAAATAAACATTTACAATAATTTTTTTCCTTGGTCGAGTACAGTTACCTGAAAAATAGAAAGTGGTTTCTTCATCTTATGATATGTTGAATAATTTAATTTCCTTATGATTTTGTCATTTATTCACATAACAATATAGTTTGAGAATTATTCGCACGGGCCACTAGTTTAACTTAATTAATGAATATATATATATGTATATATATATATATGTATATACATATATATATATATATATATATATATATTTATCCCTTTTAATGAGTTGTTTAATATAACTTTTTTCTGAAGTTTTTATGCAACCTTCCGTTCTCCTTAAGTATGTATTTTGGATGGCGTGATTAGATGTCGCTTGTAAATCCAAGGCTAAAAGAATACTTCTTCTATGCTCCGAGATTTATACAAATAACAGTGTGTGACCATATTTTTAAGTGAACTAGAATGAATGCTTCAACAGCCACTTTTCTTCTCAAATATCAACGTATCTACATGAGGTATAAAGAAATTTTTATGTTCTTTCTAATTTATTATTATGAATTTCTTCCCGGCATGCATATATTATGAGTTTTGTGGAAAAACTCGACGAAAACAGCTATTCCTTGTGAAATAAGCAAACAGTCAACATGCTGTAATTATTCACCCGCTGTGTTTTTGCAAATATTTCGGAACGAAATTAAAAATTTCGTTTGGCAACTTCAAATTAACATTCAGCATCCCAAAAAACATAAAGAACAGAGGAAAAATGAACTATTTTTGTTTCCCTTTATGTGATATTGTTCTGTCCTGATGTCCTTATGTCGTGACCTGGATGGGCGAAACGTTGTCAAACGTTGATTGATGTACTTTTTTTTGGTCCACCTCTTCCTCGCTTTTTAGGTAATACGGATTTTTCCCGGGTAAAGGGATGAAGGCAGGGGATTAAAGACAGAGTTAAAAGCCTTCCCGTAATTATTTTATCAATAACTTAGGTTTATCTGGTTGTGAGTGACTTACTCCTTTATTTGTTTTATTGGAAATGTTATTAATTTGTGAATGTAGAAAAAATATGCATACATTATATATAATATATATATTTCATATTATTAATTTCGCCTTGTTGATGTTTTTACTACTATCATGTTGGTCTTAATCACACAAAATTGTTTTGTTTTTTAAACCATCAAGGACCTGTTAAACATTATTTTTTATAGTTTATTTTTTCTTGTGGAG
Source organism: Nezara viridula (assembly GCA_928085145.1). Taxonomy (NCBI): domain Eukaryota; kingdom Metazoa; phylum Arthropoda; class Insecta; order Hemiptera; family Pentatomidae; genus Nezara; species Nezara viridula. The sequence continues at coordinate 15,678,846 of OV725079.1, forward strand.
TAATTAGTGTTATATATATAAAAAAAAATTAAAATTCACAAATTTAAGTCCATGAATTTTTACTGGTGTCAATCGATATATTTTTGTCGAAGTTTATAGTATCCTGGACGAGATAAGCATTCGGTCGACAGCTGTGATGGGCGTTGCCTAATGGTAATCCAGTGAACAGGAGGCAATGCTGACCACATCCATGTAGCCATAGGCCTCCCATTGCAGATTAGATTAGAGCCTGCTTTGTCCGGGCTATATTAGGAAGCTTGGGCTACCGTGTCCCGCGCCTTTTGCGGCTGCGTGTTGAAGTCTTCTGCGCATTATCTGCTCCGTGTTCGTTTCTAAGTCTGTTATGTTTAAAGAAACATGTATCCTGAGAGGAGTAGTCCGTGTTACATTAATCCTCACGCAAAGTATAAGTATCTGTTTGATGATTTAAGTCAATGCCCCTGTAACCGTCACTCGACATTATTTTATTACTATAAGGCTCTCTATAACTCACATACTCAATTATACAGATATATATATATATATATATATATATGTATGTATATATTCTTTTTTTTCGGTTGGCACTACAGATCAAGAAGACGTGTTTGGCCGCAAGATTTGGTCTTCGTACAGACGTGTGATACTTGCGGGAGCCAAGATAACCTATACCCAACCTCACGTTGCTACGAACCATGGTTTCCATGGTGTAGCGGCAGGCCACCCGTAGCTCCATAGCCGATCCCTTTGGGGCCAATCTGGCAATGTCCTTCCCACCGACTTTCTCGGGTTCAAGGACAGTGACAAATTGGTCTAGATCCATAGATTTTGGCTGCTCGGAGTCAGCTGGCGCACGAGGACCTATATTTCGTTCCTCGAAACAGACCGTCCATGGACCGAACCATAGGGGGGCTATCAACATCCTGGTAAATCACATCCCGATTCCCGATTTAAGTACACGGGGTAGGGCCATCAGTCCTACGCCCGGTCTGTGTGAGTTGTCTCCAGTAGGCTGACGGGCCTCACATACCCGGGGGGGAGAGAGCATAGCTTTCCCTGGTGGACGGTCACCCAAATCGGGCGGTCACCCATCCAAGTACTAACCACTCTCGACGTTGCTTAACTTTGATTACCTATTGCAAGCGCCTTAGCCCGTACGGCTACCTTAGTCCCCCTCCCCCATATATATATATATATATATATATATACACACACACATTTAAAACCCTGCTATTACACTTCCTCTTAACAAAACAGAAAATGGATAACCATATTTATTAACCATTAATCATGTTTTACGTTTGAATACGCACTTAAATTTCCTACAATATATTTTTTACTGAAATTGTATTATATCTAATTGGTTTAGAATATACAGGGTGCCCCGTAAATAAAAGATACATGATAACAGACATCAAGAGCTACAAAAAAGTTCATATAAAGAATGCGCCAATTTTCAGCAGAAAAGTAGTGAAGCCATGTTTAGTGTTTGTTTTTTTAAGGGAGTCGTGATTTTTATTTGTATTGGAAGCGACAACTCAAGAAATATTTAATTTTATGCAATTACTTCAATGTAAACTAGACAAAATTTACTTTAAACAAAAATAGAGTTTGTCATTTTTTGAAAGCATTCAAAGAGGATTTTTGAGCTGATAAACTAAGTTAAGTTCTGTTTAAAAAAATCATGAATTATTTGCGATTTTAATTTTTTATCCTCCGACTATAATACAGACACCCCACTTTTATGAAAAACTTTCTTGTTTAGTAAGATTTAAGTCCATATTAATTACGGTCAGGGTTTATTTCGAAATAAGTTGAAATCCAAGTTATGTAAAAAAATTATGTTACCTTAAAGTACCAGTGTGTTCAGAAAAAAATTCTACAATTATTTTTTGAAAAGCTTTTATTTCTAGTTATTCCTTGATCTGGGGTGCTTTATAATAAACATAATTGCTGAAATATACTTTTTATTTTTAAGAAGAAAAAATGTAAAAATAATGATATTTAAAATATTTTTTAAGTAAATTTCTTATGGAACTGTGTTTTTTACACCGATATGTATTACAGGAATTCTTGTATATTTATACGAGACATAATAAATGGTTCTAGTGCTAAAATGTATGTTTAAAATAAAGAAACAGCAGACTGTTTGCTACAATAGGATCAAGAATATATATATTGTAAATTTCAATAACAAAAATAATAAACTAAAATGTATACAAATCTTCTTTTTTTTTTATTATTGAAATTTACAACCGTATTAAATGATAAATACAACAAGTAAATATGAAATAAGTAACATGGCATACACAATACGAAGAGAAACTACCCATTGGTAGCACTCCAATTATATTTCTATATTAGAAGGTCTCCAGGCCATCTTCTTTTCAGACGCCTCCGAAGGTCATCAGGAATAGAAGAGGAAGCAAGGTTAGAAACAGGAGGATTTGGATGGTTCAGAAGTTTATTATGGAAGGATATGGTACATTAAGATCGTTATGAATGATTTTATTTGTGACAAACTAGGGAGCATTGGGGATTTTATGGCGGATTTTGGATTATAAGGATTGAATACTAGAGGAATTTGATGGTTTATTAGAGTCCCAAAGCTCAACTCCATATTTCCAAATAGGCCTTATTATAGTAATGAATATTTTATATGAATAAAGTAGTATATGAATATTTTGTAAATAGTTGGATATTCAGAGCGTTGGTCCAGTAAGTGCTGCAGTAGTCGAAAACATCGGGCGGTTTCTAGTTGTTTCAGTCTGGTACGAGGGTCCAGGTGGAGTCTTAAGTATTGGATTTGTTCAACAGGGATAAGTGGGGTATTGTTAAAGGACACACACACACATATATATATATATATATATATATATATATATATATTGTTAATTTCAATAAAAAAACAGGAAGTCATAGGTTTACGACTAAGAGTATGGTAATTTGATGGGATCTTTTTTTATCCTCCAGTTTTGATATTATTTTTCAATACTTGTGATGTTGTGATTGAAGAGTTTGGAATGCTATAGATGGATCGTTATTAACTGATAGGATATATCATGTGCCATCGGCATAGGTGGTGATGATAGTGTTGGGAAATATAAAAGTATCTAGTTTATTTATTAGTAAAAAAAACAAACAGAAATAGACCACAAAGAAATCCTGTCTTTCTCTGTAGATCTGCCAGTCATTTAAACCTCATGTTTGTGGGTTATCAAACAATTTTAAGAACCGTTTCGCATGACTACCACTTGAATCCTATCTCTAATCCAATTTAGCCGAAGACCTGACATTGAATATTAATACCGAATTACTGGCAGTCCTATTGATCCGCGCTCGACCATGAAGATCATTGTGTTTAGTAGAATGACTCTAAAGTAAGGCGGGTTGTAAAAGTGTTTTCCGAGATAAACCCGGAGAGGGAGGATTTTAAAGGCCGCGGGCGGGCCGAGACGAGAGGTTGTAGAGATATGCAAATTAAAGTGGACCCTATAAGCACTAAGCCAGATTAATAGGAGAGATCCCCTCCCTGCCGCCCCCTCCCCACCTCCTGCCTATTTCTTTTCCTAATAGAGTTAAGAAATTCACAGCTTGGTCCTCGGGGTGAGGAGTCTTCACTGCACTTGCTTCTGCTTCTACTGCGGATTATATTGTACCTAGTTCTGCCTTAAATGCTGTGAAAAAACTTTGTTTACATCCCTGGGTTTTAATTAGATAATCCTTACCTCTATCAGGTTATTTTCTTTACATGATAATAATCCCAATTAGTTCGTATTTTTCTTTCGCTCAGTTAACTTGGAAAGGGTTAATAAAGAAAACGGAATAGCTGTGATCGTTGTGCACAAAGTTAGAAAATGTAAGTCACTGATTTTCAATACTTTGAAAAATTTGGGTATCAGCCGTATGTTCGTGTATCGCACTATAAATAGATATAATGAGATCATATTTGTATGTGACAGACCTCGACCGTGCCGTCCCCGCACTGTGAGAACGAGAAATGCAGTGAGAGCAGTGGATGCTCGAATCAGAAGAAATCCTATTCGAAAACAACATATCATGTCTTCGAAAATGGGAATTTCTGTCAGATCAATGTCTTCAATCAATCAATCAATGTCTCGCGTAATAAAAAGTGACCTTAGGATGAGTGCATTTCGAAGAATGACAGGACAAAGGCTAACCACTTCGCAAAAAAAAAAATCTCACTCCTTGGCAGTTACACGAATGGTCTTCATCGAAAGATTTTGTTTAGCGATAAGTAAATGTTTGCAATTGAAGAGAAATTTAAACGCCAGAATGATCGTTTGTACGCACAGAGATGTTAAGAAGCCCAGGAAGTCATTGTAAGAGTGGAAAGAGGTCATAACCTTTCCTCTGTGATAGTTTGGTGGGGAGTTTGCTTTGAAGGCACCGCAAAGCTCCATTTTTGTAGAAAAGGAGTTAAAACAGCAGCTAAAAACTACCCGGACCATCAGCGGATGCAAAAGAACATTCCAGAGTTCTTCTCTTCCTCGGATTGGTCCCTGATCTCAATGTAAATCCCTGATCTCAACTCACTAGACTATTGGCTTTGTTCCGAACTGGAGAGGATGTCATGCCATAGAGCCCACCCTAACTTGGAGAGCCTCATCTCTGATCCGATCAGTTGAGCCCTTTTCTCAAACAGTGCTTCGTGCTGTTATTGATGACTGGCCACGGAGATTAAATGCCTGTGTCAAGGCAAAAGAGAGACATTTGGAGTATTTTTTTTTTCTGCTTTATGTAGATATAAATTTTATTTTCTAAAATAAAGTGTTTTAAAAAAATAATTTTTCTGTTGAAATCTGTATATATTTCCTTGTAACAATGTTTATGACAGGACTAATTACAAAAATTATTCATTGATTCTTGTGTGAGTCATGGATAAATATGAATATGTAAGAATTACAGATATGGATAAATGAAAATCTTGTGGAGTCCAAAGGTTCGATGTATAAACATTTACCTCCACTTAATTACACTTGTTCGGGAATCCTTAAGGTTATACGACTTGTAAGTCGTCCTGTATGTGTTAATCCGTATGTGTTAAGCAGGAGGCGGGGTAAGATGGCTAATGCAGTATTTATCACTATCTACATATGTTAACAGCTCTTCCTAGCAAGCATAAGATTTGTATAGTGGTGGACTATGTAACTCAATACTATAAATAAGTTTATGGCAATGTTGAATTCAGTTATGACTAAAAGCACCGGCACAGAACACATTGATGTAATTTTCCCTTCATTACATTACGTTGTCTCTACTCCAAGACAAAATTAATTTTTTTTTGGTATAATTCAATTAAAAGATTTTTTTCGCTCCCATTCACTAATCATAAATCCCTAAGATTTTCTCCATAGTCAACGTTAATTCTGCCGTTCGAAATAACTTTTACATTTAGATTGTATACTTCTTTTATAACCTAAAAATAAAGAAAAAATCTCCTCAAGTGTTTTACTTTATGCCTCCGGTTTATGTGTTTGTTTACGGAGACCGGGTTTGTGCCATTTCGTATTTATAGGGCCCTAAAACGTTGCTGAGGTTCATGTAGATCGGTAGAATTGTGAAGAACTTGTATCAAGTTTTCATATTTTCGAAAAAAAAAAAAAAATCAGGATTGTCAATAAAAAAAATTTCCAAATGATGCGAGAGAAGAAAATGAAAAGAGAGGCGATAAGGGAAAAAATAATGTCAAAAACCTAATTATAACGAGTTTTATTGAAGATATGGATTAAAATATGTCATAAACTAGAAATCGGAACTGCGCACTGTTAGCTAGAAAAATGTTTATCATTTCATTTTCTTTATAATGAGTTATTATTCCAAGTGTATTGGAGCGCCGTGTTGGAAAGGCGACACGGGAAAATAGTGTCGAAAACCAAATGATAACGAGTTTTATTGAAGATATGGATGGATGAGAATAATTCAGAAACTAAAAATCTGACCTGCGTACTGTAAGTGAGGGAATTTTTCAGCATTTCATTCTCTCTGTAATGGGGAATTATTTATAATTTATATTTCATATTATTAATTTCGTCTTATTGATGTTTTCACTTTTATCGTGTGGTATAAAGCACACACCTATTTTTTTATTACAATAAAAAATCGTTTATAGTTTTTTGAGTTGATCGACTTTGTTTTTCCCTAAAAAATAATTGACTCTTTTTTTTTGTTGCAACATTTGTTTGTCCTATAAAGTAGTATAGAGTAAAATTAGGTGCACGATGTTAGCTATATTGTCCCGATTTAGTCTTAAAACAAGAATAATGCATCTATTATAGATATTTTTTTAACTTTCTTTATTGAATATTAATACATTCTGCCACATTGAAGGGCATTAATATACATGATTCATTCACACAATATGCACATACAATTAATATCAATAATAAAGAAAAAGAAATATAAAAAAAATAAAATAAGTAAATTGGTATGCCTGTGTACAAAAAAAAAAAAAAAAAAAAATGAAATAATAGATAAAAGCTAGATGAAATTAAAGTAAATAAATCACATTCACACCTATGTACAATATTTACATTCACCCAGGGGACTCTGAGTCATTCCTTATTCCCCGACGTGGAAGCCAAGGCAGGACTCCAGGAGATCCCAGTGCTTCTCTCTCAGCCGCGTATTATAGATATAATACACGAAAAACACACATCAGGATCTCTTAGCAACTTTGAAATAAAAGTAAAAATATAAAAAACTTTTTTAATTTGAATAAAATATTGTAATTCAGAAGTTGTTGAGATGTGAAAAGCTAATATAAGCTGTGTTATTTCCTAAACATAGATTGAAATATTTATGAGATGGTCTGGCGTATTGTCATAAAAAAAGAACCAAAAAACTACAGAAAGTAGTAGAAATCGTTTCGACTCAACAATGCAGGTCTTCCATCAGAGCTAGAACGAACAAGATGTAAAGGCAGTAGGAACCTGTAGAGATTACAATATATTGTGATAACAAAATAATTAAATTAATAGTCCAAATATCTTGTAAATCCTACAGTTATCTTTAGCATTTGTATCTTGTTCGTTCATGCTCGGATGGAGACTTGCATAATTGTTTCGTTTATTACTTTTTTATGACTGCTTCCCCGGACTCTTTCCTTATTATACTACTGTCAACAATTGCGTATTTTATTGGTATTACCTCTCTAAAAAGATGGCAGGTGAATCGAAAATCGAATCAAAGATTCCTTTCATAGAACATACTCTCAAGTGTTTCACACATAAGAATCGCAATTCATTTGAAATTGATCCACCGATTCACTCGTAATCAACTATTTGTAGTTTATGTAGATTTACTTTCGGAATCCACTCTTCCATGATCATTTCTTCCTTCGGACATTTATAGCCCAAACTGTTTTACATCTCTATATTTTTTATTTCTTTATTCTTTCTCTCTGTTTGGATTATTTATTTCTGTTTCATGTATACAGTTTTTTTCTCACTTTAATTTTCTTGTTTCATTTTACTTTTATTTTTGGTTTATTATTTTCAATAATCAACCATTGTGATCGACCAAAAAATTCAAAAACTTAACCCCCTCTCAAAATTTGAGGTTTTACGTTTCAGGATGCGTAGAATTGGAAAAACGAATCACAAAATTTCTGTCCGTCTACCGTCCGCGCATTTTCTCGGAAACTACTGGACCGATTTCATTCATATTTTGATATAAAATCAGAGGTCACCTGAGGATGATCCTCCTTCATCGACATTACTATCCGCCTTTTACTTTAAAAATGGCGGCCGAAAAACCTGCGTTGCTATGGACTGTAGCTCCTAAACGAATGTACAGATTTCAATGAAACTTCGTTAAAGTAATTTTCTCGACTCCCTTTAAATTTATCTATATAAGATACTTAAACGAAAAGAAGCTGGAAAAAATTACGAGGGATGGTAAAATTTAATTCCGAATAACTCAAAAAGTTTATAGTTTTTTGTTGATATTGTTTGTTAAAAATTTACGAAATTTCTTAAAAAACCAAAAAAAATCGTTGAAATCGGACAATTAGGAGCAAAGATATGGTCTCCGGGTTTTTTTTATATGTTCTACTCCAAACGTTATATCCTTGGTTTGGTTTTTAAATTTTGAATGTGTAACTGAACTAATGCTATTTTTTTTAGCATATTACTAATGATTAAAGAAAAACAGTTTAGTCTATTCATTGGAATCACCTTTTGTTTTTTTTTTCTTTGTAACTCGGAAGGTAATGTTACTCAAGATGTATAATTGTTTGGAAATAATAAACCATTGTGAACTAATTTGCAGCGTTTTTTTTGTAAATATTTAAATTAATGTATGGCGACATTGTTTTGTTTTATTTATTAAGTATTTATAATTTCTTCTAATGGTACATTGTTCCCCATGATAATAAAATTATTTTTTATTTCATTTACAATTTATACACACATACCAAAATCTGGCGTGTTAAATTAGCAATAAACATTTCCTGTCCAAAATAGAAATCGTTCCTACTTATGAGATTCATAACTTTTTATTTGTATATGTTTGAACTAGTAATTTTAATTTCGATCATTTAAAAAAAAAATATTTTTCCCTGAAGAAGATTGAGATTTATATCTTTAAAAAAAAGAAGATGGAAAAAATCAATCGATGGTTCGTTCAAAAGATTCGATTGACCACAATGATTAAATCGTTGCGAATTGGTTCAGATAAAAGTTTTTGGAGTTTTTCATCTCTATTTCACGTTCCAACAATTTTTCTTACTTTCCAATCTAGTAATTCATATCACTGATTATCCTCTAATACTTTTAAGACTGAATATATTTACTAGAGTTAATATTTATAACCAGATATTAATTATTCATCGCAAATAATCATACCAATACACTGCTTACTCAACCAGTTAATTTTGTACGAATCAATCAGTATGGAGTGTCCCTCTGCTGGACCAAGGAAATGAGTATTTTCCTGCCCATTGGAGCAGAAGATTGCGTATGGATAATACGGGGCTAGGGAGTGTTCCGATTATTCCAAACTCGGAATATATGGCTGGGGTTTCAATTGTATGGTCCATAATTATATTATATTCATCGTTTTGTCTCCGAGTTTCTCTTTTTTATAATTTAATCGTATTTCGTAATCAATAAAACGTGAGTTCTTGGCGATCATCAAGATTAGTCTCGATTAGTCATTAGTCCTTGATCATCTAGATTAGGCATCGGAGTATAAAATATAATTATACAGGTTAAATATATTTGTGTCAGTTACTCTAAACCCATTTCGAATATTTTTAAGAAAATAATATAAGCTTGAATGCTTATATACACGATTTTAAAAGTTTCTATGGGCCTGTTATAAATAGAAAAAATTAAATTATAAAGCTATGAGTCCCTAACGCACAGGTGAACATTTAGCCTGGCAATGTTTCCCCGATTCCGGCATAATCAGGACAAAAAAAAAAAAAAACTAGATTACATATATGCAGAAAGATTTTTACCCTGGTGAGACTTGAATTGCCGAAACGTTGGCAGGTGAACTATTCACCTGTATGTAAGGGACTAATGGCCTTATAATTCTTGCTCTATGGTTATTTTAGTAATTTTATTGTGGAATGGCCGTGTATTCAATGAGTTTTGTTGGGTATGGATGTTGTATACACGGTTTTTTGAAATTAACTTTTTCTTTTGAATTTATTGATTTTTTATATTATTTTATTTTTTTAAAATTTAATTTATTTAGTTTAACATATTTTATATTATTATGGTTTAGTTATACGTACTGTTGTTGTTTTTATTTAGTGCTAATAGGCGTAAAACCCCGAGGTCATCATTGCCTATCTAATCTACATTTCAATAATCTCGAAAGTAAATTATTAAGTAAAAAATAAAAATACTAAAATTTAAATTTTGTTTAGCAAATTGTTACCTTAAAGTTTTGTTTACCTCAATTGTTACCTTTTATCACCGATTTTATTTTAACTTCGTCATTTTTTGAAACTACTGACAATTTTGGTACGAGTCCCAATTTGGTTAGAATCAATAGGTAATTAGGGCACTCAATGAGAATGTTGCTGACTGTGAGAGTACCCTAGCAATGTTAGCATCTTGGTGCAGGCTGTAAAAGTTATATGTTCTTTTTTTCCCCTTTCCCTTGTATCTCTGCTAAATGTCTTTTCAATTTATCGTCCTTAGGTTTATTATTAGAACGTTCTATTTCTTCAGTATTAGTCAGTGGTACCATCTTTTTATCAAATTATCAACATCCGTCTAAAACTTCGTAAATATCTTGATGTTATCGTAACCTACAAATATTGTATTTACACAAATTCTCGGAATTGGAACGTTTTCAATCTGGAAAGGGGCAAACTTTGTCTATTTAATTATATATAAAAAACTCGTAAATGCCTATTTGCTGTCCACCTTATTAGTAAGATAATTTGAGCCCAAAATCGAGATTGAGCCATTTGGCGTGACCTACACCCCCAAATTCTCAAAATAATAAGGTTATTTAAGACAAACGGTGCAATATTTTTTTAGGCCACATTTTTTATTAATTTTGTGAGAAACTTACCCTTCGTCGTAAACCTATGTTCTCCTGTCCTACAGTATCCTTTAATAACACCCCACTTATCCCTGTTGAACAAATCCAATGCCTAGTACTCCACTTAGACAAACGTCTAACTTGGAATCCTCATACTAGACTGAAACGACAAGAAACCGCTCGACGTTGCCGACTACTCCAGCACTTGCTAGACAAACGCTCGAAGGTTCCAGTTAGTTACAAACGACTCATATATATCACTACACTAAGACCTAATTGGACTTGCGGATTTGAGCTCTGTGACTCCACAAAGCCAACGAATTCCTCTCGTATCCAATCCTTACAATCCAAAATCCTTTGTAAAATCCTCAATGCTCCTTACTTTGTCACAAATAAAATCATCCATATCGACCTTAATGTTCCTTATGTTTCTGGCCTTGCGTAATCCAGATACGTATCCTTCCATAACAAACTTCAGGACCATCTAAATCATTTCTCATTTCCATCAATGCTTTCTTTTTGATCCCTGATAACCCTCCGAGGCGTCTGTCGAGATCTGCTTTTGTAAATACATTTTTAAAGTGCTATCAATGGGTAGTTTCTCAACAAGTGGTTTCATGTTATTATATTCTTATGTTCACAATTACTGAATGTATTTTTATTTCTAATACAGTTATAAATATTTAAAAAAAAATTAATGAATCAAATGATTCTCATGTGTCCTTCGCTTGAGTAGCTATAAATATCACTATTTAATTGTCATTTTTTAGCTTTATTTTTGGTGAATTGCTTTAACAGAAGTTTTTAATGGACTCTTCTTTTTTTTTTAAATATAAATTTCCAGAGAAAAATAAAATGAAGATTCCTGTCTCTTAAGACAAACGGTGCAATATTTTTTTAGGCCACAATTTTTATTAATTTTGTGAGAAACTTACCCTTCGTCGTAAACCTATGTCCTCCTGTCCTACAGTATCCCGACAATTTTTTTGGTTTCTGTCAGGTTCGTTCGTTGCGCTAAGGGCATTTTTTTATCGATAATTAAGTTCAAAAAAACCTTCATAAAAGTTTACTTCATCAAAAATGTACTTAGTGACTTTTTGCAATAAGTTTATATATATTTTCGTAATTCACTCTGAAATTCTCCTTTGCTATGAGTACCCTTTTTAGACCCTGGGTCCAGGGCTTAAATTTAATAGGGACTGAAGGGATCAATATCCCTAACAAACCAGGATAACTGAGTCAAGGAAGGGAAGAGGTACCATTCTCCCCCATGCCTTGATGTGTCCTTATTTCCATTAGGCCACTTTCTGATTATCAGGAGGTCGATATTGACTGAGAGGATACGAACCGAAACAAATCAGGGTTACCAGGTCAGTCCTATATTCCATCCTAAACGTATTTACGTTTTATCCTGAATGTTTAATTTTTTTTTTTTTTTTGTATTATTATAACTAGAAATCTCCCTCTGGAATAGTGTTGCCCAAATGCGAGACCGAGACAAGTCTTGGTCTTGCAAACTCAGTCTTGGTCATGGTCTTGGTCTTGCGCAAGACTCTCGCAACAGTCTTGCAGTTACTTATTGGCTCATTACTATAGAGATATTACTGTGATTTTTTAGATAAGAGAAACCTAATTAAGCCCGAATGAAAAATTAGAGAAGTTAAATGCAAAAGTATATTGGTTATACCAATTCTTTACGTATAGTAACTAAGATTGTCAAGTATTAGTAATTATTTTGCTTTAATTTTAATTCAAAAAATCGATTTTTTTTTACCATTCCTGGTCCTGGTCTTGCAACAGTTAGGCGGCCTTGGTCTTGGTCTTGCAAAGTGCAAGACCTAGACCGATTTTGGGCAACACTACTCTGGAATAAGATGAGGGTAAATTAAAAAACCGATTTATTTAATTTAATTTAATTTTTTATATTAGTGATATATAGCCGTGTTTTGTTATGTTCATTTTTAGTTGAATCTAAATATAATTATTACATTTGGTCAATAATCGATCACTTTTTTATCTGTATCTATATTTACAATTTTTAAAACCTATTTTACAATCTTTAAAGTTATGGGTGTCTGTTTTTTTGAAAGACTAAAGAAACTGTGGCTGAAAATTAGTTATAAAAGAAAATAATAACAAGGGAAAACTGTTTTACGAAAATAAATCAAAGCTAAATTAATTGTGATGAGGGGAGAAAAATAAAACAACTAAATTTATAATATGAGAAGGAATTAGTCGAGGGTGCGGTCAAAAAAATAAAAAAAAAATTAAAATATATAAATAATTTTAATTTTTGCCGACGTTTCGACCCACTTTGCAGGTCGTCTTCAGGGCTACAAAAGATACAAACATGTTGAAAAAATAAAAATAAAATAAAAAATAAATATAAGTATATATAAATTACGAAGAAGTTGTCAGATACAGAAATAAAAGATAAAGAAAATAAATACATGATAAGAAAATAGATAAAAGAAAATAAATACATGAATGTTAACGAATAAATGAATGTTAACGAATAAATTGATTGAAAATTGAATAACTATTGTTACAGTAAAGTTAAAATATGGATAAGATAACATAATAATAAGATATCAGTGGATAACAAGCAAGTGGAGGTTACCTTTAATTGTAAATAAACAGATAACGGGACCAAAGGTTAAGAAGTGAAGAAATTGAAAGATTAATAGGGTAACATTAGTGTAATATTGTTGGGATAGATTATTAAGTATAAATAACTCTATAAGAAAACAATAATTTTAAAAGAATACTTTAAAATGTAAGAATAAATGTAAAAACAAGGTTATGATGATAAAGAAACAAAAAACAGGTTGCACTATATATAGATGACAATTGACATTTAGTTTTTTGAAAGCGGTAATGGAATGGTAGGCTATATGAAGATAATAATAAGGTGTATAGTTGAAGGATAGGTGTGTTAAGAAAGAAATCTCAATAAAAGTCAAAACATACCGTTGGATGTGGCACTGCGGGAGGCGGTTGAAACACTGGCAGTGTCAAAAACTCTAGTTAGCAGTGTCAAAAAAAGTTCTAGTAAAAATAACCATATATATAATAAATATATATATAATAAATTTATATATATATATATATATATATATATATTATATATATAATAAATTTTAATAAATATATTTTAATAAATATATATATTTTAATAAATATATATATATATAATAAATCTAAATTTATATATATATATATATATATATATATATATATAATAAATAACAATATATATAATAAATCTATATATATATATATATATATATATATATATATATATATATATATATATATATATATATATATATAAAAGGAGAAGTAAAAGAAAGTATAAATGGAAGTGAGAAGATTAAATAGAGGTTTATGATCGAGACTTTTTTAAAATGTTGATGATTTGGGAGTAGGCGAGTGATAGATTTTGCTTGTCGGTTTTTAAGTTTAGTGGTTTGTAGTCTAATTGAATGAAAACACTTTCCGTAAGTAGTCTTTTGTCGTGGTTAGGTACTGTGGCAAGAATGGAGGTATTGTCAAAGTCAAATGTGTGGTTTGAGGTTAAGGCGTGTTCAGAGAGTTTAGAAGCAGTAGAGTTCTTAGAAGTAATTGAGTATTTGTGTTGTTTAATGCGGTCTTTAAGTTGGTTTTTGGTTTCTCCAATATAGGCGGAGTTACAATTGGTGGTAGAGCAAGGAATGCGGTATACGATATTAGAGCGATGTTGCGGAGCGATGGGGTCTTTTAGGTTGGAGTAAATATTGGCAAGTTTGTTATAGTTTTTAAAAGCAACTCGCAGGTTGGGAATAGAGGAACGTAAAGATTTTTGAATTCTATCCGAAAGTAAAGGGATGTATGGTAGAGATCTATATAAAGGAATGGGGGGCTGATTTTGAGAACTAGAGAAAGGGGTGGAGGATGAGGGGCTGGTTTTGTAGTCAGTAATAAGTTTTTTAATGGTGTTGGAGGGGAAGTTATTAGACAATAGTATCCGTTGTATGCGTCTAGTGTTTGTTTCATGTAGGTAAGGGTCAGATAGAGAAAAACATCGGTGAATGAGGTTTTTGGCAACGTTAAGTTTTTGGTGAAAGGGGTGTTGAGAATAGTAGTTGAGTAATCTGCCAGAGTATGTTGGTTTTGTGTACCAGTCTGTGGATAAAGTATTGTTGGGATGTCTTTTAATGAGAAGATCGAGGAAAGGGAGGGAATAGTTATCTTCGTATTCAACTGTAAAAGAGAGGCGGGGATGATATGAGTTAAAGGCGGAAAGGATGTCAGGAATTGTATCAGGATTGACGATGAGAAGAAGGTCATCGACGTATTTTTTTATAAGAAATATGTCATTAGGAAACTGTGGGGCTATGGTGTTTAGGAGATCATTAAGAACAATGTTAGATAAGTCGGGTGCGAGAGGATTACCCATAGCTAATCCTGCAATTTGATTATAAAATTGTCCATGGAACTGGAGATAACCAGATTTGCAACAAAGTTGTAGGGATTCAATAAATGATGAACGGTTAAGGGAGGTATGAGACTCTAAGGATGACCAGTTATTTTCTACTATAAGAAGGGCTTTATCTATAGGGATGTTGGTGAAGAGGCTTTTAACGTCGAAAGAGACTAGAATGTAATTATCGGGAATGGTTAGGGATAATAACAAATTACGTAGATGAAAGGAGTTGTGGATATCATATGGATTGTCATGACTAAGGATTTGTAAGGATGGGAGTAGAAATTTGCTGAGTTTTAAAGAGGGAGAGTTGATATTAGAAGTGATAGGACGGAGGGGAGTGCCGGGTTTGTGAATTTTTGGAAGACCATAGAAACGGGGAGCCACGGAGTTATAAGAGATGAGGTTTCTGTAAGTAGGATATGTGATTTGTTTAGAGTGTAAGAGGTTTCTGATATGTTGGTTAAATTGGATTTTAAGAGAAGGAGTGGGGTCACGAGTTGTAGGAGCGTATGTAGATATGTCTGATAGGAGTTCAGTCATTTTTCTATTATAGTCTGTGAGGTCCATGATAACTGTTTTATTTCCTTTGTCCGCTTTAGTGATGATGATGTCGTCATGATTTTTAAGGAAGGAGCGTGTGGAAGAAAGATCTTTGAAGAATTGAGGGGAAAAGTTAGAAGTAGTGGATGGGGGGTGTTGGAGATGGTTAGAGATAATGTTAGTTATGGAAACACGAGATAATTCTTTATTATCATTAGAATGGTGAAAGATCGGATCGTTATAAATATATTCCAAGTCAGTAATAAGTTCGGGGATGAGTTTGGTAGAGGAATTAGGGGTGGAAAAATTCGGACCTAAGCTTAAAATGTTGAGGACGTTGGAAGGAATATCTATGGATGAGGAGTTGTGGACCCAATTATCGTCTCCTTTTGGGTATATCTTATGGACTAATGATTGCTGAAAAATGTCATTAAATTTAGTGGTGAGAATACTTTTTTTCTTTGATTTGGTAGTAATAAAGATAGTGGAGATAATTTGTGATAGGTTAGTCATGTGTTCGTCAGTCATGATGGTTTGTAATAATTGAGTGATGGCGGAAATTTGTTGGTTGAGGTGATGGATATGTTGTATGATTTCACGGATTTTCAAATTAAGGAGCGATTTTTTGAATTTTAAAGAACAGTTAGATAATTTGGAATTGAGTGGTTTGGAGATAGTAATGTGATTGAGGGAATTAGTGATTGATTTAGGAAAAAGAGAGTTGGAGCGGCATTTCAGTAAAAAAATGCGCTGTTCTAACGTGTCGGCAAGGCGTTTATGGAGCGAGCATAGGTTATTAATGTGGTATTTGTGACTAGAATAAATGGTTTTGAAAAATGAGAAGGATAAATTAGCCTGACTGGGAGCGGAAATTATTAGAGAGGAGGAGTTTAAAACTGAAGAGGTCAATGTGTCATCTTGTGACGAATTGTTAAATGAAGATGGAGAAGAGTGTGAAGAGAAGTTATTAGATAACGGTGCTGCGTGATGAAAAGTTCTGGAAGATATTTCAAATCTGGTACTGCGACGAGTGGGAAGAACAGAGAGGTTCTGATGTGCGGATGACTGTTGTTGTAGATTGTTGGATCTGGTATTAAGTCTGGAACTGCGACGTATGGACTGAGTGTTTGTATCCTGATGTTGACCCCGTGGTAATGTATTCATAATGATGTAGAGTTGGTTGACCGTTGATATGATATGAGAAGGAATTAGTCGAGGGTGCGGTCAAAAAAATAAAAAAAATTAAAATATATAAATAATTTTAATTTTTGCCGACGTTTCGACCCACTTTGCAGGTCGTCTTCAGGGCTACAAAAGATACAAACATGTTGAAAATATAAAAATAAAATAAAAAATAAATATAAGTATATATAAATTACGAAGAAGTTGTCAGATACAGAAATAAAAGATAAGGAAAATAAATACATGAATGTTAACGAATAAATTGATTGAAAATTGAATAACTATTGTTACAGTAAAGTTAAAATATGGATAAGATAACATAATAATAAGATATCAGTGGATAACAAGCAAGTGGAGGTTACCTTTAATTGTAAATAAACAGATAACGGGACCAAAGGTTAAGAAGTGAAGAAATTGAAAGATTAATAGGGTAACATTAGTGTAATATTGTTGGGATAGATTATTAAGTATAAATAACTCTATAAGAAAACAATAATTTTAAAAGAATACTTTAAAATGTAAGAATAAATGTAAAAACAAGGTTATGATGATAAAGAAACAAAAAACAGGTTGCACTATATATAGATGACAATTGACATTTAGTTTTTTGAAAGCGGTAATGGAATGGTAGGCTATATGAAGATAATAATAAGGTGTATAGTTGAAGGATAGGTGTGTTAAGAAAGGAATCTCAATAAAAGGTCAACTTCTTAACCTTTGGTCCCGTTATCTGTTTATTTACAATTAAAGGTAACCTCCACTTGCTTGTTATCCACTGATATCTTATTATTATGTTATCTTATCCATATTTTAACTTTACTGTAACAATAGTTATTCAATTTTCAATCAATTTATTCGTTAACATTCATTTATTCGTTAACATTCATGTATTTATTTTCTTTTATCTATTTTCTTATCATGTATTTATTTTCTTTATCTTTTATTTCTGTATCTGACAACTTCTTCGTAATTTATATATACTTATATTTATTTTTTATTTTATTTTTATATTTTCAACATGTTTGTATCTTTTGTAGCCCTGAAGACGACCTGCAAAGTGGGTCGAAACGTCGGCAAAAATTAAAATTATTTATATATTTTAATTTTTTTTATTTTTTTGACCGCACCCTCGACTAATTCCTTCTCATATCATATCAACGGTCAACCAACTCTACATCATTATGAATACATTACCACGGGGTCAACATCAGGATACAAACACTCAGTCCATACGTCGCAGTTCCAGACTTAATACCAGATCCAACAATCTACAACAACAGTCATCCGCACATCAGAACCTCTCTGTTCTTCCCACTCGTCGCAGTACCAGATTTGAAATATCTTCCAGAACTTTTCATCACGCAGCTCCGTTATCTAATAACTTCTCTTCACACTCTTCTCCATCTTCATTTAACAATTCGTCACAAGATGACACATTGACCTCTTCAGTTTTAAACTCCTCCTCTCTAATAAGTTCCGCTCCCAGTCAGGCTAATTTATCCTTCTCATTTTTCAAAACCATTTATTCTAGTCACAAATACCACATTAATAACCTATGCTCGCTCCATAAACGCCTTGCCGACACGTTAGAACAGCGCATTTTTTTACTGAAATGCCGCTCCAACTCTCTTTTTCCTAAATCAATCACTAATTCCCTCAATCACATTACTATCTCCAAACCACTCAATTCCAAATTATCTAACTGTTCTTTAAAATTCAAAAAATCGCTCCTTAATTTGAAAATCCGTGAAATCATACAACATATCCATCACCTCAACCAACAAATTTCCGCCATCACTCAATTATTACAAACCATCATGACTGACGAACACATGACTAACCTATCACAAATTATCTCCACTATCTTTATTACTACCAGATCAAAGAAAAAAAGTATTCTCACCACTAAATTTAATGACATTTTTCAGCAATCGTTAGTCCATAAGATATACCCAAAAGGAGACGATAATTGGGTCCACAACTCCTCATCCATAGATATTCCTTCCAACGTCCTCAACATTTTAAGCTTAGGTCCGAATTTTTCCACCCCTAATTCCTCTACCAAACTCATCCCTGAACTTATTACTGACTTGGAATATATTTATAACGATCCGATCTTTCACCATTCTAATGATAATAAAGAATTATCTCGTGTTTCCATAACTAACATTATCTCTAACCATCTCCAACACCCCCCATCCACTACTTCTAACTTTTCCCCTCAATTCTTCAAAGATCTTTCTTCCACACGCTCCTTCCTTAAAAATCATGACGACATCATCATCACTAAAGCGGACAAAGGAAATAAAACAGTTATCATGGACCTCACAGACTATAATAGAAAAATGACTGAACTCCTATCAGACATATCTACATACGCTCCTACAACTCGTGACCCCACTCCTTCTCTTAAAATCCAATTTAACCAACATATCAGAAACCTCTTACACTCTAAACAAATCACATATCCTACTTACAGAAACCTCATCTCTTATAACTCCGTGGCTCCCCGTTTCTATGGTCTTCCAAAAATTCACAAACCCGGCACTCCCCTCCGTCCTATCACTTCTAATATCAACTCTCCCTCTTTAAAACTCAGCAAATTTCTACTCCCATCCTTACAAATCCTTAGTCATGACAATCCATATGATATCCACAACTCCTTTCATCTACGTAATTTGTTATTATCCCTAACCATTCCCGATAATTACATTCTAGTCTCTTTCGACGTTAAAAGCCTCTTCACCAACATCCCTATAGATAAAGCCCTTCTTATAGTAGAAAATAACTGGTCATCCTTAGAGTCTCATACCTCCCTTAACCGTTCATCATTTATTGAATCCCTACAACTTTGTTGCAAATCTGGTTATCTCCAGTTCCATGGACAATTTTATAATCAAATTGCAGGATTAGCTATGGGTAATCCTCTCGCACCCGACTTATCTAACATTGTTCTTAATGATCTCCTAAACACCATAGCCCCACAGTTTCCTAATGACATATTTCTTATAAAAAAATACGTCGATGACCTTCTTCTCATCGTCAATCCTGATACTATTCCTGACATCCTTTCCGCCTTTAACTCATATCATCCCCGCCTCTCTTTTACAGTTGAATACGAAGATAACTATTCCCTCCCTTTCCTCGATCTTCTCATTAAAAGACATCCCAACAATACTTTATCCACAGACTGGTACACAAAACCAACATACTCTGGCAGATTACTCAACTACTATTCTCAACACCCCTTTCACCAAAAACTTAACGTTGCCAAAAACCTCATTCACCGATGTTTTTCTCTATCTGACCCTTACCTACATGAAACAAACACTAGACGCATACAACGGATACTATTGTCTAATAACTTCCCCTCCAACACCATTAAAAAACTTATTACTGACTACAAAACCCGCCCCTCATCCTCCATCCCTTTCTCTAGTTCTCAAAATCAGCCCCCCATTCCTTTATATAGATCTCTACCATACATCCCTTTACTTTCGGATAGAATTCAAAAATCTTTACGTTCCTCTATTCCCAACCTGCGAGTTGCTTTTAAAAACTATAACAAACTTGCCAATATTTACTCCAACCTAAAAGACCCCATCGCTCCGCAACACCGCTCTAATATCGTATACCGCATTCCTTGCTCTACCACCAATTGTAACTCCGCCTATATTGGAGAAACCAAAAACCAACTTAAAGACCGCATCAAACAACACAAATACTCAATTACTTCTAAGAACTCTACTGCTTCTAAACTCTCTGAACACGCCTTAACCTCAAACCACACATTTGACTTTGACAATACCTCCATTCTTGCCACAGTACCTAACCACGACAAAAGACTACTTACGGAAAGTGTTTTCATTCAATTAGACTACAAACCACTAAACTTAAAAACCGACAAGCAAAATCTATCACTCGCCTACTCCCAAATCATCAACATTTTAAAAAAGTCTCGATCATAAACCTCTATTTAATCTTCTCACTTCCATTTATACTTTCTTTTACTTCTCCTTTTATATATATATATATATATATATATATATATATATATATATATATATATATATAGATTTATTATATATATTGTTATTTATTATATATTATATATATATATATATATATATTATATATATAAATTTAGATTTATTATATATATATATATATTTATTAAAATATATTTATTAAAATTTATTATATATATATATATATATAAATTTATTATATATATATTTATTATATATATGGTTATTTTTACTAGAACTTTTTTTTGACACTGCTAACTAGAGTTTTTGACACTGCCAGTGTTTCAACCGCCTCCCGCAGTGCCACATCCAACGGTATGTTTTGACTTTTATTGAGATTCCTTTCTTAACACACCTATCCTTCAACTATACACCTTATTATTATCTTCATATAGCCTACCATTCCATTACCGCTTTCAAAAAACTAAATGTCAATTGTCATCTATATATAGTACAACCTGTTTTTTGTTTCTTTATCATCATAACCTTGTTTTTACATTTATTCTTACATTTTAAAGTATTCTTTTAAAATTATTGTTTTCTTATAGAGTTATTTATACTTAATAATCTATCCCAACAATATTACACTAATGTTACCCTATTAATCTTTCAATTTCTTCACTTCTTAACCTTTGGTCCCGTTATCTGTTTATTTACAATTAAAGGTAACCTCCACTTGCTTGTTATCCACTGATATCTTATTATTATGTTATCTTATCCATATTTTAACTTTACTGTAACAATAGTTATTCAATTTTCAATCAATTTATTCGTTAACATTCATTTATTCGTTAACATTCATGTATTTATTTTCTTTTATCTATTTTCTTATCATGTATTTATTTTCTTTATCTTTTATTTCTGTATCTGACAACTTCTTCGTAATTTATATATACTTATATTTATTTTTTATTTTATTTTTATTTTTTCAACATGTTTGTATCTTTTGTAGCCCTGAAGACGACCTGCAAAGTGGGTCGAAACGTCGGCAAAAATTAAAATTATTTATATATTTTAATTTTTTTTTATTTTTTTGACCGCACCCTCGACTAATTCCTTCTCATATCATATCAACGGTCAACCAACTCTACATAATTATAAATTTATAATAATTGTGTTTGGCTGTTGTGAATAATTGAAGAGAATAATGGTTAGAATGATCAGTTAAAAAATAAATAAGAATATTTATTTTTATTTGGGTCTACGTTACAGCCGAAAGTTCAGGCCTTTATTAGGGCTAAGAAAAAAACATAAAAAACAGGTATCAGAAAATATAAACATTAAATGATAAAAAAAAATAATAATATGTAGGTGAAAGGTATAGTCTAAACTTAAAGGTATTATAAACTTAAGTAAAATAAAGTAGGTGGAATAATAACAGTCATAGAGAACTAAGAAATATATAATAACGGAAACAATGTAGGGACTATTTAAATAAACATAATCAAAATTTAGGTAAAATAAGAAATAAAAATGAATTAACTAAGAAAAATAATGGAATTTATGAGATCAAAACCGTAAGCGTAGACAAAAAATAAATGAAGTTGCTAAAATATGATGTAATAGTATGTTAAAAGAAAATGAGATAATCATAGCATAAAATTTAAAACATAGAAAAGGCATATGAAGTTTATTACTTTATTCCGTTTATTATTAGTAAATTTAAAATATTACTTCACTCATTGCTACCTTAGAGTATTCTTTAAAAAAGTTTTAATTGGATTTATATCACTATTGTGTATTTGAAAATGCCATTAAAGTCGAAACGTTGCAATATGGACGAAATAAAAATTTTTTGCTGTAACGATTTCCACTTATTATATATGTAATATATATATAGGGAAAATATTGCGTTCGTAAAAATTATCGAATATTAGTTGTCAACGGAAATTCACGTTTTGAGGTACTCTGAGTCCAATAATCAAGTCCGCAAAATGGTCTGTGTGTGTATGTTAACAGTCTAGCTCAAAAACGAAAAGTCGTACGGAACTAATATTAAGTATTTAAGATAGGTATTTGCCTTAGATGTGACCGCAACTTTTTTTCTTAAAATAGGCTAACCAAAAGTGCCAATTTATATCTACGGTTAAAAAATTCATCTCCGCTAAGTTTTGAATAGAAATTATTTTTTGGCCATGTCGAGCTATTTTAAAATTTTTGAATTTCATTTTTAACCGAGCTTGTATCATTTAATGTTTATAGTTTCTGATACCTATTGCTATATGTTTTTTTCTTAGCCCTGATAAAAGCCTGAACTTTGGGCCGAAACGTCGGCAAAAATAAAAATAAATATACTTATTTTCTTTTTCAACTGACTACCTCAACCATTCATCTCTTCAATTATTCACAACAGTCAACAGCCAATTCACAATTACTATAAATTTGGTTGTTTTATTTTTCTCTCTTTATCACAATCAATTTAGCTTTCTTTCATTTTCGTAAAACAGTTTTCCCTTGTTATCATTTTCTGTTATAACGTGATTTTCAGCTACAGTTTCTTTAGTATTTCCAAAAAACAAACATCCATAACTTGCGCACACCAGATTTTTATTTATGAAATAAAATTGTGGCAGTAATGTGATATTTTGTAAAATATTGACAGGTTTTTGATTAAAAGTAATTTTCATATTAGTTTAGTGTAATGTAGTTAATATTATTTCAATTTGTTATTTTATATTATATATCAATCAAAGATAAAAGCACTGACTTCCAAGCTTATGGGTTCCTGATTTGGTTAAAAAATCCCTAAATCTATGAATTATAGACCAACATAGCAACCCTGAAATAAATACTCATTTATATTTATAATTCACTTACGATTTATATTTAAAATTAAAATAAATGTAAATATTTTGTGTGTTACAAGAGAGGCAGACCAATATTGGTTTGACACGAACGCACAATGCACGTCTCTATTCCGGGCTCCGATCTGTTTCAAAAATAAATACATTTGACGTGTTTGCGGAACATAAATATAATTGACGCAGCTGTAACTACGTCAGTGAGGGGTTTTATTTTTACAAAATTAGTTAAAACGGAATTTAGGTCTTACTTATATTTTCTGTTATAAACACACAGTTATAATTTATTTTTAACACATCGTTATTAAGTGCTTACTGAACTAAAGGTTTTATTTTTCATGGATTTGACAATAAGCAGATATGCTGCTATGAACTTGGAAAAAAACAAAAACATTATAGACATGAGGAAGAATAGTAATTTCCACCTAACATCTCTTTCTAATAGTTTTTGTTTCCTTAATTCAGGAAAGGGATCTTTCATTCAGCTTCTTTTCAGTCGCCTCGTGAAGGGCATGCCAGTTATGGCTTGGTCATTTATAACTCTATTGTTGTGTCCGTATTATTTCATATGAAATCAGTAGTAAAGATGCGTATTAAAGGTGATTTTTTTTTAGTTAATCTAATTTAACAATTCTCTTAGTAAAAATTAATTGTGGCTAACTATAATATTTAAAATATGTATACTTTACTTGATACCATCTTAACATTAAGCATTGATAATGGAGGAGGTTAGAGGTTGATGGTACTTAAAACCCTTTTCCAGATCACAGTAAAAGACAAAGTAGCGTTTTTTGTTAGACCGCCAAAATCTATTATGTATGCAGAAGACATGTTGTTTTATGCACAATGCAAATGTATTAAATTTTTATAATTAAAAATTTAAGGAGCCCTAGGAACATAGAAGTATGGTAGACCGAGAGTGGTTTTAGATTTTCAGCTAGCAAAAAGATATGCACTTTTGCAGGCTAAGCGGATGTATACTCATCCGAAAATACGGTTGGATGGTTTTGAAATTACATTTTTCGACAATCACTAATACTGGGGAGATGGACATGAATAGATCGCTTAGATGGACATTGCATATAAAAATACTTAAAGAAAAATGTCTAAAAAGAATTTTATGGAGACGAACTGGAGAGCGAATAAGAAAAGTCTGTTAAATATAAATCGCACGACTATCAGAAGTAAATTAGACTGTAACTCATGTCTTTACGGTATTCATCAAAGAAAACATTAATGATGTTAGATGTTGAATAACGTTAGGCTGAAGGCGCGAAATTCTTATTATTTTTCTGTGACAAAACTGATTTAGTTCTCCTTTCTCGGAACTTAAACCCATTATCCTGCCTTCGGTTCTTTATGGATGCGAAACGTGGCCGCTTACATCGAGGAGCGTGCAACGTCTTAAGGTTTTGAAAATAAAGTATTGCGTACCGAAGAAAGATGATTTAACCGGAGAGTTCAGAAGGTTGCACAATGCCGAGTTGCGTGAACTGTATCCAGTTAATATAATTGAGGTGATTACATCGCGAAAAATCAAATGGGGTTGTAAAACGATTTATCAATGAAGGAATTCCTAGAAGGTTGATATCTAGCCGCTGCGTTAAGGCAGAGGCTAAAAGGACTGGATTTAGACTGCACGCGGTGGAGGGAGTTGTGTAGACAGAGATTGGTGATGCCGGCGTCGAACTTTCGGGTTTCCAAAGCCTTTTATTATTATTTATAAAGCCAAAAAAAACTCGATCGACAATGAAAAAGTGTTGAAAAATCTTCAGATTTTTAACAATAATAAAACTCTACAGCAGAGTGTAAGTAAAAGATGTTGCCAATTACTTTGCAGGGTGGAGACAACAAAAACCCCAAATAAATAAAATTTGGAACGGTAAATAATTATTGCTTAAAAATAATTAAATGTCGTTATGTTTTCTTTTACAACTCATAAATATAAAATATTTGTACTTGTTTTGACCGATATTTTTTTTTACATTACGGTACAGGTTGGTTTAGTTTTTTTCGGCAGGTTCCAATTACTAGGCTTCCGCCATACTCGTGAAAACAATTTTGAGTCCATTTAATGTGACCATGAAGGCAATGGACCACCTGCGGCGAAGTAATAAACACGAAGAAAATGCTTGTCGGATGTAAATGAAGTCCTAAACGAAATTCATTCGGTTAAGGGTTGTAGTAACGTTGGCCCTTCCAACTGTTGAGTGTAGAATATAATAAAATTATTTATTGTACCTGCCATAATTTATTTAATTATGTCATTAAGTAATTACTTTTGCTTCTTGCCTACCGACGGATAGGAAACTTAATATTGCTATCTCTAGTCCGCTATGATCGTTCACGCTGAATGTAATTAATTATCTTTATCACTAAATAAGGAAAATTTCCGGATTTAGACGGAATCGTTCGACTATTGATCAAATATTTTCTTTACGGCAAATATTAGAGAAAACATTGGAGTATAACGGTATTATTCACCAGCTGTATATAGATTTTAAAAAGGCTTACGATTCTATTGACCGCCAGAAACTGTATAATATTCTAATCGAGCAGGGGATTCCAAAAAAACTAGTAAATCTAGTCAGGATGTGCTTGACGGAGACACTCAATAAAGTTAGAATCGGTAGTAATTTGTCCGAAAAATTTGAGGTTCGTTCGGGCTTAAAACAGGGGGATTCTCTTTCGCCTGTCCTGTTCAATTTGGCATTAGAACATGCCATTAGGGAGGTAATGCGAACCGAGAAAGGGTTGGATCTGGGCGGGACAACATCCGTGCTGGGCTATGCTGATGATCTGGTACTGTTAAGCGAAGACGTTGAAACTATAAAACTAAATACGACAACGTTAATGAAAGCCGGTAAAGAACTAGGACTCGAAATAAACGTGGATAAAACAAAATATATGGTTAGCTGCAAAAATGGCGATACTACTGGTGATATCGATATAGATGGTAATATGTTTGAACAGGTAGATGAATTTAGGTATCTAGGTTCGACGATAACTAGAGAAAACGAAATTGAAGAAGAGATTAAGGTTAGACTGAAGGCGGGAAATGCTTGTTATTTTTCTGTGACAAAACTACTTAGTTCGCGCCTCTTGTCCCGAAACCTAAAAATCTATAAAACAATTATCTTGCCTACAGTTCTTTATGGATGCGAAACTTGGCCGCTTACATTAAGGGATGAGCAGCGTCTTAAGGTTTTTGAAAATAAAGTATTGCGTAGAATATTCGGACCGAAGAAGGATGAGTTAACCGGAGAGTTCAGACGGTTACACAACGCCGAATTGCGTGAGCTGTATCCGAGTAATATAATTGAGGTAATTTCATCGCGGCGAATCAAATGGGCTTGTAAAGTTGTTGGGCTTAGTAACGAGAGAATTCTTAAGAGGTTAATATTTGCTGTGCCGAATGGTAAGCGTCCGAGGGGTAGACCGAAGCGAAGGTGGGAAGATTGCATTAAAGCCGATCTGAAGGGACTGGGTTTGGACGGCGAACGGTGGAGGGAGGTGTGTAACAAGCGATTGGTGGTGTCGACATCGAACCTTCGGGTTCGCTAAGCCTTATTATTATTATTATTATCATTATTATCACTAAATAAGAGTGCTGAACAGTTGATAGAAGAACCGAGTAAAGAGGAAGTTGAAGTATCTATCGGAAAATAAAAATCTTATAAAGCAGCAGAAAGCGATAATATTCCTACTGAACTAATTAAGGCGTGCGGAGAAGCTGGAGTTTCTAAAATACATCGGTTGGTTAAAAAGATCTGGGATAAAAATTAAAAGGTTAAAAATATCTGTATAACAATTTTATACAATTTTATTGTATAAAATTGTTAAAAAATGTTTTTTTCTGAATATCTGTTTTCGTGTATTTTCATAAAAAGTGGAGCACTGCTCAGTAAATGCATGTCCTATCGATCCAAATAAATAGTAGAAGTCTTCCCAATCGTTCCCTTCATTAATTTTTTTTTTATGGTGCATTAAAATTAAGGAAGTTCACTGTAAGTTGTCTTTTTTATATTCTGGTGGTTTCATCCTGTTTTAACACTTCACAATAGATCACTTCCATGTTCTTCAGTTCCATCAAAACATCACTTAACAATTTTTTAAATCACTCAAAGCGCTTTGATATACCAACAGCATGCTCAACGTAAGCTTCGGCAAACTTCCGACGCGTTTCTGCAGCACTTTTCTTTTAAATACGGTTCTGTTGTATTTAACATATATTATGAGTTGAAAGTCTTTTCCAACTGTCGAAAAAACAAAATGGTGGTTTAATGGTAATTACATCAAGAACTACGGACATCTATGAACGAATTATAATTTCATATTTACTCACCTTCAATCAGTATGAAAATTCAAGAATAGGAATATTCATTCAACCAGTGCTATCTATTGTAGACCTCTTAAATGTGTAAAGTCGAGAAAATTATTTTCGAAATGTCTGTTAAATATGGTTGCTATTACTCTCGATTTTAATGCAGCTTAGGGTCCTGTAAAGTGTTGCTAATTTTGATTTGTAATTGTAAGGCTTTGATGTGTCTGATTCTTTGTTTGAATGAATGAATAAATGAAAATAATTTTATTATTCTGGGACTAGTGTCCCTTTAGAACAAGTTACAAATACAGAATATATATTAATATTCTGGTGTCTCCATAAAATACAATTAGATATTTACAGGATAATTAGGAATACAATAAAATTATAGATAATTAAAGATATTAAAACATGTATAAATATAAAATAAACAGAGAAATTAAGTAAACAAAATATCAATGAATCACATAGTAATCAAAGTATCTCGGTGTACTTTGAGATTCTTACAGCTTAGGTTTTTCAGTGCATTTCGTGATAAATCGGATTGGGAATGGAGAAGGTGTTCGAAGAAGAGAGATTTGAAAGAGGATATTGATTTTGCGTGTCGAATATCTGAAGGTATAGAGTTCCAGAATGAGTTAACTTGAATTAAAAAGGATTTATCAAACGCACCAGTTCGGTGAGAAGGAGGATAGAGGTCGGACGCACGGGATCTGGTGGAACGGGATTGAAAGGAGCGTTTGAATTGTAGGATCTGTAGAATATAGGCAGGTCGCCGTGTTCTAATGGCTTGGTATAGGAAGGTAGCAGGGAAATATTGACGGTGTAGAACTGGGTAATATACCTTGAGATCCCGAAGATAAAGCGGATTGAGCAATTCATTAAACGTTTAAGTTTAGCTTCGAGTTCTCCCGAGAGTCCACCATACACCATGCTGCCATAGTCGAAGTGGGGGAAAACAAGGGAAGTGTACAATGTTTGTGTACAATATCCACATAAATGAAATTTAAAGACAGTTACGATTTCATCTATGTATTCATAATGTTCTTTGCCTTCTGAATCATCTGAATCTTCATTCATGCTTTCTAATAAAGCATTTTTAACTAAATAATCCAGAAACTCAGTCTTTTCACTTCGCTTTGGAATTTTTAAAATAAATCAAAAGTAGTATATCAATTAAGAACTCACAAACTTTTCTTACAGTACAGGCATAACTTTAATTTAACTATTAACACTTTAGCACGTTAGCATGCACGTTATTTACAATTTAATCAACATTTTTTGCTGACTGCTTATTGCACACTAGGCATTTACAACAAGCCCACGAATAACCCTGATATGTTAATAACTATGAATGAAGGCTGTTCAGGATTGGTGCGTTGTACCTCCAACCCCTGCACATTATTACAAGTGTTGGATAATCCATTGAGTAAACCTGATGGTGGTCTTCTTACTCCTGAAGTAAAAATGATCAAGTGGAGGAGCGCGGAGGTGGAAGACATATGATGTTATTTCTAAGGTAGGAAAGATGAAGGGTGCTCTCACCCTGGTGATTTATTGCGCTGGAAATAATCTATAATGTGCGGAGTTTGTAACAATGCCAGTTATTAACAGAGCAATATTTCATTTCTCCCTGCTTCCTCCTCTTCTTACAATATGAAGAAAATTAAGTATTTCTTTAAAAAATTCTTTGAATGATCCTGACTATTTGTCCTTCTCCTGGCTTGCAATCCTTCAATGTTATAAATTTAATTAAATCTCTTATCATGTAGGGCTGTTAGAGCACCTTTTCACAGCCTCTATAGGCGCTGGGATCTGCTTGAATCCTGCTTTTCCTTTCAAGTTGGACGGGAGAAGACTAGGCTCGGAGTTGAACGTGAAGCCAGAGGACATCAAATGTTCAAATAATATAAAAAAATGACCCATTATACACATTTATAATATAACGCATTGAATGGAAATATGATATAACATAAAAAACCTATTAGTAATATTATTTAAATTTTCAAAACCATCAAGCTTTGTTTTGTGGCATTAAAAGACGTGAGTGTGGCTTTGAATTAGGAAGACTCTTTAGCTCACTGAGAGCGTAATGGTTATTTTGCGTTTGTTTTGAGTGTTATTTGATGTTGAGTTGTAATTAATTGAGCCCAGGTCATTAATACCTGATGGGTAAGATTTATGTGCCCTGTCTCAATTTGGAGTGCTAATTTGTCTTGTGAATTAATGAACTTTTTATTTATTACTTTTTGCCTTACTCACTCACCATTCTATATTTATGATATATTTTTGCTATGTTGATACTGATACTATGGTTCTAATCAGAATGGAGCAGGCCTCCTATCCTGTATACTATCCATTCAGTTCCAAAATAATTGTAAATAGATGTTTTTTTTTTTTTTTTTTTTTTTTTTATTTGCTGTTATTTAACGTCGCATCGACTGCCAGGGCCATTAGCGACGATCGTTCTTCTTAAATATAACTAATCAATTTTATTTTTCGGATGTACTTCAGCGTTTTTTCGATACCCGCGTTTTCCTTGTACGATGCCTTGTCTTCTATTTGGAGTTCGATTTGCTGTTTCCGGAACTTTTTGCATTGGAATATGTGTTCAACTGTCAGATTAGCATTTTCACATACCTCACATGTTGGTCGATGTAAGCCAAGAAGTAGGTGGAGATGGGTCAGTTTGGTATGTCCAATCCTGAGCCTGCTTATTATAGAACACTCCTTTGATGTCAGGTGTTTTGGAGGATACCAAGCTCGATTTTCGTCTTTGGTCAGATGAAGGTGATTGCGCGGCAGTAATCTCCACTGTGCATTCCAACTGGCGTTCACTTTCTTTGAAATTTCTCTTCTCCATTCGTTGAGAAACATCGATCCTAAAGCAGGTAAATCTGTGCTTCTGGCGGCTTCCTTTGCTCCCTCATCGGCTCGTTCATTGCCAATTATGCCAATGTGTGAGGGTACCCAAAACAATATTATTTTTCGACTACTTTTATTTAGTTTCAAGTTCATTAGCTGAATTTTTTTGTGCAATGTGTTACATGTCCATGCATTTTGCAGTCCCTTGATTACAGACAAGGAATCGGTCACAATTACTGATTTCTCAATATTGGTGTCGATTACGTATTCAAATGCCTTGAGAATAGCCCACGTTTCACTTGTAAAAATTGAATTATTGTTATTTAATTTCCATTTTTTTATATTGTTTTGGGTTACTATACAGCATCCTACACCTTTCTCTGATTTTGAACCGTCCGTAAAAATTATGTCATGATTATGGAATAATTTATGGACAATTTCATGATAACTATATCTAATTTCTTCTGGGGTACTGTTGTTTGGAAGATTGTTCAGTTCAATTTTTGATTGGTGGAATTGTCCACGGAGGGGTATCTCCTATTTTCTGAGGTATAATATTTATAGGGGGCGGGGTGGCCGAATAGGCTAAAGCGTGTGTAACAGCACCGCTAGTTGCCTGGCAACCGGATAACAGAGAGTTGAGATGATATAAAAAGTACGAGTTCGAGTCCCGGTGCCGGAGGGGATTTTAAATTCCCCGCCCTCACCCCTCGGCCCGGGAAAATCCCGTATAGCCTAAAAGGCGAGGTAGGGAAGAACAAAAAAACAAAAAAAAAAAAAAAAAAAAAAAAAAAAAAAA
This sequence comes from Nezara viridula, assembly GCA_928085145.1. NCBI lineage: Eukaryota > Metazoa > Arthropoda > Insecta > Hemiptera > Pentatomidae > Nezara > Nezara viridula. Next base: position 15,710,359 of record OV725079.1, read on the forward strand.
AAAAAAAAAATAAATAAAAGGTATAATATTTATATGTGTTGTAATTTCATACTCAGTGGAGTATTTCTCAATTCGACTTTGAAGTATTTCTGAACCATTTGAATCACCTTTATACAGAATATCAAAATTATTGTGCTCTGGCATACTCTGAATTTTTGCTGCATAACGAAGAACGAGAAGTTTTCTTCTATGGTCCAAGGGCAATTCTCCTGTTTCACTCAGTAAGGCAGTTGCTGGGCTTGTTCTGAATGCTCCAATTGAAAGTCTCAGTGCAGTGTTCTGAATTGAGTCTAGCTTATTTAGGAGGCTTTTGCAAGCTGAAGAATATATGATGCTTCCATAATCTAGTTTTGACCTTATAAGGGATCTGTATGTAGTTAGCATAGTGTTCCTGTCTGCTCCCCAGTTTTGATGGGAAAGGATTTTTAGGAGGTTCAGTCTTTTATTACATTCCTGTTTTAATTTTTCTATTTGATATTTCCATTTTAGTTTACGATCTAGTATAAGACCTAAAATTTTGATTTCTTTGTAAAATGCGATTTCGGAACTGTTTATTGAAATATTTCTTACGTTCTCTAATTTCTTTTTCCTTGAGAAAACGATAGCCTGTGATTTTGTAGCAGAAAATCTGAAACCGGTTTCCATCCCCCATTCTTCTAGTTGGGATATAGCAGACTGCATTATCTGTCGTGTAACATCTTTCCCTTTGCAACAAAGCAACAAATCGTCAGCATAGAGGAAACTTTTTACTGGAAGACTAATTCGGTCGGCTATATCATTTATAGCTATGAGAAACAGAGATACGCTGATTACAGAGCCTTGAGGTATCCCATTTTCTTGTTCAACTTCGTCGAAAGAGACTTCGTTTACCTTTACTTTCATCGCCCTACTGCTGAGGAAATTTCTAATGAAATTTAGCATATTTCCTCTTACTCCATTATGGTAAAGTTTGTCAATTATACGTGGTCGATAAACCATATCGTATGCTTTTTCTATGTCTAGACTGATTCCAATCAGGTTCATGTTTTCTGCAAACGCTGAAAGTATTTCATTTATAATATTAACCATATGGTGATCTGTTGTCGAATAATTACGCCGAAAACCTGCTTGATTTTTATGAAAGTATTTCTTGTGTTCAAGATACCATATGAGCCTTTTATTGATGATGGATTCCATCAGTTTACACATTGTACACGTCAAGGAAATTGGCCTATAGCTTTGAGGGTCTTGTTTATTTTTATTTGGTTTTAATATTGGAATTACTGTAGATTTTCGCCATTGCGTTGGAAAAATATTTTGGGACCAGATAATATTAAAAATAGAAAGAAGATATTTTTCCTCAATGGGGACAGTTTCTTAAGAAAAATAGATGGTATACCGTCAGGTCCTGGAGCAGAATTTTTCATGTTTTTAAGGCATTCCTCTAGTTCCCTTTCTTGTAATAGAGTATTGAGGAAGTGTTCATTGTCAGTTGGATGAATGTTATAGTCAGTTACGACCGGTTTTGGAGGAGTTACATAATTAAAACTTGAAGATTGAAGAGAAAAATGGTTACTTAGTTGATTAGTTATCTCTTTGCTAGTGATAACCGTTTCTTTTCCCTCAATTTTTAGTGATGTTATTTTACGACTTTTGTATATTCCTCTAATTTTCCTTTGATTTTCCTCTAAGATATCTTTGATTGAGGACGATTCGTTTAGGCTGTTAAGGAATCGTTCCCAACTAGATCTTTTAGATTCCTTAATAACTCTACGGGATATAGCTCTTTTCTTTTTGAAATCAATAAGATTTTCGATCGTTTTATGTCTTCGATATTTGTTGAATGATCTTTTTGTGGATTTTACAGCTTCCTTGCATTCACTATTCCACCAAGGAACAAGTGACTTGTGGGAAATGTTCTTTGTTTTTCCAATCGTTTTGAGGGCAGTGGTTGTGATGATTTCAATGAATCCGTTTACTAATTCATCTATGTTTTCCGTTTTGGGAATTGGTAGTTGAGTTTGTAACATAGAATCAATAGATTGATCATATTTCGTCCAATCAGGGGATTTTAAATTCCATCTGCTAATTTTCAGAGGTTCATTGGTTTTATTAATAAATTGAAGCTTGAGAGGAAAATGGTCGCTGCCGAATAGTTCATCGAGAGTATCCCACTTCAAATAGGGCGCTATATCTGGACTACAGAATGACAGGTCTATGTTACTAAATGTACCACTAGCTGAACAAAAATGTGTTGGTTTAGTGTTGTTTAAAAGAACTATGTTTGGCTCTTCTAAAATCTTTTCTAATATTTTCCCCCTTTTATCTAATTTGTGGGAACCCCAAATTGGGCTATGGCTGTTCCAGTCACCTAAAACTATGAAAGGAGTTGGAAGTTGCGTGAACAGATTATAAATTTCTTCGTAACAAAATTCATACTGATACGGTAAATAAACACTGCAGACGCAGATTTCTTTTGGTAAGTCCAATGTAACCATTCCTGCAACAACTTCGAATTTAGAGTTTATTGGGATTTGATGGGAAAAGATTTCATTTTTAATAAATATTGCCACGCCACCAGATGAGAATTTAGTTTGTCTGTTTTTATAAAATGAATGATAGCCTGATAGTTGTCCTACGTGGTGCGGGTTAAAGTTCGTTTCTTGTAAACATAAAACGTGGGGCTGGGTTTCCTTAAGTAGCATTTCTAATTCAGGTTTATGCGTAAAGAAGCTATTTATATTCCACTGAATAATCATGTGATGAGTAAAGAATAGATAAGTAACTAGGAGGTTATACTGAAGGTTATACTTTATAGATAATTATGGTCTTTATAACTGTAGTTGGTGTGTTATTCTTGCTAATCGATTTTTAGCGGAGGGGTTATCTACCAGCTTATGTATTTTTTGCATTATTTGTAAGCATGTTGCGGTGTTTTTGTAGTATGATGTTGCTAGATTTTTTATGTTTTTGTGACCGTATGAATCATTAATAAAGTTTATGAAATTATCGGTTTGTATTTTTGTGTCAATCTTATATTCTCTAATGGTCTTTTGAATAGCTTGTATAGCTATTATTTTAGAGTTATTATTAGTGCCCCCTTTTTTAGGAGTTTGAGGTTTTGTTGTGTTTATTTTGTTTAGGGAAGCTGAAGGAAAATCTAACAACGGGAGTTCAATATTTTCAAGTGATTCGTTGTGTTCATCAGGTATTTTTATGTTCGTTTCTGTTGTATTCGTAACCTCATGAATATTATTTTTGAATTTGGGATTTGATAAACTATGATCTTTGGCTGTGTATTCGGTTGGCTCCAATTGTTGTCTTGTAATTTCTGATGTGGTTCCTTCTGTGGTGATATGTAGAGAGATATTTTTATCATTGTCATTTGTGATAAGTGAGGTGTTTTCTCCCTTGTCCTGCATTATTTCTTCATGGGATTCGATCAAACTGTAGTTAATGTTTTCATTAGAATTTTTAACCTCACTGAGTGGACAATTTTTACTTATATGACCCTCTTTGTGGCAAGAGAAGCATCGAACTTCATCACCATCGAGGAACAGCCTGTAAGTATTTCCTTCAAATTCTACTAGAAAATTCGCAGGTAAAGTAGGTAGTGTATCGGGTTGGGCGAATGTATGCCTTCTGGAGCTGAGGATATGTTCATACCCAGGTATTTTAATCCCTGCGCGAAGGTAGTTTACTGCCGAATATAGCTTGATACCTATTTCTTTTAGTTTATTTTCTATGAGAATACTGGGTAGATATGGGGGAACATTAGATATAACAATCCTTTTTGATTGTACAATCAGTGGACGCGCTGGAATGAAGTTACCATCGACTGTGATACCTTTTTGTATTTCAAGGAAGTCTAACACATGTTGTTTATTTGATAGAAATAAAACGATTCTGTTATTAGAGATTTTAGAAGAAAATATTATCTTACCTGGGCCTATTAGTTCCCCAACTCCGACGATGTATTTTAAGATGGAAGTTTTTTCAATTGCTGTGAATACAATACCCTGGTCTTTTTTTGGAGTCAATGTTGATTTTGCAATAGAGGCAAAAGACTTTCGACTTGAGGTTTCATTGGATTTCACGTGGTCTTCTGTGTTCATGGTTAGAATTTGTTGTTCGGTTGCCATTCTTCAAAAAGGGTATACCCACAAGGTAGAAACAGAGTTTTTAGCTCTGTCTATATAAATTGCACGAGTTTTAATGAGTTGAAACTGATAAAAATTAAGTAAATAACTACTTCAAAATTAAAGCATAACTTTTCTCAACTTTCAACCATATGATCTCCAAAATAGATGTTTGTTTTAATAAAAAATGAGATATGCGTATTGACATATTATCATTAATGTCTGTATATTTTTTTTCAATAATAGACCTTTTTAATTAAACATGAGAAAAAAACGTTAACCCATTAATTATTTTTTATTTATTTAATAATATGAAAATTTTGTTTTATTTTATTTTAAAGTTGTAAAAGTTATTTCATTGCGATTTATTACATTTCCATTTTCTATAATTTATTGTTTTTTTTTTATTTACTCCATGGTTTTAAAACAAACACACTTTTGATTAGCTGCGATTTTTATTGTGAAGGAACTTCTCCTAGAAAATATAAACCAATTATTATTAATAACATTAATTTATTTATATTCCATTTAATGTATATTTAATATTTCCTTATAATTTAACATTTAAGGGGAAAGGAAGGCGTGTTGGCAGAGCGGGCTAATACGTGTGTAAAACACATGTTGCCCGAAAACCTGATAAACCTAATCCCGGTGCCGGGAACTTTTAACGCTGGTAGTAATACCCCGCTCTCTTGCCTGTTCCGGGAAAAACCTCGTATAGCCGAATAGGTAAGGAAGGGGAGAAAAAGGGAGAAAAAATGGGTGTAAAATAATTTTAACTATTATGATTCTACTTGTTGAATAAACTGAAGTTTAATTTATTAGTTTTGGTGTATAATTATTTCAGACATTAAGTACTTTATCAATATTTTGATTTTAGTCACTTATGATAATTGATGCCTCCTTTGATTTTGTTTTTATTATGATCTTTTTTAATTTAATACGGTCTAAGTTATTACGCTATGTTTTATTATTTTATTATTATGGTATATCCAATCACACCACTTTCCTTACATCTTTGTTTAAATTAAAAGGCCGTTTAAAAATGTATTAATATTTGAGGCTAATTTAGTTTATATATAAATATATAAGTAAATAAATATTTGGTTTAGTTTTTGACAATTTAATTAAATATACTTCAAATATTCGAATTAACTCGTTTTAGAGATGTTTAATTGTTTTTTTCTTGACCGATTACAAAAGACCCATTATTGATATTATAAACCAAACACACAACATACAAATGTTCGTTCAATACATTTATCAGAGTTGCTATTATTAAATTAAAATAATATTACTAATGTAATATTATAAAATTATATACTTGCTGATGTTACAAACGCAAATACTTAATTTTTGGAAATTGGTTCGAACAGTTAAAGGTCTCTTGTCAAGACAGCTTTCGGGTAAGCTCGAAGCGTCAAAGTTTCGTCGATGGGACCAATAGCTAGTCCAACTTGAATGAATTGAATTATTCATTAATTAAAAGCAATTAAGGAAGTTGACTGGCGAGAGCTCCCTTTGGATTGTTTATTAGGTAGCAACTTAGGGGACTTTAGCCCTCTCCAAACACGACTTAATCTATTCCCAATTCAACTTCCCGACAAAATCCCGGAGTTTTATACGAGTTGGGAACAGTTGAGAGCCTGTCTTGGGCTCTGCATTCTGTGCCTGTAGCTGTCCCTTGGAGTCCTGCCGGGGAACTTTCAACTGCTTTAGTGTGAATGGATTTTCTTGTGAAATCGAATTTATTTCATTTTTTACTTGGGATTAAATTATTTTAAATACCCTATCGTCAACATAGATACGTCGCTTTAAAAAAAAAAATTGGTTTATTATCTTCAACCGACCAAGAAAAAACAAAAGTTACTCTACTCAAAATTTGAGGTTTCATCGAGACTAGTTGACCTATTGTTTTACGACAGGTTTCAATGTCATAGGCCACCCAAGAATGAGCATCCGAAATTTGGAATTCGCCATTAACATTTGTTCTCTACCTTCAAGATGGCGGCCAAAATACCAATTTCACTATACAGGTTGTCTCAGTTCTTAATAGCCAATCTGTGAGGGGTGATTTTAGACAAAATTTCCTACAAAAAATTTCATTTAATGAATAGGCCGATTCCGAAGTGAAGAGGAGTTAAGACCAATTTTGCATTTTTTATTAAGGTAATCACGTTCATTGAATTAGAAGGAATTGTTCAAAAAATGTTCAAGATAATTAAATGCTATTCTATGTATACCATTGAAAAGTATAAAAAATTTTCTTAAAGATAACTTTGATTAAATTTACTTAGATAATAAGGCTTAGCGAAAATATAATTTGTTGGACTAACATAATAATAATAATAATAAGGCTTAGCGAACCCGAAGGTTCGATGCCGACACCACCAATCGCTTGTTAAAATTTACTTAGGTCAAAGATAAAAGAGACTAGGAGGTTTTTCATAGGAGGTTCTCTCCTTTTTCATTCGGAATCGGTCGATATATTAAATGCATTTTTATGTTGTAAATGTTATCTAGAATCGTACGCTAAAGTTTTCCCATTAAAAACTGCAGAACTACAATAATGTTCTGATTTCAATGAAACTTCGCCACTCTTCTCCTCAAAGCTCTTTAATTTTTTATAATTGTATATACTTCACCGAAAAGAAGCTAAGGTAAACAAAGTTACGAGGGATGGTAATATTAGATTTCCGAATAATTAAAAAAGTATAAAATTTTATGGTCATTTAAAAGTTTTCAAACTTTCCTATCAAACAATTTAAGAATTATGACCAAAAAAAGGATAAATAAAAGTTAATAAAATAGTTTTTACAAATTATAATTTTCCATAGGAATTTTTATTTGTTGGGCGCCTGGCTTAACAGCCTTTTATCTCTAAAGAGATAAATTAGAAAACAGAAAGTACTTACCCTTTAATGGCCATCATTACATATTTACTCAACCATGCTAGCTCAGGTGAGAAGGGGTTAGGTTGGATAATTTTTATAAAGCAGCAAAAAGGTTAACTGATCTATTTACAAAATGAAATATTTACAGAATTAATACTATGTACAATAAAAAGAAATAAAATACAAGGAAAAGGAGGGAACTCAAACATAATTACTATACAAATAAAGTTAATAATATACAATTAAAGTTAAAAAAAGAAAGATATTTAAGATAATAAAGATAATACAAATAACAAAAAAAGATACTTATTTTATATACAATATTATGGCATGCCACATCCTAACATCTAGCAAAGATAGTCAAGATACAATAAGATGTAAGAGTACATGCACATGCTAAAATATCAATTAGTCATCTGCTCAGGAAACAAAAGAGAGTAGAGTTTTTTTTTCCAGTGCTTTCTTAATCTTGGTTACAGAATTAGCAAAATCTAACGATTTGGTGTAAAGATATTTTGTTCTAAATATTATCTACAGGTTCTTCTGCAAAGCTGATATCCTTTGTTTTTATTTTTGGAAAGTTTTACATCACCTCAAGGAATCTAGATTGGTGTCTATATTACTTTGGAAATTAGAAATGATAGAAAAAAAAAATTAGTTCTATATTAGGATTTTTAATTTTTTTTTTTCCTCTATGTGACTAGGAAAGTTGTGTTACATGTGATAAAACTGGTTGGAAATAATTAATCATTGTGTAATAATTTTCATCGTTTTTCTGTTATATTATAGGCTCTATTAACGCCGATTATAATATTTTAATTCTACATATATTGTTGGTAAATAATTGTATTGTTTAGTTTAGTTACATTTGAGTTAATTTGTTTACGATTTGCAATCAATGAATGACGTATTTATCGACAGTTGTTCTTAACATTACTCAGTACACTTAAGAATTTTCAAGGGTGTGTGATGATAGTTACTGAGGATTTAGTCTTTAATGGGCACAAAAGCTTACTCAGAATCTAAAAAGAATTAATTCAAAATAATTTTATTATTTATTAATTATTTCATTAAATCTTAAAAAAAATTTTAGTGATTCACGAAAAAATGTTGATTAGTGTTCTAAACATAGTATTTATGTGTAGATTACTGAAATCGTGTAGTACCAGGAATGTTATGGGAGCAGAATTTAGGAGTAGACAAATTTCGAAAGTATTTTTAGATTAATTAAAAAATATTCATTTCTTTTCGATGATTGTTTTTATCTTGATTCACACTTTAAAATGTGTATATCTTACGATGGATTGGTATTTTCTTTAAATGTATTACCTAGAATATTTATTTACTTTTATTAGAAAAATGAGGCGAATTTATTAATGTCCCTTCTGTTAAAAATCGCGTTTAATTATATATATTGCATAAAAAACAAAGTGATGAAGGTTGATAAGATAAAAAAATCAATAATTTAAAAATTAAATGGTTTAATCTCTTTTTCTGTGAGGGTATTTTATAAAGTAAATGAAGCGATAAAGTTGTTTCCTTCACTGTATGCCTAAGAGCTCAACTCAAGAGATCTAATTTGTTTTAATTTCCTCTAGAGTAGAAAGAGTAAGGCCCCTGGCTTAGTTCGAAGGGAGGTTCCATTTCGCCTGCAAAGAGAAGAAAAAAAAAATTAAAATCCTTCGCCTTAGAGAATTCTTAATTTGAACTTTTGTCATAATTTAAAATTAAAATACAGGTTTAATATAATAGAAATCGGAAGAAAAGGGTTGTAAATTTATAAGACTATCGGGATTTATTTTGGACTGCTATCGTATCGAACAAGGGGAGGTTACGGTCGTGGGGGTCACTGATTTCAATGAAACTTTTTTTATTCACACTAAGTCAATAAATATTAATTAAGCCTATGTCCATATAAAATACTAATTAAAAATTATAATAAATTTGACCAATGCCCGAGGGTTCTTGTCAATGTGCCCTAGGAACCGAGAAAACTTATTAAATATTTTACTTTTTTTTATATTATTGTTTTATGATTATGTTCTTTATGGATTTATAAGTTATAATACATCAATATATATGTTGTTTAGTCCATGGTACTTATCCCTTTTTATCAAATTATTATCATCCGCCTGAAACTTCGTAAATAGCTTCATCTCATCCTAACCTACAAATATTTTATTTACCAAAATTTTCGAAATTTGGGCGTTTTGAATCTGGAGATAGGCAAACTTTGTATATTTACTTAGGTAGTAAAAACTCGTTTAAGTACCCGTTTATTTTTCACTTGAATTGCAATATAATTTGAGATCAAAGTAGAGAAAAAATATTGCCTTCAAAAACATTGGGCCGTTTGACATGACCTATATCCCCAAATTTTGAAAACAACGAGGTTATACAGGCCAAACGGCTCAATATTTTTATATGCCACCTTTTTTATTATTATCGATTTTGTGATCAAATTATCTTTCGATCCAAGTGGAAAGCAAATGGGTATTTACGAGTTTTTAGTACCTAATCAACTAGAGAATGTTTGCCGACCTCCAGATTGAAAACGCCCCAATTCTAAGAGTTTTCATAAATATAATAGTTGTAGGTTGTGGTGAGATGAGGCTATTTACAAAATTTCTGGCGGATGTTAATAATTTGATAAAAAGAGGTCTGTGCCACGGACTATTTATTGTGTATAAAATAAAAATCATATTGTTAATTGTATGTGATTGTAACTAATTACTGGTTAAGCAGCCTAAGTAAATTTTCTCATGTAAAAACGATTTTGATTCGTTTTTAGCGTCCACTTTAACTCTTAAATACGAGTCAGTTTTGAAATAAAAACAAATATAAATTTTTGGTCTTAATTTTATGGGAGGATTTTTTATCATGCTGTTTACTAAAGTATTAATAATTCCTCAGGTTTTTCTTCTAAGTCAACGTTATAACCCTTGTAAGTTAAATCATCACTCTTCAAAATAATATCAATAATTTTTAGATTTTATTCCTTTATAAGGAATAAATAAAGAAAAAATTCTCTAAACTTTTTTTATTTTTTATTTCCATGCTTAATTTATTTGGGAGCATCTGCTTGTGCCAAATTATATTATAGGGCATATTATATTATTACATATAGTTATATTTTAGGACCCCATAGTATACTTTAATAGAAGCAGATTTTGATTTTTGTTGTATGCATCAGGCATGAATGTGTATAAAAGATTACTTTTATTTATTTATTTTATTATTGATGTAGAGATGGTTGACCGTTGATATAATATGAGAAGGAGTTAGTCGAGGGTGCGGTCAAATAAATAAAAAATTAAAATATATTAATTATTTTAATTTTTACCGGCGTTTCGACCCACTTAGCAGGTCGTCTTCAGGGCGTAGGATGTGAACTGCAGGCACTGAAGCCAGTGTTTCAACTGCCTCCCGCAGTGCTACATCCTACCCCTGATGACGACCTGCAAAGTGGGTCGAAACGTCGGCAAAAATTAAAATAATTAATATATTTTAATTTTTTATTTATTTGACCGCACCCTCGACTAACTCCTTCTCATATTTTATTATTATTTATATTTGCTTCATTTTCTTTTTTTTTTGTTTTTGCATATATTGTATGAAATGGTAGATTGTATTATCATTCAATAAACTATCAATACAATTAGCAACATCTTTTTCTTATTTTAAAAAAAAAGGGAAAGCAAACAAATTGGTATATAATATCCTAGAAATCCATGGAGAACGAAAAAGATAAACTATTATATAAAAAAATATTAAAATATAATTTTTTTTTGGCTCTTATAGCGCATTGACAACTATTGAACTATTGAACATTGCCCTAATGTTTTACGAACTATTATAAACAAAAATGTTTCATTGAAATCAGTGATGTTACGTTCGAAAGTTGTAAGATATATTTACTAAATATGTACGTAGATCTATTTAGATATTTAACCCCGATTTTCCGAGATAATGACGGATAGGAAGGTCCTTGAATAATAAACAAATACGTATAATAAATGTTTGTTAATATTTACTACTAGATTAGGACGAAATGACACATATGATAATAAATAAAAGAATAATAATTCATATATATATATATATATATATATATCTATATATATATATATATATATATATATATATATATATATATATATATATATATATATATATATATATATATATATATATATATATATATGAAAAAAAACAATATTTTTAACTCAATTGTCATTATTTTATGTTATACATTTTTTTTATCTCATTTCGCTGATTTAAGACTAGCCTGATATATATCCTTTTATGATAAACTCCAGTCCCATCTGAATAATCCTCCTAGACGTCTGAAAAGAAGATGGCTTCGAGATCTTCTTACTTAGAATTATTTAGGCTGTGCTACCACTGGGTAGTATCTCGTCAAATCTGTTCGTGTCATTATTTCTAATTTGTGCATATTTACTTGTTGTATTTATTTAATACAGTTGTATATTTAAATAAATAAAAAATATTTTTCTCTTGGTTAATTCTAGATATTTTTCTTTTTCAGGTAAGATGTTTACATTGGTGGCGTTCGACCATCTCTCTTAGAATTTACATATCTCTCTGCCGATCAGGTATACTATACTAAATTAGGTTATTAATAATTCGTACTATTTCATGTTAAAAATTATCTCCTGGAGATATGTATTGCAACAGGTAGATATATGCGTTCTATCCGCCGGGAACTCGATATCGCATTGCCATCACGCGCGGGGCCAAATGTGAGTCTGCTACGTTGCTCTGTATCGCAGTCATGCCTCGCGCTGGCCATAAATTCAACAGTAAAATGCTACCACCGCTTACACGATCCGACAAATAAGATGATGTAAGGCTCTCGAGATAAATTGCATTTCCTCTGGATTTATTAAACCTTGTGTACATTTTACGATATAAAAAATTACTAAGCAAAGTTATATATAGTAGTTTATTCCAGTTACATTAGATACGTATCCGTCTTTGTAATACATTCGACGTTAAGATGTAGAAATAAGAAGCGTTACCCAAAATCGGTCTTGGTCTTGCAAAGTGCAAATATATTTATATATACTAGTAGGCCCGTGCGAAAAATTCATATATTTATTAAATGCCAAATTAATCATAAAATAATCATTTTTTTCCATTTATAGGGAATTTAGTAATCTTTTATATAATCATGGCCATAAACGAGGGAAAAGTATGTAATTTTTAAGTTATTTGAAAATAAAGTTTGTTTTCTTTCATAACTTGTTTGCCTGAATTTTCTGAGTGATTGGACTATTTTTCCCGCCTGAAGGAGAAGGAAGCCTTGAAAATTGGTGGCCCAATCTTGAGATTTGGTGAAGAATTAACGATGATATGGCTTGCCGATCAAAAACACCATCGGTAAATAATATAAACTCCTCCTCTCTCGATCATAGAGGCCTCAAGTCGACGAAATGAGACATGTATTCAATTACAGTACTACAATTAACGTAAAGTTGTGTGGATGCGAACTCTATGCCTTGCTTTATCTCGAAAATAGTACGTTTTGTGGCTTAAAAACGCAGGATCCGATAGTCCCGGAGGAACTATCTGTGTATCACTCTACGCTTCAAAACTTCAAGGTTCAATTTGTCCCGTATCCATCAACAGACCTACCACTGTTCCAGTATTTAAGATTAGCAAAATGTTTGTATCGACTTTATTTATTTTAGAAAGAAAAAATAAAAGAAGAATACGATTCGCTAACCCCCCGCGAAATTCTTAATACAACGGTACCCCATTCATGGTATTTGAGCATGACAAGAGCTTACATTTCGTAAAAAACTGATTTCGTACCTTACTGTAATAATATATGTGGGGATATATATATATTCCCCGAGGCCATCTTCTTTTAAGACGCCTCGGAGGGTTATCAGGAATAGAAGAGGAAGCAAGGTTGGAAACGAGTGGGCTCGGATGGTTCAGAAGTTTATTATGAAAGGACAGGTATCTGGATTGTTCTAAATCGGAAACATATGGTACATTAAGGTCATTATGGATGAGTATATATATCTAAATTTTTCTTTGTATATTATCCGAAGTTTCCTAGGGATTATAAAGCTATTTATCTCTACTTACCTCTCCAATAGATTTTAAGTTCGTTGAAGACTATCATAAATAGCAATATATTAATTTTTCGATGCGAATTTAATAAAATTCAATTTAAACATCAAATTACCTGTGAAGAATGAATGCCACCTTTCTTGTGAAAATATTTATCGCTTTGGGTTGGACTTACCTTTTTATTATCTTATATATTATTTCTCAAGTATATATCCCTTTTACGGCTCCCAGGAGTGATGGATTTTGACGAATGAAGTATCAATTGAAAGAGAATATCTCGTAAAGTGCGCGAATCGTAATTTTAATTACTAATTTTATACCATTACTTAAATTAAAGTGAATGTAAAAAGTTAGAGGCTTTAAACCTTGTGATGGTGGCGTCTCAACGAATCGAAACGTTACAAATGAAATAATAATTTGCTAATAACTTGAAAAGCACGCATTTTTGATACATTATACACATGAGAAAGCTTACTAAATCCCGTACAAAAGTTTTTTTACAAAATCATCGAAATCGGAAAAAATGTTTGCAGAATTTTAGCGTTCTGAACATTTAGTATTTGTTGCACTCCAAAGACTCTATTGCTTATGGGATTTTAAGAATTTGGAATTTGCTCTTTTTTAATGCAGCAATTAGCAATTAGTAGTTCCACTTACGGAAAACTAGGGAAAGAAGAACACGAGGAAGACCTGGGATAACGAAATGGAGGAATCCATGATGGGTCATGGTCTACGGGAAGAATGGACCTTATGATAGGACATTATGGAAAGAAGCCATCCAAGCACTTCAGGTTAAGGAAACCACTATTAGTGGAAACTCCTAATAAAAAAAATTAATAATTTTTTTTATTAGTAGTTATTTTTCAATTTCAAAACATGGTATTCTTTTAAATTAGTTAAATTATTAATTTTATTTTTATTTATATAAATCCTTCGCTGTGGGTGAAACCTGGATCCGAGAGACCCTTATGGGGTAAACCTAGCCTCTATAAAGTGGGTACTCTTAATTAAAATACTTAAGTAAGGGGGGAAACCTGGAGGTTGAGCGTGATATTGGTCCGTTACCTCTCTGCACTCCTATCAAAATTCCCTCTACTTACGAGACAGCCTGTATAGCCCAGATTTAGGTCCTTTAATTATGTGATAGCAATTATTTAAAAAAATATAAATAGGCGTGAATAAATTTAATTTCGTTGCAGCCGATAAAGACAGCGAGAGAAGCTGAAGTGGAACTTTTCCCGGCTGAGTCACGGCTGTCATTTTGTTATTTACTGACCAATTGACGTCATTAGCTTTATCGTTTTCGTGTCCACAAGCGCTGTACAAACTGAACCTCAACTCTCTAGCCCGATAGTGATTTCCTAGATCCTTCATTCAGTTTTTGTGTTTATATTATATCATATATATTTTAATCATTTATTGGAATAATCTTTATTATATATAGCAATAATATACAAGGTTTCCCTTACGTAGAGGGGAATATTTTAAGAGGAGATTGTTTACATCAAAGACTACAAAACAGTTCATATATACAATGGCACAATTTTCAGAAGAAGGAAATTTAAGTTTTGTATTTTTTTTTGGTAAGTCACATTTTATGTTGAATAAGAAGCGATAACTAAAAAAACAATACTTATTTCAAGTAATTAAAACGGACTCATATAGTAAATTAGACAAAATTTTCTTCAAATGGAAATATACTTTGTTGTTTGTTAATTTGAAGCAGAAAAGTAGGAAATTTAAGTTTTGTATTTTTTTTTTTGCTAAGTAGCGTTTTTTGTTGAACAGGAAGCGATTACTAAAAAAATACTGGATATTGAAAAATTCTAATTAACAACTGTTTCATAATAAACTAGACGACATTTACTTTATATGGAAATTGACTTGGTATTTTTAAATTTGCTTCAGAAAAATAAGGAATTTTTTATTTTGTATGGTAAGTCACGTTTTTTGTTAAAGAGGAAGCGATAACTAAAAAATACTCACTTTTTAGTTTTTAAAAAATACTTATTTTCGAGGACAAAATTTACTTTGAATGGAAATGGAAATGTTAATTTACAGCAGAAAATTAGAAAATTTAAGTTTTTTAGTTTTTTTGGTGAGTCACGTTTTTTGTTGAACAGGAAGTGATAACTAAAAAAATACTTTCTTTCTTACTTTTTGAGGACAAAATTTACTTTAAATGGAAATAGACTTGGCACTTGTTAATTTACAGCAGAAAAGTAGGAAATTTAAGTTTTTTAGTTTTTTTGGTGTCACGTTTTTTGTTGAATAAGAAGCGATAACTAAAAAAATAGTTACTTTCTTACTTTTTGAGATCAAAATTTACTTTAAATGGAAATAGACTTGGCAGTTGTTAATTTTCCGCAGAAAAGTAGGAAATTTAACTTTTCTATATTTTTTTGGTATCACGTTTTTATTGAAAAGTAAGCGAAAACTAAAAAAAATATTTGATGATAAAAAAATATTAATTAACAACTGCTTCATAGTAAACTAGAAAACATTTACTTTATTGCCATTGGTAAAACTATTTAAAGAGGACTTTTGAGCGGATAAACTAAGCTAAGTTCTCTTTTTTAAAAAATTATAAATCATTTGCAATTTTATTTTTACTATTCTTCGTCATTTTCGTTTTTCTAAATTACTAAATTGAGGTTTATTTCAGAAAAAAATTGAGATTCACCTTAAGTTGTGGATAAAAATTATGTGATTTTATGTCCTGTCAACTGAAAGTACCAGTGTTTTCATAAAAAATGACTTTAATAAATTTACTTTTAAATTAAGCATTTTTTTAGCTATCGCTTTCTGTTTAAAAAATCACATGACACGGAAAAAAACACACACTAGTTATATTTCCGACTTTTTTGCTGAAAATCGGCCATTGTTGATATGAACTTTTTTTTGTAGTCCTTGATGTCAACTATAACCTATTTAAATATTCCACTCTACTTGCGGGTATTCCTGTATAAACCTGATTATTTTGTTTGAACACTTTAATATTGCTGTAAGTATCCTTCAAAGGCACCGTAATTGATAGACTGAGACAAACTCTTAAACATATTGCAGTTGACTTCAGAGATTGCTCCTAGATTTTCTGACATGCTAATTTCTGCTTTCTTATTTTGTTTCGGAGAAAACTAGTTCAGAATTAACAAGGGAAAGACTAAAAATGTCGTCTGAAATACTGTAGGTCAGGTTAGGGTGCGAATAGTCTTAGGCGATCAACAACTTGGTTATTCCGCCCTTCAGCTATGGTTTTCAATTTATTTTTCTGGATGTATAAATTTAAAATTATATTTGGAGATTCGTACTATGTTAATTAAGGTAATTAATTAATTTAAAGTAATTTATATATATGCGTACAACAGAAGAGGCCCTTCTCATAGTGCATTTTTTCAACCTATAAGATATAAAATACTGTAAATTTCCTTTTATAATATAATACATACCGTGTTCAAATATATAGTTTGTTAGCCTAACAAGGACAGATTAAGGACATGGGGGGAGGGGCACCGATTCTAATGAAATATGTTTTGGTGATACTAGGTCGAAAAAAATTAGACCCATGTCTCAGGGTTCTTGGAGCCGAAAATTTTTTTTTTTTTAATATTTTTACAATTATATAAAACTATTGTATTTACTGTTACTATTATACTACTTTTTTTTACTACTATTTTCTATTTTTATTACACTATTGACATAATTTTTTTTGTCACTAATCATAACTTCTACTTAATTATATATAAAATATTTTTTCTAAAATCTTTAGCTTCACAACAATATATTAAACACCTACATTTAGTCTCTTATTTTCAAGAATCCTTTTTCAACCTTAATAATACATTTCTCTTCTGTTACTGTTAATTATTAAATTATTTCTTAAATTTTATAGATATTTTTATTACCTACTTACTTCAAGAAGCATTTAATTATTTTAAATGAACCAATTAAAAGGAACATTCGAGGAAAACACTTTAAAAATTCAACATCAAAGCCAGATTATTTCAATTAGAATAAAACTTTGGTATTATTAAAGAACACTTAATTTTGTAACGAGATCGATCAAATCATTGAAGGTGTTTTCGAGGAAATCATTAAAATGTGTAACATAGATGAGTTAAACTGGTGCTTCCAATCTGTCGTTTTTAGACGAAAAGTTGCTGTAACATGACAGGTATATACTGTTATAATCTTTTTTTCGACTTTTAGGTTTTGAGGTTTTGATTTTTCACTTACACAAAAACACAAATCTCATACACAGACCGAGATTAGTTTGGTAGGTGTTTATGCTGACCGAATGTACCCCAAACCTTATATTTCCGTGGAAAACCTTATTAAATCTGTCAATCTATCCCTTATATTACATTTTACATAAAGGTAAGTGAAAGTAAAAAAAATACGTGAAATAAATGGAGTCGTTTTCAAAAGTATTATTTTTAAGATAGAACTTATAAATAGAATAATTCTTAAACTTCCCTCAATAATATCATTGTTTGACTTCGGGAAGTATTGTAATTTTTTGGTTTATTATTTACAATAATTAACCATTGTGATCGACCAAAAAACTCAAAAACTTAACCCCCTCTCAAAATTTGAGGTTTCACGTTTCAGGATGCGTAGAATTCGAAAAAAGAATAAAATTTTTTTGTCCGTCCGCCGTCCGCGCATTTTCTTCGAATCTACTGAACCGATTTTTTTTTCAAATTTTGATATAAAATAAGAGTTCACCCGAGGATCATCCTTCTTCATCGACATTACCATCCACCTTTTACTTTCAAAATGGCAGCCGAAAAACCTGCGTTGCTATAGACTGTAGCTCCTAAACGAATGTACCGATTTTAATGAAACTTCGCTAAAGTCATTTTCTTGACGCCCTTTAAATCTATCTATATAACATACTTCAACGAAAAGAAGATGGAAAAAAAGTTACGAGGGATGGTAAAATTAAATTCCGAATAACTCAAACTGTTTACACTCTTTTGTAGGTATTGTATATGGTTTTTTAAAAGTTTACAAAATTTCCTAAAAGATAAAAAAAAAAAAAATTGTTAAAATCGGACTATTAGGAGCAAAAATATGGTCTCCGGTTTTTTAAAATACGTTCTACTCCAAATGTTATATCTTTTGTTTGCTTTTTAATTTTGAATATGTTACTGATGTAATGCTTTTTTTTTAAAACATATTACCAATGATTAAAAAAAAAAGTTTAGTCCAATAATTGGAATCTCCTTTTATTTATTTTTCTTTGTAACTATGAAGGTAATGTTACTTTAGATGTATAATTGTCTGGAAATAATAAACCATTGGGGAATAATTTGCAGCGTTTTTTCTATAGAGTCAAAAGATTGTTTTATTTAATATACAAACATTTGGTTTCTATTGTTGTTCATTCATGCATGGTATTTACTATAAACAAGAAACAAATATAAATAATTTGATAAAAATAAAATAATAAAAAAATATGCAAATAATAATAATAATAAAATAAAATATTGAAAAGTAGTAAAGTATAGGAGTTCTTGATAAGCTGAACACGTTGACTTAATGGCGTCTTCGGATTATAAAAGTTTTTTTAGGTTTTTATTCATGGTATTTACAACTGTATTATAATAAAAATACATTCAGCAAATGTGATCAAGGGATGATAACATGAAAACACTTCTTGAGAAACTACCCACTGTATCCATTTCTGCCCACTCCAACCAATATTCAATACTTTTATGGCGTTTCTATGATTTGGCTTTTAGAGCTTTTTATTAACCAACAATTACCATTTGTTCCGACCAGATGGCAACCTCTATCGGTTGGTATCATTAATAATAAATAAATAATTTCTACATGGTTACATTTTTTTTTCTAAAAATTTGAATATATAATCTAATGTAATGATATAATAAAATATAACATAATGATAATGTAATATCATATATATTAAACTAGCCGATGTACCCATCGTTGACGGGTGTATAGTTAAAATTTGAGAATATTTCTTTGAGATGGATTTTGTATTATGGGGAGGGGGGAGGAGGTTGCTAATTCAAATTCATAAAATGGGGTTGGGAGGGGGGTGAAGGGTGGTTTTTGAATTTTTTTTATGGCGGGCCATTTTTATTTGTTCAGGTCCAGATTCAGGTCCGATCCATTAAAATTTGTTGTGTTTAATTGTCATTTATGATGAAGCGAGGAGATTGTGGAGTCGATTAATTAATAAAAAAAAAAAAAAAATGTTTTAAAAGGGTATTTGTTGTCTCCAATGTATGAAACGGAAAGATATTATAAAACGGGTCAATTCTATTCAATGTACAGACAAAATCTTTATTTTATTTATATAGATATTAAATGAACAATATGTGAGATCTACAGGATTATAAAATCTAATATATAATAGTATAGAATATATCTGTAATAAAAGTGTAAAGACATTTTTAAGTAAAATAAAAATGACTATCAAAAATGTATTACATACCTGTTTTTTATTTGTTTTTTTTCCGTTTCTAAAAGTCGCATCGACTGGCAAGGTCATTATCGACGATCTTTCTTCTTATATATAACTTATTAATTTTATTTGTGTGATGTATTGAAGAAACTCTCGTAATTCAATTTTAATTTATTCTGTTTTTTTGGATTACTAGGGGGTTCAGATTTTCGATACCGTCCTGTAAATTTACTTCAGAAATAAAATACGATAATATAGATAAATAAATACTAATTGGCAAGTAAGTAGGCAACGAATTGAAAGTTTTAGTATAATAAAAACAAATTGAATTTTTAAATAGTTGTTGGTTGGTCTCTTATATCGCATGCTACATATGCCTTACAAATCGATGTTTTACCGGTGATACGAGAACGGAATCTCGTTATCTGACTAGAACAAGTTGTCCCAAAGCGAGCCGAAAACTTGGACCATTAATCTCGGGCCGGAGCTATTCATCGGCCGGCTATCGACGACAGGATATGGGCCAACGGTTCGCGACCTCGCTGCGAAGGGGCTGGATATCTGCCAGTCCATCGTTCAGGGGCGTTTGTAAAAACGTTCTGCCTCTGTGACGTTCAGGTTTTGAAAACATGTTATCAATATTAGCTAATATAGCGAATGGTTTAAGTCAGAATTAGTTGAGTAAGGCTATAGTGAATCATGTGGTTCTCTTAGAATAGAATAGAAAATAATTTTACTCTGGGACGAAGTCCCTTTAGAATTACAAAAAAAAAAAATTAAAGTATTATATCTGGCCTAAGTAAAAACAAACAAAAATTGAAAATTAAGGGGGAAAAGAGTAAAGAAAATATTAGTTAAACATACTACGTAAAAAAAAAAAAAAAATCTATATCAAAACACTTGAAACCATGCCAAGACACTTAAAACTATGTACAGTGGTAAAATATAAGTTTACACTTTTAAAATAAATAAATAAAAATACATTACATTCTTCTTAGCAATGAACTCTGTGTTTCTGCATAAAAAAAAAAAAAAGAAAATAAGACGAATCTGATAGTAAGTATTTAAATGATGAATTATATGTACCTATATCATTATGTGAATCATTTTGAATAATATGTAAATTTACATGAAAGGTTAGCGGGGGGTGTCTAACTGTTTTTGGGATAGAAATTGGAATAGGAGGGTTTTAAATGTACATAGGGAGGGATAATGCCGAATTTTGATAAGCAGGGAATTCCAGAAGTTAACAGAGCGAGCAATAAACGAGTTTTGGAACAAGGCAGATCTGTGAGAAGAAATGTAAAGGTCAGAAGGTCGAGATATTGTTGAAAGGAAGTGGACTGAGGACTTGAATTGCAGAAGGTTGGAGGCGTAAGAAGGGCGATGATTGTTTGATTTGATAAA
The DNA here is from genome assembly GCA_928085145.1 of Nezara viridula. Lineage (NCBI taxonomy): Eukaryota > Metazoa > Arthropoda > Insecta > Hemiptera > Pentatomidae > Nezara > Nezara viridula. The sequence goes on from OV725079.1 coordinate 15,731,319, forward strand.
GGAACGTACCAAGGAAATATTGTCTTCGAATGGAGGAGAAGAGCCACTTTAACTCAGCATATTGTTGAGAGACATTGGAGTATCTCGGGGCACCAATTACAAATCTTAAGCAGCTGTTCATAGGTCTTATGGTTATGTTCATAACTCTTAGGACATTAGTTTTTTACTTTTCTCATGCAAAGATCGACTGACATATCCCTGGTGTCTTTATACTCGGGGACTTATGAAGGACTATTTTTCTTTGAAATGTTTATCAAAATTTAAAAAAAAAAATATTAGAAACTAAAACAAGTATATATTATAGAGAAGATGGAACAAATAAGTGGTTGTTGTTAATACAGATATATTATCCTGCCGTTGAACCAAACCTTATGCCTAAACTCTTTTTAGTATGCTCTACTTTATTAGTATAGAAATAAATAATATTATTGAATTATTGAATTATTGAAGGAAGTTAGTTGAATATTCTACATACCATGGGTGATAAATAGTCAGGACGGGTTGAAACGTCAGCAACAATAAAAATCTTAAAAATTACTGCGTCCTGACCATTTATCGTCCATTATATTATTAATTTGTATTTTCTATGGAAAATAAATATAGACCAAACGATGGAAGTGAAAACATCAACAAGGCGAGAATTATTATTCTAATAGAAATATAAATTATAAATAATAGCTAAGAGGACAAAAAGCTGAATATTTCCCTCACTTACAGTTTTCATCTTCCATAAAACTCGTTATCGTTTAGTTTTCGACAATATTGTTTCCTTTTTGCATCTCTAACACGGCGCCGCTTACAATTTCCCATTGGAGAAAGGCTGGGAAATTGTTGCAGTTACAGGGGAACTGCCTAACTATTAACCCTCGCTTACAGTGCGCAGGTCCGATTTCAAGTTTCTAAAATATTGTAATCCATATCTTCAATAAAACTCGTCGTCATTTGGTTTTTGAAATTATTTTTTCCTTTTCGCATCTCTAGCACTGCATCGTGTTAAGATAAAATATTAAATAATAACTCATTACAAAGAGGATGCAATGATGAACATTTCCCTTGCCAACAATATGCAGATCCGATTTTTAGTTTTTGAGATGTTTGAATCCATATGCAAAAACACTTTAATTAATCGACCCAGCCGACATTACCCGTGCGTTACAAATCGGATATCTGACGGCGAAATATAATTCACCCTCCACAAAAAAAGTGCAAAACGCTCTTAAAGAAATTTTAACTTTATTATTCCTGCACTAAGGACAAGTAATTAAAAAAGAATTCACTGCTTTCAATTTATTTGGAAGTAAATAGTGGTGCCTACTGTTTAAGTTTTAGCATAAAACAGCAATGATCTTTGTCACCCAGTTTGACTATTATTTTTACTGTTTATTTATTTTTCTCTTTTCCTCAGGTGTTGCTTTTTTTTTTTCGGGTATATATGTTCATATTTTATATCTTTGTCTTTATGTGTGCCAATATGAGAATGTACGTATAAATAGTTCCTTTTAGTTATTTTATTTTTTTTTTTTCCGTTACACCACAAATATCGTAAGGCTTTATTTTATCTTAGTGTTTGCATATTATTATATAAACCATTGTAGATATTATTTCATTTTGTATTAAGTTAGTTTTCAATTAGATAGCCTATTGTTTATAAATTGTGTTATGTATATATAAATATGTAATTTCTCTTCTTTTTAATCACAATTAAGTAATTTTGAGAAGATTTTATGTTCATTTGTATATATATTTTATTTTTTATGTTTTACTGGTTAAATACTTTTTAAATAATGTATATAATATTAAAATTTTTAGAAGTTAGTTTTTGGCCAGATTTGTACTTTACTTTGTATTAACTCATCATTGTTATTCTTAAGGGACTTAGTCCCAGAATAAAGTTTAATTTTCTATTCTATTCTATTCTATTTGTATTTATTATACTAAATAAATTACCTTTGATTTATTTACAGTTTTTTTTTGTGTCTGTTTACTATTATTAAGTATATATATATATATATATATATATATATATATATATATATATATATATATATATATATATATATATATACTTAATAATAGTAAACAGACACTATATATATATATATATATATATATATATATATATATATATATATATATATATATATATATATATATATATATATATATAAGAAGCGGAGTAGCTCATTGGGTGAGCACTGACTTCCAGAGCTCAAGGTCCCAGGTTCGCGTCCGGCTGATGACTCGACTGATGAATTTAATGTTTTATCAGCCGTGGGTCGACAATGGGGCCGGGAGACCCTCCTGGGTCACATCCGCCCTCTATAAAGTGGGTTTTCTCAGTTAAATGGTCAATTGAAACAGGAAATCTGGCAGTTGAGCGTGATATTATCCCGTCACCTCCCTACACAAAGTATAAATATCTCAGCTAAAGAACAGTTGAAAATTTAGTTTCTGCACATTCGAGTTAAGTCGTATTTTTTAGATTTCGAGTTGTTTTCAATTTTTTTCGTTCCTTTTCTTTGTGTATAGTTGGTTAAGAGCTGTGGAAATAATAACGAATAGTTCTCCTGTTTAATAACATACCGTATTGATATTTTTAATATAAATATTTAATGTAGATTAATATTAACCTTCCAACACATGTATGTTTAGACTTGCATTTATGCATATATATTTATAGGCACAGGTGGCGGATATTGGGAGAGGTGAGTTATGAAATCCACGGGATGGTGCCTTTCATTCCGTTCCAAATCTGATATTGGATTATTTGTTTGAGACTTCACCGTTCTCTAGATTTTCTAATTGAACTGGCTGGAGGTAGATTTGGTCCATTTCTCAAAAATCTATTGCTCTAAATTACTTTCGGATATTATATATTAATTATTTCCGTTTATTGGAAGTATTTAGCTTTTTTCGTATGATCCTCTTCCATTTCTTTTAAAAGTTTAAAAACACTAAGAACCCAAATATCTATATTCACTCATTGTCACTTCAAATTAATTCAAAATTATGGATAGTATGGTACATGTATCGATAGAATTCAAGAATTGTATACGGTAATTGCAAATAGGGATTACATTTGTATTAAGTACTGATACATTCTTCGGTAAGCAATTGCGTGGTCTTAAAATCGACGGAACAGTAAATAACGCCTTAACTTAACATAGAAATAGACCTTTTCATCAAAGAAATCTGATATGTTATACTAAATCGATATGCAATAAAATGGACACCATTTATAAAATCTAAGCCTACGATAACTTAATATTAAACCTAAATATAGAATAACCTATATAAGTTAAAATGAATCGATAATCAAGTGTGAAATCTAATAATTCTTATAATTTCCGAAAACTACACTTTCGATTACGGACCTTATATGAAATAGACCCGCTAAATTAAAATACATTTTTACATAAGCTGTCAATCTCAAAGTCGAGTATTTACAAAAACTATACCTCGAAGAAAATATAATATCATCATATTTTTTGGTGCGTTTCACAAACTATGGGAAACTCAATAATCTAACTGAACTAACAGCGAAATTAGCGCTAAGACATATTTTTTTTCAATTCCTTTTGTTACCGACATCAGATATAAAATATCAAAAACAAGAAAGAAAACGCTGCCGTTGGGAAAAAAACGTACGTATTTGTTTTTCGCATAGTTTTTAAAATGTCTAAACTCACCTTAAAGGTTTTTCAGGTACTAGGACCTTGCCTGATTCGGGATATTTTATTATTTCAAATGTCATGTAATAATGTTAATTTCCGAGTTTGTCTAAATGTGATATGTTTTTAAAATATTCAAGTCCATTTCCATATTTTTATAGTTCTTACAGTAGAATTATTCGTAATCGTAATCGTATACGACGGATAAAAATTCTGAAAGAACTCATAATTGCTTATAACAGTGGTCTCCAAATTACGTCTCACAAGCACCTCCAATACCACCACGAAAGTTTCTTTGGTTACTGGTTAATATTTTTCTATAACCTCTCAACTGGACTGAAGATACCAAAATTTCAAAAAAAGCTTCCTAGTTTGTTGAGCATTAAGTCTATATTAATTAAGTTGTCGTTTAATAAAGAGTGGTTTGTTTAAGAACATACCGCAGTTTAACTGCTTAAAAGCTCCCTTTAAATTGTTTTAAAGTAGATAGGATTTACTTGTATTTATTTTAAATGTTATCTATCTTACTATAAAGTAATTTGTTTTATCCTTAATTTTTTTTTTTATAATTATTGCTTTTTATTCCACATAAAACGTGGTTGGCTTAAAAATGACAATATTTAAGTTTTCTGATTCTCTATATGTAATCAAAACATGGTTTATGGTAATTTTTTATAAATTTTAATGTTTTTTATCACATATTATCAATTATTCGAAATTAATCTGAACTTCAACATCAATTATATGGTTTGAAGCAATCTTTGATTAAAGTGGAAATACAATAAATATAATCTCATTTATATCTTCGTATCCATTGATTTCATAAAAAAAAAAAAATAAATAAATAAAAAATGTGTAGGACAGTTTTTATATATAATTTATATTAGTTTATTACTTTATTGAACAATCTTTACGTAAAATCTCATAGTTTTCGAGATCTTTTAAAAAAAAATATTTTTCTCTCCTTTTCCCCTCCCCATCAAAACCTGATTCTTTGGGAATTTTTACCAGTTATTATGGGGAGGGTAATGAACAATTTCTGACAAGCTTCATCTTTATTTTATTAATTTTGGAGTCAATCCCTAATTTTACTGGACTATATTAAGACCGTCCCAGAATAAATAAAGTATTATTATTATTATTATATTCTGAGTGGAGTCAGTACCCCCTCTCTAAGACATTTACTGCTGGAGGCACTTCAGGGCTTCACTTCCTTTTTTATAACTTTCAACTTGATCGGAGAACTTTCATCCAACATAGACTGCTATCTGTCTTTAATTTCCTTTTTAAAATAGTTTTTTCACATCCAAGGAGCTTGAAACTACAAACTGCTCAAGTCTATCCCGACTCTTTTTGTTATTTCTATATATCAAATTAATATTAACCTAGATTTAATGCTATTAAATATGTTTATTTTATTCAATGATTAATTTTAGTATATTTAAGAAAATAACGGAGTAGATTAAATGAGACTATTTTAGAAATTAGGTAAATTCTAATAAGAATTAAATATAGATTGTTGATATTTTGTAGATTGCTGTTTAGAAAGGAGTTAACTAAACTGGTTAGCTGTTAGGATCCTCAGTTCTTAAATTAGTTTGTTAGCCCTGTTTGCGCTGAATAAATTGCTTCTGATAAATAAACACTGTTGGGAACATTTATAAATATTCTAATTTTACTGTTTAATTCGATAAACTGGAATTTCATCAATATTTGTTTATTCCGAAGCATTCACTGTTTTCCTGATGTACCATATTTATTGGCATTTATTTGGTTTTCGCAACAAGTAAATATATGTTTTCCATGTTGTAAATTTATATTGTAGATGGTATTGTTTAGGTTTTATTTCATATTGTTATATTTATCTCTATCCATGCCTTTATAGTATTTTTAGTATTGTAAACAATCTCTTCTATTCTCTAATATATATCATTATTATTTTTTATTTTGTAAAAATTCAATTTTATTTTTAAAACTTTTAATTTTTATAACTTGTACTTTATCATCAACATTTGTAATTAGTATGGTGTATTTTCTTAGGAAATAAAATATTTGTAAAATTTGAAAAGTGTAAACATTTTGGTTTATAGCGACACTAGACCGCAATTAAGGAAAAATACTTATCCAAGGTTTCGTCGTTGATCTTGGGACTGTTTTTCTTTTGTTGGAAAATATTCCAAACCGTGTTTAAATCATGACGCTATTTAAACAAACTCTCTTCATTTCGGAACGTTTATGTAGTTATAAATTTGCTGTTATTTAATGAGTACAATATTTTTTTTTAGGAATATTTAATAAATGAAGTTTATTATGTAGTATATACAGTCGCGATTGAGCTGCGTATAGATAGCTGGAAAGAAATAGCCCGAACATACAGATATAGAGCAGGCTTGTTAAGCCAAAAAAGATCTTCATTGTCTGTAATGCAGAAAAAAAAAATTAAAATTGTATCACCTAGTAAAAATTTAATTTTCAAAATTGCTATTTGCGAAATATCCAAATATTTGTTTGCCAGTTTTTAAACGATATTCTAAAGACAATCGTACGATTAAGCGGTCAAATTGTTTTTTTTTTTCTTTCTTCAAAACCACGACTTTCGTTGATTGGTGGTATTTATTTTCATTTTATATTATTTTTCCCCCTCCTCGCCTCTCGGCAGTGTGTATTTTTGGTAGAAGCAGCGTAATACGTCTACCACTTATCTTCTGGTTCTCCTTTCTTCCTTAGAATTCCCCACCAATTCCTTCCACCCTTACACTAATGCTTCGTAGTACGGTTAATTATCCTTACTAACTAGCTGAGGGAAATCATCCTCCGTTATGATGTTGACTGCGGTTTCCCTCAGTAGTTTGGCTCTTATTGCTTCAAAACCTGTGAAAGTCGTGACGATATGCTCAACAATTCTCGTACACCACAACAGGGACATAGGGGATTAATTTCTTTGCCAAAAATGGATTTGTGGTACCCTATCTTCGCTATTATTTCTCGTGAAAATTTCTTTACTTCATGTAACGTCACAATTTTAATATTTTCTGGCGATGACAGTTGTTCGAAAGTGGTCATAACTCCAGCTCTTATCCAAGCATTAGTTAAAACTGAACTGTGAAACATTGTTTTCTTATATGTGATTAAATTTCTATGGTCACGACTGTGTGTGTGTGTGTGTATATATATATATAAGTACCACATAAATTGTAATCTTTTTTACAGTTTTTGTTAAAGGACGGTTAAGGAATTTATTTTTAAACCTGTGGATTAAGTTCTATTTTAAGGTCAGGATGTGTAGTAAAAAATTGTTTTATTGATTTTGCCGAAGTTTCCAACCAAAAATGGGTCATCATCAGAGCTAAAACTTAAAAAATTACATCAAAAAATGATAAATATAATATAAAAGTGTGGAGAAAAAGGTGGAACATACCGTTGTCTCATTTGTAGTTTCACATTTTTCTTCTCCTTATATTTGTATATTTATTATTTTTCCGTTGTAGTATTTTAATATTTAGCCTTGGTAATGACCCACATGTTACGGTCTTTACGTCGGTAAATTCAATTAACATATTTTTTTTAATGTACCTCCTGACTATTTTTCATCCTTACAATTTCAACAACTATCTAAATATATACATGTTTTAAGTGCTATTTTTGTGTATTTGTGAGTGATGTATTACTGGTAATATTTATTTTGTTGTTTTTATTATAATTATAGGAAAGTTTGTTAAAGCCTGTTCAGGCAGTTGTTTTCTTATGTTCTGTTAATGTTTGCTTAGCTCAATTTACCTTGTCGAGCCATCAGCGTTTGGGTTTCTGCGAAGCACTTTATTTTTCTTCCTGCTATTTAGCATTATGTTAAACAGCGTAACATCCACAATGGGGAAGGGGGAGGGGGGGGCTGTTCCAGGAATCAGTTTGCGGGGCAGGGCGCCCATAGGGGCACGTTTTCCCTACAGTTTTAGTTTCCCTAGCAACCGTCTGAGTACTCCATGAACTCAGACCTGTTCAGACTTAACTTTGACCTGTTCCACTCTTGTTTTTACTTTCCTACTTATACTAGGTAAGGAAAATATTGCAATCAGGTCAAATTTCCTACATGTTTTCGACGGATCTATACGTTTCAGAGCCTTCTGAGTCCGAAAAACACATTTTTAACCATTGGTCTGTCTGTGCCAAGATTTTCTCGGGAACTACTGAACAGATTTTATTGCTTCTTTTTTTATTTTGTAGGGTTTTGACTACTGATGCCTGTGAAAGAAATTCAGTGCTACATGCACAATAGCTTGCGCGCAATAAATGAAAAACATGTTTTTCTATAGACTGTAGCGCGAAAACGGCCCTAACGATTTTGATGAAACTTTCCTATAATGTTCTAATAATTGTACTTTCAATTTTCGTATTATTACTAAATTCTCGAGAAAATTCAGGGAAAAAAGTTATAAAGAAAAGAATGATGGGGTAAGATTGAAGGGAGTAATGTAAGGGGTAAATGCGAGAAAAAAGATGACTAAGTGAAAGTAAGAAAATCTGTTGCCCGCATCACACAAGCTTCACTATTTCCTCTACTTCTAACAGAAATTTTTGTTTGACAATACTAAGCTATGGCAAAAAGTTTTTGATCAGCAATATTAGAGAGTATTGAAATGTTTACACTGATCTACCTTAAGCCGGTTTACGTTGCTTTAGTTTATCAAATAAATCGTACTAAAACGTTTTCTTTGATCAATTATCAGGAATATAAATCGAGTTCAATTTTGTTTTTCTTTATGTTCATTTTTAAACATATAAAAACTTTTCTGAAATACGTAGGAAAGTCGTGTGAGTGGACACACCAGATTATTTTATTTTAGTTTATTTCTTACTCTTTGGAAAAAAACAAAAACAAAATTTATAAATAATAAAATTTTGTTAGCGAATCTGATCGTTGCCGATATTACCAGTTTGTTGCCTACGTTCTTCTATTCGCTATCTGCCTCTCAATGGAAATAGGAAAACTTTCATAGGTAACCTGTTTGGATTCCAAAAAAATTTTTAACAAGCCATTGTAGTTCCATAGTGAAGGATGGTTATATACAGTTAATGGAATAATATTAAAGTTTAATTCTTATCAAACAATGAAAAGGAAGATTTAATGTTGAATGTAATTTTTTTTTTATTGTTTTGGCTTGAGGTAATTTTCGAAACAAATAACTACAGAACCTTATTTTCAATACAATTCTTAACACTAAGTTTGAGATTTGAGAGCATGAGTTATAGTAGATATTAGTATATACCTAGAAATTATTCGAACATTTATTCATACAAAAATAATTTGAAATATATTTTAACAATCTTCGGGCGGACCATGGCGGTTTAAATGAATACGAATTTGTCTTTAACAATAACTGCTAGAAAGTTTTAAGAAATCAATTTTCCGGAGGATATCGGAGCTTTTTTTTAAATTGCAGTATTTGTAATAATTTGATTTAAAACGCCTATTTTTTTAAACAAAAAAGATGAAAGATTCGAATTAAAACAAGTTTTATAAATGATTATATATATTGACTGTGAAATCTCTATAAAGTTTCAAGAAAAGATTACAACCATCAGCTCAAATCAAGCAATTTTACAAAATATACCAATTACACAAATTGACTAGGTTTCCAATTGATGAAACAGTATAAAATGTTCTTTCTGCCAACTAAAAATATTCTGACAAACTGCCTAAGGTATCAATTAAACAGTTTAGTTTTTGGAGTTATAAACCATTTTTTTTTAGCCTGTGTCGCAGGTTTACCATTACTCGGCCCAATGTACGTCGGAGCAACTCTTCTCTAAATCTTGACTAGATTTTGGATTTTTTTTTTTTTGTTTTTGTTATCCCCTTCCTCGCCTTTAAGTTATACGGTGATTTCCCGAACTAGGGGGCAGGCGGAGGATTAATGCCAGAGCTAAAAGACACCACTAGATGTTGTACTAAACTCGGACACCTTTTGAATCGAGTAGAAAACCGTGGCGTAATGGGAGGCAAAAGAAGAAATGCCTGGAATTTCCGGAGCTCCCCCCTCCCTCCCGAGATTTAATATCAGAGAGGATATTGCACACACACACACACACACACACACACACTGGGAGGATCGTTTCCTCTTCCATTCCTCTTTGCTCACGGAAGGCCGATAATTCAGGACCACGGTTACCTCTTTCCCTTCGGATTCCACAGTTTAGCGAATCCTTTGAGGCAACTCTTTATTAAACAAGACAAAATGTAGGGACACTTTTGTTTTGTTTTTATTTTAGTTTATCTCTTACTCCTCTGAAAAAAGCACATATTTAATAATAACAAATGCTTAGCGAACTTGATCGTTGTCGATATTACCAGTTGTTAGTTACATGCTCCTATTCGCCATCTGCCGCTCAGAAAAACTCTCATACGTAAAATATTTGAATTCCGAAAAAAATTGTATCTAGTTTTTGTTGTTCATAAGCTGTTTAGTAAAGGCACTATGTCGTTTAGGGGGGAGTTATTCTTAAGAAATAAGGTTACAACCTTACCACAAGGTAGTTCTTTATACAGAAAAGATAATATAACATTTATTTTTTATAAATTAAATACATGTTTAGAGTTTTCCCCCTGTTTTTGGAATGCAATTATTACAATCAATAAGATGATATGGAAACGTAATTTTGAAAAAAATAGATCGATGGTTAATGATATGTTTATGTGTATATCTGTAAATTTAATTTTTAATTTAATGTTTAAAATCGGCTGAATGGCCGAAACGTTACAAAAGTATATGTTTATATAACTTTTTTTTAAAATTTATTTAATGAAATTTACAACTGTCTCAACAATGCAACTAGTAAAAATGCAGACGTTAGAAATAATGACAGGAACAGACTTAAAGAGATACTGCCCAGTGGTGGCACTCCCTATTTAATTCTATGAGAGAAGATCACGAGACCATCTTTTTTCAGACGCCTATGGAGATTATCAGGAATCGAGGAAGAAGCAAGGATGGAAACAAGTGGATTCGAATGGGACTGGAGTTTATCATGAAAGGATGGGTATCTGGCTCGGTGAGCGGCATATGGTACAATAAGGTCTTTGTGAATGGTTTTATTTGTGACAAAATAAGGGGCATTAAGGATTTTAGGAAAGATTTTGGATTGGATACGATACGAATTCGATGGTATTGATATAACTAATAAAATATATATTGATAAAATAATTTGTATTTGTTATGAAAAGAAGAGGTGCTTCTGGGGTAAATTATTGTTAATTAATTGTTGATAAATTGGCATTATTACATTTAATCTTTACTTTTATATAAACAATATATATATATATATATATATATATATATATATATATATATATATATATATATATATATTTTTTTTTTTTTTTTTTTTTTTTCGGTTGACTCTACAGACCATGATAATCTTTAGCCACGCTCGGCGTTGATTACCTATTGCAAGCGCCTTAGCCCGCAAGGCTACCCCAACCTCATTGTTCGATCACATTTTTTTTATAAGTGTATATATATATATACATATATATATATATATATATATATATATATATATATATATATATATACACTTTTTATATATATATCACATAAACAAAAAAAAGTTACTAATTTGAAGGTGAAAAAAATAAATACTATCATAATTTTTTTTTATTGTTATATCATTTTTTAAAGCATATTTAGTTCGGATAAATAAGTCTCCCGTTTCTTTTTTATTTTGAGCTTGTTAGTTTTATCCTTGGCAGAGAAGGGAGTTTTGTGTGGTTGTACCGGTGAGCCATGAATAATGATGAATTAAATAGCTGAGGGTGAGTGAGTGAGCGGCTCCCCTGGCAGCTAACCATTCTTTATTTTTTGTCTGCTTCTCGTCTGAGAGGCAGCGTGTATATTAAATGATATATATTGAACTGTGTTCCTTTAATGTAAAAACAAAAAAAATTGTTTTATTCCACAAACTAAAATGACTTAATTGAATTGAATTTCGGTTTGTCCATCACTAGTGCAAAAAGGTATTTTTGTTTAAATGAAGATTATACCTGCATAGCTGTATATTTTTCAAATTTTAAGTATTATATAGATAAAAGAGACCTTAGAGATTCTAAATGTCCAACGGAGAAGTTAATAACTATAATAATTTTGGCTGCATAAGCTAAAAAAGACAAATAAATCCTTAGTTATGTCCATCACTGGTGAGCTTACGAAATTATTATTTGAAAGATTTTTAGAATGAAGACAAATATATCAAATAATAGTTTTACACCTCTCCGGCAAATGAAAAGAGATAACAGGATTTTGTCCACCTAAAGTAGTGATCACTCCACTGTACGAAATAAGTGGATTTTTTTATCTTTAAACCTTTTATGGTTAGAATATAAATTATGATGAGGATTAAATAGGAATTAACATTGTGTAAATGTTAATGAGGTTGATTTAAGGTTGGTTACGTGGACTAGTGTAGTTAAAGCTATCCAAGGCTTGCCTAGGGGCCCAAAGTTCAAACACGCACCTCCCTTAGTTCCCCCCCTACTAATAACCAACTTGGTGGTATCAGAACCGCCAACTCTGCTCTGCCTGGCTACTAGATTACTAGATTACTAGAACACCTTCCGTGAACTTGCACAGATCGTCGGCGATAACCCTAGTATCTCCCTTTGGAACAAGATTAAAGTCCTAATATGAAGTCCTAAACTGAAAATAAAATTAATCCCACTCACAATAATTTGGAGAGGTATCTCTTTCCGATTTTCTTTCAAGGACATGGATATGTTGGCCATCTCCAAGAGGACGATAAACGCCATCCATGAGGATCCTTAAAGGGACTCTTACATAAATTATAGCAAATGGTTTATGATATTTCTTCAGTTATATCATGTAGTAATGATCATTATTTTAAATTTTCTATTATTTAGTATCGAATTTTAAACTATCACTTGTTTGCAATGTTGTTTTATGTTTTTTATTTATTTGTTTATTTGGATGACCTACTACTTTTGCAGTTTTTAAAATAATGTAAAGTGATTACGAGTTATCTCAGCCGATCAACAACTTTGTTATTACGCCTTTGAGCTATTTTGATATTTTTAATTTATCTTCACGGATTGAATTTTGGAGTTTGCTACAATTTTATACACACACACACACATATTTATGCAAATATATTCAATATATATTTTAATAATTAATATCTCATCTCATCACATAACAAAAGAAAAAGCCGCTTCGTTTATTACAAAAATGAAGCAGCTCCACCCGTTAGTTCTAGAGAAATCCGGCAGATGGAGCTGCCTTGTTCTTTCTCCAAACGATACCAAATAATAAATATTTAATCACTAAGTACAAACTATTCCTCTATGAATAGCAATAAATCTGTAAAGGGATTATTCAATGCAGTGTGCCCGTAGGGATGACTCTCTTCGATAAATTTGCGAACAAGGACTTGCAGGTCTCATAACACTGGACCACCTTCATTAAGCTTATGATTGTCTCCTCCCGCTTAAAGACCAAAAGTTCAAAGATGTCAATGAGCTGGCAAGTAGAAAGTATGTTGGTCAAAACGAAAAGTGGTTTTAGAACCAGTTAACATCAGATGCTTCAAACGATCCTCAAGAGACTGAGGGAGAGCTGGAAGACTGAAGAAGAACTGTACATATCGATGCATTATGTCAATGATGTTGTACTTTCTTTGTTAATAAATGTTTTGTGAACTGGAGTATGGTTAATTCTATAGAAAATGGTCCTATAAAGGGTTTTTCATTCACTTTGGAGCAAAACGGAGGCAGCTCCAAAATTAAAAATTCCATTACACGTACCTGAGCCTATGCATTTTTGTGTATTCTGGTCAGTTGTATTCGATACCTCATAACGTAACACAAGACTGAATATTTTTTGGTTTCGGTGAAAACATGAATTTTTAAAACGTTTTTTTTAATTTGCTACATACTGGAAAAAGTGGCCTTCTTCTTGCACCAAACCCTTCAATTGTTTTAACAGCTGTTTAATACTATCTATTAAATCTGCTGATAATGTAAAGTTTATAATGTAATTTAATAAATAATGTATAGCTGTAAGTTATTTTATATATATATATATATATATATATATATATATATAAGTTAAGCGTCTCCGGGCTTTGTAAACAAAAAAAAAGAAGGAAAGAGGAACGAGAAACAATACTCACGGCTTCTGAATAAACACTGCTTTATTCGTTCAATAATCTGCCTTATATACAATTGCTATGTTTATTTACATTACAAGATGGTATTAAGGCTGATATCGCCAGTCTCCGGTCTTTATCTCCCCCCCACCAGTTTACGAATAGGATTTTCGGAAACTTATAAATTCCTAGATCGGAGCCACCGGTATCAGCCTTAACCCTTTACAATTATTCGTACCAGTATAAACTTAAAGTACACCAAACCTCACTTCCACTCCGCTGGAACGAGAAATAAATAAAAAGAAATAAACCACAGAAAGTAAACACACAACGTCTTATTAACAATGGAACAGAACTCTTAATCCTATAAAAATTACAATCACCTCTATTATGCTGCCATATCTTTATTTACAAGAACAACAAAAATAATAAAAAAAAATGACATCATCAACAGTAATAATAATAAAAAAAACATATTTTTTTATAATACGCGATAAGGGTACTACGAATCAGTTGGTTTCTGTACCGGTTCTAACATTGGGAGCTTCAATTGTTCAATATGAACAGTTCTCCTCTTCTTAGGTTCGTTAATGCTTTCAATGGTTACCAGATTATGCTCCCTAATAGCAACCACTCTGAATGGGCCCTCGTACCGTAACAATTGTTTCCCTCTGTTGGTTCCAATTCTACGATACACTATTGTTCCGATTTTTAATTCTCCCATTCGGTCACGTACCTGCACATTCTGCCGCGCTACCCGCTTCTCCTTTTCCCGCTGAATTCTCCCCGCTACCTTTCCCCACGTCTTTCCTACCTCTACCCTAGTACTCTGGATTTGCTCTACGAGATGTTCATTGGTCGTTGTTTCCCCCCAATCTCTCCTTGGCCTGCGCATCCCGAATAGTATTTCCACAGGTGAAAACCCCGTTACGGAGTGGATCGAATGGTTGTAAGCTGTTACGGCTTTCTTCATCGCAACATCCGGCTCCAACCCTTTCTCTCCCTGATATACACGGATGTGGTCACTCAACGTGCTGTGCAAACGTTCGATTCCTCCTCTACTCTTAGGGTGTCCCGGTGTGTTATAATGCCACACAACCTCTAACCTTTTCACCTCCTCCCTAATCGCGGTATTGTCGAATTCTCTGCCACCGTCTGATGTGATCCTCTCGGGAACTCCGTAAAACTGTATCCAGATTTGTAGGGCTTCCGCAACTGCATTGGCAGACTTGTCCATGACCTGATGTGCCATAGCTACTTTACTAAAGGTGTCGATGATCGTGACCCACTTGAACCCTTTCCAGGTGAATGTATCGATCTGGAGGTCTTGTAGCGGCATATTCCCTGTAGGTGTCTCTTCCTGAACTCCTCTGGGGGGGTGTCGATCATACTTTGTGCGCATACATACCTCGCATTTCCCGATGATTCCTTGGATAGATTTTTTCATTCCCCACCAGAAATACTTTCGCCGTAATGCCTGCAACGTCTCGTTGACGCCTCGGTGGTTGGTCTTCCCCTGGTGGTATGCCAATGTAATTGCTTGTTGCTGCTCCTCATCCTGTACGGTTTCCACTGCATACTTGCACCGGATGATCGTTCTATCCATGCCTATTCGCTCGGATCTCCACATCCGCTTTATTTTCTCCCATACCGTGTTGTTCCCAACATAGAGATGGTGTGTCTTTCCCGGTTCCGTGGCGTCCTTCAGTGCCGTACGGATTTGCTCCTCGCTCACCCCGGGTTGCGACCAAATGACGCGAATCCTACTTTTCCCGTATCTTCGGTAATCTATTTTCATGATCCCTGTTGTCCTGGTTTTCCAGATTACCTGTCTATGCTTGTCGTTGATGATTTCGTCTATTTCCTCCATCGCCACTGGTCTTTCCTCCGCTGAGCTATCTTCTTCCGGGGACCCCTCCCTGTCCTCTATACTGACGGTATCATCTGCCCCTTCACCCTCAGGAGTCCATTCCCTCAAGAATTGGCGCACGTCCCGCGATGGACCTCCCCCGTCCTCTTCTACCGCGTTGATCATGATGGCCCTAGAGAGCCAGTCTGCCACCACGTTTTCCTTTCCCGGCTTATACACCACCTCCATGTTGTACTGACTAAGGAATTCTTTCCATCTCGTGACCCTCGCAGAGGTTTCCTTAAGTTTTCCTACCCACTGAAGGGGTTTGTGATCGGTGTGGACTCGAAACTTCCTCCCAAATATGTATGGCCTGAAATGGTCGATGGCCCACACTATCGCGAGTAGCTCCCTCTCTAACGCGCTGTACCGTGATTCCGCGCTCGTAAGTCGTCGGCTCGCGTATGCTATCGGACGTTCACCCTCACTTCTGCCCTGGGATAAAACGGCCCCCAACGCGTATTCGCTCGCATCGGTGGTGACGTTGAACTGCTTCTCAAAATCCGGGAACGCCAATACGGGTTCTGCCTGCAACCTATCCATGCATTTCCGAATATTATTTTCCATTTCCGGTGTCACCACGATCCTCGCGCCTTTCTTCAGCAAGTTATTGATAGGTACCAAGTATTCTGCCATCTCAGGTACGAATCTTCTATAATAATTCAGCGTCCCGAGAAGCCTACGAATCCCTTTAACGTCCCGTGGCACCGCCATTCGTGTGATAGCCTCCACCTTTGCCGCATCCGGTCTGACCCCCTCGCTAGAAATAGTGTGGCCTAAAAAATTGATCCGCGTTTGTCCCAACAGGGACTTCTCACTTGACAGTTTCAGCCCGAATTGTCGCAGCCTTTCGAATACCGACCTCAAATGCCCCACGTGTTCGGCTTCCGTTCTGCTAAAAATCAGCAGGTCGTCCATGTATACTTGACATACGGAGTCGTCGATCCCCCTCAGAAATTCGTCCATCAGGCGTTGAAACGTTATGGGCGCATTCTTCAGACCAAACGGCATTCTGGTGAATTCGTAATGCCCCCTTTCGAATGTAAACGCCGTCTTATGTTGGTCCTTCGGGTGCATCCGTATTTGGTGGTATCCCGCCTTGAGGTCCAACGTGCTAAACACCACGGCCCCACTCAACCTATCAAGTATATCTTCGAATCTAGGGATCGGGTACTTTTCGTCTACCGTGTTGTCGTTCAACCTACGATAGTCCACTACCACTCTGTATTTTTCCTTATTATCCCCCGGCGCTGCCTTCTTTTTCACTGCCCACAGGGGACTATTAAATGGCGAGGTGCTATCGACTATGATCCCTTGCTCCTTTAGGCTTTCCAATTCCTCCCGAATATGCTGCCTCAGCGCCTGCGGGTATCTCCTTTCCTTTACGTAGGTCACCCTATCTTGCTTCAGTGGAACTTCGTGTACCGTCTTCCCTGTTACCCCCAATACCTCGCCCTCCCTGAAGAAAATATCTACGAACTCCGCTTGTAACGCCTTTCTCCAGTCCTCCACCCTGTTCACCGCTCCTATCCGCACCCTTCTTTCTCTCGCGACCCCTATACATCCAAATTTCCTCTTTCCCAGCCTGATACTCCAAGCTCCTCTACGGTTTCTAATGCTTACCCCTACCTGTCCTAACAGATCACACCCTATTATGACTTGGTACTCCCGCGTCATGCTCTCTACCACATGCACCTTTAGCTCCCCCTTTTTCCCTGCCCACCGATCAAGCGTAATTGACGCTTCCCCTTCTACTTTACAGGGACCACCCAGAGTGATTAGCTGGCAGCCACAGTTTTGTATCCGGAGTACCCTCTCGCTCCCGCACACTCTCCCCAACGCCCCCCGAGTCAAGATAGTACTCGAGCTCCCTGTGTCCACGAGACACTTCACTCCCCCGTCTACCTCAATAATCGGCAACCAGCATGGCTTACCTCTAATATTGTTGCAGGTTGCTGTGCGGTCGCCTCTCTGCTGACACCCTTCTCAGATGCCACCTCGCTTCCTCCTTACCGCCGTCGCTCGTCGTTGCTCGCTCCGTTGGCTGCTCCTGCCTCCTTCGCCTCCACTGCTGGCTGGCTCGTCAGTCTCCGTTCCCGACGTCCCCGACTCCTCGGTTGCCTCTTCCGAAGATCCGTCTCTCTGCTGCATCCTAGCTCGTTTTTTCAACTTTTGAGCGTTCACCTCCATTGGCTCGTCTAGAGGTCTCTCTCTCCTGCGAAACATGTACGGGCACTGTCTGGCAATATGCCCTTCCGTCCCGCACTCGAAACATCTAGTGCGCGGACATTGTGCTACCAAATGTCCCGGTTTCCCGCACCCGTGACATTTTCTGTCTTCCCTCCGGGGTCCATTCCTAGGCCTGGACTGTCCGGATCTTCTCTCGCCCGTCGTGGCTTTTTCTCCGTTCGGGTGTTTCATTTCCCTCTTCCTCCACCCGATCTGGGCTGTCCGGGGTCGTCTGTCACTCACCCGGGTCCACCCTGGTTCTTCTACTTCCATCCGCGTCTCTTCCTCTCTTGCACTCAGATCTATCATTTCTTGGGCACACTCGAGGAACGATCGCTCTCTAGGCAGTCCGTCCCTTCTCCCAGTCTCCTTAGCCAACTGAACCTTGAGTATTGTCGAAAGGAATTCCATCCTAGCTTCGACCTCTCCCACACTCATGGTTTCACGCATTTTCTCAGTTATGCGGTTGTACTTCGCCACTAGTACCCCCGCATACTGTCCTCTTGTTTGGCGTTGGGACCGACACTCCCTAAACATTTGGAAGATATCTTCTTCCGGCGTCCATCGGCCCCCTCCGAAAGCCTTCTTCAAACGCTCCTTAATCACTGGCCATGGTGTCTCCTCGTCCGCTTGGATTTGGTTGAGGATGTTCCTCCTCACTCGGCACACGAGAGCTGCCTTCAGTGCTTCTGCGTCTCCCAGGTTCACGAGGTCCTCCGCCACCTTTGCTTCGATTCTTGATATGAGGCGGTCTCCACCTTTCAGGAAGTGATTAAGTTCACCTATCTCGCCCCCGAATCGCTCCAGGTCTGCGATTGCTCTCCGTAGATCCTGCGTGGTCGCTGCCCTTATCTTCATCCACTCCAATGCATTGGCGTGCGCCTCTGCCAATGTGTCCCTAGGTAAGGGAGGGATCTCTTGTATCTGCGGTACTTGAGGTATCTGAGGTATCTGCGGAATCTGCGGAACCTGAGGGGCGATCTGAGGAATCTGCGCTATCGGCATTTCCTGAGGTTGCGGCATTTCAGGTGCGTTCAACACTCCTGGTCGAATTATGCCCTCTGTCGGCATCTCGTCTTTTCCTTATGACTAGGAGAAGAGAAAAAAAAATTAAAATAAAGAAAGGAAAAAAAAATTTTACTTCCGTGTTCTCCTGACGTTCTCCCGGGTTTCGGCACCAGTTAAGCGTCTGCGGGCTTTGTAAACAAAAAAAAAGAAGGAAAGAGGAACGAGAAACAATACTCACGGCTTCTGAATTAACACTGCTTTATTCGTTCAATAATCTGCCTTATATACAATTGCTATGTTTATTTACATTACAAGACGGTATTAAGGCTGATATCGCCAGTCTCCGGTCTTTATCTTATATATATATATATATATATATTTGAGCTACCAATGACTGTATATTTATATAGTCATTTCTTTTATTGATGCTGCTGCTAAATTTAAATTATTCAAATGCAATGTTTATTATGGTTATAGTTTGATTGTAATACTTTTAGGTGGTTTTTGGATTTCTTCATTCAAGGTAAAATATCAAGATGGTGAAGCTAGTACCAAATCTTATTTTAGGTTGATGAAGTTGTTTATAATTTTATTAAGTATATATTTGTATATTACACGAAATTAACAATATATTTTGTAACTGTTTAATTTTTATTTTATTAATATAAAGCATGTTCATCAGTTGAGGATAACCAAGGGATGTGTCACCCCCAGATCGCTGTAGTCTGTCCTGATCTTTCCTTGACTGACTATATTCCTGTGGTTGTATCTTCAGTCATGTGCGCGCTCATGCATTCGATTTGATCCCTCCCAATACAAGGCCCATTGTCCCAGCCAACCCAACCCGATAATCACTAGGATTGTCATTCAGTGCGTAACTTCTTCAAAATTAGAACAATATTTATACAATATTATCACTAAAGTAATAATGTGTTAACATTTAAACCGAAAATAAATTTTAATCAAAGTTTAACTATCGACGAACTTTTTAGTCGCGTTTCCAATTGGAGATTATTATTTAAATTTTAGATGGGTTCACAGGTTCATATTTATTATGGATTATTTGCCAATTTAATTTTCTAGAATGTTATGTGATGTTTTCGAAATCAACCGACGATTGATATGTAATTATTTAAATATATCATCAGATTTAGTGTTAGGTGTCAATGATTAACACTTCTAAATTTACTTCTCTGTAATCACTCGAAAATAAAACACATACACATACTTACTAAACCCTATTTGGACTAAGCCGTCGCAAATATTTGGAACAGTTAAAAAGACTCATATTAACAAACTTCAAACCTTTCAAGCTAAAACATTCAGAAATATTACAAAAACACCTTGGTATGTTAACAACGTAATCTTACACTCTGACCTTCACTTACCGACTGTTAACGAACACATACGAACCGATTATAAACGATTTGATGACGAAGTACAAGCGCACCCTAGTATACTCATTAACTTTTTTTCAAACTTAAAGATGCTTTTTAAAGTTTACATATAGTTTAGAAATTTTACTTGATTCCCTTGAAACATGTGGTTTCCGTTGAATAATATTCGTTTTCAGAAACTATTATTTATAATTTTTTTTGTCACTCTCGATTACCTTATTTGACTATGTATGTTAGGTAATGTTTTTCTAAAATTCTCAGCTTTCCAACGATGTTATATTATAGATACACCAAGTATTTCCGTAAATTCATTTTCTACCTACAAAAACATTTCACCTTTTTTCTTTTTTATTCAATAATAATAAATATTAAAATAATAACTAATAATAATGACAATTAGTTAAAGGCAATATATCAGTTATTTGTGGTTATATTATATATAAATAAATTCATGGTGCCCCTACCGTCGACCTGAATTGTTCGGTTGTAAGGATTGCAACACTCGAGGGTTCTGCGTAGTTGCCTACCTCGAAGGGGTTCCGTCAAATACTGTCTTTGTATTTTTATTTTTATTATTTGCTTGAAAGATTCAAAGTTTATTTATGTGTCTTTTTAGCTGCTTCAAATATCTGTGATGCGTAAGTCCAAATAGGTTTTTATAAGTAATTGTATGTATGCAATTTCTGTCTAACTTTTAGTTAAAAATGTTTTCCGACAAGTGAATTTAGAAATTTAAATCTTTGATTTAGTTTTCTTTTTTTTTCTTGATATTTGGACCCCATGTCATATTTCGAACGAATGTCAGTCGAAGATACTGAAAGGTATCGGTCTGTGGAATTTGTGTATTGTCAAATCTGGAGGACATGTTTCGTGTTGAAGAGTAAACGTGGTGTACTGTGATTTGTCTTGATTTAATAAGATTTTCCAAAGTTTGAAGTGATGTAATTTTGTTAAATACTGTTGTAGGATCAGTGAGGCGTGTTTTTAATTTCTACATCTGCGTATGGCGCTGTTTTAATTATATTATAAAATTCACATTCAATACATACATAAAATGTTTTAATTACAAGATTTGTCGTGGGTGTATTAATTATTCATTTTAACTTTACTAATTCAACTGCATTTAAGAGAATGAAATTCTTGAAAATCTGAAAGCTTTTTGGAATGGTTTTTTACATTTATACTTTCTAAAATAGTGTTAGTGTCATTATGTAAATAGGCAAACGCACAATAGTTCAATCTCTTTTTCTCTTCTGTTTATCAACAGATTGTATTTTTTTGTTTAGTAGCTATTGACGAACTTTACTGAGCTTTATGCGATCAATTAAAATGTTTAATTTTTTAATTCATTGATATTTACAACTGTATTATAAAAAAAGTACAACTAGTAAATGTGGACTCATGAATATAATAACATTGAATCTCTTGTTGAAAAACTACCCACTGATAGCACTCAAAGAATTAAAAACAAATTGGAAACAATGTATATAAATAAAACCAGCGCTTTAGTTCAAACTTCGTCGGATAACCGTTAGAGATGACGCCACCTACACATCTCTTCTCTCTCCCCCTCCCTTGTAACGACTGTTATTCTCCCTGCAACACTTAATGAGACAGGTAGTACCTTTTTTATTTCTTTCTTATTTCAGCTTTCTCAATTTCTTCCCTCCTTCCTTTCATTCCTTTTCTCTGTTTTAACTCTTTATTATGTTATACATTGTCTGTACATCTTGATAGACTTTATAATATCTCAATTTTCTATCTAACTACTCCATTCTCAAAGTTTTAATTTTACTATTTATTTTCATTCCTTATATAACTTCATATTTCTTTTTTATGTTTTACATTTTATTCTAAGATTCCCATTGTAACACTTATGTCACCCTTTTTGATTATGCCTACTTCATCATTTCACACTCTGTAACGGTTATTATTATTTATCTCTTAGTTCTTAGTTAGTGGCTGAGGGAGAAGCGTAGGGATCTCCTAGGCCTCCCTTTTCCCTCCACATGTGGAGGGGACAGGATTGGTTCGGAGATCACCTGGCAAATTGTAAATAATGTATGTTTTATATAAGGTGTTTGTTTTACTTTTATTTCTATTTTTATTTACTTATGTGTATATATATTTTTTTTTTCTTTACTCTTTTGTTCTTTCTTCTTATTCTTTTGTTATTACTTTATTTATTTATATTTTTGTATATACGGTATGAATGCAATCTCTGAACTCTATTATAAGTGTCCTTAACTGTGACAAATTGTAATATTTCTGAATAAAGTGTTTTAATAACAAAAAAAAAAAAAAGTTCTTAGTCATTATTCTAACAATTTCATTTTACTTTACTTTTTTAATTTAATTACTTAAATAATTTTTTTTTAATTTTTTATTATTATTATTTTATTTTATTTTTACCATCACTACTTATGTTTCTCATACCTTGTTATCTGGTTATTTTCTTAGCCCTGATGAAGGACTGAACTTCAGGTCGAAACGTCGGCATATGTAAAAAATAAATATTATCATTTATTTTTTTGCCTTCCTTTTTGACTGACCACCCCAACTGTTCTTCTCTTCATTATATAAATAAAAATGTAAATGTTAATTTGTTCAAAAACCGCTAATCTACAAAAAATCATCATCGATTGCTTTGAAATTTCGATCCAACGATGCAGTCAGATTCAGAATTGTTTTTAGATAAATTTAATCGTTGCGAAATGGCGGCAAAAACGTGAGCTGCTATTGACTAAAGCGCCACAGCGGGTTTTATTTTTTATCAGATTTTAATGAGACTGGAGTGTTTTCACTGAAGCCCTTTTAATTTATGTATACAACAAACTCCTCCGAAAAGTGGCTGAAAAAAAGTAACGATAGATTCTAAATTTTATTCGTAAATAATTCAAATTGTTATATTCTAATATTTCTACATTTATTGAAAAGAAGAAGAAAAAAAAAAAAACCTTAACACGTTCTCTAAAATAAAACATTTATTTTGTAACTTAAAACTTAATTAAGATGCTAGGAGATAAGTAGTGGGAATAATAACTGTTTTAATATCTCTGGGGTGGGTGCAATTTATTGCACGAGAACATGTGCCAGAAATGGAACAATTCTCTGGAGCGTGAGAGAGTTGTGTTATATCGGCTAAGTTAGATAAGGTAGCAGATAGCAAGACCTAACATATTTTTTTTTCTTTTCTTGCTAGATCTATGAACTACTGTAGCGTTAAAGATCTGGTGCTGAAAAACTTTATTTCTCGTTTACTACTTTTCTCTAATAGAAATTTTCAGTTTAATAATAATAAAATATTTTTGTAAATATATGTCTCAGCTTATACTCAAAGTTTTACAGCAATTCCTAAAGTTTGGGGTGTTTATTTATATTAATTTGGTTGTTCTTATTTTTTTTATTTTCGCCATCTCACATTTGATAATCCGTGGTACAGACCCTTTTTTATTAAATTATTAAGATCCACCTGAAACTTCGTAAATAGCTTCATCTGATCGTAACCTACAAATATTTGATTTACGAAAATTCTCGTTGAGGCGTTTTCAATCTGAAGATCGGCGAACGTTGTCTATTAAATTATGTAATAAATACCCATTTACTTTTCACTTGAATAGCTAGATAATATGATCACAAAGTCGAAAACAAAAGTGACC
The DNA here is from genome assembly GCA_928085145.1 of Nezara viridula. Taxonomy (NCBI): domain Eukaryota; kingdom Metazoa; phylum Arthropoda; class Insecta; order Hemiptera; family Pentatomidae; genus Nezara; species Nezara viridula. The sequence goes on from OV725079.1 coordinate 15,755,347, forward strand.
TCCAAAAATATAGGGCAGTTAGGCCTGTATAAACTAGTTATTTTGAAAAATTGGTGGTGTAGGTCTCGCCAGACGGTCAATATTTTTGAAGGTCACCTTTTTTCTCGATTTTGAACTCAAATCATCCTACGATTAAAGTGGAAAGTAAATAGAGATTTACGAGTTTTTAGTGCCTAATTAAATAGACAAAGTTTGACGATCCTCAGATTTAAAACACCCCAATCCCAAAAATTTCCGTAATAATTTAGTTCTTCGATTCAGCTTAATGATGAAGAAGATCGTTTATTTTCAGACTTAGATTTTATGATTGATTATTTAAGAGGCGTGGTTGATTTAAGTGACTTAGTTAATTTTTTAAAGTGGTAGATAGGAGAGGGAGATAAGATGGAATAGCAATCAAGGTCGTTTGATCCATTAAATTTTTTTATTCTAATATGATTAAAGGTGATTTGATTATTCGCTTAGATTGACGATCTGGGTTAATTATTAGATCGTCCGCAATGCCTACTTCCAACACTGTATCTTTTTAAATCCTATTCACTTACATTTTGTTATGCAATCAAATTTGAAAAAAAAAATTATAATTGATAAGTTTATATTACTGACGATTAGATATGGCAACGATTTTCTTTTCAGTTGTGTTACATCTCTGGTTCAATTAACAGGTGTGAAAACGAAAACGAGTTATTGTGGCATTGAAAGATTAAATTTTAAAGATTTTTCTGCATTATAGAAGTTCAAGTAATATTGGTTTTTTTTTTTAAATTATACCCTCCGTATTAACTCCGTATGTTGGGTACGTTCCTACAGCAAATCATCGTTCTTCTTATGCCTACAATCTTCTCCAATTCAAGTCCTCAGTCCATTCCTTTTACACAAGATCTCGACCTTCTTACCTTAACATCCCTTCTTAAGATCTTCCTCATTGTAATACTCTTTTATTGCTCGCTCTGTTAATTTCTGGAATTCCCTTCCTATCAAAATTCGGCATTCTCTCTTCATATCTACATTTAAAAACAGTCAGATACCCGCTAATCTTTTATGATGTAATTACATATTATTCATAATGATATAATTCATCATTAAAATATTCAGACAATTTTTACTATAAGATTCTGCTTCTTTTTTTTTCTGCAGAAACACTACGTTATTTTATTTTATTTCAGTTTATTTAGAAGAATTTAATGTATTTTTTTATTTATTTTTTCTAAAACTGTATATTTATGTTTTACCACTGTACATACTTTCAATTGTTTTGGATATAGATTTTTTTGTTTTTTATATAGTATGTTTAACTAACGTTTTCTTTACTTTTTTCTCTTTCTTTTTATTTAGGAAAGATGTAATATTTTATTATTAAAAAGGGGCTTCATCCCAGAGTAAAATTATTTTCTATTCTATTCTAACCGGGTATCCCGCTTAACCGGCGATGTCTCGGACCCGGCGAGGAGGGATAAGCAGGATTCTACTGTATGTTTATGTAACTGTACTACTCGTTATTAATTAAAATTATGGACATGTATCATTAGGATTATAAATGATTATGTTGTTTCAGTATTAGTATTTTTTTTTCGAATACCATTATTTTTCCATTCAAATTTTAGCTTTCTTTTTTCCCAGTATGTTCTCATCATTTCTGTGTGTCTTTGCTTCCTCTCTTTCGAACACGCAGTATTTTTTTGTTTTCTTTCCACAAGTATTTTGATTTCTTTTTTTTTTTTTCTGTTTCCTCTCTCATTTGTTTTTCATATCCTCTTACCCTCTTGTATTCACGGATTCTGTCAAGAACTTTTTTGTTTAGCCTCCCTTAGTCCATTCTTATCATGTGTCCGTGGAATCTTAGTCTTCTTATTCTTATTTCAGTTTCTAGTTATTTTATCTCCCTGTTGATTTCCTGGTTTGGTCTTAACCTGTAGCCGTCCTGATTCTTCTTGAGCGAACATATTCTCCTCAGAATCCTTCTCTCTATTTTCAGTAATTTTCCTAGACATGTTGTCTCTATTCTGTACAGAATTACTGTTTTTTTCCGCTGTGCTGTGTCTTTTTTTTTATTATGATGTCAGTATTAGTATTTTTTTTCCACGAACCGGCCATCAAGGACCACGCGATTATCATTTCCGTACCTTCTCCACACCCTCAGTCTTCCTCTTACTCCAATATTCTCTCATCCTCCTGGACTGTTCCTGTCGCTCTTCCTTAGTCCATTTTCTTCCTCGTCTCTCCCTCCCACCTACAAGAACCCCAAACCTTCAATTTTTCCCTAAAAAGCTCTCTATCCAAGTAATCTTTATTCGTGATTTTTAGCCTCTCTAGTTCCTCCTTTATTTGTTTTATATATCCCCCCATACTTTTATAGCTGCAACCTTTGTCAAAAAATTTTTTGTTCAGCTTTTTACTATTAATTCTGACCATGTTCTCGTAGAACCTCAGTCTTCTGGTCCTGACGACTGTTTCCAAATCTTCCAAATTTCTATATATTTCTTTATTGGATTTTAGCCTGTATCCCTCTTGCGTTATCTTGGGTCCGTGAATCCTCCTCAGAATCTTCCTCTCAATCTTCAGGATTTTCTCTAGGCTCGGAAGGCTGACTGTTTCCATACCATATAATATTACAGGTCTTGCTACATTATACAGTTTTAGTATTTATTATATAAAAAATTAAAAAATCAGAGCATGAGATTTTTATTTCGTCTCAAGCTAGAACTACAGAGAATATTTTGCTTTATGTAATTTATTTCAGTCATTCTTTAAATCGACCTCGATACGAGCAGACTAGAAGGAAAGAAAATGGCCTGGAAGACAGAGGCGGTGGTACAATGGCCTCAGGAGCTGGAGCTAGCTAGCATTGAGGGAGGGCTTTGGAGGAAAAATTGCTGCAATTTAGTTAAAGCAGCTGTTTATAACTCCTCGGAGTGCTTGAGCATTCAAAGCGGTCGCCTTGTCCCTAGCAGCTCCGCCTCTCCGGACGCCAATTGGTCTGAGAGGATTTAGCGGTTAGTGTTCAGAGCGTCTCCATTTGTCAGGGTATCGATGGGGTAATAGCTTGCGCTAGTTCGGTTTCATTCCATGAGAAAGAAAATAAAAACGAAGGAGAGTTTTGCTATCGGATCGATCTTCGAATTAAAATAGTCGTTCCTGATGGTATGCAAATAATTTATAATATAATTAATTTTGATATGGCCTAATCTCAGAACGAAATAAAGGAGGTGAAAAACAACAACAGTGTAATAATCAGTAAATATATTAACATTATTAAATTGCAAACTATCAAAATTCATCATATTCAGCTACGTATTTTTTTATTTCGCCATTATATCGTTTTTAAAATGTATTAGAAAAAATAGCACAGGTAAACAAGAACTATAACTTTTATTTTTCAAATATAAGCTTAGCCTAGATATTATAATAAGAATGGACCTTATTTATAAATCCAAGTTTCAGAAACTGTCAAACAATCTTAAGAAAATAACAGCATTCTTTCACTTAATTGTATATAACTATAATTTTGTAAATAATCCTATTTATGATAATTATAAGTGGGAAAATTATTATTTATTTTTAATAACAACTAGTCAACTTTCTTTGAATATATATTTTTCATAACAATTTTCACGGAGCTAATATAGATTTGAACCTGACTTAGAGGCCTTCTTAAACGTCTTCAGTATAGAATAAAGAAAGTAGTTTAAAACAATTGTTTCGGACAGTTAAATTATTCCATTAATATTTGTTCGTTAATACAATCAAAATAATGGAAGGAGATGGTCCGGGATGGCGGTCATAAATAGACTTAATAGTGGCAAAACTATTTTTATTAAAACTAATTTTATTTTTAAAAAATTTTAAATTCTATTTTATATGTATATATTTATAATTTATTATTTCGTAGATATAGTATTTTCTCTTGTATCCATCCATATCTTCAAATTTTAGATACTGTAATTTTCCAGGGTTTTTTACTTTTATTACTTACTCCCTCACCAGAACCCAACCAGGTCAACAAATTTCTCCAATACTTACCCTCACCCTGGCTTTCCAGTTGTAAGTAAAACTCCTTGCTGAACACAACCTTAAGTCTCTATTTTTATTCTACTGATTTTTTCTTCTTTCTGATTTATTTTTCTTCTCATTCTCCACGTCCCTTTATGTTCATTATTTCATATTATATCCTTTTTCCTTTTCTTCCAATCTCTCTTGTAGATCTGTAGGGGTATATTTACAATTGCATCTATCATATTTTATTATACTACAACAATTGTTACCATATATTTTCTGCAGTTTAGGATCTTGTTACTCAGCTTACTCTGTTTATACAACTTATTGTTCTTAATATTTTAATGTACTTACTGTTTATAATTTTAATAAGTTTATTCACATTGTTTATAATTTTTTGTCTAAATATTATGTAACTTCCACAATTCTCTATCTTTTTGTATCTTGTCCTTTCTAGTCCTGAAGAAGACTTGCAAAGTCGGGTCGAGACGTTGGTTTTTAATAAAAACGTTATGCCACTATTTACCCTATTTATGACCGCCACCCCGGACCATCTCCTTCCTTAATAATGCAACGGTGAACTAATTAATTAAGTGTTCATTGAATTGAATTAAGTATTCAATCAAAATAATGTTCAAAACACGTTATTATAGCACTATAACTATGCATTTGATGAATACTAATTGATGTGGCAGAGTTGTATAGGCGCTTACGCCTTACTGCTTTTTCTAAGGAACCGCTTTAATTATTAAAAAAAGTTATCAATGTTTTAGAAGTAGAAATGTATTATACCAAGGTTTAATTTTAGGATATTTTCCATTATTATTGGCCGTTTAGTTACAAACAGTGCCTGATTTTAAACTTTATTTTCAATGGCTTTAAACAATTCACTGTACTGGTGTTTTTTATTGCTTAAGCCATAAGCCAATTATTTTTAAAATATATTTTTATCTTTTCTGAGTATCCAGCTTTAATAAAAGATCAATTATGACGAATTTGAGCTAAATGCTGAGTATCAGTGACCAAAAAATTTACAGAACAGAAGCTAAGGTAAAAATGAATATTATAAATTTCTAATGATGTAATCATTATCATCATAATATTATAAATTTCTAATGATGTAATCATCGTTTTTCAACTGCCTCCCGCAGTACCACAAATTACGCCCTGAAGACGACCTGCAAAGTGGGTCGAAACGTCGGCAAAAATTAAAATAATTTATATATTTTAATTTTTTTATTTATTTGACCGCACCCTCGACTAACTCCTTCTCATATTATAAATTTCGTTTGGAATTATATCAATCTTTCTTCCACTCGTAGGATCCATTGGAAATCTTGTATCAATAAAAACAAATTTAGTTGAAATTGCTGACCCATTGATTTTAATCTACCCTTTTAAGTGTAAATAGGAAGAATGGGTCAAGTGGCAATATTTGCAAATTGGAATTATGTCCAAAATGCCATCTCTATATATTTTGCTCAAAAACCAATTGATTTTTATCGATCCTGCATTGAAAATTCGCACACTAGATGGTAAAAGATTGTTGATAATTACGGTGATTCCATCAATCATTAGAAATCAAAATTCTTGTGAAACTGGTGTGTTTAAATTAAATTTAATAAAAATACATTACTTTTCGGTCCTCCTAATATTTATCTCAGGCGTCCTCTTGTCTCAAGCATTTATCTTACTTTCCGATCTTACTTCCTTTCAGTATTTTTGTTCTGTTACTTTCTCATTAATTCTTAGCTTATAACGAACTGGATAGAATATTTGCGGGAATACGAACACCAGAGGGACTTATTAATACGCCGAATCTCAATCGAGCCCTGCGAAATATTTTAATTATTTTTCAGGATTCCGCTGCGGCGAAACAGCCTTGAACAGATGTGGATTGACGTCAAGAGGAGCGCTACTGTGCATGTGTATCGGTTGCCTCTTCGGAATATCATTAAAGTATTTAAATAGCGATGAGGAAAAATGATGTTAACGTACTTGTGTGATGACTACTAACGGCAATAAATACTTTGTTAGATCCTTCTTCGAATTTATTGGGGGACTTTCTTTTCTGCGAAGGTTGCTTTAAGAATAAGATATTTGCGACACCAACTGACAAAAAGAGATAACTCCCTATTAATTTTTTATTCTACATACAGTATACAAGATGTCTCGTCAGTAGAGCTCATATTAGCAATATACCGATATTCCGCAAAAAAAGTTGGAAATTCAAGTTTTGTGTTGTTTTTACTTACTTTACTAAAAATACTTGATTTTAAGTAATTAACAATTGCTTTACTGTAAACTAGACAAAATTTACTTTCTATTATTATTATAATGTATTTTGTCATTATTAAAACCATTCAAAATGGACTTGTGAGCAGCTACTCTAAATTAAATTATGTTTTTTAAAAAAAAAATTATAAATTATTCACGATTATTTTCATCATCCATCAACTATATAAAGAAACACTATTTTTAGAGAATTTTCTTCGTTTACTAAGCTTTAAGTCTATATTAAATAACTTCATGATTATGAAAAAAAAAAATTGAGATTCACCTCAAGTTGTTTAAAAAAATGATGTTTTATATCAATAAAGCTTAATGTCGTCTATGCAAAAAAAAGTTTTATATATTCTATATTTACATGACTACCTTTTATTTTGCATTTCATTAAGTTTTTTCGGTTACGACACAATATCTATAATCTTCAGTGTTACATTTTTTACATCATAAGTTTCTACACTTTGATCTTAGCCAATAGGCCGAAGTGAAGTTGTTTGATTATTATCCTACTAGTAGGCCCGTGCGAAAAATTGGCACAGCATATTGTTATCAAATGACAAATTAATAAGAAAATAAAATGCAACGTATCAAAAGATAAAGAAATCAAATGTTAATTTATCCATAAATATAATCGACAAAGAAAACAAAAATTAATTTAAATCTTGATTTTTGTTTGGAAGTAACACGTTTACAAATTTCAGTAAGCTGTATCTATGCTAACAATTGTCCGATTTCGATGATTTTTTTTTTCCTTTTGTAGGGAATTTAGTAATCTTTTACATAATCATGGGTATAACACAGGGAAAAGTGTGTAATTTTTTAGTTATTCGCAAATAAATTTCGTAGTCTTTCATAACTTGTTTGCCTGAATTTTCGGAGTGATTGGACTATTTTGCCCTCCTGAAGGAGAAGGAAGCCTTCAAAATTGGTGACTCAATCTTGAGATTTAGTGAAAAATTAACGATGATATGGCTTGCCGATAAAAAACACATAAATATTAATAAATAATATAAACTCCTCCTCTCTCGATCATAGAAACCTCAAGTCGACGAAATGAGACATGTATTCAATTACAGTATTACAATTAATGTAAGATTGTGGGGATGCGAACCCTATGCCTCGCGTTATCTCGAAAATAGTACGTTTTTGGGCTTAAAAAGACAGGAAGCGATAGTTCCGGAGGAACTATCCGGGTCTTGCTGTACGCAACAAAATCTTCCAGATCCAATTTGTTCCGTATCGATCTACAGACTTACCACCGTTCCTGTATTGAAGCATAGCAAAATGTTTGTACCGACTTCATTTATTTTAGAAAGAAAAACAAAAGTGGAGAATACGATTCGCTAACTCCCCGTGAAATTCTGAATCCAACGGTACCCCATTCATGGTATTTGAGCCTGACAGGAGCTTATATTTGGTACAAAACCCATTTCGAGCCTTACTGTAATAATATATGTGTGAATATATTATTTCTAAAAGGTGTATTTTTGTCGGTACTCTACAACTTCGTCAATTTTTCATCAAATCCAATTGGCTACTCATTTTGAAGATATTATTCTCCTTCACTTGAGGAAAATAGTCCCATTACCCTGAAATTTCAGGGAGAAAAGTTACGAAGGAAAAGAAACTTTATTTTTAAAGTATGAATTTTTTTCTTGATTGTGCCCATGATAATAAGAAAGATTTCTAAATTACTTACAAAATAAAAAAAAAATCGGATAATTATTAACAAAGGCACAGTCCATTAGTTTTGGTATTCTTAATATTGTCTTCCTCTTTAAAAGATATTGCATTTAGGAATATAATGGTCTACTGCATTTTTTTTTTATGGGTGATATATAATCTTTATTATTTCATAAAGTTATTAGTTTTATCTTATATATTTTTTTTTTTGTTTATAATATAGAAAATCCCATGATCGGGGCATTATTTTGTCTTTATTATTTTTATTATCTTTCCAGTCAGTGTTTAAAAATAGGTCCTAGCAAAGCAAGTTGTACAAATAATTTGGTCTATTATGTTAAATAGAATATTGTAATCGACCAAGGAAAAAATACTTATTTTCATATTGTTTTTCTATTTCTTCACTAAACAAAATTTTCTGCGATTTATTCGCATGGACCAGCTAGTTTAGTTATTATTTTACTTTTGTTAATTTTGTTTTCTGTATATATTGTGTAAATGTGTTCATATCTCACTATTATATTTCTAAATAAATAAATAATTTTCTAGTTTTTACAAAAGGCCATAGAGAATAAATGAAACATCGTAGATTTCATTTTATGAGATCAGAATATCCTCAAGGACAAGATTGACCAGAAAAGATCAAAACCTCATTTTCCAAAGAAATTGTCCTTAGAGGGTTTTGCAGTGTGGCTTTCGATATATCGTCTCATTTTCATTATATTGTCATCATTATACCACGTTGAGAATTATAACATACAGCATATTATGGATACAGTATTAGCATACACTCTCCATATTGATGGGGACTCCTGAACATTGGATCCGACGGAGCGCTCGGGTATTCATGGTGGCGGTGGCAAAGGTAGTAAATAAGGCCCCCTCGGCCTTACCTTACTATCTCTGTCCTAGCCCGCCATATTTTATGCCTCCCTCCGCCATCTCCCTTTATATCAACTAAAAATTCAATTTCCTTACTCCTCCTTCTTCAATATCTCAAAACCTTATTAATAATTCCCCTTTAAATACTAGCTTTTAAGGTTATAAAAGTTACTAATATAAAATCCGTTAATGTGTGTAACTACTAATATTTCAGCTATCTTGAACATCTATACCTATAAGTACTTACTTATAATTCTTGCTTATAATACATTTCAGTTACGTTTATTTACAACCTGAATCTCCTGTCAAACGCCTAGGATCGATTCCTAGAACCTGGGTGATCAGCTGTTTATTTTTATGATAATCTTCCTTTGATGTATATTTTCATTTTTTTGGACTTTTACTTCATATTTTTTCATATTGTTGGCTACACGATGTGTCAATCTTGCGGAACAGTGAGAAAAAACAGAAAAGATTTGCAGATAATGGAAGAAAATTTAAAAAAGGGACAGATTAAATTTAGGTCCACAGGTCCAAGTTTGGATGCTATACATAATGCGGATATCACTTGAACCGGTAAAACACATTATAAAACCGGTGAATTGATAAAAACTGCGTTATTCAATACAACAAAAATATGGGAGCAGTAGATAGAGTAGACATGATATTCAGTTCTATCGAATTTGTCAGAAAATCCATGAAATGGTATCAAAAACTGTTTCTTCCGTATTTTGGATTTATCCATACTAAATGCTCACACGTTGCACAAAATTGTGACTGAGGAAACAATGACAATGGAAAAGTTCCATTTATCTCTTTTTAATGCAAATTTTAGAAAAATATTGGAGTCAAAGAAAGAAATCTGGAGGAAGAAGGTAGAACTAAAATTTGCCTCTATGCTTGACGGAGAGACATTTTCTCAGTCTCATCGCTATAGAATCTAAAAAAAAATATATATGCGTACATAAGGTGTTTAGTATGTTCAAAAAACAATAATCATCCCGATACCCAAATAGAATGTCGCAATTATAAATTTTATCTTTGTATTGACAAATATTTTGAAGATTATCATACAAAATTAACTTATTAATTAGTGATTATTTCTTTACTTATTATTATTATTTGGTTGGTAGTTACGTATTTTTCATTTGTTTTTTACTTTCACTTACCTATATATGTAATATATAGTAAGCGGAAGAATTGCGAATCTGAGTTTCCAATAGAAATACTCGTTTTGAATTCCTCTGAGTCAAGTCCCGCAGAATGGTCTGTGTGTCACACATTTTTCTCAAAAACAGCTCAAGCGATTTTGATTAAACTAATTATATCAGTGTATTATTAAGCAGTTTTTAATATAATGTAGGTTTTATTCTCATTGATGTTCTATAACAGGGTTTAAATGGCTTTGTTTCATTACTAGCTTCCACTAAAGTACCTTTCATTTTTTTGAAATTATTAACCATTTTATATTAATCTTTGATAAAATAAATAGTTAAATATAAAATATTAGAGAATTTGGTAATTAAATAAGAGATCGTAACGGATAATAGTTGTAGAGGAGGAACCGAAGGAATACGAACACGCCGGCTATATTAGAACAGGCTTCCATACGTGACATGAACTTAATATAATAAGAACTCTGACAATATTATCTATATATACGTATGCATAATTTCTGAATTTCTGATCAGCTGTTTGATCATAACCTTCTTTATCTGTACTACCTCACCTTTTTTCTGGTATACGATTGGATGTCACAGCTTGGTTTTCTTTTCTTGCCTGCCCTGATGGTGCTTGCAGATGCAAAGCTGTGTGGTTGTAATTTCTCAATTATATACTAACGTCGTTTTACTATCTCTTGGTGTGTTTTTACTCGTTTACAATTATATATAGAGGTGTATACAACTTCTTTGTATTTAAAGAAGTAATAGACGTGTTTCATCTCCTTTAGTGCATACACGTTTATTCTTTGAAGGATTCATGTGGATATGAAGTGGACATTTTTCTTTTGTTTTCCTTACCCTCACTGGATTTGATTTAGGTATGTTGGTCTCAAGTGATGTAATGGTGAACATTTGTGAACACAAACTTTGAGTTTGTGTGAACACTTTTTTTTTTTTTTTTTGTCCTCCCCTTCCTCATCTTATAGGTTATACTGGAATTTCCCTAGCCAGGGGTTGAGGGCAGAGGATAAATGCCAGAGTTATCTAATTATGTTTAATCCGCTTTGCCGAGCAACGAGCTGTATTGTGCATTAGTCGCTCGGCCACCCCGTCCCTGAGTTTGTGTGAACATCTAGTTCTTTTTGTATTCTGAATCTTTATCCAAATCTTAGTTTCCAGGACCTGTTTGTTGGTACAGCGGTACTCATGTTCCCTCCTTCTATTGCCACTAATCCATTTTCTTCCTTCTGCGGCTCCCCAGGATCAATGGGACACAGCTAACGACCTCCTTCCCCGGCAGGCGATGTTGCCGGCCTGTTGCCTTTGACGGAGGGTGGCTCCTTCATGCAATATTCAATAGCCACGGGCAACAAGTGAAGGATCATTAGTGGGAACGGACACTATTCATCAAGCCCCTCTTCCTCCGTTTGGTAGGTACAGTTTGTAGTTGCGGAGTCCCCGGTCCGCCGCCATACCCCTCTTGAGAGCTTGCTTAATGTTATTTAACGACCTCATTGGTATCCAACTATAGAAGTATAGTCTGCTTTTAAAATTGTACTATGCCATAGGTGGATATCCTTTTTATCATGAGAGGCCGCAGTATGATTAAAGCAGTGCTAATGGAGGCCGCAGCAATTTTTTTTATATTTTACTGTCTCTATTTTAATTTTTACTACCATGTACATATATTCAACTTAATTCTATTAATTTTTCAAATTTTCATTACCTAAACAATTAAATATTAATTAATTATAGCGCTAGATTAATAAATATCCCGCAAAAACATTTAGAAGTCGCGCCTCCTAGGCCGCAGGTCTCCATCTGTGGACTATACTAATGAGCCATACATGTGAATATTGTCATTCAAGTAGCCTCATGCATTTATAACATCTGAATGTTATTTTAACAGAAGAATAAAGCTGATCTATCAAATTTGTTTTTTGACACTATAGATCTTATATATCTTTAACCAGCCTTCTCTATCTCTCCCTATCTTGAGTTATTTATTTCCACTTATCTGCATGCAGCTGTATTGTATCTGTATTGATTTGATATCTATCTGGTTTTGGCATTCTATCTAGCATCCTCTATGCGTTGATATTCTGATCCCAAGTCGCTCCGGTTATCGTGTGAATTTTCCTCTCAAATCTTTCAAGACTTTTTCCTTGAGTGAACAAGGACTTTTTCCTTTATCATAGCATTGAACAATCTTAAAATGGGATTAATACCTATTAGGAATAATGATATATGTTGTGGCGGCCTACTGTCATCAGTCCTACGCCCAGTCGGTGTGACTTGCCTCCAGTAGCCTGACGGGCCTCACATACTCGGGGGGGGGGGAAGGAAATCTCGGGTAGCGTGGCATTCCCTGCTGGACGGTCTCCCTAATCGGGCGGTTACCCATCATGCAAGTGGTAACCACGTTCGGCGTGGCTAACTCTGATCACCTCTAGCAAGCGCCTGAGCCCGTACGGCAACCCCATAGATATATATATAATTATAATTACTCTTCTTATATCATTTTATTTTATTCTTATTTCTTTTGTTCTTATTATTTTTTTATTACTCTAATTATTTATGTTTCTGTATATACAGTGTGAATGTGCTATCTTAACTATATTGTTAGTGTCCTTAACTGAGGCAGATTGTAATATTTCTCAATAAAACATATATATAATATATATTATAATGTTTATGTTAATAAGATATACTGATTAAAGCTTTTAAATAACAGTAACTGTAACGACGCCTGCTAGCCGATTTTGTCATGGCGGAATGATTAATACAGTTCCCGAATCTATAATTCAGATCTAGATCTGCTTCCTTCGGGATCCTTCATGTAAAAATTCAGTTTGATCAGTTTATTTTATATATGCTTTTTGCTTCTTCATCAATCTGACTTCTATTTAAGTATGCTCCTTTAACCTTTTTTCCTTTTTCCTCTCCGTACAAGATCCGGATGCCCATCAGACCGCTTGTACTCCTATATACTATGTCTGGAGGCTCATCCCTCTGTTTGTGGTTTCCATCCTGCGGTTTCTTAGAAGCAAGAGTGATTGGGGTGCTAGCGATGGGCAGAACTGTTTATTATGAGTAGCAGTTGCAACAGTTTCTGCTACTTTAAAAAAAGAAAAAAAAAAAGATATAACTGTTTCAAAACTTGGTGAGTAAAAAAAATAAAATATTTCTGTTACCTTTGGATTATTTTAAAAAGATAATAATACAATTTTTATCTACTAAGTAATTATAGATTTAATTATTAAATTAATCCCGTATCATAAAATATCTTAAAGATAATAAGTGAATTTTTACGAAAATAACGAGAAAATAATAATTAGATAAGAAAATGAGTTTATTAAACTGTTCATTGAGTAGAAACTGCTTAGGTTTTTATAAGTTGCATCAGTGCAATGACCGGTGTTTCATTGAAATAGCGTTAAAAATAGTCTTAAGTACATTAGGGCTGTTGCAGAGAGCTGTATCCGTTGCAAGAAGCTGTTTTATGAAACAGGTCTTATCGTATCTGTTTCGGAAAACTGTTTAAATTAAACAGCTTCTGTATCTGTTTCGAAAAGCTGTTGAAATTAAACAGAATCAGTGTTTTCCTCTTTTCCCATCAGTATCGCTGATTCCACCTAAAAGTAAGATAGCTTGAGTAAATTCGTAAAGTCACCGCTGAGTTCAGCGATGGCTTCGTTTTGCTCTGTTTGGAGAGCTATTCGATCCCATCGATGATTTCAGCGCTGATTGTAAGAACCTTCCCCTTCCTAATGGAAGGTAATCTTTGTACCTGTTTAATCTAGGTTGAAACAGTTTACTTTATCTGTTTAATGAAAGAAACTGTTTAAATTAAATAGATCGCTACTAAACACCTCACCACTATTGGGTGCTCATCCGCTTGACACTCCCTGCCTCCAGACTATTTTAAAAATATTAGAATATAGAAAAAAAATAGAAAAAAACTCGTATCTATCCTTCGCTTCCTCACTATCGAAATTGAGGAAACTCACACGAATGGAAGATTTGTAAAGTCAGTGTAAATATTTTCCATAAAGGATTTAGAATCATATGCATTTTGTCAAGTTAATAATAGAACTGATATGATTACTTTAGTCAATAAGGCTAAGAAATAAGTAGATTAATTCTGAAGAGAAGCCTTAGGGAGGAGGATAAGCCATTGATTAGAATGAGTTCAGTGGATGATGCTGTGCCTGTAAGATGAAGCCCTAGCGTGTAGGCAGGCACTGATCGGGTGGTTGTGCCTTTGTAGGGCTGCTGCTTGTGCTATAACAGAGGCCCTAGTCACTTATCTTCTTAGGTTCGCTCAATTGCTCTTTATACTATAATCATCTCTTTAGTATATATTGTTCCTGTTTATCTTTAATTTATTTTCATTATCTTCATAACTTTTTTTAAATATTGTTTTTTTTTTCTCACTCTAAAAATCTATACGGGTGATTCTCACATAATGGGAAATTTTCATGATAATTTTATTCGTCCAAAACCACTGTCTATCTGGTCGCTGCTGGCTGTTCTTTAACTCAAAGGCTACCACTACACTGAAGAAATTTCTCCACTGTTTCCTCTTTTCAACGCTTAAATATCTGGTGTTATGTTGTTTTTCTTGGTGATGACATCAAAGTGATGGAACAATGTTTGAAAACGCATAAACATACTCAACTGTTAACAAAAATTTAAAAAATATATATAATTCAAAGTGCCTTAATTATTCTTCAGAAATTGAAATAAGTTTCACTGTCATATTACATAGGTTTCAAAAGAATACGAAGAATTGTTTTCTAAAAAACTGAGAGTGAGACAATACGTGGTAATGACATTTTAGTAGCTTAAGTAATTATAAAATCACACTAAATAATTAAATCAGGCCACACTAAGTAATTATAAAATCCGGGACGTGTTGCAGAATGCGGATAGAAAAATGGAAATCTTACTGGACTTCTTGAAAACAAATGGATTTTGCAATAGAATATGAAAAGTGTGAGTAAGTTGACGATTACCATAGTGGGCAGTGGCATACAAATAAATAAAATCACACTATTCTTTAATATTTTAATAATTAATATTTCGTTATGAAGGAATACTTCTTCACAGTATAGCAGCGGATAAAATGATCAAGTTAGATTTAATTAATCACGTAAAAGTTGTAATAGACTAAAACTTGTCTCTAAAATGAGAATCACCCATATGCTCTAATTTATTCAACAAGATATCTCATTTTTTAGTTTTTTTTAATTTGTTTATTAAATTGTGCAGAAGTGTTACCATACACACGGTCACGTAAATAAATTTTTTGAACCGCGGATATTTGTCCTCACTTACTAATCGAGGAAACTCATTTTCAGTGAGAGCATAGATTCCCGCGGTTCTCATTAATGCTCACTTCAATCCCGTCCCAACAGATCTCATACGTCCTACCTCTATCCTCCTCCTCACCGAACTGCTACTTTTGACAAATCCTTTTTAATTCAAGCTGTCTCCCTGTGGAATTATATCCCCTCTGATATTCGACACGTAAAGTCAATATCCTCAGTCAAATCTCTCCTCTTCAAACACCTACTCCATTCCCAATCTGGTTATTGTTATTTTGTTTATTTATATTACTTTTTCTGTTTATTTATATATCTTTATATTTATATACGTTTTTATATCTTTTCATTATCTATACTTTTATTTTATTATCAATCATCCTGTAAATATTGAATTGTACTTTATGGACATACCAGAATATTCATATATATTCTGTATTGGAAATTTGTTCTAAAGGGACAATAGTCTCATAATAATAGAATTATTTTCATTGATTCATCCATTCATTCATTAATGTGACTTTCATTTGCTTTCATTCATTAATCTAATGCGGTGCAAGTGGTGACCACGTGCTCCACAGTTTCCAGGACACTACAGATTGGACATTGATACGTCGATGCCTAGACTGTGAACCTTGGAGAACCCACTTTGCCTTTAACCACAACTATGGGAAACTATTTCCTCAATGTACAACCTCAGTAACCTTGAAACATGCAGATTTGATTAAAATCCGAGCTTTTCATCAAATATGAGAAAATTATATTGTATGATGTGATTCAAATAAAATTATTAATTAAATGTCATATTTCAAATACGACCTATCCCTTAAACATTTTCAGTACAAATACTTCAGATTTATAATTTATTACGAAAAATAAAATAAACTCATATATCACAATTATTAGATCCAACTAAACGTATCGCTGTTTTTAGTGCAAAAGCTCGTCTGTAAAAATAGCCTATTTTACAGCAGAGAATAAAAAGTTATCATTTATTTATGATTTATTAGTAAAATTTCATACTTTATTTTCCATAGTAGCAGACTACTTATAGCAGTGGCTGACTGAAGAATATTCAGTTGTTATGCTCTCCCGTAAAAACAGTCAATTTTTACATAACACCTTTTGCACTAACAGTAGTGATATGTAATATAGGTATCGTACGAAAAAATTAAATTACCCCAAACCAACCCTCACAATCCAAAACCCTTTGAATAATCTTTGATGTTGCTTCCTATGCCATTTACAAAATTATCCATTAAGACCTTAATATACCTTTTTCTTATTATCTTCCATTTTTTTTGTCTAGCGAACATTAAGCACGGATTTTGTTTTTTGTCTACGACTGTTTCCAATTTTTTTGTTGTTGTAATTTTGTCTCATTACCGACCTTAATCTTCTCAGTCCTATTGTTGTCATCAGCAGTGTCCTTATTTTATTATCTTCGTCATGTTCGATGATGGAAATGGGTTGAACCAACTATCGTCTTCTAACCATAAATGAGTATTTTTGACCACATAACATTTTTCTTAATCATAATCCTCAATAAAAGTTATTATTGTTGTGAGAATCTTGCAGCTTCGAATGCAGTTAGCCACCACTTTCCCACAAATCTCCGGAACACTCCAAGTGGGACGTTAGGGATTATAATGTTTTCCAAGGCTGTGAAACTTGGCACGAAACCCTGCTATAATACCTAAATATCTTTTATGTTGCCAACGTGGTCCCAAAAAGGACTACCTCCTTTAATTATAAATTGCATACCCACACAAACATTCCTTTCCCATTAGTTTCATCATTCCGTGGCTAGTGGAAAATATATCCTCGAGAACTTTTAAGGTAACATTTTCTGAGTAGTGTTAGCTAAAATTTGTTTGTTTATATTCCATCGTCATGTAATTTTCAGCTCATTAATTAATCAATTAATAAATAAATAACTATAAAATAAATAATAATCGGATGTCTATGACAGCAGGCAGGGATCTGTGGAATTATGAGTTTATATTATTTTTTATATTTTAGTAAACTCTATGTTTATGCAATGTGGAAGCACTAAACTGCGAGGTAAGTAAATTAGTGGATTAATAGTAATGCGTTAGAATTGAAAAATATATAAAAAAAAAATCATACACATTTATTTAGTATGCATATACAATTTATCTATAGTATATTTCAACCATAACATGCGTTTCTGTGCTTTAGTTTACATATTTGCATATAGCGTTACAGAGAGCATTACGTAAGCTCTACTGATTTCTTTTCCGAAAATTTTATCGTACCGGAACCTTTCGTGCGACTAGGTTGGTCTTCACCTTTTAGCTTAGTATTCTCTTCATTTACCATTTTATCGTTACATTCTTTTCTATATCCTTGCCTCTATTTCATGTTTATTGATACATTTACTCATTACATCTTATTTTCATAAATTTTAATTTTTAATTTTCTTCTATGTGTTTTGATTAATTTTACAGTATCGGAAGTTTTCTACTTACATCTATAATTTTCTTTGTATAACTTATATTTCTTTTCTCTGTTTTACATTTTATTCTTTGTCAATCTCACTTCCTTTTAGCATACAAAGATACCATGTCATAGCAACTACTTCATTCCATTTATTTTATGTCTAACATTCATGTTTTCATATCTTAATATTATATTACATTTCTTTGTTAATTTATTTGTTTACCTAATTTTATTATGTTTATTACAGTAGTCCCTAACTTTGTTCCTGTTATGAATTATTTCTTATAACTTTGCTTATTTGTTATAACTTTGCTTTCTATTCTTAATTTTGTTATCGTGATTTTATATTCCCTTTATTTATATTTGATACTTCTGCCTCTTCACTTATTTATTAATGCTAAGTTTATTCTAACTGCATGTTACTATACTATGCTTTTCAGCTACATAATATATTTTTTTTTTGCTGTTAATAGTTTCTCATACCTATCTTGCCTTTTCTTAGAATTGATGAAGGCCTGAAGTTTGCCCCGAAACGTCCGAAAATATAAAAATAAATATTATTTATTTATTCTTAATTTGTATATTGACTGAACACCCTAGCGAACTTCTTTTCTATTATTTAGTGCAGTCAACCATCAATCCACTATCAGATTTAGGATATTTTTTTTTGTGTGAAGGCACATCTTTTTTAAAAAGCAGGTTGATTATTATCTCATAGTTTATGATGTTCATGACAATTATACATGCTATGAACTTTACAAAACGATTTATTCATTCTCTTTTCTTCATCTTATCCATATCTCAATTTAGTATTTAGCCGAAAAGAACCGACTTAATAAAAATACCTAATGAGTTCGAGATAGTTTTGAGAGAGAGCTTTTCAAAAATATTTTTAACAGGAAAAGGCCCTCTGTTGTCGCCGGTAGACAATCCTTTCTATCAAATTATTATCATCCGACCAAAACTTCGTGATTGGATTTATCTTATCGTAACCTACAAATTTTTATCTACGAAAATTCTCAGGAATGAGGCTTTTTCTTAATCTAAAAAATATAATTCATTTAATGATGTACTAAAAGCTCATAAATACCTATTGGATTTCCACTTGAATCGTAAGATAATTTGATCACGAAATCGGAAAAAAAAGGTGGCCTAAAAAATATTGGTCCGTTTGGCCTGCTATATTAACTGTTTTTTTCTTTGAAATGTTGGGGAGGGCAATAGGGGGGAGTTCACGCCAAACGGCTCAATATTTTTGTTAGCCGCATCTTTTCTATATTTTTTAATCAAACTATATCTTACGTTCAAATGGATAGCAAATGAGTGTTCATGAGTTTCTAGTACCTAATTAAATAGTCAAAGTTTACATATCTCCAGATTAAAAACGCCTCAATTCCCTAAATCTTCGGAACAGTTGTAGGTTGCGATGAGATGAAGGCATTCATGTTTGAGCCGGATGTTAATAATTTGATGAAAAGAGTTCCACGGACTAATATCTTCAGTAATTTGTTTGTCTTCGTATTTCCATCTACACCTGTCATGAGCTTGACAATAAGCAGATGTGCTGTAACTAATACGAAAAATTGACATTTTAGGCATGAGGAAAAAAATAGTACCCAGCAGCACTTCTTCCTGGTCTTGATTTATTTCCTTAATTTAAGAAAGGAGATCTCTCATTCAGCTCCTCTTTAGTCGTCTCCTGATAGGTATGTCGGCTGTGGCCATGTCAGTGTAGTTTAAGATGAAATCTGGAGAAGAGATCGCGTATGTGTTGGTCGATAGTTGGTTGTCGTAAGTCGTTATGTAAAGTTTTGTTGTTTACCTACCAAGGAGCTCCTGTTATAAGTCGTAAACTTTTGGAGTGAAATGTCTGTAGTTTTTGTATGTGTGTCTTTTTTGCAGAACCGTAAATTTGTGAGGCGTATGTCCATATGGTTTTGAGTAGGTAAGTTTATGTATTGAGTTTTTGTCTGATTTCCAATTTTTATTTGGAAAAAAGTGAGTACAGTATTTTCAGTCGTTTTGTTTAAGGTCTGTCGTTTCATTTTTAAGTGTGGGCCCCAGGTCATCCTTCTGTCGAATATTAGTCCCGAATAGTAGTTAATATATATTCTTTATCTCCTATATAAACTGGGCACGTTTCTCGTCGAAGTGTAAATGTTATATGTTGTGACTTTTCATGATTTAATATTATTTTCCAAAGTGACTACCAATTTTGTAAATTTAATAAGTGATTTTGTAAATTCAGTGAGGCTAGTCTGGGGTCATGGTGTTTTGTTAAAATTGTTGTATCGTCAGCGTAAGTAGCAGTCAATGTTTCAAAGGTGGTAGGCATGTCATAGGTATAGATAATGTAGAGTAAAGGAGTAAGTAATAATATTTGAAAACGAGTCCTTTCTATTAAAGAAACAAAACGTTGGTTTACTCAAAATATGTGCTGTACTGATTGGTTCCCTTCTGTCAAACAGGTTCCAGTGCCTTCATTCTATATTCCAATTTTGTTTGAATATAAAAGATGTGATGACGTCGTCTTCTTTTATTTATGAATAATATATTATCTTTTCAGGGAAACCACTTCAATTTTATATCTTATTACTTTTCCTGGTAATGTTGAGCATATTTTCCTTCAACCTCTTACGATGGTATTCAAAGCATCATATATTTATTATGGTTATTTATTCTCTTTATTTTTCCTGAAGTGAATCTGCAATCCTTGAGCAGAATATTATTTCATGTCTCTGTCGAGGAATATTGATTTTTTTTGCCTGAAAACTTACTTAATTTGGCACTGCAAAATAAATAAAAATTGAATCCGAATCGCAAAGTAATTCAAGTAATCGCTTTTTCTTTCAAAGATTCAAATCTTGTTCCTTTTAATATAGATTGTTGCACTGGAAGGGTACAACATTACCAAGACCCGAAATAGCTCGAATAAGTCAATTAAAATTCAAAACAATGATGATAATTATTATCGATATTCGTGGGATTTTACACCTTCTCTGGGTTTCTGAAGGTCACATTATTAATCAACAACCATATTCTAGCTTAAAGAAAAAGTGTCAAGAGTCCTGAAAGAGCTGACAGAAGACTCTCATCACTCTTTTAGATATTGGAAGGTATTGAGGGATAGAAGAGGGGTGTATAAGTAAATACAAATTAAATGTTTACCTCATTAGTCTCATTATGTAATAGTCTATCTAGTATATAGAAATTTGTTAATCTTCCCTTGATTTGTTACGTTTGATCACCTTGCTAAGCTAGGACGGTCAAGATATAATTGAAGTTGGGGCTGTCTTTGGGTGAACTTGGTCGTCCTTACCTCTCGGAGCGCATTCCTAGTCGTAAAATATGTTAGTTTATCCCCCTTCTTTGTTATTTTCTCTCTCACTTCTCTCTATTTTCTCTAAACAGTTGCGGAATATAAAACATATAATTCTAATCAATTTACATTGATTCATTTTTATAAAAGTGTGGAGATGAGTGACCGTGATTATAATGCGAGGATTTGGTCGGAGGATGCACTCCATGCATAATACAATATATTACATTATTTTATTGGATTTGCGAGATTTCAACCTACGTTGTAGGTCTTCATCATGGATAGAAAGGATAGAAACTATAAATATTAATTGCTACAAGGTAAAAAATAAATAAAATATCAGTAAATATTAACCTAGTTAACCTATTAACCTAGATAAAGAAATGGATAATAAAAGTACTAGTTTAATTTCAACTAATATTTTATTCTTATTTTATATGTGTAGGTGTATCGTTTTTTTTTTTCTGTTGACATTACAGAGCATGTAGATCTTTTGCCGCCTTAACAAGCCTGCTCCATCTCTGCCTGTCTTCGGCTATTTCCATTTATCTGCACGCAGCTCTGTTGCGTCTTTGTCGATTCTATCTATCCATCTGTTGTATGGCCTTCCCCGTGGTCTTTTGCCTTTTATTACGTAGAGGATTCCAGATAGATTGCTACTAGCTACATGTCCCGCTCATCTTAACCTACGTGCCTACATATCATTGAGTATTGATTGACCAGTTTCTGTAAGCAGTTCTTTATTGGTCTTTCTTTTCCATGTGTTAGTATTCTGATCCCAGATCGCTAACCGAAGTTAGAGATAGTAAAATAATTACGAGTTCGTGTCCCGGTGCTCGCGGGGAGGGGGGGAGATAGGGTGTGACTTTTAACTCTGGTATAAATTTCATTATCTGGTAACCTGCATTAGTTTAATATCTACCAGTAGTTAATTTTTTTTTAAGTTGTTCCAATTAAGTGTATATCTTTTTTAACCCTGATAAAGATCTGCAATATATATTGACCGTACTCCCCTCCCACTCGACTAATTCCTTTTCAAATTAATTTTATAGATATCTTTGATAATGTCATGATTAAATGTACTAATGCGAGAAGTCAATTAATGAATTTTAATTTATTTCATTCAATCATTGTTTATATATGATAAAAATCCGGCTAAAATTTTTGTTTTTTTTGATCCTTTATTTTACTGTTAATCTATAATTCCTCCAATAAGCAGCTGAAAATGGCTACTAAGGATACACCAATAGGTTTCGATACTATCTCCGATTGTTATAAATCAGCCCGACACAATATATCGATAGTATAGTAGGGTGGTTGTACAATCGACACCGGGCGGCACGCCACCTGCTGGCGTCGCCAGGCGACCCCACCGCAAACAGTCCTATCTCGCTCGGAGATCTGCTGCCTTGTTCAATACCTCCTCTCCTCTGTTTGCTGGTGTCTTGTAAACAAACCTTTTCGGTTTGGGGTGTAACCTATCCTGTATTGGATTACCTTCCCCCTTCCATCTACTGCCTTCACGAAATTCACGGGTATCAGGAAACTGTATCACGCTTAGCAATCTGCCACATTTCATCGATTTGGTTCCAATTATTTTTCATATTTGAATTTAACCGATTGAAAGATGACACTATTAGTATCGTTCAAACTGTAAACTATTTCAAAATCGTTGCTCAATTTCTTTGTCGGAATAGTTTAGACCCGGATAATCTTAAACTTTATCTGTATCCTTTAGATAGTAGCTGCTTTACGATTTTGCAAAAAACGTAATATTTATTCTATGTTATTATTTTCAGCGATGGGGTATTTTTAGTCTGTTGTGAATGAACTCAAGTTTTAATAATTTATATCATCATCTCCTATATTACCCTTATAACAATACCGTATAGTTATCCGGACTCTTATATAGCTGTTAAGGCTTAATAGGGGTCAGTTTAATCACCAATAAATGTTACTTCTAGTCTCATAAATCTCATGGGAAGGGAATCCCCCCTTAGTTTTGGGGTAGTAATAATATATTACCTTCCATTATTAAAGCCGTCTGAAGGTTACTATTTATTTAACCAAACTGGTTTTCGTCGTATTGAAGTTTAATCTATCAGTCAGATTAATCTTAAACAGAAATGAATATTTTCTTTTAAATTATTTCTAACCAACTTTTTTTTTTACATTCACAACATATTTAAAAACTAGAGTTTTCCAGGCGGATCATGCTACTTGAAAAATGGCGGCTGGTTTAAATAATATTAGGCCAGTAACTTGAGGATCAAAACGGAAATTTATTATTGCGAAAAATTTGGGAAACTTTTTTTTTTTTTTAAGTTGTATATACATGTCAAATACAAAATCGTTAACGCCGACCACCAAGAAAAACTTTTTACAACCAAAAAAGCCAAATATATTCAACCTTTTTTTGTTTTATTTATTTATAAGTCTTGAATGATCCTTCGAAGCGAAAAATTTTAAGAAATTAAAGAACGTTAAATTATGCGACTAACGAATACTTAAATTAATATATATCAATACCTTAATATTTTGGTTAACTACTACGGTCAATAACCACTGTTAGTGAATTCTACGAAGTTTGTTAAAAGCTGAGAAAAATTACTATAAACGACCTTGAGTTTCCTGAGCGAAAAAAGTCATAGAATAAATGTTGTATACCATCAAATTTGGCGTCCACTGAGAACCAACAGTTATAATTTAGGTCACTTACTCCAATATGAAATCGGTGATCTTCAGATGACTGGAAATGGTAATCATAAATAATTCAACGGTATAGGTGTCTGTTCTATTTAGTTATTCTTGTTTAAAGTCTGTTTTATACAGTTTAGAACTCTTTGCCGCTGTAGGGATAAATTAAGAGGAGCAGCGAATAATATGGAGATCCCTGGAGGAGAAAGGAAGGAAGGCAATGGACAGAAGAAGGGTGGCTCTTTCCCTCCTTCAGAAGATAATATTTCCTAGGTGCATTCCACCAAGTAATGTATAATCATCGTCCGTCCTACGCATTCAATCTCCTTCAATTCAATTCATCTATCCACTCCCTCTCCACAAGATCTCGTCCTTCTGACCTTTATACCCCTTTCCACAAATCAGTCTCATTTCAACAATCCTTTATTGTCCGCTCCACCACGTTTTGGAATTCTATCCCACTCAAAATCCGCCATGCACCATCCTTATCCATATTTAAAACCCTCTTATTCCAATTCCTCCTTACAATTCAATCAGACGCTGGGTAACCATTTATCATGTATATTATATATGTATATAATCTCGTCTATATGAATATTTTCTTTTATTTCCACCGATCAATCTACATCTTAGGATTTAGATTATATAGGACTTGTATAATGTTTACAATACTATTATTGTATTCTTTTAACATATTAAAGTACATATGTAAATCATTTTTAGTAAATATTTACCACTCTTTTATTATTATTTTTTTCATTAATACAATGGTATGACAACAAAAGTAATTTGTCGTTCATTTCAAATTTCACTTAAAATTCCATAGTTTATTGTTTTTAGTAACTATTTTGCAGTATTAGGACCTTATTGCTCATATTATATCTTTAATATATCAGGATAGTTATGTAAATCCTTCTGTTATTGCTTATTTTTTAGTTTTTTTGTGTTTTTTTTTATTGTAATATGCATTTTGGCCAGATATTATGTTAATTTTTATGTACAATATTGTTATTCTCAAGGGACTTTGTCCCATAATAAAGTTTATTCTTCTATTCTATATATATATATATAGAGAGAGAGAGAGAGAGAGAGAGAGGGAGAAAAACCATCAACATACATATATATACATCATACGTTTACAATTCTTAATTGTCATAAGGATTCTTAGCAATCCACATTCCTATTCGAACCTATATCCATTCACCTGGATGTCGTTTTTTTCTTTCTATCATAGATTGTCGTACTATTTTTATGATAAATCTGTAAGTTAAATGCAAAAGGGTAATTTTCTATAATTGAAAATTTATGTTATGCAAGCTACTTGTATGCATATTATAATAAATATTTAGTTCTTAAAAAAGTGCTGGAACTTATCTTATATGGCAGTACTCGTTGGCGATTTGGTACAGCAGATACGTACCCGGTCCAATCAACAGGTGACTGCTGGCAGGTGGTTGTTGGGTCGATATTTGGAGACAACATCGATACTACATCTGATCCTTCATGTTGAATTCATCTTAGTCTTGTGTCGCTTCCTTTATCCGACCCTTCGAGACATGTATGGTTTGTTCCTTTCTATTTCTTATCATTGCTATGGCATTGCATCTATTTCCAATCTTTTACAGCTAATTAAGTATTTTTTTTTTTTTTTTTTTTTTTTTTTTTTATAACAATCTGTCTGTTCGACATTGGTTATAGTGAGGTATGATGACATTCACACCATATGTACAAAAAAATAAAATAAATAGAACAAAATAATAATCAAAAGTATATACAATAGACAATAAAATAAAATAACCTAAAAAATAAGAAAATTAAAACTAAGGAAAAAAAAAAATAACATGCATACCTATATACAATCAGGCGAGGGAACTCCAGGAGAACCCTGCGCTACTCTTCCAACCGCGTCACTGGTACTAAAGCCAGCGGAGATTGGTCGAGAGCACTTTAGCCACATACACACATGTCTTGAGTGAAGAATCTGGCCATTGCCAGAACTCCAATTTATATAATTTACAAAAGGTCGCGAGGCCACTGCCGTTTCAACCTTCTTGGAGGATTATAGGGATGGGAGATGCTTGATAGGGATTGTGCAAGAGGATTTGGGTGGTAAGTAAGGTTCTGGTGAAATTTGGAGAACTTTTCTGGGATAAGGTCTAGGACAAATGGGATGTTAAGGTCATGATGTAGGGTTTTGTTGGATACATAGAAAGGAGCATCGACTATTGTTCGAAGGACTTTAGACTGGAAGGATTGGATGCGCTTGATGTTAGAAAATTTTGCTGATCCCCACAGTTCTAGTCCGTAAGTCCAAATAGGTTTCAGTATTGTCTTGTAGATCAGTAGCTTGTTTTCAATGGAAAGTTTAGATTTTCTGCTTAGTAGTCGGTATAGTTGGCCGTATCGTCGGTTGAGTTCTTGTCTTTTGAGTCTAGTATGCGGGTTCCAAGTTAGTCTTCGGTCTAAATGAAAGCCAAGATACCGGACTGTGTCTGAATAAGGAAGCTGGATGGAATTAAAGAGTACTGGTGGACAGGAATTGCGTCGGAGTGTAAAAGTAATATGTTGGCATTTAGATTCATTAACTTTAATGCGCCAGTTATTACACCAGTGCTCAATCAAGGTGAGATGACTTTGGAGATTTAAGGATGCTATTTCGGGATCAGAGTTGGATGATAAGATTGCGGTGTCGTCAGCGAATGTTGCAAGAAAAGTATCGGGATGAACAGGGATGTCAGCAGTAAAGAGGATGTAAAGCACGGGACCCAAGACGCTGCCTTGGGGAACACCGGCTTTAACGGAGTAGATATTGGAAAATTCTGTTCCACAGCGAACTCGAAAGGAGCGGTCAGAGAGGTAGGATCGGAGGACTAGGTACAAGGACTGAGGTAAATGGATTTTAAGCTTGGAGAGCAGTCCGGAGTGCCATACCCGGTCAAATGCCTGTGCAATGTCCAGAAAGGCACCCGAACAGTATTCCTTGTTTTCTAGGGCTGAGGAAATATGATCAACAACTCGGAGTCCTTGTTGAACAGTAGAATGTTGAGAGCGAAAACCAAACTGATGGGAAGGGATATTTTGGGATTCTATAATGGGTAGGATTCGTTTCAAAAGGATCTTTTCAAAAATTTTTGAAAGGATTGGGAGTAGGCTGATTGGTCTATAGGATGTTGAGCTATTGAGAGGTTTTCCTGGTTTTGGGAAAAGGATAATAGTGGAGTGTTTCCATAACAGAGGGAAGTGGGTGGTGCGTAGGATACAATTGTAGATATATGTAAGGAATATGACTGCTTTGGATGGAAGTTGTCGAAGTATTTGAGGTGTAAGGAGATCATGTCCAGGAGCTTTACGGAGGATTAGTTTTTTTAATTGAAATTTTACTTCGGAAGGATGAATAGCTTTTGGGGGCAAGGAAAGTGGGATTGGTGATGTAAGGAGTTCTTCTACTGTTACGGTGTGGGCAGGATGGGATTCCGGATGTGAAATAAATGTATTGGATAGGTGAATGGCGAACTCCTCAGCTTTATCTTCGTCAGATGCTGCCCAGGAGCCATCACCTCGTCGGAGAGGATGGGAAATGCGGTGAGGATTTAGGATTTTTGTTGTGGTTTTCCAAAGGGAATTGTCGCGAGAAGAGAGGGAGGATAGGTAGGAGTTGAAGGATTGTGATCTGAAGGTGGCTAATTCCAGTTTTAATTGTTTGCAGTAGTAATTATAGGAGCAGCGGTCGGTAGGATGTCGGGTTCGTTGCCATAATAATCTGGCACGGCGTTTGGTGCGGATTAGGTTAAGGAGGTGTTGGGGTAGAATGGTCTTTATAGGAATTCTGGAGGAGTCTTTTGGAAAGGAGGCAGTCCAGGCGGTTTGTTGGATTGTGGTAGTAAAGGAATTTACGGCACTATCAAGGTCATCGGGAGTTTTGAGGGATATGTTGAGATCAATATTATCGGAGATTATTTGGCGGAAAAGGTCCCAGTTTACTGGGCCCCTAATGAATGACGGTGGAGAAGGTTTGGGAACAGGTTCAAGTGAAACATTAAGGATTAGAGGACTATGGTCAGAGGAAAGTTCATTTAGACGTGTAATGGAACAATTGAGGGGACTTAAGCCGCTGTGGATAAAGAAATCAAGAAGATCAGGATTACGGTTGGGATCTGTGGGCCAGTAGGTAGGAGAGTTGGGGGAAAGGAGGTGAAAACGTTGGGAATTGGGTGCAGACAGCAGGGTTCGGCCACGAGAATTCGTGGTTCTGGAACCCCATTGTTGGTGCTTGGCATTTAGGTCTGCACCCAAGATGAAGTGATGTCCTAAGGAGTCGAGGAGAGAACTGAATTGGGCATTGGATATGGATCGGTTAGGAGGGCAATACGCTGATGCAAGAGTGACCGGAAAGGAGAAGGTTTTTATCACGATAGCGGTGGACTGTAGGAAATCACGTATTGGTAATGGGAGTACGTGATGGGAGAGGGATTGGTGTACAATTACAGCAGTACCGGCATGTGCTTTTCCGTCAGGGTGGTCAGTACGATATGTCAGGTATTGTGGTATATTGAAGTGCTGTTTAGTGGTTAGTCGAGTTTCAGTAATTAGTGCCACATCAATGTTCTTGTCAAGTAGTAAAGTAGATAGTTCGTCTGTATGATTTCTAACACCATTCGCATTCCAAAGGAGAATGGATATGGGTTTAGGGATGTGAGTCATTTAAGGAGTTTTCAAAGGAAGGATGAGGTGAGATACGAGATTCGTGAGGAGTGATATGAGTGGAGTAACAAGGGATTTGAAATCGGTGAGGAAAGATGCTAACAAACTTGTGAGATGTGTTGCATTTGAAGGAGGAGGAATATGAGGAATTTGTTGTTGGTGGTTAGGTATATTAGGATGAAGAGGATTTTGAGGTTGGGTTTGAGGTTGTTGTTGTGGCAGGGCTTGACATTTATCGGTTAAAGTCTTACCTCTAAGTAGTTGGGAGAATGATACATCATTGTTTACAATTCTGGAAGGCTCTCTCTCTCTTCTTGTTCTTAGTGCTTCATCTTGAATCCGGTTTTTCTGGTGTCTGGTTTTGAGATTCTTGTAAATTTGGCAGCCTTTGTAGTTGGCCGGGTGTCCCTCCAAGCATAGGGCACATACTGCTGGATCTTGTATAGGTTTGGTGCACTCTACAGATTTGTGCTGTTCACCGCACTTCACGCAACGCGGCAGATGGTGGCAATATGTCTTCGTGTGGCCATAGGTCTGACAATTATGGCACTGCACGATGTCTCTCTTGGGATATGGCTTCTCAACTTTCACCATTGTATAGTATATTCTTGTGATATCATATATTTTTTCGATACCTGGTGATGGCTCCAAGTCCACGAAAAACAATGGTAGTGGGATCCTATTTCGTAATCCTGGCTGCTCCCTGTCCTCCTTCAAAACGTTTGTTACCTGGCGTACATTGAAACCAAGCGTCGTTAGTTCTTCTTTAATAACTTCAGTGGGGGTTGAGGAATGTAAATTTCTTATCACCACTCGTAAAGCTCTTTCCTGCCTCAGCTGGTAAGTGTGAAAATTCGCATTTGTTTCTGATAAGTACTTCACTATTTTTCGGTAGGCTTCTGCAGAATCAGGTGTTATCTTGGTGTCATTGGTCCTGTTAAGGCATGAATAACTGCCAGAGCAGATTTTATTTAGTTGGGTGCAGAACATCTGGAAATTTTTTATATTTTTCACAAATATCGGAGGAGGCTTTGGTTCTCTGGGTATTGCTGCAGACTCCATTACTTCTTTGTCATTTTGAAGCACTTGGTAGGGGTTTGGAGTAAAGAAAGGTGATTCTTCAATCGTTTCTTGTGCAGACGTACCTGGTTGGGGCTGAGGTTCTGGTTCTGAAGTGTTCATTTTGGTCACTGGAGGTATTTCTCGTAGGCAGCGACGAGTCCTTTGTTTGGCTGGTGAGCTAACTCCGTCTGACCGAGACCTCTTGGGCACCTTACTGGCCATCACTTGCTGATCATACCGCATATCATAAGAGAAAAATAAATAAATAAATAAAAAAAAAGAAAACAAAATTTTTTTTTTTTTTTTTGTTATTTTAAGAAAAAAAAAAGATGCCAACAGTAAATATCAACTGCTCTGATATACACTTTAACTGTATCACGTGAATAATCAGAGAGATTCCGCTATAAAATTGGTAAAAACTGAGAGAGGAGTTGAGGAGACAACCTTCTCATCAGCTGATCCACTGCCTTCCAATTAAGTATAAAAAAAAAAATACTTGAAAATCACTATATTTTGTCATTATCACACCTAATGATCATCTAGTTTCTCTTTGATATTTAGACGCTTTTAATGAAACTTTAGATACATGTAGTCGTACATGCTAATTTTTCATCCGTTACTTTGCTCAGCTGTTTTTTGTTTTGTTATTTACTACAATCCCACTTGAGCAGTTACACTTTTTAGAATTATATGTTTTAGTTTTTGGTTATTACAAAATGTTTTTTTCTATAACTTTAGTCACCGTTTTTTCTATTTTTGAAAGAAAAAAAATCATTATCAGGTTGATCAATAAAACCTTCTTTATACATTAATATAAATCTGTAAAAAAAAAAAAAAAAAAAAAAAAAAAAATACTGACCAAGAGACAGAAATTTAATCAAATGATAATAATTTTATTATCCTCGGACTAATGTCTCTTTAGAACTAATTATAAATAAAGAATAAATGAAACATTTCTGTATCATCTAATTAAAACATTAACGATTCCCTTTAAATATGTGTATAGAACATACATCATCGAAAAGTCAGGCCGTTTCGAGATGGCGGCCGAAAGACCTTTGTTGTACAGACTGTACGTCCTGAACGGATGCACCGATATTAATCAAATTTGGCTAATGTTTTCATCTTCGGAACCTTTTAAATTTATCTATATATCACACTTCAACGAAAAAAAAGTTGAAAAAATGGATTTCCGAATAACTCACAAAGTGTTCACTTTTTTTATTGTATATGGTTATTTAAAAGTTTAAAGTCGAATTTAACAACAAATTAAAAAATAAATCGGACAATTCAGTTTAAAGATATAGTATTTTAAATATGTCTTGCAAAGCTCCTTTGTTTTTGTTTTTTCTTATAGTTTTACATCAACTCAAGCATTGTTGTCTATTTTCCATAGCAAATTACTAATGATAAAAAAAAAAGAAAAAGAAATATTTAAGCCAATATTATACCTTTTATTTATTTTCCTTTATGTTACAAGGGATGTGGTATCACTTTTGATGTATAACTATTAGAAAATAATGAACAAGTATGTAAAAATTTGTAATTTTTTTTTTTATTCTTAACCTGATCGTGAAACGGATAGATATTCGGGTTTAAAGTTTCCTACCCCTAAGCGAAAGAAGCGTGCAACAACATGAAAATCCGGTCTCTAGTCATAATATTGCTGCGTGGTTGGAAATTTTTCAATTATAACCTTCTTGATACAAGTAAATTATTGCAAAAGCTTTATTTGAGAAGGCGCCAAATATGGAAAAGGGCGGAGTTTAAGTTTTATTATTTTTTTCTTTAAACACTTTATTATCATTATATAAATATTTATAATAATTGACCTTGGTAATCCACCGAGGAGTTGCATAAAATCTGTTATCAACGTCCATCGGGTGGTTACAATATTATAGAGATGTATTTTACGAAAATTGACAAATTACAAAATGAAAGGATTAGATTGAGTTAACCCTGGGTCAAAGTTTCGAAATGTCGAATTAGAAGCGACTAACCCTCTAACACAGTTGGCCATTGTTTCCCAAAGCCCCAGCTTTAGGACTGAGAACTAAGGACTGTGGGGGAAGGGGAGGGGTTTTGAGAGGGGCTACACACCTCAAAGGCAATCTCATGCGTTGTTAGTCGATGAATTATGAGGCTGTGGAACTTCCTCTCTTCCAGCCTAAACTTCTCCAAACTCTGGAAAAGTTGCCTCGTTTCGTCGTAATCTGTTTTCCAAAACTCTCTGACGGGATTTATCAATGACTTTTTATGTTTTTTTTAGCATACGATAAAACTTTTAGTAGTACCGCTCATTGAAGGTGGAACATACGGTTGAAGGTTGAACATGCGGTTGACTTGATCTTCAATTGATTAATACTAACTAAAATTATTTACCATGATTTGGTCCTGTTAAGCGAAGACGTGGAAACTATAAAACATTATTGAAAGCCGATTATGAACTGGAGATCGAAATAAATACTGATTAGACAAAATATATGGTGCGTTGCAAAACCGACGATTTCGGTGATATTTATATAAAGAGTATGTTTGAACATGTAGAAAAGTTTCTGTATTGGGAGATAACTGTAAATAGCAAAAAATAAATTAAAGAGGAAATTAGGGTTAAGTTGAAGGCGGAAAATGCTTGTTATTTTTCTATGATACAACTACTTGACTCTCTCCTTCTATCCCAAAACATAAATGTTAGAATTGACAAAAGCACTATGTTCATAAATGTGAAACGCGGTCGCTTACATAAAGGTTTGAGCAACGTCGTAAGGTTCTTGAAAATAAAATATTGCGTAGAATATTCGTACCGAAGGATGAGTCAAACCAACAATTCAGACGGATATACAATGCCGAATGGTGAGAACTGTATCCGGGTAATATAATTGCGATGATAAAATTGTTAGGCTTAATGAAAAAAAGAATCCCTTAAAATGTTATTCGCTATGTCGACTTGTAAACGTCCGAGGGGTTGACTGAAACGAAGGTAGGAAGATTGCGTGAAGACTGATCTGGCGGGTTTTTTTCATAACGGCGACTGGCAGAGGGAGGGAGGTGAGTAGATTGTGAGTAGTGGTGGTGTTGGTATTGAACCTTCGGCTTCGCTAATCCTTTTATTATTATTATTTTAACTGAAATTATTGATGGATTTTAAAGCTGGCGATTGGCGGGGTCACTATCGGGGTAAGGAGCTATTGTCAATTGTTTTTTAATTATAACATTACCTACCTGAATATATATTCACATACAGTGAGGCCACAATGTAAGTTTTAGGCCATAATTATGACGCTTACTATTTTTGCTTCTTAAGATGAGAAGTTTTGCATTTGTTCGGGAGGTTAAAAAATTTGGTTTGGTGTCTATCTGTCTGTCTTTTCGTAGTCAAATCGATGTAATGGGTATATCACCTAATACTATTTATACGATTTTCATAAAATTCTCAAGGATGGTCCCATATCAGTTTCACCCAGTATTTATATGGCAATGGTTTGCCTATACAATTTATTTAACGTTCCTGTCTGATATCATTTATTTATTTTAATATTATTATTTTTAAGAGCTATCTTGCGGTATTGTGACCTTAATGCTCCTCTGGTTTCGTTAACAGATCTCCAGAACTATGTATAGACTTGTCTTATTATTTATGCTTTAGTAATAGATTTCTTGGCCAGATTTATTGATTATTTGTATGAAAAATATTGTTATTCTTATTCTTCATTTATATATTGTATTTTGTAATAAAGAAATTCCTGGGGTAGGAAAAAAAAAATTCTTATTTTTGTTATTTCAGAATAATAATGATCTTTCTATTCTATTTTCGCTTAAGCACGCACAAATGTATTTTCTTAGATATTCCAATGTTTCAGGCTCACCTCAAGAAGGTGTTAATATATATTAATGAGCTGTATAATAGTAATCAGTGTTGTTTCATAAAGTAATTAAGTAAATGAATTAGAAGTGTCAGTAGCATTATAATCCTTAGACCAAATTGAGAACATCCGTGGATTTAATAGCCATTGATGCTCAATAGGAATTAAAGGAGAAGTGTAGATTGGTTAGGTCACGAATAGTTTTCAAGCACGCCCGCTCCGGAACAGACCAAAGCCTATCCAATCCAGGATCAGGAGTCTTGATGGCCTTCGTGACTTCCATGTTCGGGAGGGTACCGCTTCCTGTGGCGATAGTGAAGAGATCATCCTGAGGCATTTAGATAGATCTATTGCTCTTGATGGCTTATCTTTAAGTGTAATGCTGCTTTTATCGTTTGATGTATATGTTTCCTAAGTAAATATCTGTGCCTAACTGTTTATTTAAGTTTCGTTTGACCCAAGAGCGTCCTTCCTTCTCATTTTTGTAAGACACGGGGACCGTAACATAATATACAAACTCTTCTAACATTTCTCTATAGTGGACTTTTTTTATATATTCAATCAAATTGTAAATAAGTCTATGGTATTAAGATCTTCTAAATTCCGGATGCTCTCTAAAACGGACGTGGATGAGCTTGATTCAAGTATTTTAATTGATTTGTTTCTCTATGATTGAGAGCAGGCAAACAGTAAAGCTTATATTCTGAAAACGTCAAATTTTCTTTTATTTTTTTTATTTAAACGTCTAGTTGTAAGATCTGGTTTTATATCGTCGGCACCACATTAAATTAACGAAAGTTTAACGTTGGACAGGTTAATATTCATCACTTTAACATGGTTCCGACGATATGTATGCTTAAATCATAAAAGCTTATGTTCTGAAAACATCAATTTTACTTTTATATTTTTTTCCTCTTTAAGTATGTTTCCGCACCTGTCATGGTATTTAAAATCAGCAGATGTGTTTGATAAAATCAGGATTACATTATAGGCATGAGGAACGATAGTAATCAGCAGCATCTCTTCCTGATCATTATTTCCATCCTTGAGTTAGGTGAGGAGATCTCTTATCCAGCTCTTTTTTAGTCTCCTCCTGATGGGCATGTCATTCGTGGCCATGTCATTCACAAGTCTGTTTGTGTGTCCGTGTAGTTTGAGATGAAAACGAGAGTACAGAGTACGTATGCGTTGGTTTGTAGTTGGTTGTCATAAGTCGTTATGTAAAGTTTTGTTGTTGACGAACCAGAAGCTCCTGTTATTAGTTGTAAAATTTTGGATTGAAATTTTTTTTTTTTTTTGTCTATAACAAATATATTTGCGCCTGTCAAAAAATTGTTGACAATCAGCAAATGTGATGACGATACAGTAAATAATGACATGACAGGCATGGAGAAGGAAAGTATTCAGTAGTACCTCTTCCCTAACTTGTTCCAATTACTTAGGTTGCTTAAGGAAGGAGATCCCTCATCCAACGTCTTTTTAGTCTCCTGCTCATGTTCTGAGGTACGTCAGCTGTGGCCATGTCTTCACAGAAGGATGGACAAAGAGCCTGCAGTCAGCTGTTTAGCGGCCATTTTGTGGATACATGGCTTGAGTCACCTGTGCAAGCTGTTGGAGGTGCAAGCTGGTGAAATTACTGTAGTTTTTATAAGTGCGTCTTTTTAGTCGAGCCGTAAATCTGAGAGGCGTATGTCCAGATGGGAGAAATGACTATAGACAAATTATTACTATGGCCTTACAGTAATAACAGTAAGCTTTTAAGTTATTTTATGCTCTTACGGGACCATTCAAAATATTGGTGGAGCCGAATAAGACAATTTAAAAATTTGGGGGGAGGAATAGGAATCGATGCCTATTAGTTTGGGATTTGAGAAAGAAAAACATTTCTGATTTGAAGAAAGGTTTTAACCGTAGACGTCGGAAATACTCTCGCTGTAGACTTATAGGGGAGTATGCCACACTAGATAGATTGCAATAAAATTTTATGGGTCATTAAAATCGCCATATTTTCTTTAAAAATGACTTACTTGAAGCTCCCGCCTTCTAAACGGTCCTTTGAAGGACATTAAAATAATACAATTAAATACATTAAAATAGTAAATTAAAATAATATAAGCTCAAACCGTAGTAGGAGATTAAATTCCATCTCTACCAAAGAATGTCGTTTCGACATAAATACTACTACAGTATATATTTGGATAACTCAACCACCAATGTTTACTTTTTTTTTGCTATTTATATTTTACGACGCTCTCTGCTATTTATACCCCGTCAATGTTTCACAACTTCAATGGCTGCACTAGGATAGTTTATAGTTGACGTCCAACTGAGACCAGTCTGTCACATAGTGCTCTCAAAGTTTTCTCGTTAATTTCAGAACTGTTGGAACCCAAAGTCACTTAAACTATTTTCCCCTTGTTGGAATTGTTTAGCGAAGCTTCCTTATTAAGGATACTGCACACAACGTCAAATCCCTCAACATGGGCCAGGTTTTTAAATGAGACTTTAATATCAAAATTTATTAAATAAAATAAACGTGATCTCTAGATTACCATCTATAACGCCTTACGTTAACTTGGTATTAGAGATGGATAATTAGTCCATTGATCAATTATTAAGATGAAACAAAATTCAGTCAAGAATTTTAATTAGGTTAGCCGATGTTCCTGATGGCTATCTTTTGGGAGTCGAGCCGAGAACTAAAAGTATTTGTCTCGAACTCCAAAAGATACTCCTTAGAATGACCCACACGTTAGCGCCGAAACGTCTGTTAAATTGATCAATTTCTCATTTAATTAAAATTAAAATATGGCAATTTTAAATTATAAATTTCTTCCTTTGGGAGGAGTTTATTAATATTATTACCATTTTTTTATTATGCATAAATATTTGTTGCATATTCGCCTCAATAATATCGATATCCATATAGTCCATAATACGAGAGGCGGGGTGGTCGATTGGGCTAACGCGTGTGCACAGTACCACGAGTTGCCCGGCAACCAGATAACCAAAGTTATATATCAGAGATTAAAAGAGTTCACGTTCCGGTGCCGGAGGGAATTCTAAATTCCTCGGCCCTGGAAAACTATTCATAAAATTCATTTTCGGGAACGATTATCTCTGATAATCGGAACTGGGGTGGTTTTATTTTAATTTTCTACGACAATACGAAGTTGGTACCTTATTATTTTTAACTTTAAGACCAAAGAACCTTTCCATATGTTTGGCATTACCTTACGTTATTCTTAGTACCTCTTAAATATGAATACTTTGTCATTTTTTTCCCCCTCTTTTCCATTTTGATTCATGAAGGTCTGTTCTCTAAATTCTTTTGAACGGTATTTTTTTTTTTTACTTATCCAGTGATAAAAGTACATCATACTTGGAATATAATGTCCAATTATTATTTTATTTCTATATTTATTTTGACGTTTCCTATCATTGTATACAGTAACGCCACTGGCGGCCTTAGACAAGAGATAATTATGGCATTTAGTAATTATGAAATTATGGCTTTTTTAAAGCAATTACCCTTACTACAAAAATAATAGTATAATTTAAGGAAAATAATAACATGTGCAGTGATGTATTTAAATCCAATATGGGAAATGTGAGCGAAATCCGTAAGCCATTATACTAGAAATGTTTTAGTAAAAAATAAACATAGTTTTAGTGAGTGGTGTTACGAGAATGAAAATCTTACGTGGCTAAATAAATGGATGTATAGATTTTTTTTTATACATCTTTTTATCGAGAAATAATAAAAGGGCACTGAGTACTAAAGCTGAGTGAGGCCCATTCATACCATATATATAATACAATAAAAAAAAATACATTTATATAACAAAGGAAAAATATATTATAAAACAAGAAAATGTAGCTTAGAGTTAAAATTTAATAAATTACAATAATTCGTAGCAAATTAAATAAATTATAATTAAATGAAATAAAAATAAAAACATTCATACTTAATCACAATATTTACAATCAGGCAGGATATCTTCGAGTCCAGACCTTTCTCCCACGTGTGAAAGACAAAGCGAGACAAAGAGATCCCAGCGCTTCTCTCTCAGCCGCGTCGCCGGCATTACCAGTCCCGGGTAGAGGGTACTAAAGCCACAAACACTCATGACTTTGGATATATATATATATATATAGATACATAGAAAAATAAACTTTATTCTGGAACAAAGTCCACTAAGAATAACTATAATGCACAAATTAAAAATTCCATATCAGTATAAAAATAAATATAAGCAGATTAAATAGTTTTTAGCATTTATTCCGAAGAGAAAAAGTATTAAAAGACGCATAAACAACGTTTGTATTTGTGTTTGATCATCCTTATTTACGTCATTGGACATATGAGGAACATTGTACTTCACTTTATATTTTAATTATATTTTATTCAATATATTTCTAATTACCTTATTTTATTAATAAGCTTTATTTACGCTAAGGCCGAAAAATTGAGTGAAGCCTGAAAATTGCTTAGAAATTTTCATTTTATTATGTATTTCAGAATATAAATAAAAAATAGATTATTTCTTGCATTTAATTTCACTTGGGAGGGCGTTGACTCCCTAAGCTTAAGATCCCATAAGGTCCGACCAGGTTCAAGATCGGCTGATGGCAGTTAAATTATTTATTATGTATCGATGTCCGTGGATCGACCCTAGAGTTGGGAGACTCTCCTATGACACACACAATCTCTTTAAAGTTGGTATACTTCATTATATAATTAGTAGGGAAAAACCTGGTAGTTAAGCGTGATCTCGGTCAAATCATTTCCCTGCACAACCGTTGACCATGACTTCCTTTAAAAGCGCTGAACTCAATTCCAGTTAAGTATGGGTTGTTTTTTCATTGACAAATATCCTAATTTCTTACGATGGTTTATCAAGCATATTTTTTTTTCTGGTTTATAAAAACGTAATGAAGAGTAGTAGGCTCTGTCGGAAGCCATGCTCCATCCATCACCGGCAGATAGCGTATCAGGATTCCGAAATGGAAGTGGGTGGTGGTGGGATGTGAGAGGTGGGAGGGACGCGGGATGCTGGAGGAGAGGTGGCAAGGACTGGATGGTACAATTTAGCGAAGTGGAGAAACGATGGTGCCACTGGCCACGATTTATTGCTCTTTTAATCGAGTCCTTTCTGTCTCCCTTATTAGTCTCTGCTCCTGGAATTGAATTCTTTTAGGTCCACGTATTCCATTTCAGTTCTCTAGCTATTTATCCTCTTCTATACTTTGCACTGTAATACACAGTGGTGGATGATGATCATTGAATGCATGGAAAACTCTGCAGTTCAGTTACACAGTGGGCTGTCCCAGGAAATCTAGCGAAACAAAAGTCAATATTTGAAGATTATATATTTTGAAGGAAGGAAACGGTCCAAGGTGGCGGTCATAAATAGGCTAAATAGTGGTAAAATCCAACGTTTTGACCCGACTTTGCAGGCCTTCTTCAGGGCTAGAACGGACAAGATACAAAAAGATTGAGAATTGTGGCAGTTACTAAATATTTAGACAAAAATTATAAACAATGTGAATAAGCCTATTAAAATTATAAACAGTAAGTACATTAAAATATGAACAGAGTAAGCTAAGTTACAAGATCCTAAACTGGAGTTAATAGATGCTAACAATTTTTTTAGTGTAATATATAATGACTGCAAATGTGAATATACTTCTACAGATTATAGAAGAGATTGAAAGAAAAGGAAAAAGGATATAATATGAAATATTAGACATAAAGGAATGTGGAGAAAGAAAATAAAACCAAAAATTAAATAAATAAAATGGAAGAATAAAATTAGATATTTAGGATCTTGTTACTTAGCTTACTCTGTTTATATTTTAATGTACTTACTGTTTTTAATATCAATAAGCTTATTCACATTGTTTATAATTTTTGTCTAAATATTATGTAACTGTCACAATTCTCTATCTTTTTGTATCTTGTCCGTTCTAGTCCTGGAGAATTACTGCAAAGTCGGGTCGAAACGTTAGCTTTTATTAAAATAGTTTTTACCACTATTTAGCCTAATTATGACCGCCACCTCGGACCATCTTCTTCCTTTGTAATGCAACGGTCAACTATTAAATATTCAATATTCATTAAATATTTTATTTTGGAAAACGACTTAGAAAAAAAGAATTAGTTGAAGCAGTTTCAAACAATATATGTGATTATGTGTTGTTCTCTTTTTATCAAATTATTAACATCCGTCTTAGAACTAGTTCCTTGTTGTGGTTTGTTGGGGCTTTAAGGTGTAAAATTTCATCACCATCGCAGATGTTGTTTATCTGAACTGGATTTATAAAAAATACCATCTTTAATTCTTTTTAACAAATTGTTAAACTTTTGGAAATGTAATTCTAACTTTATTATGTCTTCGTCATTTTTAGAATGTTTGTTATCGGGGGTAAAGTTCTGAACTGCTTATATTTAGAAGTAAAAAGAACAGGTTTATAGTTCTAAGATTATAACCCTTTATTAAGAAAGGGTTTATAGTCGGTGGTACAGACCCCTTTTTTAAATTATGAACATCCGTCTATAACTTCGTAATTAGCTTCATCTCATCGTAACCTATACTATTTTATTTATGAAAACTCTGGGATTTGGGGCCTTTTTTAATTAAAACTCGTAAATATCTATTTGCGTACCAATTGGAATGTAAAATAATTTGAGCATAAAATCGAGAAAAAAGGTGGCCTAAAAAAATATGGGAGTGTTGGTCACGCCAAACGGCCCAATATTTAAAAAAAATGCTAAATCTGTTTTTCTTACTGTCTCGCAAGATAGGGAATTATATCCAGATTGTATTGTATTTTTCTTGACCCTCTCAACTCGTTATTCTTATTTAGTAGTTCAATTCTTTTAATGTTCCTTAGTTATATAATTATAAACAAATCTTTAAGTATTGCAAAAATTAAATTATGTCGGATTTTTCGTATTGTATTTTATATCGACGAGATGAGAAATACACTGCTTGGAGACCACTTCTATAAGATCCGACCTTCCTAACTCTGATAGGGGAGCTCAAGCTAGTGGTGCTCCTGCCATCTGGCGGCGCCTCCCTCAACCAACTCCTCCTGTTTAACAGCCCCTGTCCTTTGTATTGATAATTTGGAGTTTGTAGCGTATTGTTGCCGAAATGTGAGAGAAAGCGCGAGAATAGAAATAACTCTTTCATAATTGATATCTTCAACCAAAAGTTATATATATATCACTTATACCTTGTGGTTATTCTGAATTATATATATATATGATTCAGTTAATCATGAAATTATAAAAACTCTTAAAACATTAACTTTTGAAGTGATGACTTAGACGCGTTTTTCACCTTTTTTGTGGGTAGTAAATGAGATTGAACTGTCACGTTACGTTCGGGTAATGTCGGCTCAAGTCAACTGATGGGATAGTTTTGCATTTGGATTAAAATATCTCAGAAACTGAAAAATCGGGCCTGTATGATGAAAGCTAGGGAAATTTTAAGCATCCTCTTAGAAATGAGATATAATTAAAAACTGTATTTTGACGTGACGCCGCATTAGAGGGGAACAGACAAAAAAATCGTGTCGAAAACTAAATGATAATGGGTATGGTTGAACATATGGATTAAAATATCTTAAAAATTAAAAATCGGAACAGCATACTGTTTGCAAGGGTAATTTTTTAAGCATTCCATCCAGTTTTTTTAAGAACTGCAAATGAAAATTTAGTGATGGGTAATTAGTTGACTGATAAATTATAAGAATGAAACGAAATTGTCAGGAATTCAGTCATAATTGTTTATTATTGGGTTAGCCGATGTTTCGGCCCAAATATGAGGATTATCCTCAGAGTTATCGATTGGAAGTCGAGACAAGAACTCTCTTGTCTGGAATTACAATTACTTAAATTCAGACACGAATACTTTACTTTTTCTTCCTTCTAGCAATAATCACTATCCATTTCCTTTAAATGTATATGTGAAAGTTAATTTCTCAATATTTTTTAAGGCCACTTTTTTTCTCGATTTTGTGAACAAATTATCTTGCGATCCAAGTAGAAAGAGTATTTTCGAGTTTTTAGTACCTAATTAAATGGATAAAGTTTGTCCCCCTAAAGATTGAAAACGTCCCAATTCTAAGTTTTTGTAAATAAAATAGTTATAAGTTACGATGAGATGAAAGTATTTATAAAGTTTCAGGCGGATGTTAATAAATCGATAAAAAGGGGTCTGTACCACGGACTGTTAAGTATGATCAAATAATTATAAATAAATGATATTTCATCATGTAATAGCATTTTAAGTTTTCGGTAATCGTCGATAGTTATTTAATTGACCCTTTCAATTTAAAGAATGGCTTCATAGGATACTTTTACCCAAGGACTATCAGTGGATTTTCCTGTAAACATCATAATGCAAATACACTTTCAGAATGATCGAACTCCAGGTCGTGAGATTGGTCACGGTGGTCAAATTAAAAAGACCTCAGAGTACTGGATTATTGTTTATGGTAATGGTTCAAAGATTAAGGGAGTATGATAAATCAGTGGTTGGGTGCTGAGCTTCCAATGCTACAGGTTCAAATCCCAGCTTATGGCGGATAAATTATTTATTCTGTTTCATTGGTCTAGGGGCGACCCTGGGTAGCTAGGTCAAATTACCTCAGTGCACAACCGTAGACAAATAAGCAGTGTTTTCCTAAATATTACTGAACCCCAGACCCTTCATAGGTTGTAGTGGCACCACATTTTTTTTTCAAAGATAAAGTATACAATTTAAAAGTAGACACTCAAAGCAGGATGCATTAATTCAACGTATGAAAGATGTTTACATATAAACTTATTAAAAATGCCCTTCAAAAGAAGCCAACAATTTTTAGAAGTCAACAGTTGTATTTTAGAAATTTTATTAAAATATGAATTCGATAACCTAAATGCTAATAAATGTCTGAAATATTGTTTATTTGTGAAACTTTTATATTTGTAACTATTCTATAAAATGTAAACAAATGAAATTCGAATAAAAAGATATGAGTTGGTTTTAATTTAGTCCGTGATACGAACTACTTTTTATCAAATTATTAACATCCGTCTAAAACTTCGTAAACAGCTCATGAGAGGTTATCTGATCATAACTTACAGCTTTTTTATTTACGAATTTTCTCGGAATTGTGGCGTTTTCAATCTAGAGATCAGCAAACTTTGTATATTTATTGATGCACTTCAGTGATACCTCAGAGAAGATTCTGGCTCTTTGCTTGGAGCCGTCGTGGCAGCGTTCTAGGAAACACCTCAAGACAGTTAGTAGGTCGTTAGGGTCGGGGTATCACCTTTATCGATGAATCGATTTGGAGATAAATGTTAGGGGGCCATTTAGCAGTGACCTGTCTCCTAGGGGGTGCCTTAATGCCCCTAGGAGGGGGGAGGGGGAGGAGGGTTTAAGGAGGGTGGATTTAAGAGTTTAGGAGATTGG
The DNA here is from genome assembly GCA_928085145.1 of Nezara viridula. Classification (NCBI taxonomy): domain Eukaryota; kingdom Metazoa; phylum Arthropoda; class Insecta; order Hemiptera; family Pentatomidae; genus Nezara; species Nezara viridula. Next base: position 15,798,256 of record OV725079.1, read on the forward strand.
CCCGGTGGCCTTTGTTTATGCCCTTTAGTCGACCTATTAGAGAGGCCTTCATTTATTGTAATAATTAGCTGCCACCTCTTTGCTGTCATCTCTTTGTCATTTTAAATCAATGTTTTATTTTATACAGTTGGATTTCGTAATTTATTTATCTATCTAGTGTTTATTTTTTTAAAAATTAATTTCTTGAATGATTTCTTTAGGTTTTATGAAAGTCAGAGTACTACCTCACTAGCAGGCCGGGTCGAAACCTCATTTCTTATCTATGTTATCTAACGTCACCTCACATAACCTCCCTCTTCTTATCCCGCCAAACCTTTCAGGTATTGAATTGTTTATTTTTCAGTTATTCACTTATTAAATTCTTTATTTTTGGCCCATTTGTGTTTATTTTTCATTTTTTTTTGTCAAATTATGAATTTTGTTACATTATGGCGAATTTTTGTGGTGGTGGGTTCACAAAGAAGAGTACCCGTTCCTGCTATTTTAAATAGCATAAAACTATTTTGCGTAACAAAATAAATTGGACGAAGTAATATGTACATATGTTCTTTAAGTGTTTTTTTATTATTTCTTTTTCATCTTTTATATTTACATATGTTCCTTAAGTGTTTTTATTATTTAATTTTCATCTTTCATATATACATATGTTCTTTAATTGTTTTTTTTTATTATTATATTAATATATGTGTCGTAAAACAAAAGTTTTTTTTGTTATTACATTTGTTTTTGTTTCTGTTTACACTTTCAATAATACGAATATAATACAATAATACGAAGACAGGAATTGCGAGAAGGCTTATCTCGCATTCGCTACCTTATCGGAATTATCAGTGTTCAGGTTATAAACATTGGCAGATAGCAGTCGGTCCCGGCTTGCTAGTGAAGAAGTACCAAAGTCAGAAAGTGCGGTCCGTACAGATTAAAACCAGCAGAAAAAAAAATCATTTCCTGGGATTAATTTTATTTTATTTTTGAATTGAAAAGTTTTTTGGGTGGGCTTTTGCACTTTTTTGTAGAGAATGAATTAGATTGAGCCGTCAGATTTTTCTCCAGCCGTCAGAAGGTCTTCATCTTATCGTAACCAACAACTTTTTATTTACGAAAATTCTCGCAAGTAGAGAATTTTCATTCTGGAGAACCTCATAGACAATCCTTTGTTTTCACTTTAATCGTAACATAATTTGATTTCAAAATCAAAAAAAAAATAAGTTGATCTACAAAAATTTGACATTCATAGTGACGGTCCAATATTTCATAGGCCATCTTTTTTTAATTTCCTACCTATGGTAGATAAGAAAAGTATTGCAATCAAGTCCAATGTGCGGGTTTATACGGAATCCCGGAAACGGGTCTATACTTTCCAGAGCTCTCCGAGTCCGAAAAAAACACCTTTGTAGCCATCGTTCTGCCTGTGCCAAGATTATCTCGAAAACTAGTCGACGGATTTTGTTGCTTCTTTTTTGAAGTGAAAACTTCTTTGGGCGGGTTTTGCATCTTTTTTTGTGGAGAGTAATTAGATTGAGCCGTCAGATTTTTTATGTGTAACGCTCGGGTAAAGTCCGTTGTAGTCGACTAATTGAAGTGTTTTTTTGCATTTGGATTGAAATATCTCAAAAAAACTAAACATTGGACCTGTATATTGTTAGATGGAGAAATGTTCACCATTTCATTCTCTTTGTACTGAATTATTATTCAAAATTGTATCTTAATGCAATAGAGTGTTAAATAAGCGAAAGCGAAAAAATAGTGTCAAAAGCCAAATGATAACGAGTTTTATTGAAGATATGGATTCACATATCTCCAAAACTAAAAATCGCACCTACATTCTGTAAGCGAGGAAAATATTCAGCATTTCATCCTCATTGTAATGAGCTATTAATTATAACTTACATTTACTATTATTAATCTCGTATTATTGTTGTTTTCTCTTCCATCGTATGGTTTAAAGCACACACCTTGGTTTTTTTTTCTTTTAATTTATTCTCTTAAAATCCAAAATGAAGGAAGGACTATCCTAAGATAAAGCCAGTTCTGATGTACGGCTACATGATTTTGACCATCTCCATAGTAAGTGTCGAAAGATTTACCACACGATAACCGGAGCGACCTCGGATCATGGTATTAACGGATGGAGGAGAAAGACTAATTAAGAGCTGGCTTACCGAAACTGATCATTTAATATTTCGTGATGTGAAGGCTCGGAGGTTAAGTTAGGCGGAGAGTGTTGCTGTTTGCAATCCATCTGGAAGTCTCTACACGACAATGAATGCCTGATGAATAGTAGGTAAAATACCACGTAAAAGGCCAAAAACCAGATTGATAGATCGAATCAACAAAGATGCAATTGAGCTGCGTGCAGTTAGTCCGATATAGACAGAGCTAAAGAAGGCTTTTAATTGCGGCAAAAAATCGTCAAGATCTGTAATGCCAACAGAACTAAAAAAATATATCATGCATAATGGAAATTGACTAAGTATGCATAAATTGGTTAAAGAAAGATTAGCGTTGAAAATTCAATAACTGCATATTCTGATTATATGTCATCCTTATATCTACTGTTTTACTTTCACTTACCTATATATATAATATATAGTAAGTGCAATTATTGCGATCGTGAAAATTTTTTAATCTGAGTTTTCAGCGGAAATATACATTTTGAGGTCCCCTGAGTCCAAATAACCAAGTCGTCGTATTACTTAAAGTATGGATACCATAAAAAAAAAAAAATGTTTGCATTTACATGGCTATTTTGTTTATTTGTTTTTATATTTTATATACGAAATGATTCTTTTTAAATAACACCTAAATATAGTCTCTAAACTTTTCGCTCAAGTGTAACAGGATCCTTAAGGCAGCTCGTCTAGAGAATAGTTGGAGAGAGATAGAGCGAGAAGGTACAGTATTATTGGAATTGTGATTTGCTCCTGGCATTAGGGTCCAATCTTAGGGTCCCGCGACCTCTAAATCTTCCGGTTCTTCCTTTATCTCTCTGGGATGAGCCACGTTCCCGGTAATGTCTTTTCCCCTTTCCGGTTACTGAATCAGGTTCAATATCTCGGCTTCCTATAGGAGCAAATTTTATCGCTTTATTTATATCGCATTGTCGTTAATTCTAATATCAAAGTGTAGGATTAAAATGAATTTCACAAATATTAAAACTTGAAAGCAGTATTCAGATTTATCGTCGATGGAAGAAATTGAAGAATTCTGAATTAAATAATATTCTTTTTATTACTTTGGATTTAAGGACGGTGTTTAAGCGTTCTTTTTCATATCTTTAGGCCTGATAGATGCATTTTCTAAATTTAATTATTATTCTTTTTATTTTCTGTTCAGCGTAATTTAATTAATTTCTCCTTCTACTTCTACTACAGACACAGTCTGTGTCGATTTTTATTTTATTTCTCCATGGTTCATTTCTCTTATGAGGACCGGGGTAGCTCAGTAGGTTGGATACCCACTTCCAGAGCCCAAGATCACGAGTTCGAATCTGGCTGATGGCAGATAAATTATTTATTCTGTTTTACCGGCCTTGTATAGATCCTAGGATCGGGAGACCCTTTTAGGTCACACACAGCCTCTATAAAGTTGGTACTCTTAATGAATTAATTAATTAGGGGAAAAACCTGGCCAAGGATCCTGATCTCGCTCAAATCATCTCCTTGCGCAATTGTTGGCAATGTTTCTTCTCCTTTACTTATTTTCTACATATGACAGAGGAATATTAATCTCATTTTTTGTTATAATTTCATAATTTTTCAAGTTCATTATTTTAATTCAACTTGAGGCGCATTTCTGTATGTAGCGCAAGCTTTTGACAGGGTATGGTACGATGGCTTGCTATTTAAACTCATTATTACAATCCTTATATTTAATTTTAATATCACACCTTTCCAACTATTCCTTCCTAGTACGCTTCGGAACTCTCCAACCCTGATCCAATAGAAGCTGATGTTCCTCGAGGCAGCGCCTTGGATCCACTTCTCTGCATCCTCTTCACTGCTGACATCCCTACAGATCCTAATACTTTCCTGGCAGCGTTTGCTGATGATACCGCAATCCTTTCCTCCCACTCAGACACTGAAATGGCATCCCTAAAGATGCAAAGTCATCTTTCTCTAATTGAGCAGTGGTGGAAGGATTGGCTTATTGAAGTAAATGAATGAAAATGTAAGCATACAATTTCACACTCCGACGTAAATCCTGTCCGGTAATATTTTTTAACTATATACCTCTTCCCTTCTCAGACACAGTCCGGTAGTTGGGCTTCCTTCTAAGCAAGGGACTGACATGGAACCCTCATATCAGACTCAAAAGACAAGAGCTTAACCGACGATTTGGACAATTATATAGATTACTGGACAGAAACTCACATCTCTCAATTGAAAACAAACTAGTAGTCTATAAGACCATACTAAAACCTATCTGGACGTTAGGACTTAAACAGTGGGGAACAACTAAATCATCGAACATCAAACGTATCCAATCCTAAGTCCATCGAACAAAAGTTAATGCTCCGTATTACGTCGCAAACAAAAGCTTACATCATAATCTTCCAAAAAATATATCCCCTTTATCCTCGACGTAATTTCATAGAAATTCCCAAACTTATCCATCATTCTCATCTCTTAGCATAATCCCATTCCAGCTCCAACCATCCGTATAATCCCTCACGAAGATTGAAACTGCAATGGCCCCAAGATCTTTTTTAAATATTCTATTGTAGTTCTGGCAGTTCTGGCAGCTTCTTCACTCAAGTCCTTTGCGTATGTGGCTTTAGGTCTCTCACCCAGTCTTTGTTTTAAACAGCGGCTGGGATAGAAGCGCTGGGATTTCTTTGAACCCTGCCTTGCCTATCACATTAGAGACAAGGCATGGTTCAGAGTTTTCTGGGCTGAATGTAAATATTGTACGTAGAAATGAATTTGTGACAAGTATTTTTTTTTTTTTTCGTTCTTTACGATTCTTTCAATGTACTTTTTTTTCTATTTACAATTTTTTTCTTAATAATATTTTAATGTTTATATTTTTACATTTAATGTATATGTTTCCTTCTTATTTTATTTTTTGTCAATTTGTATTTTAATTTTTATATAAAATGAATGAATGTATTCACAAAGCCATAATACTCAATGTCCTAGATTGTGGCAGATGGTATTATTTTTCTTCAATCAAATTGAATCTATTTAAAAAAAATATATAGTTAATTTTAGTAATTATTAATTGCTTCACTATAAACTAGACAAAATTTACTTTCAATGTCAGTAGAGTTTGTCATTGTAAAAACAATTAAAGAAGACTTTTGAGACAATAAACTAGACTAACTTCTGTTTTAAAAAAAAAATCATGAATTTTATTTTACTACAAATATCCACCTTTTAGAAAACATTTTTGTTCACTAAGCTTTAAGCCAATATTAATTAACTTACAGTTTATTTATTTTGTTTACAAGTTTTTTTATTTTAATGTACATATTTTTACTTTCATGTTTAATTTTTTTCTCAATTTTGTATATAACGTATATGAATGTAAACATAGAGCCATAATACTCATTGACCTAGATTGTGACAGATGTTATTATTTTTCTTCAATCAAATTGAATCTATTTAAAAAAAATATAGTTAATTTTAGTAATTATTAATTGCTTCACTATAAACTAGACAAAATTTACTTTCAATGTCAGTAGAGTTTGTCATTGTAAAAACAATTAAAGAAGACTTTTGAGACAATAAACTAGACTAACTTCTGTTTTAAAAAAAAAATCATGAATTTTATTTTACTACAAATATCCACCTTTTAGAAAACATTTTTGTTCACTAAGCTTTAAGCCAATATTAATTAACTTACAGTTTATTTATTTTGTTTACAAGTTTTTTTTATTTTAATGTACATATTTTTACTTTCATGTTTAATTTTTTTCTCAATTTGTATATAACGTATATGAATATAAACATAGAGCCATAATACTCAATGCCCTAGATTGTGGCAGTAGTTTTATTGTCTTCAATAAAATTCATTGGCATATAAAAAAAAAAAAAAAAAAAAAAACAGCTTAAGATATTTCTATTATTTTTTCGCTTAGTATTTCCAGTTCTACCATTAAGGAAACGCGGCCATCAATGAGTACGAAGCTATTTTTATTTATTTATTTTTTTTTTTACTTCAGTTTATATTTCATGCTATTATTATTATATAGGTGTTTTTATTTCTCATCTCTGGTTTTATCTTTTTTTTTTTTTAAGATACCGTATTATATGATAGAAGATTTTGCACAATACGTGATTCATTTGAATGGCTGGAGGAAAGGATCGGACCATATATTTATTTATTTTACCAGCGGTTGAGCTTTTACTGGCCTTCTTTATGTTTTTGTTGCTTCGCCCCGGCCGGAATAAAGATGGATGCTGATACAGGAAGGCCCATAATCCCCAGGACGGTCCCGTAAGGATGACACATCGCCAGGATCCCTTCAAATCCAGGTCCTCCCCCCTCCCCCTCCATCCTCCGCCCACGGCGGCTTCCTTCTAGAACTATTACTCCAGTTCTCATTAGAATTCCTCTTCTGCGACCAACTCCTGATGGAATGTTTAAGCAGAAAGTAAATCTCTTCCAGTTGATGGCTTAGTTCTTCCTTGTCCCTTTTTTACTTTTTAAAAATAATTCTGAAACTTTTTATCCCCTGTCTACGTGCTGGGGTTTCTAGACTTCCGGTCTCCTTTTATGTTCTTCAATTCTTCCAACATTTTTTACCTACCAATGTAATTTGACTTTCTCAAAAAAAATAAAAATAAAATAAATAAAATAGGAATTTCGTGTTTCTAGGAATTCTATTGATAATTATGGGTCATAAATATTCAGGATGCAGTCATTATAATTTATAAAAATGATAGTAATATAGTAGTATAATGAATAGTAAGTTACAAAACCACTATAAGAAACAATGCAAATCTTGAATATTTTAGTTATCAAATTATTTGCATTATACAAACATAAATGTAACCCCTTTCCTCTCTGACTATGTTTATCTACCTTTTACTATCTTAATAAAATCTGGAAAATCCTCCCTCAACCCTTTTACTTACCTACCAATGCATCAGTACTTTTGAACACCTTCAGTGCTCGGAACACGGTTAGCAAGAGTAAATATTACATTTTTTATAAATTCATTATTTTTAATTTATATAACTTTTTAAATATTTCATTTGCCCATTCCATGTATCGTCAATCACCATTTTTGTTGTTATTAACCATTATCTCTGATATAATAATATATCTCTGAATGTATCAAGCAGTTTTACAGCCCTGATGATTACCCACATGTTTGGGTTGAAACGTCGGCACCAATAAAAACTTTATAATGATTGCTTCCTGAATATTTATCGCCCTTGATATGTAGAACAGTCGATAACCTTCCTTCAATAATTCATAATTACAAATTGTTTTTTTGGCGCTATCGTTTTCCCTTTCCGATTCTCTGACTTGGCGTCATGTCAAAATATAATTTTGGTTTATATCTCAATCTAAAGAGGATTCAATGTAGAAAATTTTTCTCACTTACTGTATGCAGGTCCAATTTTTAATTTCTGAGATATTTGAATCCCTATCTTCAATAAAACTCTTCATCATTTGGTTTTCGACACTATTTTTCCCTTTTTGCCTGGCTAACATGGCGTCGTGTTAAGATGCAATTTTGAATAATATTTCATTATAAAGAGAATGAAATGCTTAACTTTTCCCTCGCTTACAGTATTCGGGTCCAATTTTTAGTTTCTGAGATATTTTAATACATTTGCAAAAACACTTCAATCAGTCGACTGAAGCTGCCTTTACAAAAAAAAAAAAAAAAAAATGTGTTAAACGCATTTCAACCCCGATGACATTTTATTTGCACCTGTGATGGATGTAACTCTTAGCAATTGTGTTGTTGAATTTGGTTTTGGCATATCGGGCATGAGGAAGTGAAGGCAACAGGAAATACCCAACAGCTCCTCTTCCTGGTCCTTGTTTAGTTTCTTGATTCAGAAAAGGAGATCCCTCTTCTTCAGTTGCTTTCTGACAGGCGACTGAACCTTCAGAATCTTCAGAAATATAACTAAAGCTCCATGGTACGTCACAAATATTACTTTTCATCCAACAGACCTTAACATGCCAAAATTCAACTCCCACATGTGAACACAATAAAAAAGATTTTATACTGACGTACATCGACATCCTCTCTTACAAGATATGGCGACAATTAATATATCCGAACCTTAGAAGGCCAAAAAAAATCTAGATGAGGGATCTTCTTGCACTAAAATCAAGAGAGGTTGGGATGCCGCTGGGCAGTCCTCTCCGTCACACAGATGATTGTCAATATTTTCGAAAGATGTTGGTAAAAAAATGAAGATATAAAAAAAAAAGATAAAACCATAAATATTAGTTTAAACAGTAACGCATGAGTCCACCCTTTTCTTAGCACGGCGCACAGTGGTCTGAGGGTGGCAAAAACCTTATTTTCAAGGTGTTAGGATAATTCAAATTTCTATATTTTTATTGCCTGACATAGTTCATATATTCCTAAAGTTTAGGCACGCATAAAAACCCCTGTTGCAAATTCTGAAAATAATTTTTTGTTGTTTAATTTTCAGAAATGAATCAAATAATTTCTTAAATAAGTTATTTCTATAACTCATTCATGAGAGTGATCACTCATATCACTGAAATTTCCTTATTTCATCGGAATATACTTCGCGCCAACGACCTCCTAGCTTTTTTTTTTTTTTACCACTGTGCTAATGATGAATACAAAAATCAGCCGCAATAATTTGAAATTTTGGTAATCATCTACCAACTTCAGTCAAACAAGTTATACCGAAAACCAGCAAGAAAAAATTCCTGCCTGTATCTAAATAAATTGTATACCTAAGATAATTTACTCCTTTCCGTCATAGAAAACTGCAGGAAAATTATAAGAAAAAAAAGTCTGCCAAATAAGATCAGTATAGATTCCTCACCATTTTCATTTTTTAAAAATGTCTAAAAATTGTATTATGACAATAAAGTCTCTGAAAGAAGCCCTTTTCGGAAATTCAGTAGTCCCTCAACATATACGGGTTTGATATCCGCAAGTCTTGTTTATCAGCAAATACTAAAATGCGAAAAAGTTCCGTATTTGCAGATTGCGTATTTGATAATACGTAATTAAAAAATAAAATCCAGTGCATACTGAATATGTATCTCGCTATTGTTAGTGCAAATCACGTCTGTAAAAATTTAGTATTTTACAGTAGAGCATAAAAACTAATTATTTCTTTATGATTTATTATTATAATTTTATGTTTTATTGCCCTCTGCTATTTTTCATATTAGTAGACTACTTATATCAATTGCAGACTACCTAATGTCAAAACTAGAATAAAAATTGGAAACTTTTACATACGACCTCTGCACAGTAACAGTAGTGATGTGATGAATGTACTTAACAGGTATGTTTTAACTCGCAAAATGGACAGAACAAAGAATCCATAGGACATATTCAACTTTTTGTTTGTCCGGAGTTAATGAGACCAATACTTTTCTGCGGTCAGAACAAAGCAAATTAAGCTGGAGTATAAAAATATGAGTGAAGTTGTCACATTTTTAAGGATATTCAAGGAGAAAATCGAGACCACGGCGAGCTGTTTGAACTTTAATGGAAATAAATACAATTACAAAAAAGATTTTTTTTTTACTAATTCAGAGTAAAAATGACGTTAAATTTACTAAAAATTACATTAAATCTATGTAACGGCAGTAAGTTTCATGCCAGAAACCTAAACTTTTATAATTCCATTACAATATTGAAATAACCTAACTCCCACTCCATATAATCAGTGCCTTCCACATTTATATATATATATATATATATATATATATATATATATATATATATATATATATATATATATATATATATATATATATATATATATATATATATATATATATATATATAAATTTTAATTATTAAATGGAATTCAATGAAATTGATACTAAGTAATCTCTCAGTAATTTCTGAAAGCGGAAGTTTTTTTTTTTTGGAGTATTAGATAGAGTTTGATCAAATTGATGCCTATTTCATTTTTCGTTTACCAATCCCTAAAATTTCCTCCAAATTTAAGCCAAATCTAACTTGCGGTTGTAGAGATATATACGTATCAAGAAAAACACCTTTGCGCACATATAAGATAAAGCGATGGACAGAATTCAATGAAATTGGTCCTACATTATTGTTTCACAAATACCTTACCTTTTATACAAATTTGAGTAAAATCGACTGAGTCGTTTGTTATGGGACCATCTAGACACCAACCCACACAATTCATGAAAATCGGAATAAATGGTAGTAGGTGATATGCCTGTACGTCGATTTGACTACAGACAGACAGACACCGAACCAAATTTGATGTTTGATGTCTGAAACGTAAAACGCGAGTGGAAATTTTCGATTCTAAGCACAATACAATGCTTACAATGCACGAATACAATGCTTTCCTGTCTTCGGTAGCTAGGAAGTAAAAAACTGATAGAAAACGTGAAGGAAAATATTGAAGAGAAATTTAACCAATTTCGTGACTCATAATTGATATTGGTGTAATGTTTTCAGCTCACCATCCCATTTTTATCTTCATTTAATCGTATGTTGATTTGCTCTTCTTCTCTTTCACTATTTATATTATATACATTTACTTTAAGTATTATTATTTTGCTGTTTGTCTATTTTATTTTTTTTACAGACTGTAATCTATCTCAATAAAGAATTTTCAATTTATTGAGGTTAAAAAAAAAGTGTTTTCCAATTTTTAATCTTATTTATGATAGTGTTTCACAAAAGTGGTCAATTGTTAATTTTTGAATTTCGCTGGCTTTGTTATAAAGTTGTGCATATATAACTTATTTATAGGCATACTTATTATGCTAAATTTATAATTTAAGTTGTACTTCTTTCGTACTAGGGGCATATTAACATGGATGTTTGAAATCAAACTGGCGGGCGTTGGGTAGGGTATCTAGCGGCGAACGGACGAAGCAATCTAGTTGAGAGGAAGGCCGCTAGATGCCGGGACGATGCCTTCACCCGAAGCCCAATCGATTGAGCTAGCTATCTCGATTTTCCCGCTTCTATTCTCACCTGCTAGCACCCCCTAGCTCTAATATTATCCCCGGTCAAAGTTGAGGCTGTGAAATATGAATTTTTAATATATAGAGCTCTAAAAACTATGAATATATCATACAGAATACATTATTCATACATATGTCAACAAACGTTAAGTACTATAATCTTCATATGTCAACAAACGTTAAGTACTATAATCTTCACCATTAAAACCAACAACTATTTCTACTGATAAGTTGGTGTATGCCGTAGGCGTGAAATTTGTTATCATTAGAGTTCGTAGGAAGGGGAGAAGACCGCAATAACAGTTTATATTTTACTTTTACTATTTTTATTAATAAGTAAATACACACCCATATACATGTATTAAACTTAATTCTATTAATTTTCACATTTTCGTTACCTAAACAATGAAAATATTAATTAATTCTAGAGGTAAATTAACGAAAATAGCGCAAAAACATTTGGAGGTCACTGCTGCGTCACGGAGGCCACATGCGGCCTAGAAGCCGTAGGTACCCCACCTGCGTAATAGGATATGCTTTCATATAAAAAAAAATATGATTCGATGCTGATGAGATATCAGGCATATAAATCAAGTTTTAAAATGAAATTCTAACTTTTACGTTTAATTAGTTTCATCATTATTGGAATTTTTATTTTAAATTTTCTGAAGGTTTTAATAGCAACATTTATAAAAAAAAAACTTTTGTTTAAGAGTTGTGTTGAAGCAATTCATTCACTAATAGTTCATATTAAATTTACCAGAAATTTATATTTTCAAACAAAGGACACATACAAATTAAGTAATTCATATCTTTTATTTAATGTAACTTTTTTTTTAGGAAATTAAATAAATAAAAGTTAAACCTTTGCAGAAACTAAGAGCTTCTAAAAAAAGTTTATTTTTTTTTAAAAAACCTTCGTAGGCAATGTTAAAATGAAAGTTATTTTACCTTCATTTCCAATGATATTTAGTTATTTTCATTTTATATTGTTAGTATGCATATTGTAGCATTGCGATCTAACGTTGTTTTTTTTTAATATTACATAACACTTTCAACTCCTACTAGAAAGGAATACGAATTTAGGAAATTTTATATTACATCTAATAATTAATTTACTTAATTAAAAATAATTGAAGGCAGAGATCGAAATGGGTGAGTAAAGTTCCGGGCTAGTTAAAGAAAGAATCACAAAAAATTTAGGAGTACTGGACTGACAGGTAAATGTCCCAGTGTTAGACAGAGGCGTCTATGGGATGATTGCGGTCTGGTTTTTGAAGTTTTTTATTTATTTTTGTCGAGGTTCAATTCTTTATAAATTAAGCCTTAATTAGTTTTTATTTTTTTCTGTAAGTTTTATTTTAAAAATAAATTACTATATATTTTTGTATATCTTATTATATATAAGAGGATGTATGTTATAAGATTTTAATTTATCTATTTCTGTTTCAGATCATTTTGACTACCGTTTTCCATCCCTCCAGAAAGGTATGTGAAATATATTAAGATGAAAGCAATAATGTTATAAAAATAAAGTTTAAAAAATAAATTAAAGTAAATTAAAAATAAATCTGAATTATTCATCATGCCCTAAAATGCCAACACATCTGCTTATTGTCAATATTATGACATGTGTGGATGAAAATATGGAGAGAAAAAATAAAATAATAATCAAAATCGTATGTTTATTGATATTTGAGTTCAACTTTTTTTTGTTTAACTATTTCAAATTGAAAAAGAGAAATAGTGATACTTCCTATACATTACTAACCTATTCTAGTCTACGTGTGAAGGTCAATATTGATTCCTTAGGTAAATAGAGATTTCCTTTGAGCTCTCTATCGAATAAATGTCAACCCATGTTTTCGCACAAGGCCGGAAAATCACAAACACTCAGCCGAAAAAGGTTATGGTCTACGATGGTAACTCAACCATGTTAGCAGGAAAAACAACTATTTTGCGTAAATTATTTGGACCTAAGAAGGGAGGAATGAATTTAAACCAAAGAAAACAACGCCGATTTGTTTAATTTTTAATTTCGTTTAGCATCTTTCTCGCCATTTCTGGCATAAGGGGTTTGCTCTAGAGGTGTAACAAAAAATACTTTAACCATAGTTGGAAGGTCGAGATTGATTCTGTGGATACTCCACAAAATAAATTTCAACGCACTCAAGCCGGATTCGAACCGATTTAACACGTTGGGCCATTATGGCCTCAAAAAATACGTGTTATGGATTCGGAAAATAGAACTGAGATAATAGCAATACGGTTAATATATATATATATATATATTATATATATATATATATATATATATATATATATATATATATTTTTTTTTTTTTTTTTTTTTTTTTTTCCTCTTTCTTTGGCCCAAGACTCCCACTGAAGTCCTGTACTGCAATATGTATGTAAAATTGTTCAGTTTACTAACGATCTAATCCTTAAAAGAGTAATTAGCGCTGAACCTTGTAATACATAGGGATAGACTAAAACGAAAGTAAGCATAGTGACCATGGGCACAGATTTTGGGACGATGGCTTCCGATAATAAAAGTGAACGGGAATATCTTGGGGAAACATTTTTTAAAATATAATTAACATGAAATTGACAAATTAAAATCAATTAAGAAAATCGGAAATGTCGACTATCGATTGTGATTTATATAAAAAATTGTGAAGATACAAACTTTTATATAAATGTATCATTAAATATACAGTATTATATTGTTCTTTTTGTAATAATTGAGTTATGTTGTTTATTCGGAAATTTCTTTATTGAGATATATTATAATCTGTCACATTTAAGTACAATAGTAATAGTGATAAAGATTAGCTCATTCATACTATGTACAATAAATAAAAATAAATAAACAGCAATATAAGAATACTAAAAGTAAATGTATGCAAACTAAACAAAAATAATCTAATCTAATCTAATCTAACAACACTTAAATAAACACATGATTTTATACAATATTCATTCACTGAAGGTCTCCGAGCCTAGCCTTCCCTCACACTCGTGGAGGGAAAGGTAAGACTCCAGGAGATCCCAGCGACTTTCACTCAGGCGCATCACTGGTATTATCAATGGAGGCTGAGCAGAGATGTTGTTAATTATTACTTTTATTTTAGTTGCTTGGCAATAATAACTTCCAATTATTAACAATTCGAGTATATTTTTAAAGTTACATGTTAACAGTCCAGTTTACGTTTAGGGACCTTTTATTCCCATCTTCAGAACTGCAATTCCAATACTCTTGTGGATGCAAGGCTAAAAAAATTTTTAAGTTACAATATTGTGCTTGTTAAATTACATATTTATATTATGTTTGTTACAATAAATTTGTAATTACCTTAATTTTAATAATAATAATAATAATCACCAACACAAAAGATAAAATAGAACCAATAAACAAGAAAAATGCAATATATAAATTAAACTGTCAATACTGCCCCAAAATCTACATTGGTGAAACATCCAAACAATTAGGAACTAGAATCGCACAACACATCACCAACTGTAAAAATCCAAAAAACATAAACGCAACAGCCTTAGCACATCACAGTATAAAACTACAGCATAAATTTAACTTTAACAAACCACAGATAATAGGCACAGAACCAAAGAACACCAATTGAAAATTACTTGAAGCAATACACATTACAAAAAACAACAGAACAACAGTCAACTACAAAACAGACACTAAACATTTAGGAACCCATTATACAAACATATTGAACAAAATTAAAATTCAATAGAAGTGAAATCACAGACACATAAAATGAACACTAACAACAACAATCAAAATAGTCAGATAAAACATTTAGATCCAACGGTCAAATTTTCACTATGGCAGAAACCCATTATTATTATTGGTCAAATTATTGGTCAAAAGGAGGATGTTGCTCTAGATGATAAATTTTAGAACATAAATTAGAAAATTGACGATGGAGCACATTATTATTATTAGTAAAATTAAGGTAATTACAAATTTATTGTAACAAACATAATACAAATATGTAATGTAACAAGCACAATATTGTAACTTAAAAAAATTTTAGCCTTGCATTCACAAGAGTATTGGAATTGCAGTTCTGAAGATGGGAATAAAAGGTCCCGAAACGTAAACTAGACTGTTAACATGTAACGTTAAAAATATACTCGAATTGTTAATAATTGGAAGTTATTATTGCCAAGTAACTAAATTAACTTCCCAGGAAAAAAAGAAAAAAGGAGTCCTTTTATTTCTCATAAGGTCTCTGCACTTTCTTTGCTCTCTCACTCTCTCAAATCAGATTGGAAAATCTGAAAGTATCAGTGGTAATTCGGTTTGGAAGTATATAAGCAGCAATTGATAGTATCGGTATCGAACTTTTGGGTTCGCTAAATATCTTATTATTATTAAAGTTAAAATTGCATTATATTCAATTCAATGTTTAATAACTCACTAAGCGTTTATTTTGGTTTCATCTAAGTTTATAACATGATGGCCTAATTCTCATTCATTAATTTGTATAAAGTAACTCCAAATCTGCTTTTATTTAATTTCGTTTTTAATTATGTTATTTTAATATTAGTATGCAAATGAGTTAATCAATTCTCCGTTCTATGGATGTTTCAAAATTAAACCGATTCCATTAAATCTAAAAAAAGATTGAAATTGAAAAGCAATTATAACTCAACATAATTGCTGCGAAATCCGCTATAATTGAGACCCGGCAAAGACTAACACTAGCGCAGAGTGGGCGAACATTATGCGCACGAAGATGGGAAGGACATTAACTGGGATTGATCCGAGTGGGGAACACGCGAGCTCAAGTGCCGAGTGATTAGATTCCAGCCATCGCTCTTGGGTTCCATCAGGCTGTCACCCCTGTCACCCTCGGCAAACTGTGTCGTCGTCTATATTCCTGTCTATGTAATGTATAAAGAGCTATAAATTGTAATATATAAAGAGCTATAAATTGTATTATATAAAGAGATATAAATTGTAATATATAAAGAGATAGAAATTGTAATATACAAAAAACCTGTACCACTACAACCCATAAAGGGTCTGGGGTTCAGTACGATTTAGGGAAAGCACTGTTTCTAGGTCCACGGTTGTACAAGAAGGTGATTTGACCGAGATCACGCTCAACCGCCAGGTTTTCCCCCCTAATTAATTATTTAATTAAGGGTACCCACTTTATAGAGGCTGGGTGTGCCCCAGGAGGGACTCCTGACTTAAGGTCGCCCCCCCGGCCAATGAAACAGATAAATAAATTTTCTGCCATGAGCCGGGATTCGAACTCGGGACCTTTGCATTGGAACCCCGCTCCCAATTGTAATATATAATAATAATAATAATAATAATAATAATAAGGCTTAGCGAACCCGAAGGTTCGATGCCGACACCACCAATCGCTTGTTACACACCTCCCTCCACCGTTCGCCGTCCAAACCCAGTCCCTTCAGATCGGCTTTAATACAATCTTCCCACCTTCGCTTCGGTCTACCCCTCGGACGCTTACCATTCGGCACAGCAAATATTAACCTTTTAGGAATTCTCTCGTTACTAAGCCCAACAACTTTACAAGCCCATTTGATTCGCCGCAATGAAATTACCTCAATTATATTACCCGGATACAGCTCACGCAATTCGGCGTTGTGTAACCATCTGAACTCTCCGGTTAACTCATCCTTCTTCGGTCCGAATATTCTACGCAATACTTTATTTTCAAAAACCTTAAGACGCTGCTCATCCCTTAATGTAAGCGGCCAAGTTTCGCATCCATAAAGAAGTGTAGGCAAGATAATTGTTTTATAGATTCTAATTTTTAAGTTTCGGGACAAGAGGCGCGAACTGAGTAGTTTTGTCACAGAAAAATAACAAGCATTCCCCGCTTTCAGTCTAACTTTAATCTCTTCTTCAATTTCGTTTTTTCTAGTTATCGTAGAACCTAGATACCTAAATTTATCTACCTGTTCAAACATATTACCATCTATATCGATATCACCACTAGTATCGCCATTTTTGCAGCTAACCATATATTTTGTTTTATCCACGTTTATTTCGAGTCCTAGTTCTTTACCGGCTTTCATTAACGTTGTCGTATTTAGTTTTATAGTTTCAACGTCTTCGCTTAACAGTACCAGATCATCAGCATAGCCCAGCACGGATGTTGTCCCGCCCAGATCCAACCCTTTCTCGCTTCGCATTACCGCCCTAATGGCATGTTCTAATGCCAAATTGAACAGGACAGGCGAAAGAGACTCCCCCTGTTTTAAGCCCGAACGAACCTCAAATTTTTCGGACAAATTATTACCGATTCTAACTTTATTGAGTGTCTCCGTCAAGCACATCCTGACTAGATTTACTAGTTTTTTTGGAATCCCCTGCTCGATTAGAATATTATACAGTTTCTGGCGGTCAATAGAATCGTAAGCCTTTTTAAAATCTATATACAGCTGGTGAACAATACCGTTATACTCCAATTTTTTCTCTAATATTTGCCGTAAAGAAAATATTTGATCAATAGTCGAACGATTCCGTCTAAATCCGCATTGGTAGTCTCCGATAATTTCCTCGGCGTATTCCGTGATTCGACTGGTTAAGATTAAAGTGAATATTTTATAACATACCGGAAGGAGTGAAATTCCTCGATAGTTATTACAATCCGTCCTCGGACCCTTTTTGTGAATCGGAATAAGAATAGATTCTTTCCATTCTTCAGGTAATTTCTCGTTCACCCAGATCTTTTTAACCAACCGATGTATTTTAGAAACTCCAGCTTCCCCGCATGCCTTAATTAGTTCAGTAGGAATATTATCGCTTCCCGCTGCTTTATATGATTTTAATTTTCCGATAGCGACTTCAACTTCCTCTTTACTTGGTCCTTCTATTAACGGTTCAGCACTCTGGTACTCAGAAGGAGGACACAGATCATAATTTCCCGTATTTAAAATATTGTCAAAGTGGTCCTTAAACTTATTCAATATGTCAACCGGATCGGCCAGAATATTGTTATTATCATCCCTAATTCCAGACGTTACGGGCCCTACATATTTACGTGATCTGTTTATAACTTTGTACATGTCTCTTACGTTATTTTCGATTCTATTAGTTTCTATTTCAATTATTTTATTTTTAAGATACTCCCTTTTTTTAGTTTTGAGAAATTTTGTCGTTTCGTTCTTTGAGATTCGGAAGTATTCCAGATTGTCTTCGCTAGGATTATTTACAGCTTTTAATTTAGCAGCTTTTCTTTTTTCACACATGTTTAAGCAATCTTCATCAAACCAGGGTTTGTTATTCTTATTTTCCTTTTTTCCTAGACACGAGTTACCGACCGCTTTAATATTATCCCTGATCTCTACCCATAACTTGTCAATATCCTCGTGGTCCTCTTCAGGAAGCTCTAAAGCTTCAAACCTATTCTTAACATCTACCTCGAATTGGTTTCTAATTAATGGATTTTTTAATTTTTCCAAATTAAAATTCTCAAAATCGAAACGGTTTTCTTTTCTCTTTTTTATATTAAGTTTTTGTCGAAGTTTCGCGATTACTAATTCATGATCCGACCCACATTCTGCTCCGCGATAAGACCGTACATTAATTATACTGCTTTGCCAGCTGTGTTGTATCAAGACATGATCGATTTGATTTCGTGTTTGCGAATCCGGTGATGTCCAAGTATATTTATGAATATCCTTATGTTTAAACGTCGTACTTTTAATTATCAGGTTTTTCGAGATGGCAAAGTTTATCAGACGGATCCCATTATCATTACTATATTCGTGCAAACTTTCTTTACCAATCGTCGGAATATAAACCTCTTCCCTTCCTACCTTTGCGTTGGCGTCACCTACAATTATTTTCATGTAGTTTCGCGGTAGTTTATCATAAACCCATTCGAGTTTATCGTAAAATTCACTTTTGACTTCATCGTCACTGTCTTCGGTCGGACAATGTATGTTTATTAATGCGATTTTAAACCAACGTCCCTGAAATGTAGCTACCGAAATTCTATCACTAAAGAATTGTACGTCCCTCAAAGCGGATAGTAATCTACTCCTAATTAGAAACCCGGTACCTAAACAATGATTCCCGCTTCCTCCGTACCAAATAGTGTACTTCCCTTCCCTCATCGAGCCCTCCCCTGGCCAGCGAACCTCTTGCAGAGCTACGACATCCAAATTGTACCCATTTACCTCATTCGCGACCGATTTTAGCCCCCCTGCTGTGTTTAAACTCCTTACGTTCCACGTACCAATATTTAAATCCCTATATTTCAACTTGCGGCATGAATCCCCTAAAGCAGTCCCCACCCGGAGACCCGAACGGGGGACTAGTTTACCTCCGGATAATGAGCGTTTTACCTTAGGGAGATCCATGACTTTTTGTGGTGTTTGGTGAACTAAAGATATGTGAGTAGGGCGTTCAATCCTACGTCACACCCTCCAGCAAGTCTGGTGGGCCCCTACCTCCAGCAAGTCTGGAGGTCCCCTCCCTCCAGCAAGTCTGGAGGGCCCCTCTCATTGTTGGTCAGCGAGTCCATCGGACTTAGCCGGGAGGAACTTCCAAGGAATTTCCACCGACCATCCCCACATCCGCCACCCGTGGGACGCTCCCCATACGCGGTAATGAGCCCGCGCGAGGAATTGTAATATATAAATAGATATAAATTGTATTATGGCTGAGGTTTATTACTACTACTATTACTAAAAACAGCTGATCCGTTTAATGTCTGTGCACGCTACAATCCGTATTTATACTAGATAGAACTACAATAAAATAGTAATACTTCCCAACTGTGTTGAGTTGCTAACTGATCCATCTCATTGACAATATATAACAATTTAGGTTGATACACTTCGTATATAAAAATGTCATTTGTTGTTTTCTCTTTTTTCTCATCCTCATTCTTTTCAATTGAAATGAAATGAAAATATTTTTTTTTATTATCCTCGGACTGTTGTCCCTTTAGGACAAATTATAGGTAGAGAATAAATGCCTGTGTGGCCATACATAAAATTAATTATTTACAATTCTTATTTAGTTTAAAATATTTGAAAAGAATAAAACAATAACGCTAAAAACATACTGATATGTATAATACAAACTTAGAAAAATAAAATAACATAAATAAGTTCTCTTATCTACATTTCATGGTCAATCGGGTTGGGAAAGGAGTAGGTGCTTAAAAAGGACAGATTTAAATGAGGAAACTTATTGTGCATGTCGGATAGCGGAAAGGATGGTATTCCAGATGGAGACGGTTTGAATTATAAAGCATTTGTCGAACGCAACAGTTCGGGGAGGAGGTGGATAGAGGTCGGAGGTACGAGATCTAGTGGGACGGGATTCAATGGAATATTTATAAATTGTAGGCTGTGAAAAATATAGGAGGATTATCAGGAATCGAGAAAGAAGCAAGAGTGGAAACAAGTGGATTTGGATGGGACTGAAGTTTATTATGAAAGGATAGATATCTGGCTCGAGCTAAATCAGCGACATGTGGTACATAAGGTCTTTATGAATGGTTTTATTTGTGATAAAGTATGGAGCATTAAGGATTTTGCGGAAGATTTTGGATTGCAAGGATTGGATACGATAGGAATTCGATGGTTTGGTGGAGTCCCAAAGCTCAACTCCGTATGTTCATATAAGTCTTATTATAGTAATGTAGATAAGTCTTTTGTAATTAATTGAAAGTTTGGAGCGTTTGTCTAGTAAGTGTTGGAGCAGTCGGAAAGATAGAATGATTAGTCTATTATTTTTCCGATAAAGTTTAAGAAATGTAGAAATACGTTGTAATAAATTATATTCTTACTAAATTAGATATTATACTAATTATATCGTATACACCCACCAATAAACATATATTCAACTTGTATTAATTTTCAAATTTTCATAACTTTTACATTACATTCCTTTTCATTAAAAACAATTGAAATCAGAACTATTGAGTTTCTCTTGATATCTGTTTAATTTATTTATTATATTTTCCTTCTTTTTTTTTTTTTTTTTTCATGTTCATGAAGAAATCTTGAACATAAATGATAAACGATGAGAGAAAACTGAATAAGGAATCGTTAGAACGCAATGGTGTTGTTTTGATGTTGGGTGCTTGGGAAGGGGGGAAAGGGAAGATACTTGTGGTGTTGTTCCCCCATTTGTTTTGATCCCGGGGACGGTGTTTATGTGCCTCGTGCCGCAGCCCCCCTCAGGGGTTAGGCTGTGTCCCCAACGGTTGCATTTTTTACATCCTCTCCTCAAATGGATAGTCGTAAACGTTGAGTATTCTCTCGGTTATCTACGCTCTGGTAACTCTCCCTTGTAAATAGCCATTTATATCGTTTCCATTTATTTATCTACCTAAAATATATTATCTGCAATTAATAACTTTGCTAATCACATCCACTGACTATTAACATATTTTTTAAAGAGTTCTGAAGATTATCAATGGTTTCTTTTTCTTTACTAGCATAAAACTTCTTGTGTCATCAACGCGATTTAATTAATTAATTATTGTACGATATATATTTTAATGAGAGTGGAGTAGCACTGACTTCCAGAGCTCAAAGTCCCAGATTCTAATTCGGCTGATGAATAGTAATTTTTCATCAGCTTCGGATCGACCCTGGGGACTGGAGATCCTCCTGGGGCTCACCCAGCCTCTTAAAGTGGGTACTCTTAACTAAATAATTAATTAAGGAAGGCACTCTTGCTCAATCTCCACTGGGTTTAGCCCTAGTGACGCGGATGAGAGAGGAGTGCAGGGAACTCCTGGAGTCATACTTTTCTCTCCACAGTTGGAGGGACAAGTCTGGTTTGGAGTTCTCTCGCCAAATTGTAAATATTGTATATAGGTGTGTATGTGTTCTTTTAATTTATTTATTTTTAGGTTATTTTATTCTTATTTATTGTATATATATTATTTTTCTGTATAATTTATTTTATATATTGTACATAGAATGTGAATGTGATCTGTGAACTCTATTTTAAATGTCCTAGAGACAGATTGTAATATTTTTCAATAAATAAGTAAAAAAAAAAAAATTAAGGAGGAAAACCTTTGATTCAATCACCTCTCTGCACAACTTTAGTTAATTTGCACCTATATTTAGTAGTTATTCAATTTCCTACTTTTTTTCATTAGGCCTATTATATTATATGTATTAATATTGTATTCCATGTTTGATCTGAATGCAAAATAAATTTCCTTTTAATATGTAATAAGAATATATCCATGTGTAATCAATGTTTTGTTATTATTCTTATAGGCTGTGTTGTAGATACTTCGCTGTGATGGCCAACTCAATATTTTTCAGTGTCAAGCATAAGTGTACTGCTGCATTCTTGACTCGATAAAAGTAAAGTGGTGATGCCGTTATAATTCGAGTCATATACTTTAACGATAGCTCTCCCGCAGAATAACGGCAGACCGAGGGAAAACTCAACAGCTTTTTTTTTTATATTTACATGTATATAAATTCCTATTATCCTATTATCCTCTGGAGTTGCCCAAGGATCTAGCGTATCTCCTCTCCTTTTTAGTCCCTACATTAACGACCTACATAAATCAATTCTTTATGCAGACGATTCTCAAATATATCTATCCTTTTCTCCCTCTGAGCTTTTGGTAGCATTTACTAAGATCCAAGAAGACCTAGATCAGATCAGTGCCTGGGCAAAGTTAAACGGATTAATGTTAAATGCTTCGAAAACTCAGGCCATTGTCATTGGTTCCAAGCCCCTTCTTAGATCCTATACCGACTTTCCCATCCTAAACCTTTGTGACCAGCCAATCTCCTTCTACTCCTCTGTCAAAAGTTTGGATTTTTCATTGATCAAACCCTCTCCTGGAATCACCATATTTCTCGCATCTCCCGATGAACAATTTCTAGCCTCAAACTATTCCTTCGCTTCCGCCATCTCCTACCTCAACATCCACACAGACTCCTGGTTTCTTCTCTCATCTTCCCCCACTTTGACTACAGCTGTGTGGTGTATGATGGATTCTCGGTGGAGCTCCGTGATAGACTGAAAAGACTAATGAACAGTGCCCCCGAGATACTCCCAATTGTCTCACCACTACATTGAGTTAAAGTGGCTCTTTCCTTCCTTTCGAAGACAATATTTCCTAGGTATGTTCCTCCATCAAATCATCAACAATCGTCCTTCTTACGCCTACAACCTTCTCCAATTCCAGTCCTCAGTCCACTCCCTCTTCACAAGATCTCGACCTTTCGACCTTTACATTCCTTCTCAAAGATCTGCCTCGTTCCAAAACTCGTTTATTGCCCGCTCTGTTAATTTTTGGAATTCCCTTCCTATCAAAATTCGGAATTCTCCCTCCCTATCTACATTTAAAACCCTCCTATTCTAATTTCAATCCCAAAAACAGTCAGACATTCCCCGTTAACCTTTCATGTAAATTTACATATTATTCAAAATGATTCGCATAATGATATATTTACATATAATTCATCACTCAAATACTTAACACTAGATTCGTCTTCTTTTTCTTTTTTTATTCTGCAGAAACAAAGAGTGTATTGCTTAAAAGAATGTAATGTATTTTTTAATTTTTTTTTTTTGTTTTTTACCATCGTACATAGTTTTAAGATCTTGGCATCTATTTGACAATAGTTATAGTTAGTAAGACCACATTCACTCTATATATGCATACAAATATAAAATAAACAGAAAAAAAATAACAACTAAATAATAAAAGTATATGCAATGAATAATAATGAAACAACCTAATAAATAAATGGAAAAAAAAACAGACATACATTGCAGATTCTTCCCATTGCCAGAACTCCTATATATACAAACTATTAAACGGCGCGGGGCCACTGCCGTTTTAACTTTCTTATAGTATTTTAGAGATGGGCGGTGCTGAATAGTTATTGTACTAGCGGATTTGGATGGTATGTATTGTTCTGCTGAAATTTGGAGATTTTTTCTGGGATAAGGTCTAGGAAAAATAGGATATTAAGGTCATGGTTTAGGGTTTTGTTGGTTACATAAAACAAAGCATCGATTATTATTCGGAGGATTTTGGACTGAAAGTATTGGATGTGTTTGATGTTAAAATATTTTGGAGTCCCCCAAAGTTCTAGTCCGTAGGTCTAAATAGGATTTAGGATTGTCTTTTAGATCAGTAATTTGTTTTCAATAGAAAGATAGGAAATTTATTTATTTAATTTTTTTTTTATTCCAATCCCCTTCTTATTTATTTTGTCTTGAATCCTTAAATTTTCATTGTCTTCATTGTAGTCCTTTAACTGCTTAAAATTATTGTAAGATGTATTTTTTGTCGTTTCTGAGTACTTTGTTCTTCATCTGTAATATAAAGGTGATGGGGCTCACCTCAGGCTTGAGTTGACCTTATCCTCTAGAGCTTAGAACTAAATTAATAAAACGTCTATCGCATGTAAGTTGTTGCCCAACGTTTTGGAATTTCGGAAAATAAGTTCAAATTAAACTTATAAATTAGGCTCCTTATAGTTTAGTTTTTATAATGTTTTAATGAAGCGAGAAGGAAATTAGTAATTTCAAGAGCCCCTTGTTTGGCTCCGAATAGCGGGAGAGAGAGCTGAGGCCTGAGGCTGGGGGGGCAAACTGGTTTCATTTTTCACAGTAGCTTTGTCTGCCCCCCCCTCATCCCATTGTCTCTCTGCCTATCTCCTTCCTCCTTCCCCTCCCCTTTATGAAATGACTTTTTTTTTTGCTGTTTTGTCATTTAATATTTTTTTAAGGGTCCGAATTTCGTTCCAGTTATTATTTGTCTTCATGATCATCTTTTGTTTCCAAGATAAGCTCTTATCTTTCCAATTCTGTTTCCCGTCTCTACATTGTCTGGATAATAATATGGGAACTTGAGATTTTCGAGTGAATCGTCTCTTGATATTTCCAAATCTTTGTATATTATTTCTTAAAGATTTTTTGTTCTTTGTCGATATGCCTTATCATTGTTAATACCTCATCAAAACCAATGATTGAGCCTTCATTTTTATAATTTATTTCTCCGTTAATGCCATCAAATAATCAATCATATAGCTTTGGAAAAAAGAACGCAACACACGTCTTTCCTGGACGATATTTGTCGTGTTTCTAATCTTCAGCGATTTTTTCGACCTAAAACGTTTTTATTTATTTTTTTATTTTAATAAAATTTACAACTGTATTACATGGAAAATACAACAAGTAAATGTGACATTGGTAACATGACATGTACAACATGAAGAGAAACTACCCATTGGTAGAATCCACAAGACCTAAAACTAAATAGATAATGGGATATGATACAATATGGATATTATCACGATAATAACTACATGATAATATAGAAGATTATGATAGACGGTAACGCGGGACGGAGCTAGTATCGAAGGATAGTCGATGAGAATAGGTTATCCCCCCGCCTACATCGAGGTCAATTCGAGGGTGGCGCCCCCTAGTGGCAGTCGATGCCCTCCTTGCCAACTTTCCCAAACGACTCAGCTTTTCCTTCAAAATGGTTCCCTAAGAGCCATATTCCATGTGGAGGAACATTAAAGTTAAGGCTCATTCGCTTCTTTAATCCAATTACTCCATTAACCTTAATTTACTTTTCACTTTTATTGATTAATGAATTGTGTTCTATGTTCCTTCTTGTGCATGTTCTTACTTCGACTTGGAACTGCCTGTGAATATTAAAAGTTAATTATGTTTAGTTAACCAGTCTCTATATATCCAAAATAAAGTTGCTTTAAAAAAAATATATATATATATATATATATATATATATATATATATATATATATATATATATAATTAAAATTGTATCTCGTAAACTGTTCGATTTGCTGAACCAGATCTTGTGTCGAATTTTGGCATATTTATTCTAGTTTAAAACCGTATAGAACGTTTTTTTTTGTCGAAAATATCATCCATCATGGTAAAAATGGGCAAAAACTGTTTTTTGTGGTTTTTAAAGTGATCCGGGGGCGATAACTTTTGGATTTTGGATCTCAATCACATCCCATACAAGAATAAAAATAAACCTTCTACTACCATTCGATGATATGTGAACCCCCCTTTTCATGTCAAGGTTACGGGGCTATGGTTGTTGAAATCGACGAGCAAATATATATATACATATATAATTTTCAGTAATGTTCCCTAGATGTACAATTTTAGTTAATTATTTCGATTACATATAACATCTAGTTTTCCTTTGTATAGCATCAACTACATAGATAGATAGATAGATAGATAGAAAAATAATTTTATTCTGGGACACAGTCGCTTGAGAATAACAAAATAGAACAAATTAAAAGATCACATCTGGCCAAAATAAAATCAATCGAAAAAAAGAAATAATAAAAAAAAATATAAGGTAAACATTCTATATACAAAACAACGAAACTATATACAAAACAATTAATACTATGACAAGGCACTTAAAGCTATTATCACTGATAGACTAATATACACTTTTAAGAGAATAATAAAGAATTAAAAAATAAAAATCTATCAAATTCTCTATTAAAATCTGCTCGAATGATTAGCAACTATCTGACTGTTTTTGGGATAAGAATTGGAATAGGAGGGTTTTGAATGTGGATATGGATGGGGAATGTCGAATTTTGATAGGGAGGGAATTCTAGAAATTGACGGAGCGAACAATAAAGGAATTTAGGAATGAGGCAGATCTGTGAGAAGGCATGTAAAGGTTAGAAGGTCGAGATCTTGTGGACAGGGAGTGGACTGAGGATTTGAACTGGAGAAGGTTGTAGGCATAAGAAGGACGATGGTTGTTGATGATTTGGTAGAGGAAAGGTCATTATTATTAAAAAAATTAAATATTAGGGAAATGTGTTGTAAGATGACCAGGTCAAGCTTTTGCAATTTTCCCTGGCCACTCACTATGAATGGATTTATCAACTGAAATTGTCATGAAAACTTCTTCTATATCTTATCAAATACTGTGAGTATTTTTAGTTTTATCTTTCCTCTCTCCAAAGGAATGAAACATGGCTTTTCCCAAATATTATTATTTTCATTGTCTCAGCCAAGCTCCAAGCTACGGAGTAAGAGCACAACAAGACCAAGAATTTTATAGCATTATAGCAAACAACTTAAACAATAATTCTCCAGTTTATTTATTCTCATCTGTATTTACACCAATTTTTAATATTGTCAACATAATGACTACACATCTCAATTACGTTGTTTCGGCTCGTCGAGCCATTTTCAAGTTTAAAATAAATTTTTCAATTTACAAGTAAAATAGACAGGTACATGATGGGTATTTATGTATATAAAGAATCTTTATATTTTAGATATGATTGTAAATTGAAAAATTTCTTTTAGACTTGAAAATGACTCGACGAGCCGAAACGACGTAATTGAGATGTGTAGTCATTATCTTGGCAATATTAAAAATTGGTGTAAATTTGGCTGAAAATAAATAAACTGGAGAATAAATGATACGCACCGAGGAGGAAAAGTGAAATATTGAGGAATTAAACAATAATTTATATCAAACTTTATTAATATATAAAAAGTTTATTTTTTTTTAATCTTATGCCTTGATCGTCTTGAGCTCTTTCGGCCATGCGACATCTAGCAGCTCAGTAAATTTCACCTTCTGTCCTGGCTTTGTTTCTAATGTCCTGCAGTCCGGAACAAGTCAGTTGATGCAGAGCAGTCATGAATCCTTGTCGACACAGTGGACATGTTGTTGAATCGGTAACTCCAATACCGTATGGATGGCTTTGGAGATAGTCATGTACGGTTTTCATCCTAAACTGTGCAACTTCTTATATAAAAAGTGAAAAAAATTAAAACTGTGAAACGAACCACAAACTATTATTAAAATATATAATAAGTAAAATTTATTTAAATGCTATAAAGTCGCATTTATAGATCCTATGACTGGCGTCTATCTGGTCCCATCTATTCCCAACAATAAGAATGAGTGCTTGCAGTAGTGGTACCTTAGTTCATCCTTTCTCCGAGCAGAATTCGTGATCTTTTCCACTATACGCCATTTTTAACTTTACATTTATCAGTAACCACAACTATAGTAAAATAAATGGGTCTCATATGGGTTCGTGTTATACAGTTTTAGGTTATTTCCTACAGTTCGAAAATTACAGCTCTATACATGAGCTTATGGTCACAACTTTACTCAGCATGGACCCACACTCAAATTTATTGAGTTATTACTTGATTATACTAGAAATATTTTACTTTTAGAAAACGCTACATTTAGAGCGTTTTGTGGTGAACTATTGTAAAATTAATTTAAATTTGTGTATATGTGCGTCTATATTTGTATATATATATATATATATATATATATATATATATATATATATATATATATATATATATATATATATATATATATATATATTATATATATATATATATATATATATATATATTCCTAAAGACTGTGCAGAAGGTAGCCCGGGACTAAGGGCGTGGAGGGTATTGCCCTCGCAGTATCGACGTGTTTTCTGGACGCACCGGCATCCATCGTCGTCTTCTATTTTCTATTTCTACTCTCTTGTCTGCTCTAGGAGATACTCTTTCAAAGTCTATTTATTTTTATTTTTGCCGACGTTTCGGCCCAAATTCTATTCCTTCGTCAGGGCTAAGAAGAAAAAACTGATGACAATAGGTATGGGAAACTATAAACATTAAATAATAAAAAATCAATATGTAGGTGAAAGGTTTAGACTAAAAAATGTAGGTAGAATAATAACAGTAACAGAGAACTAAGAAATAAATAATCACGGCAGCAAAGTAAGGACTTATGAAATAAACAACCAAAATAAGGTAACATAAGAAATAAAAAAAGAATTAACAATGAAAAGTAGTGATATGTATGAGGAAAAAAAAATAGACAAAAAATAAATGTAGTGATATAGTTAACAAAATATGATGTAGTAGTATGCTAAAATGCTAGAGCCGAAAGTCTGCAAAAAATAATAATAATTATATTTAATTTTACTTTTTTTTGACTAATCATCCCAACCATTATTGTCTGCAATTTAAATTAAATAAACGATAGAGAAAAAATATATATAACATTGATGTTCTATGCTCATCCAGTTTATAAAATATGAACAAAAAAAAATTAATTATTTTCTTTTAATCGTCTATCAAATTTTCCTCTTCCTCTAATAACAATTTATGCCTCATTATAACTAAGTTTTATTACTCAATATCATAATTGTAAAAAAAACATTGCTTTTAATATGATAAATTGCTTCTACCATTGTCTTGAAGTTTATAAAGTTCTATGTTAATTCTGAATAACACTTTTTAGTTCGAATTACTGATTAAATATCAGTGTTTTATGATATAATTGTTGGAAAACACTCACGGGATTTCGATGAATAATTCAAGATTTTAAACTTACAAATTGAACCAGACGTTTGCTCAAAAAATTGTTAAATAGATTTTAGCGAATTGATTAAATACATTTTAATCACGGGTCAGATGTTTTAGCTCAAATTATATCAAAACACTCAAGGGAGATTACTGAATAATTTTAACCATCAAACTTAAAAATCTATCTAACCGTTCACTTAAAAAATCATTAGTTAGCTTTTAGCGAATAACCCAAACACATAGCCCATGTTTAGTCGCATAAAAATACAACAAGAGATTGTGACTTGATATAATGACTTGGAAGGACGTTGGGAAAACTACTCATATGTAGCATTTTAATTAATCAATCAAGTGTTTGATGTGGGGCGTTTGGTTATATCTATTTTCTACAATTTACAAGAACTAATCAAAAAATATTTCAATTAAAAAAATATTCAATTTAATACTTTTTTAAAAGTTATTTTTCGTTATTTTGGTAACAAATCACTTTTAAAAAAATTATTGAGAACTTTTTGTGTTATTATGTTTTTATTAAATCTAATTTAATATAAAAAAATAAGTTGGATGCACCTGAATTTGATCAGCAAATATCATTTTTTTTTTATTGGAAAAATGGACGTTTTTTATAACAAATTGCTTCTGTTTATTGCTAACTAGATACGCACATAATTTTAATTTTTTATACATATAAATTTTCATGAACGTTTCTAAGATCCTATGTTTGATTAATTGAATTTCAGAATTTGTTTCCATTATGAAATTGTTAAAATTAGGACAAATATTTAAAGAAAGGATTTCAGGCTCAAACATTCAAAACTAAACTTAATCATCTAAAAAACTCAAACCATCTAAGACTATTTTGACAAAGAATGAAAAGGTTAACTATTTAATATTAAAATGTGTTTCATAGGAAACTGAATCTTTTGGTATTAATTTTTGGAAGATTAGGCGAATTTGGAACACACAGTTCTATGGCATGGTTTCTGCCATTAAAAACATCAAAAATAAAAATTTTATAAAAGTGTATGTAATCGGTTTTGAAACCAAACGCCTTATTTAGTTATTTTCTTTTTATTTAACTCTCTTAAAAAAAATGTATATAAAAATTAAAGAAGTATCTCTTAATATTAAGAGATAGCTGTATTTTAAGTATCTAATCTTGAAATATAAAAACCCGTGTGTGACCCGGAGTTAAATATATACCTGTTAATTAATATAGCTGTTTTTTTAACCCTAAAATTATTTAGTTTGTATTAATTAATATTAATTCTATATATGATTCTGAATTCATTACCCTGTATTTTATAAAATGTATATTTATCATGAATAATGTCATGATAATGTGTTGGGCTTTGACGTCATATTGAAATACATGACAAGCATGCAGTGTAATACATCGAATGCTTGGATTAATAATGTTTGACTGCTATCTTCTCTTTTCCATGTTGACTATATTCTGCCAAAATTTTACACATATATGTGATCACTTGTTTTATTGCTAATTATTTAAATAAAATATCGATATATTCTTCTTCTTCTCTTTTAAAGGAATAGAAATTAAATGTAAGCTTACTGTTAAAGAATTTTAATTTTTCAGAGGAGAGATATAATTTGAAAATTTGTTTTTTGCCGAATCAAAATTATAAAAAAATAAATAAAAATAACTTATTATTTTTCTCATGATTTTTGTTCTAATTGTACAGCCCTAGGAAATAACACAATACAATATACCTGAGCGTGGCACAATGGCCTGAACGTTGCCAATCTGAACGAATAATGAATAATAATATTAAATTGAATAATGTTTCTGGCAAAATTTATAGATAAAGTTGGTAGGTAAAATAATATTGTTTAATGTATTAAATTGAATTTCGTTTTCGGCAGTTTATTTGTAAGCCACCAGATACCTGTCCTTCCATAATAAACTTCAGAATCATCCCAACCTTCTCGTTTCTAACCTTGCTTCCTCTTCAATTCCTGATAACCCTCCGAGGCGTCTGAAAAGAAGATGGTCCCGTGATCTCCTAATGTAGTCATATCATTAGAGTGCTACCATTGGGTAGTTACTCAGCAAGTGTATTCATGTCATTATATCTATTATGTCCAAATTTACTTGATGTATTTATGTAATACAGTTGTAAATGTCATTAAGAAATAAAAAAAATAAAAAATTGTAAGCCTAGCTTTACAAGAAAAAAATCAGTTAAATAATCATTTTTTGAAATATATTTTTTACCACAAATAAAATAAAAACGTTCTCAACTTGTTAGTTCAAATTTAAAGTTAAATATAGGATTTCATTCTTTATTTGAAAAAAAAAAACGGCATCTGCCAAGTAAGGTCAGTATAGCCTCCTCACCATATTCACCGACATTTTTCATCATTTAGAACAAAAGTAATTCAAGAAGAAATATAAAAATATGAATGAAATTAACATAATACAGGATCATAAAGGCCTATGCATTATGCAAAACTTATCGATGCTTACATCTTATCCTTCAACCATAACTAGCTCTTTATTATCTATCGTAAAAGATTTAGAATAAAGTCCCTTACTACTTTAACGTTTGAGAGGGAAGTCGAGACCACAAGCAGTTGTTTAAACTTCAAAAGCAACAAACTCACAAACATTTTTTTAAACTTTATTTTTTTTACCCACACCTGTCAGAAGTACTGACAATTAGCGAGTCTGCTGTCGGTAAAATACTAATAGTGACTTGACCAGCGTGAGGGAAAGGAATGCCCAGCGGTATCCCTTCGTGGCTTGAGCATATTTTTAGGTGAGGAAATCCTTCATCCAACTTCTATTGAGCGTCTGAGACGTGTTTTCGGGCATGGTAATCGAGGCTATGTCTTGTATCAGTGTGTTAGTATGTCCATGTAGCTTAATGTGATTTTTTTTGTAGTTTGTCAGGATGTGGTCGTTAACTGTTGGAATACCAAGAGCTTTATGTAAAGTAATGCTTGTGACGTACCATGGAGCTTCAGTTATAGTCCTAAAAGTTTTGGACCGAAAGGTTTATAGTTTCCGGTGTGGGTTGTTTTGGCTGTTCCATATATTTGAGAAGCGTAGGTCCATATAGGCTTTATTAGATAAATGTAAGTGTTCAGTTTCTGTTTTAATTTTAATTTTGAGCGTCTTGAAAGAAGTGAGTATAATAGTCGAAGTCAAAGGTTTTTTTTTTTTTATATGTGGGCCCCATGTCATTCTTCTGTTGAATGTCTTTTGTATTTGATCTGTTTGATGAATTTCAGCATTGTCAAGATAAATAGGGGGACATGTTTCACCTAAAGAGTAAAGAGTAAAAGTAATGTGTTGTGATTTGTCTTAGTTTAGTCGAATTTGTTGAAGTTTGCACCAATCGTTTAGTTTTGTTAGATGCTGTAGTAAATATGACGTTATTTTTTTTTTAGTCTATACAAAATTTAATTTAAATATACAAATATTAGATACATGCAGTAAAGGAAAATCTGCGGATGGGATTCCACAAAATCTATACTGGACTATCTAAGTTTCAATTTTTACAATCACTGAAAATTAAATGAAATCTACGTAACGGCAGTATGAGACATGAAAGTAATATGTAAACGAAAAAAACATACAGTTTAAATTAAATTTTTTTAACATAGTCTAAAATTTTATATCCTCATAAATCAATATTATAAACTTAAACTCCCTTTCACAGGATCAATGCCTCCCATATTCCACAGCCTTATCCACAAAAAGTTATTTATATTAATTTGAATAGAATTCAATGAAATCGATTATGAATGAATGAATGAAAAAATATTTTATTATTCTGGGACTGTTGTCCCTTTAGAACAAATTATAAGTACAGATTGTATGTCAGTGTAGTCGCAATTAGATTATATATTTACAACAAGAGTCGACTAAAAATAAAAATACTGAAGAAGAGGAAGAAAATAACAAGAAAATTGTACATATATATAAGAAACTAAAATAACCTAAATAAATTGAGGTAGTCTCTGGGGGTACTAAGATATTGCTCTAAGTATATTTCGCAATCAGTCGGAATGAGAAAGGAGTAGGTGCTTAAAGAGGAGAGGTTTCAAAGAGGAAACTGATTGAGCGTGTCGAATATCAGCTGGGATGGAATTCCAGAGGAAGGCGGCTTGTATTGCAAAGGGTTTGTCGAACGCAGCAGTTCGGTGAGGAGGAGGATAAAGGTCGGAAGTAGGAGATCTAGTGGGACGGGATAGAGCCACTTCAACCCAGTGTAATACGGAGTAATATGCGTATCTCTTGAGATTCCGAAAACAAAAAGTAATGCGTAATAATAGGCAATTTCTTCACTATTCTCCGTATAAATTTTAACAATCAACTATGATTATGAAATATTTGTAATCTTTTATTGAATATATCAAAATTTTTCTAAACCCTAATTAAATCGTTATTTTTAAATTAAAATTTGATTAGATTTCTTTCCCAAAGCAAATCAATTCTCTTAGTCGATCCTCGGCTTTGTGCCTAAAACATAGAAGAAGATCCTGCTGAAAGAAACCATAAGAGAAGAAGAAGTGCTCGTTAGAAAAGAAGGATACGACCCAGGGCTCTAAATCTTCCGGTTATTGTAAAACTCATAATGTTCTCAATTCTTCACCAGTTGGTAGCCTCCCCCCCTCCTTCCTCCACACCGCTGGAAAGAGGGATAGAAAAATGGTTGAAGTTATTGAATAAAAAGGGAGGGGGAAGCTGACATTGCAATTATATTGAAATGAAGTAGCCCGGCCCAGTGTGGCCTTTCTATTTTCTTTAATATCTCTCGAGTCCGCCATTAAATCCTTCAGGGTCTGATGCCGCAGTTGCAGAAATCCCATTAATGAGATACAATGTCACTCTTAGGGCAAGTATCTCATGTATTCTTTATTAAGGTTTAATTGTATTTAATGTATTCTATATTTTAATTGTCATTTAATTATTCATAATCGCCAGACAACTGTCATTTCTTTGTTCATTATAGTTATTCTGAGGAGACTGTCCCAGAATAAAATTTACTTTATTTCTTTTAAAGGTTCGTAGGCAATTTGTAAGCGAATTTTTTTTAAAGATAATTTATTATGTAAATGATTATATTCTTGTTTGATTAAGTATATAAACGTGTTTGTCAATATTAAGGAATGGGGGAAGCTCAGTGGTAGGGTACTAAGCTTCCAATAATAAAGGTCCCAAGTTCGAATCCTGGCTCATGGCAGAAAAATTATTTATTCTGTTTCATTAGCCGTGGGGCGACCCTGGATAAGTAGGCCCTCCTGGGGCACACCCAGCCTCTATAAAGTGGGTACCCATAATTAAATAATTAATTAAGGGGAAAACCTGGTGGTTGATCGTGATCTTGGTCAAATCATCTCCTTGCACAACCGTAGACCAAGAAACAGTGCTTTCTCTAAATAGTGCTGAACATAAGACCCTTCATTGGTTGTAGTGGTACAAGTCAGGTCAGGATTTGTCAGTATTAAAATAATGACTACAGAATCTGAAGAAAAATAAATTTAAATTGTTAGATTAAGTAAATCAAAAAACGTTTATACCACGGACATATTACTTAATTTTACTCTCATATCTAAAATATAGTTTTTTCCGCGTGAAAATGGGTACTTAATTTTCTTCTATCAAGCAAATTCTGGAGCACTTCAGGGCAGTGTCTTGGGTCCTACACATTTTAAGATTTATTGCTTAGAGATCGCACAACATTCCGAAACACTGTTGGCTACATTTGTTGATGACTCGGCAATACTAACATCTAACAAAGACGAAGCGCTTTTAAGGTACTTCAAGGACGTCTAAACGACATAGCTTGTTAGGCTAAAACATTGTGGATAAAAATGAACGAGTCTAAGAGTCAATTCGTTTCATTTACACTTCGACATGACTCTCGTCCTCAAATGTTTTTAACAACATGGCGATACCGAATTCAAATATTGTGCAGTATTTCTGTCTCTACTTGGACAAACGCCTAACATGGGCAAACCACATAAAACAAAAAAGAAAAGAACTTAATCAAATACGGACTTCTTTCTAGGCTATTTGACAGCCGCTCTAAATTATCGGTGACTATCTACAAAGTCCTCATTAAACCGCTTTAGACAAATGGTATCGAGTTATGGGGAGCAGTAAAGAGATAAAATATAAACTGAATTCATTCATTCCAGTCAAAGTTCTCCGGAAAATTGTAGACGCCCCCTATTATGTTTCCAATATTACGTTACACACTGACCTTATATTACTTATATCACGGCAACTGCCACAGACTGTTTTAGTAATTTTCATGAGATCCTGACTCTAAATTCAAACTGAAGCTCTATCGACTGCCACTACTCCATATGATCCCCCCTCCCCAGAAGACTGCTGAGGCCCTGGTCAAGATGCTTACTTGATTAATCTATTTGCTGTGATATCTTTTGCTTTTGTGTTAGTATATTTTAATTTTTTTTTCTAATTTAGTTTGAGGTTTACTGTTATTTCTTTTTAGATCTAATTCTTGCTTATACTGTTGTTGTTTTTTTTGTTTGTTTTATTATTCTTGATTTTATATTTGCTGAATACAGATACAAAAAAAATATATACAAAATCCCTCACTATACGATCATAGAATTTTATGCTCCCCTTGACAGAGATGGTGAGTGTTTTGTATATATAATTTTTAAAAACTTTTAATTTATGCTTAAGAGTGTTGTAATGTCTGTTGTGTAGTATAGAAATCAATTTGTATTTCCATAAGGATAATAATATTTGTTATTATGTGATAGACTCCATTTGTATAAGGCTCTTCCCTTAAAACAAATAAAGATTGGTTCATTGATTGATATACAAAAAACCTGCAACGTTGAAAACTAATCACTTCACACAGGCCTCAACATTCTGAGCCACGACGTCCTCAAATTCAGCAGTTAATTCGATACTGTTGGATCAGAAATCTTTACATCAGCCGACGTATTTTATACCGCCTCCATCCATTTCATTGAAAAATTGGTCGGTTATCCATTTTATACAGAATAAGCGTGCCCTACACCAAAAATTAAATGCCAAGATGTACAATATACTTTTGTAGTTTTGTAAAATTTAAATTTTTAAGTTCTACAGAGAATGCAATGATAATAATATTTATAATATATAACAATACAATATATTGTGAGACCTGGACCCTAACCAGCACCCTAGAGAGAAAACTCTTCCACACGATAACTGGAGCACTCTGGGATCAGAATACTAAGGCATGGAGAAGGAATAATAAAGAGCTGCTTACAGAAATTGGTCAATCTATATCACGCGATATGAAGGAAAGGGGTTTAAGATGGGTGGGACATGTAACTTGGAGTATTCCACTTAAAAGGCCAAACAAAAATATCGACAGAATCAACAAAAATGCAATAGAACAGATAACTGAATAGAACAGATAACAGCAGATAACTGAAAAGAAATAGGCCAAAATGG
The DNA here is from genome assembly GCA_928085145.1 of Nezara viridula. NCBI lineage: Eukaryota > Metazoa > Arthropoda > Insecta > Hemiptera > Pentatomidae > Nezara > Nezara viridula. Next base: position 15,835,239 of record OV725079.1, read on the forward strand.
GCAGAGATGGAGTAGGCCAATCAAGGCGGAAAAAGATATACAATGTTTGTAATACTATAGGAGAAGGAATTATAATGATATTAATGGAATGATTTTTTGGGGTTTTAAAGAAATTTAGAAATACTTCAACGACAAATTACTTCTGAAATACCTTTTCTTTTATATTGGCCCTTAAACCTGTGCTTTAATAGCCTGTATAAGAGGCGAGCTAGTAGGTTTTATTTCTTTGCTTGGCGATGATACTCAGCCCCTCCGGAGTGAAAGGGGTCTGAGACCCTTTGTGAGGAGAACTGTAAGCGTATCATAAAGTTAGATCCAGCGGGAGTCTACTTTGTCTTTATGTCGTCCCCTTGTCGTCTAGATTTTAATGTAGTCCTAAATTGCGAATTCCTCCTAGATCTCTGTTTAATATAATCCCCACTTCAACTAAAATTTATTATCTTCCTCCTGAAAGCAATATGAATTCCTGATTGCAGTGGAAGTAAAGAAATATTTTTCATTAGATAGAGTATTTATGAATATTATTGAAGGAAATATAAGCTGTGACGTTTGATTAATAAAATAAATACATAATATAATATTTCCAAATAAGCAATTACATTATATTCGTGTATTTTATTCTTCCTACGTGGCCATTTCTGGGATACATGAATTACATATTCTATCCAAAATCATTTAAACGATTTTTAATGAACGAATCATCATTCTATCCAGAGTGGAGAGGTAGCTAAGATTATAATGCCTTACCCTTCTTGTCCGTGACTGCTTATTTTTATTTTCCTACCGTGTTATCAGAGAAATTATTACTGATATATATATATTTCATAGCGAGCTCTTCTGTCGCATTTTTGGTCTTTGATCTTTGATCTAATATTTTTTATTTAATATGGAAAGAATTGAAACACCTTGAATGTCTATTTTACAAATAAACAAAAATATATATAATTTAGTTGTATTAAACGATTTTTTAAATAATATATTATAGAAAAAGTTTTATCCAACGAGAATACACACTTTTAAATAAAAAAAGTTTAAATTTGGTAGTCGTTTAATAAATTTAAAAAAATTAGTTAATGATACGAAATAAATTCTTTTATCATTAAATTCAATTAACTCTTTTTGTTTTAATGTCTCTCTATTCATGATTTTTATTTTCTGTAAATCGATGAAGCCGAATCCTGACATTCATTTATAATTCATGGTTGATATTGGGGTGAAGCGTACGTCGTCCGGAGAGAGTGTGAGAAGGAGGGATGGGGCTGTAGGAGGAGAGATGTGGGGATCCTGCATATACTTATTTTTTTATGTTGATGTGAGATATGGTGAATTTGATCTGCATATATGTGATCATGTTCTTTTGCTCCGATGATGTCTGAAATGGGGGTAATTTGACTTCTTAATTGTTGTATAATAATCATATGTACAATTTAACATTTATTATCCTCTGAGAAATAATGAGTTTCGGTTTCGCCTTTTTCACAGAACACCATTATTATACGTTTTAAACAATAGCATATTTGCAGTTAAGGTATTTGATATATCTCCGAGTTGTTGGATTTTCAGTATCATGGCAATATTATCGACAATCGGTCATCCTCAAAATTTAGTCCGTTCTATCTCCTGAATTGTACACTTTTTACTACTTTAAAAAAAGACTAATCCTTTTCGGTTATGTGTTTTTGAATGATATACTTTTCTGAATATAATTTTTAAAACAAAGAATTTTGTTATCTATATTAATTGCTTAGTACAATAATATTTCCTTCTTAAGAGTTCAAAGCAATATTTCTAACAGCCATCAATAAGGTAATAGTATTTGTTGGCTATAGGGAATGGTTGAACTAACCCTCACAAACAGGGATAAAACAGAGTGTAATCCCTCGACCTGATCATGTAAATAAAGAGTAAGGCTTAGGGCAGGCCTTTCCTTCATCCCTAAGGGCCGACCCTATTCCCTTCCCACTCTTCCCTACTCCCTCCTATCTCCTCCCTTCCATCCTCCTCAGGCACTGATTCGTACCTTTGGATCACCAGTGGTTCTTCTACGTAGCGCTGGGTTTAAAATATATCTATTTGGTTTTTACAATTGAGATGATTGCATATGAGGCGTGTAGAATTGTTGAGCTCAGAATTTACTGATGATTTTATTAAAACATTTTTTGGTGATACTAGGTCGAAAGATACTAGAGCCATGTCGGAGGAATCTCACGAATGCGCTCTTGAAGCCAAGAAAAAAAAATTCATCATGTAAATTATTGTTTTCTGGCTTTGCTCTGCATGGATTTCTAGGTTATGATATATCAATATATTTGTTTTCTGTGCAAAATAAGAAATTTCTGATTTTATTTACCGAATTTAGATTTATAATAAATTCAAAAAAATAAATGACACTTCCAGTAAAGTAGATCAAATAATTTTTTGTTTTGAAAAATCGATCCCTTGAGTGTTATTATTTGATTCAGATTCGTTTTTTAGCTTCTTATAAAACTCTTATCTTCGAATTCGTTTTTAAATTTAAAAATCTGGTGTGTCCAGTCACACGACTTTCCTACCTATTTCAGGAAAGTTTTTATATCTTTACATATGTCCATCAAGAAACAAAAAAAAAAGGAATTAGATTTATTTTTGGTACAATTGATCAAAGAAATTATTTGAATTCGATTTATTTGATAAACTAAAGCAAAGTGAACCGGCTTAAGGTTGATAAGTTTAAAAATTTCAATACCATCTAATATAGCTGATCAAAAACTTTTTTCCATAGCCTAATTTTGTCAAACCATAATTTCTGTTAAAAGTAGAGGAAATAGTGACGCTTGTGTGGTCGGGGCAACAGATTTTCTTACTTTCACTTAGTTATCTTTTTTCTCTCATTCACCCCTTTCTGACACCAGGATATGGACCCGTAATCTTACATTGGAAATTGAATAGCTGTAACTTCGTTAATGGTTGTCCGAAATTAACGATTTTCATACAGTTTTGTAGAGAATTTCATTACCTTAAAAAAAAAAGGCTAAAATGTTATCGGAAATTTGACCCGATTGCAATACTTTCCTTATCTGTAGGAATTATTCCTTATTCTTATTATATATGTAGGAAAGTAAAAATGTTATCATTTTTTAAAAAATATTGTTTTCTAGTTTTGCTCTGTGTGGATTAATAGGTTATAATATATTAATCGATTTGCTTTGTGAGATAAATAAGAAATTTCTGATGAATTAATAAATTAAAAAAAATAAATAACACTTCCAGTAAAGTAGATCAAATAATTTTTTGTTTTGAAAAATCGATCCCTTAATTGTTATTATTTAATTCAGATTCGTTTTTTAGCGTCTTATGATACTCTTATATTCGAATTTGTTTTTAAATTAAAAAAATATTAAGGTTTGGACTCGATTTTATGTGTGGATTGTTTTTCATGCCGTTTACTGAAGAAATCTGTTCAGGATTTTCTCCTGATTTGAAGTTACTAGAACCGTTGGGAAGCTGCATTATTCCTCTTCCAAACCACATAAATAACGTTTAGATTTTTTGGATATATAAGGATTAAATAAAGACAAACTTATCAAATGTTTTTATTCTATTTCTTCAGCTCTAATCAGTTCTATGACAATTTCTGTTATACTATTTCATGTAGTTTATAAATACCAACTGATTTTTTGTGAGTACAGATGTAGTTATACTGAAGATTCTTGCGATTTAAAAAAAAAAAAGCAAACATTTTGAGCATGAAATTTTCATTTTACGATTTCTATGAAAACTTATATTTCATGATGCAAAATATAAATTTCAACATTTTTCTCGTTAAAAAAATATTTCTATTCACATTGCTCCCTCGGTCAGTAAAAGATATTTTAATTATGTACTCATTCTATAGCTACATAGTATGAGTACATTATTAAAGTAAATATATATATATATTTAAAAAAAAATAAAAAAATAAAAAAAAATATATATATATATATTTTTTTTTTTTAACCAGCTGGGTATCTAGCGTAGAATTACATGCACAAAACCTGTCATGTTGTCCGAATTTGGTCAGAAAATTAGAATAAATGCTTTCCTTTTTCTTTTCTCCCCTTGTTTTTTTTTTTTGTTTTTTTTAGGCTATACGAGGTTTTTCATGATCGAGAAAGGGGGGGAGGGAGAGCGAATGAATAATGGCAGAGTTAAAAGTTCCTCCGCCGCCGAGATCTGAACTCATGATCTTTGGGTTGTCATAGATATTTGATTATGTTATCATACGAAACTGAACTAAAACTCTACTTTCATTTATAAATGAAGGTTTAAATGTATTCGTTTAATCTAAGGAACGGTTAATATGAAAGATGCTCATGTTATGTAACTGTTAAAGACTCTCTCCCTCATTCCTCCCCCTCCCCCCCCCAATATAATGTAACTATGCCTGCTTGAACCCTGATTAAAGGCGACATCCCCTCCTCCGGGTTATACTAAGTGCCTTCTCCCCCCCCCCCACACTCCCTCACACTCTGTCATCTTCCCTAATGTAACCTGAAGGTTATTCCAACCCTTCCTGTATCAAAGTGGAACATAATGGCAAGGTTTTTCGTCTCATTATTTTAATATATTTTGAAAAATATAACATAAAAAATATTGCTCACAACCTAAGTACTGGTAATGAGCATCTTTTTAACAGGGTTATTTAAACAACATAAGTTAATTAAAGATTCTACACAGACCTCACTAACTTTACTTGATTTACTTAAATTACAAGATTGGTTCAAACTATGTAAAATTCGGCTTAATCATCCAATATAGACTTAATCAAATCCAAAACATTTAATCTTCAACCGTCCTCACAACAAACACCCGTTTATTTTGACAAAAATCAAATTCCTCAAACGGACACGCTACTTAACCTGAGACAGGATAGCAAACGACTCAAACTACTTTTCTCTATTTTTATAAATCTTTAAAACTGAAACTGAGACAGAAATTTTGTCTAGAATCTCCGCCCAGAGTTTGACCATTAAGAACTGAGGCATCCTAAATTTATATTTAACAAATAAACAAATGTATATAATTCGTTTTATTAAATGATTTAAAAAAATATATATACTATAGCGAAAGTTTTATCCAACGAGAATACACACTTTTCAAACATGAATTTAAATTTGGTTGTCGCCCCCCGGTGATGACCTAATAAATGCTGAAATGCTCCAGAAAATGCTAAGGAAAGCTCTAGTATAACTAACATCAATTTATAACGCAATACTCAGAACGAATAAATTCCCCTTACAATGGAAATAGCCATTCATAAAAATGATTCACAAACCTAACAAGAACACTGACTTTCCTTCATCATACAGACCCACCAGCTTTCTCCCATTATGTTCTAAAATCTTTGAAAAACTTCTTCAACAAACGACTTCTTGACATACTGACTACCGAAAACATAATATCTGAACATCAATTTGGATTCTGTTCACACCCCTCAGCCATTCATCAGCTACACCGAGTGACAGACTACATTGCGACAGCACTAGAGCACAAATTATATGCAACAGGAGCATTTCTGGATGTTGCTCAAGCATATTTAATATCTTGGACTGACATTTGACAGAAGAATGACATGGGGCCCACTTATCAACAACAAAACAAAAACTCTAAATCTAAGACTACGCCTATTGTACTTACTCCTTGCAAGAAATTCGAAATTAAAACTTAGACAAAAATTGAATACGTCTACTTACCTACTTAAACCCATTTGGACCTACGCTTCACAGATATACGGGGCAGCCAAAAAGACTCACATACGTAAACTATAGACTTTTCAATCTAAAATTTTCAGGACTAACACCAACGCTCCCTGGTATGTCAGTAACATTACTTTACGTAAAGACTTACAGATGCCGACAGTTAACGACCACATACGAACATACTACAAAAAAATTTATAATAACTTACACGGACATACCAACTCATTGATTTAAGGCATGGCCACAATTAACATGCCCGAAAGTACCCGAAGGAGGCTTAAAGAGCCGAAAGAAGCTGGATGAGGGATCTCCTCCACTAACTATAAATATTACTTTCAAGACAGGAAGGACGCCGCTGGACACACCTCTCTCTTACACCTATTCCAAGACCCATTAATTTCCTACATCTTGACACCACACTCCCTTATTGTTGGAACTTCTGACTGGTGTGAGTTAAAAATTAAATTAAAAAAAAATTAGTATCGTTTAACGAATTAAAAAAAAATTAAGTAATGATATTAAAAAAAAGTTATATGTAATTCCTATATAACGATATAGGAATTACAAATAACTTTTTTAATGAAATTCAATAAACTCTTTTTTTTTTAATGTCCTTCCATTCATGATTTTTATTTTCTCTAAATCACTGAAGTTAGCCGAATCCTGACATTCATTTATAATTCCTGGATGACATTGGGGTGAACCGTACGTCGTGCGGAGAGAGTGTGAGAAGGAGAGATGGGGCTGTAGGAGGAGAGATGTGGGAGTGATGGGAGCGTGTGGGAGGGAGGCAACAAGTACAGCTGAGCGTGATCAATGCCAACGAACCTGCGCCCTCCCACTCCTCCCCGTCCTCCCCGCCTGTCTTCCCAATCCCCGCCTTTTAATATTGTATTTAAATTTAAGTCACTATTTTATTTTTTATTGATAACTTGTGAAATAATATGATTTTTATTTATTTATTTTTCTATTATGTTGATAACCTCGTATATTGAAAAATATTACGTTCGTTGTCAGATAAGGACGATTATAAAAGCGATCTAACCGCACATTTATACCATATTTACTGAAAATATAAATAAATAAATTAAGGAATATCAATATAAAACATAATAATAAATAAGTACATAATAAAATAGCATTAAGATAAAAAAAAAAAGAAAACTGAATTGATCACAACGTTTTTTTATCTTATAATATTTATTCATACCTGTCAAAAAAAAAATAAAAAATACAACAACCGATAAAATTGATAATTTCCCCGAATAACATCTTCAAGTACTTAAAAAAAAAATTGCTAATCATAGTATTTTCTTATTTTTTTTAATTTATAAAGCATTTGAAGTGTAGACTCTTAATATGGGCTTAATATTATCATGAGATAAAATATATGTGTTTCAAATGTTCAGTTAAAACACATGAAGTAAACCCTCTTATAAATGTTCATTTTTTATAAATTCATTATATAGAGGCGAAATTTATTAAAACTTTTTTTTTTGTATTTTGCGCAAGTTATACAGATGTTTTACTTAGGTAAAAATTTGTGAAACAGTTGCGTGAACTTGAGAAAAATAATTTATTTAAAAAAGTTAACTTTATTTTCTAAATTTTGCCTCTATTTAATGAATTCGTAAAACTCATAACTTGTTTTTTTTTATTTTTTTTTTATTTTTTTATTGAATACGGCTTTCGTTTACGTTGAACTGAAAATTATTATTTAAGTTATAATAATTAAGGTATACTATAATCTTTCTGATCCAAAATTTTATGATTAATAACAAACAGCTCCAGGCTCCCTGGTACGTAAGGAACAAAACATTACATACTGATTTTATAGTAAACTACACGGACACAACATTAGACTTGTAACATGGCCACAAATCTTTGTGAATCTTAATGGGTATCACTAGAAAGCTATTTTTTTATCTTTTTCTTTGTATGTAATAAGCTCAGTTATGCGGCTATAACTAAGAAGAACATTGCTTTTAAATTATTGGTTGAAACTCGAAATTTGCCCTTGGACCTGTAAAAATATAAAATTTTCAATTGCGTTTTTCCATTATTATGATTTTTGCACTAAACACACTTACCACAGATGTATACCACACACCATACCACTTAGAAAAAATTACATATAGGTTATTTTGCTTTATATTTAATATCTTATTTTGTTGTTTAGCTAAGTTTTGCTGTTCAAAAAATTAATGACATTAATTTTTTTTGTTTTAGATTTTGAAACTATTATTATAGTATACATTTTATTTTATTTGTATCATATATTATTTATTATTTTTTAATTTAATCATTGCCTCTACTCTAAAGGGTCAATGTGCTGTTTATTCTTCACTATATTTGTTAATATAGAAAAATAATTTACAGAAATTTATAATTGTTCTTATTGATTATCCGTATCATATTGTAATTTAGTTTTTTTTATGTTAATTGCATCTGTTTTATGGTTGGTTGGTTTAGGATCATCCCCTAGCTCCATAGTTAGATACTAAACCTAAATGACCTGAGTGTAATGCGAGACTGTATCGTTGCAATGAAGGCGTTACGCAACGTTTTTTCCAACAATATTCAGTTCTCAGATGTGTCTATGAATTTATTTTTTCATCATTTATTATAGTTTTGTATTCTTAAAATAAATGAATTAATATAATAGTTGTCTTTATTGCAAAAACGTTAAGTATATCAAAATGTTAAATTTGGCCAACTGTTGATTCATAAACTATACTAAATATAAATATATTATTGGTAACAATTATATTTTATTATAGTAATATTACTGGTTAAATATTTATCATAATTTTTTCGTCGAATAAAGAGTAACTGTTATTTTGCAATTTGTTTTAGCTTAAATTATAACCAAGGATTAATAACAAAGTGATGAAAATTATAGAATATAGAACGAATTAAATTAATCGAAATACAGAATATTTTTTGCTCATGTTCAGATTGAATTTGAAAGGTATTTGTAATAAGATTGGATGAATTCACTCATCCACAAAAACAATAAATAAAAGAATAATACGAGTTTTTTTAACTACTAATATAATTTCGTGAGTAATTTTAATACTTGACTTTTGAATAATTGATTACTCATTAATTCTATATTTATTTTTCGAGTAATTTATGTATGAAATAAAGCTTTTTGTTTGCTTAATATATATTCTTAGCCGGCTCATAGCTATCTGATCATTTCTCTTTAAACTCCTACCATCTCTGCAGCTAGGCATCAGCAAACCTCCCCCAGTTTGGCACATCTCTGTGATCCAGTTTTTGTGAGCTGTTTAAAGACTGTAATAATGAAATATGGTTAAAAAAGAAATAACCATATTATTTGTATAACTAGATATTATGTGTATAACTAGATACATATAATTTTTGAATTATTTTCAATTTAGATATAGAAAAAAGTGAGTATTGTCAGTCTTTTTAACGTACACTGTCTGTCTGAGCAATTAGTTTGTCGTCGATATAAACTGATTCACACCTGTCTCGTCGAACTGAATATGTTGTGATTTGTCGTGTTTAAATCTAATTTTTCAAAGTGAATACCAATTTTAAAAACTTAATAAGTGATTTTGTAAAATCAGTAAGGCTAGTGTGGGTTTAAAATTGCTGTATCGTCAGCGTAGGTAGCGGTCAATATTTCGGAGTAGCTAGGTGCGTCATGTGTATATACAATGGCGAGCAAAGGATATCAATATTGAATCTTGAGGTACTCCTGCCAACACTGGTCGAGTTGAGAAAATTTCTAAGCCCTGTCGGGCAGATAAAAATTTAATATCAATTAACCTTAATGGTTAAATGGAAAGCGTATGAAATATATTTATTGAGGGGGCTCCATTTCGCTTTGTAATTTCCCAGAGAGAAATTCTATAGAATGATTTAGTGCTATATGAATGAATTTAAAATTAATTTTGATTAAATTGTGAAACGGCGGATTTGCAGACTACGGCAATACAATATGGAAAGCCCTTGGGAATGGGGCAATATAAATGGCCCTTTAAAATTAGAGCTGCAGCGGCCGGCGGAGATTGGACGTAGGCCTGGCGACATAAAACATGGCTGCCATTAATTGGGATCGATATAATTCGATTTGAGATGATTTAGCTGGCCCATCCTACGCTATCCGTTTGATTTACCGCTTTGTCGGGGCCTCTCGGTCTCTTCCTTGTTCTGCTTCGGTCTGTCTCCTTTACTGTTAGCTCAGCGATAAATGGAATTGGATAGAACCAGAAACGCATCTCACCGCAGTATTTAAAAAGTTTTAAACGGAATCAAAGAGTAGAAATATAAATAAATTGTATTCTATTTACTATATTATATTACTAGGAACTACTTTAACTGAAACGTACATATATACTTACATAAACCCAATTTCAGAAAAATTTATTTATTTTGAAAAATCCTATATAATTAATTTTGGTAATGTTAAACATTACTTTAACTAATAATCTACCCTCTTTACTGCCTACTAGCTATAGTCCATGATACAGATCCGTTTTCGTGAAATTATTAACACCTACCTGAAACTTTGTAAATAGCTTCATCTCATCGTAACCTACAACTATTGTATTTACGAAAATTCACGAAATAGGGTGTTTTTAATCTGAAGTTCGACAAACTTTGTCAATATATATGGTCGTAATTAACAAATATGTTTTCGAAAAATAGTCTTTATCAAAAGTATATTTAATGACTAGTTGGATATGACTGACAAAATGCATGTTTTTACTATGAAACTCCTCAAGAAATGTGTTCTAATTTTTGCTAGTCAAAGTAAAATTTACTAATGTAAAATTTTTTACTATAGTTTATAGATTTTGAAACAGTTAAACCGTAGTACAGGCCCCTTTTTATCAAATCATTAACATCTGGCTAAAACCTCGTAAATAGCTTCATCTCATCGTAACGTACAACTATTTTATTTACGAAAATTCTCGGAATAGGGGCGTTTTACATCTGAAGTTCGACAAACTTTGTCAATAGATATGATCGTAATTAACAAATATGTTTTCAAAAGATAGACTTTATCAAAAGTGTATTTAATGACTATTTGGATATGACTGACGTAATGCATGTTCTTACTATGAACCTCCTCAAGAAATGTGTTCTAATTCTTGCTCGTCAAAGTAAAATTGACTAATGTTAATTTTTTAACTATAGTTTATAAATTTTAGATCGTGGTACAGACCCCTTTTTATCAAATTATTAACACCTCGCTTAAACCTCGCAAAATAGCTTCATCTCATCGTACAACTATTTTATTTACGATAATTCTCGGAATATTTTTCAATCTGAAGTTCGACAAACTTTCTCTATTTAATTAGGTACCAAATACTCATTTGCTTTCCAATTAGATCTTAAGATAATTTAAACACAAAATCGAGAAAAAGTATGATCTACAATAATAATAAGCCGTTTGTCCTATATGACCTCGTTCATTTGACATTTTGAGGGTCACGCCAAGCTGCTCAATATTTTTGAAGGCTCAAATTATCGTACGATTCTAGTGGAAAGCGAATGGGTGTTTATGAATTTTTAGTACCTAATTAAATAGACAAAGTTTGCAGATCTGTAAATTAAAAACGCCCCAATTCCCAGAATTTTCGTGTATATATATATATATATTAGTTGTAGGTTACGATGAGATGAAGCTATTTACGAAATTTCACGCGGATGTTAATAATTTCGTAAAGTGGGGTCTGTACCTCACGGACCACGGAGTACTACCTGAATTATACTACACTTAGGATTCGTTGTAGGATTTCATTAATTTAAATATCGATACTACCCTCAGTCTGCTGTTGTTCCTCAAGATAATATCCTAGGTCCTATCCTTTATACAGTTTATACATCTAACATCCCACCACATCTGCTGATGACAAATTTATGCTACCAGTTAATATAATAACGGTCCATCACTCGCATCCCAACCTCTTCAATCACAAATCTTTAAGAGTGGGGTCACATCCCCAGCTGACATCCCAACACTGTCATCAGCACATATGCTGATGACACATGTATCCTATCAGTTAATAACGACCCATCTATTGCATCCCAAACCCTTCAATCCCACATCACAAACCTTGAAGAATGGTGTCAGAACTGGAGAATTAAAATAAATTCCAATAAATCCCATCAAATTCCTTTACTCTTCGTCACAAACCTATGACTTCTTGTCATACAGTATACTTTAACAATTCCTCAATTATCCCTGTTGAACAAATCCGATACCTAATACTACATCTGGACAAACGACTCACTTGGAATTCTCATACAAGACTGATACGACAAGAAACTGCTTGACGTTTTCGACTACTCTAGCATCTACTAGACAAACGCTCTAAACTTCCAATTAATTACAAAAGAATCATATAAATGGCTATAATTAGGCCAATTTGGACTTGGAATTGAGCTTTGGGGTTCCACTAAACCATCCAATCTTTACAATCCAAAATCCTTCGAAAAATCCTCAATGCCCCTTACTTTGTCACTAATAAAATCATCCATAACGATCTCAGCGTACCCTATGTTTCCGGTTTAGCCCTATTCAGATACCTATCCTTCCATAACAAACTTGAGAACCATCTGAAGTCTTTCGATTCAAACCTTGCTTCCTCTTCCAACCCTACAAGGCGTCTGAAAAGAAGATGGCCTCGTGATCTACTTATGTAAATATATTATTAGATTCTAGCAATGGGTAGTTTCTCAACAAGCGTTTTCGTGTGATTGTATCATTCATGTGTACACATTTACTAGATGTATTTTTAAATTTAATACAGTTGTAAATATCATGAATAAATAAATAAAAGAAAATATATCAATACAAATAATTTTTCGTTCTTGTTTATTCATGAAAGGGCTACAGGTATGAATCTCGTAATTAAAGAAGCTTCTCCATCATTCATTTGCTACTTGTACTGATTGAGTTTGCCTCTATTCCACTCTATTTTGACAGAGCTTCCGTAGAGATCTTACTCTGTAGGTTTAAAAATAATTATAAGATCTAATATAGTATCCCACTGTTTGAACGTAAAATAGAAATGGCGCAGTTGCCTTCTAGGAAGATTTACTGTTGGAGCGACAGCTAAATCTATCAAAGGCGAATCGGATGAGGAAGAATGGACTGCATAAGGAAGATATCGACAGGCAATCCGGCTCTGCATTCATCACCCGACCTTCGTCCTCGGGCCCTCGAGGCCTCGGGGGGGGAGGGGGGCGCCAATGGAATTGCTAGTTCTCTGAGGCTCTGACTCCCTCTATCGGCTTCTTCATGTATCTGAATTAAATGATTATTGAAAAATAAGTATATATTAATATGTTTAAATCTAATATAATAGAAATGTCTAACAAAATTTAAAAAAAAAATAAGGTGTGTCTTTAGACCACTTTATAGAAGTGAAAACATGAATAAGGCGAGATTATTAATATAAAATATTAATTATAAATAATAGCTTTTTTTTTAACTTATTTTAGAAACGCAAGGTTGTGAGATTTGATTTTTCCAATTACAAACTAACATCTCATTTTTGTATCTTGTTGATTTTTTTTACACATTTACATTATTATATTTAACTATTTGAGGAGTTCCAGCTATGTTAGTTCTTTGAATGCCGAGAATCAGTTCTGCGAAAATATTTTTGGATCATTGATCGACTTGAATATTAAAAATGTTTCTTACAGAAGTTCGAGCATTATCCACTTTTACCTTTTCGGGACGGTTGGATTATTTTTAATACCAGGCATTAGCCTTCATTTGTTCCTGTCAAATCCAGTTTGGATTTAATTTCGGACAATTTTCTCCTCCAGTGAACCAATGGCCGATAATGGGCAAGATTTTTGCCAGTCAATTTGTCGATTCATTTACCTCGCAGATGTAATCTGTTCCGATGCTGCGATCAATCTGGACAGATTTGTTAGAGATCCCAGATCAGTCTGCTCTCGTTCCCAAGGCTTATACGATTAGGCGAATGGTCGCTAGGCGTTGTTTCATCTCCAAATGTAAGTACTTTTTCTTTTTTATTCAGAAGATTGCTTTTTTAAATGTATAATACAATTAAATTTTTATATTGATATTTCTCGATAACAATCCCAATTATTTTAAAAATAAGTTATATTTTTTGTATAACAAAACGTATTCTTACACGAATTTTCACTCGAAAAACAACGTAATATTTTCCAACCTCCTGATGAATTCCTCCTGATACTTGTCGGGTTACATATCTAGGTTTATCGATCCTATTAATAAATTGATCAAGGATCACCCATGTATAGAAAATATTATAAGTTCAATCAAGAATTAATTTTTAATTATTTTAATAATGAGATAATCAAACATAGGCGCACGAATTTTCACTCGAAAATCAACGTAATATTTCTCAACCTACTGATGAACCCTGTCTGATACTTGTCATGTACCTATCTATGTTTACCGATCCTATTAATAAATTGGATCTAGGATCACCCATGTATAGAAAATATTACAAATCCAATCAAGAATTAATTTTTAATTATTTTAATAAGGATATAATAAAACATCGGCGCGCAGACTTCGAGTGGGCGAGGGGGATAAAGCTAAAGACGGGACGAGAATATTGTTTCACCTTCTCCCCCAATATGAAATCAAAAATAATAACAATTAATCCTCATGAATAAATAAAAGATTTATACTAAAATTAATCAGGAAAATAATGAAGTCAATTAGATTGCTAAGCTAAGGCATAGAAGTAGGTACGAAAGAATGTTACCAGGACTTATGTTCTAATTATGGATTTTTTTTTTTATTAAAAAATAATTATATAAAAGGCAACAGATCTAGGACAAAGATCGCCAAACTATGGCCTCTTTGATTTGGATTTAAAAAGATCTTATCATATTTCTCCCAGCAAATTTGAAGCATCGGATAAGCTGCCTCAAACTTTTAATAAAAAATATATTCAATTATATAATGTATTCAATTGCTTTGTTAACATATTTTCAAATATACTTATAAATCATATACAAAAAAATGTTACACATATATTTTTTTTTTCGGTTGTCCCTACAGACCTAGAAACATCTTCGACCGCAATGTGGTCTCCTAGACGAAATCTCGATTCCCGATTTAAGTATACGGGGGTAGGGTCATCAGTCCTACACCCGGTCGGTATGAGTTGTCTCCAGTAGGCTGACGGGACACACATACCAGGGGAGGAGAATCTAGGGCAGCATAACTCTCGCTGGTGTTCGGTCATCCATCCAAGTGCTAACCACGCTCGGTGTTGCTTAACCTTGATTACCTATTGCAAGCGCCTTAGCCCGCACGGCACCCCAGCCCGCATGTATATATATATTATTTGTTTCTCATATATATTTTTATATATTTCGTTTTTCAATAATTATGTTGATTTTGTTAATTGTCACTCATCATTTTTATACATAATATTATATATATATATATTTTATAATATAACAATATCGAGAAATGTTTAAGGGTCCATCGGCCTTCCTCCGACCAGAATGAAAAATCTGCGGCTATGGAATCAAGTACGGATGTTAAAATTTATACTTATTCACTTGAATCCCTTAGATCAGTCAGTTGATTTCGAGTTCTGTAAATAAAATACTTATACGAAAATATAGCTTTTTATTTTACGATATTCTTTTATATATTATGTTTTAAAAATTCTGTTGACGTGGAATGACCATGGATAAAAGCAAACCTCCAGAAGGAGTTAGCACGAATGGTTTGCATATCGAAATATGAAACATTTGTTGAATAAAGATATATTGTTTGAGAAATATATAGAGCTATACTTTAAATATGGAACTAGCAGTGCTTGTTTCTGGAGAGGTTTTTTTTGTTCTAAGAACTTGGAAAATGAAAACAGCAAGGTGGAATTGACACCGAAAGATAGAGTCAATTCAACCTGCTAGACTAACAACGAACGTGCAAGCGTCTAGGAATCCCAATTACATAAATTTCTTGACATATATCTGCATTAGAATATGTGAATGAGATAAAATTACGTGGATGGTTGATATGTGATGTGTTAAGAAGTAGGTGATATAATATGAATTAGTCTGTTATCTGCGTTGAATAGCTTATATATTTCAGTGTTGTCGCCATTTCTCGCAACATCGTCTTTATTTATAGTTCGTATAAATCTCTTTATATTACGCTCGTGAACAGTAACCATTCATTTAATTTTAGCTGAATTTGCATTATACGACGTCCTGCGAATTTGAAATAATAGGACCAAACTGATAAAAATTCTCGATCTTCTTTTATATTGATGATAGTTTGGTTTTCTCTATATTTAAATATATTTGATGTTGAAACTATATCAATTTATAGCGAATATAGTCCCTTTATTCTCTATATTTTAAACCATAGAATCTAAATGGCAAGGGGGTATTGTTAATACCCGCTAGGTTTGAAGGGGAGAGAACAAAAACGATAAGAGAAGCAGATCTGATGCAATGTTCTGGCAAGAGCATTATTCTCCATGCCTGCCAATTGTTATCGAAAGGAAATGATGACAGAACCCTGACAACTTCAGGTAGTTCCGGAATAGTTGAGCTCTCTGCTCTTCCCAGTCCAGTAGTGGTTGCTTAACTGAGAGCAAGTGGATCTAAACAATTTTTTTCTTCTTTTAATCACTCGTATAATATGTATTTATGTTGGAAGTTGTTATTTTACTTAAATAATCATCATTTTTAATTTACTATTTTTTTTTTAAGTCCCTAAGTACGTCAACTCAGGACCACGCTAAAAAGTCTTCTCCTTTTCTTTCCCCTTGTTCGCATCCTTTTCCACAACCACTCAGAGTGTTGAGTTATATGTATTTATACACACACACATACAGTTACATACATATAGTTTCTCAGTTCTTAATGGCACTAGGAGACGATTTTAGACAAAATGTCCAACAATAAAATTCATTTAAGAGTAATTCCGAACGAAAAAAGGAATTTAAGACCAATTTTTTTTTAAGACATTTTATATTTTTAATAAGGTGGCCACGTTTTCATTTAATAAAAAGAAATTTCTCAAAAACTGTTCAAGATATTTTTTTTTCGCTTTAAATATATATACATGTACTATCTTATCCTGCAATTTTTCCTCTTCGACAGATCTTTTTCAGTTCGGCAGGGCTCGGAAATGGCCAATCTTGGCAGGAGTTTTCCAAGGTTCAATTCTAGCCCCTCTACTTTACGTTATATACACTTACGATGTACCTATTAAAGACGAGATTTTGACAGCTACTTATGCAAACGATTCTCACAAATCATCAAGACCCTACTCAGGCCTCTCACAAATGAAACGTAAGACACTTAACAAATGACTCAAACTACTTTACTCTCCTTTTGCTAAATCTTCAAAACTATAACTTAGACAAAAATTGAATACATATACATACTTACTTAAACCCATATGGATAATCACCTTGGTACGTGACTAACAAAACTCTACATACTGACCTCCACTTTGCAACAGGTGACAAAGATATAACGATCCTTTATCAACGATTTTACACTAATTTAAACTGACATAATAATGGCCACAGCTGACACACCTCAGAATATAAGGAGGAGACTAAAAAGGCGTTGGATGAGAGATTTCCTCCCTTAAACAACCTAAGTAATTGAAACAAGTTAGGAAAGAGGTACTGCTGAGTACTTTCTTCCCCATGCCTGTCATGTCATTATTTCCTGTATCGCGATCACATTTGCTAATTGTCAACAATAAGTTGACCGGCGCAAATACATGTTTTATAGAAAAAAAAAGAAGTGATATTTGTCGTGATAAATAAGGGTTGACATTAGAGGCATAAGGAAGCATTGCACTCAGCAGCACCTCTTTCTGGACATTAAATCTGGTTATTAAGTCTTAGATGAGGAGATCTCTCATTCAGCTCCTTTTTAGTCTCCTCCTATTGGGCATGTCAGTCTTGGTGTTGGTTATCGTAAGTTGTTATGTAAAGTTTTGTTCTTGACGTACCAGGGAGCTCCTGTTATAAGTCGTAAAGTTTTGGATTTGAAATGAAATGTAGTTTTTGTATGTGCGTCTTTTTAAAGATAATTAAATTTTAAGTACACTATCGTAAAGTAGACAACTTTTATTTGAGACAAGAGCGATTAAATTTACTTAGGTCAATGGTAATAGGAACTTTCAGAAGGTCTAATATGACCGCTGTTGCAGTATCATACCATACCCGAGCAGCATATCTCTGTATTCCTGATTCGTACTTAGCAGTACTTCTATGTCTTATTAGACCTTTTGGAAGTCGTTTTTTTATCATTGACCTTATTAAATTAATTCAATGATTTCTCTAAGAAATTTTTTACTTCTATACGATAGTATACTTAAAATTTAATTATCTTAAATAGTTTTTTGGGAAAATCCCTCTTATTAAATAATAAAATATGGCCACTGTTAGGAAGATTTTAGGAAAAAATTGGTTATAACTCTTTTTATCACATTAACATGTGTGTGTATATATATATATATATATATATATATATATATATATATATATATATATATATATTTCAATAATGCTATCAAGTTATTAATCGGCTTTTATTTTATTTGTTTATATTTTCTGTAAATATTGTGTTAATGAATTCTTTAGTAATTTAAGCGTAGTTATTTATACAAATTGCTTGAAGATGAAAAGAAATTCTGTAGCTTGTGTTAGAGATGAGAGAAGCCATTTGAGTTTTTTTTTTTTCTTTTTACTTTTAACGAAAGGGCTAAAGAATTAGGGAGGATTGGTTTAGAAGAAAGGTCTTAGAGGAGATTGGAGGTGGAGGGGAGGGGAGGGGAGAGCTGAATTTAAGGAATTTCTCGCTAGATTAGAGATAAAACCATGTTCAGAGCCTGTTACCTGCTTCGGGGGTAGAATAACTTTTCAAAAACCATCTTAAACCCACCATCACCCATCTCATCGCCCTCATTGCAATCTTTTCCAACAGGGGCGAAATAAAAAACCAAAATCGTTTCTTGATGAAAATAACTTTGCTATGTTTCAATAATAATGCTTTATTTATTCTGGGACGAGTCCCTTTAGAATAATAGAGAAAGACAAAAATATGGGCTATGGAGCCTAAGAGATGCATAAGCAAGAATATAGTTTAATTAAATAGTCAAAGTAAAAGAATAATAAAAGAAATTATAAGCTATTTTCTAATTTAAATCAGTTAATGATAAAAAATAAAAAATTCAAAATAGACATAAAGTAAAAATAATGAAGAACGGTCTACTGATTTATATACGTACTTACAGTAGTAACTATTTACAATTGTATGAGGACTGGATGGATAAGAAATGATTAAACAGTTGGGATTTAAAGGTAGGAAGGGTTTTGGATTGAGGGATGTGGGGAGGGATGGAATTCCATAGGGATGAGGATCGGAATATACATACATATAAATATAATATACAGCTAACTATTTCCATATTATTCATATCAAGAGTTAAACAACTATTTTTTTGGTTTATTATTTTCAATAATCTATCATCTATATATCCTCGCGCGGGCTCATTACCGCGTATGGGGAGCGTCCTACGGGTGGCGGATGTGGGGATGGTCGTTGGAAATTCCTTGGAAGTTCCTCCCGGCTAAGTCCGATGGACTCGCTGACCAACAATGAGAGGTGCCCTCCAGAATTGCTGGAGGGAGGGGACCTCCAGACTTGCTGGAGGTAGGGGCCCACCAGACTTGCTGGAGGGTGTGACGTAGGATTGAACGCCCTACTCACATATCTTTAGTTCACCAAACACCACAAATAGTCATGGATCTCCCTAAGGTAAAACGCTCATTATCCGGAAGTAAACTAGTCCCCCGTTCGGGTCTCCGGGTGGGGACTGCTTTAGGGGATTCATGGCGCAAGTTGAAATATAGGGATTTAAATATTGGTGCGTGGAACGTAAGGAGTTTAAACACAGCAGGGGGGCTAAAATCGGTCGCGAATGAGGTAAATGGGTACAATTTGGATGTCGTGGCTCTGCAAGAGGTTCGCTGGCCAGGGGAGGGCTCGATGAGGGAAGGAAAGTACACTATTTGGTACGGAGGAAGCGGGAATCATTGTTTAGGTACCGGGTTTCTAATTAGGAGTAGATTACTATCCGCTTTGAGGGACGTACAATTCTTTAGTGATAGAATTTCGGTAGCTACATTTCAGGGACGTTGGTTTAAAATCGCATTAATAAACATACATTGTCCGACCGAAGACAGTGACGATGAAGTCAAAAGTGAATTTTACGATAAACTCGAATGGGTTTATGATAAACTACCGCGAAACTACATGAAAATAATTGTAGGTGACGCAAACGCAAAGGTAGGAAGGGAAGAAGTTTATATTCCGACGATTGGTAAAGAAAGTTTGCACGAATATAGTAATGATAATGGGATCCGTCTGATAAACTTTGCCATTTCGAAAAACCTGATAATTAAAAGTACGACGTTTAAACATAAGGATATTCATAAATATACTTGGACATCACCGGATTCGCAAACACGAAATCAAATCGATCATGTCTTGATACAACATAACTGGCAAAACAGTATAATTAATGTACGGTCTTATCGCGGAGCAGAATGTGGGTCGGATCATGAATTAGTAATCGCGAAACTTCGACAAAAACTTAATATAAAAAAGAGAAAAGAAAACCGTTTCGATTTTGAGAATTTTAATTTGGAAAAATTAAAAAACCCATCAATTAGAAACCAATTCGAGCTAGATGTTAAGAATAGGTTTGAAGCTTTAGAGCTTCCTGACGAGGACCACGAGGATATTGACAAGTTATGGATAGAGATCAGGGATAATATTAAAGCGGTCGGTAACTCGTGTCTAGGAAAAAAGGAAAATAAGAATAATAAACCGTGGTTTGATGAAGATTGCTTAAACATGTGTGAAAAAAGAAAAGCCGCTAAATTAAAAGCTCTAAATAATCCTAGCGAAGACAATCTGGAATACTTCCGAATCTCAAAGAACGAAACGACAAAATTGCTCAAAAATAAAAAAAGGGAGTATCTTAAAAATAAAATAATTGAAATAGAAACTAATAGAATCGAAAATAACGTAAGAGACATGTACAGATCACGTAAATATATAGAGCCCGTAACGTCTGGAATTAGGGATGATAATAACAATATTCTGACCGATCCGGTTGACATATTGAATAAGTTTAAGGACCACTTTGACAATATTTTAAATACGGGAAATTATGATCTGTGTCCTCCTTCTGAGTACCAGAGTGCTGAACCGTTAATAGAAGGACCAAGTAAAGAGGAAGTTGAAGTAGCTATCGGAAAATTAAAATCATATAAAGCAGCGGGAACCGATAATATTTCTACTGAACTAATTAAGGCATGCGGGGAAGCTGGAGTTTCTAAAATACATCGGTTGGTTAAAAAGATCTGGGTGAACGAGAAATTAC
Source organism: Nezara viridula (assembly GCA_928085145.1). NCBI lineage: Eukaryota > Metazoa > Arthropoda > Insecta > Hemiptera > Pentatomidae > Nezara > Nezara viridula. The sequence goes on from OV725079.1 coordinate 15,856,395, forward strand.
CTGAAGAATGGAAAGAATCTATTCTTATTCCGATTCACAAAAAGGGTCCGAGGACGGATTGTAATAACTATCGAGGAATTTCACTCCTTCCGGTATGTTATAAAACATTCACTTTAATCTTAACCAGTCGAATCACGGAATACGCCGAGGAAATTATCGGAGACTACCAATGCGGATTTAGACGGAATCGTTCGACTATTGATCAAATATTTTCTTTACGACAAATATTAGAGAAAAAATTGGAGTATAACGGTATTGTTCACCAGCTGTATATAGATTTTAAAAAGGCTTACGATTCTATTGACCGCCAGAAACTGTATAATATTCTAATCGAGCAGGGGATTCCAAAAAAACTATTAAATCTAGTCAGGATGTGCTTGACGGAGACACTCAATAAAGTTAGAATCGGTAATAATTTGTCCGAAAAATTTGAGGTTCGTTCGGGCTTAAAACAGGGAGATTCTCTTTCGCCTGTCCTGTTCAATTTGGCATTAGAACATGCCATTAGGGAGGTAATGCGAACCTGTGCTGTCGGGCATGTTAGTTGTGGCCATGCCTCTAAAGCAAAACTGACTTCAATTAACTGATATCTACCTTAAGAATTGATCCGTATCTATAAGTGACAAATTTAACTTATTGTCTTAAAATTTACGTTTATAACAAAGAAACCTGCTGATTGCTTCAATTGTTTTTGGTGAACACCTGAGTCTTAGGACTAGAAGCGATAAATTTGTCACTTATAAATACGTATCCATTCCAATGAGAGAGATCTAGAAGAAAAATACAGTTACATAACCACTTCCCATTAAAAGTACTTGAAAACTTATTGTTTTTACTTTTATTTTTCGTTTTTATAAATTAAAAGTATATGTAGGGAATTTATTTGATTATAATACATCCCAAATCATAGAAAAACAAGGGAAAAAAAGTTTTTTAACAGTTAATCGTAGTCATTTTTTCTAAACTCAACTGTACTTTTAGGTGACATCATAAAAAATCACATAATAGATTTTACACAACTTAAGGTGAACGAGTGTTTGCTAATTAAATCTCAACTTAATTAATTATGGCAGAGTTAAAAAACATTGAAAGATCTGTGGGAATAGTAGATGATGAATTCTGAAATCTTCTCAAAAATGCACCCGAACTGACTTCCACTCCTTTACAAAATATGACCCATTTGCAACACTCAGATACTGACTTCTGGGCACAGACAAAATTCAAATACGCAAAACTACTTACATAAAATGGCCCAATCTTTTGAACCTCATTTGAAGAACAGAAATGTTTGAATCAGAGCTGGAGGTACAATAGACAACTATTGGTAGTATCATCTTTTGGGGTTGGGAAAAAAGACCAAGCCTTGCCGAACTAAGTCTCCCCGCCAGTACCAGTACTAGTACCAGTAATTAATTACAAACTTAAAGCTTATTAATTAATTAATGAGGAGGGTTTCCTAAAACCCTGAGATATTTGTGGTATAGTTGGAATATAATAAAAAAAAAATGATATATATATATTTTTTTTTTAATCAGAACTTAGTTTAGCCGCTCAATGATCCTTCCCTAATTGGTTTTAACAAATTATTTTCATTTGAAGTAAATTTTGTCTAGTTTACACTGGGGCAACTTTTAATTACTTAAATTTAATATTTCTTTAGATTCCAATAAAATAAAATATATATAGACACTTAAAAAAATACATAACTTAAATTTCCACCTTTTCTGCCGAAAATAGGGCGTTTATATGATTTTTTTTCTGTAGATCTTGAGTTCTGCTATTACTTATATATATATATATATATATATATATATATATATATATATATATTATATATATATATATATATATATATATATATATATATATATATATATATATATATATATATATCTGACAGGTCTTAAAATTTTATTATTAATTTTATCTTCCTAGCTTCATATACTTGTTATTACTTATGTTTAAGTTATTATTTACTTGGTTTTGGTCTGAACATTATTGTTAAATACTTTGTCCCAGAATAAAGTTGATTTTCTATTTCTATTTCTATCAGAGCGTGCCGGCTGTTTCATTCAATACCTACAAAATAAAATACATGGATGGAATGAGGGATAATGGAATGAATTTACTTTGTAACCCAATATTTTTTTTTCTTTTAATTTCAATGTACTCCATAAATTGAGCCATTTTCTATTACGCTTCTGGTTTTCTTCCTCTTCCACATCGAATTATAATTGGAATTGTAAACATTATACTGCAAATATTAGGCAGGCCCTCCTCTTCTCCGTGTTCCGACCCCGATGCAGATTAAACAAAAGGGAAGAGGAAGATATAAATTACGACTGGATGGCCGCTCATTAGCTGGATCCCCTCCCCCTCCAAACTGGATTACTGCTCTGTCTCTCTTCTATCTGCTTTCCTTCTCTTTATGCTAATGTTTGGTCAGTGTCGAATCTCTAATCAGGTCTCTTTTATTTTTATAAGAATTATCTCGCACTTTGTTCAGCGATTCCTCTTTAGCGCTATCTTATTTACCCCAGTCCTCTATATTTTACAGAAGTACAATTCGTCGATTAGTTCCATTTACCATAAGGCTTTCTTTTACATACCGTTGCAATTACTTATTGGCTTCACCTTATCGCTGTCTATTCTTTACTCCCTGTTTGCGTTTGGCGAAGACCGATTCATATTGGTCCAGAAAGTTCTTGAAATCCAGGATGATATATGTGGAACGATCAAGTCGGCACTTATAGGAGAATGGAGTATTCGAGGTTCAGGAAGAAGACAACCCGCCATATTGAGGGTTGGAGAAGTTCTTTCCTCTCTGTGTATATATTTGTTTCAAGTATTTATAAAAGAGGTGTAACAGTTCAGCGGTAAGGTTAGTTTATATTCAAAGTTATTTTGTCAATATAAAAATAGTGTTATGTGTTTAATTTATTATGCCATTCCCTTCCAAGGCTGTCAGGGATATAGGCATAATAACTCTGCTTTTGTAGCTGGTACATTTATGTTACTGTTTTGTAATGTATCTTGTTAATATATAATTAAGCTATTGTGGGAAAAGATTGCTATATTTGTTACTATATTTATATTATAATTTGATTTATTAAGCCGGATCTATTACAATTTACGGTTAGTAGGTTAATTTTATTTATTTATATTTTATGCAATTTGCACCTGCGCGGTTAGTATTCATAAAAGATTAAGTATAGTATAGTATTCATTAATTGTTATTAGACCTCTGAATGAGAAGTTGACGAAAGATCTGTGACACTTTGTATCCCTTTTTACTCTCGACTGGTTAAGACTAACCATTATTCAACTTGTATTATTAGAAGAAGACCGATAAGCCTCTACCGCTGCGGTAATATATCAGCAGAGAATTTAGCATGCTCGATGTTAGCAGCGGTGTTCCAGAGCACCGTAATCCTCTGCTAAGTCCCCGTCAAGGGCTAAAGCTAAGTAAGCATTCCTTAAAACACAACAGGTGCCTCACGCCTTCCCGACAGATTGCAGTTTTGTCTTTGTTCCGACTTAAGGTTTGTTATCCTTGCTACTGGAATTATTTTGTTGAGAAATGTTTCTGTTTTTAGTCTAAAACTAATAATAAAGACGTATCTGTAAACTGCTAAAGTTTTATGGAAGAAAAAATTAAAATCGCTTTTTCCTTATATATGTTGACAAAATATTATTTTTTATAATACAGTTTACGATCGATTTAAAAAAAAAAACAGATATTGAAAATTTTGTTATCAAATTATAGTAGTGTTAAGTTATTTTTTTTTCTTTTGAAATTTATGTCAAATGACAGTGAAATTTATTTCCACTCCTAAAGAATAATTAAGGCATTTTGAATTATATATTTTTTTAAACTTTTGTTAACAGTTGAGTATGTTTATGTATTTTCAAACATTGTGCTATCACTTTGATGTCATTTCAAGCAAAAAAAAAAACATAAGATCAGATATTTAAGCGTTGAAAAGAGGGAACAGCAGGAAAATTTCTTCGGATTGTAGTAGTAGACATTGAGTTAACAGACAGCCACTAGCGGATAGACCGACTAGGGAGCCTCCCTCTACGCATCCGTTTCTTATACGTTGAGCACGTACCTTCATTGTAGTCATTACCACCGAGTATATTATTTCGCTACCTGTTCAAATTATTTAATTTATTATAATTCAAGTTTGACTACTGTTTGCAGCAATTTAGTTGGCAAAAACAAAAATTATAATAATAGTTAGACAGTGGTTTAGGCCGAATAAAATAGATGAAAATGTCATTACCAAGCTAAAACTCGTTTTATTCCCCCAACCGAATTATTATCTTTACTTACTACTTTAATTACTAAGCAAAAAGCACTTTTGATCTTGGATATTTGCTCAGATAAAGCTGAGCGGCAATATAAGGTGTAGGTATTTAGAAAATTGTATTTAAATGCCGTCAATATTGTTAACATTTTATCTTGAAAATTGCCCATAATCTGGAAATCAGCCATATAGAATCGTCGAGAAAAATTCTTGAGCTATTTTTTTCCTGAAACGACTACTTTCTGTCACTAAATGACTGTTAGGATAGATAGAATATACTGATTTCTGTAGTCGTTCTTTACTTTCACTTATGTATATATGTAACATACAGTAAGGGTAAGTATTGCGATGGAGAACATTTTTTTAATCTGAGTTTTCAACGGAAATACACGTTTTGGGGCACCCTGAGTCCAAATGACCAAGTCCCGAAAAATGGTCTGTGTTTATGTGAACACTCTAGCTCGAAAACGAAAAGTCCTACGAAACTGATATTACTTATTTAAGATAGGTATATGCCTTAGAGGTGGCAGCATAACAGCTTTTCCTTAAAATCGGCTAACCGGAAGTACCACTTTATATCAACGCTGAAACACATTTTCACAATTTTCTCAAAAACGGCTCTAACGATTTTGATTAAACTCGGTGTATCATTGTATAATTAAGTGGTCTTTAATATCAATTAGGTCTTATTCCCATTGATGTCACTTTACAGTGCTTAAATGCCCAATGTTCATATACGTCTTCCTCTAAAGTACCTTTAATAGGGTTTATATTGAAAATTTAATCATTTCACTTAAACATTCAGAGTTACGAAAAAATGCTAAATATATATTTTGAAAGAATTTTTGAAATAATTCAGAAAAACCTGCCTTGCTATAGACTGTAGCGCCTAAACGAATGTACCGATTTCAATGAAACTTAGCTAAAATCATTTTCTCGACACCCTTTAAATTTATCTATATAACATACTTCAACGAAAAGAAGCTGGAAAAAAAGTTACGAGGGATGGTAAAATTAAATTCTGAACAACTCAAAAAGTTAGCACTTTTTTTTTTATTTATACGTTAGATTTGATTTCTGCCCCATAGAGCAACGTTGATAGATTAATGTATTGACAAATTGTTAAGTTGCTGCTGAAGCCTGTATTACATGAGGGAGTGAGGGAGGATATTTGGGAGTGAGGTGGGAGATAGCGGAGGCGGTGACCGTGAGTGAGGCCTTGACGTCAGCCATTGATGCCTTAAGGAAGATGCATCACTGCCTACCTCCCTTCTGTCTTCCCTTCTTCTATCATCCCCTCCTCTCGGCCCTCTTCTGTCAGCTTCTTCAGTCTAGAGTGTCATCCTTGGTCAGTGCTTTGGGAGGGCACTTAGTTGTAAGAGGCAGCTCATCGATCAGCAGTGTCCAAGGGAAAACTATTCAAAATGTTTCCTCTAATATTGATTTGACTTAGATATCTTTTTGGTTTTTATTTTTATTTTCAACACACTACTATACACTTTTTATTGGAAGTATTGATCCCTAAGGTTCATTGCTTATCCTATTTAAAATGTTATAAATGGCGAACATATACTGCAAAGCCACGAGTCTCCAACATACAGAGAAAAAGTTAACTTGCCAACGTCTCGCCAATTCAGACAGAAAAACAAGATCACACATCTGCAGAAATAAAAACAATATATATATATTGTATTTGCCACATGCCACGCACTGATGAAGACCTGCAATGTGGGTCGAAACGTCCCCCCGACCAATTCTTTGTCATATTATATCACGGTCAACCATCTCTACATTATTATATATATATATATATATAGACGTTTCGAGGCCGTTGATAGGCTGGCATTTGAAACAGATCTGATGTCTATCACTAGACACTATCATACTATTTTTTTAAATTTAGTATTTGTTTGACCGAACCTCCCCGACCAATTCCTTCTCATATATATATATATATATATATATAAATATATTGCAGTTTCGTCTCATGAAGCCATCCAAATACACACTGAAGTAAAGAGAAGGTTCTGTTAACACTAAGGTTATATTAAACAGTTGATTAGATAGAATACAAGAAAAAATTAAAATAAACTCATTACTAGAATATAATAATACAAAACGCGTAAAATTCCTTCTCATATATATATATATATATAAATATATTGCAGTCGGCGTTTCACGAAGTCATCCAAATACACAATGAACGAAAGAAGAGGTTCTATTAACACGGTTTAGAAAGGTTATATTTAACAGCTGACTAGCAATATTACAAGAAAAAAATGAATAAATGCATAAATATAATATAATAATACAAAACGTGTAAAAGTAAATAAATTAAGAAAATAATTTTACGGATTAAAAAGAAAAAGCTCGAATGTATATATAACATCGATTCCCAACAAAACTCCATGGTTACAAGGCCATTCCACATGTACACTGTTATGCAAAAGCATAAACCTAGAAAAGAGACATAACATAATTATGGTATAAATGAAAAAATCCATTCGTCTCCAGTATACGGGTAAAAGTTTCGCCAATTCAGGCGTCACCAGAGCAGAAAAACAAGATCACACATGTGCAGAAAAAAATTAAACAAAAACAAATATTGCAGTACACATATATATAGCTTTACGCTTTTTTGTTTTTACTGCGTAATATTACTTGTGAATGGCCGGGGGTGAGTGCGAGGAAATTATGCTAGATTTAAAAAGCCCTCCCCCCCCTCCCGAGACTGTAATTATATTATCCAATTATCTTCCATCGGGGTTGCTCTTCACACGAGTTAGCCCGCTCGGCCACCCCGCACTCTACTCATTACTAAGAATCGTCTTCTCCGGCTATCAGCTGAGGACTAAAAATAAAGATAATTAATATATAATATATAGCTAAAATAACTATCGTCCAGATGGGCTTTAACCTCTCCCTACGCCTTGTTTTCGTTAGGCGCTACTAATTTAATGAAGATGGAATCCTCAAACTGAGTACTATGACTGTCAGGTATAACACATTATTTTAAAAACATATAAGTTTTAAAAATTATGACCACAAATAAATATTCTTTTGCTACCCTAACCTCTGATCTACATCATCAAAAGTGGCTTCTTAAATTTTTAAGAAAGAATTTTCTTTATTTGTATGGGCCCCTCCCGAGGACTGGCGCAGTTCTTGTGTTTAATATTTGATGCCTCTCTAAGCGGCACTTGCTACAACCTCCGCCTGGCCCTGAAAACGATATCACTGTTTTATTTAGACAGCCTCTACAGCGGAATAAGGGAAGGGGAGAAGTTCCTGAGGGGTCTTAGCTTCAACTGGGGGGGCCTCGCTGCCTAATCCAATGCAGATTGCTTCTCATTTAAACAGCTCCCCCCCCCCTCCCTTCACTCTCAATATGGATTAATAAAGTTTAAATTAAAAATTAAACAGTGTGATGCCGACTATCTCAGAAAATTTGGACCGCCCATCGTATCCTCTAAGTTATACTATTTAAGATAAATATTAAATTTTATTCATAGTTTATTAAATACAGACCAAAGCGAAAAGGCTTTTAATTAGCTTTTTATAATACAGTGTTTTTTTTAAATAGAATTTTTTTTAAATTATTAAACAAATTTTACAGTAATTTTACATGTTAAGGAAAGTTTGAATGTGGAGTAGGTGTTGGAACAGGAGTTGTTTGAAGGAATTTGTGGACAAGGATTGATGCATGGAGGTAGGAAGTGAGTTCCATAAGGAAGCAACACGAATAACGAAGGAATTGCTGTAGTCTATAGGTTGAGACCTAGTATTGAGAGAGTGGATAGATGAGCGCAGAGTAAGGAGTTCCAGGATGTATGGAGGGTTTTTGGTTGTGAAGACTTGGAAAAGGAAAACACCAAGGAGGAATAGTCGTCGGGATGTAGGATAAAGCCACTTCAACTCGGTGTACGAGAGTGAAACATGTGAACGCCTGGGGATCCCGAAAATGTATCTCATGGAACAATTCGTGAGTCTCTTTAGTCTCATTTCCAGCCTGGTAGATAGCCCTCCATACACCAAACAGCCGTAGTCGAAGTGGGGGAATACAAGGGAGGTTATAAGGAGCTGTCTGGTTTTTAGAGGAATACAATCACGGAATCTTAGGAGTTGTTTAAGGGCAGTTATGGATTTTCGGGCAATCTGGGAGATGTGGTTATTCCAGGAGAGGTTCTGGTCAAAGGTTTTTGACTCTAGAGAAAAAATAGAGGGGCCGTTATTGAGGTTAAGTAGAGGAAAGTAAGGAAGGGAGCCAATGAGATGTCTGGACCCGATGAGAATTGCCTTGGTTTTATCTGCATTCAGCTTTAATTACATTTATTTCTGCCCATCTGTTGATGCAGTCGATGTCCTCTTGTAGCCTCCGGGCAGCCTCAGGCATCTCTGAAGGTTGAGTGATTGGTAGATTTCGAAATCATCGGCATATAGGTGGTAACCGGAGTGTTGAATGGCGTTAGAAAGGTCACTAAATTATTGTATATTTTAATTCAACGCCACTGGCCCTCCAGGTTGGGGGAACACTTACACGAACACTCACACACCAAGTACACTTTAGACAGCACACTACAACACTTAAACACTACAGACAAAGGTCACCTACAGTACACACCCTAGGGTCACCTTCCCTAGGTAGCCGCCCCGGATGGGGGAGCTAGTCAGGATGCTCGGAGGAGGCAGCCCCTCTACCTGACTCGGGGGCAGTGGGCTGATAACCCACCCCCCCTAAAGTACCTTATTACGAAACCTCAAAGAGAAGAAGCCGGACTGAATTACGGTAACAGACCCAGGAAACGCCTAAATGACCTAAGAATTGGATTTTGGAACATTTTATCATTACATAGACTAGGAGCACTTCGTGCGCTCCTTGCAGAAGTGGACACATACAGAATCGACATAGCAGCTATCCAAGAGGTCCGATGGATAGGACAGGGAATTATGGAGAAGAAGTACCATACACTCTACTATAGCTGCCATGAAAAGCATCACATCTTCGGTACCGGATTTGTTGTGAGAGGCAGAGCTCGACAGTTGGTGATGCGATTTACTCCCATTAACCAAAGGTTATGCTACATTCGGCTTAGAGGAAAATTTTTTAATTTCTCTCTAATCAACTGCCATGCCCCAACAGAGGTGTCACCTGAGGAGGATAAGGAAGCATTTTATGAAGAACTTGGACGCGTGACAGAAAGCTGCCCCAAAAATGATGTTAAAATCATTCTTGGTGACTTTAACGCACAAGTTGGTAAGGAGGTGGCACTCATGCCGACCATAGGAACCCACAGCTTGCATGAGACCAGTAATGATAATGGGCTACGGATGGTGAACTTTGCTACATTGCACGGACTGGTTGTTGGAACAACTCTTTTTCCTCGAAAGAATATCCACAAAGCAACATGGATCTCTCCAAATGGGCAAACAGCATCACAGATAGACCATGTACTCATTAGTGCCCGTCACAAGTCCAACATGATAAATGCAAGATCTTATAGAGGTGCAAATATGGACACGGATCACTATTTGAGCATTGCCGAGGTCAGATCACGAATTTCGCTGATTAAAAACCACTACCAACGACCAAAGAAGAAGATTGATGTGGTTAAACTTAAGGACTCAGACCACCAATATTCGTATCAACAAGCTGTGGAGACGAAACTTAATGAAGAAGTAATTAATGACAGCTCTATGGTCGATGAACAGTGGAAGAGATGCAGCAACGCAATGAAACAGGCAGCAGAAGAAGCTCTTGGCTACGAGACTAAATCTAGAAGGCCCCCATGGTTTGATGCTGAGTGCCTTCAAGCAGTAAAAGTGAAAAATGAAGCCTACAGAAAGAAGGTTCAGCGTCCCACAAGGCTCTCCCAAGAAACATATAGAAGAAAAAGACGCGAAGAGAAGAGATTATTCCGCGGAAAGAGAAGAGCTTGGGAAAATAAGAACATGGAGGACACAGAGGCATTGCGAGGCCAAAATGAAAGTCGCCTGTTCTTTCAGAGAATAAACGAGGGTAGGGCAGCTTTTAGGCCCAGAGTGACGGCATGCAAAGACACAAATGGAACTCTTTTAAGCCACAAAGATGACGTACTAAGGAGATGGGTACAACATTTCAAAGGCGCATTAAACAGAGGAACGGTGCCTGGAGAAGTAGGTGTAATGAAGGAAGACTCCCTGAATTCTATTGAACCCCCGGATGAGGAGGAAATGGAAAACGCCCTGAGGAAATTGAAAAATGGAAAGGCGCCAGGCCCGGACGGAATCCAGTCAGAGCTGTTGAAATGTGGAGGTGAAGAACTCAAGAAAGCTCTGCATGATTTAATGCTGACCATCTGGGAGAAGGAAGCTATGCCTACGGAATGGGCAACAGCCATTATCTGCCCAATACATAAGAAAGGAGATCAAACAGAATGCGCTAACTATCGAGGAATCTCACTCCTTTCGTGTGCTTATAAGCTGCTCTCTAACATTCTTTTTGAGAGGATCCTCCCGTATTCTGAAAAGGAACTGGGGAAATATCAGGCTGGATTTCGAAGAGGACGCTCAACGACTGATCAACTGTTCTCTCTGAGGATGATCCTAGAAAAGACTATGGAGCGTAAGGTAGTCACCCACCATTTATTCCTGGACTTTAAAGCAGCATACGACAGCGTTGATAGAACGCAACTATACTGTGCCTTGGAGGAGCTAAGCATCCCTCAGAAGCTCGTACGCCTAATCAAGATGACCATGGACAGCTCGAGATGCAGAATACGCGTCGGTTCTGACGACTCCGAAGAGTTTAAAGTGAGCAGTGGGGTTAGGCAAGGGGATGCCCTCGCCTGTCTATTGTTCAATTTGGCAGAGGAGAAAGCTGTAAGAGACTCCGGTATTCAGACCAAAGATATAATCTTCAATCGCCTGACACAGCTTCTTGGTTTTGCTGATGATATTGACATAGTAGGTAGGTCTGAACGGGCTCTCAGAGAAGCGTTTATAAGCCTTGAAGCAGCTGCAAGACCACTTGGTCTAGAAGTCAACGAGAGGAAAACTAAGTATATGAGAGTTGGCGGTGAGGTTGATCTGAACTCTCCATTTGAGGTAGGTTCTTTTAAGTTTGAGAGAGTGAAAAGTTTTATATACCTTGGGTCTGAAATCAATAGCAAGAATGACATGGCTCAAGAAATACAAAGAAGGATCACGGCTGCCAATAGATGTGTCTTTGGACTTGGCCGACACTTAAGAAGTAGGTACCTCTCAAAGAAGACCAAGCTGATCATATACAAGACCCTTGTTCGGCCTGTTTTGACATATGGCTCAGAGGCTTGGACGATGACCAAAAGGGATGAGATGAAGCTGAGTGTCTTTGAGCGAGGAGTCCTCAGAAGGATTTATGGTCCAGTAAAGGAGGGTGATGTCTGGAGGAAAAGAAAAAATAGGGAGCTCAGTTCTCTCTATGCAGACATCGACGTAGTCACGTATATTAAACTGGCCAGACTAAGGTGGGCAGGGCATGTGGCCAGAATGAGCACCCTTGAAATACCAAAAAAAATAATGATGGAGGAGCTGCACCTCGTAAGACGGGTAGGAAGGCCGAGGACGAGATGGTTGGACAACGTGGCCTATGATGCGAGAACCCTGCTTGGTGTGCGGAACTGGAGAGCTGCAGCAGAAGACAGAGCCAACTGGCGGAGGCTCTTGGAGGAGGCCCAGTCTCGGTGACGGGATGTTGTGCCATACATGATGATGATGATGATAATTCAACGTATTTTGTACTTTACATTAACTACAAAAAAAAAAAAACGAAAAAATTCAAATACTTTTTGAAAAATTCTATTCATTTATTTTTTTTAAAGTTCTATTTTAACATTTCCTGTGAAACGTTATTAGAATATTTGTTCTTAAGTACTTTTGTAATAAACTACTATTTGTTTGTAATGAAGTAAATTGCAATAGATTTACAGTTCTATGGTCAAAATAAATTGAAATTGGATTTATTTTGTAATTATAATCTATTTTAAATTAATTACTTGATTATAGTGTGTCCTTTGTTCTACTTTTTGGCGAAATCTACAGAACATTTTATTTTATTTTTTAAATAAAATATCTGTTTAATCTTTATTTAAAAATTTACAAGGAAAAAGTCTTGAATATTTTAAAAGCTTTTTCGACGTTGCCTATCTGTGCGTTGCTGTTAAGTGTCCTGATTTCTGTGTATGTAATTTTTTTTTATTTTCGACTTACGCCGTTCTATCACGCTCTCTGTTAGGCGCCGCCGACATGAATACTGTATATTGGCCGCATGCTATCTCAAGCCAGACTGACGCCAACACTCTATAGCCACTTTAATAGTGATTTCACGTGTTATAAATCGCAGCTTTGATTCTACTTGATGTTTTCCAATTATTCCCGACTATAATTTAGGACTGATTTATCAAGTTTTTATTTCTTTCGGATCTATTTTATTTTTTTCTCTATCATAATTTCTAGAGCTCTTCAATCATAAATGACATATTTATTATTTTCCTCTTAATTTTCTCAGCTGTAAAGTTGTGCATAAGGAAGTTTACTGTTCTCTTGTACTTTACAATTCCCACAAGGACGTAATATCGCAAAGTCAAATACTTCTAAAATTGTACAAAATATTATGCATCCTAAAAAATATTATATAGCATTACCTCAAACAAGGAGTACATCATCCCAAATATATTACCTTAGTAAAATTACTACTATAGAAAAATATGATAAAGGTTTCATATTCAAATTTATTTAACTCATATTAACAAACGCCAGTATTAAATATTCATAACAATAATAAATAAATAACAAAATAGAATACAACAATCTGTGAAAATGTCCCTCAAGAATAACAATGGTATATGGACAAATAAACATTGATTCTGGTCCTAAGATCTGTTAAATATCTGAACGAATAACTAAAATAAAAAAATAAGTTATAAATATAAGTATTTAGATAGTTATCAAGATTATTAACAGTTGACTATTGTGATATATTGTACTAATTATCACAGTGGGTTAATTAATAAATAAACATGTTATAAATTAATTAATATGTTAATTATTTTTTGTGTGCCATTACAAACACACCTTGTAGATCTTTTGCCGTCTTAATCAGCCATCGCTATCTCTGCCTCTTTTAGGCTATTTCTTTCCTGTTATCTGCATGTAGCTGTATTGCATCTTTGTTGATTTTATCTATCTATCTGGTCTTCTTCCTTTTATTGAGGTATTCATTATTGTGTAGATGCTTCCAGATGGATTGTTCCGAGCTAAATGCTCCGCCTATCTTAATCTCCTTGCCTTCATATCATATGATATTGATTAATCAGTTTCTATCAGTAGATCTATCAATCCAACTATTCTACTAAAAAAAAACATCTTCGTTTAATTATTTTTAAGATCGTATTAATTAACTTGTAGTTTATAAGGGAAAAACTTGAGGTTAAGCTGAAGCTGTTCTTTTGAACTCTTCTCCTGAACTCCGGTTAACTCATCCTTCCTCGGTCCGAAACTTCTACGTAATACTTTATTTTCAAAAACCTTAAGATGTTGTCTATCCCTTTATGTCACGTTTCGCATCCATAAAGAACTGTAAGTAAGATAATCGTTTTATAGATTCTAGTCTTTAAATACCGGGACAAGATGCGCGAGCTTAGAAGTTTTGTCATAGAAAAATAACAAGCATTTCTCCCCTTCAGCCTGACCTTAATCTCCTCTTCAGTTTCGTTTTTTCTAGTTATCGTTGACCTTAGATACTTAAACTTCTCTACCTGTTCAAACAACGTTCCTTCTATAACGATATGTCCATTTTTGCTTCTAACTGTATATTTTATCTTCTCCGTGTTTATTTCGAGCCCTAGTTTTTTACAGGCTTTCATTAACGTTGTCGTATTTAGTTTTATATTTTCCGTGTCTTCGCTTAACAGTACCAGATCATCCGCATAGCGAAACACTGGTGTTATCCCACCCAGATCCAACCCTTTTTCGGTACACAATACCTCCGTAATGGCATGTTCTAATGCCAAATTGAACAGGACAGGTGAAAGAGAATCACTCTGTTTTAATTCTAAATTAACTTCAAGCTCTTCGGATAAATTATTCCCGATTCTTACTTAATTGAATGTTTCTGCCAAGCATATCCTGACTAGATTTACTAATTTTTTTTAGGCTTGTTATATTACATTTGTTAATATTACGGATTAAATAAATAATCATAAGCGTATAATAAAGATTTTGAAAAACTATATTCATTTACGTATAAAGACATAAATTAAAAATCAGGGATATGATAAGTGACAAACATCTTAACGAAAGAAAAACCATGCGAAAGCTGATACGAAATATTTTTCTTACATTCATAAATATGATCAAGTCATAAACTTACCTACCTCTTCATCTGGTAATATCACGATGGAACAAGAATACTAAATAACTCCAATTTTATCGCTATTTAATTTCTCACCACGTTGATAATTTTCCCTCAATATTATCAAAAACTCGTTCATTTCTGTTCACATTTTATATAGTTATTTAATACACTTAAAAGCAACTTAGTCAAGTTCATTTTTAATTCAGTTTACCTGTTAAATTTTTTTTTTAATTTCCATTATATTTTTTATAATTATTGCTGTTTCTATGTTTAGAAGTTTTTTCTATAAGCCAGTTTTTTATACTGTAGGACATCTACTAACGAAACGTCCTTAATATATAACATGATGTCTATTCACTGAACACAAATATCCTTCAAAAATGTGTATTATTAACAGTCGTCAAAATATAAATCAAAATGTAAGATTTCATTTATAGGATACACACATACAACTCACTTTTTATGTGATACCTCATTCTACTTAGTAATGAGGAACGCCTAAAGAACTCCTGACCTCGATCTCTTCTTTTGGCAAACTGCAAGCCCTGAATAGAGCTCCAACAGGTGGAGGCCACAGCTCATTACTCTAGGAGCCATTGTCTTCCGCTAGTGGCTGGCCAGGGGACAAGAGGAGTAGCAGGAAAACTGCGGCAGGAAACCACAAGAGGTCCTTATCGAACCACCCAAGATAAGGATACCTCTCTAACAGCATCCTCTCCCTCTCCTTCCTTCACTCTCATCTATTCTATTCCTCTTTATTTTATTCTGTCTTAAATATATTTTCATTATTTCTTCCATCTGTGCCCTTTGGCTGCTCCCCAAGTACTCAGAGTTATATTTTATGACCGATACCGATATTTCAAGGCTGATATACAATATATCGGTCTATCGGTCTTCTTTTTTTCCCCCTCAATGTTCGTAATATTTCACATGAGACATCCTACTTACTTCCGATTAAGGTTTCATTAAAATATGTAGGGATTGACCTACCAATAAATTTTGCCGATGAAAGAGAGATATACAGATATATCTATCAGTCTTTCGTTCCTATCCGTCATGAACAGAATAGTGTCGCTTAGAAAATTTTACTAATTGCTGAATGAAACTTTCAATATATTTTCTTTTGGTCGATCTCGTTAAATATATAAACTGTACTTTTTTTTTTTTTCATAGCCCCTTTTTATTTATGTTTGTCTTTAATCCTTGGATTGTCTTAATAATAGTCCTTTTACTGCTTAAAAGCATTGTAAGGTTTATTTTTTTGTCGTTTCTGAGTACTTTGTTCTACATCTGTAATATAAAAGGTGATGGGGCTCACCTCAGGCTTGAGTTTACCTTATCCTCTAGAGCTCACAACTATATTAATAAAAACATCTATCTCATGTGATTTGTAGCCAACGTTTTGGAATTTTGGCTGGTAATAAATTGTTGAAAAGAGGGTTTGCCAATCGTACCGATATTAAAAAGACCTAAATGTCGTTCTTTCGGCCTATTTTATCGAGATTGTGTAAAAGATCACTTGATACATTCTCATTATTGCTGCGTAAAGGTTTCGATAAATTTGTCCGTGGTACAGAGCTTGTTTTACTAAATTATTTACATCCGCCTAAAATTTCGTGAATAGCTTCATCTCATCGTAACCTAAAGCTTTTCTATTTACGAAAGTTCTCGGAAATGGGGCGTTTCTAATCTGGAGATCGGACCATCTCCAACGACATCCCTTCCTATCTTGTTTTTTGTCTGTTTAAGCTTTAAGGCGTAAAACCCCTGGGTCATAAACGCCTGTGAATGAATGAATTATCACAAATGAACAATGGATTGATAGAATAATGAATGAAAAAGATATTAAAAAAATATATACACAATGAAATATATAAAAAAAAATGCACAATAAAATAAAAATTAAATTTCATTCTATATTTTATTTAATAGGCAATGGATTATAAGAAAATTTATTTCTGTTTTTATGTTTTTTAATGCTACTGATGTATCCGGTTTTAGAGATAAACTATTTAAGCTTGAAATATAATAAGAGCCTGGAAAATACGATTGATAGTGAGAAAGCTATTGCAGTGTTGACAATTTGGTGCTGGTTGCTTAGTGATCAGATGTAAGTTAGATTTGTGTGTCTTATTCGTAACCTGGGCAAGGCGACCTCTTCTCTATGATCAGGACGGTTTGATGTGGTCCAGGGCTTTACTGATTTTTTAATTGGCTAGGTGGGCTTTCTTTCCTCGTAGATTGCCGGCTATCCTATATTTCTTTTTTGAGAGGAAAACTCATTTCTAGAGGCGTCAGGATAAGAGTACCTCGGTCTGTTTGGCTCATTACCATTATCTGCAAGCTCATTACCAACTATACCCACATAACTGGGAACCCATATAAAGCAAACATATTTTCCCAAAGTTTCAAGAATGTGAAGATGTTTGTGTATTTTTAGGATAACTCGATATCTTGACTACATGTTCAAACCTTTTAATGAACTCAAGGAATCGGTTATCAAGACTATTGTAGGAGAAGTTATCGACATACAGAAGTGGAGGGTTGAGGCCATTGTATGAAGTTACGCTGTGTATATGCTGTTAATTTATAAAGTTTTATTTTATATGTTGAGAACCTGTAGCATCATCGGATTCGAACCATCATTGTAAATTAAAAATGGTACCGAATATTTTGTAGAAGACGGGAAATACGGTTTTGTACTCGGAAGGTGAGACATTACTTTTGAGTAATCGGGAAAGATGGAGCATTATTTTTAAGAGTTTGTGGATCCAAGGTGGGTTTTGGTTTTCTATATTGAATAAAGGTAAGTTCTTAAGCAATTGAGCTGCTGAAAAAATTCTTTCTAGCAATGGGAGTGTGCTTTCTATCTTGATTTTAAGCGAGGAGATCCCTCATTCAGTTTTTTTTTTTTGCCCGCTAAACGTTTTTTCGGAAATGTTAAGTGTAGCCATATCTTGTATGAGTGTGTTTTTAGTATGTCCATGT
The DNA here is from genome assembly GCA_928085145.1 of Nezara viridula. NCBI lineage: Eukaryota > Metazoa > Arthropoda > Insecta > Hemiptera > Pentatomidae > Nezara > Nezara viridula. Next base: position 15,874,065 of record OV725079.1, read on the forward strand.
AAGTTAACGTGAAATCTTTTTTATTGTGTCCATTATCTGTTGGCATGTTAAGGCCTTCATGAAGTAATGTAAATTTACAATGTAGTTGTAACTAAATGTTTTTACTTTATCTGAATTGGTACTTGTCGGTTAGCCGGCGGGACGGACTGCTATCTGCCAATGTTTATAATCTGAACACTGATAATTTTGATAAGGCACTGATAAGCCTTCTTATCATAAATCCTATCTTCGTATTCATATTTATTGTATTATATTCATATTATTGAAATTGCAAACAAAAACAACTGTAATAATAAAAAAATATTTTTATTTTACAGCATATCTATTAAATAGACGAAAACAAATGTAATAATAACAAAACAGTTTTCCAGTTATCCAAGCGTTTTGAAAATATGCAATAGCCTCTTTTTTCTTTTCTTTTTTTTTTAATTTTATTCTGGGACACAGTCCCTTGAGAATAACAAAATAGAACAAAATTAATATATTACATCTGGCCAAAATAAAATCAATCGAAAAAAAAGAAATAATGTAAAAAAAATATAAGGTAAAAATTCTATATACAAAGCAAACTAAACTATATACAAAACCATTAATACTTTGACAAGACACTTAAAGCTGTTTGCTCTTATAGACCAGTATACACTTTTACGAAAAAAATAAAGAATTAAAAAATAAAAATGTATCAAATTCTCTATTAAAATCAGCTCGAATGGTTAGCAACTATCTGACTGTTTTTGGGATAGGAATTGGAATAGGAGGGTTTTGAATGTGGATATGGATGGGGAATGTCGAATTTTGATAGGGAGGGAATTCCAGAAATTGACAGAGCGAACAATAAAGGAATTTTGGAATGAGGCAGATCTGTGAGAAGGCATGTAAAGGTTAGAAGGTCGAGATCTTGTGGACAGGGAATGGACTGAGGATTTGAACTGGAGAAGGTTGTAGGCGTAAGAAGGACGATGGTTGTTGATGATTTGGTAGAGGAACGTACCTAGGAAATATTGTCTTCGGAAGGAGGGGAACAGCCACTTTAACTCAGCGTAGTGGTGAGAAACATGGAGTATCTTGGGGCCCCGATCACAAATCTTACGCAGCTGTTCATTAGTCTTTTCACTCTATCACGGAGCTCCACAGAGAGGCCATCATACACCACACAGTTATAGTCAAAGTGGGGGAAAATGAGAGAGGAAACTAGGAGTCTACGCGTATGTTGAGGTAGGAGATGGCGGAAGCGATGGAATAGTTTGAGGGTGGAAATTGTCCGTCGAGTGATATGAGAAATATGGTGATTCCAAAAGAGGTTTTGATCAATGAAAAATCCTAAATTTTTAACACAGGGGTAGAAGGTGATTGGCTGATCATTTAGGTGAAGGATGGGAAAGTCTGTATAGGATCTGCGGAGGGACTTGGAACCAATGACAATGGCCTGAGTTTTGGCAGCATTTAACCTTAATCCATTTACATTTATTTACGGTCTTTTGAAGACGGTAATTCCAAGAATGTAATAATATCTAAATTTGACGAAAATACCAGAAATGGAACAAAAATAAACAATGGAATAACTCAAAGCTTTTACGAGATAAGAAGGGAGGTTATTTGATGTAACATTAGACAACAAGTACCTCTGTATTCATATACCTTTCATTATTGATAATATCGTATCGTAGAATTTCATTAAAAATAATTGTTGCATATCGTTGGTTGAGGATTGTTTTTTATTTCTGTAAAAAAAATTGTATTACATTTTGTGAAGACTGGAAGACAGCCATTACAAAGTGGGCGAGAAGAGAGCCGATAATGGACCATGATGAAACAGTGAGGCAGTCCATTTAGCAATTATCGGCCAATGGCCTATATAATTGTACACCCTCACCTCCCTACTGTAGTGGGGGTGTGCTGATGGCTCTTAATTTGACTCGATTAGCTGGAACATTATCGATAGTGAGGGCCCGTCGGTGGGTGTTTCCACAGTTGTCGAGTTCCTTAATGAAGGCTGTTAGCTCCTATTGGTGTTGAGGGCGGTCTTTAAGGGGAAGTCTTTCATTCATGTGTTTATAAAAATAACTGCTTTCATGCTTTCACTTTTTATGTATTATATATAGTAAGAGAGAATATTGCGATCGTGAACAATTTTGAATCTGAGTTTTCGACAGAAATACATGTTCAAGATCCTCCTGAGTCTAAATAACCAAGTCGCAGAAAAATTGAAAGGTAAGTTTTCATGTTTGTGAACAAGCTATCTCAAAAACGAAAAGTCTTACGGAACTGATATTATTTATTTAAGGTCAGTGTATGCCTGGAATGGAACAGCAATTTATTCCCTAAGGTCTACTTTATATCGGTTTTACACATTTTTAGAATTTTCGTAACCGGCTCTAACGATTTTAATTAAAGTTGTTATGAACTTTAATATCAACTTGTAATGATTTGCGTTACTGTAGCCTAGCTATAATGTCGAATTTTCAAAATGTCTTCTTCTAAATTACTTTTAATTTGTAATTGTGGGTTGACTGTCGTGAGTAATGAAGAGAAGAATAGTTGGGGGTGATAAGTCAAATAAGAAGGCAAAAATAAATGATAATATTTATTTTGATATTTGCCGACGTTTCGACCTGAAGTTCAGGCCTTCATCAGGGCTAAGAAAAGAACCAGATAATAAGGTATGAGAAACATAAGTAGTGTAAGTAAAAAAAAATTAAAGTAAAATGAAGTTGTTAGAATAATAACAATACTAAAACTAAGAGATAAATAATAATAACCTGTAAAAAGTGTGGAATGATGAAGTAATCATAATCAAAAAAGGTGACATAAGTATTAAAATGGGAATCTTAGAATAAAATGTTTTTTTTTTTTGTTTTTTTTAATTATTTTAATGGAATTTACAACTGTATTACATAGAGAATACAATAAGTAAATGAGAAATTTGTAAGGCCATCATGGCATGTAAAACATGAAGAGAAACTACCCATTGGTAGAACTCAAGGTAAAGGTATCTGGATTGGGCCAGATCGGAAACATATGGAACATTAAGGTCTTTATGGATGATTTTATTTGTGACAAAGTAAGGAGCGTTGAGGATTTTACTAAGGATTTTGGATTGTAAGGATTGGATACCAGAGAAATTAGATGGTTTACTGGAGTCCCAAAGCTCAATTCCGTAAGTCCAAATAGGTCTTATTATTGTCATATATACGAGTGGTTTATAATTGATTGAAAGCTTAGATCGTTTGTCTAATAAGTGCTGCAGTAGTCGAAAACGTCGGGCGGTTTCTAGTCGTTTCAGTCTGGTATGGGGGTAGAATAAAATGTAAAACAGAAAAAAGGAATATGAAGAAATGAAAATAAATAGTATAATTAAGATATTGCAAATAGAATAATTAGATAGAAAATTGAGATATTGTAAAGTCTATCAAAATGTACAAACAACTTATAATATAATAAAGAGTTAAAACAGAGAAAAAGGAAGGAGGAAAGAAACTGAGAAGACTGAAATAAGAAAGATAAAAAAGAAAACAAACCTGTCTACAAAAGATGTTAACGGAGAAATGAGAATGGTAGCCAGGGAGGAGGGATACAAGAGATGTATAGTGGCGTCATCTCTAACGGTAAGTTTTCATGTTTGTGAACAGGCTCTCAAAAATGAAAAGTCGTACGAAACTGGTATTAAGTATTTAAAGTCAGTGTTTGCCTGGAATGTAACAGCAATTTATTCCCTAAGTGCTACTTTATATCGGTTTCATACATTTTTAGAATTTTCGTAACCGGCTCTAACGATTTTAATTAAACTCGTTATGAACTTTAATATCAATTTGTTATGATCTACATTACTGTAGCCGAGCTATAATGTCTAATTTTCTAAATGTCTTCCTCTAAATTACTTTTAATTTGTAATTGTGGGTAAATGGTTGACTGTCCTGAGTAATGAAGAGAAGAATAATTGGGGGTGATAAGTCAAATAAGAAGGCAAAAATAAATGATAATATTTATTTTGATATTTGCCGACGTTTCGACCTGAAGTTCAGGCCTTCATCAGGGCTAAGAAAAGAACCAGATAATAAGGTATGAGAAACATAAGTAGTGTAAGTAAAAAAAAAATTAAAGTAAAATGAAGTTGTTAGAATAATAACAATACTAAAACTAAGAGATAAATAATAATAACCTGTAAAAAGTGTGGAATGATGAAGTAATCATAATCAAAAAAGGTGACATAAGTATTAAAATGGGAATCTTAGAATAAAATGTTTTTTTTTTTTTGTTTTTTTTAATTATTTTAATGGAATTTACAACTGTATTACATAGAGAATACAATAAGTAAATGAGAAATTTGTAAGGCCATCATGGCATGTAAAACATGAAGAGAAACTACCCATTGGTAGAACTCAAGGTAAAGGTATCTGGATTGGGCCAGATCGGAAACATATGGAACATTAAGGTCTTTATGGATGATTTTATTTGTGACAAAGTAAGGAGCGTTGAGGATTTTACGAAGGATTTTGGATTGTAAGGATTGGATACGAGAGGAATTCGATGGTTTAGTGGAGCCCCAAAGCTCAATTCCGTAAGTCCAAATAGGTCTTATTATTGTCATATATACGAGTGGTTTATAATTGATTGAAAGCTTAGATCGTTTGTCTAGTAAGTGCTGCAGTAGTCGAAAACGTCGGGCGGTTTCTAGTCGTTTCAGTCTGGTATGGGGGTAGAATAAAATGTAAAACAGAAAAAAGGAATATGAAGAAATGAAAATAAATAGTATAATTAAGATATTGCAAATAGAATAGTTAGATAGAAAATTGAGATATTGTAAAGTCTATCAAAATGTACAAACAACGTATAATATAATAAAGATTTAAAACAGAGAAAAGGAATAAAAGGAAGGAGGAAAGAAACTGAGAATGCGAATAAGAAAGAGAAAAGAGAAAAAACAAACCTGCCTCCAAAAAGGTTAATGGAGAAGTGAGAATATTGTAGCGAGGGAGGGGGGAGAGAAGAGATGTATAGTGGCGTCATCTCTAACGGTAAGTTTTCATGTTTGTGAACAGGCTCTCAAAAATGAAAAGTCGTACGAAACTGATATTAAGTATTTAAAGTGAGTGTTTGCCTGGGATGTAACAGCAATTTATTCCCTAAGTGCTAATTTATATCGGTTTCATACATTTTTAGAATTTTCGTAACCGGCTCTAACGATTTTAATTAAACTCTTTATGAACTTTAATATCAATTTTTATGATTTACATTACTGTAGCCGAGCTATAATGTCGAATTTTCTAAATGTCTTCCTCTAAATTACTTTTAATTTGGTTTATTTCAAATATTCAAAAGTTTCTGATTGTCATTAGGAATAAAAATGGTCCAATATGTTCAAATATACTAATGATGGAATATTTCTTTTTTTTTTTTTTTGAGGTATCCATCGCCTAAAATTAGACATAGTTAATATTGCCGGAATTCACAAATGTGCTCATTATTTAGCTTCATTGAAAATCCATTTCATAAAATTTTTGCTGCTGTTAGCCCAATTTTTCGAGAAAATAATGTCTACTCAAAGTAAAGTGGTTAGTTAAAGTTGTGTGATGCGTACACCAGATATTTTTTAATGCAATAAATGACATATGTTATTTTGATTACTATAAAGATGGTGAGAATTGCTCATTCCGTTACTCTTGCGGGCGACTTAAACCAGACGCAGAAATGCTATCTTTAGCCCTCGGTTCGACCTTTGACGAGAAGACCCAAAGTCTAACCATGAGAAGCAGACTAGCGAACCGACGAGGAGACCTTTGTGGTTCGTCAAAGAGGAGGATCTAACCGTTCGAATGGAAACCTCTCTGGAAGATGGCTGCTTCTATGGAGGTTGGCAATGTCTTGTCAACAGAGTTCTATGGAAAATATATTGTCTACACCAACACACAATAATTTCTTGTTTTACTTTTAGGTTTAAGTTATTGTAAATATTTTATTCAAATAAACCATGCATACTGCGCTGGTAAATTTTCTGAAGTATACCATAAAAGAGAACGCCTCCTGTAATTCTTAAAAAAACATCTACCAGCTCAATACAATCCATGAAGGGTCTTGGATTCAATACTTTGTTAGGAAGTACTCTTTCTTGGTTAATGGTTGTGCAAGGAGATGATTTGACCGTGATCATGCTCCAAGTTTTCCTCCTTTATGAAGTAAGTGTACCCACTTTATAGAGGCTGGTCTTGCGCCCGGATCATATCCATAGCATGAAACGAAATTAATAATTACCTTCCATCACCTTTCGAACCCTTTGTTAAAATGTCAAATTAAATTAAACTCCAGGTTTGAATTCTGTAATTCTTAATTAATAAATATTTTCTGTGATGCCAGATTACCTATCGTGATTTCCACACTATGTATATTTGAGTACGTATAAGTCAAATTTATGTTTTCTTCAAATCCATTTTATTTTGTTTTTTGACTCTTGAAATCCAGTGAATAACATCCACCAGATCCACGCTGCGTTTGATTGCAACGTCAACTGAGTTATAATGTCGTGAATCTGATTTATACGTGTGCCATTTTTTTTTTTTTTTTTTTTTTTTTAATTTCTTTATTGAGTATTATAACAATCTGTCTGTTGGAGATTGGTTATAGTGAGGTAGGATGACATTCACACCATATGTACAAAAAAATAAAATAAATAGAACAAAATAATAATCAAAAGTATATACAATAGACAATAAAATACATGACGTGTGCCATAACTGCGTATCTCTCAATTTTTAATTTATCAGATTACTTCGATATTTAAGACATTAAAAAGGTCATCTGAGAGTTTTTTTTTTTTTAATGAAAATACGATCGATTTTAAGATTGCTTCATCGCGTTTCAATTTATTTTAGATTTCCTGACTTTTCATTAATTATAATTATTAGCGGCTACAATGAACCAAAAAATCCGTTCATAGTTATAAGTAGTTATATCTGCATAGTTATAAATAGTCAGCTGTACTGACCTTTTTTTAATTAATTATTAACTCTAATCAACAATTAATAAAGCGATGTGAATAACTTCATCTAATCGTCTATCTAACCTACAACTATTTTATCTACGAAAATCATATCACGATATCCGGCGTTTTCTCATTATATTAATTAATTTAATGAGGTATTAAAAACTCATGAATTTGCTTTCCATTTGAATCGTATGATAAAAAGTGCTCTAAAAAAATATTGGGTGGTTTGGCCAATATAACCTCGTTATTTTGACAGTTTAGTGGGTGGAGTTTATGGCTAATGGTCCAATATTTTTGTTGTCTAGGTCACCTTTTTTTCTCAATTTTATGATCAAATTATCTTAAGATTGAAATGGAAAATATTTGCAATTTATTCATATAGATTTTATAGGGGCATATTTGTATTTGGGAACATTAGTCTTGAATAACTGAGCATGCCGAATACTGTTTGATAGGAATAATGTAATTTAGTCCAAACTTAAAAATACGGGGCCCAAATCAGTCTACTCGATTCTAATTCCGCATAGCTAAATTATAAAATTATTTCTATTTTAGTTTTCAGAAGACAAACGCTCTAAACTGCCAACTATTTACAAAAGACTCATATATATTACTATAATAAGGCCTATTTGGACTTAAGGGATCGAGCTTTGGGGCTCCACTAAACCATCAAATTTCTCTCGTATCCATTCCTTACAATCCAAAATCCTTCGTAAAATCCTTAATGCTCCGTACTTTGTCACAAATAAAATCATCCATAATGACCTTAATGTACCATATGTTTCCGATTTAGCTCAATCCAGATACCTGTCCTTTCATAATAAACTTCTGAACCATCTGAACCCTCTCGTTTCCAACCTTGCTTCCTCTTCTATTCCTGATAACCCTCCGAGGCGTCTGAAAAGAAGATGGCATCGGGACCTTCTAATATAGAAGTATAATTGGAGTGCTACCAATGGGTAGTTTCTCCTCATGTTGTACATGTCATATTACTTGTTCATATTTACTTGTTGTATTTATTATTAATTACAGTTGTAAATTTCGTTAATAAAAAAAAAAAAGTTTTTAGAAATGTAAAAGTTATGAGTATAACAGAAAAGAGACGTATAAGTATAGGTAGTAATACTGGTCTTAATAATCTAAATTAATAAGATAATTTATTATAAAATCATCCAAATTTTCGCCACTTAAGGCAACTTCAGGAATACAATCTGATTTTTAATATTTTATAAAATTTCGTCTGAAAAATATATAAAAAATGTCTCAAAGGAGTTACTGGTAGACACAAGCCTATTTACGAATCCAATATAAAATAATTGATATTGAAATTGATATAAAGAATTAGGTAATATGCCCGTATAACAGGTAGACTTTGATATAAAATAAAGTTAAACTCTAGAGGTTTTAAAAATTATTATTATAGCAGAAAATATAGGTAAATTAAAATAGATGAACTGGTTAAGGTAAAATGTAAGTTTAAACTAAGTTAAGAATAGTAGCTAGTGGATTCAGTTAAGAGAACATAGAAATTATAATTTAGAAGGCAGTAGCTCTGAGCTAGCACCTCCTGCTCCTAACGGCTATTGTTCCTTCCTTCTCATGCAAAGCGGCCGACAACTTATTCTAATTAAGCGGAAAAGTAAAAATAATATTTTACATCCGTTCCTATTTTACAACTAACAACGGGTTCCTGAGGGAAATTAAATCCGATATGAATTTATTAAATCTCTTTAGAGAGCGCCCTTCTCCCCTCCTCTTCCAAAGGTTAAGTAAAGAAGAAAATTAAATTGAAAAATATTGACGTAGCACGAGGAAAAGTTAATTGATAATTATTATACGGTGAGGAAACTAGAGTCCTCTCCCAAACAATATTTCGTTGTAAAACAAAAAGCCCTCGCACTAAAATAAAAACAAACTGCAAACTTGATAATATGTATGTTACTATATATTTTATTCCAAGCAAAAGTAAAAATACAATGCCTAAAGGAAATAATACGCAAATAATGTGTATATATATATGCACTGAGCTTCCAATGCAAAGGTTCCAGGTTCGAACCACGGCTCATGGCAGAAAATTTATTTATCTGTTTCATTTGTCGTGGGGCGACCCTGGTTTGGGAGACCTTCCTGGGGCACACTCAGCCTCTATAAAGTGGGTACTCTTAATTAAAAAAATAATTAAAGGGGAAAACCTGGCGGTTGAGCGTGATCTCGGTCAAATCTCCTCCTTGAACAACCGTTGATCTAGAAACAGTGCTTTTCCTAAATTGTACTGAACCCCAGACCCTTCATGGATTGTAGTGGTACATGTTTCTTATATATATATATATATATATATATATATATATATATACACATTATTTGTTACATTTATTTATTTATTTATTTATTTATATATATATATTTCGGTTGGCTTTACAGACCTTGTAGATCTTTGGCCGCCTGAGTCAGCCTTCTCCACCTCTGCCTATCTTGCTTGGGCTTCTGCTTTCTAGTTTGCTGTATGAAGCTCAGCAGTATCTTTGTTTATCCTATCTATCTATCTGGTTTTTGGCCTTCCTCGTGGTATCTTGCCTGCTACTCTGGCATTCATCGTTGTGTACAAGCGTCCTGATGGATTGCTACGAGCTAGATGCCCCGCCCATCTTAACCTCCTTGCCTTCATGTCATGAAATATTGACTGACCCGTTTCTTTCAGCAGTTTTTTATTGTTCCTTCTCCTCCATGTGTCAAGATTCTGGTCCCATATAGGTCCTGTTATCCTTCGTTGAACTTTTCTTTCGAACCTCTCAGTTCTTGCTTCTAGTGTGCCGGTTAGAGCCCAGGTTTCACAATCGTATACCAGAACTGGCTTAATCAAGGAGGTGTACACCCTTATATATATATATATATATATATATATATATATATATATATATATATATATATATATATATATATATATATATATATATATATATATATATATATAAATTCAATTTATTATAGATATCCTGACTTTTCAGTGTGGATTACATTATATCGGATGTGCCGGAGGATCACGTAAGGGTATAATGATTGCATTTTCAGCTCTTCTCCGTTAACCCAACAGTGCATTTTAAATATTGAAGAAATCCAATATGTGAAAAAAAATGGTGAACGTTTGGTGTTTTAATCGTTTATATTTTCAAAAACTCGGCCTAATTTTCTGACTAAAAATGGATGCAATTCGCTTTATATTGTTTTCTGGTCTGAAAATCATGATATTTCGTCAAAAATTTTCCAAGTATTGATAGTATTTTTCTATTTGGAAAGCAACCTTACATACCAGATGACTGCTAGGTTTGATAACAGACATTCACAAAACTCTTACGAATGTGAACGAGTAATCACTAATAATTGATTATATTCGGTAAAAATACAACTACATAATATTTTTAAAAAAACTTAAACTGATAAGTAAATATTCTGGAGATATATCAGTAGGTGAATATGAAAATCTGATGTTTGAGTATAGGTTGAATTTATGAAATCATCAATTTCTACTTTGGGACCCTCCGACTTTGCAAGGCTTAATTTTAACATTTCTAGTTCGGGATGGTTATTGTGGTTTGGTGAGAATGTCTGGCTGTTCATCAATTTTATTCTATAAACCCCAGGTATGCGTTAGAAGCGAACTTATCTGACTTGCCAACGACCGTCGCCATGTTGGAAAAATCGTAAAAGGGTCGGGCGGAGACCTTTAGAATGGAAGAATGTTCTAGGCTAAGTGGGAACGAGCGGGCTAGGAGAACTAACTCCCTCTTGGAGGCTGCCTCGAGGCTATAAATTATAGCACCTTATCTCACCCTCCCCCGTCTCCCCTCCCCGCCCCACCTCCTCCGGAATAAAATCTTATGTCGGTAATTTCAACCCCTCCTGGGAATATTTTCTTTACGATCTTTTGTCCGTCGTATAGAATTCCAGGCCTTTATACTATATATATTATTGCTCATTCATCTTTTTTTTATGGTTGGTTATTATTTGTTTTATTTTTGTACATTATTTTTTTTTTTATAGAATTTAACGGCTTACCCTGGCGATAGCTTATATATATGGGCCATATCGGCCATGCCGACTAATATGTTTGTAGTCCACCTTTTCTCCTATATTTTGTTATTAAATTATCTAACTATTTAAGTAAAAATGAGTAATCTTGAATCTTATTATGCCATTAAATTAATTAATTGTACGAGAGGAATTCGATGGTTTAGTGGTACCCCAAAGCTCAATTCCGTAAGTCCAAACAGGTCTCATTATTGTCATATATATGAGTCGTTTGTAATTGATTGAAAGCTTAGAGCGTTTGGCTAGTAAGTGCTGGAGTAGTCAGAAACGTCGAGCGGTTTCTTGTCGTTTCAGTCTTGTGTGAGGATTCCAAGTGAACCGTTTGTCCAGATGGAGTAGTAATAGGTAGTGGATTTGTTCAACTGGGATAAGTTGGGAATTGATAAAGGATACTGCAGGACAAGAGGCGATAGATTTGCGACGCAGGGTAATGGTAATTTGATGGGATTTATTGGAATTTATTTTAATTCCATAGTTTTTATACCATTCTTCAAGGTTTGTAATATGCGATCAGAGAGTTTGGTATGCAGTTGAGGGTTCAATATTAACAGATAGGATACATGTATCATCAGCATACGTGGTGAAGACAGTGTCAGGATGGGTTGGGATATCAGCTGTATAAACTGTGTAAAGGATTGGACCAAGGATACTATCTGGAAGCAAGGTTAGTAACGAGATGATTCGGATGGTTTTGAAGATTATTATGGAAAGATAGGGATTCGGATTGTGCCAAATCGGAAAAATAAGGAACATTAAGGTCATTATATATGATTTTATTTGTAACAAAGTAAGGAGCATTGAGAATTTTACGAAGAAGGATTGGATACTAAAGGAATTCGATGGTTTAGTGGAGCCCTAAAGTCCAAATAGGCGTTCTTGTAGTCAGGTACTTAGTTCTGTTATAAATATAGCATTTGTATTGTCATTCTTCGAAATAAATCCATTCTAAGGTCACATTTTATAAGATATTAATCTAACAGAGATTCCCTTTTCCTGAGACATGATGTGTTGTTTTAGAATGAGATTTCTTCTGATTCCAGCAGCCACTGCTCTCACTGCATTTGCCGTCCTCACAGTTCGGGGACGGCCCGGTCGAGGTCTTTCACATACAGATAGGGTCTCATTATGTCTATTTATAGAGCGTTACACGAACATACGGCTGATACTCAAAGGTTTCCAAGTGTTGAAAACCTTCAGAGGAACTACATTTTCCAACTTTATCACTCCACTCTATGTTAACTGAGCGAAAGAAAAATACAAAATAATTAGGATTATTATCCTGAAATGTAAATAAAATTGCCTGATAGAGGTAAGGATTATCTAAATAATATCCAAGGATGTAAACAAAGTTAATCTTTTGTAACAGTATTTATGGCAGAACTAGGTATACGAGTATTTTGTAACTAGCCGTTGTAGCCGGAAACGTCGAGCAGTTTGTTGTCGTTTTAGTCTGTATGATGATTCCTCGTTAGACGTTTGTATAAGTGGAGTCCTAGGTGTCGGATTTGTTCAACAGGGATAAGTGGAGTATTGTTAAAAGAAACTTTAGAACAGTAAGTCATAGGACCGATGGTAAAGGTGATATGATGGGAATTAATGGAATTCATTTTAATTCTCCAGTTTTGACAGTTTCTTCAAGATTTGTGAAGTGTGACTGAAGAGTTGTAGATGCAGTTGACGGGCTGTTATTGACTGATAGGAGACCTGTGTCTTCGTCATAGATGGTGATGACAGTGTTAGGATGGGTTGGGATGTGAGCTGTAAAAACTATGTAAAGGATATAATCTAGGATACTTCCTTGGGGAACACCAGCGGACTGGGAAAGGAGTAATGAATAAGCATTATTGTGATTTACTTTGAAGTATTTGTCAGTAACGTGAACAAAAGTAAATATTTACTTAAATTGTAGTGTGTTGAATAGAATATTCTTATAATATACTGTATATTACGATAGTGTATGCTAATAGGAAGAATGCATTCGAGAAATGGACTAGGACATCAGAGGTATTCTTGTATTATTGAATTCCTGTTAACTATGGCACCAGACGCTGCAATATTTTAATGAAAAATTATACGTGATAAAATGGCGTGAGGAGTAGAAGAGGAAAGGGAGGAAGAGAGCGGAAGTAGTGCCCTCGAGCTCCTCGAGAGGCAATTAAAACGGAGACAGAGACCGGAAGGCCCTCCTCGCCCAGCCTTCTGAATATTTACCGCACCTGGAAATAGCCCCAGGAGGCTCCAGCTGAATCTTGCATGGCCGCTGGATATAGAGTTCTCTAGTGTAGGGCTTGATGGGCGCGGTCACCTCAGTGCCTTGCCGTTATCACCGGCCAGTCATTCGGTACTCAAAGTTTTACGTAATCAGATGAAGTTTATGTGGGCATATATATGATTTTCTTATCTTTATTTATTTATTTATTTAAACATATAATAATCTGTCTAGTGGACAATAATTATAGCGATATATGAACACATTCACACCAATAATACAAAAAATATAAAATTAACAAAAGTAAAATAATAACTAAATAATAATAAAAAAAACTATAATAATAATAATAATAATAAAAGGTTTAGCGAACCCGAAGGTTCGATGCCGACACCACCAATCGCTCATTACACACATCCCTCCACCGTTTACCGTCCAAACCTAGTCCCTTCAGATCGGCTTATAGTCACTTCCCACCTTCGCTTCGGTCTACCTCCTCGGACGTTTACCAATCGGTACAGCAAATATTAACCTTTTAGGAATTCTCTCGTTACTAAGCCCAACAATTTTACAGGCCCATTTGATATGCCGGGATGAAATCATCTCAATTATATTAGCCGGATATAGCTCACGCAATTCGGCGTTGTGTAACCGTCTGAATTCTCAGGTTAATTCATCCTTCTTCGGTCCGAATATTCTACGCAATACATTAGTTTCATAAACCTTAAGTCGTTGCTCATCCCTTAATGTAAGCGGCCATGTTTCGCAACCATAAAGAACATTGTAGGTAAGACAATGGTTTTATAGATTCTAATTTTTAAGTTGCGCGAACTAAGTAGTTTTGTCACAGAAAAATAACAAGCATTTCCCGCCTTCATTCTGACCTTAATCTCTTCTTCAATTTCGTTTTTTCTAGTTATCGTAGAACCTAGATATCTAAATTTCTCTACCTGTTCAAACATATTACCATCTATATCGATATCGCCAGTAATATCACCATTTTTGCAGCTAACCATATATTTTGTCTTATCCGTGTTCATTTCGAACCCTAATTCTTTACTAGCATTCATTGACGTTGTCGTATTTAGTTTTATAGTTTCCACATCTTGACTTAACAGTACCAGATCATCAGCATAGCCAAAAAAACTATGTACAATAAAAAATAAAATAGCCAAAAATAACTAAATTTAAAACATAAAAACACAGTCATACCTATATACAATATATACAATCAGGCAGAGAACCCCAAGCTAGGCTTCTGCCTCCAACTATAGAAGGAAAAAGTGGACTCTAAGGGATCCCTGCGCTACTCTGTCAACCGCGTCACTGGTGCTAAAGCCATGAATTAATAAATTATATGATGTAGAGATGGTTGACCCTGATATAATATGAGAAGGAGTTGATCGGGGGGTGAGATCAAATAAATACTAAATTATAGAAATAGTATTATTTAATTTTTTGCCGACGTTTCGGCCCATTTTGCTGGTCTTCCTCAAAGCTACAAAGGATACAAAGTATAAAAGTTACATGGTGATAATAAAATAAATGAATATAAAATAAGAATAAGTTGTCTGATAACTTTCTTTATCAGACAAATTATTCTTATTTTATATCAAGTTATATTCATTTATTTTATTTTCACGATGTACCTTTTATATTTTGTATGTTTTTTAGCCCTTATAAAGTAAGACTTGCAAAGTGGGTTGAAACGTCGGCAAATAATTAAATAATACTATTCCTATAATTTAGTATTTATTTGACGGCACCTCCCGATCAACTCCTTCTAATAAATTATAGGATTTTGCTAATAACAACGAAATGACCAAAATATTCGTTAGAAGGATGAATTTTAGTGTAGTAAAGATGGATGATTGATGTTTTAATATTAATTAAAAATAAAATTATCTAATTTTAATAATTAAAGTTAAAAAATAATTAAAATTGTTTAATGTGTATACACCAAGTTACCCTTTTGATATTTTATAATTGTCATATTTTTATGTCTCCATATATTCTGAAATATAGTCACTTGCACATTAATAGTGTAGTTAGGACTTGATGGCAAAGCACATTGGGGATTAGATCTCAGAGTGCACGGTTCTGAAAGTTATCGGTTACAATTCCGCCTGGGTCAGCTAATATTTATTTCTCGTAGACCCCTAGAAATAATCCACTTGCCAGAATTAATTTCCCTCATTATTGCCTATAAAAGTACCCTTTAATAATAAATATTCCCAAAAAATAATATTTAATCCAATATTTTTTCACTTATTTCTTTTATAATTCAATGCATATAACTACTAAAACGTGTCTTTTTTATTTTCAGAAATGAACTGATGTATAAGCAAGCTCCATCTTCTTATTCAAGGTCAGTAATTTATTTTTTATTATATTTTTTGTGTTGTTTTGTTTATGTCAATTAATATTTTTATTTTAGATTAATATTTCTGTGGCTTCGATAAAATAAATAAATCTTGACACTTTAGTTAGTACGAGAAGAAAAGTTCACGTTAGCCTTAGGGTTTGGAAAAAAAGATCAGCCTCTTGCCGTTACCAACAGCAGTACTTTGTAACCTGCTAACGAAATATGGTACCAATTTTAATTAATTGTTATGGTTGTGATAGTTGACCGAATTCATTTTGCAGAATTCAAAATAAGAATAAGTTAAATATAATTGAATTTTTACAGTAATAAAATTGTTAGTCCATGGTACAGACCCCTTTTTATCAAATTATTGACATCCGCCTTAAACTTCGGAAATAACTTCATCTCATCATAACCTATAAATATTTTATTTTCGAAAATTCTCGTAATTGGGGCGTTTTAAATCTGGAGGGAGGCAAACTTTTTATATTTAATTAGGTAATAAAAACTCGTAAATACCTATTTGCTTTCCACCTGAATCGTAAGATAGTTTCAGCACAAAATCGAGAAAAAAGTTAGTCTTAAAAAATATTGAGCTGTTTTTCGTGACCTACACCTCCAAATGATCCAAATAACAAGGTTATATAGGACAAATTGCCCAATATTTTGTAGTCCACCTTTATTATCAATTCTGTGATCAAATTATCTTACGATCCAAGTGGCAAGTAAACTAAGAGTTTTTAGTACCTAATTAAATAGAAATTCTCCAAATTTCACCAGAACCTTACTTATCACCCAAATCCTCTTGCACAATCCCTATCAAGCACCTCCCATCCCTATAATCCTCCAAGAAGGTTGAAACGGCAGTGGCCTCGAGACCTTTTGTAGATTGTATAAATTGGAGTTCTGGCAATGGCCAGATTCTTCACTCAAGACATGAGTGTATGTGGCTAAAGTGCTCTCGACCAATCTCCGCTGGCTTTAGTACCAGTGACGCGGTTGGGAGAGTAGCGCAGGGTTCTCCTGGAGTTCCCTCGCCTGATTGTATATGCATGTGTTTTTTTTTTTTTTTTCTTAGTTTTAATTTTCTTATTTTTTTAGGTTATTTTATTTTGTTGTCTATTGTATATACTTTTGATTATTATTTTGTTCTATTTATTTTATTTTTTTTTACATATAGTGTGAATGTCATCCTACCTCACTATAACCAATGTCCAACAGACAGATTGTTATAATACTCAATAAAGAAAAAAAAAAAAAAAATTAAATAGAAAAATTTTAACTCCCTCCAGATTGAAAACGCCTCAATTTCAAGAATTTGCGTAAATAAAATATGTGTGGGTTGCGATGAGGTTAAGCTGTTTAAGAAGTTTCATTCGGATGTTAATAATTTGATAAAAAGAGGTCTGTACCACGAACTATAGATATGATGACTTTAAATGTTGCAAATTATTACTCAATGGTTTATTATTTCCAAACAGTTATATAGCCAATGTAACGCTATTTTCCTTTTCCACAAGAGAAAAATAAATTATATGTAATTCCTTATATTGGCAGAGATAATTTTTTTTTTATCGTTAGTAATTTGCTGAGAAATATAGACAACATCGTTTGCTTTGGTTGAGGTAAGATTAAAAAAA
Source organism: Nezara viridula (assembly GCA_928085145.1). Lineage (NCBI taxonomy): Eukaryota > Metazoa > Arthropoda > Insecta > Hemiptera > Pentatomidae > Nezara > Nezara viridula. Next base: position 15,891,344 of record OV725079.1, read on the forward strand.
AATAAAGCAAAGGATATCACCGTCGGAGAAGAACGTGTCGAAAAAAAAATATTTAAAACCACAACTTTCCACCAGATCATCCGATTTCAACGATTTTTTTTCTTTTAAAGGAAATTCCATACCCTGTTAAATGACATCCATTCAGTGGCACAGATCTTTGTCCGCCATCATCAAAGAAAATTACTTTTCGATGAAGTGTGTTCTACAGATAAATTTAAAGGACTTTAGATGAGAAGACTCCAGCTTCAAGTTCAAATAGGTGTGGATACATTAGTTTTGTACACTCTATTGCAACACTGATTTTTGGCTGCCATCTTGAACGGAGACGGCGTATGAGAATCCCGAGTTCCGAGAATCATCTTTGGGTGCCCATCGACATTGATATTAAATATAAAAACAATCGGTCCAGTAGTTTCGGAGAAAAGCCTCGTACGGCTGCCGTATGGATTTTTTTTTATTCGATTTTCGGATTCTGCGTATTAGTGAAAGATTCTTAATAATAAATTTATTGGTAATAATAAATGGAGAGCAACTACTTAAATTTTTTTTCTAAAAAAAAAATAATTCACAATACATCTCAAGCATAGTGGTAACAGAAAATACAAAAATAAATTCTATAAGTGGCTAGAAGAGAAGGCATTTGAAATATGATATGGGTTATCTACCTCCGAACCATCCCTACCATTATTTTATCTTGAGTCTACTCTACCGGTAACATCCACCATTCTGTATATGTATGCGTTATAAAAAATGGTGTAGTATTCAGTTTTATTATATCATATTATAACTATATGTATTATTCAGTATTACAATATGTATTATTCATCTTTATTTCAGTAATATTTGATATATAATTCGCTATTCATACAAAAAAAAACAACTCTATTTTAATATCTAATTATTCGAATTTCCTATATTTTCAATGAGGGACGCAGTTAACCCATATATTTCAACCCTTTAGACACGAATCCGAATACTGGTTGCCATGATTTTCAATTTCAAAATATAAATAAAATATCTTTTTTACTAAACTAATTTTGCAACATGTTATATATAATTTATATATATATATATATATATATATATATATATATATATATATATATATATACTTCATTTATCTACTTCATTTTACTTTAATTGTTTTTTTCTACCCACATTTTTTAGTCTACACCATTTCCTTTTTAATTTGTATTCTTTATTATTCTTCCTTTTTTATTGTATTCTCATACCTATTGTGATCTGGTTCTTTTTTTAGCCCTGATGAAGACCTGAACTACAGGCCGAAACGTCGGCATATATAAAAATAAATATAATTATTTATTTTTACTATTTTCTATTTTTACTGATCACTTCAACCATCCTTCTCTTCAATTATTCACTACAGTCAAACATCAACCCACAATTAATTAATCATTTCTTTTAGTTTGATGAGTGCTTAAAGGTATCCATTTTTGTTCGACCTCTGAATAAGGTAGGAAAAATAGGTAACAAACAAGCCCGAAACGTCGAGATAAAAAAAAATTAATGTAAAAACCTTGGTAACTTAGCTTGATGACGTTTATAATAAATAGCTGGTGGGCCTTCAAATAAAAATCAACTTATGAATAATGCTTTCAGTTTGGTGAGTGCTTAAAGTTATCCACTTTGGCCGGGGGGAACATGGTTGATGACGGGGATGTTTTGCGCCACGATATCGTTACAGCCAACCCCTCCGTGCCCAGCCCTCCCCCCTTTATAACAATTACAATATATCGTCGGTATAGTTCGGAGTTTGGGCCGTTCCTGATTAAGTGCCACCGAATCGAAACTCGGACGTGGGGGTTCGGAGGTGTTAGCAACTTGTTCCAACGGGCCTTCCATTATTCATGCCCCTTGCGAAAACCGCCTCTCAATTTCGGAGCCTTACTATTTCTTGTCTCCATTCCTAATCTGTCCCCGTCCCCCTCCCCACAGTTCCAAAACCTCCTGAATTATATTTCCCCATTAACCCCTCCACTAACTTATCGGACTGTTTTGAATATAGAAAGGATTTCACCGCTGCTCTTTCCAACTAGTTCCATTTCTCTCTTTTCTGAGATTCACAAAAATATATAGAAGGGAATTGTTGATCATACTCCTTTACAGAATCTAAATCAATATTGCTTCTTTGTTTTCTGCTCATTTGTCGTTTATAATGATGATTGGACGGACTATTATCGGAAGTGAAGAGGAGCGGAACTATAATGAGCCTAGCGGAAGCTAACTAGGTCGATATAGGAGGCAGGGCGTGGTGGATCCACTGCTTCCTCGATCCGTCTTCATTAGCGATGGCTTCCTCCTCCTTAGCAGTTCCCGGTTATTTTTAACCCCCGTCTTTTTTCTTCCCTGTAACCCCTGACCTTACCTCCCATCCCCCGTTGGCCATCTATAGACCAAGGTTTAAGAGACCCTTTAGAATTTTTTCAAGTCTTTTAATAACTTTTTTTATAAAGTTTAATTTAACATTTCTTTAAATTCTATTAGTTTATTATTTGTATGCCCTTTAAATTTTTTTATATATCATAATTCACTAGAAAGACCTTTTTTGTATAGCGCCTCAACGAATGTACCGTTATTAATGGAACTTGACTAAAGTCTTCGCCATTGAAGACGTTTAAATTTATCTATTCTCAGTGATGCAGCTGAGAGAGAAGTGCAGGGATCTCTTAGAGTCTTGCCTTATCCTCCACACGTGGGGAAAAGGGCTCAACTTGGAGCTCCCTCGGCTGACTGTAAATATTGTATATAAGCATGAATGTTATTTTTTTAATTTTTCTTATTTATTCATTTTTTTTTTTTAATTTGTGTTGTATCATATTTTGTTTCATCTGTTTTACTAAGCTTTCTTTTCTTATTTTTGTTATAATTTTTATTATTTTTGTAATTGTATATATTGTATGAATGAGTTTCTTGTATCTTAAATACTCAATTCCCTTGGTTGAGGCAAAATGTATTTTTTTTTACAATAAAAAAAATTATCTATATAAAATATTGCCGGAGTTCCCAATCTAGAGCTCGCGTGAAGTCGCACGTCTATCTCTAACATAACCTTTATCGGCGATCTCCTTGGCAACAGATAAACGAGTTTTCAATTCAAATGTTTTAAAATTTGTTTCTTTATATATTTATATATAAAGATATAATAAGATTTTGTAGATTTAAAAATTAGAAGTATAAATGAATTATTCGAAAATAATAATTCATTTATGGAAATTATGTTATCACTATTGTTTTGATTAATCTCTTTCTTTGGTAGTACATAGTGTTGTCCAAATGCGAGAATGAGACGAGTCTTACTTAGTCTTGCAGACTCCGTCTTGATCTAGGTCTTGGTCTTGCGCAAGACTCTCGTAACAGTCTTGCGGTTACCAATAAGCTTATTACTAGAGAGATACTACTGTATTTCTCTTTATTATTATTATTTGTCTCTTGTAAATACTAATAATTATTTTTTATTGTTTTACTAATAACCATATTCTCTTTATTATTATTTCTTAGATATGAATTATTCAAAATATTTGTTATTTTAATTATATTTCTTGTTTTATTATTTATCAGTTATTCATGTATATGAAATTATTATAAAGTCTTTATTTGTACTGTACCTGTAAAACATATAAAATTTCCGGCAAAGGTATAAATGTTTTGTGTACGTTGAAATTTATAATTTGTGCATATTTAATAAAGCATTTCTCATTCATTCAAACTAAAGCGTTGTGACTATCTTCATCATAGTGGTTAGGCTGCCGGCTTGTTGAGATCCATTCGACCTCAACAGCGATGGTCAAATTGTTGAAATTCATGGCTGTTTTTGTTCAACTTTGTTGTTGTTGTTGTTGTTGGTAGTGGTGGTGGTGCTGCAGCTGCCTTCCTAATTAAGGACCTGACCGGCCACGTGGTGATTCATGACCTTTTGCAGACCTTTCAACTTCCCAAGTCCCTTGCAAGTCAACTTCCGTCTTCTATTAAGCTTTGAGAACTTGCGCGGTCACCTGGTCACTCCTGTTATGGTTACTGCTCTCAATGTTACTTTTTTTATTTAATATTTTTATTTATTTATTGAATATTAACATAATCTGCCACACCTAAGGATAATAAGAAGTACAGCTATAAGCTTCCACTCGTTCAATATATACATACAAGGAAAATAAATGAAAGTAATTAAGATAAAATAAAATCAAATCAATCATTTAATTAATAAATAAAATTCTTCTAAGGCTCATTCACATCTATATACAATATTTAAATTTTTCCAAGAGACTCCGAGGCAGACTTTGTCTTCCACGTGTGAAGAACTGGATTCTCAGCGCTTCTGGCCGAGTCCCTGGACTGGAAGCAGTGGAGTCTGAAAGTGGGCACAAACATGCAGGCAGTGAGTGGAGAAGCTGGCCATTGCCAGGACTCCATTAACATATTTACGAAAGGTCTCCGTTTCAACCTCCGTGAAGGATTATAATGATGATTGGAGCTAGATAGCGATTGAGCTAGAGGATTGGGATGGTGAATAAGGGACTGGTGAAATTTCGTTAATCGGTATGGAATGATATCGAGGACATATGGGATGTGAAGGTCATGGTTTAGGGTCTTGTTTGTTCATTATATGGAGTGTTAACTATCGTTCGAAGCACTTTCGACTGAAAGGATCGAGTAGGTTTGATATTCGAAAATTTAGCCGTTTGATAATCTCCCACCGTTCAAGTCCGTAGTTCAATATAGGTTTCAGTACAATCTTGTAGATTAATAGTTTGTTTTCGATCACAAGATGAAATTTTCTGTTCAGTAGTCGGTATAGTTGGCCAAATCGTCTGTTTAGTTTTTGTATTTTAAGTCTAGCATGTGGGTTCCATGGTCTTCTGTCCAAAAGAAAACAAACTGTGCCTGAGTAAGGAAGCTGGATGGAATTAAATTGTACTGGTAGACAGGAAGGTAATATGTTTGCATTTTGATTCATTCACATTACAAAAAATTATTTGTATTAAAAAAAAAAGACTACAGAGATCAGGAAATCCCACCCACTCTAAAGGAATATACTTCTATACTTACTTAAATGAACTTTCTTTTTCCTTTTTCACCCCATAGCCTCTTTTTTATTTATTTTTGTCTTGACTCCTTGGGTTTTCATTGTCTTCATAACAGTCATTTTACTACTAAAAAGCATTGTAAGGTGTATTTTGATTTTTGTCGTTTCTGAATATTTTTTTCCACACCTATAATATAATCGGTGATGGGGCTCACCTCAGGCTTGAGTTGACCTTATCCTCTAGAGCTTACAACTAAATTAATAAAACATCTATCTTATGTGAGTTGTTGCCAACGTTTTGGAATTTTGGGTGGTAATGAAGTTGATATTCCTCTATAGAAGTATATTAGAGAATGTGGAATTCATGCCTCGTGAATTTTATCTTTTATTATTTATTTTATTCATTAAAATATCAAAAAGTTTCTTTATATATTATCCCAGATACCTAATGATCTCAGAATTGATAAATAAAATGTTTTCTCTCAAATTTTCGATGTTTGAGGAAAGTGGGTTCTACTATTTTTTTAAAAAAAAGTTCCAATTGAATTACATTTTTATTTTCCTGCAACTCAAAAAGTAAACAAATGACATTGTATTGGTTTTTTGGTTAGTAGATATTAAAAATGAATTTAGGAATATATAAGAATACAATAAAACGTTGAAGACGAGCAAATTCATTTATGTTTTCCACAAAGGATCAACATTGATTATGGTCTAATTGTGATCACTGGGTGAACACTGGTTAAAACAAATATTGAATAATGTGTATATGATTACTTATTTTCTTTGAATGATGATGGGTTGTCATTTCCAGTATCGTTAACAACCTAGCGGATATTGGTTCTATTTCATGACGTAAAGAAAGTAGTTCAAGTGTTGACTACGCATCGTTGTTTGCCAGAAGGGATGATGCCATCATGGCTTCCAGCCCTCCATATCGTGGGAGGACTATGGAATAATGGCGGAGGGATAGAGGCGGTAAGTGTAAGGGTAGGATCGGGCGCTGCAAAGCGTTGTCATTAAGCCCCCTCCTCCCCCCCTCCCCTAATCCTCCTAATGGTCTCGCTCTCAGCTTCTTTTTTCTACTCTTCTTTGTCTGGATCACCTCCTAGTTAGTGCCTTCCGGCTTGTCTTATTGACTCCATTCTTGTTGGGGTAAGGATTGAACTAGAGGTCATCGATTTTTCATTTCAAATCCTGAAAGAAAGAAAAAAGATTTTTAACAAAAAACATCTTTTTTCCTCCATTAATTATTCACATTAGTTCAGTAAATAGAATGTTACCATTATCATTTTTCTTAAATAATAATCAAGTATTTTATAAATTATAGTCTTTGACAGAATATAATTTATATACTGAATGCTTATTATATTTGTTAATGAAGGCTTATTTCAGAAAACACCTCAGTATATAATATAATGGTAGAATTATTTTTGATATTTTTGTCATCCATTGATATATTGGTCCTATTTTTTTTTTATTATTTTTTTTTATTTATTCATTAATTTAGACCTATCACGAATTTAACAATATACAGATTTTTCGTCGTATAGTCCGTGGTACAGACCCCTTTTTATCAAATTATTGACATCCGCCGTAAACTTCCTTAATAGCTTCATCTCATCGAAACCGATAATTATATTTACGCAAATTCTCGGGATCAGGGCGTTTTTAGTCTGGAGATCGGTACACTTTGAATACTTATTTGCTTTCCACTTGACTAGTAAGATAATATGATCACAAAATCGAAAAAAAAGGTGAACTTAAAAAATATTGTGCCGCTTGGCCTATATAACCTCGTTATTTTGTCAATCATATCATCTTACCATTCGAAAACGCCCCACGATTTCGAGAATATTCGTAAATAAAATATTTGGAGGTTACGATGAGATGAATATATTTACGAAATATTACTAATTTGATAAAAAGTCATCTGTACCACGGACTAGTAGTGAAATTGGAAAATGGAATTTTAGGCGTGAGGAAGAATAACACATTCCTTCTGTATTTTTACATCCTTAATTTAGGAAAGTATATTTCTTTTGGGAATGCGCATCGTCTACAAGTATGTTGTTTTGCCATTGTAGTTAAATATGAAATCGTTCGTAAAGAATACGTATGCGTTGATCGATAGTTGGTTGTCGTAATTATTGTTTGTCCCCTATTTGTCTGTTTTCGAGTTTCAAAACTTCCTAAGCAAGTAGTCACAAATTACACAGTTTTTGAGATAATTTAGGCCAAACCACTGTGGGAAATCGGACTCCACATAATCACGAAGGACGATTTCCCATAGTATAGAGTAAGGAATGTTAACTACCCGTACTACGAAGCTTTCGTGCGCGTGAAAGGAATTAGTGGGGATTGGTCATTTCAACTTCCTCTAATTACATCTACCAAAAATCTGTATTGCCGAGAGGTGAGGAAAGAGGAATAATTAAATAATGGAATTAAATAATGGAAAGTCGGTATGTAAAATTTTGTTGTTAACGTACCAGGGAGCTTTCTGTTATTAGTCTTAAAATTTTGAATTGTAAAGAATGTATTTTTTTCAATTGTCTTTTTGCTGCACCGTAAATCTTTGAGGCGTATTTCCAAATAGATTTGAGTTGGTATGTGTACGACGTATTTAGTTTATATCTAACTTTATAATATCAATCTGCCTAATATGATTAAATATTTAAACAACTTTTTTTTTAATTTTAATATTAATTTGTCTAATTTTCACTTTCACATACCTATATGTAAAATATATAGTATTTTTTAATCTAATTTTTCAACGGAAATTCATGTTTTGAGATCTTCTGATTCCGTATGTCTGTGTGTATGTATGTCACGAGTCAAGAAGTCGTATAAAAGTGAAATTGCGCATTTGAGGTTTGTATATACCTCAGATGTTTCAGAAACTTTGTCGTCAAAATCCGCTAATCGAAAGTGCCACTTTATATCAACGGTTTTACACATTTTTACAACTTTTCCGAAAACGGTTTCAATGATTTTGAAAAAACTCGGTGCATCGGTGTATAATTAAGTGTTCTTTAATATCATTAAAGTTTATTTCCATTGATGTCACTTTACTGGGCTTAAATGTTCAACACATCTTCCTCTAAAGTACCTAGATTATTTATGGATATATATATATATATATATATATATATATATATATATATATATATATATATATTATATATATATATATATATATATATATATATATATATATATATATATTATACTTTGCATTCTAACAATAATAACACTCACTACATATTATAAGATATGTAATTTCTTTATTGGTCAACTTATACTTTTTTAATATCTATTGATAATCCATTTACTTTTTATTACATTTACAGCCCTGATGAAGACCCGACGGGACTCGAAGCTTCGGCATATTTTATATATATATATATATATATATATATATATATATATATATTTATATATTGGTGTATCTAATAAATTCTATTTTAATATATTGTATTGTATTTGACCGCACTCTCGACCAACTGCTTCTCAAATTGTAATCACAGTCAACCATCTCCTCACCAAAAGATATAATAATGCGATGATCGTTAACAGTGATCAAAATTTTGTCAATTAGTTCCTTATAGCAGTTTCTTACGATAATTTTTGTATTATTGATAACCACTGAACAATTATTATTTTAGATCAGAGGAAAGAGTATTAAAAAAGTAAAAATAAATCAAAAACTGCAAAATAAAGAAGTTATCCTTTTTCGTTATTGTTGAATGTTTTAGTCATCTTGAGAATCGAAGAACTCTATGAATACTCATTAGAGTTATTTATAGAAAGTAATGATTGTAGTAGCCCGTAGTTATAGTAAAATAGGTTAAGTATCCATAAAGTGGGTCGTGTCATAAAGAACTGAGAGAGCAATCATTTTTATTCAGCAAAGTCCGGCAGTTTTATTTTAAAAGCTCTCCTTTAGTTTTTAACATTTAGCTCCTAGTTTTTATTTCACTTCTTCTCAGTCGTAAGTTTAAAGCTGGTTCGCTTGAGTCTATCAAATTTATAGCATTTTTTTATCAGTTAAATCCAATTAGAAACGAACCATTAGAGTATATCTTCCATAGAAAGAGGTTGCAACTTACAATTACTCAATTATTTTAATCGTTCAACGAAAATATATATATATTAGTTGAACGTTTAAAATAATTCAATATATATATATATATATATATATATATGTACAGCCAATATTTTAGGTATGTGTTCACTAAGTAAAATAAACAAAAAAGTTCATATTAACATATATCTTAAACTCATTTATTAAACAGATATAAAAGGTTAAAGATTTATTATTTAGTTACTACATTAAGACTGACGTTACAAAGTTTAACGTGTTTAATACTAAATAACAGGTTTTAATCACCAGATAAACAAATGAACGATAAGCAATGACAGTAGTTGCTCATCTTTTTGTCAAATTCTGTGTGTTTTAGCGTGAGTGAATACTGTGACACAGTTCAATTTATGATTATCATGGGAGGCATCATAAATTTATTTATTTTTACAGAACAAACAGACATGCTTTTAACTTATGCCGAAGTACATAAAAACGGTGCTGCTAGTGTTCGAATATCACGTGAAAAATTTCCTATTTATTATTACTATAATAATACATAAACGTTGTTAAATATGGTAAAGAACTAGGGTTTGAAATAAATACGGAAAAAACAAAATATATGGTAAACTGCAAAAAAAAATTGGCGACAATTTCGGTTATACAGATACTGAAAGGAATACATTTCAACATGTAGAGAAGTTTAGATATTTAAGGTCTCCTTAAAAAAAAAAAAAAAAATCAAGAGGAAGTTATGCATGGATTAAAGGCGGGAAATGATTAAGATTTTTTAGTTTTTAAACTACTTAGTTCGCGCCTGTTTACCTGAAACTTAAAAATTAGAATTAAAAAAAAATTATTCTTCCTAATGATGTTTATGGATGCGAAACCGCGTGGCCTCTTACATTAAGGGATGAGCAACGTCTTATAGTTTTAAAAATAATGTATTGTGTAGAATATTCGGACCGAATTATGAGTAAACCGGATAATTTATATGGTTAAAACGCCGAATTGCGCGAACTGTACACGGTTAATACTGTTGAGGTTATTACGTTGAAGCGAATAAATGTGCATGTAAAATTGCTGGACTTAGTAACGAAAAGATTCTTAAAAAAATAATATACGCTGTGCCGAATGGTAAATATGCTAAGGATAGATTGAAGCGAAGGTGGGAGGATTACGTTAAGCCGTATCGGGTTTGGACGGCGCCTGGTGGATTGTATAATCTAGACAGATCGTGGTATCGGTGGCATCGGCATCGAACCTTCGTGTTTGCTAAATCTCGTACCTGGAACTGTTAACCTCATATAGTCATGTGATTTCGTAGACGAGGGGAGTGTTATTCATCTTAACTCGTCTGCTGGTAATAAGAAATTTCTTCAATACTAGTCGTTCATTAAAAAATAATAATTATTTATAAAGATTTTATGGAGGGTATCCTGAGGTATGCGTCTCCCTTCCGGGAACCTCACACTAAGGTGGAGAATAGGCTAGAATTCACTCGGGCTCAAGAACCATTACTGCTCCTAGCGAGGGCAGTGCCCCTTGACATCCACCTGCGAGAAGAAGTGATCATGCAAGATTACAGCAGGGAGGGTCCAACAGGTTTACTTGAGAACTTAGGATGAGGATGATTAAAACCCTAATAAATGAAAAAAGACAGTCCGGGATGAAACAATTGAAGAGTGGAGCAGACGATGGGTGACGACTCTAAAGCGGAGTACCTACGGGGAAGGAGGCCTTCGGGAAGAAGCCCTTCCTCCCCATCCCAAAATTGTAAAATATAACCATGTTTTATGGAAAAAAAGATTTAAAAAAAATCTCTTAAAATATTATTGTTCTTGTAATTACATTTAAAAGGGTTTTAGAAATCATTTAAACACAATTTCATATAGGTAGTTAGTTTCTTTCTGTTTTTCCAAAGTAATTATCGTTATTTTTATGAAAAAAAAGGTTTCGGGTAGAAGCCCCCCCTTCACCCCCAAAAAAATCAAATCCTGGAAATGGATCCTCTCGGACTATTGGGTTTCACAATTTCTCATGAGCAATGGCGGTTTTAAGAGCTAAACTACAAGACTCCGGACAGGATATAGACTCCGATTGTCCTTTTGTGGTTTTCTCGAGACTGATGATCTCACGGTCTCCGCTGCTTTCGACGGATTACGAGTCACGTTGGTGAGAATCACTCTAGGAATTATCTCCTCACCGAGGCGGGTTTTCTTGGTTGGTGAGTGAGGAAAACTTCCTGTGGTTAAGACTTCATAAATGGCTGAAACCCTTCAATGGGTCCAACCCACTTCAATGTAGGTACCCACAGAAGAAGTACCGGGAAGATCTCTTGATTTTGGAATCCAATTTTAATTCATTGAAGACTTGAAGAGCTACCTGTGTGTACTTCTTTGAATATTGTTCGCTGTAATAATTTCAGTAATGTGCTGTTATGTAATGCTTAACATTACACTACTACATACAACCATATTGCTATAGTGGCATGGAAGGGTGGAAACAAATAATAATTTACTTACACAATATGTTATTAAATAGTATGTCACTTTCATTAGTTGGAAATTATTAACGGAGGGACGATATTTAGGGCAATCAGAGATATAAGAGACGGGCGTAGACCGAAGAGAGCACATGCTGCTGCCTAAGAGGATTAGAGCCCAGCCCGGCGTGGGATCGGATTGGTCGAGCTGTTGGTGTGTAGCATTGCAGATAGCAGCATCGCTTCCTCTCTCCTCCTCCAGTGAGGACGCTATAGGCTTAAGTTCCGAGTTATTTACTATATTCGCTAAGCCATGTCTTCTCTTCCCCGGCCTTTATTAGTGTGTTTTGTTAACTCATCCGCTACTTCTCAAATGTTGTCCGTATCGGGGTGTTCCAACTCTCTTCTGGCCATATCCATTTCTTATCTTTCTTCTTCAACTAATTCGTTTTAGAATATATCCAAGTAGTTACCTCACAGCTCCAAAACATGATACTCGTGGGGAAATTAATTAGAAAATAAGAATTGAACTGTATAATGTATATAGTTCTGATAATATCTCTTGAGCAATAATTAATTATTGATGTGAACAGTCTAATATTCTAACAATCTGCTGTGAACTTCTAACTACGAAAACACGACTGCCTCATGTGTATTGAAATATTGTTTTACAGCATCTCGACCAGGATTATCGTAAATAAAAACACCTGGTGTGTCCAGTCACACAACTTTCCTACCCATTTCAGAATAGTTTTTATATCTTTACATATGTTCATGAAGAAACAAAAAAAAAGTTGAAATAGATTTATTTTACTGATAATTGATCAAATAAAAGATTTGAGTACGATTTATTTGATAAACTAAAGCAATGTCAACCGGCTTAAGGTAGATCAGTGAAAACATTTGAATACTCTTTAATATTGCTGATCAAAAACTTTTTGCGATAGCTTAGTATTGTCAAACAATAATTTCTGTTAAAAGTAGAGGAAATAGAGAAGCTTGTGTGATGCGGGCAACAGATTTGCTTACTTTCACTTAGTCATATTATTTCTCTCATTTACCCCTTTCTGACAGCAGAGTATGAACCCGTAATATTAAATTGGAAATTTAATAGCTGTAGAAAAAATCAGGGGGCTCTGAAACGTATAGATCCGTCGCAAACCGCATATCGGAAATTTGACCCGATTGCAATACTTTCCTTACCTAGTATATGTTGGAAAGTAAAAAATTGGAGGTTAAAATGAGATTATGCTATCCACAAAGTTTTAGGAGCATTTTATTTATTAGATGAAAGGGGGTATGTACTACGGATTATAGGGAAATAGACTTCTTTATTGTTATTCAGCGAACTTATTTTATTTAATTTGTGTTGCTTCTACTCTAGTTCGAATAATAAATACGATTACGTTAATGAAAGTCGGTAAAGAACAACGGCTCGAATTAAACAAAATATATGGTTAGCTGCAAAAATGGCGATACCACTGGTGATATAGATGGTAATATGTTTGAACAGGTAGAGAAATTTAGGTATCTAGGTTCAACGATAACTAGAAAAAACGAAATTGAAGAAGAGATTAAGGTTAGACTGAAGGCGGGAAAGGCTTGTTATATTTCTGTGACAAAACTACTTAGCTCGGTCTTCTTGTCCCGGAACTTAAAAATTAGAACCTATAAAACCATTAGCTTACCTACAGTTCCTTATGGTTGCGAAACTTGGCCGCTTACAATATTCGGACCGAAGAAGGATGAGTTAACCTGAGAGTTCAGACGGTTACACAATTCCGAATTGCGTGAACTGTATCCGAATAATATAATTGCGGTAATTTCATCGCTTCGAATCAAATGGGCTTGTAAAATTGTTGGGCTTAGTAAAGAGAGAATTCCTAAAAGATTAATATTTGCTGTACCGAATGGTGAACATCCGAGAGGTAGACCGATGCAAAGGTGGGAAGATTGCGTTAAAGCCGATCTGAAGGGACTGGATTTGGACGGCGAACGGTGCAGGGAGGTGTGTAATAGGCGATTGGTGGTGTCGGCATAGAACCTTCGGGTTCGCTAAGCCTTTTTATTATTATTATTATTATTATTAAATAAATAGACAAAGATTTTTGAGCTCCAGATTGAAAACGTCCCAATTCCGAGAATTATCATAAATAAAAAAAGTTGATTGATATTCTATCCACGAAGTTTTAAGAGGATTTTATTAATTTGATAAAAGGGGGGTCGATACCGCGGAGTATAGGGAAATAGACTCCAGAATTGTCATTCAGCGAATTTATTTTATTTTGCGTTGCTTCTACTCTAATTAACCCATCACTCCTATTAACATCAGCGACAGAGATGAATCGATACTATTGGATGAAAAAAATAGAACATTAAGAAACAATACTGTTAACAACCACTAGAACTGGTCTACAACTCGACATATCTCATCGGAGCTGGGCTTATCCCTGCTGTAATGGGCCGTCATATCTGGAAGCGAAGAGGACATCAGTCAGCGACGGCCGGGGCGTGCTTTGTAGAGCGGCGGCAATATCTTATCGTAGTGGCGGCTGCCGCGCTCTTCGTTAGCTCTACTGCTGGGGGGGGGGGGCGCCGTATATTGCTTTGTTTTGTGTCTAGCCTAAGAGGAGATGACAAACAGTATTTCGTTTAAATTGAATACTTAAGATATTTTACTCTTATACATTTTTATATATGTCATTTTTTATTTTATTTGTTTCTGTCGGGATTACATAGACCTTGTAGGTCTTTTGCCGGCTTATCAAGCCAACTCCATCTCTACCTATCTTGGGCACTTACCTGCATGCAGCTCTATTTGATTCGATCCATCCATCTGCTTTTTGGCCTTCCACATGGTATTTATCCTACTATTCATTCATTGTCCATGTAGAGGCTACCAGATGGATTGCTCCGAGCTACATTCAGCACCCATCTTAACCTCCGTGACTTTATATCGTTAGATATTGATAAACCAGTTTCTGTCAGCATTTCTGTTTTAGTCTTTCTTCTACAAGTGTTAATCCTCTGATCCCAGATCGCTCCGGTTATCGTCAGGAGGATTTCTCTGTCAAATCGTTCAATATTTCTTTGTCGTCAGGTTAATATCCAGGTCTCACAAACATATATACGAACTTGCTTTAACATATTGTACACCTTTAATTTCAGATTTTTCGAGATTTCAATACCTCTGAAAGAGAGAAGAAAGCTCTGTTGAGCGTGATCCTTTTCCGATTATCTCTTTGCACACCCATTACCAACAGTACTTCCTTACAGTACTGTATGCATGTGTTTTTTTTTTTTTCTTAGTTTTAATTTTCTTGTTTTTTAGGTTATTTTATTTTATTATCTATTCTATATATTTTTGATTATTATTTTGTTCTATTTATTTTATTTTTTTGTACATATAGTGTGAATGTCATCCTACCTCACTATAACCAATGTCCAAGAGACAGATTGTTATAATATTCAATAAAGAAATAAAAAAAAAACTTCCTTAGAGAGTAGTGAACCTAAGACCCTTCATGGGTAATATAGTTATTTTTTTAGTTATATTAATCAATTTATTATTAACTTATTAAGTTTTAGTTATTTTTCATCAAATTAGAAACTTTTTTAGAGTGGATATGTTTGACTGTGATTATAATTTGAGTATTTAGTCGAGTGTGCGGCCAGATTTATTACTATATGTTAAAATAGTATTTTATGAGATACGCCGACGTTTCGACCCACCTTGTGGATCTACATCAGGGCTACAAAAGATACAAATTATAATCATAAATATCTACAAGGTTAAAAATAAAATAAATTAATTATCCCATCCGAACCCTCTCGTTTCAAACCTTGCTTCCTCCTCGTTTCCTGATAACCCTCCGAGGGGTCTGAAAAGAAGATGGCCTCGTGATCTTCTTGTGTAAATATATTATTAGAGTGCTACTAATGGGTAGTTCTCAACTAGAGTTTTCATGTGATTGTATTATTACTGTGTGCACATTTACTAGTTGTATTTTTTTACAATACAGTTTAAATATCAATGAATGAAAATAAAATTAATTATCTGTAAATATTAAACAAGTACAAATTTTCTGATAAAGATATTAAAGAACTTATAAAATGCCATCAGTGGTGTTTCGCAAAACTTATCTCATTTTCTTGTTTAATATAATATCTACTGATAACTCGTTTATTTGTTGTGTTTTTACTTCAACCCATTCATATTTATAATTTGTATATTTTGTAGCCCTGATGAAGACGCACAACGTGTGTCGAAACGTCGGGATATCTAATAAAATGCTATTTTAATATATAATATTAAATTTGAGCGCACCCGTCACCAGAATAAAAAATTATTTATTATCATTCAAGCCGAGTAATTGAAATATAAACTGCAATACTTTTGTAATTGTTTTTTTTCATTTATTTCTAATTATAATATAATTGCTATCGGTTATTATAATATATTGAACTCTGGAAGGTCTGCATAAGACTAATTGGAAACAGGTAAAATAAATGGAAGCAATTAATGGATACTATAGGCAAGTCGGGCGCTTTGTTTAATTATCTCAAGTTTAACCATTTCATCGAAACTTATTTCGAATCGCACGGGGGCGGCCGTGGAGTTGGGAT
Organism: Nezara viridula; assembly: GCA_928085145.1. Lineage (NCBI taxonomy): Eukaryota > Metazoa > Arthropoda > Insecta > Hemiptera > Pentatomidae > Nezara > Nezara viridula. The sequence goes on from OV725079.1 coordinate 15,907,580, forward strand.
AACACCCTTCCATTATGGATAATTTAAGTTGTTCCTTTTAACGATCAACTCCTATTGAGTAAGTTATCCTCAGTGTATTAACTTTATGAAATATCTTCCAGATAGGTAATATTAATTAATCACATTAAAAGACGATATTAAAGAGATTAAATTAATATAGTCAAATAAATATAATTTATTTATTTTTAATTTTTTCCTCATTTGACTGAAAATAAATTATTAAACCACTATATATTATGTATTGTGATTGAAATAATTTATAAATTATATATGTCTATCCAAGTATAATTCAGAGAACAAATATTTAGAGTATAGATAAATATATATGTTAAACGAATTTAAATATTCATTACCCTAATACCCCATCGTCCTTCTACAATATTAATGTATTTTTATGAATAACATTTATTTTTTATAAAAATAAGGAAATATGCGTGCGCTTTTCTTAATTATATATTTATAATTATAATGACCATAACAGGTGTGGTTAAAATATGAAGAGAAAAAAAAATCAAAAAACGAGTACTTTATCTTTGATTGAATTATTGTAATATTGTAGATGAGTAAATCTAAAATATATATATATATATATATTTTTTTTAAAATGTATTGTTGTAAGTTAAAAATTAACGGTAAATATCAGGAGCGATTTCGTGATTAAAAAGGAATTCCATTTATTCAGTCGGCGCTGAAATTTGAGGAAAAAAGTTTTCTAATTTACTCCATCGATTGCTAAAACTTTCTCCGAGCCTGTCTTTAATCCTTGAAAATTCTTAGCCGATCCTGTGAAAATAAATGGCAGATGTAAGTATTAAAGAAACAGCTTAGGTCTCGTAGATAAAAAGAAAATAAGATTTCAAATCCCCAACAATTATTTTCTTCTTTTTTTTTAATAACATTGCAGGGGATATTTTTATTTTTATCCTAATATGATAAAAGTTTCATTTGATATGATACGAGTCGTTTATTCAGTTAAATTCCGAAATCATCTAATTTCCAAATACTATTGATTATTGTAATTCATATCACCTTCTTTTTTATAAATTGAAAATTTAATGCATTTGTCAAGTGAGCCAAGATTTCTGTGAGCATCGATTGCCGATATAGTTTCAGTTAGCTAAATCCTGATTTAATGAATCTAGTTATCGCATTACGCCAATTTCATTCTTTATTAAAAAAAAAAACTGTTAGCTTTCTTTCTAATTGATATGTACTGTAGTGAAATATTAGAAATTCGATTTTAATTAATTCGTAAGTCATTTTTTTTAAAAGAGATGAGTCCACAACAAAATTTCAAATTTTATCGAGTTGACAAAAAATTCTAAATAATAGGGTGATGATTACCAATTTTTTCGCCTTGTTAACCAAAATAAATAAATAAATCATGAATTGCGTTATCAATTTGATATAAATTGCTGGTCACTTGGAATAATTGCGGTTATTCAGAAAAATAAAATACATTTTGGTCCCTTAAGTTTCTTCGTTATGATTTTCAAACCCGAGATCAATTAAGCGCCTTATAATTCGTAATTCGCTCTCAATATTCTTGTTTACTCGGAAAAAAAATTTCCTTCCCACTCTTCAATTCTCAGATTCATATTTTTTCTTTTAACATTAGATTGAATATTGTTAATTTTCATTAATTTCAGTTTGGATTTACTATGAGCACAAAAAGTATGCATAAGTGTCCATCCGTTAGCGATCAAAAAGGAAATTATAAAAATGTTTGCCGCAAAAAAAGTTAATGCTGCGAAGCGATTTATTATTTTTCCTTCCACATTTACGTCAATTTTACAAAACAAGAAAATCTTCTGAAGGCTACATTAAGCAGAAAAATGGAACTGTTTTTGTTTATCCACGATAACGAAAAACACATATACATATATTAGTTTATTGTTTTTACTAAACTTGTGTATCTTACATTGTACATTTCGTCGGCCTATTGCAAAGAAACACTAACAATAAGTATATTTTTGATGGATCTCAACATTTATGTGAATTTCGGCATTATTTATAGATAAAAAAATAAAGTGTACATTAAATTTAAAAAAAGCAAGTATACCAAAAGTCTTTAATATACCAACTATATCTAGTCCTGTCATAAATATTGTTATACTACAGAATCATTTTTTTTTTTCAAAAACTTTATTAGAAAATAAAATGTATATCCACATACTTCTTGGGGAAAGCGCTCAACTCCTCGGACCAGAGATTGAAACTTTCCAAGTTAGGATGTGCTCTGTGGCATGCCATCCTCTCAAGTTCGGACAAAAACCGATAATCTTAGTTGATTGAGATCAGGGTTTCCTGAGGGCCAATCCGAGGCAGAGATGAACTCTGGATTGTTCTTTTGCAGCCACTGCTGAGTTGACCTGACCTTGTGAGCTGGAGCGGAATCCTGCTGGAAAACCCAATGACTTCCAGCAAACAGAGTATCTATTTAGAGGCTTGACAACAGGTTTCAAAATATCATGGTGGTAGTTTTTAGCGGCTATTTTAACTCCTTTTTAAAAAAAATTGAGTTTTTTTGTGCCATCAAAGCAAATTCCCAACCAAGACATCACTGAGGAAGGTTGATGACCTCTTTCCACTCTTCCAATGACTTACTGGCTTCTTTCGAGCTGTGTGCGTACAAACCATCATTTTGGAGATTAAAAATTTTTCTTCAATTGTAAAAATTTTCTCATCACTAAACAAAAGAAAATTTAGTCTTTTTTAAAATAATACAACAAAATATGCCGATAATGTTTTTTTTTTTCCATATTTACAGTGCAATAGCAAACACAATACTAAGCTAGTTTCAACAAGAGTTAACAGATATAGTTGTTGATATATTACAAACAGTATAAACAATCCACCGTAAGGATTAATTCATCAGATAAGAAGTGTATCATTGTGACATAAGAATAAACAGAAAAACCGAAAGGACTTATTTGCCAACCCAATATAATGTTTTTTATATATCTATTTTAGGCCAAAGGTCACCAAATATACACAGTTTTTTTATCCTGCCATTTTCAAGATCCTGCAAAACTAATTTTAATTTAGTTTTTACCATTTAAATACATCCTTAGCAGGCACATATTATTTAACAACCATAAGTAATACAATTAGTCCAAAATTTATTTTTAATTTTGAATAAATTTATATCATGCAACGCGCCATAAAAATTTTAAAATCTATCATTGCGATATGATTCGTCCTTAAGTCATTCTTTTATTTCAAAGAATGTCGTTTTCCATTTCTAAAAATTGTAATATATAAATAATAAATTAAAATAGATTGTTAATATTATTTTTAAAAAGAATATTATTTATTCTCCTCGATTTATATACCACGATTTGCCGACGATATCAAGAAATTGTTGTTCCTCACTAGCGCATTCATACAGTCTGAAATGTTAAGAGCAATGTGTTAATCCTCTAGAACCAATGTTTTGCACAAACGTGCTATCCAATCACATCACCCAAAGGTCTAGCCTTTTCGTCATCCTGGAATTTAATTCGGTGAAGGAGATGAGTTATTTATAGCAGCGATAGCTGGAGGAGCTAGTGCCAGGGGAAGGGAACTAGGTGGGCCATCAGATGGTTTATTGCCTTCCAAGGGAGATAAGATAGGCGGACACATTAACCGATTGATTTTCTCTGCTTTAATCAGCTTAATGGCGAAAGGCCCCGCGGCTATTACTATGCCCTACAGGGGTTGATAGGAGGGAGAAAAATCATATCTTAAAAGTATTTATTAAAAAACTACTTATTTTTTAATATTGATGAATCCAACGAAACAGCTATAATAAAATACTTTACTTGTTTATTTTCAAGTTTATTTATTATCAGCCAATTTTACACCAATTTTTAAATTTTGTCAACTTAATGACTACACATCTAATTACGACGTTTTGGCTCGTTGAGCCATTTTAAAGTCTAAAAAAATTTACAATTTACAATCATGTTTAAAACATCACATATTTCAAAATATTGGGATTCTTTTTATATACCTAAGTACCCATCATGTACCTATCCTTTTCACTTACGCGAATTGCATGCGTCTACTCATAATACAATTTGTTATTCTTGTCATGTCCAGCTTTAATAATTTTATAACATTATTACTACTCAATTATTTCTTATTGAATGATTCAATTAAGTTAAAATTACCTTATCATGTGTCACCGACATGTCGTCAGTCTAATTTCTATTCAGTGACTGGTTATTCTTAAAGGAAGAATATTTATTTTAAACATATAAAATGATGTTTCCCAATATTATATGCAGACCTATTTTAAGTAATATTAGCCAATTCATTTCAAATTGATTTTTTCAATTGAGCTCGCGTTAAATGTATTCATATTTTCCACGTCTCTATGATTTTTTTAAAAACTAAAAATGCAGTAAAACAAAAACCTTCCATGACATTACGACACAAAATGAAATGTTTTAAATACGATTGTAAATTGTAAAAAATTGGTAGACTTGAAAATGGCTCAACGAGCCTAAACGTCGTAATTAGCTGTGTAGTCATTAAGTTGACAAAATTTAAAAATTGGTGTAAAATTGGCTGATAATAAATAAACTTGAAAATAAATAGTATGCGCCGAAAAAGAAGTGAGAAATATTGTGAATTTACTTGTTTAATATTAGAGATATATTGATTCTTACACTTGTAACCAGCCGATTTCGATAATGGAACGATGTTTGAATTTCAACAGAAATTTGTCGATATTATTATAATATAATAATATGTTATATTAATATAATATAGACCGGCCATGATAATCCCAACACGCAGATCACATCGCCTGTTTGGATTACAAAAACGTTCAGATAATTAAAATGGAAATTTAAAATGAAGGGAATATTGCACAAGGTAACAAAACCTATTTATTATCAATTTAAGCTAAGCAAATCCCAAACAAATACTAAAACATTATTTCAAAAAATGATAATATAGTGTACATTGAGTAATTTATTTTGTTGTAATGAAAACGCTAAATATCGCCTAATTCTTAAAAATACCTATTTTTGGTTGTCGTCGTTGTATCCATTCGCCCAAACCAAGAAAGTTTTTAATGTCTTTATGGCATTTCTTTGACTTATCTATAATTAAAAATAAAATGGGTGTAAAGGAATTTTCTAATGAAATAAAAACTAATACAAAAAGCTTATTCCATACCAGTTTTTGAAATTATCTAGCCAACCTTTAGTGGCATTAAATTCTGCTGTGTCACTCTTCTTAAAAAAAATATATTAAAGATGAAATTTATCTTTTCAGTTAATATATTAATAGAAATTGGACACCCTCATGACCTCTGCTGCAAATAACACTTAAAGATAATCTGGATGAACGCTGTTTTTCTTTTATGCTGTTATCGGTTAGGGGGGAGGGGGCGTTATTTTTGAAAACGCTATCGAATTTATTATTAATCTCACGAGTATCGTTTTATTATCGATTATTTTCACTTTTTTCGGATTGAATCGATATAAGGGTCAATATTTCTGTTCTCGGGGGCGCTTTTTATTGATACACTATCAATCTTAAATACGACAGTGCTTTCATAAAAAGCGCCCCGGACAGCACAGTGGTCGATCATTGTACATTCTTAATCCGACAGTATTTTCTCAAAAATCGCCTGTGACAACATACATAAATATTGACGCTTATATTGTTTAAATTTGAAAAATTAAAAATAATCGATAATAAATCTATACCCGTTTGAGTAAACCTGAATTCGATGGTGTTATCAAAAACTATGTTCCGATTAAAAAGAAAAACATATTTTTTTTTATCACTACTCATGGTGATAAAATGAGTGATGTGTGATTTGCTCATGACTAAACAGTCAAGAGTGATCACTCTTTACTCATGAGTAATTTAATCGTACTCATTATTTATGATAATTTAATTAATTTAATTTCTCATTTACTCGAGTAATTGTCCAACAGTGGTGTTAGGAAGGCCCTGCAAGTGGAATTAAATATTGCCATGCCTGAGAAGGACACATCTGATTTCGATGATATTTTACAAAACGAACGTTTGTTTGAGAAATCGGAAACCTTTCAAATTATCATGGGTATAATCGACCATTAGCGGATTCAGGATTTAATTTTTCTAGGGTTTCAGTCCAAAAGATTTGTCTTCTATATATTATTAATATCATATATTTTTTCATACGACATATTAATATTTACTTACTGTATTTGCGTTATAATTTAAAAAAATATATCAAGAACGTAATGTGGTCGTTTTAAGTATTATGTTTAGATTACACACAGAGAGAAATACTTTATTAAAAGCAGTGCTGCCCTACTATATAGGGTTGCTCGACACACAGCATACTCATCAATCCTTTTTTTTTTTGGACATACAAATTATATACAAATTCTTTTTGATATTATACAGCACAAACAATATCAATACAATTTGTTATATATAACACCAGAAAATTAGAACGCACAGATAGGAAGTAACATAGTCCTATGAACATAGACAAAAAGATATGGTCACTTAAATAATTTAAGTATCGACAAATGACAAAAAAAAAAAAAAAATCAATTTCACATTTTGTGGGGGAGGGAGAAGCTTCAGCCTCAAAAATATTTTAAAATATCAGAAGAGGTTAAGTAAAAAAAAAAAATGATAAGATTAAAAAAAAAAAGAAGTTGATTGTGTTACTAAGTAATGCTTTCACAAAATTGACTTCAACCTTGAGTGGATTCGACAAATCTGATGTTTTCTCTTACTTCGAAGACCCGAATTATTCATATTCGTGGTTGGAACCCTCCGTCACAAAAATCAGCGTTGACTCGTGTTGTTCTTTCGCTTGAGCGGACCCGTGAGATGATATACTCTCTAAAAATAAGCTGGCAGAGAGATCCCATTGTTCAGGACATCAGTCACCGACATTGGGAACTCATAAGTTGTCCCTGAGTCAATTTCATTACGCTGTTGTTTCCCTTTCTTTGTCTATATCCTGGCTCGGGAACGGGATATCGAGGGGAGGGGGTCTACAGAAAGAGAAGGGATGAGTACCCTCGAGGGAAATAACAGAATATTGACAATATGGCCGCTCTGCTCTGCATCTCTTCATTCTTTTTCCTACCTTCGATGTTCTCCCAATCAACTCCTTTGATCTCCATCTCCTTCCTGGCGGTACTTCATTACTTTGGGTTATCCAAACTGTTCCTGTTCATCACAAGTTTTTTTGTTAGTAAGTCAATTTTTTGTTGAATAGCTAAAAAAATACTTAATTTAAATTAACTACTAATTGGTTCAAAGTAAACTTGACAAAATTTACTTTTGATGGAAGTGGAAATTGTTAAAACAATTCAAAGAGGACTTTTGTAATACTAAACTTAGAGATTTTCTGTTGTTTTTTTAAATCATAATTTAATCGGAATTGTTTTAGCATCATCGAATTATATAGGAGTGGAGTAGCTCAGTAGTAAGGTACTGAGGTTCCAATGCTAAAGGTCCCAGGTTCGAACCCCGGCTCACGGCAGAAAATTTATTTATCTGTTTCATTGGCCGTGGGGCGACCCTGGGTCGGGAGACCCTCCTGGGGCACACCCAGCCTCTATAAAGTGGGTACCCTTAATTAAATAATTGATTAAGGGGGAAAACCTGGCGGTTGAGGGTGATCTCGGTCAAATCACCTCCTTACAAAACCGTTGACCTAGAAACAGTGCTTTCCCTAAATAGTAATGAACCCAAGACCCTTAATGAGTTGTAGTGGCACAGTTTTTTTTTTTTTTTTCGTCGAATTATATTACAGATACACTTTTAGGAAAACTTCCTCATTTAATAGGCTTTAAGTTCATATTAATTAAGTTGGGGTTTATTAAGTACTGGTTATCAGCAAAAATGACTACAATAAATTATTGAAAACTTTTATTTTAGTTTTTCCATAACTTAGGTTGTGTAATAGTAGGTGCATTAACACAATTTTTATTTCTATAAAAACTTAAAAATAATGATTTGTCTATTATTCATCATCTAAAGTGACAATCTTACTGATTTTTTTTACCCAGATCTGTATTTTATGAATCGTACCGTATTTATAAGTGATGAGGCATAATATTTACTTTTTAATTATTAAACCTGCTGATAGCTTCAATTATTTCCACGAAAACGTAAATATTAGGATTAAGAACATTATGTTTATCACTTATAAATACGGATTTATTCCTATAATAGAGATTTGGGTGAAAAACACAGTCCATAATCATTTTACATAAAACATATTTGAAAAATCATAATTTTTTACTTTTTTTTTCGAAGTGAAAAGTGTATTCAGGCACTTACATTTATTACAATGCATCCCAAGTCATGAAAATAAATAATTATATCTTTTTCAATAATTTATTGAATAGTTGGTTATACAGCCTGTGTTCTGTTCATCTCAAGGATCTCGTGTCTTTTTCTTTTTTTTTTACTTTTACTGACGTACATAAGAAAGTATATCTACCTTAATACTATCTATATATAATAAGAGAAAGTATTACCATCTGTAAATATCTGGAATACATTTTTTTAAAGGTATTACACAATTTTGGAGGGAGCAGGGCAGCTCAGTGGGTGAGCGTTGACTTCCAGAGCTCGAGATCCCAGGTTCGATTCCGGTTGATGACTAGTAATTTTTATCAGCCATGGGTCGACCCTTGGGCCGGGAACCCATTGGATGGTATTCCAAAAGGCTTGAATTATTAAGGATTTGTTAAACGCAGCAGTTCGGTGAGGAGGAGGATAGAGGTCAGAGGTACGGGACCATTGTGGGATTGAATGGAGTACTTAAATTGTAGACTGAAAAATATAGGAAGGTCGCGGAGCTGTGATGGCTTGGTATAGAAAGGTAGCAAGCACGTACAGACGGCGGTTGGGTGGATAGAGACAATTCAACTCGGTTTAATTCAAAATCGGTTATATGCGTATTTCTTGAGGTTTCGAAAACAAAACTTATTAATTAACCATGAAAACTGTTTATTAGCCTAAATAAGAAGCTATAAACGTAAAAGCTTTCCATTTCTCGAAGAATTTTCGTTTAATTTTTTGCCTGAAGCGAGAAGGGGGGGGGCGCCTTAAAAACAATTTTCTAATTAACAGAGCTAATTGCTCTCTAGGCCTCCAGCCAGCCCTCGTCGTCTTTGTCCTCGCTGCTGAGAGGAATCTGCTCTATTTGTTTTTAATTTATTTATTTAAACGTTTTGTTGAATCGTGGATTAGAAGAACCGATTTGGAAATAAAGTTTTCTTTCGGTTAGTTTTAAGTATTGTAAAAGGTTTTTAAAATTTTGAATTTTGTGCAAGAATGTATGTAAAATTTTTAGTCAAAGAGGTTTAGTTAAAATCAGCAGTATTTTTGCTTTATATTATTTCAGGTATTTAAAACTACATTGTACTCTTATAATTATTGTACAGTCTTGGCAAAAAGTATTAGGAACCCTCATATCTTATTTGTATACTATTTTTTAATAAAAAAATATATAGAGTGTTCCTTGAGAAGAGGAAAAATTTTATAGGAATGATAGCACATCTCAAGAGGTAAGCATAAATGCAGCGTCACAACAATTTTTTAATAAGAACACTAGTTGTGCGAGTTATGGCCCGGAGTTTTCAACTAGATGTTTCGATGTAGTTTACTCAAAACCGACTTAGCCAGCAATTCAGAAAATTTAGTTTTCACTTTATAGCAATATGCGATAGTCTACCTAAATTATATTAAATGAATAAAAAAATGAAGGTAACATGATAAGAAGGGCGGTGATAACGGTGATAACGGTGATAACATTAAGGTATGCTACTTGCTGTAAGGCGCAAATCCTTGGAGTTGGAATCCTCAACTCAAGTAGGTTCTCTGCTAGTGGCTGCTCCTTCAGTAGGACTTCTGTTTCTAGCCTTGGTAAAAAATTACTCATTTATTTTTTTTTTTTCGAGATATTATTTCAGATGTTTTGTTTTTTCTTGTAAATTACATCAATGTTACAGCAAAACATTTAGAATAAACATGCTTCGCTGTTTATAAAAAACCAAACCAAAAAATAAACTTTATAAGCAGAAATGAATGTGATTGCTATTCAAGGAACTCAACTAAAAAAAAAATTAAGTAATTAAGTACGTTTTAATTAAAGGAATTGAAACAACTAACCGTTTTTTTTTAAACATAAATATTGGATCAGGAATATTTATTTTGTCACTTATAAATACAGATCAATTCCTATAATAGAAATCTGGGTGAAAAACACATTTTATTGCCAATTTATCAGAAAAATCAGTTTTTTTTCGAATTATTTTTTGTATGATTAAAATGTGCGTTTATATAATTAGATTTATTATTAGACAGTCCAGATCATGTAAAACAGAAAATAAAAGCTTTACAACATTTAATTGCAATCATTTTTACTTTTATTTGACAGGATAAAAGATATTATCATTTTTTTTACACAATTTGAGCTTAATCTCAAGTTTTCCTCTAATAAACCTCAACTCAATTAATACGGACTTAAAGATTATTAAACGAAGAAGTTTCTTGTAAAAATGTGGTAACAGTGGTATAGTTAGTGATGATAATAAAAAATTGCGAAAAATTTATGATTTTTTTTTAAGACAGAACTTAGCTTAGTTTAGACTCTCAAAAGTCCTCTGTAAATGATTTTAACAATGATAAACTCAATATTCATTTAAAGTAAATTTCATCTTGTTTACAATGAAGCAATTGTTAATTACTTAAATGAAATATTTCTTTAGTTATTGCTTTCGATTTAAAAAAAAAAACGCGACTTAAAATACCACAAAAATGGGCTACTTTTGGCACATTGTTTATATGATTATTTTTTTGTAGCTGTTGAGGTCGGTAAAAATTTTGCTCTACTTTCTGGAAACCTAAGACTCACTTCAGTATTATCAATTCGGTAATATATACTTCGTGGCATTTGATTAATAATAACCAAAAAAATAATTAAAATATAAAGCTGTACAAAAAAGGATAGTAAGTGAAAGTTGTGTGATGCGCGTAATGCACCGTATCTGTGGTTTTGTAAAATATTTTGTGTAAACAAAATGATAAACCTTATTCTGGAATGATATTCGTAGAAATTTATAGAATTATGAAAAGTTACACGCAACTGTACTCACGCTATTATTTTTATAATTTTAGTTGTTTTTTTTTTTATCTTTATATCTTCACCTGCACCTGCCATGGGACTGGCATGTAGCAGGCAGCGGCACCTCTTCCTGGTCTTTCTTTGTTCCGTAAATCAAGAAAGATCTCTCTTCCAGCTCCTCTTCAGTCTCTTTCTAATGGGCATGTCAACGGTAGCCATCTTGATTATGAGGCTGATGTTGTGTCGTTGTAGTTTGACATGAAATTGTGATCGTTTATAGGTTGTTGTCGTAAGTCGTTATGTAAAGCTTTGTTATTAAACTACCAAGAAGCTGCTGTTATTAGTCGTAAATTTGTGGACTGAAAGTATTGTAATTTTTGTAAGTGTTTTTTGCTGATCCGTATATCTATGAGGTGTATGTCCAAATAGATTTTAGTAAATAGGTGTATGTATTAATTTTTTGTCTGATCTGCAATTATTGATTTGGAAAAAAAAAGAGAGTATATTTTTTTTCACTCGCTTGTTTGAAGTCTTTCGTTTCATTTTAACGTGTGGGTCCCAGGCAATTGTTCTGTCGAATATTAGTCCGAGATATCGTACTGTGTTCCTCTGAGGAATTCGGTTGTCGCCGACAGAACTGGTGGGCGTGTGTCTCACCGAAGTGTAAATGTTAGATCTTGTGATTTGTCATGGTTTAATCTTATTTTTCAAAGTTTTTTTTGTTTTGTTTTTTTGTCTTCAATTTTTCATCCGCACCTGTCTTGGTAGTGACAATTAGCAGATTTGTGGTCAGGTAGAAAATGACGTGATAGGCATGACGAAGAATGGAACCCAGCAGTACCTCTTCCCTGGTCTGTTTACATCCTAAAAGTTTTAATTTAAATTTAAATTAAATAAGTTATTTTGTAAATTCAATATTATTTTGAATTTTAACAATATGATATTTATAAAACAAATCAATCTAAACTTCTCTATTAAAGGAAACTATTGCGAACTATTTGCTCGCTAAAAGGCGTTTCACTCTCGTCATGGGGAAATCTGGCGAAGAAAATCTATAGGTGACGTCATTACCAGAGTTCCTGTTAGTGATCTGATGCCGTCGTACTATCAGTAGTTCTTTAAATTCATTATTTTCATTCGTGACGTCATTCGTGGAGTACCACCTTTTTATAGTTTTCTGATGTAATTACTATTCTTTCAAACAAATTAATTAGTGTTATTTATTTTATTCTATAATTATACGTTTCCTTAATAATTGCTGAATACTGTTGATTAATCAAATGCTGACTGATTATGAAATTGATATAGTTGATATAGTAGCTACTGGCTTGATCAACTCAGTAAACAGTAATACAATTTGAGGAAGATTACCCGCCCAATTACTGAGATTCAATGCTTCACCTTAGGGCTTCGCCTCATACAGTTGATTATTGCTCAATAATAATCAAATATGTAATATATTTAAGTACCCAATTAACCAAAGTTGTATATAAATGAATTTACTAATACAAGTAATGAATTTGGTGTCTGTCATACAATCGTGGTCATAGAAATTTCATCACCAAGTCAAAATTTTATTAAATTTTGTTTTATTTAGCATATTGCTATCCGTAAGATCTCTGGGCATTTATTTCTCAGTTTTGAATCGATACTCTAAAAAAAATTTAGGTTTTATGTAGATAAATTATTCTTTTGTTATTTTTTCTCTTCAGTGGTGCCCTGAGAAAAAAATGTTTTCAAAACTATGACTTCTGTTGATTGGCGTTACCCTTTCCTCTTCGCTATTTCCCGTGACAATTTCATTACTTCAAATAACGTCAAAGTTTAGAAATTAAAACATTTAGGGACATATTATGCTGATATCTTAAACAAAATTTAATAAAAATGAAATTGTAGCTACATGAAAAATAAACATTTAGCAATAATAGTAAAAAAATAAATAGTCATATCCAAAGGCCAATTGTATTCACCATAGCAGGCACCCAATAATTGGTCTAAAGGTATGATGATGCTCTGGATATTGTATACTTAAATTTGTTACAATATGAATTTAGAACCTGACAATGGAGCATATTAGGCTTAAGGTAATTATAAATTTAATCTAACAACTCAATTCTAACATGCATTATATTTAATTTAAGATTGTAGTTGGAGTAAAGTCCGAACTGTAAACATGTAAATACAACAAATAAATCAATTGTTGTTTAATTGGAAGTTATTATTGCCAAAAACAGAGAGTCACAATTTTAATATTTTCTGACGAGTTCAGTTGTTTGAAACTGGTCATAATTACAGCTTTATCAGTCTGACATTGTTTAAAACTGAACTGATAAACATTGTTTAAGTTTTCTTGTAACCTTAATAAATAAAATAAATTTAAAAAATTCAATGTAATCAACATAATAATAAAAAGAAATAGGTGATGAAATTTATATGACCTTGAGTAAAGATTCAATTTATTCGTAAATTATCCGATAGTTCAGACATCATCAAGAAATTAGTACATTTTAATATTTTATGATAATAGATTTCTGAAAACGACAAAAAACTCTGCTACCTCCTACTAGATACCAATAAGCAGATAAAACTTAATTATAGTAGTAAATAAATAATTATAACGAAAAAATATCCGTATAATATGCAAGAGTTAAATGCAAAATTATATTAATTCTTCTGATTCTTTGCATTTATTATCTGAAATTACCTAGTATTGGTAACTGTTTTGCCTAAATTTTTATTTACAAAAATGCTTTTTTTTTTCAGTTTTGGTCTTTGCTTTGGTCTTGCAAAGTGCAAGACCAAGACCAATTTCGTTCAACACTAGAGAAAAGATTCTTTTGTTTTGGAGGAGCTCTTATAAGACACTTTTATGATAGATTTATTGTGAGATAGCCTTACAAATTATCATACTGAGATGATGAGGATACCTGAGATACAGGTACAGGTATAGGTTCCTAGGTACCAGGGGGTCTACGGTCCAGCTCCCCGGCGGCCCTGGGGTCCAATCGATACAGGTTTGGCTCCTCTGCATCTCTCACTCATTCTATTTCTTTCTCTCCCTCCCTCTCTCTCTCTCTCTCTATCTATCTCTCTCTCTCTCTCTCTCTCTCTCTCTCTCTCTCTCTCCTCTCTCTCCCTCTCTCCCCCCTCTCTCCCCTCTCTCTCCTCCCTCTCCCCCCTCTCTCTCACTCCCCTCTCTCTCTCTCCCTCTCCTACTCCTATTCCTGACAGGGAGTTTTTATAGTTGTGTACAGCAGTTATTAGAAATTTTATGAAAGCAATTCAATATTTAATTAAAATGTCTAGAAAAAAACAAAATTAGGTAGGCAGTCGAAGGATACATAACTTTTGTTCATAACGTCTTGGGACGATTTAGGGAAAGATAGACTTTATTATACTTATTTGTATGGATTTATGACTGGGCAGTAGTTTATTGGAGTATACATAAGTAACTTATATGCTTAATATTTTGCTTCTTTTTTAGTCAATCACTTCTTGTCTACTAGGGCCACAAGTTCCTAAACTTATAAAAGGATAGCACGAAGACTATTCTTCCATCTGGTTGTTTTTCATCCGAGAGCTTCGGGTTTTTCTCTTACACAACTTTTTAGCTGCCCTTTCCTTGCTCATAGTTCTTCATGACAACATTCTTTGTCACTAAATGTGTTGCACCCAGATGAAACTTAACATCGAATGATTTTCATAAAAAAAGAACATATAATCCCATGTTAATTCTCATTGAGACTAAGCCTTAAATTTGTTTTAAACATTGTATTTTGAACCATCCCCATACCAGACTGAAACGACTAGAAACCGCCCGATGTTTTCGACTACTGCAGCACTTACTAGACAAACGCTCTAAGCTTTCAATCTATTACAAACGACTAATATACATGAATATAATAAGACCTATTTGGACTTACGGAATTACGGAATTGGCTTTGGGGCTCCACTAAACCATCGAATTCCTCTCGTATCCAACCCTTACAATCCAAAATCCTTCATTAAATCCTCAACGCTCCTTACTTTGTCAGAAATAAACTCATCCATAAAGACCTTAATGTTCCATATGTTTCCGATTTGGCCCAATCCAGATACCTATCCTTCGATAACAAACTGCAGAACCATCCGAACCCTCTCTTTTCAAACCTTGCTTCCTCCTCGATCCCTGAAAACCCTCCAAGGCACCTGAAAATATAGAACTTTAATTAATTCTACCAATGGGTAGTTTCTCTTCATGTCACCAATCAATTTACTTGTTGTATTTTCATGTAATACAGTTGTAAATTTGATTAAAGTAAAAAAAGTATTTTGAACCCATTATCTTTTCTTAACTTTGTGATTATGGAGCGTGTAGAAAAATATTTTCTTTCCCTAAGAGAATACTACAAGCTTTCGGAACGATTTTTTTTTTAATCTAACATTTTGGTTGCATGTAAAAATATAAAATATAAGACACTTAACAAACGACTCAAACTACTTTACCCTCTATTCGCCAAATCTTCGAAACTGAAAGTGAGACAAAAACTGAATACATGTACATACTTACTTAAACCGATATGGACATACTCACCACAAATATGTAGGGAACTCCATCCGTCCCCACATCCGTCAATCCAAAACCCTTCCTACCTTTAAATCCCGCCTGTTCAATCATTTCTTATCCATCCAGTCCTCATAAAATTGTAAATAGTTACTACTGTAAATATGTATATAAATTATCAGATCGTTCTTCATTATTTTTACTTCATGTTTATTTTCATTTTTTATTTTTTATTATTAACTGATTTAAATTAGAAAGTAACTTATAAATTTCTTTTATTATTTTTTATTTTAACTATTTAATTCTTGTTTATGTATCTCTGAGGCTCCTTAGCCTACATTTTTGTCTTTCTGTTTTATTCTAAAGGGACTTGTCCCAGAATAAATAAAGCATTATTATTATTTAAAAAATATATATTCATATCTGTAAAAATCGGTATCTATAAAAACACCTACCTACAAAAAATTCAAAGCTTTCAATAAAAATTATAACGAACCATAATAAAAGCTCCTTGGTATGTAGCATCTCCCAACAGTTAACCAGCATATAATGATCCTTTACCAATGACTTTACACTAATATAAACGGACATAATAACATATTAATAAGATACATGGTCACAGCTGACATAGCCTGTATCATGAGAAGAAAAAATAGGCGTTGGATGAGAAATCTTCTTCCTTAAACAACCTAAGTAATGGAAACAAATCAGGAAAGAGATACTACTGAGTGCTGCCCTTCCCCGTGCCGTCATGTCATTTTTTTTTATATCGCCAAAACATTTGCTGATTGTCAACAAAACGTTGACTGGTGCAAATACATTTTTTATAGACAAAAAAGATATCTCTAATAATTTATCACTTATGTGTTTATTCATATAAATATTTGATTGTTTTTTTTTTCATATATATATATATATTGAGGGGAGATATAAAAATTATACTGCGAATGGTGAGGTCTGTTAAAGGAGTTTAGGAGGAATTTACTGCTAGCATAATAACCTTATGCCTTTTATTTATTTTAAGAATCAGCCACTAATTGGTTCTGATAACAGCCTTACTGCATCTTATATCCATTTCGTTTAATACTTCCTTCCATAGCAAGAACAACATTAATTAAAACCAGCACTTAGCTTAATCCAAAGTCTGGCCCCTTATATAAAATTTACCCTAACTTTTATTTTGTTACACGGCCATTATGAGTTTAGGAAATACGACGTGAGGGCTTTTAAAAATATTTTCACCGATATTAGCCCTGAGCTATCCCAATATCGTTCCTCCATATTTCATAAGTTGGCTCTGTCAGTTGTTGGTTATTAATGATAGCTATTGATTGCTTCCTCTAATTTATTTTTTCCATCCAACATTAATCTTCTCCCAGTTTTAGGCAACTGTTTTAGTATTAGTGTTGTTCGCTACCGTGGTTTTCAGTATATTAATTTAATTTTCCTCCTGCTACAGTTCTGACCCTAATTATCAGCTGTTTTTACTTTCATAACGAAACTATCAAGGGGAGGATATAGTGTGTGGGACACCGATTGCAACCAAATTTTTGTTTGGTGATTCTTCATAAAAAAATATTGGACACGTTCCCAAGGAACCGAGAAAAATATATATATAATTTCAAACGAAATTTATTTTGCATTTGCTTAAACTGTATCAGATTATCGGCAATACCAATTTTTATAGCCATCGAAAAATTAAAATTTTCTGCTCGAAATGTTTGCTCAGGCTGGACCCTTCGGAATTTTGATAAAACCACAAAACCTGTGATAACTTTATAACGGCTTCACCGATCTAAATTAGTAGAGATTTAGGCATCTGTATGTTGCACGATATGGTATAAACCCGTACTTCATAAACAAATTAAAAATACTTTCAAGAAATAAAAAGTTTTGAATTTTTTTTATAATTTCTTATCTAAAACATAATTAAGTGGGTTGGAAGAACAGTAATTCAGATTTCCAACGGTTGTACTAACGTTGAGTTTGGAGAAAAGCCTGAGGAGTTATGAATACTTTAGTTATCAGCCTAAAACCGGTCCATCCAAGAAAATCCAGTACTTAAGATTGCATTTTGGTTTATTATTGTCAATAATCAACCATTATGATTGACCAAAAAATTCAAAAACTTAACCCCCTCTCAAAATTTGAGGTGTCACGTTTCAGGACGCGTAGAATTCGAAAAACGAATAAAGTTTTTTCTGTCTGTCCGCCGTCCACGCATTTTCTACGAAACTACTAGACCGATTTTTTTCAAATTTGGATATAAAATCAGAGGTCACCCGAGGATAATCCTCCTTCATCGACATTACTCTCCGCCTTTAACTTTCAAAATGGCGGCCAAAAAACCTGCGTTGCTATAGACTGTAGCTCCTAAACGAATGTACAGATTTCAATGAAACTTCGCTAAAGTCATTTTCTCGACGCCCTTGAAATTTATCTATATAACATACTTCAACGAAAAGAAGCTGGAAAAAAAGTTACGAGGGATGATAAACTTAAATTCCGAATAACTCGAAAACTATATACTTTTTTAGGGATATTGTGATGTGTCAAAAGTATTTAAATTGCCTAAAAAACAAAAGAAGTTTCATCGAAATCGAAACACTATTAGTAGAGATATCGCAATTTTTAAATATTTTTACTTTCACTCACTTATATATTGTTTTTTTAAAGTTGACGAAATTTCCTAAAAAAAAAAACTCGTTAAAATCGGACAATTAGGAGCAAAGATATGGTCTCCGGTTTTTTTTTATATGTTCTTCTCCAAATGTTATATCCTTTGTTTGGTTTTTAAATTTTGAATGTATTACTGAACTGATCCTATTTTTTTTTAGCATATTACTAATGATTAAAGAATAACAGTTTATTCCAATAATTGAATCACCTTTTGTTTTTGTTTTTCTTTGTACCTATAAGGATACTTATAATGGAAATAACAAACCATCGTGAAATAATTTGCAGCGTTTTTAATTTGTATAAAAATTCGTATTTAAGAGTTTTAAAGGACTCTAAAAAGGAATCTAATTTGATTTTCCATAACAAAATTCTATTAAGCCTACATTACTGCAGTCACCTTTTGGTGTTTGTAATTTATGATACGTAATAACTCATTATATTATAATATATTATAAATCAAGCAATAGTAAATATTTTTTTTGTTCTACACAAAAAAAAAGTTGATATAGTAACCTAAAAATACGAGCAAACCAAAGAAAAAATAAATAACATAAATTCCGTTTGAAATTATAAGTATAAAATTTTTTTTCTCAAGGCTCCTTGAGCCCATTGGAAAAACACCGGGACTCTTGTACGATATTTTTCTAAGTATCTCAAAAAAAAAAAAGTTGAAATCGGTGATTAACAGGCTTTACCCACCCCTTGTAAGTAAGAAAAGTATCTTATTCTGAACAATAAAAAAAAAAAAAAAAACTGTTTTCAGCCTTTGAAACGAGTATGGATTGCAACAAATTGGATAACAAATGGATTAATGGATTGGATCTATTGGAATTGGAATCTGTATACAGCAATGTTTTTAGCATATCACGACGGAACCGGGAGTACCATAAGCTATTATTAAAATATCGCTATAAATGAAGAGCTAAATACGACAACGTTAATGAAAGCCGGTAAAGAACTAGGACTCGAAATAAACGTGGATAAAACAAAATATATGGTTAGCTGCAAAAATGGCGATACTACTGGTGATACCGATATAGATGGTAATATGTTTGAACAGGTAGATAAATTTAGGTATCTAGGTTCTACGATAACTAGAAAAAACGAAATTGAAGAAGAGCTTAAGGTTAGACTGAAGGCGGGGAATGCTTGTTATTTTTCTGTGACAAAACTATAAGTAGTTTTGTCACAGAAAACTAAGGTTCGCGCCTCTTGTCCCGAAACTTAAAAATTACAATCTATAAAACAATTATCTTGCCTACAGTTCTTTATGGATGCGAAACTTGGCCGCTTACATTAAGGGATGAGCAGCGTCTTAAGCTTTTTGAAAATAAATTATTGCGTAGAATATACGGACCGAAGAAGGATGAGTTAACCGGAGAGTTCAGACGGTTACACAACGCCGAATTGCGTGAGCTGTATCCGGGTAATGTAATTGAGATAATTTCATCGCGGCGAATCAAATGGGCTTGTCAAGTTGTTGGGCTTAGTAACGAGAGAATTCCTAAAAGGTTAATATTTGCTGTGCCGAATGGTAAGCGTCCGAGGGGTAGACCGAAGCGAAGGTGGGAAGATTGCATTAAAGCCGATCTGAAGGGACTGGGTTTGGACGGCGAACGGTGGAGGGAGGTGTGTAACAAGCGATTGGTGGTGTCGGCATCGAACCTTCGGGTTCGCTAAGCCTTATTATTATTATTATTATTATAAATGAAGAGCAGTATGGTTGGGGTGATCAGTCAGAAATAAAAAGGCAAAAATAAATAATAATATTTATTTTAACATTTGCCGACGTTTCGACCTGAAGTTCAGGCCTTCATCAGGGCTGGTTCAAGAGATTGCTGGAATAGAGTGGTATAGGTATAAATAGTGGTATAGGTATAAATGAAGTTAAATGTTTGTATTACGTATTGATCCTGAAGTTTTGCCCCTCTCCGCCTGCTCGCCTTGGAAGGATCAGATAAATGGGTTAATATGAGTATGTTAATGAGGATTGAGGATTAGCGAGGCCGCTGATGATGTCGCATGTCAGAAATAACAAATCGCAGTTAATTATATAGCGGAGGTTAGCCCCGCGGGGGTAATTAGTCATGTTGCGAATGCGACCTTTGGGCGGCACAGATATGGATACAGATACTGATAAAGATACAGATACCGCGGCCCGGGGCATTAGCCTGATTGTCCCTTCCTCCCAGCCTCTTGATGGATCCCTTCTTCAAAGTTCATCAGGAACTGGATGGGCAGGCCTCCGCTTTGTGCCGGGCTCCCTCCTAATAGTATTCATCCTGATGAGTGCCTTCACCCAACTCATCAAAGTTCTCCTCGTCGTTTGTAATTCACCGTCCCTTTTACCAGGGATATTCAACTATCCGAATACATTATGACTATACAAACCGAAGAGGTCTGGTGGTATCAATGCTGGAATTTAATAAAGAGAAAAGATTTTAATAGCTTATTAACATAAAGTTGTTGTTGTTTTGTGTTTTGGGGCAAAAAACTGCTGACGATTATCATCGCCCTCAAATCGTACTCGTTGATTTATTTTTTAATTTTAAAACTACTATTATAAAGATAAATATTTATCTTAACATATTTATCTTTAAAAAAAAACAATTTTGTTTTCTTTTCTTATCCTATTTTTATTTATTTTTCACTTGGATCCTTTTCATTTTTTTCATAGTAGTCCTTTTACTGCTTAAAGCATTGTAAGGTGTATTTTTTGATATTTTTTTTATCGTTTATGAGTATTTTGTTCTTCATCTGCAATATAAAGGTGATGGGTTGGCCTCAGGCTTGAGTTGGCCTTATACTCTAGAGCTTACAACTAAATTAATAAAACATCTATCTCATGTGATTTGTTCTCTGCAGGGTGGTTCCTCTTACAATTTTTCTAATTATTCCATTTTGGAAATATTGTAATCTTTTCAGAGTTATTTTTCTGATGTTTTCGAACAGAGTTGAACCATACAACAGAGCCGGCCGTATTATACTTGTATAGACTAGAAGCTTTAGGCGTAAAGATAGGTTTGTTGTCCGAATTAAATTTTGGTGTCTGTACGTCTTAGATCTTACTGTTTTAATTTTTTTATCAAAATGTCTAAGATAAATATGTTTAAAAAGGAATAAAAAAAATATATACATAAATTGCTATCGAGAAGAGACAAAAAAAAAATAGAGAGAGAGAGAGAGAGAAAAAAGTATGGTGTATGTATAAATTAAATCATTTTATCGCAAATTTGTGAGAAAAAATAATTTAGTACATATAACTTGAATTAGTCCTATGTTAATAATGAATTCAATGGTGCTATTGATAAGTTGTTCGTTATCTGTTAGTGCCTCACAGAGTTGACGAGGTACACCACGTCTTTCCAACTCTCTCTCTTGTATCGAGGGCACTCTTCAAAGATATAACTCACTTTGGCTGTCACTGTGAGAGCCACATTACAGAGTTGGATCTTCCCTTGCCATCATTTAGTCATGGGTCAACCGGCAATGTCCAATTCTGAGGCGTGTGATAACTATTTCCTCTCTTCTGCACTTCCTGGAGGACGAGGCCCAACAACTGAGGGTCGGTTTGAGGACAATATCCTCAGTTTATTATTGTCCAACGTGGTCCAGGTCTGTTGCCATTCGTTTAAAATCATTATGTTTATTGGTTTGAATATTTCTGATGGTGAGATATAAGAGGGCGTTATTACTTCCAGTGAATGGGCTTCTGTTGCTGCTCTATCCACTTCCTCATTTCCGGAGATACCAGAATGACTGGGAATCCAGAGGAAAGTTATTTTTTTCGAAGAAACTTCTATTTGTTTTATGAGAAAGTGGATTTATTTATTAACATTAAGTTATACTATATTTAATTAATTTATGGATAATGTTATTATTATTAATACATAACATAAAATTGGACATAAAAATTAAATTTGCGATCTGCAAATTTCTTTGCAATGAGCAAATATTTTGGCAGCTTCACAGCGTCCCATCACAATACAGGAAATAGTTCAGTTCAGCAGGTCTCTTGGCCACCGCCTACGTAATCGTCGAGGTGGGCTGTACGGGTTTCTAGTGTTTTTAAGTTTTTCTGTCAGAGGATTTTTGATGGATAATGTAAAAATTGATAATACATGCGAAATGTAGAGAGGCGCTGAGCCCACATTGCCCGCATTACCGCAGTGCTTTGCGGGTCTGTATTGAAGGCGTTGAATTGTTTTCATCCTGATTTTCCTTACTTTTATTTATAATACAATAAAATCCTACTATATATTATTATTTTACTTTATTATAATATTTCTTACATATTACACAGATATGCAAAATTTTAAATTTTAGTAAAATTAAAAAAATATTTTATATGCCATCAATGGGATTCGCACCCGGGACCTTGATAATTGAAAGTTAGCGCCCTAGCAATACTTTACTCTAATCCCAATCAAAATAAAAAGTAAAAATAAATATATTATTTTTCCATTTATTTTCTATGTTCCTATGTTTGAGCCCTTATCCGCTTAACTAAATACAAGATAACATAAATATTGAGAAAATAGTAGAAAGTGATAGTAATAATATGTAGCTAAATATAATATTACTATTACTGTCTACTATTTTCTCAATATTTATATGTTACTTTGTCTTTGATCGAGGCCTGAAGCTTATACCAAACCGTCGGTACATACGAAAGGAAAATTAATATTATTTATTTATTTTTACTTTGCATGTTCATTTACTGAAAACCTCAATTAACTTCTCTTCAATGTAATCTCAATGTGAATAATTATCCACACTATCCAAATATTATTCATTATGATGGTAATGTTTATAATATTGTTGAACCTTTTGATTTAATCTTTTAGATATATTATTATCAATGTCATTTAACAGCAATTAATTTCTTAATAGTAAATTTTTTGTTAATATAGTTTTGTTTTTTATTTTTAGATGAGCAGATGGAGCTTCGATTATTAATCTTATTCGAGGTAAGAATAATTTTCGTTTATATGTATTTCATTAAGTAATAGCTCAACATGAAGTAATAAATAAGGGCCTTTTAGATATCAAGTTAATAATTTTTTTAAAAGAAATTTCTTAAAATTTTAGTACTTGTTGTCGGTGGATTTAAGTCATACAATTCGGTGAGGGTATCGATTATAGTGTATCGAGGATAGTGAAAAATAAGAAATAAAATTGTGCTGAAGATAAGAAAAGCGATGACGACTGTAGAATGGAAAAAGGAGAGAGCTGAGTGGATAATGAAATGAGGAAAGGAGATCGGGGCTAAACAGTTTAGTTTCCAATACTCTTCGATACCCTTCTTCCTATCCCACCTAGTCTAGCTTATTCCTATATTCGGCAACTTCATATATATATTTATATATATATATATATATATATATATATATATATATATATATATATATATATATATATATACATATATATATATATATATATATATATATATATATATATATATATATATATATATATATATAATATTATTTAAATAATATTGTAAAAAAGTTTAATCACTAAGTACTTTGAATTTTTATTTTGTGAAATCATAACATTGTGCATTTACTGAACCTAATTGGACATATTATAGAGTTTTTGTTCTTTTGATGTTTTCAATGAGTTTTTGGACCTATAAATATAATCGAAATTCACAATTACATATTTAAAAATTTATCTTCACCTTAAATTTACTTATCAACATTTTGCATTAAACCGACAATATGTTACATAGGGATATTCATGAAACCAGTGCTAAGTATTCTAAACCTCTTAAATGTGTAAAGTCGAGAAAATTATTCACGAAATCTGTGTTAAATATGGCCGCCAGATATCTCGATTTAACTCAGCCCAGCGTCTTACACGGAGAAGGTATTGTAAGGTTTTGATGTATTTAATTCTTTTTTTTTTTTTTTTATGTGTACAATAACCGCAGAGACGGAATGTAAAGACAGCTAGGATTTCATAAGTATATATAAATTAAAATATATTCATCATGTTCTTTGCCTTCTGAATCATCTAAATATTCATTTATGTTTTCTAATAATCCATTTCAACCAAATAATTCACTGATTAAGTTTTTTTCACTTCGTTTTGGCATTTTAATAATAAATCAAAACGTTAGTTAATCAATTAACAACTCACAAAATTTGTTTACAGTAGAGGCATAACCTTACTATAACTAATAACAATTTAGCACTGACAGGTAAATAACAATTTACCATTCAATGATAGCAAATTAAGCATTTACAATAACTGCATAAATACCTCTGTTATGTTTTATAGGTATTAATTCTGTAGAACATCTTTCTTGGCTTGAAATTACTTACATGTGTTACTAGATCTCACATACGAGTATTCATTCAATAGCAGGAAAAGATGTTTCAACAATGACTTGGCCATTTTTTTTTTTGGAATATCCTAATTTTTTTTTTTAACCCGTTTGTAATGTATCCGTATGTTTTCATTAACAGTTAGTATTAATATTTAAGTACCACAGTACTTCTTTTATTAGTCTTGATATCTTGAATAAAAAAGATTTTATTATTTTTATATATTTCTGTTTAGTATTCAATAATGCTCCAGAGGATTTCTTTGTCTTAATTTTAGTAGATTTGTTTATTCAGTTTATTTTAGTATTGTTTTTAATTTAGAGTGTTTTTCAAATTGTGTGTACATCGTGTGTACACAATCTGTATTAAATTAGCCACAAATTTGATGTCCTTTTCTCACAAAGGGTTCCATGACATTCTAAACACTATACAAAAACGGACATATTCGTTCTAAAACTACACATCTATGTTCCCATAGATTAATTGTTTAAAAAATCTTTTTATCACAAACAATTAAAAAAAAAATTCGATCGAATTTGTTCAAATTGAATCCTTGTATGTAACAAAAGTTGGCTTCTTGTAAATTTTTTAAAAATGACATATTTCTGCCTTTGTTATGAAGCCTTTCACATATAAGATAATTTTCATAGCTTCTGACAAGAGTATAATATTAAGAATACGCTGTTACTGTTTTAATATATATATTTATCTTTTTCAACAGGATCCTAACAATACAGCCGGCCTGGAATATCGACAATGTGACACACAATATCTTCCGATTTACTATAAACAGTAATACAATAACTGTAATCTAACGTCTAATATTGGTCTAGAAAGTATCAGAGGATACAGAAAGTCATAAATATCCTTTCTATTGTTATCAGTCCAGCTGTGGATTTTTTCAAGACATCTTTTCAAGGATATTGCTTCGTCGCGTGTTCCCGACCCCTCGTAATATTCTTCTTTTCTACCCTTTATCCCGCCTTCCATGACTAATTTATTTTATCTTCCAATCATTTTTCCCTGATAAAAAAAAGTAGCCTATCAGTATTTGATATAAGTCATCACTTACTTTTGTTTTCGTTATTCATATTTGTTTATATTATTTTTAAGTTCAAGGAAGTAGTTTAGGTGCTTTATTTGAAAGACTTTTATCTATTTATTTTTTTTATTGAGTTTAATATTCTGCTTTAAGGATGAATGTTATAGTGCGGTAAGATAACATTTACAAAATGCTTGTAACAACTATTTAGTAATTAAAAAGTAAATACAAATAAAATAAATTAAAGACAACTAAAATAAAATGAAACAGACATACCTATATACATTAGTTTTTACTGAATAATCTATGATTTTAAATTTTCTCCTATGAAAATCAAGTTTAGAATATATATATGATCGAGTGTTTTAAATTTATTTTACACTTATTTTTTATTGTAAAATTGATTAGACGTTTAAAGGAATATCGGGAGTCCAGGGTCTTATACAAAAAGGCTGAATAGTCCGTGATTCAGACCCCTTTTATCAAATTATTAACATCCTCCTGAAACTTCATGAATAGCTTCATATCATAACTTCATATCATCGTAACCTAGAACTATTTTATTTACGAAAACTGTCGGTATTGTGGCGTTTTCAATCTGGAGATCTACTAAAATCTCGTAAATAACCATCTGTGCCCAGAAGTACCTCTTCCTGGTTTTCGTTTACTTCTTTAAGTCAGGAAAGGATATGAAATCAGACAGTGAGTAAAGGGTTCGTTTTTATTGGTCGATTGTTGGTTGTCGTTAGTCAGTAGAAAGTATGACAAAAAAAAGGATAAATAAAAAGTTATAAAATAATTTTTAATAAATATAATTTTCTATCGGAATTTTTACTTTTTGGGCGCTAGGCTGTCATCTCTAAAGAGATAATTATAGAGAATATAAGTTACTTACCCATTATTATCCTACCATGCTAGCCCAGGTGAGAAGGGGTTAGGTTGGATTTTTTTTATAAAGCAGTAAAAAAAGATTTTTAAGTTAAGAGATCTATTGACAGGAAGACATATTTACAGACTTAATACTATTTACCAGCAAAATAAATAAAATAAAAGGAAAATGAGAAAATTTAAACATAATTACTATATACAATATTGGCTAAAGCGCTCTCGCTCAAACTTCACTGGCTTTAGCACCAGTGACGTGGTCGAGATAGTAGCGCAGGGATCTCTTGGAGTCCTGCTTTTCCTTCTATATTTGGCGGAGAAGCCTGGCTTGTAGTTCCCTGCCTAATTGTATATATTGTACATAGGTATGACAGTGTTTTTATGTTTTTTAATTTGCTTATCTTTAGGTTATTTTATTTTTTATTATTATTTTATTTTTATTAATTTTATATTTTCTGTATATATGGTGTGAATGTGTTCATGTATCACTATATCAAACATTATATAAACATCAAGAAGCGATAGTCAAGATATAAGATATAAGAGCACATGCACATGCTACAATAGGAATTAATCATTAGTTCCCAAGAAACAAAAGGTAGAAGAGTTCTATTTTTTTTTTTTTTTTTTTACAATTCTTCCTTAATCTTGATTATAAAAGTTTTGTTGTTTACTTACCAGGGAGCTGTTGTCATTAGTCTAAAAATGTTGGATTGAAATGACTGAAGTTTTAGTAAGTTTATTTTTTTTCATAAGCGTAAGTTTGTAAGGCATATGTCACATGGGTTAGAGTAGGTTTAAAAATTTAAAAAAATTAAATCTGATCTCAGTATGATAAAGCTAATTTAAGATCTCTTAATCCTTGACGAAGAATCTGTAAAGTTATTATTACATTTCTTAATATAAAACAATTTGTTAAACAATATTTATATGTTGAAATTTAAATCTAGTTTAGAAAGGCGTTGGATGAGAGATCTTCTTTCTTAAACAACCGAAGTATATGAAATAAGTTAGGGAAGAGGTACTGCTGAGTATTTTCCTTCTCCATGCATGTCATGTCATTATTTTTATCTTGTATTTCCAGCACATTTGCTGATTGTTAACAAAAAGTCGTCAGACGCGAATAAAATTTCTATAGCCAAAAAAAAAATCTATGATGACCTCTAAGTTGATAACACCTTCAAACCCCAACTAACAACAACATAACACCCTCGCTTGAATTCTCTTGGACATTTTATTAATATTCTTCCATGACACCCCTTAGTTTTATAAAGAAGTTAATTTTATTCTTTTTTTAGTAGTTTAAATGGACCTTATTACTTTGGTAAAACATAATTGTATTTAAATACAAGTATCCTTACATTATTTTTTGAAAATAAATTTAAAAATTAAATCTGTACAGTTATTTAAAGTTACGTAATTCTCTCAGGAATTTTATATATTTTCCAAACCCTCCCTGACACCCTCCCTTTGGTCTGCAGGAGGACCTGTAGTGTCCCTTCGTTTAATTGGGTCTCTGGTCGAGAACTCTGTCCACTTTACGGCCTTTTGAAGCTCACGGTTTTTTTTTCTCTTTTAATCCTTATTACGGGTTCTTTTTATCGTATAACATGACTAAAGAAAAAAAATCTAAAATGGTTGAGAAAATATCAATAACTCAATTGACTGTCAAGCCCCGATATGTTGGCAGCCCGTCTTCGATCACGTTGAAAGTGGTTGATGGATCACAAGAGCTGTCTTTCAATAACTGTCATAAACTTCAATTTTCTTCTGCGAAAAAAATCTCACTTACCTAACTTAACTGATACCGACATTAGTTCTATAGTCAACTTTTTTTTAACTTATCTTATTACCGAAAGAATATCGGAAACATCATAACGAGGAACGAAAATACTAACATAGGAAAAAATGTTTCTCATAGTTTGTGAAATGTTTAAACGCACATTAGGTCTTGAGTGAGGTCGGTACCATCGGCACCTACTCCTAACTTAAAATAAATATTAATTCAGGAGATCTCTTAACCAGCTCCTTTTAAGCCATCGCCGGGAGTTTTGGGCAAGGGATACTTTCTTAATTAAAGGTATACGAAAACAATTATAAAAAAAAAATCTGAGAAAGGAGATGATCCGGGGCGGGGTGGCGGTCATGAAAAGACTAAAATAGTGAAAAAACTATTTCAAGCCGACGTTTCGAACCAACATTACAGCTCTTCTTCAAGGCTAGAACTAACAAGATACAAAAAGATATAGATTACCGTGGGAGTTACATGGTATTAAATGAAAAATTATAAACAGTGTGAATATAAATTATATAAAAATATTAAAAACATTGAAATGAATCTAATAACAGAGTAAATAGATTAAATAAAGTAGCATTTAGTAAAAAGAGCAAATCAATTAAATAAGAAAGCAGATTAGTTGAAGTATACCAAAAGAGTAATTATAATTAAAATAGACAGAGTAAATGAAGTATAAATAAGCACCAGAAAATTAAAAAAAAAAAAAAAACTGCACCACTACAACCCATAAAGGATCTTGGGTTCAGTACTATTTAGGGTAAGTACTGTTTCTTGGTCTACGGTTGTGCTAGCAGGTGATTTGACCGAGATCACGCCCAACCGCAAGATTTTTCCCCTCAATTAATTATTTTAATTAAGGGTACCCACTTTATAGAGGCTGGGTATGTTCCAGGAGGGTCTACCTACCCAGGGTCGCCCCACGGCAAATGTAACAGAATAAATAATTTTTCTGCCATGAGACAGGATTCGAACCTGGGACCTTTAGCATTGGAAGCACAGTACCCTACCGCTGAGCTACCCCAATCCCTACCAGAACATAAAATAAAGTAAATAAAAATTAGTGACAATAATTATTGATAAGATTTTTTTTAATAAAATAAGGAAAAAGGAATAATACGTAATTGTGAGTATAAACTGACAAATCGTAAGGAAAGATGAAACGAAAAAGAATGAATTAAAAAGTAAGGAGGGATGAATTAACAATTGGAAGGAAGGATAAAGAAAAATATTTCGCTATATGAAGGATATTGATAAGCGGACTTCCATTGTACTGTCTCCTGGTGTGATGGCTTTCAGTGTTTAGTTTTCTCATTGAATAGTTTTAATTCGGTTGGCTTTATTTGTGTTAAGAATGTTGGCAGTCGTGGATAGAGGCGTACTTGAAGCCACGTGCCATTTAAGGTTCCTTTAATTACAGTAATGGTCTGTTTGAAAGTTGTATCGGCACACACTCTTAGCCGGAGTGAGTCATTAAGGTTTCATAACCATTATCCGCCGCCGTTTATCCAAGACCCTTTCGCTGAATCTTTTATCGCCATCGCATCTAAGGGCCAAACAACTCTTTTATTCGCCTTTCAGTATGCTAGGATAAGATTTCAGATAGGCAAAACGTCTCCCTAAAACCATTAGGGAATTAGTTAGAATTATCGAGTTTATTCAACTCGCAGTCCATGTCATTCGTTATATTTCTTAGATGTCTCCACGGTCTGAAACGGAAGAAAGATATAGGTTGTGTCTAGATCCAACTTAAAGACAGTAAACGCTACGGTATAAGAAGGAAGGGATCTCTGCTTTGCAAAAGCGCTATCGTCTACTGAGGTACCATCCTTACGCTTTTGTCTTCTGTTTATTTTTTCCTTCTTATAGATTGTTGACATCAACTAGATTGTTTTATAGCATTATTAATTAAGCGATTTTACGATTTTATAAATATTGTTTTTTTTTTTTTTTTGTTATTATGACGTTATCATATATTTATATATAGCCTGAAATAGAACAACATTCATAAACAAATTATATAGCATACTACTCAAAGATAGTCCTTGTTATAGCATCGTATTTTTAGTTTTATCATGTGATTACTCCATAAATTGACCTCAGAAAAAAATCTAGTATGACCACTCTCACGACTTTCCTACATATTTCAGAAAAGATTTTATATCTTTAAATATGTCCATGAAGAAACAAAACAAAATTTAATTAGATTTATTTTTCTGAAAATTGATCAAAGAAAAGATTTAAAAACGATTTCTTAGATAAACTAAATAAAGCAAAGTAAACCGGCTCGTAGAAGACTAGCATAAAAACATCAATACACTCTCATATTGCTAATCAAAATTTTTTTACCATAGCCCAATTTTGTCAAACAATATTTTTTTTAAATTTTTATTTTAATGAAATTTACAACTGTATTACATAGAAAATATAACAAGTAAATGTGACATTGGTAACATGACATGTACAATATAAAGAGAAACTACCCATTGGTAGAACTCAAATTAAAGTTCTATATTAGAAGGTCCCGAGGCCATCTTCTTTTCAGACTCCTCGGAGGGTTATCAGGGATCGAGGAGGAAGCAAGGTGTGAAACGAGAGGATTCAGATGGTTCTGAAGTTTGTTATGGAAGGATAGGTATCTGGATTGGGCCAAATCGGAAACATTTGGAACATTGAGGTCTTTATGGATGATTTTATTTGTGATAAAGTAAGGAGCGTTGAGGATTTTACGAAGGATTTTGGATTGTAAGCATTGGATACGAGAGGAATTCGATGATTTAGTGGAGCCTCAAAGCTCAATTCCGTAAGTCCAAATAGGTCTTATTATTGTCATATATATGAGTCATTTGTAATTGATTGAAAGCTTAGGGCGTTTGTCTAGTAAGTGCTGCAGTAGTCGAAAACTTCGGGCGGTTTCTAGTCGTTTCAGTCTGGTATGGGGGTTCCAAGTGAGTCGTTTGTCAAGGTGGAGTCCTAAGTATCGGATTTGTTCGACAGGGATAAGAGGGCTATTGTTGAAGGATACTGTAGGACAGGGAGTCATAGGTTTACGACGAAGAGTGAAGGTTATTTGATGGGATTTATTGGAATTTATTTTAATCCTCCAGTTTTGACACCATTTTTCAATACTTGTGATGTGTGATTGAAGAGTTTGGAATGCAATAGATGGATCGTTATTAACTGATAGGATACACGTGTCATCGGCATAGGTGGTGATGACAGTGTCGGATTGGGTTGGGATGTCAGCTGTAAAAACTATGTAAAGGATAGGGCCTAGGATACTACCTTTTAAAACATAAGACAAAAATTTTGTGATGCGGGCAACAAATTTTTCTTTTTTCTCTCTCATTCACCGATTTACCCGCATTCATACATACGAAACTCAGTGGGCTCTGAAACGTATAGATCCGTCGAAAACCGCATGTCAGAAACTTGACCCGATAAAAGTAGGTACTATAAACGCTTGAATATCCAATTGGATCGTAAGATAATTTGATCACAAAATGGAAAAAAACAAAAACATTTTGCCATTATAACATCGTTGTTATGAAATGTTCGGAGTGGTGGTTACGCCAAACAGTCCAATATTTTTGTAGGCCATTTTTTTTAGATTATGTGCTCAAATTATCTTACAATTTAAGTAGAAATAAAATGAGTATTTGCTGGTTTTTAGTACTTAATCAAATTTACAATTTTTGCCAATACCCAGATTGAAAACGTCCCGATGCCGAGAATCTTTGTAAATACTAGGTTACGATGAGATAAAGCGCTGTTTCAGGCATGTCAATGATTTGATAAAAAGGGCTCTGTACCACAGACTATTACTTTAATTTAATATGTGTCGGGTCTAGGAAATCGAAAATCATCTAGACTACAAACAGCAGCCTTGCCCTGCCTTGGAGATGGCTAGCGGTCCCTTCACGAGAAGAAAAGATGGAGGAGAAAGGTTCAAAGGGTGCCCTCACAATGAAAATGCCTCGGCTGCAATAAGCGGTCTTTGTAGTCGATCCCATTTATCCCTCCGCTACTCTTGCTCTTGCGGTCTACATACTCGTATTGATATATGAGGTGCCTTTAATATTATTTCTATCTTCAAAAGGCTTTATCACTTTATTTTTATTTTTTTTTTATATATGTCCATTTATCAAATTTATTAGCCGACTGTTGCGAATCCACAAGATGTTATGTGTTTGGGTTGTTCCCTAAAAGGTTGGTTGGTTGTGTAGTAAAGGCGTAAAACCTGATGGTCATCAACGCCGTTCATTAAAATTATATATTATTATATATTTTGGTTATAAATATTAAGAATGGAATACAATTAAAAAAGAATGATATGGACCACTGTCATTCTCTCTGCACACTTCCGACAAAAGGGCGGGTTTTCTTTTGTTATTATGTGAAGGTGCGTAAGCCTGGTATCACTCAACTTCCTTTTTTATTTATTTTTAGGGCTATTGTCCCAAAATGTCTGCCAATCCTGGTGTATGGCCTCTTTCATGGGTCGCGCCAGTTCGGACGCAGTCAAGTAGGCTCTACCACGTCCTAAAAGGGTAAGAGCTTCTTTTGCTGCTCTGCCAGCCATTTCGTTACCACCAATGCCTACATGATCAGGGGACCATAAAAAATGTACCAATGTTCCAATGTTACTTAGCTGTTTTATGAGCCCCAAAATAGTATATATTGCTATGTGTTCTGGAAGCATGTTATTCATGGCTTCAAGGGCATTCAAGGAATCTGACACCACAACCACATTAGCAACTGGCGAATTTATCACATGTAGTAGAGCCATCGCTATGGCATTATTCTCAGGGGTATATATGAAACAAAGTGGATGCAGTTTACATTTATAGGTAGAATTAGATGTGACAAAGGCGGATGCTATTGATGTGTCCGATTTATTAATCCGATTCATT
Source organism: Nezara viridula (assembly GCA_928085145.1). Taxonomy (NCBI): domain Eukaryota; kingdom Metazoa; phylum Arthropoda; class Insecta; order Hemiptera; family Pentatomidae; genus Nezara; species Nezara viridula. The sequence continues at coordinate 15,940,867 of OV725079.1, forward strand.
AATGTTCCCGAAAAGGTTTTTAACGATATTTGAAAGAATGGCTAGATAGATTTTTGAGTTTGATAGTTCATTATTATTCGGTTATATTTCATTAGTGTTTTGATACATTTTAGGATAAAGTACTAACTGATCATTCTTTAAAGTGTACTTAATAATCATATAACCGCTAGAATGTATATAAGGCCTTAAATATTCGAAAAGGTGTTTAAGTAGAGGTACAAAAATATTCCCTTGGGATGGTAAAGATTAATTGATTTCTGTAGTCATGTTTTTGTTCATTAAATTTGTTTTTCTTATTAGTGATCTTATCTTGATGATAAAATTGGTGTATATTTTCTCTCAATATCGACTACAACATTGTGTCGAAGTGAGTTATGGATCGTGATGACCCTTCTTGCCAAACCCCATCGAAGGCTTGGCCTGCGTCCAACTTCTTGGAATGTCCTCAGACTGGACAATAAATTCCCAGCTGGCGGATACTCTTTAGAGCCGCATCTTCTTTTCTTATTGATCAATGGCTCAGAAAGATGGTATCGTGCCAGAATCAAATATGTTATTGGTTTCCTTCAAGGAAATGTGTTGTTTTCCCCTTCAATAACAGATCAGATTTTTTTCTGTATTGTAGATACAGTCATTAAGAATAAATTTATAATAATAATAAAAAGCTTAGCGAACTCGAGGATTCGATGCCGACACCACCAGTCGCTTCCTACACACTTCTCTCCATCGGTCACCGTCCAAATCCAGTCCCTTCAGTTCGACCTTAACGCAATCTTCTCACCTTCGCTTCGGTCTAGCCCTCGGTCGTTTACAAGTCGGCACAGCAAATGTTTAACTTTTAGGAATTCCTTCGTTACTAAGTCAAACAACAACAAGCCTATTTAATTCTCCGCGATGTAATCATTTCAGTTATATTAACCGAATAAAGAGCACTTTGGCGTTGTATAACCGTCTAAACTCTTCGGTCCGAATATTCTACGCAATACTTTATTTTCAAAAACCTTAAGACGTTGCTCATCCCTTAATGTAAGCGGCCACGTTTCGAATCCGTAAGGAACCGTAGATAAGATAATGGTTTTATAGATTCTAGTTTTTAAGTTCCGGGGCAGGAGGCTCGAACTAAGTAATTTTGTCACAGAAAAATAACAAGCATTTCCCACCTTCAGTCTAATCTTAATTTCCTCTTCAATTTCGCGTTATTTTAGATCATATATATCTAAACTTCTCTAGGTGTTCAAACATCTATATCATATCATAATAATGTCATTACCTCTATATGGAAGCTGGTATAGTTTATTTTAAAAAGGAGAAATTAAGATGGCTAGGCCATGTGTATCGGATGGATCAATAATTTCTTCCAAAGGAAAGAATGGAAGGATGTCCAGATGGAAAAATAGGAAAAGGCAGGCCATGGACAGACGATGAAGAGCAAAACCTGAGGTCACTGGGCGTAAGACGTTAGAGCGAAGCGGTAGAGGATCGGTCTGAGCTGAGAAAAATTGTTGATGAGGACAAGGTCCTTCATGGTACATGGCGCCGAAGAAATAAGAATAATATGTGAAAAAAAAATACTTGCATATAATGTATTTATATTAATAATTTACAAACCTACGTTTCGGAGATTTATTTCATCATCAGGGTTCCATTTTTAATAAATATTGCACAATGTTTTTGATCCATCTGAGAACCAAAAACCATATAAATATATTTAATCGTTTTTTTTTTCTTTTGCCTCTTGACTTTCGGCTTCCGTCATTGAGCCTTCTAGCTGCTTTAGACTTTTATAGGCGATAGCTGTGATTGTTCGGTTCTGTTCGTGCGTTTTTCACTTAAGATATGCAGGGGGCACGTGGTTTACAATAACCGGAAGCGATCACAATGACTCCCTCTTTATCAGGTACTTTTCTGAAAGATGGTTGCCAACTCCAGAAGTCTCCACCCTGCTTGATTTACCAACCTAGGAGCCAGTTTGTTTGTCCTTTGTTATAGACGAGGGCACTTCGCTTGGAGTAGAATTTTTTATTTTACTATATTTTTCATTCTCGGCGGTAAGTGGTATAATTCAGTTAATTTTAAATTTAATCATAATTAATAAATAAATTACAATTTTTTAATATAAAATATTTCCCAATGCGAATAAATCACATTGCTTCAATTTTTCAGTTGCTCAATTAACATCCATTTTTATATGATTTTTAGTTATGAGATGAATCAATAACATTGTACAATATTTACAAAGGAATGGAACTCTCGTGATGAAAATCTCCAAAACGTTGGTTTATAAATGTTTTATTAAAAAAAGACAGTATTTCCAAAATGGAATAATTAGAAAAATTGTAAGAGGAACCACGCTGCAGAGAAAGAAGACAGTGGATATACAAGCAACCCTAAACTTATCAACAATAAAAGAATTTTTCGCAAAACGAAAAAAATCATTTTTCGAAAAATCTCAACAATTGGCGATCCCTCTTTTTAACAATTTGTTACCAGCCAAAATTCCAAAACGTTGGCAACAAATCACATGATATCGACGTTTTTATTATTTTAGTTGTAAGCTCTAGAGGATAAGGTCAACTCAAGCCTGAGGTGAGCCCCATCATCTTTTATATTACAGATGAAGCACGAAATACTTAGAAACGACAAAAATCTAAAAATAAACCTTACAATGCTTTTAAGCAGTAAAAGGAGTATTATTAAGACAATCCAAGGATTAAAGACAAAAATAAGTAGAAAGGGGCTATGAAAAAAAAAAAAAAGACAAGAATTTTTTTTTCAATAAAATTATATAAATATCTGATCATATTCAAATGTACTTCCGAGTAGTTAGAAAAAAATATATATTATATGAATTATTTATTATAATATTGTTACAATACCTGCAAACCTTGCAAGGGCTTTGTCGTAATTTGTGAACTCTAAGGAATCCGAACTCTTAAACGCTTGTTGGTGATTATTGTTTATATAACATATTATCCTTCTCTTCTAACTTTTATTTACTGTTTGGCTGTTTTTATCTTATATTAATTTTAATTTTTTTTTAATTACAAAATGTGCTTACTTAGAAGTCATTACAAAAGCTAAAACTTCAAGGAATAAATTCCATGAGTAACCGAATATAAAGTAAATTATCGGAGACGATGAACTAACTTTGTCGTTTCTGTTGAAAAGGATCTCTTGTTTCAGTAGCCCTCGAAGAGTTTAGCTAGCCACATCAAAGTTTATAATTCCGATGGTAGCCTTAACTTTTGCTCTGTTGTGGCTTTAGTGGCCAGCTATTAATGACAAACTATCTCCTTCATCCTTCTTGTTAAACAAGTTCAAAATATTTTTCGTCATTTATAATTTTATTAAATTTTAAGTTAAAAAAAAGTAAATAATTAAAAGAATTGATAAGAACGAATTATCCTTTCTATAGCGGACAGATAGGACACTAAGGACATTGAAGACAGGGAGGATGAAGGATCAACCCTACTCTTCCTTATTTCCCAGGAGAGTGAGATTTTAATTCAATCCCTTCCTGGCTCAAACTTAACGAACGAGTCCTTCAAATGGAATCCTTTTTATTTTGCTTTATCTGGACTCACTTCATCTGTCAGCCAGTCCAATCTCTGTTCTAACAAATTGCTTGCAGGAAAATCAGGACTTTTCTATTTTTAAAAGGGTGTCAGGCATTCATATGTTTTTAATACTTATTTCGTTTTTAAATTGTCTTTATTACGTTATTAGCTTTATGTTTTTATAAATATAAAAATGGATATAAATAAAAAGATGGATTTTTGGAGGAAGTCGGCTAGAGTCTTAAGGATGCACAGAGTCAGACATGAGACCATTAAAGGAAGAATGGAAGTTAAGAATAATATACTTAAAATAAAGAAGATTAAAGCGGAATAGGCATATGAATAGGAGCGACTTTCCAAAACGGCATTTGAGTGGGAGGTCGAGGTAGGAGAAGGAGAGCAAGCAGGACCTTATGTTAGGTGGACAGGAAGGAAGTTGTGGCTGAGAGCATGGCGGGTCGAGGGCTGAAGGAAGAGGAAGCGTTGAACTGGGAGAAGTGGAGGAACTGACTAAGGGAAACTTCAATTTATAAAGAAAACGTCCTAAACTAAAAAAATATTTTTTTTAAATATGTCTATTTTTTTGATACACGTTTTAGTTGTTGACAATATTTTTCCTCTTTAATAAAAAAAAAATAAAATAAAATAGTAACCGATATATAAATAATAATACATAGTAGTGAGTTAAAATTAAACATCCTATTTTAACAATAATTTTTATATCACCCCTCAAACATACAAGAAAAATATTATAACTTCAATACGACTTTAGCTATCTACAAGAAATTTAGTAGGAATTTAGTGCCACATAAACTACACAGAATTTAGTTTATATCCCCACCCTCCTTATTTATCAGACCTAGCTCCAAGTGACTACCACTCATTCCATTCTCTGCAGAACTCCATGAATGGGAAGAAATTCCAAAAGGTTGAGTGCATCAATAACTTGGATCAGTTCTTTAACAATAAACTCCAGGCATTCTATGAATATGACTTTATGCAGTTAATGGAAAGATGGGAAAATTATATTAAATAATGGTAAACATATTTTAGATTAAAATAAATGTTATAGTACATTGAGTTTTATTTCATCCTGAAAAACTCATAGGACTTTTTTGCCAACCCGATAAATAAAATTAAACCTACATGTTCAGACCTACATTTCCCATTTTTTCCCGTTAAACCTAATCGTCTATTCTTTATAGTTTCTCTAATATGGCGACTGGCATAACCGTACACTAGCGCAACAGACCCCAGTCTTCCTTACTTCATATGTTATTAACAATTTTTTTGATTTTTTTTTGTATCATATTATTTTGGCCTCTTTGAAGACCTTCAATATTGATTTAAAAGTAGGTAAATAAAATAAACCCTAATACAGCATATAAAATGTGGTTCTTGACCATAAACAAAATTTAAACTTCTTTTTAAAATAATTGTTCTATTTATTAATTTCAAATCCTACCTTTCAAATAGTTCCTTTCAAGTCCGCTGCGGCCCTGAATTCTCTAATTATTATTCAGTTGAGACTGGTGTTCCACAAGGTCTTGGGCCCAGTTCTCTACATCCTTTCCACAGCTGACATCCCAACCCATCCTAATATCCTTCTAGCAAAATTTTCTGACGGTACCGCCATCCTATCTTCCCACCCAGATCCTGAAACAGCAACCCTAAACCTACAAAGACTCATCTCCCTAATTGAGCAATGGTGCAACAATTGGCGCATCAAGATCGATGAATCCAAATGCAAGCAAGTCGCATTTACCCTCCTACGCCGACCCTTTTCAACTCAGTACCTCTTCCCATCTCAGACACAGTTCGATATCTTGGTTTCCTTTTAGACAAAAGACTAACATGGAACCCATATACCAGCCTTAAAATACAAGCACTTAACCGACGATTTGGTCAGTTATACAGACTACTAAACTGAAAATCTAACCTCTCATTTGAAAACAAACTATTAATGTACAAGACCATACTGAAACCCATCTGGACCTACGGACTTGAACTGTGGCGTATAACTAAATTTTCTAACATCAAACGCATCCTTCCAGTATAAAGTCCTCCGTATAATAGTCAATGTTCCTTATTATGTTACGAGCAAAACCTTACATGACCTTAACATCCCGTATGTCCTTGGCGTTATCCCGATTTTCAATTTTTCATCAGAACCATCCATCTTTATAATCTCTTAGCACTATCCTTATCCAGTTCCAGTCATTCCTACAATCCTCTTAGAAGGTTGAAATGGCAGTGGCCTCAAGATCTTTTTTAAATACGTCACTGAAGTCCTGGTAATGCCAAGGTTCTGCTCACAAGTCATGAGCGTATGTGGCTTTAGTGTTTTCTCTTAGTCTCCACTGGTTTCCTAGTAATGCGGCTGAGAGAGGAACGCTGGGTTTTATTGGAATCTTGCCTTATCCTCCACACGTGACTGACTGTGAATATCGTAAATAAGTATGAATGTGTTTTTAATTTATTTTTTCTAATAGCTTATTTATTGAAATATATTACAATCTGTCTCAGGGACATTAATAATAATGTTCACATATCACATTCACACTCTATGTACAGTAAATAAAATAAATTATACAGAAAAATAATATATATATACAATAAACAAGAATAAAATAACCTAAACATAAATAAATAAAAAGAACACATGCACACCTATATACAATATTTACAATTTGGCGAGAGAACTCCAAACCAGACTTGTCCCTCCAACTGTGGAGGGAAAAGTATGACTCCAGGAGTTCCCTGCACTCCTCTCTCAACCGCGTCACGAGGGCTAAACCCAGTGGAGATTGAGCAAGAATGCTTTAGCCACATACACTCATGTCGTGAGTGGAGAATCTGGCCATTGCCAGAACTCTAATATTTACAAACTATAAAAGATCGCGGGGCCACTGCCGTTTTAACCTCCTTGGAGGATTATATGGATGGGTGGTGCTGGATAGAGATTTTGCAAAGGGATTTGGATGATGGGTAAGGTCCTGGTGGAATTTGGAGAATTTTGCTGGGATAAGGTCTAGGACAAATGGGATATTAAGGTCATGGTGTAGGGTTTTGTTGGTTACAAAGAAAGGAGCATTGGCTATTGTTCGAAGGGCTTTTGATTGGAAGGATTGGATGCGTTTGATGTTAGTAAATTTTGCTGTTCCCCACAGTTCAAGTCCTTAAGTCCAGATAGGTTTCAGTATTGTCTTGTAGATCAGTAACTTGTTTTCAATGGAAAGTTTTGATTTTCTGTTTAGTAGCCGGTATAGTTGTCGGTATCGTCGGTTTAGTTCCTGTCTTTTAAGTCTAGTATGAGGGTTCCACGTTAGTCGTCTGTCTAAGAGAAAGCCAAGGTACCGGACTGTGTCCGAGAAAGGAAGCTGAATGGAATTAAAGTGTACTGGTGGACAGGAACTGCGTCGGAGCGGGAAGGTGATGTGTTGCCATTTGGATTCGCTTACTTTAATTCGCCATTTATTACACCAGTGCTCAATCAGGGAGAGATGTATTTGAAGGTTTAAGGATGCTATATCAGGATCTGAGTCGGATGATAGAATGGCGGTGTCATCAGCAAAAGTTGCCAGGAAGGTATCGGGATGGACAGGGATATCAGCGGTAAAGAGGATGTAAAGGACGGGACCCAATACGCTACCTTGAGGAACACTTGCCTCAATTGGATAGCAATTCGATAATTCACTACCGCAGCGAACTCGGAAGGTACGATCTGAGAGGTAGGAACGAAGGACAAGGTACAAGGACTGAGGAAGATAGGTTTTCAGCTTGGAAAGAAGCCCGGCGTGCCATACCCGGTCAAAAGCTTGAGCTATTATTATTTAATTTATTAATTTTTTTTTTATTTAATGTTTCTTTCATGTTTTTACTCTGTTATTCCAAGTTTTGTTCCAAGTATTGTATATGTGGTATGTTTTTGTTTCATATATCCTAAATACTCAATGCCCTTAATGAGGCGAAATGTATTTTTTCTCAATAAAAAAAATTAATGTATTAATTACTTAATTTATTATTGATTTTGTTCAATTTTAGATTTTAAAAAACCCCCAGCTGGAAGATAAAAGAATAGCCCCTTCCCTAACCTATCAGACCCTTCGTTAACAGTTTTTAATCCATTGCCTAAATCCTCCCATCCTCCCCCCTCCCCAGCCATAGGCCGCTGATCAGAGAACTCCGTCCGCCCGGCCGAGCGTGAACCAGCTTGCTCTGAGCCTGGCGGGGTTAGGGCTAGGGGGTGAGGGCACTGCTCAAAGGAATCGCCTGCTTAGGTGCTTAGCGCTTATAGGTAGGCCATACCGCTCACCTCGGGGTTTTTATTTAGGGTTTTTTCTTTTCAATCTATTTAATGAAAATTTAGAACTAATGTATCAGTGTTCAACCGCTTTGAAACTGCCAATATATTAAACCAATTTCTTTTAATTAATTTCCCAATGTATAAAGATTAAAAACAGCATTATCTATCCAATATTTTACTGTGCGATAGACCCAGTTTAAGGAATTATTCATGCCGAGAAATAAGTCAATCCTAAAAAACATACATTATTATTTTGACACAATTAAAGAAGTTTAGGTATCTAGGGTCTACAATAACTAAAAAAAAAACGAAATTGAAGAAGAGATTAAGGTTAGACTGAAGGCGGGAAATGCTTGTTATTTTTCTGTGACAAAATTACTTAGTTCCCGTCTCTTGTCCCGGAACTTAAAAAAATCTATAAAACCATTATGTTACCTATAGTTCTTTATGGATACGAAATGTGGCCGCCTACATTAAGTGATGAGTAACGTCTTAAGGTTTTTGAGAATCAAGTATTGCGTAGAGTATTCGGACCGAAGAAGAATGAATTAACCAGAGAGTTCAGATGGTTACACAACGCCGAATTGCTTTAACTGTATCCGGATAATATAATTGAGGTGTCTTCATCTCGGCGAATCAAATGGGCCTGTAAAATTGTTGGGCTTAGTAACGAGAGAATTCCTAAAAAGTTAATATTTGCTAGACCGAAGCGAAGATGGGAAGATTGCATTAAAGGTGATCTGAAGAGACTAGGTTTGGACGGCGAACGGTGGAGGTAGGTGTTAAATAAGTGATTGGTGGTGTCGGCATCGAACCTTCGGGTTCGCTAAGCCTTTTATTATTATTATTATTATTACTATTTTGACAGAATCCTTCGCATTGGTCTTTATCTTGACTACGTTATTAGTTGTTTTGATCACGTTTCTCTATTTAATTATAAGTTAGTTAAAGATACATATTTATTTTTCTAGCACATCCCTTTAGTCTTGTATTTTTTTCACTATTGTTAACATTTATGCGTAATGTTCTTACAACAGAACAAAGATATATATTTATATTTTTTTTTTATATGTAAAAGCTTAGCAAATCTAATATGAGAATTTTCACTGACTCAGAGTGAAATGTAATAAAATATAGTAGAATCCCGCTAAACCGGCGGTAGCAATAAAACAAAAAAACAAAACAAATTAACATCCTTAAAACACTTATAATATTGCGAGATTCTCAACTGCAGGTTTAAATTTCATTTTTTTTTTCCAGAATGATAAAGAAATATTGACCATTTTATTAATAAATGTTTTTTTTAGTATTCAAAAATTTTATTGTGAAATATTACAATCTGTCTCAGTTAAGGACACTTATAATAGAGTTCAGAGGGTACATTCATACCGTATATACAGACATATAAAAAAAATAAAGTAATAACAAAAGAATAAGAAATAAAAGGAAAAACAACAAACAACAAATTAACATCCTTTAAACACTTATAATATTGCGAGATTCTCAACTACTGGTTTAAATTTAATTTATTTTTTTCCCAGAATCATAAATAAATATTGACTGTTTTATTAATAAATGTTTTTTTAGTATTTAAACATTTTATTGAGAAATATTACAATCTGTCTCAGTTAAGGACACTTATAATAGAGTTCAGAGAGTCCATGTATACCGTATATACAGCAATATAAATAAATAAAGTAATATCAAAAGAATAAGAAATAAAAGAAAAAAAATATATATATACATACATCAGTAAGTAAAAATAGGAATAAAAATAAAAGTAAATCTTAGATACAAGCACACCTATATACACTATTTACAATCAGCCAGGTAATCTCCGAACCAATCTTGTCCCCCCACATGTGGAGGGGAAAGCGAGGCTTAGGAGATCCCTACGCTTCTCCCTCAGCCACTTCACTGGTATTTAAAACCAGCGGATGATGGGTAAGATCGCTACATTAATAAACTAGATTTAATGTATCATAAATTACAAAAAAAAAACGCAGGCGCTCATTATTATATTAAAGTTAAATAAGTATATTTTTTTTTTTTATGAAAAAGCAAGTTGTATTCGTTTTTCGGACCTGAAAACCCCCCGAATATTTTTTTTTAAAAATCGGTTGAAATCGGCGACACATTGATTACAGCCACCTGCTAGTTAATTGTATTTGATTATCGAATATGATATTTTACTTAACCTAAAACGCATATGCCAGATGGTTTCGCATACAGACTTATCAGTAGTGTAATCTCTTGATTACGGACATCCCTAAATAACATTAATGACATGTTGAATACTGCAGAACCAAATTGAATACTCAAATGGATAAGTGGAGATACGGCGGGGGTATAAACGTGATTTAATTTGTTCTATTTAATGTTAATTTATTTGTTATATTTCATGTATTGAAATAAATTGTTTATGTTCCCATGTTACGGTCTCATTTTAGTGTCGCACTAGTCTGTTAAAGGGTTCTATTATATGGGAGGAGGCTGCAGAAATAACGGGGAATTGCTCCGAGAGATAGGACTATAAAATTCTGTATCAAACACCTTTGGTCATGGTTTTACGAGCTCTGCTCCTTCTGATAGTTTCTGACTAAATGGATCTGCGTATGACCCAGGCTTTTCAATTTCCTTTATATAAAAGGATCGTTCCTGCAACCTAAGGATTTAATATTATGGCCGTATCCAGAGGGGACTAGCTGGGAAATACGTCCCTCCCTTCTAAATTGTAAAATATTTAAAATAAATTAGAATGAACTTTAAAGTCGAATTTTTAAAAAGAAGAAATTATTAATTGTGACTGGTTTCTTGTATTTTTGTTTCCATAATAACAAAAGTTGGTAAAACTGTCGAGTTTCATTCTATTCAATCTAGGAAAGTATATAAATAATGACCCCTTATGGAACTTTAATGTCTTATTTATGTTTTAGTTTGAGGAAGTTTTTTTTTTTTTTTTTATAATTAAGTATTTCTCGCCCTAGTGCCTCGGCCCGTCGGCCAACCAGCGTCAACTATAAAGTTGAAAAGTTGACTGTTGCTATCTAGTTGGATAACTTTGCAAGCTTCTTGTCATACTTAACACCATGGCTCCATCAGTTTTATAAGCTGTTTCATTGCTCGGGAAATAGGTTCTAATAAAATTAATTTTATTTTATTAAAGAAAATATTGTAAACTTAAAACACACAATTTTTTTAGTAAGAAAAATAATGTTAAATCTGTCATTTAAATAATGCTTAAGTAGGTGTATTTATAATCGTATCCTAAGCGAGAGAGACATTTAAAAAGGAAAAAAAAAAAAGAGAAAGATGGTAATCCGAATACAGAAATATAATTTGGATAATGATATAAATTAATGAACAGGAGGTTTCATCTTTCAATCGAACACAAACTAACAATCTCTAAAACCGTACTGAAAACCATCTTGATTTATGTTTTCGAGGTGTGTGTAACAGTTTAATTTTCAAACATCAGACGTATTCAATACTCCCCACTAAGTTGGTTGGATGGTTGTATAATAAAGGCTTAAATCCTGTTGGTCATCAACGCCGTTAATTAAAATTATATGTTGTTATATCTTTTTTTTATGAATATTAAGAATTGGATACAATTTAAAAAAATGTAAGATGTTTATTGTTATTAAAGTTTAGTTATTTAAAGTTCGCACGTTAAGTAAAAGAAAAAGGAAAAAAAAGTGGTGAAGAGAGAAAAAAAATGGTAAAATGAAAAAAAGAGGTTGGGAGTGTTGCGTGAGAGGTTCAGATATATTTTAAGATTCCTTCTTCGGAGAGAAAAACTATGATTTTTCCCTACTACGTCACAAACAAACATCATAACCTCATTTGTCCTCGATGTAATTCCATCCAGATTTTCATACTTTCAATAAAACCTTATTCATCATCCTGAACCAATCATACATATATTCCTCCATGAAGGTTAAAACGTCAGTGGCTCCGACATCTTTTTTGTATATTGAATTTAAGTAATTGCCGATTTCTCTACCGAAGTCCTGAGTTCTCTCAGCCTGGGAGCCCTTTGAATAAAGCCGGACCTCTCCTTTCACGTCAGAGCGACAAAGCATGGTTCAGAGTTATCCAGGCTGAGTGTACATATTGTATATAGGTCTAATTGTATGACTTCGGCACAATCACCTCCCTGCACAACCGTTGGTCTTGTAACGGTACTTCCTCACTTAGCACTGAACCCAAGACCCTACATGGGTTGTAATGGTAGGAGTGGTAATTAGATCTCAGGTTCCCAGCCGTATATCAACATTGGTTTTATCCTAGTATTTTAGGCCCCTAATTTGAGATTTCTAGAGATTTTTGTGGAGAGTATATTAGATTAAGCCATCGGATTTTCGATCTGTAACGCTTCGGCAAAGTCGTCTGGATTTGACTAATAGAAGTATTTTTGTATTAAAAACCATAGAAGTGTATTAAAATATATCAAAAACTAAAAAACCGGACCTGCATATTGTTTGCGAGGGAAATGTTCATTATGTCATCCTCTCTAGAATGAGCTATTACTCAAAATTTTATTTTAACGCGACGCCGTGTTACGCCTCTTTAATATTATTTAAATTGTATATTAACTCGTGATCGTGTCAAAGAGGCGATAAAGGTAAAATAGTTTCGAAAGCTAAATGAAAACGAGTTTTGTTGAAGATATAGATTAAAATATCTCAGAAACTAAAAATCTGACCGGCATATTGTAAGCGAGGGAATTGTTCAGCATTTCATCCTCTGTGTAATGGGCGAATATTCGAAATTGTATATTAACGCGACGCCACGTTAGAGAGGCGAAAAAAGAAAGATAATGTCGAAAACCAAATAAAAACGTAGTTTGTGGAAGAAATGAATTAAAATATTTCAGAAACTAAAAATTGGACCTACACACTGTAAACGAGAGAAAAGTTCAGCATTTTGTCCTCTTTATAATGAGCTATAAAGATCATTCATGATTTATATTTCATATTGTTGATCTCGCCTTGTTAATGTTTTCACTTCTATCGGGTGGTCTAAAGCACACAACTTTTGTTGTAAAGTTTAAATTTTAGAATACTTTTAAAAGAGAGAATAAAGATTTGTTTGCTCTTGTTATAAGCTGATCTATTTCCGGCTGTTGGTCATTCGTTTAGGTTATTGCGCAGCTCAGATATTTGAATTTGTCTTCTCTTCAGAACGATTTTCCTTTAATAAATATCTTTGGGTAGAAGTTTCGGCTTATTACCATAAATTTTGTTTTGTCTTCATTTACTTATAGGCCGATTTTATCTGCTTCTCTTACCGAGTCTTAGCGGGTTTCTTGGTGTCCTCTTAATTCCTTCCAAGGTCAATTAAATCATCTGCATCTACAAGAATTTTATAATTCATTTCAATGTGCATCCCTTCATTTTCTTGTGATTTGCTATCAACAACATCGGTGATAGCCCGATAAGCATGTGTATAAGTTGTCTCAGTTTTTAATAGCGAAAATTTAGGGGTGTTTCTAGACAAAATTTTCAACAAAAACGTTCATACGATACATGAACCGATTTCAAACTGAAAAGTTTAGACCAATGTTATGTCTTCCTTAAACCGATCATGCTTTTCATTGAATAAGATGAAATTTATTCAAGATAATTTAATTCTAAGCACACGTTCGTGAAGTAGACAAATTTTTGAGAAAACAGTGATTAAATTTACTAACTAACTTGGAATCCTCATACCAGACTGAAACGGCAAGAAACAGCTCGACGTTTCCGATTACTTCAGCACCTACTAGACAAACGCTCTAACCTTCCAATTAATTACAAAAGACTCATATACATGACTATAATAAGGACTATTTGGACTTACTGAGTTTAGCTATGGGGCTCCTCTAAACCATCGAATTCCTCTCGTATCCAATCCTTACAATCCAAAATCCTTCGTAAAATCATCAATGCTAATTCGTAAATACATTTCAACTATTGATATATTATTATAACTCAATTAAATACAATAAAACTAAAGAAAAGTAGGTATCACACCATAGAACAAACTAAACGAGTGTAAGAGAAATAGAAAACGGTTGAGTACCAGAAGGAGGTGTTTGGGTTATCCAGATCTTCTTGGTTCAACAAAATATGTAGCAAGCAAATAAAAAAAATATATCAAAATCCAAATAAATTTTCGTTGTAAATCAATGACTTCCTGTCCTTTAGTATCCGTTAACAACACCTCACTTATCCCTGTTGAACAGATCCGTTACCTAGGACTCCACCTGGACAAACGTCTAACTTGGAATCCTCATACCAGACTGAAACGGCAAGAAACAGCTCGACGTATCCGATTACTTCAGCACTTACTAGACAAACGCTCTAACCTTCCAATTAATTACAAAAGACTCATATACATGACTATAACAAGGTCTATTTGGACTTACGGAGTTTAGCTATGGGGCTCCACCAAACCTTCGAATTCCTCTCGTATCCAATCCTTACAATCCAAAATTCTTCGTAAAATCATCAATGCTTCCTACTTTGTTACAAATAAAGCCATCCATAATGACCTTAATGTTTCTTATGTTTCAGTTTTGGCCCAATCATTCCATAATAAACTTCAGAATCATCTCAATCCTCTCGTTTCTAACCTTGCTTCCTCTTCAATTCCTGATAACCCTCCGAGGCGTCTGAAAAGAAGATGGCCCCGTGATCTCCTAATGTAGATATATCGTTAGAATGCTACCATTGGGTAGTAACTCAACAAGTGTTTTCACGTCATTATATCCATATGTTCAAATTTACTAGATGTATTTTTTTAATACAGTTGTAAATATTATTAAGAAATAATAATAAAAAAAAAATTACTAAGGTCAGCGATAAACGGGAGGTCTAATACGGCCGCTGTACCGCTGCGTACGAATCGGGAATACAGAGATAAGCTACTTGTGTGTGGGTACTGCAACATCAGCAGTACATGACCTACTTAAGGAAGATACGAAATTCGTCTTAACTTCTTTCGGTTCGGAATCTGCCCATGCATTAAATGAGTTTTGCTATTAATACCTTGTATGTAAGGGTATACCATAATACTTATTGCTATTTTTTGTCGTATTGTTATTATTCAATAATGAAAAAGATTATATATATATATATATATATATATATATATATATATATATATATATATATATATATACATATATATGCTTATTAGGCTGATGACGGGACTTTATTCCATCATTATGGCAAAGGAATGGCTTCGGGTTTAGACTGAAAGTTATGTAGCATGGAAGAGATGCCTTTTATGGATGCTCTTTACTCACTCTCCCTCCCGGAGCAGAAATGGGTCCCCTGTAAGCTGCTTAGTTCGGCCTCGCCTAAAATCTATCTATGGTTCATAATATAGTCCCATTGAGGCTTTACTCTGCCTATAATTTGGCTATTCTCTTTGACGTACCGTCCCTCGGAATATCCTTCCATCGGCTTATAGTCATTGTATGAGGAAGCCTTCGATGTTCATAGCCGTGTCATTGTAAAGTTGGAGGGTCGAGTAGAGGATAATATTATACAAAAAGTTTATGATTTACTTTCAGACGTTTCTTCACAATACGTCCGAAAAATTGAAAATTAGTTGATGATATTAATAATGTATTTAAGTTTAGTTTGCTTCTTGGAATTTTGCATATATCTAACATTCCAAATCTTCTAAATATTTATGATATTTATGGTTATATTTCATCAACTTATCCATTAATCAAATAGAACATAAATAAAAGAGTGTATTAAAAAAATGACCGCTTTATCTAATTCAAGGTTTCAAAGGACTGTATATATTGTAATCCTATTTAATATTTACTAATACTTAATAATCCCTTTAGAGCATCCTTTTAACTTATTTAATCCCATTCGACTTTTTTTAAAAAAAAACCTCAGTTAGTTTCAAAAAGAAACATAATAGAGTCCTACGAAATTCTCTTAATTTTAAGGCATTACTGGAAAAAAATTTCCAGTTACTGAAGGGATGATATCGACAGTCGATATTATGGATGTCTTAGTATCACTAAGCTGCTACCCTTTTATGGTTCATTTTTTATTATTTCCTTATAAGTGTAATAAATTCTTTCGTGTCCCATTTAGATGTTTTCCGACTCAATGCTGCTTATATTGTAACTCAAATAAGATTTTCACATTTTAAAACTAACATAAATATATTTATCTTATGTTTCAGATGAAATTTGTCATGACAGAAAAATACACGCATGAGGTAAGTTGTAATTTTTATTTTTTTTTTTGTCTATAAGATATGTATTTGGGCCTGTCAACTTATTGTTGACAATCAGCAAATGTGATGGCGATACATGAAATAATGACATGACAGGCATGGGGAAGAAAAGTACTCAGCAGTACCTCTTCCCTAACTTGTTCCAATTACTTAAGTTGTTTAAGGAAGGAGATCTCTCATCCAACGCCTTTTTAGTCTCCTCCTCGTGTTCTGAGGTATGTCAGCAGTGGCCATGTCTCTTATTATAAGTCTGTTATTATGTCCATTTAAATTCGTGTAAAATCGTTGATAAAGGGTCGTTATATGTTGGTCAACTGTTGGAAGGTGGAGATCAGTATGTAGAGTTTTGTTAGTCACGTACCAAGGTGCTTTTGTTATGAGTCGCAATAATTTTTATTGGAACGTTTAAAGTTTTTGTAGGTGGGTCTTTTTAGTGATGCCGTATATTTGTGATGAGTACGTCCATATGGGCTTGAGTAAGTATGAATATGTATTCAGTTTCTGTTTTAGTTTTAGTTTTGAAGATTTAGAAAAAGAGAGTAAAGTAGTTTTAGTCGTTTGTTAAGTGTCTTACGTTTCATTTTAACATGCCCATTTCATCCTTCCGTCGAAGGATTTTATGATCCAAAATTAAAATTTATAATTGTATAGATTATACAATTTTACTTTTAATATTTCGTTATGACTTCCTCCATAAACGGTCTATCTAACGATAAAATTATCTTTCAAGTAGGACTGGCAGTTGTTGCAATAAGCGCATTAAGATAGACCAATACTTCCACATATAAAGAACTATATATTTTACTATAGATCATAAAGGATACTTTATATTTTACTATAGATCATAAAGGATACTTTATATTTTAGTATAGCTTTGAGTGTAGGCCCGGGTTACTTTATTGCTAGTAGAGTGCCCTAGATGTGCCTACTCTTAGAGCGGGCCCTAAGCTAGCGTGAAGGGGCGAGAGAGCTGAAATAATTCCTTCCTAACCAACCTGTAGGTTCCCTCCTCGCTCGGTAGTTTCTAACTTTACTTGAATATATTCTGAACAAGTTTGTGTATTATAACCACTATATATACAACTTACTGGTAAAATAATAATTAAAAAAAATAATTTATTAGCTTCGTTCATAGAAAAGACATTTTACAAATATATTAACAGTATTTTCTGTCTCAATTTATTTTATTTAGACTGCCGACGTTCAGACTCAATTATATAAGCCATCATCAGGGCTAAAAATTAAAAATTACATAAGAAATATAAAATATAGACAGAAGTACACAATTAAGTCAAGAAAAAAAGACAAATAGTACACAAAAGACAATAGTAATATTAAAAATAATTAAGGAGTACTCATAAAACATGTAATAAGAATAAATGATAAGTTTTTCAATTATAAAAACTAAATGGAATATAATAGATCAGGGGTCTTCAAAGTTTTGGTCCGCGGGCCGCATAGAGACCTCCAGTAAGTAAGTTCCGTAAAACATCATTTGTGATGACGAAAAAAAGTTTTGTTCTATAAATGATATTTCAGTTGTAAAATAAACTTTCTAAGAGATACTCATGCAATAAATTTTGTATTAACCTCGAGTTTGAGTGAATTTCATCATTTTTTTTTTAATTTACCATATAGTCAAATATACTTTTGTGGACTGGAGTTTAGACTGGAGACCTCTTCTATAGACCAATGTCATAAATGATATTTAATACATTTACTGCTACTAATGCTTTTTAGACTTGATGATGGCCCACATGCTTAATGATGAAAACATCGGCAAGACGAATTTCTAGTCTTGAAATCATGGTTAATTATCACCCACATATATATGTATATATACTAGAACATTACTTTGTTAAATAATATTACATTTTATCACAATTAAGGACATTAGTCTTAGTGATATAATAGTTCATTCACACTTTGTGTACAGTAAATAAAATCAATTAATTGAAAAAAACAGCAAACAAAACTTATATTATTATAAAATAAATAAATATACAAGGTGTCCCGTAAGTAGAATGAAATATTTAAAAAGTTGATAGTAGACATCAAGATTTACAAAATGTTCATAAAACAAATTGCCCAATTTCCAACAGAAAAGTAGGAGATTTAAGATTTGTAAGCGAGTCACGTTTTTTGTTAAATAGGAAACGGTAACGACATGAAAAATATTTGATTTAAATAATTTAAAATTGCTCCATAATAAACCAAACAAAATTTACTTCAAAAGAAAGTTGAATGACACGATATGTATATATATATATATATATATATATATATATATATATATATATATATATATATATATACGCAACATCATTATTTTAAAAAAACAAACAATGAAATAATATTAGTACGTAAATAAGCATTGGACAAAATTCTGCTTCTCTGTCGAAATGTCAATTTAACATTAAAACTTCAAGACCAGCATCGAAGTGATCTTTTTTAAAAATTAATTTTATATTTTTCTGATTAAAAAATATAAAATATATTTAAAATCATTTTTTAAGATGAATTCAAAATATAAATTATATTTTATAGTATAAAATATAAAAGCTATGTTTATATAGTAAAATAAAAATATATTCTTATTTTCACTTTGAAAAGTCAGGTCCTAAGTTATAACTGTTTATCGTTGAGTCGAGAAACGCTCAATCATTTTATCAGTATGATTCACTTTATATTTCTTATTTTAGAGTTATAATTCGATTTTTAAAAGGTCTTATCATAAATTCTTTTGATTTTTCTAAACTGTGTTTGATCGAATTGGATAAAAAATGGGTAAAGTATTGCAGGAAGAAAAATTATTTTCCATTTTTGTTGGTGATAAATGAGGTTCAGTTATTCTCACTACCTTAATGTGCTAAAATAAATGACTTAACGGTACAGGGAATAATTTTTGTAGTTAATTCTGTTCTGATCCCACTTCATTATTTAAACGACCGCATTACTATCAGTTCTCCTTTTCTTTTTCTTTTTCTTCATTTGCAAATAAAAATATAAAACATGTAAATGAACTGAAACCGTAAAATATTCAGCAATTTATGTGGAACGAAAGCCCATCTATCAAATTAAAAAATCAGTGAAGCCTTGGACCACATTAAACCATACTAACCGCAGAGAAGTCGCCGTGACTAGGTTAAGAATAGGACACACAAACCTAACTCATTTACATCTCATTATTAAACAGTCACCACCAAAATGTCTCAACACTGCAATAGCCATCTCACTACCAGTCGTATTTTCCAGGAATGAACTGATTATACCTCAAGCTTAAACATTATCTCTAGGACCGGATATACATCAAATATGAAAATAGTTATATATTTTCTTAAAATGCATAGGCTATTAAATGAATATAGAAGTAAATATAATTGTTGGTTTATTATTTTCAATAATCAACCATTGTGATCGGCCAAAAAATTCAAAAACTTAACCCCCTCTCAAAATTTGAGGTTTTACGTTTCAGGATACGTAGAATTCGAAAAACGAATACAAACTTTTTTTTTCAGTCCGCCATTCGCCTTATGGCTATAATGATTTTTTAAAAGTTTACGAAATTTCCTAAAACCCCACCAAAAAAATCGTTAAACTCGGAAATTTTAAGATGTTGTCTCCGGTTTTTTTAATATGTTCTACGCCAAATATTATATCCTTTTGGTTTTTAAATTTTGAATGTTTTACAGAAGTAATGCTATTTTGTTTTAGCATATTAGTAATGATTAAAAAAAAAGTTTAGTCCAATAATTGGAATCACCTTTTATTTATTTTTCTTTGTAACTAGGAAGGTAATGTTACTTTAGATGTATAATTGGTTGGAAATAATAAACCATTGTGGAATAATTTCAGCGTTTTTTTTTTTATATGTTTTAAATATTTTTCGTTTATTTATTATTAATTTTTTTATTATTTATTCTTTTTTCTCTCGTCTATGGAATTTCTGAACTCAAATTGCAACAAAAATAACTGACTTACAGGCGTTGATGACCCTCGGGTTTTACGCCTTAAAGCCCAAACAAACAACAAACAACTGTAAAATATTCAAACCCTTGTTTACTTTTAACTCTCAGATAACTTTTTATTCTTAATAGCGTACAAACATCCTTTATATATCTACTGGATGATTTGTAGAAACAGCTCACCATGCTATAAAAACGGTTTCTTAGCTGATTTTGCTATGAATAAATTATACTAAAGTAAATGAAATGTTATTCGATGTATGATAAGTTGATCTTTTATTTTCTTTGTGTATATAGTAAGAGACCTTACTCTTACATTTCAGTGTGTTATGGATATGAACTATCGAATAATAATAATGGATTTCTGTGTATAATAACTGTGTTTGCGTTAATAATTTGATCTTTATCAAACGTATTAAGAAAATATATTACTGAATTATAAAACGTATTCAAGCCACCTGTTAAAATGAAATAAGTATCAAGTTGTTTCTACTTGTAGCCAAGGAGTTGAGCTGGATTTGGGCCTATACTTCTTGTGCGAATGACTTGGACTCCTTCCCGGTCTCCTTTATCTTCCTATCGTCTTGTTCAGTCGTTTTTCATCTAAATTGGGGAAGGGATCTTTTTTTTTTTTCGTCCTTATGTTTTCATATTACTTTCGTTGTAATATTTCATAGCATTATTGAATATTTATCTTATCTTATGTTTCTTGTTTGTATTTAATGTGGTTATATGTTTAGTTTTAATAGTTATATATAAATTGTTAACACATGAATCCTTTTTTTTCCACGATTGTATTTGAGGATAGCCATGGAAAGGGCGGGAAGTTTCGGGAAGTATTTTTAATCAGATTACCCAGTTGCTTAAGAAAGCGGATAATGACGGTCTGCAAAGGCTTGAGATGGAAGTTGGAAAGTTAGGATTTAAAATAAATGAAGAAAAGATTTGTACTATTTCTTTCAAAAAGATATAACTGATCGGGCGAAGTGTGGCGCTTGGTTATAAGGGCCCACAATGTTGGTTCACATATAGAAAATCAGATGAAGAAAATACTCTTTGTCATCGATTAATTACTCTACGATTAGAAAAACGAAGTATTTTTAGCTGGAGAGCAGACTGGAATCCAGGATCCAGGATTATTATGAAAAATTAATCCTCAAATGATTGAAAAATACATAAATCCATATTCCTGGAAAAGGTTTGTACGGCCATGAAGAAAAAAAGTGTCTCGATCGAAATACTTACCCTCCCTTTATATTACATATATAAGTAACTGAAATTAATAATAAGCCAAAAATATTTTAAAATCGCGATATCTCTACTAATAGTGCTTTGATTTCGATGAAACTTCTTTCATTTCCTTTCCTGCTCTTCATGATAAAGCTTGCAGATAGTCCATCCGATATTAGATACATAATTTTACTTCATTTATGAATCAATTATATATATATACATATATACATATCACGCAATACAAAATGAATAAAAACAACAAAAACTCATGAGAAAACAAACATTAAGCGAAGCACCCTAATGACAAAAACACAGTTAATAACCATTCAATTGGTATGGGGTGGTATTTCGGGAATAGAGTATTGGTTATGACTAATAAAAATAAACATATATGGTTCTCTTTCTCAATACTGTCTATATTGGGGATGTTCTCTACATTAACATAAGGAGATGAATCGGTTATATATTGCTGCAGGTACCTCTCTCTATGTACTTTGGATGATGGGCACTGGAGAAGAAGATGGTGTGGGATATATTGTTTATAGGCACTGCAGATGTTTTCATCTTGTATAATGTAAGTTTTATTTTGCAGATATATACTTATAGTGTGTGGGTTAGAGATTCTTAAACATCTGACAACTCGCTAATTTGTTAAAAATTAAATACTCTTCAGGAGTAAAATCTAGACGGCTGAGAGATCTGTAGACAGTGTTACTAAATTCTTATCGAGTAATATTATCTAAAAGTCGATAACTGAATCGATACTGATACATCGACCGAAGCTTTAAGAACCCTGAATGTGGTGAATATCCTTGGAATAGGTCTCCCCATCCCACACTCCTTATTCCCCACCGCTCCCTGTTTGTAGTCCCTGATAGAGCTGAGTCCCTTCATTGTTATTCCCGTCGCAATCTCCGGATGATCCCTCTCCCTATACGAGTTGCCGACTGAGACATTGCGCAATTCTCCCAGAACACAACTTTCCGAACTCTTCCCATAACATGGCCATGTTGTCTTAATAAATATCTACTCTAATGGATAAATATGGAACAGTTTTAAATTTTGATTTAGGTAGTTCTTTCAAGAACAGGTTCCTTAATTTAATTAGGAGAGAAATAAACTTATAATAATACTAAGACCACATATTTTCAATGAACTCAGCTTTCTGTTGATGTCAATTTTACTCTCGCTGACCTATTGAATAGAATAGAAGAGAAGAATCAACTTTATTCTGGGACTACGTCCCTTGAGAATAACAATATTGTACATAAAATTAACATTACATCTGGCCAAAATGTATATTACAATAAACAAAAACAAACAAACAAACAAAAAAACAACTAAAAAATAAGGGATAAAAGAAGTATTTACATAACTGTACAGATATAGGAAGCCTTAATATGAGAAATAAGGTCCTAATACTGCAAAATAGTTGCTATACACAATACGCTATGAAATTATAAATGAGCGACAAATAACTTTTGTTGTCATGTCATTGTATTAATGAAAAAAAAATAAAAAAATAATAATAAAGATGTTATAGTAATAGTAGTATGTTCGAAGTACATAATAGTATAATCGAAATACAATAATAGTATAATCGTACATACATAATATATACACCAATAATACAATAATAGTGAGAATACAATAATAGTACAATAGTATATATACAATATATATATATATAATATATATATATATAATATATACATATACATATATATAATACAATAATAGTATAATAATACAATAATAGGCTACCCAGCGTCTGATTGAATTGTAAGGAGGAATTGGAAAAGGAGGGTTTTAAATGTGGATAAGGATGGTGCATGGCGGATTTTAAGTGGGATGGAATTCCAAAATGTGGTGGATCGGACAATAAAGGAGTGTTGAAATGAGGCCGATTTGTGGAAAGGGGTATAAAGGTCGGAAGGACGAGATCTTGTGGAGAGGGAGTGGATAGATGACTTGAATTGAAGGAGATTGAATGCGTAGGACGGACGATGATTATAGATTATTTGGTAAAGGAATGTACCTAGGAAGTACTGTCTTCTGAAGGAGGGAAGAGCCACCCTGACTCGGCGTAGTAGTGGGAAACATGAGAACGTCTCGGGGTCCCATTGACAAATCGTACTAAGCCATTCATTATTCTTTTCAGTCTGACTCCAAGTTCCGATGAGAGGCCACCGTACACTACGCAGCCGTAGTCAATGTGGGGGAAGATGAGGGCGGATACTAGGAGTCTACGTGTGGATATGGGTAGGAGATGGCGGAAGCGATGGAAGAGTTTCAGGATGGAAATTGAACGTCGGGATATGAGGGAAATATGGTGATTCCAGGAGAGGGTTTGATCTATGATAACACCTAAGTTTTTAACTGAAGTGTTGAAGGTGATGGGTTGGTCATTCAGGTACAGGAGAGGAATGTTGGTATTTGATCTGAGAAGGGGTTTGGAACCGATGACAATGGCTTGGGTTTTAGCAGCGTTTAACCTTAATCCATTTTCACTTGCCCAGGCACAAATCCGATTTAGGTCTTCTTGTATTTTGGCAAACGCATCATGCCATTCAGAGGGAGCGAAGGAGAGGTAAATTTGGGAATCATCGGCATAAAGGTGATGTGAACAGTGAAGGATTGATTTATGAAGGTCGTTAATATATGAACTAAAAAGGAGAGGAGATATGCTGGAGCCCTGTGCCACTCCTGAGGACAGAGTTAGATAGGATGATAAAGGTTGGTTCGGGATAGAGACTGCTTGGGTACGTTGAGAGAGGAATGATTGAAACCAAAGGATAGAGCTGTTGGAAAAGGATAACGATTTCAATTTGGAGAAAAGGATGGAATGGTTAATGGTATCAAAGGCTTTGGAAAAGTCTAGGAGGATAAGGACAGTTAGTTTTTTATCATCTATGGCTGACTGAACATCACTAACGATTTTGATTAGGGCGGATTGTGTGGAGTAGCCTGGTCGAAAACCAGACTGGTAAGGGTCAAGTTGATTGGACTGTTCTAGGAAGTTGGAAATTTGGGATTGGACTATTCGTTCTAGAGGTTTTGCAAGGTTAGACAGGATTGAGATTGGACGGTAATCTTCAGGGAGAAAGAAGGGTTAGGATTTTTAAGTAAAGGACGGACAATGGCTTTTTTCCATGAGGAAGGGAATATTGCGTTCTGAAGGGAGAAATTGTAGATGAAAAGTAGAGCGGGAAGGATTTCAGGTAGGCATAATTTGATGTAATAATAATATGTAATATATAGTAAGAAAAAGTTATGCGATCGTGAACATTTTCGAAACCCAGTTTTCAACGGAAATAATGTTTTGTGGTCTCCTGACTCCAAATAACCAAGTCGCGCGAAACGGTCTGTGAACAGTCTAGCTCAATTGAGTATTTAAAGTTTTTACATGCCAGGGATGTTACAGAAACCTTTTCCTCAAAATCAGATAACAGGTAGTGTAACTTTATATCGTAGATTTGTCACATTTTTTTCGAAAATGGCTATAACGATTTTGAATAAATTGATTATATCAGCGTATAATTAAGCGGTTTTAAAATAAATTTAAAAAAAATTCTTTCTCTGTCTTTAATTTTTTTTATTTAAAAAAATTAACCATTTCACATTCGTATCTGATATAAAAAATGGTTAAATATAATGAATGGAGAAAATTGATTAATACCTTTCACGCGAAATATTGAGGATCTACCAATACAAACCTAAATAGTAAGCATTTCCCATTTTTCTCCATAACCATTCGTATTTTTTGATACTATACACAGTCGTTAAAGGAAATTGAGAATGACGCAAATTTATAAATTTAACAGATACAATGGTGGGAAGGAGAGAAACATGGTAATTAATTGTTTTAAATGAAGTTATAGCGTCGTTTTCACTTTTACTTGTTTATATATGTATAAAGAAGAAGTGCGCACACCGCACCAGACTTTTTCTACCGTACTTGATTTTTTGCTGAGTAAAAACTTTAACTTCATTATATTTAAACTTTTATTTCCTTCCAACTCGGACATTTATTAATAAGCAAGTTCTTCCTTAATAAACGTTGACTGAAACGTTATAGATATAATAAGGAAATCAAAGTTGAGACAAAAGGATCAAACTTTTTTTTTTACTAATAAAAGACCTAATCTTTATCAAACAAAAGAAGTAAAATTTATTATTTCGTCCATGATCATCCGAGGTAGCTGATATGGTATTATCCTCACAATATAGACAGCTCAAAAGAGCCTTCCATCCTTGATAACTTTTACAAAATTCTTTTACATTTCTCCTCTATTCAATTACTTTACAAGGGACCATTGTTCAAGATACGCTGTTCCAATCGGTTTATAAAAAAATTCAAACATCTTAGACATAAGTACACTATTTATAATCAGAAAAAGAAACCGCAAACCAGTCTTGTCCCCCCTCCCACTTGTGGAGGAAAAGGCGATACTCCAGTAGATCTCTGCGCTTTTCCCTCAATCAGTTCACAGGTATTAAGCCAATGCAGGTTGAATAAGAGCGCTACAGCCACATTCACACAAAATAGAATAAAAAAAAAGAAATTTAATAAATTCAGTATAACTGTGAATTATGAAAATAATGTCACAAAAACATAACGAATTATCACAAGTATAAAAATTAATAGAATAAAGTGAAGGAAGGAGATGGGTCCGAGGTGGCAGTCATAAAAATACTTAAAACAGTAAAAAAAAAAAAAAATATTTAATTTCAAGCCAACGTTTCGACCCAACTATGCAAATCTTTTTCAGGGCTAGAACGAATAATATACAAAATGATATAAAAAATTGTTGAAGTTACATGATTCAAAAAAAGAATTAAAAAAGTTAAAAAACTATTTTATTTCTAGCCAACGTTTCGACCCAACTATCTTGTCTGTACTACCTCTGAAGATAACCAGCATAGTTGGTTCGAAATAAAATAGTTTAATCACAATTCAAGCCTTTTTATGACCACCACTCCGTACTAACTCCTGCCATAAAAATAGTCACCGGTTAACCAACCAGTATTAAAAATAAATAAATATTTGAAACTTAAGTTAACTTATCTGTAAAATGATATTTAGTAATGTAAAAAGTTAAAAAATATATATGACAATTGACATTCAGTTGATATAGTATTCCGTGACAATCAACTACATCACATACTTTGCATCACCTTTCAGTGGAGCAAATATTCTTATTACAAAAGTATTTTGTTTTGGATTCTAGATTCATTCTAAATTTCCAGTACTGTACCACTTAATGGAGAATTTGTCTTAATAATTATCACTTTGTGATATTCAAGCTGTCGAAATACCGAAGTAATATTTATTATTTTTTGGGAGACTTCTGTTGTTGTGGTGTATCGTATACCTAATTCCTATCTGAAAAAGCGTCCGAAGAAAATCCTTCGGTGTAGAACTCCTGAATTAGAGTAAAAAGAAATGGCAGTTTCTAAACTACTTTAGAAATTAATTATGTATTCTATTGGTAGGCTTGTCCCCGAGGGAAAGTTTCTTAAGCCCTCTCGGAGAGTTGTTGAGAATTCTGGAACGTAAAGATTAACTCGAGAACGAAGTGCGTTCGTTGGGTGGATTAAAGGGGAGGGGGAGAGGGGGTTGGTAAAATGGTTTTCGTGAGCCACTGCCATCATCATCAGTCTGTTCACTTTTTTAGTAGATTATTTTTACTTCTCATTTTTTGATCATATCTTTCACTATTATATTTGACTTATGTTTCTCATTAATTTTTCAGCTAATGGTTAGTGAAGATTTATTTTTTAAGCTAAAACCTCTTTAGGCACGTTTTGCCCTGTTTTTGTTTAGAATGAATTTGATTTAGCCGTCAGATGTCCGATATGTAACGTTCGGGTAAAGTCAGCTGGTTTCGAATAATTTGAGTGTTTTTGCACATGGATTAAAAAAGTCTGGAAAATTAAAAATAGGGCCTGCATATTATTAGCCAGGGAAATGTCCATCATTTCATCCTCTTTGCAATGAGCTATTATTGTATGTAGCTAAAATTGTATATTAACGTGTGTAACATATATTGTACCAAAATAAGTTACCAATGTACAAATGAAGATAAAAAATAAATACCTACAAGGAGTTTTGGTTTATTTATTCCTTATGTAGGCATTAAATAAAAAAAAAAAAACATTCTTACGGCTTTGAAGAGCAACAATTCAGCAGAGCAATAATGGGATATTTTTCCCCACCCTCCCTATTCACCAGACCTAGCTCCATGTAACTACCACTTATTCCGCTCTCTTCAAAATGAATGGAAAGAAATTCGAAAAGTAAAAGGACATCAAAAACTGCTTGGATTAGTTTTTTAACAATAAACTCCAGATATTCTATGAACTTATACAGTTAGTGAAAAAATGGGAAAAAGTCATATTAAATAATGGTCATATATTGTAGAATAAAATAAATTTTATGTCTATAATACATTGAGTTTTATTTCACCCTGAAAAACTGAAAGAATTTATTTGCCAGTATTTGCTATCATCGACTAATTGTAGAATGCTTCAATAGATTAAAACAAAATAAATACAGGATAGTCTTGGAATACAATAACGTAATTTCAAACTATTTTAGTAGAATAAAAGATAAACTTCAAACAATCGATACCAATAATAACATATACCGAATGACAGAAAAGTTCATTAATAAAAAACAAAGCGAAATTATGTATTAGATTGACTTATAGCAAAATAATTATGAAAAAAAAAAATAAAGAAAAAGTCAAAACTGGAAAATTATGGATATGTGTATTTAAAACGATCACCAATGGTAGTCTTGCTCACAAACGGTAGTTAAAATGGTAAAGGATAAAGTGAGTATAGCAAAGAGAGATGTTAAAAGACTGTAAGAGACCCCACTGTATAAATATACTGTCTATTGCAGGACCATAACGCTCATTGCACCCTTATTACCGCTCTGGGTTCTCTCATGCATTATTCATCTCTTCTCTCTCTCTTCTATTAGGCCAATGCGGCAACTCTAATCGTCGTTATTAACTCTATCACTAGCAGTGTATTACAGGCCTTTATTAACATAATTTGTAGGGTTTTTTTAATGTTGAAAAATTAGTACGGAATAGTTAAAAATTACATTATATATAGAAAACTTTAAGCGCGTTTTGCACTTATGGAGAGTGAATTATATCTGGCCGTCAGATCTCCGATGTGCAACGCTCGGGTAAAGTCGGATGGATTCGCCTAATCGAAGTGTTTTTGCATATGGATTAAAATATAATAAAAACTAAAAATCGGCATATTCTGGGTGTCGACCGACCTGGGAAAATGGTAAAAGTCAGGGCATTTTCAAAACAGGGGAAAAGTTACGAATTTTTTTAATACAAAAATTTTTTCAAATTGGAAATAAATATACAATGGATATCGTTCAAAATGACCTTGAAGGAGTATACTTGGTCGTTATAAACCACCACGGTCACTATACATATCATTTATATTTGTGCAACAATTCGGATTTTCGGTAGAGCAGTCTTCAAATTCAAGTACAGTTCAATAGAGCAAATATTTCAATATGCTGAATGCTTTATTCAAGACAAATTATATTTTTATTCAGTCCATAGTTCTGGGCTTTCGCCATAATTCTAATTTCTAATTCTAATTTTGGTAAAATTAATTCGATTTCCCTCACACCAATATATCTTATTTCGTAATCGTAAAGGTGATATAGGAATGGATTGGTCAAAATGAAAGCATATATAATGACAAAAATGTATTTAAAATGAGGTTATCACCATTTTTCATTGCTTAGTTCGAAAACGATTTTGTACACAAAAGAAATACAACTTGTCCCGCCCTGGGACAAAAAAAACAAACAATAATACACTGATAACCTTAGTCAAACTGGAAAAGTTCCAAACAATTATCCAACATTTATCTAACTTTGACTGTCGATAATGGCACTGGTCGTTGTATTGATGAATAAAATTTAGGCAAATGGACTTTAAAAAGTGCTCTTTTGGAAAGGAAAACATACAAATACTATTTAATATTTGTAACTTTCATCACGGACATTTTTAAAAAAAATAAGGTAATGGAATTCTTAACGGTAACTCTGTCCATTAGAATATTTTTCAATTTTAGAATATAGAGTTTGATCGAGCATCAAATTTTTTAAAAATTACGTTTACCATGGAATATGTCAGCTTCATGATGATTCTCATGAACTGTTAGTTCATTCAACCTTTAAATTCCATTTGTAGTTTAACTAAAAGAGAACTCTAGCAGTTTCACAGCTAATATTTTTTAAAACTGTATGTCAGAAGCGGAATCTTTGTATCCATCCTCACAAAATATTAGTTTGAGGTTCATCAAATGGATCGCGAATCGATTATTAATATTCGTTACTCTTTTTGGATAAAATCTGCCTCAACCCTAATAGCGGAATAATCAGAACCACTGATTTCGTCATTATTTACTATACATGTCTTTCATCTATAATAAATAAATTTATTTATAAATTATCATTGAACAGAGAAATGTGAGCGAATTTTACTTGAACTATATGGTAGCCACATTGATCTTGCTTGCAAGGGAAATGAGTTATTATTCAAAATTCTATCTAACCACGAAGCCGTGTTAAAGGAGCGAAAAGGATCAAAATAGTATCAAAAACCAAATAACAACGAGTTTTATTGAAGATATGGATTAAAATATCTCAAAAACTAAAAATCGGACCTCCATACTCCATACCATAATTTCATTTCATCCTCTCTATAATAATATTTTATTTATTCTGGGATAGGTCCCTTTATAATGATATACAGAAACAGAAGTGTGGGCTTCGGAGCCTCAGAGAATTATAACAAAACATTAAAACTAGTAAGTATAATAAATAAAAATGTAGAAGTCTTCAAACTTCTCAATTAAAAAAAAAATGATATAAAAATATTTAAAACTACCTTAGAAGTTAGATAACGCATCCAATCCTTCCAGTCCAAAGTACTTATAACAATAGTAAATATTCCATATTATGTCACAAATAAGACCCTACACCATGACCTTAACATCCCATCCAGATTCTCAAATTTTCACCACAACCTTATCCATCATCCAAATGCTCTAGCTCAATCCCTATCCAGCTCCCTTCATCCCTACAATCCTCCACGAAGGTTAAAACGGCAGTGGCCCAGAGATCTCTTGTAAATATGCTTCTGGAGTTCTGGCAATGGCCAGCATCTCCACTCATGTCCTGAGCGTCTGTGGCTCTAGTGCCCTCTTTCAGTCTCCACTGGCTTCTAATACTAGTGATGCGGCTGGAAAAGTGATGGCACTGGGATCTCCTGGAGTCTTGCTTTTCCTTCCACATGTGGGGGAAAAGGCCTGGCTCGGAGATTCCTGGGCGAATGTATATATTGTATGTAGGTATGATTGTGTTTAGAAGTTTCTATTTTATGTTATTTGTTTACTTTTTTTTCTTTTATTTACTTTCTTCATCAGTATTATTTATTTACTTTTTATATTTAAATTTATTTCAATATTATTTGTATATATTGTATGAATGAGAACTCTTAGCCCTAATACTTATAGCCCTCCAGCAGTGGCTGATTGTATTATTATTCAATAAATAGATAAAAAAACAAAAAAGAAGTTAGATACATATTTACAACATTTATTTACAATTGTATGGGGACTGGACCGATAGGAAGTGATTAAATAGGCGAGATTTAAAGGTGGGGAGGGTATTAGAGCTACGGATGCTGGGAGAAATAGAATTCCTTACGGACGAGGATCGGATAATGAAAGATATGTCGAAGGCAGCGATTCGGTGGCTCCCTCTATATAAATCCGAAGACAGGTTTTTCGGGAGTTAACAGAGGGTTTGAATTAATAATATTTATATTGAATAATTGATATGAATTTGAATACTATTCAAAATTGTATCTTAATGTGACGTTGTTTTAGATCGGCATTTCATAGCTTAAGTTCTTTTATTTATTTATTTTTTACGTGGTGCGTCCATTTGTATCGTTTTTCAAATCAAAAACCCAAATATCGTACTGTTATTCTGTATAGCGATGTTGTTAAAAAATACCTGAGGACAAGAGTCATTCCGAAGTGTTAATGAAATGGGCTGGTTCATTTTTACCCGGAATCTTTTATCACACTAATCCATATCGTCTAGATGTTTTTGGAGAATCTGAGAAGCTTTAGCTGCATCTTTTTTGGATTTTAGTATTGCCGAATTATGAGGAAATGTAGCAAACAGAGTTTCTAAGTTTTGTTGAGTGTCTGAGCAAAAAATATTGAAAAATATATGATACAAGACACTGCCCTGAGGTACTCCAGTTTTGCTTGACATCTATATAATAGAATAGAATATCTGAACATCATTAATTATTTATATAGCTAATTTAAAAATTAACCATGTATATATAATTTGTTGTTATTTAATTGTAATGTTCCCTTACTTATTTAATATTAACTTACTTTAAACACTTTTAATTTATTAAAATTTCCATTAGAAAAATATGAATTATTCATAAGATTATTTTTACATAATGTAATAGGTATATTTAAAAATATATATAATTTATTAATGTTTCGAGAATGTTCTCCAAGGATTTTGAGCAGGTTTGTCAGTTCGTGTACACTCGCCTCCATCCCCTGTATCGATCGGTTCCGTCGTCTTAATTTTAGGCTTTTAATATTTCATTAAATTTTCCCAACGAAGGAAAACTTCTTAGTAATTGAATTGGGAGGGTTAAACATTTAACGAGGTAAAGAGAGATGTAAAGTGAAAATTTGTGTTACATTCTTCGGAAGAGACTTAGAAATATGTAAAACTTTGGCTATTTTAAATTAGTAAATTTAATCTATTTAGTTTGTTTTACTTAATTTTATCTAGTAAAATCATTTATTAAGCCAACTTCTAATAAGTGAAATTGTTCTTTATTCTTGGCGAATATACCTATATTCGAATTGTATATTTTATTATTGATATATTAGTGGTCTGTTTTTTTATAATTGATGTTTGTTAATATGTTAAATTTGAATATCACCCATCTACTTATTGGAATAAAATTCATGTAGATTTTGGTATATTTTTATTATTTGCTTGCTACTTATTTTGTTGAACCAAGAAGATTTGAATAACCCAAACACAACTCCTTCTGGTACTCAACCATTTTCTATTTCTCTTACACTCGTTTACTTTGTGTTCTGTGGTCTGATGCGTACTTTTCTTTAGTTTTATCGTAGTTAATTGAGATATAAGATATCAATAGTTAAAATCCATTTTTTTCTCACTGTAGGCCATTAATATGAAAATAATAAAGTCTAGAAAAATAGTTGTATATTTACTGAATGAACCTCAGGATCCTTTTAAAATACATATTCTTTAACTGGCGATTCACTGCAGGCAGTGGCAGTTAATAGGTACAAGCGTGAAGATATGTTCATACATATTCAGTTGAAATTTTATGGAGATTTCAGTATGTCAGCGAGTCTCCTTAAATGGCTTCGCTATTAATTTTTGCTGTCATCTGCATTAATATCTGTGTTTTCTTCTAGGTCTAGGAACGGATTTTTTTTTTCGCATGTTTTATAATCTTAGTTTATTCAAATGTTGACTATATTTTCTCCAGAATGATAAATATTTAACGGTCACGCTGAATGTTTTTTTTTCTTTTTGTGCTTTCATCCAGTATTCTTGTTTCAAAAACGGAATATATAGAAATTATTGTTTTGGATATATAAGAAGTCGATAGAATTCTTCAAAATAAATTAGTATGTATCAAGAATAAATAAATAAGATGTAAAAATAAAGAATAAAAAAAAATTAATAATGTCTATATTAATTAAAAAAATTATCTAGGCTAGTATCTTAGCAAATATATAGTTGGAGGTTGTACAAATAGAAAATATATTTGATAGTATTTTGTATTTATAATTTTAAAATATTCTAAATTAATCCTAAACTTTCACTGAGGTTCAGGATTTAGTTCAGTGCTTTGGCAACTTAGCTATGTCACTTGTGCATTTAAGTATATTCGTAAAGTAAGGAGATCCTACTTTATTTTTTAAATTTGTATATTTTATATATATATATATATATATATATATATATATATATTATTTTTTTAATTTAAAATATTATATTTCACAATAATATAGACACCTTGATTTCATTTTATTTCAATTTACATGTAGGAAAAAGTATTGAGACAATACCATAAAAGAACAACAATATAAAACTGTTATTTTAAGCATAATAGGAGAATGTTCTAAATTATAGAAATCATGGAAAAATGAGAAGTAAAAGATTTACAACAGTTAATTGTAGTCATTTTTTTCTGAAAACAGAGTTCTTTTTACTTTACAGGATAAAAAATATCATCGTTTTATTGCAAATCTTGGGCTGAATTTTTTCGCTAGTAAACCTCAAATTAACTAAAACGGACTTTTTTTGAGAATTTTTGTAATAGTGGAATAATTGTACTATATTTAGTTGATGATTAAAAAAAAAAAAAAACGAATAATTTATGACTAGTAGACCTCTGCGTAAAATTGCAAATAAGTGATCAAATGCCAAAATAATAAGAAAATAAAATAATGCAACGTATCATAAGAAAAAGAACACAATTGTTACTTTATCGATAAATATAATCGACAAAGGAAACAAAAATTAATTTAAAACTTCATTAATGTTTGGAACTAACATTACGAATTTCAATAAGCTGTATCTTTGCTAAAAATTGTCCGATTTCGACGATTTTTTTCCTTTTGTAGGGAATTTAGTAATCTTTTATATAATCATGTTCATAACAAAGAGAAAAGTGTGTATTTTTTTAGTTATTTGCAAATAAATTTTTTTTTTCTTTCATAACTGGTTGGCCTAAATTTTCGGGGAGATTGGAATATTTTGCTCGAAGGAGAAGGAAGCCTTGTGATTTGGTGAATTGTTAACGATGATGTGGCTTTGCCGATCAAAAACACCATCGATAAATAATATAAATTCCTCTTCTCTCGATCATAGAGGCTTCAAGTCGACGAAATGGCATATGTATTCAATGACACTACTACAATTAACGTAAGGCTGTGTGGATGCGAGCACTATGCCTTGCGTTATCTCAAAATCATAAAAAAAGAACTTAGATTAGTTTAACTAAGATCTCCTCCACTAACTATAAACATTACGGTCAAGAAAGGAAGGACGCCGCTGGGCCCCTCCCTCCCTTACGCCTATTCCAAGACTAATCTCTACATCTTGACATCACACTCGCTGATTGTCGGAACTTCTGACAGGTGTGAGTTGAAGAATCAAGTCAAAAAAAAAAAAAAAAAAAAAAAAGATTAGTTTAACCGTTAGTCGACTCTAGCCTACTTTATCCGAGCGTTAATGTCGAACGAAATCTGACAGATAAAAATTCCACTGTAAGTGGTTTTAACAATTATAAACTCAATTATATGTTCATTAAAAGTAAATTCCATTTTTTTTTTTTTTTTACAATGAAGCAATAATTAACTACTTAAATTAAATTTTTCTTTATTTATTACTTTCGATTCAATAAAAAAGAAGACTCACTTAAAAAACCACAACTTGGATGCAAACACTTAACATTGATTTGATACTTTTCTGCTCAAAAATTAGTCCATTGTTTATATGAAGTTTTTCGTACTTCTTAAGGTTTGCTATCACTCCTATAAAAATTTCCCTCTGCTTCCGGGACACCCTGTATATATTGATAGATATATTTTTAAATGGCAATGAAATTTATTTCTGCTTATAAAATTGTTTTGTTTTTTATAAACAGCGTAGCATGTTATGTATATTCTAAATGTTTTGCCGTAATATTAATGTAATTTACAAAAAAAAAAAAAAAAAACATCTGAAGTAATATCTCGAAAAAAAAAGAAAATAAATAATGAGTAATTTTTACCAAGCCTAGCTAGTAGCAGAAGTCCTACTGAAGGAGCAGCCACTAGCAGAGAACCTACTCGAGTTGAGTATTCCAACTCCAAGGATTTGCTTCCTACAGCAAGCAGCATACCTTAATGTTGCCGTTATCACCGCCCTTCTTATCATGTTACCTTTCATTTCTTTTTCATTTAATATAATTTAGGTATGGCTATCGGATATTCCTATAAAGTGAAAAATAAAATTTTTAAATTGCTGGCTAAGGTGGTTTTGGGTGAGTAAACTACATCTTGTTGAAAACTCCGGACCATAACTCGCACGACTAATGTTCTTGTTAAAAAATTGTGGTCACGTTGTATTTTTACTGGGCGTATCAATGGCCAAACTCAGTGAGGTGATTCTAAACAAAAATTTCAGTTAATGTATGCGCAGATTTCGTTTTTAAGTGCACATTAATGTCCCAGGTAAATAGGTTTATTTTAATCTATCGGTGCATGTATACATTCAAGTATTGAGTTTTGTTGGAACCTGAAGAAGGTACGAAACCTGAGTACTACGCCAAGTTTCAATATTTGTAGATGTCAATTTGTCTATCAATCTTCAAAAAGTAGATATGGAAGTACATTTCGTTAGAGTGGGCAGGATTTCCCGATCAATATAGTTGTTTTTTTTGTTTTTTTTTTAATTTTCTATGTTGAGTTACTTGTTAAATTATCAGATAAGAGACTAGCTAAATATAAGGTATTAAATATAAAATATTATACAGTAATAAATATTAAATATAAATTGAGGGAGGTTGAGGAGAGGCAGGAAGGCGCCTGGGCAGCGGGCGGCCCAATCGATAAAAACCTACATCACAGTTCGGAGCCGGCTCTAGCCCCATAGTAGACTGCCTCTCTTCTATTCATGTTACAACTATATTTATTTTTTTAATTCACTTAGATCTTTGCCAATATTTTTTATCTAACAAATATTTATAATTTGTGTTTACTCGATGTTGTTTATTTAATATTAATATTGTACGTATCTTCATTGATACAGGTTTTAAACGGCTGTACCTATATACCCTCTCATTTTATCTCAGGTATATGAATTCAGTAATGAACCTTCATTGCCCGGAGAGAAGCACCAATTTTACAGAAAAAATCTGGTGCGCTCAACACACAACTTTCACGTATTTTAAACTGTGCTAAAGCTAAAAAATTACAGCTAACAAATCATAAATACCATTATAATTACATAAGTCCTATTTATTATATCAGCGGTTGATTATGGAGTATACGATCTGGTGATTATGGATTGCACGACTATTAGTTATTAAACTGTTATTTTCCATTGCAAAGTTTAATAAAACGGAATTAAGAGATTTGCATTCTCTGTCATAGACAGGTCAAAAGTTGTCACACTAATTGTAAGTGGATTCTGTTGGAATATCACAAAAGAAAATTTCATCAAACTATTCAATAATTTAATTTTCAAAAAGGTTACTTGATGATGTTTTGTAATACACGGATATAAGATTCCTACATATTTAAATATAATTTCAAATCTGGAGTTATTAAACTATAGTAAATATATTTAAGGTTATAAACGTATCCAAGAAATATCCGACCAACTCCCTCTCAAAAATTTAATTTGAATTGAAACCTGGACCTCGTTGTATAAATATGGAATTTATCACTTTGTATAATACTTATTTTTTATTTATTTCTTTGCCGTAATTTTATACAGTGTATCAAGTATGAATAGTATAAATACAAAAACTTAGTAATAGATTTATTGTTGTTTGTGATTCAGTAGTAGTTAGTATTAATGTTGAGTAATGTGTTTTGTCAATTTCTTTTGTATAATTGTAACTAGAAAAAATAATAGATAATAATATTTATAATTAGTATAATTAAACATTACAGGTGACGACCCGACGGACGGACAATAGTCCATGTCGCGTATGTTAAGAAATATATAGAGAGATGAAAAACAAAATTTGCATTTATTTTTTAAATATTTGAAAGATCTTTATTATGTTATTTTGATAAACGATAAACATTATTTCTATCTATTTATCCATATATATATATATATAAGTTAAGCGTCGTCGGACGTAAGAAATAAAAAAAAAGAAGGAAAAGGGAAAAGATGTAACATACACGACTTCTGAAATAACACTACTTTATTCGTTCCATAAGCCTCCTTATATACACTTAGCCTGTTTATTTACATTACCAGATAGTATTAAGGCTGATACCGCCAGTCTCCGGTCTTTATCTCCCCCCCACCAGTTTACGAACAGGATTTTCGGAAACTTAAATATTGCTAGATCGGAGCCCACGGTGACCAGCCTTAACACTTTACAATTGGTTTTACAGTATATCCTTAAAAGAAAATAAAATAGTTCCACTCAACTGGAAAAATATTAAATACAGAAGAAATAATTAAAAACACTGAAACTAAACACAGCACTTTAGAACTCCTACCACTTGAGAACTCCTAACAACAACAAAAAAAAAACACAATTTCCTCTATACATGAAATAATACAACAAAAAAAACAAAAAAAAAATCTTTTACAACTTGTTTTGTTTTGACAGCCACAAAAAAAAACATATTCCTCTGTTTTATCTACAGCGGTGAGGGTACTACGAATCCATAGGTCTATGTCCCGACTCTATCATTGGGAGCTTTAATTGTTCGATATGAACGGTTCTCCTCTTTCTGGGCTCATTCACGCTCTCAATAGTTACCAGGTTATGCTCCCTAATAACAACCACTCTGAATGGACCCTCGTACCGTAGCAATTGTTTCCCTCTGTTGGTTCCCAATTTCCGGTAAACTATTGTTCCTATTTTTAGTTCCCCCATTTGGTCGCGAACTTGTACATTCTGCCGTTCCACCCGCTTCTGCTTTTCCCGCTTAATTCTCGCCGTTATCTTTCCCCATGTTTTCTCTACCTCTACCCTATTGCTGAGAATTTGATCCACTAACGGTTCGGTAAGCGTAGTTTCCCCATAATCCCGCCTTGGCCTGCGCATCCCGAATAGAACTTCCATGGGTGAAAACCCCGTTACGGAGTGGATCGAGTGGTTATAGGCTGTTACCGCTTTCCTCATTGCTACATCCGGCTCCAACCCTTTTTCACCCTGATATACACGGACGTGGTCGCTTAACGTACTGTGCAGCCGTTCAATACCGCCTCTACCTTTAGGATGTCCTGGGGTGTTATAATGCCACGCAATTTCCAATCGCTTCACCTCCTCCCTAATCGCGGCATTGTCGAACTCCCTACCACCGTCCGAAGTAATCCTCTCGGGGACCCCATAGAACTGCACCCAGGTTTGTAGGGCTTCCGCAACTGCATTGGCTGACTTCTCCATCACTTGGTATGCCATCGCCACCTTGCTGAATATGTCGATTACCGTGACCCACTTAAACCCTTTCCAGGTAAACGTGTCAATCTGAAGGTCCTGTAGCGGCATATTCCCTGTAGGTGTCTCCTCCTGAACTCCTCTGGGGGGGTGTCGATCGTATTTTGTGCGCATGCATATCTCGCATTTCCCAATGACTTCCTGGATGGACCTCTTCATGCCCCACCAGAAATACTTCCGACGCAATGCCTGCAGCGTCTCATTAACGCCTCGGTGATTGGTTTTCCCCTGGTGATATGCTACTGTGATTGCTTGCTGCTGCTCTTCGTCCTGTACCGTCTCCACAGCATACTTACACCGGATGAATGTCCTGTCCACGCCTATTCGCTCGGACCTCCACATTCGCTTGATCTTATCCCATACCGTATTGTTTCCTACGTATAGGTAGTGCGTTTTACCCGCTTCCGAGGCATCCCTCAGTGCCGTACAGATTTGTTCTTCGCTGACCCCGGGCTGCGACCAAATGACGCGGATCCTACTTCTCCCGTACCTTCTGAAATCGATCTTCATGATTCCGGTTGTTCGTGTCTTCCAAATCACCTGACGGTGTTTGTCGTTCACGATCTCCTCTATTTCTTCCATCTCCGCTGCCCTTTCCTCCGCTGAGCTCTCCTCTTCTGGGGAATCTCCCCTGTCCTCAATCCCTGCGGTGTCATTTGCCCCTTCGCCATCGGGAGTCCATTCCCTCAAGAATTGGCGCACGTCCTGCGATGGTCCTCCCCTGTCCTCTTCAACCGCGTTGATCATGATGGCCCTCGAGAGCCAGTCTGCCACCACGTTTTCCTTTCCCGGCTTATACACCACCTCTATGTTGTATTGGCTTAGGATCTCCTTCCATCTTTGGCACTTAGGTCGATCATCTCCTGGGCGCATTCGAGGAACGATCGCTCTCTGGGCAGTCCGTCCCTCTTCCCGTTTCTTTAGCCAGCTGGACTTTCAATATTGTCGACAGAAACTCCATCCTGGCTTCGACCTCTCCCACGCTCATTGTTTCCCGCATCTTCTCGGTTATGCGATTGTACTTCGCCACGAGTACTCCCGCATATTGCCCCCTTGACTGTCGTTGGGCCCGCCGCTCCCTAAACATTTGGAATATGTCCTCTTCCGGTGTCCACCTACCTCCTCCAAAAGCCTTCTTCAGCCGCTCCTTAATCACCGGCCACGGAGTCTCCTCGTCCGCTTGGATCTGGTTCAGGACGTTCCTCCTTACTCGGCACACAAGAGCTGCTTTTAGTTCTTCCGCGTCCCCTAGGTTCACCAGGTCCTCCGCCACCTTCACCTCGATTCTTGACATAAGACGATCTCCGCCTTTCAAGAAATGGTTGAGCTCGCCTACCTCGCCTCCGAATCGTTCTAGGTCCGCAATGGCCCTCCGTAAGTCCTGCGTGGTTGTTGCTCTTATTTTCATCCATTCCAAGGCATTGGCGTGTGCTTCTGCCAACGTGTCCCTTGGTAATGGAGGGATCTCCTGGATCTGAGGGATCTGTGCTACCTGAGGGACTTGAGGTATCTGAGGTACCTGAGGCGCGATCTGGGGTACCTGATTGATCTGTGGAATATCCTGAGGTTGAGGAATTTCCGGTACGCTTAGTACTCCCGGTCTAATCAATCCTTCTGTCGGCATTTCACCTTTTCCTTAAACACCAACAAAAAAAAAATATCTACTTAAAAAAAAATTACTTCCCTGACGTTGTCCCGGGTTTCGGCACCAGTTAAGCGTCGTCGGACTTAGAAAACAAAAAAAAAGAAGGAAAAGGGAAAAGATGTAACATACACGACTTCTGAAATAACACTACTTTATTCGTACCATAAGCCGCCTTATATACACTTAGCCTGTTTATTTACATTACCAGATAGTATTAAGGCTGATACCGCCAGTCTCCGGTCTTTATCTTATATATATATATATATATATATATATATATATATATATATATATATATATATATATATATATATATATATATTGTACGTCTTTAGCCTTCTTCCCAGATCAAAAAAGGTTTAGTCAGAAGGCGTTTATGAATGAACATGATAAATTAATATAAACGAGTGAAAATGTTGTTAGCTATGGTAGGTATTTTTTTTTCATATACAGGTCTCGATAATAACTCCTGGTAATCCGAACAAGAAAGAAAGTTGACTGACGAGAGAAGGAAATTGCTCCATTTCTCAGTCCTTTCTGTTTTTCATTATAGACAAGTCAAACGCCATAAACGGATTTGGTATTTGCTTGAAGTGGACAAATGGATACAACGTCGACTATGGTAGCCATTAGCAAAAAATCAGACATGATGTACTTCATAGATCATTTACGGAAAATATTTTTATATTCAGTGTTTAACTGATTAATTCGTTAATTTGTGCTATTTCCCATCATTTTGAATTTAACTTTTAGTAACCCGATCAGCCGTATTTTTAAGTTCGGATTACCAAGATCGCCCTGCACTTATTTCTAGGGTCTTTTGGAACAAATATTAAAATACCAATTCGATTTTGATAATATTCTGATGTTCGGATAAACGCAGGAGCTAGGAAAGAGATATTTTAGGCAATGGATTTTGCACATACGATAATAATGCTGTTTTGTATAGGACTAACAGTAACATTTTGATTAACTTTTATTCTAAAACATTGAAAATCTTGGATAAATACAGTAAATCTAGCTTTTTTTAACTTAGGCTGTATGATCAGCTGTTTTTGATGGTAGGTTTCCTTCTACGTATTTTAATATCTCTCCTTTTTTCTTTTTTTTTGTTATCCTTTTCCTTTCCTTTTAGGCTACACGGAGTGTTTTTTTCCGGGCCAGGAGAAACGGCTGGGAATTTGGCCGAGTTAAAAGTCCCACCGGACACCGTGATTTGAACTCGTAATTATGTTTCTATCTCAAACTTCGGTTATCAGACTGCCGGACAACGCACGCCTAACTCTTTTTTTTATTTTTTTGTCCTATCTTTTAATAAGTAAAATTTTAGAAAATAAGCTAATACCATTAGTTGAGAGAAATGTGGAAGATGAGCAAGCAGCTTTTCACGTTTGTATCAGTACCAAGAGAAGAATTATAGAAAGTCCTGAGAGCAAAGAACATGCCGAATGGTTTGTTACTCGCAATACCATCATCGTACCATCACAAGACTGGAATAGATGGGAAAATGTGTAAAGTAGGGAAATAGCCTCAGTCCTCTACTGTTGTTCATTTTTATCGATGAAATAATACAATGTTGTAAGAGATGAACAGCAAGAGCTATAATTGGTCATTGGAATATGAGAACTATACTTGTACAAGTAATGGTATATGCCGACGGCATTGTTCTCATCGCTGACTCTACAAAGAACTTCAAGCAAACCCTAGTAGAGTGGAGGGCAGAACTGGAAAGGAAGGACATGAACATGTCAGAAAAAGCAAAATCCTAAAAGTAAGATGAGAAACCGAACAAATATATATAACGTGCAATAATGAGAAGCTAGAAGTCGTGAAGTGGTCAGTGGAAATGGAAAAGTCCAA
Source organism: Nezara viridula (assembly GCA_928085145.1). Taxonomy (NCBI): domain Eukaryota; kingdom Metazoa; phylum Arthropoda; class Insecta; order Hemiptera; family Pentatomidae; genus Nezara; species Nezara viridula. The sequence goes on from OV725079.1 coordinate 15,983,004, forward strand.
CCATAATATCCCACAGGTTAGGAAAAGCTAATAGTATATACTATTCCATTAGCAACACGATCGGAGGAAAGATAAAGGTAAATAAAGACGTCAAGCTAAACATTTTCAAGGCCGTATATATGCCTTTCCTGCTTTATCGAGCTATAGAACAGACACCTGGATCCTCCCGGACAACAAATGGATCCAATAATACAAGTCGAGATGAAATACTGGCGCAGAGTGGCCTCAAAACCACACAGAGATAGAATTAGGATTGAAACTATAAGAGAAGAATTCAACATCACTAGAATGAAAAAGATTCAGGAGAAGATACTGTTAGGATGGTACGGGATAGTGTGTTGGATGAGCCCTAATTGTGACCAAAAGAAAATTATGGAGGCAAGACCAGTTGGCACGAGACCTAGACTTAGCTAAAATAGCTATATTTCCAAGTTTGAACTGGCGAGAGGAAAGACATTGCAGGGGACGAAGACTCTTCCGAGAGACAGAGCTAGATGGAGATTCTTGGTTGGATTAACCTAACTCATCGCTGAAAGATAGTTTCGGTAATTGACGATTTTATATATATATATATATATAAGAGAGAGAGAGAGAGAGAGAGAGAGAGAGAGAGAGAGAGAGAGAGAGAGAGAGAGAGAGAGAGAGAGAGAGAGAGAGAGAGAGAGAGAGAGAGAGAGAGAGAGAGAGAGAGAGAGAGAGAGAGAGAGAGAGAGAGAGAGGAGAGAGAGAGAGAGAGAGAGAGAGAGAGAGAGAGAGAGAGAGAGAGAGAGAGAGGAGAGAGAGAGAGAGAGAGAGAGAGAGAGAGAGAGAGAGAGAGAGAGAGAGAGAGAGAGAGAGAGAGAGAGAGAGAGAGAGAGAGAGAGAGAGAGAAGAGAGAGAGAGAGAGAGAGAGAGAGAGAGAGAGAGAGAGAGAGAGAGAGAGAGAGAGAGAGAGAGAGTGAGAGAGAGAGAGAGAGAGAGAGAGAGAGAGAGGAGAGAGAGAGAGAGAGAGAGAGAGAGAGAGAGAGAGAGAGAGAGAGAGAGAGAGAGAGAGAGAGAGAGAGAGAGAGAGGAGAGAGAGAGAGAGAGAGAGAGAGAGAGAGAGAGAGAGAGAGAGAGAGAGAGAGGAGAGAGAGAGAGAGAGAGAGAGAGAGAGAGAGAGAGAGAGAGAGAGAGAGAGAGAGAGAGAGAGAGGAGAGAGAGAGAGAGAGAGAGAGAGAGAGAGAGAGAGAGAGAGAGAGAGAGAGAGAGAGAGAGAGGAGAGAGAGAGAGAGAGAGAGAGAGAGAGAGAGAGAGAGAGAAGAGATTGTTATAAACTATTCCATGTTGCATGATTATTATTGGCAATCTGCTTGTTTCATTTTGCACAAACTGTGTTGCGTGCGGTGGTCATTTGTCGTGCAGTCTGGCGCGATATAGAATCGTTATGGACTGCACGAAGATATGCATTTTCGCTACAATATAACAGTTATATAAGATTGTCATTCATTCTTACTATTATCAATTTATTATACTTTAATTAATTTTATTAATAATATAATTCTATTCCATTTCGACCAATAAATTTATGAATGAATATCAATTAATTGGTTGTTGTACTATAGATGGCGATACGTTGGCAGGATTTAAAAAAAATAAAACAACAACATTAAATTGAGAAGTTAAAAAAAATCATTTATTATTTTAATATCAGTATAACTTCCAACTATATACTATAGTTTATTACGTATATCGCTAAGAGTTTAAAGCTCGTATATGAAAAATCACTACTTTATCTTAATGAGAAGGAGCTGTTTTATAACGCCATTAAAGTTCTTAAAATTGTCGCTGATATTATATATTTTTCGTTAATTTCTCAAGATATCAAAATACAATAAAAAGGTATTTTCAATTTTTCTATTGTTTCCTGTTAGTGGTTGTACAGTTTATCACCAGAAAACTTATATAAAATACTAGTTGCAAAAAGGTGAAATAATAAAACTGAAGAAGATTGTAATCAAACACCTAATCGGGAAAAATTCTGTTGAAAACATATTATTACCAACTTAAGTATATAAATACGCCCAAAAAAAAAAATAGAAAAAAAATATTAAAGATAAAATAAAAAGGCACATCAAAGGTTATACAAACAGGTTATCACTCAATATATATAATTATATACTATATATTATTTCTAGAAGGTGTTTCTATGTCGGTACGCCATAAATTCGTCAATTGTTCATCAAATCTAATGATTGACCACTCATTTTAAAGATATTCTTCTAATTCCCATGCGAAAAATAGTCCTATCCCCCTGAAATTTCTGAAAAAAGTTATGGAAGATAAGAAACTTTATTTGCGAAAAACTCAAGAAGTATGCATTTTTTTCTTGATTCTACCCATGATGATTAGAAAGATTACTAAATTACTTACAAAATTAAAAAAAAGAAGAAACGTGAAATCTATTACAAATGTGTATAATTTAAACTATTCTTATTGACGGACGGAGCAAAATCTGTTGAAATATTTTTCAACAATACAAACTTACAGCCCATTAGTTTTGGTATACTTAATTATGTCTTATTGTTTAAAGATGTTGCTTTTAGTAGTGGAATAGTCTACTAATTTTTATTTTATTTTATTTTATTTTATTTATTTATTTTATTTTTTTTTTTTTTTATTGAGTATTACAACAATCTGTCTCTTGGACATTGGTTATAGTGAGGTAGGATGACATTCACATTATATGTACAAAAAAAAATAAAACAAATAGAAACAAAATAATAATCAAAAGTATATATACAATAGATAATAAAATATAATAACCTAAAAAATAAGAAAATTAAAATTTGGTTTTTATATTAACTTTATTATTTCTTAAAGATATTTGTTTGTTCTTGCATTTTATTTTTTTTTAATAATTTATAATATCCTTTGATCGGGGCATTTTGTCTTTATTACTTTTACTATCTTTCCAGTCAGCGTTTAAAATTAGATCCTAGCAAAGCAATTTGTACAAATATTTTGCTCTATTATGTTTAATGGAATATTGTAATCGACTAAAGAAAAAATATTAATCCCTTCTTACGTTATACATAGGAACTACTTAATTCCATATTGTTTTGCTATTTCTTCACTAAACAAAATGTTCTGCGATTTTTTCGCACGGTCCAACTAGTACATTATATTATATAATAAAGTCTACAGTTGTTATAATAAATTAATTAAAAACTTCTAAATTAATTTATCCGTTATATTATATAATTTAATATATCCCCCCGACAGATACAGGATACTGAAAGCGGTTGGTATGTTGATAGATATCATGAGCGGCTTTGACGGGCGGGAGGTATGGGAGAGGGGGGGGGGTTATTCGATATGTTTGTATTATATGCCAGATATATAATAGCCTCCCTGATTGATATATCTTTGTGGGGCTGTTCTCTTTGTCAAGTTATTCCTTTTATGTTTGGCATTCATGCGAATCACTGTTCCAACGGTATCGAATATATCATATATTTTCTATATGTGATATATGTTATATGTTAGTTAGAATATATGTTAGTTTGTCGATTGTTCGAGTTAATTTGAGCTTTCAGCCAAAGAAACGGAGGTAGTTAAGGAAGTAAGTACTGTCAAATTTTAGTGATGTTTGAATACATACAAAGATTGAAAAGTTTGCAAAAAAAAAAAAAAAAAAAAAAAAAAAAAAAAAAAAAAAAAAAAAAAAAAAAAAAAAAAAAACAATCTTTAAGAAAACTCAATCAATTTATTTTACATAATAATAGGTCTCAGAGGAAGCATCTCAAATTTTAAAAAATATATGAGAAGGAGTTGGTTGGAGGGTACAGTCAAATAAATAATAAATTAAAAAAAAAATAGTATTTTTGATTGTCACGCCGACCCACCTTGCAGAGCATCATGGTCTTTGATTAATACCTGAAAGGTGGCTCGAAACGTCGGCATAACAATTAAAATGATATTTTTCAAAAATGTGGTATTTATTTGACAGCACATCCCGACCAACTCCTTCTCATATTAGATCACGGTCAACCATCTCTACATCATTATAAAAAATATCGTCCACTAAAAATATATTTAAGTGCCACCAATGATACGTTTGTATCCTAACCGTTTTAGAGATACGATATTGAAAAGGGTTTTCCTGCAGAAGTCTTTAAAATGAAAAAGCAATAAGTCTGGTACCCAATAATTCAGAGTAGGGATGGGATATCAAAGGACTAATTTCGATAATACTACTGGCTTATAACAATCGATACCTTAGAAATGCCGGACTTAAAATATTGATTGTCGATATTTTTATCGTTATTATAAACATTTTTGAAATATAACTATTTATTCTTTACCACATAGGTGCATTAAAAAAGATGTTATTTTCCTCCTTAAATTAATTAATGGAAATATCAACTCTTGTATTCTCCTTAGTAAAATTAATTTTCTGGTTCCTATCCATGTTCGTCAGCATCACTTTTCTTATAGACGTTTCTATTCATCCATAGATTCAGCGAAATGCTAATTTATTTGCATCCTACATAGATTTCTTTTACAATTCCTGGCCTTGGATTGAGAAGGTTTTAGCTAACGAATTCGAGCAAATTGACAAATTTGTACTGAAAACCAAACGACCAGGGGTATGAAAATATGAGTAACTTTTATTTTTAAAAGTTAAACTTATATCCTTTTTTTATCTTACATGAAGTTTTTCTTGAACTTGAACTTTTTCATTATGATGAATTTATTTTAAAACTTTTATTAAAAGTAACTTTTTAAATGAAAGTTCACTACATGTAGTTATTCTGAAAACGTATTCTTAAAAGATTTTTAGAGAAAAAAATAATTTGAGAAATATATTTTCATTTAGAGGCCATAATAACTGGACTGGTTTTGATTTGAAAAGTGTGGAGTCAATATCACTTTGAATTCATCAAAATAAATACCACTATGTTTAAACGTCCAGTCACTCATTTCCCTATTATAACAACTTTTATAATACCAAGCAAAAGCCAAAATGTGGTTGTTAAACTCACACTTTAATTTTGGTGAGTTCTTCGAATAATAGTCGATCCTCTCTTTTATGTAACCAATAAAACCCTACACAATGATCTTAATATCCCATTTGTACATGACCTAATCCCAGACAAATTTTCCGAATTTCATCAGAATCTCACTAATCATCCTAATCCTGCAGCACAGTCACTATCTAGCTCCAGTCATCCCTACAATCCTCCTCGGAGGTTAAAACGGCAGTGGACCCGCGACCTTTTGTAAAAATGTATATATTGGAGTACTGGCAATGGCCAGATTCTTCACTCATGTCCTGAGCGTCTGTTGCTCTAGTGCCCTCCATCAGTTTCTCCTGGAGTTCTGCTTTGGCTTCCACATTTGGGGGACAAAGCTTGATTCAGATTCCCTTGGGCCAATGTAAATATTGTACATAGGTGTGAATGTGTTTTATTTATTTTATATCATTCGGCTTTAATCTGTTATTTTATTTATCTTGTATATTACTGTATCTTTTTTTTTCTCTTCTTCTTACATGGTTATTTTCATTTCTTATGTTCTTATGTACATATTGTGTGAATGAATACTATAGCCCTAGTACCAATACCCTTCAGTGTGGCAAGCTGTATTAATACTCAATAAAACAATAAAAATAAATTTTAAAAATTTTGGTTGTTCAAAATGTTTGGATGAACATTGAATTCTTAGAGAAAATTTTTTAACATAAAAGTACAAGAATAACTTTTATTGCATGAACGTTTTCTTAGTAAGTTTGCTAAATACTTTTAAAATCAAACTTATTTTAAAAAATTTATGTCTCTTTCGATCCCTGAAATAAATGTGACCAACCATAAGAGAATCTTGATGATCACCTACACTAGTAATAGTTAAAAATTAATAAAATAACACTCAATCGAATACTAACGATACAACTATCGCTGGCCACATAAATCTTTTTCATCCTCCTTGTTGAAGGTCATTCACTTATACAAGACCCTGGACATGGAGGCAAAGCTGCCTCGGATGACTCGACAAGAGACAAGTATGCTCGAGGACCCCGCAGAATGCCGGAGGAATCCAGGGACCAAAGCTGTTGATGGATGTTGAGGAGTCAGTGGAATACCAGCAGCCATGTCGCCATTCTTCACAGTCCCCTAATGACTTTCGATAAAGTAATTATTTGTCTTGTGCTCTGGAGAGTTGAACGTCAACACATCTACTTCCTCCTTCATAATATTCATCTGTTATTAGTATTCAAAAGGATTTATTATTTTCTTGTAGGTGTGCGAACAAATTAAATCTTGCTTCTGGTATAAATATTTTATAACTTATGTTTTCCGCTCACATATTCGTTATGAAACGGACACTAAGACTTAATAATCATTACGCAGACATAATCTGAAAACTAAAATTAAAAATCATGAATACCAATCAATATAACTTACAATAAGACATACAATTTCATGCATGACATGTATATACTTTTTATTTCTTAATGATATTTACATCTGTATTAAAGAAATACATTTAGTAAATTTGAATATATGGATATAATGACGTGAAAACACTTGCTGAGTACCTACCCAATGGTAGCACTCTAATGATATATCTACATTAGGAGATCACGGGGTCATTTTCTTTTCAGACGCCTCGGAGGGTTATCAGGAATTGAAGAGGAAGCAAGGTTAGAAACGAGAGGGTTGGGATGATTCTGAAGTTTATTATGGAAGGATAGGTATCTGGATTGGGACAAATCTGATACATAAGGAACATTAAGGTCATTGTGGATGATTTTATTAGTAACAAAGTTAGGAGCATTGAGGATTGAGCGAAGGATTTTGAATTGTAAGGATTGGATACGAGAGGAATTCGATGGTTTAGTGGAGCCCCATAGCTCAACTCCGTAAATCCAAATAGGCCTTATATAGTCATGTATATGAGTCTTTTGTAATTAATTAGAAGTTTAGAGCGTTTGTCTAGTAAGTGCTGAAGTATTCGGAAACGTCGAGCGGTTTCTTGTCGTTTCAGTCTGGTATGAGATGACATATATTAAAAATGAGAAAGTAAAATAAATATAAATAAAAAAAACAATTTTCCTCCAATACGGCAGAATGTATTAATTTTCAAATTAAAAAAAAATATGAATGAAATATAAAAAAATTTTTCTTATATAATTTTACGATTATATAAGAAAAATGATATATGATCGTTTTAGGAAAATTCTAATCTCGCACTGTTATCCTGACTGTATCAAGAATTGGTTTTTCATTATCAATTTTTATTTTTATCTTCCCTTCTTCGTTTTGTATCTATTGTTTTTTATTTATACTTCTTTTATTTTTTCATTTTTATGTCTTTCATAACGGATGAAAATTTATTACGTAATAATATTTATTACGAAGTTAATTATTGTAATTACGACATTTTAAGCTGAGATGCGAAACAACAACAAAAAGTTTTCAATCCTTAAATTTTTTAGCAACATGGCAGGCTTACATTTATTTTTGGTCGACATTAGGATTATAATAATAAACCATAATCTCCTAAATCTGGCCATTAAATAAGATATAAGGCTTTAAACTATATAAACAAATTAAACTATTGAACGTTTCAGGGCCTAAAACTATATTTCTTTTTTTTTTATTACATCCTAGCGTAAAATATTCTAATCATTATCGATATCATTTATCGAGAGGCCAACGAAACTTCAATCAGAATAGTTAATTTCCGGAAAATGTTTCACTTCTTTTGATTTGTATATTCTCTTCTCCATTTTCTATCTATTGTTTTTTATTTTATCATTTTTAATGTATTTTAATATGGATGGAAATATATGTCTTATTGTAATTTATATTGATTGCTATTTATGGTTTATAATTTCAGTTTTTTGATAATGTCTGTTGTAATGGTTATTGAAGTTTGGTTGTTCATAATGAATATGTAAGTGGAAACCATAAGCTATAAAATTTTTAGTCTAGGAGGAAGATTTAATTGGTTCGCGTTCCTTCAAGAAACTAAAAAAAAATCCTTTTTTTTGCAGTGTGATTTATCAACAAAAAAAATCGAATTTATTATAATTTAGCCAGGACGAACCAACTGCGAAGTAGGAGATTAAAATCCATTTAGAGAATGAACTCCTCTCTTAACGTTTGTTTGTAAAATAAACTTGGCTAATGCACTTGGCTGTTCCTTTCCCAAAGCGTTGTTGCCACCAACATTTCTCAGACTTATAAATTAAATCAGAGAAATAACACAAGCTACTAAAGCTTATACGCGTTTCGGATTTTGCAAAATCCCTTGCTAATATCATAAACATTATTAGATTCTATTTGGCTGTTTGTCTACACTTTGAGCACAGTTAATTGGTCAGGAGAAAAACTAGTTGTCTTTTTTTTTAATTATAAATGCTAATTAATTAATACCTATCAGAGTCCTTTCAAGGAATTAGACCAGGGTGGTCAAAGTAAAGTTGAGCAGATCCTGAAGAAAGTTCTCCATCACTCATCAACGAAGCAAGATGTATCGAGGTAAGTAAAATAAACTCAAGAAGTGGTTTAAGAAGAGGTAGTAGAGACACAAAATAAACATCCATATTTACTCCAGCAGCAGTCCCTCGATGCGATACGCCTAAATTTCTACACCGTCTTATATGTAGGTCCCAAAATTAACGCAAGATTTACATTAAATGCACAATTCTTTTTTATTTGTTAATTTAACAGCTAATAGTTTATGGTTAATAAAAATGGAGCTTTACACGAGCGAACAATGAGTTTTCATTGTTGAAAAATAATTTTAAAATAATGAAATTCTTGCGGCAACAGTGTGAAAATTTCGTACAAAAGAAGATCGGAATAGTGATTTGACTTCATCAACTGTGAAGAGAGTGGTTGAGAAAGTCAAGCAGATTAGATCAAATGGTGATGTTAAACACTCAGTGATGTTGAGCAATATTTTAAAAAATAATGGAAGTCTTGGGGCCATTTGTCTTGCTTCGATATTGACACTTCAGCTGCTTGTTTTTGGACTACCAGTGTTTTATAACATCACCAATTGATCCAGACTGCTTGATTTTCACAACCACTCTCTTGACAGTTGATAAAGTTAAATAACTATTCCGACCATATTTTGTTCGAAATTTTTGAACTGTTACCACAAGAATTTCATTATTTAAAAAATATTTTTGAAGAATGAAAACTTATTCTTCGTTCATATAACGCTCCATTTTTATTAACCCTAATCTATCAGCTGTTAAATTGATAAAGAAAGAGGAAACAAAAGAAGAAAGAACTGTGTTTTGTATTTAATTTAAATCTTACGTTAATTTTTTGACACCCTGTATATCTGCATTACTACTTCACCTGCATCATCATCAATTCATCAAGTACAATTTCCATTAAATTCCTATTAACACATTTACCTCAATCTGTATCATTTTTTCACTTTTCTATTAAGTTTATAATTTTTCTCTATGTTAACTCTATTTTCTAAATCTATAAGCGAATGCCTGCCTCTTTCACAGGTGGATCTACGGAGGGTGGGGGTGCTTTCAAGCTGAAGACCTTCCCAATATGGTAAAATGTAAGTCTTATGAAAAAAATTATCTCTAAAAGTATTATTGTTCGTGTAATTACATTTAATAGCATTTCAAGAATCAATTAAACACCATTTCATAAAGGTAGGTAGTTTCTTTCTTTTTGTTCCTTTGTTCCGAAATAATTTTCATTTTATATATATATATATATATATATATATATACCATCGATGAATGCCTGAAACTCCTCGGCACAAACATTTTTTTTTTTATAGTTTTTATTTGTGTTTCCTTACTGACTGCAACGTTCAAACTAAGAACCTTCCGACCTAGAATATTTTTATAGTTTACAAATAATCAGAACCGACGTTTCAGAACAAGCGTTTGGATTATCATCAAGGTATGTTTCCTGTACTGAAGGAAAATGTTTAAACCGTATGGTTGGGTTGAAACATCGGAAATAAAAAAAATTCTTAATGACTGCTTTCTGATTATTGTAGATATATTTGAACTATGAATGTAGAACAGTTGATTAACTTCCTTCAATAAGAATATTTTTAATTACATTATTTTATAATGTTTCCTTAATTTTTTCTATTAATCTGCTCATCTCGTACGTATTTTTTATATAGATTAATGGGCCAATCTATATATTAATACTGTAAAGACTCCTCTTTGTAAAACTTAGCATATCCTCCTATACTACTATACTAGTATACTATACTACTAGCCGAAGGGAGAGGGCTGGCTGTAGGAGTACAATAGACTATCGGGCGGCAGTAGCGGCAAGATATGGTGACAGCTCCATTGTACATCTGCATCCTCTTTCTCGACGTCAGCTCCCTACTTATGAGGCCCCCTCTCTTTTGGGTCATCGCCATTCAGATGGCGAAGTTATCCATATTCCGAGTAAATTAGAAAAAATAATTTATAAAGTCATGAAACATTTGGGAAAACATTCACTTGTAAGAAAAGTTCCAACCATCCAACAGATCATTTTATTTAATTTTTTTTTCGCGAAATGGTACATTTAAAAAAATTCTATGTTTACAGCAATTTTTCTTAGTTTTCTTAAAGTGAAATTAGTCTAGTTTCTTTGTGATTTATGTGAGTTTATCTCTGTGGCTGTTTTAATTGAGACGAACAGCTTTAAAGATATTAAAGTTGGAATAATAATAAATTATTAGATTTTAATATTAAAAATTAGATAAAAATTCTGCTGCTTACAAAAACTTAGGTTAAGATAAGCGGGACATGTAGTTCGAAGCAATTCATCAGGAAACCTGATAAATAATTATAACAACATCCTAATAAATAAGGATAACAACGAATGCCTCAATGGAAGGTAGAAGACCACATAGAATGCAAAAAAGCAGATGTTTAGATCATCTATTATTATATTATAAATTATCTACAATGTCCATAAAGCAAGCACAAAAAAATTGAAAATCCTTTGAAGTTTTTGGATAATTTTTAACCTAATAGTTCTTTCCCCGAATACAATAGACTGCTACACTATACCAAAGGTCGGAGTGCGTCAGCTGCATTTTATGGCTATTTTAGATTTTTTTTTTTTTTTTTGTCTATTCGATACTATTAAAATATCGGACTTCAAATATCGATAGTTGATGCTTTCATCGATATTATAGACATTTTTGAAATATTAAAATCGATAGAAATATTGATTCTCTAGCACATGGGCCCAAAAAAAAAAGATCCTGTTTTCCACTTTAAATTAGTTAATGGAAATGTCAATTATTTTAGCCTCCTTAGTGAAGTTAATTTTTTTAGTTCCCGTTCATCTTCATCATCCTCAGAATTTTCCAGAAATTTGCATTCTACATAGATTTGTTTGACAAATTTAGTGTAAAAAGTCCCACGCGCGCTATTCGACTCTATAGATGACCATCAAAGTCGATATCGTCGAAATATCGATATTTTCCTCTACTAAGCACTACATTCTATATGAAACAGGCGAAATTAGTATAATTGTTTTCTAACGATCAGATTAATTTCTGATTCCTAACACATTCCGAAAACGATATTTTTAATTTTTATTTTTTAATTAGTAGCAGTCAATGTTTCAGAGGTGGTAGGCATGTTATGCGAATAGACAATGTACAATAAAGGTGCCTATATTGATCCTTGTAGATTGACATTGACAGCTACTTTCGCTGACGATACAATTTATCGAAACAATTTTACGATAACAATTTTAACGAAACACCATGACCCCAGACTAGCCTCATTAAATTTACAAACTCACTTACTAAATTTACAAAATTGGTATTCACTTTGGAAAATTAGATAATCATCATAAAAATCACAACACATAACATTTACGCTTCGACGAGAAACATGCCCACCAGTTTATATCAGCAACAATCCAATTCCTCAGACGGACACTATACGCTACCTCGGGCTAATATTTGACAGAAGGATGACCTGGGGCTCACACGTCAAAATGAAAAGAAAGACATTGAACAAGCGACTGAAAATACTATACTCACTTTTTTCTAAATCAAAATTGAAAATTAGACAAAAACTGAATACATACACTTACCTGCTCAAACCCATTTGGACATATGCCTCACAGATTTACTGTTCAGCAAAAAAGACCCACTTACAAAAACTACAATCTTTTCAATCTAAAATTTTAAGACTAATAACTGCAGCTCCCTGGTATGTCAACAACAATACTTTACATACCGACCTAAGAAAACCAACCATTGCCCAGCACATACGTACTCTTTACTCCCGATTTCATCTTAAACCATACGGACATCACAATGGACTTATCAACGACATGGCCACGGCTGAAATGCTCATCAGGAGGCGACTGAAAAGTAGCTGGATGAGAGATCTCCTTTCCTGATTTTAGGATGTAAACAGACCAGGGAGGAGGTGCTGCTGGGCTCTATTCTTCGTCATGCCTATTACGCCATTTTCTACCTAACAACAAATCTGCTTATTGTCACTACCACGACAGGTGCGGACGAAGAATAGTAAATAGTTTCGATCTTTAAATATCTGATATCGGGATGAAAATATCTAAATTTCGATAATATCGACAATCGATGACTATCCTTTCTTAAAACCCCATTACGTTGCTTCTTAACAGAATAGTTTTATAACAGTTTGGTATAAAAGTATTAGTAAATTTAGCTATATCGTAGCAGTTTTTCACGTCTCATTATTATGTTTTAAAACATAATTGACTGCAATAGCATTTGCATTACATGTCTCTTTTGTTGGAAATATATTGAAAACACACAAAGGAGCTCGAAAGATTTAATTTAACAAAATCGATGTTCAGTCTGATTTATTTATTGGAAGGACCGTGACGCTTTGAATGAGACAGATTTGTACAGCTAAATAGAAAACGGGACATTATGTTTGTTATCTGTTATTACTGTTTATCCTGTTACCATTATTGTTGAATCACTTTGTACCAAGTTTAAACCCAGAACATCACAAGTTTTGTTTGCAGTCTGGAAAGCACAAATCCACTTCCGGGCTTTGTAATTTTGGAAACCAAACACCAAGTCGCCCACTGGCTCCTGAATTATTATTAACTCCTTAAACTTAGTCAAGGTTAAATAGAACGGACATTTATTGCTATGACTTAGTTAAGTCCCTCTTAATATAAAAAATTATAATTAAAAAAAAAAAAATACTTTCTAAAATAAGCATAAAGCTAGAAAAGAGACATAAAGTGATAATATTATAAATGGAAAAAAATCTAATCAACAAAGCCATGAGTCTACAACATACAAGTCAATAGTTAACTTCAGGCATGATCAAGGCAAAAAAAAACAAGATCGCATATATCCAGAAAGAAAACACAAAAAGATATGGGAAAAAAACTGATAGAAGCCATCCAAATATACACTGAAGGAAACAGAAGGTTTTATTAACAACAGTTAAGGAAGGTTATATTGAACAGCTTATTAGATGTATTAATAGGATGTATAAAAAGAATGACCGTTTTAATCCCATTTAATACTTTCCCATACTTAATAAACCCTTTAAAACATTCTCTAAGCTTGTTTAATCCCAGTAGACTTCTTCAAAAATAAAGCCTCAGTTTAGTTATTTGTTGCAAAGAAGAAACATGGCAGTTTCCTACAAAATTGTCGTAGTTTTAAGGTATTACTGGAAAAATTTACAGCCACTGAAACAATTCATAAAATTATTAAATATGAAGGTGTGTCCTTGATCAGCACATTGCGCGGCGTTGGTTTGAACTCTCGACCCTGCCAGGAAGTGTGGTGTGTATAAAGATACTGTTATTTGCCATCTAATCTCTATGCAGAAGGTGAAAAAGAGCAGTAGACTAGTCCCTCGCGAATTTGCTCCTCAGCAATCAGCTAAGAGGTTAGACATTTGTGAACATTTATTGACAAAGCATTGCCTGAAAAACTCCTGCCTCATCCACCATTTAGTCCATATCTCGCACCATCGGATTACTACTTATCTAAATCAATGGCTCATTTTCTTCAAGGGAAAAATTTGATAATTTTGCTGGAGTTGAAATTGCTGTCCAAGAGTCTTTGACAGCCATCCCAAGAGTGGTATCAGCGTGGGATTGGGGAGTCCCATCGAATTACCTTTATCCAGCGGCGCAAACCTATGACCTCCTGTCCTACAGTATCCTTTAACAATTATTCCAGTTGAACAAATACGTTACCTTGAGACTCCACCTGGACAAACGACACATGGAATCCTCATACAAGACTGAAAAACCGCTCGATGTTTCCAGCTACTCCAGCACTTACTAAACAAACGCTCTAAGCTTTCAATCAATTACAAAAGACTCATATATATAACAATAATAAGACCTATTTGGACTTACGGAATTGAGGTTTGGGGCTCCCCATTAAACCATCGAATTCCTGTAGTATCCAATTCTTTCAATCGAAAATCCTTCGTAAAATCTTTAACGCCCCTTACTTTGTCACAAATCTTAATGTTCTATGAGTTTTCGATTTGACCTATCCTTCCATAATAAACTTCAGAACCTCTCGTTTCAATCCTTGCTTCCTCCTCAATCCCTGATAACCCTCCGAGGCGTCTGAAAAGAAGGTGGTCTCGTGATCTTCTTGTGTAAATTTATTATTTGAGTGCTACCAGTGGGTAGTTTCTCAAAAAGAGATTTCTTCTTATTATGTTCCTGCGTGCACATTTACTAGATGTATTTTTTTTTTGTTTATATAGTTGTAAATATCATGAATGAATAAAAAAAAAACCTTTGGTCTTACTTTTATTCTTCTCCCTTCTACTTCCTGTTTCATACTTAACTTTGGAAACCTTTCAGCCGTCATTCATTGAACATAAACCAGCATAATCTTTTCATTTCATTATTTGCTGCAATGTTTCTTTCTACCTCCATCAGCTTCATAATCCTTTCATTTATAATTCTTAACTTTTCCTCCTTTACCATTTCTTATGTCGATATCAATCATTGGTGGCCTTCTTTATTAAATAATAATCCTAGGTATTTAAATTTCTTTACTGTTTTTATACCTCTTTCAATTGAGGTGTCGTCACATCAAGTGCCAAGATGCTCTGTTTTCTTAAAGTTAATGTTCAGGCTCAACTGTTCATATGTCTCGACAATCTTCTGAAACGAATATTGTTTAATTTATTATGCCAATCCCTTCCAAGCTGTCAGGGATATTGATATAATAATTCTGCTGTAATAGCTGGTGATAATTTATTGCTGTGGACTGTAAAGTTAAATAAGTTAATGGACTAAAAAAGTGAAGATGTAAAATTGATTACTTCATTTTATAACTTTGAATTTTATACAATGTTTAAATATTGGTGCGTTGGGATATTTTTACTACATTTTTTCTTTTCTTCTATTGGCCAATCTTCTTGTTCTTCTCTCTCTTCCTTCCTTGGTCCCATGCCGGCCGCTGTAGTTTTTTACTCCGTGTTCAGCAAATCAGTGGAATTACGAATTTTCTAACTGGCCAGTCAAGTCAATCTCTTGCGTTACGTGAGAGTCTATGCTTCAGTCATGGTGGACTCTGCCTAACATCTGAGGTATATATGCAGTATATTCGAGGTCACAGCTGTGTTGTTTTTTCTTGATTTAATTTAAATTATATTTAAATGGAAAGTTTGATGTGTTCCCTAAACAAATATAATAATAATATTACATAATACGCGTACAGATGATTGAATAAACGGAATTTAAAAGTGAGAAGGGATGCAAACGTGAAGATAGCCAACGGATTGTTGCTTTCTTAACTCTGGGGGATATTTAGGTAGGGGATATTTGGGGTGTTTAGGGGAATATTTACAATAGCTTATTCTCTTCGATGAAGTTTAAGTGAAAATAGTTCTAGAAATTACTTCAATTGTTTAATTTAATTCCAGGATTTTGCACAAATTCCTTGGTAAGGAATTAACAAGTGGCCAGAAGATACGACAAGATGTTTATAGAGCCCAGACCGGTTTACAGAAGCCCTTGGTATGAAGTGGAGGATAAACAGAACTTGTAGGAAATTATTTAAATTGCGCTCTCTCTCTCGTTCCAAGTTTCCTCATTGCAAGAGTTTATTTATACTTGGTCTCTTCCTTCTGTATTACTTCTTTGCCAAGCGCAACTCTAGATACTGTTACATTTTTCGTTTTAATTTACTTTATCCTGTATATTTCAGATAAATAAAATTAATTTGGATTTACATACAATGTTTAAATTAAAGAAAACCATCAGATAGTTTTTATTATTTAGAAATATATATTATTTATCTTTCTTCCTCACTACCGGAGGTAAGGAAGCTTAATAATAATAATAAAAGGCTTAACGAACCCGAAGGTTCGATGCCGACACCACCAATCGCTTATTACACACCCCCCTCCACCGTTCGCCGTCCAAACCTAGTCCCTTCAGATCGGCTTTAATGCAATCTTCACACCTTCGCTTCGGTCTACCCCTCGGACGTTTACCATTCGGTACAGCAAATATTAACCTTTTAGGAATTCTTTCGTTACTAAGTCCAATAATTTTACAAGCCCATTTGATTCGCCTCGATGAAATTACCTCAATTATATTACCCGGATACAGTTCACACAATTCGGCGTTGTGTAACAGTCTGAACTCTCTGGTTAACTCGTCCTTCTTCGTTCCGAATATTCTACGCAATACTTTATTTTCAAAAACCTTAAGACGCTGCTCATCCCTTAATGTAAGCTAAATTGATAAGATTTCTCTACAACGGTGAGCAGTTTCAGCGAAGTAGACGAGCATGAAACAGTTGGCAGCGTGAAGTAGCTTTCGTTGCCGTGGGCAGTACCAGAGGAATAGTACCTTAAAGCCACAAAAGATCTACATGGTCCGTAATTCCAACAGAAAAAAAATTATTATTTAACAATATTAATTGTTACTTTGTTGCAGTATTAGTTCTTTTTTTTAATTCTGTAACGGGAGGCAGTAATTTGTCAAAACACTATCGAAAATTGAATAAAACACTTAATTTATTATTGAATATTTAATAGTTGACCGTTGCATTATAAAGGAAGGAGATGATCCGGGGTTGCGGTCATAAAAAGGCTAAATAGTGGTAAAACTATTTTATTGAAAGCCAACGTTTCAACCCGACTTTGCAGGTCTTCATCAGGGAGGTGTGTTCATCTAGGAGTTTCACTTAGAACTGCGTTTCAAAGTTTCACTTTGAGTTCTAAGTGAAACTCCTAGATGAACACACCTCCCTGATGAAGACCTGCAAAGTCGGGTCGAAACGTTGGCTTTCAATAAAATAGTTTTATCACTATTTAGCCTTTTTATGACCGCAACCCCGGACCATCTCCTTCCTCTTTAATTTATTATTTCTTTATTTTTACGGCTAATTAAAAAAAAAATCTGTATTGACTAGATATTGTAGCTAACACCGTAATGAAATCCACGGACATACTTACTCTGTCACTTCGTTTCACTTATGGTTTATTTTATTAATTTCTGTCTGATTAATAGTTTAATTCTATCTCATCATCTCATTATTATCGCCGGATTATACCTTCCATTATTCTGTTCTCAGCTGGAATATGATTTATCTTCGCTGCAATTGGCTGCCCTCGATCCATAATTTGGTTTTAGCTTTGTTTCATGCAAATTGATCCGGTTACTCAGGTGCACCAGATAATAATAGAGGCAACCGAACAACAATACCATCCTCAGCACGTAACATTTATTAATTTATGAATTTATTAGATGGTCTCAAATTAGGCATACAATTATTTAAAATCCTTATTTTTGCTTATTAATAGAAATATGCTTAAGTTACATTGGTCACGCTCCTCTATTAATAAATCCCAGTACACGGCTGTCTTAATAATAATTATAATAACGATATGCCCCTTTATCCTGTCTTCCTTACCGTTTTCATTTGCTCAAAATATCTGTATTACAAGATTTAAATTTTTTTCGTATGAGAATAAAATCTCTGGGAGAAGCTGTTTTCGGAAATTTAGTAATGCCTCTACATATACATGTTTTATATCCACCAGTTTTATTCATCCGCCAGTACTAAATTGCGAAAGAGTCCCGCATTTTCAGATTTCATATTTGATGATTCGTAATTTAAATTCCTGCTGTTAGTGTAAAAGGTCGTATATAACAATTGAGTGTTTTAGAAGAGAGCATAAAAGCTAATCTTTCTTCATGATTTATTAGTATAATTTCAAATTTTATTACCCTATACTATTTTCCATTATAGCAGACTACTTTTATCAGTTACAGGCTACAAAATGTCAAATATAGAATAAAATTATAATTTTGATATACCATTTTTTGCACTAACAATAGTTATGTTTTCACACGTAAAATGGATGGAACAAAAAATCCATATGAAAAATTATTTTTTTATTCGGAGTTAACCAGACCAATACTTTTCTTCATTCAGAACTAAACTAATTATTGGAGTTAGGTTAATACAATATAAAAATATTAACCTAACTCCGACTCCACATGATCAATGCCTTTCATATTTCAGAGCCATCAAATTGTTAACAGTTATTTTAATTATTGAATGGATTTAAATGAAATTGGTGCTAGACAATTTCTGAACTATTTTCCTTATTTCCTCCAAGTTTGGGTCAAATTGAACTAGCCGTATTCAAACTATAGGCGTGTCAAATAAAACATTTTCTGATTTGAAAGCGGAAGTATGTTTTTTAATAGTAATGGCTAGAATTTGATAAAATTCATACATGATGATCTGTTTACCAATCCCTAAATTCCCTCCAAATTTAAAACAAATCGAACGTGCGGTTTTAGAGATATAGACGTAACTAGGAAAACAGTAATTGAGCTTTGACACAGTAATTTATAACATTGTACTAAACCAAAAATCCTTCATGTTTTTTTGTTTTGTTTTTTCTCCCCTACGTCGCCTTTTTAGGCTATAAAGGAGTTTTCCTGGGCTAGGGGGTGAGGTCGGAAAATTTAAAGGATGCTCAAGACACCGGGACGCGAACTCGAAATTTAATTGTCTCCAAATTTAGTTACCAGGCCACCAGGCAACGCGCAGTGCTGTCTGTGCACACACATCAGCCCGTTCGGCCATCTCGCCTCTTTCCTTCATGGGTTGTAATGGTACAGTTTTTTTTTTGGAGGGTGGGGGTTTATATATTAGCGGATTATCCTTATCCGCCTGACGTCGGACCAACCCCCATTTTACAAATTATACAACTGTTCATTTAATTGAACTACTCGTTGCTCAAATAGTTTAACTTTTATTTACATGTATTCTGCAATTCAGATTATATTAATTATTATCAACATAAAAAAAAAAACATTTCCCATACATATTTTTAGTCGAAAATCTTTATTATTTATCAGAACAGTAAGAGGTGACAGGAGCTCAACACATATGTAATTAAATTAATTTACATTACAAGTACTCAAGAGAGTTAAATTGTCCTGTAGTTACTCAGTTCTATCTAAGTTAATTAATTTTATAAATTTTAGTAATTCTATTTTAAATTTAGTAAGAATATGTACTTGAGGTCAACGTCTGTTCTTGAAGGTGATCTTTTAATTTTAGTTTGTAAGCTTTAATTTTCTATTTGGTCGAGAGCCGGCCCAGGTCAGATCCATTACTAAGGAAAAGGTAATCAGATTTGGACTAACTTTTCCAATTTTGAGTTGCTTTGGGCCGCCTTAAACCTAATTAGGTTTTGTTTGATCCATCGGCTGGATCTTCATTATTAAAGGGGCGCCCTTTTGTCCCTCGCTCCATCATATTATCAAACTTTATTTTTGTCTAATTTATCATTTTATAATTGCAATTATTGAAAAGTGTCACATTTATTATATGAGATAACCGATGTATCGTTGGCACCATGTTTTAAAGTAACGAATGTGGAACGTCAGTTCATGGTGCCGGCGATATTATAACCGAGGAGAGAAGAAATGGTATCGTGCCAAATATGAATTGGTCTCTTTACTCACAGGTACTTTCTTCTAAATTGTAACTATGTCCCTCAGATCAAAAAACGCTTACTACAACAATCGTCCAAATTTGTATATATGTTTAAATAATCTTTTTATTATGAAACAATGCTAGTCCGTGGTACAGACCCCTTGTTATAAAATTATTAAAATCCGCCTGAAACTTCGTAAATAGTCTTATCGTAACCTACAACTATTTTGTTTACTAAAACTCTTTTAATAGGGACGTTTTCAATCTGGAAGGGGCCAAAATTTGTTTATTTAATTAGTTACTGAAAACTTGTAAATACCCATTAGCTTTCTACTTGGATTGTAAGATAATTTGATCACAAAATCGATTAAAAAAAGTGCCCTTCAAAAATATTGAGCCGTTTGACGTGATCTACACCCCTATATTTTCAAAATAACGAGGTTATGTAGGACAAACGGTCCAATATTTTTGTAGGCCACCTTTTTTATCTATTTTGTGATCAAATTATGTTACGATCCAAAGTAGAAAGGAAATGGGTATTTACGATTGGAAACGCCCCAATTCCAAGATTTTTCGTAAATAAAATAGTTGTAGGTTACGATGAGATGAAACTATTCAGGAAGTTTCAAGCGGTTCATAATTCGATAAAAAGTTGTCTGTACGAAGTATTATACATTTTGCCAGTTTTTAGGGCATTTGAATTAGATCTACTAGAAGAAGATCTATACCATATGTATAATACGAGAAAAAAAAACTATAGTGTGTGATTTAGACAACAACATGGAAGTGGAAACATTAACAAGGCTCGATTAATAATATGAAATATAGATTATAAATACCTCATTATAAAAGAAATGAAATGCTAAACATTTCCCTCGTTTTCAGTATGCAGGTTCGATTTTTAGTGTCTGAGATATTTTAATCTCGGCGGTTCTCTCTCAGCCGCGTCACCCGTTATAAGAGTACAATGAAGACTGACTACGAGGAAGATTGTAGAGATGAGTGGAGTTAGCTAAGGATTATACTAACGTATTAGGATGGTGAATAAGGTTTTGATGAAAACTTGCGAATCGGCTCATCAAGAACGTAAGGAATGTTAAAGGATCATTGATTATTGCAGGAAGTGCATTTGATGGTCTTCAACGTGGCATTTTACCTTCTATTGAGGTAAGAATTGTTGTGTAGAGGCTTCTAGATGGATTTCTACTAACTCCATGTGCCCATGTATGTATTTCTCCTAACTGATGTGCCCATCTTAACCTCCTTGCCTTAATATCATGTGATAGGCTAGTTTCTGTCAGTAGTTCTTTACTCTTCATTGTTTTTTCTTCTGCTTGCGTAAGAGTATTGTGATTCCTGATCGCTCTGGTTATCGTGCGAAGGATTTCTCTCTCTATATATATGTGTGTGTGGGTTATATATTGTTTTTCGTTGTGTTGAATAATAATAGATATTTATTTTTTTTAATTAAAAGCAATAATAAAAAACCACTATAAAAAATATGGTTACAAATTAATATCAGTATTTACGTGTTGTAGAATAACTAATGCAATTTTTGTTCAATATCTTTATAAAATCACGTACTAAACTGTTTAGGATTTTATCAATTAAACAAATGAAGAATGTGTGGGTGGATGAAGAAATAACATAAGATTCTTGGTCAGTGTTTTGTTGAGGTGCTGTCTTTAAATTCACATTAAAAAATAAAAACTTTAAATTCAATAAATATCTTGATCCACTCATATTATGGAATATTCTGATATATTATAATTTATAGAAGTACTAACTTCTGTATTTGATTTGTAAAATCCATTTCGTTGTTATAATAACAATACAATAGGCATATACATAATTATAATAACTTACAATTTATGTTTAAAATAAGTTTAGTTAACGAAATATTTTGTTTTTCAGGTGAGTTGCGTTCTGATATAATCAGTCGTGAGTACTTTACAATACTTACAATTATTTAAAATAAGTTATATTTTATTAGTTATATCCCATGTTTAATTACTATTCTAATTTCGATATTATTTAAAGTTATTGTTATTTACTTTTCGTTTTCTTTACTTTATTTAAATAACCATTTAGTTTACTTACTTTATTTATATTCTATGTGAATTAAGTATAAATGAACTTTCTGCTCACTGTTACTAATGTTAATTATTTTGACGGAATCTAATATTATTTAACAAAAACATGTTTAAAAAAGATATTTTTTTTTTCTAATATCAAACATAACTTATGTAATTTTTGTTTTATATTTAATTTCGATAATTGTAATTAATGTTGAATAATTTTATGACCCTAATTAGGACTAGGTCAAAGTTTTAAAATTCATGTGTTAGAGCGACACTTATTTGAAATAACATAAAAAATGTTTTAAAATATCTGAATTATTACTTGTTCAATTACATGTATACATTTATGAAGTATTTTTCGTTTATAAGTTATTTTGTAATTATTATTAATAGTTTTTTAAATAACTTTATAGCTATAGAACTAAAAAAAAAAAAACCTTACAAATTAAACTGATGCTTTTTATTTAGTGTGCTCAGCACTTAATCGTATGATTTATCCCCTGCCATGTACCCCTCCCATTTGTCATTTAAAGTGTTTATCCTATCACTTCATATTGCTTTTGCTTTCCCTCTTTTTAGTTCCAAACCAAGTTAAATATTTTCCATGTATTCTTCTTAGTCAAACCATCGGTCTGTTCAAAACTTGGTCTTTCCTTCATCAACTTTATCGGTGACTTTTCCTTTATTGCTTTAATATCATCTCCAAATCTACAACGTCTAAGACTTTCATGAGTTTATTGACAAAATTATTCTCTCCAGAACATATTTCAAAATCTAATTTTACGGCTTAGTGAAAATCATCTAACACAGGCTCCACCTAAAAACAAAAAATAAATCTTTCTATTTTTCAATGAAATGCTAAATGTTTAATATGATGATACTGATCCATGATACAGACCCCTTTTTATCAAATTATTAACATCCGTCTGTAACTTCATTAATAAACGAAAAAGAAAACGTTCCAAGGTATTTCGCTTCCGCTTGTACAAAATGTCTTATGTGAAAACTGAGCTTTTTTTTACAAGAGAGCATCATAGAAACAGATTATTTCTTTCTGATTCATCAGTATAATTTCAAACTTTATTTCTCTTTGCTATTTTCCATTTTAACAGACTACTTATAGCAGTTGTAGAATAGAAAATGTCACCTTCAGCACAAATATAATAAGAGTAAAAAGTCTTTCATTCGACATTTTGCTCTAACAGTAAAGATTTATAACATCCTTAATCTACAAAACCCCAGTGAATACACCGCTACTTCTCAAGTAATATTACTAAAAATGAACATATACCTAAAAAAAAGATACATAAATAATTTCTCTTTTCATCACTTCTAATCAGGGAGCTCAGTTGTTATCTGGGGAGATCTCAGTGAGTTTGTACCCGGACGACTATCTGTGGATCAGTCAGTGAAACAGTTTTTTGAAAGTTATGATTATGCAAAATCTTCGAAAGATAAAATTTGATAAAAATGAATAGCTACCTGGTCATTTCTTAATCAATATCTAACTTTTATTTAAAGTTAGGCCAAATCAAACTTGCGAATACGAGATATAAGCATCTCGATGAAAAACATTTTGTGCACAAGAAGAAATAGTGGATGAAATTCGATAAATATATATTGTTTATATAATAATGAACTTTGAGAGTGCATCGAACAAAAGAAAGCTTGCTGAAGTGTATGACACAATTGAGACAAGAGGGATTGGCAAACTTATTATTTTTTTTTCAATAACTTTTCATCTATTGAGCTAAAAAAAAAAGAGTATTGCCAATTTAACTGTTTCTTTTTATTAAGTGTACCCAACGCTTAATTATATGATTTATCCCCTGTCATGTCCCCCTCTCATTTGTCATTTAAAGTTTTTATGTCTCCTATCACATCAGATTGTTTTTTTCTTCTCTCTTTTTTTCTTTTTCAAGTCATCGGTCTCCTCACAACTTGGTCTTTCTTTCATCAATTTTCTTTATTTATTTATTTCTGATATTTACAACTGTATTAAGAAAAAGTACATTCAGTAAAA
The DNA here is from genome assembly GCA_928085145.1 of Nezara viridula. Classification (NCBI taxonomy): domain Eukaryota; kingdom Metazoa; phylum Arthropoda; class Insecta; order Hemiptera; family Pentatomidae; genus Nezara; species Nezara viridula. The sequence goes on from OV725079.1 coordinate 16,007,052, forward strand.
ACATGAAAACAAATAAATGAAAACATGAAGTCACTTGTTGAGAAACCAGCCAGTGGTAGCAGTTTAAAAGGGAAATATATATATGTATTTACAATAAATTATCTCGAAGCCATCTTCTTTTCAGACGCTTCGGAGTGTTGCCAGGGATCGAGGAGGAAGCAAGGTTAGAAACGAGAGGGTTTGGATGGTTCTGAAGTTTATTATGGAAGGATAGGTATCTGGATTGGGCCAATTCGGTAACATAAGGAACATTAAGGTCGTTATGGATGATTTTATTAATGACAAAGTAAGGAGCATTGAGGATTTACGAAGGATTTTGGATTGTAAGGATTGGATACGTGAAGAATTCGATGACTTTCATCAACTTTCTTGATTATGTTTCCTTTATTTTTTTATTGTCATGCCCAAACCTACAATATCTAAGCCTTTCATCGGTAATTTTTTTTGAGAAACTTTGTCTCTTTTTAACTGGTTAATAGTTTTCTGCTTAATAGACTTAGGAAACGTCAAACCACGTTTGGTTTCCTCTCTGAAAATTACCATAACTTGTTCGACGGTTTAAAACTATTATTATTCGTAATATGATGCTAAATGTGATATGGTGATACTGTATAATGAACTTTGAGCGTGCATCAAAGAGTTGAAAGCTTGCTGAAGTGTATGACACAATTGAGAAATGAGTGATTGACAAACTAATTTTTTTTCTTCAATAACTGTACACCGATGGAGCTAAAAAAAAAAATGTATTGCCAATTTAAGTGATTATTTTTATTTAGTGTACCCAACGCTTAGTCATATGACTTATCCCCTGCCATACCTGCATCTCATTTGTCATTTAAAGTTTTTATGTCTCCTATCACTTCAGATTGCTTTTTTTCTTCCCTCGTTCTTTCTTCCAACTACTTACAACTAAATGTTTTCCATGTATTACTCTGTTTCAAGTCATCGGTCTCCTCACAACTTTGTCTTTCTCTCATCAACTTTCTTGATAATTTTTCCTTTATTTTTTTTTATTGTCATGCCCATACCTACAATTTGTAATCCTTTCATCAGTATTTTTTTTTTAGAAACTTTGGAAATGTTAAACCACGGTTTCCACCCTTAAAAACACCATTACTTTTTCGACAGTTAAAAACTTAAAACATTATAATGTTCAATATAATGCTAAATGGTTAATATGGTGATACAGTATAATGAACTTTGAGCGTGCATCGGAGAGTAGAAAGCTTGCTGAAGAGTATGACACAATTGAAGAGGGGAGGGGTGTGCGAACTGTAAGTAGTTCGGATGGCTGGCGATAGGACCCAGGTAACAAGTGCTCCGTAAAAAATTGGACGCTTCGCTGGACCTCAGTCCAATATCCTTTAAGGGGCATCCTTCTGCAAAATTTTTGCGAAAATATCCTCATTTGTATTCCCAAAAGGGAGGCTATTATTCAATAAAGAATTTATGATTATATAATTCTACAAACTATTATAAATTATATTGATGATTCTATCCGAATTCTTGTTCTATTATAATAATTGTAATATCAAGACCTTGAATGAGGACCTCGATGTAAAGTCTGAATAAATTGAGGGTTGTGCCGTTAGTCATCTCTGCAAATGGTTTCATTCCGAGCACAACGGTGAAGGAATTGGGCCTTTCAATAAATTGTTTTGCAGCGAATGGAGAATGGTGGTATTTGGAACTACTTAGATCCGGGTAGTGTGCTGTAACCAGCGAATGATGAGAAACAAGGAATTTCCTTAAATAATAATAATAATATACGGATTTAAGAGAATGCACTCGCACATCGAAATTTTGTAACATTTCGGATTTATTCGATATAAAAGTCCATTTTTAGTTGCCGGGCGCAAAAACAAAAAAAAAAAAAATTATCGTAAAATAAATTGATATGTGATTGGGCAATTTTAGTATCGATATTTTTTCATTAAAAAAATTACTAATGATGATGTAGCTTTGGTCTTACTGGTTAAATATGGCCTTCTATATCCTGTTCAACTTTTTTAAACAAACAGCCATTTTAAACATTAATGGGTAGCTCAGTTAAGGATCTAGAGGGTGCAGAAAACGGCTCACTTTATATCACAGCGATTTTCCTTCGCTAGTTCAGTTATGATTTCTTCATAAATATGAGTTTGACTTATGAAGGGAGGTCTTTTTAAAATGTTTGGACTGAATTAATAAAATGTTTAGATTGATTTATAAATAATGTCATATAAATAATATACATATTTCCTGTTTACATATACATCAACTTCAGTGCCATAATTTTTATTAGAAATAATTTTTACACTCGCGAAACATGCGAGTAATGTTAAATTGTGATATCTCATTTTGCGCTTTTGTCCCATCTTAAGATCGATAGTTTAATTATAATAAGCTTTTACGACAGTATAATAGTGGAGTATAGTATCGAATAAATCCGATTTTTAAAGTCGATCTTAAATCCGGTGTTATTTTCATAATAAACGCCCTCGATGACCTAATAATGGAAACCCAAAATATACTAAATGTTGAAGCGCAATTTCACGATCTTAAAAAGTATAGTATTATCATAAAAAGCGTTTTCGATCACTAAGGATCACTAATGAACTTTTATATCGAAGAAATCCGAAATGTTACAAAAAAATCGATGCGCCACGAGTGCAAAATCTTAAATCCCATATTATCTTCATAAAAAAAAATCTCAAAAACGTAATAATTTACCCTTACATCAATAGAATCCGGAATAACTCCCCGTGTAATTAAATTGACTCTTTTTAAAAAATGAAAATTTAAATTAATATAACGTAATCTGTGAGGCGTATATCCAAATGGGTTTGAGCAGCCAAGTGACATAATAAGACTCACTTACAAAAACTACAATCTAAAATATCTTTTCAATCTAAAATTTTAAGAATAATAACTGCAGCCCCCTGGTATTTCAACAACAAGACTTTACATACCGACCTAAGACAACCAACCACTGACCAGCAAATACGTACCGACATCACAATGGACTTATCAACGACATGGCCACAGCTGAAATGCTCATCAGGAGGCGACTGAAAAGGAGCTTGATGTTCCATTCTTGAGCTGTTGGGTTCCATTCTTCGTCATGCCTATCTTGCCATTTTCTACCTAACAACAAATCTACTAATTGTCACCTTAGGATAAATATTCATTCAAACATATTTTGATTGAATAAATTAATTTTTATAAATCAATACTGAATAATACAAAAACAATTAATGAGAAGTTTAGATTATTCTAAGAATCTTCAATAAATAAAACATTAGTTATATAAAATTAATCGAATAAATTATTTGAATAAAATTCCATGATTCCATAACTCCCAACACTGATACGTACTATGTAAAAAAAAACTTGTACCACTGCAACCCATGATGAGGTTCTTAGCTTCAGTACTTTGTGTGGAAGTAGTTTCTTGGTCAGCGGTTGTGCAAGGAGGTGATTTAACTGAGAACACGCTCACCTTCTAGCTTTCTACTGACTGGATTCGAACCTGGGAGCTTAAGCATTGGAAGTCAGCATTACCACCTAAGCAACCCTATACGCACTATTTACAGAAAGGAAATATATTATAATTGTAAAATCAGCTAACTTTTATTAGATTATAATTTAGTTCATTTCTTGGCCGTTATGTAATGCAAGAACGATTTGAATGTAATCGTCAGAATAATTTTTTAATATATATTTTTTGATGCAGCCAGTTCGACAAATCTGATCATTGAAGGTCTGCAGCTGCAGAACGGACCAATATTTTTTATTTTATATTATTATTGATGTCACTGGATGCGGAAGATATCCTCCCATAGACAACCCTTAACGACCTTGAGGAAACGGAGCGGAAATTATGGGCTAGGCTGATGCGACTTAATAGTCTTTATTGCATTTATTTTCCTCCTTCTTTGATAAAACCTTCATTTTATCACCTCCTTAATTATTCTTATTAAACTTTACTTCGTAGAAAATCTAATTTTCGATCTTGAAGTAAACTAATAGATAATAAGTAGAAGTAAATATATAATATGGCGCCTTGCCGCAGTTGAGACAGATCGTAATCGATTTAAACGGGACAGGACTTATAAACGATGCAGTTTATTGTCAGTTTCCATTTAAGAAAATGTTGTATCGATTTCCATTGCGAATGAACGAATCCTTTCCGACCGGCTCCCGTTCGTACATAAACTTTCCGATTCGATAATAAATAGTGGCTTCTAGAAAGATAAAATATGAATGTTCGTGACTCGAATAAAAATAGCTTATATTAAACTCTTTGGTCTCGATGTCGATGAAGATTGTGAAGAGTAGTTCAGCTTAGCGAATTATTTTCTCTTACTCTATATACCACGAAGGTAACATTTTATTATAATTAGAGAACCCAAAGGTTCAATGCCGATATCATTAATTGTGCTTTTCATACTTTCACCTACCAACCAACGGCCAAATCCAACTTTGTAAAATAACCTTCGCTTTACCTGTTTACTACCGTTTAGCTTATATGACCTTGTTATTTTATCAATTTGGGGGTATAGTTCACGCCAAATGGCTCAATATTTTTGAAGGTCACCTTTTTTCTCGACTTTGTGCTCAAGTCATCTTACGATTCAAGTTGAAAGCAAATGGGTATTTACGAGTTTTCATTACCTAATTAAATGGAGAAAGTTAGCCGACTTCCAGATTGAAAACGCCTCGATTCCGAGAATTTTCGTAAATAAAATATTTGTAGGTTACGATGAAATGAAGGTATATGCGAAGTTTCTGCCGGATGTTGGCTGGATTGTTGGTCTACTTATAGATTTTTATTTTTTATCTCCACTTTTAGTTTGTTTACGAAGGTCTTGTTGGTGTCATTTTGTGTAGTTTATGTGGCCCTAAATTCCTGCTAAATCTCTTGAATATAGCTAAAGCCGTATTGACGTTAACAGTTTTTGTGATTTGAAAGCAAAAAAAATCATGTACACGTTGCACTGATTGGGTGGAATTTCGATCACCAGTGGCTTTAACGTTGCTTGTTTCAATTTCGTTTGGGCGACCAGACCGTTGAGCATCATTGATGTCAAAATTTTCTGAATGCAATTTTGTAAACTACTGTTGACAGGTGCGTTCGGTTAAGGTATCACCCCCATAAACATTGCAAATTTGTCTATGAGCTTCTGCAGCACGCTCACCTTTTTTAAAATAATACAACAAAATATGCCGATAATGATTGATATTTTCTTCTCTATTCACACAATACTAAGATAATTTTAACAAAGTTTTTGACACATTAAGAACAAGATAAACAATCCACCTTAGGGATTAATTTATCAGATAAGAAGTGTATCATAGAGACATAAAAATAAATTTAAAAAACGAAAGGACTTATTTGCCAACATTATATTTTGTTTTATCACTATTTAATTGTATACTGATTTGCTCAGCCTCTCTTATCATAGCTGTTAGAATCAATGTATGTTTTCATGGTAATACAATAAGTAATAGACATTTATAATTGATTCATGATATAATACTATACAATAGATTTTCAGTTTCACAACTTATCACGTATATAATATATTTTATTTATTGCTAATAAAATATAAGAAGTATAAGAATGATTGTTCTTACAGGAGGTACTTCATCGTTCACTGTGCGCTGTTCGATCCGTCCTGGGTAGGTTGAAATATTATTTTTTAGTGGTTCATTTATCTTCGTTATAACACTATATGGCAAAGTTAATTTAACTTATATTGAAAAGGAGAGGGCCTGATCCCGAAAATTCCTGTTTCATTATTATTTAGACATGAAATAAATCTGAATCATGTCAAAATGAATTGGGCTATATTTTGTTGCTGTCTGTCAGTTCCAGGCTTGAAGAGAATCATGACGAACGGATGGATAGTATTTACTTGTGGGATTAACCCAAAACGTACTGAGTTTCTCTCTGTCATGTTTATAATAATTGGATTTCACTGTTCGAAACCCCATCGAGCTGTCAGATTTGTAGAGGAGCATGCTCCTCGTCCGATATCTTGTCAGTGTGCTGATGTTGATATGAGTTGTACGTAGTCGAACATCAGCGAAATACCATTTCCTTGTCCTTATTTTTAGAAACAATTTATGTTGGTTTTGAAATACTTTTATTGAATGTTTCGTAACAGACCTCATTCACTTGTGCTGTGCTTATCAAATTCCAGATACGGTGAAGATATTTATATATTAACATAAATAACGATTCTCTTGTTGAGCTAATAAATAAAACCATTGTTAATATTTAATTATATATATTTTAAATTTTAGGTAATGCCATCTTTTGTCTAGATGAAATCCTGCATTAAAACTGCAAAAATCAGCATAAAAATAATTTCATTCTGGGAATAGTTTTCTATGAATATAAGTCAGGATGTTTTATTTCTTTTATTTTTATTTTGTTGTGTTATGATTTTTCGTTTGTGTTTGTATATTAGGTATAAATTAGTTTTACATAGATTTAATACTTAAATCCATTAAGTGATACAAAATGTATTATTTCTTAATTTAAAAAAAAAAACTATAAATAATACTCAACTTGATATTTTGTTCGCTTAAAAATTACTGTTAGTGTTTTTCACATTTAAAAAAAATGTTTTTACTTGCCTCACCGTGCGCCGATTCAGTGCATGTTAAAGTGGCCGCTTATTGGACATGTTAAAAGCACTCAGGTGTTTTAAACATGCTCCTATCGATATATCGAGATTCCCGGTTTAACAAGCAAGTTTCTACTATACAAATTTTTTGACAGTTTCGGTAATTTAATTTGTATATTACACTTACATATTTTAGAATTGGAAATGGTTTTAAAAGAAGGAAATAATAATAATAAGTGCAAAGTGCAAAGATTGTTACGGTCTTTAATTTCGAAAAATTGTTTCCGCAAAAAAGTTGCCGGATGATCAGTGGAGACAGTAGGGTTCGCATAAAAAAAAGAAGAAAATTAATGAAGAGTCAGTTAAATATTACTAACTAGCTAACAGGTGCCTATTTAATTGATTGAATTTGGAAAATAACCATAAACCATAAAAATAAATACATTTAATTTAAAAAAAAAAGATTTGGATGCGGAGTGAGCTACAAGAAAATAAAACTGGCTATTATTAATACTAATGATGAAGTTACTTATTTATATTGATTTAAATAACTGTTAAAGAAAATGGAAATTATGAACAAGAAATTATTTATAATAAAACAAAGAAAATACAATTAACTTTCATTGTCAAACAAAAAAAAGGATATAAAATTATTATAGAACTAAACATTAACTTAGACTATACAATAAACCAATTACAAATGTTTGAGAAAATATGGATAGGAAATAAAAACTTATATATACATATTTTCAAAATCTCAATGCCGAACTTTGTCCAATTGGCACATTGAATTATCTGAGGAAGCGAGAACTTATTCCAGCTAGCGTCGTCAATGTCTCCCAGCCTATCTTCTCAAGCTGTGAAACTGTTTATTCATCAACTTGTAAAATCAAGCGACACTCGTGGCTGATAATCACAGGTCCATGGATAGGAAAATAAAATCCGGTGTACACCGTAAAACTAAAGTATTTCACACACAAAAATCCTTAGCGTGCATCAACACTCGCGAGGTTCCCTCTAAATACTCTCTTCTGTTTTCCTTCCAATCAGCTAAACTAAGATTTATTATAAACTAATACTTATTATTAAAACTAATTCTAATTAATTAATTTTATCTAACCCTCTTCGAGTTAATAAAAAAACTAACAATTATTTTACGAACTAATTTTTTTTTTTGTTTTATTTTTCGTCACAAGATAAATTTTAATACTTCTTAAAGCTTACTAATTGCTAGTTAAATAATATGTAGCCCCAGCGTTAGGTATGAAGAAATTTTAAATCATAAATCTTTTCAAATGAAGAACATATAGCAAATTGGTAATAATTTTAATATATTACAACATATACTTATCATAACTGTATTTTAGAAATTGAATTATAATGCAAGAAAAAAAGGATAGGATGCAATCCAGAAACGTTAGCAGGAATATTATGTGAAATACACTGACAGACAAAAATTCCACCCACTTGATTTTTTCATGTTTTCATCTAAAAATATTTCTGCTTTGGATTGGTCTATTGTTTTTAATGAATAAATAGGTAATTTTTTTGTTTGTTATCAATTAGAAATGTTAATATAGAGGAAAATAACTCTTAATCCTTAATTCAATGAAATGATTCTAGATTCCAATGTTTACTTTCTATGGGATCAAAATGTTTATTCAGTATCATTAGTTTAGTGCCGATTCTTGCAGCACATTTCTTAGTCTCCAGCTTTTAATTTTTTCAATATTAAGTTTAAAAATGTCTCTTAGTGCTGAGGATGTTGCGCGTGGTATGGTACTTATTGATGATGGACGTTCCATTCGATATGCAGCTAATGCCATCGGAGTACCATATGAAACTTTACAAGACGCCGTCAGGCGTTTTCGGTAAACTGGTTCTTACAATAGAAGACTCGATTCTGGACGGCCTAGGGTAACAGAACCACGGGATGACCGGTTTTTGACTTTGAGAATTTTACGAAACCGGCACCTTACCCTTGTTCAAGCGATCCATCAGCTCGAAGAAGTTCGAGGTGTGCAAATTTCTGAACGTACCGCTCGTAGAAGATTAAATGAGTATGGATTAATGGCTTTTCGTCCAGTAAGAGGACCAGAGTTGACCAGAACTCACAGAGTAACACTGCTGGCTTTTTCTCGAGAACACAGCCATTGGACTATGGAGGAATGGAGTGCTGTACTTTTTACAGATGAGTCAAGATTCGTTCTTCGATCTCCAGATGGGCGTGAAAGGATGTGGAGAAGAAGAAACGAAAGATATGCAGCCTGTAATTTTTCCCAGAGCCAACCTTTCCAACGTGGTTCTTTTTGTCTGTCAGTGTATAACTTAACTTGACATATTGTAATGGAAGTATTTATTTTATTTTATTCTTTTTATTTCTTTATTTCTTCTTTAGCATTTTATTTCGTACTTAACCTAAATGGAAAACCGTATTTTTAAGATTCAGTGATCTAAATGCGACACGTTAGTTCCGAGGAATAATCTTATTTTCATTCCGTCTCTCGTCAGTGAACTTCAATTTTTTTTTTTTTCTTGTTCGGATTATCGATACTGTCGTGAATTCAATATTTCGTTTTTAATTGAATAACAGTCAATGGATTCTTCCTTATAAGATATAGACTAAGATGGAGATATCTATATACATATATATTGTGGCGGTGGGAGAGGGGAGTGGCTTGACGAGGTGGTGGGGATTGGCGGGGCGGCAGTGGTGCCTGAGTTGAGAGCCAGCGAGGAGCTGTATCGTCCCACTCTGCCCGGTCCGTATTGATCCCAGAGCTCACTATAGCGTTATCTCATAGTAAATGTCTCTATAGTGTCGTCTAGGTCTAACAGTGTCTCTATAGTGCTCTATATCTCTTCTGTCTTTAGAGTATTCTTCTTTACGGTCCTTCATATCTGGGTATGTATCCGTAGCGCTTTAATAAGCCTCTGGCTAGTGCATATAGAAAGCATGGCTTAAAGCTCTAATATTGTAAAAGTTATCTTACGCATTAATTTATATGTATATTATAATGTTATTTCAAACCATTCTGTAAAACACAAGCCGCCTTCCTCAATAATGTTTGAGTGCAGCCACGCTGTATCGTCAGTTTTTTGGATATTTTGGATACTCCACTGCACAGCGAATAGTATGATATTTATCATGGACTCCTATCCTGAGATTAATAAACTCATGATGAAATATCACAATATCGACAAATATAATGATTATTTTCTGACGAGATTAGAGGCTGTTATATGATGAGATAAGCTCACCTATGATAGGAACGAACTCCTAATATTTACAACCAGGATTAAAACTATATACAAATTGTTGCTTAAAAAAAAAAAAGCTTCATTTCAGGCGATTTGTATAGAGTTTTGTGGGTTATTATTTTATACTGTTGTCTTTGACCAGAATATACTATGAAATAACACAACAATGTTCAATTTAAATTTAATAATTAATTTATGTCCCAACGTTAGATAATTATTTAATTTCTTCATTATAAAATTCCTAAATTAAGTTATAGGTTTTACTTATGGTTTGGATACTTGTGAAGACCCGTATCGTATGCAAATCACTGAAGGCAAAACATCCTACTGAAGCCGTCTCATCAGTTTAGTCAAGAAACTTATATTTGTATAACAAACCGGTTTTGTCTTCGTTCTTTTCTTATTTTATTTTTATATTCCTTTATATTAATTTATATTTCCTTTGCACATTTTTTCCGCCGTTTTAATATCATATTGACAATGCTTTTTAAATAGTCAATTATATGCATATTTCAGTTATTTTTAGTTTCATGCTTTAAGATTGTCTTATTGTATATTTTTTTTATTTGTTGAACATATCGTCAGTTTATTTTTTTTTTAAAAAGTCATTAAGTCACTTTTCATAACATTAAATAATTAATATTTTCAAGTTCTAGTTCACAATTTTCAGTTCATTAAACTTATGAATATTGGAAAGCTTTCTGAAATTCATAGAAATGAAATAAAAAAAAAAAAAAAAAAATTTGAAATTTGTACCGATCGAAGGAGCAAAGTGGGTTCAAATATTTTTTTTTAAGAAGAAACAAAATTGAGATTTGTATTCCACACTTGGAAAAACCCTCAAATACAAATTTTCATTGCAATAGAATTTTTTTCTTATTCAATTTTCGCCGATAAGCAAACCGGGTTCATATATTTTTTTGAGAAAAGTAAGGATGGATTCACTTTTTTATTTGCCAATAACTCAAAAACTACACAAATTTACTGCACTGTTTTCTTCTGTTAAAACATATAAAAGTGATTGTACGAATATAGTAGAAAAAAAAAAATGTTGGAAGCATGTAATCATTCATGGTTGACTGTCGTGAATAATGAAGAGAAGAATAGTTGGGGTGATCAGTCAAATAAGAAGGTAAAAATAAATCATAATATTTATTTCTAATGGTTTTATCGGCTTTACACCAGTGGAGACAGCCCTGACAGCCTGAACTTCAAGTTGAAACGTTGGCAAATGTCAAAATATATATTATCATTTATTTTTGCCTTCTTATTTGACTGATCACCCCAACTATTCTTCACTTCAGTAATCATTTATGTTTTCCTTAAATAATTACTACGGTCAAATTTACGAACACTAATAGCATTAAAAATGTTTTAGTATATAATTTATTTTATTAATATTGAACGACATTATTGATCATTAAATATCAAACATTCTATATCTTGTACAGAAAATAATGTTCGATATCCGAAAGTAATAAATAATAAGATGATTAAAAAAAAAAATGACCGTTTTTCAACCAAATATTTGTATTATTATTTCTTTGACATAAAATACATATAATACAGTATAGTCCATTGTTATCTATCGCTCTATTCCACGCTGATACCATTCTTTGGGATGGCTGTCAAAGACCTCTTGGGTAGCAATTTCAACTTCCTCAAAGTTATCAAATTTTTCTCTGAAAGAAAATGGGTCATGGATCTAAATATGTACTAATCCGACGGTGCGAGGTGTGGACTATATGGTAGATGAGGCAGAAGGGTCTTTCAATAAATTTTCATGAATTTCTAACATCTTAACTAATTGATGATGAGTAAGTTATTGAGGGACCAGTCTGATGTTATTTTCACCTTACCCATGGAGAGTAGATTGCGACTTGCAGAATCTTTTGACATAACACACACCATGGCAAGTTCGCGAGAACTCGTGGACGGATTTGACTCAATAGCTTCCAGCAGAACCTCATCAATATCCATTAATGGTCGTCTGGGACCCTTCTTCCTTTCCAACGTCTCTCAACTGCTATTTTTTTTAAACCAACGCCGCGCAGTGCACTGGTCAAGGACACCTCCTCCTTCATATTTAATAATTTCACGAGTTCCTTCATCGGCTGTGATTATTTTCTTTTCCAGTTATGCCTTAAAATTAAATTCCGTAGGACACTGTCGTGTTTCTTCTTTGAAACAAATAAATAAACTGAGGCTTTTTTTTTAAGAAGTCGAATGGGATTAAACAAGCTTAAGATTATTAAGGATTGGTAAGTATTAAAATATTTGAAGTCCTTTAAAACCTTGAATTTGATAAAACGGTCATTTTTTTTATATACCCTATTACATTCTCACTATTTTTTTAAACATTCTTATATATAAAATGAAATACTAAAGCAATTCCTAAAAGATGAAAGCAAAATCCTAAAATATATCATGAACGATTTAAATATTTTAGTAATTCGAGAATAGCAATATATTTATTGATACCAAATATTGACATTTTCTGCTTCGAATATATTTTTTGTTACTTCATTTTTTAAGAAATATATGGTATATGTGGAGAACCAAATTTTAATTGTACTATTGCTATTTTTATTTATCAATAAATACACACACCCATATCACATTAATTCTATTAATTTTCAAATTTTCGTAAGCTGAATATTTAAATATTAATTAATTATAGGGTTAGATTAATAAGCACCGCACATAAACACATGGAGGCCGCTGCTCACGGAGACCACATGCGGCCCAGAGGCCGCAGGATCCCCTCCTAGCACATTATTATAGTATATGCCATTCATTTAATAGAATTTGACAATGAGCTATTATTATTTGTTTCCGTTATAATATCGATTCCCAGTTTTTCGTTTTTTCGTATCGACCAAAAGCCATATTTCGAAGCGTCTGTACCTACAAGAGGTGCTCGAGATAAAACGAGTATTCTAAATGTAATATCATTATCATCATATTCATAAACAATATCTTAAATAAATATTTTAATTTTTTTTATTTATCCAAGTGTTACATTTTGGTATTATTTTCTAACAATCACTATTTGATATATTTATGATATCACGTTACTAACACATGTACTATCTTACTAGTAAGATAAGTAAAGTTATATAATTGAAGGAAATTCGAACAAAAACGCTTCATTAATTTGATAATGCTTGCTCAAGTATTTTGAATTTGTTAATTTACTTTTAAAAAATTGAATTGTTGAAAATAACATATTTATATAATATTTATTATTAAAAAATAATTATTTCATATTATAGATTACCTAAATATAGTGGGCATAGAAAAAGAATTGTATAGTGCTAAATGTATAGTAGCTATTTGTGATATGATTTGAGCCGCTAGGAGGCCAAGGCGATCTCCTCCCAATTATACATTCAATAATATAATCTGGTTCACTCAATCTCCCCTCACTTCTATACCTCTCTAGCTCTATACCACTCTATTTCTATACCTCTATGCCTCTCTATCACTCTTTCTATCTACTTTTATACTTCTCTGCTCTTATATTGCCTTATCTTTTCATTTATATTCCTTTCTTATATGCCTACTTTTAAAACCTCCATCTATTCATCTTTATATAAAATATAATTTTAGGGGAAAATATTTTTTTTTAAAAGTTCTTATTAGATTTTTTTTTTTTGTTTAAATTGTATTCGGTCCTTTCAATGTAGATAATCGCCCCCTGTTACTTATTTTTTTTTTTTTTACGATTTAAATTTCAGGGACTATTTGAAGGTGTTCGTTTTAACATCAGAATGGAAATCTACTTCCAGCATGACAAAGTTTCTGGTCATATCGCTTGTCAAGTGTTTCAATATTTAGATGAAAATTTTACATAAGAACATACGGGTTTTTAAAGGATTATAAAGCTCACTGTTCTTTTTCAATCGGTATTATTCTCACACTCTTTTATGCCCGTATAATATTCTCAGTATCTTTCTTGCTATTCTCAGTAATGTTTATTATTGATACCCAAAGATTATCTTCGGTTTTATAAATATTTCGTAATGTATAATTTTGTCATTTCTGGAAAGATTCTTTTTTTTTTATACAATTTTCCGAATAATTTATTCGATTTTACTTCTCTACTTTGTGTCGCTGGCAGTATATATATATGTACACACTAGTGTTGCCCAAATGTGAGACCGAGACGAATCTTGGTCTTGCAAACTCAATCTTGGTCACGGTCTTGGTCTTGCGCAAGATTACTGTAGTCACTTATTAGCTTATTACTATTGAGATATTACTGTAATTTTTTAGATAGGTGAAACCTAACTAAGTTCGAATGGAAAATTATAGGATTTAAATGCAAAAGTACATTGGTTATACCAATTATTAACATATAGTAACTAAGATAGTCAAGTATTAGTAACTATTTTGCCTTAATTTTTATTTAAAAAATCAATTTTTTTTCACCAAACCTTGGTCTTGCAACAGTTAGGCATCCTTGGTCTTGTCCTTGCACTCTGCAAGACCAAGACCGATTTTGGGCAACACTAAATACACACACACACATTTGATATACATTTTTTGAAAGTTTTCTTTGACTTGTTGCCTCCCTATGAAGTAGGAATGTGGAACTCATTTTCTGGTCTTTATCTTCCTTGTTGGAATGGTGTAAAATATAAAAAAAAAAAAAAACTGTAAACATAATAACTCCTGCCTACACGATATTTCTTTCGGCCCTTGGGCAATCGATTCTCAACTTAATGACTTCCGCTAAGCCCTCGCTGCCCACATGAAACACTTCATTTAGGCGCACAAAATTGGCCCGGGGTCGTTCGGTTTTAGTGAACTCGGCACGCTAACACTAGCCACTTCTGGGGTCGAAGGCCTCTCGTCGAGTTTGGTTTGATCGTCCCGGGGTCAACGAGAGGAGGGGAAGGGGGTCGTGCAATAAGGTCTACATCCCTGAGGTCCGGGCTTCGAAAGGTACCCGGTTTTGGTCTAAAAGGTTTTTTAATTTCTAAAATAAAATATATCGGCAGCACACTCAAAAGCCCGTAAGTACAATTTACTTGTAATGTGTGGTTTTGAACTTTGCCTGTTAATCTTCGTCTCGGATATATTAAAAGAAAAAAAAACCAAAACCTTTATTTAGAACATTAAATCTTTGTATTAAGGTTGTAATAAAAATCGAACTTAAAATCTACTTCATACAATATGGAATTCGCGGTTTATTTCGTCTTTGATGTTCTGTACTTACAGGCTTTCGCAGTCTGTACATTGCGAATTTCTTACTTACTCTTCCAACTGTAGAGTTAGCTATCACTACATATGTAAAAGAAGCAAAGATCCTAGTTGAAGCACAAATATTGGTTTTGGAAACTAGAAAAATATAATATAAGGAATACAAGGACACATCAAAAAAAGAGGTGGGCTGTTATTCACAAATCCTGGTAAAAAAAATCTTAAAAAATGCAATATTTATTTACGATATTGTATTTGTATATATTTTTCAATTCAATATTACATTTTGTATTTTCGTTTATTACTGAAGAAATATACGATTCGAAAGATGTTCAATTGAATATAATAACAGACTCCATTTGTCATTGAAACACCAACCCAAAAACTACTCCAGTAAGAAAAAAGGAAATATCCGATGGAAGTTTATATAATTTAAATTGATAAATAATTTAAATTGAAGATGGAGACTGGCTAGAAAATAGTTTTCTTTCGGGACTTCCTGTAATAGATATGCTGATCAGGCGATTAGTTTTAAAGGAACGCTAAATGTAACAACAATCAATAAAATTCCAATAGAAGACTTCATAAGAAGAACGAAGCTAGAAATTTGGATAATGTTATCATGTGCGGAAAATCGTCAAAATTAAGGGAAATAAAAAAGTCAGTGCCTCAAATGGGAAAGCTCCAATAGAATATCCAGGAAGATAGTCATCTAACGGTGAAGCTTTGGGCACTGCGAATTTTCATATTGATACTTATTAATAGGACTTAAACCCGCTACATTCGAAATCTACTATGTTGAACGAACAGTCAAACACTTACGGTAATGATGAAAGTGATGAACGTAGCTAAGGAATATTTGTCTTTTTTGGCTTATGCCGCCTCCGTAATTATTATAGTTATAAACTTTGCGTTTGACGATTAGAATCTCTAAGGTTTCCTTTTTCTATTTATCACTTTAAAATTGAAAAAAATATTCAATTATGCAGGTTTAATCTCTATTTAAAAAAAAAAACATCTTTTTGCACTAGTGATGGACACCCCGAAATTCATTTGTTTTAGTAGTGGACAGGGGATCGGTACCAGTAATGAACATACCTTAAAAAAAGTCTAAACTCTTTTTTTAACTATAAAGATAAGATAAATCTTCAACATACTCTTACCAAAACTGTTAATAAAAAATTATAAAACACACTTATCTCAAGAGCACTATTGAAACAACAGTGATATGCATTTTAAAAAATTTTTGGGGGAACTTTGTTCATTCAGTTGTCAATAGAGGGCATTGTTTTTCAATCTATAAAAATCTGGAACCTTTTAATCAACATGGAGGCTTATTATTTTAATTTAAAGTCTGACCTGCCCATCACTGGTCTCCTGTCCATAATTATACTGATAAACCTAATAAAATGTATATGTCTTCACAAATTAATGGATATTTATAAATAGATATTTTTCACAAAATCTGTAGATAACAAAATTTTAAGGTTGTATCATGATCGATTTATTCTGTTACTCCAAGTTTTATTTTATTTTATTTTGTTATAATCTTGTTTTTATTTTATTGTATATATGGCATGTTTCTATTTCAGTCATCCTAAATACTCAATGCCCTAAATTAATTCAAAATGTATTTTTTTTAAATAAAATATTATATAGATTTGAATTGAGCTATAGGATTGGGATGGTGAATAAGGTTCTGTTGAAATTTTGTAAATCAGGGTGAGATCACGTTAAGGTCATGGTGTAGGGTCTTGTTTGTGTCATAATATGGAGTTTTAACTATTGTTCGAGGACTGTGGAGATAGATCGATTAATTTATTACATATTCTCCATGTTAAAAATTTCAAGCACCATCAAATGTCAATTATATTTACTGTCCGTAAAGACAGGTATTATATTTATGGTAAAGACACACAAACTGTTAGTTTTTGATTGATTCATGCAATTTCATCCTCATATAAAACTGTTATTATACCTCATAAATTACGTTTTGTTGTTTATTTTATTTAGATATGGCGAGCAGAGATATTTTCCGAAAATCAATACTTGCTTAGTTGTTTTGTTTTGTTTTGTTGTGTATTTTTTCTCCTCGTCAATTATATATTAGTTGAGCGTTGTTTGGCAGGAACAAGGCTCGAGGCGAAACGAAGTTACGAAATAACGACAGTTCTCTCTGGAAACATTATTTATTCAACTCGGACGCCTATCGATTCCATTTTTATTTTATGTTTCGTTTAACAAGCCTCTCACACCCGCAATCACCTCTTTATGCCTGGAGTATCCTTGGTAACTGACGAAACTATCGTGAAAGTTATGCAATATTAATGTCTTTTATCAGAATTATATTTTTCTGATTTTTCGGATGGGAATAAATTATTTTTACAATAAAATTTATGAATATATTTATGTGTGCTTTTTTGGTCATTATTTTTATTAGCGTGTAACTTCGCTAACTTTATGATCCCCCAGTCCGCTGGTGTTCCTCAAGGTAGTATCCTAGGTCCTATCCTCTATACAGTTTATACAGCTGACATCTCTACCTATCCCAACACTGTCATCACCACATATGCCGATGACACATGTATCCTATCAGTAAATAATGATCCATCAATTACATCCCAAATGCTTCAATCACACATCATAAATCTTGAAGAATGGTGTCAAAACTGGAGAATTAAAATAAACTCCAATAAATCCCATCAAATTAACCTTCATCGTAAACCAACGACTGCCTGTCCTACAGTTTCCTTTAACAATACTCCACTTATCCCTGTTGAGCAAATCCGATACCTAGGACTCCACCTGGACAAACGACTAACTTGGAATCCTCATACTAGACTGAAACGACAAGAAACCGCTCGACGTTTCCGATTACTTCAGCACTTACTAGACAAATGCTCTAAACTTCCTATTAATTATAAAATACTCATATACTTGACTATAATAAGACCTATTTGGACTTAGGGAGTTGAGTTATGGGGTTCCACTAAACCATCGAATTCCTCTCGCATCCAATCCTTACAATCCAAAATCCTTCGTAAAATCCTCAATGCTCCTTGCTTTGTCACTAATAAAATTATCCATAAAGATCTTAATGTTCCTTATGTTTCAGATCTGGCCCAATCCAGATACCTATCCTTCCATAATAAACTTCAGAATCATCCCAACCCTCTCGTTTCTAACCTTGCTTCCTCTTCAATTCCTGATAACCCTCCGAGGCGTCTGAAAAGAAGATGGCCCCGTGATCTCCTAATGTAGTCATATCATTAGAGTGCTACCATTGGGTAGTTACTCAGCAAGTGTATTCATGTTATTATATCTATTATGTCCAAATTTGCTAGATGTATTTATGTAATACAGTTGTAAATGTCATTAAGAAATAATAAAAAAAACAAAAAAAAAACTATGATCCAAAAAGTGAAAAAAATGTTTATTCGCACCATACTTACTGAAAATACAATATAAATAAATGAAATAAAAATAATAATCAGAAAGTATAAAGTATATACAGTAAAAAAAATATGAAATAATCTTAAATATAAGTAAAAAAAAATAGCGCCTTAACGAAGAGATGCATACATAGACAATTTATATTCAGCAAGAAGAGGTAAAGAAACTATTTCATTGGAACTGCCCACGGCAGCGACCGCCATCCCATACTGCCAAATCTTCTCGATTTAGTGTCCTAGTTTGAAATAATTTTTTTTTATTTATTTATTTATTTATTCATTTCTTGCATTGTTATGTGGAATACTTACAACAATATGTACAAAAAATATAAAATAAATAGAAGCAAAATAATAATCAAAAGTATATACAATAAATAATAAAATAAAGTAACCTAAAAATAAGAAAATTAAAACTTAGCAAAAAAACACATGCTTACCTATATACAATCAGGCGAGGGAACTCCAGGAGAACTCTGCGCTACTCTCCCAACCGCATCACTGGTAGAAATAATTTTAAAGAAAAATGTCATCCTTATATTTAATGGTTTTATTTGTAGCGGAAGGACAGCGAGCAATTCATATGATGGCGGGGTTTCGATCTTATTTAATAAATACACGATTTTTTTTCTGGTAGTTTAGTTGAATAAAAAGGTTACGTATGTACTATAAAATGTAAACAATTATCTACATATTAATGAGTTTTTGATCAGTCAAAACGTTCTCTCCCGGTCTATGTTTTTAGACATTAAGAAACAAATCTGGCTTCTTGTATCTCTTTCTGCTGGTTTTTCTGTCTATCTGTAATCAAATACTATAGACAATGATGGATATATCACACACTATCCCATGCTTTCGATAGATCGTTCATTATCCGATACTTATCCCTGTGGAAATCCATCCCTTTCTACATTCGCCATTCTAACACTCTCCCTATCTTTAAATTCCGCCTGCTCAATCAGATCTTATTATTCAGATTTCTTAAAATCGTAAAAAGATGTCACTGTAAATATATACACATATATATATATATATATATATATATATATATATATATATATATATATATATATATATAAATTATTTCATTGTTATTAATTAATTTTACTCCATGTTACCAATTTTTTTTTCTTTTTTTGAGAGAGAAAAAATACATTTTGCCTCAACCAAGGCATTGAGTATTTGAGATACAAGAAACTCATTCATACAATATATAAAATTACAAAAATAATATAAATTATGACAAAAATAAGAAAAAGAAAGCTTAGTAAAACAGATGTAATAAAATATGATACAACACAAATTAAAAAAAAATGAATAAATAAGAAGAAAAAAAGCAAAACAAAAACATTCATGCTTATTTACAGTCAGCCGAGGGAGCTCCTAGTCGGGCCCTTTCTCCCACGTGTGGAAGATACGGTTAGACTTAAAGAGATCCCAGCGTTTCTCTCTCAGCCGCATCACTGAGATGGAGATCCAGTGGAGACTGAGAAAGGGCACTAAAGCCACATATGCTAATGACTTGAGTGGAGAAGCTGGCCATTGTCAGGACTCCGATGACGTATTTACAGAAGATCTCGAGGCCACTGTCTTTTTCATCTTCGAGGAGGATTGTAGGGATGGCTGGAGCTGGATAAGCATTGTTCTAAGGGATTAGGTTTTGATGAAAATTTGAGAAACGGGATGGAATAACGTCAAGGACATAAGGGATGTTAAGATCATTGTTAATTTATTAAATTTAAATACTTTTTTTTTATTATTATAACTATTTCATCTTCTTCTTTTTCTGCGTTATTTCTTAGATGACTAAGTCAGGGACTAAAATGAAGAATTCGCTAGTCCTCCCCAGTTCCTCCAGGTTTTCGTATAGCTTTCTTTCCACTTCAGTTGGAGAGAGCAAGATCACACCCCTTTGCTGGGAGGGTCAATAATTTACTTTGTGATTTTTTATGTATCTCAGCCCAAATTTCTGATTTATTTTAAAGTTAATTGTCCCAGAATAAATAAATTAGTATTATTATTATCTACAGTTAATCCGATTTGAAAGACATTTTCGGGAATTCTATGGATGTTTCCTTAAAATCACATTCATCACATTATTTCTCTAAAGCTGCGACTGTAGCAAAATGTTTCATATTTACTAAATTAAACTATATCTATTTCCGATATACCGTTAATTAACATTTGATATTGTATAAGGCTAGTCGTAAAAAAGGATATATATATATATATATATATATATATATATATATATATATATATATATATATATATATATATATATAAATTTTCATTTTATGGTAAAAGTTGATAAACTTTTCAACAAAAGTTTTAATTTCGCCGAGAAGTTTATGGCAGATCTGTTGCATAGGTTTTGTATCGACAAGGAGTGGTATAAAAGCGTCATAAAATGGATCATAACCAAGAAGCAGAAGTCTCGTTTATAGCTTCACCAAGAGCCATATCCTTTTATTGCAGAATATTGCTATTTGAGAGGGCGCTTTGTGGAGATATCCTTCGCTCAAACCTTTCAGGCAATAAAATCTTTATATGTTGGTGACTAAAAGAAACTATGCTTCTGTGGAAGTAATAGAGAATAGCTCATTCAAACTATTTTATTTTTCTCCTATAACAAGAAATAATAAAATATAAAGTATTTTACTATAATAGTATAGTGAGTGCAGAGACCGCAGTAAGGTTAGGGAATGCTAATGGAGGCCGCAAAAAATTATTTATATTTTACTATTGATATTTTTATTTATCAGTTATTAAAAATATAGTATTGCGTAGAACATTTGAACCGAATAAGGAGGTTTAACCTGAGAGTTTAGACTGTTACACAACGCCGAATTGCGTAAACTGTATCCGGTTAATATAACTGTGGTGATTACATCGCGTCGAATTAAATGGGCTAGTAAAATTGTTTTGACTTAGTAACGAAAGAATTCCTAAAAGTTTAATATTTACTGTGCCGACTGGTAAACATCCGAGGGTTAGACCAAAGCGAAGATGGGAAGATTGCGATCGATGTAGAGAGGTGTGTAGAAAATGATTGGTGTTGTCGGTATCGAACCTTCGGGTTCGCTAAGCCTTTCAATTATTATTATTTATTATTTATATCGATAGCAGCATGTTTAAAACCACCTGAGTGCTTTTATAGATTTTTTTTTTGTTGATCAAAATAGATTAGTATTAAATCTACCATTTTTCTTAAGCTTCTCTGAGTTGTTTCGATTGCTTTATTGCTCTTTTTTGTAAAATGAGGAGGTTCGGAATTCGCCTCTATGGCTGCTAGTAGTATATTAAGCAATAACTAAGTCAGTTCTTGAAGGTCCCTTGAAAGCCTTCCTCGTAGCAGGCTTGAGAGGAATTGTGGATTTACGAGGCGGGAGGGGATCCAGCTTCTCCTTTAGGAGGACTGTAATTTCTTCGCCATCATTCCTGGCTGACGTCCTAATTGCAGGGGATGCGATGGTGATTAAGTTGTGTCGGGTTCTCCAAGTTCCATTCCGTCCCCCTAAGGAAGCTCACTGCCTTCTTAGGTCTCCTTATGAATTGCTTAATAGTCGCCATAGCTTCCTGTACGGGTACACAGTTCACAGCTGTACGCCAGTTAAGGCTCAATTTAGCTATCTGTTGACACAACAGATATATCAACTAGACGTATGTTCTTCGCTACAACACGGTCATGCTAAGTGAGAACGTATCTTCAAAAATGACTATTTTGATAAGGGAACCATTATACGAAATATGCAAAAATAATTTATAAATAAATAATAAAAGCAGAAGTAGTAAGTTAGTGCTTATTAATTCCAACTAATTAATAAGCATTAATGACTAAGGGGGTACCCATCCCTCGTTTTACAAATTATAAAACTGTTCATTTAACTGCACTTCTCGTTTCTCAAATTGTATAACTTTAATTTGCATGTATTCTGTAGTTTATATTGTAATATTTTCTATCAACATAAAACAAACGGAACGAAACACTAGTTCAGGCAAATTTTTAATTTCTTTAACAATTTATATTATACATCGCACTTTATTGCCAATTTATATTTTTATAATTGTTTAAACTATTCTTACTGCCAATTTGTAACCATAATATATATTTAGTTTGTACAGCTTCATATCAGCCCAAATTCAATTTCATAGTGAAATGAAATATACAATATAGTTAAATTTTCATCAATATATTGATATAGTAACAATATTTCAGTTGGATAAAATGTAGTGTAAAATTAGTTTTGTGAGCTAAAATTGAATTATATTTCAAGGTAGGTTTTATACATGAATATAACAGAAACCTTTTCTTCTAAATCGACTGAACGCGGATGACATTTCTTATCATCGGTTTTACACATTTTTATATAATCTTCAGATACATTGAATATTTTCAATAAGTATTTTTAATTTAGAAATTTAGTTTTGTTCATTGTCGAATAGTAAGTATTAGTTTTGTAATGAGGGCACCATATTTGGTTTTATATGTTATTTAGGTAACACATCGTTTAGATTAGTATCTTAATAAATTCATCAGTTTGAAATTAGGCACTTTACTTCTCAAATAGTAATTTATTCGCAAATTAAATCTTTTAAATTTGTTTTTTTTTTCCTACCTATTTGGATCTGATTATACGACTTAGCCAAAGAGGTCTCAACTAATGATTGACTAGCCAGCGAGGATAATGGCTATCTAAACAGGTGCTGACTGCCTCTTCGCCGTTCATTAATGATACACTCACTGCTTCCTCAAACCTTCACTCGTCTCCAATCCATTTACAGATTGAGGGGTTCTCCTTCTCTCGTCATATATCGCACAAACTTATTTGCTATTTTTCAATTTACCATTACTCAACTATATTCAACTAGATTGTTTATTACCAAAATGCAAAGGAATATACTAAGGAGTTGATAGTAACGAAATTAGCCTAATGCTCGTACTTATATAATTAAAAGTAATTTTTATATTTTTAATATTCTAAATATTGAAAAATACTGAAATATATACTACCTTCTCTATAGTTTTCGAATTATTTTCGAAAAACTAAAGACAAGTGAACGGTTTTCCATTATAATATACGCAAAATTCTTTACAAACAGTTCGATGCCGACAACAATATCTTTCCATCGTTACCATCCAAACCCAACCCCACCAGATCATTCTTAACGCAATCTTCCCGTCTTCACTTCGGTCTACTCCTCGGACGCTTACCAGTCTGGACAACGTTCATTGACCTTCTAAGGAATCATTCTTTATTAAACCCAACAACTTTATTCATCGCAATGAAATCACCTGAATAATAATAACTGACTACAGTTTACACAATTCGGCGTTGTGTAACCGTATAAATTCTTCGTTTGACTCATCGTTTTTTTGTCCGAATATTTTAGGCAATACTTTATTTTCAAAACTCTTAAAACGTTTCCCATCCGTCAATGTAAGTGGCCATAAAGAAGAGTAAACAGAATAATGGTTTTGTAAATTCTAATTATAGTTTCGGGGCAACAGTCGCAAACTAAGTAGTTTCGTCACAAAAAAAAAAAAAAAAACGAATATTTTCCGAATTCAAGAGTTAAGCTCCTCTTCAGTTTCTTTTTTTCTAGTTATATCAGATCCTTGATACTTGATACTCCCTTCTATATCTATATCACCGAAATTGTCGCTTTTTTTGCTTCTAACTATATATTTTATGTTTTCTATATTTATTTCGAGGTTCTACCAGTTTTCATTAACCTATTCATCGAAGTTTCAAATTTATTTTTCTTAATACCCTCTTAGTTCTTGTTATTGATGTCTCAGGATGTCTCAGTTCTTAATAGCCAAACTTCGAGGAGTTTACTAGACAAAATTTCGAACAAAAAAGTTCATTCGATACATGGGAAAATTACGAACGAAACAGGAGCTCAGCCCAACTTTGTGTCTTCCTTAAGGTAGTTAAGTTTTTCATTGAATAAGAAGGAGTTGCTCAAAAACTGTTCAATATAATTTAATTCTAAGTACACCATCGTAAAGTAGACAAAAATATTTTTTTGAAACAGTGATTAAATTTTTTAAGGTCAATGATAAAATGGACTTTCTGTAGGTCTAATATGGCCGCCGTGTTGTTTCAGTTTCAGTGCCCATCCAGGAGCAGCTTATCTCTGTACAGCGGCCATATTAGATCTTCTGAAAGTCCCTTTTATCATTGATCTTACTATATGTAATCACTGTCTTCTCAAAATAATTTTGTCTACTTTACGACGGTGTACTTAGAATTATATTATCTTGAACAGTTTTTGAGCAATTCCTTCTTATTCAATTAAAACGTGACCACACAAAATTAGTCTTAACTTCTGTTTTACATATATATATATATATATATATATATATATATATATATATACTGTTAAATCGGGTTAGAATAGGAAAAAAAAATTGGTTGGTTGGAGGACTTTTTTACACCACTATATTTAAATATATATATATATATACTAGCTGACCCGTGCAAATACTTCGCACAAACCTTATATTTGTATGTTCCATTCAGTAATGTTTCTGTTTAGTACTTTTATTTATTAAGTTATCACTTTATAAATATAATAATCTATACCCATCTATAGGTTAACCCTTTCTAGTTTCATTAAATTTATAATTATAACATTATATTTTTTCTTAAGTTTACAAAAGCTTCTAAACATTGCCTTTAAATATATGATGCAGGCTAAATACTTTGAATTTAGGTACCTTCAATACGTCAATACGTTAGGTACGTATTGAAGGTACGTTTTGACCTAGCTGTCTGTATTCACAGAAAATAAAATTAAAGAAATGTTTCTTTTGTCATTAAAAATAATGAAGTAAATTTTAAAAATGATAAATGCATAATGCATAATGGGCCAAAAATTGTGTTCTTGAGTTATTCCCCAATTATGACTCCATTTGTATCGTCTCTATTTGTTTAGACGGTAGTATCATGCGGTTTGAAACCTCCCATTTTTATTTAAGTCCAGGTATAAAATTAGGAATCAAAATTACGATTCGCGCACTCTACGTGTATTCCCTTTCTACTGATACCTCATTCGTCAAAATCCATCACTCCTGAGAGCCGGAAAAGAGATATATATTTTTGAGAAATAATACATAAGATATATATATATATATATTAGCAAAATATAGCCCATTTATGTTCTTTATTATTATTTTTTTGTATGCATTGTTTCTTGAATAGTTTTTGAGAAATTTCTTCTTATTCAATAAAAACCGAGACTATCTTAACAAAAACACAAAATTAGGCTTAACTCCTTTTTCGTTCGTGATCGGCCCATGTATCAAATGAACTTTTTTGTTCGAAATTTTGTATATAATCACCCCCCTTCCCCTCCCCGACAGTATGGCCATTAAGAACCGAGATACTCTGTAAATAGGAAGGAAAAATCTTGACATTAGACCGTAATGAAGCTCTCTCGCCGCTACACGCCATTAGCATGAACTACCCTTGGATATATAGAGTTGCATTAAACCTACGGCAGCCTCGTGTTCCCCCACCATGCTCACACTGACTTCTTTGATGTCCTCTTCCCTACAGAAGCGTTACACCTCACTAGGCGATTTCGTCGCCACTTAACCAAACTTGCCGTGTTATATCCATGTTGGAAAATATTGAGGGTCCCTTATATGCCCAGTTTACTAGACCTCAACTGTTTATTTTCAGAACTAAAAAAGACCTTCAATCATTTATCATTTACAACTTTGTAAAACTTAGTAGACTTAATGTTTACAACAATAAAAATTGAATTAACTGACATTAATTAATTATAAGAATATATTTATGTTTGTTAAATATAATATTTAATAGATTTCTTCAAAATATAAGGTTGTCACATAAGTTCTTTCCTTTTTCTGTATTTGTTGTTTAAGATAAATTTACTGTGTTATATATGAATCTACTTCCCCGCCTTCCAAGATATTTTATTACTCACTTAAACACACTCTTAAAAACAGACCAAGCTACGGTAACATTAGAAATATCTTAGATCATATACATTTGCTGTCGTATGTTCCATGTTTTTCTCTTGTTCCTTAGTCCGAAAATTCATGACCCCGCCGAAATTTGGCCTCCACAAAAAATCAAAAACCCCTCAAAATCTGCCCCCTCAAAAATTGTGATGGCGCAACTTACGCCATGAAACTCCCTTCTGAGCACCTTTGAACCGTTCTGTTCTATAATGTATTGTATATCTGGCGCTCTCTCCCTCCCCAAAAAAATTATAGATAAATCTTCTAACAACAAACTTATCCAATCCTTTCAATCCCAAGTCCTACGGACAATGGTTAATACTCCATACTACGTCACAAACAAAACCCTACATCATGATCTTAATCCTCGAAGTAATTCCATCTAAATTCTATAATTTCCTTCAAAAACTTATCCATACTTCACAATTAGCACAATCCGTTTCCAAATTCAACTATCCATATAATTCCTCAGGAAGGTTAAAACGGCAATAGCTCCAAGATATTTTGTAAATATTCTATTGAGTTCTGGCAGCGGCCAGCTTCTCCACTCAAGTCCTTACCTTACATGGCTTTAGAGCTCTCCCTCAGTCTCCACTGGCTTTTAAACAGTGATGCGACTGGGAGAAAAGCGATGGGATTTCTTTGAGCACTGCTTTGCCTTTCACATGAGAGCGGCTAGGCATGATTCATAGTTCTCTAGCCTGAATGTAAACATTGTACATAGAAATGAATGTGTGACAAATATTTTTTTTCTTTCTTTATTATTCTTTCAATGTACTTTTATTTTATTTTTTCTCAATTTGTATTTCAATTTAATATACAATAAAATGTATGAATGTTAACATAGAGCCATAAAACTCAATGCCCTAGATTGTGGTAGATTGTATTATTGAGTTTCGAAATAAGTCCTTTCGATTTTTTTCTGTTTATTTTCATGTCACTATGATAAACTCCTTATCTGATGACTTAATCCCTAAGGTGGATTGTTTATCCTGTTTGTAATATGTCACCAACTATATCTGTTAACTCTTGTTGAGACTAGCTTAGTATTGTTTTGCTATTGCAATATGGAAGAAAATATCATTCATTATCGGCATATTTTATTGTATTTGTTTAAAATAGGTAAGCGTGCTGCAGAAGCTCATAGACAAATTTGCAATGTTTATGTAGATGATGCCTTAACCGAATGCACCTGTCGAAATTGTTTTGCCAAATTTCATTCAGGAAATTTTGACATCAATGATGCCTAACGGTCTGGTCGCCCACATGAAATTGAAACGAGCCATGTTAAGGCCATTATTGATCAAAATCCCATCCAATCAGTACGATGGATTGCTATGACCCTAAATGTGTCCCACACAAGAGTAGAAAATCATTTGCACAAGCTCGGCTATGTTTCCAGGCTTAATGTTTTGGTCCCTCACTCTCTAACCGAATTCAACTTGGCAACGCACATTTCAATTTTTCATTCACTACGGAAAAACAACAAAAAGACCGATTTGTGAAAAGGTTGGTAACATGAGATGAAAAATGGATATTTTACGATAAAGTAGTCTATAAAAAATCTTGGGAACCTAGAAAATAGTGAGGCTCCTAGATGAATTAAGAAACCCTGGTTGCATCCTAAGAAGATAATGCTTGCCATATAGTGGGATTTCAATGGTGTTATTTTCCATGAGCTATTGCCATCAGGACAAACAATTGATTCAACTCTATACTGCTCACAATTAAAAAATTGGATCAATCAATTAAAAATATACAGAAAGAACTGGCAAATTGGAAGGATGTTCCCAACAACGCTAGGCCCCTCTCCTCATTGGTCACTCGCAATAAATTATTGAGCCTTGGATGGGACCTTTTGCCCCACCCTCCCTATTTACCAGACCTAGCTCCGAGTGACTACCGCTTATTCTAGTCTCTGCAGAATTCCATGAAAGGAAAGAAATTACAAAAAGAAGAGGACGTCAAAAATCTATTTGAACAGTTTTTTAACAATAAACTCCCGACATTCTATGGCATTATGCAGTTAGTGGAAAGATGGGGAAAAGTTTTTTTGTTTTTTTTTAATATTTATTTATGATATTTACAAGTGTATTAATAAAAATAGATCAAGTAAATGTGCACACAGAAAGATAATCACATGAAAACGCTTGTTGAGAAACTACCCTCTGATAGCGCTCAAATAATAAATTTACACAAGAAAATCACGAGGCCACCTTTTTTTCAGAGTTATCAGGGATCGAGGAGGAATCAAGTTTTGAAACAAGAGGTTTCAGATGGTTCTGTAGTTTATTATGGAAGGATAGGTATCTGGATTGGACCAAATAAGAAACATAGAGAACATTAAGGTTTCTATGGATTATTTTATTTATGACAAAGTAAGGAGCATTGAGGATTTTACAAAGGATTTTGGATTGTTGGGATTGGATGCGAGAGGAATTCAATGGTTAGTGGAGCCCCATTGCTCAACTCCATAAGTCCGAATAGGTCTTACTATAGTCATGTATATGAGTCTTTTGTAATAAATTGGAAGCTTTGATCGTTGGTCTAGTAAGCTGAAACGTCGAGGTGTTTCTTTTCGTTTCAGTCTGGTATGAGGATTCCAAGTAAGACGTTTGTCCAGGTGGAGTCCTAGGTATCGGATTTGTTCAACAGGGATAAGTGAGGTGTCATTAAAGAACACTGTAGGACAGGAAGTCATAGGTTTACGACGAGGGGCAAAGTTATATTAAAATGAATATTATGTATATAATACATTGAGTTTTATTTCACCCTGAAAAACGAAACCCAATAGTTTTGATCAATAAGATTCTTATTTGGTCAAGACTCATGGACACACGAAGCTTTACAGATATTTTCGATAGCCTCCTCAAGTTGTTCCGAAATGTACTGGTGTCGTTGGAGAGCCCTCGTGTGGAGCGGTCCTACGCAGCCCTTGATAAGCGGGATCGATGCGATGACGTTAGTCCCGCCGAGGAAATGCAGTCCTTTCAATTATAATCCTCAGTATTCTGATTCTGACATCGTATTTTAATATCGATCGATAATATGTCACATCGAAATAATAAATTTGTTTATCATATGTATTATACACCAAAAACAAAAAGGTGAAATAGATTAATTAAGCATTTTTATTTGGGTACAATGTGTAAAAGCCTCTAAATTTTCAAAGTGCCGGCCTTAGGGTGAAGCAACCTGTGCTATTTCCCCAGGACGCCTACCAGGAACAACGCCTATTTGGGGGGTCGCCCGATATTTACTAGCTCTTGCCACTTGTTAATATAAAGAAAAAAAAATGTATTAAAATAAGTAATTTTAGTCTATCAATAAATCAACTGTTTTAGATAAATGTTCAATACTAGCCCCTCTACTTTACGTTATATACACTTGCGATATATGACAGCTATTTATGCAGACGACACAACGATTCTCACAAAACATCAAGACCCTACACAGGCCTCACTAACTCTACAACATCACTTTCTCAAATTACAAGATTGGTTCACACTATGGAAAATTCGACTTAATCATGACAAATCCATATAACATATAACATTTACTCTTCGAAAAAACACCTGTCCTCCAGTTTATATTGACAACAATCAAATTTCTCAAACGGTACTTTACCTTGGACTCACCTTAGACAGAAGGATGACAGGGGGTCCGCATGTTAAAATGAAACGTAAGACACTTAACAAACAAATCGAACTACATTAATCTCTTTTTTTCTAAATCTTCAAAACTAAAACTGAATGCATATACATACTTACTTAAGCCCATATGGACATGCTCATCACAAATATCGCTAAAAAGACCCACCTACAAAAACTTCAAACGTTCCAATCAAAATTATTGCGACTCATAACAAAAGCACCTTGGTACGTGACTAACAAAACTCTACATACTGACCTCCACTTTCCAACAGTTGACCAACATATAACGATCCTTTATCAACGATTTTACACTAATTTAAATTGACATAATAACAGACTAATAAGAGACATGGCCACAGCTGACATACCTCAGAACATGAGGAGACTAAAAAGGCTTTGGATGAGGGATCTCCTTCCTTAGACAACCTAAGTAATTGGAACAAGTTAGGGGAGAGGTACTGTTGAGTAATTTCCTTCCCCATGCCTGTTATGTCATTATATCATGCATCGCCATCACATTTGGTGATTGTCAACAACAAGTTGACAGGCGCAAATACATATTTTATAGACAAAAAAAAAAAAATGTTGAATGAAATGAAATTCAAATATGACATAATAAAAAACAGCTAACGAAATCAATTTAATTATACTTAGGAAAGAGAGATGATGTCATTGCTCGGGGCGCCGAACGTTTAAAGCCGTCACTGACATTCACAATATAATAATAGTTGTGTATAAATAATTTTTTGTTCTATATTCACAAAGTAATAACATTTGTCCTTGTATTAACAGTCATTGTAATAACAGTTGTCCTTACGCGACTAAGAATATTCCATACCAGGCTTACGCACCTTCACTTAATTACGAAAGAAAACCCGCCCAGTGGAGAGAGAATGATAGTGGTCCATATCTTCGAGAGTTGTGCCTTTTACATTAGACATTTAAACATAAGGGGAATTACTAGCAGATACAAAGGCTGTTTTGGGAAATGATGAATAAATCCTAGGCCAAATCATATGTTTTCTCTCTGAAGAAGGAATCTTAAAAAATATCTGAACATCTCACGCAGCACTCCCCACCACTTTTTTCCTCTTACCATTTTCTTTTTTTTCCTTTTTCTTTATTACCTAAAGTGCGATCTTTAAATAACTACACTTTAATAACAATAAACAACTTTTAACCTTAACGTGCATTTTACTTTTTTTTTTAATTTTATCCAATTCATAATATTTATAACCAAAAGATATAATAATATATAATTTTAATTAACGGCGTTGATGACCAACAGGTCATTTATACACCTTTACTAAACAACCAACCAACCAACCAATAACATTTACAATATATACAATGATAATTGTGTATAAATTACTCTAGTAAACATTTCTCTGTCTGACTGATCGTCCTTTGTAGCATACTCTGATTTCTATCATAATTGGTTTCTAAATTTCCGATAATTTTAAAATGTTGAGATATTTTAGTCGAAATGTTCAGTCACTCGTTATTATTTTATGAGGAGTTGGTCGGTGGGTGCGGTCAAACAAATACTAAATTTTAAAAAATAGTATTTTTAAGTGGCATGTGGCACTGCAGGAAGTCTACCAACTGCTTTCTGCAGTGCCACATGCCACGCCCTGATGAAGGCCTGCAAAGTGGGTCGAAACGTCGGTATAACCATTAAAAATACTATTTTTTAAAATTTAGTATTTATTTGACCGCACCTCTCCTCTCCCCCTCCCCCCGACCAACTCCTTCTCATATTATATCACGGTCAACCATCTCTACATCGTTATTATTTGATATGTTTGCGCTATATTTTTTTTCTGTTGCGACTTTTTAACCAGGCATTACGTTAAAACACAATTTTGATTTATAGTTCTTTACTAAGAGAATGAAATGCTGAAAATTTATCTCCCTTAAAATATGTAGATCCAAATTTTAGTTTCCGAGATATTTTAATCCATATGCAAAAACACTTCAATTAATCGACTCGAGCCGACTTTACCCGAATTTTACTTCACTTAATACTTTACCAGTATCAGTCTTGAAACAATGCTTTATGGTGAACCTGTTCAACTCAGTCAATTATTTTGTGTATTCAAATTATAAAATAATTTTTTATTTTATTTTAGTATCTTGAGAAAAAAATATAAATACCTTATTTTGTATTTTAAGAAGAAAATACAGTTATTAAAATGTGTTTTATATTTTACTTCTTAGATTTCAAAATACATAATGTATTTTATTTTAAAATATTTCGTTTGAAATATTGTCAGGTATAGTTTCATCCAAAAAGACATTTTTAAAAACAAATCTTTAAATAAGTCTTATTATACTTAACAATAACTATTTATTTATTTAACAAGTTTTTGTTTATCATTGAAAATAACCTATGAAATAGTATTTCCATGATGGATGTAACTTTATTTTACTTTTTACTTTACCCAAGCGTTCCACATCCCAGCCAGACGGCTCAATCTCATTCAGTGCATACAAAAAAGTGCAAAACGCGCCTAAAAAAGTTTCCCGTTCAAAAATATATTTTTCTGTGCTAATTTGAAGGGTTGACATAATACCTCTAACGATGATAGCATATTTTTCCTACAACGTTATCGATAATGATAAATGAATTAGTGATATATTGAATGGCTTTGATGGACATCTGAATGGAGTCGTTGACCTTTGGCAACTGGA
Organism: Nezara viridula; assembly: GCA_928085145.1. NCBI lineage: Eukaryota > Metazoa > Arthropoda > Insecta > Hemiptera > Pentatomidae > Nezara > Nezara viridula. The sequence goes on from OV725079.1 coordinate 16,039,933, forward strand.
TCAAGGATCCAGTCGGTCATCTCTTGGAGTGCGTGCAGAAGAGCACGCTTGACCCTGCGCTCTCCTGGTTTCTTCTTATTTTTTTATTGTCCTTTGGAATTTCAATTAGCCGTAGAGTTTGGATTGAGGTCCTCCTCAATCCTCCAGGAAAGGACATTCTGATCATTAGTAGGAATTTATCACAAAAACCGCCATTAAAGCCGTGTATATTCATCATGTCCCAAGAGAAAGTCCCCCTTTTTTTTTTCCCTCCCTTCCAGTTACATGTTGTAATCTATAATCCCCTCTGCATAAATATTTCTCTAGACCTGTTCGCTTCTAATAATTTCATTTGGCTTGTATCTCGTGCATGTAATGCTTCGTTATTTAAAACAGCTCGGTCTATTAATGTATTTTAATCCTAGTTCATGAGATTTGTCTACTTCAGTCTTAATGACGGTACTATTTTTCTTTTTTTACGGCAACGGCTTACTTATTTCATTTTTTTTTTCGATGTTATACATTCGATAGTATTTTATACTTACAGCTTAATTAAAGCTTAAAACGAAAGAATTTTTTACACTGGATTTATAAATACAATGTATTGATGACAGTTTTATGTTTTATCCTAAGGTAATAGGCTTTGAAGACTGATTTGCTTCTTAACATAGGCTTACCGCCCTTGTCAGTTAAAAAAAAAATTTACTTTTTGGCTAAAATAATTTTCCTACAACGTAATTCCTACTACAACGTAAAAAGACATATTTAAAATTATTAACACATTGGCACATTTTTGTAGTTGCAACTTTTTATACGTTTTCTCTAAATTATTTTAAAAATTCCATTCAGAATTTTGTAGTTTAATGATAGGTTCTGCTATTAAAAACTGTATCGCTTTTATCATGAGTATTAAGAACAACAAAAACATATATATATATATATATATATATATATATATATATATATATATATATTTTTTTTTTTTTTTTTTTTTTTTTTTTTTTTTTTTTTTTTTTTTGCACGAAATATTTTCGGAACCATGTTAGGTTTTGATATCTAAAAAATTAGAGTAATATTTATATAATATGTAATGGTAACATTTTTTAAAAGGTTACTAAATTTTATACGGAAAAGTCAACATCTCGGACAGTATTATTTATTTATTTATTTGATGTTTTGTATCCTCTACTCTACCCTGTAGGATCATTGGCAACACCTTTGAATTACACTCTGTTGTAGAGTTTTATCATTTTTAAAAACCTTATACTAATACGGATAGTATTAGTCATGTTAGTAGCAGCTACGTTATTAAACTTCGGTTAATCAAAAATAAATTAAAATAAAAGAATTATTCTATAATTTTTTCACTTTTCTTTTATCTATGTAGCCCGGATCCCCGGACCAGTGTATCTCACTAGGTAAGCTATCTCGATCGTTAAACTAAAATAGTAAATTAGTATATTAAATATATTTATATAATTTTTACATCTTTAACTCGTTGAATACGAAAAAATATTTTTTTCTATTTTTTTTTCTGAGATCTTGCTTTTTTATGCTTCAAAAAAAGTAATTTATCATAAAACAGTTTTATAGAAAAATAAAGAAAATATATTCTTATTTATCAATCCTTATATTAGAAATTTTCCGAGCCTTCAAATTGATTTAAATTAACATTTCATTTCTTTCTGTTCATATCTTAATTCGCACTTGTCTTGAATTTCTTCTTACATTTTAATTCAATTTATTCATTATAAAATACAGTACCGTCCTCAGTAATGATAATTTTAATGTTAAATTTATTGTTCCACATAACCAACGAGGATTATAAATTAGGGAAACCCGAAGGGATTCATGGTCGCTTTTGCCAAAACTGACAGTTGTTAACTGGGGGACCCACCTGGAGTTCCAGAGCAATATCTCACAACTGGAGAACAAATATCCAGCTGTCTCGCCGGGGAATTCTAATATAGCGATCCACCAATCGCGGGGCGCTACAGCAGTCTAATCAATTATCCCTGGAATCTGGTTCAAATTAATTCAGAAAGAACCTTTTTTTCTCTTTATTTCTTTCTTATATTATTATAATTTTAATTTCACCAAGAAAGTATTTATTTTTAACATTTATACCGTCAAAATTATTTTGGAACTTACACCCATGTCATATAGAATAGTACAGACACTAGAATAAAACACTGCCCAAAAACCAAGGTTTATAAAAGTTTCGAAACTTTTATAAAATTTTCCATTTTAACTGTTTCTCTGAAACTTCATTGGGATTTTTTGTTGTTTAATAAAAGTTGAAAGAAACTCATTTGTAAGGTTCTTGGTTTATGATAAAAATTTAATTTCATAAGTTCTTATAAGAATATATGTCAAATGAGAAATAATTGGGGTAGATTATAATTATTATTTATCATACACGAATTACTTGATCCTAATGTGTCGTTGATTTAAATAGCTAGCAATAAAGTCATTTTTTAGATCGAATCGTTGGTGAAATGAGCAGATTTTTTAAATAAAAGTTTTACAAAATCTTTGCGTGAAATGTTGCAAAGGAAAAAGTTCTAGTTCCGAAATAATAAAAAAAAAATTAAAATAAACATTCCAGTCAAGTTAAAACTGATTTAAAATAAAAGTTAAAATATAATTTCAGGCCATACCAAAAACATTATAAAACATTGGGATACTTAAGCTACAAAATAAAATTATAATAAATAAAAGAAGAAAAAAGTAAACAATATGAATTAACCTTTAAGATTAAGATTTATATATTTAAATTATTATTCTCTTCTAATCAACATGTTATTTTTAAATTAAAATTTCAAGACTGGAAAGCCTCTGTTTGGGATTTGAAGTGGTAATGAAAAAAAATGGATTTGAATGTGAATAGAGAAGAAGCATCGGCTATAGAAGTTGGCATGGAATTGCAATTGACATGGTGGAGCGGGCAAGAAAGGAACTTACATATACTTCAAGGGTTAGGAACTTCAAAGGTTTAGTTCTATTGGAAGGGATCTAGAGGTTAGAAATACGAATGACTTGCTACACTAAGACATGGACATCCAAAAACTTCCATAAACTACAACTCATTACCATAAAAAACATTTACCAAAGACTGACTCCCATGATGAACCCATTAGCCCAAAACCTTTATTTCTATCATTAAAAGATTTACTAACTTAACCCTTACATAAACGTAACAGATTTTCTCATTGTAAAAATTTTCAGTAGATAAATTTCAGGTTGCCAAAATTACATATTTGTTTAAATAAATAAATAAAAAAGTCTTCTTTTTTTTTCTCGAGCCGTCAGTGTAGATAAAGTCAGAATCACCTGGTATGTCTTGAAGTTTGAGAAATTCCTGTTTATATATATAAGGCATTGAGTTGTTTTTAATACATTTGGTGAGAGAAAGAAGAATTTTTAGAGTGGGAAGTCCCCAAGGATAAATTGGCGAAACTCTAGTTTCGTGAAAAATAGGAAATTCAATATTTATATTATTTATTTAAGTTGAAACTTTAATTGTAAAGGGTGTTCTATTTGGTAAGTCAGTTTGTTGTTGATATATGTATTGCATATTTGAAAATAAATCATTCAGTGGATGATTAGAAGAACAAAGGATTTTAAGTCTCCGTAGGTTGAGCGGAAGCTCGCCAGCTTCGACAAATAGGCTTTTTGCAGTGTTGGATCGGTAAGCACCAGTAGCTATTCTGAGGGTGATGTTTTGTACAATCTGTCATTTTTGGTCAAATGGTACTCGATGCCGAGTTGTAGATAGGCGTTACAGCACATACTCGAATTTCGATGTTATTAGTTTCCTATACAGAGTTAGCATACTTTTTCGACTAGTGTTGCCGACCATTCTTAAGAGATTCAGAGATGCTTTTAATTGTTTAACATGCTGAATCCATTTGAGCGTTCTGTCAAAGGTCATTCCTAAGTACCGTACAACGTGGAAGAAGGTTACTGAAAAAAAGCCTTTAAAACTTTCTATTTCGTTGCACTTTGTTCTTTATCATGCCTCAAGATACAAACAAATTGTCTAGAATAAGGCTCAAGAATTTTTTTTTTGCTGCATCAACTGGAATCTAGTTAAAACTCTATTGAATCAGTCCACATTAATAATCAATTAAAAATTTGTATTAGTAAACATCACATTATGACCAAAAAAAAGGATAAATGAAAAGATAATAAAATAATTTTTAATAAATATAATTTTCCATAGGAATATTTATTTGTTGGGCGCCTGGCTTACCAGCCTTTCATCTCTAAACAGATAAACCTAGAAAACATAAAGTACTTACTCTTTAATGGCCATCATTTAATATTTACTCGACCATGTTAGCTCAGGTGAGAAGGGTTAGGTTGGAAATTTTTTTTATAAAGCAGCGAAAATGTTAACAGATCTATTTACAGAAAGAAATATTTACAGAATTAATACGGTGTACAATAAAAAGAAATAAAATATAAGGAAAAAAAGGGAATTCAAACATAATTACTATATAGAATTAAAGTTAAAAAGGAAGATATTTAAGATAATAAAGATAATACAAATAACAAAAAAAAAAAAGATACTTATTCTATATACAATATTATGGCATGCCACATCTAAACATCTAGAAAAGATAGTCAAGATACAATAAGATGTAAGAGTATATGCACATGCTAAAAAAATCAATTAGTCATCTCCTCGCTCAGGAAACAAAAGAGAGTAGAGTTTGTTATTGTTTCCAGTGCTTTCTTAATCTTGGTTAATATATATAACAATCATTGTGCTTCTATCGATAGACACAATTTAGATTTCAAAGAGGAATATGTAGTAAAAGAAATATAAAATGTTGGGAAGTAATTTATTTTTGGACACGTTAAACCTTAAAATAGCCCAAGCCAACAGACCCCTCCATGAATTCCGTTTTCATTGTTTCGTTTACGGCTCTGTTACTAGCGTAGTCTCCTTACCATAAAAGGCATTCTAGTGAATTTAAAATATAACCGTATCCAACAAAATGTTTTTCAGCATGCGTACGCTAAAGTAGCGGATATAATTTGATAAAAGTGATATCCGACCATCTAGGTACACTTAACTTTTCTATTCCATTTCAAATTTTAAAAAAAATTGTTATGTGAACATAATATTGCTATATACACCAAAAGTTGGATGAGTGTCTCGAGCCCATAAATCTGATACAGCTTATTTTTATAATCGTAGGAGTTGTTTGTTTTTTTCATCGTTTGTCCCAAGTTAGGAATACAAATCTAAACTTGAGAAATTAAACTAAAGTGATATTATAATACTCTGTACTAGATTTAGCGTCTTAACTAAGAAGCGCAGTGATTTAAAATGGGACTAAAAAATACTTTTTTATGCCATACAGATACTTCTGTTTCATATATTGTTCCTCTGGCTTCAAGCTTAAAAAACATTAATACAATATTTTCGATAATTTCTTACATTTTTGATGAAGAAAAAACTATTTTGGCAAAAACATACCGATTATCTTTGGTTATCAGCAAACAACTTATAAATATCTAATTGATCAGCTGAAAACCCAAAAAACCCTAGCACTGTTCCACTTTTTTTTCTTTTTCGTTCTCCCGTTCCTTGGCTGTTTAGGCTATACGGGACTATTTTGTGGGATTTAATCCCACTGGCACCGGGACGTGAACTCCCGTATAACTTCCGTTATCAGGTGCCGGGCAACGCGCGGTGCTGTACACTCGCGTTAGCCAGCTCGGCCAACCCCGCCCCTAAAAAGATATTAAAAGATCACAGTCTTGAACTGAGGACTATATCTTTATGAAAAATGCGCGCTAACCACTAACACTAGCCTATTAGTTCTTAACACTGTCCCCCCTTTTTTTCTCTTTTTTTTCGGGTCCTCTCCTTCCTCGCCTTTAAGGCTATATGCGGTTTTCCGGGCCAGGGGGATGTGGGCGGGCATTTAAAAGATTCCCCGTGACTATTTTAAATCCATTGTCTCGTAGATCAGATTGCCGAGCAACGGCGGTGCTGTGCACACACGTTAGCCCGTTCGGCCACCCCGCCCACATCACTGTTCCACTTGCTTCTATGGGCTACTCTAGCTCCATGCGAATCTTTCATTATCTGAAACTGTGCTAGAAGTCTTCTGTCGGCTTCTTGGGGACCCCTGCCTCTTTCTCTTTCACAGCTTCAACGGACTTAAATGTTGTTCCATGTGAAGGGGTATATATTGAAGGTTTACAGGATTAATCTCAATATTTAATAGCGACACCTCGTATATATATATATATATATATATATATATATATATATATATATATATATAATAAATCTGAATCATCAATATTTGTGAGAGAGCTGAAATATTGCAAATGTGGTGGAATGAGTAAAGCATGGACGTTAGAAACTCATCAAATATCCATTTGCCCTTAGGATTGGATTGGAATCGCAACAGCTGTTCGAAATTGATTACTTTAGCAGTAAGTAGCCCTTGATAAGGAACCTACCCTACTACCTACCTACACGTACCTCTTTGGCCACGTAGACTGGAGCAGTTATTGGATGGGAGCAGTTATTAGATGGGAGCAGTTAGTGGTTAATTTAGGAGCGGTTTCCTCCGCTCGTGGCTGAGGATATGAAAGCCAGTAATTCCATCTTCGAACCTAATATTGCTTCTAGGCTAAATCCGAGATGTCAATATCATCCTATCTATCTGCAATAATATCATATTCCTTTATATTTGAATAATTGAGTTAGTTTAAAATCTCAATCTCTATGTTAATTAAAAGCTCACTATTAATGAATTTAACATTTCTAGATTTTCTTTATTGGTTTCTTCTATTGGCTGTGGAGACCTTGCCTAAACCAGCCTTCAAGATCTCTGCCCATCTTGCGCTGTTTCTTTTCAAATTCTTGCATTCCGATATTTTTCATTCGTGATTGTACTACTCAACAATTATTTAATTTTTTTTTTTCTGAGAATTGTAACTGTAGAGAGGAGAAAGCCCCCCTGTGAACGATGATATTATTATATGAGCTTTTCAGTTGACAGAATAAATAATTCCAATTCCAACATTTTCGAACAATGCATTTTAGCATCACAACAACAGACGGTGACTACGTTGATTCCAGAGTAGGTAATTTTACTATTGAAATATAAAACTGTGAATAAAGATATAAATTCTCTCACTAGAAATATCGCTAAAATTAATAATAAAAATGTTGAAATTGGAGTTAACCATTCTGTCAACTGAAAGCCTCATATGTTCCTATAATACTGGTTTTTAAGAATTGTGGATATAATGAAAGGGCTAAAAAAAAAATCGAAAAAATATTTGAGGTTTGTTACCTAAAATTTACGGACGATATTTGGTTAATTTCTACCTCGGATCAACAACGTAAGATGATTTGAATTTGACATAGTCAAAGGAAATATTTAGGACTTGAAATAAATTTCTCGAAAACCCGATTGCTAACTTACGGAAGCCAAAAAAGATATAGTTATACAAGGAGACAATAAAAAGTGGATAGAAGATACGTAAGTATAGCATGGACAGCTGATCGCCTTTAAAAATAGAACCGAGAAAGAAATTGATAGATGAATATTAATCACATGGAAAATTCATTATGAAAAGAAATTTCTCTGTACACCTGAAGCATGAAGTTCTTGAAACGTATTATTCCAAGTTTCTCTTATGAAGTCCAAACATGGATCCTAACAATGAAACGTAATATATAAATAGACTTCAAGTTGTTCATAGAAAAATGGAAAGGAATATACTGGATTATATATAAAATTGTATGATAAGATCAAAAGTAGGATATAATACGGGCTAAGCACTTGCATGGATTGAGGATGAAAGATGGACAACAAGCAAGAGTGGTGACCACTGTATGTAGAAAAAAGAACAGGAAGGAAACTGATGAAGAGGATAGATGATGTAACAAAGCTATCAGGCATAGGATGGGTAAGGAAAGCGGTGAAGATTAGAAACAACTGGGATAGGCATCATTTCAATCCAAAATTTTAAGACTAATAACAGCAGTTCCCTTGTACGTAAGGAACAAAACTTTACATTCCGGCTTACAGCATTCGAATATCGATCAACACATACGTACTCTATACTCCTGATTTGATCTTAAGCTACACGGACATCACAACAGACTTACGAACGACATAGCCACAGCTGATATAAATTATAAAGGAGACCAGGAAGAGGTGCTGCTGGGTACTAATCTTCCTCATGCCTAAAATGCCAATTCTCTTTACAATGAGATCACATCTGCTTATTGTCAAGATTATAACAGGTGTGGATATAATTATGTAGAGTGAAAAAAAAAAATATTAATTAAATTTTAAATTTAGATTTTGTCTGTCAGTGTTTATAAACACCATGTTCATTATTTCAAAACGATGTAAAGTGTCATTCTATTTTTTTTTTTTTTACCTATAACGGCGTTATTTTTTATTTATTTATTTGATTTTAAGATTGTTGGTTTGATTCACTAAATTTGGTTTTGAAGTGGAATATTTATATGTATGTCATCCTTTAATTTATTGTTTTCTAATGTTGATTTTTCGGATTTTATTCAATTTACTTGTATTTTTCAGTTCATATTCCGTAAAATAAAATATGAACAAGGCAATAGCTTTATCATTCTTAGAAGTCGTCGAATTCACACATCAGATATATGCTGTTTTTTCAAGCCTCAAATTGAAAATATCCTGAATCCGCTTCGGGAAAGAACGAGGAATCAAATAAGCTCAAAAATATTAAAAGAGAAACCAAACCCTCGAAGAGTTCAAATCAAAATAGCAGGTGAGAAAAGTTGCTGTCACACAATCAAGAATTTGCCACACTCGGCTGACGCATGCCTTAGAAAAACTTGCAGCTGACAATTGGACACATTTTAGGAGATTGTCAATTGTTTATTGTCAAGAACAATCAAAATAATACTAACCAACAAGTCGCAACATAGTGACAATAATTGCATTCCTTAAGGAAAATAATTTGTTAAATAAAACATAATGAAACAAGCAAAGTGAAATTTAAAAATCATCGTCGAAAGACACTTAAGGCTCAAGCAGTTTAGTGTCTATAAACAACCTTACCTAACCTCAAATATGAACGGAATTGGCGGCATTTAACTTATATAATTATTCTATTGATTAGCCTGTAAGATTGAATTGTAGTTGTTTTCTTTGCTCTTGCCACTTGTAGTACACTTTGAATAGATAATTATTGATTTATCGATCGATTTGATTTAATATCTGAACCTATTTGGCCGTATAAGGTAATGGATTGAGTTCTATTATACCTTACGGAGGGTGACGAGATCGTAATGTAACCTCCTCGGGAAGAACGATCCATCAATGACTGTCCCGCTACCGATACATCGATCAAAGCCTAATAGAATCGATTAACTTATACTTCAAACAGAGAGCTGTGATGTCGGCTTTATGTAGTTGGAGCAATTAGTGTCAGTCATTTCACTGTACGTGCTTCACTCATTTTTTTATCTAAATAAAAAATAATCTTCATATTTAAAAAATATATATTTTATTATCCATTATTATTTTAATGTCTTCACTTAGAACATAAACATAATGTTTTCCACAGGTTGTATTTTCTTGCACAAATATAAATTTTATTGTCGTCAGTAATTAATTATAAGCTATAGATAAGGTATAAAATTATGTAAAAGTTACTATAAATATAAATTTTTAAGATGTAATTGTTGAAAAATAAAATAAATTTATATAAAATCATCTACCGGTAAATTGGTGAATAAAGTAATATTATATTTCGATGCTAATAAAATTATTTCGATTTTTTCAATACTAATTTTTTGGGAGCGGAGTAGCTCAGTGGGTTAGGCACTGTGCTAGTAAGCTCAAGGTATAGAGTTCGAATCCGACTGAGGTCTAGTTATTTTCCATCTGCCGTAGATCGAGCCTGGAGTCGGAAGACACCCACCTGGGGCACACCCAGCTTCTATAAAGTGGGTACTCCTTACCTAATAAATAATTAAGGGGGAAAACCTGGCAGTTGAGCGTGACCCTAACCCTGCACAACCGTTGGCTTTGAAACTGTACTTCCTACAAAGTATTGATTCCAACCAAAACCCTTTATGGGTCGTAGTGGTACCGTTTTCTTTTTTTTTTCTGATTAATTCTTTAAGATCTGATTAATTTTTTATATTGAAATGATCTAGATCTTACCATACCTAGGATGCATAGATCTTACTGAAAAACATAAACCAAATAATGAATTAATACCTGTACTAAATATTACAAATGGCCCAAAAAAACAATGTATTATTCAATCAGTTAAAACCTTTGGATATATTTTATTATTTGATTTATAATAATTTTATATAAATAATATGAGTTCTCCTCAAAAGCACTCATCACAATAATATTACTAAAATAGCTTTTCTTAATTATTTCATATCGTCGGTATAATAATGTGAATAGCGAAAATTCATCAATTTCTTATTTTTTTGTTATTTTAAATGGCGGACAGCAATAGCTACTGATGTTTAAGATTAATTGTAGATTATTCGATGAAATAACGGTAAAATCCAAGTTCACTTGTTAAGGCTTTTAATTTACGCCAAGTAACAATTATTCTCGCACATATCTTAATTTTGTGTTTAAAATACTTCCATTCTAGAGCTTTCTACATTTTCTATTTTAAAAAATGGGCCTGTTTGATCCTGATTAAAGTTTTTTATCAATCTTATTTTCTATTGAGAGTAACATGAAGTTTGAGATGTGCACCTCTTCATAATTTTTATTGAACTTTGAATTCAATACAATCAAATTTTCCTCTTAATTGTATAATAAATTAAACATTTATTAATGGAAACTTGATTAATTAATTTTGTATGATGTCAATATAGAGACATTTCGAAGATCGAACAGTTAAGTTAGTTCGGTGGTCTTAAATTCTTGCTCACTCTTTCAATTAACTTGAAGCCTGCCCTTGAGCACTTGAAGAATAGAATGTCTTATTTCAATTCCTTTAAGCCCCTGAATATTTTATTATCCCAAGATGGCGACAGTAGCGTCAGCTTAGACTGAATACATAATTTGTTTATTATCTTCTTGTTTCTCTCTAAAATGTCTTTTTGTCTACATCTCCATAATTTCATAATGCTATTTGTCTCCGAAAACTTATTCTCTGATTCAAATTTTATGTTAAACTCAGAAGTATGGAAGAGTGAAATTTAATAAAAAAACCTTCTCAATTCTCGGGTTGGCTCCTTCAGTTATTTATTTTCCTCTGGATTTTAGATGGATGGATTAATCAAAACCTTCATCTTGTAAATCATAAATTCTGTAAAGAACATTTATCTTGAAGTTTTATGTAATATTAAGTGTTTATAACCTTATCACGTTGATTGGTCTTTCTTGGCTTAGTTTTTTTTTTTTTTTTTTCATTCTAATCATTAACGTGGGTGTATCATTGTAGTGTCTAATAACAAAAAGACGTTACTTCAAATTCTGAAGTTGTAAAAATAATAAAATAAAAAATGGCTACAAATAGTTTACCATTGAGAGAGAATAAATTCATGCCTTGTGTATAAACTTTTGTTTTGATATGCATATTTACTTTGTAATAAATATATACCTTAGCTATGTAATGACATATTTAAAAAATAGAAAGTGGATTTACAGGAAACAATAAAATAATATAATGTTGACCTTTAATTTATTTACACTTAAATATGGTTTATATTTGTAGACAAAATAAGACTAAAAATTATGTATTTTTTTATTCTTTATTATCTATCTCACTGATTTTATAAATAATATTTTTTTCACGAATAGCATTAGACATACTTTTACATAACTCGACATTGTATTAAGTCTTCACGTAGCGTTAAAAATTTGTTATTACTAGGCAGTCAATAGAAGCCTCTTTTGTTTACTAGTAGGCTTGAGGTAATTATGCCAGAAGCTGAAGGGAAATTTCAAGGATTGTTTATTATGATATTTAAACGCTCCCCTTTGTAATTTTCAATTTGCTATTTAATTTTTTTTCTGTTTTTTATCAATGTTTCTTTTGATTTTTTTGCATGCCGTACTTTTTTTTCACGTTCGGGAGATCTCTGGCTATGTGTATCATCCTATAAATAAATGGTACGGTAGATGGTGGGACCATATTCCATATTGTTGGTCAGTGAATCGATCATTTAACATCAAAGAAATTTCCACCGATCACCCCTCCACATCGCGGCAGGACGCTTCCCTACGCGGTAATGAGATCCACCAGAAAGGGGTTGCAAAATTATTTAGTTCGTGGCTACTTTCCGAAAAAGTAGAATTTATTATTTATACTTATTACGATGTTTATGGATAAGAAACGTGGCTGGTGACATCAAGGGTTGACCAATGCCTGGTAGTTTTTAATATAAAGTATTGCATAAAATATACCAACACAAGAAGGACGGGTCAACTGTAAAATTTTTGAAGTTACACAACACGGAACCGCTTGAACTATTACCATTACGTATAATTAAGATGAAGCCTCAATGTCTTGTAAACTGTCGAAGATGTGTTCTTAGTGTGTTTCGAGATTAATTCTAACTTAATTATTTCTAATTCCTAAGTCTTTTAATTTTTTATCAATAGACTTGAAGGACTGTGCACACTCGTTAGCCCATTCGGCCAACCCGCCCCTCAAAATAAATAAAACCTGTTTATTTGTTCTAACTACTTTATTAATTAAATGTAAACATTAATGATAATTATGTAAATTAAATGTAAATTATCCCAATCAATAGATTGGCCGTGCACGACCAGTGGCTTGACCTGCACGCTCTCTAGACTTGTCATGTCTGTTTTTTTTCTTTAGGGCGATATTAAACAACAAGTCTATGCAATTCCGGTCAATTACTTTAATTCCTGACGAAGAAGGATAATTGAATCTTGTGAAACAATAACACATATCCAGCGCCGTTCTGCCACTGCTGCTGTTGAAGATAGATGCCGAGCCTGTCTTATTGCTCAAGGAAATCACTTTGAACAACATTTAATATGAACGTTAATGTCTACGTTTGATTAATAAAGTAGTTGGAACAAATAAATAGGTTTTATTTATTTCATTTAACGTAAATAATTCATACATATACATATATACATATACACATATATATATACATATACACATACATATACATATAAATGCTGGCATTATTTAATATTTAATTTTATAAAGGAAGGAGATGGTCCGGGGTTGCGGTCATAAATAGGCTAAATAGTGCTAAAACTATTTTATTAAAAGACAACGTTTCAACCCGACTTTGCAGGTCTTCTTCAGGGAGGTGTGTTCAGCTAGGAGTTTCCCTTAGAACTCTAACGGAAACTTTTCCCTTGACGGTCAACGGTCAATTATTAAATATTCAATTTAATTTTATATATTACAGCAATATAAATAAATATAGCGAGACCACTTTTATGCTTTATTACTGGTACTCTTGTGAGGATTAAAAATATTTTGTTGCAGTTAATTATTCATTATAACTAAAATATAGAGTCGTCAAAGGAAATTAGTAGTTGTACGGTGTTTAATTTTTATTTTCCCCGTGTTTAAAAATACCTATTTCTACATAAAGAAAGGTGCTTATTTTACGCTAAGTGAAACCGGCGTCATGCGGACTGCACCGTTTTTTTTTTATAATTTCACCGTTCAAGGTGAAGACTGCCTTAAAAATGGGCTTTTATAATTATAAAATTTTGTTATTTGCTTTCCGAGGAAATTCTAATCCCAACGTCTACTTGTTAAGGACGATAACTGAGATCCGTAGCCTTGATAAGCGTTATACTTATTGCACTTAGGCCAGACGTTTCTCCGATAAGGAACACGTTATGCGGCATAATTTAAGGAGAAAGCCACCATTATTTTTATTGCCTCGTAGTCCTTGTGACACTGAGTCAACAAATATAACGTAATTGTCTTCTGATGGACTAGTCGCCGTATCGATTTATTATTACTATATTAAAGGATGGAGATGGTCCGGGGTTGCGGTCATAAAAAGGCTAAATAGTGGTAAAACTATTTTATTGAAAGCCAACGTTTCGACCCGACTTTGCAGGTCTTCATCAGGGCTAGAACGGACAAGATACAAAAAGATAGAGAATTGTGGCAATTACATAATATTTAGACATAATTTATAAACAATGTGAATAAGCTTATTAGAATTCTAGAATTCTGACAATAAAATATGGACTAAGTAAGCTGAGTAACAAGATCCTAAACTAAAGTAAATAGATGCTAACAATTGTTGTAGTGTAATATATAATAAATGAAAATGTGAGTATAATTCTACAAAATCTACAGGAGAAAAATAAAATTAGAGACTTACAGGTGTGTTCCTCTAGGAGTTTCACTTAGGACTGGAAAGGCAGCGGTAAGGATTGCAGGTATAGGGGAAGTTAACATGTGTTAACTAAGTAAACATTGAAAACCCAGGAATGTACAGTATCTAGGAATTTTTGAAGATAAATATTGTATAGTATTTTTCCATTGTATCCATCCATATCTTCAAAAATTGCCAGAACTCCAAAATAAATACTATAATAGATCTCTGGGCCACTGCCGCTTCAACCTTCGAGGAGGGTTGTAGGGATGAGTGGAACTAGATAGGGATTGGGGTAGGAGGTTCTGATGGAATTTTGACAAATTTTCAGGGATAAGGTCAAGGACAAATGAGATATTAAGGTTATGATGTAGGGTTTTGTTGGTTACATAGAACGGAGCATCGACTATTGTTCGGAGGACTTTGGATTGGGTGCGTTGATGTTAGAGAATTTTGCTGTCCCCCAAAGTTCAAGTCCGTAGGTCCAAATAGGTTTCAGGATTGTCTTGTAGATCAGTAATTTTTTGTCAATTGAAAGTTGAGATTTACTGAGTTAATTAAATTTATGTTAAATAGATTTTCATTCATTCATGGCTCTTCCATATTATATTCATACACGTTAAGGATTCTTCTAGATCGGAGGTCTCCTAACTACGGACCGAATGTTCCTTTAATCCGGCCCTCGAAAGTTTATTTGTTACATTTTAAAAATTTAAAAACTAATATGAAATTTAGTAATTCAATAAAACATGAAGTTACCACAACGTTTATTGCGTGTCTTGTTTCTTTTAGAAAGCACGTCTAATTATTGAAGTATCGTTTATTGAAAACGATTTTTTTTTTTTTTTTGTGCATTTAATGGAGATCTTAATGCAGCCCACAGGCCAAAACGTTTGGCCATTTTGTAGTCATTTCGCCTAAACTCAAGTCCGAGATATATTAAGGAGCTTAATAGTATTTTAAATTATATTTAGTAGGTTTATGAGTTTATTTAAGATAATATGTGTTTATTTTTATATTGCTAAAACCATTCTAGATATATTTTATTCCGGTTTTGAATATTTGCTATCTGCTTGAAACACACTTAAGTGTTGAGTAAATATTATCTTATTTTTTTTCTTTTTTTTTATGTATTTCTCGCTACTGAGAAAGCTGTCTCAAATTTATATAATTGTATTCCAGGAAGACCGAGAAAGCTGTTGATAATAGATAACGCATGTTTGTTGGTTTGCACTCCTTCCGAATTCAAGTAGGGGCAAGTTTCTAAACTTAGCGATGAGTTCATAAATGGTATGGGAAATATATCAGACCATTTCTTAACTCATCAATGGAAACCATCGCATTTCTATATTACTTGGTTAAACCACCGATGGATCCCTTGGATGTAACATCAGTGTTCTCAATTTACTTTATATATTAATATTCAGTTTTTATTTATTTCTGTTTTGAAATTCAATAATTCTGTAGGTAGGTATTTTTATATTTTTGATGTGTTTTGTATCCTTTCCTTGGGATCCAGCAGTTCCAAAAAGCAGCATAAATCTCTATCCATTGGTGATGGACTCCACCGAGCGCTGAATTTAAGAATTTTCCCTAGATTTCAACACATTTTTTTATTAAATTATGTTAGTATTGTACATACGTGTGAATGTGTTTTATTTATTTTATTATTATTCGGCTTTAATCTATTATTTTACTTACCTTGTATATTACTTTATCTTTTTATTTATATATAGCTTGTTTTTTTTTATTTATTTTCTTTTCTTATGTGGATATTGTGTGAATGAATACTATAGCCCTAATACCAATACCATCCAGTATGGCAGACCGTATTAACACTAAATAAAATTTTAAGAAATTATGTCAGAGGAATGAGTGAAGGAATATACATTATCCATTGTTAATCTTTAATACAAATTGATATTTTCTATTTATTTATTCTATTATGTATTTAATTTTTTTATGTTGTGTTAAAATGTTCTAAAACATAAATTTTAATTTTTGTGAGTAATTTATTACTGTTCTGATATATTTTCTTTTCTGTTTTCAGGTAAGTTGGTGTCTCAAGAAAATTTTGTCTTGTTAGTAGAGAAGTAAGTTCTTTAATACATTATATTCGGTTCTTACTGTCATCATATTGTAATCTCCGGATTTTAAATAAATTAGAAAAAATAACATATTGTTATTAAGATTAGGCTGGTGTGGTGACGGTTCAAAACTCTTTTGATTCCTCTTAAATTAAAAATAACATTGGTTTATAGAATGATGTTACTTATTTTCTTCCTAAATTGTTCTTTTGAACATTTGGTTCGTTTTCCATTAAGCTTTAGGGATTTATATCAGTTTATTACCAAATGAATTCCAACAATAGAACAATTTTAATAAATAAAATCAGCTTTCGAGAGTTTTTATAAAGGCTCTTGACGTTAATAATAAAGAGTAAAGACCAATAGCGGATCCAGGATTTAATTTTGGGAGAAGGGGACTTTAGCTTTTTTTTTTTTTCATGTATATAACGACAATCATTTTGTTAAAAAAAGAAAGATACTAACTACCTACAGGAAATGGCGTTAAAGTGATTCTTGAAGTTCTATTGTAATTACACGTTCGATAATATTTTAATAGACAATTTTTTATATTTTTTTCCATAAAACATGTTTACATTTTACCATTTTGGGGGAGAGGGACTTAAGCTCGAAAGCCCTCCTCTCTCCTCTCCCACCGTAGATCCGCATGTCGTAAGTACTGAAATGGATAAGGTAGTGAATTTTAAACAATATTGTTGTGTTTTATTTATTTTAATATCATTCGGCTTATCTGTTATTTTACTTATCTTGTATATTCTTTATCTTTATATATATATATATATATATATATATATATTTTTTTTTTTTTTTCGTTATTTATATTTATTTTCCGTTCTTATGTACATATTGTGTGAATGAATACGATAGCCCTTGTACCTACGCCCCTCAGTGTGGCAGACTATTAATATTCAATAAAAAAAACAAAATGGTAGCATTATTCAGAAGAGAAAAAATATATCAGCACAGCGGATTGTGATCTTGGTTTGTTAATTAAAATAACGTTAATTCAAGTATGTTAAGGGTATCTCAATTCTTGATGGCCAAACTATGGAGATTGATTCCAAACAAAATTTGCTACAAAAAAGTTCATTTGATTGGTCGGTTACGAAAAGAAAAGGATTTAAGACAATTTTCTTTTGTTTTTTTTTAAGGTAGTCACGGTTTTTATTGAAAAAGAAAAAATTGGCTCAAAAAGTGTTCCAGATAATTAAATTCTATGTACACCATATTTTGACCATACACCAAATTTATTTTGAGAAAACAGTGATTAAATTTAATTACATCTATGATAAAAGGGCTTTCAGGAGATCTAATACAGCATATGTACTGCTGCAGTTACAGTTCTCGTACACGAGCAGCATATCTCTCTACAGCGTCCTTATTAGATCTCCTGAAAATCGTTTTTATCTTTGGACGTAAATTTAATCATTGTTTTCTCAAAATATTTTTTTTGTCTAATTTACGATGGTTTACTTAGAATTCAATCATCTTCAACTGTTTTTTATTCAGTAAAAAAACGTGAACATCGCAAGAAAAACACAAAATTGGTCTTAACTCATTTTCCGTTCGTAAATCGGCCCATGCAGAAAGTGAACTTTTTTGTTGGAAATTTTGTTTAGAATAACATCCCATAGTTTGGCCATTAAGAACTGAGGTACCCTGTATATATTATATATATATTATATATATAATATATATATATATACACAAATTCAATGTTAAATCCGTTTAGAATCAAAAATACTTTTAAATTGAAATATATAGCATTTTTATAAAACATTTTGTTTGTGACACTTTTACACCACTTTATATATATATATAGCCCCTAGCAATATATAACCCCTTTTTTCTTTCATTTCTTTATTATTTTTTACTTTTTTTTATGCATTGTTTCTATGAGTCGATGACATTTATCTCGCTTTGTTGGCAATGCATAAATTAAAATTGAGTTTACGATTCAGTTTAGCATACTTATAGCATGTTACGCGTGAGTTCCGAAAAGCAGCCCCTCGGTGCATTAATTAACATTTGATTTATCTGATTCGAAAGGTCGTTCGGTTTGTTAGCGGCTAGTTTTTTTCCCCCCTATGTCGAAAATTCTGTTTCGAGGTTGGCCGATTTATAGACCTGTTTAAATCGAGAGCTATTTAATAACTATGCCGCCGCCGTGGTGGATATAATGAGATGTAGGTTATCGCCTGGAGCTGAGCCCTGGTGGATCGTGAATAGAGAAAGTGTGGAGCTATCTGTATGCAAAGCCTGCCCATCTCCAAGGTCCATGCCTTGGCGGGCTGGACTGGTGCCCGGATTCGGCCGTCGTCGCTTCATTGATTGGACATGGCCGAGATACTGTCTTGTCTGTCATTCCATCTAAAGGGGCAGCCCTTCCTTTCTCGAAGGGGGGATAAGCCCACAAGGTGGTGATAGCGATCCTTTCAAGATCTACAAGACGCCATCGGGTGTTAATGTGGACTCAAAGCAATCTTAAGTGTTACTGCGTGTGCATCTATTGGTTGAATTAATGGTATTAATTGTCTACTTATCCGACATTATCAGCACTCCTTAGTTACGTTAATAGGATTCTTCATGCAAACAGTGCTGAGGTACTGTAAAACTCTTAATTTTTTTTATTTTTTATTTACGATGTTTACAACTGTACTAATAAATAAAATACATTTAGTAAATTTGATAACAGAAAATAATAACATGAAATAATTTGTTGAGAAATTACCCACTGGTAGCACTCTGAAATAGAAATAGAAAATCTTGAGGCCATCTTCTTTTCAGACGCCTCGGAGGGTTATCAGGGATAGAAGAAGAAGCAAGTTTAGAAACGAGAGGGTTCGGATGATTCTGAAGTTTTTTATGGAAGGATAGATATCTGGATTGGGCCGATTCGGAAACATAAGGAACATTAAGGTCGTTATGGATTATTTTATTGGTGACAAAGTAAGGAGCGTTGAGGATTTTCCGAAGGATTTTGGATTGTAAGGATTGGATACGAGAAGAATTCGATGGCTTAGTAGAGCCCAAAGGTCAATTCCGTAAGTCCAAATAGGTCTTATCGTAGTCATGTATATGAGTCTTTTGTAATTGACTGGTGCTTAGAGCGCTTGTCTAGTAAGTGTTGGAGTAGTCGGAAACGTCGAGCGATTTCTTGTCGTTTTAGTCTGGTATGAGGATGCCAAGATATATGTTTGTCCAAGTTATCGGATTTGTTCAACAGGGATAAGTGGGGTATTATTAAAGGATACTGTAGGACAAGAGGTCATATGTTTACGGCGAAGGGTAAAGGTGATTTGATGGGATTTATTAGAATTTATTTTAATCCTCCAGTTTCGACACCATTCTTCAAGGTTTGTGATGTATGGTTGAAGAGTTTGGGATGCAATGGTTGGCCCATTATTAACGGATAGAACGCATGTATAATTGGCATACCTGGTGATAACAGTGTTAGAATGGGGTTGGGATATCAGCTGTATAAAGGATAGGACCCAGGATAATACCTTGAGGAACACCAGCGGACTGGGAATTATATTTGTTAAAGTCAAGAAACTTATTTAAGATTAGTGCGATAAATATGCCCGTTAGCACACTTGGTTTTTACATGGCAGAAAATCTGATGAAGCTGATTAAATGTTAATTTGGAAAATGTACGAGGAAGGTTATTGTCAGGACAATTAATCACAAATATTAAAATTTATGTTTTAGAACATTTTAACACCATATAAATTAAAATACATAATTGAATATATAAATAAAAAGTATCAACTTGTATTCAAGATTACCAATGAATAATGTATATTCTTTCTCTCTTCCTTCTAACAAACTTATATAAAAAAATGTGTTGAAATATAGGAAAAATTCTTAAATTCAGCAAGCACTAACTAACTCTACTGGTGAAGAAAGTGGAGTACTTCACCGATGGACAGAGATTTAGGCTGAGTTTTGGAACTGCTGGATCCCAGTGAAAGTTTACGAAGCACATAAAACATATAAAAATACCTGCCCTCAGAATACATTAATTTAAAAAAAGAATTCGGTGGTTCAATCAAGGAATATAGAAACGCGATGGTTTCCATTGATGAGTTAAGAAATGGTCTGATATATCTCCCATACCATTTATCAACTCATCGCTAAGTTCGTTCACTACTAGTCCGTGGTACAGGCCTCTTTTTATCGAATTATTAACTTCTCACTGAAACTTCGTAAATGGTTTCATCTCATCGCAACCTACAGTTATTTTATTTACGAAAACTCTTGGAATTGGAATATTTTCAATCTGGAGTGGGGCTAATTTTGTCTGTTTAATTAGGTACTAAAAACTCATAAATGCCCATTTGCTTTCTACTTGGATCGTAAAATAATTGAATCTCAAAATCGATAAAAAAAAAAGTTGCCTTCAAAAATAT
Organism: Nezara viridula; assembly: GCA_928085145.1. Classification (NCBI taxonomy): domain Eukaryota; kingdom Metazoa; phylum Arthropoda; class Insecta; order Hemiptera; family Pentatomidae; genus Nezara; species Nezara viridula. Next base: position 16,060,761 of record OV725079.1, read on the forward strand.
TGAGCCGTTTGGCATAACCTACAACTAGAAATTGTCAAAATAAGGAGGTTATATAGGACAAACAGCTCAATATTTTTGCAGGCCGCCTTCTTTATTGATCTTTTGATCAAATCATATTACGATCCAAGGAAATGGGTATTTATGAGTTTTTAGTATTTAATTAAATAGACAAAGTTTGCCCCCCTCCAGATTGATAACGTCCCAATTCCAAGAGTTTACGTAAATAAAATAGTTGTAGGTTACGATGAGATGAAATTAGTTTCAGGCGGATCTTAATAATTCGATAAAAAGGGGTCTGTATTACGGATTATACGTTTTTTTTAAGGGTAATGAAATATAATAAAATATGTGAAAGAAATTCGAAAAACAGATATAATATATTTGTAAATAGATATGTAAATTAAAGAATTATTTAAGGAAGTTAGTTGACTATTCGGCATATCATGGGTGATTAAATATTAGTGCCGACGTTTCAACCCAAACATGTTGGTCATCACCAGACCGTGTTCGAGCACTGAAGAAATTCAAGTACTCTATTTCAGTACTTAAGTACTTGAACCAAGCCCTGGCCCACATGTTTAGGTTGAAACGTTGGTACTAATAAAAATTTTCTAATGACTGTGTCCTGAATATTTATCACCCAAGATATGTAAATCAAAGGTTATAAAGATTTTTAATTATTATTATTTCACGTTTCTTTAATTTTTTTTTAATTTATTAATTTTAGAATTTTAATTTATTTTATTTATCTTTTAATAGCAATCTACACCTGTCGACGGCTGTTTCTTAGGATTTAAATTATAATTTATTATTATTTCTATTTTAATATTATTTGTCATTTAGCTCTGAGGCTCTTTTTTTTTTTTAAATTGTATTACTGTATTTTATTATAAGTACTTTGTTCTAATTATTTCGCAACTTCAATGGAAATTTTAAAATTTATAAATTATATTACTTAAATTCAAAAGATTACTTTCGACCAGAATTTAAAGTTATAGCTTTTTCATCTACAACAATGTCTTCTTCTCTTTTTAGATAGTTTTTATGTTATCCATATGGATATCTATGTGGCTTTGCATTTTATTCGTTCATCTACTTAGCGTTGGCCCACCCGATTCTCCCATCAAGACCTGAACTAGAATCTTGGAAATTTACTTTCTCCCCTCCATTACCCTTAAACTTTATAAACCTTTCGCTTTGAGAACCACGACAGGAATACTAACACGCCTCTCCCACATATCGTCCTGCCTCTCGCTTCTCTTGACTACCAACTTGCTGCCGATGGATGCTAACAGATATTGAAGGTTGTCCAAAGCCTAATGGATCCGCCCTTGGTCCGCGTTGAGCTCTATTGATCGCGATATCGCCGTTGATATGTTACGCCTTCTCCCATTGGTCACCAATAGCACATTCATACGCGATGCATCAAGCTAATTGTTATCGCTGTTGCATTGCAGGCTGCGTGGTCCCTTACACTCTTGTTTCAATTCTGTTTTGAAACCCGTCTCTCCGTCACGAATTATATTTCTATTTCAATTGTCGTTAGTAATTATAATAATTCTAAAAATACGAACGAAAAATCTAAAAGAAATTTTTTCAGAAGACCCACTTTAGTATTAATTTATATCTGGTAATACATCGGTTATCTGAAAGGAAGCGGTTTCTATTATTATAGTATTATAACTCGTGGAACTTTAAAATAAGTAAATAAAAAACTAATACATGAAACCAGTAATTATGAGAATCCTTACTGAGCGCCTTGTGATTTTGATTTATTGAAAAGAAAAAAAACTAACTACATTTTTGATGTAGTTTTAAAAATGTAACCTTATTTATCCATAAAAAAATATAAATACAAAAATGCACTAAAATGACACAACTCCTTTTATATATTAAACATAATTACAAAAAGTCCATTAATTTTTCATTTCGTTTAAGAAAACTTCACCAAAGTTCTTAGTTATTTAAAAGTATGAAATGTCACTCAATAACTTTTTGAAATACATAGATATTCGTTAAATTCGAGTTATAAAGGATAATAAACACTGTTTTAGAAATTATTAACAAGTAAAAAATAATTATGCCTTTTTTAGTTTAGTATGCATTTCCGCCTACCATATGAGAAATGTTAGTAAATTGTTTGATTTCACAGGAAAATAATGACATATACCAGAAATCGCGAGGTTGGGATATTGCTAATAAATTTAATATAAATAAAATTTAAAAAAAAAGGTATGTTACATCTTGTATATAGAGGAAGGGATGATGTGGCTAAGCGGTTTAACGCGTTTGCAATACACGCGTTGCCTGGTAACCCTAAGGTTACGAGTTCGAATCCCGGCGCCGGGGCTTTTATATCTTCCATTGATTCCCGTCATGTCTTCCAGTATCAGACTAACCCTCAATAGATAAAAATACGAGGTAGGGAAGAAATTAAGAAAACAAAATTGTGAGATAGCCTATGTATATATGTTTTTTTTTAAATTTATTTAGAAATATAATAATCAATCACGTGGACAATAATTATAGTTATATATCAATACATTCATACCATATATACAGAAAATATAAAATTAACAAAAGTAAAATAATAAACAAAAACTGTGTACAATAAAAAAAATAAAATAATCTAAAGATAAGTAAATTAAAAAACATAAAAACACAGTCATACCTATATACAATCAGGCAGGGAACCCCAGGCCAGGATTTTCCCTCCAACTATAGAAGGAATAGTAGGACTCCAAGAGATCCTTGCGATTCTCTCTCCACCGCGTCACTGGTGCTAAAGCCAGTGGGTGTATATATAGTAGATAAAAAATAAATTAAATCTCCGTTTAATACTTTACATATACTTCCATAAATGTAAGTCATTATAACAGGTTACTTGATACATTATAAATATGTTTGATGTCATGCCCGTTGGATTGGTTGCCAATCGATAACCTATTGATGACCGAGTTGAAAGAAGGATCAATGGTTACAGTTGGTCCTAGGCTCCTCAAGGCCCCATCTGTCGTGACCTATCCAATAGCTCCTTCCTTCCTCTAGGTTCTTCTGCACTCCTCCTTCTGCTCCCCTCCCCTTTCCTTCCTACAGCGGACCCTACACGATCAGTCGTGAATGACAATCACATGACTGAAAAATATTACTTCAATCATGATGGACCCTACACGTATCAGTCAGACTGCGGTCGTTTTAGCTCTGTTGATTTTGAGATAACAGGCAGTGAGGAGATAACTGGCGTGGTTTCATGAAAAGAGATTATTTGGTCATTTTCGTTCATTGTATTGGACATCAAGAGGAAATTGGTGCTATAAGAATTACTTCCTAGTTTCTGAAAATCATTTTGACAAAAGTTAGAAAAATATAAGCTCAACCTCTTACAAGGCAAAATATTGCGAAAATAACAAATATGTTGGGAAAAAAGAAAAAAACAACTAACAAAATTGAAACTTGAAATAACCAAGTGTTGGTTGGTATAGTGCTATATAGAAAATGAATGTGTAACACCAAAAAAAGTATTATATTTAAATATAGATATGACAGTTATTGTAATTTTTGACAATTGGTGCCACATTACAAAGTCAAGTAAATATAAAGGAATTTCTGAAAATGGGAAAATTATTCCGAAATCTCAGATGCGATTAAAAAAGATTAAAGAAAAAATGGAAGTTTAATTGCCTTAACCTTAAAAGTGTAAACCGAAGCTTCACATAGAGAAAGGAAAAAAGAAGATAACTAATAAATATCATACACAACAGTTATAAAGATATTTTTTTCTAAAAGATAAACATGTAGTTCTCTACTTTTTTTTATTTATTGTCCGCTTGATTATTAAAAAAGAAATAGTTAAAGATCTTTTATAAAAACATAAATTAGGGACATGAAAAATTATTTATTTTAAATGAAACTTGGGAATCTATATTAGTTGTAAAGCTTAGGTAAAATAACCGTTCTAGTAGTTAGGTTTTTCCACCATTTTTCCCTCAGTCTCTCTAGAAGCTTTGATTTCAACATTTTTAGAAATCCGTCAATCATGCCTCAGAATGTCATTCCGACTGAAAGTGTAAGGTACGCTCTGTCCTCTCACCAACCCTCACCACTTCTTCCTTAATATTCTCTGAGTACGGAAGAAATGTAGGCAACGTGAGTTGGCAACTTCTACCTCCATTTTGGTACTGCCGGCTGGTTAGCATTCTCCGAATTCTCCCACCTGAGAGTGTTCTATCTCATTCCTATTAGCGAGTCCATTCCTTGCATTAGAGCCAAGAGAATTACCGCTATAATGCTTTTAGATTCCTTTGTACTTAAATTTTTTTTTTTCTTTTGGGAGATGACATTCTGCAACGTTTTCTGTTTTACTGGTTGTGTCTGTAATGATGAGTGGAATTCGGATTAATTTTGATGTTAATTTCTAAAACGTGAATGTTAAGAAACGAAAACATGGTTTTGGATAATCGCTTTATTAATGGCCGCTGAGCCGCAGTTAACTTTCTACCATTAACAACCCGAATAAGTAGCCAGTTTTAAGGATTTATAAAGCTCCTTCGGCGTTATCCAATGGATCTGATTTATTGCATATGGTTGCATGATAAAAGATTATTTTCTTGTGCAAGCACATGCAATAAATGTTGTCGTTTTTTTTCTAGTGATACATGCACGATGTACTAAATCATGTTTATTTGACTTGTTTAAGGACAATATAACCTAATGCTACTTAACAGTTTAATTTACTATTCTGAAAATTCTTCCTGTTAAGTTAGCCAACTATTATTTTCGAAATTACTATAAATAGTTGGCCCATGCGTAATATGTTGGTCAGTGAACAAATGACAAAATAATTATGAAATAAAATAATAATGCAACGTACCATTCGATCGAGGAATTATTACACTGTGGTTTATTCCAAAAAAATATACATCAAAAGAGATATATCTTTCCTTGTAACATAAAATAAAATAAATAAAAGCTGATTCATATTAGTTTCCTAAATGCATATACTTTTGTCATCATTACGTTAAGAAAAATAGCCCAATGTGGGCTTATACATAGAGGCTATGAACTGAAGCAATGTGCTTCAGTTCATGTAACACTTTCAAAACACCATATCTTTGCTCCAAATTGTCCGAATAGAACAATTTGTTTTTGTTTTTTGGAAAATTTCGTAGAATTATAAATTTTGACACAAATTTTGAGAGAGGGTTAAGTTTTTTAATTTTTTGGTCGATTACAATGGTTCACTATTGAAAATAATAAACTGAAAATATTTTTAAAATCGCGATAACTTTACTAATAGTGCTCTGATTTCGATGAAACTTTCTTAAGATAAAAAAGGGTATACTTTTTGAGTTATTTGGATACCTAATTATATAACCTCTCTTAACTTTTTTTACGTATTCTTTTCGTTGATGTACGTTACATAGATAAATTTAAATGGCATCTAGGAGAAGACATAACTTTAAAATAAAAAATTTATTATTCGATTTTCGAGTTCTACGTCTGCTGAAACGTAAAACCTCAAATTTAGTGAGAGGTTAAATTATGTATTTTTTGTTCGATTACAATATTTACAATATTATTATTGAAAATAATTAACCAAAAAAAGCTGTAGCTTACTATAACCCATTTACGAAGTTTTAGACGGATGTTAATAATTTGATAAACAGGGTTCTGTACCGCGGACTAAATAATTATTATTGTAATCGATTTATGAAAAAATATTATTACTAGAACTGCATTCATGTTTACAAATTATAATAAGAATCTTAACTTATAATTTTTATCATACAATAAAGTCCGTTTTAGATGTCTTTAAGGAAATTTAATGACCTTTTAAATAATCATGAGGTGCAATCGACAAGAAATTGTTTACTTTTTGAATTATTCGAAGAAAAATATTTTTGTTTTTTAACTTTTTTTTCCTGAACTTTTGAGGAAATGTGGAACTTTGAGGGAGAGCTTCTTAAGGTCCAATCCGACGCATACATGAACTCTGGATTATTCATAAGCAGCCAGTGCTGAGTTGACCTGGCCTCGTGAGCTGGAGCGGAATCCTGCTGGAAAACCCAATGACTTCCAGCATACTGAGTGTCATTTAGAAGAGGCTTGACAACAGTTTCCAAAATATCGTCTTAATAGTTTTTAACGGCTGTTTCAACTCCTTCTTTTCACAAAAATGGAGTTTTTGGTGCCATTAAAGCAAAATCCAAAACATCACTGAAAAAAGGTGATGATCTCTTTCTACTGAAGAATGTACTCTGAAGTACATTTTCCAACTTTGTTTAATGCGATCACAGTATTCGGTTATCTTTATCACCACATTCCATGTCAACTGAGCGTAAGGAAAATACAAACTAATTGGGATTATTATGAAAATAACCTTATAGAGGTAAGAATTGTCTAATTAATACTCAAGGATGTAAACAAAGCTCAACTTTTGTAACAGTATTTATGGCAGAACTAGGCAGATAGCTTACCAACAAAAAAATACATTTAAAAAATAATATATATAAAGATACAAAAAAAAACTGTAGATCTTATTATAGTCTCGTTTTTGAGTAAATATACCATTTTGGATTGGGAAGAAACGTAGTGAGAGTGGATTTGGAAGTTAGTAGAAGGTCGTTCAAGGTGAACCACTGCAGGTCAGCGCAACAGCTTACCAATTCAGATCCACACCTTATTTTTAGGCTGCCCATAATTACATAAATTGCTATTATAATTTATTTTTATTAATTTGAAATGTATTTGTAATATTAATTTACATTTTAGCTCATTAAATTAATTAATGTAATAGAAAACTGCTCATTTCAGATAATTATAACTACACCTGTAATGCGCTCAAAACTTTTTTCTTTAATGACTCAACCAAAAAAGAGTTTTTTCCATAGTGCTTTGGATTTATTTTGAATTGCAATCCTCTTGTCCCCCGAAGGGTGATATCGATCGAATCGACACCAACTTGCATTTTTTAGTGAAATCTGTTGCCGGGGTATCGCGGACGGTTGTCTCTTGTCAAACATTTATCATCCATTTCGCTACCACGATGAAATATTCCATGAAAAGATTTATTTTATGTACAATACTTTTTTTTCATTTACTCCATATTCCTTTCTCTCTTCGGTGGTGGTATTTAAAATGTTTTATTTTTGAGCCTTTAATCGAGTTTCAAATAAATGAACTCTGTTATTGAAGCAACTACAACTAATAAATAATTAGTAAATAAAATAAATAAAGGCTGTATTTTTCACCACATTTATTTTTATTTCTCCTCCACAGTTTCATCCATTTTACGTGTGAAAACATAAATATTAAGTATATATAACTACTGCAAAATGTGGTATGTGCGACTTAGGAAAAATAGGGATCTTTATGATAAATACATGGGCCTAAATATTTCAGCCACCATCAGAATCTAGAGATTCTGTGATTATGTGGTTTCGGTCATTTGTTAAGATTGGACGAAAACAGGATGCCAAATAGAATTTATGTGGGTTCACCAGATGGAAAAAGAAGTAGAGGGTGACTTAAGGGCCTGGAGAGTTAGTAGTTGGAGATGTACTCCAAGACATACGGCAATTGAAGGTGAAAGAAGTCCATGTAATGTAATGGATAGAGAAAAGTGGAAGACAGAAGTTGAAAAAGCCAGGGGCTGCTGTATGTGCTTGTTGAGCTAAGCGAACAAGAGGCTAAAATGGTTTTTGTAAATTTTATTCTCCCTGAAGTCTCCTTACTTTGTTTCAAGTAAAATCATCTATACGGACCTTTATGTTTCACGTGTTGTCGATTGGGCCTGATTTGGATATATCCGTTCATAATAAACACATCCTTAATAAATGCTTGTCATAATATATTAACATATATTTGTTGTTTGATTATTATTTAGTTATTATTTTACATTTGTTAATTTTGTTTTCTATATATATGGTGTGAATATGTTCATATCTCACTACAATTATTGTCCACGTGACAGATTATTATATTTCTAAATAAATAAAAACAAAAACAAAACATCATGATCCGTCCATAATAATCTCGAGCCGATATCTGACAATTGTATCATCTGAAAATAAGATGGCCTTGGGAACTTCTAATTTAGGTCTTAAGATTCTGCAGTTGTAGTTTCTACTGTTCGTTATGTCATCATGCTGTATATCACATGTACTGGTAGTATTTTCATCTTAAATAAAAATATACATTTCAATAAAATAAATATTAAAAAGGTTTATTCTGGATAATCATTAAAGAATGAGAGACTATGCAACGCATTTTATGTATATTTCCGATAGAGGTGCGAACACTTATCAATTTTCTCTAGCCCATAGCCTTTATTATGTTGTCATTGGAATAAAACATACACTTCAGATCATCCTTACTATTATTTTTAATGTATCACTGTGTTTTAAAAATATATATAATAATTTTTAATATATAATTTAATGATGCAATTATAACTAGCTTTTTAATTCTGGAAATGGGGGCATTTTAAATCTGGATATGGTCAAATTTTGTCTATTTAATTAGATACCAGAAACTCTTACATAACCGATTTCTTTTCACTTGAATCGTAAGGTGATTTAAACACAAACTCGAGAAAAAATGTAGCTTTCAAAAATATTGAGCCGTTTGGCGTGATGTATACCGCCAAAATGTCAAAATAACGAGGTTGTATAGATCAAACGGCCCAAAATTTTTGTGGGCAAACTTTTTTCTCAATTTTGTGATCAGATTATCTTACGATCCAGATGAAAAGCAAATTGGATATTTACGAGTTTTTAGATAAAGTTCGTCGGCTTCCAGATTGAAAACGCCCCAATTACAAGAGTTTTCGTTAGTAAAATAGTTGCAGGTTACGATGAGATGAAGCTATTTATCATATTAATAATTTGATAAAAAGGGTCTGTGCCCCGGACTATGAATAATCATGCATGATTTCACAGAATCTAGTTCAACCTAAGACCCGGAATATCAATATTTCAAAAATTATGCCAGTTTTCAGAATTAAAGATTCAGCATATTTTTCTGAGCTTTTGATATGATATCTTCGGTACTAGGCTAAAGCAACGCTGAGCAGGTTGACATTTGTTACTTTTACATGGTGTCGACGATATGATAGCTATGATGGATCCCGGTTTAATAACGATAATCTTTTTTTTTTGTTTTTTTCAAAGAAAATATTGAAAAATATTATTCATATCAAAATGACTTTTCAACCGCACCGGCAGATAAGACCTTATCACCTCCTTGACAAAGTATCTCTCGCCCCCTCAATCAATCTCGTAAGAAAAAAAAAAAATATTGCTTACGACAACGTAAATAGTCCTTGAAAGGGGCTTTATCTAAGGACTTGAATGACATCAATTTCTTATCACGCTTGATGATTAATTGATGACCAGCCAAGGGAGTCATTTATCGGTACGGTTCTGCCCCGACACCTTTAAGGAATTGCCAAGTCTCAGCAATAAATTTGTTAACTCTCCCCCCCCCCTACCCTCTACCCAGTACTGGTTTCATTTTATCGTTCCCTTTCCTTATCTCTCGTTAATCTTTCAGATCCTACGGGGTCCTATAGATCCTATTTTTCACTGCAAAATAGCTCTTCTTCTGTCATAATTTAAAAGGAAGTCAAGTTTAGGTTAGATATCTTTTTGTCTTCTTTTTTTTTGTACCTATATTAAACTTATCATCAGTGAAATCATTTGTGATTTGTCTTAAACTATTTTATAAAAGAGTTGAAAAATGTCTTCTAGGTTTCCTTTAATGTTTTAAGTGAACATCGAGTACTTATACAAGTAAAACCAATTAGGAGTGCCAAGATGTGGAAGACATCGTGTTACGCCATCAAAGTTTTCTCTTGTCGAGACATTTTTACGAGTTCTTGAATTGAGGGTGACGGTGTTATGAATTTTCGAGGAGAACCATATTTTTGTGGATTTTCAATTTAAAGAGGCTTTTTCTTCTTGTTGACTTTTTTTTTGTTCACTTTTTCGCCTTTTAGGTTATATGGGAGATTTTCCCAGACCGGGAAGAGGGTGGGAGACTAATGCCAGAGTTAAAAGCCCCTTTGTCACCGGGACGCGAACTTATATTTTATCATCTTAGTATTAATAGCCGCATTGAAACGCGGAGCTACTCAGGCAACCACTCTGGAGGAGACGGCAAAAACGTTCATTGCGGAAACCTACCCCAGGGATGATCCGTCCCAAGATAATGAAGAGGAGAGATACATTAGACGCACTACGGTATGCCCACCAGGTACGGACCTATGCCCACCAAGGGACATATGGGATCTCCGTGCTGCCGTGGATAGGCAAAGGACTGGTCGAGCTCCTGGCTTGGATTCGATAGACACAGCAATACTAAGGAATAGTATCCCCTACATTGAACAAAGGCTGTTAGCATTGTTCAATGATTGCCTAGACAGGGGTTACTTCCCTAAAATATGGAAGATTGCTGATGTTAGACTCCTTTATAAGGGAGGAGATAAGGGCAAGCAGTTAGCGAAGTCATATAGGCCTATATGTCTCCTTCCTATAATGAGTAAATTGTTGGAGACCTTGCTGATGAGGAGTCTACGACCAGTCTTCTTAAGGGCTAGCCATCCACGACAGTACGGATGTACTAAAGGTAGGGGAACCGCAGATGCTCTGCTCAGGGTGCGCCGTGACGTTGAAGAGAAGGCGGAGAAGTATGTAATGCTTCTCCTGTTTGATATATCCTCCGCCTTCGATAGCGTTTGGTGGCCGAGTGTACTCCAGCAGTTGCAAAAGTATGAAGCTCCCAGCAACCTGTACGACCTCTTAAGAAGCTATCTAGAAGACCGCAAATTAATGATAAAAGGTAACTTCTTTGCTGTAGAGGATTCTGTAGAAAGAGGATGCCCACAAGGATCTGTACTAGGTCCAGCCTTGTGGAAACTGGTATTTGACGAGCTGCTGGGAGTACTGGAAGAGCAGCGGTTCCCCGCCACTGCTTACGTAGACGATCTCGCAGTCGTGGTGGCATCGAACAGCAGAGCCAGATTAAAGGAAGAGGCTGAACGGTGCGCCAACCTTGTAGGAGAATGGTGCGAGAGAAAGAAGATGAAGATGGCGGCTTCAAAGACTCAGTCCGTTCTTTTGAGGGGTAAGACTGACAGGGCCCACCCTATCACTCTGAATATACAGAGAGAAACGATACGTCCAAGTGAGGCGGTCACCTATCTTGGGATAAGGACTGGAAGAAAGTTTAACTTCACCCCTCACTTGGACTATCTGAGAAGTAGAGTGGCCCTGGCTCTTAATGGACTGAGTCGCATCGGGGGCGCCTTTTGGGGTCTCAGATACCCAGCCACTTTGGCTATTTATAACGGAGTTATCTTGGGTATCCTGAGATATGCGTCCCCTGCGTGGAGTCAGACTCTCTCGCACCAACAGAAGAAAAGGTTGGCGACGATCCAGCGTATGGCTCTGCTGCGTGTCACTAGGGCGTACCGGTCAGTATCTCATGAGGCGGTACAAGTCTTAGCCGGAAGTATTCCAATTGATCTTCAACTTCGTGAAGACTACTTTCGGCACGAAATGAAGAGAGATGGCTTGGTGGATCTACCGGCTAATCTCCGAGTGAGGATCAGTGAAGACCCAAGCAGATGGAAGAGGATTCTCCGGGAATGCACATTAGAAGAATGGAACCGGCGTTGGGTGACAACGCCAAAAGGATCAACCCTAAGGAAATACTTCCCCACCGTCGGTTCAAGAATGGAAACTACATGGCTCCTCCCGGACTATTGGGTCTCGCAATTCCTCACGGGGCATGGGGGATTCCGAGCAAAGCTTGTTCAACATGGTAAGAACATTGATCCCCTATGCCCAAGTTGTAGGGTACCGGAGACCGCCGAGCACGTCTTATTAGCCTGTACCGCCTATGAGGCATTGAGGGCTAAGTTGCTGAGGGAGACTGGGCTCTATGTCTTATCAGAGCGCGATCTACCTCAGCTAGTGACCAGAGAGAACTACCCGCACTACAAGGCCTTTGTGTACGGGTGGAAAGACATCATTGGCCCAGCCCACTTCTATTTGGGTAGAAGAGAAGAAGCTCCACCACAGAGGATGGAAGAGCCAAGCTAAACAGAAAATCTTATTGTATCGATTGCAGTATTGGCTAGTTATGCACACACGTCTAGCTATCCAATACTGCAAACACTCGTATTGCCAAACTGGCAGGGCAGAGATTTAAATAAATAAATAATCATCTTAGTATTTGTTTTCTGGTTACCGGGCAACCAATATCCTGGGCACACGTGTTAGCCCGTTCGTCCATCTCTCTCCCTAATTTTAAAAGAACTTTCAAACCTAGGAATAAGTGGAAAATATGAAACAGGCCACAGCACGTATAACTTTGTATAAGCGTTGTATAAGTGGTTTCCAACCACAGTTTTTATTGTACCATTTTTAAGAAGAGGAAAGGAATGAAATTTCTTGAGAGGTGCAAGCGCTATCGACTTTAGAGAGGATAGTCATCTCTGAATCAATATATGAAATACCATTGAGAATAAATATGAAATTACAGGATTATTAACATTATTTTACTTCAAACTATAAAATTTATGCTTGCAACGTAAAAAAGTTAATTGTGTGTATTATTTTTCGGGGAAAGAGAGGGAGGATGGTCGGTGAGAGAGGGATGATTCAGCTAAAATTCAACATTTAAAAAGGAATTTCAAAAGGAATACTAATTAAAAATATTACGGTGCATCTGTTTACTAGAGAAATCATTTTATTTATTTACCCTTTTTGAATTTGAACTTTTTGTTGCGAATTATAAAAATAATTTTCGTTCATGTTTAAACATAACATCGTGTCGAAAGATACCAATTTCTTTCGACCAGATTGGTTTCCAATCGTTTGGAATAATCCAATGACTTGGATGTTTTGCGCCTAGTCTTCGAAACAAACAAACAAAAGCTTTATTATTATCCACACAAATATTATTACAGTAAGGCTCGAAATCAGTTTTGTACCAAATATAAGCTCCTGTCATGCTCAAATACCATGAATGGGGTACCGTTGGATTCAGAATTTCACGGGGGGTTAGCGAATCGTATTCTCCACTTTTGTTTTTCTTTCTAAAATAAATAAAGTCGATACAAACATTTTGCTAGGCTTCGATACTGGAACGGTGGCAGGACTGTAGATCGATGCGGGACAGATTGGACATTGAAGATTTTGATGCGTACAGCAAGACCCGGATAATTCTTCTGTAACTATTGGATCCAGCGTTTTAAGCCTAAAAACGTACTATTTTCGAGATAACGCAAGGCATAGGGTTCGCATCAACACAACCTTACGTTAATTGTAGTACTGTCATTGAATACATGTCTCATTTCGTCGACTTGAGGCCTCTATGATCAAGAGAGGGGAAGTTTATATTATTTGTCGATGGTGTTTTTGATCGGCAAGCCATATCATCGTTAATTCTTCACCAAATCCGAAGATTGAGCTATCAATTTCGAATTCTTCCTTCTCCTTCAGGCGGACATAATAGTCCAATCACCCCGAAAATTCAGGCAGACACGTTATGAAAGAAAACAAACTTTATTTGCGAATAACTGGTTGTGTATATGATTATATAATAAATTACTGAATGCCTTTAAAAAAGGAAAAAAAAAAATCATCGAAATCGATTTCAAATTTTTCCAATATTTTTTTTTCATTTTATTATTTATGTTTTCTAATTTTCGATTGATATTCATTAGGAGAGTTCTATTACAGCCCATTTAATACGAAAATAACTATATATTTGGCATACAGATACAGTATCAGTACGACGTTGAAACTTAATTCCCTGCAAAAATGAATAAAAAATCATCGAAATCGGACAATTTTTAGCAAAGATACAGCTTATTGAAATTTGTGAACATGTTGGTTCCAAACATTAATGAAGATTTAAATTAGTTTTTGTTTCCTTTTTCCATTATATTTATCGATAAAGGAACAGTTGATTTCTTTATCTTTTTATACTGTGCATTTTTTTATTTTCTTATTAATTTGGCATTTGAAAACTTTTCCGCACGGGCCTACTAGTTGAAAAATAAGTTTTTATTTATTTTTTTTTTCATGATAAAAAAATGGATCCAAAAATTTGTTAACTGTCCATTAATAATTAAAAGCTCAAAAATAAGTTGAAATGTTTTTTTCTTACTAAACTTTTAGTTTCATAAGAATTTAACATTCATTTTACTTATTTACTTGAATAATTTAGTTTTTGTAAACAAATTGTGTTTGCTGTTTTTTAAAATATAAATCCAAGCATCGTAAAGAAAAGCAGGTGGATACACTGCCCTGGCTGGATAAATAAATGCTGTCACAATTAATCAGCTGTTGGGTTTACAAACGGCCAGCCGAACTATTCGCTACCGGGTCCTTTCGCAGATTTAGGGTTTATTTTTATTTTTATATTTCCTCTTTGGGAACTGATCCTGTTCTGCGGAATTTATTTTACGACCAACTTCCTATTTCTTAAAGCGACCTACGTGTTATCTTCCTCGTCCATCTATATATTGTATATTATTCATACATAATATAGTTCGTCCGCGATTAGTCGGTAGCGTAGGGCACTAAATTAAACGAGAATATAGCTAACAATTTTTCTTTCCTAACCATTCCACATTATTTACAAAATATTTACTGAGATACTCATAAATTAAAATATAACAATATCAGTTTTTAATATAAGTATTTATTTGTGAATATTCCCTAAGAAATATTGAGGGTGTGATCGCATGGCTTCGAAAACAAAATAAAGTTATAGAGCTGGGCTATTATGTAAAATCTATTTGTGCATCAATACCCAGCCGGTCATTTCTTAATTAATGTCTAACTTCCCTCCAACGCTAAGTCAAATTGAACTAGCGGTTTCTGAGATATAGCCATATGGATGAAAATAATTTTGCTCAATAGAGGAAATAGAGGTTGAAATTCGATAAAATTGTTAAAATATTATTTTTGAAATATATGTATATTTGATAAAACTCATTACGCGGGATTATGCGGAAGTTTTATTTAAAATTTTATGTAGTTTATACGCCCCAATCTATTAGTCCGTGGTACAGACCCCTTTTTGTCGGATCATGAACATCCGCCTGGAATTTCGCAAATAGTTTCATCTTATCGTAACCTACAAATATTTTATTTACGAAAACTCTTGGAATCAGGGCGTTTACAATCTGGAAAGGGGCAAACTTTGTCCATTCAATTACGTACTAAAAACTCGTAAATATTCATTTGCTTTCTTCTTGAATCGTAAGATAATTTAAGCACAAAATCGGGAAAAAATGTGAAAAAATAATTAATTGACATTTTCGAAAAAAGATGGTCTTAAAAAATATTGAGCCGTTTGGCGTGACCTACACCCCTATATTGTAAAAAAAAAAAACATGTTATATAGGACAAACGGTCCAATATTTTCTAGGCCACCTTTTTTTATTGATTTTGTAATCAATTTATCTTAGGATCCAATTAGAAAGCAAATGGGTATTTACAAGTTTTTTTTACCTAATTAAATAGACAAAATTTGCCGACCTCCAGATTGAAAACGCCCCAATTCCAGTTTTCGTAAATCGTTACGATGAGGTGAAACAATTTGCGAAGTTTTAGGCGGATGTTAATAATTCAATAAAAAAGGGTCTGTACCACGGACTATATATACCAACTTGTCCAATTCTTGAAAATTTCATTAAAATTGGATTAAAAATAGATGTACTCTTACGTGAATTTTATTACAGACAGACAAGGAACCAATTTTTTTCTGAGATGTCCAAAACGTAAAACGCGAGAGAAAATGATCTGAACACAAAATTATTTTTAATTCCCGGACGAAAATAAAACTTTCCTACCTTTAATAGTGAGTAAGCAAAAAAAAAAATTGTTAAAGCAAAAGTAAAGAATTTTTATTTATTTCTAGAAAAAATGTATATATTTTTGTTGTTTATTTTGAAATCTAATAATCTGTCACGTGGGAAATAATTATAGTGATATATGAACTAATAATCAAAAACTATATGCAATAAAAATAAAATAACCTAAAGGTAAGTAAATTAAAAACACAGTCATACCTTTATACATATTGAAAATAAATAAATATATGTATAAATTATTAGTTGAAATGGCTTTAGAGATATATTTATTTTGTGTCGGTCGCTACAGTTTATATGTTGCTGCTACCATTTATGTGAGGTAGACTGGATGAAATAGATTCCAACACATTATAGAATGTTATGATATAGTTATATATTTTATCGCTACAAAATTTGTATATATCATTATTGCAATGTTTGTTGTCGCTACAATATATATTTATATCCTTTTTTTGAGGTTTTTTTTTTTCTTAGGCCCAAGACTCCCACTTAAGTCCTATACTGTCCCTATTCTTATATATAAGCATAATGGAGATATGGATGTACACTATTATTATTTATTTATTAATTTATTTTTAAAAATCTATTTTGGATTCTTTAATAAATTTGCACAATGCCTTAATGGTATCCCTGTCTAGATCATTCAGCCCTTGGAGGAAAGTGCTAGAGTGCTAGAGGAAAGTGTTTTGGATGATGCGGTATTTCTTAAGGTATTTATCATATCTGCTGCATTTTAGAATAATTTGCAATGGGGCCTCGATGTAGTTGCATGTCGAACATTTATAATTTTTTTCCAGCTTTAATTAATGTCAAGCCGCGATTTGTTCGACTATGATTAATTCCTTATCTTGTAAGTAAGACTTCTTCTATTTCTTTTTTCCTCAACTTAACACAAGTGTTAGAGAACCATGGGTGTGGAGAGACGTTAGGCTGGATAGTGAAATGCTCTTTACCTTTCGAACTTGACTACCATGCATATCTATCCTGCCATTTACTAATAAAATGTTTTTTCTCCCATCTACAAATTTCCTGTAAAGGCAGTTTCGCATTTCCGTCCAGAACCCCGTTTTGTTCTGATATCAGCTCGTTCATTCCCATAATATCCGGTTGTTAAAATATATGTGAGGTAGACAGGATGTGACTTGGTTCCAACTAACATTGTTGAACGTCATAATATATATGTATACATTTCGTCGTTGCAATTTATTTAATTGATTAAAAATAATTAAAATGATTAAGGTTATGTCGGCCACGTGATTGAGACTGTCCGAGAATAGTATAGGATCCAAAGTCTAATTCTCGTCTCCAAATTGTGGTCCCTAAACCGATATTTCATTTTCAGATACTATTTTATTTTATTGAATAAGTATGGTTTTTTATCCCGCTTATCCAATTATTATATCCTTGGCAAGTTCTTTGTAAATCTTAACAAGCCCGTAAAATATGGCACTCTAGGAATAATACTAAAATCGATTGTTTTGTCGATCTCGTCTGCATTTTTATAATTGTGTTCAGTAAGGTACATTATTAATGTTAGAACGCTTTTCCCCAAACTTCTACTAATAAGAATTTGATGGAGAAGGATCTGTGGCGCATGCATATATTATTCCTGTGTGGTCGCTGCAGTATGTACTATTTATCGGCATTCAGTTACCGAGCTGATAGGCCGTTAGCACCCCAGGGCGGTCATAGGCCACCTGCCGAAGTTAGAGCAGCGGAGGAAATTCAATCTACGGGACCCGACGGGCAAGTTTGCTCAGAGCACAACCCGCTAAAAGCCCCCTCCTTCCAGAGCAAACAGTCCATCGCATCCTTCCTTTTCTCTTTCACCAACCGATTTCTCAGATTTTTCATTTAATGCTTTTTCTTCTTTATAATACTTAATACTCATAGTCATATAAACTACAATTATTAATAGATAGATAGAAAATTGAAAAACAGTTAAATAAATGTGTTTAAAAATGTCCCTCTTGTATATAATTTCCACAGTATATCAATTCATTCATGTATATAAAAATACTTTTTAATTTGAAATTTCGAAAATTTATTTGTAGAGGTGAACTCTTGGTTGATGAAATAATATCCTTTATATATATATATTACGTATGAGAATAACTTGTTCGAGATTTTTTCTTATTAACTAAGTTGCATTAATTTCCTTTTTACTATATTTTCCAATTGTTTTTCAGCACCCTATGATACCTAACTATAGTAATATGTAAAGCTCTGAAATTCGTTTATTCGCACTCGCTTATCTGAGTAACTGCTTGCTATATTTGAAAAACTATTTTTACATTGGATAGATTATTATGCTTAAAGCTACGACCAGATTGGGGTTTCCTTCCAAAATTAGTGGGTTTTTTTGTTTATTTTTTATCATTTGATTTTTTTAAGGTCTAATTTCTAATAAGGTCTAACTAATTTCAAATTATTGGATTAAATTAATACAAAATGTTTCGTAAACACGTAAATTTTGCTGTTTATTCTCATCTTATTCTAGACGGGATAATTATATTCTCAATAATAGAAAAATAAGAGTTGTAAAATTTAAAGTGGGAATATTTAAATACATTTTGGGGAATAAAGGGAAGCGGGGTAGTTCAATGGGTAAGCTCTGAATTTCAAAGCTCAAGGTCCCCGATTCGAGACTGCCTGATGATAAGTAATTTCCCATCAGCCGTGGATCAACAGCGCTCCTTAGGAATGTAGACATCGATTGGTGGCATTGAACCTTGAGGTTGGTTTAGGCTTACTATTATTATCTATTATTATAACAAAATATGGCGTCAAAGATAAAATATTTTAAATATTCGAGAGAACCCAACCACAATACAACCTCGCTGGTTTCCGCAATGGTGTGCCCTACCCCAAGAAGACCCAGATGTGAGATGTTTAAATCAGAAGATGAGAAGAGCTAAGCGTTGCTTATCTCGGATGCTTTCCTCCTCCCCCAAGACCCAAGATAAGCCAACCCTAACTCCGGCTTATGCCCAATTCTAAAGGCAATATCCCGGCCTTCAGTTTCTCTTCCCCTGATCCTATCGATAGTCTCCTATCTCTCGGCGGATTTAGGTTGTGTACCTTCTTGTAGCAGGTATCTTGGCGGATAAAGTTTCCCCCCTTTGTTTGCTTTTTATGTTGGAATTGAAATTCGTTAAGCCGAGCCGTTGGAGGGGGGGGAGTTGAGCGGTATCTGGATAGGGATCGGGCGGTGGAGGGTGTCGGGTATCTCTCTACCATCTTCGCGGCTGTAATAAGATCCACAACACCGCCGTTATTAAAAGATAAAATAAAATAAAAAATTCTCGATGCTTGCTTCCGCGTTATATCAACTGATCTATCTAAAATATTAACTAGAACATTAAGAGTTAACGAGCAGGTATCTTTATAAATTGTTTCTCAAAGGTTGTTTTTTGTCGGTATGCCATATCTTCGTCAATTCTTCATAGAATCAAATGATTGAGCCCTTATTTCGAAGGCTTCCTTCTTCTTCAGGCGGGCAAAATAGTCCAATCACTCCGAAAATTAAGGCAAACAAGTTATGAAAGAAAAAAAAAATATTATTTGCAAATAACTAAAAAGTTACACAATTTTCCCCTGGTTATGCACAATATTATATAGTATAACAAAGTCGGGTCGAAACGTTGGTTTTTAATAAAATAATTTTGCCACTATTTAGCCTATTTATGACCATCTCTTTACTTTGTTAATAGTTCTTCGTTATGTCGAGTTGAGGCGAAATCTATTTCTATGAGGGCTCTCCACAAAAGCAGATAAACAAATAAAGTAAATGCTGAGCGCTCGACAATATGTGGATGACAATTCTGTTATTATCTTTTGACTTGTCTATTTTCCTTTGATGATTGATTGAATTATATTGATAAGATCGATTCGTCATCAATCGGTATCATCATTTCTTACTCACAATCCGATTATTCTCTCTTCCGTTGAAGATTTTTAAATGCTTTGAGGAATAAAAATATAATAAATAAATTAGGCATTCAGTAAAAATTACTTACTCGAAATTTCGCACTTTTACAAAAATAAAAAATAAATAGAATATATGTATATAATAAACACTTGTAAATATTTTGTAATTGATATAATAAATTTGTCATATTATATATTTGATTTTATTTCTCTTTGTAATAGTTTTATAAAACCGTCTATATTCTTAAATTAACAATGCTAGTTTTTCCTTTATTGTCTCACAGGTTGTCACCAAATTCCCTCGAAAGTTTTATTTTTAGGTTCTGAACTTCGATTGTGTTGCAAATTTTGTTGTTCCTTAATAACGAAACTTTCTTAAGTTTAAGCCAGGGCATCTCCGAACTGTACCTGTGAAAGGAAAAGCCAGTACACAGGAGATTATCTTTTCTCACATCCGCAATACTGGCATTAAAAGCCCGTGGAAGTAGATTAAGGACATAATAGTTCAACATTTTCTTCTTGACTTAATTATATAGTTTTACTATCTATAATTTTTAAGTCCTGGTTCAGGATTTTGCAGTAGTATCATTGTCGATATTTTACTTCAAACATCGATATCAAAACAGGATTCGATATTATCGGAAGATAAATGACGGATTTCTATATTTTCTTTTTTCGATCATATCGTCGGCACCAAAGTTAACCTTCACAACGTTTCAAATTCGTTACTTTAACATGATGCTGACGGTATCATGAACATGTATGAATTTAATTTTTAAAAAACACAAAATGGACGTATTAACGTAGGTTTATGTATACCTACTAATATTTTTTTTTTTAAATTATTCAAATACAATCCCTTTTTTTCCGTACCTAGTTCTGCCATAAATCTGTTACAAAAATTGAACTTTGTTTACATCCTTGGGTGTTATTTAAATAATCCTTACCTCTATAAGGTTTATTTCCTTTACATATCAGGATAATAATCCCAATTAGTTTGTATTTTTATGTCACTCAGTTAACATGAAGTGGGATGATAAAGAAAACCGCATAGCTGCGATCGCCTCACATAAAGTTAGAAAATGGACCGCACTAAAAATAGATATAATGAGACTCTAACTGCATGTGACAAACCTCGACCGGGCCGTCCCCGCACTGTGAGAACTGCAAAACCAGTGAGAGTTTTGGCTGCTCGAATCAGAAGAAATCTAATTCGAAAATAACAACTCATGTCTCGGGAAATGGGAATCTTTGTCAAATCAATGTCTTGCATAATAAAAAGTGACCTTAGGATGCGTGCATTTCGAAGAATAACAGGAAAAAAGCTAACCACTTCCCTTAAAAAATTAGAATGGATAGATGAAAAGTGCTCCTTGACCGTTACACCAATGGTCTTCATCGAAAGATTTTGTTTAGCGA
Source organism: Nezara viridula (assembly GCA_928085145.1). Taxonomy (NCBI): domain Eukaryota; kingdom Metazoa; phylum Arthropoda; class Insecta; order Hemiptera; family Pentatomidae; genus Nezara; species Nezara viridula. The sequence goes on from OV725079.1 coordinate 16,082,002, forward strand.
TGAAAAAAATTTTACAATTGAAGAAAAATTTAATCGACAAAATCGGAAGGCATCGGAAGAGTGGAAAGAGATTATCACCCTTCCTCAGTGATGGTTTGGTGGAGAATTGGTGGGGCACCACAATGCTCCATTTTTTTGGAAAAAAAAGGAGTTGAAACAGCCGCTAAAAACTATCAGGATGATATTTTGGAACCTGTTGTCAAGCTTCTAAATGATACTCTGTTTGCTGGAAGTTATAAGCAGGACACCGTTTCAGCTCACAAGACCAGGTCAACTCAGCAGTGGCTGCAAAAGAACATAAGAGTTTTTCTCTGCCTCGAATGGGTCCTCTGGAAGGCCTGACCTCAACCCACTAGATTATCGGCTTTGGTCCGAACTGAAGAGGATGGCATGCCACAGAGCACATCCTGCGTGCTGCTATTGATGAATGGCCACGGAGATTAAATGCCTGTGTCAAGGCAAAAGGGGGACATTTTGAGTAATTTCTTTTTTGTTTTACTCTCTATAGATATACATTTTTTTTTCTAATGAAGTTTTAAAAAAAAAATAATTTCGTAACAATATGACAGGACTAGGTATATTATAAAATGGAGTTTCTATGCTTTCAAAGTAAACATCTCATATCGTCGGATTATTTCAAAGAGTCACGAAGTACATTTTTGATGGAGCTGAACTTACTGTTTTTTTTTGTTGTTAATTTTGCTCTAATTTATCGATTAAAAAATACAGCCTATGCACTAAAATGCCACAAACCCTTTTATATATTCAATTTATATCAAATATACCATTGAATATTTAATATTTGACCGTTTCATTATAAAGAAAGGGGATAGTCCGGGGTGGCGGTCATAAATAGGCTAAATAGTGGCAAAACTATTTTATTAAAATCCAACGTTTTGACCCGACTTTGCAGGTTTTCTTCAGGGCTAGAACAGACAAGATACAAAAAGTTAGAGAATTGTGGAAGTTACATAAAAACTACATAAGACTTACTTAAGACAAAAAATTATAAACAATGTGAATAAGCTTTTTAAAATTATAAACAGTAAGTGCATTAAAATATAAACAGATTAAGCTAAGTAACAAGATCCTAAACTGAAGTAAATAAATGTTAACAATTGTTGTAGTGTAATATATAATATATGCAAATGTGAATATACTTATAGATCTACAGGAGAGATTGAAAGAAAAGGAAAGGGATATAATATGAAATAATAGACATAAAGGAATGTGGAGAAAGAAAAGAAAAAAGAAAAACGAAGAATTAAATAAATAAGTAAATACAATTAGAAGAATAAAATTAGAAACCTACAGGTGTGTTCAGCTAGGAGTTTCTCTTAGAACTGGAAAACCAGGGTAAGGTATTGGGGAATTTGCTGACTTGTAGAAGAAGAAAAACATAGAATTTTCAGTTTTACCACTATTTAGCCTATTTATGACCGCCACCCCGGATCATCTCCTTCCTTCAAAAATATATTATTATTTATAATAACTTTTCAGATTTCACAAACTGAAAATTGATCGAAGTTCTTGGTAATTAAGTTTAAGAAAAGTTACTTAATGGCTTTTGCAATCGATGATATATCTGTTAAGTATCTCTTATCAATATTATATTAATATCGATACCCAAGCCTATATCGATATCGATAAGAACTTACTAGGAACTTTATCGACTCGGAACTTACTTACTCGACAATACTATTGTTGATTGTCTCCGATCCAATAAGTTATACTTCGTTTCTTCGTATTCTCTCTCTATAATTTCGCATTCGCTTTGGGTTGTGCTTGCTGTTTAGGTTATGACGTAAAATAGGTCAATGCCGGCAAATGGTCGAGAAAACGCGCCCATAACAAGATAATAGTAATTAGTAGCCATTAATTTCAAAGTTACATCATACGTTACGGCGGTAGTTTAGCTGTTTATGTATGAATCAGAGAGTGTTAAGGAGAGTGAGCTGATTGCTATGACGGGGCTGTCGTAAATTACGGGTGTCCGAACTGCAGAACAAGACGTCATCATATCAAGCCTCGCAGATTTAGGTTATGTACGGTTCAGCCGTGTGCGCTAATTATAATAATAATCGTCTTTTAAGCTGTATTTGATTGGTATATTCAAGATAAATTGCTGTTTCGATGAAATTTCAATATTAAATTTACCGTCTGATGGTTGTTTGATAAGCCAAGCACTTGGCAAAGCAGTGGTTAAGACTTAAAAGGGGAAAACATCGATATATAATGAAGATTACACAAGTGTTTTAACGGACATCTATAAATAATACACAAAATAAATAAAAAAAAAAAGGCTTACTATAATAAAATGGATAAATATGCAATCCATATAATCATAAACACATGTTTAAATAAATAAATAAAATTATTTCTTATTTAACAATTGTATTGATATTTAACTTTTTTTTCATGTTTATATTGGTTTATATATACGTTATTTTTGTTCTCTTAGTACAGTTTGTTCACCTTTTTTACATCTTTCACTTTGTAGAGCTTATAAGCTTAAAATACCTACGGATTTTTAATGTCAGCATTTAATAAATTGTAACTATGTTATATGTTTTCTTGAATGTCACCCGGGACATTACCTTGCTATAATGGCCAATGTTTGAACAATTTTCTGAAATCCCGAGACTGGTTCATCTTACTTTCGGTGTAGCATCGGTGGATATTTTTCTAATTTAAGTTGCTGTAGAGGGTATCGAAATTTTCCATGTTGGTGAAGAGATAAATTTGAAATTTTCTCAGTATAAGTTAGGTGTTCACAATGTGTTGGTGAATTCTGAGTTGTTTCTTTGACTACATACAGTATTATTTCTTTTAGATTTTAGTTTCATGATAAATAGAAAAGAAATGTGTCTAGAACTAAAAATCCATCTATTTAGAAGAATTCCAAGAGAAGCTGTTCCTTTTGTAACAAAAAATCCATCTGTTATAAAATGGAATAACAACAAAGACATAACTATTAACTACAATGCTTAAGTCATAGTTCACCATATTCATAAAAATGACTACTAAAATAAAAATTGAACCCATCTGCAGTAATTGATTAGAACAAAGTTGAATATAATGCGTTAAGGGCTTACGTGGAAACTTATAATAAAGCTTAACTATCAGGAATTGGAAAAAATAGGAAAAGAATTATAAAATAAAAATAATAGACTGTTTAATATTGAAATAAACAAAACATGACACTGCTAGTCCGTGGTATAGGCCCCTTTTTATCAAATTATTATCATCCGGTTTATATTTAATTAGGTACTATAAATTCATAAATACCCATTTGCTTTCGACTTTAATCGTAAGATAACTTGAGCACAAAGTCGAGAAAAAAGGTGGCCTCCAAAAATATTGAGCCGTTTTACGTAACCTACATCCTCAAATCGTCATAATAAAGAGGTTATATAGGTGAAACGGCTCAAATTTTTTAAGGCCAACTTTTTTTTCTCTACTTTGTGCTCAAGTGCAAAGTAAATTGGTATTTACGAGTTTCTGGTACCTTATTAAATATATAAAGTTTGCTCCCCTCCAGATTGAAAACGCCCCAATTCCGAGAATTTTCATAAATAAAATGTTTGCAGGTTACGATAAGATGCAGCTGTTTATGAAGTTTCAGCCGGATTTTAATGATTCGATAAAAAGGGGTCTGTACCATGGACAATTAATATAACCATAAACATCATGATCCGTCCATAATAAACTCCATTCGATATGTGACAATCGTATCATCTGAAAAGAAGATGGCCTTGGGACCTTCTGATTTAGAGTTCTTAATAGATTTCTGCAATGGGTAGTTTCTCTACATGTTTAGTTATGTCACATGTACTGGTAATATTTTAATCTTAAATAAAAATGTACATTTCAATAAAATAAAAAAGTTTATTCTGGAAGAATGAGAGATTATGCAACGCATTTTATGTATATTTTCGATAGCGGTGCGAACAATTATCAATTTTCTCTAGTCCATAGCCTTTAATATGTTGTCATTAGAATAACAAACACTTCAGATCATCCTCACTATTATTTTTAATGTATAACTGTGTATTAAAAAAATATATAATTGTTTTTAATATATAATTTACTGATGTAATTATAACTAGCTTTCCAATTCTGGGAGTTGGGACATTTTCAATCTGGAGATGGTCACACTTTGTCTATTTAATTAGATACTAGAAATTCGTGCATAACCAATTTCTTTCCATTTGAATCGTAAACCATAACAACAAATAATCAGTTTTACATTTCATTGATAATAAATAAAAATAATAAATAAGTGCACTGAATAAAAACAATAACGAAATATCAAATAAAAAAAAAATTATATCTATATGAAACTGTCCAATGTTTTAGAATGCTATAATAAATTTCATTTTTTAAATAGCTTGCCTAAATTGAAAGTTTTCCAGGTATTAGCTGTTTTTATATCTTTTTTGGTCACTGTGCGCCGGTTCGAATCCGTTCTGAAAGATTTATTCTTCAAATTATTACTGAAGATTCATTGATAATATCGGACAACGTTAGTTTCAGAATCTCGCTTAAATTTCGTAGTAACTTTGCATCGTAAGTCTGAGCTGAGGATTGCCAATTTTAGCACTCGCAAATGCCTGAACTTATTGCAGAAAGCCTTGCACTGATAGCGGTGATAAATAGTCCCTGGGAGAAGATAGCTTTCGAGATGGGTTCCTTTCTTGTTCTTCCATTCCAACCCTCATTGTCCAAAAGGGGATGGTAATTGCTCTATGTAATGGCTTCTTCCACCCTTTTCGAGCCATCTAAATCTAGAATCCTTGGTCCATTCTTAAATATTTCATTAGCGTGGTTCAGCCTGAGCTTTCTGTTTCAATATCCGCGGTTATTATTTTTTTTTAAACTTATTAACTGTGGCCAGCAGAATTTTTCATACATGGAATTTTTTATAGGAGTTTAAGAAATGAACAGTTCATTCTTATATATGTTTGACTTTCCTACCGCGTGTAAAAAATGTATTGCGGTCAGGTGAAATTTCCAATATTCGGCTTTCTACTGGTCTTTACGTTTCTGAGCACCATGAGTCTGAAAAACACATTTTCAATCATTGGTCCGTCTGACTGTGTCAAGATTATCTCGAGAACTACTGGACCGATTTCTTGCTTTTTTTTTTTTTTTTTTGTAGTATTTTGTATACCGATTCCTGTGACACAAGTTCGGTGCTCCCCAAAAGAAAAAATATGTTTTTCTATAGACTGTAAGCTTTCAAGATTTTAATGAAACTATTTTGAAAATGTTTATCGTACAGTGAATTCCTGAGAAAATTCAGAAAAAAAGTTATAAAGAAAAGAAAAATGTTTCTGTGCCTAACTCACAAAGTACGTGATCTATAGTTAAAGTTATATAGAATATTTTAAAAGGTGATTAAACTACCTACAAAACAAAATGAAAAAAAAAATCATCGGATGATAGAGCGTATTCTATTTTCCTAACTTTATCTATAAATTATTACTTTCCTACCGATACTAGGTAAGGAACACGTGAGGATCTACGGGGGTGGGAGGGGCTTTCGGGCTAAAGTCCCCCTAAAATGGTGAAATATAACCATGTTTTACGGGGAAAAAGTTTAAAAATACCTCTTAAAGTATTATTGTTCGTGTAATTATATTTAAAAGGACTTAAGGAATCACATAAACATTTCATATGGGTAGTTAGTTTCTTTCTGTTTTTCCAAAGTAATTATCGTTATTTTTATGAAAAAAAAAGTTTTCGGACTGAAGCCCTCCCCCAAAATTAAATCCTGAATCCGCTAGTGGTAAATAAAGTATTGCGATCGTGTCAAATTTTTGGTGGGCGGTTATTAACTGTTCTTTAGATTTCAGAGCCCTCGGAGTTTAAAAGGCACATTTTTTTTATTTAAACACCAAATTATAATTTCAATTCAACTCTAAAATATTTTCCTAACAATACAATTAAGTATAACAAAAGAATTTAATACAGCGATAGTTTTCATAGATTGCTATATTATACAGTAATTCATTTATTTTAATCAAAATCAAAATAATATTTTGAATGCAGTCCTTCGTTGGTTAGTAACATTTAGGCATTTAGTGAATCCACTTTGAAATCACTTGGAAAGGTATTTTACTGGCGTTATATTTTGATTTGCGAGCTGTAAATCTATATAAGCTCATAAATGTTCTATGGGATTTAAATCTCGACTCTGAAGAGATTTGATAACTGTATCAAAGACTGGTGTGAGCACTTATGCTAGCCACTGTACACCATTTACAAAAATCATCGTCAAGTGTTGACTGGTAGCATAAATATTAATGATGATGGTCGAGTAGTATCAAGCTCTTCTGCTAAATCTTATGTTCACTTTAAGATTCATCGATTTTGATGACGCATTTGTTCAACATGGCTTCCAAAATCCCTTTAGTTGTGATTCATTTATCCCATCTCGAAATTATATCGTTTGTTGCATAATATGTGTCATATTCTCACTCATATTATCTCAGTTAATGGCAATTACCTTGTTCCTGTATTTGTTATACTTATATATGTAATTGTAATTAAATAAACTTTTTTGGGGGTTGGGAAAGAGAGAAATATTTTATTTTCATACCAAATATAAAAGCTTGCTGCCCCATTATATTCGGTTGCTATGCACACAGCATACTTGTTAATCCATAGGACAATAAATAAAACTTATATATAAATATACAGAAGTGGTTAGTATATATGATTAAAAAAAATAAATTATGTAGCATTTTTACCTTTTTTTTATTTATGTATTGTTTCTTGATTGACCTCGTAAAATATGTTTTAAACCTTAGAAGAAGTCTGTGTGTAAATTTAATAGAGAATTGCTACTGAGGTGATCGAGCATGTTAAGACAACATCTGTCAGAAACAGGCTGGTTTGAAATCGTCTTATTTGGTGGAATTTTATTTAGTTATGAGTAGAGACCGGATTTTCGTGCAGTCAAAATCCGGAAAACGTGCAGTAAAAAACTTAAAATGTGCAAAAACCTGCAGTAAAAATCCGAAATACGTAAAAGTGTGTAATTAACACCAAAAAGTGTGTAAAACCATCAATATTGTTTAATTTATAACATTAATACGTCGAAATCTTATCGGATCTTGAGTTAACCGAGAATAAAAAAAATAAAGAAATTGAAATGTAACATTGAAAATGCAATTCCAGATTATAATAACGATTATTATCAAATAATGCAGAACATTAAAGATTTGAAGGAATTATATGTACCTACATATTGTATAGACCAGACCAATTTTAGATATTTAACTTTTATTAAAAATAATAATAAAATTTTATTTTTTAATAGAGTTGAAATTTTCAATATTATACATTACAAAACGTTTTTGTTAAAATTTAAAGAACTTTTTAAAAAATTTAAAATGGACTATAATGTTTGAAATTTTCAAGTGTTCAAATATTAGTGCTGAAGCAATTTTTCTATATCACCAACAAAAATTTTTTATCCAGATTATAATTTTTGAGGGGAGAAAGGATTTTACTTTCAGCATTAACAATTTTTTTTTTTAAATGAAATTTCTACAAATCAATTCAAAGCCAGAAGAGATACTGAAGGGTTGAACGGTAAATGAGAATTCAAGCCAAAAGAATAACTATCAATGCCTTACTAACCCTTTAAGCAAGTTCTATTCCAAGAATAGATCTCTCTTGTGTTTACCTCTTCCTTTTGGAATTATTAAAATTATAATAAAAATGAAAAACTTAGCGAACCCAAAGGCTCCATGCCGACACAACCAATTATCGTCCACACTCCTCCCTCCACCGGTTAAACCCAACCCCACCTGATCAGCCCTAACGTAATCTTCCCATCTTCGCTTTGGTCTACCCCTCGCTTAACACCAGTGAAGCTTACCCCGTCTGAATATCACTTGTTAATCTTTTGGGAAATCTTTCGTTCTTAAGCCCAACAATCTCACATGTCCGTTTTATTTGCCGCAATGTAATCACCTCAATTATATATTTATTACAATGTTTTTAATCCACCCTTAAATAGTATAATCTATGATAATTATTATAAGCTGTTAAGAGGTCATTAACTACAACTGTAGCTATAAACATCTATAGATGTATATAAATAGGTAATGATAACAAAATTAATAAATAAAGAAAAGTAAATTAAAGTATATAATAGAAATATAAATAAATAGTCATTTAAAATTCATTGAAATCTGTATACAATATTTACATTCATCCAGATTTAATCCTCTAAATGTGCAGGCGGAGTCGCAGCGGTTTTCTTCCACTCGCGTCGCTGGGTAATGGAATAGGAAGCCAATGGAGATTGAGAAAGTGCACTGGAGGCTTACATATTTAACTTCCAGAATATATACATAGTAGTATACATAACTGTCAAAATGTTTGTCATTAGGATTGATAGCTGTCTTTCAATATTATCTAATTATCGATAGAGAGTTATATTAAATTATCACCAACCCTAGCGGTGGTATCCTTATAGAAAGCGTTTCTTATATCGAGCACATCATCTGGCAAAATCACGTCCATTCACCTCTTATTAGTAAAAAAAAAAAACCTTCAATAAGACTGATTTGACTTGACTTGACGGGCTTTACGTCCCTGTTCTGAGCTCACTCGTACAGACACAAGGGACCTGACCGCGAATCCATTATCGGGGAGACGAGGCGGATCAAAGCAGGAGCCAATGAGGTTGCGGCGGTGTGGAGGCCTCGCCTCAACTTAGCAACAAGTTTAGTTTAATTAGTAAACAAGTTTAGTGCAAATATCCCAACAGCTCCTGTTTAAACATGAGGTCAGGTTTCCCCGCAACTTCTACCCTATAGTCCAAGTTTGCTTTGTGCAATGTTTGTACAATGTTTCCTATATTTTCCCTTATCCCTTTGTTAGTGGAAAGAACAACCGAAATTCGAAATTGAATATTATAAATTTATCAACTGGTAAACATTTACAATTGAACTTGTTGGAAAATTTTAAAATTCTACTTTCAGATTACATACGAAGTTTTTAATCTGAAAATTCAGGAGTTATGTAACGTCGAAACTGCGTAGTATATGCAATGATGAAAAATACTATTTGCACAACACGTTTTTATGAATAAAGTAGTTCAAGGAATCAAAATACTTCGCTTTCCTTTGCAAAAATGAAAAGTAAATTTATTAAAAACTGAAAAAAACTTTTTACAAAAAAATAAAAACACTTCGTAATCAAACAAAATAATTACAACAAGAAAAGTGCTTGGAAAAAAGTATTTGCACACTTCCACATTTACAAGTTTATTTTAAATTTTAATAGTTCTAATATTTTGGAAATAGGCCATTTGCGTCAATAACTGCTTGTAGACGTCTAGGCATTGAATGCACTAGGTTTTTAATTAAATATACGTTTATTTGTTCCCATTCTTGAACAAGAAGCTGTTTAAGGTGATGTCCACTAGTGATATGGTGTTTTCTTACATTTTGGTCAAGGGTGTGCCATAAATTTTCAATGATATTTATATCTGGTGACTGAGGAGGAGTGTAGAGCTGTCTTGGAGCATTAAATATTAACCACTCCTTTGTTCTCCTCGCAGAACGTATTGGATCGTTGTCCTTCTGGAAATAGTTCTGATCATGGATTCCCACTTCTTCGGCACTAACACGCAAATTACGTCGCAAAATGTTCAGCAAAAATTAAATTTGCTTTCGTCAGAAAAGATGACATTTTCCCGAGAGCTTAAGGGTTTCTGTACGTACTTCCTAGCAAAAGCAAGGCACTTTTTGCGACTTGTTTCACTAATGTATGGCTTCTTTCTTGGAACTCTACCATGGAGACCTTCCAGATCCAGGGCATATCTAATTGTTCTGTTAGTAATCTGAACTCCAGACGTTGATTGCACTAAGCCAGCTCCCGAGAACTTATCAGAGGATTTTTAAGAGCTTCTTTTCTGATTTTCCTCTTCAGCCTGGGAGTTTTTTGGACGCCCTTTACGCCCACTTTTTTCAGTTGAACCACGTTCTTCATACCTTTTTATGACGTATCTCACTGTAGAAAAATTCAACCCTAAGAAATCAGCAATTTGGCGATATGTTTTTTGCTGACTCCTCAGTAAAATAATTTTTTCGCACACAGTTCACTTGTCTTTGGCATGATAATTGTCTATTAACTAAAGGAAACTGATTGAAAGACTAGAGAATACTGACTGGTAATAAACGATTAGAGATAAATTAGTAAACAAACCTATGACCTATGGACACAGGAGGATTAATGCCAAAGTAAACAGAGCTTGGGAGTCATAGTGTGCAAATACTTTTTTCCACGCACTTTTATTGTTTTAATTTTTTTGTTTCATTATGGAGCGTTGTCATTTTTTTCCAAAAGGTTTTTCTCAGTTTTTAAAAAATGTACTTTTCATTTTTGCAAAGCGAAGTTTTTTGGTTCCTTGAACTCATTTATTCATAAAAACATGATATGCAAATACTTTTTTCCATCACTTTCACTTTTTACTTCCACTTGCATATGTATATATATGGCAAAATATACATGGAGAGGTATGTTGTATTTTTGTGCCATGAACTCAATAATACAATGAAAACAAAACATATTTATTATTTATATTTTATGCACTGTTTAAAGCCAGGTATAATGAACTTTTAAAAATATATATCTACGCCTACTTGGGAAGACCTCTCCCGTTTCCGAATACGTAAGATATTTACTAAGGAAATGGGTTCGCTCCAGAAACACCTCGAGAGCATTTTAATCCTTGAGCAGGGTGGTTCCTGAATGATTCATCCCTCGACTCTCAGTAGCTGGTGAATTATTTAACTGTATTTGTATTCAGCAGCTTTATATATTCCGTCATGGAGGACTCCATCATCAGTCATCGGATGGATCGATGATGGCCGCCCTCAAAGGCAAACAATGATTTATCGAATTGCTAAGACACCTGAGAGCCTGTTTCTTCCCACGGCTAGAGGTCTTCAGTCAGTACGGTCCCTTGTTCGAGATCCAGTCTTGGTGCCTTGTATACGATACTCAAACCATTTTTGTATTGTAATCCATTCTCTTTATATGTTCTTTGGTCCCTATATCCAGGTATCGTTAGAAACCATTAAAATCTATATTTATTTATATGATCTATATAAAATAACTAGCTGACCCATGCGAATACTTTTATTTGTATTAGATTTCAATACATTAAGGGCTCAGCATAATTTGCTTTTAGTAATGTTTCTAAGCAAAGGTTTAATGCTTTTATTTAGTAAGTTATCAGTTTATAAATATTATGATCTATACCCATCCATAGTTTAACCCTTGATAGTTTCATTGCATTTATAATTATAATATTATATTTTTCTTAAGTTTACAAAATCTTCTAAATATTTCCTTTAAATATCTCATGAAGGCTAAATATTTTTGGATTTAGTTCTATGGAAGGAACGGTTTGACCTAGCAGGCTGTATGTACAGAAAAAAGAAAAAAAAAAAGAGAGAGATATTTCTTTTGTCATTAAAAATAATTAAGTAAATATACAAAATGATAAACATATAATAGCTTATATACAATGATAAAAACTTATTTAAAATGAAGTATATTAACAAATGTCCCAAAAATGTTTATTGGATGACATATTTTGATCAATATAAACAAATTTAATAATTAATTTAACAAAACCAAACGTCAGTAACTTTGTAAATAAAAAAGCTGAAACTTATTACTCAAAAGTTTATTATATCTAAATAATTATAAATAAGATATGTACTACATATCATATTACTTTTCTCACCAGAAAAAGTATAATAAATTATTAAAAGTATTTACTACGATCGGTCTTCATAGATTTTATATAATTTTCTGTTAAATAAAAATTCTACTAATAAAATTTATAATATCCAGGAAAAAGCTTTCTTTTACCATTATATATTTATTCCATATTTTAATTCATTTAAATAATCCAAGCATGGAATAAATATATATATGGATAAAATTAAGCTTTTTCCTCAATATAAATTTTATTATTGATATGTACCCTTGAAAAAATTTAAGGATTCAATGAAAAAAAATAATATTATACTAAAACAAACTTGACGAAAACAACTATTACATCAATGGATTTAAAGTTTTCGACTAATCAAAAACTGAAAAAAATAAAAAGATCTTTAAGGTAGAATTAATACTAAATGTTTAGAACGCCATAATCTTTGCCTCACATTGTCCGATTTCGATGATTTTTTTTCGATTCGTTGAAACGGCACCATCATACCGTTTGAAACCTGCTACTTTTACATATACTTTTATTTAAGTCCAGTTATAAAATTAGGAGCCAAAATCACGATTCACGCACACTGCGTGATATTTCCTTTCTATTGATACCTCATTCCTCAAAATCCATCATACCTCATAGCCGAAAAAGGGATATATATTTGAGAAATAATATATAAGATATTTTTAATTTGGTTCTTGAATGAATTTATAATTTATATTCCTTGAAGAATATTAGTTTTTTTTTTGTTATCATTAAATACCTTGTAGATCTTTTGATAACCCTACTTCATCTCTGCCTATTTCTTTCCAGTTATCTCTATCGTTGATGATCAATGATCAATAATTTCGAACCAGGAAACCGAAGTTGTTCCTCGAATAATTAGTCATATTGTTATTGGTTTAGGCATTACCTCCTATTATTAGTTTTATTTTCGTGAATCCTGTGAAAAAATATTCCAAGAAGTATTTGTGATAAGCTGTTTAAATATTGCACCATGTTAGCAATGAGAAAGTTCCAGTTTTTCCTTTCTGCTTTGAGTCATTATGAAAAAAATATTACATAGTTTTATCTGTAAGTATTCTAGTCATGAACTATAAAACCAGTTCTGGAAGAAATTAAATAAAAGTAACTAAAACTATAAGGTTAGGTTATAATTAGAAAAAAATCGTATCCTCCCCTTAGGCAAAAATTATTTTAAAATTGTATATACTTAAAGGAATAATTGTAATACCTACGTTCTTCTACCGATTTATTGAAGTACGAGGTATAGTAATAATATAACAATGTAAAAATTAAATGTTTGATTAGAGGAAACGGTTATTGTATACCCAATGGAAAAGCTACATTAAGAAAATAAATGGATAGACCGTGTTACGCTCCGGCGTGACAAAACCTCGTACATCCTCGTACGCTTGATCATTCATAACTTGCACTGTTATAATGCCAGTGTTATTGTTTTTTTTTATAGTAAAATTAGATCAGAATTTTTTATTTTTATCTCCATTCATATTTTTCAATTCTCCATTCAATTTAATGGGTCAAGCAGTAAAATTAGCTTAATAAAATATATAAAAAAGTTTATATATTTTTATAAAGTACTGAAAACGTTATATAAAAATTAAAATAGCTAAATAAACTTCTTAAAGTACTCTTCATAAGTATTCATTAGTAGATCCAAGATTTAATTTGGGGGAAAGACTAATTTTTTTTCTTTTTTCTAAAAACAAAACAACTACTTTTATGAAAGGATGTTAGTGGTTCTAGAAGGACAATAAAAATTAATTATTGGGGCATTGATGCTTTTAGACATATCCATTATAATATTAAAAAAATAATAGATTGTGATTGTTTCAGTATTTAGCTTACAATTAGATCTTGCACACAATAAATGTGGACCACTGAAAAAATACTTTTTTTTTCATTATTTAAGATGGGTTCATTATGAATACTAATTAATTTTTCAATTAATTACTTTACTCGATTAAAAATCGAAAATATTTTTTTTAAATTACGCTAATAATTTTTAAAAAAATTTAATTTATCTAGAAAATGTTTACAATTGCAGTTTTATGAAGGAAATAATAATTACGAAGGAAATAATGGATATACTTTCTCGTATTTTATTTTATGCTCGATAAAAATGACGGTAAAAATTTCTATTTTCTATTACAACACATTTTAAAAAATATATATTTATAAAAAAGTTTTATGAAGGAAATAATGGATATGGTTTCTTATATTTTATTTTATACTGAATAAAATCTAAAATATATTTTTTTTTCAAGAAAATTAAAAAAAAAAACATATATATACAATCATGGTTTTATGAAGGAAATAATAATCATACTCTAATTAAAGAAGATATAATTGCAATTGATATGTCTAGAAAGCAAAAGAAGTTCAGTATTTCATATCAATATAAAAATAATACAGTCAAAATAATCGTAAAACAATTCTAAACTTCATTCATAATAATATAAACTTGCATTGCATACGTCAGCAAAACTTATGTACGAGGTACGAGGCTGATCTATCCTCGTACCTCGTACATTACGTCATAACCTCGTACAAATACGAGGATATTTAAAACTATTCTTATCAGTATATAAAACTGAAGCTGAATTGAACAAGAAGAAGCCTTGAAGGAAAAAAAATAATTCAATCTAAAATTACTTTCTTAGAAATATTTTTACAACTCCATGTCTGCCGGCGGAAAAAATGTTACATTTACCTCACCTTTTTTAAAATTTTTTTTCATAAAAAAAAATATTGTAAAATCTACAAGAATGTTATTACAGTTAATTTATATTTTAAACTTGGTATTATTATCAAATTAAATTTAAAATCTTGGAAATTAAAAGACACACACATTTCTCGCTCCCGTCTTTAACCAAATAGTTAAAACAATTCTACAGATATGTCTTCGATGTTATTTGTTTAAATTCAACGATCAGTGGAATAAATACAATTTATTTTTCTACATGAATGTATTTTCTCTTCAATATTTTTTAAAATTATTTATTTCACAATTTTTATTAGTGCCTTAACATTAATATTTAAGAACGTATCTAATATAAATGTTAATGATTATAAAGCTAATGCAGCATAATTTTAAAGTAAATTACTAAAGAATACTGTGAAAATTAATCCTTTTTTAGTGCCGGAAAGTTACTAAAATACCGATAGTTTTTATCGGCTATCGTCCATCCCTAGAAAAAAATCCAACCACACAGCCTTATCTCTTCAAAATATAAGTAAAATTTAAAAAATCGTCAAAGTTTCGCCAATGTATGTTCATCACCAAGACAGAAATAATTATATCATCTAGACAGAATTAAGTCTATTGTTTTTGTTTTCAACTTCATCTACGTAATCAGCTGTTTTTAATGATAACCTTTCTTTGATGTATATTTTCATATAAATATAATTTTTCTTGTGAGTATAATATCTATTCTACCTATTCCTACCTATCTAAATACCTATTCCTTCGTAATTTTTTATTTATTTTTTTGTGAAATATGTTTGAATTTTGGTTAGATATTATATGTTTTTTCTGTTCTTTTTTTTCTAATCAGCTGTTTGATTATTACTTTACTTAGCTGTGCTAATTTAATTTCCTTGTTAAATTATATTACAATAATGCTATGGATGTCATGGACTGATGTGATCTTCGATTTGCTGGCTTTTGTTTTTGTCCTGATGATACCTGAATTGGCGAAACGTTGACGGGAGATATAAGTGTGTGTTTGGAATTTTTCTAATTATCACCTAACATTCAATATCTGTTTCTTGGTGATTTTTTTACTGATTCATATTAAAACAATAATATTATAACGCCTAATATATATTTTTTTATTTACTGTAAATTTTTTAATAATTATGATATGATAAAATATAATCAATCGGCTCAAACGAAAACATCATTTACCAAAGTTGTATAGCAGGAGAAGACGAGACATCGCTAGTTCCCATTGGTCGGTGTTTGTTAAATGGAAAGTAAGTTTACAATCCTTTTTATTTTTTATTACGACCCTCGTTTAGGCTAAGCGACAGAGATCCTTTTTGGGTTTTACTGTTTACTTTCACTACCTTAAAATGAAACCTTATTTGTTTTTTGTTGTTTAATTTATACAGTGTTTATGTAGCGAGGGACTAACCTAGCTCACATTTCAGTCACCTTTTCTCTGTTTATTTATTTATATATTTTTTTTTAGTATACATACTGCCTTGCTCCACTTTTGTCTATCCATCTGCTGTTTGATCTATCACGTGATCTCTTGCTAATGTTTACTTAGGAAGAAACTGATTTAAAAGTATATTACTTTTGCGAATTTTATTGGTCTTTAATATTACTTATTATTTTGGTGATTTAGTTCACCCAAAATAACTTATTACCGTCTAGTACGAATGTATTTGTTACACTTTCTGTTCATCATCAAACAAATTTACTATATGTTAATATGAGGATTGCTGCCCTGATAACAGGGAGCTTAATTGCTTTTATATTTTATGTTGATGCTTGGTTAATTTTTCTCAAGTAATCTAAAAATAGATTACCTAAGTTGGTTCCAAAATCTCACTGTTCATAACATATATTGCTAGCAGCACTCTTGTTTTGTTTAATCTCTTTATTTGGCAGTAAAAAATAAATAAATAAAAAAGGATTGTAAACTTTTTTCTCGTCTCCTCCAGCTATAAAACTTTGGTACATGATTTTTTTGTTTGTGACTATTGATTTCATTTTATATCATAATTATTTTAAAAAATCCATTAAATAAGTATTTCAGTTATTCTACTCTCATCAAAAAAACAAGTAACACCCTATAGGGTGGATCCATAACCCATTTTTAACTTTTTTTTTTCTTTTTTGTTATGTCAACTTAGTGAATGTGAATTGCAAGTAGATCACTGAAAGAATTTTCTTTTAAAATAAACACCTTTATTATTTCCCGAAACTTGCAGTGTCACCAACGGTGTCATTTATTTATTTTTTTACTGCCAAATAAAGAGATTAAACAAAACAAGAGGGCTGCTTGCAATATATTATTATTATTATTTTTAATTATTTATTTAGAATTATAACAATCTATCACGTGAACAATAGATTATAGTGATATATGAACACATTCACACCATACAGAAAATATAAAATTAACAAAAATAAAATAATAATAAAAAACTATGCAAAATAAAATAACCTAAAGATAAATAAATTTAAAAAAAATAAAAACATAGTCATACCTATATACAATTAGGCAGGAAACCACAAGCCAGGTTTCTCCCTCCAACTATAGAAGGAAAAGCAGGATTCCAAGAGATCCCTGCGCTACTCTCTCAACCGCGTCACTGGTGCTAAAGCCAGAGGTAACAATATATTATTTGATATTTATTTAAATATGTATTGTTATTTTATTGAAAACTTATCGATTTGCAGAGGGCAACAGTAAAACTATTGCCGTGGTGATCCGTAGTAATTCTCCCGGGCACTCGTGACTTCACAGGGGTAAATTGGTGCCCTCGAGCACAAAAACATTTTAATTAGTCGATTTCGACCGACTTTACCCGAGCGTTACACATCGGACATCTAACGGCTTAATCTAATGCATTCTCCCCAAAAGTGCAATACGCACCTAAAGAAGTTTTCACTTGAAAAACTTTATGAATAGGACTATATTTCTTTTATAAAAATCAAATTATTTGATTATAAAAACAGAAATCTCGTCATTGATCATTTCTTCGCATCATCGCCTAAGTTTTGGAGTACTAAAAGAAACTTGTCATCCAACTTTTTTTTTTTTGGCAAAGTATCTTTCCAGTTTAAGATTATAACATATTATTATGTATGTTAAAATTCCCGGCATAATATTATGATCGGTGTATCATTGTGACGTAAGAAGGGAATCCCCGGTAAAGAAATAAATCCACAGAGTCCAGCTAACCACAGGCGATGACCTTAACACCTGCGCAGTGCGCACTAACCAACTATCATTAATTTACACGTCATCGAATAGGCATTTACTAATCGATGTAGAAATATCTTCTAACGACGATGTAAACTTTGATTTTTTTGAGAAAACCTAACCAAGCATGAACCTAAGATAGCAATGAAGCTCTCTGCTATCAAGATGTTATCGAAGACACCAACTTCTTTTTAACGTAGAATGCGTTTGTTTGATTGGCATGATAATGAGTTAGGTTCTCACGGAAGCTGTAACATAGTCTGAGCCGAAATTATTTTGGGTGTACGATAACATCGAAGCACTAACTAATATTACAAATTTGTATAAATGGATTATATACATTATTTCTTAATTTTTAGTTAGTATAACTATTTACATATTTCATTTTTAATATGTGTATTGCAATATTAGTTAAGATATGCATGTACCATCAATCACTATAGTTTATTATTTACCATTATCGGTCGTATAATGTTATATCTCTGATTGTATTTTTAAGAAAATTTCAGCCCTGAAGATGACCCACATGTTTGGGTTGAAACCTTGGCATAAATAAAAAAATTTAAAAAAAACAAAAACTGCGTCCTGAATATTTTTCACCCATAACTAATATTGGTTTCTTCAGAAATAAACTTGGGGGGAAAAATCTAAACTGAGAAAAAGTGATTTAAATGAGAACTAAACTGGTCGAGTTTTGCATCAGCCCAATATGAACAGAAAATAATTTATACCAGTAGTAGAACGGTAAGTGAAAGTTAGGAAATGTTCGCATCAAATTATTAGTTCCAAAAAGAACAATGAAATACTTCACTTGACATGATGAAAGGTAACGAATACTTAAGATTCCTCCTCATCTTACAAATGATTACGTTACAAAAAAACACCACTGATATTTTTTTATCATATTTTATTGTTTTAATTTATTAATTTTTTTCTGTTAGCATTGCAGACCTCGTAGATCTTTTTTTCGCCTTAACATGCTTATTCCATCTATAGTCATTCATGAGGCTTTAGATGGATTACTCTGTGCTACCTGCTCCGCCCATCTTAACTTCCTTGCCTTTATATCATAAGATATTGCTTCAACAGTTTCCCTATGCAACTGTTTATTGGTATTTCTCCTCACTGTATTAGTACTGTCTCGATTTCAGATCGCTCCGGTTATCGTGCGGATGATTTTTCTCTTAAATCTTTAAATATTTGACAGCCTAATATACTTATAAATGACACACAACACACGTCAGGTTACATTAAAAATGAGCTGGATGGGAGACTTCCTTGTCTTACATACAATTTATGTAGATATCATGCCATGAAGAGTTATTACGAGTTATTACACCATGTAACTCGTGTTATTTTACTGTTATCAATTCCTTGTTCGTTAATAAGATACTATTATTCAGGTCTGATTGGATGTCAAAAAATCACAAAAGAAGTGTATACTTTTTTAATTATTCGAAAATCTAATCGTACCACCCCTGGTGACATTCTTCAGTTAAGTATGTTAATTTAAAGGGACAGTTCGGTATCTTGGCTTTCTCTTAGATAAGAACTTAACCGATGATACGGCCAACTATACATACTACTAAATAGAAAATCTAAACTCTCTATTAAAAATAAAATACTTATCTACAAGACAATACTGAAACCTACTTGGACTTATGGACTTGAACTGTGAGGAACAGTAAAATTGTATAACATCAAACGCATCCAATCGTTTCAATATAAAATCCTTCGAACAATAGTCGATGCTCCTTTCTATATAACCAACAAAACCCTACATCATGACCTTAATATCCCATTTGTCCTAGACCTTATCCCAGCAAAATTCTCCAAATTTCACCAGAACCTTACTTATCATCCAGATCCCTATCCAGTACCACCTATCCATATAATTCTCCAAGGAGGTTAAAACGGCAGTGGCACCGCGACCTTTTATGGTTTGTAAATATTGGATGGAGTTCTGGCAATGGCCAGATTCTCACGACATGAGTGTATGTGGCAAAAGCACTCTAGCTCAATCTCCGCTGGGTTTAGCACCAGTGACGCGGTTGAGAGAGAAGTGCAGGGATCTCCTGGAATCATGGTTTTCTCTCCACAGTTGGAGAGACAAGTCTGGCTCGGTGTTCTCTCGCCTGATTGTAAATAGTGTATATAGGTATGTATCTGTTATTTTTATTTATTTATCATTAGGTTATTTTATTCTTATTTATTGTACATAGAGTGTGAATGTGATTTCTGATATAATAAATATCCTTTGAGACAGATTATACTATTTTTAAATAAATAAGCTAAAAAAAATGTTAAAGGGCAAAAAAAAATTTTAGATGGAATTTTAAACGGCAGACGGACGGATTTGTTTTATTCGCCTTTCGGATTCTGCGTATCTTGAAACGCAAAACCTCATTTTTTTTTACTACAAGCATATGTTAAGGCTACGTTATCCAAAGCAGATTAATTATTTCGTAATCTTCGCTAAAGAAGCTCCACTACAATGAATTACTAGGTAATAAATAACTGTGTATATAGTAGGTGATATAGTAAATAACCTTTTTTTTTTATTTTAATAAAATTTACAACTGTATTACATTAAAAATACAAGTAAATGTGACATTGGTAAGATGACATGTAAATCATGAAGAAAAACTACCCATTGGTAGAACTTAAAAGTAAATAATTAATATAATACTATGATGTTTACTACTATAATATTATGAGGTTTAGAGGAGGTATATTAGACATGGAGCCGTGATATAGGAGGCAGGGGAGCTGGATAGGAGGGCCACTCCAGGAGAAGTGGGCGCTCCGGGTCAACTGTTCTCCAGCACGGTGGTACTTTACCTCTCACTCCCTCTCTCTCTAACTCTCTCTCTCTCTCTCTCTCTCTACACTCTCTCTCTCTCTCTCTCTCTCTCTCACTCTGTTTACCTCTTGTCTTCTTACCTCACTTCCTCACAATATCGCTCCTTTAATATCTTACAGCTAGGCAAATATATCAGAGTAAATCGGATTTCGTATCATGCTTACTATCCCCTCAGCTGACCATTGGCTCTTTAAAAGAACATATCAAACTCTTAGACAAAAACTTTAATATAGATATGAAGATTATCATACATTTTGGATTAGAAAGCGTAAAACCCCAAGTGTACCAACCAGGTATTCTATCTTATTCAATTTACCAGAAAAAACTAAAGTTGTTTTCCCAACCAATTTTGGTTTATTATTTTCAATAATCGAACAAAAAATTCAAAGACTTAACCCCCTCTCAAAATTTGAGGTTTCACGTTTCAGGATGCGTAGAATTAGAAAAAGGAATAACATTTTTTTTGTCCGTCCGCCGTCCGCGCATTTCCTCCGAAACTACTGCACCTATTTTTTTCAAATTTGGATATAAAATCAGAGGTCATCTGAAGATGATCCTCCTTCATCGACATTACCATCTGCCTTTTACTTTCAAAATGGCGGCCGAAAAACCTGCGTTGCTATAGACTGTAGCTCCTAAACGAATGTACCGATTTCAATGAAACTTCGCTTTAGACATTTTCTTGACACCCTTTAAATTTATTTACCATAACATACTTCAACGAAAAGAAGCTGAAAAAAAGTTACGAGGGACCGTAAAATTTAAATCCGAATAACTCAAAAAGTATTTATTTTTTGGTAGATATTGTGAAAAGGAAATTTCATAGAAATCAAAGATATTGCGATTTTTTAATATTTTTGGTTTATTATTTTCAATAATCAACCACTGTGATCGACCGAAATATTCAACAACTTAACCCCCTCTCAAAATTTGAGGTTTCACGTTTCAGGATACGTAGAATTCGAAAGACGAATAAAAATGTTTTTGTCCGTACTTCGTCTGCGCAGTTCTCCGAAACTACTTCACCGATTTTTTTTTTACATTAAACACCTTGTATTTATGTAAGTAACATCAATTGATGGTAGAAGGTTACTTTTTTTCTTGTATCTCATATGACTAAGATGCATAATCCAAATTTTTGACCTCAGTGTATCATTTTTGAATAGCCCGAAACTTTTTCGAGTTTTCCCTATCTCTTAGCTAGATTAAATTTACTACAATTTTAGACCAGAATAGGCTCGTGAAACTTAATAAGCTTTACGAGTTTTGGTGTGAGAAGAGGAATGCAATGTTCACAACCAGCCGACCGAAATTTAAATTTAAAATTTATTTAAAAAACATTTACATGAAGTGTAAATGGTGTGAATGAAAACGTAAAGGGAATGTATTATCTCCGATTTGAAGGACTAGGACAAAGCAAATCACGTTGGTAGAACGGTGGTATCAAGGTAAAACGAATTGTCAGCGGGAGGATAACGTCCGGTTTATAGCTACATTATAGGAAGAGAATGATTTAGCATTAGTGACGAATTCTAGAAAGGTATAAGTTAAGGATTTATTATTTCCGTTTGAATTGAATTAAACTATTGAATAAATTAAACTTTAAAATTGACTATGACTGCAGTATATTTTTATTTTTACGTAAGAAAAGTATTGCGATCGTGAAAATTTTTTAATCCGAGTTTTTAACGGAAATAAAAGTCTTCTGAGTCCAAATAACCAAGTCTCGCAAAATGGTTGGTGTCTGTGTGTGTATGCATTTGAAAATTCTACCTCAAAAACGGAAAGTCTAGGATGTTACAGCGATTATTTCGTCGAAATCGGCATTTTTGTGATTTTCTCTAAAACTGCTATTTTCTTCCACAATCATTACTATTGTTTGATACTACACATAGTCAATAGGAAAATGATGCAAATGTATAAATTTAACAGATTTGATTAGTTGAAAAAACATGGTAATTAATTGTTTTAAATAAGGTTATACCGTCCTTTTCACTTTGGCTTTCCTATATATGAAAATTATACTATATACTTTAAGGTTGGTAAGTGAAAGTTGTGTGATGCGCGCCTCGCACCAGGTTTGCCCCTCCGATGTTCTACCTCTCAAACACATTATATAGCCTGCGCTATCATTATCCTGTTCCCTGTTTCGAACCCTCGATGCTATCTATATTTTGGATGGCCGTTGAAGTGTCCGATGGGAGCCGTACCTTATTAGGTCAGCCCTCCCCCATGTCCTCTGACCTTTCCATCTGCCAAAGTTCAAAGCCTCTTCTGTCTGTATCCTTTTCGCTCTGTTATTTTTAGCGGTCGATTCCTCTTCCCACCGTTTGTGGGCGTGTTTATTATCACTGTTGACTTGGTTCATATTTTCGGAATTGTTGCTACTGTGGGTGGTTGATGAGGGTTTATCTCTGGATAAATCAACAATTTATCCTGTGGTCCTCTGTAAGCAACAATATGAAAACTGAAAGCATTATATCCAGCTTTTGGAAAAGCTGAGAATATGTTTTTAATAGGACAGTAATATCTGTTATATAGAAACCATAATTTACTGTCTAAACAATCGCATATTTCAATTCCATAATAATTTATGTGACATAATATTCATTGTAAAAAAATTAAAAGAAATTTATGTCTTTATATCGTCGGTGTTCTATAAAAACATTGAGTCCAAAAATTCACTACTATGATTTCAAAAAACAAATTTGGTTCATCCCTTATATTTACCATATGACGGCCATAATGGCGATAATGAATGATATTTTCTTCCATATTCACAGTGCAACAGGAATAACTATTGTGTGCAATATTGTACACACAATACTTATCTAGTCTCAACAAGTATTAACACATATAATGGTTGACATATTACAAACAGGATAAACAATTCATTTTGGGGATTAATTCGTCAGATAATAAGTGTATCATAGTGAAATTAAAAAAAAAAAAACCGAAAGGACTTACTTGCCAACCCATTATATCAAATTTTATTCTTTATTGTTGTTTACACATCAAAATTTTTCTTAACATGTTTAGATTTTGATGACAGATCTTTACCCCAAAGTTGGGACTGAACGAAGATAGGAACGTTAAGGATTGATGTAAATATGGTTCTATATCAAATTTATTGATTTTTATCTATTACTTTCACTTAAGCATGGCTAAACGTGTTCTACTAGACAAGTTGGTATATTTAGAAACGTCACTGCTTATAAAATTTACTCTTAAAGGATTTCATTAATTTACTAAATTTCAAGCAAATCATTGATCTGGAAACATAGGTGATCATTTACGGGATCGAAATGAAGACGATGTTATTATAGAATAGAATTGAAAAAATTATTTTATTTTGTGATAAAGTCCCCTCAAAATAACAGAGTTGTACAAAAAAAAAAAAAAGATTACTTTTAGCCAGAAGATCTGTTACATTTTATAAATAAAAGAAAAACGTCTGCTAAGTAAAAGCCATTTTCGGAAATTCAGTAATTCCTCAACATATACGTGTTTGATATCCAGGACTTTTTTTCATCAGCGTTTACTAAAATGCGAAAGAGTTTCGCATTTGCAGATTGCATATTCGATAATTCGTGACTAAAACAAAAAATTCCAGGGCATACTGAACATGCATATAATTCTGTTAGTGTAAAAATTGAGTGTTTTACAGGAGAGCATAAAAACTAATTTCTTCATGATTTATTAGTATACTTTCATATTTTATTGCCCTCTAATATTTTCCATTGTAGCAGATCACTTATTATATCATTTCCAGACTACAAAATGTCAAATATATAATAAAATTGAAAATTTGTACATACCACCTTTTGCACTAACAGTAGTTATGTATACCCATTGTCAGTTACATTTATCATCATTTATGTTATCTAATCTTTAGCCGAAACAAAATTATATTCATATCCAGGAATTTGACCTTATGTTACTGGTTGCAAAAGTACATGGGCTCGTTAAAAAAATTAAGATACTAATGATCAGATAATTAGTTTTATTATAATCTTAGTATCCTAATAATGTGCTTATATGCATTTCCATTAACCGAACATTAGCATATAATGAGCTATACCAGTTGCATATAATGGCATCCAGACAAACCGTTTGTTAAGGAAATCTGTTGCAGAGCCATTCGTCTTGTTTCTAAACGTTTGTCTTGTTTGCAAGCATAATAATATATTTGGACGCTTGGAGAGAAAATGCCGATGTATGGGATTCAGTAATTGGCCGCAAGGGACCCATTGAGCCGCCAATAGCCAATAGGAATAGGGATTGCAGGAGGCACCGAGGTGGGCGGATCCATCTCATTTATGCAAGAGCTCTTGTATCTAGGCCATAGTGAAAGTCCCTCAAGGATCCTCCAGTTCGCCTCAACTTCTTCGTCTTGGTATCCTCAACATTACTCTATTTATAATTACGGCAGTATAAATCCTTTTTACAGCTCTCGGGAGCCATGAATTTTGATTTAGGAGATATCAAACGAAAGGGAAAAAAACTTATATTCATCGAATATTCATATTCGAATTTAGAAAATTCATATAACTTTAAATGAGTCCGTTAAAAAAAATTGAATTACAATAATTTTCCTGAAAACATAATTTTATGATTTTAAAAAGTATGATTTTTTTGACAAACTAAAGCAATGTCAACGTACACGGCCATTGCAATCATTACAGTCCTCCCTTCATGCTCTTTAATTTTATATATATATATACTTAACCGAAGAGTACTTTCTTTTTAAGATGGCAACCGAACGACCTGTACAGATTTAACACCTAATTCAATGTACCTATTTTAATAAAACTTAGCTAAATTCCTATCACCAAAGCCCTGTATACAACACTTATCCAAAAAAGATAGTAACAAAGGGTAATTTGGTTTCTCAATAATTCAAAAATTATACTACACATTTGGTTAGTTATAAGTTTACAAAATTTCCTAAAAAATCTTTGAAATCGGACGATTTGGTGCACCGATATATTTTTCTAAATATTTTCCAAGCTACTGTAAAACTGATAATCTTTCCTTTGGTTTATTGATTTTTGAAAAAAGTTTTTTTTTCGTCTACAAATACAATAATCATAATTCTTCGTCGTCTTTAGTGCATGACCAGGTCCCGCAAAATGGTATGTTACAGCAACCTTTTTGTCCAAATCGGCAAACTAGAAGTGGTACTTTGTACAATCGATTTAACACATTTTTACGATTTTTTCGAAAACAGCTCCAACGATTTTGATTAAACTCACTCACTATATGAGTGAGTGTATTATTAAGCAGTTTTAAATATCTCATTTCCAATAATAGCTTCCTCTAAAGTACCTTTAATTGTGTTTATTTGAAATAATTAACCATTTCAGATTAATCTTCGATATAAAAAAAAGTTAAAAATAAAATATGCAAGAATTTGATAATTAACTAAAGGAGAAATAAGAGATCGTAACGGATAATAGTTGGAATATTGGAATCAGAGGATTACGAATATTACAACAGGCTTCCAAACGTAACATAAGCTTAATATAATACGGAATCCGACAATATTATGAACATATACATATGCAGTTTTCATAAATGCTATGGTTGGTATTATTTAGTATTTAATTGTAGAATACAGCGATATAAAAATTAAAATTTGTATATTTAAAGATATTTAAACAATTAAAAATACCCACAATGAAATATAAATAAATATATAATTGGTAATTGGTTGACTGTCGTGGATAATGAAGAGAAGAATAGTTAGGGTGGTCAGTCAAAAAGGAAGGCAAAAATAAATGATAATATTTATTTTTTACATATGCCGACGTTTCGACCTGAAGTTCAGGCCTTCATCAGGGCTAAGAAAATAACCAGATAACAAGGTATGAGAAACATAAGTAGTGATGGTAAAAAAATAACAAAAATAAAAAAATTAGAAAAATAAAATAAATAAATAAATATACAGTAAAATGAAATTGTTAGAATAATGACTAAGAACTAAGAGATAAATAATAATAACCGTTACAAAGTGCAGAATGATGAAGCAGGCATAATCAAAAAAGGTGACATAAGTGTTACAATGGGAATCTTAGAATAAAATGTAAAACATAAAAAAGAAATATGAAGTTATATAAGAAATGAAAATCGTCGGCATATGTAAAAAATAAATATTATCATTTATTTTTGCCTTCCTTTTTGACTGACCACCCCAACTATTCTTCTCTTCATAAATAGATATAGTGTCTATAATTTTTACTTTCACTTCTCCTTTGTCTGAAAATACTTGATTCTGTTAAGAAGAGGGTGTTAAGTGAAAGTCGTGTGATGCGCGCACTGCATGGTTTTTAATAAGAGGAGTTATAATACGTTTTTATATTATTAATCGATTAAAATTTTTATTTTCGTGATAGTGACGCGTTTTCAGGTGCGTCTCCTAGACTGTTACATCATCGCTCTGCCAGGATGATCGCGCTGCCACTTCACGCAGCGAAACAGTTTTCCTGGTTCAGTTCGTTGCGGTCCGTGGAGGAGTTTTTTTTCCCGATTGATATAATTTACTATAATTTGCTTTGGTAGCATCCGTTATCCTTGGCAGCTAACTGATCAATTTGCATTGTTGGCGTGGGATCAGTTTTTCATACATCATTATATTTGGTTAATGTTTTGAAGGATTTTGGAGATATTTACCTTAACAGGACCATATCTATTTATCAAATTCCGGAAAATGAACTTGCAGATATTGTAGTAGAAGAAGCATTCACGTTAGTTCCAGTAGCTGAAATTTAAACAGTTCTGAACGAATACAATCAAGCAGTATGGAGCCTATGTAAAGAAGCTTAGCGTTATTATTGGACCAATGTTCCATGCACAATGAAGTTTGTCTCTGAAGACACCAGTCCACTCCCACAGGTTACAGGAAAGCGCAGGGAGCAAACTATTGTAACACGCCTCAGAATAGGACACACGAAGCTTACTCGTGGTCATCTCCTCGATGGGAATTCGCCACCAAGATGTCGCAGCTGCAATATACCTTTAACATCTCAACATATTCTAGTCCATTGTTTGAGCTTCAATTAATCAAGAACATCGTTTCGCTTACGAGGATACCCACAAGCTCTTCAATCAGAAAACTTGAAAAAAATCCTTCCAATTTCTTAAACAATACAATTTCTACAGACTTATATAAACAACACTACCCTTACATACCTACCATGTGCATCAAAACTAACCTATGCAGATGTAACAACAGATTACCTATTGACATATCTTAACAATACAATTTTACCTGGAACAATATTGTCCGTGGTACAGACATCTTTTTATCTTATTATTAACATCCATCTGAAACCTCGTAAATAGTTCCATCTCATCGTAACCTTCAACTATTTTATTTCCGAAAATTCTTGGAATTTGGATCGTTTTCAATCTCGAAGGAGGCAAACTTTGTCTATTCAATTAGGTACTAAAAACTTGCCTACTAAAAATATTGGGCCCTTTGTCCAATATATCTTCGTTATTTAGAAAATTTGGGCGTGTAGGTTACGCTAAATGGCTCAATATTTTTGAAGGACGCCTTTTTTCTCGACTTTGTGATCAAATTATCTTACGATCCAAATAGAAATCAAATGGGTATTTACGAGTTTTTAGTACTTAATTATAGACAAAGTTTGCCCCACTCCAGATTGAAAACGTCCCAATTCCAAGAGTTTTCGTAAATAAAATAATTGTGGTTACGATGAAACTATTTACGAAGTTTCAGGCGGATGTTAATAATTCGATAAAAAGGGGTCTGTACCACGGAATAATTTAATCTTTTACAGATATTTTTCTATAGAATGTGTAATTAATATAAATATGAAACAGAACCAGATGCCTCTAACCTATGTAGTCGTACATGGCACCTAAATGCAACTAAATAAATAAGATTTAGGTTAATTGTAATTTATTATTTTATTTCTTTATTGTTGTCGTTAGCTGATTATTATCTGGAATTTCAATTTCAATGTTACATTTTATTTATTTTTTAACTCAAGATCTGATAAGATTTCGATGTATTAATGTTATAAATTAAACAGTATTGATGATATTGCACGATTGTGCACATTTTTTATGTTTTTTGCTGCACGTTTTTCGGATTTTTACTGCACGAAATCTTATCTCTCTATTTATAGACACGGCACTGAACTCCAGTCGTAGAGGCGACTTTGATATTTTCAATACATGTTTTTGTAATAATGAAACATGCAGATATGAGCTTCTATGCGAAATATTTAATTAGAAAAATAAGAAAAGAAATGATTATGCGCAAGTTACAAAAAATATTTTTTTAGGTATTAATGTTCTAATGGTTGCTAAAAGTTCCCACTCACCAATTTAGAAAAAATTACCTTATGCATTAAGCGAGTATTTAGCCTGGATATTATTATTGGTCACTAATGTTAAATCACATAAATGGAAAAAAGATTTACTCCTTAAGAATTCAACTAAATGAAAATTTACTTTAACATTCATATAATTGCATTACGATACATCATTCCTTAAACTGGATCTAAATGGATGAGAATGTTACTCTTATATGAGATATCTCAATTTTAGATAATACCTTATTATTATTTTTATCAAAACATAAATATCAGAATTAGTATTTGTAGAGAGGAACATTTGATTGGTCACCTGATTTGTTTAAATCTGTTATATTGGTAAAAGATGTATTTTTTAATATTTGTAATAATTTATTTTAATAATTTTCGCTGAAGGCACTGGTATTTTGTGGAAACAGAATTTCATATAAAATATTTTTTTACTTTCACTTACCTATATATAGTAAGGGAAAGTATTGCGATCGTGAAAATTTTCGAATCCGAGTTTCCAACGGAAATCAAGACACTTTTTGAGATCCCCTGACTCCAAAAAACCAAGACCCCCGAAATGGTCTGTGTGCATGTTATCAGTTTATCTCAAAAACAAAAGGTCGTACTAAATTGAAATTGCATATTTAAGGTTTTTTATATACCTCACATTTTCACAATTTTATCAAAATCAGCTCTAACTATTTTGATTAAATTCGGTGGGTCATTGTATAATTAAGTGATCTTTAATATCATTGAGGTTTGATCCCCATTGAAGTCACTTTACAGAGCTTAAATGCTTAAATGTAAAACATTTCTACCTCTAATGTATTTTTAATTTGGTTTATTGTAAATAATTAATTATCTCTCATTATTAAGAGTTACGAAAAAATGTTAAATATAACTTTTGAAAAAAATTTGATTATTGAATAAAGGAGAAAAAAAGAAAAATGCTTATCCAGATCGAAAATGAATCTCCGGAAATAATATTAGAAGATATACGTATATACATATACATATACATATACATATACATATATATATATATATATATATATATATATATATATATATATATATATATATATATATATATATGTATATTGTAGGACGCTTTTTTTCTCGATGTTGTGATCAAATTATCTTACGATCCAAGTAGAATTAAATGGGTATTTATAAGTTTTTAGTACTTAATTATAGACAAAGTGTGCCCCCCTCCAGATTAAAAACGCCCCAATTCCAAGAGTTTTCGTAAATAAAATAATTGTGGTTACGATGAAACTATTTACGAAGTTTCAGACGGATGTTAATAATTCGATAAAAAGGGGTCTGTACCACGAAATAATTTAATCTTTTACAGAGCCTCTTATCAAGTATTCATAGGCACAAAGTGATTAGAACACTTGTTGATATCTTGATAGGATTAAAGTATTTGTCAACCGGTCCCTTATTGCTTTGGTAGCCCCATCTCTACGACTGTATTTTGATTGTGATATCATAATTTGTACGTTTATCTTACTCTCTTAGTATCTCTACCTATTTGTTTGATATTGAGTACCTGAGAAGAGTTTAATGACAGGTTAAAAACGGAAAGTTTATATTTTAATTCTAGTTTGTGTGTTTTAAAGTTAAACTGAGGGTTCAGAAAAGATTATCGTTAAAGGAATGCTTCCATTATTGAAGGGAGGCTTAGTAATAAATCATGAAAACAGATTCTTCTAGCCTCAAGATTAGCATTGCCTATGAGTCTCTTCAGGAGTTAATTCGGTCCTTAATGGTCCCTGACCTCACGAGGATATTTTTTGTGGTTTCAGATACCCAGAAACTTTAACCATCTATGAAGATGTAATCAGGACTATCCTGAGGTACCCGACTTCTGGTGGAAATCAGAATCTCTCGCATCACCAAAATAGTAGATTGGCAACGATTCAGCGAATAGCTTAGTAGACAGACTATATTGAGGCGGTTCAGGTCCTAGAAAGAGTAGTAGATCTCGAACTTCTGTTGCATGAAGACATGTTTAGGCGCTAGATGGTGAGCAAGGGCTTGGTGGTTCCAGAGGATTTCCATATGAGGGTCGATAAAGTAATCAGAAGGAAATAAAATCTCCAAGAGTAGACAATAAACATATGAAATCGGCGGTGATTAATGACAACAAATATTTCCTCACGATCAGTTGCTAGTTAGCTGCGAAGTAGATCAGTAATGCTATGGGTGATTTCCAAAGTTTATTGAACAGGGGAAGAACATTGATTCTCTATGGCCCCAGGCACTGAGTACCAGAGACCACGAAGCAAATTGTAGAAGTCTGTATGAGGCATTGAGAACCAAAAAGCTGAGTGAAACAAGTCTCTAGGTTTTGACAATGAGCAGTTTCTCACAGTTAATTAGTAAGGAAAATTATTCGCATCCCAAGGACTGCTTGTTTGAATGGAAAGCAATTATAGGTCGAACCTAGGAAGGTTGCTGAACAGAGAGGGAACGTAAGAAGACGGTAGTCGAACATCAGGAAACAAGAGTATGCTGTGTGAACAGCTAAAAAAAAAAATATATTAATTATTAATACGCAGGCATGCGTATTATAATTTGAACCAAGTTAGAGACGTATATAGATTCTTTATATGTTTAGGTTTTATATGAATAAGAACATAGGCTTTATTTGATTTATTATATATATATATATATATATATATATATATATATATATATATATATATATGTTTTTATTTATTCTATTAGTCTTCAGTTCATATTCTAGACTAAACATTCAATATTTTAAATCTAAATATTAAAAGACTCTATGGAAAAGAGGTGAATGAATGAATATATTGGATTTTTTTTGGGTTGCCTACTGAGGCATTAATTATGATAGTGAATCTTTGTAATGTTGAACGAATGGTATTTGTTGATTTATTGTGCATGGATTATTTATTTGTAATTTAATTTTTTATTTTTTTTTATTTTATAAACAAAAAAAAAAAAAAAATTCCTCTTGTTTATTATATTTCATCCAATATTCCTTTTTTTTCAGGCGAGTGTTTCTCGTTTCATCAGGGTTTTTCGTTGCATGTAAGTAATCACTATATCTCACTTATTTCTTATCTGTTTTAATTTTTGAAACATAATAAATAAATTTTGTATACCTTGTCTTGAAATAATTTATTATTGCTGTTGATGACAGTATTAGTATTGATATACATCCTCATAGCATTCAGTTGATATTCTATATTTTTTCAGGAATCTTAACCGTCTGTAGTTATTCGTAAATATGAAACCGGTTGCTTGAACTACCTTTTAGGAATTAAGGATATAAAATACCTTTATATCTTTTTCGTTATTAGATTATACATATTTTAATTTATTTATTCATAGAATAAAGAGACCTGATTTCTATCTAAAACAAACGGGAGGGGACGACCAAGAAGAACAATTGGCGAAGATTGTACCTGGTGACGATTTGAAGAAAGATAATCTGGAGGAAGAGGAGTAAGGAAGAACGGGCTGTGGATGGCAGGAAGTGCTCAATCATATACTTAGCCCTAACCAGCCTCTGTATTTCAGTCTCACCATTGAGGCTCTCCCAGGGTGAGCCTCTGTATGCTCTTATATATCGCTATATGATATATCGTATACACATATATATTTGTATATGTGTGTGGTTTGCTAGTCTGTACAAAAATTATTATTTCGTTCCTCATTATTTTTACTTCATCCTTTTTTTTTTTTTTTTTTTTTATTATCAACTCATTAAAATTAGAAAGTAACTTATAATTTTTCATTTTTTCACTATAACTGTTTAATTACTCTGTATTTTTATTTATGTATCTCTAATGCTCCTTAGCCCATATTTATGTCTTTCTGTATTATTCTGAAGGGACTCGTCCCAGAATAAATAAATTATTATTATTTCCACTGTAGTAGCTGACGTTCACTAAAAGCATTTTTTATCTTTTCAATTATTTTTAGAACACAACTAGAATGTATAAACCAATTATATTGTTTTTATATATTCTGTTAGCATGAGAGACATCAATATACAATAATCCAAAAATTAAGGACCGAAATGTGCCTCGAAATTTTAGGATTCTAATGGCTTTTCATATTTTCGTTTACTAACGATTTTACTGAGTTATATGAGAAATATAATTCTATTTCAATTCACTTCAGGATTATGTAGAGTTGTAATATGCGAGTAGGCCAAATTTCGTTTGGGAACTGCAAATTCAGATTCAGCATTCCAAAAAATTAAACCAAACCGCTAAGAAGTTATTTGAATTCTTCTAAATCATTTAACTGGATTGGTTGGAAGAATTTACTCCGTTTCTTTTCAAAACGCGACCGAGTTAGTCAAGATGACTTTTATATTTGGGATACATCAACCAAAATTCCAACCGTCAGTTCTTCCTATGGGCGGATCTACGGGGGGGGGGGGAGGGCTTTGGGGCTGTGGTCTTTCCCCCAAAATAGTAAAATATAACCATGTTTTATGGGAAAAAAATAAAAAAATTATCTCTTAAAGTATTATTGTTCGTGTAATTACATTTAAAAGGAATTTAGGAATCACTTAAACACCATTTCATATAGGTAGTTAATTTCTTTCTTTTTTTCCTAAGTAATTATCATTATTTTTATGAAAAAAAAATCTTACGGGCTGAAGCCCCCCAAAATTAAATCCTGGATCCGCTAGTGGTTCTTTCATTAAATGAAAAATAAAATATCCTCACTTTAATTTAAATTTTCGTAAAAGCAACGACTTTCAACCGCCTTACCGAAGTCTTGTGTTCAGATGAGGTCTATCTATAATTTAAAATGGTTATTTGCTCTAAGTCCTCTAAGTTAAATGAAATGTTCGCTAGCTCCTATTCTAGTCGCTGGGTACAGCTGAGAAGCTTTGAGCATTGATTGATATAGAGGGAGACGCGCACCTATAGGATTTTTTTTTGTTTAGTTTTATATCATATGCTCCAAATTTTTTATCAAAATAAAAAGAAGATTCGTTGTAAAACGAATTATTATTTTCAAATTAATTTCTTCTAAGTGGTTACACGAAAGAATCTCTACATGACTGAACAAGAAACAGTTAAAAATATTATTATTGTCTCAATTCATATCATTGGCTCTTTGTGTTCAACGTAAAACAGTCTTTTATCTTCATTTTCTTTAGTATTTATAATATACTAGAGTCTAGTATATTCTTTTTTTTTTTCGCCTCTCCGTAAAAGACTTTCACGCCCTCTTCTTCCGGGGTTACTAATAGTTGGTTCACGATGACTCAAAAGGACTGATCGATATCTATCGTGACCAGTGCGCCCTCTAAATACCACCGCGGTAATGAAGTTTCAGACCTCGCTCAACCGTGGTCTTCTTTGACCGCTGAGAAAATCAATAGTTGGACTCAATCAATTTTCTCTAACGACGACATAACTCGAACCCGAGCACTGATATTCGTTTCGGTATTGTGTTGGCTAGTTGAAAGATATGTGACTATGGTATACTCTATAATCTTTGAGTGAACAATGAAGGCAATGTCGGTTATGCTTAATTGAGTTGTTAATAAAAAAAAATACAGAAATTTGGAAATTTTATCTACCTTGATATGGAAATTGACATCTACTAATATTTAAACTTTTTTTTTTGTGGTCATATTCTTTTACTACACATTACTACTCCAGGCAAATGTATTTCGTCCCATGTATCGGTGTATGTCAACATCAGAAGGAGACTGGAGGAGTGATAGGAACCCGACTACTATACCTAGTTCAAATATTCATAGATGTCAGTTTTCCTATCAATCTACCAAGATGTTGCAGTAGATATGGAAATACATTCCCACACAATAGATAAAATTTAATAATTTCTGTAGTCAGGACTTTTTTTAAATTAAAAATATTTTTTATGTTTATATTTTTAATGTTTAAAATATTAAAGATTCATTTTCATAATATATGATCACATGATAGCATTGCAAATAAATTAATAATTGAGATATTCAAACCATAATACTTTTTTTTTTTTTTAGTATTTTGAGCTCAAATTGTTTCAAAACATTCACGGGATCTAACTGAGTAATTTCGTGGTCAAAGCTAAAAATCTATCATGTCATCCGCTCACAAAATCTTCACGCACCTTTGATAAACTTTACTCTCACACTTTACTCAGTAATTTGACAAAATTTTGAGCTCAAATTATTTCCAAACACCCACGGAATCTCACTGAATAATTTGAGCCATGAAACCTAAAAATCGATCCAGCAGTTCGCTCAAAACAGCGTTACAATGCTTTTAGCGGACACCCCGAACGCATTACCCTCGTAATGTCGTTTCTCTTTCCAAACACTCACGGGACCTCGCCGAGAGAAATACTTTATTGAAAGTAATGCTGCCCTACTACATAGGGTTGCTTTACACACAGCATACCAATCAATCCATATGGACATAATAATTATATTATATTATTCCACTACTACGTATATATCTTATTTAATTACGATTCTCTTGTTTCAAAAAACTGTGGGCTCTTTACGGAATAATTTAAGCCAACAAACCTAAAAATCGACACAGCGGTTCGCTCAAAAAAGCGTTACATAGCTTTTAGCAGACGACCATACACAACCTCGTTTCGCTTTGCTCAGTTGGATAATGAAATGGACTTATCATTACTTTTATTTATTTAACAATATAAGAAATTACAGAATGGGAATTGTTACAGTATTGCTTTTTATGTTAATGAACTGTTTTATTTATTACAACCATTATCCTCATATGACAAAATGGTATATTGCTCAATAAAATAGTTTAAACTAGTTGATTATTTAGTTGAAGCATTGTATGAGCTTATGTTATTGCTTTGGAACAAACGATTTAGTTATAATTTCTCTTGATATATTACATTGGTAGTTTTGATTACTCTCCAATACCATTGAAACTTACAGAAATTGGTATAAGTATTTCTACTATTGATAGTTGCATTAAACTATTGTATTTTTCCACGACTCTATTTTATTCTAACTAAAAATATTCGTGCTAGTTATAATAATATACTCTATTAATCACTTATTTATTTAATTATAGTCCGTAGTACATGGTATCGAATTATTAACATCCGCCTGAAACTTCTTAAATAGTTTTATCTTATCGTAATCTACAAGTATTTTATTTACGAAAACTCTTGGAATTGGGGCGTTTTCAATCAGGAGGGGGACAAACTTTGTCTATTTAATTAGATACTAAAAACTCGTAAAACCTCATTTGCTTTCTACTTAGATCGTAAGATAATTTGATCACAAAATCGAGGAAAAAGAAGACCTACATCCCCGAATTTTCAAAATAACGAGGTTATATAGAACAAACGGCCCAATATTTTTGCAGAGCACCTTTTTCTTCTATTTTTTGATCAAATTATCTTATGATTCAAGTAGACAACAAATGAGTATTTACGAGTTTATTAGTACCTAATTAAATAGACAAAGTTTGCCCCTCTCTAGATCGAAAACACAGAGTTTTCGTAAATAAAATAGTTGTAGGTTACGATGAGATGAAACTATTTACGAAGTTTCATGCGGATGTTAATAATTTGATACAAAGGGGTCTGTACCGTGGACTAATAGGTTTTCTTTCTTTTTTTATTAATTAAACAAATTTAAATAAGTATATTCAGTGTTCATTTATTTTTTTTTTTTTTCAAAAGGCGTTGTTAATATCTAAGAAATAAAAACTGTTCCTGAAAATAATTGTTTAACTTGTGAGGACTATTTTTCGACTTAACTAGTTATGGCCAGAGGTAATAGATATAAACGTCTACAAATTTCTCAAAACATTCCTTTAAGTCTGCTTCTTTAGCTCTTAAAATGCTTTGATAATTTTAGCTCAGTAGATAATCCCTGCTTAACGGTGTTATGGCTATTGAATGTATGGCGTTTCCAGTTTCTCCAGGGCCCCCTTGGACTTGGGATTTCCTGCAATAACTATTTCGCCACAGATGCTACTCCTTCAGTTTCCAGATGGCTTGGGAAGTGTTAAATGACAAAAAGCTGGGCCGAGAATAGGGACCAGGTGTCGGAACAGCTGCAGGGGCTGTTATTAGTTAACTTTTGTTCCATTGTATTAGTTTGTTCTGCACGGGAATTAGTACCAACCCAATACCGTGAGACGGTATGGTATAAGTACAATGATCTTAGAGAGACCTAAAAAAAAAAAAAAACAGACATTCATAATTTTTAAAAATATATATTTACTCCTTTTTTTCAGTCCACACCTACCTCGCCTTTTAGCCTACTCGGTTGTTGTCCCGTGCCAGGGGGAAAGGGCGGGGGATTAATGCGAGTTAAAGCCTCTCCCAGTACCTATACGTAATTATTTTATATCTAATAAACTTCGGTTTTTCAATCATTTAGTCAGCGGGCCAATCGTGTTTTACACTTGCATTAGACCACTCGGCCACCCCGCCCTCAAGCTGTTTTTTCGACAGTTAGCAAATGAGCATCGTCACACAGGGAATAATGGCATATTAGACAAAGAGGATAAATATGTATAAAATCGTTGGTTAAAGGTTTTTATGTAATTGTTAACTGTTTGACTGGTGGAGGTCAGTATTTAAATTTTTGTTAGTCACCTACTGTGGTTCTTTTGATATGGTCTTAATGATTTTCAGGATTTGAAATCAAGAATTTAAAAAAAGTTAAAATTAAAATCAAATCTGATCATAATTGTTAATAATTGTTAGATGATTTTTATTTTAAATCAGTTTTGACTTTTTTAAATCAGAAATAAAAATTGTTAATAATCTCTATAATATATTTTAAGTCGGGAGTAGTAGGTGGAGAATATTGTTGTCAACTATTAGCAACTGAACATCTTTATTACCGAAATTTATTACAAATTTTAGCTTACAAAAAAAGATATATATATATATATATATATATATATATATATATATATACACACGTATCGCGCGCATAATTAGAGCGGATTCAGAGATATAATATTAAAAAAGTTGTACATTTATATCGTTTACATACATATTAATATTTTTTTTATCACAATTTAATTATTATTATTTATGTAAAAACATATCACTCATTGAGTGATCATTATTTTTAATTTAATTGTTTATTTATTAATCGTTAAATAATTATTACATTATTTTTATGAAAAAAATTATCGATTTTAAGTCTTGATAATTTTAATTGCAGGGTTTGTAAATAGATCTTCGATGAGTATGTTTATTTGGGTTTACATAAGTATTTAAGTTTAATCAATTTCAGTTTTGAAGATTTGGAAAAATGGTTTAATTTTTTTTTTTTGTCGTCTATTAAGAGTCTTCCTTTTCATTGCAATGCGCAGGCTCCATATAATGCTTTTGTAGATAAGCCGAAAATAAAGTACAGTCTCCAAGTTGTCAATATAAACTGGAGTCATTAGCGGATCCAGGACTTCATTTTGTGGGAATCCTTTTTTTTTTTAACGGTATTCATTATTTAAAAAAAAGAAGGACCTATATGGAATTATGTTTAAGTGGTCTTTGAAGAAAAAAATAAATATATATTTTTTTTTTAATCTTGGCTCATTCTGAAATAACCCCCTCTCCACATTTCTCTCTCTCCCCCTCCTCCCCTCCTGCAGAAGATTCGTTAGTGACTGTAGTACAGATATCTTTAAGAGTAAATGTTAAATATTTGGATTTATTGAGTTTTGATTCAGGCGAATTTTCCATAGTTTGAACCTGTATTATTTTTTTTTATTATTTTTTTTTATTGAAATTTACAACTGTATTACTTGGAAAATACAATAAAAAAATGTGACATTGGTAACGTGACATGTACAACGTGAAGAGAAACTACCCATTGGTAGAACTCAAATTAAAGTTCTATATTAGAAGGTCCCGAGGCCATCTTCTTTTCAGACGCCTCGGAGGGTTATCAGGGATCAAGGAGGAATCAAGGTTTGAAACAAGAGGTTTCGGATGGTTCTGCAGTTTGTTATAGAAGGATAGGTATCTGGATCGGGCCAAATCGGAAACATATGGAACATTAAGGTCTTTATGGATGATTTTATTTGTGACAAAGTAAGGAGCGTTGAGGATTTTACGAAGGATTTTGGATTGTAAGGATTGGATACGAGAGGAATTCGATGGTTTAGTGGAGCCCCAAAGTTCAATTCCGTAAGTCCAAATAGGTCTTATTATTGTCATATATATGAGTCGTTTGTAATTGATTGAAAGCTTAGAGCGTTTGTCTAGTAAATGCTGCAGTAGTCGAAAACGTCGGGCGGTTTCTAGTCGTTTCAATCTGGTAACCTGGGGGTAACCTGTATTGTTATTTAAGTATGGGATGTAACCTTTAAATTCAAAATCATATGGCTTATTACCTGCAGATCCTCGCCCCAGACATATTATCCCAGGGACATCATTAACGCGACCCATCGCTAGGGAGGGGCGAATGGAACCACTCCATCAGTCGCAAACCATTAACCCAAGTTAGGCCGTGAAGTGGCGAGGGCGTCCCATTGTCTGCCGTGGCCATTGCCGATGCCCATGGGGTCGATATGTTATTAGGAAGGGTTCGGTTTTAGCATTGTCCTCTCTGCCTCCTTTATCGGCCTATTTGTGCCACAGCTGTCCTCGTTCTATTCACATCTTTCATATTAATATTAATATTGCCTACTCTGTGTGGGACATTTAAAAAAAAATAATAATAAACTTACACTCGCTGTCGCACTGTTTCGAAAATTCATTGCTTTCAACAGGGCAAGATTATTTTTTTCTTATACCAAAGTTGTTCGACCATCCGAACTCATGCTGTCCATTATAAGTTATATTTTTTCATATATTCATTTACAAATGTTTTATTTCTTATCTTCGTCAAAGAAGGGCCTGTGTCTACGTGGTCTTCATCCATTCTTATTAAATACTTAATTTACATTTAGGACAAAACGTTTAAATACTTTTGGTTCGTCTTTGTTGCCAGTTTAAAATTAGTACTAATTTAAGAGGAATTGGTCGAAGATTTCATTCATTAGAATTACATACAACAACAAAAAAAATATTATTTTCTTATTATGCACATATATTCATATATCCGTACCATGCATATAAACCACAGCATGTCCATTTTTAATTAAATAATTTAGTAACAAAGAAACAAATTTTAATAGCTCAAAGTTATGTAACGGTTCTCTGAAGAGAAAAAAAAATTGATATGGTGTTGTCCAGCTCCAGAGTTCAGATTTATGCTAAAATTTAATATAAAAGATTCTCTTACTACTGCAACGTCTTCTATTATCCTAGAAATCGATTGAATGGGGCATTGAAGTAATCAAGCAGTGCAATAATAATCATTTTTGTGGCTTACATGTATTGGGTTGGCAAATAAGTCCTTTCGGTTTTTCAGGGTTCAAAACTCAATGTATTATAGACATAAAATTTATTTTAATCTACAATATATTGCCCATTATTTTATATCTTTTTACTAACTGCATAATGCTATGTTCATGAAATGTCTGGAGTTTATTGTTAAAAAACTGATCCAAGTGTTTTTTGATGTCCTCTTTCTTTTGGAATATCTTTCCATTTATTGAATTTTGCAAAGACTGGAATAAGTGGTAGTCACTTGGAGATATGTCTGGCGATTAGGGAGGGTGGGGCAAAAGGTCCAAGGCTCAAAAATTTATTGCGAGTGATCAATGAGGTGTGGGGCTTAGCGTTGCCTTGATGGAACACAATGCCCTTCCGATCATTCATAAATATTCAGGATATTCTCCAAATTCGATGTTACTATATCCGTTGGAAAGCTAAATTATTGTTCTTCAAATCCATATGAATGCTTTTTTTTATTTAATGCCAACATAATAAATATATAATAACTCCT
Organism: Nezara viridula; assembly: GCA_928085145.1. Lineage (NCBI taxonomy): Eukaryota > Metazoa > Arthropoda > Insecta > Hemiptera > Pentatomidae > Nezara > Nezara viridula. The sequence continues at coordinate 16,122,779 of OV725079.1, forward strand.
TATAGGTTTTTATTTTTTATCTTCATTTGTTTACGAAGGTCCTGTTGGTATCATTTTTGTAGTTTGTGTGACCCTAAATTTCTGCTAAATTTCTTATAGAAAGCTAAAGTCGTATTGAAGTTATAACATTTTTTTGTGATTTTTGAAAAAAAAAATCATTTGAGGGACGCAAACATTAAGCCTGGAATTATAGCCAAGCTTGTGAAAATGGTTTTCTATGCTTCTGTTCCACACATTTAGAGCCATAACAATCTCTCGTACTGATTGGGTGGGATTTTGACCAACAATGACCTTAACATTGATCGTTTCAATTTCATTTGGGCGACCAGACAGTTGGGTATCATTGATGTGAAAATTGTCTGTATTTTGTAAAGAAAAGGAAATCTCATGAACACCACGGTCCATTATTGAATATAGATTCTCAAACAACACATTTATCTGTTAAAAATTTCATTAATAGGAACGTAGGGCGTGGTTAAATCCTCTCTCTTCCAAATTTTGCGCCTCTTACAGTAAATCGATTTTAGTTTAAAAGTTTCTTTGGTACTTCAGGTATATATCTCCTTATTTACCTCATGTCAGCTTGTTATATATTTTACATGTTTTACTTTTGGGATAGACCATTTTATTATTAAACGCATAGACCATTTTGCGAGATTTATTTATTTGAACATCAGAGGGGCCTTAAAACGTGTATTTCCATTGAAAACTCAGTTCTATACCTATTCACGTTCGCAATACCTTCACTTACTCTGTATATCGTGAATAAGCGAACGTAAAAATCTCATTGCACTTGAGTAGCTAAGCGATGTTTTCAGCGTCAGAAGTGGCCATCATAACGTGTAGTAATAATGCTGAGTCGTTTTTTTATAGAATAGAAACCTTGGCTTAGAGTTCTGCGTGTGTTCTTTCCTCGTTCCTATCTTTACAAAATTATCAAACTCCGAAATGGTTATCAGTTCGAGTACTATAGAAATTAATTTCAGTTTGGCGATTCTAAAGAAATTTCTTTTTTTGGTTTGGTGATATTATAAAATCATTTCGTTACTAATTAATTTGTATTTCAGGTAATAAGATATTAAAATATGGTATCATTTTGTCTGTTTTAAGTTTTTCGTTTCCAAATGTTCAATATTAAGGCGAAACAGTTGAAATTGCAGTTATATAACAAAAATTGATCTTATCTGAACATGAAAGATGTCTCAACGCCAATTTTCGAGGTGGTAGGATAATTCGAATTTCTATGTTTTTAATGTCTGACATGGTTAACGCATACATTCCTAAAGTTTAGGCACGAATAAAAACACCAGTTCCCAAGATATTAAATAAAAAGCCGGTTTCTGCTACATTAATCAATAAACTTGTTATAAATCATTTAATAATATTTTAGGCGTTTTCGACGAATTCCCAAAATAATATTTTGTTGTTTAATTTGTTTGTTTAAATGAGGCAAATAAGTTTGTTTTTTTTGTCTTCATATTTCCATCCACACCTGTCATGAGCTTGACAATAAGCAGATGTGCTGTAACTAATAAGAAAAATTGACATTTTAGGCATGAGGAAAAAAATAGTACCCAGCAGCACTTCTTCCTGGTCTTGATTTATTTCCTTAATTCAAGAAAGGAGATCTCTCATCCAGCTCCTCTTTAGTCGTCTCCTGATAGGCATGTCAGCTGTGGCCATGTCGTTAATAAGTCCGTTGTGATGTCCGTGTAGTTTAAGATGAAATCTGGAGTAGAGATCGCGTATGTGTTGGTCGATAGTTGGTTGTCGTAAGTCGTTATGTAAAGTTTTGTTGTTTACGTACCAAGGAGCTCCTGTTATAAGTCGTAAAATTTTGGATTGAAATGTCTGTAGTTTTTGTAAGTGTGTCTTTTTTGCAGTACCGTAAATTTGTGAGGCGTATATCCATATGGGTTTGAGTAAGTAAGTGTATGTATTGAGTTTTTGTCTGATTTTCAATTTTGATTTGGAAAAAAGTGAGTACAGTATTTTCAGTCGCTTGTTTCAGGTTTGTCGTTTCATTTTGACGTGTGGGCCGCAGGTCATCCTTCTGTCGAATATTAGTCCCATTTAACGTACTGTGTTCGTCTGAGGAATTTGGTTCTCTTCTATATAAACTGGTAGGCACGTTTCTCGTCGTAGTGTAAATGTTATATGTTATGACTTGTCATGATTTAAATTTTTATAATAAGTTTTTAAATAAGTTATTTCTTAATAAATTAAAAAAAAAATCGTATTTTCATATGCTAAGTTATTATATCAAAACTCGTTGATATCAATCTTGAATTATTACTGAATTTCCGAAAACGACTCTCCCAAACATTTTATTCTCATACGAAAATTTGTAGACCTTGTAATATAGATATTTTTTAGCCAATGAAAACTGCGAGGAAGCTATACTGACCTTACTTGGCTGACGTTTTTTTTTATTTAATCCTGTGTATGTTTCCTGAAAAATTAAGTTTTCGGATTGATGCGCCGCTGACGCTGATGAAGATATGAAGCCAGCCGGTAGGAACTATGGGTACACGCTATCTCCGATGGCATCTCTTTTATCCGCGGTCTCTTTGCCCCCTTTGGCCGGACCAGAACAAAGGGACCTCTGGAGTCCTCTGTTTTCCCGCAGGATGGAGTGCGCTCTCAAAATAGAACTCCCCTGACAAAAGCCTCTATTTTCCTTCCTACGAGTCAATGGCTCTCTTCACCTCCCGTCAGGACCCTTTGAAAGCCTAGTTCAAATAGCTCTCTGGCTCCCTCGACGTCCAATTTATGTCCCAAGCGGTTGGAACAAGTTCCTCACTGTTTGTAACTTCCCAACTTGGAAGAAATTGTTATTCTGATGAATATCCAGTCGAATTTTCAGAAACGATTATAAAAAGTTATTATAAAGTGGTTAACTATTCAGGGGTTTTAATCTGCCACCACTGTGAGTGCATCTTGAAAAACAAAACCTTGTATTTGTTCCATTTTTTTCCCCAATATTCTCCTGAAGTAATCAGTCCGACAAAAAAAAAAAAAAAAAAATAAGATGTGTGCTTTAGACTCCACGAAATTGAAAACATCAACAAGACTAGATTAATAATATGAAATATAAATTATAAATAATAGTTCATTACAAATAAGATGAAATGTTGAACATTTCCCTTGTTTACACTATACAATTCCGATTTTTAGTATCTCAAATATTTTAATCCATATGTTCAACTAACCTCGTTATCATTTTGTTTTCGACACAATTTTTTCCTATTCGCCTCTCTGACACGGCGTCGCGCTAAGATACGATTTTGAATTATAGCCTATTATATAGAGGATGAAATGCTGAACAATTTCCTCGCATGCTGTATGCAGGGCCGATTTTTAGTATCTAAGATATTTTAATCCATACGTAAAAACATTTCAACTAGTCGACCCTAGCCGACTTTATCCGAGCGTTAAAACTTCGGATATCTAGCGGATAAATCTAATTCACTCTCCACTTGAATTCCAATTAAATAATATAAGTAAATATAAAATGTATAGAAATATTGGACTAAAATTAGGTTGTGAATTGTTTTTTGCCAAGTTCCTAAACATGATTATTGCTTCCTCACTACCGAAGGTAAGAAAACATTTTATTCGTGCGAGTGGTAAAAAAAAGTTTGATCTCAGAATCGAGAATTTTTACTTGCGTTTTACGTTTCAGACGTCAAGGATCAAATTTTGTTCGGTGTCTTTCTCTCTGTAGTCAAATCGATGTAACGGCCATATCACTTATTACCGTTTATCCAATTTTCATGATTTTTTTGGAATTGTGCGTTTTGGTCCCATATCAATTTTATCAAATTCCACTTACCGCTTCCGCTCGTGCACGCATAAGGTAAAATAATGATTCTGTGCCGATTTCATGGAATAACGCGCCTGAAGAAGTTTTCACTTAAAAAAAAGGAAGGTCCCCTTTTTATGTTCAGTATAACTTCTCCACCATTACATTGTTTAAATAACAGTTTACGTGACTTTTATATTTTCATATGTGATGACTTCAAATCAGAATTCCAAAATATTCTATCAGACTCAATTTTTGAGAAAATAGAGGCTGTTCTTTAAAAAAAAAAAAACTGAAATATCATGTTTTTCTTACTTCATTTATTTTCTTTTGAATAATAATATTTTATAAAATATTAAATGCTGAACATAATATAATTTTATGCATCCTCAATGTGTAAGTTGTTTCCTTTTATAATGTTTATCAGCTGTTTCCCATTGTAGTTTCCAACAGCAGTCAGTACAAGTGTCTTCTCATTGCATTTACCACAATATCTCTTCTCCATTTGGGCTATATCTTGATCGAACCGTTCTGTGTGTTCATTTGAGACTGCTCCCAAGTTGAGTGGGATGAAATCCAAACGAGAGTGCAAACAATTTTTGATGACAAGTGTATGTAACCCATGATATGATAAAAGAAAATATTTAACAATGCCTTTGTAATATGTATCTTTTCTGTTGCCCAAAAATTATTGACACTAGTTTTCAAACGCAGATCAATCTCTTTTTTCAGTTTCTTTTTTCTCTAGTTAGGGTGAACGCATCAGTTATGGTTAGGTTAGACTTTAAATGTAAATAATATGCTTCCTTGTTGATTTAGAGGTTGAAAAGAATTGAAGAACAATTCCCTCTAACTGAGTGAATGAAGTTCCTAAAAGAAAATTTTAAAATTTCAGTCAATCATTGTTGTTTCTATAGTGCTCTTGGGATTAGTGTGTTTCATTCCTAATAACAGTTTTGCTAAGAGTTGAACATTTATCTTATCATATCTTTTTTGTTATTTTTACAGTTAAATAAATATTATAGAATTTTCCTGAGGTATGTTCATTACTGGAACCGATCCCTTGTCCATTACTAGAACAATTGAATTTCGGGTTGTCTATCACTGGTACAAAAAGGTGTTTTTTTTTAAATGGAGATTATATCTGCATAACTGAATATTTTTTTCAATTTTAAAGTGTTAAACAGAAAAAAAAAACACTGGAGATTCTAAAACCCTAACGAAGATGTTTATAACTATAATAATTACGGCTGCGTGGGCCAAAAAATACAAAATTTTTCTTAACTGTGTCCATTACAGAAAAATTAAAATTCTTGAAGCCTAACGCTTGAGATATCGGATTTTTTTCATGTTGGAACACATTGTATATAATATTCATATTGTAATAGCTTCAAAATCAAATGGATTTTTTTTTCATTTTTCGTTTAGGTTTTCAATGATAAACAAATGCTCGTAATGTCGAAAAACATCTTTTTGAACCACAAAACGAATTTGACATAAAATGGTGCCTAATTTTTTGCCTTTGGGTTCGTGTTTCAGTACACCTCAGAATATTTAAAAACTACATTTCTGTGAAAGGGAGGATTTTGATGCAGAACAGCGTAATTCGTTATCCAATGTCTACGATTTATCATTGGAGAACAAAATCTGTCCAAGAAACCGTTATTGAAGTATAGTCTTAGTCCGTTATCGAAACGGATTTATATAGATATTGAGTCGCTAGGACATGGAGGGACGTCCAGGAACTGTAAGATATGCAAACGACTCGACCACATTTAGAGTGAAAGTGGAGCTATTATATTGTTGGGTGGGCTGGTTGAGTTGTCCCCTTCTGATGCGGTGGATTCCTCTCTGTTATTATTTAACCTTTCCTTAATCGAATTAACAAAAATAATTTGAAATTATAATAATTTATCTTAATTAATACGATTAACTTCTAATTAACAATTAACTGTTAGACGCCAATTAATTAATTTATTGAATAATTCATTCATAAAACCTTGCCTTCCTGAAGATAAACAACTTCATCACTTCCGAATTGGTACATTTTTTTTTACTTAAATTTTGTAAATTTATTATTACAATTCGGCCCAATGTATAACAAGTATATGCTTTATATCTCTTTTTTTCGGATCAAATCTCAACAAAATACCAGATTTTTTGCATGCAATCTTATTTTTGATTTCGGTCCGATTCAGAAAATAGTATATATTTAACATAAGGTACAGCTATAGTATGAAACAAGTAGTACTGACCTACGCGGTAAAGTGGGTTGAATTATTTTTTTAATGAGAAACAAAGTTAAAATTTATAATTCATATCTCGTAAAACCCCTCACATACCAATAAAAAAAAATGAAAAAAATTTACTCGAAATTAGAGTCTTCGATTTTTTTTTTCACGAAAATAAGAAAAACTTCGATATGCTCTACTTATCCAAACGAAAATTAGCATTAATTTTAAATCCTATAATATACGCCCGCAAATATATTTGGCTTATAGATAAAAAATAAAAACTTTCGAAGAGTTCTTATTCGAATTATTCTTTATAAGGAGGCGGGGCATGTAGCTCGTAGCAATCCATCTGGAAGACTCTACGTTACAATGGATGCCTCAATAGGAGACAAAAGATCACGTGGAAGGCCAAAAAACAGATGGATAGATAGAATCAACAAAGATTCAACAGAGCTGCGTGCAAATAAATGGAAAGAAATAGTCCAAGACAGGCAGAGAAGACTTGTTAAGGCGGAAAAAAATCTGCATAGTTTATAATGCCAATAGAAAAACAAATCTTTATAAAGACTTGAAGTCTAAAAGTAATATTAATAAATATGGTATTAAAAACAATAATTTATCTTTCTAACGGTTTTATTAAGGTTGAAAAAAAATCCTAAGGAGTTATGAATATTTAAGTAAATGGCATGAAAAAAATTCTCCCGTAAAATTAAGTAAAAAAAAAAACTCGTATATAAGAATTTATGCGGACTCAAAAAACGAATCTGATTCGTTTTTGCATTATAAAAATTTACTTGCCCTGCTTTACTGGAAGTGTTTTTGAGTGTTTGTAATTTATTATACATTAGAATTAGTTTAATATAAAAAAAACAAATCGAATAATTTATAATAACTTAGAAATCCATGCAGAACAAAGTCAGAAAACAGTGATATAAAAAATTAATACATTTTTAAAAAATATTTTTTCTTAGTTCCTAGGGTAAGGGGGCATTCGCAAGAACCCTCGGAAATGGGTATACAAATATGTTTCGACCTAATATCACAAAATGAAGTTTCATAGAAATTCGGTGACCCCCACCTCCGCAACCTTCTCTTGTGAGACATACGGAGTAGAACTTTGGGATCGGGAAAACAAAGTAGAGACAACATAATAAAAACCTCTACGAAAGATTGGTAGCACAACTTGATATGTTTGAAATAACGTTATACATATCGATTTAAGCCTTACAACAGAAAAATCCTATTAGTATTAACTTTAGAAATAAACTACTTAATTTGCATTACTTTTTTTTTTACTTTGTTGTAATTTTTCAAAAAAAAGTGTGCATATGTTAGGCTTATGCGAAAGAAACGGAATGAACAATTAATTAATTCATGTTAATTGTTTTCATTGTTGTTAAGTATGATCACTTAACAGCACGTTGAAAAAATATATAAATAAATGAACAAAGCCATTTAGTCTTAGCTAACTCTTATAAAGCCTTCATTGTTTTCATGAATATACCCTCAAGCAATAAATATTTATAAATTCGTATTACTCTACCCAAGTTTTATAATTTTAAATTACTTAGCCGGGAGGATATTTACGAAACTAAAGCCGAAATATATTAAAATTCAACGTACAAAAGTTTCGAAAAGGAAGGGTGGAGATTGGTCGAATTAAGTCGCTAGTGGTTGGATCTTAAGAACTTTTTGAAATAAGCTCTCAAAATCCTCTCCCTTGAATGCCTCTTACTTCATCTTGCTGGAGTTAAAATTTGATTTTTTTTTTTCATTAAATTTTAATTGATTTTTTTTTGTTTAAAAATTAATTTTATTTAAATTGATTACTAATGTGTTAGAACTTAATTGCCCAACAGGATAGATGCTTATTGTTTGTTTGTTTGGATGTCTATGCGCAAAACATCCAGGTCATCAGCGACCGATCAACTAAATAAAAAAACTGGTTGTTACAAAACACACAAATAAAAAAAGGGATAAAAAAAATAAAATAAAAGGATTGATAGAATAAAATAAATAAATAAAAATAACAATAGACACTTAAAGATAATAAGATATAATAGATAAATAAATAAACTAAAAAAAATAGCAATAAAATTAATAAATGAATTGAAATTAATAAACAAATGAACTTTTATAATAAAATGAAATAAAGTAAATAAATAATAAAAATAATAATAAATCTGCGAAGGATCATTAGTTATAAACTTGTCATGCCTGTTGTTTAAGCCTTTCACTATCCAGAAACTTGATGACTTTGGTAACTATTTCTTCTTGATTTCCCAGGGATGCTGATATATTATGGGGTATTCCGAGATCTTTTAACCTTGCGGTGTAAAAAGGGCACTCTTTCAAAACATGTTATATGGTTAATGACTGTTCACACTTTTTACAACTGGGGATATGATCTTTTGTTATGAGGTGGAGGTCTGCTATGTCCGATCCTCAGCCGCGTGAGGACGACCTCTTCTCTACGACTGCTGCGTCTGGAGCTGGTCCACGGTTGCATCTCTTTCCTTATTGTCTTTAATTTGCTAGGTGCGCTGTTGTCCCACCGTCTTTGCCATTCTTGGGATATAGTTTCTCTTAGAGGTCGTGCAAGTTCAGATGCTCTCAAAAAAAACTTTCTGGAAGAGTAAGAGCTTCTTTTGGTGCTCTATCAGCCATTTTGTTTCCTTTAATTCCTATATGGCCAGGCGACCAGATAAAATGTGCCGTTGTTCCAACTTCAAGAAGCATTTTTATAATATTTAAAATGCAGTGTATCCCTGGATGGTCTGGATACATGTTATTCATGGCTTTCAGAGTACTTAGGGAATCCGATACCACAACCACATTTGCAACTGGCTTCTTCATGACGTATCGGAGACTCATCGCTACGGCGTTAATCTCTACTGTGCTAGATGCTTATTATATGACTATTTATTGAGCTATTAAATATTATGTTAACTCAGTTGTCAAAATTATTTGTTGCAGCAGCAGTTTAGGAATATATCTTGTGTATTCCGGGCATTTTTAAACTAATATTTGTTTATTGTAGTGAGTTAGTCGACTGTTCTCTATATTAGAGGTGATAAATAGTCAGGACGTAGTCATTTTTAAGGTTTTTATAACTGCCGAGGTTTCAACACAAATATGTGGGTCATCATCAGGGCGTGTTTCGAGCACTTATGACTATTTATCACCTATAATATTTGTTTACTATTTTGCAAACATCATTGGATTTTATAAAATACTTTCTTATATTAAAAAAAATAACAGAGTGATTTCTTAGAAAGATTTATTTCATTAAGAAATGACCGGCATATATTTGTTTGATAGTCTTTTATCAGTTTTCTGTTTGCAAAACCTGAAATCGATCGTTTAACCGTTCCCAATCATGGCTGATTAGATAGCCTAAGTGTTGGAATGTTTGCTCAAATTAATTGTCAATAATGTTCAAACCTTGGCAATCGTTGTAAATATTTCAATATGATACTTGTTAATTGGAGAGCTGGAATTGGAATAAGTGCTCCGTTCGACTAAATTAGTTATAATTAAGTCTCATTAGGGGCTATAATATCACGCATTTAAAAAAAAAAAAAACTTGCCCTGTTTTGTGGTTTTACATAATTTTCGCTTAATTTTTTTCCGTAGCAAAAATTCACATTCATCTTATCAAATTTTAAATCTTAGTATATTGGTGATTTTGAACGATAGCAGCATGTAAAAAAAAATTATAATTTTATTTACTTCTTGTATAAATTTAAATTTATTATTATTATTAGTGTGTTACTTTGGGTATACTTTCACGTAGGAAAATAGGGTTTGTAGGTTTTATCATAACATATTTTGAGAATTCAATGACCTCAAAAAAAACGGTAATAGTTTCACATTTAATAAATGCCTGCACTTTTTCAATAGGATTTGTTATTTTTACTAAACTAATGTCCGCCTAGTGTTCAAAATTCGATTTTAATCATTCTTGAAATTTAAAAAATAAAATAAAAATGAATTTTCATGTTTCCGACATTTTTTTTTTTACTCTTTCATATTTACATGAATTGAACATTATACATTTTTATACTTACAATACAAAACGTTACAGCATCATTCTGTTCTTTTTGAATTATTGGCAAATAAAATTCTTGATCCATAGTTATTTTTTTAAAAAAACATATTTAATCCCACTATGTTCCTTCAGTTGGTACAAATAGTGTAATTTTAACATTTTTCTTATACCATAGAAATAGTTTATACATAAATTTGTCATAATAGAGCTCTCCTAAAAAATGCAAACCGAAAAAATGCAATAAAAATGTTTTATGGGGCATGGTTCACTTTGATTTTGATGATTTTTTTAAGCGAAACATTTTTTAGGCACGTTTTGCAATTTTTGTGTATAGTGAATTAGATCGATCCGTCAGATTTTAACGCTCGGCTAAAGTCGGCTATTGTCGACTAATTGAAATATATTTACATGTGGTATAAAATATCTCAGAAGAAACTAACAATCGGACCTGCATATTATAAGAGAGGCAATTGTTCAGCATTTGATCCTCTCTGTAACAAGCTATAATTCAAAATTGTATCTTAACGCGATGCCGTGTTAGGGAGGCGAAAAGGAAAAAATAGTGTCGAAAACCAAATGATAACGAGATTAGTTAGTTGAATATATGGATTAAATTATTTCAGATGTTAAAAATCGAACCTGTATACTGTAAGTGAGGGAAATGTTAAGCGTTTCATCTTCTTTGCAATGAGCTATTATTCAATTCATTTATATTCATTAAGGACATTTTTAGATTGACCTTGCTTTTATGTCTTTATTTTATGTAATAAACTTTTTTATTAACCCTTAAAAAATTCTTATTAACCCCAACTACAATACACCTAGAATACATGGATCAGTAAAGTTACATAAATGTGCCGCTCAACTTAGTCCTATCTTCAGTAATATCAATGGGGAAACTGAAAATGTTAGCTAAATATCTCAATTCCACACTCAATAACCTAAAATCGGATAGTAATAATTATGTAAAAACTTAATGGAGATGGATCAAATGCTTGAAAGAATAAATAAAATAGATAATAGGTAAATATTGTTTGGTTTTTTTTTTATGTAGAAAATTTATTTACCAATATCAACTGGAAAGATGTAATAAAAATAATTGAAAAATACTGGGATACAATAGAACCGCATACCCAAATTAAAGGGTTTTATGTAAGATATGGATTAAAATATCTCGATGGATTAAAATGGACTGCATACAGTAAGCGAGGGAAATGTTCAGCATTTGACTATATTTATAATGAGCTATTACTTATAATTTATATTTTGTATTATTAATCTTGCCTTGTTGCTGTTTTCACTTCTATCGTGTGGTCTAAAGCACACACCTTAGTTTTTTTTTTTCAATTTTTATGAAATTTAGGAAACTTTCAAATACTTATCGTTTAATGAACTGTTAATTGTGTATTTTTTTATATAGACTGCGTAGTTTTAATGTATTTCATTTAGAGATACCACAGTACGATTTGGACACTAATCCATTGCACTAATATTACACTACTGTCCACTAAACCATCGAATTCCTCTCGCATCCAATCCTTACAATCCAAAATCCTTCGTAAAATCCTCTATGCTCCTTACTTTGTCACTAATAAAATAATCCATAAAGACCTCAATGTTTCATATGTTTCCGATTTGGCCAAATCCAGATACCTATCCTTCCATAATAAACTTCATAACCATCCGAATCCTCTTGTTTCTAACCTTGCTTCCTCTTCGATTCCTGATAACCCTCCGAGGCGTCTGAAAAGAAGATGGCCTCGTGATCTTCTCATGTAGACAAATTATTAGAGTGCTACCAGTGGGTAGTTTCTCAACAAGCGTGTTTCATGTAATAATATTTCTCTGTACAAATTTACTAGATGTATTCATACTAATACAGTTGTAAATATCATAATAAAAGTTTAAGTTTAAAAAATATATACTGAGAAACAGAGCTATTTCCGTCACTCTTCGGCCTACTTTTTTTTTTTTCTTTATTGTTCGCGTTACGATGGGTTCAGATTATCGAGACCGTTTTTTCTTTCGATATATATTTCGTATAAAGAAAATGGATGAATTTTTCAGCATTTTTATTATCAAAATGTCGTTGTTTTGATTTTAGTTGACCACTTAGTAATGTTATTAAATAAAATATATCTAATCACGAATATATTTTCCCTGATGATATTTTATCATAAATAGATTCAATGTGTTATCATAACACTAAAGAAGCAATTTCAAACTATACCGTGAACGTGCCGCATTTCATCTTCAGTTATTGCGTCGTTAGGTTTAAGTCTAGTAATTACTACCAGTTACAAAGTTCTGGCGGAGCAATAACAGTTATACCGGTTAATTTTAACAGTTATAGCAGTAACAGGGTTTATAGTTCTTCATATCTTCCCTCGTTCCGCTCTGAGGGTATTATAATCTGCTTCGGGTCGTCCTAAGGTCGTAAGATAGAACAGTATTGAGGATCGTATTCTATGGATTGAGGAGTACAGAGCACCTTGTTGATATGAACTTTGTCAGAGATTTTACGATATCTTATTTATCTATTTTAGGATCTACGATAACTAGAAAAAACGAAATTGAAGAGGAGATTAAGGTTAGGCTGAAGGCGGGAAATGTTTGTTATTCTTCTGTGATAAAACTGCTTAGCTCCTCTTGTCCCGGAACTTAAAAACTATAATCTATAAAACCATTATCTTACCCACAGTTCTTTATGGATGCGAAACGTGACCGCTTACATCAAGGGATGAGCAACGTCTTAAGGTTTTTTAAAATAAAGTATTCTGTAGAATAATCGGACCGAAGAAGGATGAGTTAACCGGAGAGTTCAGATGGTTACACAACGCCAAATTGTTAATATAATTGAAGTGATTTCATGCCTGCGAATCAAATTGGATTGTAAAATTGTTCGGTTTAGTAACGAAAGAATTCCTAAAAGATTAATATTTGCTGTACCGAATGGTAAACCCGAGATGTAGACCTAAGCGAAAGTGGGAAGAATGCGTTAAAGTCGATTTGAAGAGACTGAATTTGGACGACGAACGGAGGAGGGACGGGTGTAATAAACGATTGGTGGTGTCGGCATCGAACTTTCAGGTTCGCTAAGCCTTTTATTATTATTATTTATCGATTAGGACATTCTCTTATATTTGACCCATATTCTACAACTTTTATGTTATAAGCTTTTTTTTCTCTCTTAGGAAACTCATTTTCAAACTGTAGGGCCGTTTATAGTAATTTGTCTCAGTTTCTGACAAATTTGGTAAAAATCAACGTTCGTTGTCTGTGGTTTTCTACCAGACCGCGTAAGCAAATTATTAAGTGTAGATATTCTTTCGACACACAATTTAACATTTTTTAATTTATTGAAGTGTACGTTTCCTGCTTTGATTCAACGTTTAGGATTTGTCAGTGAAAAAACGGAAAAAATATGATTTTATTGGCAATAAAAAGTTATCCGTTGGTGGCTTGGTTTAGCAATTTTGTTTTTTACATGTTTCATCTCATTTATAAGTTAAAAAATAAATCCTTTACCCAAATTTTTTAAATATCTTTCCCATTGCAATTTTCAATATTCTTCAAATAAGCCGCCATTTTTTAAACAAGCCTCTTTGGAATGGCAGACAAAGTTCATTTTTTCTTAGAATAATTTACACTTTCGTAATTTACATTCAAAACGCAAGTGGGAATCCAACCCACACCTTCAGAGCAATCTATGACCCACACCCAAAGTGCTCGGCCATCGTTAAGTAAATCTCATGAACGTCACGATCAATTATTGGATATAGACTTTTGAACCTCCCACTTCTCTATGAGGAGGTGTGTTTGAAATCCAAAAAAACCTTTCATATTCTTTTCTCTATTTTGTTAAACCGATTATTTTGTTTTACAAACTGACTAGTCATCATCCGATATTTCAATACTATGTTGTCTTTTTTTTTTAACAATGTAAATATCAATAATAAATTGTTGAAAATTAGTAAAAAAAAAAATAATTAAGAGACAGAACATGAATGATAAGTTATTATTAGAAAGATTCTAAACCACGCAGCCTTATGTCTCCGAAATGCAGGCAAAAAAAATCCTTCCACGTTTCAGTACAGCACTCCATAAAATCCATGGAAAATGGAATGATGTACTGATGTTATCTGCCCTGATGGCGCCTAAATTGGAACGTTGAAGGGTTTTTCTTTGCCTGCATTTTGGATACATAAGGCTGTGTGGTTTGGAATTTTTCCAATAATAACCTATCAATAATAAAATGATAATAGTGCAATTACTTAAAAAAAAAAAGAGAATTCTTGAAAAATAATGGAATGTTTAAGTGAAAAGTCCTTTAGGCGCGTTTTGTACTTTTTTTTTTTAGAGTGAATTAGATAGAACCTTCAAATTTCCGATGTGTAACGCTCGTGTAAAGTCGGCTGGAATCGACTAATTGAAGTGTTTTTGAATACGAATTAAAATATCTCAAAAACTAAAAATCGGACCTACATATTGTTAGTGGGGGCAATGTTCACCATTTTATCCTCTTTGTAATGAGTTATTATTCAAAATCGTATCTTAACCTGACGCCGTGTTTAGAGAGGCGAAAAGGGAAAACAAGTTGGTGTCGAAAACCAAATGATGAGTTTTAAGGAAGATATGGATGAAAATATTTCAGAAACAAAAAATCGGACCTACATACTATAAGCGAGGGGAATGCTCAGCATTTCATCCTCCGTCTAATGAGCTATTATTTATAATTTATATTTCATATTATGAATCTCGCCTTGTTGATGTTTTCACTTCTATCCTGTGGTATAAAGCACACGCATTAATTTTTTTTTTAATACTATTGTAGGTGGTCTTTCGTTTTTACTGTTTGCTAGTAAAAAACATTTACTGCAGTATTCTATATTTATTCTATATTTTATAAAAGTTACCCTAAACTGTGCCCTTAACTCCGTTTGTTGTCACACTCTGGCTTTTTAACCTTCTTCTAAAAAGTCAAACATTAACATAAACTTCTGAATAAACAACCCCATCGATTTAATAAGTAAATATGCAAAGAACATTTGCATTCGTTTAATTATAATTTGCTCGAAAAATCAAAATCTGAAAAGTATTGCCAACTACCACTCCTATCCTCTGCTTTTTAAATCGATATGAACTTTGAGAAAACCACTTATTTATTCAATTTATCTTAATTTATTTCTACATTCCAGTTAATTGGATTATCTTGGATGTCAGCTTGTGGATTATCCTTAATGTCAGCACTCCGTTAAGCCAGAAAACTGGAATTCGCGATGAATCAAGAATCCTTAAACTAGGCAAGATGAAATCGCGGTGATCATTAACCTATTTCTATCCGGCTAATGATCCTGAGATGGATATCGCAATGATAAAGAGGGCACATGGAATTGTGGCATCGATTGCATGGTTTTCTGCCGTATGTTATATTCCTACCGATCTCGTTTACTTTCTAAATTATTATTCTTAGTATGGATTGGTATTTATAAGAAGATAAAAGATAATATTGATCGGAACTATTTATTGTTTTGTTTTTTTTACTTTCATTTAGGGTAAAAGCACCAGTAGTTGACTAATATTTGACACCGTCCCCAAAAATGGGAATAATAATAATGGAAATTTAAGGACCTCCTAGAACCCTATTTCATATATTATTGGTTTTTACTTTTACTTAAATATATAGAAATAGAAAATAACTTTATTCAGGGACAAAGTCCCTTTAGAATAACAAAATAGTACCTAATTAAAAGACTACATCTGGCCAAAATAAAACAATAATAAAAAAGAGAAAGTAAAGAAAATATTAGTTAAACAAGCTATATACAAAAAAAAAATTTATATTCAAAACACTTAAAACTATGTACAGTTATAAAAATTATAATTACACACTTTTGAAAAATAAAATAATAACAAATACATTGAGTTCCTTAAAATAAGCTGTGTTTCTGCTAACAAAGAAAAGACAAATCTGACAATATAAAATGTCAGAGTATTTAAATAATGAATAATATCTAAGCACATCATTATGTTATTGTAACTATGGGTACAAAGTTATTTGTACTAGCATAAAAACAATAAAAAAAACAAAAAATAGATGCATTCAGTGGCATTGAGAGTAGGAAGATATTCTAAAATCCCTAGTGAAGTTTACAGTATGGAATAGTACTGTCATTTGATGAAGTTTAACGGAAAGTTTAAGTTTGAAAAGTTTAGCGAGCATCTGACTGTTTTTGGGATAGGAATTGGAATAGGAGGGTTTTGAATGTGGATATGGAGGGGGAATGCCGAATTTTGATAGCTAGGGAATTCCAGAAATTGACAGCGCCAGCAATAAAGGAGTTTTGAAATGAGGCAGATCTGTGAGAAGTGATGTATATATGCAATATATAGTAAGTAAGTATTGAATACTTATAAGGATAAGTATGTTCAAGTCTGAGTTTTCAAGGTAAATACGTGTTTTGATGTCTCCTGAGTCCAAATAACCAAGTCCCGCAAACTGATCTGTATGTACGTTATCAGTCAAGCTCAAAAACAAAAAGTCGTATTAAGTATATTTAAGGTTTTTAGAAGTTTTCTATGTTACACCAACATTTTCGTCAAAGTCGGCAAACCGGAAGTGGTACTTTAGATAATCGAATTAATACATTTTTACGATTTTCTCAAAAACAGTTCTAACGATTTTGATTAAACTCAGTATATCAGTGTATTATTAAGCAGTTTTTAATATTATGTAGGTTTTATTTTCATTGATGTTCTCTATCAGGACTTAAATGCCTAATTTTGAATATTGAATTTAAAGTACCTTTGTTTTTTTTTTCATTTTAAATAATTAACCTTTTCACATTAATCTTTTAATATTAAATATGAAAGAATTTGATAATTAACTAAAGGAGATATAAGAAATCGTAACTAATAATAATTGTAATGGAAGAACCAAAGGAATAGGAGCGCGTCTGGGTTCACCCGAGCTCGCAAAATAGTCTGTGGGAGTGTGTGTATGTGTATGTGAACAGCAGCTGAATGAAAAGTTCGAATGAAACTAAAATTGCGCATTTATAATTTGTATATGCCGATCACGATTTTGAAAAAAATCATTATATCAGTAAAAAATTAAGCAGTTTTATTATAATGTAGGTCATATTCTCATTGATGTTCTCTAACACGCCTAATTTTACGAAATATCTTCCTTTCAAGTACCTTCAATTTTTTTTATTTGAAATAATTAATCATTTCATATTGTGAGTTGCTATAAAAATGGTTACTTAAATACAAATATATAAAAGAGTCTGATAATTAACTAACTGAGAAATAAGGGATCGTAATAGAGAACCGAATAAACCCGAGTGCGCACCGGAATTTGGCCGAAAAGTTGGAATAGGCTTCTGTACGTTTGCGTAGTAATAATAAAAATGTGTCTATAAATACCAGCTATGAAATATAAATAAATATAACGGCCTTCTTTATTAGTGACTCTCGATGTCAATATTGATTATATGATTATATACACTTCATTATAAAATAAATAATTAAAATATAATGCTGTATTGGAATTGGTTGGTAGTTAAAAAGCATTAATATAATATAATAAACGGCTGTGAAAAACATATGACAATTAATTGTTTTAAATTATATTTTGTACCGTCCGTAATTTTTACATTTACTAACTTTTGTCTGAAAATACCTATTTCTGCGCGCAGGTTACGAGATTTTTTTTTATAAAGTCAAAACATAAATGGTACCGATATCATAATACCTTCTCCGATAATTGTGGGATTCAAAACTGTTGTGAGTCTTCTGGTTAACTAAGTTAAAAACTCTACGAGCTGCTATTACGTAGAAAGTAGAGTTGAATTTATTGTCCAGTTCAAAGTGGTTCGTGAAAGCAGCGTTCAATTTGCGATGAGTCGCATCTTGTGTCACTTTTGTCATAAAGCCACCACGCGTTTCTCCCATAATTATATAGTTATTTCGTTTTCGCGTAAAGTGAGAGAAATCTAAAATGTCACAAGAAAAATGCTATCTACGCTGATTTGTACTTGGTTTCTCTTTCATTTTTATTTTGGTTTATTATTTTCAATAATGAACCATTGTGATTCACAATTCAAATTCAAAAACTTAACCCTCTCTCAAAATTTGAGGTTTCACGTTTCAGGATACGTAGAATTAGAAAAATTAAAAAAAAAAAATTCTCCGTTCGCCGTCCACGCATTTTCTCCGAAACTACTGGGCCAATTTTTTTGCAAATTTGGATATAAAATCAGAGGTCACCCGAGGATGATCCTCCTTCATCGACATTACTATCCGCCTTTTACTTTCAAAATCGCGGCCGAAAAACCTGCGTTGCTATAGACTGTAGCGCCTAAACGAATGTACCGATTTCAATGAAACTATGCTAAAGTCATTTTCTCGACGCCCTTTAAATTTATCTATATAACATACTTCAACGAAAAGAAGCTGGAAAAAAAGTTACGAGAGATGGTAAAATTAAATTCCGAATAACTCAAAAACGTTTACGGAATTTTCTAAAAAAAAAAAAATTCGGACAATTAGGAGCAAAGTCTCTAGTTTTTTTTTTATATGTTTTACTGCAAATGTTATATCCTTTGTTTTGGTTTTAAATTTTGAATGTGTTACTGAAGCAATGCTATTTTTTTAGCATATCACTAATGATTAAAAAAAAAAGTTTAGTCTAGTAATTGGAATCACCTTTTATTTATTTTTCTTTGTAACTAGGAAGTTAATGTTACTTTAGATGTATAATTGTATGGAAATAATAAACCATTGTGAAATAATTTGCAGCGTTTTTAAGATAGAACTGAAATAAAATATATTGTATAAAACCAATTTATTTGTACAATAATTTTCATGCAAAGGATGATTTTGGAAATAATTTATTTCTTAATTATAAAACGTTTTATTCGCCTACATAGAGATGATTTCGCAAAATTATTAATTTTTTAAAATTAATTTTAAAATTATTATTTTATCCTTGTATTTTATTTCATATTTTGTGGTTGGCTGGATCGTCCCTTCCCCCACAAAACAAGGGAGAAGCCCCCCTACAAATTGCCAGGAGGCCTGAGGTCGGTGATTGAATTGCCGGCTCTAGGCTGCGCCTCCCCCCCCCAATTAAAATTCATGTCGTGGGTAGGAGGGAGGTGAGCTTTTTGAGGTGGAGTGGCTGCCGCTTGATCCTCTATGAATATTTAGCAGATCGCGTTCCCTCGTCGTCCTTTCTGGTATTCCTCACCGTGCGCAAAAAAAAAAATTACTTGCAATGCAGGAATTGCCGTCGGCGTTGCCTACTGTCATGCCCTATGGTCTTTAACTGTCTTGGGTAACATCTCGTCAATCAGGATTAGCTTCGTTCAAACTATCTCGAAGACATATAACGTGGATCACCTTTCGTTGAGATCTTATAAAAATATTTAGCTCTTTAAAACCCACAATCTGGTCACATTGAACTGCCTAAGAAGATCATTTGTCGATTTGTGTAATTATACAAAAGTAATATATTTAATAAAATGTCAGATTGTAATGTTTGTAGTTGGTGCAGTTAGATTGATGCATTAATAACTTATAAATTGTCAATGCTCCTTATTATGTTTCGAACAAAACCTTACACCATGACCTTATTAACATCCCGTATGTGCTAGACGTTATTCCATCCCGATTTTCAAATTTTCATCAGAACCTAATCCATCATCCTAATCCCTTAGCACAATCCTGATTCAGTTCCAGTCATCCCTACAATCCTCCTCGAAGGTTGAAGCGGCAGTGGCCTCGAGATCTTTTGCAAAGACGTCATTGGAGTCCTGACGATGGCCAGCTTCTCCACTCAAGTCATGAGCGTATGTGGTTTAATACCCTCTGTTAGTCTCCTCTGGATTCCCATACTAGTTATGCGGCTGAGAGAGAAGCGCTGGGATCTCTTGGAGTCTTGCCTTACCTCCACACGTGGGGGAAAAGGCCCGACTCGGAGCTCCCTCGGATGACTGTAAATATTTTAAATTAGTATAAATGTGTTTTCATTTATTTTTATTTAATGTTGTATCATGATTGATTTATTCAGTTACTCCAAGTTTTATTTTATTTTGTTATAATCTTGTTTTTCTTTTAATGTATATATGGTATGTTTGTGTTCCATTCATCCTAAATACTCAATGCCCTTAATTGAGGCAACATGTATTTTTTTCTAAATAAAATATTATATTTAAAATAACTTATCAAACTCAGTTTTAGTTAAGCCCAGAAAGAAAATAGTTTTTGGCTAATTTTCTTATGCAGGTGGTGCAGTTTAATCCAGAAGTCAGGCTAAACGGCCGTTTAGAAGCCCTCATTCTCAGCAAAATCTTATCAGAGACAAAATTAAAAAAAAAAAAATATTAAAATGCACACCATGCCGATCCTACGATTCTTACGAGGATGATTGTTATAAACTACTTTATATTATAAAGGGGATTAAGAAATTAAGGTGATAGAATGAACTATAAAGTTTATAGTACAATCTATCACCTTAATTTGAACCATGATAGAGCAGTTATATTGAAAAATACGCTAAATCATCGTTTCGGGATTTTTATTGTAAAAATACCGTAAAGCTGCTTAAACATAGATAATTATTATCAACTAATCATAGGAGTTCAAAGTATGTTGCTTCTTAATAGACCATTTATGAATCTGTTGCACATATATAGGCTGTAACTATTATCATTCTATCAAGGATGTCTATTCCCCCCCCCCTCCAAGATCTGTGGCGCGAGAACCTATTTTCTCCACTTCCAAGATATTTTATTGCTTATCTTTTCTTTAAAACAGTATGAAAGTGAAATAATTAAGTATAACAGTGTATTATTAAGCAGTTTTTAATATAATGTAGGTTTTATTCTCATTCATGTTCATTTATCAGGGCTTAAATGGCTGATTTTCAATATTGCCTTTATCTAAAGTACCTTTGTTTTTTTTTTTTCATTTTAAATAATTAACCAATTCACATTAATCTTTGATAAAAAAATAGTTTAATATTAAATATGAAAGAATTTGATAAGTAACTAAAGGAGATATAAGATCGTAACTGATAATAGTCATAATGGAAGAAACAGAGGAATACGAGCTCGTCCGTGTTCACCCGAGTTCGCTCGATGAGTAGAACAGACTTCCATACTTAACATCATCTTAATATAGATAGACCACTTATGAACCTGTTTGCACATAAATAGGCTATAACTATTATCATTCTATCACGAGTGCCTAAGCCCCCACCCCTCTCCCAAGATATTTTATTGCTTATCATTTCTTAAAAACAGAGCGAAAGTGAAAGAATTAAAAAACCCGTAGTTCATATACAGTTACACTCGCTGCTGTCAGTTACAAGTTTCTCTCCTTGTCTCTTAGCATGGAACTTTTCATTCTGAAAATTCATAACACCGACGATATATGCCCCCCTCAAAAATTCAAAAATCTGCCAAAATATGCCTTCTTCAAAAATTATGATGGTGCATATTGCGCCATCAAACTCTTTTAGGCACCTTAGTATACTGATTCCCCTTCCTCTTATATAATATAAGCATGAAATATTTCCCATTTCATCTGAAGTATTTTGAAACCATTCTGTTCTACCTATGATATCTGTGGTCTCCCTCGTGGTATCTTTTCCACCGTGGTGGTATTCCTAGTCGTGAAAAAAACTCGATGACGGCCTGCTTCATATCGCGAGATTACGCCTGACTTGTTTCCTCTAGTAGTTCCTTATTTGTCCTCCTTCATATTTTTATAGATGGATATCTCTAGATAAGTGACATCTTTACGTGGAGGCCCCTAGATACGCCAGGAATGAGCGGCCATCGAAGGAGTAATATATTCCCCGGAGTAGGCTAGCTAGGTATCTGGGTCAGTACGTGGGCCGCAGGGAGCGACTGCCCTCGGCTAACCCGAGAGCTTCGTCGATATCCATTTTATCATATCTCGGCCAATCGTATCAATATATATATATATATATATTATAAATATATATATATATAATGATATATATATATATATATAATATATAAATAAACATATATATATATATATATATAGATATATATAGTATATAAAATATATATATACATATACATATATATACAGTTTATATATTGTTTATTTATATACATGGCTTATATATTTATTGAGCAATAATATTTCGAAAATAAATGAGTCGCAGTATTCAATATCACAATTTTATAGATGGGCATTTAAAATAAAATATGATTTATTATTTTCAATAGTGAACCATTTTGATCCATCAAAAAAATTCAAAAACTTAACCCCCTTCAAAATTTGAGATTTCACGTTTCAGGATACGAAAAACCTGCGTTGCTATAGACTGTAGCGCCTAAACGAATGTACCGAATGTATATCGAAAGTCAATTGCTTGACGCTCTTTAAATTTATCTATATAACATACTTCAAACGAAAAGAAGCTGGACAAAAAGTTTAACGAGGATGGTAAAATTAAATTCCGACTACCTCAAAAAAAATAATACACTTTTTTGTCAATATTGTGATAAGATGTTTCAAAGGTATTAAAAATTTACTACAAAATGAAGGCAAATATCAACGAAAACAAAGCACTATTAGTAGATATATAGCGATTTTATAAATATTTTGGTTTATTCTTTTTAATAATGAACCATTGTGCTCGACCAAAAAACTTAATTCCATCTAAAAATTTTGGAAGGTTACACTTTCAGGATACGTAGAATTCGAGAAAACGAATAAAAAATTTTTTTTTTGGCGTCCGCCGTTCGCGCGGCCATTTTCTTTCCTTTCCTCCGCAACTACTGACTGCCTTTTTTAAATTTGGATATAGAACTCAGAGCTCACCCGAGGATGATCCTCCTTCATCGACATACTATTCCGCCTTTTACTTTCAAAACTGGCGGCCGACAAGTCTGGTTGCTAAAGACAGTAGTGCCTACCACAAAATGTACCGATTTCAACGAAACTTCTCTGAAGTCATTTGCATGACGCTCTTAAATTAAGATCTATAGGAACCTACTTCAAGGAAATAAGCTGAAAAAAAATTTACGAGGGATCGTAAAATTAAATTCAATAATTCAAAAAGTATACACTTTTTCGTGTTACGGAATTTCCAAAAAAAGTCGTTAAAATCGGACAATCAGGAGCAAAGATTTGGTCACTAGTTTTTGTTTTGTATGTTCTACTGCAAAGGTTATATCCTTATATATAAGTCCCTCCAGAAAGAACTAGGGGAGACTGTTTTAAATATCAGTACAATTTAATTTTTTCACTGAACAAATTACTACGACTTTTCACTTAACAAATTAATAAGGAATATCTAATGGAGGACTCAATCAGACATGAAAATGGGCCCAAGAGATGGTCCGAAACGTCGTAATATATAGCTAATGAATAAATGGTTTGGTTAATAATGTTAATTTAATAACAAAGTTTATATGAGTTTCCAAAGAGAAAAAAAATCATGAATTCAAAGTTGTAGAACATCAAATTCTGCGTCCATTGAGTACAAACCATTTTAATTGTAGGTCACTTAGTCCGCAAGAAATCAATAATCTCCAGATGACTGGGAATTGGTAATGAAGCTATCGTATTTAGAATATTTAACAGTATGGTTGTTTTATGTTCCACTGAGTTATCTTGTTTTAGGAGTCTGCTAAATGCAATATGGCCACTTTTTAATCCTAATCAAGCGAGATTCTAGAAACGATGTGTCAAAAGAAACCTATCTTTATGAAGAAATAACGGATCCTCATTCGAGGGATATGTTGCGGACGATGCAAAAAAACATACTGAGGTTTCGGAATCGGATGGCGATTGCAATGGACATAGACAAGTGGAAGATCCTGGAGGAGGCCAGGATCGACACCGGATCCTTTCTACAGAATCTAGGTCTTCGACACTTAGCTTTGATACCTATAGACCCAGCAATAGGGCAAACCGAGGACTCGGTAGTTTTTTTCAGTCAAAAATGGTTCTTGAAATTTAATTATTTCTAAAACCAGTCTTAATTATGTTTCAATATTTTTTATTACTATTGAAATAATCAGTGATTTTTGGAAGTATATTCTAAAAAAATAAAACTTATTATTTATTTTCCAAAAAAAATATTGTTTTTGTAATTACCTTTGGATTAAGAAATATAGTTTTTTAGTTTTCCTGAAAACTTTTCAGACTCAATTGTTCGAAATGCTCGGAAAATAAATACATAGATGATATATCACAAAAAAATTCTCCATACAAATATTATTTTGTTTTTCGTCATATCTTTTGCTTATACCAGTTTATGGATTAAATAATGAAAAAGAAAAATATTTCATCACTTTAGTTGTAAAAAATATCCATCCCAGAATCTTTTTACGGTTTTACGACTAGTTACTAATGTGAAATATAGATACTGATATCTATATCCTTTAATATCTCTCGATTTAAACCAATTTTTCCGATGAAACATCTGTCCTATCAGTTAATAACGATCCATCACTTGCATCCCAAACTGTTGAATCACACATCACAAACCTTGTAGAATGGTGTCAAAACTGGAGGATTAAAATAAATTCCAATAAATCCTAACAAATCACCTTTACCCTTCGTCGCAAACCTATGATTTCCTGTCCTACAGTATCGTTTAATAACATCCCACTTATCCCTGTTGAACAAATACGATATCTTGGAATCCTCATACAAGACTGAAACAACAAGAAAATGCTCAACGTTTCCGCTTACTCCAACATTTACTAGACAAACGCTCTAAACTTCCAATTAATTACAAAAGACTGATATACATGACTGTACTAAGACCTATTTGGACTTATGGAGTTGAGCTATGGAGCTCCACTAATCCATCGAATTCCTCTCGTATCCAATTCTTACAATAAAATATCCCTCGTAAAATCCTCTATGCTCCTTACTTTGTCACAAATAAAATAATCCATAATGGCCCATATGTTCCATATGTTTCCGATTTGGCCCAATCCAGATATCTATCCTTCCATAATAAACTTGGCCTCGTGATCTCCTTATGTAGACATTTTATTAGAGTGCTACTACCTGTGGGTAGTTTCTCAACAAGCGTTTTCAAGTGATTATATTCTTGTGTACACATTTACTTGATGTATTTATATTGCAATACAGTTGTAAATATCTTGAATAAAAAAAAAGTTTTAAAAAAATAAACATTTTTTGTTGACGTAGCCCGACCTGATTCTTCGTTGCCCTAGGCTCTGCAGTATGGGAAGAACTTCAGTTCTAGTTATTGGGCTCGGAGTGAAATTGGCCTCGTAAGTTGTAAATCACGCCTGTGCTTCGGCCTCCTCAACTCCGATCATGCTCCTTTGAATTCCTTCTCTGATTTAAATACAATCCACGACTCTCTAAGGACCTCTTGAGAAATCCTTAGGAATGCCTTCATCTATAAGAAGGTGAGGTCGTAAATATTTGATTGTATTCTCTATCCCATTGGGACCTCGTTAGCTCATTAATGCTAAGTGGTTAGTATCACCAATCTTGTAACGATCAATAAGGCAACACAGGTTTTTTTTTTGTTTTTAAAGAAGTGTATTTAGTTATTTATGTTTATTATTATGCATCCAAGATCAAATATATATATATTTCTTTATTTATGTGGTCATTTGTAAATTATAATACAATCAAAAACTCAATCTTTTTTTTTGTATTTGGTTTTGTTTAAAGTCGATTCGTCTAAAGCCATTAGCGACGACAATTCTTAAATATGATAAATTAATTTTTAAAATTTAAGCGTTTTTTCAGTACTTCACACTTCTTTCTTAATGTTATATGCCTTTCCAATTTAATACATAATTTTGAAATAATAATTAAAGAAACCACTATATTGTTATTCAATATAACAAAATTCAGCTTTGAGGCTGTTTGGATATTGTCAAAAATGATAGAAATCTATTATCAATATTAAGATCTATATATTTCTCTTCAACAGGAAAACAATTACTTCACTGTGAAGTAGACAAAATTTACTTAAATTTAAAAGAGAATTTGTTATTATTAAAACCAGTTAAAGAGGACATTTAGTGGTTAAACTGTGCTAAGTTCTGTTTTTAAAAAAATCATAAATTATTTTTTTTATAATCATCCAACAAGGGGTCTGTACTACAGTTACGCCGTAGTACAGACCCCTTTTTATCAAATTATTAACATCTGACTGAAACTTCGTAAATAGCTTCGTCTCATCGTAACCTTCAAATATTTTATTTACGATTCAATTTAGAGGTCGCAAAACTGTGTCTATTTAATTAGGTACTAAAATTTCATAAATACCCATTTGCTTTTCTCTTGAATCGTAAGATGATGTAATCACAAAATCGAAAAATAGGCGGTCTACAAAAATATTGTTCCATTTGGCCTATATAACCTCGTTATTTTGCCATTTTGGGGGTGTATATCACGCCAAACGGCACAATATTTTTGAAAACCACCTTTATTTCCCGACTTTGTTCTCAAGTTATCTTACGATTCAAGTGGAAATTAAATGGGTATTGACTAGTTTTTAGTGCCTAAAAAGTTTGCCGACCTCTAGATTGAAAACTCCCCAATTCTGAGGATTTTTGTAAATTAAATATTTGTAGGTTACAATGAGATGAAGGAATTTATGAAGAATCACCCGGATGTTAATAATTTGATAAAAAGGGGTCTGTACCTCGGACTATAACGTTTAAGTTTATATCAATTAAATTGAGGTTTATTTGGCAAAAACTTCAGATTCACCTCAAGTTGCGTAAAGAAATGATATGATTTTCTGTCAGCTTCCTATAAGTACCCGTGTTGACAGCAAAAATGACTACAATTAACTGTTGCAAAGCTTTTATTTCTTGTTTTTTCATTATCTGAGATATATTCTAATGAAAATAATAAAATTTAAAATAATCATTTTTAAACATTTTTCATTTAAGGTGGTTATTAAATTGTGTTTTTCTTCCATCCCTCTCGAAGTAATCGATCTGTATATATAAGTGATAACCTTAAGGTTTCTAGCTCTAATAGTTTACGTTTTCATGAAAATAATTGAAGCAATCAGAGTATAAGTTAAGTTTCTTTATTTTAACTTCAATTTTAAGACTAGAAACATTATGTTCGTCACTGATAAATAGAGGCAGAAATCTAGGGGAAAACTCAATTCCATAACCACTTTACACAAAAAAAATATTTGAAATATCGTCATTTTTGTATATTTTTGTTTAATTTTAAATAAAAATTGTATTTAGTTATTTATGTTCATTTTAATGCATACATGATCATGAGGAAACATGAAATTAAAGCTTTAAAACAGTTAATTGTATTGTCATTTTTGCTGAAAACGGGTACTTTTAGGGGAAAGGATAAAAATCAGCATTTTTTTTTTACACAAATTGAGGTGAATCTCAATTTTTTCTCTAATAAACCTTCACTTAATTAATATGGACTTCTAAGCGAAAAAGTTTTTCTTAAACTGAGGTATCTCTAGTATAGTCGGATGATAAAAAAATTACTAATAGTTTATGATTTTCTTAAAATCAGAACTTAGCTTAGAAGCTCAAAAGTCAAATGGTGTTGACAATGACAAACTTTATCTTCATTTTATGTCAATTTTATCTAGTTTACATTGAAGCAATTGCTAATTACTTAAATAAAACATTTCTTTAGTTATCGCTTCCTATTCAATAAACAACATGGCTTGCTTAAAAAAACACAAAACTTGTATTTTATACTTTTCAGCAGAAGATTGGCACATTACTAATAAGTCCTTTTTTGTAGCTATTGATGTCTGCTTTCACTTCTATAAACCCCTATATATTAAGTAAATGTTTACGTTAACAATCGTGGTAAAGTGTGAATGAATGGCAAACTATGAATGAATGAACTGATTGTGTGTGTTGAAAGGACTGCCTTAATAATATTATATTGTATATACAAATAAAGATGTGTCGTTGATATGACTTACAATATATTAAAGAGAAGGGTTGTTTTATGTTGTAGGTTCTCACAGGGCTGTACAAATTGAAGTAAAAATATATTAATTTCCATTCAATACGTTTACCAGAGAACGAACCTCGAAAAATTATTCTCCATTATATTTCCATTCAGTGCGTAAAATATAGGAGAGAACGCTATTGGAAACTTTTTAAATTAATGAAAAAAAAACTTTCTTTGTCATCGATATCCGATTAGTCCCACATGGCTGAAAACACAAACAACTTTTTAACGAATGGAAAAGCTCATCGAGTCGAGGGGGGGGGGAGAGGAAGCCGAGCCCTCTCTCACATCAATTTCCCTATTGTTGTTTTCTCTTTTATGAAATAATACTTCGTATACTGCCTCTGCTTTTAACAATTCTAAAGCTTTTATATTGTTACACTTGAAGCGTTGTTATTTTTGTAAAATTAGTATTAGTAATTGAATTTAATTTATATATAATATTAGAGCTCAGTGGGTGAACACTGATTTCAGAGCGTAAGGTCCTAGGTTCGAATCGGGCTGATGATTAATAATTCTTCAGTAGCCATAGGTCGACCCTGGGGCCGGGAGACCTTCCTGGGACAAACCCAGCCTCTATAAAGTGGGTACTCTTAATTAAATAATTCATTAATTGGGGGAGTATGGCAGTTGAATGTGATATTGGCCCGTCAATTCCCTGCACAACCATTGGTCTTGTAATAGTACTTCCCTACATTGTACTGAACCCAAGATCCTTCATGGGTTGTTACTTTTATAGGGTTTTTTAAAATATTTATTTAATAGAATTATTTTAGTCTAAGATAGCAATTTAAAGCTAAATATTCAAAGAATCAGTTCAATTTTGCATACCCGAAAGACTGAGTCGACACTTATTCTTAATAAGTAGACTTATACGAAATTAGTTTAGTTTGTATTCTTAAAGTTTCGATGTACATTAATGTTAATATAAGAGGTTAGGTTAGGTTATGCTGTTTTAAACACTGAAAATCTTGGGTCATCAGTGTTTTTTTTTTTTAGAAATCCAATTATTTTTCCAATGTTTGTGATGCTATCTCCATGTATTTTTGGAGATTTCTTTCAATTTCTTAGCCAGAAATAGCAGTCTCTTAGATGTGACTAATGATCAACTATATATCGCAACCTAACACATTTTGGCGGTGTTTCTTTTGTGATTTTGTGGGTATGCCATGTGTGACCTATCCTCAGTCTTGTTATGACAACCTCTTCTCTTCTGATGTTTTTCATACCTTAATTTCTTTCTTATTATTCCATAGCAGGTGGGTCCAGGTCGTCTTGGCTTGTTACTTTAAATATCTGCATACGTCTGATGAATTAATATAAAATGTTTGCTTCCACCAGATTTAATTTAGCTCTATAATACATATAATCATCAGTAAGATAATTCGTACTTCATAAAGGGTTTATTGAGCTCAGGGTTTTCACTTTGGTTAAAAATTTCTTGTTTTAGGTAAATTCCAAGATTTAGAGGTTGAAAAAAGAAACAATCTTTGACAATCAAAGACACAAATCTGAGCACATTACAATTAATCTTTTTAGTAATATAAGTAAAACAGACACATTCGGAACAAATAAAAGAAGAAGTAGAAAAAAATGGGGCATCAAAGAGGAAGACTACCAAGATAGGAAAAATAGTGAAAACATAAAATTATGTTTATTATAAAATGGACATAGAAAAGGAAAAGGAAGAAGTGAGATAAAATGAGAAGAATATGGACAAAAAAAAAACAACTAGAAGTGGTATACACGTAGTCCATAGTTGGCCGGTGTCGCGATATATATATATATATATATATATATATATATATATTTTTTAGTTGCCTTTACAGAACATTTAGAACTTTGGCCGCCTGAACCTCCAACTCTGCCTATCTGGGACTACTGCTTTCCAGTTTGCGACATAAAGCTCAGTCGTCTTTGTTTATCCTATCTATCCATCTGGTTTTCTGCCTACCACTCTGGCACATATATATATATATATATATATATATATATATATATATATATATATATATATATATATATACATTTTTTTATTAATTCAAAGAAAATATCGTTCATATTCTATATCATTTTCTATAAAAGCTGGCGTATTCTATAGTACTTGGCGTTCTACATAACTTTGATAGTTATTGTTGATGAATACTAACCGAAGAAGTGGCGAAGAGGGGACAGTTTCTTCATATAGTGGCGTTAGTATTCCTGGTCCAATCAGGTAAAGGTCATCAGGTGTAAGCCGTCCATCAGCCGTGGCAGGAATAGGAGGCCTGCGTGCCGTTGTGCAATTTGATGTCCCGGCTTGCGCAACCTGATCTGTTTAGCATGTCGCTTTCTTATTGGTCGCATAGAGCATCTATAATCATCTAGGGCATGTTTTAGGCTTTCATGATCATCGCGAGATATGATTCTTTAACATTCCTCTTTTCTGTTTCGTTGTACTTACAAAATCCTTTTCTAATTTAGATCATACTTTGATATTGATGTTTCCATAATTAACCTTTGTAATCGACAAAGAAGAAAAAGCTAATCCCCTGAAAATTTGTTTTAAGTTTGAAGATACGTGGAATCCGAAAATCGAATAAAAAAAAAGAAAACCCGTCTCCCGTCCGCGGCTTTTCTCCAAGATTACTTGATCGATTGTTATGATTTTTTTTTATCAATGTCAAAGGGCACCCGAGTATGATCCTCGGAACTCAGCAATACCATCCGCCGTTTCCTTTCAAGATGGCTGCTTGTTTCACTATATACTATATCCATAAGGGATTCCGCCTCCCGTCTTCTGCTAGTGGCACAATGGCTGAGGTGTTCTAATCCCACTGCTTAGGCCATAAATAAAGTTTAAAGATATAAAAACTTTACTAACCGAAACATGAGGCAACATACGAAATAATTGTTCAGTGGATTGTATTAAGGTACGATGGATGGATATATATTGTTAAAACGAAGACACTCGCCCACTCTGCTGGTATAAGGCAATTTCTTACATTCCGTGACAAGTTTCCCATCACGGCGACTTCTCTACTTACGTGTATCTAGCAAGAGTGCTAAAGATGGAGTGGACCGAACGGAAGTCCTGAGTCTGAAAGCTGTTATCCATGTTTTTGCCACCTACCGCTAGGTAGCGTGCGAGTGCAAGTACGTATTCACAAAACACTATTATCTTCTTCTCGTAGGAGAATTTTAAAAGTACGTGTAGTCATCTAGTTATCTTTTATCATGAGCCCTGAAAATCTCTTTCAATGATATCTTAAATTCCTGTTTTTCTTCATAATGTGTTCATTAGCGCCTCTAACGCATTGCTGGTTATTACTGCGTCTTAGGCGAGTCCAGAACGGCGCATATGGAACATAAGGAGTTCTCTTTGCCAATACTGTGCGTGAGGACTTGCGAAACTCAGTAACCACGTATTAATTTCGCTGCTGATCGAGATTGAAAGAATTTTCTTAAGGTCGCTTCTTAAAGGTTGTCGACAATCTTAAATTCTATTCTCGATGTTGTGGTCCAAGATTATCTGTTTCTATCTATTGGATTCTTCTGCAGGATTTAACCACCTTATATTTCAAAAATTAAGTTAATCTTAATAGTCTTCAAGTATTGTTACTATACTTTTTTTGTTAATCATTCCTCCCATTCTCACGAAATAAAAGTCTATTCCCGCAAGTCATAATTTACTCAATTATGCTGGAGTGCAGCCTCAATAAACTGGGCCGCATATGGTCTGTTAGTTGGACGCATTATTTAAAGTTTTAATGACTTGCGAGTTATATTAACGAGCTCGCCTCCAAGTTAGGGATATTATTATCAACTCGATAGAAAGTTATATTTTATATGTTTAATGATCCAATTAGGCATCTGAATAAAAGTTATTGATCACTCTAGAGTTTCATATTATACTCTCGTTAGTAGATAATTTACTTTTATTAATCCCTCATGTACATTTCAGTAAAAAATATCGAATTAGTTATAATATTACATAGGTATATAACATAGGTAGGGAATCTTTTTATCATTAATGACCGCAGTAAGGTTAGGCAGTATTAATGGAGGCCGCACATTTTTTTTATAATTTGCTGTTGCTATTTTTATTTATCACTGATTACCCACAGTTATATACAAATAATCAACTTATTTTATTAATTTTCAAATTTTCTTAACTTAAATAATTAAATTTTAGTCAATTTTAGGACTAGATCAATAAATATCGTTCAAAAACATTTGGAGATGAAAGCTACGTCACGGCGGCAGCATGCTGCCTAAATACCTCAGGCTTATCACCTATAATATATAATATAATAAAATAATATAAGATATTATCTTAGCAAAGGTAAGCATAATACAAAGTAGAATATGTTTCTCGAGTTGTGTGATTTATATAAAAAGAATGTTGAACGGGTTTGCCTATACGATCCTAAGCTAGGCTGATCCGCACTTCACAGTTTTCTCCACTTCAGTTTAAATCTAGCAATTACCCTTTAAATAAATTATATAATTCTAGAAAAAAATGTGAGGTACTTGTAACGGACTCGCTGCATCAACAACCCAAATCCAAGCTATTCTATAATTAGATAAATTATAAATGTGTGATTTTAATTAAAAAATATGGGTTTGTCTATAGTAACTGCCCAATTAGGTAAAAGTAGAGAAGAAACGGGAGTGACTAGATTAAAAGAGGTTACCTCTTATATATATATTTATATATTATATATATATATATATATATATATATATATATATATATATATATATATATATTTAAAATTTAATATCCAGGATTTATTTTAACTTTTAACATTTACTTGTGAATCTTACATATATACTAAATTAAAAAAACAGGAACTGCCTAGATGATGTAACTAACTGTGACATTTTCTACACTACAGATCCTCATTTAACTTAAGCGAGTGGTCTACAACACTATACTGAGACCAATTTGGACGTACGGAGCAGAACTTTCGGGTCAGGCAAAACCAAATACAAACAAAACAATCTAAAATTCTATGGAAAATTTTCAACGCACCTTGGTAATTTCAAATAACACTATATATAACGACTTAAACATCCCAACAGTAAAATATTACATCCACGACAAATAACACTTCATTTTACTCTTTATTTCTAAATCACTTCGATCCATTTATATTTCCTGTTCCCTGTTACCTGATCAACACAGACTAAAAAGAAAATAGCCTAGTGACCTATCTCCTACAATAATAACCAAATGAAGCTAATTAATCAAAATAGCAGCTAATGCCTAATATATCAAATTTGCTAGGTGTGCTGCAGCACAGGTACAAATGTATAGAATGTTAAAATAAAGAAAAACATTTACTTTGTATTATATGGAGACAAAATTAATATCAATTAACTGAAGTCGAATTTTTTTTATCAGTATATAATTCATGTAACTTAATCTTTGGGGCCGCGGAGGTCGAGTGAGTTAAGGAGCCTGCAAAAATTGTATGCTACACGTTTAAATCCTGTTCGCGAGATTAAATAAAAAAATATAAAAAAATTTTTGTCCTCAATTCTTCATCCGCAACTGTCATGGTAGTGACAATTAGCAGATTTGTTATTAAGTAGAAGATGGCATGATAGGCATGCCGAAGAATGGAGCCCAGCAGCACCTCTTCCCTAGTCTGTTTACATCCTAAAATCAGGAAAGGAGATCTCTCATCCAGCTCCTTTTCAGTCACCTCCTGGTGAGCATTTCATCCGTGGCCATGTCGTTGATAAGTCCATTGTGATGTCCGTGTAGTTTAAGATGAAATCAGGAGTAGAGAGTACGTATGTGCTGGGCAATGGTTGGTTGTCTTAGGTCGGTATGTAAAGTCTTGTTGTTAACATACCAGGGAGCTGTAGTTATTAGTCTTAAAATTTTAGATTGAAAAGATTTTAATTTTTGTAAGTGAGTCTTTTTTGCTGCACCGTAAATCTGTGAGGCGTATGTCCAAATGGGTTTGAGAAGGTAAGTGTGTTTATTTAGTTTTTGTCTAATTTTTCAATTTTGATTTAGAAAACAGTGAGTATAGTATTTTCAGTCGCTTGTTCAAAGTCTTTCTTTTCATTTTGACGTGTGGGCTCCAGTTCATCCTTCTTAAAAATATATATATATATATAAAAAATTAATATATAAATAATTAATAATAAATAAATAAGTTCAGTCCCTACTCGATTGCTTAGACTACTACGGCGCGGGTTCGATTCACGTACGGTGATCATTACCACTCTGAGATTTACAGGAACGTAAGAGCGACCCCTGTGGCTAATAACCGTATCCCTTAAAAAAAACTATAACGGAGTAGAGACGTACGCAAAAGGTTGCCAACCATCCCTGATGAAGAGGGAGTAATTGTGATCGCGTCCGATTATTATAAACCACGTTCTCCCTGGATATCACCATCTACATAACATGGAACCAAACGATTACAGTTTATCGTCTAGAGGGGGCGGGGTGGCCAAATAGGCTAAAGCGTGTGTAACAGCACCGCTAGTTGCCTGGCAACCGGATAACAGAGATTTGAGATGATATAAAAAGTACGAGTTCGCGTCCCGGTGCCGGAGGGGATTTTAAATTTCCCCGCCCTCACCCCCCGGCCCGGTAAAATCCCGTATAGCCTAAAAGGCGAGGTAGGGAAGAACAAAAAAAAAAAAAAAAAAAAAGTGTATCGTCTAGAACAGCCCCAATGCTGCGAAAAGATTAAAAGTGGAAGGCAAAGAGTCAAGAGGCGTAAAAAAAAAAAGTAACTTAATCTGAGAGAACATCAGTACAATGATAAATATATTTAAATGTCTGTACAATTAAAATGTTTTTGTTGGTCCATGAGATATCTTCACCATATTTAATTAATATTATTTGATTTATTTTTATGAAGTGATACTGATGTCATCGTTAATTTTCGAAGAGAGATAAGATATAAAAAATATAGATTAATTTACCTTTATTTTTTAATTGTTAGTCGTTCGTGTAGTTTTGAAGTGCCGGTTTAATCAAACATACCATAACAAGTACGCGCTCTCTTCATAAAGCATTATAATCTAAAAAAAAAAAATTCATTTACATAAAATGAAAATAAGAAAAATACAGATGAAAATACGGATGAATTGTTTTTTCAAAAGGTATCTACACTTGAGAGGGGAGAAAACGGAACGATTGAAGAAAAATTTCAAGAACCCTCGATGGGGGGGAGGGGAAGGAGCCGCATCGGAGCGACCCCTCGCGAGATTTAAAATTTAAATGAATGCCTCGAAATTCACAAATATTCCGACCGGATTCAATTCAATTCAGTCCAATGAATAAGGATTGAATGTAAATCTGTCCCCGCTGGGAGTATCATTCCAGCTGATATTTAAAATTACTTTCAAGCCCAGCTGATATTTGAACGTTATAATACTGATTTCTCGATCGGAATTGCCTGTATTTTATAAAGCTGAGTTGGTGCTAGTGATTGAGGGTGAGTTAGGTGTGATATATTAGGAGAAGTGCCTAAGAGCAGTCAAGTTGGGGGTGTTGAGTGACACGGGATAGATGGGGATTTAATGCTGTCAACTTGAAGCTAAGTGTCTCATCTGTTTCTAAGTCTTCTCAACTTATCATTTAGCCTTAGTCTCATGAAACACTCGTTCTATACATATTCTTCTCGTGTACGCTGTAACCAAATTACGTTGAAGAAGGAATTAATGCAATTTTTAAGCATCCTGGTTATGGGTTAACCCACTCTTCTTTTTGATGTGAAAACTTCTTTAAGCGCGTTTAGCAGTTTTTTTTTTGGGGGCAGTGAATTAGATTAAATCGTCAGATTTCCAATGTGTAACACTAGGGTAAAGTCGGTTTGAGTCCACTAAAAATCGAGCCTGCATACTGAATGCAAAGGAATCGTTTAGCGTTTCATCCCAATTATTCATTTCATGATATTATTAAAAATTCTATCTTATCGCGACGCCGTGCTAGAGAGGCAAAAAGGGGGGAGGGAAGTGTCGAAAACGAAATGATAACGAGGTTTATAGAAGATGTGGATTAAAATATATCAGAAATTAAAATTTGGACCTGCATTCTGCATACTGTGATGGTAATTTATATTTCATATTACCATTAAATTCCTCTTTTATCCAATCCTTACCCTTCGGAAAATCCTCAATGCTCGTTTCTTTGTCAAAAATAAAATAATCCATAAAGACCTCAATGTTCCATATGCTTCCGATTTTGCCCAAGTCAGATATCTATGCTTCCATAATAAATTTCATGACCATCCAAATCCTCTTGTTTCTAATCTTGCTTCCTCTTCAATTCCTGATAACCCTCCGAATCGTCTGAAAAGAAGATGGCTAGTTTTTCAACAAGCGTTTTCATGTGATCATATTCCTCTGTTCACATTTACTTGATGTGTTTATACTGATATAGTTGTAAATTACATAAATAAAAAAATTAAAAATATTTCATATTATTAATCTCGCCTTGTTGATTTTTTTAATTCAATCTTGTGATCTGAAGCACACCATTTAGTTTTTTTTTACTCCCGTTTGCATTGGAGTAATCTCAATTGACTCAAAATATAAATGCTACAGTTAAATAATCACAAACAATGACGACTTAAAAGTAACACTTTTATTGATAATATCTTTTAAAAATGGCATCATAACAATTAAATAATACCATAAATATATGGGTTGATTACAAGCGTTCACTCCTGGCATCGTACAACAGTATGACAACAAGATCATGGATCTAGATTTCCTGGCAAGTGTACGACTTCAAGTCCTTAGGGCCATAGTGGTAATGTAGCCTGGGATAGGGCTTGAATTATTTACAATTGGTATTATTATCCTTTAGTATTGATATGAGGTCCGTGAGAATAGGATTAACTTTTGCTGAAATCTGTTATTGTTCCCTAGGTATTGATAATGGGTGTTGTTGTGTCCAGTCGATGTCGTTTATATAACTACTTCTAAGTTATCAGGAATACCTTGTATCTAGTTATAGCTTTGCCCTTTGAGCTATGGGAGCTGTCAGTATATGATTCACCAATTGGTACAGTTAATAAACTCAATTATGCAAATAAGAGTTAAATTAATATTATTATTATTATTTTATTTGTCAACACTTTTACAAAAGGTTTTTTGTTTACATGAGAGGGGGAGAATCAACTCCAACCATCTCAGGCATGTTCTATTTTAATTTCTATTGGATGTTGAGAAAACTTCTTACAATTCTGGCAGTATTCAGCAGCACCGCTTTCTGAGCTTCCTTTATTACATGAGTTGGGAGGCCCAGCCTGTCAGTAGCTTCCACAGTAGACACCGGTACCAGGCCATTGCTGGAGATCACAATGCCCCTAACGGTTACTTTATTAAGTTTATACAAACTTTTTAACTCAGCTGCTAGACCTTGATATTTCCGAATTTTTTCTGCACAGACTGAGTTAATGTTTCCGTTATTTGGCACATTAATAGCTATAATTTCAGCTACCTTAATATTACCTTCAATTAACACAATATCAGGTCTGTTGTGAGTGACGAGATTATTATTATTATTATTTATTTTTTATCACTTTAAAAAAAGGTATTTTCCTGGAGTGGGGAAGAATTAACTTCAACCACTTCAAGTTAATTTTTGTAGTTTTATTGGATATTTAGGAAGCTCCTTACTATTCTCGCAATGTTCAGCAGCACAGCTTTCTTCATTTATCGTAGCTGTTGAGAGCTATAGTTATAATTATTATTATTATTGTTATTTGTTACGCATTAAACCCATTTCGTTACTATATGTTAACCCTCACACGCCTTTCACGTAAGATTACCTGTTGATCCAGAAATAAATGTGTTGAATTTGGACGTAGAATCGATATATTAATACACACTGGATGCATGTAAGGATCGCTGTCTATGTCGGAATCGAACTTCTGGTTTTGCCAAGCCGCTTTGTTATTAATCATGTGCAGTTACCGCTAATACTCGAAAAGCCCCCAGGTCGTCGAGAACCTCCCCACTTCGGGAATTACCCCAGGAGCTGTCGATAACTCACCGCTGGGGTAACAAAAGGGCTTTGTCCTGGCTATAGGGCGCCAAAGGTCATTCCCGTCGCTCGCCCCCTGCCCTCCATCAGCCCTTGCTTAATAAACAACCTGCATTGTGGAGGGTTCTCTTTTTATTGTTTAATCCTGATATTTATAACACAAATGGTTGTAGTTCCATAACTGACTGTTAATAATAATTACAAATAGATTCCTTTGTAATTTG
Source organism: Nezara viridula (assembly GCA_928085145.1). Taxonomy (NCBI): domain Eukaryota; kingdom Metazoa; phylum Arthropoda; class Insecta; order Hemiptera; family Pentatomidae; genus Nezara; species Nezara viridula. The sequence goes on from OV725079.1 coordinate 16,161,111, forward strand.
AGCATGAATTAGTCGGCAATGCCGTTAATGTAGTCTCTAGACAGCCTTGATGGATACCTGCAATGTAAGGTCGAAAAGTAGGTACGAAATAAATACAGTGAAGTCTCCCTACATGGGTACTGATACTGGTACAGGTGGAGGGACTTAGTCCGGCAAGTGGGCCTATTGGTCCTTTTTGCCAACCCCAAAATTTGATACTACCAGCGGTTGTCTTTTATACCTCTATTCTGTCTCTTCTTCCTCTATTCTGTCTCTTCTTCTAATGAACCTTTTTCTTCTTCTAATAGAGTTCAAAAGGTTGGGCCATTTAACGGGATCTTTGCATTCTTGGATTCTGTTTGCTCCCAGAAGTCTGTATCTGAGCGACGCAAATCGGACACGTTCCGTTATGAAGTGAAGGGCAGTTTCAGGTGCACTTCTGCAGAAATTACAGAGCTCATCATCCATTATCCCACAGATCTTTAAATTTCTTTTAAGTCTGCAGTGGCCTGTTAGTACTCCGATGATGGGTTGGATTTCTTTCCTAGTTAGGCCCAGCAGCCACTTTGTTTTGGAGGGAGAGGGACTTTTAATAAATTGCTTCGCCTGTCTAAGCCCCGTGCATTCCCTCCATTCTTTACCTGTTATCTTCCAAGTCCAATCAAGGACTTCTTTCCGCTGATGCTTTTTGTATGTTCCTATTGCAGGTTCCGGGCCTATAATAGGAGATTCCGCTCTTTTTCTTGCTAGGTAATCAGCTTTTTCGTTGCCTTAATTCCCTTGTGACCAGGGACCCACACTAGTTCCACCCTCTAGGAGCAGGCCAGTTTCTCCAACACATTTTTGCAATGCTGTAGTGCTGACTGACTATCCGAATAGATAGTAATGCCAGCATTCTCGCAATTGGTAACTTCTAAACAGGCGACTGCAGAAAGTATAGCAAACACCTCTGCTTGAAATACCGTAGCATGTTTACTTAGTGGTATGCTTAGTTCTATATTTAGGTTCTCTATATAGACTCCTGCACCCGTTAAACTAGTAGAACAACTAGTAAAACAGAACAGGTAGTCCTTTTGAGTCTCTACAGAACCCTGTGCCCAATCTATTATGTTAGGGTACAGGTAGCCCCCTACATGGGACTGTACCCTTAATTAAGACGAAATCGTAGTATTTTTGATACTCCGTAATATGGCTAAAATGCTGTAGTATGGATTATTATTGTTGTTACATATTATTTTAAAAACACGTGATGTTGTACATTGTTGAAAAATATATTCATTGATTTATTTGGGAACTTACTCAACCTTTGTTTTTGTCTAAACACAATCATTACAAATGCGCAAATAAATCTCGAGAATCGTCCAAGAGTGATTCTCATTTTAGGAGCAAGTTTTAGTCCATTACAACTTTTACGTGATCAGTCAAGTCTAAGTTGATTTTTTTCCCACAGCTATACGGTGAAGAAGTATTTCTTCATAATGCAATATTAAAGAATAGTATGATTTTATAATTACTTAAGTTACTAAAATGTCATTACCACTTATTGTCCCACTCTCGGTTTTCTAGTAAATACTTTTCTCTTTCAAAACCTATGTAAAATGACAGTGAAATTTATTTCTACTCCTAAAGAATAATTAAAGGTTTTTGAATTATTTTATATTTTTCATTTAACTGTTGTTAACAGTGAAGTAAGTTTTATGTATTTTCAAATATTGTTCCAGCACTTTGATGTTATCACCAAGCAAAATACATAACATTAACTATTTAAGCGTTGAAAAGAAGGAACTATGGTTTGTAGCAAGTCACTTGGAAAAAACAAACATTATAATAGACAGCGGACATTACACAGCGGTTTTGGCAGAATAAAATACGTGAAAATGTCATTACCTAGTTGAAAACTCGTTGTATTTCCACAACCGAATTATTAGCTTTATTTACTTTAATTTAAGCACTTTTTGATCTTGGCCATTTGCTCAGATGAAGCTGAGCGGCAGTAGAAGGTGAAGGTATTTAGAAAATTGTATTTAAATGCTGTCTTCTAGCCTTTGAGGAGAGGGCGCTCATCACCTTATCCCAGCCACGTGTTAATCGGCCCGAAATGTGACCGAAATTAGAATTTTGACAAAATTTTGCTGAAAAGGGGTTGTCTGTGGAAGCAAGTGGGACGGTGCTTTTTGTTCTAAATCTGGTTTATTGTATAATTATAAGTTGTTTGTCGATAACCAAAGATTTTTAACTGAGTGTTTTTTAAAGATGTAACAAATTATCAAAAATATGGGAAACCTATGTTTGGTCAATTTTCAAATTCTTGTCTACGTCTCTGATCCTTAGGCATTTTTTTTTCTACTTATTTAAAGCTAGATAAACAATATCTAAAACAGAAGCACCCATATTTGTACATGTATTAGTATAAAATATTTTTTGTCTCATTTTACATCACTGCACTCCTTATTTGAGACGCTAAATTCGATACGGAGTATTCTAATTCCATTTTAGGTGAATTTTCGAATTTTAAATTTTTTATAACTCTTTGTTTCTTTTGAAATTATGTACTCTTTTCATATTTGGTTACATTAAGACATATCTACCTTTCTTTATTTCAAAATAAAGGAATTTACTTCTTAAAATATTGCATCCATTGATATATTCTTGTTAATTTGTATGTTTTATGTATTTCATGTGCTACCTTCAAAAAAAAAAAAAATACTAAGAAATAATCTATTTTCTGTTGCAGGTAAGTGGAAAGAAATCTATTGCCTACAAAGTATGTGAGTAGTTTAGAAGACATTTATGTATATATTAACACAAAGAGGAGCTATGAACACTGTACCAGCTTTGAGTATTGGTGGATCCAGAGTATTTGGCTGAACGTTTCTTGAAGAATAAGAAAATTTTACTTTTTGAAGTTATTTTATATCCTATATTCTACATTTTTATCTTATGTTAGGCTAAAAAAAAATGTCTATCGTCATATAAATAGGTGAAGGCGAAACCCTTTTTCTTCTCTACTTCTTTTTCAACCTTTTTTTTTTATTAGTAGCTATTGTACAAGCTTTGTCAATCAAATAAAAATTGGAAGCAATGTATATAAATAGAAATGTAAATATTAGTTTCTTCAAAACAGCTAATCTTCGAAAGTTCTTTTGATACGACATTATGATGAATTCGGGAGTGTTTATATATATTTCATTACCATTCAGCCTTTTCTTTCGCAATGGTGGCTGAAAAACGTGAGTCGCTATAGACTAGCCAAGACAACTGTAATGATTTTAATAAAACTTGGCTAAATATTTTGAATGAATAAATAATTTCTATAAAGTTGCTTGATTTACTTTGATTTTTTATTAATGAAGGACTCGGTCTTTTGGCCATTTTCTAAATTATCTGTGTCAAGCAGGTAACAGGGAAGAGGAAATTAAAAGAACTAGTAGATAGAAGTGGATTTAAAATTTTAATGTTGGAATGTTTAAATCGTTATATATAGTAGTGTATTTGATATATACCAAGACTTGTTTACTATTTTTGTAGAATTTTTTATTGTGTTTGTATTTTATTTTGCCTGAGCCCAAAGTTCTGCTCCGTACGTTCTAATTGGTCTCAGCATAGTGTTGTAGATTAGTCGCTTGTTTCGTAAGTTAAGTGAGGATTTATAGTCCAGAAGATGTGCGAGTTAGTTTTATTGTTATAATAGTCAGTTATTATCTTTTTAGTTCCGTGTGTATGTACATGCTTATTGGAGAGGTTACCCTCGCGCAGTTGTTGCAGCGCAGGGTCCATTAGGACGATGAGGCTGATCGTATTTAGAGACTAGAATCGATTTAACTTAAACTGGACTCTATGGCTTGGTCCAAGGATTCTTTGTTCAGTAATCCAGGGCTCTGTGCATTTAATGGATTTCTTCGGGTCCAATTCCTCACAAGGGCGTAGCCAGATCAGTACTGAACGGCATTTTCTGAATTTAAATTGTTTCGTTTTTTAATTTGTTGGTATTTTAATGAAGAGGAGGATAGTTGTGGTGATCAGTCAAAAATAAATAATAATATTATTTTAACATTTGCCGATGTTTCGACTCGAAGTTCAGGCCTTCATTATTATTTATTTTTGCCATTTTTAATTTATTTTTGACTGATCACTCCAAATATCCATCTCGTCATTATTTACAACAGTCAACCATCAACCCACAATTATGTTGGTATTTTATTTATTTATTTTTTTGGCTTGGAAGCTTCCTCATTATGCCATCCTCCACCCTTTTGCTCACACCAACGATTATAATCTCTCTACCCATGTTTCTGTTTTAGTGATTTTAAACCAATGTGTCTAATGTGTTTGTATGTAACGCTGTGGAGGAGGTTTTCTTATTCACCTCTCAGTTTGTCTACAAGTTTATACAGGTGCTCCCGGATCGATTTAATTCCTACTGTGCAAAAAAATATGTTTGTATTCGCTGTGGATTGACGCTAGGGTCGAGAGTTCTTCCAGGCACCTCCATTAAAGTATGCCAATTTTTGTTATGAAAAAGTTAGAATTATTTTTAGTGTCTTTTGAAACTGTATAATACAGAGAATTGAAACTCTTTGTTTTTTTATAAATTCAAAAAATTCAAATTTTAGCACTTGATGTAACACTTTCTTGCAGATTACAAAATCATTCATAACTTCTCAGGATTTTCTCCAAATTCAACGTTACTATAACGAGGTTTTTAATTTTTTTTTTATTTAATGGTTCTGGTGAACTTTCGGTATATATATATATAAATATGGCTCCCTGAATATAAATCACATCGAATGGAAATATATATATCGCTTGTGGGTGACATCAGTCAATTCCTAAGTGACAAAAACTGCTTATCCCATGTTCTATCCAGGCTGGAGGATAATGTATTCGTTTGGATGTTTATCTTCGCTCTTCTCGAATAGAATACAAAATATATTGCTCCTACTATATTATCACTCCCGGTGCTGATGGCCTATGGGGACAGCTCAGAACGTTATAAACTGGAGAGGAAGATTTGAGTCTTGAACATAATAGATAAAACTTCTATTTATACTCAGCTTTATATTATAATTGATAATATTTTAATCTATAGAAGGTTATAATGATTGCAGTGCCAGCATCATGTTTCCGTTCGATAAGGAATATGAACTCAACGCGATAGCACGGTTTCCTGAAGAGAAAGGGATTTCAACGGAAGGGATTTCCCAACTCGAAGGCGAGTCCTGAAACTAACGTAATGGAGCTCTGATAATATCTTGAATCTAATAATTAATTGGGTAACTTAAATCAGGGAGTATAATATTAAATAAGGTCCAAATATGTATTTAATATCGTTCAAAAGGAGGTTGCTGATATATTTTATTTTTTATATGTAATATACTTATGCTTATAAAAAAAAAATTAACAGGAATTATATAATATGAGTATCTCATAAAAACGGAAAATATTTAAACCACCGAGTAATTATACAGGGTGTTTCAGGATTAAGTAGCCAAACTGAAAATATGAGTTAAGGATCTCAAAAGAAGGAGAAACAAATCCTATGAAAGTATATCCGCAAACGTTTTGTTTAGGATATATTCACAACTAAAGATTTTAATTTTTATAAATTATTTACGTAAATAAAACTTATTTGTTTGTTCCAACTAATTTATTAATTAAACGTAAACATTAAATTCATATTAAATGTTGTTCAAAGTGATTTCCTTGAGCCTTAAGACAGGCTCGGCATCTTTCTTCTACAGCGGCAGTGGCATAACGGCACTGGATATGTGTTATTGTTTCACAAAATATAATTATTATTCTTAAGGAATTAAGGTCATTGACAGGATTTAAAGATACAATTTTTTTCACAGTCCTGCTAGTTTTCCGCGAAAAATGTGATGAAAATATAACGTGAAAATCATAAAATTCTAGGATATGTTGATATATATTATTATATTTGAATATAAATGACAATTTAAATAAAAATAACATTCAGTTTTTTCATAGTTAAGGCAAAAATACTTAGTTTCATTACTGCCGTTTCATTGCAGTAATGAAACTGAAGACAGCCAGATGTAGGTTAGCGTAACAATAAATAAGAAAGGATCTGTAAAACCAAAAAAATATAAAATGAATGTGACAAATATTTGAAATTTTGACAAATAGTGCCACATCGAAAAAACAAGTTTCAGTGAATATAACAATTGCTCTGATGATGGAAAAATTGTCCCGAAACGTGATTGGAAGTATTTTTGCCTTAACTATGAAAAAATATGTAAACGTAGGCTTCCTAAAAAAAAAAAAGAAAAATAAGAAGAAACTAACATTCAGGTATTAAAAAAATAGCAACATACGTTCCACTAGGCTCTGGACTAGCCAAACAGTCGACTTTTCTTAATCGATTTTAGTTTACACATTTATTCATTCATGCTTATTTATTATTGTTTTTAATATTTAATCTCAAATTATTGAGGGAGGCGAAACGATATATTTGTTCCCTCGACATTTTTATTGGGAGGGACCCCCCTCCTCCCCGAAGTCTGCTCCTTGCCAGGATGAAGAAAAAATTTTTTACACATACTTTTAAACTACATATAAAATCATTCCAGTTTAATACGGATGACCAAGAAAACATTTTTAATTTAAATATCTGTATTTGAAAAATTTATGATTTATCTGCTAGAGTATGTATTTTAGAACTTTTAGCCTTGAAAAATATTATTATATTTTTATTATTATTTTATTATAATAGGAAAAATACATGTACCTTGGGCCACCATAAGAATAAGAAATTCCACCGAGGGATAATTCAGGATTTGTGGGAAAATTGAGTAGGTTTCACTGCCAGAATTCTCTGTAGCTGATTTTGCTGCTCTGAGCCATTCCGTTTTTTTGATAATATTCATAAGAGTGTTTTTTTAAATATTTTATTTTAAAAGTACAATCTGCCAAATTGAAAGGCAATAAGTAACAGGGCTAAATGTCTTCATTCATACCATATATACATATAATAGGGAAATAAAAAATAAAAATAAATGAGTAAATTAGAAAAAGTAACTATAAAAATAGAATAACAAACTAAGAGTGTTTTAGATTTGTAAAAGTAGATTTTCTTTACTTGATATAATATGTTTTAATCAAAAAAGTAAATAAACATACTCAAAATTATTAGTCGATTATGGTATAATAGTTTCTATTGAAGGCAAGTTCATAGAAAAATACTTTAGAACTTTGCTGAAAAATTAAATTAAAAATAATAAAATGATATCATTATACCTCGAGCCACTGTTTTAAAATGTACCTTAATTTGAGGTCGGCCCAAGGTACATTAATATAATTTTAAGATATGTCTCTTGTGAGAATAAAGCCTTAAATCATAGTTTTTACTGAAGAAGTTTATAAAAGATTATTTACTGACTGCAAGCGTAACATATTATGGACTTTCAACGCATGACATGAAAAAGTTAGCTTACCAGTGTAGATAACTGATACTTATTATTGAATTATAATTCCTATTACAACAAATATTGCTCAAGATACAATTCGTAGCCCAAGGGATAAGTTGTTTTCAAAGGCACAATATAGAGTGGCCCAAATAAAGGTACATTATAAAGCAGCGGCTCAAGGTGCAATATCGTTTAATTTTTTTTAATTTAATTTTTTTTTTTTTAACCTCCGCCTGATTGTATATATAGGTATGACTGTATCGGCTAATAATTTTGAGTATGATTATTTACTTTTTTGATTAAAACATATTATATCAAATAAAGAAAATCTTCTTATTGAACTCTAAAACACTCTTACAACTACAGTAACTGCACTCTGGGTCATTTATTATATTTTTAAATGATTTTTTTCATAGTCAATATCTGATGATAAAATAATTTAAAAAATAACCAATTAGCAACAAGAACAAAGCATAACAAATACAATTAAATTTTGAACTTTTAAAAATCACCTTTATTTTAGAACTTATGGAGAATTGAAACAAATTGATCCAAGGTAGAGATTTTTCCACACATATATATATATATATATATATATATATATATATATATATGATATACTTTTTTTACAGCCTCTAAAATCGTGTTAGTAGTTAAATTGAATGGATCCTTCCAGCAGATATTAGTAAAAGCGAAGGGATTGGACACCAGAGCTGTCCGGCCAGTGCGGCCTGAATGAGTGCCAAGGCCAGCGATCGTGTTCTTCGGCCAGGTTGTATCACTGCTTAGAAAGTAAGCTGAGACCAGTCCGATAACCTGAGGGTCCGGTCTAATAATATCCTCTACTATGTATCTGTAAACACGTATAGTGTCGTATGTTGCGCCCCCCTCCCCTTTAAATTCTAGATTTTTTAATATTTCAGAATGAACCCTAATGATATCCCAATTGGACTTTCTGGAAAAAATTCATCTTGCTACTTTTGATTTTTTTTGTAAATTTTTATTTATGAATTGTAATAGAAAATAAAATTTTGAGACGAATTCTTATCAAGCAATATTTTTATACTAGCCCGTAGTATAGACCCCTTTTTATCAAATTATTAACATCCACCTAAAACTTATAATTAACGTGAATAGCTTCATCTCATCGTAACCTACAAATATTTTATTTACGAAAATTCTCGGAATTGGAGCGTTTTCAATCTGGAGATCGGTCAACTTTGTCTATTTAATTAGATACTAAAAACTTATGAATAACCATTTTCTTCCAACTTAAATCGTAAGATAATATGATCACAAAATCGATAAACAAAAAAAAGGCAGGCTTTAAAAATATCCCATGTAATCTCGTTATTCTTAGATTTTGGGGTGGTGGTCACGCCAAACGGACCAATATTTTTGTAGGCCACCTTTTTTTTCGACTTTATGAATATGATAGAACGAAAGAAAGAAAGTAAATTTTATTCTGCGACATTTAGAATATTTAGAATAACTACAATGATCATATATTTTTTTCTTACGAATCGAGTATATATATATGGTACATTTATATACAACTTATTTATATACAGTTATTATGTACAGTAAATAATTTATATATATACATTTATAATTAACGTGAATATCTTCATTCTGCCATAACCTACAAATATTTTATTTACGAAAATCCTCGGAATTGGGTAGTTTTCAATCTGGAGGTCGGCAAACTTTATCTATTTAATTAGGTACTAAAAACTCATAAATACCCATTAACTTTCCACATTAATCGTATTAATTAATTAATACAACAACAATTAATCGTAAGATAACTTGAGCACAAAGTCGGGATATTGAGCCATTTGGCGTGACCTACACCTCCAAATTGTCAAAATAAGGAGGTTCAATATTTTTGAAAGCCATCTTTTTTTCTCGAATTTGTGCTCAAATTATCTTGCGATTAAAGTAGAAATCAAATGGGTATTCATGAGTTTTCAGTACCTAGTTAAATAGACCACGTTTTCCGATCTTCACATTGAAAACTCACCAATTGCGAGAAATTTCGTAAATAAAATGTTTTTAGGTTACGATGTGATTAAGCTATTACGAAGTTTTAGGTGGATGTTAATAACTGTATAAAAAGGGGAAGAGTCTGTACCATGGACTATACGACTAATCACAGAAAAAAAACTAGATACGTTATTTATACTAATTTCTATCTATAAAAGCTTTTTTAAAAAAATAAATCCATTAAAGTAGAAGTTACAAGAGAATTGAAATCACCCCAACAGCCTAGCTGATAAACGAAAAGTCCTGCGAAATTGAAATTACATTTTTTAGGAAGGTTTGTACATGGGATGTTACAGCAACTTTTCTCCTAAAATTGGCTAACCATGCCATTTCATATCATCGATTTTATACAATTTTACAAAAAATATCATTAACGATTCAGATTAAACTCGTTATATTAATATACAATTAACTTTTCTTTAATAACAGCTCAACTGGGCTTAAATGTTTAATTTTCAAAAGATCTACTGATCTATAAGACAATACTGAAACCTATTTGAACCTATCAACTGAAACTGTGGGGGACAGCAAAATTTTCTAACATCAAACGCATTCTATCCTTTCAGTCCTATGTCCTTCGAACAATAGTAGATGTTCAGTTCTATGTAACCAACCAAACCCTACACCATGACCTTAATATCCCATTTGTCCTAGATCTCAACCCTCAATCATTTTCCAAATTCCATCAAAACCTTACATATCATCCACATCCAATTGCACAATCCCTCTCTAGCACAACTCATCCCTACAATCCTCTTCGAAGGTTGAAGCGGCAGTGGCCCAGAGACTTATATTGGAGTTATGGCAATGGCCAGATTCTCCACTCAAGCCATGTATGTATATCTGGTTGTTGTGTCTCTGCTCAGCCTCCACTGGTAATACCAGTGATGCGGCTGAGTGAAATACGCTGGGATCTCCTAGAGTTCTGCCTTTTACTCCACGAGTGAGGGAAAAGGCTTGCCTCGGAGACCTTGAGCGAATGAATATTGTAAATATTTGATAAAAGCATGTGTGTATTTAAGTAGTTATTTTGTTAGATTAGTTTATTTTTGTTTAGTTTAGTTTATATACATTTACTTTTAGTATTATTATATTGCTGTTTATTTATTTTTATTTATTGTGCATAGTATGAATAAGCTACTCTTTATCACTGTTACCATTGTCCTTAAATGTGACAAATTGTAATATATCTCAATAATGAAATTTCATTTAAAAAAAAAAAAATCAAAATGTCTTACTCTAAAGTACCTTTTAATTTATTTTAAATAATTGACTCTATTTCACTATCAATAATAATTTTGGAGGAACTTAAACTAAACTAAAGGTATATTAATTTATATTAACGTAGCTAAAAAAAAGTTTTTGGGGGTTAGTCCATTACCACCTACGTATTAAAGTTGTGAATACATTTCTTTTTTTAAACCCACATTTAAAAGCAGCTGATTATTTTAAGTAATCTGACTGAAAAGAATTTTGTTTTCGTTTTTTTTTACTTTTTTGTATTTCTTTATTAAACATTTTCTGGGGCCATTCGGGTTTTTGTAGAATGCTAGGTCCAATTTAAATCTATTAAACAAAAGCTGAAAATTTTGCTCGTTGAAAATTCTTCATTTGTTGTTAGAAAATAGTCCGTCTGACGTGATTTTTTTTTATATACATATATATTATATTTATATTTTCTATATGCATGTTTTATCCATGATGTGAGGACTGTAACTAAACAGTACTGTTTTCAGTTTATCTTTTAATCTAGATTTTCCAATCACGTTCTTTACCGCCTAATTAGGGTTTGGTTAAGGCAGCTATGCATAAAGCTGCATAATGCAATCTATGCATTTGGCTTGTGGGCTTGCAATTGTTCCATTTCAGGCCAGGGCTGGGCCTGTTATGCACTCTGCATAATTAATTACTACCATTGAAATTTTATTCATGCATGGCAACGTTTGAATACTGACCTGCATCATATTTGAGTTGTCTGGAATGAACTGAGGAAGTGAAAGAGGCAAAAAGAACTAGGAGAAATAGCTTCCAACAAAAGGAATTCTTCAGTAAAGAAGTACGTGTTTAATATTTTAAACTTCAATGCCAGTGACTCGGCTGAGAGAGAGGCGCTGAGATCTTCCAGAGTTCAGCTTTTTCATCCACACGTTGCTTTATTTATTTTTTAGTTTTATTACTTTGCTTTTTAATTTATTTTTATTTATTGTACATAGAGTGTGAATGAGCTACTCTACCTCTATTACTAATGTCTTTTGTTGTGACAAACTGAAATACCATTCGATAAAGAATTAGTTTGTTTAACAAAAAACTTTTTTTTTATTATTTATATGATATTTACAACTCTATAAAAAAAAAAAAAATACATTAGTAAATTCGTACATGGATATAATGACATGAAACACATGTTGAGAAACTACCCATTGATAGCACTCTAATAATATGTCTATATTAGAAGATCAAGAGACCATCTTCTTTTCTGACGCCTCGGAGGGTTATCAGGAATTGAATAGGAAGCAAGGTTAGAAACAAGAGGGTTGAGATGGTTATGAAGTTTATTATGGAAGGATAAATATCTGGATTGGGCCAAATCTGACACATAAGAAATATCAAGGTCATTGTGGATGATTGTATTTGTAACAAAGTAAGGAGAATTAAGGATTTTACGAAGGATTTTGAATTGTAAGGATTGGATACGAGAGGAATTTGAAGGTTTGGTGGAGTCCCAAAGAGTCATGTATATGAGTCTTTTGTAATTGATTGGAAGGTTAGAGCGTTTGTCTAGTAAGTGTTGCAGTAGTCGAAAACGTCGGGCGGTTTCGTGTTGCTTTAGTCTGGTACGAGGATTCTAAGTTAGACGTTTGTCCAGATGGAGCCCTAGGTAATGGATCTGTTCAACAGGAAGTCGTTAGTTTACGACGAATACAAAAATTGGTAAATCTAGAAACTTTGATAAATGGTGCATATGATATAATATATCGTGCGGTGCGCGAATCACTCAACTTTCACTTACCACCCCTTCTTAGCAGAAATAAGAATTTTCAGACAAAGGGGAAGTCAAAGTAAAAATTATAAACGCTATATTGTATTATATTTTACTGTGGATATTTCATTTTTTTAAGTAACCTGATATATACAAATTTTAATATTTATACAATTTAAAAAACTATCGTAGTGTATATAAAGATAGATTTTAAAACCAATATACTAAAGAACATAAAAACAATTTAACCAGTCATTAAACAGTTTTTGTCCCATCTATTATAGCTCATTAGTTATAATCAACTAAGGAATTAAAGTAATTAATTCCTTAAATCTTTTATATTATATATAATTTTATATTCTACTGTTTTTTCTTTTTTTAATCTTTTTCTTTTGATTATTATATCCTTTTATCTTTTTAGTTCTGCAGCGATTATTTTGTTTCATAATTTGTTTAATTTCTTATTTGTATTGTATGTAATTGTAGTATTTTATAGATAATTTTATTGGTTTAAAATCATATTTATATATTTTTTTTTCTTAAAGCTTTTTATCCAGCTATTTTTTAACGTTACAGTTGTTCTAGTCAGATGTTATTCTTTTTTTTCTGTTATTCTTGAGGGACTTGGTGTCATGAATAAAGTTTTTTTTTTTTATTCTATTCTAATTTATTACAGCTGTTTCTGACATATCATGCATTTACTGGTTTTGCTATTGTACTGACCCAACAAACTCATTTCCCAATTGTATTGTCCCAAATGGAACGATTCTGATATAAAATTAAATCTTTATCAGTAGATTCAGGGTTAATTACTGTGTCGGCAACTTATCAATAATTGTTTTCGAACTGCTTCATTTGTTTTGTCAATTTTCATTAGCACTTCAATGTTATCATCATTGACGTTCAGTGGAACTTCAATTTATTTAATTTATAAATATATTATCACGAAATATATGAATGAAATCGATTAATTTCATTGATTATCAATGAATAGGTTTCGAACATAATTCTAATTGTAGTTGAAAATTGTATCCATGATTATTTTTTTATTTAATAATAGTACAACCTGTCACACTTAAGAGCAATTAGTAGTAGTGCTAAATGTATACATTCTTCATTCATACAATATATAATATTATGCTTGTATCATTATACTTTCTTACCATTATATTGCTTATTATTATTATTTTATATAAAATAATAATAAGTAGCATAATGATAAGAAAATATAATGATACCAGTATAATATTACATAAACTTCCGAAATAAAATGTGTATGTAAAAAATAATTATAAAAAATTAATAAAATTCATCTAAAATTATATATGAATTAGAATCAATAAAAATTATTAAAAGGAGTTGGTCGGTAAAAAATAGTATTTTTTATTGTTTCGCCAACGTTTCGACCCACCTTGTAGGTCTTCATCAGGGTTACAAACGATATAAAATATAAAAGGTACATGGAAAAAATAAAATAAATGAATTATAAGTAGATATTAAAGAAGAAGAATAGATATTAAATAGATATTAAAGAATAGATATTAAAGTTGTCTGATAAAGAAATAATAAGATGACATCAGAGATATAGTGAATGACAGTGTAGTTGAAATATCAAGTATTTTATATCTAGTATCTTCTATATATATATATATATATATATATATATATATATATATATATATATATATATATATATATATATATATATATATATATATATATAATACTTGATGTTTTAACTACACTATCACCCACTGTATCCCTGATGTCATCTTATTATTTTCTTATCAAATAAAAATTATTGTTTTTATGACTTTATCTTTAAATATCTCTGTGTTCATAATTATGGTAGAGATCATAATATTATTTTTAAAATATTAAATTTAAAACTTGAATTTATTTTGATCACCTATTAAATTTAATTTCTAATGAATCTTTTTTTTTTTTTTTATTCCGTTATTTATACGAGTCGTATCATTATTTTATACTTTAGTATATTTAAAACTTTGTAGGTAAAAACGTACTTTCTGTTATTCTGTTACTAAATATTTAAATATTTTCTATTACCGAAGATGGAAGAAGAAAATCACAAAGATGTGAATATAGAACAAAAAAAAATTTTATGTTTCATATTATTTATCTCCCCTTCTTGCTGGTTTCATTCCTATCGTGTGTTCTTAAGCACACACCATAGTTTTTTGTTAATTATATTCATTAAATTATGTTCATTGCCTTTTTTATCGGATCTTTATTGCAAAGTTATTCGAATCTTTTCAAATATGAAAATCTAAAACAGTTGTAAATGTGAATATCCCAGAAATGTCAGTAATAACAAGGAACCTTCTCCTTTCCAAACAAGGTTATTTTTATTCTATTTTTTTTACGAGTATTAATTTCGCCTGGTAAAACAGCGAAGACGGAGATATTTTTCTGAAAGCCTTACAAATAGATTTTTATCTGGGCGGAGGGCTGTAATCCTCTTTGGGTGATCCTGGCTACTTAGGATAAAGCTGAAATATGGCAAAGAGGTCCTGGAGAAAGCAGGAGGCTGGCTCTGTTCCATACGGTTCTTATATCACATGTAATTAATTATTTATTTCCATTTTCATTTATTCCAGTTCTTAGCAACATTATGTTTATGAGGATTTTTGTTTTATATACTTTTTAAACTATTTATTATGATATTTATTACAATAAAAATTCATCAAGTAAATGTGTACACAGGTATATAATATAATGATACCTTCCTATTAACAGTTTTGCTAACAGTAAGTTTAACATATATCTTATCTTAGCTTTATAGTAAAATTTTTCTGAGGTATTTCCATTACTGGTACCGACGCCCTGTCTATTCCTAGGACAATTGAAGTTCGGGGTGTCCATCACTAGTGCAAAAATTTGTTGTTGTTTTTTAAACTAAATATTTTTTTCAATTTTAAAGTGCTAAATAGAAAAAGAGATTCTAAACGTCCAACGAAGAAGTTTATAACTATAATAATTATGGCGACATAAGTAAAAAAAGACAAACATTTCCTTAGCTACCCTTACCATCTGCCTATTGATTTTCTAATATTTTATTATGTAAAAAATAAATAAATAAAATACTGTTTAGAAGTTTAGGAAAGTGTGAAGCTTCATATATTAGACGTTTATTTATCTAATTAAAAGGGGCTTTTACAAAATTACTTGCTGTAATGTGATTGAGGAGGGGGAAAACTTCATCTATCAGCGATGATTTTGATCGATTCTGTTCTGTACTAGATGGCGACACGTCCATTATTATTTAAATGGCCTGGCTTTGATGGCATTTAGCTAGATTAAATACAACTTTGTGAGTATTAAATCAAGTTTATACCTTCATTATACAAACTCCAGTTGGCAATAACATAATATATCAAACTTTAAGTAATATTATGCTTGTGTTTATTATATCGGTGAAGAAATTGGTTAATTTAAGAGTAAACTTCAATTGGATAAAGAATGAATTTTGTTAAATATATATTGTTAATTTATAAAGGTAAAGAAGTGGTAGACTGTAAACAATGTTGTTGGAAATTTGGTTGGTGGGGGTGGAATGAATGAGAACAGACTACAATAGTTTTACAATAGTTGTTTAATGATTTGGTTGTTATCTTGTCTTTTCTCAGCTCTCACGAAGCCCTGAAACGCCGGCACAGTTTTTTTTTTTTTTTTTTTTTTTCCGCACTGACTGCAACTTATTAACTTCCCAACCATATTAATTTATAAGATAATGTTTTTTATTGAGCAATTACTGTTATGCTAACAATGAACAATGATTAATTAACAATTTTTTTATACATTTCTTATATTCTTGTACGCCTTGGGATTAGCGATGAACTGGATCATAGGCGACTTCGAAGTCCACCAATCTGAACGCTATTGACAGCGCCGCAACCTTGGCATACTAAGTCGGCACATCCTGCCAATTACCCCTTGCCTGCTGGCTGATGAGACTGCTAATTGGAATTAACACTGCCTCTGTCAATTAACTATATTAAAGAGGGGGGTAAAATTAGCAAGAATTAGCAATCTCAACATATTTTCTCGGCTCTTAGTGGGTCATTAGGTTTTAATTGTCCTTCCTAATACGCCTAGATGAGTTGTATTACTATGCGCGCTTGATTCATTCTATTTCTTCCTGTTTTCATAAACAATTTAATATACCCCAAGTAAGATTTTTAGTTCGTCCAAGACTAACTTAAAAAACAATATTTTAATTTTTAAAACCTTAACACGTGATAAGTATTTCTTGGCAACGATATCATCTAAGAGGTATTCGGCATGAATTATCTCGAAAACGGGCTTTAAATCTATTGGTCCGACCGTTGCTTTGAAACTATAACGGTTCTTGATAACCGTTTCGAAATCTTTAAAATTCAATTTATTCCATATCGATTCTTTTGATACCTCCCATTTTTTTAAATAACTTCTATTACAGTTGTTGAAATTCTCTCATAATGATATTTTACAGCTTCCAAATATGTATATAAAAATCGTTCATGTTTTAAAATACGACATTTCACACTAAAGATAATACTAAAATTATTATTATTATTTATTAACCAAACAAAACTGTGGAACATTAGGTTAAATTTGCAATAAGCAAATTTTTTAGCAGCTTCACAGCTTCCCATCACGTCCGGGATATAAATCAGATCAGCAGGTCTCTTGGCCAACGGCTACGTAATCGTCGTGGTGGGCTGTACGGGTTTCTTGTACGATGAAGGATTTCTGTCAGAGGATTCATGTTGTACGTCAGTCTTTGATGAAAGTTATTTGTAGTTCTCTTTTGCAGTATCTAAAATTGTAGGTACGTTTAAGTCTTTATGTAGTGTATCATTTGCGACATAAAAAGGTGCGTCAACTATCCTTCGCAACACTTTTGACTGAAAGAACTGAACTTTTTTAATGTTGGAAGTTTTAGCAGAGCCCCACAGTTCTATGCCGTAAGTCCAAATAGGTTTAAGTAAATTATAAACTTAAATACTATTACTTTGTTTATTTGACAGTAGGAAAAACTAAAAAAAAAAAAAAACCTACACAAAAAGATAGATAAATGAATTATAAATAATAATAATGAAAATAAAATTAATATTTAAATAAAATTACCAGTAATAATAAAGTATTTTTATGTTTTTAATTTACTTATATTTAGGTTATTTTATTTTTTTATTGTACATAGTTTGTATTTATTAATATTTAGTTATTATTTTACTTATGTTAATTTTTTTTTTTTTTTTTTTATGCGGTATACATACGGTATTCATTTATCAATATAATTATTGTCCCCGTGACAGAATATTATACGTCTAAATAAATAAATAAAAAAATAATAATAATAAAGTAAAAACTAAAGTCCTTGGTACTGAGTCCTTTTTATCAAATTATTAACATCCGCCTGAAACTTCGTAAATAGTTTCATCTCATCGTAACCTACAACTATTTTATTTACGAAAATTTTCGGAATTTGGGCGTTTTCAATCCGGAGGAGGGCAAACTTTATCTATTTTATTATGTACTAAACACTCGTAAATGCCCATTAGCTTTTCACTTGGATCCTAAGATGATTTGATCAAGAAATATAGAAAAGAGGTAAACTACAAAAATATTGAGCCGTTTGGCTTATATAACTTATTTTTACATGTTGGAGGTGAAGGTCACGCCAAAGGGCCCAACATTTTTGAAGGCCACCTTTTTTTTCGATTTCGATCTGAAATTATCTTACGATTCAAGTGGAAAGCGAATGGATATTTATGAGTATTTAGTACCTAATTAAATAGACAAAGTATTTCGATCTCTAGATGAACAAAGCCCAAATTCCTAGATTTTTTTGTAAATAAAATAGTATGAGATCGAACATTGTTTTGGTCTATTTTTATTCTAGTAAAATTTGCTTATTCCTATTGCCTATTGATTTAATTAGGAATTTTACTGAAACGTCGGCACAATTTTTTTTTTATTTGTTCTCAATGTCTTCAACTAAATAACTTTCCAATCATCTTAATTTGTTTTTGGTGTTTGTTGAGTTAAAAATTTCTCTTTCTGAGAGTATATGGATTGTTTAACTGTATGAAGTTTTATCCAAATCATTTAACACGTTAGTTATTCTTGTGTATCTGGGATAATCCTTCATGATTCTCATACACAGATCGTGTAGCCTTCCTGATTTTTTATAGTTTTAATCATATTTGTAACTCCATACTGGACAGATATATGCTATTAAAAGGTGTAAAACTAATTTATATAAAGTAATTTTGTTTTTTATTGAAATGTTAGATTTTTTTCGAAAGTAGTATTGTTAGTTTTGCCGCATTTGTTATTGCTATGTGATGTGAATGTTAAATCTCTTACCTAATTACTGCCCAAGAACGAATATCATGTATATCGGCTTATTATATATAATGTAGATTATTATTTTCTGATTGTAAAAAAATATGGCATTTTTTCTCATCGTGTGATATTAATAATATGTCGTAAACAGTTTTAGTTAATTCTTATTTGTCAAGAAATTAGCATTATTACTCTTGCTTGATATTATATCTCCTCAAATTGGAGATAAATAAATAAATTCGAAAATTGTTAAAATGAATTAAAATAAATTATTGCTACTTGTTGCTCTTTGCTCCATTGCTCATTCTTTGTTCAGTTCATTACTCTCTCTCTCGCTCTCTCTCCTCATAACAAGGGCCGAAAGTTCAACAAAAGAACAAAACTAAAACAATATATAAATTAAAACAGCAGAGAATCATGTTGTAATCCATCACACTTTATCGTTTGCGTGTTGCCTCGAACTATCCTTTTTCAGATTCTTCAATTTTACACCTAATATAATGCAATTAATCTGTTTGTATTTATTTATTCTTCTTATAAAATACTGTTTCTTATTAAATACTGTTTAAACTTAAGTTTATATTTATAAATAAATCAACATAAAATAATTTAGTTTACTACGAGGAGCGTAATAGCGTAATAATGGAGCGAACTGCCAAATGCTATAGTCTAGGCGAATGCTATACAAAAAATAAATCAGGGCATGATATATATATATATTTGGGCAACACTAGGTATAATGTCTTCTCACTGCTGCTAAAACATATTGCCTGTCAGGCGCGGCAGGAATGTAAATAATAAATAATGAAAAGACATTATCCCTAGTTATGCCCAAATGCTAGACCGAGACGAGTCTTGGTCTTGCAAACTCAGTCCTAGTATTATATTCTTATTAGTATTATATTATATTCATATATTATAGTTTTAATATTATATTCCAAGAAACCGCTCGACGTTTCCGACTACTCCAACACTTACTTGACAAACGCTCTAAACTTCCCCTTAATTACAAAAGACTCATATACTTGACTATAATAAGACCTATTTGGACTTACGGAGTTGAGCTATGGGGCTCCACTAAACCATCGAATTCCTCTCGCATCCAATCCTTACAATCCAAAATCCTTCGTAAAATCCTCAATGCTCCTTACTTTGTCACTAATAAAATAATCCATAAAGACCTCAATGTTCCATATGTTTCCGATTTGGCCAAATCCAGATACCTATCCTTCCATAATAAACTTCATAACCATCCGAATCCTCTTGTTTCTAACCTTGCTTCCTCTTCGATTCCTGATAACCCTCCGAGGCGTCTGAAAAAAAGATGGCCTCGTGATCTTCTCATGTAGACAAATTATTAGAGTGCTACCAGTGGGTAGTTTCTCAACAAACGTGTATCATGTAATAATATTTCTCTGTACAAATTTACTAGATGTATTCATACTAATACAGTTGTAAATATCATAATAAAAGTTAAAAAAAAAAAAAAAAAAAAAAATATTATATTATATTCATGGTCTTGGTCTTGGTCTTGCGCAACGGTCTTGCAGTTACTTATTAGCTTATTATTATAGAGATATTACTGTATTTTTTTAGATTGGATAAACCTAATTAAGCCCGAATGAAAAATTAGGGGAGTTAAATGCAAAAGTATATTGGTTATACTAATTATTAATATATAGTACCAAAGATTGTCAAGTATTAGTAACTATTTTGCCTTAACTTTTATTTTAAACATCGATTTTTTTTACCAGTCCTGCTCTTGGTCTTGGAACGGTTAAGCGGCTTTGGTCTCGGTCTTGGCAGAGTGCAAGACCAAGACCGATTTTGGGCAACACTAATTATCCCTAATGACTGTCCCCGATTTTAATTAGCCTCAATAAGTAATAGTTGAATATTTATTTAGATCGTTTTCATTAAAGCTCCTTTAATGTATTAGTTAGCGAAACATGTAAGTACTTTAGGCGCAGGTACAAATACCATGACCCAAGTTTACTTGCAATATATTGATACGATACAACGTGCTGCATGTTAGCCGCATGCGCCATTTATTGGACACAGAACGACGAATCTCTCCTCTCTGACAATATACTAACGAAATTAAATAGGGAATTGGTTTTACAAAGAGGTACAATAAACAGCTGACAAAGAAGCTAACAGTACAAATGAGATAGCTACGCCTGGTTAGGCGCCTCAAATTACTTCAGCAAGTCGAGTGTTCTTGTCCACTCTGGATTTTTTATTTTATTATTATTTATTTATTTTGGGAAATAAAGATTCTATTCAGAGTTGTCCTCAATAAACAATATGGTGACATACACCCCCAAATTGTCAAAATAACGAGGTTCTATAAACCAAACTGCTCAATATTTTTTAAGGAAACCTTTTTCCTCGACTTTTTGTTCAAGTTATATCAATTAAAGTCGAAAGAAAATGAATTTTTTAGAGTTTTTAGTACCTAATTAAATATACAAAGTTTGCCGACTTCCAGATTGAAATCGCCCCATTTCCAAGAATTTACGTAAATAAAATGTTTGTAGGTTACGATGAGATGAAGCTATTTACGAAGTTTCAGCCGGATGTTAATAATTTAATAAAAATGGCTCTGTACTAAAAGAGAATGCTACAACCCACGCCATACTTACACCATGATATATAATATATACTGAAAAAAAAAATTAATGCAACTAAGAAATGGATAAATAAAAATTAAAATAATCATTACAAAACTGTTTTTGCTAAATTAGTAATCTCTTGCTTTTTAATTATTACTTGATGAAGATAAAATAATATATAGTCGAAAATCCCATTCCATTAACAGAATCTGCGTAGAAGAGAATTGCTCCCGAGAGTTGATTCAAATTCAAATACTTCGAATCCGAAATGACCTCAATGCATTCATTACCAACGTTAGGAACATTGCAGCGTATAACAGAACTTTCTTTTCTCTTTCAAAAAAAAGTATTGAAATTCTGAAAAATTTCAATAAATTTCAAATTATGGGTGAACAATGCTATGATAATACAGAGCTGCTTAGAAAGTAGTCAATAAATATTACATGTGATGAAGGCAAAGAGGTTAAAATGAGCGGGGCATATATTTGAGAACAATCCATTTGGAAAAATCTAAAAAATAATACCTTAATAGAAGGCAAAAGTCCAGACAGATATAAAGTCAACAAAGATGCAATAGAGCTACATTCAGATAACGGGAAAGAAATAACCTAAAATAGGCAGTGATGGAGAAGGCTGATTAAGGCGGCAAAAGAAACAACGGGAAAATTCTTTTCTAAATATTGTTAATTCAAATATTTATACAGGGTGTTTCAGTTTTATAATAATAAGGGCTGTAATCCAATGAATTTAATAAATGATTGTGAAGGTATAATTTCAGATAAACTGTTTTGAGAATATGCCATGAAATATTTAACACTAATCAATCTATTAGTGGGAATTACAACTTATCTGAGGCTTTAAGTATAATGTGGTTAAATTGTGTTGGTCTTTTTCAACTTCGGCGGGTGTAAAAATTATTTTAACTGGTCACACCCATAAGGGAACCAGTTATTTATTTAACCCGTTACTAGTAACCAGTTGCTCTAAGAAAAGGTTTTCCCTCGCCCTCTGTCCTTCGGTGCCTGATCTCAAACTTAACGCTATCTTTGATGTCATTAGGTTTAAAATATTACTTATATAATTATATATATAAAACCAAAAAAATCTTTACATTTGCGGTATTTCATTTTCCTTACTGAATTTCTTTTCTTATGTTAAATACAATAAAAGCTAGGAATACCTAAACTGCTTAGAGTCTTCTATTTATGGAACGGTAAAGATCAAAGAGGAGCCCCCCTCACTAAATTACTAAAGTACTAATCATCTTTCTGTCAAGTCGAACAATGGCCTCAACCCGAGGAGAAAATTGTCGTTTAACAGTAATTAGTCTTTCTCTCTTGTTATTTATAATTTACATAACTTTACTAAATTATAAATTAACTCCTCTTAATTAAAATTATGAACATGCAAGTTAAAGTCAGATTTTTAAACTTTTATAAAATAAACTTTGTTCATTATGTAGACCTGTTCAACATAGTTACTTCTTTTTTTCTGTATATTTTTAATTAGCTTCTTTTTTTTAATCTTGAAAGGTTACCTCTTGTTAGAGTATTCTTTAATTTTATTTTATTTTAATTACATTATTAGGTACCTGTACTACATCACTATAGCAGAGTGTGTAGTTTTTAGCTAAAATAATTGGTTAACATTGAACGTTTCTACTTAGAACACATAAAGTGATTAAAGTTTTGATGAATATTTTTTTAATGTTTGGAATCAGTGAAGAAGTTATTTCATTAGCTTAATTTTACAATCTCCAAAATTAAAGTATCAGTGATCTCTATATTGAAATTCTATCACTATCACGGATCTCTAAGATGAACTTTGAAGTCATTTAGAAGAAAAAAATATAATAATAATAAACGGCTTAGCGGACCCAAAGATTCGATACCGACACCATCCAGTTCCGCAATTCCCTACGTTGAACAATCTTCCCAACTATGTTTTAGTCTACTCAACGAATCTTCGTTCTGGAGGAAAAAAATCTTGTTCATGATTGCTTGGGATTTAATACAGATTTAATAAAGTATTTTTTCAGAATGTGTTACTACTAGTTGTATATATATATATATATATATATATATATATATATATATAAATTTTAATACTTATATTGCTGTAATCTATACATTTTTAAAAAATTATTTTAATGAAATTTACAACTGTATTACATAGAAAAAACAATTAGTAAATGTGACATTGGTAACATGACATGTACAACATGAAGAGAAACTACCCATTGGTAGAACTCAAATTAAAGTTCTATATTAGAAGATCCCGAGGCCATCTTCTTTTCAGACGCCTCTGAGGGTTAATCAGGGAGGAGGAAGCAAGGTTTGAAACGAGAGGATTCGGATGGTTCTGCAGTTTTTTATGGAAGGATAGGACCAAATCGGAAACATATGGAACATTAAGGTCTTTATGGATGATTTTATTTGTGACAAAGTAAGGAGCGTTGAGGATTTTACAAAGGATTTTGGATTGTAAGGTTTGGATACGAGAGGAATTCGATGGTTTAGTGGAGCCCCAAAGCTCAATTCCGTAAGTCCAAATAGGCCTTATTATAGTAATGTATATGAGTCTTTTGTAACTAGTTGGAAGTTTAGAGCGTTTGTCTAGTGCTGCAGTCGAAAATGTCGGGCGGTTTCTAGTCGTTTTTGTCTGGTATGGGGGTTATACAATTAAATATTAAATAATACCAACGATAGTATTTATCAAAACCGCGTGTGTTTATGTGTGTCGGGAGTCCATGTTATATTAAACTAATATAAAGTATGGAAGCCTGTAAAACAAAAAAATAAATAAAGATCCTTAGGGGAAGCTAATATTAAAAGTTAGCCATTAAATCCCTGTTAGAGAACATCAATGAGAAGAAAACTTACATTATATTAAAAACTGCTAAATTTTACACTGATAGAATGAATTTAATCAAAATCGTTAGAGCCGTTTTCCCGGAAATCGTAAAAATGTATTAAATAGATGATTTAAAGTGCCGCTTCCGGTTAGCCGATTTTGACGAAAAAGTTTAACATTCTAGGCATATAAAAACCTTAAATATGCAATTTCACTTTCGTACTTCTTTACATTTTTGGGCTAGCCTGTTAACACACAAACACAGGCTATTTTGTTGTACTTGGTTATTTGGACTCAGGGGTCCTCAAAACCTGTATTTCCGTTCAAAACTGATATTTGAAAATTTTCACGATTGCAATACTTTCCTTTACTGTTTATTTCATATAAAGGTAAGTGAAAGTTATAAACGAAAAATCTCATGACAAAATATCTGTCATCATATGTCAGATTCGTGACGAAGTACTAAAAATCTTGGATGCACTAAAATCCAAAATATTTCACTATTTACTCTTATATTTTTTAATTTAACTTAACTAATTATTGCTTATGCTTTGAGAAATAATGTGTTTTCATGTTTTTTATTATTTTATTTTTTCAGTTGGAGGGATGGGGTGTTTTGGGAGTAAAGATAAACTGTCCAAGGAGGACATGGACTTCCTGAAAACCCGGACCCGGTATGACGAAGCCACCATCAAAGAATGGTACAAAGGGTTTAAGGTGAGTCAACAGCTTTTTAATTATTAATAATCGTAATTGTTTGTTGTTATCACTAATATTAATTTTTTGTAAATTAATAACAAAAAAAAACTCGATTACAGAAATTGGGAAATTCTATCCACCCTACAGGAATGTACTACTATATCTACATCTTGGTAGATTGATAGAGAAATTGACATCTTCGAATATATATTTTTTTAATCTTATTTATTGAGAAATGTTACAATCTGTCAAAATTAACGACATTTATAATAGTGTTCATTCACACTCTATTCACAATAAATAATACAGAAAAATAATAATACAAAACCCAAATAAATATATATAAAAACAAAAGAACTAAGCTAATCAAAATAACATCTTAAACTCAAGCATTGGTGATTCTCATTCTAGGGGCAAGTTTTAGTCCATTAAAACTTTTACGTGATTAATTAATTCTAACTTGATTTTTCTCCCACTGCCATATTGTGAAGAAATATTTCTTCATAATGAAATATTAAAAATTATAATATTAAAGAATAGTGTGATTTTATAATTACTTAAGCTACTAAAATGTCATTACTACATATTGTTCCACTCTAAGTTTTATAGTTAACAATTTTTTTTTTTTTCTTCAAAACCTATGTAAATTGACAGTGAAATTTATTTCCACTTCCAAAGAATAATTAAGGCAAGGAAGTATGTTTATGTATTTTTAAACCTTGTCCCATCACTTTGATGTCATTACCAAGTACAAAACATAACATCAGATATTTAAGCGTTGAAAAGAGAAAACAGTGGGGAAATTTCTTCATAATGTAGTAGTAGCCATGGAGTTAAAGGGCAGCTACCAGCGGATAGACCGACCAGTTGGGGAGCCTCCCTCTACGCATCCGTTTCTTATAGGTTGAGCACGTGCCTTTATTGTTGTCATTACCATCGCGTATATTATCTCTCTACCTCTTCAAATTATTTCATTTATTATAATTCACGTTTGACTACGGTTTGTAGCAAGTCAGTTGGAAAAAAACAAAATTATAATTCTAGTTACACAGCTGTTTTGGCCGAATAAAATACGTGAATATATCATTACCAAGTTCAAAAATTATTTCATTTCCACAACCGAATTATTAGGTTTAATTACTGAAGAAAAAGCACTTTTGATCTTGGCCATTTGCTCAGATAAATAGAAGGTGAAGGTATTTAGGAAATTGTATTTAAATGCCGTCAAAATTATTATTATTTTATCATGAAAATAGCTCATAATCTGAGAATCACCCGCGTACATTCTACGAATATTTAAACTTATATTATTTAAACTTGGTTTAGTTTTCAGGTTCCTTTCACTGCACATTACAGCTCTAGACAAATATATTTCGTCCTATGTATAGGATAGGAAGGAAGGAATAGGAACCCGACTACTAAACCAAGTTTAAATATTCATAAATGTAAATTCCCCTTAATCTACCAAGATGTTTCAATAGATGGAAGTATATTCCCTCAGGGTAGAAAATTTCCCAATTTCTTTACTACATTTTTTAAAATTAAATTTTTTTTTTTTACATTTTTAGTTTTTAAAATATTAACAATTTTCATCAATGATATCATTTCAAATCAATTAATAATCAAGATACTTAAACTACAATTATTTTTAGTATTTTTAACTCAAGTTGTTTCAAAACATTAACGGGATCTAGCAATTGTATGTAAAGGGGACCCTACACGGTCAATCGGAATTGCACTAATGACGTTCCGAATTGTCGTGTAAGGTAGTGAATGAAGTACTGATGGTGGTGCGCTGCGGATTGCCGAACATCCGGAAATCAAAGGTTCATTCACGAGAAGTGATAGGTTAGGTTAGGTTTTCTATGAGACTAACCTTACTACTAGATAGGTTAGTTTACCTAAGTCTCGTTATTAAGTAAATAACTTCATAAAAGTAAATAGTTGTTATTATTAACTATAAGTCTATGTTATTATTAACCATTTTCAACTATTTTTTCTTTAAAAAGTCAAGTAGACAATAAATTGGAGAGAAAAAAAAGTGGATACTTCACATAAGTAATGATCAGAAATGATTGAACGTGTAAGTGTCTTCATGAACAAAGCGATAGCGGGCAATCTTGGAACTTCTTGTGACGTTCATTCATGAATTACCGTGTAGGGTCCCCTTAAAGTAGTAATTACATCCATCAAAGTTAAATCATGTGTCGATCATGTGATCTCTTAAAAAAATCTTTTCGTACTTTTTAGCGGATTGATTAAACACACTTTACGCAGTAGTTTGGCAGATTTTTGAGCTCAAATTATTTCAAAAGAATCACGGAATCTCAAACAATAATTTGAGCCATCAAAATTAAAAATCGATCCAGCCGTTCGCTCTAAAGCGTTATTTTATGATTAGAATGTTTTTCCCATGAACCAGTGAAGAGTCAAGTAGATGAAAGGGATTTTTAACATTTTTGAATTTTAAGAAAATTGAATTAAAATTACCCCTATTTATTATAAGATCAATCTAATTATGACACAAGAAGAAAGAATTATCACGTTTAACTTATCTTCGAATATTTTAAAGCATCCATTGCGGTTAGTGTGAAGCTACCGAACTGCACAAGCAAAGATAAGATTATTATTTTTCATATATAGTTTTTAAAAAAAGTAAAAATTAAGTGTTGACAATTTTTTATTTATGTGCGTTTATTTCAGGTGTTTTTTATATTTTATTTTTCCTTTGGATTTATTAAAAAAAATACAATTTCTCTCGAATATTGTCGCCCCAAGCATGTGTAACATCTGTCCATTAAACCCAACCGTACTTCAGTAAGTTTAATAGCAACACTGTATTAATAGTAACACATTATTCTCGTGCTCATGATTGGTTATTTAAAAGATATATATATAAAGCGGTCAAATGATAAAAACATTGTGTACGCGTGGAGAACATAATTGTGGAGGATTCGATGCTTCTGAATTCCCTTGCCTGTCCTCTATTTGTTTTTCTTTACACATTCGACATTTTGAAGCTTACAGCATGTTCGCTAATCCTTTGGGTCCCAAGAAGGTTATCTTATTTCCCTGAGTGTCTTGGGTGTTTGGGCTCCACCAGTCTTTTGATGTAGGATTGCTAAGAAACCCGAGATGTTCTTTCCAGTTGGTGATCTTCAATACTCCAGGCGTGGCTCGATCCTTTCTCATCCTACAAATGCGACAAAATCTTCTGAGCTTCTTATTTCGTAGAGTACTCTTCAGATCGATGGCTTACGCTTCTTCTCATGTCCTTTCATTCCTCGGCAGGACTCTTCTTTCCTCTTAGTGGACTCTCATTTTCGTAGTTTTAAAGCTGCTAAAATGGCTCTAAGGAATGACGCAGCTTATCGTGCCACCGGCTTTGAAGATCCACACCAGATTATGTGTAATTATTATTTTTTCTCATTTTGTTTTTTTGTATCTATCTAACTGCGATTGAATCATAAATGCGGTAATATAACTGGTTAACCTTGGCATCCCTAATCATGCAATCTTCAAATATAAAAATAAAATAAATGAACTTAGATCTAAGAATAGTTAATTTATTCATTAATCATTCACTCTATCAATTTTTTTTATGACATTGTATTGTAATTTTCTTAATAAGATTTTTATCGAAAAATCCTGCAAAAGTTTAAAAATACATTTTTACTATCTTTACCATATTTTTCCACGTGCCATACCATATTTTTTTCTATTTACATAGGCACATTATATTTCATTATTTTACTTTTATAAAACATTATCTTTGGCATTTGTGTGAACTAAACATTTTCATCAAATTTTATGATAAGTAGGTAGCGGGATAGCTCAGTGAGTACTGACTTCCTAAGCTCAAGGTTTGAACCCTGCTGATGGCAGGTAATTATTTATTATGTTTCATCAGTTATGAACCCATCCAGCCTCTATGAAATGAATATTCTTAATTAATTAATTTTTTAAGGTGAAAAACTTGGCAGTTGAGAGTTATCTCTGTCAAATCACCTCCCTGCACAACTCTTGACCAAGAAACAGTGCTTTCGTACATAATACTGAAGACCCACCATGGGTTGTAGTAGTACAGAATTTTTTTTTTTTTAAATAACAGAATCATTGGTTAATACAATAAATGATAATTACTCCGTCCTATAAAGTTGATCTATTTTCCTCTCAGTCTACGAAAAAGTTCGCCAAATATTTTTTATATATTTACTTCAAGAATTTCTCGTCAATGACAAATGAATGATAGAATCATAGAAAGAATGATGTGGCCAAAGTTTTTGTATCTCTCTTATTCTTATACTATCCCTCTCTTAACTACTGAATTTACATCTTGAGTACTCTGTTTATAAATACATCATAATGGTTGAGTCTTATACTATAACCTTAATGATATTTTATATTATATTTGTAAATATAGACCATATCTATGAAGGGTCTATGAACCCTGATACCCCTACCTGTTTGTGGGGAACAACAAAAACCTATGATATTGCCAGAAATTGCTTCAAACTTCCCTCTAAGATCTTTCATTTCTAATTACAATAGAGTATAATAATTTCTGTTACTGGTTGTTAGTCATTATAGCAACCAAAGTCCCAGAACTAGAGGCTCTTCTTTTAGATGAAGCTGGGGGGTCCTGAAAACTGTACTCGAGTAAATAAGACCCCCGGACCCCAGGCAGGGTGATTATAACTTAACGAGGAACACTTGAGCCCTTGCAATTATAACTTGCTCCTGAGTAGGTATGTAGATCTCTCCTCGCTCCAACTCTCTCCCTCTATCTCTCTCTACCTCTCTCTTATGCAAACACCCTCCACAAACTAAGGTACCCTCTTACTGAATCCATTAGACTGCCTCGTCTTCAATTCCACGCTTATAATCAAATATTTGCAGACAAGTTTTTAAGTCTTGGAACATCATGTTTACATTTCATTTTAGAGTTATTTATTTTAATCTTCAGTGGTCAAAGTAAAACTGATTCATTTATAGTCCGAGAGCCCGTGCAAAAAAATTTACATGATGTGGTGAAAATTTGTAAAATTGTGAAAAATTGAGTCTATCTGTTAGATCATGCAACCTCAAAAAATGGCGACTGAATTAATAATTTTTTTGGAACAGATGTACAATGGAAATCATTTTTAATAGATGAACTCAATAAATATAGTATGAAATGAATGAAAAATAATTGTATTCTAGGACTAAAGTCCACAATAACTGGGTTGAAGATATATGCATACCATTCCGCTATATAGAAATAATACAAAAATACAAAATAAAATTCAAGTGCGAAAGACAACAAGCGGAAGAGACCTGCAATGTCATACAAAATGAACTTAAATTATTAAATATCCAAGTAAATTCTACAAAAACCGATTGTATAATATTTTCGTTTAAAAAAAAATAAGAAAAATTTCGAGTTGGCGATTCATACAACAAAATATTCAATAATTTGGACTATCTCGGAATGAAATTTGGCCGACATCTAAAATTAACAGCTCATTGCACTTAAAAACTATTAAAAGTTAGACAAAAATACTGCAAATTCAGTCACCTTCTCACAACCTCAATTCTCAGTCTCAGATTAAAACTACTCATCTACAAAAGCATACTTCGACCTTCCCTTCTCTATGATGCTCCTCTACTGTCCCACATTTCAGAAAATACAAGCAAGAGACTTCAGCTATTCCAAAATGGAATCTTAATCAGAATAGTTAAAATACATCCTTTGAAAAAGAAAAATCAGATAAACTTCACGTCTTCTTAAATTTGCCCAGCGTATCTGAATTCATAAACAAAAGAATAATAAAATTCTATATTTTTTTAAAATATATAACCAATGGAGAATTCAATACGATAACATTTCCGCCGGCTCCTCGGCGATAGCAAAATATAGACCTAAGGTAGATTTTAAGTTAGTCCTAAGAAAATTATAAACATTGAGGTGAGCCCCATCACCCAGATTGAAGTCCAAAAATAAAGATAAAGAAAACTAAGAAAGGCTCAGGAAGACCTTAAAATGTATCTAAGATACAGTAAAACGAATATGTTAATCATATGTAAGAAACAAACCTTTAAGAAACTGGGGATAAGAAAAAAAAAAAAAAAATACAGTAGCAAACGACCAAGATCCAGCACCTCCACCTTGGTCCACTAACTTCTTTAACATGATGTCAAATTTCATTTCACAAATATCGCAATTAGTTTATTTACAACTCACCATGGCTAGTACTCATAGCAGCTTAAATTACAATACTAATAGCATTATTATGAAAAAATAAGAAGTAGAATTACTGTTAACTATCAAACCATCAGTATTTACAGTATTGACAGATGTTAGGCTATCCTCAGAACTAATTCTATGGAATAAAAAATTGGTCCGCCATAGATATCGTTGTACACGCTCACGGATTAATTAGCGAAAATGAACAAATTTGTATATTTTTTGGAAAATGAACATCGGAAACTTTACTCAGTTACAAAACATTTTTACCTCATGGCAATAAAAATTAAAAAAATAATTATTAGAACTTAAACATAAGCTCTCAGGAAGTGTAAAATGAGATTTAATTATCAATTATTCGAGGAGAAAAACATTTACTCTTGTATTGTTTTTAGTTACTCTTGTATATTTTTGACAGTTACTAAAAAAATTATAAAAGTACTCTATCTGAGTATATAAATAAGCATGAATCAGTTTATAGATAAACTCATAATTATAAATAAATTATATAACTAAATAATTATTATAATTTAGTAGCTAATAAATATGTTTATAGCTTTAATAAATTACAATAATTATAAAAACCTATAAACAGCTGGTCATGGTTAAAGTACAATAAAAAAGAACACACTTCCATTTCTATTCAATTTCATTTTATTTTAGACCACAGATTATTCTCTTAAATAAAAAACAAAACATAAATTGTAATCCGGCGAAAAATAAATCACTTCCTTTTAAATGAACTGGTATAAAAAGGGTCCGCTTAAATTAAATTCCTCTTCGATTTATTCATATAAAACAGTACAGATAAAAAAATAAATATTAAAAGCTTCAATTTTCTAATATGAATGTTGTACTTACAATTAATTGAGAGGTTGGAATAGAATGCTTTATTTGACTTTTCGATCATCTAATGAATGGATTTTCTGATGAATGGTTTTGGGCTTTGCTTATTGACAATTACTGTATTTTTTTTTTCAAGTTTATTTATTTTCACCCATTTTACACCAATTTTCAAAATTTTTTGTCAACTTAATGGCTACACATCTGATTACGACGTATAGGCTCGTTGAGCCATTTTCAAGTCTAAAATACCAATCATGTACCTGTCCTTTTCAACTTATGCAAATTGCATGCGTCTATTCATTTAAAAAAAAAATTATTTTTGTCATGTCCACCTTTAATTATTTTATAAACATTATTATTACTCATTATTTATTATTAAATGATTCAAATAAGTTAAAATCACCTTATAATGTGTCACTGACATCTCATCAGCCTCATTTCAGTTTCGTGACGGAGTCTCATGTGTAGTCATTCAGTTGACAAAAAATTTTGAAAATTGGTGTAAAATGGCTGAAAATTAATAAACTTGAAAATAAATAGTATGCACCGAAGAAGAATTGGAGAAATATTGAGAATTACTGTATTTTGTTTCAGTACTACGTTAGTAATACAGTGGAATCCCCCCCCCCATGCAATTAGTTCTACGATCAACCACATCGCCCTCTTAGAAATAATTAATATTTAATTAGAATAAAACCCGGTTAAGATGAAACTTTACTTCTATTTCTATTTCTATTTGAGTTAGATTATAGGCAAGATCCTAAACTCGCCGATGGATCTATGAACGGAATTCAGAGCGTTCCATTATTCATTGATTAACCATCTATACCTTATCGGTTCGATCATCATTTGTGGTTATGGTTCTGCTGGAATAACCTTAATGTTACTATTTCTCAATTTATTTTACATATTTATATTCAATTTATATTTATTTCTTTTTGACACTCGCCAATTTAATAGGTAAATATTTCCTCATATAAATGTTTTTAATGGTGAAGAAATTGGTGGCTGTAGACTATATGGTTGGGAGTTGCAGTCAGAGATAACACACAAATAAAACGAAAGATTTTTATAAAAGATAAAAATTATGTTACCTGCTTATAAATTAAAAAAAAATGTATAAAAATTAAAAAAAAAAAGTATTATCTGTAACTAGTTTATCCGTGCGAATAATTCGCAGAAAATTTTGTTTAGTGAAGAAATAGCAAAACAATATGGAAATAAATAGATCCTATGTATTATGTAAGGAAGGAATTAATATTTTTTCCTTGGTCGATTACAATATCCCATTTAACATAATATACCAAAATATTTGTACAAATTTCTTTGATAGGACCTATCTTTAAACGCTGACTGGAAAGATAATTAAAGGTAGTACAGTCAAAATATATCCTCGATCTTGGGATTTTCTAAATTATTTAAAAAAAATAAAATGTTAAAATAAAAAATGCTTTTAAGAAATAATAAAGTTAATATATCTGTCAGGAAAAAAAGTGCAGTAGAATAATAAATGCAATATTTGAACACAGTTTGCTCGTTCGGTCGGTACAAAATGTTTAAATTTTACAAACTTCTAATCGATTTTTTTGGTTTTGCGGGTAATTTAGTAATCTTTCTGACTATCGTGTACAATCAACAAAAAAATATATTCTTTTTGAGTTATTAAATAAAGCTTCTTTTCTTTTATAACTTTTTTCCAGAAATTTCGGGGGATAGGACTATTTTTAAGGAGAAGAATATCTTTAAAATGAGTGGTCAATCATTGAATTTGATAAAGAATTGACGAAGTTACGGCGAATCGACAAAGAAACATCTTTTAGAAATAATACATAACATGATAGGGAACATTGTAGCTCACTGGGTGAGCGTTGACTTCCAGAGTTCAAGGTGCCAGGTTCGAATCCGGCTGATGATTAGTAATTTTTCATCAGCCGTAGATCGACTCTGGAGTCAGGAGACCCTTTTGGGACACCCCCAGGCTCTTTGAAGTGGTTACTTTTAATTAAATGAAGAATGAAGTGAAAAACCTGGCGGTACAAAAAACAGTACTTCCTCACATACGAGTAGTACTGAACACAAGACCCTTCATGGTTTCTAGCGGTACAGGTTTTTTTTTTTATATATGTAATGATAAGATATGAAAATATAAGTAAGCTATAATGAAACATAATAAAGTAATAGTAATAAGGCAATAAAGATAGTAATCGATAATTTAATGGTGAAGGAACGAAATCTAATATTAAGTAGAAAAGATACATCAAAGTCATAATTAATACATAAAGTAAACAAGATTTAATTGTTGTACTACATTTTTATCTACTTCCCACATCTCTGATTTAAGTATCGTTAAAACTGCCTGTATCCTTTAATTCTTACAAGAATGATCAACTGGCATTTATAAGTTGTCCGCTAACTGGGGTAATACAAACTTAAGAAGTTTTTTCTATTTTTAACGGCCAGTAAGTTCTAAACTTTATTTTAATTTTTCTTAAGTGTCTTGTCCACCTTTCTCCTACAGGAGTTTACTCTGTCTGCGATTCTGGCCCAGCATATAACAGCTATGCATTCATTTGTTATTTGGCAACTTCAGCAAAATGTAGAAAGAAGAAAAAAAAATTATGAATATTATGAAATATTCTTTTTTATTTCATTCTTTTGAGGATTTTTCCATAGAAGATTAGCACCAACAATTGAAATTGGAATATGACCCCCTAAGGGTATTATAGTTTTTAACCCAATAGATATTCCTTAATTAAATACAATAATTTTATTATGCTCAGGTATAACAGTAACATGAGCACATCATAGATTAATAAATAATAATTATTCAGAAGGATTTAAAAGTTTATTAATAACTGTTATATTAGGAGTATATTTTACTATTCTGCAAGCATATGAATATCTAGAAGCAATATTTTGTATTAGTGATGCAATTTATGGATCATGCTTTTTTATAGCAATAGGATTTTATAAATTACATGTAATAATTGGAACTATTTTTTTAATAATTTGTTTAATACGACCTATAAAAAGCCACTTTTCAATAAATCACCATTAATACATAGTAACAATACCACGATAATACATACTATCACACAAAAAAAATATTAAACATAAAAATATAAACATAAAAAAATATTGTTTTTATTTATTTATATTTTTTTTTCTGACACTTCAAAGTCAATCATAACAATGCTCATTCATCACTTTTTACTCAGTCTGCCGGTTTTCCTCAAGGTAGTATCCTAGGTCCTATCCTTTACACAGTTTATACAGCTGACATCCCAACCCAATCCAACACTGTCATCACCACCTATGCCGATGACACGTGTATCCTATCAGTTAATAACGATCCATCAACTGCATCCCAAACTCTCCAATCACATATCACAAATCTTGAAGAATGGTGTCAGAACTGGAGGATCAAAATATATTCCAATAAATCCCATCAAATTACCTTCACTCTTCGTCGTAAACCTATGACTTCCTGTCCTACAGTATCCTTCAACAATAGCCCTCTTATCCCTGTCGACCAAATCCGATACTTAGGACTCCACCTTGACAAACGACTCACTTGGAACTCACTTGAAACGACTAGAAATCGCCCGACGTTTTCGACTACTGGAGCACTTACTAGACAAACGCTCTAATCTTTCAATCAATTACAAACGACTCGTATATATGATAATAATAAGACCTATTTGGACTTACGGAATTGAGCTTTGGGGCTCCACTAAACCATCGAATTCCTCTCGTATCCAATCCTTACAATCCAAAATCCTTCGTAAAATCCTCAACGCTCCTTACTTTGTCACAAATAAAATCATCCATAAAGACCTTAATGTTCCATATGTTTCCGATTTGGCCCAATCCAGATATCTATCCTTCCATAACAAACTGCAGAACCATCCGAATCCTCTCGTTTCAAACCTTGCTTCCTCCTCGATCCCTGATAATCCTCCGAGGCGTCTGAAAAGAAGATAGCCTCGGGACCTTCTAATATAGAACTTTAATATGAGTTCTACCAATGGGTAGTTTCTCTTCATGTTGTACATGTCATGTTACTAATGTCACATTTACTTATTGTATTTTCCATGTAATACAGTTGTAAATCTCAATAAAATAAAATTTAAAAAAAAAAATATTTTTTTTTCTTACCTATTCATAAGATGATGTAAATTATTTTTCTTTCCCGAAGATAAGTGGTATAAGGAACAGTGGTTCCCACGGAGCTGTTCAATAAGATAATGAACTTAGCAAGGCTGAGTGAGCCACAACTTGCCTAACTGCCCATTATTTCCGGTACTTGGTCAAACCAACTTACGCTCAACTTCAAAATTGCATCTCCTACCATTTGTTGCTTCTCAACTTTAGGTTTGATGGTAAACCTCTTCCTGAGTTCTTAGTATTAATTCAGACACCTAATTATATTTCTCAAGTAACGTACTAATGGACTAATGGATTGTTTGGAAGAACAGCGATTACTTGGGGTTAATAAAAGACTTCTGGAGCGGGGATGTTATCAGTCCAGACGTTGGTTGATAGCAGTTGGAACACTAACACGGCAGCACTCACAAAGTTGGCCTCCTTCTGCTATCTCGCCTCGTCGGATCGCGTGTTTTCAGGAATCGATTCCTCCAAGATATTCGTGAACCGGGTCTGCCAATATGGCCAACTTTAACAAGTTCTTATCTACGTTGCTCCAATTATTTTCAACTTTTATAACAGTAACAATAACTTGAATAACATTTTTTAAGTGTGAAAACTCCTTTAGGCGCGGATAGCGCTTTATTTTGTATCTATTGAATGAGACTGTCGCGCTCGGCTGTCTAAAGCTCATTCGGGTAAAGTCGGCTCCAGTCGACTAATTATTGCATTTGGACTAAAATATATCAAAAAATAAAAATCGGACCTTTACTGTAAGCAAGGAAAATTTTCACCATTTCAACCTCCTTGTAATGAGCTATAATTCAAAAATATATTTTGACTAGACACGTCTTGGTTTAGCGCTTAGTCATGGTCTTGCTTAAGTATCTTGCAGCTACCTGTTAACTTATTGTTATTTATAAAACATGTTACTTTAGATATTAGAAAAACTTTATAAATATTTTTAAAAAATTATAAATTTAATCATCCTCCGGTCTTTCGTTTTGGAATGGCGGCCAAAAACCTATGTCGCTATAGACTATAGCGCCTAAACTTGGCTAAAGATTTCTCCTTGAAGCCCTTTTAATTTATGTATACAACATCCTTCCCCGAAAACAGTATAAAAAAAAAGTCACGATGAGTTCAAAAGTATATTTGCGAATAACTCAAAAAGTACGCATCGGACAATTTAGTGCAGAGATATAATGCTTTTAACATTTAGTAATGTTGGAGATTTAGAGACCGATTGCTTATTATACAGACAATTATATGTTGCAAATTCTATAGTTGGAAAACCAGACAATCTCTATATCTATAC
Source organism: Nezara viridula (assembly GCA_928085145.1). Classification (NCBI taxonomy): domain Eukaryota; kingdom Metazoa; phylum Arthropoda; class Insecta; order Hemiptera; family Pentatomidae; genus Nezara; species Nezara viridula. Next base: position 16,198,597 of record OV725079.1, read on the forward strand.
AAAGAATGGAACAACAAAGAATATCGCATATTCACTAGTATTGTTACATAAAATATATTATAAACATCTGTTTTATTTTCTACTTCTTTTTTTATTAGAGTGAGCCACAGCAACGCTGGGCTGGGTCAGCTAGATTTAAATGCGTTCATTAAAAGTAACACAATTGAGTTAAACTAGTTTTATTGATATTCTATCAGAGAAATCATTATAGTACGATTTCTTAGATGAACTAAAACCATGTAAGCTGTTAAGTGAACAATTATTAAAATCAGTGTATAAAATTCAATACGTTACTAAAACTGGTCGGATTTAGACAATTTTTTTTATACATTTGTCGGAAATTTATAGAGATATCAGATACTATAGAGATATTACTCGCGTTTCTCAGAATGGGGAAACCTAACTAAACTCTGTATGAAAAAGTAAGAGTTAAATGGAAAAGTATATTGATTCTACAAATTTTTTACATATAGTAACTAAAGTTGTCTAGTATTAGTAACTATTCTGCCTTATTTTTTTTTTTACAATTAACAACAACTTACTTAGGCACTTAGCACTTACGGTCCATTTTAGAGCGGCATAAGAGGAAAGAGATAGTGTCAAAAACCAATAACGAATTTTTTTGAGCATTTGGATTAAAATATCTTAAAAACTGAAATTTGAACCTCCATACTATAAGCTAGATTAAATTTTAGCATTCATTCCTCTATGTGATGAGTTTTAATTCAAAATTTGTATTTTGAGATGACGAATTAGAGAATCGAAGAGGGAAAACGTTTACGCTGAAAAAACAAGTGATAACGACTGTTTTGAATATTTTGATTAAAATATCTCAATTTAAATACTATGGAGAATTTTATAATCTACCAGTTAATTAAATATGAATTTGTTGAATAATCCAAATGAAAGTACAATAAAATAGTCCGTGGTACAGACCTCTTTTTATCGAATTAATAACATCCGCCTGACACTTTGTAAATAGTTCATCTCATCCACGGGCGGATCTACGGGGGGGAGGGGCTTTCGGGCTGAAGCCCCCCCAAAATGGAAAAATATAACCATGTTTTATGGGGAAAAAAATTAAAAAATACCTCTTAAAGTATTATTGTTCGTGTAATTACATTTAAAAGTACTTAAGGAATAACTTAAACACCATTTCATATAGGTAGTTAGTTTCTTTCTGTTTTTCCAAAGTAATTATCGTTATTTTTATGAAAAAAAAAAGGTTTCGGGCTGAAGCTCCCCCCCAAAATTAAATCCTGGATCCGCTAGTGATCTCATCGTAACCTACTATCTATCGTAACTATTTTATTTCTGAAAACTCTTGGCAGTGCGGCGTTTTCAATCTAGAGAGAGGTAAACTTTGTCTATTTAATTAGGTACTAAAAACTCGTAAATTTCAGAATTTTTTTGTTAAATTGAGGAGGTTTTTGTTAGGTATTTAGCGAGCAAATTTAAATAAAAATTATTAATTGTATATTTTACTTATCATAAACCTATCGTTCAATTTTAGAGTATGATCAGTCAGAGAAAAGTTTACCACAGTAATTTATTTACAATAATAATTACTGTCTATATATTATAAACTAAAAAAAAAAATCAAATAGTCGGTTTCTGTTCGGATTTTTGTTTTTTGGTTTGCTAAAGCTGAAATTTTCCACTGCGTTCCGAGACATATGCAAAAAACAGCGAAATTTATTTCCGAACTTTTTTTAGTTTTTTGGACATGACTCCGAAACTATGCATTATATCGAGATTATTATCACAGTATACAAACTTAAAGTAAATAAAATTTAATATCAATTTCATACGTAGCTTTTTTGATGTTGTGAACGAAGAGTTGGCTGTTTATTTCACAAGAAATATCTGTTTTCGTCAGTTTTCCCCTCAAAACTCATAATCTATGCATTTTTCGAAGAAAGTAGTCTCTACCGCTCTCAACTTATCTTTTCAATGTTTTTCTAACTTAAGCTAATTTTACTATATTTATAACAGGACTAGAATATTAGTCTATTAAGGAATATCTCGATCGATGATAGATTCGAATCACACCTAACATTATGTCCAAACCCCCGAGAGAAGGATCCATATAATAGCGAGGGTCTGCTGTATCTTATTGTATGTATTATAGCTTCCAGGTTACCCTGATGTGGGGGGGGGAGTGTCCAGGATGGCTCACCCCTGCCACGATCCATTTAGTATATAACCCCTGGAATGGATTCTACTCGTTTTCCAGCATTTCCGCATTTTCCTCCCTCAGCTATATACAGGATATTGGCGTCGTCATTTGTTTGAAGATCCCAGTAAGTAATTTCGTTTAGGGGCCTTGTTCTTCTTTCCTCGTTGCAGAATGTTATATAATATCAAGAACGGATATAAATTAATTCACATGCTTGACCTTATCATTGTATTACATTTATGTTCTATTTTTGCAAAGAGGTTACGGTTGAAAACACATAAGTGTTCAAAATCATTTTATTTGAACGTTCCTGATACAATTGTCCTCTCTTCACCATAAAAGGGTGAACAATATTTAACAATGTTATCAGGTAAATCCAATTGATAATACTATTTTATATAATACTCTTCTGATTATAAAAATGACAATAAAATTGTGTATTCTATTTGAGTTAATCAGAAATGAAATTGTAAGACTCCTTCGCATTTTTTACAGCTTCTTTTCGATGAAGGGTGTTAAATAGATAAATTTGAAATGAAGATTTTAGCCAAGTTTCATTGAAATCGGTACATTCGCTTATACTTTACAGTCCTATACATTTCCGGATTTTCGGCCACCAACTTGATATGAAAATGCGGGTGTAAATGCCGAGTTCCGAAAATCATCTTCGGGTTCCCTTTGACGTTAATACCAAATCTCTAAACAATTGGTTCAGTAGTCTCGGAAAAAAGCGCGTTACCCGGCAACGTGATGGAAAATAATTGGATAAAATAATTATGTAAGAGTTCGCGTCTCGGTGCCAAGGGGGAGAAGGGGCTTTTAACTCTGACATTAATCGCCCGCTCTCACCCTCTGATCCGGGAAAATCTCCGTTTATCCTAAAAGACTAAGGACAGAAAAAAGAGATGGTGGACGGACAGATTTTTTCTATTCCATTTTCGTATGGTAAGTATCTAAAGATAAAACCTAAATTTTTGAGAAGGGATTTTTTTTTTTTTAACTTATTTATTGAAAAATATTACAATCTGTCCTAACTTATCCTTCTTAGGTCCGAATATTCTACGCAATACTTTATTTTCAAAAACTTTAAGACGCTGCTCATCCCTAATGTAAGCGGCCACATTTCGCATCCATAAAGGACTGTAGGCAAGATAATTGTTTTATAGATTCTAATTTTTAAGTTCCGGGAAAAGAGGTGCGAGCTAAGTAGTTTTGTCATAGAAAAATAACAAGCATTCCCCGCCTTCAGCCTAACCTTAATCTCTTCTTCAATTTCATTTTTTCTAGTTATCGCAGAACCTAGATATCTAAAATTCTCTACCTGTTCAAACATATTACCATCTATATCGATATCACCAGTAATATCGACATTTTTGCACCTAACCATATATTTTGTCATACTGTTTTTTTTGTTGTTTTTTTTTCCTTAGGAAATTTAAATGCCCTTGAAACAAATGATTATAAAAAAGTGTATACTTTTTGTGTTCTTCGGAAATTAAATTTTATCACCCCTCTTAAATTTTTTTCCAGCTTCCTTTCGGTGTAGTGTATTACATAGATAAACTTAAAGGGCTTCGAAGAAGAAGACTTTAGCCAAGTATTTTGTATGTTTAAAGAGCTTAAAGCAGAAGACTTTGCCTAAGTTTTATTGGAATAGGTACATCTCTCTAGGTGCTACAACCTATAAATATTAAAAGTTCATAAAAAATAAATACTAAGTTGTGTGATGCGCTCTCAGCACTATTTTTTTTAGAAACTTGAGTTTTCATAAGAAGCTGCAAGATAACCAATTGAGCGGTTACTTTTGTGCGCCCCTCCCAACTAGCCAGACAGAGGCCCCCCCAGCCCGGTACTAATGAATTTGTTCACGGCTAGAGCGGTAACTAACCTCATCAGCTGCTGCGAGGCCTCGGCAATCCACTTAGTGCCCCCCCCCCCCCCGCACTAAACTATTTAGCCCGATAGCCACCCTCAATTTTATTTTCTCTTCTGCGGCGCCTCAGCTCTCAGATCATTAATGTCTCAAACAATGTTATTCACAAAAATAGAATTTATTTTCAGCTTATAAATAAATATATCACCATGACAGCTAGTGATGTTAAATAGACAGTTATCTTAAATAGTCAAAAGATTATATTAGTAAAAAAATGTATGATTAAATGTTTCACCTTCACATGTTTGTATGGATATTCGTTCTCTCGCATAGCAATATCTTAATCGTTAAATGTGTGTACGTAGAACGAAAACGGCTTTGAGCTTTGAATATACTCGTTGGGAAGGAGATAAAAAATAAGTACAGTCGTAGGTGAGTATATAACTATATACTATACAGTTAACTGTTGTAAGGATAAATACGATATAGCATAAATAGAAAAGGAATAAATACGAAGTATGCTAAAACCACGTATGTAAATAAAAATAAATAAATATGAAAAAATTCTTTGTCTTCCTCACAATTCTAGTGTCAATGAGCCTCTATCCAGGGCAGCCACTATTCTCGGTTTAACCGCTTCATTTGGTTGAAGGATTTGCCTCTTCTACATCCGATCCTCTGCATGAACTCCTGATATGAGACTCTGGGACGCCCTCGTGGCCTCTTCCCTGTTTGTTGAGCCTTTAATATCCTTATAGATTCCATGTCCTCGTTCATGCGGCGGACATGTCCAAATTGCCTGTTCACCAAAGTGGTTTTGAGTTCAGTCACTTCCAACTATTCTCTTATACTTGCGTTTCTAATGCGATCGCTCCTAGTTTTTCCCACCGATCTACGTAGGAACCGCATTTCCACTGCTGTTAAGCGACTGTAATGTTTGTCCAACATAATCCAGCTTTTATATAGTTTCTTTCATATAGCATAGTTTCTTAACAATTATAAATGGTTGTAGGGCGGACATGAACTAAGCGTTAATCGATACAGTTTTGGATGGGAAAAGTGGAAGGGAGATGTTATGACAGCGATAATTTTACACAGTTTAAACAAAAATTGAAAAACATCAAAACTAAATGTCAATGTTACAAGATATTAACACTTTTAAAATACGTAATTGGAAATCATAGATAAAAATGGTGTATTACAACTTAGATACTTCATTTAAATAAACATCAAAGATATTTGTTTAATTTATATAAAAAGATTGATTTTGTATATTTATTTATGGATCTAAAACGAAAGAATGATTCTTAAAACTAAATATTATAATTTAAGAAGGTCGAAGATATTGATGTAAGTTGATGAAATTGTCTCCTTAACTACTTCATGGTTAACAGGATTGTTTTTTACGATCTCTTCTCTCTGTGGTGAATTCATTTAACAATTGACTGCACATTCTGCCTATTTTTCAACTACAAAGAAGTAAAATGTGTTATTAAATAACTTTCATTTTTATAATTTTTTGTGGTTTTCGTTCGATTCGTGATAGAGATATTGTTCCCGATTCCTGTTTTTTAAAGGCGAGTAGAGTACCACACAGGCGGATTTACTGGGGGGGTGAGGTTTTTCGGGCTGAAGCCTCTACCCCAAAATGGTAAAATATAAAATATATATATATAACGATAATTAATTTGAAAACAAAAAACTATCTATGTAATATATATATATATATATATATATATATATATATATATATATATATATATATATATATACATATATATATATATGAAAAAATAAGCTTTCGGGCTGAAGTCCCTCTTCCCCAAAAATTAAATCCTGGATTCGCTAGTGGAGTAACATAAACAATATTTGCATGTATTCGCTGTACTAGACCACCAACTCAGCACTTAATAATATTTAAAACCTTTAAACTCCTCATTATTTCCTTAAAATGTATACGACCTATGCAGTACAAGGAACTCTAACCCATAAAGAAAAATCTGGTGCGCGCAACACACAACTTTCACTTACCGCTCTACTTTGAATATATAATATTTTCTAGCAATGTTAGGATATTATAAAAATGTTGTTGTATTTTAAACCGAACTAAAGCTTACAGATAACAAATAATTAAGACCATTAAAAAGTTAAGTAGATAGAATGACTTACTCCAATTTAAGCATTTTTGAGTAATGTCATTTTAGTGAAATTCCTAGTTTGGAAAAGTTATATCTATTCAGGCAGTGAGTAAGTTGCTCTCTGAGTAGGTGATTGCAGTGTTGAAATATAGAACTGTGAATAAATTTTGCCACTAGAAACATCACTTAAATTAATAATAAAGAATGTTGAAATTGGAGTTAGTCATTATTTCAACCGAATGACTCATATATGCTTCGATATATTTGAAAGTATAACTGAATATTTAACTTATAAATAATTATCGATTGTAGGACTATTAGTTAATAATAAATTATTATTTTACTGCATTGTAAAGTTTACTAAAATGAAACTATGATATTTTCATTGTCTGCCATTGATAGGTCAAAAGTTGTCTCACTAATTGTAAGTGGATAACGTTGTGATTTCACAAAAAGAAAATTCATCAAATTATTCACTAATTTAATTTTTTTTTAAAGTTACTTGATTATTTTTTGTAATAAACGTTCAGTAGATACCTAATTATTTAAATATAATTACGTTATGTTATCATTATATCTTTGTCCATGATCTTTCACTCATTTCCGTTATATCCGTTTTTAGTTTTGACAAATTCAACTATCATCAGGGAAATGCTATTTAATCGTTGGATGGTATTATAAATGAACAATTTTTATAGAAAACGTCAATGTAGTTCTTTTTTTTCGATGGAGTTATTTTTTTTTTTAAGTATAGATCTTCACGACAGTTGTTTTCGAGAATCTATCGAAAGACGAAAGGAGAATGGGATGACAGTTGAGATGGAACCATAGACAATATCCAATTATTGGAATCTCCAGTTCTTCCATCTCCTAATCCTCTGCTGGAATCCCACTGTCAGCCGTTGTGCTTTCCGATATATATCAAATGAATTTCCCCTTTATAAATTGTTTTTTTTTATGTCAGATATATTATAGTCAATCTTCTTAATCCTCATTGATTGGTAGGTATACAGTGGCTCACTGTCAAAATGATATACCTGGATATTGATGGAATTATTGAATAAATAAATAATTCAATTTATATTATATTGAAAACAATAATTTATTGTAATCAATAAACATCCTAGTAATATGTTCTTTCCTTATGTTATTTTTCTTGTTCTTATGTTATGTTATGTTTTATGTTCTGTTTCTTGGTGTGGGGATATATGGCGGCTTCGGGTTTAGAAAATCTTCACTTTATAGTGTAAATTTCCATCCACTACGCTGAGTTAAAGTGGCTTTTCCCCACCTTCCGAAGACAATATTTCCTACGAAATCATCAACAACCATCGTCCTTCTTACGCCTACAACCTTCTCCAGCTCAAATCCTCAGTCCATCCCCTGTCCACAATATCTCGACTTTCTAACCTTTACATGCCTTCTCACAGATCTGCCTCATTCCAAAATTCCCTTATTGCTCGCTCTGTCAATGTCTGGAATTCCCTCCCTATCGAAATTCCACATTCAAAACCCTCCTATTCCAAAAACAGTCAGGTAGTTGCTAACCATTCGACAACATACATTTATTTCATGCTATTCAATGTCAAATATCAATGCTAAATGATAATGTATTTATATATTAATCATGCACTTTATATTGTCAGATTCAGCTTTCTGTTTTCTCAACAGAAACACAAAGCTGATTTTAAGAAAGAATTTAATATATTTTTATTTTTAATTCTTTATTGTTTTCTTAAAAGTGTATACTGGTCTATCAGTGCAAATAGCTTTAAGTGTCTTGTCATAGTGTTAATTGTTTTGTATATAGTTTCGTTTGTTTTGTATATAGAATATTTACCTTCTATTTTCTTTAAATTATTTCTTTTTTTCGATTGATTTTATTTTGGTTAGATGTAATCTTTTAAATTTGTTCTATTTTGTTATTCTCAAGGGACTGTGTCCCAGAATAAAGTTATTCTCTATCTATCAATCTAAATATTCACATGGCAACAACGCAAATGTTCGTTTGTTCAAAACCACTAATCTTCGAAACTTCTTCACCGATTGCTTTCAAATATTGACACAATGTGTCTATAGCATTTAAGAGTGCTTTTATATACATTTAATTACCCTCCGGTCTTTCGTTTGGAAAGGCGGCCGAAAAACCTGTGTCGCTATACACTGTAGCGCCTAAGCGGCTGTAACGATTTTAATTAAACTTGGCTAAAGTCTTCTCCTTGAAGCCCTTTTAATTTATGTATATAACATCCTTCCCCGAAAAGAGTATGAAGAAAAGTTACGATGGGTTCAAAACTATACTTGCGAAGAACTCAAAAAGTACTCAATTATTGATTATACCCATCATTATTTGAAAACTTTCGTGATTCCATACAAATAAGAAATTCACTAAAATCGGAAGTTTTAGTGCAGTGATTTAATGCTTCTCACATAGACAATTATATGTTGCAAATTTTAGAGTTGGAAAACTAGAGAATCTCTATATATATACAAAGAATGGAACAACAAAGAATATCGCATATTCACAAGTATTGTTACATAAAATATATTAGAAACATCTGATTTCTTTTTTACTTTTTTTTTTATTCAACCAGAATGAGCCACAGCAACGCGTGACCGGATAAAGCTAGTTGTGAATAAACATACCATAGACATTTTGACAGAAAACTTGAATGAAATTGCAGAAAATCAAGGAATAAAAAACAAATTTAGTTTTTATCAGGTTAATGACTCCAAAGGTATAAAATCATCAGATCTTGATGTGATAAAACATCTGTTGGCAAAGTTGGAGGAATAAATTAGAAAAAATGATATTTCAAGGAAAGAAGACTTAAAAAAATATTTCCTCGAAAAGTGGAATAGACTAAGCATGAAATCACCAAAAAAATTATCGTATCCATTACAAACAGGCTGAAAGGAGTGGTAGAAAATAATGGCTTAAGGTATTCAACAACGTATTGAACTATATTAGTAGTATTTAAAAGTTAATAAGAAGTGAGTTGTATCATTTCGACTGTGAGATAAAATTATTCAGTTTTTTTTTTTATTATTATTTTTTTAAATAATCACAGTTGAATATTTTAGTTTTATTGTGTTTTTACAAATTTAAATTGAAGATAACTACTACATTTCGGACATTTCGTCGGTATGGCCTGATCTTAGGCGAGCCATTTCCACTTTTTTGAGCCGTATTCTGGTTGTCCATAACTTAACAGTTTTCTTAATTAGTTTCATAAAAAGTACTCTCGATCAATCTCCGCTGGCTTTAGTACCAGTGATGCGGTTGAGAGAGTAGCGTAGGGTTCTCCTGGAGTTCCCTCGTCTGATTGTATATAGGTATGCATGTGTTTTTTTGCTTAATTTTAATTATCTTATTTTTAGGTTATTTTTTAACTCTTAAATAAAAAGTGACAAATGGCGTATATGCATTCAATAAATTACGAAAATTAAAAGAACAGCTGTTACAACTATGATTCGCTACCCAAAGTTTTCCTATATACTGCATTTATTATTGAGAGATGCTTACTATACAATGGCTCTGAATACGAAGAGGAGTTCTGAATGTTAAATAATGTTGAAATGGAATTGTTGGTATTGGTGATAGTCGACTCCATAAATCAGGATGGAAGTTGAGAGCGGGGACAACCGTGGACATCAGTCATCAGTCATAGCTGTCATCAATCAATATCACCTTCAGCATTTTATTGTTGTTTGTTCGCCGGCCCGTTGTGTTGTATCCGTTGTCTTGTTTTTTTTTCCCATCTCTTCGTGTTGTTTGTTTCCCCTCCGCTAATTGTTTATTGTGTCGGCCTTCTACCTCTGCGCTTCACTAGCAGGCTTCCTCTCCAACCCTCGCCTTCCTGCCTTAAATGATAGAGTGTTGTTTTCTTAACACTTCAATAGCCGGCTCCAATCCACGATGGGCTTATAAGAGATCTAGATCTATCGATGCGTAGCCCATGAGCTCCCAGAGTTATAGGCACCAACGGATCCATAGCAAACTAGTCCATAGCATCCAAAAAAAATTATTTTTTATCTTGAAAAAAAAACTAAACAACTGTCACTTTTATCATTATTTTTTTAATTAGAAAGATAATTGTATTAAATAAATAATTGTTATTTATGCTTTCTACACAAAAACAACCAATAATTTGAAACAACTAGCTGACCCGTACGAATACTCCGTACAAATCTAATAATTGTATCTGATTTTAATACATTAAGGGCTCACCATAACTTCCATCCAATATGTTTGATACGTAAAGGTTTTTTACATATATTTTGTAAGTTATCTGTTTATAAATAGGATTTACAATGTGCCATGGTTTTACCATGGCTTTAAACATCTGATGACGACAAAATTCTCAGGAAGGAATAGTTGATCCAATCAGGATTCAAGAAAGATAGTGTAGCCCTTGTCAAGAAAGATAGTGATAGGCCCCATCTTGAAATAGAAGAGTTGTAGAGTAAAGAAAATATATAAAATGCTACTAATTGTTAAAATAAAAAATCTGGTGTGTCCAATCACATGACTTCTCTACTGATTTTAAACATTTTTTTTTTCAATTTTAAATATATTCATTAAAAATAACACAATTGAATCAGACTAAAGAAATGTAAGCGGACAAGTCAAGGATTATTAAAATCAGTGTTTAAAATTCAATACCCTGTGAGGTTGCTGAAACTTGTCAGACTTAGACTTTTTTTTTTTCTTTCACTTACCTATGTATTAAATATATATATATATATATAGTAAGGATGATAAGTATTGCGATCGTGAAAATTTTCGAATCTGAGTTTTCAACGGAAATACGCGTTTTGAGGACCCCTGAGTCCAAATAACCAAGTAGCGTAAAATGGTGTGTTTGGGTATGTGCGTGCGGGTGAACAAGCTAGTTCTAAAAAGAAAAGTCGTAAACTCAGTATATCAGTGTATTATTAAGCAGTTTTTTATATAATGCAGGTTTTATTCTCATTGATGTTCTCTATTAGGGCTTAAATGGCTAATTTTCAATATTGGCTTCTCCTAAAGTACATTTTTTATTTTTTAAATAATTAACCATTTCACATTAATCGTTGATACAAAAAATATTTGAATATAAAATATAAAAGAATTTGATAATTAACTAAAGGAGATATAAGAGATCGTGTAATGGATAATATTTGTAATGGAAGAACCAAAGGAATACGAGCGTGTGCGAGTTCCCCCGAAAGAATACAACAGACGTATGTTCCATACGTAACATGAGCTTTAATCTAATAGAGACTCCGACAATATTAGGTACATAAATATGCGGTTTTCATAAATGCTGTTGTTAGTATTATTTAATATTTAATTGTATTTAACCAAGTAAATATACCCAAAATAAAATGTAAATAAATATAGCGTCTATAATTTTTACTTTCACTTCTCCTTTGTCTGAAAATACTTATTTCTGCTAAGAAGAGGCTGGTAAGTGAAAGTCGTGTGATGCGCGCACCAGATTTTTTTAAAATCGTTACGTCATAAATTTAATAACTTTTTTTAAAAAATTTTATCATTACATACTATTGAGATATTATTTTCATCATTTATAATGAGAAAAACTAACTAAACCCAAATGAAAAAATGGAAGAGTTAAATGGAATTAGTGTTGCCCAAATGTGAGATCGAGACGAGTCTTGGTCTTGCGCAAGAGTCTTGCGACAGTCTTGCAGTTAATTATTAGCCTATTGCTACAGTAATGTAATTTTTTAGATACGAGAAATCTAACTAAGCCGGAATGAAAAATTAGAGGAGTTAAATGCAAAAGTATATTGGTTATACCAATTATTAACATATAGTAACTAAGATTGTCGATTATTATTAACTATTTTGCCTAAATTTTTATTTTAAAAATCGATTTTTTTTTACCAGTCCTGGTCTTGGTCTTGCAATAGTTAGGCGGCCTTGGTCTTGGTCATGCAAAGTGCAAGACCAAGACCGATTTTGGGCAACACTAAATGCAATAGTATATTGGTTCTACTAATTTTTTACATATAATAACTATAAGTTTCTGGTGTTAGAATAGAAGAATCAACTTTATTCTGGGACAAAGTTCCTTTAGAATAACGAGAGATATTAGTAACAATTTCTTCTTAATTTTTATCCCCAAACATCTTTTTTTTACCTGTATTGGTCTTGCAAAGTGCAAGACTAAATATTATGATGATATAATTAACATTGATATATTATTAATAACAAAATGATTGACTTGTTTACTTATTATGATATGATTGCTTGTTGCAGCAAGACTGCCCTAACGGGAGGCTCACACCCGCCAAGTTCGTCGACATGTACAAGATGTTCTTCCCCAGCGGCAACGCCGAGGAGTTCTGTGACCACGTCTTCAGGACATTTGATATGGACAAAAATGGCTACATAGACTTTAAGGTAGGCCATTAGCTAATTTATTTTTCGACGGCTCATATACCGATCTGATTCAACCTGTTGAATTCGATCCAGGTGTTCGATTAGTTGAAGTTGAAAAACTATCGAAAGTTGCTTCCTTGCCTCGGTCAATACTTCTTTTTGTTTTAATAATCAAGAAAGAATGAGTCAGTTGTGATGGTTATTTCAACAATTTAGCGCTGCATTATTATCAATGCTTTTCCAAGTTATCAGGCTTTGGAACAGTCAAAGATAAAACGATAGATAATAAACTTTTAACCCTTCAAAATGTTTAGATTTCAAATATTCAGGTCCCATTACTTCTGATCAGAATTCATCTACCATAATGTTTGACAAGAGCATTTTAAAACCTATATAAATAATTATTCATTTTGAGGATGACGAATAATAAAGATTTACAGTATATAAATGGTTTATTGGGCTTGCCGACGTTTCGGCTCAAACACGTGGGTCTTCATTATGGCTAAAAATTAAAGAAAAAATCAGAAAAATGAGGTATAGGTAGAAGTTCTAAATAAGACAAGATTATTAGATGAAAAGTACACATGAGATAGACATGATAGTACGCAAAAAAAAAATTAACTAAATAAAAATAAATAAGTATAAACAAATAAAAAATAAATTAATTAAATGTTTAATATAAATAAACAAGAAGAATGCTAAAAACAACCGAGCTAAGAATTTTGAGTTTCTAATGTAAAAATGTGAAATTCACCTCAGTTATTCTCAGCACTGATTTTTTTTCATACTTCTTATTTATTTGTACTAATTGTTTAGTTAATTTATTTTATATTTTTATATACTTATTTATTGTTATCATAGTTTATATAGGTTTGTCTGCGTTATTTTACTTAACTTATTTTTAAGTTTATTTTACTTATTTGTATTTTCTGGTGTGAAAGTACTCTTTTCTCATTACAAGCATTTCCATATATTAATATATGTTAATTAATATAAATTTCCAAAGTGCAGGTAAAGTTTTTTCTTTTCTTGGGTTTTTTTACCCGTTAATAAGGTTTCAAAAATTGAGACATCATCAGAATAGAAAAGAACTGCAAATCGAACATCACTCCATGTCATCTAATCCCATATTGAAAGGTAGGTAAGGCAACTCAGCAAGGTTACAATCAAACAGCTGATCGAGGAAACGAACGACTGATAAAAATTGTGCAGTATGTAACCAAAAATCATTAATATGTTACATAAGAAAAAGAAAAAATAAATTACAAAGTGAAAAGATATAATAATGAGGAAAAATAAATAATAAATTCAATAAATAAAAATAATTATACATATATGAAAAAGCACATCAAAAGAAGGTTATCATAAAAAAACAGCTGACTGCGTAGATGAAGAAAAATACACGAAACAAATTAGCTACATTTTTTAGACTTATCCAAGATGTTCAACGTTTCCAATAGAAGTTATTCAAGTTTCTACAGCTAGTCCTATAAATAACACCATTATCTAACTTCTGTGCAATATGCATATAGTCTCAAATATCTTTATCTTAGAACTATTCTTCACTTTCTGTAACACTCAAGAAGTTTTTTGTATTTTTTTTTTCTTTTTCTCATGTAACCTATTTATGATTTTTTATTAGATATTGAATCATTTTTATCTGTCGTTGCTTTCTCTGATCAGCTGTTTGTTTGTAATCTGGTCTTCAGCCCGATGGATTTTTTTTTTTCAAATGTATAACAATAATTAATTTGAAAAAAAAAAAAGAAATTAACTACTTATATGAAATGGTGTTTAAGTGATTCTTGAAGTCCTATTAAATGTGATTATACGAACAATAATCCTTTAAGAGATAGTTTTTAATATTTTTTGTCTATAAAAAATGGTTATATTTTACCTTTTTGGGGAAGGGTGGGGGGTTTCAGCCCGAAAACCCTCCCCCCTCTTCCCATAGATCCGCCTGAGTATAAAGCTATGTTCGATTTACTGTTCTTCCTGTCCTCATCAGAATGTTTTATTACACTATAAAAAAAAATTCTCATTTTTTTTTTTTTTTTTTTGTTAGTTTACTATAATGTTTATATCACCGTTATTTTAACATATCGTGTTATGTATATCTTATAATCGTGTCTATATGAACGCATTTCTTTCTATATTTTATTTTTATGTCATTATTATTTTTTTTTTTTTGCCTTGATGATGAACCATATTTTTTTTTTTATTTATTTCAACCGTACAAGGATTTTACTATGAATATGGGTTATTTTTCTCGGCACTATGTTAAAATAACGTATGTTAACCTGCCTAACGTTTCACATTCGTTACTTAAACATGTTGCCGACGATATTTCGATGTATTCATAAACGATAATAAAAATATAATCTATCCGCCAATAAAATAATCGAGAAAGATGTAGAAGGTTGGCAGCAATGGCAATGGACTATTTCAGGAAGTTGCCAATGCCAGCTTGAAATTTAATAGCATCTTTTGTTGCCTTATTATATACATGTCGTTCGTGTTTTCGTTTCTTAACGCATTAATTAAGCAACTATAAATATTCAGATATAAAAATAATCGTACGGAATTCTACTTTACTCAAGAGCCATTGCATTCCTCGTTCACGTATTACGTCACAATATTTTGACTCATTTTACTACGCCCTCATGATATAGATATATTGAACATTTCTCCTTTTTCTGTGAATTAACGTCATATAATTTTTATGATTTAAAAAAAAACCGATGCGGTGTGCACATCACATTAATTTTACTTACCCACCTACTTAAATAATTTTTTTTTTTATTAATTTATATTAATATTAAATATTAAAAATGAACAAATCAGGAATAATGAACAGACTTGTGGAGACACTACCCAATGGTAGCACTCCCTAAAAATAATAAATTTTCTGATCGATTAGGGCTAATTAGTATTTAATTATTCAATGAGGCAACGGCTATGATCTATATTTATTGTTCAAAAGCTTTCGAACATGCAATCTTGTTTCCCCTCTTCAGCCTACTACCGCACCTCGCTAAGGTTTACAAAAAGGTTATCCTGAATTACCTTCGGGAATTCTGTGAAGAATAATCCGCAATTCCTTACAAACAGACAGGATTTCAAGCTCAGCTCAGTACTGAACATCAACTAATGAAGCGCCAGCATGAAGTAAATACAAAGTTCAATCGAAATGAGACAACGGATATGATGCCCGGAGCAACTATATACGATCATTGCCTCCCTCTTCAAGAACAGAAGTCTCGGTGCAAGTTCAAAATGATAACTCCAACAAAATAGCTGCCGTCACTGCCTACAGTCAGATGACATCGCCATTTACAGTCACATTGTCAACCCCCCAAAAAAGCACTACAACAAGCCGAACACACTTGCAATGAAATATTTTAACATCTGTAAAATCTCAACATCCATGTTAAATACTGTATAGTGTTTTTTTATAAAAAATATGAAAAGAATTTTATATAATAAAAAGAATTCTCAACGTTCTTACACCGGCTCCTACGCCAGTGCGATGGGAGAATGCGCCATGAGTAAGTAACATAGACGATTGTATTTAGAAGAAGTTAGTTAAGAAAAAGACGCGTCTCATTGACTTTTAAAATACTCGCAACTTAAGACTGCATGAAAAGGTAACCTCAAAATAGCTTTAAAATGAAACATCGTTTCAGAAAAAAACTTGTAATACAAATTAAGAATTTGAGAAAAAATATATATAATGACTATATATATGATTATTATTATTAATTTTAAAGATATTTCTAGTTGAAAAAATTATAGATAGATAGATAGAAAAATAATTTTATTCTGGGACACAGTCCCTTGAGAATAACAAAATAGAACAAAATTAAAAGATCACATCTGGCCAAAATAAAATCAATCGAAAAAAAGAAATAATGTAAAAAAAATATAAGGTAAACATTCTATATACAAAAAACGAAACTATATACAAAACAATTAATACTATGACAAGGCACTTAAAGCTATTTGCACTGATAGACTCGTATACACTTTTGAGAAAATAATAAAGAATTAAAATTAAATATGTATCAATGAATCAATCAATGAATTTGTATGTATCAAATTCTCTATTAAAATCAGCTCGAATGGTTAGCAACTATCTGACTGTTCTTGGGATAGGAATTGGAATAGGAGGGTTTTGAATTTGGATATGGATGGGGAATATCGAATTTTGATAGGGAGGGAATTCCAGAAATTGACAGAGCGAACAATAAAGGAATTTTGGAATGAAGGAGATCTGTGAGAAGGCATGTAAAGGTTAGAAGGTCGAGATCTTGTGGACAGGGAATGGACTGAGGATTTGAACTGGAGAAGGTTGTAGGCGTAAGAAGGACGATGGCTGTTGATGATTTGGTAGAGGAACGTACCTAGGAAATATTGTCTTCGGAAGGAGGGGAAAAGCCACTTTAACTCAGCGTAGTGGTGAGAAACATGGGAGTATCTTGGGGCCCCGATCACAAATCTTACGCAGCTGTTCATTAGTCTTTTCAGTCTATCACGGAGCTCCACAGAGAGGCCATCATACCCCACACAGCTATAGTCAAAGTGGGGGAAAATGAGAGAGGAAACTAGGAGTCTACGCGTATGTTGAGGTAGGAGATGGCGGAAGCGATGGAATAGTTTGAGGGTGGAAATTGTCCGTCGAGAGATATGAGAAATATGGTGATTCCAAAGGTATACGTTTAATATTATACGTTTAATAACAGTTCTATAATTCCACATTGCAATAGTTTACAACATCTGGAATAACTTACTCATTGTCTGTACAAATATTTTAAGTTTTCCAACTAGAAATAATACTAAAATGTCTTTACTCAAAAATGTTGAAATTGGAGTCAGTCATTCTGTCAACTGAAAGGCTCATATAGCAAGCATAAGTTCTACTGCAAAACCAATCTCCTTTTCCTTTGTTTGGTTTTTAATTAATAGAAAAGTTTACGTTAACTGAACCAATCGAGATTATTCTCTAAATTTCTTTATCAGAAATAAAATGGAAATATTGTTAAGCTGTTTAATATTAGAAAACACCTTCTATATTTCATTATCCCCCGACTCGATAAGAACAATAATGTGACCTGCCACACATATTTGATATATTTCAATTTGCAAATAATAAACCATTGTATAATAATGTGAGGATTGTTTTTCTTCCTAAAATTATTTAATTAAAAATCTGGTATGATTTTAATTTAAAATCCACTCTCACTACTTTCCTACCTATTTCAGAAAACTTTTTATATGCTTAAATATAATATGTCCATTAAGATATAAAAAAAATGGATTAGATTTATTTTCCAGAAAATTGATCAAAGAAAAGATATAAGTACGATTTCTTAGATAAACTAAAGTAATGTAAACCTATGGAAGATCAGCGTAAAAGATTCAATCCACTCTAATATTGCTAATCAAAAACTTGTTTATCTTAGCCCAATTTTGTTATTGTTTAACAAACAATAATTTCTCTTAAAAGTCGAGAGAAAACTTGTGTAATGGGGACGACAGATTTTCTTACTTTCACTTCCTTTTTTTTTTTTTCTCTCTCATTCACTGCTTAGACCCGTATTCTTACATACGAAATTGAATAGCTGTATCTTCGTTAATAGTTGTCCGAAATGAAAGATTTTTGTATAGTTTTGTAGGGAATTTCGTTACCTTTCAAGAAGAAGGGCTAAAGAGGGGGCTCTGAAACGTATAGATCCGTCGAAAACAGCATGTCGGAAATTTGACCCGATCACAATACTTTCCTCACCTAGTATTGGTAGGAAAGTAAAAAATGAATTCCGACTAAATGAGCTCTTATTTAGTTTTAGATATTAATTTAAATCATATCTAGTAAAATATTAGTTGAGTTGCACTAAGGGAAGTTGCAGGGGACCATAAAGGAAAAACACATAGCGAGAAGAAATATCAGTGGCAGTTAGAGATGGGATGGGGTGGAGGAAGGGGTGGAGAAGAGCATTAGCTGACTGAGTTATGGCAACCCCCTTCTTCTCTCCTCTTTGCCCATCCCCTTCCTAATATTCATATTGCCCCGGGGGGCCCGTCCCTGTGGCCATTTACCAGGTCTCTGCTTCTTTCTCAATGAGTGTATCTCTTCCAGATTTGTACCAGTTCTTATCTCAATTATTCTAATTAACTTTTTATTAAATTGTTTTATTAACCCGTAATGTTTAGACTTGATGAAGACTCACATGCCATATATATATATATATATATATATATATATATATATATATATATATATATATATATATATATATATATATATGTATATGTATATAATGAACTTTAAAGAAGTTGAACAACGCCGAGTGTGATTAGTTCCATAGGTGTACTTACCATTCTGGTTAGGGGAGGAGGGAGTGAGTGAGCCTCTCCATTCTCAAAAAATTCTCGGAAGTTTATATTATAATTAAAATTATGACTGATGATTAATATAATCAATATGATTATTGTAAAACGAACTATAAAATAGTTAACTAAAATTTGTTTACAATAAGTTGGTTTTTATTGCAATCTCTATTTTTACTTTCACTTACCTATATAAGTAAAATAATTTTTTTTTTTTTTTTAAATTTCTTTATTGAGTATTATAACAATCTGTCTGTTGGACATTGGTTATAGTGAGGTAGGATGACATTCACACTATATGTACAAAAAAATAAAATAAATAGAACAAAATAATAATCAAAAGTATATACAATAGACAATAAAATAAAATAACCTAAAAAATAACAAAATTAAAACTAAGAAAAAAAAAACACATGCATACCTATATACAATCAGGCGAGGGAACTCCAGGAGAACCCTGCGCTACTCTCCCAACCGCGTCACTGATACTAAAGCCAGCGGAGATTGGTCGAGAGCACTTTAGCCACATACACTCATGTTTTGAGTGAAGAATCTGGCCATTGCCAGAACTCCAATAAAATAAAATTAAAATAAGGTTAAGTATTGCGATCGTGAAAATTTTCGAATCTTCGAGTTTTCAACAGAAATACACATTTTGAGGTTCCCTGAGTCTAAAATGCCATATATATATATATATATGTATATATATATATATATATATATATACTTTTTTTTTTTGTTTTGTTGGTAATTATCTTTCAAAAGTTTTATTATAAATTTTACCACAGTATATTTACTTAGCGAGTTAGGCCCCAAAACATTTTTCTTTTCTTTATAACTTTTTTTCATGAATTTTCTCGGGAATTTAGTCCATATACGAAAGTTGAAAGCACAATTATTAGAACATTAAAGGAAAGTTTCATCAAAATCGTTAAGTCCGTTTTCGCGCTACAATCTATAGCAAAACATG
Organism: Nezara viridula; assembly: GCA_928085145.1. NCBI lineage: Eukaryota > Metazoa > Arthropoda > Insecta > Hemiptera > Pentatomidae > Nezara > Nezara viridula. The sequence goes on from OV725079.1 coordinate 16,218,535, forward strand.
TTTTTCATTTATTGTGCATGGAGCATCCAATTTGTGTCACAGGTATCACTAGTCCAAACCCTAAAAAATAAAAGCAACAAAATTGGTTCACTTCCCGAAAATCTTGGCACAGACAGGCAGACCAATGTGTTTTTTTTTCTTCATAACTTTTTTTCCAGAAATTTCGGGGGGATGGGACTATTTTTCGCATGTGGAGGAGGAGAATATCTTCAAACTGAGTGGTCAATCATTGGATTTGATGAAGAATTGACGAAGTTATGGCGTACCGACAAAAACACCTTTTAGAAATAATATATAAGATTTTACGACTATTTTCGGAGTTTAAAGTAGGTCCTCATATATTTAGTTTCTCAACTTTTTGGAATTTCATAGATTAGGGAAGGGACGACGCTTCCTTTCCCGACCCATCTTTTCTCTCCCACTCCCTCTCACCGCTTAGCAACTTCACTGAACCTGGAATCTATCAGGATGATGCGGGCATAGTTGAGGAATCTTGGCCTGGCTCCGCAAGAGCGTGGAGAAAAAAGAAAATATAAAACTTCGGCGATAAAGTGGAAAGTTGTTGGAGTTTTATAGCGTGCCTTCCAAGACTGGAATTCTTGAGGTATAACTTTTTTTTTATATTTTCATTTCATCGCTTCTTAAGAGGATATTTCATAGATCCTGTGACAAACTTGGGAGTTGATTGTAGATGGTAGATATTCTTCAGTTATTTGAAACGAATTTTTCACTTTATAAATATGTCAGTTTTAATAGACTTCTTTTATAACGAAAGATTCTTTGAGTCTATCAAAGCGGATGAAAGTCATTCATATAAATTATTCTTTAGAATATTATAATTAGGAGATTAACAAGATGTCTTCTTCAGAGGATACTATATTTTTGTAGCTATAAATGAAATTGCCACATTAGGCCAGCTGATATATCTATCTCTATATATATAAAAATGAATGTATGTTTGTCTGTCTGTCTGTTTGTCCTTAGTGCATTATTAAGCCATTCAACCGATCGCCATGAAACTTTGGGAAGTCGTTCTGTACCCTTCTGGGAATGTTTCTGGCATAGTACTTCTGTCTTACGATAATTTTATATATGTAAAAAAAATAAAAATGTAAATGTTTTTCTGTTCAAAGCCGCAAAAAATGTGTCGCTGTAAACTGTAATGCCAAAACGGCTTTACCGATTTTAACGAAACTTGGCTAAAGTCTTCCCCTTGAAACACTTTTAATTTATGTGTATAACATACTTTCCCGAAAACAAGCTGAAAAATTTTACTATTTATTCAATATTTTATTTGACGATAACTAAAAAAGTACACAATTTTTGACTGATAATACCCATATTTATATGAAAGATTTCTAAATTGCTGACAAAATAAAAAAAAATCATCGAAATCGGACGGTTCGTTGCAGAGTTATTGGGTTTTAAATATTTACTGCTTTCTCTTCAGAAAAGGCCGTTTCCTTTTGCTTCCTCACTACCGAACGTCGGCAAGCATTTTTTTTTTATAATCACTACATTAATTGAAATTATCATTTGAAGAATTTATATAATTCTCCTTATGTAGGTCAATACTATTATACGTTTTTTAATTAATTTTTTATTTAGTTTTATAAGTTCAACTCAAGACTGTTTCTGATGATTATGAATGACGGCGTATTTACTCAGATGATTATGAATGTTCAATTTGAATCATGAGAAAAAAAAAACAATTAGAATTAGTTTCAATTGAAGCCATTTTACAGACAAATTTGTTTCCCAACTTTTTAAAAATGACAGATGTCCTTTGCTACTAATCTACTCATATTTGCTTTCTATTTTCTTTCATTTTCATTTTGCCAGGCTAAGCCACAGCAGCGAGTGGCCGGGTAAAGCTAGTATATATATATAATTATTTAACCACATTTCCTCCCCGGTAAAATAAGAACTTTTTTTTCATTATTGTAGTAGATAAAAAAAATTATTAGGCTTTCACTTATTAAATAAATCTTTACAGAAATCAACGCATTGGACAAGTTCCTAAAAGCAGCGCTAATTCTCTCGATGGAACCCATCGATCTAGTTAGTCTGGCGTCAATGTGCAGCGATTATGCTTTATGAGTTTAGGCAAGATCTGTTGGATTTCATTGGGGTTACAAAATACATGAAAAAATTGAAAAATAATGAGTGGTAGAACTCCGTCATTGAGGTTCTATATTCCTCCTTTAAAAAATTTAATGAAAAGCCTCTATCAGATTTTTTTTTCTTATATTGCTATTTCGAAAAATGTGATCTACCTGTAATACTGTTATAATACTGTGCAAATTTTAGCATGATTAAATTCAACCTGAAATGAAATAAAAAATATGTAGAAAATTTTAATTTAGCAATGTAGTGGTCACTCGCTAATCCGAATTAATTAATATCAAAGAGGTCCAGTCAAGCAAAAAATTCTGATGACAGAACAGAAAAAAAAGATCACTTCATAAATAAGAAATGAATTTAATACAGAAATTATAATATATGTGATTATGAATATACTCCTACAGATCTACAGGAGAGATTGAAAGAAAAGAAAAAGGATATAATATGAAATAATGGAGATAAAGGGAGGGATGTGGAAAAAGAAAATTATAAATGTATTTACATAAAAATACTTTTACGATATTTAATCATTATTCATGGCAGAAAGATGTTCAATGGTCGAATGACCAATGACTACAGCATAGAAAAAAAAAAAATTATTTTTAAACTAAATACAGTCCATTTTTTATCAAATTATTAACATTCGCCTAAAACTTCATGAATATTTTCATCTCATCATAACCTACAAATATTTTATTTACGAAAATTCTCGGAATTGAGGAATTTACAATATGGAGTTTGGCAAACTTTTGTATATTTAATTAGGTAATAAAAACTCAAAACTCATGAATAACCTTTTATTTTCCACTTGAATCGTAAGATACCTACAAAAATATTGATCTGTACAGCATGACCTTCACTCGCAAAATAACAAGGTTACATAGGTCAAACTGGTCCAATATTTTTTAAGGCCACTTTTTTATTTTGGAAAGTGAGAGAAAATGGAAAGAGATGGGCAAAAACCTGAAGCTTCACATCTTTAAGTAAGTTGCCAGTACTCCTATATAGAGTTGAAAGCTGGACAATAAAAGATAAACAGGAGAGTAGGATGACAGCTGTGGAAATGAGGTTTCTTCGAAGAATTGCGGGGAAGATATGAAAAGACTGCATCCGTAATGAGAAGATGAGGAAGGAACTAGAAGTCCCTTCAGTGAAGGAGTTTGTAGAGGCTCGCCAGCTGAAGTGGTTCAGTCATGTTGTCGGGATGGAGATTCACTAAAAATTATGGACTTTGCCTAGAGCAAGGATGTCATACCTGGAATATGTTATGTGCAAAAGTAGAGGAAAGGATTTCCATGACGCCAGGATCTGAAACAGAGAACAGTGGTAGTCCTCGCTAAACACTCTCCTACGCTGATAGGCACTGCAGGGTGACACAAAAGAAGAAAAGGGAAAAATATGATACACTCCCTTATATTTTAATTTTTTACATTGGGTCTTTTCTGAACTTATATACAGAGTTGTCCAAAATTCTGTTAATTTTTTTTACATATTGATTCTTCACACCACTAGTGGATCCAGGTTTTAATTTTGGGGAGGGGCTTCAGCCTGAAAGATTTTTTTTTTATATACATATAATGATAATTAATTTGAAAAAAAAGGAAAGAAATTAACTACCTATATAAAATAGTGTTTAAATGGTTCTTGAAGTCTTATTAAATATAATTACACGAACAAGAATACTTTAAGAGATAGTATTTAATATTTTTTTCTGTAAAACATAGTTATATTTTACCATTTTTTTTTTGGGGGGGGGGAGGTAGCTTCACACCAGCCTTGTTAACCATGCTATTTTTTTCTCCTAATCTAAATTCCTTATTTTTTATTCTTAGCTACCTAATGTAGAGGTATTATTTAATATTTTTTGAGATCTCACTCAAGTTCATTGTTCTAAAACTTTAAAAATGTTGTTCTGGTATTATTGTTGCATCTTATGGGTAAGGATCTCTTGGTCTTCTAAGCTTTTATTATTATTTAAAAAAAAATTGTATCTGTCAAACTTGAATTCATTTACTGACCGATATAACCCAGGGCCTTGAGGAAGTAATTCTCAACCAATGATTTAGCAGAGAGTAGGTTAACAATTTGATTCAACCAGATGACAACGTCAATTGGTCAGTGCCAGTGTTGTCAGAATGGCTTATAAAATTTAGAATTTAGACAAATTTCTGGTCTTTACAGCTAATTACAGAAGCAGAACAAACCTAATTTTATATTATTATTTTTAATTATTGATTTATTTTACACAAGTATAAAATAAGGATCCTTATCTATCTGTAATTTTTCATCTCTGACCACACCCCCAACCTACTTCTACTATTCAACATAACAATTATTCTTTACTATTAATTTGTATAAGTTCGATGAATTAAAAAATTGATTTTTTCTGCATCATTTTCATTTTCTTTTAAGCTTTTTCTATTTATTAGCATTTATATTCCTTCAATTGGTATATTAATTCTTTTTTTTTTTTTAATGTTCATAGGAGTTTTTGTTGGCAATAGACGTTACATCATCGGGTACACCAGAGGAAAAGTTAAAGTGGGCCTTTAGGATGTATGATGTAGATGGCAATGGTGTTATAGACATTCAAGAAATGACCAAAATTGTACAGGTTAGTTCCATTTTTTGTAAAAATGGTTGATTAATTATGATCAAATTTTAAAATTGTTTTTAAGATCTACTGCTGTAGATTAATAGAATAGAAACTTCTTTTAGCATTAATAATCATTACCATTATTATATTATGCATACTTGAGTTATTTATAGTGTAATGGGAAGTGATCAACAAAAATTGTGTAATCTTTCTAATTTAAATCTAATTGAAGATATGTATCACTATTTCACTGTTTGTTCTATTTTACAAGAATATTTAGTTAAATATTTTAAGATAAAAATAAGAAACTATGATTGGGCATTAAGAAACTTGCCAAAACTTTGATAAGAGAAGCAGAGCGAATCGGCCTACAAGTAAATGAAGACAAAACAAAATATTTGATAATAAGCCGAAAATTCCATCTCAGTAATATGGTCTGCATACAAGAGAAATTGTCCTGAAACTAGACAAATTCAAATAAGTATACTCCACCATAGCCTTAATGAATGCTATGATTACTGTGAGACCTGACACTCTAACTCTAGTAAAAAGAATCGAAAGAGTTGAGAGAAAAGTCCTCTGCACGATTACTGGAGCTATCTAGGATCAGAGTACTAACTCATGAAGAAGAAAGACTAATAAAGAGCTGCTTTCAGAAACTGAAGGCATGGAGATTGAGATGGGCAAGGCCTGTAGCTCAGAGCAATCCATTTGGAATTGACAATGAATGTCTCAATAGTATGTGAAAGGCCACGTGGAAGGCCAAAAACCAGATTGATAGTTCGAATCAACAAAGATGCAATAGAGCCGCACGCAGATAACTGGAAAGAAATCAAGAAAGTCCAAGATAGGGTGAGATAGAACAGGCTTATTAAGGCGGCAAAAGATCTAAAAGGTTTGTAATGCCAACAGAAAAATAAAATAAAATAAAACTCATAATGAACTTAAATAAACTGATTAACTAAATAGTAAAGATTATTATTTATTATTATTATATAAATATCACAAATCTGCTTATAAATATAGAATGTTTCTGATTCCGGAATAGAATATTGTTTATTTTTCATTTTCTATATTGTAAAGGCAATTCTTGGCAGATAATTTTATGCCATACCAATAAAAATTTTGTTTTAATTTGTATTAAGAGATAAAAGGTAATATTTATTTCCGTCAAACCTACCTCTCTTTTAATGTTTAATCTCTATTTTTTAATAATTTACAAGTCTGAATAATTATTGTTAAGTATTCAGTATTAACTATTCAGACAATTGCCAGCCCTTTCAACTTTACTTTTATTTCATATTTCTGTTTCAATTTTTTTCATTAATAAATTAAATTGTCTGTTGACGTTTTCAGGCAATCTATGATATGCTAGGAGCGTGCTCGTCCAACAGGCCTGCAGATTCAGCTGAAGAAAGGGCTAAGAACATCTTCGCTAAGATGGACGAGAACAACGATGGCCAGCTGACTCAAGATGAATTCCTCAAAGGATGCCTTCAAGATGAAGAGCTTTCCAAAATGCTCGCCCCTTAATGGACCAATAAAATAACAAACCAAAATCCACACACTCACACAAACACATTCAATTATTGTGTATATATTTATACATTTATTGGGCCAAGGTTTCAATTATGTGTACATATTGGGTCCTGGGGACTCGAGATTAGTGCAATTCTCAGTCTGATATATTGTAAATTTATCTAGTTTTTTTATTAATTTTTTTTATTTAAGTTCTAATTATTCTTATTTTTATTGATATAAACATGTACCAAAATGATATTTTTTAAACCAGAAGCCATTTTGTTTTAACTGTTTAAACATACTGCATGTTTTGTAAATTATTTTTTATTAATACATTATTATGATAAAAGCACTTTATGTACAGCTCAAATAATATACACCAAGTGTTTTTTTGAGCGCAAATTTCTTTATTATATAATTTGTATGTATATATATTCGTACATAAATGTTAAAGCTTTATTTCCCTTTATTTTCTGATAATCGAATGTTACAAGTGTTCAATTACTTGCCTACAATTTTACACTCAAATGAGTGGGTATAAATTTTTTGTGCTGGACGCAAAAGTGGACAAGTTTTAATTATGTCCAGATTCGATAATCATTTACCATTTTGATTGCTATTAAGTATTATGGAAGCATTTTTTATTATATTGAAAATATAATAATGTTAACTATAGAAAATTGTGATTCCTTTCCTAGAGCCCTGAAGCCGTTAGTGGGTTCCTCTCTTTTCCCAAGTACTTAATCATCTGATATCTGGATCGTACTGGACATGTAGCAAATACTAGTGCTTTTTAATACCTGAAAGCGTTAACTTTTATCGCAACCTTTTTAAATAATTACAATCTTATTCATCTTATTCTTGGGGAGATTACCTAGATAAGTAATTTTATTAATAATGATTAAAATAAAATTCATGAAATTCATTAATTGTTACTGTTTGAAACTCCCTTACTGGACTTTTCAGGTTTAGGAAAGATAAAATAGCTTATCAGATCCCACTCCCCTTCTTTACATTATTGTAAACTTATTTTTTTGTATATAAAACTTTTCCAAACATTATTGTGCACTATTTCATCCTCTAGACTAATGATTTTGCTTCACCAAACTAAAACATGAATTTTATGGGAAAATATATTTATAAATATATAAATATTGTATTTATTTTACTGATAAAAAAAATGAAATTTATGGATTTATCTCCCTCGCTGTGAGTTTTTGAAACATTAAAAGCACAATTTTATATTTTTCTACTTCTATCTTATTCTATCTGCACAAATTGTTAAATTTTATTTAATTTTAATTTATTTATATTAATTATAGGTAAAGAAACTTTGTTACTTAATCCAGTCATTTGTTTATATGTAATGTCTTTTTCTTTTCTTTTTTTTTTGTATGCTTTGTGAATATATATGGTATTTTTTTGTCTGTACCTTTTTGTAGTTGTATAACAATGGCAATCTCATTATAAGATTTTAATGTTAAAAGTGTATATTTCTATTGATAACTCGATCCACCAGCCACTTTTTACTTACTTTATCATTATCATTATTTTTTTTTTATTTCCATTTTTCTAACGAAAATTAAAGTATATCTACATTTTGGTTTTTTATTAATGATTTTATAAGACAGCAATTGCGTGATGCTAAGGTAATTTACTAATACTTAATAATATTAGAAGATGTTGACTATTAAATGTTGATTATATTATTCTATCATATTGATTATTCATCATTATACTTTTAATCAGTTTTGAATTTTCTTAATTTTCAGGTTCTTACCTACAGTTAGTTTAGTAGGTGAAAAGTTTAAATTACAAAAATCGTTATGGGTAAACAAAATAGTAAGTTAAAACCTGAAGTTCTTGAGGATCTTAGGCAAAACACAGAATTCACAGGTTTGTTTTATCAATTAATTTATTAACTGCATATAGTTTAATTATGTTATATAAAATTTTTAAAAAAATTAACTTTTAAAATGGAGCAAGCAGTCTCTCAATTCAACATGTTTAAATTGGATCTAGAAATAATGTGGGGTGATTTCAATCAATAGATTGCTTAGCTTTGTTTTATTTATCAATTTTTTTCACTTCTCTCCTATCTCGCCTTTTTGGCTAACTCGGGTTTTCCCCGGTCCAGATGATAGGGTGGTAGATTAATACCAGAGTTAAAAGCCTCCCCCCTCCCCCCCCCCCCAGCACCGAGGCACAAACTTGTAATTAATTTATCATGTAAACTTCAGTTTCTCAAAATCTTCTGTTTACCATGTTGCAGGGCAACACGTATTTTGCGCAGGCGTTAGTCCCCTCATCCACCTCACTTCCTTTATATAATATAGCTCTTCTTTTTCCACCCCTTCTTCACCTTTTAAGCTATAAGATTTTCCTGAGCCAGGGGAGAGGGAGACGAATTAATGCCAGGGTTAAAAGCTCCCCTGGACCGGTACAAAAACGCAAACTCATAATTCTGTTATCATGTAAACTTTGGTTTGTCAGGTTGATGGGTAACATATAGTTTGCACACGCGTTAGCCCGCCCTCCTTATATATTACATAGTTCCAATAAAATTATTAACTTATATTCAAGTGGGAGGAGTAAAATGTGGATTAGTAAATGAAATTTGTCCTCTTCTTCCTCCCCTCCGATGGTAAATATGCTTTTTCCGGCTCTGTTGATATAATATGCTTAAATGAATAATAATTTCCACAAATTAATACAATTTTTTTTTAAACTTTATAGATGCTGAAATTCAAGAATGGTACAAAGGTTTCTTAAAAGACTGTCCCAGCGGACATCTTAGTGTAGATGAATTCAAGAAAATTTATGGAAATTTTTTTCCTTATGGTGATGCCTCAAAGGTAATGAATTATTTTTTCAAAAATATCAAGTTTAAATTTTGATTTATATATAATAAAATATTTTTTAAATTTTTGAGCAGATCTATAAATGGGCTATCTGCTGCATTATTGCTATTTATAAACTGTTATTTACAAATTACAAATTTTGGCTCAAGTTCAAACTTCATTTGTAAAATCAATTTTTCATTTTTTCATTTCTTCATTTTATTTTTTTTCTTTGTAGGTAGCAAAATAAGACAATATATTTATTAGCTGACGTTTTGGGGCTGTATCCTCATTTTCAGAACTTCCATATTATCACAGTTTAATACTTCAAAATAATTTGTATTGCACGTATTTCTGTGAAAATTTAAATAAAAACTATTTTTACAAATATCAATTGAAATTCAAGTGTCTAATTTTAAATTTTAAATTAGTTATGTATATTTAAACCAATAATATTTATTAATTCAAGTTCGGTAATTTCTGAGCCATGCTTCTTCAATGTCAGTCATTTCAAATAACCACTGTTTTCGAATAATGTTTGTTTCAGTAATATTATATTTTTTGAATTTTATTCACTTGGCGGAATATTTTTTTGGATTATTTATAATAAAAGGTTTATTTAATTGATTCAATTATTAATCCATGGAGATTGGATTATTAACATATAAATTCAAATCAGCAACTTAAGCTAAATATTAATATTAATATAAATAGTTTCTATTTGTACCGGGACATATTATCTGCTTAAAAATACTATTTATTTTTTATAACACAGTATCTATTAACATATAAACGTAACTGTTTTTAAACAAATGAACATCGTTTTACAGTTTGCTGAGCATGTCTTTCGTACATTTGACGCGAATTCAGATGGTACAATAGACTTCAGAGAATTTCTGTGTGCTCTTTCGGTCACATCCAGGGGAAAGCTAGAGCAGAAATTGAAATGGGCCTTTTCGATGTATGATCTTGACGGAAATGGTTTCATTTCTAGGCAAGAAATGTTGGAAATTGTCACGGTAAGTCTCATATTTTTTTTATTTTATATAAAAATTACACAATTAATTTAATTCATTCTTTATTATATTTTCCTTTTGTCATTTTACGAGTAACAATAGTCCTGTACTAATTTGTAATGAAAAGTAAATTAACTATTATTTATTTATTTTGATTTAATATTGTTTATTATTAATTCTGTTATTCACTATTTCTGCTCTCGAGAATCTAAAGGACTAATCTTTCAAACTATCTACTAATACTGGAAGGGTAAAAATCCTCCTCATTGTAGGATCCTCCTCACTTTTCTAGTTCCCTCTACCTGTACTATCACTATTAAGTATTGAACAGGTAATAATTAACAATGGAGATTAGTTATATTTCTTAGTTTAATTGTAAGAATCTTCTTATTGGCCATAAATATTAGTTGTAACGAAAAGGTACTTTATGTAATAAGGGTGATTGGTAACATAGTCTTAGTTCAAAGAAAATTGAATTGAAAGATTGTCATAAGTAGATTTTTTTAGATTAACTAATATCTATTTTCTATTTGCGAAACTCTACATCATGATCTTAACATCCCTTATGTCCTTGACGTTATTCCATCCCGTTTCTCAAATTTCCATCAAAACCTAATCCATCATCCTAATCCCTTAGCACAATCCTTATCCAGCTCCAGCCATCCCTACAATCCTCCTCGAAGGTTAAAAAGGCAGTGGCCTCGAGATCTTTTGTAAATACGTCATTGGAGTCCTGGCAATGGCCAGCTTCTCCACTCAAGTCATGAGCATATGTGGCTTTAGTGCCCTTTTTCAGTCTCCACTGGATCCCCATCTCAGTGATGCGGCTGAGAGAGAAGCGCTGGGATCTCTTAAAGTCTTGCCTTATCTTCCAAATGTTGGAGAAAAGGCCCGACTTGGAGCTCCCTCGGCTGACTGCATATATTGTAAATAAGCATGAATGTTATTTTTTTGTTCTTATTTATGTATTTTTTTTAATTTGTGTTGTATCATATTTTATTTGATCTGTTTTACTAAGCTTTCTTTTCTTATTTTTGTTGTAATTTCTATTATTTTTGAAATTGTATATATTATACGAATGAGTTTCTCACATCGCAAATACTCAATGCCCTTCATTGAGGCAAAATGTATTTTTACTCATTAAAAAAAAAATTTCTATTTGCTAGCCTTATATTCAACAATTACTGTATACATATCAATATGCTTACCGATTTTATTTTCTGAAAGACATCTGATGATCTTAGAATTTTGTTTGTGAACCATAGGCATAGACCAAGTATTTTCGGTACAAAAATGTGTTTTAGTATTTTTTATTTTATTTTGGATTATTTGCTTATTGATAAATATTATAATCTGTCTCAATAAAGGACACTAGTATTTTTAATAATCTTATACTATTAGAATTCAAATCAAGTAGAAAAATATTTTCTGAAGTAAAAATTACATTAATTTTTTTAATAAAAAATAGATATGTTTAAAAAAATACATATTATTTTGAATTTTAGTTTGTTTATGTTCTTCCTCAACATATTCATAAAAACACTTTTTTAAAAATTGCTTCATTTGTTCTCCCCTATAATGTCACTTAGTAATAATTTATATTTGGATCTTGAATTTTTATTGTGTTACATTATCTTTTTCTATACCAAAATCTTCCAAATTCACCTTAATGTCATTTTAAATTTCTAATTGGTATAGTTTCATTTATCTATTTTTTTTTTATCTACACCTGTTTTTTTTTATTTAAGTGATTTTACTAATTAAAAAAAGATAAAATGGGCTGGGCATCTCCTTCAGATGGTCAAGAATTATCACAGATCGTACTCCATATGACCTTAAAATAAGAAGAGTGCACCGAAAGAAAAGGTGGAGTGATACGTTCAAGTGGTTGGTGGGACCCTTTTGATGGAAAGCTGTTAGAGACGGGGACGTCTGGAAGGAGAAGTGGGCGGAACTTGTTACCCAGTAGGGCTTAAAGGGCTGGGAAGTGCTTAAAGGATAAATAAAAAAAACAGAATAATCAATATTATTTCTTTGTTTTCTCCCTTAAATAATGGAACATGTCCTTTCGCTATGTTCTTATGAGCATTTTTAAATGTTTCAAAGATTTAAATGTTATTACTTTTTATTTTCTTTACCTATAGAGTAGTGAACCTTATTGACAAATTTAATAGTAACTCAAATATTAGTTTTATTCAAAATATTTTTATTTGAATACAATCATGATTTTTTTTTTACACAGGCTATTTATAAAATGGTTGGCTCAGTAATGAAAATGCCAGAGGATGAATCCACACCCGAAAAGAGGACCGATAAAATCTTCAGGCAGATGGACAAGAACCAGGACGGAAAGCTGTCATTGGATGAGTTCATCGAAGGTGCGAAAAGCGATCCATCAATCGTGAGGCTGTTGCAGTGCGACCCACAAGCGCAGTGAAGATACCCTCATCGATATTGTCACTACTTTGTGCTCCTGTCAGATTAATTCCACAACGAAATTACCTGGTTGGCCGAAGGTGTTGCCTCCTATTATTTTTTTTTTTTTCATTTTAAATTTGAAGATAAAACAACAATCATCATAGAGTTGTTTGGTTGTGATAATTTCTAGTTTTTGAATAATTTTGTTTTCACACATAAATGTTTGTAATTAGTTAAGAAATCTATTGTATCCCAAAATATTGGATGCAGGTCTTCCTTTGATATTGATTACAACAATTTTATAGCTTCTTTTGAAACTTATCGTTACCAAAATCACAATATATTTTTATCATATGTTAACAATATTGATAATGTTTTTCAGTGTTTTTCTTTCATAGATTGTTTTCCATTTTTATGAATGATTAAAAATCGAGGTTTGTATAGAAAAGATCCTGACACGAGCACCCTGACGATGTGGTGTAGTTTACTTGGAACATTTCACTCACTAAAGGAAGATGAGGTCCAGAAATGGTGTCAATTTAGTTTAGAGCCCAGTCCCAATTGACTCGTTAACGAAGTAGCCAGTTATTATAATAACAATTATAAAGTTGCTACAACAGTTGCCTTTCCATTCAGTTAGTAGTCGGGTGATTGTAAAAAATAAATAAATAAATAAAACGAATTGAAAATCGCTTGTAAAAAGGAGAAAAAAATCATAAGAATACATTTTTCTCGATTTGTCAATTTGGGATTAGGATACTTGCTCATATTGGCTGTGGCCTTAAACTTCCATTAAATTGCTGTATTTATCATATCAGTGCATTATCAATGTTTGCCCTAAGACATTTGACAATTTCATCATTTTTCAATGTCAATCTTCCCTTAAATAAGAGTTAAATATATATTATATATATATATAGTACATATATATAAAATACCGATTTAAAAATTTACTATATTTTCTTCTACAATAGGCATGGCTTCCAATTGCATTGTTATTAAACTTTTTTTGCACATAAATGGAATTATAAACATTGTTTGAGATTTATAACATAATTTCTCATATTCTGGGTGTTTTTTAATAAAGTATAGTCATTTCATTTACATTAGCTAGGCTTAGGCGAAGTGTATTGGCGAATGTTTTAATTATATTCAGTGAATATTGTATTTTTGAAGGGATTGAATTCTGCTCTTGGTAAAAAGAAAAAAAAAAACAATGAAACTGGGCCTTCCAGTGGTGATAGTACATGTAATTCATGATTTTTAAATCTTACCTTATTTTACAAGGAATGTATTTTGCCTTACCACATTTTAATTACACTATATATTTAACAGTTTTTGCCTTATTAAGCTATATCTGTGCATATGTATATAGACATTTGACTTGTCGTAGCCGACTTGGTATGTTTCAAATTATTTTAATTCTTTGTTCTAAATAGAATATTGTAAAAAAAAAAAATTAAAAAAGAACAAAAACAAAAAAATATTTTTAAAGTTTGTTTCTATTTTGCCTCCATTGGACCCATCCCATTTATGGAAATGATAATTGGCCGGAGCCTGATGAACCTCTCCTATTTTGTGTTTTAGTTTTTATGAATTTTTGTGTATTAGATTGATTCGTAAATTTATTTATATTGAAGTAGTTTTAGTATCTTTTTATTATTTTACATTTAATTTATTTTAATTTTTTTTTTCAAAGAGATATTGTATAATTTTTGAGTGTGTGTTTGTTCTATTCATGTTTATTTTCCCAATGATTAAAACATTATAAAAATGAAAATGTACATTTTTAAAAATGTGAAACTGTGTTTGGTCTTTGATCGCAAATGAAAGATGCCTTTTCTTCCTGGTTATAAAAATGTGAATTTTTGTAAATGTATAATTCCATGGAAACTTTTCACGGTTTCAATATGAAAAGTTTTGAACTGAGTTCCAAAATTTTAAGATGATAAAAATATCTATTTTAGAGTCCTGTTCATAGTGGTTAGATTATTCAATAGGAAGTTGTACTGAGGAGATTAACGTATTGTCCAAATAGTTAGTCAAATTAAAATACATACGAATAGAAATTGGGTTAAAAATAATTTGGCCTAATACTGAATAAATTTTAAAGTTTTTAAATATTTTTAAAACAAAATACTAACATATTGTTACAATATTAGATTTTACCACAATAATAATGGTAGCAGAGGCATACTAGGTTAGGATTTGTCTGTAAATGTATTTTCATTCTAAGGAAAATTCGATATATATACATACACTAATAAATTACACATTTGACAAATATATCTTATTTCATTATGTTTAATTTTATAAATCACCTCATTCAAATAAGATTTGTGTGTGTTTTGGTTTTACTTTAAAAAAAAATTAACAAAACAAAAAAAAAGTCTAGTCCTGAGCATAAAATATAGAAATGTGCCCTACTTTTCCAAATTAAAATTATATAATTAATCTGTAATATGTATATATTTAATTAAAAGTATTCTTTGTGGTTTTAAAATATTCTTTAACGACTAATCTTCTATTTATTACTTGATTAACGATCTAATCTTATTCATCTCTTATATGTGATATGATAGTGAGATCACAGCGTGATTCTTAGAATTTTTGGAGATTTCTAAACTATGTATCTGTGTTATGATTAACCTAATTATTTTTATTGATTTAAAATTTATCGAATCATTCTCGTAATATATCTGTTATGTGTCGATTCTGTTTCCCACAGAAAGATACTTCACTATGTACACAAACCTCACTTTACTTTTTTTGTGTGTATGTAATTGAAAATATATTTTGATGCAGTATAATCTTTTATATCTGATTTATGTATGATTTGTGTACATAAAATTGTTAATATCCCTTTAATTATACAAATGTTATAAATGATGTAATTTCATGAACAGTTTTTATTGAAACCTTCACTATTCCTATCTTTTGAGATCCCTCTATCTACCATGATGTTTCTAAAGATATAAGTCCAACCTCTAATATGTAATATATGTAACATTATTTATATAAAAGGTTAAAATTTATATAAAGGTTTTTGAAATCCCTCTATCTACCATGATGTTTCTAAAGATATAAGTCCGACCGAATAAGTGTATCTAAAGATATACGTATGTAATATACGTAACATTATTTATATAAAAGGTTAAAATAAAACATAATCGGAATGGAGGGTTAAGAATTATTTTGTAGGTACAATAATTATCTTCCAAAACTATAATAGATTAATATGTAACTGGTCTTCAATTTGGTATAGTGTTTTAATTGTTTCATCTATTTATTTACCACCAATTAAAATTAACGACGAACCCTTTTTTATGACAATGGTTTTTTTATTGTTACTTTTCATGTGATATAAAGAATTATAATATTAGATATACTGTATATCATTTCTCGTAACAATTTAAAGTTCTAAAAAAACAAATCTGGTGCGCAAAACACACAACTTTCACTTACCACTCTACTTGAATATGAATTATTTTCTGGCAATGTTGGGCAATTATAAAATTTTAGAAGTAAATTTTTAAACGAGCTAAAGGTTAAAGCTTGCAGTTAACAAATCATTAATACCATTGATATAACAAAAACCCTATTTATTATATCGACAGTTGATTATGGATTGTACGACTATTAATTATTAAACTTCCATGGCAAAGGTTACTAAAATGGAATTACAAGATTCGCATTGCCTGCCATAGATAGGTCAAAAATTGTCACACTGATTGTAAGTGGATAATGTTTGGATATCACAAAGAGAAAATTTAATCAAATTATTCACTAATTTAATTTTCTAAAAGTTTACATGATGATTTTTCGTAATAAGCCGATGATAGATAACTAATCATTTAACTATAATATCAGATTACAGTTATTAAACTACAGTAAATATATTTAACCTTAAATATATTTACCTTTAGTAAATATTAACCTTTTAGAATTCCTAAAAGGTTAATATTTGCTGTGCCGAATGGTAAGCGTCCGAGGGGTAGACCGAAGCGAAGGTGGGAAGATTGCATTATAGCCGATCTGAAGGGACTGGGTTTGGACGGCGAACGGTGGAGGGAGGTGTGTAACAAGCGATTGGTGGTGTCGGCATCGAACCTTCGGGTTCGCTATGCCTTATTATTATTATTATTATTAAATATATTTAAGGTTATAAACATATCCATGAAATATTTCATTTCTTCTTTTACACAAGTACAATGAAATTTATTTATATTTTTTTTTGCCACTCCGTTACTTTCTAAAACTTTATTTATTAAATGTTATCTTTTCTAAAATTCTCCGCTTTCCAACGATATATTTTATGTATATCTTCTGAATATTATTTCCGGAGATTCATTTTCTACCTGGTTAGGTCTTATCAAATTTTTTCAATAGTTATATTTAGCCATTTTTCATAGTTAATGTCAATAAGACAGAGTTACTTTTTGAAAATAAAATAAATTAAAGATTCTAAGAGGAAGACATATATGAACATTAGGCATTTAAGCCTTGTAAAGTGACATCAACGTAGAAAAGACCTAGCTGATATTAAAAAAAACTTTATAATACACTTATATACCGAGTTTAATAAAAATTGTTAGAGCCGTTTTCGACAAAATCGTGAAAATGTTTATCATCGTTGATATAAAGTGGCACTTCCGGTTAGCTGACAACAAAAAAAGTTGCCGTCTCATAGGAACCATATACAAACCTCAAATACGCAATTTAAGTTTTGTACGACTTCATTTTTGAGCTAACCACGCAGACCATTTTGCGGGACTTGGTTATTTCAACTCAGGAGACTTCAAAACATGTATTTCTGTTGAAAATTTTCATGATCGCAATACTGTCCCTTACTATATACTCCATATATAGGTAAGTGAAAGTAAAAAATGGATTTATAAAGATTCTTATTATAATGGAACCACTAAATTCTTAAAAAGTTAGAATTAGCCAAGGTTTTTAATAAAACAATTTTTTTTTGTTTTGTTTTTTAAACTCTTATCCTAATGAAATATTTATTAATATGTTTAGAAGGCTTCTTGTGATCATCGAATCCACTGAAGTTTGCGATAGTAGTTTTTGGAAGAAAAATTGTTATACATATTTCCAGTAATAAAACAATCTACAAAAACAAAGTTTCAATATTTATTGAGTTTTTTAAAAAATTACATATCTACAAAAAAAGTTTGATTTTTTTTGTTTTTTAGACTTGATTTTTATTTTTATTTAAACATCAAAAAATTGAAAAATTAAAAGCGTTGAAAAATGGAGTTCTACAAATTGAATTGGTTTGAGTTATAAATAAACTTTAATTATATATTTTTAATATCTGTATATTGTTGGTTTATTGCAAAAAATCATTAAAAACATTTTTGATGGAGCAGAACTTTTTGTGAATTTTGACATAATTTACTATTCAAAAACCTAAAAATTAAAAAAAAAAAAATAAAAACCCAAATGGTCCCATTTCAAACTTAATTGAGTTCTGTTCATGAATCTAAGGCTCTTTGGTCACCTTAGCTTTATTGGTTTTACAACTTAGGCTCAGAGACTGAAGTTGTGTAGTTTACAAAAGCAAGTAAGTACTATCAATTTGAAAGTAACAATACTTCTGAGCAATAAGTAATTGCTCATCTAAGTATTATTTATTAAAAAAAAAACAAAAAAACTGTCCATTATAAGGATTGTCCAATGCCAACGAGGTATCCATACCTCGAACATAATTTGCAATGATAAATATACTTCCAAGTATTCACTATATTCTTATTACTCATTTAAGTATTATTTAAAATATTGTGTAACTATTACGGTTTTTGTTATAATATACAAAAATCACAATGAAAACACCGAATATATATCATATTAAAAAATACATCATATTTCATATTTAAATATTATTTTTAATATTTTATAACATACTTGGTTGGTACTGGCATTTTTGTTCTGATATTAGTGAGGAATAGAATCTTAGATGGTATCGAAAATTTCTAATAATCAGATTATTAAAGAAAAAAAAAATAGATTACTCCGAAATACCGATATTTTAGAACCAATATTTTTATTTATATTTGGTTGGTATCGATAATTTTGTTCAGTGTGGTACCGAATCTCAGTTGGTATCGGAAACTTCTCGTAATCAGATTACTAAAGAAAAAAGTAATAATAAATAAATCGAGTACTCTAATGTATCGATTATTTGGAACAAATATTTTAATTTATACTTGGTTGATAGGCGCCACGGGCGGATCTACGGGGAGAGGGCTTTGAGGTTGAAGCCACCCTCCAAAATGGTAACCATAACCATGTTTTATGGAAAAAAAATTATCTCTTGAAGTATTATTGTTCATGTAATTTTTTTTATTGTTTAAGGAATCACTTAAAGACACGGGCGGATCTACGGGAGGGGGCTTTCGGGCTGAAGCCCCCCCCAAAATGGAAAAATATAACTATGTTTTATCAAACAAAATATTAAAAAAGTAACTCTTAAAGTATTATTGTTCGTGTGATTAATATTAAAAGGGCTTTAGGAATCACTTAAACACCATTTCATACAGGTAGTTAGTTTCTTTCTTTTTTTCCAAAGTAATTATCGTAATTTTTATGAAAAAAAAAGCTTTCGGGCTGAAGCCCCCCCCCCCAAAATTAAATCCTGGATCCGCTAGTGCTTAAAGACCATTTCATACAGGCAGTTAGTTTCTTTCTTTTTTTCCAAAGTAATTATCGATATTTTTATGAAAAAAACAAGATTTCGGGCTGAAGCCTCCCCAAAATTAAATCCTAGATCCGCTAGTGATACGCGCAGACTTTTCATTCTGGTTGGGGAGACAATGGACTCCAAAAAAGAATCTCAGAAGTTTATATTATGAGTAAGAAAAATTATGAGTGACAATTAACATAATGAATACAATTATTGAAAAATGAACAATATAATACTATATATAAAAAATATATATATATATATATATATTTATACATTTTTTTGAGTATAGCTTACGAGTATATTTGAAAAAATAGCGATATCTTCACTAATAGTGCTCTAGTTTAGATGAAACTTTCTTCGTTTTTTAATAGTTTTAAATACCTTTGAAACATCTTATCACAATATCGACAAAAAATTGTATGCTTTTTGAATTATTCGGAATCGAATTTTACCATCGCTCTTAATTTTTTTTCCAAGTTCTTTTCGTTGAAGTATGTTATATAGATAAATTTAAAGGATATCGAGAAGACTAGCCAAGTTTCATTGAAATCGGTACACTTGTTTAGGCCCTCCAGTTCGTAGCAACGCAGATTTTTCGGCCGCCGTTTTGAAATTAAAATGTAGGAGGATCATCCTCGGGTGACCTCTGATTTTAAATCCAAATTTGAAAAAAATCGGCTGAAGCGCCCTTCAAAACGGTAAAAATGTTTTGTAGGAAAAAATATTAAAAACTATCTCTTAAAGTATTATTGTTCGTGTAATTACATTAAAGAGGACTTCAAGAATCACTTAAACACCATTTCATATAGGTAGTTCATTTCTTTCTTTTTTTTCAAATTAATTATCGTTATATATATGAAATAAAATCTTTCGGGCTGAAGCCCCCCTCCCAAAATTAAATCCTGGATCCGCTAGTGGTCTATAGCAACGCAGATTTTTACGCCGCCATTTTGAAAGTAATTGATTTTGAAAGTAAAAGGCGGATAGTAATGTTGATGTAGGAGGATCATCCTCGGATGACCTCTGATTTTAAATTACAAATTTGAAAAAAAAAATCGGGTCAGTAATTTCGGAGATGGGCGGACGGCGGACGGACAAAAAATTTTTTATTCGTTTTTCGAATTCTACGTATCCTGAAACGTGAAACATCAAATTTTGAGACGGAGTTAACTTTTTGAATTTTTCGTTCGATCACAATGGTCACGGGCGGATCGACGGGGGGGGAGGAGGCTTTCGGGCTGAAGCCCCCCCCCCCCAAAATGGTAAAATATAACCATGTTTTATCGAAAAAAATATTAAAAAATTATCTCTTAAAGTATAATTATTCGTGTAATTACATTTAAAAGGGCTTTAGGAATCACTTAAACACCAGTCCATATAGGTAGTTAGTTTCTTTCTTACTTTCCAAAGTAATTATCGTTATTTTTATGAAAAAAAATGCTTTCGGGCTGAAGCCCCCCCCCCAAAAATTAAATCCTGGATCCGCTAGTGACAATGGTTCATTATTAACAGCGCAATTGTATATATTATATATTCTTATGTTTATTTAAAGGTTTGAGACATTGAGATTAAATATGAAAGGGTGAAAATCAATGAATCATGAAATCCTAGGACGTGTTACATAAAATTATATTTGAATATAAACTAAAATTTCAAAAATATGAATATAGGTCATGGTAAAATACTTGCGTACCTGCTTTTCAAGACCTTAGCTTAGCTATCTAATTGAATTTTCCTATTTTCTCAGTTTTCTTGTTTTATTCATTGTAGATTAATCGTTATTAATTTTTATATTTTTCGTTCTTCAAAATATTGAGGGGCTTAACTATATTCTCGCCATATCTCTATTTTTATTGGAGGGGGAGAGGAGGGAGGCAACGCCTATCAAATTTTCCGCCTACGCAGCCAACTGAATAGGCAGCTAAATAAAGAAGCCACCAACTTCACTTAAGAAATTTCCTATAAAATATCTAACTTATCTTGTTAATATACAGTTATAATCGATCATTGAAAGAAATTATAACCACAACGTGATTTATAATTCAGTTCACGCTGGTGTCTATACTTATTAGTAAGAAGAAACGAAGATAAGCGAAAATTATGTCTATATGAATTATAGAAATTAGAATTTTGGAGTTCGGTCGCCTCCGGACAAACTCGGCTAACTTCGGCATGTGTGACCAAGTGATCTTGGACACTAGCCTACCAGATGGACCACTTATGAACTAGCAATAATATATTTTCAAGATACTTATATAAATTACTTCCGAAGTTTTTAATTTTCTCTCTACAAATACAAAAACTAAAATGCGAGTTTCAATACTTAATAAATTTTATTATTTTTTTAATCGTATGAAATATTTGAAGCAAATTATGAATTATAAAACCTGTTTTAAAAGAATCTATTAAATGTAAAACGACATATAATTGTATTAAGTTATTTAAACAGATTACTTATATAATAAACGGTTATAAATAAAAAATAATATAAAACTGCTATTGAGAATTAACACCATATAATAAGTTTAAAAATGAATAAAAAACATGTTTAAATATAATTAAAGAATACTATGCACTACAGATTATAACTTCATAACTCACAGTTAAAAGTTCTAATGAGGCCTTCTTTCTTCAAGTTCACTATCATATTTAAAGAACACGGCGGTTCTTTAAAATAAGCAGATTTCGAAACAGATTTAAATAATACAATACTTCAATATTTAAGAAACTGAAACTAATGAATTCTAACACATTTAAAAAACTACTCACACATTTAAAATAAAATAAACCGGTATACACCGAACAGCGCCAAATCTAAATTAATTTAATATAGAGACCAAAGAACTGTTGAGCAGTGACATATGCCAACTTGATTAGAAGAATACTGCAATCTGATTGGCGGAGAGTTAGCGCCTATTCTGATCTAGTAACAGTCAGAGAAATATTGCAAATATTCAAGTTGTTACAGTCTAAAACGATGGTCAGATTCAAAAGTTTTAACAGGTATTTTATTTTTATTAGTGTTATTAATTATTCAAGTTGCCCATGTATTAAGGTAATTCATATAATTCAAAATTATAATAGAAATAGAAATTTTTAGTTTTATTTTATATATATATATATATATATATATATATATATATATATATATATATATATATTAACTACATTACATTGTTAAATAAAATATTCTAATGTCACATAGAATTTAAAAACTTTATTTAAATAATCAAAGCATTAATACCTGGTTATGTTGTGAGAAGATATTATTATTTAATTATTATATATCCATAATTGCTTTAGATATAATTAAATACAATTATATGATCTATTTATAATTTGTGACGAAAATAGGCAATATTAGAATCAAATTAAATGTATTTTACTTGGTTCTCTTATTTTCTATCTTTATCTGTAATGTTAAATATTTCTTGAGAAGGAGTTGATCTGGGGGTGCGGACAAATAAATACTAAATTATAGAAATAGTATTATTTAATTATTATGCTGACGTTTCGACCCACCTTGCAGGTCTTCATCAGGGCTACAAAAGATACAAAATATAAAAGGTACATGGTAAAAATAAAATTAATGAATAATTGTTTTCTATTTTTATTCATACTTATTTTCTATTTTTGTTTATATTTTCTATATATAATACTTGATATTTTAACTACGTTGTCACCTACTATATCTCTGATATCATCTTATTATTTCTTTATCAGACAACATTTTCTTATTTAATATCTACTTATTATTCATTTATTTTATTTTTACCATGTACCTTTTATATTTTGTATCTTTTGTAGCCCTGATGAAGACCTATAAGGTGGGTCGAAATGGCGGCTTAATAGTTAAATAATACTATTTCTATAATTTAGTATTTGTTTGGCCGCACCCCCTGATCAACTCCTCCTCATATTATATCACGGTCAACCATCTCTACATCATTATAAATATTTCTTAACCAAATATAGTAGTTGGTTAAATATTATAATATTTTTTAAAAAACCGTACCACTAACAACCCATGAAGGGTTATGGGTCCAGTTCAATTTAGGGAAGTACTGTTACAAAGCCAATGGTTGTGCAGAGAGGTGATGGGCCAATATCACGCTCAACCGCCAGGTTTTCCCCCTTAATTAATTATGAATACCCACTATATAGAGGCTGGGTTTGCCCCAGGAGGGTCTCCTGGCCCCAGGGTCAACCCACAGTTGATGTAAAATTACTAGTCATCAGCCAGATTCGAACCTGGGGGACCTTGAGCTCTAGAAGTCAGTGCTCACTCACTGAGCTACCTCACTCGCTATAATATTTTAAAGAATATTTAATGCAGTGATATAGTCATATATCATTTTTTTTTTTTTTATGACGTCATTAATTAAATTTTATTTTAATTAACTATTGCCTGGTTTAAATATAATTTATTTTCAAGTTAGAAAAGCACGTTGGTACATGACTGACTCTACATACTGACCTCTACCTGCCAACAGTCAACGACCCTTTACCAATGATTTTCTATAAATTTAAACGGACATAACAACAAATTAATGAGAGACACGGCCTCAGCTGACATACCCCAGAACATGAGGAGGAGAAAAAAGGTGTTGGATAAGAGATCTCCTTCCTTGAACAACCTAAATAATTGAAACAAGTCAGAGAAGAAGTACTATCCATTCCCATGTTGTTATTTCTGTATTACCTGTTATTATTTCTTGTATTTTTAGCACATTTGCTAATTATTAACATGACGTTGACATGTGCATATACATTTTTAATAAATATTAAATTAATTTAAATAATTCCAATCAAATCATATTTTGAATTGATTTAAAAAAAATGTTTTTACAACTAACACTTGACAATATGAACTTATTTGATCGAATTTAAAATAAATTTTTGTAAATTATTCTGTTTATATAATAATATATTCTTTCAATGAAGTTTTTAAGGAAACAAGGGAGTAGGGATCGATGTCTTCTATATAATACAATAGACATGAATTAAAAAAATGTAATAATTTTTTGTAGTTTATTGAAATGTTACAGCTAAGTATGGAACAATAAATATTCTTACATAAATAAGAATGTCTTTATTTTTAAACTTATGAATAACTACTCCTGTTATCACAATAAGGTACTATATCAATCTGATTTAAGAGAAACAGCTTTTATTCATTCAATGTTGTTGTTTTTGAAAGTTTCTTGGCTTCATCTCTTCACAGTCAATGTTTTGGGACACCCTGTAAAGAAAAATAAGCAATATTAAAAATTGTATCTTTACGCCACCCCGTGTTACACATGCGATGAGAGAAGAAATGGTGTTTAAAACCAAATGATAATGAGTTTTATTGAAGATATGGATTAAAATATCTCAGAAACTAAAAATCGGATCTGCATACTGTAAGCGAGAGAAATGTTCAGCATTCTCTTTATAATGAGCTATTATTTATAATTTATATTTTATATTATTAATCTCGCCTTGTTGATGTTTTCACTTCTATCGTGTGGTCTAAAGCACACTCCTTAGATTTTTTCTTCTATTTATTGTAGGGGTACTTAAATTTACTAAATTATGTTCTCAGACTTTATTTATATCAGATTACTCAGACTTCTGATTACTTTAATGATGGCAAAATAATAAAATCTGAAGAAAACTAAATGCATCCTGATTATTTACAATACATAAAAAAAAGTAAAATACCTAAAAATATAAAAAACTAATTCCTGGATAATTAATTAACAGGAATAGGCTGCTTGTTAGCATTTTAACATTCTAAAAGAAATTAATGAAGAAAAAAAATACTAATTGCCCTCCTCCCGGCTATGCCCTTGACCCATTCTATGAACTATCATACTAAATCCGTACCATTACTTCCTGTCTTAGGTCTAGTGTTCAGTACTTGGTTAGAAAAACTATTTCTTGAATAAAAGTTAACCAATCAAAGATGGTGATAAGAAATGACAAGGCTAAATCCTGAGAAGAAAATAAGGATAGAAAAAGGAAATTCTGGAGAAAAGTGAAGCCACTTCGTAGTAGGAAGCAATCGGCTTGGGACCAAGGAAACAATGTGTATCTTGCCTATTTGGACTTAAAGGGAGCATTTGATTTGATTATCCCTAAAGAGATTTGGGATACATAAATTCTATAATTATTATGTCTAACCAATTCAATAGCTATATCATTGGTCCAATGGTAACTTGGCATATATGCAAATTTAGCTATGTTCTGTTTGTTTAAAAAAAAATAATATTCATTAATAATAACAGCTGTAAGCCAAACTGTATTTTAAGGAGAGAAAACAAATTTAAATAACAAATTAGCTACTTCACAACTGCAAACATAATTTCAAACCCAATTTTATAGTTCTAAGCATGTTAATATTAGCCACTTTGGCATTGAATCGATGATATCAAATAAAATTTCCATCCATCCACACCTCCATTTTATAAATTTTATAGTTTGGTTATAGCTCAGCTTAGGACTAAACTAGTTATTAAGACTGGTTCTATTTTTATAATCTTTATAATGATTAATCGGAGTTGGCATATATTTCTTTATTTCATGGAGGACTTCCAAAGCCACACTTGCTTGAACAGCTAACAGTAGATTAGTTTGACGTTTGCTAAATTTGAGACCATCATTTTTAGTGTCCACTTTATATTATTCTAATTTATATTCCTTTTTCTCTCCATTAGACACATATGTAATACAAACAATCTAAATTGAAGGTAAACAATTATCATAATATTTACTAAAATAATGAAAGGAAAGCAATAATTTTATAGGTTAATCTTTGAAAAATAAAAGTGATGTCCTGAAAGGTGATTCTTGGTATAAAGTTTAGTGCTTCAATTCCCTTTTATTTGGTAAATCATCAATAATTAAATGCTGAATAAAGTACGATTGTAAGTCTACACCATGAGAAAGTAACATAGACGTTTTGGATTATATATAGTAGAATATTCAGTTCAGAAGTTAAGAAAAAATACGTGCCCCCAACGTCTTTTAAAATACTCGCAATTTAAGACTGTATGAAAACGCAACCTCAAAATAGCTTTCAAATGAAACAATGTTTCAGAAAAAAACTAAAGCCCTACGTAATATATTTTATGATAGATTATTCAAATTGGGGGATCGAAAAAAAAAAAAATTTTAAGTGATGTTACTTTTTTTTTTTATTGAAACTGTATTATAAGTATTCAATGAATTTCTTCCTTCTTATTATACAGGTTTTAATGTGGTTTAAAAGATTAAAAAATAATGCTTGTATTTGGAATGAATTATTAGTGACTTGGAATACTTTGAGTAAATTTTTAAAAAATGAGATAAATGTCTAATTTTATCCATTTTTTTTTATGAAGCTTTATAAAAATAAAAAACACATTGGATAATTGGCGTAAAATGGAGTAGGTACAAATATTTAATTTTAAACTTTTAGACCCTCTCATATTAATTAATAATTTTGACAATATTGCTCCTACAGAACATTATTAGTTCCAAAACCAGAAATCAGCCTTCTCAAACAGCAGTTTAATTTTTTAAGATGATCCAAAATAGTTTAAGAAAGTTAGTTATCAATCACTAAGTGTGAATTAGACTTTGCTTTTTAATTGAATTCCATAATACACTTTTCCCATATCTCATATTCTTTATTTCATCTCATATTCTTTATTTCATCTCATATTCTGCTTACCACAAACTCCGATTTCCTTAGAAGAGTATCGCCTTGTATTTTCTATTATAATAATCCTTTGAATGTTCTGAATGCCAAGTGTTAGCCCAATGAGGTGTGTTTAAGAGAGCAGCGTCTGGGTGATATGGTCTTGGTAACCTAAAATATGATAAAAAGTCTATAGATTAAGTTTTAATAACGTTTATTTAAAATTTAATTATATAAAAAAATATATATAATAGAAATAAATACATTGAAAGATACTCATAAGTATTGTTACCTTTCTTCTTTTAAAATAGAAATAACCATAATTAAGAAAATTTAACCTTGATTCAGATGTCGAAATTAGGCATGATGTCTTTGACCTGAAGTAAGACAACTTATGTGGAGGTGCATATGATGCCTCGGGATAGCTTTTCTGCTTAGGTACTGCAGAGCTACATCAAAATTAAAATTGGAGATTAAGTTGTGTGACTAAAATTTGCTTACATTAATTAGCCATTGCGGAAAGCGATAAGTTATTCATTCCAAGCATAAGCGGTCAGCCTTAGCATATTTGTAATATGCTATATCATCCTTGTAAAATATTAATAATTCAGAAGCAATATAATATGAACAGCCACAGCAAAAAAAGCGTAAAAATATTTGTTGTCAATTTGTTAAAGTTATGAACTATAAATGTTAACATAAGGAGTCCTGTATACCAGAGTTGAGCATATGCTATTCTGAGTATTGAATTCCAAGTATATTAATCAAATACTGATTTTGAGTACCAAGGAATTTAATTACTACTTCAGTTGATATCAAACGATTAACTGAAGTAGTAATTGAATTCCCAACAGTGATTCAATTTGAGTAAAATACTTGGTACTTGGTACTCAGAGTAGCAATTGTCCATCTCTACTGTATACTTTTTGTTAGCACAAATTTAAGGTTAACATCAACCTACTACAATATATAAAAGTATATCTACTACTAAATTTAGTGTGGTACAAAATCAGAATCAGAAAAATCATTTTTAAAAGATTCAATAGAATAATCTTGAAAGACATTTTTCAAAGTCATTTACTAATTTAAGTAGCGTGTGTAATTTCTGATGTTAACAATATTAAATAATTAGATAGTATAGTTAATATATTGATTAATAAATATGATTTACTTAATAAAGTTCTCAAGCAAATTAACAAGGCGATTGTGTTGTTATGCAAAAAATTGTATCCTTTATGTTTAAAAAAAAAACATAGTTTCGGAATAATAAAGTAATGATTTTAGTTTACAATTACTGCAATATCAAGATAACGTCGAAATATTTGTTCTATTAATGTTTTCAAATCAAAAACTTTTTTTTTTCTTTCTCACATTACAAATCCATAATTTTTTTTTCTAAATACATTAGAACAGATAATTTTTTTTTTTTAATGGCCTTCGGTAAATTCATACAGCCAAATAGAAATTTATGTTGTAGTTTTTAGGTCATTTTAAAATAAATATATTTCTTGATTGCTTTAAAATATTTTACCGCGCTGCTTATGTGCTCAGTGATGGTATTTGTTTATATGTAATGTTGCTATTGTTTAGGAATTAGAAAAGTTTTCTTCTGTGAGATTTGTTAGCCTCACATTCCATAAGAATATGGTATAGTGTTTCACAATTTATACAGGTTTCATGCAACTCCTATATGGTGTAAATAGGTATTGCATATTAAATGCATTGTAAATACATCCGTTATTTGACCGTAATCTACAATGTATTTTTATTTCGTCTTTATTCAGATTTTTTGTTGAAGACCAAGGCCTGCATGAAATGTGTGAATATTTTATAATACTAGCTTTATAATAATAGCCTGTTAAAGAGTATTGATATTGTTCTTGCCAAGTCCTTCCTACGATCTTCTTTGATAGTTAAATGGAAATCAGAATAGGGCTCCGAAATGTTCACTGTATTGCTTGTTTATATAGCCTCTTTTGCTAAATTATCAACTTCTTCATGTTCTGTAATCCCTATTTGTGCTTTAAATCATATGAATAAAACATCTTTTTTCTTTTTTTAGAGATGTTCTGTAATTTAATTATGTCCAATAGTATATTATTATAATTTATGTTTAGAAAAGATTATAATCTAATGCAAAAAAGTATATTTAATGTTACTGGCATATTCCATACTCTCTTACCACTGTATTATTCTCTTTTAATATTATTTTGAACTTTGTGACTTCATAAAATGGATGTACATGGTGTACAAAATGAATGAATATCCATCTAAAAACTGAGAACAATTTATTCGAAAAGGTATGATTAGAATTATTTGATACAGACTTTCTGTCTACCGCTCTTAAGGAATTCTCATATTTTTATATAGAAGCAATCTAATCACTTATTTTTATATTATTTATGGGGCTTCCTAATTTTTTTTTAAAATTACTATCTTTGTTCGTCTTTAAGCGAAATTACCTCAGATAGTTCATTTCAAGGATATCAACAATTAGAACTCTTTTTTTAGTAACTCTTTAATTTATTTGGATACAATTAATTTAGTTTGTTAATGAAAAAAATTATTAAGCAATAGCTGTAGCCATAATTCAGTCTTGTTTCTATCAATCTAATGTTAAATAGTTAATTAAATAATTATGCGATTGCTTCACTTACTTGTATGTCACTGAATGTGGGTAAGTGTTCCTGGTGTAAGTGCGGAGCGCTCGCTCTGCCCAAGTCTGTGGACGAGGAGGCTGGACCTCGTATCCCTTCATCCTCTTGTCGAGGTAGTCAATGTAGTCATCATAATAGTTATGCATGTAGTGGTAGAGGTAGTCATACTGCAGGAATCGTGGTCGGGCCCAATGTTTGTTCAGCTGTTTCTTGGGGTGCTCCATTACCTGAAACCACACGTTGTCCATCAATCATGAAGAGTAACCAAAATTCATTAAAAATATTACCAATTATTCTTAAGAATACATTTAAATTTAATTCAAATATTAGGACTTATAATGCAGCTAAGAGAAGAAATTTTATTTTAATAACTTTGTAGCAATCTTAATGCAATGAAGGTGTTTACAGAAAATTGATTCCAGAGTATCTGGTCGATATATGTAATAGTTTGATTTATGATTAAATTTCATTTTAGAGATGGTATATAGCTGACTTTTCAAATTATTAGAATGAAAAATTGTCAGAATATGCAGTCGAAAATTTCTTTATTGAGATTGTTAATGTTTCGACCCAAGCATGTGAGTCATTATCAGGGTTAAAAATTAAAAACAAGTTATGTATTTATTCTTGTTTTAATTTCTAACTCTTACCCATGTGTTTGGTTCAAAACATTAACAAACTCAATAAAAAAATTGTTTACTGCCTTCAAACAAAGCCTTGAGTCTCTCAAATAAGTAAACAATCTTCTACAACATAGTCATTTTTGTTGTGGAAAATTACTTTACTTTTTTATTGTATAAATGAGATATGCATTTTATTAATGCAAATAATTTGTAAGGTTTAAATAAATAAAAGAATAAAGATCGTAACAATGGTTCGGACCAAAACGAGCATTGTGCATGTCTGACTTGGTTCTATTCAGGAGTCACATCCATTATTAGAGTTACTTGAATCTCGACTGTTTTTATTTTAATACCCCATAATCCCATAATAATTTTCAGAAATGGGAGAGAAAAAAAAAAAAAAAGATGTCAGAGAGATATAGTACATCCACATTGAAAGAGGAACTATAAAAAAATTGTATATTTGTTATTATGAACTTTGAACGCAGAGAATATTCTACATAGAATTCTCCATAGTATTTTCTTTGAATTTTTCCAGAGATGTTTTCATAACAAAAATATTGGACCGTTTGCCTGAGTTTTATGGGCCAAACTGCTCAATATTTTTATAGGTCATCTTTTCTCGATCTTTTGATCAAATTATCTTCACTCAAGTGGATATCAAATTGGCTTTTATTACATCATAATTAGTTCCTTTTATAAAATGCCCCATTTCTGAGAATTTTCATAATTAAAAGATTGTAGATTACAATCAGATAAAGCCATAACCAAAGTTTTAGATGGGTTTTAATAATTGTGTGTGTACGTATGTTTGTATAGTTCTTAGGATTTTTATTTATTTTGTTTTGCTTATTATATATGTTTGAAAATATATTTTTTAAAATATAATTGAACATATAACATGTTTGTTTAGATTTAACACAGAGAGGAGGGGAGACAGTATTCATAACAATGGTACAATTCTAGAACTTTTGAAGCTGAAAGTGAATAATGTAAAAAGGTGAAAAATATCTTTGATTTCTTAGTTTGTACCAGACTGTGTAGTGTGTACATTTCGATGGGGTTATGGAATTTTAAAATGAGAAGATTAATATTAAAAGACTAGTGGAAACATGGAACAGCTCGCAGGATGTGTGATTGTATATAATCTCTGAATATTTAAATTTTACTTTCTTTTGCACTTGTTTTTAAGAAGAAGAGAGAAATAAAATATCTTGGGAGGGATGGGAGAAGGTTTATGAGCCTTTGGCCTTAGGGGGTATGGGCACACCTGGCACCAGGGAATTCAAGATTTAATTTTGGGGGCGGACTTCAGATGGAAAACTTTTTTTTCATACATATAACGTTAATTATTTTGAAAAAAAAGAAAGATACTAACTACCTATATGAAATGGTGGCTAGAAACCACTCTAAATATGTATATAAATTATTAGATGGTTCTTCATTATTTTTACTTTATTTTCAATTTTTTATTATTAACTGATTTAAGTTTGAAAGTAACTTATGATTTTTTTATTATGACTATTTAATTACTCAGCATTATTTTTTTTATATATCTCTGAGGCTCTTTCGCCCACATTTCTGTTCTTTTATATTATTCTAAAGGTACTCATCCCAGAATAAATAAAGTATTATTATTAATATTATTAATAAAACGTAATTATACGAACAGTAATACTTTAAGAGAAAATTTTAATATTTTTTCCATAAAACATGGCTACATTTTACGATTTTGGGTGGCTTCAGCCCAAAAGCCCTCCCCCCCCCTCATTCTCCCTCTCTTTCTAGGATGGTGACATAAATATCACCTGAAAATTGATAGGTGATTGAATCATAAAACCCTAAGGTATGTTGATACATATTATTATCAACAAATATTGAATATAAATTGAAATTTAAATAAAAGTACAATTTAGGTATCAATGAAATAATTACATACCTATTACTAGACGTTAGCCTAGGCAGCTAATCGATTTTTTTAATCGATATTAGTTTAAACATTTTATTCATTCATGTAGCTTATTTATTATCGATTTTAATTTTTTTACTTCACATTATTGGGGGGGAGGGGCTATCACCCCACTGAAGTCTCCGTCTATGAATATGTGATGTAAATCTTAATCTTTTATCTTGAGTCCAGAAGATTCTAGTTGTAATGGCATAGTCTTTTTGTTGTCTTTAATTCTGATGAAACAAAGAATAATCTAACTCTGTGTATTATACGTTTTCTCTTTGGATCCTTCGCAATGCCAGTGGAGACTTGATAGTCTCTATAATAGTAAGATTGAATGAAAACTGCCACCTAGAAGAAACCGATATTTATAACCTCGTTGTAAGAGAAGATATGTATGAATTGCAAGTGTCAGACAAGACGGCTGGGCCTGTTCCAGGTGTTTCTCAATCTGCGGATCCTATGACAGATGTCATCCCACTATTTCTGTCTTAAACCTTTCTGACATCAAGGTCTTCAGGGTAAAGTTCACTGCTTTGTCGCCTGTCTTCTTTTTTTGTAAATACATATTCAACAGATTATTCACAAATGTTCAAAGTATTATTATTCCTTAAAATATAAATAGATGACAAAAAAAAACCTGCAAATTATTAAACAATTTTTTTTTTTTTATGGCGTTAAGATTTTACACGAAACCCTATTCTGCCAGAAATATATATTTATTCAATTATTAAAACGGTAATTTGGGTGTTTTTTAATGATTTTTTTAAAGTTATTTGTGTCCTCTATTTATTTTTTTAATTATGGGTAAATGGTTAACTGTCGTGAATAATGAAGAGAAAAATAGTTGGGGTGATTACTCAAATAAGAAGGCAAAATAAATGATAATATTTATTTTGACATTTGCCGATGTTTCGACCTGAAGTTCAGGTCTTCATCGGGGCTAAGAAAATAACCAGATAACAAGGTATGAGAAACATAAATAGAGTAGATAAAAAAACTAAAGTAAAATGAAGTTGTTAGAATAATGACATAGTAAGAACTAAGAGGTTATTATTATTTATCTCTTAGTTCTTTCAATTGTCATTATTCTAACAAATTCATTTTACTTTAATTTTTTTACCTACTCTACTTATGTTTCTCGTACCTTGTTATCTGGTTCTTTTCTTAGCCCAGATGAAGGCGTGAACTTCAGGTCGAAACGTCAACAAATATCAAAATAAATATTATCATTTATTTTACCTTCTTATTTGACTAATCACCCCAACTATTCTTCTCTTCGTTATTATTATTTTTTCTTACACGAAGCGGCCAGCAAGGACCACGCGAATATCATTTCCGTTTCCTCTTCACTCCCTCAGCCTTCCTCTTACTCCAATACTCTCTCATCCTCCTGGACTGTTCCTCTCGCTCTTCCTTAGTGCATTTTCTCCCTCGTCTCTCCCTTCCACCTACAAGAACCCCAACCCCTTTCAGTTTTTCCCTAAAAATCTCTCTATCCAAGCAATCTTTATCCTTGATTTTTATAGTTGCAAACTTTGTCAAAAATTGTCTTGTTCAGTCATCCTGACCATGTGCCCGTAGAACCTCAGTCTTCTGGTCCTGACGACTGTTTCCAAATCTTGCAACTTGCTGTATATTTCTTTATTGGATTTTAGTCTGTATCCTTCTTGTGTTATCTTGGGTCCGTGAATCCTCCTCAGAGTCTTCCTCTCTATCTTCAGGATTTTCTTAGCTCTCTTGTTATTTCAGTAATATTGAGTGCTGACCCCTCTTTTATTTCCTCCTCTCGTTGGTAAATCGCTTACCAAACCCAAAGAACCCAAAAACCCATAGAATCAAAGTTGTAGAATATCAAATTTCGCGTCCATTTTGCACTGAAATTTTTATTGTAGATCAATTATATATCTCGAATCGGAATTCGTTATTCCTTTTTTTTATTTTATATTTTTTTTTTCACGAAGCGGCCTGCAAGGAACACGCTTTTTTTTATTTTTATGAAATTCGGTATCTTTCGACACATCATTTGTCAAAATCCCTCGCTGCTGAGAAGTGAAAAAGAGACTTATACTGCATCTAACAGACTCTAAACAAAAATAACTCAGTAGCATTGACACCCTAAAATTACCCCCTATCAGGTTTACCTTCATTACCAATTTCTAACCATCGGGAAATTACCAATTTTGTTCGGAGTAAGTGACCTACATTAAATTAATTGGTACTCACTGGACGCAAAATTTGATGCTCTACAACTTTGATTCTATAGATTTTTCTTCTTAAGGAACTCATTTCCAAGTTACAGGGCCTTTTGGACAAATTTGGTAAAATCAGCGTTGATTGACTGTGATTTTATACCCTAATACGTAACCAAATTATAAAGTTTATTTACTCATTCGACGCACAATTTAATCTCCTTTAATTTATTAGAGAAAATGTAAGAGTACATTTCTCACTTTGATCCATCGTTTAGGAGTCAAAGGTGAAAAACCAAAAAAATATCGAAAAAAAATCTGTCTTTTTTGGCTTTAAAAAGTTTTCTGTTGGTAAAATTTTATTTTTTACTTGTTTAAACCCATATATACAAGTTAAAAAATAAAAACTTTTCTTACATTTTTTGCTATGGATTTAATCCATACTAGTTACTAACTGGTATCCATTGGATTTACTGTTTCGATCCTCAAATTACTGGCTTAATATTTTATAAATCAGCCGCCATTTTTTAAAGCAGCGGCTTTGGAACGGCAGACAAGGTTCTTTTTACTCAGAATAACATAAACTTTCGGAATTTGAAATCAAAACTTCGCCTTCGATGAGGTCAATTTTGGGCCCTGTCTCCAGAGCTACATGATCGGTTCTCAACCTAATTAGATTTGTCACCTCACTTCTTTCCAAATATATTTCGATAGAGGCTTCTAGTTATATAAATTCTGTCATTCATTAACAATTGTTTTGCTTAGACTAATGACTAATTCCCCCTTAAACATGTTTCATTATTAATTTTAGTGATATTTCTAGTGGAAAATTTTATACCTTTATTCACAGTAATATATTTCAACATTGCTCTGGAATTAACTTACTCACTGGCTGTACAGATATTATAAATTTTCCAACTAGAAATATCACTAAAATGACATTACTAAAAAATGTTGAAATTGGAGTTGGTCATTCTGTCAACTGAAAGACTCATATAGTAACCTAAAAATCCAAACAAAGTAAAGGCAAAAATAAATAAAATAAATTTTGTTTGAGATTACATAATTTTTTTTTTGAAACTCCAAAATGGGTTAGCATATGCACTTATGAATAGAATATGCACTCCGTTCGAGCCACCTCTACAGCGGGAGATAAAAAAAAGTGAATAACGCGTGTGGTCAGATACTCACTTTCTAGAGAATTTTTCATTGAAAATATCGTTTCTCTTGGTTTTGGTAACTGACTTTGTTCCTGTCATGGTTTGATCTTCATTAACGAAGTTATGGATGTTACTACAATAAATTTGATTGATTTTACTTAACTAATACCTGTTTTTAAAAGTAACTAAAAAGCCATAAGTTAGAAGTAATGGCTCTAAAAAGTCATTTATCAGAAACATGATCAAAAAAGTTACATAGAGCATTAAACATTTGTCTTAGGCCTTAAAAGAAAATGACTGAAAAGTTTTTGTGTTTGTTCTTACAGGCTTTTGCAGTGTGGCTGTCGATATAGTAAACCTAGACTTAAATTAATCGGTAATATTGAAATGTCTTATTACTGTTATCCTTCTAGCTTTTTTTTAATGCATGACGGATATAGAAATTCAAATCCTCGTTACTTTGACTGTAAAACCTTTATGTATATGCCCCGATATTATGAAAAATTAATAATTTCGTCTTATTATGTAAATAATAATAATAATAAAAGGCTTAGCGAACTCGAAGGTTCGATGCCGACACCATCAATCGCTTATTACACACCTCCCTCCACCGTTCGCCGTCCAAACCCAGTCCCTTCAGATCGGCTTTAATGCAATCTTCCCACCTTCGCTTCGGTCTACCCCTCGGACGCTTACCATTCGGCACAGCAAATATTAACCTTTTATGAATTCTCTTGTTACTAAGTCTAACAACTTTACAAGCCCATTTGATTCGCCGCGATAAAATTATCTCAATTATATTACTCGGATACACTTCACGCAATTCGGCGTTGTGTAACCGTCTGAACTCTCCGGTTAACTCATCCTTCTTCGGTCCGAATATTCTACGCAATACTTTATTTTCAAAAACCTTAAGACGCTGCTCATCCCTTAATGTAAGCGGCCAAGTTTCGCATCCATAAAGAACTGTAGGCAAGATAATTGTTTTATAGATTCTAATTTTTAAGTTTCGGGACAAGAGGCGCGAACTAAGTAGTTTTGTCACAGAAAAATAACAAGCATTCCCGCCTTCAGTCTAACCTTAATTTCTTCTTCAATTTCGTTTTTTCTAGTTATCGTAGAACCTAGATACCTAAACTTATCTACCTGTTTAAACATATTACCATCTATATCGATACCACCAGTAGTATCGCCATTTTTGCAGCTAACCATATATTTTGTTTTATCCACGTTTATTTCGAGTTCTAGTTCTTTACCGGCTTTCATTAACGTTGTCGTATTTAGTTTTATAGTTTTCAAGGTCTTCGCTTAACAGTACCAGATCATCCGCATAGCCCAGCACGGATGTTGTCCCACCCAGATCCAACCCTTTTTCGGTACGCATTACCTCCCTAATGGCATGTTCTAATGCCAAATTGAACAGGACAGGCGAAAGGGAACCCCCCTGTTTTAAACCCGAACGAACCTCAAATTTTTCGGACAGATTATTACCGATTCTAACTTTATTGAGTGTCTCCGTCAAGCACATCCTGACTAGATTTACTAATTTTTTAGGAATCCCCTGCTCGATTAGAATATTATACAGTTTCTGGCGGTCAATAGAATCGTAAGCCTTTTTAAAATCTATATACAGCTGGTGAACAATACCGTTGTACTCCAATTTTTTCTCTAATATTTGCCGTAAAGAAAATATTTGATCAATAGTCGAACGATTCCGTCTAAATCCGCATTGGTAGTCACCGATAATTTCCTCGGCATATTCCGTGATTCGACTGGTTAAGATTAAAGTAAATATTTTATAACATACCGGAAGGAGTGAAATTCCTCGATAGTTATTACAATCCGTCCTCGCGCCCTTTTTGTGAATCGGAATAAGAATAGATTCTTTCCATTCTTCAGATAATTCCTCATTCACCCAGATCTTTTTAACCAACAAATGTATTTTAGAAACTCTCAGCTTCCCCGCATACCTTAATTAGTTCAATAGGAATATTATCGGTTCCTGCTGCTTTATATAAGATTTAAATTTTCCGATAGCTACTTCAACTTCCTCTTTTGGTTCTTTTATTAATGGTTCAACACTCAGGGACTCAGAAGGGGAAAACAGATCACAATTTCCCATATTTAAAATATTGTCAAGGTGGTTCTTAAACTAATTTAATATGTCAACTGGATCGGTCAGAATATTGTTATTTTCATTCCTAATTCCAGATGTTACGGGCCCTACACATTTACGTGATCTGTTTATACCTTTGTACATGTCTCTTACGTTATTTTCGATTCTATTAGTTTCTATTTCAATTATTTTATTTTTAAGATACTAAGGAACTAAAAGAAACAAAAAAAATTATGATAAGAAAGAAAATCTAAAAGGAACAAAAAAAAATATGATAAGAAAGAAAATAGCACAATACAGGAAAAACGTAGAGCATTAATTGATATGTTCTGTATTTTCTTTTAATACCGGATACAAATATATATATATATATATCTATATATATATTTTGATTTTAAAATTTTCATGAAAAAAAATAAATGCAGGTTTTAAAAAGAAATAGTTTACAAACCATTCAATGATTTTTTTTTTTTAACGATTACACATTGTGTTACTTTTTTCGACATTCTATGTTCAGGTGAGATTATTTATAACTTAAAATGATTTCCAACTTGTTGAATGATTAAGGCACTATTTTCCTTTACTACTCACCTCTGTCTCCGGGGCGATGTGCCTGGAGGCCTTCCTGGCCTTTGCGGCCGGTGTAGCCGCAGCAGCCACAGGCTCCTCAGCCACAGGCGTGGGCTCTGGCTCAGGTTCGGCCGCAGCCTCGCTCAACCAATCAGTGTTCTCGTCGTCAAACATATTCTTTATCTGAAAAATAATATTTTTTTATAATATACATATATATTATGATAATAATATTACTAATGATAAAAAAAATAAATACTAATAATGTATAGTAATAATATGACGAATCCATTGTCTTAAGATTACATTTTTTTTTATTATTATTTCTTTAATGATATCTAAAACTGTATTAAATATATACATCTAGTAAATTTGAACATAATGGATATAATGATATGTCTACATTAGGAGATCACGGGACCATATTATTTTCAGACGCCTCGGAGGGTTAACAGAAATCGAAGAGGAAGCAAGGTTAGAAACGAGAGGGTTGGGATGATTCTGAAGTTTATTATGGAAGGATAGGTATCTGGATTGGGCCAAATCGCAAACATATGGAACATTAAGGTCATTATGGATGGTGTTATTTCTAACAAAGTAGGGAGCATTGAGGATTTTACGAAGGATTTGCGGTTGTAAGGATTCGATACGAGAGAAATTCGATGGTTTAGTGGAGCCCCACAGCTCAACTCCGTAAGTCCAAATAGGCCTTATTATAGTCAAGTATATGAGTCTTTTGTAATTAATTGGAAGTTTAGAGCGTTTGTTTAGTAAGTGGTGAAGTAATCGGAAACGTCGAGCGGTTTCTTGTCGTTTCAGTCTAGTATGATTAAGATTACTTAAAATTGTTTACAGAAAACAGTCTGAAAGCATGATGATTAGGGATAGTTTTAAGTAAAATACTTTTCAAATGATCACACATGTACTTTTAAAATGTAAACATTGGCAGTGAAAAAAAAACTAAGGTGTGTGCTTTAGTTCACATGATGGTAGTGAAAACTTCAACAAGGCGAGATTAATAATATGAAATATAAATTATAAATAATAGCACATTATAGATAGTTCTCAGTGAAACTCCTAGCTGAACACACCTCCCTGAAGAAGACCTTGCAAAGTCGGGTCGAAACGTTGGTTTTTAATAAAATAGTTTTGCCACCATTTAGTCTATTAATGACCACCAACCCGGATGATCTCCTTCCTGAATAATACAACGGTCAACTATTAAGTATTCAATAAAATAAGAAGCTTTATAAAAAAAAAAAAAGGAAAGTATTATCAGCGATACCAAAAATATCTCTAGAAATAAATTCGAATTGTATCGCCACAATATTTACTTAGAGCTAAATATAAAACTCAATGACATTAGTCCTTGGTTGTGATTGAATTTTAGATTAAATTCGTAATTTATGCGACGCGTTTGACAGAAATCGATATGGTTCTATAACGAAAGACTATTCAATATTTTTTGTGAAACAAACTTATTTGTAAAGGGTGATCCAATTTGAGTTTCTTAACTTTAATATTTAAAATTTATACATTTTGCATAGTGATTTAAACTTGTTTGATGTGATTTGAAATTACCCATTATGTTGTAAATATTTGCTTTAATTTATGGCAACACTATCTTATTTTATTTATTTTGTATTTATAATTAGTTCCAATCGAACATCAATCCCAGGATAATAAAATTATTTTTCGTTTTATTTATATAAACAGACCAAAATCTAATATAGCAAATTAAAAAAAAAATCCTAAACAATTTAAACTTCCTTTCTCCTTATAAGATTCATAACTTTTTATTTGTATACATTTGAACCAGGATTTTTAATATCAGTCACTTGGCAAACAAATTTTTTTGTCTGATTAAACATAAGATTGAGACTGTTTGTTTTTTTCATTTAAAGATGATTAATCAATCGAAGAATCGATTCACTGCAATGATTGAATCATAGCGAATCGGTTCCGTTAAAAGAATCGAATTTCCCATCTCTCCACAACGGTTAAACATATTAGGATAGTTATTAAAGCGTAATATGATTCTTTCAGCAAGTCATCCAAGGAACCATATATAAACCTACGCCGTATGATTTCAATTGATCTCGAACTACATTTCGGTTCGTAAATGGAGTCACTAGTGGATCATGGATTTAATTTTGGGAGAGGCTTCAGCCCGAAAACTTTTTTTTTTAATAAATATAACGATAATTACTTTGGAAAAAAAAAGATACCAAGTGCCTATATGAAATGGTGTTTAAGTGATTCTTTAAGTCTTATTAAATGTAATTACACGAACAATAATACTTTAAGAAATAATTTTTTACCATAAACATGGTTACGTTTTACTTTTTTATTTCAGCCCAAAAGCCCCTCCTCTCCTTCCCCCTCTCCCGTAGATTCGCCTGTGAATGGATTGGAGTGTGGACTATATCGTACGTAGACTTACAAGTTGAACCACCAATGGCTGGCTTTAAAAACACGCAGTAAATCTTTAGAAAGGAAAAAACAAACAGTATTTTTAGCGAAAAGAAATATGTATTTTTAATGGAACACAAAATTACCCGTTATTTGTCGTAATAAGCACTAAATGCAACAATGATATTAATTAATCTGTGCAATTTATAATATGTAATTGGTAGCAGGTGAACCTAAATGGTGATTAGGCCAAACGTTACTTGGCAACGGGGGGAGGTTACGGAAACGGAGATTTAATGCGCGATAACAGAGTCCCACCTGTCTCGGCTGAACTCATTCCAAACTTGTCACATTTAGGGCCGGTTGTACAAATGGAGTTTAAGTCAACTTCAAGCTTCAACTACAGTCAATCATTCATGATTTTCATGCTTAACTGTAGTTAGAGCTTGAATTACAGCCAATCATTCATGATTTTCATGCTTAACTGTAGTTAGAGCTTGAATTACAGCCAATCATTCATGATTTTCATGGTTAACTGTAGTTCAAGCTTGAACTTGACTTGAATTCCAATTGTACAACTGGCACTTACTGTTGATAACCTCCTAATAGAGTTCAAAGTATTTACTTTCGAAAATATATATTTTTTTTTTACCCCCCATGAATTTATTTACTATACAATACAATACAGTACAAAATACAATATGTAATTACATAAGAAATATAAATACAAAATTTTCTAATTTCGTTTTATTGCCCAAGGGTATTTTAAGGTAACAAAAATAATTATAGCATATCGATATCGATATAATTAAATGGTAATATAATATTTGTGCGATCATGAGCGGGGATTATGGTTTCGAGGTGAACCATGAGAATCGATATAGTATCGAGAAGATACCGTTGTAAATTATTACACAATGGTTTATTATTTCCAAACAAATATACATCAAAAGTAACAATACTTTCCTTGTAACATACAGTAATATTAGTGAAAGGTGATTTACAATATTGACCTAAATATTTTTTTTCTTCATCATTAGTAATTATTTGCTAAAAAATATAACCAATAATCTCGATTGCTTCAGTTAATGTAAGACTTTCCAGAAATTAAAAAAAACAAGAAAATTAGCTTTACAGCAGAACGTGTGGAAAATATTTAGAAAAAAAAAATATTTTCTGTGCCGACTGGTAAACGTCCTTGGGGTAGACCGAAGCGAAGGTGGGAAGATTGCATTGTTAAGGCCAATCTGGGTTTGGACAGCGAAAAGTGGACGGAGGTGTGTACTAAGTAATATGTGGTGTCGGCATCGAACCTTAAAAAGTGCGCTAAGCCTTTTATTATTTATCTTTGCACCAAATCATCCGAATTTAATTTTTGTTAGTGAATTTAATACACTTGACACACCTGATTATAAAATTTACAAAAAATTATATAGTGTTTGAGTTTTTTCAAAATCTAATTTTACCACTACTCGCAACCTTTTTTCCAGCTTCTTTTAGATGAAATGTGTAATATGGATAAATTTAAAAGGCTTTCGTTGAAATCGGTATATTTTTTTAGGCACTACTTTACGTTATAGATTTTTCGCTTGCCATCTTGAAAAGAAAGTGCTTTTCGGTCAGGTATGTAACATAAATTTTAAAAGCTTCGAAGAGAAGATTTTGGCCACATTTCATTGAAATCTGTATATCTATGTAAGCGCTACAGTCTAAAGCGACATAGGTTTTTCGGTCGCCATCTTGAAAGAAAAGGTCGCATGGTAATGCCGAGAAAAGCAGTGGATTGCCTGCGACGAATTTTTTTTTTCGAATTTCGGATTCTACGTAACTTATTACATAAAACCTCAAATTTTGAAGGAGAGGGAGTCAACTTTTTTTTGGTCGGTTACAAAATTAGATTATTGAAAATAATAAACCAAAATAGCTATTTAATCTGGTGCGGTACATACATCACACAACTTTCACTTCTCACCCTTATTTTAGGAGAAGTAGGTATCTTCAGACAAAAGGTAGCTAAAGTAAAAATTGCAGATGGTATAATATTATTTAAAACAATTAATAACATATGTTTTTAACAGTCGTTTAATATATTAATATTTTTAGCCCAACAAGAGTGTCAAAGAACTCCTCTGTATTTATTTGTATTTCATTTTGGGTATTTTTATTTGTTTAAACGCACAAGATTTAATGTTTATATTGCTGTAATCTGTACAATTAAATATTAAATAATACCATCCGTAGGATGTATGAAAACAGCACGTGTATAGATATATAATATTAATTATATTTAGCATATGTAACGTCGGTATGCATATTTTAACTTTCGACCCAGCTCGAGTTTCTTCGGTTTTCTATTACGATCCCTTATACATTTAGCTAATTATGAAATTCTCTCATAGTTTATATTAAACCATTTTTCTAACAGGTTATAATTTGAAGTGCTTAATTATTAAAAAAAAGGAGGTACTTCAGAGGAAGAAATTTTGAAAATTCGCTACTTCAACCCTCTTAGACTTCATCGATGAGGATAAAACCTACCTTAACTTAAAAACTATTTAATAATACATTGACCTTGTGGGTTCAATCTAAGCTGTTAGAGCCGTTTTTTGAGAAAATTGTAAAAATGTGTACTATCAATCACAGGCGGATCTACGGGGGGAGAGGGGGACTTTCGGGCTGAAGCCCCCCCCCAAAATGGTAAAATATAACCACGTTTTACAGAAAAAAAATATTAAAAACTATCTCTTAAAGTATTCTTGTTAGTGTAATTACATTTAATAGGACTTCAAGAACCGCTTAAACACCATTTCATATAGGTGCTTAATTTCTTTCTTTTTTTTCTAAATAATTATTATTATGCGTATATAAAAAAAAATCTTTCGGGCTGAAGCCCCCTCCCTAAAATTAAATCCTGGATCCGCTAGTGCTATCAATGATATAATCAGCAACTTTCGGTCAACCAATTTTGACAACAACAAAAAATACTGTGACATCCTAACCATTTACAAAAAATTTTATATGCAATTTCATTTTCATACGACTTTTAGTTTTTGATCTAGACTGTTTACGTACACATAGACCATTG
Source organism: Nezara viridula (assembly GCA_928085145.1). NCBI lineage: Eukaryota > Metazoa > Arthropoda > Insecta > Hemiptera > Pentatomidae > Nezara > Nezara viridula. The sequence continues at coordinate 16,262,176 of OV725079.1, forward strand.
GTTATTTGGACTCAGTGATCTCAAAACTTGTATTTCTGTTGAATAAGCGGATTTGAAAATTTTCACAATTGAAATAATTTTTCTTACTATATTTTTCATATAGGTTAGTGAAAATAAAAATAATCATTAGAAATATCTAGTTCAACTCAAATTAAAACGGTAAGTGAAAGTTGTATGATGTGAACACCCCACCATTTTTTTTTTTTTTTTTTTTAAATTCCATTTCGAAACGATCTAGAAGGTAAACATTACACTTGATTTGCTCGCAGACATTTTTAATCTTAGACAGTTTGATCTGAGGCAGGTGGATTAAATAATTCAGAGCTTCAACAGATCCGGCTACCAAGGCCTGTTTGAACCAAACAAAAACTATTTCTGGGGATCGCTACGAACAAATAAGAACGATTTTAAGACACTAATCCACTACCCTCACTGTTTTCGATGTTTTATTTTGAAAAGGTTCGAGTAAACCTTGTACACAGCTTATTATGGATATACATCTTTTATCTGTAAGTTATTAAAAAAACAAAAATATATGAGTCGTCACTGTATAACGAACCAGCCAAATACATTTTTTGTAAAATTTATATCAATAATTTATATAATACCAACTGTACCCGGTCACGCGTTGCTGTGGCTCATTCCGGTTAAATAAAAAAGAATTAGAAAATAAATCAGATGTTTCTAATATATTTTATGTAACAATACTTGTAAATATGCGATATTCTTTGTTCTTTCATTCTTTGTATAGATACAGAGATTGTGTGGTTTTCCAACTCTAGAATTGGCAACATATAATTGTCTATATAAGAAGCAATCGGTATCCAAATCTACCAAAAAATTACTAAATGTTAAAAGAATTATATCTCTGCACCAAATCGTCCGATTTTAGTGTTTTTTTTTTTTTTGTTTTTTTGCAGGGAATCAAGAAAGCTTTCAAATAACGATTGATATAATCGAATAAAAACTGTGCGCTTTTTGAGTTATTCGCAAATATAGTTTTGAACCGATCGAAAGTTTTTTTTCATACAATTTTCGGGGAAGGATTTCATGTACATAAATTAAAAGAGCTTCAAGGATAAGACTTTAGCTAAGTTTAATTAAACTCATTACAGCCGTTTAGGCGCTACAGTCTAAAGCGACACAGGTTTTTCGGCCGGCTTTTCGAAAAGAAAGACCGAAAGGTGATTAAATGTATATAAAAACACTAGTGAATGCGATAGAAACATTATGTTAATATTTCAAAGCAATCGGTGAAAATTTTTTTGAGATTAGCGGTTTTGAACAAACGAACATTTACGTTTTTATTAGAGGTCAAAATCATTATTGAACATTTGAGGAAAAAAAATGAATTTCCATCTTTTCAATATTTTTACTATCAATTTCCTATATATGCAACAATATATATTAAGTATTGCGATTGTGAAAATTTTCTAATCTGTGATTTCAATTGAAATAAACGTTTTGAGGTCTTGAGTTCAAATAACCAAATATGGTTATGTTATATTTTAATCCATATCTTCAATTAAACTAGTTATAATTTGGTTTTCGACACTATTTTTTCCTTTTCGTTTCACTAACACGCGCGTAGATTTAATATACAATTTTAAATAATATTCCGTTACTGAGAGGATGAAATGCTGAATAATTCCCTCGCTTACAGTATGCAGGTCCGATTTTTAGTTTTTGAGATATTTAAATCCATAAATACACTTCTATTAGTCGACTCCAGCCAACTTTACCCTAGCGTTACACATCGGAGATCTGACGGTTCAATCTAATTCGCTCTCCACAAAAAAAAGTGCAAAACGCGCCTAAATAAGTTTTCATTTAAAAACCCTGATTAGAAATGTATCTAATGGAATAATTTTCTTTCTACTTATTTCCTATATAAGTAAGTGAAAAATTTATAACTACTTATATTGTACTGCTGCCATCATATCAATTTTTGGATATTACGTAACGTTGATGATAACCCATTTTTTAAATCCAAAATTCTTCTCTGAGATATCACAAATGCTTTGTAATGACACCTATTTTCATGTTTCACTTTTACTCAATACAATTCTCACGTCCTTTGCTACTGTTCTAAAGTAGCAGTTTAAAACAGTCCAAGGTCCGGCCAAAAAAACAAACGGTTATATTTAGTTTTTTAAAGATTCGATCCAAATTACAAGTGAACAAATCAACGAGAGGCAGTGCTGACTTGATAATGCACGAAGGCTTTGGCTGAACTGTTTATTGACGTGGAGACAAAATGTGGCCTTTCGAGGAATGTGCGCCATCTTCTGTTGCCAAAGCAGTACTAGGCCAAGAATTCGATAAAAAAAACGTTTTAAAATGTGATTCCTCCAATTTAATGATTTATTTGAATAAACAGTCTCTTAAATTATATCTGTATACATCATCTTTTATATTTTAAATATTAGATAATTTGATATGAAATGCCCGTTTTTATAATTTCAGAAATTCAAAAAGGGTTTAGTGGACTCTTTGTACAAATGGGTATAAGTACATGAAAACACTTGTTTGGGAAACTATCTTCTGGCACCACTCTAATAATATGTCTACATTAGATCACTGGACCATCTTCTATTCAGACGCCCCGGATGGTTATCAGGAATCGAAGAGGAAGCAAGGTTAGAAACGAGATGGTTGGGGTGGTTCTGAAAAGTCAAGGTCATTATGCATGATTTTATTTATAACAAAATAAAGAGCGTTGAGGATTTTACGAAGAATTTTAGATTGTTAGGATTTTATATGCCAGGAATTCGATGGTTTAGTGGAGCCCTATAGCTCAACTCCGTAAGTCCAAATAGGTCTTATTATAGCCGTGTATATGAGTCTTTTGTAATTAATTGGAAAGCTAGAGCGTTTATCCAGTAAGTTCTGATGTAGTCAGAAACTTCGATCGTTTTCTTGCCGTTTCAGTCTGGTATGAAATATTATAATTTTAGATAAAAAAATATAAAGAAGGTAAATAATTTATCTGATAAGTTTGTGGTTCGTTCTGGTTTAAAACAAGGCGATTCTCTTTCGCATGTCCTGTTCAATTTGGCATTAGAACATGCAATTAGGGAGGTAATACCGACTGAAAAAGGGTCGGATCTGGGTGTGACAACACCCGTGCTTGGCTAGAAAGGAAAGGAAAGGAGTAAATCCAAATAGGGAATAAAACTTGCCCAATATATTGGATAACAATAAAAAAAAAAAAATGCCTTCCTAAAATGAGCTGTAATAGAAAGACATTCAATGTCATTGTTTTGACCTGAATTCTTACTCATTCTTCAGCCATTAAGTATCCCTTCTGGCTTTGAAGTGAATTGTAGTAATTTTATTATAATTAAAAATTAAAAAAAAAAATGAATAATGGTGAAAATTACTAATATTTGAATTCAGGTATTACAGTGTATTTCTAAAGTTTCCTGAAAATTCTTCGGAATTTCATTTTCACTGTAGCATTTTAATTTTTTTTCGTTACACATTATTTTAATTCAGAGGTTCAACAAAATATTTAAAAAAAACGCTGTAAATTATTTCATAATGGTTTATTATTTTCAAACAATACATCAAAAGTAACATTACCTTCCTGGTAACAAAAAAAAAAAATTAATAAAATATTATTGCAATTATTGGTCTAAATAACATTGGTTTTTATCATTAGTAATTTGCTGATAATAATAATAATAATTATAATAATAAATAATAATAAAAGGCTTAGCGAACCCGCAGGTTCGATGCCGAGACCACCAATCGCTTATTACACATCTCCCTCCACCGTTCGCCGTCCAAACCCAGTCCCTTCAGATCGGCTTTAATGCAGTCTACCCCTCGGACGCTTACCATTCGGCACAGCAAATATCAACCTTTTAGGAATTCTCTCGTTACATAGGCCAACAACTTTACAAGCCCATTTGATTCGCTGCGACGAAATTACCTCAATTACATTACCCGGATACAGTTCACGCAATTCGGCGTTGTGAACTCTCCGGTTAACTCATCCTGCTTCGGTCCGAATATTCTACGCAATACTTTATTTTCAAAAACCTTAAGACGCTGCTCATCCCTTAATTTAAGCGGCCAAGTTTCGCATCCATAAAGAACTGTAGGCAAGATAAAGTAATTTGCTACAAAAAAAAAAAAAAAAAAAAAATCTAGATACCATATATTCATAAACAAATTGTCCGATTTTAAAGATTTTTTTTTATAGAAAATTTCGTAAAATTTTAAATAACCATATACAATATCTACAAAAAAGTAAGTACTTTTTGAGTTATTCGGAATTAAATTTTACCACCCCTTATAACTTTTTTTCTTGCTTCTTTTCGTTGAAGTATGTCATATAGATAAATTTAAAGGGCATCGAGAAGAAGACTTTAGCCAAGTTTCATTGAAATCGGTAAATTCGTTTACGCGCTACAGTCTATAGCAATCGGTGCAGTAGTTTCGGAGACAATGGGCGGACCTCGGACGAACAAAAAATGTTTCGAATTCTACATATCCTGATACGTGAAACCTCAAATATTGAAGTGGGTTAAGTTTTTGAATTTTGTGGTTGATTACAATGGTACATTATTGAAAATAATAAATTAAACAAACTAATGATTTTCGCACGTTTTTAGTTACACAATCTTACATATTTTGACGTTTTGACTGCACCACAGGCAGATCTACGGAGGGGGGGGGCTTTCGGGCTGAAGCCCCCCCCCCCAAATGGTAAAATATTTCATGTTTTAGAGAAAAAAATGTTAAAAACTATCTCTTAAAGTATTCTTGTTCGTGTAATTATATTTAATAGGACTTCAAGAACCACTTAAACACCATTTCATATAGGTAATTAATTAATTTCTTTTTTTAAAAATTAATTATCGTTATATGTATATGAAAAAAAATCTTTCGGGCTGAAGCACCCCTCTCCCCTCACAAAATTAAATTCTGGATCTGCTAGTGGACTGCACGATGATCCTGTCTCTTTTGATGACTGTTGCCACCCGAGGACACGATGTATAAACAACCAGCAGACACAAAATATAGCTCCCCCCCTCCCCTCCCACTGGAAAGAACGAGATAAATATGACGCGAGAGTTAGCGCTAACAAGTAGCCGGGCTGAAGGCTAGGTACAGGTGTTGGCCACGGAGATTGTTGACCGAAACAGAGCTTTCGGGTCAGGTGTCTGGGCGGATCGTCTTTAATTCCGGGAACACGGGCACTTGGCATTTAGTCTCGCTTTGATAAACATCTCAAAATAAATTCCTATCTCTGCCGCTATTTAGCCAGAGATATCCGCGAGTGTTAATTTAGAACTGTGTTTAATGAACGTTGCCTCTAGTAGTGCAAGTAAAATTAGCATAGTAAGCAAATATAAAAAACGTAAGCAATATTTTCTACAAATAAACATGAACCATAAATAGGTTCCTATAATTATTTAATTCATGCATTAAATATAAGCCAACGAATTACTATAGGTTCAAATTAGAATAAATAGAAGGAAAGCACTGAACTTGTATAGTTTGAGAAGAATACAAGCGATAAAAACTTAGAAATTGTAAAAAAAAAGTAAATATTTTGTTTAATTAAAAATCATCATCACACAACTTTCACTTACCACCGAGAAAGTAAAAATTATAAACGGTATATTGATTTATGTTTCATTGTGGATATTTTTATTTGTTTAAGCACCCTTATATATACATATTTTAATATTTATATCGTAGTAATCTATACAATTAAAGATTAAATAATATCAACAAAAACATTTTTGAAAACCGAATATGTATATGTACATAATATTGTCGGCGTTATATTATTAATATTATATTAAGCTCATGTTACTATGGAACTCTGGTCTAATCTTCTGGCGAGCTCGGGTGCACTCTTTTGTCCCTGTAATGAATTCATTAAAAATCGTTGGAGTCGCTTTCGAGAATACAGTAAAAATGTGTTTCATCGATGATATAAAGTGCCAGTTCCGGTTAACGGATTTTGACGAAAAAGTTGCTGTAACATCTCAGGTATATACAAATCTTAAATATGCAATTTCACTTCATACAACTTTTCGTTTTTGAGCTAGACCTGTCACATTCATACACACAAATCATTTTTCGGAACTTCGTTATTTGGACTCAGGAGAACTCAAAATGTGTATTTCCGTTGAAATCTCAGATTCCAAAGTTTTCACGAATGCAATACTGTCCCTTACTATATGTTACATATATAGGTAAGTGAAAGTAAAAAAAATCTCATAGGTGATGTTTTTTTTTCGGTTGGTGGTAGTCTGTACGGGTGGAGTACCATTTATCATTAGAGGCCGCAGTGAGGTTAGGCAATAATAATGGAGACCGCAATAATTCTTTATAATTTTACCGTTACTATTTTTATTTATCCCTAATTATACATACTTACATACATATATTAAACTTAATTCTATTAATTTCCAAATCATCGTTACCTAAATAAATATTAATTAATTTTGGCACTAGATTAATAATATCGTGCATAAAAGTGTGCAGGCCGCAACTACGTCACAAGACCACATGTTGGTCCCAATGGCCGCGGTTCCTCAACTATGGTCTATACCATACAGACGTATGTCGTTTATGGAAAACACATAGTCTGGAAGCGGTCACCCAACCTCACTATGGTGAAGCGGTAAACAACCCATAACTCCTTATCCGATCAGTTTCGAACCTATCTGATAGTTCCCTTCCCACTGACTCTAAACAGGTGCAGGGGGACTTATATTTCTTTTTATGAAACAGATTGTCTATGGACCAAACCACATGCTGACATCCGGATAACCATACCACCATTCCCGATGAGGATCATCATTGTACCGTCGAGTAGCTGTGAGTTTCCTTTAGTTGTAGCCTCATAAACCTGTTGGGATCTCGAGCATCATGGCTTTCTCCAGTGCTAACCCAATTCTTACAGTCACCCATCCATACTCGACGTTGCTTAGCTTTGATGGTTAGCTTACCTTTTTTTTCCACGAACAGGCCTTAAAGACCACGCGAATATCACGAATTTAATGCTTACTCTTCATCTGTCTCCTCTTCTCCCATATGCCCCTCATGAGCTTCGCCTGCTTACATTGTCTCTCCTCAGACCACGCAACACCCTTTTTGGAGCGCTTCTTTCCCGCAAGAACCGTTATTCTTTTGAGCGCCTTCCTGTACTCATCTCTGTCCAAACAATCTTGGTCTCTTAGCCCCACTTGGTCCATATCATCCTTAACCAGTTTGAAATACCCGCTTAAATTTTTATGACTGTGGATTCGCTGAAAAATTTTATGGTTAAGTCTTTCAGGATTCATCCTCTAGCGTCAGTTTCTAGATCTGTTGTTTCCTTATATATGTCTTCATTTGACCTCATCCTGTATCCTTCAGGTGTTCTCCTAGGCCCGTAGATTCCTCTGAGAATTCTTCTTTCTATTTTCAGAAGGCTCTCTTGGCTGGGAAGACAAGAAGTTTCTATTGCGTAGAGTACCACTGGCTTGACGACCGTGTTATAATGTATCCAACCTTTTAGAGGCAAGTTCTTCTTTTTACAAAGATCACTGGTGGCGAAGCTTAATTTCTCTGTGTTGGCGATTCTTTTCTTAAACCTTTCTCTCTCTGACCCATTGCTGCATATGATTTCCTCAAGGTATTTAAATCTCTGAGTTACTTTAATCGTTCCTTACTTGGTTTTCCTATTATTAATATTATTACTAACGAAATATTAAATTCGAACATCAAGTTAAATTTGCAATCTGCAAATTGCTTTGCAATGAGCTACTTTTGTTGGCAGCTTCACTCCCTTCCATCACAGGATATAAATCAGCTCAGCAGATCTATTGGCCTTGTGCGTTTAAGGATTTCTGTGAGATTATTCATGTTGAAAGTCAGTCTTTGGTAGAAGTTATTGAAGTTATCTTTTGCAGTGTTTAAAATTGTTGGGATGTTCAAGTTTTTATGTAGTATTTCATTTGTGACATAAAACGGTGCCTCGATTTTTTTAATGTTAAAGATTTTAGGAGGACCCTAAAGTTCTATACCGTAAGTCCAAATTCGTTTAAGTAAAACTTTATACATGGTTAGTGTGTTGTTTTTGTTTAGAGCCTAAAGGCTTTAAATGCTGAGGTCATCAACGCCTATCTATTCTTTGTTACAATTATCTCATTACTAAATTATTTTTTTTGGAGAAAAAAAAATACTCAAATTTGTATTTTGTTTAACAAATCATTAACTTTAAGAAAATTATCCCCGCCCTTACTTTAGCTTTATCATTATTTAAAATATTTGATAGTTTTGGTATGAGTCCTAATTTGGCTAAGATTAATACGTAAGAGAGACACTCATAAAAAATGTGGCTAACTGTGAGAGTATTCTTTTCTGTTTACTTATCAGGTAAGAATGTGTCAGGTTCGTATGTCCTACCCTTAGTCTCGCAAAGGCAAACCTCCTCTATACGAATAGGTCTTAAATAAAATTAGGTCAACTAAAAAAGTTGCTAGATTTAAATTTTGCTTCCTCACTACCGAAGATAGGAAAGCTTTGTATTCATGCGAAAGGTTTAAAAAAACACATTTTTTTTAAAGCTCAGAATTGAAAAATTCCACTCGCGTTTTACGTTTCAAACATGAAAGATCAAATTTGGTTCGGCGTCTGTCAGTCTGTAGTCAAATCGATGTTACGGGTATATCATTTACTACCTTTTATCCGATTTTCAGAACACTTCCGAATGTGCGGATTAGTGTCTAGATGGTCTCATATCAATTTCATCAAATTTCATCCAACACTTCCGCTTACGCACGCGCAAATGTATTTCCTTAGCTATACCAATATTTCAGAAAAGGCTCGTTCGATTTGACTCAAAGTTGGAAGAAACGATATATTCGAATTTATTTTTAGATATATTATTATATTGTTCGTAATATAAACTCCCGAGAATTTTTATCTACCCAGAACTTATTACTGCCCTTGAATTCTAGTGATTATGGTGGATTGGGCACTGGCAGATTTGTTTCAGAGAAATCGTTGAAGGTGGTTTGCAGCTGTACCATCGAAACCATTTTTTTTTTAGCAACAAATTTGGGTTATGCCCTTCCACTAAGCAATCTGTGATGCCACATGCAATAAACGTCTGTAAGAAAACTACAACGCGCTGCCAAACATTTCTATGGTCTTCAGTGCCAACAGACAAAACAAAACAAATATATATATTACGTAATAGGTATTTTTTATATTTTATTTTTACAGACATTATTATGTAACTTATTAACTAATGAACTTCATGCAGTCTTTATTTTGCATAAAATGTATTTTTTTATACAAAAAAAAACATTTTATTCTGACATTTTTGACGTTCCGGAATATCCCCTGATTCAATGTAAGTCGGATTAGCGGAATTATACTGAAAATATAATCGATTCCGAACACTTTAAAACACAATAAAGTTGCATAGTACCTGAAAAATTGTGAGATTATTTCCAACAGAATTTCTTGATTAAAAAAGATCCTGCTAATCTCAAGAACGAACTTAATAAATAAGAAAATCATAAGGAATCTCGTTTTTAATTTATTTTGTTACATATGAATTTTAAAATTTAATATAGCATATTTCACTTTTTATTGTTCTCCACTACATGAAAAGTTTTTAGTCATATTTATTGAACGGACATTAACGAAGATATCAAACTTCTTATTCCCAGAATTATTTCTTCGCTATCATGGTTACAAATTGGTGATAACAATAATTATAATTATGAATTTGTAAAATGGGATTTATTTCACCCTTAGACGGAGAGGGAGTAACCCCCTAATTCAATGATGTTATATTATAAATAATATATAATATAAAAAATACAATATGATAATATATTTTATTTAAAAAATTACTTTTTGTTATAAGTTATTAATGCTCTTATCCTTTTTTAGAATACAAATACTTACTATGATTTGTTATTTGCATAGAAATATAAAATTTACTAAGTTAATATGCAAATTTTCCTTATTTTTATAAAATTATTTATAAAAAAGAAGTAATAATTTTGAAAACTGTAATTAAAACTACAATATTACATTTTAAAAAGATCTAACTAATGTTACTTAAAATAAACCATATTCATTATTAAATACTTGATTTAAATTTTTTAATCATATATATCTACCACCGTTAAAAAAGAAAATCGAAATATATTGAAATTTAAAGAATAAAATACACATTCAATTTACTATTAATATTACTATTTGGTTTTATTATTATAGACGAAAATTTTGAATCATTATATCATCATGATATATCATCAAGATTATCAAGATTGATAATAATCAGTTTTATATATTATTAATAGGAATATATGCTGTCTCTATTAAAATAATATATATAAAAAATAGTTAGTTAAATTAATTTATTTTATTTTTACATCTGTTTAACTTCAAATAATAAGCCTATCAGCTGTTTCATATTTTTTTTTTTTTTTTTTAGATAAAATGTATTCTTTGTGTCAATTTTACCTTTAAAATTACACTTAATTTCGGTAATACTACTTTTACTGTATAAATTATTGAACTATATATAATTTTTCCTACTGTATATAATTTCCCTAAAACTAATACGAGAATTTTACAAACAATCAGAGATAAGAACGAGTACTAAAATTTATCAAAATACTTAAAAAAAGTTTGCCTTTGATAGAAAAGATTTCTAACGGTCTGTTTTTAGGTAACTTTGTGTTTTGATGTGTACTTTTTAGTAAACCTGTCGGAAATGGAGTTTTACCATTTTGATACTGTAAAAAGGGAACTTTATACTTTGGGGGTAATATTACAATAATGCTAGATTAATATTCTTGATGATTTAAGCAAAAACAAATGAAATAACAATATTTGGAATGGCTTCGCTGTGAAACAAAAGTGATCTTTAGAACTTGAATAATTTTACCTCTTAAAGAGTGATTTTTCCCTTATTTTGGGATGTTAGAAGCCTAACTTAACAATTTTACCTAAAATAATTAATATGTACCTGGGAGACGGTACTCACCTGTAGGAGCTAAGAGATGCGATAGACTAACGTTAGGATGGGACACCACCACTGGACTGAAAGCCCCACCACCTTAGCACCTATTGTTTTATTTAGGGGATCATCGCTTCTACCTCGCTGGCAGGCTGCCACCGGATCGGTCTATCTCTATGCCCGATATCTAGGAGGCCTAATTAATAACAGGTAATTAATAGAAAGTAATTTTCGGGCTAAGGAGAACGACCGATTACTGCAAAAGGTTGATAGCCTCATAAAAGTGAGAATTTCTATTCTATTTTTCATATTGAGATAATCATTAGTAGGGATATCCAACCCTCCTCTCCCCTCAAGGTCAATGGCGAGAATATCCCCTCCCAAGATATTTTATTGCTAACCTTTTCTTAAAAACAGTGCAAGATAAAGTAGAATTAGACCATTTGTATATATAGTTGATACGTGTATTCGTATATAGGACGTAGAGATTTAGACATATAGAGAGTTCGAGCAATATTGAATAGAAGAATCAACTTTATTCTGGGACAAAGTCCCTTGAGAATAACAATATTATACATAAAATTAACATTAAATCAAATGCATATTACAATAAAAATTTAAAAAAAATAAATAAGGGATAAAAGAAGTATTTACATAACTGTAAAGATATATAATAAGCCATGAATTATAAATGAGCGACCAATAACTTTTGTTGTCATGCCATTGTATTAATGAAAAAAAAAAAAATAAAATAGTGGATAATTATTTACTTTAAATGATTTACATATATATCTTAGTATGTTCGAAGAATACAATAATATTATTGTAAACATTATACAAGTTCTATATAATCTAAATCCTATGATGTTGATTGATTGGAGAAAAGAAAAGATAATATACTTATAGGGGAGATTATATACATATATAATATACATTATAAATGGCTACCCAGCGTCTGATTGAATTGTAAGCAGGAATTGGAATAAGAGGGTTTTAAATGTGGATAAGGATGGTGCATGGCGGATTTTAAGTGGGATGGAATTCCAAAATATGGTGGAGCGGACAATAAAGGAGTGTTGAAATGAGGCCGATTTGTGGAAAGGGGTATAAAGGTCGGAAGGACGAGATCTTGTGGGGAGGGAGTGGATAGATGACTTGAATTGAAGAAGATTGAACGCGTAGGACGGACGATGATTATAGATTATTTGTTAAAGGAATGTGCCTAGGAAATACTGTAATATAACATATATCATGACTATTATTATTTTTTTTAAATTATCAGAATTGACATATGAAGTGAGTGAGTGAAAGGGAAATTAAATGTTTAAAAAAAGGGAAAAAAAACATGGACAATGAAAGGAAAAAAAATTATATATATATATTTATTTATTACACTCATATAAACTATCCACTTCTGTATATCTATATATAAGTTCATTTATGGTCCTACGGATTAACGAGTATGTTGTGTGCATAGCAAGCCAATATAATTGGGCAGCAATCTTTTATATTTTATATTGTACACGTAAATAAAGTTTTTCTCTCTGATCTAACTTTTGAAACGTTGGAGATAACCTAGTTAAATAATATATATTCTTGAGGAAAATTTAATTATTAAAAACTTTCATCCCTATGACTTAATAGTAGAACGAATCTATCAAGAGGTAACTATTAAAATACAGGCAAAAACATGCGGTAAAAATATTTTTTCTCCAAATTAGCGACATTTGAGGACGGATATTTCGCGAGGTAATAAAAAAATGTATACAATCAATCATATTGAAATATATTAAAACAAATTAAAAAAAAAAGTTAAACCATTTTGAAAAAAACAAATTTTATCAGCACTATGGGTTGATTTTTAAAATTAAAACTCAAACGATTTCAACAACCATTCACCTCAGTCATAATTTGATTCATGGTATTTATTTCATTGTTCAACGTCATTATGTGATGTGAGAAGGAATTGGTAGAGATGATATTTGAATATGATTGATTGTATACATTTTTTCACTACCTCACTTAGTTTACTTAATAACCAACTATGGTTAATTTTGACAAAAAATCTTTACATCATGTTTATTGCTGTATTTCGGGTTATCGCTTATATCAAGAAAATTATCCATTGCTTCGACAAAGACATTCTATAAAAAATTGAAGCTGATCCATTTAGTTTATGTTGAGATAAACTAGTTAAATAATATATATTCTTAGGGGAAATTTAATTATTAAAAACTTTCTTCCCCATGAATTAATTGTAGAACGAAGCAATTAAGAGTTAGCTATTAAAATAGAATTTAAAACATGTGGCAAAAAATATTTTTTTCCAAATTAGCGTTAGTTGAGGACGGATATATTGGAAACTAATCGAGGTAATGATAAAAATTATATATTCAATCATATTGAAAATTTTATGAGCTTTAATTTTGTATAGAATGTTTTTGTCGATGCAATGGATAGTTTTCTTGATATAAGTGAAAACCCGAAATACAGCAATAAACTTGAGGCAAACATTTGTTATTCATAATTAGCCATAGTTAACGACGGATATCTCGGAAACTAAGTGAGGTAGTGAAAACAAGTATATAATCAATCATATTACAAATTTTGTAACAGCTTTAATTTTGTATATAACGTCTTTGTCGATGCGGTGGATAGTTTTCCTGATATAAGGGAAACTCGAAAAAATTTACATTCTAGGTACCACCTTCCATTTCCCTAGTGTTGTCCAAAATAGGCACTTTGCAAGACCAAGACTAACACTGCCTATCTGTTGAAAGACCAAGACCAAGACTGATACAAAAAATCGATTTTTTGAATAAAAATTGAGGAAAAATAGTTACTAATACTTACTACAATTTTAGTTACTATATTTAAAGATTTTGTGTATAAGCAATATACTTTTGCATTTAACTCTTCTAATTTTTAATTCAGAATTAGTTAGGTTTCTTCTATCTAAAAAAAATACAGAAATATCTCTCTAATAATAAGCTAATAAGTATCTGCAAGGCTATTGCGAGACACTTGCGCAAGACTAAGATCTAGACCAAAACTGAGCTTGCAAAACCAAGACTCGTCTCGGTCTCGCATTTGGGCAACACGACCTCTCCCCCTCACCCCCACATCTGGCTCGCCACCTAGGAGTGGATACTTTAACTATGTTTTCTTCCTTACTAGTACAAACAATGTCTCAAAGTAAACAATTGTGTCCCCGCCATTTCCTTCTATAAACATTCGTTGATTGGACTATACCTAGTTCTGCCATAAATACTGTTAAAAAAGTTTAACTTTGTTTACATCCTTGGATATTATTTATACAAATCTTACCTCTATCAAGTTACTTTCTTTACATGTCAGGATAATAATCCCAATTAGTTTGTATTTTTCTTTCGCTAAGTTAAGATTTAGTGGGGTGACAAAGAAAATCGAATAGCTATGATCGTCAAAGTTGGAAAATGCAGGGCAGAGATTTTCAACACTTTGAAACCTTTCAGTATCAGCCGTATGTTCATGAATAAATAGATATAATGAGAGAGGATGGCATGCCGCAGAGCACATCCTAACTTTAAAGCCTAAAATAATCTCTGGTTCGAGCAATTCAGCGCTTTCCTCAAGAAGTGCTGCGTGCTGCTATTGATGACTGGACACGGAGATTAAATGCTTGTGTCAAGACAAAAGGGGGAAATTTTGAGTTATTTATTTTACTCTCTATAGATATAAATTTTTTTTCTAATAAAAGTTTTGAAAAAATTAATTTTTCTGTTGAAATCTGTATATATTTCCTTGTAACACTATTTATGACAGGAATACGTACAGTCATACATACATCTCCCCTAAAAAAGATAAATGTTATTATGTATACAAAATATCAAAACCGCTAAACAATACCCTCAAAAAATACCAACAACTAAGGAAGGCTTTATAAATAAGTAAATATTGTAACTGATGAAAGAGGGTCCTTTAATAGGAACAATCTAATTGAAATATAGCCACTCCACTATGGGCAAGCCTTGGCCATAGATGAAAGGAAGTCAGAGAGAGAAAGAGAATTGGGAATTAGCTGACTATATTAATACTTTAAATATAGTTTGCAAAAGTTGTCTTTTGTTGTTTACTTATGTTATTTTATTTTCACATGTTTGTGTTACATATATATATATATATATATATATATATATATATATATATATATATATATATATATATAATGACCAGAAAAAGGATAAAAAAAAAATATAATAAAATAATTTTTAATAAATATAATTTTCCACAAGAATTTTTATTTGTTGGGCGCCTGGCTTACCAGCCTTTCATCCCTAAAGAGATAAATCTAGAAAACATAAAGTACTTACAATTTAATGGCCATCATTAAATATTTACTCTAGCATGCTAGCTCAGGTGAAAAGGGTTAGGTTGGATATTTTTTTTATAAAGCAGCAAAAATGTTAACAGATCTATTTACAGAAAGAAATATTTAAAGAATTAACACTATGTACAATAAAAAGAAATAAAATACATGGAAAAAGAGGGAATTCAAACATAATTACTATAAACAATTAAAGATAAAAAGGAAGATATTTAAGATGATAAAGATAATACCAATAACAAAAAAAAAAAGATACTTATGCTATATACAATATTATGGCATGCCACATCTAAACATCTAGAAAAGATATTCAAGATACAAGTGATATAAGATGTAAGAGTACATGCACACGCTAAAATATCAATTAGTAATCTCGCTGAGGAAACAAAAGAAAGTAGAGTTTGTTTTGTTTCAACTGCTTCCTTAATCTTGGTTACAATATATATATATATATATATATATATATATATATGTTTTTAGTGTTTTTATTTTATTTTTCTTCCAATATTTTAATTTTAATGAGAATTGTAAATATTTAATTTAATCTTATGCTCTGTACCTATAATTTGTCCTAAAAGGACAACAGTCTCAGGATAATAAAAAATCTATTTTCATTTCAATCATATATAATTCCTTCGCTTTCCGAAAACGATAGTTGTAATTTTTATTTTTAAATTAAAATTCGTCCCTTCGGTATTTTCGAATCGATAGTCCTTAATATCGAAGTAGATACTATCCATGGTAAAATATCGATTATCGGAAGGAAAATATCGATATTTCGTTAGTGTCGCCTATCTATGGCCATCACTAGTTTGAGTTGAATCGAAAATATAACATCATATAACCATTTATGTTTATAATTTAAATATATATTGGCTAATCGCTGCGAGTGTTGATAATATTGTCTAAGCTAGGACGAAGGGGCAAGGTTACACGGGTATTTTCCTTACGCAGGTTGGCCACGCACGAGAGTCAATAAACTTGAAATCTTTGGCATATATTAGCTTCTTTATTTAAACTCACTACATCCTCTTGGCTTTTGTTCTACAGCCGATTGTCGGTGGAAATATTTTTGGCCTGCGAAAGCATATGAAGTATTTCGAAACGATTCTTCAAATAATTAAGAAGTTCGTTAAAACTGATTGTTACAAGTGACGACTTCAGGTCTTATTATTTAAAGATACGTTGATGAGCCAAGTAGCGCCATCTCTCCTATTTAAATTCAGCTGTTACGTACGTCTAATTAGGTACGTTAGGAATATACTAGTCCTGTAATAAATATTGTTAGAAGGAAATATATACAAATTTCAACAGAAAAATTAATTTTTTCCAAAACTTTATTAGAAAATAAAATGTATATCTATAGAGAGTAAAACAAAAAAGTATTACTGAAATTGTCCTCTTTTTCCCTTGACACAGGAATTTAATCTCCGTGGACAGTCATTAATAGTAGCACGCAGCACTTCTTGTGGTTAGCGCTCCAGTCCGGAGGAAAGTCGATAATCTAGGGGGTTGAGATGAGGGCTTCCTGTGGGCCAATCCGAGGCAGAGATGAACTCTTGGATGTTCTTTTGCAGCCACTGCTGGGTTGACAAGGCCTTGTGAGCTGGAGCGGAATCCTGCTGAAAACCCGAATTACTTCCAGCAAACAGAGGCATGGAAGAGGTTCCAAAATCTCGTCCTGGTAGTTTTTTAGCGACTATTTTATCTACTTTTTCACAAAAATGGAGCTTTGTGGTGCCTTCAAAACAAACTCCCCTCTAAACCATTACTGAGGAAGGGTGATCATGGCTTAAACACACTTTTACTAATTTATCTGTAACGGCTCTAACGATTTTGATTCAATTCATTACACCAATGTAAAATTAAGCAGTTTTAAATAAAATATAGGTTTTAATTTGATCGATGATCTCTGACAGGGCTTATATGGCTAATTTTCTATATTAGCGATCCCTAAAGTACCTTTAATTTTTTTTTATTTGAAACCATTGACCATTTCACATTAATCTCTAATATAAAAGTCAGTTAAATATAAAATATGAAAGAATTTGATTTTTTTTTTTCCCTGTTCTTCCCTTCCTCGCCTTTTAGGCTATACGGGATTTTCCAGTGCCGGAGGGTGAGGGCGGGGAATTTAAAATCCCCTCCGGCACTGGAACGTGAACTCGTAATTTTTAAATCTCTCAAATCTGTTATCCGGTTGTTAGACAATTCGCGGTGCTGCGCACACGCTTTATTCCATTCGGTCACCCCGTCCTCCGAAAGAATTTCATTATCAACTAAAGGAGAAATAAGAGATCGTAACGGAGAATAGTTGTAATTGAGGAACCAAAGGATTACGAGCGCACCCGAGCTCGTCCGAAAGATTATAACACACTTCTATGAGTAACATAAGCTTAATATAACGACTCCGAAAACATTATGTAATTATATATGTGCGGTTTTCATAAATGTTATTGTTGTATTTAATATTTATATAAATAATAATATTCGGACCGAAGAAGGATGAGTTAACCGGAGAGTTCAGACAGTTAAACAACGTCGAATTGCGTGAACTGTATCCGGGTAATATAATTGAGGTGATTTCGTCGCGGCGAATCAAATGGGCTTGTAAAGTTGTTGAGCTTAGTAACGAGAGAATTCCTAAAAGATTAATATTTGCTGTGCCGAATGGTAAGCGTCCGAGGGGTAGACCGAAGCGAAGGTGGGAAGATTGCATTAAAGCCGATCTGAAGGGACTGGATTTGGACGGCGAACGGTGGAGGAAGGTGTGTAATAAGCGATTGGTGGTGTCGGCATCGAACCTTCGGGTTCGCTAAGCCTTTCATTATTATTATAAATAATAATAATTAATGAATATTATTTAATATTTAATTGTATAGATTACAGCGATGTAAATATTAAAATTTGTATAAGTAAGTGCACTTATACAAATAAAAATACCTACAATGAAATGTAAATCAATATAGCGTTTATAATTTTTACTTTCATTTCCCCTTTGTCTGAAAACCTATTTCTATTAAGAAAAGGGTGGTAAGTGAAAGTTGTGTAAGACGTGAACCGCACCAGATATTTTTGTATATGTCCAATATATAAATATTTATTTTTTCTATCAAAAATCGAAAACTTGAGTTTAATATTAATCCTTTTCTTCTTTCAAAGATTAACAACATCGAGACCCGAAATATATGAATTTTAATCGATATTTTATACTGATATTTAGCAATTGTCAATTCTATATGTATGGATATTTACATTTCTACCCTTTTCGAACATTAAAAATATCCAGACAGGACAAATCTTTATATTTAGATCTCTGGTTGATATTTAGAGATATTTAGATCTCTGGTTCTAGGAGATTATAAAATGGTCTTCGATACAGTGCAAGATCAAAATAAAGAACGATTGTTTAAAAAAATAGAGTATTAATGGGTTTGATTGATGTTTTATAGTCCAGTTCAATATCGAAGTGACATTTCGAAGTATGTTATTGGTCAAGGTTTTGGCAAGAGGAACCAAGGCTGCATGTCGCAGGAAGTTGGATAAAATTAACTCCCGACTGTTTACCACCTTCTTAAAAAAATCTTTGTTTTTATAGGTAATAGTAACAAACCAAATTTTATTGTGAAATTATTAGTGAATGAATGTAAACGAATTTTCTTTATTTTCGGCTCTATTGGAAGAAGATAATTTTTAGATTTTGTTGAGAGAAAACCGAACCGGAATGACCTTTATCCACTATCAAGCAAGCGTGTATTATATCTCGAAAACTGTATAGTCTAATAAGGGAGGTTACGTGACATGACTTCACGTACGTGGGTCACCGGATTTCAATAACTTGTTTTGGTCATACTAGGTCGAATAATATTAGAACCATGTCCAAGGGTTCTTGCTAATGCCCCTAAGAGTCCAGAAAAAAATTATAGTATTTTTATATTACTGTTTTCTGACTAAGCTCTGTATAGATTTCTAAGTTATATGTGTCGATCGATTTTTTTTTTTTTTTTTTTTTAATAATAAAAGCATATTTCTAATTGTGTTAAACGAATTCTAATGTATGATAATTTACAAAAACCCAAATAAGGTTCCAGTAAAGTAGACCAAGGAAATTTTTGTGACGAAAAAAAAAATACAATTCAAATTTTTTTTTAGTTTCCACTAAAACTCTTAAATACAAGTTTGTTTTGAAATCAAAAAATATAAATTTTTTTATTTAATTTTCAAGGAGGATTTTTTTACTAAAATATTCATAACTCCTCAGGACGTTCTCCTATGTTAACGTTACTACAGTCATTGGAAAGCTAAATTATTGCTCTTCGAAACCTGATCGATAACTTTTAGATTTTACGCCTTTATAAAGAAGAAATAATTAAAAATCCACCAAACGTTTTTATTTTTTATCTCCAAGCCTAATTTATTTACAGGAGTCTGGTTTGTACATTTTTGTGTATATTATAAGCCTCCAAATTCATGCTAATGTTCGTAAGCATAAGTGAAGTCATGTTGAAGTTATAACAACGTTTGTGATTTTTGAGAAAAAAAAATTGAATCCAGCCTTAAAAAAATGTGAGGGAAAAAAAGTTTATTTTTCGATTAATATGAAAATTCGTATTTAAGGTTTTTTCGAGGTGCGAAATACAAATCTCACCTTTGTTTGTTTCTTTGAAAAATTGTGAACCCACTTTACATCTTAACTCAGTATTAATTGTCTTCATATTATACTCATACTATAGTTCAAAACCAAATATATAAATTTTTTCTAAACCGTTCGAATATCGAAAGTAAGATTACGTGTTAATAATTTCATAAAGAGAAACCTGTACCACATACTATTATTATTTAAATTACTGTTAATATGTTAACAACCAGAAACTAAGAAAATGTTCTCAATAATTTTATATATATATATATATATATATATATATATATTATATATATATATATTATATATATATATATATATATATATATGTATATATATTTAATAAGATAGCCTCCGGGACCTTCTAATATAGAAATATAATTGGAGTGCCACCAATGGGTAGTTTCTCTTCATGTCGTACATGTCAAGTTACTTATTTCATATTTACTAGTTGTATTTATCATTATACGGAAGAAGATAATTTTTAGATTTCGTACGCTGTAGTAGCAGCGTCTTAAGGTTTTTGAAAATAAAGTATTGCGTAGAATATTCGGACCGAAGAAGGATGAGTTAACCGGAGAGTTCAGACGCTTACACAACGCCGAATTGCGTGAACTGCATCCGGGTAATATAATTGAGGTAATTTCATCGCGGCGAATCAAATGGGCTTGTAAAGTTGTTGGGCTTAGTAACGAGAGAATTACTAAAAGGTTAATATTTGCTGTGCCAAATGGTAAGCGTCCGAAGGGCAGACCGAAGCGAAGGTGGAAAGATTGCATTAAAGCCGATCTGAAGGGACTCGGTTTGGACGGTGAACGGTGGTGGGAGGTGTGTAATAAGCGATTGGTGGTGTCGGCATCGAACCTTCGAGTTCGCTAAGCCTTTTATTATTATTATTATTTATCACTATACTGTTGTAAATTTCAATAATGAAAAAAAATATATATTTGATTCTAATGTACTTACTGAGGTCGGTTTTGTCCCATTTCATGTACATATAGAATCCCAAATCCCTAATAATTTTTGTGTGATCGAGGCGGGGGGCGTCTTTGAGGTAGAGGCATATCAAAGAAAACTCCAACACTTTTGGCACATGTAACCGAAATTACTGGATGGAATTCGAAAAAGCCGAATCGTACAAGCCGTGGATTTAAATATAGGTGTAGGAAAAAATATTTACGTGTATGTAACCGAAAGTAGAAGTGGACGGAATTAAATGAAGTTGATAAGGTACCATTTAGGTAGTAAGTTGCACAATCTTAATTTTGGGGGACTTAAGCCTGATAGATTTTTTTTTATGTATTTGTATATATATTAGGATAATTACTTCGGAAAAAAGGAAGAAACTAACTACCTATATGAAATGGTGTTTAGGTGATTCTTTAAGTCCTATTAAATGTAATTATACGAACAATAATACTTTTAGAGATAATTTTTTTCTTTAAACATGGTTATATTTTACCATTTTGGGAGGGCTTCAGCCCGAAAGTCCTTTCCTCTTCTCCCTCTCCCATAAATCCGCTTGTGGTTCCCGCACGACATACATAGCTTCCCTATTATTGGTAGTAAGGAATGAAAATAAACTATTGATTTTTTTTTTTTCCTTTCTCTAGTAGATTCATGTTGTACCCACCAGATGGGAGACTACTAATGTAAGAATTTTAGAATACTCTCGTGTTCAAATCATAATATTTGTTGACAAGAGTTCAACAAGGCCCGGATGAATCATCGAAATTCATGGAACATCGGTAGTGTAGCCAACCCTCTCTTCAGGCCTGTTGGCACAAATCCAGCTCACTATCCTGGCTGACACTAAAGCTCAAGTTTTGTGTGAATCCAGCTCACTATCCCGGCGAACACTAAAGATTATGTTTTGTACGAATGTGCCACCTTCCAAATGTGTCAGTGATTCCGATCTTAGAGCTAGGATTCAGATCATTAATTAACGCTCAAAGTCCAGCAGATTGGTTATGTGTTCATTGACTAACCAATGTAATTTTTAATACTTGATTTTATATATAATCACTTTGTTTACTTAACTGGCAAGTAGAAAAGGAAGGTAGTTTATATTAATTTTATTCACTTATATTTTTATTTATAATCTATGAGAAAGAGTTATATTCATTCTTAGGATTTTAAAATTGAAGGTACCACTTCAACTGATAAATATTTATTTATGATTCCCAAGTCCGATGTTTCGCGCTTCTTCGAGGGTAATTTATTGTGTTTAGAAGTTTTTATTTTATTTTGTTTGTTTGCTTTTCTTATTTATTTACTTTTTTTTATCAGTCTTATTTATTTGCTTTTTTTATATTTATTATTTCTTTATTATTTGTATATATTGTATGAATGAGAACTCTTAGCCCTAATGCTTATAGCCATCCAGCAGTGGCTGATTGTATTATTATTCAATAAATAAAAAAAAAAGAAAACAAAAAAAGTAATAATAACATTTTACTTGTAGGATTCCTTCAGACCATTTTTATGATAAATTTGCTGTGATGTACTCGATGATTTTTTTTATTTATCAAATCAGAAAGGTATTTTGTCCTGTAATAAATTATTTCTAAAAAATAATTTCTTCCTTTTAATTTCAAGATTTTCATTTTGGTTTATTATTTTGGATAATCAGCCATTGTAATTGGCCGAAAAATTCAAAAACTTAAACCCCTCTCAAAAATTGGTATTTTACGTCTCAGGATAGGTCACTAGCGGATCCAGGATTTATTTTGGGGGGGGGGGAGGTTCAGCCCGAAAATTTTTTTTTTCATAATTTATAATGATAATTATTTTGGGGAAAAAAGAAAGATACTAACTAACTTTATAAAACGGTGTTTAAGTAATTCTTGAAGTCCTATTAAATGTAGTTACATGAACAATAATACTTTAAGAGATAATTTTTTTATTTTTTTTACCATAAACATAGTTACATTTTACAATTTTGGGCCCTTCAGCCCAAAAGCCTCCTCCCCTATCCTCCTCGTAGATTCGCCTTTGAAATCGAATAAAAAAAATGTAATCTGTCCAACGTTCGTCGCATTTTTTCCGAAACTACTGGACCGATTTTTTTCAAATTAGGAATCAAAGTCAGAGTTCACTCGAGAATGATCCTCCTACACCAACATTACTATTCGCCTTTACCTATCAAGATGACGGCTGAATACCTAAGTTAGCATAGACTGTAGTGCCTAAACGATTTCAATGAAATTTAGCTAAAGTCTTTTAAATTTATCTATATTACATACTTCAACCAAAAGAAGCTGAAAGAAAATCTCCACTCGCGTTTTACGCGGCATATCACCTAACACTTTCATCCGATTTTCATGAAATTTTCAGAGATTGTGCGGATTGGTGCCTAGATGGTCCCGTATCAATTTTTTAAAATTCCTTCCAACATACCCACTTACGCACGCGCAAACGTACTTTTTTAGATATGCCAATATTTCAGAAAGGGCTCGTTCGATTTGGCTCAAAGTTGGATAAAAGAATTATGTCCATTAATTTATTTTATAAATGAGCAAACGTGTTTTGCTTGATACGTCTACAACTCTAAAACCGTATGTTCGATTTAGCTCAAATTTTGAGGGAAGTTAGGGATTTGTAACCAGATAATCAAGTAGGTATGCATTTTATCAAATTCTATCCACTATTTCTAAAATAAATACTTTTGGATACTTTTTTCAGTAAACGTATTATTTGAAAAGCCTATAGTTTGAAAACTGCGTGTTCAATTTGACCCGAACTTGGAGGAATTTTGGAGAATAGTTTATAAAATACGTAGTATGAATTTCATTGAATTCTATTTAATAATTAATATTAATGATTGTTAACAATATAATGGCAGTGAAATGTGGAAGGCACTGATCATATGGAGTGGAAGTTAGGTTAACACAATATTTTAATGGGGTTATAAAATTTTAGGTTTTATTCAAAAAGTTAATTTATACTGCATTGTTTCATCGATTCCAAACGTTACTGGCATGGTATTTATTGCTGTTACTTAGATTTCGTGTGATTTTCAATAAATTTAAATTAATTTTTACTCTGAGTTTGTAAAACAGAATAATCTTATTTGTGATTGTGTTTATTTCTATTGAAGTTCAACTAGCTCGTCGTGGTATCAAGTTTCTTTGTGATTTTTATATATATTTTTAAATCCCTGCTTAAATATGTATGTTCTGACTGAAGAAAAGTATTGGTCTCGTTAACTCTGAAAAAACAAAAAGATTAGTTTATCTTATGGATGTTTTGTACCATCCATTTTTTGGTGTGAAAAAATGCCGATTAAGTACATATTACTACTGTTAGTGCAAAAGGTCGTATGTAAACATTTTCAACTTTTAATTCTATTTGTGCTAAAGGTGACATTTTGTATTCTGCAACTGATATAAGCATTCTGCTACTATGAAAAATAACAGAGGCCAATAAATTATGAAATTATACTAAAATCATAACGAAACAATTAGTTTTTGTGCTTTCTTTAAAACAATGTTTGCATACGACCTTTTGCACTAATATTTGTGATATTCATGTCCAGTACGCTACTGGATTTAATCCCAAATCAGCAAACATGCAATCTACTTAATCTTTTTCGCATTTTAGTATTCCATAGTTACGGAATGGACTTAATCCGTAACAACTATTAATATTAACTTTTATTTTATTTAAACATGCACTGGACACCGAATTCTCCACTTACTATTCAGTTGAGGCTGGTGTTCCACAAGGCAGTGTCTTGGCCCCAGTTCTCTACATCCTCTTCACTTCCGATATCCCTTCAAATCCCAATACTATACTAGCTACTATACTATACTAGCTGATGATACTGCCATTCTATCCTCCCACTCAGATCCTCAAATAGCATCTCTAAACCTACAATCTCACCTCTCCTTGATTGAGCAGTGGTGCAACAACTGGCGCATCAAAATCAATGAATCAAAATGCAAACATATCACTTTCACCCTGCGACGCAGATCCTGTCCGCCAATCCTTTTTAATTCAATTCCACTTTCCTACTCAGACACAGTCCGTTACCTTGGCTTCCTTCTTGACAAAAGACTAACTTGGAACCCACATACCAGACTTAAAAGACAAGAACTTAACCGACGATATGGCCAGCTGTATAGATTACTAAGTAGGACATCCCATCTTTCGATTGAAAATAAACTTTTATTCTACAAGACCATACTGAAACCTATCTGGACTTACGGACTTGAACTGTGGGGAACTGCTAAACATTCGAATATCAAACGCATCCAATCCTTCCAGTCCAAAGTACTTAGAACAATAGTCAATGTCCTATATTATGTCACAAACAAGACCCTACACCATGACCTTAACATCCCATTTTTCCTCGACATCATCCCAACCAGATTCTCAAACTTTCACCAGAACCTTATCCATCATCCCAATCCTCTAGCTCAATCCCTATCCAGCTCCCTTCATCCCTACAACCCTCCACGAAGGTTAAAACAGCAGTGGCCCAGAGACCTCTTATAAATATGCTTCTGGAGTCCTGGCATTGGCCAGCTTCTCCACTCATGTCCTGAGCGTCTGTGGCTCTAGTGCCCTCTTTCAGTCTCCACTGGCTTCTAATACTAGTGATGCGGCTGGAAAAGTGGCACTGGGATCTCCTGGAGTCTTGCTTTGCCTTCCACATGTGGGGGAAAAAGCCTGGCTCGGAAATTCCTGGGCGAATGTATATAGGTATGATTGTGTTTAGAAGTTTCTATTTTATGTTATTGTTTACTTTTTTTTCTTTTATTTACTTTCTTCATCAGTATTATTTATTTACTTTTTATATTTATATTTATTTCTCTATTATTTGTATACATTGTTTGAATGAGAACTCTTAGCCCTAATACTTATAGCCCTCTAGCAGTGGCTGATTGTATTATTATTCAATAAATAGATTTTAAAAAAAACATGCATTGACCTTTCTCATGACCTTTATCAAAGCATTAAGGCACAAAGCCCTAGATAGCCAGATCAAGCTATCTCTGATAGCTTAGAAATAGTTATCTAGAATGTATCGACTGGACAGAAGACACTTATCAAGACTTAGGGAACAATAACCGTTTTCAACAAACGAGCACTTTCTCACAGACTTCATATCAATTCTAAAAGATAAGGATATCAATTCTTAACTTCATTCACACGCTTAGACCCTCCAGAATTGATTCATCCTCCCTACTATTCCTGAGCATATAACCCCTATGATCCTCAGACCAAATCACTCATGCAGTTGCATTCTTGAGTCATACTCTTTACTGCAGGAGACCTGGAGTGAACATATGTAGTCAACCCATAGTATATTACTCTGTATTTTAGATGCCATTTGTAATTTTATGAATAAAAGCATTATTTATATAGTCTCCACTGCCTCCGATTCGTTAACTGCTGATGAACAAAATTCGTGGATATCAAACACGTATATGTTGAGAGATTACTGAATTTTCGAAAACGGCTTGTTCCAGAAATTTTATTCTCACGCGAAAAATTTTAGACCTTGTAATATAGATATGTTTTAGCCAATGAGGTGAGGAAGCTATACCGAAATTACTTGGCAGACTTTTTTTTTTTTATATCCTGCCTATAATTTATACTGAACTATTGAACCTAAACGGTGGAAGGATCTGACTTTAAGTTTAAAATAAGACTACTTCGTAAAGCTCCTTACAATAATAGCAAAAGCAGTTCAGCCGCGCAATGAGCTGATCGTTAATAGGCAGACTGTACCAAATTAACATCCGATATTTTTGATTGGGCTGACACTTTATACAGCTCAAGTGCCAAAGCGGCAGGCCAAATCTATCTTCGATGGGGTTGTTCTCTTTTAGATTATTTTTGTCAGATATTTCTAATAAATACAAATGTGGATATATGATTTATCTTATAGTTTTCAGAATATAATTTTTAAAAATATATATACAAACAATTATAGCATTAATTTTAAATATCTAATAGTGTTTCATATAAAAACACATTTATACCAGTTAGTAAAAATATTATATTACATAAATATTATTATATACTAGTTGGCCCGTGCGAAAAATTCGCAGACAATTTTGTTTAATGAAGAAATAGCAAAACAATATAGAAATAAGTAGTTCCTATGTATTAGGTAAGGAAGGAATTAATATTTTTTCCTTAGTCGATTACAATATTCCAAAAACTACTCACAGGTTTTTATTTTATAACTTAAGTTCTAAATTATTTAGGAAGGTACAGTTTGTGGCATTTCGTGTAGTTTATAAGGCAAAAGTTTATCTCTGCAAAATTTTGTGTACATATGTGGAAGAATATTGAAGTTATAACACTTTTTGTGATTTTCGAAAAAAAATACCAAAGGCTACCCTTAGGTCAAATAAGTGAGGAAAAAAAATTATTTTTCGATCGCAATGAAAATTCGTATTCGAGGGTCTTTCAGCTGCGAAATACAAATCTCAACTCTCTTCCTCCTTAAAAAAAAAATATTTCAGCTCACTTTACTCCTTCCGTAAATACGAATTGTTTAAATTTTACATATTTCTAATCGATTTTTACATTTATTTTTTTTTTTGTTTTGTAGGTAATTTAGCAATCTTTCTAATTTTCATGGGTACAATCAAGAAAAACATGCATACTTTTTGAGTTATTCGCAAATAAAGATTCTTTTCCTCCATAACTTTTTTCCCAGAAATTTCGGGGGGATGGGACTATTTTTTGCCTGTGGAGGATAAGAATATCTTCAAAAAGTGTGGTAAATCATTGGATTTGATGAAGAATTGACAAAGTTATGGCATAACGACAAAAAAACACCTTTTAGAAATAACATATAGGATTAGAATATCATAATCGTTTTTATTATTCAATAAGAAACATATGAATGGCTTCATATCAAAGACATCTGTCGTTTTGTTGAATTATGAAATAAAATCATTTGAATTGGTTTAAATTCAAGTTATGTTAGAAAAATTGTTTTTTTCTCGACTTTTTCAAAATTACTGATGTCCATCATTGAAATGAAGCCACTCTTATAAGTAATTAGAGTTCAATATTTATACAGCCAATAAACAATTCAATTGTTTAATAAAAATGAGCTGGCGTATAAAGGTAGTTGACATTTACAAAACTCTTATCCTACAAATGGTAACTTGTAACATTGAAGAAAGAGCAACTCTTTAAGGTCTTCGAAAATATTATAGTATACACAATAATCGACCCAATGGTGCCCAGAAAGAGATTTCATGGCGCAAGTTACGCCATCAAAATTTTCAAGACGGGCACATTTTTAAGTGGTTTTAATTTTTTGAGGACGGCACGTTTCGGTGAGATTATTAATTATCAAATCAGAGGAAAGAACAGATCACTGAAAGTGTAATTGTATATGACCTATGATTTCTGAAGAAAATTTTGAACAAATTTGTTTAAATATTCATAGTATTTATATTAAATATATCACAGTCTGCCAGATGCTACCTCAAAAAAATAGTAGCTTATTTAAAGAATCGAAACGGGAAATTTATTGCGAAAATATGAGAAAAGTTTTTATTTTTTAAAATTTATATTTATTGGTTTAAACATTTAAAAAAACAAAAAAATTAAAACGGGCCGACAAGGGAAAACTTTTTACAGCCAAAAAAAAAAAAAACACCTTTTATTGTATTTTCACCTATGACTCCTTAAGGACGAATCAAAACATTAAAAAACGTCATCTTTAAGAAATTATAAAACATTCAATTGTGTGTCGAACGAGTGAGTAAATGTAATAATTGTTTAAGAGATATGGCTAATAAACACGATCAACGAATGTTGAATTTTACTAAATTTGTCAAGAAATTAGTATAAATGCTTTTATAGCTTGGAAAATAGTTTCCTACGAGAAAAACTCATAGAATAAAAGTTGTGAGGCATCGAATTCCCAAATCAATAGGTCACTTATTCAGCTCGAAATCGGTTCTCTGCCGATGGCTGGAAATTGGTAATGAAGGTATCTGCGATTTTAAATATTTATTTATACAGTTTTATCTCATGAATAAATAGAAAAATACATATATTTCAACAGTATGAGTGTCCATTCTACTGAAATACATTTGTGTAGAGACCGGTAAATAATACAGTATAGGACGACCCTTTTTACCTCACAGTAGTGAAAAATTTTGAGAAACGAAGTGTCGAAAGAAACTTAATTTCGTAAAGAAATAGCGAATCCCGATTCGAGAGACATTAAAACTGTTAACAGCCAATTAATCCTCTCACATATTAACGTGTCCAGATGAGGAATATCCGGATTCGAGATATATAACTGGCCTACAATAAAAATGTCAGTACTCAGAGTTCACAAAATTTGATGCTCTACAACTTTGATTCTTTGAGTTTTCCCTATTTAGGAGCTCATTTCAAAGTTGCAAGGCCATTTATAGCAATTTGTCTCAGTTTTTGACAAATTTGGTAAAGATCAGCGTTGATTGAACGAGGTTTAATATCTTACCAGGCACTAGCGGATCCAGGATTTAATTTGGGGGGGGGGGAAGGGGCTTCAGCCCGAAACCTTTTTTTTTCATAAAAATAACGATAATTACTTTGGAAAAACAGAAAGAAACTAACTACCTATATGAAATGGTGTTTAAGTTATTCCTTAAGTACTTTTAAATGTAATTACACGAACAATAATACTTTAAGAGGTATTTTTAAATTTTTTTTTTCCCACAAAACATGGTTATATTTTTCCATTTTGGGGGGTGCTTCAGCCCGAAAGCCCCTCCCCCCCCTCCGTAGATCCGCCCGTGTTACCAGGTAACCAAGTTATAAAGTTTATGTACTCTTTCGACGGAAAATTTAACGTTCTTAAATTTGTTAAAGAATATATTTTTCGTTTCGATGCATCATATAGGAGTTATAGGTGAATAAAGAAAAAACTATCAAAAACATCTGACATTTTTGGCTGTATAATGTATTTCCTTGGTGGCCCGCGTTGGCAATTTTGTTTTTTACATGGATAAACCCATATATAACATTTGCTTTTCTATTCTATTATTTAAATTGTTGTATATATTGTTTGAATCTTTATTAAGTTAGTTTTTGGACAGATATGTATTTTTTTCTTTTGTAACTGTTCATTATTGTTAATCTAAGGGGACATCCTCCCAGAATAAAGTTTATTTTCTATTTCTATATACAAGTTTAAAAAAACAAAAACTTTTCTCACTTTTTTCGCAATGGATTTCCCGTTTTGATCTAAAATTAGTGGCCTAATATCTAAATCAGTCGCCATTTTGTGAAAGCAACGGTTCTGGACAGATAAAAAAGGTTCTTTTTACTCAGAATAACACACACTTTAGTAATTTATAATCAAATCTTCACCTGCGATCTGGTCGATTTTTGGGTCCTGGCTCCAGGGCTACTAGAGTTGCATTTTCCCCTTTAATAAGCTCACCCCCATCATGTCACATGATACTACTCACTCATCTTGTCAGCTAGCTCATATGATTGCCTTTGATTTCTATTAATCTTAGCTTGTTTTTCAAGTATAAATTGAAAAGTTAATTAATCTATGACTAAAATACGTTATATACTCACCTATATATATAATAAAAATGGCAACGTGTAAGTAATCTACTTCTGTTTATAGACTTGGCTTTATATTTTAAAGTCAAATAGTTCCATCTCAATTTTTGCCTAATTCTGAGTTTGCTATCATTGCTGATAAGATTTTTCTCAAATTTAGTTGGGAAGATTAAAAAAATTATATAAATATTGAAAGAGTAACTTACATTCTTTACTAAGAAGAATGGACCTTTACTGGTTCTAATTTAAATGAAAAATACACAACATATGTACTTTTTAAGATATTGAAGAAAAAAATATAATTTAATTATTCACAGACCTTTAAAATGTATTATATTGATATAAATTTTATCAACCAACATTTGTAATTGTCCTCTGAACTGAATAAAAATTGAAGTCGATAAAAAAAATTCATATTTCAACAATGGGAAAGTAATTTGTTAATTAATAATGCTTTGTATAAGTTTTTTTTTCGAACTGAGAATTTTTTCTAACTAATTATACCTATTCAGGTAACATTTGAAGATTTCTTAGACAGGCTCCCTTAATTTATAATCTATATTAAATATATATATTTTTTTTTGGCAACTCAGTCTTATGGAAAACCATAGGAAAGAATGGATTTTGTACTTGATTTTAAAAAAACGTTTAGGGTTTGTATATAAATAACAATTTTAAAGAATAATTTAAGGATAGGCAACATTTTATTATTAATAACTTAACGATGAAATATTCATCTTTCCAATCGACTTCATCTTGCAGATTTGGGATTTGACAGCCATCAGTGGAATAAATTATATAGACAATGATTATTGGTGTTGTCAATTTCAGACTTTTGATTCAATAAATTTTTAAAATAATTATTTAATTAAAATTCTGATCATTTTGAAAATAAAAAAAGTTTTAACTGTAGGTATTGATCTTCATTATTGTTAAAATCATTTCAAAGCTCTTCATGAGAGATTATTCAAGAAAAAAGGAAGTGGAAACTTCAAAATCATAATATAACAGCAGGTTAGGTCTATGAAGATTTTTCATCAGATTCAAAAAAGTAAACTCATAATTGTGGATTGATGGTTGACAGTAGTGAATAATTGAAGAAAAGGATGGTTGGGATGATCAGTCAAAATAAAAAATATTAAAAATAAATAATTATATTTATTTTTATATTTGCCGACATGAAGTTTAGGCCTTCATCAGGGCTGTTCAATCCGAGAAGCGTGGGGAAAGACTCCATAAAAAAGTAAACTCCATGACAAACATAAAAGAAAATATCAGCACAAAAATAATCTTTTGATTTGTAGAAGGTTCATACATAGATCTTGTAATTAGGTTGATCTGAAAAAGATTTAGCTTGTTTAACTACTTATAAATAATTTGTTATATCTATGCTTTCTGAAACAAATGATGCACCCATACACAAATTTTACTAAAAACTTAGGTAATTGAAGCTATGTTTTTTAAGCTTCTCCAAAATACAACATGAAAATGACTCCAAAATTAAAAAAAAAAAAAATTGTAATAAATCTTACCTTGGTTTAAAAAAATGCCGAAAACTTTAATAAAAACTGATAAAAGAAGAATTCCATTGAGTTGTTTACATGATATATGTGGCTTTTCCTTAAAATCTCGCAGATGAAATGAGAAAATAGAAACAAAAATTTAAGTAGGTATTAAAATTATTGAAAATAAAAAATATTATTATTAAATAAATAGCTATCAAAACGGCCAAATGATTATAATAAGCAGACACTGAGTCAGGCTCTAAAATGAAGATCTAGAAATAAATTAGAACTTTGGCACAAGCTAAAAAGAAGAGATTATAGATGTTGAGCCCAGCAAGAAAAAACATTCGAATTCTTTATCATCAATCTAAAAAATATGTACATATTAAGATGATGTTATATTTAAAATTTTGAAAAGTAACATCAATCCAGTTGCTGCCATAAAAACTGAAATGACATTTATTGTTACAACTTTGAGTCACTATAGTTAGAGGAAATAAAATAGAATTATCAGACGTAGTATAGTATGTTTAATGTGAAGTTAAGTATACTAATAAAATTCTTTAGACTAAATATGCTTGACCGATAACTGATACATAGATATACAAATTTCATTAATTACCAGGTGGTTAAAGAGGATAAAGACTATAATTAAAACAAAGAATAGATTTGAAGGAATTCAGCAAGTAGATCTCTATTGGAAGAAATTTAATCATTTATAAACATAAACTTTATTCCTCTTTTAATATGTATTTAATGTAATTTTTTGAACTAATTAAAGTGGGTAAGCGGTCATGCGAGAAAATACAGATTATGTATAAAATTTCTTTAGTTTTGAAAAATATACAAGTAAAAATTATGGAACAATCTTCTGCAAATAAAACAGTAAGTAAACAAAGTTTAAAAAACATAAAAGGAAGAGTCGCAATAAATTTTGTGATGAGAGAGAAAATAAAAGAATAAATTAATTTAAGTTAAATTTTTAGTTTTAAGAAATTCTTTGTAAACAATGGGTCAATTAGAACAGACTTTTTAAAACAATTGAGGACTGCTTGTTGGAATAGACTCACCCATTGTTTACAAAGAATTTCTTAAAACTAAACATTTAACTTTAATTTATTCTTTTTTTATTCGCTTATTCACTGTCTCTTCAGACAGTTGATCACGATTTTTTCTTTTGCGTTTTTTAAAACCAATAGGAGGAGTTATTGGATCTCTTTTTCCATTATTCTTCTTCTGTCTCCTTTGTTTAGATTTATTTGGCTTCTTCAACTTTAACAAAAAATCTGGAACATCGCATCCAGATTCTTTCATAACAGAAGCAATACTTCTCAAAGCAAACTTGTCTTCATTGGTAAAGTATGTTACTGCCCTACCTGATCGGCCAGCCCTTCCTGTACGACCAATACGATGAATGTATGAAATTGCTGATGGTGGGAAATCATAGTTAACAACTAATTTTACACCTTTAAAATCTATACCACGACTCATAAGTTCGGTACAAATAAGAACCCATACTTTTCCCTCTCGAAATGCACGAACAGTATTGTCTCTCTCCAACTGTGTCCTGTCAGAGTGAATCGCATCAACCATGATTCCATCTAAAATTAGTTCTTTATATAACTGTTTAGCTCTTTCCTTAGATTCCACAAAAATCAGCACAGGAGGAGGTATGCCTTTCCGGACAAGATTTCGAAATTCAAATAGCTTGCCAGATTCATTACCAACATAAACTAATTCTTGAGTAACGTTCTTAACTGTGGTATTCCTATGCCCAACTGTAACTGAAACAACATTCTTCAAATTCTTTTTGCACCAACCGGCAACTTGTGGAGTATGAGTGGCACTAAACATCGCTCTTTTAATTTCTGAGTTATTACAGCTTTTATATATTTCAGCTAACTGCTCACGAAAACCACGCATTCCTGTTTCAAATAATTTATCAGACTCATCAACAATTAACCATTCAACATTAGTCAATGATAGAATTTGATTTTCTTGTTTTAAAAGATAAATTAGTCTATTTGGGGTGCTGATGAGTATATCGAACTTCGTCGAAAAGTTTGGCCCAAATTTGTCTTGCTTAACTTTCGTGATTATGTGTGGTTTCAAACCTGTGTTTTCAGTCAGACGAATGCATTCTCTAAATGTCTGCTTGGCTAACTCTCTCGTGGGACAGAGGATCAACGCTCTAAAGCCTTTTCGACTTGATTTTTTTAAACTACTAAGGACTGGAATCAAGAACGCAACTGTTTTACCAGAGCCCGTAGGGGCACAGGCTAATATTTCTCTATCACTAAGCATTGCTGGAATTGCTTGCATCTGAATTGGAGTTGGCTCATTATACCCACATGCTATAACATTGCTAATGATTTGTTGGCTTACCTCAAAAGAGTCTAATTCATGAAAACTTCGAATAGGGGGAGGTACATCAATACCTTTAACAGCTATGCTGTGATCATTTCTAAATCTTGAAACTTCATCTTCTAAATTAAAATTATAATCGACCTTCTTAGTAGTTTCCTCGCTATCTTCTTTTATTTTATCCTTGTCCGGTAGCTTACTTAGGAAATTATTCCCAGGTTTAGGTTTTCTCTCAGGTTTAGGTTTTCTCCCAGGTTTAGAACTACTACATGCCCTCATTAGCTTATGATATATACTCCAAAAATCCATGTTGAACCAGTAACTGCACTAGACTGAAACCTCCACGACACCATGTGCTCTCCTACATTGTTTATTATGACAGTGTTGTCATACCGAAGTGGCGGCCATCTTGGTTCGGCGGGAAACAATATTTGAATAGCTTTTCGTTGTTATTTAAATTTAAATAGTGCCTATTTCAACAAACTATTAACTAGAATGGTTTAGAAGATCGAATTGGAGTTGGGCAAGTTTAATGAGGCCTATAAGTCGCTCATATCATGCTAAAATGGATAATAAAATCAAAGAACCATATTTTGTTTTATTATATTTGACTTATTTATCCAATAAACTTCGGCCTATTTGAATTCCATTTTATTCATCTAGACCTTGATTTGGAAAATATCACAAAAAAAAAAAAATTACATAATTATTATAACAGTGAAGATTGACTTTCATTAGACTATCATTTGGAAACTTAAGGAACTCATTTCAAAGTCAACAACCATGAAAATATTTTTCTTCTTAAAACTCTCCTGTATAAAAACAAAACATAGATCGTAAATTTTCATTATCAAAATACTGATTTAAAATATAATTTACATTAAGGGAGAAAAGGGAACTTTCGGGCTGAAGCCCCTTCTCCCGAAATAGTAAAATATAACCACGTTTTCTATAAAAATATTGAAAAATTATCTCTTAAAGTATTATCGTTGGTGTAATTACATATTGAGTAAAAGCAGCAATTGCTGACAATGTACCAATACCTGACATAATCGAATAAGGTGAATAATAAAATTTCGGGAACCTTCTAGAACTCGAACTCTGTTTCATATATTTTTAGTTTCTATATTTTCTCCTGGTATATTTGTCTGCTTTGCTTTAGCCTTACAGAAAATTCCAACCGAAATAATTATTGTGAAATTAGGAAGGTCTCTTGGTATCCATTTAGTGTCCCAGGAACAACTATCTGTCAGTAAGAGCACCATATCTTAGGTTTGCCTTTTTCTCTTTAACCACTAGCGGATCTAGGATTTAATTTTGGGGAGGCTTCAGCCGGAAAAATTTTTTTTCCATATACATAACGATAATTAATTTGAAAAAAAAAATAGAAAGAAATTAACTACCTATATGAAATGGTGTTTAAGTGGTTATTGAAGTTCTATTAAATGTTATTAAACGAACAAGAATACTTCAACAGATAGTTTTTAATATATTTTTCTGTAATGCATGATTATATTATCATTATATTATTATAAATTTATCGAGAAATGCAAGAAGCTAGTTTTATAATAAGTTAAAGGTAATTTTTGTTAATCTTAAAAAGAAGAATATGAAATTTCACTTAATTATATCCTTGTTTTCATCTCTGTCAGTTATAGGAACATTCCAAATCAAACAGTGTCAGCTAATGGTACAACAAAACTATTCGCTTAATTTTCAATTTTTAGATGAATGTTTCATGGATTTGAAATATGTCTCCTCACTTGGTAAGGTGAGAAATACAGTGGGCAAAGAATTATTCGTAAATCCCGTTTTGTTTTTTTTGCCAAAATTATTCGCTATAATTTTTTTAACTTGAAACAATGGCAGATTTCAATTATAAACTTCGTTTTGCGTTAATTCTATGTAATGCCAAAATTTAAAATCTCATACATTTTTATAAAATTAATATCACAATAATTTTTTCACAAAAGAAGTATTCCTACACTAGAGCAAATGTTAATAACAAGATCATTTATATTATTAAAACAGTGTTTTAACGTTCTATTTATAACCCATTGCTCTAGAAGATTAAAGGCTAAAACTACAGGAGAAATGGCTTGTTTAGTTCAGTACTAACAAATATTTCTTCGGCAATGGGTCGTAGGTCTAAATAATTGAGTTCTCTTAAAGATGACATAAAAACATTTTCAATAGGGTTTAAGTTTGCGGTATATTGGAAAAAAGTTCTGACTACCTCATACGAGAGTAATATACATTATAAAAGAATTTAAATCCAAATCAGTGAACAATAAACTAGTTAGAAAACTCTTGTTGACAGTGAGAAAATCTCGTGAAATTGTGCTTAAAGTGGCAAAAAAATCCAAAGTAAGTGCTCAAGAGGTTTCGTCTCACATCGCGTCAGATTATGGAAAATCTGTAATACCCAAAACCATAAGGAATCGGCTATAGAGATATAGCGGTAAAAAAATACCTTTTGTACAGGAAATAAATAGAAAAAAACGATCGGAGTTTGCCCGAGAACATGTAAGTAACCTGAACTTGTTTTGGAAAAAGTGTTGTTTAAAAAAAAAATTTTTTTTTAATATATATATGTTTGTTGGAAAAAAGGATAGGCGTTTGAACCCCGAAATCTTGAGCCCACAGTGAAGCTTGGAAGGAGCAGTGCCATGATTTGGAGCTACATTGGTGTCAAATGAGTTGGTGAACTAGCCTTTATTGACGGGATTACGAATGCTGAGAAATATGTGAATGTGTTGCGATGCAATTTAAATAAAAGTGTGTGAAACTTAGGAATGGAGAATACATATATGTTTCAGCAGGACAACGATTCCTAGCACATGGCCTTAAAACCAAATAATGGTTGCTGTATAACTCAGGCAGATCTATAAAAATCTTTAAAATGAAAAAAAAAATCTTTTGGGCTGGAGACACCCCCCACAATGAGAGGATCTTAATTCAACTGAAAATTTATGGGCACTTCTGGAATTACAAATCTGAAAATGTCCTTGTTCCTCTCGGAATGATTTAATAAACAATCTTAAAAAAGCTTGGGAAGAAATTGGACCAGAGACCCTGAGGCTCGTGGAACCGATGACAAGGAGACTCAATACTTTGATAAACATGAAAGGATACCCTAAAAAATATAAAAATTAATTGAGATTGATATTTATTATATTTTCTTTGGGATAGTTAAATGTAAGAATATTTTTTTTGCGCTTCATTTTTGAAAAGTTAAAACATTTTACTTTTTTGTACAATTAATGCAAAATGAAGTTTCTAATTGTTATCTATAGTTACTTTATGTTGAAAACATAAATAAAAAGATTTTTGGCTAAAACATATGTTGTATGAATACTTTTTTTGGCCATTGTAGCTCTAAAAGACGGAATCCATGAAAAATATAATAACATCAATATATTTTTTTTTTATTCATTGATATTTACAACTGTATTATAAAAAAATACAACTAGTAAATTTCCATACAGTAATAATACAATCACATGAAAACGCTTGTTGAGAAACTATCCATTGGTAGCTCTCTAATAATATATTTACATAAGTAGACCACGAGGCCATCTTCTTTTCAGAGGCCTCGGAGGGAACATCAATATTTAAGTTTTAAACGGAAAAGTTCAAAGAAATTTCCTTAAGCATTTCAGGTATTGTTACATTTACCCTAACAGGATTTCAAGAATCACTTAAAAACCATTCTATAGGTGGTTAGTTTGTTTTTTTCTCTTTTGTCCAAAGTAATTATCATTACATATTTGAAAAAATCTACGTGTTTCTGCATTTTTATTTTATTTCTCCTTTGTTAACTTATCAAATTCTTTCAAAAGTTATATTTAGCATTTTTTCGTAACTCTGAATAATGGGAAATAATTAACTTTCTAAATTAAACCATATTAAGGGTACTTTAGAGGAAGACGTATATGAACATTGGGCATTTAAGCCCTGTAAAGTGACATCAATGGGGATAAGACCTATTTGATATTAAAGACCATTTAATTATACAATGATACACCGAGTTTAATCAAAATTGTTAGAGCCGTTTTTGAGGAAACTGTGTTTCAGCGTTGATATAAAGTGGCACTTCCGGTTAGCCGATTATAAGGAAAAAGTTGCCGTCACAACTAAGGCATATACCTATCTTAAATACGTGATATCAGTTTCATAGGACTTTTCGTTTTTGAGCTAGACTGTTAACATACAGACACACAGACCATTTTTCGGGACTCTGTCATTTCGACTCAGGGTACCTCTAAACGTATAAACCCGTCGAAAACTCAGATTCAAAAATTTTCTCGATCGCAATACTTACACTTACTATATATTTACATATATACGTAAGTGAAAGTAAAAAAAAAAGCTTTCAGGCTGAAGCCTTTCCCAAAATTAATCCCTGAATCTCCTAGTGAATTCATGTGATTAAGGAAAAAAATAGATAATGATAATGAGATCCTGAAGATGGATAAAAACCTCGTAATGGTGTAATATTTTTAATAATTGGTAATTGGTTGACTGTCGTGGATAATGAAGAGAAGAATAGTTGGGGTGCTCAGTCAAAAAAGGATAATAATATTTTTATTATTCGTAATATTTTTATCTTCGTATAATATTTTTATTTTAACAAAAAATACAACGTTTAGACATTTCACAAACTATGGGACAAACAAATATATAAATGGTTATTTCACTTTGCTAGTATTTTTGTTTTTAATATTTACTATCTTCGTCGTAAACCAATGACTTCCTGTCCTTCAGTATCCTTTAACAACACCTCACTTATACCTGTTGAACAAATCCGTTACCTAGGACTCCATCTGGACAAACGTCTAACTTGGAATCCTCATACCAGACTGAAACGACAAGAAACCGCTCGACGTTTCCGACTACTTCAACACTTACTAGACAAACGCTCTAACCTTCCAATCAATTATAAAAGACTGATTTACATGACTATAATAAGGCCTATTTGGACTTACGGGGTTGAGCTATGGGGCTCCACCAAGCCTTTAAATTCCTCTCGCATACAGTCCTTGCAATCCAAAATCCTTCGTAAAATCCTCAATGCTCCTTACTTTGTTACAAATAAAATTATCCATAATGACCTTAATGTTCCTTATGTATCAGATTTGGCCCAATCCAGATATCTGTCCTTCCATAATAAACTTCATAACCATCCCAACCCTCTTGTCTCTAACCTTGCTTCCTATTCGATTCCTGATAAACCTCCGAGGCGTCTGAAAAGAAGATGGCCACGTGATCTTCTAATATAGACATATTATTAGAGTGCTACCAATGGGTAGTTTCTCAACATGTGTTCCATGTCTTTATACCAATGTGCAAATTTACTAGATGTATTTTTTGTATACAGTTGTAAATATCATTTAAAATAAAAAAAAAAAAAAATATTTACTATCTGCTATCAGTATCAAGAGAAATAAAATGAATAATTTCGTTTAGCAATAATGTCTCTGTTAATTAAGTTAGATATTTGTGTATCCCATAATTTGTTAAATGTCTTGACACACCTTCAAGAACTAAGGTGGAAAACGCTGATCAAGAGCCATCTATTGGGAACCAGAGGAAATAAGTAAGGCGATGGTAACGCTATCTGTTACATTTAATGTTTTACCGCTACGTGAGTGAAAAAATAAGGAGGGAGGTTTATTGTGTTTCTGGTTTGTTGAAGTTATCACCGAGCGGTGAAGAAGGTTTTTGTTAGTAAATGGTTACGCTTTTAAGTTTTTGTCAGTTTATCTTTTAGCAACTTACTCCGAAAAACATCGGATAGAGCTAAATTTGGACCATATATTGGTATGCCATCTTTATTGTTTACCACATTGACATATGCTTGATAACGATTAGAAAAAATACTTTGATTGCTTTCAATACATTAATCAGTTCAAACATTTTTAGAGAATTTGAATCTCATTTAAGTCCATACTACAATATTTTCTCCATTTTGGAAAAACAAACAATAAACTTTTTTAATTTCTGTATTTTTATTTTTGAAATATTTTGTTTTGTAAGTGTTCTGATAACACTATGATATTTTCCAAATTCTATGTTCATTAATTGTTTAAAATATATATGTTACTCATTAAATATGAACATGTAATGTAATGTTATATTTGTCCTTAGTTCTATATATTTTAAATTTACCATTACAATTTATAATAATTACAAGTTATGGATATCAGTTTCATTTTATTATTATATATTTTTAAATAGTATAACTCTGTGTCTAACTGCGTATAATTTGAGAAGCATTTGAAGGAGAACTAAGTGATTACTTACAATGTTCTAATTTGGTTAAAGTATTTTAAGGTTAAACACCATTTTTAACTTTATGCTTATTAATATTGGTTAATACTTTGAGATCAAGAAAAGCAATAAAGTAATTTTACCATTTTGCGATTATCTAAACTACATTTCTTTTATATCCCCAAAGTCTTGAAATGAAAACAAGATTGAATTTCAAAGTATTACCGATTGTGTTGTTTTTTTCAATTTATCTCAAGCAAACATATATTTTTAAAATTGTTTTATCTAAGAAAAGATTGCTTAGTTACAGAGTTCTCTATCATTACTGGAAACCAATTTCTAAAAAAATCTACTTGCATATGGCTTGTTAGGTTTACAACCACTGGTCATTTTATACTGTGCAACTTGTAAATTAGTTGCAAATTTAAGGTTGAGCTACACATGTTTGAGATTATCTCTAGCAATGCGCTAAAATCTGCTGAAACATACTTTTCATATATAGGTTGTGTTTGAACCTTCCGAATGTAGTAAGTAGGTTTGGTTGTTGGAAATTTAAGTCAATCCTAAAAGACGAGACACCTTATGTAGTTAGCTTAATTTTCTTTGTCTCATTAAATTTATAAAATATGTTTATTTCATAACCTTTCTCTTGAGTCTCTCATGAACTTTATATTTTTCAGTTTGAAATTGTTTGTAACTTTTCTTCATTCAGGCTACTTTATTGGGTCATAATGAGAACAATAGAGTGGCTACTTTTAAATTATCGAAACTCCATTTTCGTAACTTTAGATTAACTGGTATCTATGATCTCCCTTATCAATTTATAATATAAAATGAGACTAATAAGTATAAGTTCTTCAGTTTAGAATACTCAGTGTAATTATATCTCAAATCACATATATGAATTTGGCAAATGGAATCTATTAGCTTTAATTAATCCCACTAGGTATTGTCATTTCTTATAAATTAAATCTACTTTATTTTAAATAAATGTTTTAATTTGAATTTATTTGCTGTAATGATGTGTGTTGCAATTAATTGCTCTTTCTCTTTATATTTTTCTTTGCGACTCTAGTACTGTCATGTTTTAACAAATAATATAATATTATAAATATCGTGTATTTTTGCTGTGATAAGAAGTTAATGGTATTGTAGGTTATGATTCAATTGTATTTAACTCGTTCTTTCTGGAGAGTTGTTTCTAGAGGTACAACCAAACCTTTTTTAACCAGGGTGGGAAGGTTGGATTCATTGCGTGGATCCGCCACAAAATAAATTTTAACCAGCTCAGGCCGGATTCGAACCCATTGTCATTAGAGTTTATAATGTTAAAGTTAGCTCTTTAACACGCTCGGTCATCACAACCTCAGGTATTTTGGACCTCAAAAAATATCTTGCATAGTATAGATTATCCGTATATTAGAATTATATCAGGTAACATATAATATAGCCTACTAGAGTATCAATATCACTGATATTGATTATGTTATTTCTATTTAACTGATAAGGTTGGAAAGGTTATTTTTAAGAAATCATAGCGAAACATTAGTGGCCAGTTAATGTACTGTTGCTGAACTACTATACATTAAATTGTGTATGATTTTTTATTTTATATTATAGCACCTCAACTTTAAATATTGTCAATCAACTTGTTGTTGATACTTCCTACCAAATCTTCATTTCAACTGATTTTTCCTTTCTATAACTATTAATTTGTAATAAAAATATTCCAAGAGAACTTCATTGCTTCTGTTGTCACATCTGTCTCAGAATGCTATTAATATATATAAAATGTTTGTACCAGACTGTAGTAGGTGCTTGTTTCATAATCATTGTGGTTTTTAAAACTTTCAGTAAAATACATCTCATGAATTTCATTTGTTTCAGTTGATCATCATCAAAACACAAGATGTCTGTATTCCTTCTCAATCCTGACAATGAAGTGATCATAGACTCTCCATCCGACAATGATTCTGGAAATGGTCAAACTCTTACCGATGCCTCTCAAGCTCTCCTTAACTTCTGGCCTCAAATGACTGAAGAAATCAGACAAATAGAAAATATGGATGTGAGATGTCAAGCATTACCTCTTGCACGAATAAAAAAAATCATGAAATTGGATGAAGATGTCAAAATGATATCTGCAGAGGCTCCTGTTCTTTTTGCCAAAGCTGCTGAATTATTCATACAGGAGCTAACTTTGAGATCTTGGGTACATACTGAAGATAACAAACGAAGGACTCTTCAGCGAAATGATATAGCAATGGCTATAACAAAGTATGATCAGTTTGATTTCCTTATAGATATAGTGCCTAGGGAGGAAGCGAGGCCTGGTGGGCGACCCCCAGTATCTCTAGATCAAGTTCAATATTATCTGCAGTTGAACCAGAGTGGTGGGCAGCAGCCTCAGGATGAAGAAGAGGAGGAGCGACCTGCAGCTTTACAACTTTTGCAGCAACAGATGACAGTGGCTGAGGGCAAGCCAGTAACGACTGGTGGCGGTATTCAAGTGCTACAACAAATTGTTGGTCCCAATGGAGAAGTGCAGCATGTACCTGTCCAAGTACCTGATCATGCGATGGAATTGATTCGCGTCCAAGGTGCTGGTGGTACCCCAATCATGCTTTCACACCCTCAGTTAATACAAGTCAGGCAACAAAATCCAGTTTATGTGCAAGCGCCGAACCCTTCACAAAACTAGCAATTAAAAAAACTTAAGAAATCATAGATTTCTTTATTGATAATTGCATTGGACTGATACAGATTTAGTCTGTAAGCTTTAAAAAAACATCTGTATAAAGAATGTACATATTTTATTAATAGAACATTCCTTTAGAAATTCCTGATTATGAAGAGTTTAAATATTGCTGTATTATTTGATGAACATACATTTAACTTGA
Source organism: Nezara viridula (assembly GCA_928085145.1). NCBI lineage: Eukaryota > Metazoa > Arthropoda > Insecta > Hemiptera > Pentatomidae > Nezara > Nezara viridula. The sequence goes on from OV725079.1 coordinate 16,305,770, forward strand.
ACTCTATAAAATGAAATTAAAAATCAATTTTGGTTAATTATGTTGAAATCATTGTTGTAATGACGGTAGATAGTCCTCCCTAATCCTTTTCTTAAAATAAGTGAAATATTTAAGTATATAGAAGTAATTGCTTCTTACAACACAGCATTGTAAATCAGTTTCCTAATAATTTTGTTTGTATAATATTTTTGCTGCAGTTGTTAAATATTGTAAATTAGGTGGTGTACGAAGAAAAGAAACTTTCAGAAGAAACATTCTATAATATTTAGGTTATTGTTTATGCTTAATTAACTATTTTAAGTTTTATATTTTATTTATTAGTTTAATTAAAATATGTTAAATTGAAGACCTGTTGAATTCGGTCATTAACCTGATCTAAGATTATATCTTATGATTTTATTTTAATTTTTGTACCAAATTATCATATTTCTCTTGTATATTATAAAACATTTGTGTTACCATTCGTAATTTTATTATTCTGCACAATGCATACTACGTATGTATAAAGAATTTTCATTTTAATCGACTCATTAAAACTCAATTTTATAATTAATCTTTTTTTCTGTAAAAGTATATATATACTGTAAAGTAACTGTTTATGTTAAAGTTAGATGATAATTGTACTATAAAAGCAATAATTTAATCTTGATTTAAAAATTATAGTTTTAGACTATTTGGTTATTTCTTGTTTTATTATTACCTATTTAAATCAAATATAAATTAATGTTTCTCTTTCCATTTTTTTTTTTCAAGAATTGTATTTTGATTTTTGTAATAAATTAAGTGCAAGGTTTTTAAACTTGAAGTAGGATGTTCTCAAGCTCTGGGTCCTGGTTTTGAGTCTTGCTGTGGTAGATAATTATTTATTCCTTTGCACTAGACGTGGATAGATCCTGAGTTAAGGAAACCCTCCTGGGGCACATCAAGCCTCTTAAAGTGGGTATATATATACCCATATATATATATATATATATATATATATCTTTATTAAATAATTGATTGAGTGTGATCACAGTCAAATCATCTTTCACAAAAAAATAGTATTTTCTTAAAAAATATTGAACCCTTAATCATCATAACTTATGGTGGTCAGTTTTTTTTTATTGATTCTTTTTTTTTAACTTTCGATTATTGTGAAAACGTTTTATTAAATAAAAAAAAGTAGAGGTCCAGTTGGTAAAGCGTTGTTCGATCTACTGCAATACCGAGATTCGATTCCAGCTATTTCATATAATTTGTTTTCTGTCCTATTATCCTTGAGTGGGCTCTAGGGTCAGAAGACAGGAATCTTATTAAGTTGAAGCCATTCACCAGTCATGGAGTGTAATCCTAATATCACCAAAAATCATTCTTGAAGTCATCTGTCAATCGAGTGTATGTATTTATAAAGTATTGAACCACAAAGCAGGGCCAAAACTGGATCGGCCAGTTGCTCCAGGCATTAGAATTTGTAGTGAGACAAATTTCACACAAAATTTTATTTTTAGGCTACGTTTGTTTCGAATGCCAGAAGACAGAATAACAAGGCTCATGAGACACAGGTGGAAGGTAGAAGACCTGAGAAAGTGGAATAAATGAAGCATTTGACCAGAGAGGAATGGATTAGACGTGAAGAAAGCAATGTGTCCAAAAAAGAGACTTATGGGTCGTGCTTCATAGACGGAAGCCTTATACTGCTTAGTGGTAGAAAGTAAAGCTACATGAGGTATATATTTTCAGGTTAAAAAGATATTTGTTTCAGATTTTTTCCCTGAATTGAGTTAATATTGTAAGATGATGAGTTTTATTTCAAAATATATTATTTTAAATACTTTTATGAAATTGTGTTTTCAGTTATTCTGTGGAAGGATGGCAGTATTAAGTTTGTTATCTCTTAAAATAGTACTTTTTCCAGCACTGCCGGAAATCCTTCATTGGTTGTATTGTTACAGGTTTTTTGTATTTTTTCAAAAAAATTTATTAATCAGGAGAAATTAGTTTTATATTCACTATTTCAAGTTTGTATTATAATTTTTAAATTCTTTTCTTCTTTTATACTCTTACATTTATCATTTTTCTGATTTAATTCTTTACGCTTATTACTATTATCTTATTTATTTACTCTTATTACCATTATTTTATTTATTTATTCTTATAACTATTCTATTGTTTCTGTTATTCTTTGCTCTTACTACTCTTACACTTGTATCTTTATCATTTATCTGATAATATTTTTTTAATTTTTAGCTTTGATGATAATTCATGTGTTTGGGTTGAAAATTCGTTCGTTAAAGAAATTTCGACTGCAAATCCTGACAATTTCTTTCTTATAATTTTAATAGAGAACTACTTACTCCTCTTTATTTGTAATTTATGTTGATCAACAAGACTTAAAATTTATTATTTTTGGAAGCTGTCACTTGCTTTATCGTTTCCTAACTTAACAGTAACAGTACAATCAAAACAGTTACAAAAACGGTAGAATCATTTATCTAAGTAATTTTTAAGTAGCTAACATAGGTGCAAATACAGACTTACCTTTAATATTAGGTACACATTTGTATGTAATATATCTTTTAAATATAGTGACTTTTTTTACTTGATAGACAGATAGATAGAAGCGTTTATTTGTTTATAAAGTACATAATATCATTTTTTTTCTTTACATATAATTAAACGATTTATCGACAATGAACTTATGTTCGTCTGTCGGGGTGTTCGCCTAGTTTATTCGTGGAGATATCTTATCTTTTAAGAATTAACAGTTTCAATATAACAAGATCCCAATTGCAATATTATCTACTTAATTTTAAAAAAATCTCAATTTTAACTAAAAATTCTTTCTAAATATAAATATACCTACATAATGTAGAAATATACATGAACATAAACTTAGATACCTTTTATTCTAAATTATATTCTCTCACTAATTCACATCTAAAATTAGTGGATGTTTTTAAGTACAAATAAAGATTTCTGTAGTTTGGGCCATTTAAAATTTTTGTTTCGATAAAATTTAGTTGATGCATACATAAAAATGCTATTCTGAACTCTTTTAGTATTGGACATACCGATATAAAATGAAAGTTATCTTCCGGTGCATTCATATTGCACAAAGAACAATTTTCCCTTTTATCCTGCCACGGCTGGTAAATTAGATTGAAGAGTTTCCCTCTCGCTTTAAAAATTAGTCGAATGAAATATAAATTGTAATCATTCTTCTGAAAATACCCACAATCATATTCTAATTTGGCAGAAATTTTATGATATTCTGCTGATCTTGCCCTCTTAATGTAATCATTCATTTTCTCTTGCTTTAGTTTTTCAAGTAAAATGTCTTTATGTGTTTTCAACTCCTTGAGCAGATCTTTTTTTATGAAAGAAATGTCACATTTTGTTCCTATCCATCTCAGTGCCCTCATCCATGTTTATATTCTTTTCAATGACTAATTCAGCTATGACATGCGGGAGTCGTTGGTGACCCATTTCCAACACTTTTTTTATATACTCGATGTGCAATATTAAAGTATAAATACAGAAATTATCAAATTCCGTTTCGAGATCTAGCATGTAGTTAGGAGTATTATCTGGGAGCTCAATTATCTTTTTTAGAAAATACCTCTGTGGTTGTTCAATCTCCTCGAACTCTTGGTAGCCCCAAAACTGTGCTCCATAACATATCACAGCCCTCACCGTAGAGTTGAAGATTAATGTCTTTTGTTTTACAGATACCCGCTCATTTAATATAATCTTCGACCACATCATATTAAGTGCATTTCTTGTTATTCGTAGCTTTTCCCTAAAATGATCTGGCAAAGATAAATTATATTTTATAGTAACTCCCAAGTACTTATAATTTTCTACTTTGTCTATTGGATTTCCATCATATGTCCATTTTAATTTCCTATCAGTTGTCCATTTCCTTGACATATTATTATTTTTGATTTTTCAAGAATTATTTCCAGACTCCACATTTTGCAATTAAATCTATTTATCATTTCTTGCAATATCAATGGGTTGTCCGAAATCAAAACCACATCATCCGCATACATGAGCACATTAAGCTTCTTCCCACCTATTAATAGTCCACCTGCAACCCATTCCACTAAATCATTAATAAAAATGGAGAAAATAAGTGGGCTAAGCAAGCAACCTTGTCTTAGGCCTATCTCTGCATTGTAAGATCATGAAAGTCCATCTTTTGTCCATAATGTAATCGTTTTAATTTCATATAGGCTTCGTAAAATTCTTATGGCTTTTGTTGTGAGATCGGTAGTATTTAATTTATAAAAAAGTTATTCTCGGTCTATCTTGTCAAACGCCACCTTAAAATCTACAAAAAATAAATAAACAGGCTGATCATTTTGAAATTTACAACTTATTATTCTGAACAGAATAAACAGATTATCGTGAGTGGAGTATCCTGGCCTGAATCCAGTTTGATTTTCGTGCATAACATTATTATCTGATGCCCATTTTGACATTCTGTTCAGTAATATTCCGAAAAATATTTTTGATATACTGTTTTGGAGTGATATACCTCTGTAATTGTGCACATTATTTAAATCTCTTTTTTTGAATATAGGTAATATAATAAATTCTTTAAAACATCTAGGTACTTTTTCATTCTCAAATATACTGTTGAATACTTGAAGTATCTTTTCGATGAAGCTGGGTGTCGCATTTTTATAAAACTCATAACTTATGCGATCCATCCCTGTTGTTTTATTATTTTTACATTTGTGAATCACTGCCATTGTTTCCTCAATAGTAATTTTTTTTCCATGTGATCGTATTCAATCATAATCTCCTCATAAGCTATCGGGTCAGAATGAGGAGGAGAGGTCAGTAGTTGAGCAAAATGAGTCGCCATTTCTTGTGATTTTATTTGAGATCCACACTAACAAACACGTTGCCTGAAGAACTCAATTGCCTTCCAGAAATCACTTGAATCTTTTGCCTCAATTAGTTTTATTATTTTAGTAAAATATCCATTTTTTTTAGATATACAAATTGCTTTAAATTTTGTATTAGCAATCAAATAATTTTTTTTTGTTATAAGTGATTTGCTTTTTCTGAATAATTTTAAAAGCGTTCAATCTTGCACATTCCCAATCAAACCAATGATTGTGAGCAACTCCACATTTATTTTCTGTTATTTTTGGAGAAGCCGTTTGTATATAACTAATCAGATTATCTAGATTTTTCTCTAGATTTCCGGTATCGATATTCAGTTTTTCTGATGTTTGTTCTAATTTTGTCTTATATTTATCTTTCTTTTTTTCATCCCATTTTAGTTTTGGTGGCAAAGATATAAATTCTTTTTTCGTATTTATTTTTTCACAGATAAGAACATCTAGTTTTAATAGAAGAGGCATGTGAACCGAGAATGTTTCATTTAAAATGATAAACTGGTCTACATACTTTAAGCAATCTATCGACGACATACACAAATCTATTACCGATTCTCCGTTGGTTAAAATATAAGTCAGTTCTCCGTTCTCATCTCCTTTGGTTCTTCCATTTAGTATCACAAGTCCATGATCGTCACAGAACTCAACAAATTTATGCCCTTTCCCATCAACTTTTCTATCTTCTGAATTCCTATTTATATTTATCAATTCAGTTTTGATAATCACGCTACTCCGTATTTGTAAATTTCCTGTATGCACGTTACACTCACTAATAAGAAATACTTTATCAAGCTGTCCTGGTCATTTTCCGAAGAGTTACAATTTAAATTCAAAGGTATTAACAAAATGGTCCCATCTCTGTTTTTAATTTTTACAAACAAAATTTCCGATAATTTCAAACTCAGCTATTTCAGGATTGTTTTTATTATATAATTGTTAATTTTTAATCTTAATTTGTACAAGATTTCACTTTTTTCAATCTTATAGTTATAATTTATTGATATTTTGAAAACTAAAATTAATATACATATATTAATATTTTTAAAAAACAGTGTAAGTCCCGAAAATAATTGATTAATACAATTGTTACTAAAGTTTATTAAGTTACACAAAAAATGTGACTTATTAAAATTTTTATTTCATCAATATTTTAATAGCTTCCAAGAAAATCATGAGATTAATGTTTTGATAAAATTCAATTTTAGGAGTATTAAGATATATAAATTTTTTAATTGATGATAGATTTATGAATGATCGATCAGCCTGTTAAAAGCTTGGGTCTTCAATATCATCAGCGTTAAAATGGATTCACTAATAGTAATAGAAATAATAATGGTGTCTTATCTGTCTACGCTATGATTATATTTGTCATAACTAGATTTGTAGAATGAATTTTTATTAGTTGATAATATCAAATGGGCATATTTTATGTTGTGTTAAAGTTAGACTATTGTGAAAAAACAATTTACAATTGTTAGTTATTTATACAGCTACTGAATCATTTTCCTGTTAAGTAGCGGTTATAATACCTAAATAACGTGAAATTTAAAAAAAAAAATTTCGGTCTGAGTCATCATAGCTAATTATAACGATTCCTGAGCTTATAATAACACTTTTATGTAGTTAATTTGTCAAGTTTTAGTTTACTTGAGGAATTTACTGGACTATATAGAATAAACTATTTTTTCTCTAGCTTCAGCTGAAATCTATTTATGTGGTCTGATTAAATGGGTGGCCAGAAATTCTATTTCATGCTGTTAGATTTTTAGGACATTTATTAAAAATAAATGCTCTTTAGTTCAAAATAATAGTTAAACTTGTGGACACTAAGTAAATATTAACAAAATTCTTTATAACGCCTTTTTTAACATTTTTTTTTACTCATTTCTGATTGATAAAGATGATAACAAAGAATCTGTTGATTCCAGACTTACTATATTATAATTTTCGAAATTTTTGTGTGCGTTTCAATTAACAACTTACTTTTAGGATTTTAAATAATAAAAATTATTTTTCTTTTTAAGTTGTATCTAGCAATTTAAGTTAAATATTAATGAACATTTAAGTCAATATGCTCTACTTCATACAACCCACAGTGGTCAATAAAGGTGAATATTTTTCCTTGTTCCATTCCTTGCTGGCCCAGGATTTTCTATTATAGAGTACTTGAAAGTCTGGGTATAATAAAGGTTATTTGAAAAACACTATTATTTGTAAATTTTTTTTTTTTATCAGTAGGAAAAAATGAAAATAATTACATATTATGGCATGAAATAACTTTTATTTCTGAAAACTAAAGTCTGCAAAGAAATAAATTATAACTATGTTTAATCTAATTCATATTTTTTATTTTATCTTGTATTCATTCTTATCTTTTAATAAAAGTTAAAAAATATATTTATAATTCATCTTTATATATTTTACAAAAGTTATTTCAATATTATATCATAATATAATATTTTTTTTATTTTTCTTTCAGGCTAAAGAAATTGCTTTGTATATTTTATACAGTTTAAACATTTTTGTTTTTAGTAAAGAATTTAATTCCTGTGATGATTCACTAGTTTCCAATAATTTTATCATACATTATTTATTTTACAATAAGCCATTTCTATAAGCCTTAACTTTTGATTTTTCTGTTCTATTGAGCAACTCTCTTTTCAGTGATAGTTACTGTCTTCTTGAGACGAACTGCAGAGGTGTCAGATGTTTGCGAATCGCCTAACATTTGCCGTAGATTAACAAGTCGCCGCTCTCTGGCTGCTCCCCTCTCAGCTAGCTCCTCCATCTCATTCTCCAGATCAGCTAGCCTGGCCCTAGACATTCTAGCTCTGTTCTTGGATGCCATGTCTTCCATAGTCTCTTCCAGAGGGTCTTTCAATGCACTCCACTTGTGCATTCGAGGTGTTTCCTCTTCGGTCTCGGCTACCATCCTCAGTGCTCTTCTTCTCAGTGTTGATGATGAACTGTCTTCATCAGCTGCTAATAGGCTGGCTCCATTGATTCCTACTGAGTCCAACATCTTTTCTGAAAATTTTCTTTTAACTTCGTCTCTCCTATTATGATAGGCATTTTCAAAATTTTCTTCAGTAGATGCTTGGTGCCTCGATCTTGCTCTATGCATGCGGGACATACTCTCCATGTCTTCTTCAATTTGGCTGTTGATAGCATCTAGATTGGGTCTCCTTTCTTCCAATAAACCTTCTATGCTTCCCATTGAAAGTGGGCGTTCTGGTCTTTTCGGTGCCTCAAGGGTTTCCTGTAAACCACCTCCTCCATATTTTCTGTCTAATGTGTCTAAGGCCGGTCTGTAATAACTTTCCCCTAGGGAGTAATTGCAGTCATACAGACGTGTCCTTGGTCTGGTATAACGTCTTCCAGCCATCTTCTACTAAAAAACAAAACAAAAAAAGATATAAATGTTAATATATTTTATAGATGTAGATAGAAAAATTTATAAGTATGTTTTTGTATGAATCAACAATAGTTATAAATAAAATACTGTTAACATAGAACTTGCAATATCTATCGGTTACATATTTACAATCTATTTTTATTGAACTGTTTATTTTTCAAAAATCAATGAGTCTCTATTATGTTCCATCTCCATGTAATAATATTACCTTCATTAGCTTGTAATATGAGAAATTTTTGATTTTTTAACAAATAAGAGTAACATATTTTAAAAATACTTTATTAATAATCTCTATACCTGCAGAATGCGTGTATAGAGATTTTACCAGCATTTGTAGTTTTTACCAGCATTTGGGCTCACATAATATATCAGATAAAACTAAATTGACTAAACAAACTATTTATTTACCTAGTTCTGCCTTAAACATTGTTACAAAAGTTGAACTTTGTTTACATCCTTGGGTATTATTTAGATAATCCTTACCTCTATCAGGTAATTTTTTTACATGTTAGGATAATAATCCCAATTAGTTTGTATTTTTCTTTCGCTCAGTTAACATGGAGTGGGGTGATAAAGAAAATCGAATATCTGTGATCGCCTTACACAAAGTTGGAAAATGTAGGTCAGAGATTTTCGAAATGATGAGTCTGTATGTGACAGACCTCCCCGTTGAGAATCGGCCGGGGCCGGCACTGTGAGAATGGCAAATGCAGTGAGAGCAGCGGATGCTTGAATCAGAAGAAATCTCATTCAAAAACAACAGATTATGTCTCGGGTAATGGGAATCTCTGTCAGATCAATGTCTCGCATAATAATAAGTGACCTGAGGATGGGTGCATTTCAAAGATTGACAGGACAAAATCTGACCACTTTCCTAAAAAAAAAAATTAGAGTGGATAGATGCAAGTGCTCCTTGGCCGTTACACCAATGGTCTTTGCGAAAGAGTTTGTTTAGTGATGAGAAAATTTTTACAATTGGAGAAAAATTTAATTATCATTTGAGAAGTCGGAATTCATTGGAATAGTGGAAAGAGGTCATCACCCTTCCTCAGTGATGGTTTGATGAGAATTTGCTTTGCTGGTACCACAAAGCTCCATTTTTGTAAAAAAGGAGTTAAAACAACCGCTAAAAACTATCAGGGCGATATTTTGGAATACGTTGTCAATCTCTAAATGATACTCTGTTTGCTGGAAGTCATTGGGTTTTCCAGCAGGATTCCGCTCCAGCTCACAAGGCCAGGGCAACTCAACAGTGGCTGCAAAAGAACAGTCCATAGATCATCTCTGCCTCGGATTGGCCCTCAGGAAGCCCTGATCTCAACCCACTAGGTTATCAGCTTTGGTCCGAACTGGAGAGGATTGAATGCCCTGACTTGGAAAGCCTCTAACAATCTATGGTCCAGCAGTTGAGCGCTTTCCTCAAGAAGTGCTGTGTGCTGCTAATGATGACTGGCCACGGAGATTAAATGCCTGTGTCAAGGCAAAAGGGGTACATTGAGTAATTTATTTTTTGTTTTATTCTCTATAGATATACATTTTATTTTCTAATAAAGTTTTTGAAATAATTAATTTTTCTGTTGAAATCTGTATATATTTCCTTGTAACAATATTTATGACATGAATTGGTATTTTTTACATATATGTCATCGTTGCTATTAAACATAAAAAGTATGTAACATAGTTGACAAAAATTCAAAGTATTTGTCTGCTGTCTTAATGAAGAACACATCATTCATCTGCTTGAAACCTGAATTCAATTCTTAAAAAAACTAATAATCGTACAAAAATTACAATCTACCTTTAGTATGATTTGCTTGTTCATTGGTATTTAAAATGACCTGTGTGAATTTAATTTGTATGAGATAAAAACCAAAGAGGTTGAAAACTTGTTGTGTCAAAATGATTTCAGCTTATATATTATTTACAGTACATATATGATTTATCTGTGTATCATTTCCAACCTGTTTTAGGTTAGTGGTAGTGGGGCATTTAAAGATATGCATACAATAAAACTATAATACACAATTAAAATGTTGTTTAATAATAATGCCATTCAATGTTCCATAACATTTTTCTTATTATTCTTGTTATTTAATTAGTTCCAAAATCTAACAATGAACAGCACATGAAGTAATAATAGTAAGATATACCATTTTAAAATTTTTACAAACAATTTATTGATTGCTGTTACAAATACAAATGCAGCCATTTATTTTTACGCATGATTGTTCACAACTGACATCCTTGCTTTATTTAAAATTAGTTTAAATAAACACCCAAATCATTAGCTACGGTTCTTGTTTGAAATTCTGAGCCAAATCAAAAAAAGCAACTCTAGCTTTAGACCTTCAGTTTATTTTAAGTTCCAATTATACTAAAGATGGATCCACTAAAGTCGAGGTTTTGTCTGTCGAATATTTGTCTTTTCTTTTAATTCCACTCATATTTTTACTAGAGATTTTTTTCTTTTATTTACAATTTATATACCAACTTATAACCTATTGTGGATCCCCATTAATAGAATTAATACCATCATCTTTCATGGTCAGTGTACTAAATTAATTTAAACTATAATATATTTGAATGGTTAATAACAGTATGATAAATAATAATTTAATTATTGATTAATTTTATGTACATAGTGGAAAGTATGCTTTTAAAATAAAATAGGCAGCAACAGTGTGCATTGTGTCAATACTTTTATGCTTTATATTTACTTATTATTTTTATTTATATTTACACTAAGAAAAGAATTTTCATTGGGCAACAAATGAATTGTATGGTGTGTGTGTGCATGATTGCGGTTATATTACATGACCATCCACATTTAAAATTAAAATTTGTTTTATAATAAACATCATAAATTGAATCGGTTATTTCAGAAATGACAAATTTGTAATTTTTATCAGTTCTAAATTGAGAGTTCTGGTCATATTGTTCATAGATGCATCTTTTAATGCATATTAATAGATTAAATTAATAAACATTGATAGTTTACTCCAGTGCCGGCCTTAGACAATCGACGCCCTGGGGCAATGATGTAATCTCTACCTATCCTAAGAAATATAATTTATTTTTTAAGCTGTTTTATATTATGTGATATTCAAATATTATTTCATTCAGCACTTTACTAATACAGTTGCTTTATTGATGGGCTAAAATTATTTATTTTAATATGCTTTGCTTATTTAATTTAAGTTATTAAAAATTTCTTTACATTAAAGTAGATAAAGTGAGTTTGTCATTGTCACTAGCAGATCCAGGATTTAATTTTTTTGGGGAGGAGGGAGGAAGGAATGCTTCACCCCGATAGGATTTTTTTTTCATATATATATAACGATAATTTATAATTTTTTTATTATCACGGCGCTACAACTCTGTGACGACTCTTGGATTCCTCCACCAGCTTCCTCCAGTCATCTCTGTTCTGTGCGGCCATCATCCAGCTCCTGACTCCCAGGACATCCCTTAAATCCCTTACCACACTGTCTGACCATCTTAGTTTTGGTTCTCCCTCTTCTTCTTGTGCCGTAGAAAAGTTCTGTCAGGATCATCCTAGGGTTGCTTCATTCTCCATCCTTGAGACATGATCAGCCCATCTCAATCTTCCAAGCTTCATCCTCAGAATGACATCTTGATCATAAAAAGTTGAGCAAATTTCAGCATTTGTCCGTCTTCTCCAATTTCCATCAATCTGTACTCCTCCAAATATTCTTTGAAGAATTTTTCTCTCAAAGATTAGGAGGTCTTGCTCAATTTTTTTAGTCGTCGTCCATGTTTCTGAAGCATAGAGCAGGACTGGGCGGATCAGTGTTTTATAAAGATGTAGCTTGTTATGCTGGGATAAAAGGCGACAGGTGAATTCCTTGCGAAGGGCAAAGTAACACTTGTTAGCCATAAATATTCTTTTCTTGACCTCGACCTCGGGTGCATTGTCTTGTGTTACCAGTGACCCCAAATATTTAAACTGCGCTACTATAACGATAATTACTTTGGGAAAAAAAAAACTAACTACCTATATGAAATAGTGTTTAAGTGATACTTGAAGTCCTATTAAATGTAATTAATTACACGGACAGTAATATTGTATGAACTAATTTTTTTTATATACCTACATACATATATATATATATATATATATATATATATATATATATATATTTACTTACTTACATATATATTATTACACATATAATATGTATATATTACATGTATACATATATTTTTCCATAAAACAGGATTACATTTTACCATTTGGGGGGGCTTCAGCCTGAAAGCCTCCCTCACCCTCCTGTAGTCTGTGGTCATTGTTAAAAACATTTAAAGAGGACCTATATTATCAGAGCCTGCAATCCTTTATTATTTGACAATGAAACCAAGTGAAAACGTCTTGAGGATTGGGGTAAAGGTGAACTGCAAATTATATCGAAGTTATGTTTTGGCAGCATTGTTAGTGACACAATAGGGGAGTGACCCTGGGTATTTAGGAGGGCTATTCCTGGCAAGCAGTGCTGCCAACGGCCGCCCTTTAGCACCGCCGACGATGGGGGTGTTGGGTAACGAGTATATGCTCGATCTGGGGCAAGTAAACCTTCGGTTTGTTTTTGTTTTATGTCACCTGCCTAGTTAATACTTGTTTTTGTAAACATTTCATGGTATTGACTTAATAACAATAAAACGTTTTTAAAATATATATCTGATTCATAAGCAATTAGAATGATTAAGTTTAGAAAGGACCTACACAATCTATTTTAGGGTTTAAACGGAATTCTTTGGACTTGTAATTTTATTTCAATCAAAATATTGTTGCGGATTAAAAGTAAAGAAATTTACCTTTTCAACTAAAAATGGAGATATCTATCCTAAACTATCGCTAATCTGGAAAAAAAAAATTACCTCGTGTTGGTTTATTATTTTCAATAATCAACCATTGTGATCTACCAAAAAATTCAAAAACTTAACCCCCTCTCAAAATTTGAGGTTTCACGTTTCAGGATGCGTAGAATTCGAAAAACCAATAAAAATTTGTTTGTCCGTCCGCCTTCCGTGTAATTTCTCCGTTACTACTGGACCGATTTTTTTTGAAATTTGGATATAAAATCAGAGGTCACCTGAGGATGATCCTCCTTCATCGATATTACTATCCGCCATTTACTTTCAAAATGGCGGCCGAAAAACCTGCGTTGCTATAGACTGTAGCTCCTAAACGAATGTACCGATTTCAATGAAACTTCGCTTTTCTTGACGCCCTTTAAATTTATTTATATATCATACTTCAACGAAAAGAAGCTGGAAAAAAGTTACGAGGGATGATAAAATTTAATTCCGAATAAATCAAAAAGTATAAACTTTTTTGTCGATATTGTGTATGGTTTTTTAAAAGTTTACGGAATTTCTTAAAAAAACAAAAATCGGACTATAAGGAGCAAAGATATGGTCACCAGTTTTTTTTTATATGTTCTACTCCAAATGTTATATCCTATGTTTGGTTTTTAAATTTTGAATGTGTTACTGAAGTATTTTTTTTTAGCATATTAGTAATGATTGAAAAAAAACTTTAGTCAAATAATTATAATCACCTTTTATTTATTTTTCTTTGTAACTAGGAAGGTAATGTTGCTTTAGATGTATAGTTGTTTGTAAATAATAAAAAATTGTGAAATAATTTGCAGCGTTTTTGTTACTGTATTTGACTAGCTAAGTCTTGATTGCTTTGTTGTACGATTAAGTCATGCAGAAGAAAGTTTTTAATAATTAAATTTTCTTTAAGAATCCCCACATCCGTACATATATTATTACAGTAAGGCTCAAAATCGGTTTTGTACCAAATATAAGCTCCTGTCATGCTCAAATACCATGAATGGGGTACCGTTGGATTCAGAATTTCACGGGGGGTTAGAGAATCGTATTCTCTACTTTTGTTTTTCTTTCTAAGATAAACTAAGTCGATACAAATATTTTGCTAGGCTTCAATACTGAAACGGTGGTAATTCTGTAGATCGGTACAAGATAAATTGGGCTTTGAAGATTTTGATGCGTACAGCGAGATCTTTTAAGCCCAAAAACGTACTATTTTCGAGATAACGCAAGGCATAGAGTTCGCATCCACACAACCTTACATTAATTGTAGTACTGTCATTGAATACATGTTCGTTGACTTCTCTATGATCGAGAGAGGAGGAGTTTATATCATTTATTGATGGTGTTTTTTGTCGGCAAGCCACATCATCGTTAATTCTTCACCAAATTCCAAGATTGAGCCACTAATTTTGAAGGTTTCCTTCTCCTTCAGGTGGGCAAAATAGTCCAATCACTTCGAAAATTCAGAAATAAAAGTTATGAAAGAAAAGAAACTTTATTTGTAAATAACTAAAACATTGCACACTTTTCTCTTATGGTTATGTCCATGATTATATAAAATATTACTAAATTCCCTACAAAAGGGAAAAAAATGATCGAAATCGGACAATTTTTAGCAAAGATAAGAGCTGATTGAAATTTGTAAACATGTTGGTTCCAAACATTAATGATTTTTTAAATTAATTTTTGTTTTCTTTGTCGATTATATTTAGCGAGAAAGTAACAATTGATTTCTTTATCTTATGAGATATGTTGCATTATTTTCTTTTCTTATTAATTTGGCATTTGATCACTTAACAATATGCAGTGCGAATTTTTCGCAAGGGCCTACTAGTATATATTATTTCACTAGTTTATCTCCAACGTTTTAAAAGTTAGATCTATTCTATGTCAATAGAAATATGTCAATCCCGAGAGTTTGCAGGAAAAAGATAGTTGTTATAATATTCGTAATACATATATATATATATATATATATATATATATATATATATATATATATATATATATATATATATATATATATATATATATATGAGGATCTAGGTAGGGATTTGGATGCAGAAGCAATATAATATGGAAGTTAGAGCAATATAATAACATTTATCATAAAAATGATTTTTTTCTGCATTTTTCGGAATTGACATATACAATCAGAATTGATTTAATTTTTAAGCCGTTGGAGATAAAATAGTAAAATAAAAACATGTTCTTGAAGAATTTTTTTAAATTTATTTAATGAAATTTATAACTGTATAAATAATACAACTAGTAAAAATGCACACATTGGAAATAATGACATGAACAGACTTGAAGAGATACTGCCCAGTGGTAACACTCCCTATTTAATTCTAGGTGAGAAGATCACGAGGCCATATTCTTTTCAGACGCCTAAGGGAATTATGAGGAATCGAGGAAAGAAGCAAGGCTGGAAACAAGTGGATTCGGATGGGACTGGAGTTTATCATGAAAGGATAGGTATCTGGCTCGGGCTAAATCAGCGACATATTGAACATAAAGGTCTTTATGAATGGTTTTATTTGTGACAAAATATAGAGCATTAAGGATTTTGCGAAGGATTTTGGATTGTAAGGATTGGATACGATAGGAATTCGATGGTTTAGTAGAGCCCCAAAGCTCAACTCCGTATGTCCATATAGGTCTTCTTATGGTTAAGTATAGGAGTCTTTTGTAATTAATTGAAAATTTAGAGCGTTTGTCTAGTAAGTGTTGGAGCAGTCGGAAACGAAGAAAATTTAATTTAATTTAAAATTATTATTCTTCCGTATAACTTATTTGTAGAACAAAGCAATAAAGAGTTAGCTAATCAAATACAGTAAAAAAAAACATGTGGTAAAAATTGTTTTTCTAAATTAGCAATTGTTTAGGAGAGATATCTATGAGGAAAATGTATATAATCGAAACTATTGCGAATTTTATTTGCTTTATTTTTGTGTAGAAAGTCTTTGTCGATACGATGGATAGTTTTCCTGATATAAGCGAAAATTCGAAAAAAGTGACCATGTGTCCCCCACATCTGGCTCACCACCAAGGAGTGGGGACTTTTAGTACATCTCCTTACGTGTCCAAACAATGACCCAAAGTCAAAAATTGTGTCCCCACCATTTCCTTCTATAATTATTTATTGACTGGACTAATTAGAGATAAGTGTGAAATGGTTTATACATTTTGTTGTAGCAGAAACTAACATCTAGAACCTGTAGAGTATAACTGTAACAGATCCACCAGCCACAGCTTAACGACTGTTTATTAGCAGGAAGTGCACTTGCAATGACTCACTGTTCTAAATCCAAAGCCATTCGAATCAGTTCAGGATTGCCAACCGTGCCGGAAAATGTTGATGGTGGTCGTTTTCTCTTGGACAGTTCCCAGCTACCTTGTCTTAACTGATTAAAATTGCTTATCAGGAAGCGATCGGTTGTGGTTATAAATATATAACAGGGTCAATCCCTTCCCTTTCGTCTAGTCCTAATCGTATTATCGTCTTCTCTTAAGATGGAGTTAATCATCCACACTTATTAGTTAATTATTTATCTGTAAGTTCCATTCAATGTTTTATATCGACAGCCACACTGCAACAGACTGTAAGAACAAAAACTAAAAACTTTCAGAAGAATAAAGAAGTGTGTAATTTTTGTCCCAGGAGCGTTATACTTTCGTTTCAATTTTTTTCGCAGGTCTAAGAGAAAAACGCTGCAAATTATTTCACAATTGTTTATTATTTCCAAACAATTATACATCTAAAGTAACCTTCCACTATTTACAAAGAAAAATAAATAAAAGGTGATTAAAATTATTGGACTTAACTTTTTTTTAATGATTAGTAATATGCTAAAAAAAAAAGCATTACTTCAGTAACACATTCAAAATTTAAAAACCGTACAAAGGAATATAACGATTTTTGTTTTGTTTTTTTAGGAAATTCCATAACTTTTAAAAAACTATATACAATATCAATAAAAAAGTCTAAACGTTTTTAGTTATTCGGAATTTAATTTTACCATACCTCATAACTTTTTTCCAGCTTCTTTTCGTTGAAGTATGTTATATGGATAAATTTATGGGGCGTCGAAAAAATTACTTTAGCGAAGTTTCATTGAAATCGGTACATTCGTTTAGGAGCTACAGTCTATATTATAATATAGACAGCAACGCAGGTTTTTCGGCCGCCATTTTGAAAGTAAAAGGCGGATAGTAATGTCGATGAAGGAGGAGCATCCTCGGGTGACCTCTGATTTTATATCCGAAATTGAAAAAAATCGGTCCAATAGTCAAGGAAAAAATCGCGGACGGCGGCCGGACACAAAAATTTGTATTCGTTTTTAGAATTCTACGCGTTCTGAAACGTGAAACCTCAAATTTTGAGAGGGGGTTAAGTTTTTGAATTTTTTGGTCGATCACAATGGTTGATTATTAAAAACAATAAGCCAAAATGTAATACTTTTTGTAACTTTTTTTTATCGTATTTCAGCCAAATAAGCTTTTAGATCCATTACTTCTAACTTGTACCTTTTTAGTTACTTTGAAAAACAGGTATTAGTTAGAAAAAGCAATCAAATTTATTGTAATAACATCCCTAGCTTTGTTAATAATGATCAAATCATGAAGCAACAGTTTCCAAAATGAAGAGAAACGATACTTCAAATCAAAATTTGTAAAATAATTGACTGAAAAGCGAGTATTCGATCACACGGCTTTCACTTTTTTTTGTCTCCAACTGGGGAGTAAATGTGTCCCTTTTTGGAGTATTCCATGAAAGTTTTAACGTACTCAACTTCGTATGGACATGGTTTGATTCACGAATGCCTGGTAAGTAACCTGCTGATGAGTAGATCACTTCGTTTCTAAGTTCTTGCGATTTCGAAGATTCTTTAGTTTGAAAAGATGAAACTAGATTATTTTTTCGTCTCGAGTTAAATTTTACTATATGGAATTCGGCGCCGTTGTAGCTTTTTCAAGTTCATTTTGCAGTTGCCGGGAGGTTTCGTATGT
The DNA here is from genome assembly GCA_928085145.1 of Nezara viridula. Lineage (NCBI taxonomy): Eukaryota > Metazoa > Arthropoda > Insecta > Hemiptera > Pentatomidae > Nezara > Nezara viridula. Next base: position 16,323,950 of record OV725079.1, read on the forward strand.
TCTGTACGCCGTTCAATATTATATTCCCACTTTTTTTTCTTTTTTTTTTTTTTTCTTATGCCACAGTCATTGATCATTCGACCATCCTACATCTTGCTGTCCAGTATAAGTTTGATTTTCTTATATAATCATTCACAAATGTTTTATTTCTCATGTCCGTCAAAGCAGGACATTTGTCTAGGTGGTCTGCATCCATTTTTGCTTGTTCACATAACTTACACCTAGGATCCTCAGCCACGCCTATCTTGTGGAGATATCTTTGTAGATAGTCGTGGCCAGTGGTCAGGCGGAAGCAGGCTACTGCATCTCTTCTTGGTAGGTCACCTTGTATTTGTGCATATTTTTTATTTCCTCCTTCACTACCATTCTCACCATTCGTCAAATTGAATCGTATGAATTCGGATGGACTGTTTACTTACCTCTCTCTTCATTCCTCCATCTGGCCGACCTCAGGGCAGGGAACCTGGGAATTTTCCCGGAGGCCTCGGACTAGAAATGCCAGCCACTTATTAGAAATTTTTAACAATAATAAAAAGCGTATAAGAAAAATTAATTTTAGCCAATTAATAAATCTAATTGATACTGTAGTCTGCGAAAAATTCTTTATACATTATATATTTACATGATCGTCTTTAATTACTTTTTTTATTGTAACGACACTATCTATAAACCTTTACTGCAACTTAGTTTTTTACATCACGGTTTGCTGTTTTTTTACAAAAGATCATATAGAAGAAATGAAACATCGTAGATTTTAATTTTTGGGACCAGACTATGCGCCAGGTCAAGATTGACCTGAGAAGTTCAAAACCTCATTTTCCAAATTTTCCTTACAAGCTTTTGCAGTATGGCTGTCGATATGTTCTTATGGTTCACTAAAACGTTTATTGATGTTAACTAAATTAATCTTGGATATCGTCGAATTCGTTCCCAAACATCAATTCGGACAAAAAGAACGAATCTATAAAATCGAATTCTTCGTCGGTTTACAATTCTTTATTAAGACATGTATCGAAAAATTTGACTTGTGTCGCATGTTATAGAAAAGATTTCAGTTCACATACATTATTTTATTTTAATATTGAATAGTATATCTATTACAAGTCTATTAAATCACATCTGAAATAACTAAGTTTAAAAATCTGGTATGGTGCGTACATCACACAACTTTTACTTACTACTATTTCTTTATTTTTCACAGCCGTATTAAGTATTGTATTTATGATTTTTTTTTTGTCAAAATTACAACTATATATTTAAATTATTTATTTGATTATAATAAATAATTAAGTGGCTCGATATTTTTATTCTGACATGCTATATTTATTTATATTGCATTAGAGGTATATTTATTATTAATTAAAGGTTAATTTTACAAATTAAAAAAAATAAAAGTACTTTAGGGGATTTTTTTTTTTTTTAAATTAGGTATTGAAACCCAGTAACAGCAAATAAATATAAACGAAAAAAATTGCAAAGAAAAGTGTATATTACAAAACATGAACATTATGAATAAAAGCATCAGTATTTTTTCAGTTGGAACAATTATTTATAATGAGACTATAAATGTTATGCTTGATCGAGTTCAATTGAATGATTTTATTATCTTTACGACCATAACCATTATAGACTATTTTTATTGATTGAATAGCAAGAGAAAAAAATCATAGGAATAACATTTCTCAGGGATTTGTTTAAATTTCTGTTTAAATATTTATCTTTTTCATAAATTAACTCCATAGAGACGGTTATACAACGCCGAATTGCGTGAACTGTATCCAATTAGTATAATTGAGATGATTAAATCCTGGCGAATTAAATGGGAGGTTTGTAAAATTGTTGTACTTAGTAAGGAAAGAATTCCTAAAAGGTTAATATATGCTGTGCTGACTTGTAAACCACCGAGGGATAGACCGAAGCGAAGGTGGGAAGATTGCGTTAAGGCCTGATGGGACTGTTTGGATAAAACCTAAGATTTTCATTATGATTATTATTATAACTACATAGAAATATGTGGCTTTTCATTCTGAATCCATTTATAGCAGTGGTGTCCAACCCAAGCCACGCTTATTCTGAGTATTAAGAATCGCACCCTCGTCCAGCCAGAAGGTTAATAAATTTTGTATTTATATATTTTTTTAAATTCAAATCAACATTTGCGATTGAAAGGATATTTTATTTTCGACATGTTTGATTTGAGTAACAAAATTACTATCTCAGTATAAGATCCATTTCCCTATTTCGTAAGTAGCAAGTAAGCAAGGAGGTCTCACACGACAGTTGAAGAAGCGTTCCTTGCATTGGAAGGTACCGTAAAGAAAATTGGACTAATCATAAATGCATCCAAGACGAAGTATATGGTTCCAGGAGATCTTTCACGACCAGGTGAATTGGTTAGATTTGAAGAGCATACTTTGGAGAAGGTGGACCATTTTAAATACCTTGGGTGCCTTGTGAACCCTAACAATGATATTGCCGTAGAAATCAACAATAATAGAGTGATACTGGCTATTATATTGCTCTCCTCTTCTTAAAAACTGTGCAAGCTAAAGTAGCATTTAAAAAAATTATATTTCATACGCAATTACTCTTTCAGTGGTCTGTTTTATCCTTCGATCTTGTCTCTTGTTTTGAAACTTTTTATTCCGATTCATAACTCTTTGGAAATGTGACCTCTTCCCTCCCCCCCATCAAATATTTGGATGGCACGTTTTGCGACATGAAACCCCCTTCTGAGAATTTCTGCTAAGTTTTAAAATACGTAAATCGATATCTATGTTCCTAACAATCTATCACTACGAATTTGCGTTTTCTTAGAGTGAATATTTTTAAATTAATATATTTTTTTATTTTAACCTTTTTAGTTTTTTTAAGAATTGACAATTTATGTTCAACAGATATGATCAAGATCTTACATATAATTTGAAATCAATACAAATTTGAGAATACTTAAAATATAATTTTATTTTTAATATTTTGAGATCCAATTGTTTCAATACATTCACGAGATCTTGCTGACTGAGTCATTTGAACAGTTTAACTTAAAAATTAGCCAACTCGATAAGTCGTTACACACCTTTTAACGGATAGATTAGGAAGATTTTTTACTATGATTTTTCAATGTTTTTGGCCCAAATTGTTTCAAAAGACTCTCTGGAACAGTCATACCATTAAACGTAAATATCGGTCCAGATGTTACTCAAAAAATCGTTACATGCTTTTTTGCGAATTGATTAAATATTGAATGACGTGTCATGGTTTTAACATTACATTGTTTCTATACATTCAGAGAATCTCACCGAATAGTTTAAAATATCAAACTTAAAAATCGATTCAGCTATTCGCTCAAAAAATCGTTAAATAACTTATAGTGAACTAATTAAATTGCAGTTCAGTTTATTTGTTTCAAAATACTTTCTCACAATATTTCAATAAAAATGTGTATACTAAATGAAATTATCTCGTCTACCTTATCTTTTTCTGTTTTGAAACTAATTCGATGGCTTCACACACTAAAATATAAAATTTTATAGTTCCATCGTTTGTTGTTGTTTCCCGTGATCATTCTTCCGTGAATAAAATAGCTCCTAGGGAAAACAAACCTCGACTGACCTACATTTAGACCAACAGAGAGGCCACCATATTTATAGTCAAGCCTGATGAAACCAGACCCCTTTCTTAACAAGAATACCGGCGTAAAACACTTGAGATATCCTATGATATAGCTTATCTAAGAATTTCTAAATAGTTAATTACAATTTCAGAATATGAGAGAATCGTAGCTCTATATTAGACTAGAAGAGAATATTAGACTAAGAATTCTATATAGTCAATTTCATTTAACTGGAAGACTTAATCTAATAACCATTTTAAATTCTAGAAAAACCTCATCTGAAAACACAACTTCCATCAGCCGGTCGAAAGCCAGTACTTTCTATAGAAAAACTTAAATTAAAATAGCGAAATTTATGTTCGAAATGTTTGATTTAACGGAAGAATTGACGGCTGAAATTTTTATATGAAGTAAAGAATGTGTCCCTAAAAGAGAATTCAACTTGACTGACGATGTTCTCGGTTGTATTTTAAAAACTGACTGGAAGCCATTATTGGTTAAATGGAAATTACTGGAAAAAGCTGAGGATGAAGAAGACGGACGGGAAATAGAAAATTAATTTTGTTAGAGCCTATATACTACGCTTATATTGAAATTCATGTTTCAAAAATGTTTATAATATCAATGAAAATATCGACTATCTATATTTCAACCTCGATATTTTGATGGTATCGATAAATATAGGCCGATATTATATCTATGACTATATTGATATTTGGCCTTCGATATCCCATGCTCAAGGTCAGTGGCGCAAGACCCTACTCTGCCCCCCACCCCCTCCCTCCGCTTCTCCCAAGATATTTTATTGCTCATCTTTCTTAAAAACAGAACAAACTGAGATAGAATTAGAAAAATCGTATATCATATATAAATACACTTACTGCGGTCAGTTCCATGTGTTGCTCTTGTCCATTAGTCCGAAAATTCATAATCCTGTCGAAATTCGCCCCCTCAAAAATTCAAAAACCCGTCAAAATATGCCTCCCTCAAAAATTTTGATGAGGCAGCTTGCGCCATGAAACCCCCTTTTGGGCCCCTTCTGTTAATGGGAAAACCGACTCTAACATTCTTTGAACAAAATCGATTTTCTTTATTGTTTCTTCTTTTACTTTCTATTTTCTATATCTGGTATTACTTATCTATTAAAGCAGAGTATAGAGGAAAGAAAAAAAAAAATCAAATGGAAGGTAATTATATAAGATATAAGGAGTCCATTAGAGGCAGCCTTGGTCCATTCAGTTAACTTCTGCAATTCTGTTTGTATATTGTGCACTGCGGCTTCCATTGGCTCCTCGCCAATATAAATATCAACAGATATTTTTCACAATTTTAATGCGTCTCGTGTCAAAATTCTTCCTTCAAATCCTATCTCAAATAATTTTTAATAATCAAATTCAGCGCAGCAAAAAAACTTTTAAATATACTCTAACGATACAACGCTAGGAAGAGGGGATCTGGCATCCTCTAGGAACTTCCGTCATCCAGCTCGATCTATTGCCGCTGCCTTCTAGTTCGGTGTTCCTAGTAGTATCCTCGCCGCCATGCTATCCATCTATCTTAGCACTAGTGGATCCAGAATTTAATTTTGGGAGGGGGCTTCAGCATGATAGGTTTTTTTTCATACATATAACGATAATTATTTTAATGAATATTTAATGGTTGACCGTTGCATTATAAAGGAAGGAGATGGTCCGGGGTTGCGGTCATAAAAAGGCTAAATAGTGGTAAAACTATTTTATTGAAAGCCAACGTTCTAAGTGAAACTCCTAGAGGAACACACCTCCCTGATGAAGACCTGCAAAGTCGGGTCGAAACGTTGGCCTTTTTATGACCGCAACCCCGGACCATCTCCTTCCTTGATAATTATTTTAGTAAAATAAAGAAGCTAACTATCTGTATGAAATGTTGTTTCAGATACTTGAAGTCCTATTAAAAGTAATGACACGAATAATAATTAAGAGATATTTTTTAAATATTGTTTCCATAAAACAGAGTTACATTTTACTATTTTGTGGGGGCTTCAGCCCAAAAGCCTCTCCTCTCCCTCCTCCCCCCCATATATCCGCCTATCCTGGTGCAGTCAATTTTATCCTCAAAGATTCTTTTGAAATATCACCCTCCTCTATCCGAATTACATGGCCGAATCTAACCATTCAAGTTTTACAAAGCCGACGCCAATTAAGTCATTATCCATAGTGTATTACTCCCGGTTTCTTCGTCTCCTCCAAACTTCTCATTATTTCACACACACTTCTACCTCTTTATATTCGTAAAATATAATGCTTTTATATATAATGTTTTATGAATATAAGGAAAACATATGTTTTTCTAGATTTTTGATGCAGCAATCGTCTTATCCCTCATTATGCTTTGCATAAATTTATTTTAGTGATTTTTGCTGAAATAATTGGTACTTTTAGGTGACCGGATACTTGAGGTGAAACTCAACTCATAATAATAAACCCTTCATAATAAATTCTCAACTTAATTAATGTGGATTTAGCTTGTCAAACATGATTTTTTTTTTAATGTACGGTATTTTAGTTGGAGCGTAATAAAAAAAAGAAGAATGGTTTATTATTTGCAAACAATTATTCATTTAAAGTAACATTACCTTCCTAGTCACAAAGAAATAGAAATAAAAGGTTATTCCAATTATGGGTCTACACTTTGTTTTTTAATCATTAGTAATATGCTAAAAAAAAAAAAAAAAATAGCATTACTTCATTAACACTATTCAAAAATCAAAAACCAAATCAAAGGATAAAACCTTTGCAGTATGACATATAAAAAACAACTAGAGACCATATCTTTGCTCCGCCTTTAATGATTTTTTATGTTTTTTTTAGGAAATTTCGTAAACTTTTAAATAACCATATACAATATGCACAAAAAAGTGTATACTTTTTGAGTTATTCGGAATTTAATTTTACCATCCCTCATAACATTTTTTCCAGCTTCTTTTCGTTGAAGTATGTTATATAAATAGATTTAAAGGACATCGAGAAGAAGACTTTAGCGAAGTTTCATTGAAATCGGTCCATTCGTTTAGGCGCTACACTCTATAGCTACAGTATTTCGGTCGCCATCTTGAAAGGAAAAGGGGGATAGAAATGTCGATGAAGGAGGATCATCCTTCGGTGACCTATAATTTTAAATCCAAATTTGAAAAAAAAAATCGGTCCAGTCGTTTTGGAGAAAATGCGCGGACGGCGGACGGACTAACAAAATTTTATTCGTTTTTCGAATTCTACGTATCGTTTGAATTTTTTGTTCGATCACAATGGTTGATTATTGAAAATAATAAACCAAAATCGCAAATAATTCATGTTTTTTTTTTAAAACAAAACTGGACAAATGGACTAGCTTAGTCCATTCGCTCAGAAGTCCCCTTTAATTTTTTTAATTAAATTAAGTTAAAAAAACATTACACTTAAAAACACAAATTTAGAATTTTCTAAATTTCCTCGAAAATCGGTCAATTGTTCTTTTGCAGCTCTTAGAGTCTGCTATCACCCAATAAATATTTCCCCCTGCTTAAGTCACATCCTGTATATTATTTCATTCCTTCTTTTTAATTTCTATTTATTTTATTATATCTTATGTAAATTTAATATCATGTTTTTCTGCTGTATAAAATTTCTGCCTAGTAATCACACCACTATTATAACATATGTAAGATGTATTACACTATTATAAACACAAACATGTAATTATTATTTCATAAATATGTTGTAGCAATATATAAATAAATGATAATTAAAAAAAAATCACTATTTACTCAATGCCTTATATATCTATAAGATCGGCAACTAAACTATTTTGAAACTGTGGCAATCGTGGAACGAGATGTGGTTTCGGCAGTTCTAAATTTACACGGCTGACATAAGAGCTCCGTTTTGTGCCGATATTGGCTTTGAACTATTTTTCAGCTGTCGTATATATTATTTCTGTTTCAAGCTTTAGTAATTAATTAGTCGATTTAATTTTTGTAATCTTTAAAACAGAAATTTATTTCATCGACAGTAATATTCTAAAATAGTTGACCTGTGCGAATATTTCGCTTAAATATTGGTCTGTAAACAATTGGCAATATAATATAAAAATATTTTAATTAAAAAAAAAAAACCGACGACAGAAATTTGATAGCTTGATAGGGAAATTGGCATTTAAGAATATTTAAGGTTGATATAGTGATTAGGAATATTTGAAAAATTCAGATCTCATTGAATAATTTGAGACTTCAAACTTAAAAAACGATCTAGTGGTTTGTTCAAAAAAGCGTTACATAGCTTTTAGTGGACGACCCAAACACATTTGGGACACTGCAAACACACTGCTCGATGAAATACTCTTTCGTTTGATATTTCGCTCTTTAAAAGTATTTAAATACGATCGCCAGATTTTTCGACCAAGTATGTGAGTCATGAGGGTTAAAAATAAAAAAATAAAGATTATCTCAGAATATTTAGATATTGTCATAAATAAGAGAAGCATAAAAATCTGTCTATAACTTTTATTTCTGATGTATTTTAGTTCATTATTATCAATAATGAACCATTGCGATTGAACAAAAAATTCAAAAACTTAATCTCCTCTCAAAATTTGAGGTTTTACGTTTCAGGATACATAGAATTCGAAAAACGAATACAAATCCGAAACTACTGCATCGATTTTTTCAAATTTGGATTTTAAATTAGAGGTCATCCGAGGATGATGCTCCTTCATCGACATTTCTATCCGCCTTTTCCTTTCAAAATGGCGAACGAAAAACCTGCGTTGCTAAAGACTGTAGCGCCTAAACGAATGTACCGATTTCAATGAAACTTCGCTAGTCTTCTACTCAATGCCCTTTAAATTTATTCATGTAACATTGTTCAACGAAAAGAAGCTGGAAAAAAAGTTACGAGAGATGGTAAAATTAGATTCCGAATAACTCTATAAGTATAAACTTTTTTAATGTTTATAAAGTTTACGGAATTTCCTAAAAAAAATAAAAAAATCGTTAAAATTGAACAATTAGGAGCAAAGATATGGTCTCTAGATGTTTTTTATATGTTCTACTGCAAAGGTTATATCCTTTGTTTTGGTTTTTATTTTTTGAATGTGTTATTGAAGTAATGCTAATTTTTTAGCATATTACTAATGATTAAAAAAATAATATTTAGTCCAATAATTGGTAGCACCTTTTATATCTTTTTCTTTGTCACTAGGGAAGTAATGTTACTTTAGATGTAAAATTGTTTGGAAATAATAAACCATTGTGAATTAATTTGCAGCGTTTTTTTTTTTAACTTTTAGCTCTGATGATGACCCCTTTATAGCATTCTTCAGTTCAAAACGCCAGCAACCCAAATAAATGATATCTAGACGGCAAATCCTGACTTTTATTCCTCCTCATAATTTTAAAATTTAGTCAACAAATATATCTATCTCTAAGCATACTTTCTGAAAGTTAACTCACACAGATACAAGGAGCCTTCTGCATTTAGTGGAAATAAAAATAAAAAAATCTGTCCTATATATTATTTCTAAAAGGTGTTTTTTTGTCGGTACGGCATAATTTCGTCAATTCTTCATCAAATCCAATGATTGACCACTCATTTTGAAGAAATTCTTTTCTTTCACATGCGAAAAATAACCCTATCCTCTCGAAATTCCTCAGGAAAAAATTATATAGGAAAGAAGAAGGAGTTATTTGCGAATAACTCAAAAAGTATGCATTTTTTCAGGATTGTATCCATGATAATTAGAAAGATTACTAAATTACCTACAAAACAAACAAAAAAATAGTAAAAATCGGACAATTATTGACAAAGATACAGTCCATTAGTTTTGGTATACTTAATAATGTGTTCTTGTTTAAAGATATTGCATTTAGAATTAGAATAGTCTACTACATTTTTTTTTTTCATGGCTGATCTATTAACTTTATTATTTCTTAAAGACATTTGTTTGTCCTTACATTTTATGTTTTTAATAATTTAGAATATCCCATGAACGGGGTGTTATTTTGTGTTTATTACTTTTATTATCTTTCAAGTCAGCGTTTAAAAATAGGTCCTAGTAAAGTTAAAAAGTAATTTGTACAAATATTTTGGTCTATGATGTTTAATAGAATATTGTAATCGACTCAGAAAAAATATGTATTCCTTCTTTACACAATACATAAGAACTACTTATTTCAATATTGTTTTGCTATTTCTTCAATAAACAAAATTTTCTGCGAATTGTTCGCACGGGTCCAACTAGTCTAGTATTAATAAAAATGTAAATGTTCGTTTGTTCAAAACCACTCATCTCCGAAACTTCTTCACCGATTGCTTTGAAATATTGACATAATGTTTCTCCGGTCTTTCGTTTCAGAAAGGCGGTCGAAAAACCTGTGTCGCTATAGACTGTAGCGCCTAAACGGATGTAACGATTTTAATTAAACTTGGCTAAACCTTGAATTCCTTTTAATTTATGTATATAAAATCCTTCCCCGAAAAGGTTATGAAAAAAAAGTTACGATGAGTTCAAAACTATCTTTGATAATAACTCAAAAAGTAACCAGTTTTTGTTTGATTATATCCATAATTATTTGAAAGCTTTCTTGATTCCCTGCAAATAAAAATAAAATCACAAAAATCAGACGATTTGGTACAGAGATATAATACTTTAAACATTTAGTAATTTTTCTTGGGAGATTCAGAGGCCGATTGCTTAGTATATAAACAATTATATGTAGCGAATTCTAGAACTGGAAAATCAGAGAATCTCTATATCTATACAAAGAATGGAACAACAAAGAATATTGTATATTCACAAGCATTGTTACATGAAATGTATTAGAAACATCTGATATATTCTCTACCTCTTTTTTATTTAACCAGAATAAGAAACCAGCTAGCATAAATATAAAAATGTAGTTTTTATTACTTTAGAAGATAAGTTCAACTTGTGTACAGTTTGAGTAAATCCTTTTTTTTTTTGTCCTTAATCTCAGGTCAAGGTTCCGTCTCAAAATTTGGAATCCTACCAGATTTTATAAATATTGTTACACTAGGTCCAAGAGGCAACAGACTTCTAAATCATTTCTTTCTTTTTTCTTTTTTTAACTGTATCATCAAAGATCTGCTTAATAGTTGGTTTAACTAATGGTCACATCAGGAATAAAAAATAGATATATACTATCAGGGGTGACCATCTCCCTCTCCACAAAGTCGATGGCGCAAGAACCTACCTCTCTCCCTCCCCTCTTTCAAGATATTGTATTGCTCACTTTCTTAAAAACAGAGCAAGCTAAGGTAGAATTAGAAAAATCGTAGATCACAAATAAATACACTTGCTGCGATCAGGTTCATGTGTTACCCTTATCCATTAGCCCGAAAATTCATAACCCCATCGAAATTTGCCCCCCCTCAAAAATTCAAAAACCTATCAAAATATGCCCCTTTAAAAATTTGTATGGCCATGAAACCCCCTTCTGGGCACCCCTGTATACTTTTTGTTATTTTATAATATTGTGATATGAAAAAACAATATTTTATCTTGACCCATGAGAATCTTTCGAGAAAACCATATCAATAAATAACCCTCAAGGGAGATAAAATTTCCCAATTTCTGTCGGGTTTTTTTTTTCATTTATTATTTTCAATAATGAACCATTGTAATCGTCCAAAAACTTAACCTCCCTCAAAATTTGTGGTTTTACATTACAGGATACATAGAATTAAAAAATCGTATAGTTTTTTTATTATATGTCCGCCGTCCGCGCATTTTCTCTGAGCCTACTGGACCGATTTTATTCAATTTTGGATTTAAAATCAGAGGTCACCCGAGGATGATCGACATTACTATCCATTCTTTCCTTTCAAGATGGCGGCCGAAAAACCTGTGTTACTGTAGACTGTAGTGCCTAAACTAATGTACCGATTTAAATGAAACTTGGCTAAAGTCTTCTTCTCGATACCCTTTAAATTTATCTGAAAAGTGGAAACAAAGTTACAAGGGGTGGTAAAATTCGATTTCCGAATAACTCAAAACGTATACAATTTGTTGTACTTTTTATAGATAGATGTTTCAAAGGTATTTAAATTTTCTAGAAAACTAAGATAGTTTCATCGAAATCAGAGTAATGATATCGCGATTTTAAAATATTTTTGGTTTATTATTTTCAATAATGAACCATTTAGTCCGTGGTACAGACCACTTTTTATAAAATTAGTAACATCTGCCTGAAACTTCGTAATTAGCTTTATCTCATCGTAATCTACAACTATTTTATTTACAAAAATGCTTGGAATTAGGGCGTTTTTAATATGGAAATTGGTAAACGTTTTTTATTTAATTGGGTACCTAACACTCGTAAATACCAATTTGGTTTCCATTTGGATCGTAATATTATTTGACCATAAAATCGAGAAAAAATGGGTTTACAAAAATATTGGGCGTTTCGGCATGACTTTCAACTCCAAAATTTCAAAATAACAATTTTATATAGCCCAAATGGCCCAATATTTTTGTAGACCACCTTTTTTTTTTTATCGATTTTCTGATCAAATAAACTTACTATCCAAGTGATAAGCAAATTGGTATTTACGAGTTTTCAGTACCTAATTAAATAGACAAAGTTTGCTGATCTCCAGATTGAAAACGACCCAATTCCGAGAGTTTTCGTAAATAAAATAGTTGTAGGTTACGATGAGATTAAGCTATTTAAGTTTCAGGTGGATGTCAATAATTCGATAAAAAGGGGTCTGTAACACCGAATAAAATATATTAAACGAAGCAGTAGTGATGTATATACATATACTAATTGTAATCGTCCAAAAAAGTCAAAATCTTACCCTCCCCTTCTCGAAATTTGAGGTTTTACGTTTCAGGATATGTAGAATTCAAAAATCTAATACAAATTTTTTTGTCAGTCCGCTGTCCCACGTTCCAGCATTTTCTCCGAGACTACAGAACCGATTTTTTAATTAAAATATTTTTGTTTATTTTTTAAAATACCTATTAACATATGGTTCATTTTCATAGCAGACGATCACATGTTATCATTTCAAACCAATTCATAATTGAGATACATAAACTGTAATAAAAACTATTTTCGGTATTTTTATGAGAATAAAAACGTCTATTTATTCTATTCATGATTTTATTGATTGCAGTAATGATGTAGTACAATAAGATTAGCTATGTTGATATAAAAATAACACAAACACATCGAAACAAGAACAAAGGTTTATCGTATAAACAATTTTAGCATTTAAAAAAAATATTTTGACAAACATTTTCAAATAAACAAAACAAACAAATGTTTCTATCTGTAAATATATTTTAAAGTTTTAGATGATGTATTAATATATAAACAATCCTTAGGGAATTAGATGGACAGGATGGGAGTAAAACGGAAGTATTTGAAGGAGAAGAGTCTATTGCAGGAAGGAATGTCATAGGAACGGATATAGAAAGAGTGCGGGGATGTGAAAAAAAATCGAACTGAAATTCCTCTGGTGAATCAACTGTTTCATCGTGAATTAAACTTTTGATTTCAATATCTCTCATGCTTCTTTAATAATGTCCTTGACTTTATCTATTCCTGTAACTCTCTATTTTCTATTGTATCCTTTTTGAATAATTCCATGACTTTCCTTGTTCAATAGTAACTTAAAATGGTCTTCATCCTTCTTATACCATTGCTTACTGGTGTAAGTAAATACTGGTATAAGAACTGGAGTAGTCATTCCAGATCAGGGATATCCAGACAGGGTTTGATGGTGCAAGATTCCATCAATACTTTTGAGGGGGGCGCGTTTTGACTGGGCTTAGATTCTTGGAGTGAAAAGTTTCAAAAGAGAACTAGGGGAAAACATGAGGCAGACCACAGTAAGTATAATAGTGAGTCTCCCGGAATTCTGACTCTCGCAATTTCTCACAGGCCACGGAGGCTTTCGAGCGAAACTCCATTGGCATGGGATGGACATTGACCCCCTGCGGTGGTCCGGAGACTGCTGGACACGTCATAGTCGACTGCACCGCCTTTGAAGAACTAAGGGATAAATTACTGAGGGAAACTGGTCTCTACATTCACACAGAGAACCATTTTCCTCAGATAGTCACTGCGGAAAACTGCCCATGAAAACATTATGTGTACTGGTAGAAGGCCGCGGTGGGCTCAGCCCACTTTCATCTCAGAAGAGGAGAAGCTAATGGACCATTGGAAAAGTCTAGGATTCAGAACAGATGATCAAGCTTCACTTGCATTAGTGAGATGTTAATATTTGGAGTAATAAAATTCAATATTTGCGGTTTTCAGAGCGAAGCTTCTTAATCGTGCCAAAAACACTGATTCCCTGTGCCCCACCTTTGGCATACCAGAAACCTCTGAACAACTCAACCGTGAGGCATTGAGGGCCAAATTAATGAAGGAGACAGTACTCTGCATCTTGACAGAAAACGATTTTCTCATCTCATTTCTAAAAAGGGACTAGCGTTTTAAAAGCTTTCTGGGCGGATGAAAAGAAGCTGTGTGCCCAAACCACTTTTCCTAGGATAAGAGAAGAGAAACAGTTCCTGGGAAGCCGACGGAAAGAACAGGAGAAGAAGAAATCAAAAGAAAAATGAATGAAAGCAGGCTGTTTATATCAGCAGACAACAATTTATATCAATGAAAAAGACTCGCAGTAGTGATTTGTTACGCAGGTATAATAAAAATAAGGGCATGTAAAACAAAATAAGGTAGAAATATTTTTAAAACTTAGCGCAAAAAAAATTCTTGAAATTTGCTTAGTAGAGGTCTTCTAAGCAGGGGTGGAACTAAGGAGAAGTAAAGTGGACGTGGCAATTTTCAAGCGTATTTTTTTTAGATTAAATAAATCACGGCCAATTCTACTTTTTGTTGTTTAATCTAGTCAATGTTATGAGATTATACATTTTTTCGAAATACATTAATTTAAATACTGGAAAAGGTACTAAAAGGCAAAGAAGGGGCGGCCAAATTAATCTTACCCCTCCTGGCAAAAATCCTCAGGGAAATATCCTCAGGCAAAAATCCTCATGCCTCTAAATTCTATATCGCCCAAGCCACGTGTAGTAGCCTAGTTCTGGCCATGATTTCTTCACCTTCTTAAATGGCAATCCTTCAATCAAAAGTAAATTCTGATATAGATTTCAGTAAATTAATTATATCGATGACATATGATAATCTAACGTATATTACTGTTGAGAAATTTCTAAAATATTTTAATAAGATTTAACTGATTTTCAGCCTTCTCTTGACTTTTTTTTTATTTCTTGGAACTGCAGTTTTATGATGTAAAATTTTATTTTCATGTAATTGTATCCACCCCTCTTCACCTTTGCCAAGTTGATTCTCTATATATTTATCGATATGGCGACAATCGATATTTATTTCCGAGGAGAGCGCCGGTGTTGGGTTCTCGTAACTGGGCCAGGCCGCCATAGTATAGCTTAGTGCTGTACCTTTTGCCAAAAGGAAATCCAATCCGAAATAAATTCTTCTTTGCAAGCCTATTGCCAACGGTCCACCATTGTCTAAGGTACATCGATTTAGTTCATTAGTTGTCGCGTTGAATTTTTAGCTAATCATTCCAACTATTTCATCACAGTTTTAGAAAAAAACGAATCAACAAAAAAATGTATATTTAAAAAAATCAACTGGTCCGTTTCCATTTAGTTTTTATTGATTTCTCACAATTTATAAATCAGATTTCATCCCATTTTAAATGGATGAATTATTATCTTATTTTAAATCAAATCAAAAAGAATACATTGTAATTGTTTGAGTATCAATGAAAAACATTATAGTTTTCTATTTTGGGAGGGAAGCTCAGAAAGCTCAAAAACACGATTCCAGTATTTGATGGAGTCTCAGATGAAATATACAAGTATGGGGGTACCGAGCTAATAAATTTCATACGTAGTGGGCGGGGTAGCCGAATGGGCTAACGCGTGTGCACAGCACCGCCGTTGCCCGGCAACCTGATATATATCAATCAAATGATATAAAATAGTCACGAGTTCGCGTCCCGGTGCCGAGGGAGTCTTTTAAATCCCCGCCCACACTCCCTAGCCCGGGAATACCCCGTATAGCCTTAACGGTGAGGAAGGGGAGGATCCAAAAAAAAAATTCATACGCGAGCTATTCTTGAGTATCTGGACAGAAGAGAAATTACCTAAGGATTGGAACAAGTCTGTGATATGTCCTATATACAAGAAAGGTGATAAACCTATTTGTGGAAATTATAGAGGCTTTTCTCTGCTCTCCAGTGCTTACAAAGTTCTATCAAACGTATTCTTCCAGTTTTTGCCGTTTGCAGAGCGAGGGATCGCCAAATACCAGAACGGGTTCAGAAGAATAGCAGCGATATAGCGCAGTTATACAGGGCTATAATTGAAACGAACATACCTCCAAAACTGGTCCGCCTCGTCAGGATGACCATGATAGGTGTAGAGTGTGTCGTCCGAGTACAGGGAGAGCTCTCACGGAGATTCATGACAACTAATGGACTGCGAGAAGGAGATGCTCTTGCATGCCTCCTATTTAACCTGGCGATCGAAAAAGCTGTGAGGGACTCTGGCATCCATACTACTGGTACGCCATTAAATAAGAACGTACAGGTACTTGCACATGTCGATGACATCGAAATAATGGCCAGATCGATGAATGCTGTGAAAGAAGCGTTAGTCCCACTAGAAGCAGCGGCTAGAGTGTTAGGACTGTGCGTTAACGAAGCAAAAACTAAGTATATGTATATTGGAGGTAGTGCTACCATCCAATAACAGCACCTGGAGATCGCGCACTATGAGTTCCAGAGAATTAATGAGTTTACATATCTGGGATCTCTGGTAAATAGAGAAAAAAAAGGAAACCTAGAGATCAAGAGAAGGATAGTAGCGGCAAACAAGTGACACAGCTTCATAAAACTTATTCGTCCGGTACTGATGTATGACTCCGAACCGTGGACCATGACGCAATCAGACTAGCGAGCCCTAGCGTTATTTGAGCGGAAGGTGCTCCCCAGAATCTATGGCCCTGAATCGGAGGATTAGACATGACGCAGGCGAGGATGCAAAATGATGAAATCCCCCAAAAAACTATGGAGAGCAATGAGCAATTGTCTAGAAGAGTAGGAAGACCACGGCTGTAATGGCAGGATTGTGTGGCAAGGGATGAACATGCACTACTTGGAGTGCGTGACTGGAAAGCGCCTGTGCAGGATAGGACTATAATGTCTGGCGGAAACGTCTTGAGGAGGCTTAGACTCTTCATGAGTTGTTGTGCCGTGGAAGAAGAAGAAGAAGATTTTGGGAGGGGAAGGAAGCATCGAAAGCTTCCCTTTCCTCTTGAATCCACTAAGACCTATATATGTTGGAACATCTTAATAGGAAAATGAAGAATTGGGTGAAAACGCTAAAAGGATCAAGTATAAGGAAATACTTCCCTACCGTCGGTTCCAGAATGTAAACCACATGGCTCCACTCGGACTATTGGGTCTCACAGTTCCTCACGTTGAACATGGTAAGAACATCTATCCCCTCAGCCCAAGTTGTTTAAGATCTACCGGAGAACCAAGTGTTTAAGGGAGACAGAACTCTACGTTCAATTGGAGCGCGATGTCCCTCAGCTAATGACCAAAGAGCTAATGACCAATCTCTACTACATGGCCTTTGTGTAGGAGTGGAAAAAATAATTGGCTCAGCCTACTCTACTGACTAGAAGAGAAGCTCCGTCAGAGAGAATAGAAGAGGACGTTGGAGTATAGGTGCTGCACCAAGATAAGCAAACTGTGTACATTTAACCAGGAAAAATTATAATTGTTTTGATTGCAGTAGTGGATAGTTATGCATGCATGTGTAGTAATCCACTACAGCAATCTTACGATGTTCTTGCCTAACATCCAGGGAAGAGTATTAAATAAAAAAAGGTAAATAAAAAGAAAGTACACAACAAAAAAAGGTTGTTTTTTTTTTCTCTAAAAAAGGTGCGTTGGATTTATAATGCTTCATGAATTGTACTCAATAATTATTCATATTTTGAGGTTAAAATTTACAGTAAAATGAATAATTAAATGAAACATCAATCTCTGCTTGACTTTGTTTTCATTTGTACTATCTGTAAATTAGTTCAAATTTAAAAGCATTGAAACGCCTGGTAAATATGGGAAAATTCCTAAACACAGTTCTAATTACATCGAAAAAATCGATCGAATAAATGTACGAATCTATCTATAAATCTACTGTGAAGAACATAAACTGGATATAAATATAGAAAGAAAATTGAGAAATAACAGTATGGAGGTTATAATAAGGGTGCACCCAACGGATCCATTGACCAGAAAATGTGATGGAACTCTTAGCTATCGGTGGTTCAATCGATGAATGAAGTAACGCACTGTATTCGATTTATGGTTCCACCGGTCAGTTTAAGAACGGCCTGATGAAACTCCGATGCACATTTGTAACGATAGATTTACAATGTACATTTCTATTCCAAGGTTTCGATATGTTTAAGCGCCCACAGCCACCGAAATAGCATTCCCATCCATTATAAACACTGTGGTCTGTTTATTGTTAAGATCGATCTCACCTATTTGTAGAAGGCTAATACTCTATTTTAATACGTCAATGCTGAACCTAATTCTAATCATTTTTCGATTGTTGAGAATAAAGCTATTAAACTATTGTGGCAACACTGAGAGTGCCTACAACCTAGGCCTTTCTAATACTAATTCATGTTTTTTGTGACAAATTTTCAGGACGCAGTCATTATAAAGTTTTTATTAGTGCAGACGTTTCAACCCAAAAATGTGGGTCATCGTCTGGGCGTGGTTCGAGCACTGAAGATATTCAAGTACTCTAATGGTACTTGAATACCTTCAACATTCAAGTAATAGTCTGTACTTGAATATCTTCAGTGCTCAAAACACTCCCTGATGATGACCTCACATGTTGGGTTGAAACGTCGGCACTAATAAAACTTTATAATGACTGCGTCCTGAATATTTATCACCCATGATATGTAGAACAGTCGACAAACTTCCTTCAATAATTTCTGTTTTGTGAATTCATAAAAATGTGTTTCCGTTATTAGGAAAATAAAATTAACTTTGGTTGAATTTTCACATCGTACGTTATTTTGATCTCATTGTAAAGCTATATAGAAATTGACTGATGGGTCGTTGTAACGGGTTCGTGGAGTATTTTAGCTACCATTGACAATCTAAAGTAAAACAATGTATCTCCTACCTAGTCATACTATATTATAACATCACTGTTGTTTCATTTAATATATTTTATTCCGTGTTACAGGCCCCTTTTTATCAAATTATTAACATCCACCTGAAACTTCGTTTATAGCTTCATCTCAGTGTAACCTACAAATATATATTTTACAAACATTCTCGGAATTGGGACGTTTTCAAACTGGAGGTTGGCAAACTTTGTCTATTGAATTGGGTACTAAAAAGTTGTAAATAACCAGTTGCTTTCTACTTAAATTTTAAGATAATTTGAGCACAAAGTCGAGAACAAATGTGGCCTTCAAAAATATAGAGTCGTTTGGCGTGACCTGCATCCCCGAATTGTCAGAATAACGAGGTTATATAGGCAAAACGACCCAATATTTTTGGGGGTTTCAGTTTTTTAATTTTTAAGGGGGACACATTCCGGTGGGGTTAAGAATTTTTGGAATGAAAAATTTCATACCAAGCGACTAGGAGAAAATATCGAACAGACTACAGCAAGTATAATTGTGGGGAGCGGGGTGGTCGAACGAGCTAACACAGCACCGCAAGTTGCCCCATAACCAAGTAACCAAGTTTTGAGATTGAAAAAGAGTACGAGTTCGCATCCCGGTGCCAGAGGGGATTTTAAATTCCCCGCCCCCACCCTCCGGCCCGGGAAAATCCCGTATAGCCTTAAAGACAAGGTAGGGAAGAATAGAAAAAAAAAGTGTAATTGTATATGATCTACCATTTTCCCCATTTTACCTTCGTTTGCACTGTTTTAAAGAAAAGATGAACAACAAAATATCTTGGGAGTGGGGGAATAGGATTTTGCGCCACCGATTTTGGATTTTAGGATTGGATATGTGAGTAATTTGATGGTTTAATGGAGTCCCATAGCTCAACTTCGTAAAACCAAATAGGTCTTATTATAGTCATGTATATGAGTCTTTTGTAATTAATTGGAAGCTTAGAACGTTTTTCTAGTAAATGTTAGAGTAAGCGGAAATGTCGAGCAGTTTCTTGTCATTTCAGTCTTGTATGAGGATTCCAAGTGAGACGTTTGTCCAAGTGGAGTCCTAGGTATCGGATTTGTTCAACAGAGATAAGTGGGGTGTTATTGAAAGATACTGTAGGACATGAAGTCATGGGTTTACGATGAAGGGTAAAGGTGATTTGATGGGATTTATTGAAACTTATATTAATCCTCCAGTTGTGACACCATTCTTTATTATAATGATTTAAAAATAAGAAAAATATCTCAAACGTTTTTATTTTATAACTTTAGTTTTAATTTGCTTATGGTGGTCTGGTTTGCACCATTGCGTTTATTTACTAGGGCTCAAATCCATGCTGATTTTTTATTTGATAGGTAAAATAATACTTTTAGGTTATAAGTATTGTTATATAATATAATTAACCCGTTTAACAATTAATATAATTTTGTTTCTGCCTTTTTATAGGTTTAGAAGTTTGACTTTAGCTGAACAAAACACTGACATGGAAAACCAATATCAGACTCAACAAACGGTTTGAACTATTTTAGGTTACTTGACAAACGCTCCAAATCATCAAACAGGCACTATTGACAAAGTAATCATAAAGAGTTCAAGCTATAGAGTTCTGTCAAAATTTCAAATATATAAATATACTGCCACAAAACAGTACAAAACCTTAATCACATATTGAAAACATGAAACACTTATATCTATCATGAACCCATACACACCATCAGACGGTGGACAAGAGATTTAATAAGTTTAAGTTGGATAAATCCGTCATCTGGATGAAGGCATATTTGCTTATTACAAAACTATTTTATATATTATATATGTATACAGTAATAATATATATTTTTTAAATTAATTTTTATTAGAACTATAACTACTTATTACTACTGTTAATCAATAATGTATTAGATACAGTCAAGTAAGTAATTAACGAAATGAATCAGCTGATTCTTCAAGCAGTCTGGTCCAATTATTTAATTTAATAAAAACATAAAAATAACTAAATTAATATTTTGAAAAATAAATGTTATCGTGCTTGACTGTATCTTTTCTGTAACTGTCAGAGAAAATTAAGGTATATTATTTAAAGTGGTTTGGTGAACATCAACTAGTAGTTGACGTCATGGTTTCCCTTGATCCTCTGATCTTCATCTGGTATGTATATTTTTTAGGATACCAGTAAATAATCAAGCCGTTAACGCATTGCCTATTCATTTTCAGGAGTATAAAAAAGTAAACATCATTAATAAACACCACGGTCCAATCCAATTCAACACATACATGATTTAAAATATGCTGTCTCTGGTCAGAATTTATGTGATGTTAATATATTCTATTTTTTTCTTGATGTTCCAAAAAATTACTTATTTACTAGTATTCGAGAGACGTGTTTTTTTGGTTTTTGGAATCTTCTTATGATATTCTGTATTAAATTATTATTATTATTATTATTGATAAAACAAAAAAAAAATCACTTCATTTATCTACACAAAATGATTCATTAATTGGTAAATATCCAGTAATATAAAATTGCAAATGAATAGTTTATTCAACCCTACCACATCCAAAAATAATATCTGACTTCAATTCCAATCCCCACCTAAATATCTATGTGAACAATTCTGGCTACGATATCTGCCAGGTTTATTTTCCAACTGGCTGATTAATTTCTTTCGACCTAAGGTTTTATAATAGAGTGATATAAATTACGTTACAGGCAGGAACACTTATATCCTTTCGACGTAAGTTATTTTTGCACTGTTGTTGATCGGAGGAGGAGACAAGATGCTGAGGAATGGTGTAGTATGTCCTGTCCTTCGTCAATAAAGGATCGAAGGTCCTTGATATTGGCAGCCGATATGAAGGAATGAGGATAAGGATTGAGTTTGGAATTGTGCTAAGAAGAGAAGAATGCTCAC
The DNA here is from genome assembly GCA_928085145.1 of Nezara viridula. NCBI lineage: Eukaryota > Metazoa > Arthropoda > Insecta > Hemiptera > Pentatomidae > Nezara > Nezara viridula. The sequence goes on from OV725079.1 coordinate 16,345,722, forward strand.
CTTGGTCAGCTCCGACTGTGAAGACTAGACTGAGCCAACGTACGGCCCCCACCAAACCTCCACCTGACACCTCCATTACGGACTATTTTAATATTTCGCCTTATTCAGGATATGCTCATTTTCAAATCTATATTACATTTGAAGAGATTGAATCCTTATTAGTATATTAGTTTATCGTAGAATGAGTAGAGCGATGAAAAATCACAGAAAAAAGACGTTACTAGTGTCTGATTATTCGACGCTAGGAAATCTAAGTTGCTAGTTTGAACTCTTGATTATAATTTTAAATTTATAAAAAAATATAGCTCTCTCCCCTCCAATAAAAATATTGAGGGGACGAGAATATCGTTCCTTCCATCCCCCCAATAATTTGAGGTAAAAAACAATTTAAAAAAAAAAATAAAGAGCTACATGAATGAATAAAATGTTTAAACTAAAATCGATTAAGAAAAGTCGATTAGCTGACTAGACTAGGGCTTAGTATTGTTATGTAACTATATTCAAAGATAACAATATATATCAACATATCCTCAAATTTTATGATTCAATCAGCCATCGATTTCCACATGATATTCTTATCGTTTCCGAAAAACTATTCGGACTGTGATAAACGTATTTTTATTTGAAGTTGAACACACTACAAAATTAAAGATATTTTTCACTTTTTACTTTATTAATTTTTAGCTGAAAAAGTTATACAAATGTAACAATGTTATGAAGGCTGTCTCTCTTCAGCCCGGTGTTTAAACTAAAGAAATATGTTATACACTCAATTGTATTTTTTTTTTAGAAATTTTCAAGCATGTATAAGTAAAAAAAAAATAAATAAATAAAAATCCTTATTAACTATACAAAAATATCAACAACTTAATTGTAAATATTTATTATTATACTCGTTCGTTTCAAAATAATTATGTTAAATTTTTGCAATAATGAAAACTCTCATCATTTCTTTTTTTTTTTTTTGGTACGCCGCTTTCCCACCTCCAATCAAAATCGAAAAATCTGCGCCTATGCTTATGTGTCCCCACAAGCGGATCTACAGGGGGGGGGAAGAGGAGGGAGAAGGAGCTTTTGGTCTGAAGCCTCTCCCCCCCCCCTCCCTTCTCACTCCCAAAAAATGGGAAAACATAATCATGTTTTATAGAAAAAAATATTAAAAACTATCTCTTAAAGTATTCTTGTTCGTTTGATCACATTTAATAGGACTTCAAGAACCATTTTAACACCGTTTCATATAGGTAGTTAATTTCTTTCTTTTTTTTCAAATTAGTTATCCTTATATGTATATGAAAAAAAATCTTTTTGGCTGAAGCCCCCCCAAAATTAAATCCTGGATCCGCTAGTGTGTGTCCCTAAAATGGAAAACAAAACAAAACAACCCATCAAGGTATCGTCAATTCAGGTTTTGTCAGGGCAGAAGAGATAAGATGATATATATCTATGATCATATTTCATAGATCATATTTATATTTATGACGTCTAAACACATATGTTAGTAAATATTGAAAGGGGATATGCAATATATATTTGAGCATGGGTTTTGCGAGATGCCCATTCCTTGCAATGCTGATCGTATTCCTATATGTATATGTCCTATATGTATATGTCTCCGTTCAAAGGAAATTGATTGCTTTCTTCTTAAAAACGGTACAAATAAAACAATCTGGTGCGCGCATCACACAAATTTCACTTACCGCTCTACTTTGAACAGATATTATTGTCTGGCAAAATATTGAATTTTTTATTTTTGAAGTGAATTTTTAATGTAGCGAAACCTTTAAAAACACATTTTTGAATTTCGATCATATTTATCATCAATGCAAAAAGTCGTTATGACTATTAACATAACACAAACCTTCTTTATTCTTTTGAAGGAAGGCAATAAAAACCACATCAGCTGTATATACAAAGAGAGGTTTGAAAGCACATATATTTATACGTTTAAGTTTAATTTTTAATTTTTTTTTTCTTCCTCGCCATTTCGGCTCTACCAGGATTTTCCTGGGCCAGGATAGAGAGTAGGAGATTAATGCCTGATTTAAAAACCACCACGGCACCGGTAGGCGAACTCGTAATTATTTTATCACGTGATGTTAAGGTTGCCCAGCAACGGGTGTTTTGTACACATACCTGTGGGCAGCAGGGGGCTAAGAATTTCACATTTTTTTATTATTTATGTTAAAACACTATCGATACAAGCAATATATGTCTTTAAGACTACACCGTGAATCGAAAGGTCTATGTGGTTATAGAATCAATTGAAATTTTAAAAAATATAAATGAAAAAAAAATCATTTGGAGCTAAGTACATGATTTTGGAAAGACTAAATCACAAATGTTACTCTATCAGTGGTCAAATTTGAATTCATATGAAATAACCTTGAATCACAAAGCTACAAATAGTAAAACCATACAAATTAGAATATAAAAAAAACATTCTTTTTTATTTAAATATTCTGGGACATATGGTTGGGAGGATCAAGTGGAGGCAACTTACAACACAGGAAAAAAACAAAATATCAGTAAATATATGTGAAATTGATGAACATTAACAGATTTGTTGTTAGTAGAGCCCCACAGGCTAATGAGTAATGCACAGCACCACTGGTTGTCCAGTAACCCAGATCAAAAATAATTGAGTAAAAATAATTACGAGTTTGGGTGGCTGTGCTCAGGTGGGGACTTTTAACTCTGGCATTAATCTCTTCCACACCCCCTGATCCCGGTTGGCTAAAACGTTATGACTGGTTTAACTTGTTCATTCTAATAATTAATATGCTGACACTAAATGTATAAATGTGACAACTATTGAAAATTACTTAGTAAAGAAAACTGATTAATATTATATTTAAAATAATTACAGAGGATAAATTAGAAACTTACAGTACTTAAAATAATAGATAAAACTATTTTAAAATTAAGATCTTGCCCACTCCACTCAATAATTGTATATATCCAGGCACCACTGGAGAAAAAAAAATTAATAAAAACATTCTGAAACATTGATACCTACAAGGTTTTGAAATTTCTTAATTGGCTCCCTTCCAAGAAATCCAAGTTTTAGTGACCCAGTGGGCAAATGGTCAGTGTTATTCTTGTTTTATTGTAGTATTGCTTAGAAAAAAAAAGATCTGTGTATTAAAATTATTGTTTTAAAATAATTTAATACTTTACAAGGTGGGACATGTTACAAGTTAAGTTGAATTTAGTTTATAGAGATTTTTCATAATGATCAATCCATATTGTTTCCATAGAAAGAACTGTAGGTATCACAAGTATCAATAAATTATATAAAGTAGAATTATTGATTAATAATAATTATTATTAATATCTTGTAGCCTAAAGAAACTTCACAACTTTAGCCATGCAAGAAATAAAAAAAAAATGCTTTTTAAAAAAAAAATAAAAATAAAAATTAAGCTTGAATGCTTACATTAATTCATGATTAAAAATAAAACATAAAGTTCACACAGAATCTTTTTTAAAAAGTTAATATTATTAATTAATGAATTTAGAGAAAAAAAATGTTACAGTTGATTTTCTTTATTTTTCAACAAATATATGTATATAAAAATAAAATTGTCCACTTTCAGGAAATATCATAACACTTATGACATTGTCTAAAGCATATTGGGATCTTTGGGGTTTTATGACTTAAAATCAATAGAATAGACCACAATATTAATTAGTTAAATCTTGTTATTAGTTTCAACTGTTTAAAGACCACCGGTTGTGCAGGAAGGTGATTAGGCCAATATCACGTTTAACTGCCAGGTTTTTCTCCTTAATTAATTACGAGTACACACTTTATAGAAGCAGAGTATGCCCTAGAAAGGTTCCCTGACCCCAGGGTTGAACCATGGCTGATGAAAAAGTACTAATCATCAGCTGGATTCGAACCTGGATCCTTGAGCTTTGGAAGCCAGTGCTCACCCACTGAACTATAGATGGCTAGAGCTCTCACATTAGTAAAATCACAGTCGTTACCTTTATTTTTAGTATTTTATCCTTTTAATTTGTGGAAAATCTAAATTAAAAAGGTTAAATGCTCAAAATAAAATATGACTACTGTGGCCTATTTTATATATATATATATATATATATATATATATATATATATATATATATATATATATATATAAATTGTATTTCCTGGTTTCTGAGTGGTTCCTGGCTTCTATAGATGAAGCTGTCAGAATATATTCAGTACTTTATCAGTAATAATTGTGAATATTACTTACATAAATGGCCTTTACTTTTTACTTACCTGATAACCTTGTAATTGACTTTTCTGCCATAACTTTTTTATTTACAATTTTAATAAAAATCTTTTTTATCTGATAGCTCTGTGGCTTAAAATATGGTAGATGTATTATATTCAGGTGTTGATGACCTGAGGGTTTTATGCCTATTAACAACAACAAATATTATATTCATTTAGAAAATTTCTGACAATTTAAACCAATGTAAGGCAAAAGGTTTGCAATTAACAAAAATATTTAAGCACTGCAGTCTACTTTTCTGATTATACTGTGCATTCTCATCACTAGCGAATCCAGAATTTAATTATGGGGGACTTCATCCCGAAAGCCCGCGCATGATTCTTATCGTTACTTTAAAGTCATAAATATCAATAAACTTCATCGTGAACATTACATTAAATAATAACAGAAACTCTTGGTTAATAGAAACTCTACTTTAATTTATTTAAAACTTTAATAAAAAAATAATATAGTACAAATTTTATAATCAACCTATAAAAACTACAATTAATAATTATTATATTTATCAGGCATTAGGTCACGTATATTGAGTCTACTTAATTGCTATATGAAAAATGGGATCCTCTTCAGTATTATTAAATTGAAAACCATTACCCCAATGCAGTTAGAACGCCGACAACCACATCAAACTCCCAGAATATTTATCAGTATCAGTATTCATCGGTACTCAGGGTTCTACATGCCTTGGAATATTGGTGATCAATATAATAATACTCAAAAGGATCCCATTTCCTATGTAATGAAAGAAATGGTCGAAAAGTAAATAAATAAAAAATATTAAAATGTATTAAGTTCATTCAATATATGTGACCTATTACCTGATGAATATAATAAGTATTAATTATATATTACACATTATTTATTTATTTTTAAATTAACCTTTTAAACTGGAAATGATATTTCAAAAAATGAGCAATCATTCTAATAGAATTCAAGCTATTCTTATTTTATTATAAGTATATGGTTATTAATCATCTCTTCTTAATAAATAGAATAAAAATTTTATGCAGTAATTCTATTATATTATAAAAATAACAATGTATGTATAAATATACATTTATTTATAATTTACTATATTTAAATATGAATTTAGATCTTTAAAAGTTCAGTATGGTGTCATGAATCAATTGAATCTTCTATTACAACCTAACAGTGTATATAATTATGAAGACCAATTGAAAGAGTCTTGTATTTGTTTCCAAATTTTGAATTAAAAGAATAAATTAATTTTTTTTGTAATGGATAAATTAAACCAAAGAGTATTATCACTAATCCTCTTCCAAGTCATAGATATCACTATCTTCTTGTCGTTTTCGAATTATAGCCATACTGACTCCAATGACTAAGAAAAGAATACCGACTGAAAAGAGAATCCACCTTCCAATATTTTCAATATTCATGACAAAAAGTAATTGATCTTTGAGTAAGGAAATTTCTTTACCACCTAATGAAGCTCCCTAAAAAAGAAAAAAAAATCAATTTAACTATACTGAAATATATTTAATTATGAATAAATATTTTAAGTACTTAACCAATAAAATATCTTTTAAACAATTAAACAATAGGCTGAGTATAATAAGGTTATTAATTTCTCAGTTTAAAATTTTAAGTTGCAAATGTAATCATAGTACCTCATCTATCCACATCATTGGTATGACTGCATCCACGTGATTACGTAGTAGCTTAACATCGGTCCTCTTTTGGGCATTTACATTAACTTGAATCCTTCTCTTTCCTTGTAGCGGAACTCCTGTTGTCTGCAATCAATTTCAATTTACTTATCAAGAAATCATTATTTAACCTCTCTTATATTTATTATTTTATTTATTGTTTTATAATGAATTATTATTATAATTAATTAATTTAGTTTATGGAGATTTTTCATATTGATGAATCCAGGATTATTACTATAGAAAGAACTGTTCGTATTACAAGTATCAATAAATTATATATAGTAGAATTATTGATTAATAATAATCATCATTAATATCTTGTAGTCTAAAGCAACTTCACAACTTTAGCCATGCAAGAAATTAAAATCAAATGCTTAATTTAATAAAATATAAAAATGAAACATAAAAAAGTTCACACAGCATCTTTTTAAAAAAGTTAATATTATTAATTCACGAATATAGAGGAAAAAAATGTTATAGTTGATTTTCTTTATTTTTCAATAAATATATGGATATAAAAATAAAATAGTCCACTTTCAGTAAATATCATAACACTTTTGGTATTGTCTAAAGCATACTGGGGTCTTTGGGATTTTAGGGCTTAAAATCAAAAGAATTGACCCTAGCAGTTATTAGTTAAGCCTATTAAATGGTATTAGTTAGTTAAAGCTAGTTATTAGTTTCAACTGTTAAAAGGCCAAGGTTGTGCAGGAAGGTGATTAGGCTGAAATCATGTTCAACTGCCAGGTTTTTCTCCTTAATTAATTATTTAATTAAGAGTACCCACTTTATAGAAGCTGAGTATGCCCCAGAAGGGTTCCCTGGCCACAGGGTCGATATTACATTTTATATTATGTTGGACAAACATTAAAGTCGCATAACAGCAGCGGAAATGCGGTTCCTACATAGATTGGTGGGAAAAACTAGGAGGGATCGTATTAGAAACGAAACAATAAGAGAACAGCTGGAAGTGCCTGAACTCAAAACCACTTTGGGCAACAGGCAACTAAAGTGGTTTGGATATGTCTGCCACATAAACAAGGACATAGACTCTATAAAGGTATTAGAGACTCAATCCGCAGGGAAGAGACCACAAGAGGATCGGAGGTAGAAGAGGCAAATCCTTCAACCAAATGAAACGATTAAGCAGAGAATAAGAAGAGTGGCTGTGGTGGATAGAGGCTCCTTGACACTAGAAATGGCATTGCGAGGAAGATAAAAAAGAAGAAGAATAACAAATATGTCATAAAATCAGTGAAATAATGAATATAATGATTTCTTGTGAGAAAATAATCACTAAAACTCTTATTGATCTTTTTTAATATCCCTTTATGAGTTCAGTCTTCATATTGAGTAATATATAATGTTAAATTGCTATTTAAAAAATATTCTTAGTGAGTAAGGCTTTATTACATTTTGGTTTCATAGTTCTAATGATCTACAAAATGCCCATGGTACCCAGAATAAAAACTCTTATTGAATTTAAATCAAATATAATATAAATGAATAAGAGTTACTTACTGGTTCAAGTTCTAAAAAGGACTCATGAAGATTCTTTTCTGGTTGTAATCCCTTCACTGCTGATTTATAATTTTCACTCGCACCATAAAAATGTGGATTTGATAATATAACTGGAGCTCCTGCAAATAAATCACAACTTTAACAAATGCTTGAAAACTATTAATATTGTTTTTAGAAATTGTTCTTCTTCTATGATTATCAAACTATTATAGTGATTGATAAAACATTTTAAAATATTGTCCTAAGCCATATTTCTTTTGTTTTTTTGTAAAGCTTCGAAGATATACTGGAGAAAAATATTAGATAACAAGTTATCATCTAGTTGAGGGGTCTCCAAAGCAGCATCCGGCAAGCACCTCCACTCCGGCCCACAAAAGTTAAAATGATAAAATTTTATAAACAATTAAGAAAAATATGAAATTTAACACATTACTCACACAAGAGGTTACTATAACATTTTTTGCCTGTTTTTATTTTCTTAGAAAGCTCATTATACAACTGAAGGCTTATTTATAGAGCAAGATTATTTTTAATTCATCACAAGCCATGGCCTAAGGGACTTAGATGGAGATCCAAATGCGGCCAAAGGGACATTGTGAAGAGTGGCTGTATTGGATAGAGACTCCTCGATGCTAGAAATGGCATTGCGAGGAAGACAAAGAAGAAGAAAAACAAATGTGTCATAAAATCAGTGAAATAATGAATATAATGATTTCTTGTGAGAAAATAATCACTAAAACAATGTGACCCGCTGGCCAAAAAGTTTGTGGACCCCTAATCTAGTTGAATAGAGTCTAGATAGGATTTGTTAGTTATTTCATTCTTTCTACTCACTATCATATCCTAGTTCGCAATGCCAAACCCCCAAAGTACATATTAATATAATAATGCTTTATTTATTCTGGAACGAGTCCCTTTAGAATAATAAAGAATGACAGAATGTGTTCTAAAGACCCTCAGAGATACATAAACAAAAATACACAGTAATTATATGGTCATAATATAAAAAATAAAAAAATTATAGGTTACTTTCTAATTTTAATCAGTTAATAACAAATAAAATGAAAAAAAACATGAAGTAAACTCAAGGACAATCTAATAATTGGTATACATATTTACAGTAGTACTTATTACTGAGGCAGTATTTAAATGTAGAAAGGGCATCAAATAGACGGATGTGGAAAGGGATGGAGTTCTGTAGGGATAAGGATAGGATAATGAACAATCTGTCAAAAACAGCGGTTCAGTGGGCCCTTGTGTATAAATCTGAAGACCAGGAACGAGTATTGCGGGAACGAACAGAGGATTTGAATTGAAGAAGCATGGAGCTGTATGAAGGACGGCTGGATTGGATGACTTGAAAGAGGAAGGATGCTAGGAAATACTTACGACGGTAGAAAGGATAAAGCCATTTCAGCTCTGCATAAAAATGGGAAACAGAGGTGTCCCGTGGGATCCCGAAGATGAATCGTATAAAGAAATTTATCAAACGTTTTAGTTTCACCTCGAGGTCCCCAGAGACCTCCCCGTATACCGTATAGCAATGGTCAAAGTGGGGAAATATTAAAGAAGTGACTAAAGCAACCTATAGGTTTCAACGGAAAATAGATGAGGGATAGTGTTTTTTATTCTTTTATTTTAAATTAAACTTTATGCACAGAAATTTGTCATTTTTTTCCTGGATATCAAGTCAATCGATAGCAAGTCATCATTAAAAAGAAAACTTATCTAAATATTATTAAAATTTATTTACAAAAAAAAATTTTATTTCTTTTGAAAAGTTAAAATTTGACAGTTATGTTGTTCTTAGATGGGCAGTTCAATATAGTTAGAACGAGCCCATAACTGATTTCTAGGAGAATCCATGAATGAAGAAGTGACTGATCTATAGATCTTTCTTGGGTATCTTCAACTAGAGAGTTGTAGTTACTTTGTGGGGATGACCAGCGGACCAAACTACAGCATGCCTTGATTCTTCATGAATGAATGATGATAGATGAAAAAAATAATCAGTGTTTATTCTGTAATTTGATCAACTGAATCATTCAATTACTTTTTTAAATACCTATTGTTCTGTAAACTAAATAGAATTATTAATTTCATAAAATTAGGCATAACTTAATCACTTTGTGGTCTATGGCAGCCTCTTCCCTCGGAAATTTATATTGAATATATTGATTAATTAACTATATCATAATACAATTATTATTCATATATTATTTTTTATTTGATATCATCTGTATTCTAGGATGCAACTACTGTCTAAAGTATTTCCAATGAAAATATATCACTATTCATTTAAAATTTAATTGTTAACATTAAATTTAAGTGTTCAATTGTTTCCTGTACTCATTACATAAAGAAGTAAATGAAAATAACTTAGGAATAAAATATAGCATAAACTCATTGTCAGCAGACAAAGTTCAGAATAGATTTCTTTTGCAACTCAAAAAACAACTTTTTATTTCTGCAATACCTTAAAACCTACCTGATTGTATATGTATACTGACAATTGTGAATTGAACAATAAAGATTAAAAAAAAAAAAATAATAAAATAAGAAATAAGTGTATAAAATGCACCATGTTATAATGGTAGTTTGCTTATGAATACTTTATAGTGTTGTTTTGATATCTTTTGACACGTTTTGTTTTGAAAAGAAAAGTAACTTCCATTATTCATTCATTTTCATAATACATGGTTAATTAATTATCCAAATATTCATTACTAAAAGCAACTGAATAACACAATCAGATATCTTTTCACTATTTTTTTTTTTTTTTTTTGCTTATAGGTGAATCTAATAAATAATCACATTTAGTTTTTGATTATTGTTTATTAATGAAAGTTTCAGGAAATCTTTTCTCACCTCTTCAGATATGATATGCCCCAAAATTAGGTAAGTAAGACAAAACACTTTAGTAAATTAGACTTACCCGATTTAGGGGCATAGCATATCTGAATAGAGGGAGAAATGATTCCCTGAAGCTTTCATTAATAAACAAAAATCAAAAACTAAATTTGATTATTTATTAGATAGGCCTTTTTGCAAAAAAAAAAATATATATATATATATAGTAAACATGTAATTTGGAAAAAGGTCAAAACTGGAAAATAGATACTCAGATATGTTAGTTCAAACATTATTTATTTATCTATAGCTGAATTAAGGAACTGGGAAATAATAATTACACTATTTCTGGTTATATAGAAATTTTTATGAAATTGCACACTCTTTGGCATGAAAATACATATAATTCAGATTTACAGTATTTCTCTAAAAACTAGCTTTATTTTACTGATTCGGTAGGATAATAATTTACATTAATAAATTAAATAATTTAATAAATAAGTTTTATACATTCTAAATTATATAAATAAATATTAAAGATGCACACAAACATATTTACATAAATAATTTCTGAATATAATGATTTCAATAGTGGTCCCAGATATTTTTATAACAACAGATTTTTTTTTATAAATATCATGAGTCACTACTTACTTAAATATGAAATTTAAATTAAATTATAAAAGGTTTTTGTTTACCATTTCTTAATGATATATTTCCCAAGTCCATGGTTTCCACATTTTTCTTGATGCCGTCAGCTTATTGACCAAAGATTTTCCTTTTTTCTCCATCATTTCTAAATCTAAAACTTGCACTTTCTCTGCATTGTTTCCTTCTCGAGCACTGAAAGACTCTGCTGTTCGTTCAGGTTCTTCATAAGAAGCAGTTGTTGAAGTAGTAGTCGAAGTTGTAGAAATAGTAGTGGAACTAATTGTGTTTTTAGTATCTGAATCAGAAGTCGCTTTATCGAAACATCCACTTACATACTGACTGGTATCTCCAGAACACCTAGAAGAGTAAACTGCCCAAGCGTTGAATCCATTTCCACTGAGTACCTTGTGCTGCCTGAATATCCTCTTGGCGCATTTCCAATCGTCAGAGATGTCATCGTCTTCCAAGAGGTCGCAGGGTATGTTGCAAGCCCAACCCTGGGGGGAGCACCAATAGCGATCACTTATCTGGAATATCCCGTGGTCGGCGCTGCCGTCGCCATTCAACCTGCCGACGGCGGAAGTGTTGAAGTTGGACTCATGCTGGGCTATGCAGACCCAGGTGGGCACTTCCTCTTTGGACGCCCCTTTGGCCATCAGCTCCTGGGCCAGCTCGCAGGGTTGGTAGGTCTTGGCATCGGCCCAGGAGAGCAGCGTCAGCAGCAACAACATGACTGCCGCTGGGAGGGTTCGCGAAGGCTTAAATAGCTCCTCTCCGGGTCGCAAACAGGTTCGCCAACCTTCTGACCTACTTCAAGGTTTCACAGATCGACTAAGGTTTATTTACGCTCCTCGCAGCCTCCCCCATCTCTCTCCCTTTCTCTTATATATCACTCTCTTTCTCTTCTTGCTATTGGTAAATAAACAAGGAAACCCACTTCCGCTAACTGAGAGATGATAATTGCAACGAAATACGCCAGTAGATTAGGATTACAAGATTTAAGTGTATTTCTTATTACAAACTAGGTATTACTGCCGGGCATTGGGCGTATAAATATCAGAGTACCGTATTTGAAGATTCCATATTGATTATTCTACCATATTGAAATATCAATGCATACTGAATATCACAGGCGGATTTACGGGGGGAGGGGGACTTTCGGGCTAAAGCCCGCAAAACGGTGAAATGTAACGATGTTTTATAGAAAAAAATATTAAAAACTATCTCTTAAAGTATTATTGTTTATGTAATTACATTGAATAGGACTTTAAAAATCAATTAAACGCCATTTCATATAGGTAGTTTATTTATTTCTCTTTTTTTTTCAAACTAATTATCGTTATATATATGAAAAAAAATCTTTCGGGCTGAAGCTCCCCCCCCCCTCGAAATTAAATCCTGGATCCGCTAGTGCTGAATATGCAGTTCACTATATCAGTAGTCAGTTTTTACAAGAGAGCATAAAACCTCATTATATCTTAATGCTTTATTAGTATAATTTCATATTTTATTGTCCTCTGCTATTTCCCATTGTAGCACACTACTTATATCAAAGCAGAATAAAAACTGTCACCTCCAGCACAAATAGAATAAAAGTTGAAAGTTTTTACATACGACCTTTTGCACTAATAGTAGTGAACGTTTATTCAACTACCATTCAAAATTATAAATGATATGAAAAAACGTCTGCCAAGTAAGGTCAGTATAGCTTCCTCACCGTTTTCATTGGCAAAAATATTAAAATATTACAAGGTATACAATTTTTCGTATGAGAATAAAATCTCAGGGAGAAGCCGACTAGGAAATACAGTTACCCTTCAACATTCGCGGGATTGATATCCACGAATTTCGTTTATCAGCTAATATTAAAATGCAAAAGAGTGTACTATTTGGAGATTCCATATTTGATTATCCTTAATTAAAAAAAGATGCATACTGAACATGTTCACTACTGTTAGTGAAAAATGTCGTATGTAAAAATTTATTGTTTTACAAGAGCAAAAACTTATTATTTCTTTATGCTTTATTACTATAATTTCATATTTTATTACCATCTGATATTTTCCATTGCAGCAGACTACTTATATCAGTTGCAGACTACAAAATGTCACCTTTAGCACAAATAGAATAATAGTTGAAAATTTTTACAAACGATCTTTAGCACTAATAGTAGTGATATATACTTAATGTTTTCAATCGTAAAATGGATTGAACTACAAAATCCTTAGGAAAAATTCAACTTGTTTGTTCGAAATTAACGAGACCAATACTTGTTTTCAGTCAGAACAAAACGCTTTAAGTTAGCAAATATAAAATATGGGTGAAGTTCTCATAACTTCGATATTTAAGGAGGAAATCGAGACCAAGACGAAATGGTTGAACTTCAATGGAAATAAACACAATCACAAACTTCTGGATTAATGTAGTTACAAAAAATTACTATTAACTTTATATTAAATAGAAAGTAGGTAACTCATATTAGTATGTTCAGGACCAAAAATAGACTATACGCAAACAAAATATAAAAAAAATATAATATTTAGAAAACTCGGATTTGAATTTTTTTGTGATCGCAATATTTTCCCTTAATATATATATATATATATATATATATATATATATATATATATATATATATATAAATTTCTTTTTTTTTTTTGTTTCCATTCCGTATATATAGGTAAGCAAGTGAAAGTAAAATTTTATAACTCATAATATCATTTAAATATATATTAAAATCATCTTAAGTTAATAACAGTAGCGGACAACGGATTTAATTTGGGGAGAGAGGTTAATTTTTTTTAATTTTTAACGACGGTAATTTCGGGAACAATAAAATCATTCAGAGATATCATTTTCCCCTTGCGTACATTTAATAAATGAATCATTCATAGAAACAATTATGGACCAATGAATAAAATAAATGTTTCTATTTATTTTATCGCATAAATTTGCATTTAATTAAACCTATCCGAAGGAGCGTGAATATTCGTTCTTTCTACTCCACTCTGAAATATTAAATCATCATTAACATAACAGGTTTTCATAATTTGTGTTAAAAAGAGTCAATTAAGCCGTAAACTATTTTATATGGATCATTTATAAAATGTATGCAACATTTCAGCGCAAGGATGTCAGTTTCATTTTTACTTTTTTTATTATATTTTGGAGATAATTTTTTTTTCAAAAAAATTATTATCTCTCACTTAGTCAATAATCATAGTGATATATGAATACATTCATGCCATATATACAGAAAACATAAAAATAATAACTAAATACTAATCAAAAACTATGCACTAAAAAATAGAATAACCTAAAAATAAGTAAATTAAAAACATAAAAACACAGTCATACCTATGTACAATCAGGCAGGGAGCCCCAAGCCAGGCTTGTCCCTCCAACTATAGAAGGAAAAGCAGGACTCCAAGAGATCTTTGCGCTACTCTCTCAACTGCTTCACTGGAGCTAAAGCCAGTGGAGATTGAGCGAGAGCGCTTTAGCCACATACACTCATGTCTTGAATAGAAAATCTGGCCATTGCTAGAACTCCAAAATATATACTACAAAAGATCTCTGGGCCACAGCCGCTTCAACCTTCGAGCAGGATTATAGACATGAGTGGAACTACATAGTGGTTGTGCAAGGTGATTTGGATGATTTATAAGGTTATAATGGCGTTTGGAAAATTTTTCAGTGATAAGGTCCTTAAAAATTTTTTTCCTTCTTATCCCATTGCTTACAGACAGTAGTCATTCATGATCAGGGATGTCCAGAAAGGGGTTTGATGGTGCAAGTTGCCATACCATCAAAATTTTTGACTGGGGACCACATTTTGACTGGGTTTTGAGATAATTTTAAATTCTACAGATAAAGGAAAAGTAATTATTTATGGAAAATCCGATATTCAAGCAAATCAGCAAATATCTGTATATTATAGGTATACAATTGTTTTTAGTGACCGTGTCATATTTTATTTTACATATCTACCGTTGGTGTGAATGTGTTCATATATCACTATAATTATTGTCCACAAGACAGATTATTATATGTCTAAATAAGTAAATATCAATAAAGTAAGGATCAGATTACTAACAAATGAAGAAGAAATACCGATAAAGAACTGTTTACATAAATTGTTCAATCCATATCTCATGATATTAAGGCACAGAAGTTAAGGGGCATGTAGATCTTAGCAATTCATCTGGAAGCCTCTACGTAATAATTAATACCTGAATAGAAGGCAAAAGAACACGTGGAAGGCCAAAAAGCAGATGGATAAATACTGAGATGCCCATCCCCAAGGCCGATAGCGTATAAACGTTTTTTCACCCCTCCCAAGATATTCTATTCCTCTCTTCTTCTTAAAAACATTGCGAACGAAAGCAGAATTTGAATATTCGTAGATTGTATACCATTACACACCCTGTGGTCTGTGTTCCATCATTCCACTTGTCTTTTGACTTGAAACGTTTCATTTTGACAATTCATAAACCCGTCGAAATATGCCTTCCCCCCACAAAAATTGACCCCGTCAAAGAGTGCCCTCTCATTAATTTCGATGACACAATTGCGCCATAAAACCCCCTTTTGGGCATCCCTGGATAGTAAGAATCATCAAAGATACAATAGAGCTGCGTACAGATAACTGGAAAGAAATAGCTCAAGACAGGCAGAGATGGTGCAAGCTTGTTAAGGGGGAAAAAGATCTACAATGCTAACAGAAAAAAAAAAGAGTTTGGTCAAAACTTTTTATGAAATGCGAATATTTGTATGGGCGAATTAATCTAATTTGATAATTATCGATATATGAAAACATTCGATATGGAAATATCATAATTTAGATTATTTACACTAAATTCCTCAAAACATTCGTGGAAGTATTTTATACATTTTCAGTTTCCAGTTTCCAGTAAATAACTGGTTTTGCACACCTTGGAGAAAGCGGAACCCAATCCCCAGGGAACATAAACAAGATAATTTTTAATTGAAGCGAATATAAAAATAAAGAAAATAATAACTTACTGTTATATAATATTCAATAATCGAACAATTCGTTCCAAAATACATTTTTTATTAGACCTTTTGGGACATAGAACAAATCCCCTCATATATTATTTTTTAACTTAGGCTCGAAGTCTGTTTTTTACTAAATATAAGCTCCTCTCATGCCCAAATATCATGAATGGGGTACCGTTGAATATCACGGGGGGGAGGGGGTATTGAATCGTGCTCTCTGCTTTTGTTTTTATTTCTAAAATAAACAAAGTCGATATAAACCGGATTAAATCGGATCGAGAGAGGAGTACATATTATTTATCTAAGGTTTTTTTTTTTTTTTTTAAACACGCCATATCTTCGTTAATTCTTCATCAAATCCCAAGATTGAGCCATCATTTTGAAGGTTTCCTTCTCCTCCAAGAGAGAATATAGTCACATTCCACCGAAGTTTCAGGAAAAAAGTTATGAAGAAAAAGGAATTTCGTTTACAAATAATTCAAAAAGTATACACTTATGAATGAAATTTTAAATTAATTTTTTAATTAGCGAGAAAATAAGAATTGATTTATCTATCTTATGATACATTGCATTCTTTTATTTTATTAATAATTTGTCATTTGATCACTGACCAATGTATTGTGCGAATTATTCGCAAGGGTCAAATAGCTTATAATTATTTTCACTATTACTTATATATATATATATATATATATAATTTAGACGTTCAATATTTTCTTATCGATACGAGAAGTAAAAAGCATATTATACTTTAATAATAATAATAATAAGGCTTAGCGAACCCGAAGGTTCGATGCCGACACCAGCAATCGCTTGTTACACACCTCCCTCCACCGTTCGCCGTCCAAACCCAGTCCCTTCAGATCGGCTTTAATGCAATCCTCCCATCTTCGCTTCGGTCTACCCCTCGGACGCTTACCATTCGGCACAGCAAATATTAACCTTTTAGGAATTCTCTCGTTACTAAGCCCAACAACTTTACAAGCCCATTTGATTCGCCGCGATGAAATTACCTCAATTATATTACCCGGATACATCTCACGCAATTCGGCGTTGTGTAACCGTCTGAACTCTCCGGTTAACTCATCCTTTTTCGGTCCGAATATTCTACGCAATACTTTATTTTCAAAAACCTTAAGACGCTGCTCATCCCTTAATGTAAGCGGCCAAGTTTCGCATCCATAAAGAACTGTAGGTAAGATAATTGTTTTATAGATTCTAATTTTTAAGTTTCGGGACAAGAGGCGCGAACTAAGTAGTTTTGTCACAGAAAAATAACAAGCATTCCCCGCCTTCAGTCTAACCTTAATCTCTTCTTCAATTTCGTTTTTTCTAGTTATCGTAGAACCTAGATACCTAAATTTATCTACCTGTTCAAACATATTACCATCTATATCGATATCACCAGTAGTATCGCCATTTTTGCAGCTAACCATATATTTTGTTTTATCCACGTTTATTTCAAGTCCTAGTTCTTTCCCGGCTTTCATTAACGTTGTCGTATTCAGTTTTATAGTTTCAACGTCTTCGCTTAACAGTACCAGATCATCAGCATAGCCCAGCACGGATGTTGTCCCGCCCAGATCCAACCCTTTCTCGGTTCGCATTACCTCCCTAATGGCATGTTCTAATGCCAAATTGAACAGGACAGGCGAAAGAGAATCCCCCTGTTTTAAGCCCGAACGAACCTCAAATTTTTCGGACAAATTATTACCGATTCTAACTTTATTGAGTGTCTCCGTCAAGCACATCCTGACTAGATTTACTAGTTTTTTTGGAATCCCCTGCTCGATTAGAATATTATACAATTTCTGGCGGTCAATAGAATCGTAAGCCTTTTTAAAATCTATATACAGCTGGTGAACAATACCGTTATACTCCAATTTTTTCTCTAATATTTGCCGTAAAGAAAATATTTGATCAATAGTCGAACGATTCCGTCTAAATCCGCATTGGTAGTCTCCGATAATTTCCTCGGCGTATTCCGTGATTCGACTGGTTAAGATTAAAGTGAATATTTTATAACATACCGGAAGGAGTGAAATTCCTCGATAGTTATTACAATCCGTCCTCGGACCCTTTTTGTGAATCGGAATAAGAATAGATTCTTTCCATTCTTCAGGTAATTTCTCGTTCACCCAGATCTTTTTAACCAACCGATGTATTTTAGAAACTCCAGCTTCCCCGCATGCCTTAATTAGTTCAGTAGGAATATTATCGATTCCCGCTGCTTTATATGATTTTAATTTTCCGATAGCTACTTCAACTTCCTCTTTACTTGGTCCTTCTATTAACGGTTCAGCACTCTGGTACTCAGAAGGAGGACACAGATCATAATTTCCCGTATTTAAAATATTGTCAAAGTGGTCCTTAAACTTATTCAATATGTCAACCGGATCGGTCAGAATATTGTTATTATCATCCCTAATTCCAGACGTTACGGGCCCTACATATTTACGTGATCTGTTTATACCTTTGTACATGTCTCTTACGTTATTTTCGATTCTATTAGTTTCTATTTCAATTATTTTATTTTTAAGATACTCCCTTTTTTTATTTTTGAGCAATTTTGTCGTTTCGTTCTTTGAGATTCGGAAGTATTCCAGATTGTCTTCGCTAGGATTATTTAGAGCTTTTAATTTAGCGGCTTTTCTTTTTTCACACATGTTTAAGCAATCTTCATCAAACCACGGTTTGTTATTCTTATTTTCCTTTTTTCCTAGACACGAGTTACCGACCGCTTTAATATTATCTCTGATCTCTATCCATAACTTGTCAATATCCTCGTGGTCCTCGTCAGGAAGCTCTAAAGCTTCAAACCTATTCTTAACATCTAGCTCGAATTGGTTTCTAATTGATGGATTTTTTAATTTTTCCAAATTAAAATTCTCAAAATCGAAACGGTTTTCTTTTCTCTTTTTTATATTAAGTTTTTGTCGAAGTTTCGCGATTACTAATTCATGATCCGACCCACATTCTGCTCCGCGATAAGACCGTACATTAATTATACTGCTTTGCCAGCTGTGTTGTATCAAGACATGATCGATTTGATTTCGTGTTTGCGAATCCGGTGATGTCCAAGTATATTTATGAATATCCTTATGTTTAAACGTCGTACTTTTAATTATCAGGTTTTTCGAGATGGCAAAGTTTATCAGACGGATCCCATTATCATTACTATATTCGTGCAAACTTTCTTTACCAATCGTCGGAATATAAACTTCTTCCCTTCCTACCTTTGCGTTCGCGTCACCTACAATTATTTTCATGTAGTTTCGTGGTAGTTTATCATAAACCCATTCGAGTTTATCGTAAAATTCACTTTTGACTTCATCGTCACTGTCTTCGGTCGGACAATGTATGTTTATTAATGCGATTTTAAACCAACGTCCCTGAAATGTAGCTACCGAAATTCTATCACTAAAGAATTGTACGTCCCTCAAAGCGGATAGTAATCTACGCCTAATTAGAAACCCGGTACCTAAACAATGATTCTCGCTTCCTCCGTACCAAATAGTGTACTTCCCTTCCCTCATCGAGCCCTCCCCTGGCCAGCGAACCTCTTGCAGAGCCACGACATCCAAATTGTTCCCATTTACCTCATTCGCGACCGATTTTAGCCCCCCTGTTGTGTTTAAACTCCTTACGTTCCACGTACCAATATTTAAATCCCTATATTTCAACTTGCGCCATGAATCCCCTAAAGCAGTCCCCACCCGGAGACCCGAACGGGGGACTAGTTTACTTCCGGATAATGAGCGTTTTACCTTAGGAAGATCCATGACTTTTTGTGGTGTTTGGTGAACTAAAGATATGTGAGTAGGGCGTTCAATCCTACGTCACACCCTCCAGCAAGTCTGGTGGGCCCCTACCTCCAGCAAGTCTGGAGGTCCCCTCCCTCCAGCAAGTCTGGAGGGCCCCTCTCATTGTTGGTCAGCGAGTCCATCGGACTTAGCCGGGAGGAACTTCCAAGAAATTTCCACCGACCATCCCCACATCCGCCACCCGTGGGACGCTCCCCATACGCGGTAATGAGCCCGCGCGAGGATATTATACTTTAAAATAGTTTTATGTTTTAAACGCTCAATCCATCGAATCTGATCGTGGTATATAGCGAGATATCTTGTATGACATTCTTAAATTTGGAAAAAAAAAAAAACTAAGATTCATGAATATGAATAAGCGAAAATTCAAAAAGAAACACTATTTGCTATAATAAATCATATTCCAATATGATATACTCCATAAGCGACTCAGAGAGGATTGAATATGGTGTTGGATATGATTAAATCATATTTTATGTTATCTCTATGATAATAAGTGGAATTAATCCATCAATAATTTAGTGGAGATAAAAAATTGTATCAGATCACATGGATTAAAATAGGATTTAAATTTTATTGCCCGCACTCAAAACAAATAATGATGAATAATCTAAAACTTCTTTCTCACGAAAGAAGATTAGAAGGAAAACACAAAAGATATATCAACCAATATATCCTTACCTTCAGTCTAACCATTAAGACAATAATGGAGTTCCGTTGGTAGTAATTTACTCGCACTCTTGTTTTCTTTTGGTATCCTTGCTATAGACTCCTGATGACGCATTCAGGATCAGGACGATATGCAGTTAAATAATCTCGTATTTGTTCGGCAAAAACGACCGCTGAATTCTTACAGTGATTAGATGCCGCTAGCTATGAATTATGGTGGCACGGATTCGATTTCCGCGCAATTTCTCAGGATTTCTGTTTCTAAGTACGGTAGTATGTAATGTATCATGTATTGCATCAGTAGTACATTTCTCATTAAAAAAAAATGAAGAATAGCACTATTTTCAAATAGATAACTTTTATTTAGTTTGAACTATTGTACCTTTTGTTAAAATTTAAATGATGATTGAAAAGTTTAGGACCCAAGAAATTGCTCTGATGTATTCCAGCTTTTATTTGCTTGATCGATATTGATTAAAACTAACTCTTTTTTTTTTCTTTTTTTTTTTTTCTTTTTTTTTTTAAAGGTATGACTCATAAATTAAGTAACACATCAGTGGAATAATATTCAATATTCATTGCTCAGACATCCCACAACACCCAGAAATTCTGAAACAAATATGTAGCTGAGGCTTCTTTGGTATTTCAAGAACACAACATAGTTTGTTGGGTCGGACGGAGGATAAAAATGAGTCCATGAGCAAATTCGTTTCATTTACATTTCGACATGATTCTTGTCCTCAGATATTTTTTAATAACATCGCGATACCGAACTCAAAAACAGTAAGATATTTGGGTCTCTAGTTAGACAAATGACTGGTATGGACATACCACATAAAAGAAAGAAAAAAAAACTTAATCAGCAATACGGATTTCTTTCTAGGCTAATTGACAGACGTTCTAAATTATCGGTGAATAATAAATTTAATATTTAAAAAGTCTTCATTAAACCACTTTGGACATGTGGTTTCGAGTTATGGGGAACAGGAAATAAATCAAATATAAAAATCATCCAGTCATTCCAGTCAAAAGTCCTTCGGAATATTGTAGACGCACCCTTTTACGTTTCAAATCTCACGTTACACACTGACCTTAACACTCCTTTCATCACGGCAACTGCCACTGACCGCTTTAATAATTTTCATGACAGACTGACTCTAAATTCCAATCTACTTACTCAAGCTCTATCTACTGCTATAAATCTACATGATCCGTCCAGAAGACTGCTAAGAGATTCATTACATTGAACTACTTGCTCTGTTATTATTGTTGTTGTTATATCATCTTTTAGTTTAGTTTTGTAATTTACTAATATTTTATTTTTTATTAGTTTTATAATTATTTTCATCATTCATACATATATTTTTTTATGTTCTCCTTGATATCATATTTGTTCAATATCCTTGTAGATAGGTAATTTATCTGGACAGCAACCTGTTTATCTTATAAATAAATAAATTTTATTGTATTATTATTACATTAAAAGTTATTTTTTTATAGTACAGTTGTTATAACTTTCCTCCCCCTCACTCCCTCATTCCCCCATTTGTACACCAGTTTTCTCTTCAACCTGAACTGCAATGAACCTTATTTTTGATGAAAAACATGCTTTGGAGTTTAACTCTTTCAATTTTTTTTTTCTGTTGGCATTACAGACCATGAGGTTCTTTTGCCGCCTTAATTGCCAGATGTCAATTTTCCAATCGATCCACAAAGATGTTTAAGTAGATATAGAAGTACATTCCAGTAAGGTATATATATAGATTTACCGATTTTTGTTGGCTTTCTTTATTTTTTTTATTTTTATTTTTTTTATTATTTTAATGGAATTTACAACTGTATTACATAGAGAATACAATAAGTAAATGAGCAATTTATAACATGGCATGTACAACATGAAGAGAAACTACCCATTGGTAGAACTCAAATTAAAGTTCTATATTAGAAGATCCCGAGGCCATCTTCTTTTCAGACGCCTCGGAGGGTTATCAGGGATCGAGGAGGAAGCAAGGTTTGAAACGAGAGGATTCGGATGGTTCTGCAGTTTGTTATGGAAGGAAAGGTATCTGGATTGGGCCAGATCGGAAACATATGGAACATTAAGGTCTTTATGGATAATTTTATTTGTGACAATGTAAGGAGCGTTAAGGATTTTACGAAGGATTTTGGATTGTAAGGATTGGAAACGAGAGGAATTCGATGGTTTAGTGGAGCCCCAAAGCTCAATTCCGTAAGTCCAAATAGGTCTTATTATTGTCATATATACGAGTCGTTTATAACTGATTGAAAGCTTAGATCGTTTGTCTAGTAAGTGCTGCAGTAGTCGAAAACGTCGGGCGGTTTCTAGTCGTTTCAGTCTGGTATGGGAGTATTTTTTTAATTAAAATATTTTTGTAATTGTGGGTAAATGGTTGACTGTCTTGAATAATGAACAGAAGAATAATTGGGGTGATCAGTCAAATAAGAAGGCGAAAATAAATGAAAATATTTATTTTGACATTTGCCGACTATTCGACCTGAAGGCCTTCATCAGGTCTGCCTCAAGAAAGTGATCAAAAAATGACTTCTCCAACAACCTTCTTGGGGGCAACCCTGATGAAGGCCTGAACTTCAGATCGAAACGTCGGCAAATGTCAAAATAAATATTATCATTTATTTTTGCCTTCTTATTTAATTGATCACCCCAACTATTCTTCTCTTCAAAATATTTTTTTTTATTGGTTTATTATTTTCAATAATGAAACATTGTGATCGACCAAAAAATTCAAAAACATAACCCCCTCTCAAAATTTGAGGTTTCACGTTTCAAGATGCGTAGAATTCGAAAAACGAATAAAAATTTTTTTTCCGTCCGCCGTCCGCGCATTTTCTCCGAAACTACTGGACCAATTTTTTTCAAATTTTGATATAAAATCAGAGGTCACCCGAGGATGATCCTCCTTCATCGACATTACTCTCCGCCTTTAACTGTCAAAATGGCGGCCGAAAAACCTGCGTTGCTATAGACTGTAGCTCCTAAACGAATGTACAGATTTCAATGAAACTTCGCTAAAGTCATTTTCTCGACGCCCTTTAAATTTATCTATATAACATACTTCAACGAAAAGAAGTTGGAAAAAAAGTTACGAGGGATGTTAAAATTAAATTCCGAATAACTCGAAACGTTATCAACTTTTTTGTTGATATTGTATAGTTAAAAGTTTATGAAATTTCCTAAAAAATCGTTAAAATCGGACAATTTGGAGCAAGGATATGGTCTCTGGTTTGTTTTTATGTGTTCTACTCCAAATGTTATATCCTTGGTTTGGTTTTTAAATTTTAAATGTGTTATTGAACTAATGCTATTTTTTTTTAGCATATTACTAATGATTAAAGAAAAACAGTTTAGTCTAATAATTGGAATCACCTTTTTTTTCTTTGTAACTCGGAAGGTAATGTTACTTTAGATGTATAATTGTTTGGAGATAATAAACCATTGTGAAATCATTTGCAGCGTTGTTTTTTTTTACTTTGTTTATTAATTATTATTTAATTGGTTGCAAATATACTTAAATGTAAATGAGGTCGAATCCGAATTAGCAATGATGTAGATAAGGTGGCCTCAATGTTAGTTGCAGTGTAGGCCGCCATATTATCGGGAACCGGAATTATTTAAAGTTGGTCAACGGAGCCTCTTTCACCGCAATTGGCTTTCCTTTTCCTATTCTTTCTGCAATTCACGACCTTTGGCTTTCTAGGTGTTCATCATGGCGATAACAAAAAGGTTTATTACTAACGGTAAACCGACGGGGGGGTACTCCAGAGGATGTAGGTCGGGCTTTATTGCCGCGACTCTCTTTGCTTTCGAATACATAGATTCTATTTACATCGACTTACGGTTCGAAGAAATGGATAATTATTCTTTGAGAAGGAGTTAGTCGAGGGTGCGGTAAAATAAATAACAAATTAAAATATATTAATTATTTTAATTTTTGCCGACGTTTTGACCCACTTTGCAGGTCGTCTTCATTACGTAGGATGTGGCACTGCGGGAGGCAGTTGAATAAAGGACGAAATAAACACAACACAGAATAAAAAGGTTGAATAGAGTTGGTCGGGAGGTGCGGTCAAATTAATAAAAAGATTAAAGGTATGAAGGATAATATATTTATATATATTATATATACCAGATCAATTGAATTCAGATATTTAATTTTAATTAAAAAATATATATGTATATCCATAATTATAAATTGCCCACATTGTTATGAAAACTTTATTTTTTTCGAATTGAAATTTACAATATTTTCGATTAATAATAAAAAATAATTAATATATTTTAATTTTTTATTTATCTGACCGCACCCCCGACTAACTCCTTCTCATATTATATCAACGGTCAACCATCTCTACATCATTATGATAATTATTCTTGTTCGGTAATTATTTTAAGTCACTTATTTTTGTTTTCTTAAGAGCTTGAATTTTACTTTTCTACCACTATTGGATAACGAAATATGAAAGTATTATAATTAGAGACCAGATCTTCGTACAGTAAAAATCCGAAGAAGGTGCAGCAAAAAACTAAAAACGTACAAAACCGTGCAGTAAAAACTCAAAATGTGTAAAATTGTCTAATTTACACGTCGTAAAATCGTTCAAAATTTTGTTTAATTTATAATATTACTATGTCGAAATCCTATCGAACTTTATGGTAGTTTCTGAATTAATTTGGTCACAAATAAAAAATTTAAGGATAATTAGCAAAACAGTACAGAAAGGTCTAAATAATTAATCGACAAATAATTAAATATATTTGTTTAAATTTCTCTGAAGTGGTTGATTGCCTGGCACATACAAGGAATGAATTAATGTAGAGGAACTTGAAAAGATTAAATGAAAAGGAGTTGGTCGGGAGGTGCGGTCAAATTAATAAAAAGATTAAAGGTATGAAGGATAATATTGAATTCAGATATTTAATTTTAATTAAAAAATATATCTGTATATCCATAATTATATATTGTCGACATTGTAATAAAAACTTTATTTTTTTCGAGTTGAAATTTACAATATTATACATTTCGAATTTTCGTTCTGAAAAATTGTTTATGTTATCATTCAATACGTCTTTTAATTGGGAAAACGAGCGTTCAGCATGAACTGATGTAAGGGATTCATTTTGTAACAAGCAGCCATTGCTGGCTTGTTTTTTGCCAACTTTAATATTAATGCAGTCGTTATATATTTTTTGTTATAATAGTATAACCTGTATATTTTCTATTATGGAGTAAAATTTTAATTGATGCTGAATTCATGATAGTCTACGGTTCACTTTAAAGCCGGAAGGGATACTGAAGGACTTAAGAAACAGTGAGAATTCAAGTCAGAACAAGGAATGCAGTTTTTTTATTGAATTACTTCAAGCAAGGGATATTCTGTGTTGTATTTATTTCGTCCTTTAGTAACTTTAAATTCGAATTTTAGCCTGTCACAGAATCAATTATTTTCCTCAATTTTTTTTCTAATATTATAAATTTAACATAAACAAGATTGTAAAATAAAAAAGTAAATATTTAGACACATATATATTTATAATTATAAATCATTTAATCTAGCACAAAATCTGCAAAAATGTGCAATTTAATGCAACAAACGGCAAAACGTGCAATTTTGTGCAATATAAATTTTTATACGTTATAAATACAGATCCTAAAACGGATAGATATTGGGATCCGGGGTTTTTCCACGCAAATAAAATATGGAATAAAATGGAAATCTGGTCTGTAATTATAATGGAGTCGAATTTTCGATATGTAATTTTCAACGGATATTTTATATTTTTACTGTATTCAGTAAATACATTTGTCTAATGACCGTTGCGACAAAACAGCTGTATTGAGTTCTATGAAAATTTTCATAGAATTCGACTTAAAACGTCAATATGTTGCATTATGCATTATTTAAAATATAATTAAATTCCCTAATGACATAAATTATTAGACATCGTAACACAAAAAAAAATATTAAACATCGTATCCATGTTTTCAAAAGGTTTTTTTTTTTTTTTTTATCTTTAAAAACATTTTATTGAGAAATATTACAATCTGTCACAGTTAAGGACACTTATAATATAGTTCAGAGAGTACATTCATACCGTATATGCAGAAATATAAATAAATAAGGTAATAACAAAAGAATAAGAAAAAAGAACAAAAGAGAAAATATATATATATACACATAAGTAAGTAAAAATAGAAATAAAAGTAAAACAAACATCTTAGGTGCAAGCATACCTATATACACTATTTACAATCAGCTTGGTGATCTCCGAACCAATCTTGTCTCCCCAAATGTGGAGGTAAAAGCGAGGCTTAGGAGATCCCTACGCTTCTCCCTCAGCCACTTCACTGGTATTTAAAACCAGCTAAAAGTATTTTTAAAGTCCTCTGCGTAAATTCCAATGGAAAACTCATTTTCTAATAAATCGATTAACTATTTTTACTAAAGTTAACTTAATTGTATCTCAACAAAAGACTTTATATTCACTACTTTCGAATCAATTAAATTTAAAACAGACAAAATCTTTGATTTTATTTATTAATTTGAAAACTTAATATTATTTATTAAAACCGTCTTTGCCCTATTTACCTCAGTAACAAGGAAATCCGAGATATTGATTGATCTATCATATCCATATTAAGTATCCATCATCCTCTTATAGATCTGTCATATCCATATTAAATATTTAATATCCTCTGATTGATTTGTCATATCTGTATCGATCTGTCTTATATATATCAATTGATCTGTCATATACATATTAATTATTAATTATTCATCCTCATCATCATATCCATATCGTTAAGTATTAAACATCATATCCATATGTTTAAAAGTATTTTCAAAATACTAAAGTTAAATTAATTGTATCTCAACTACGCTCTCTGTATTCACAAGTTCTAAATCAATTAAATTTAAAACAGTAAAAATTGAACACTTAATTTTATTTATTATAACCGTCTTTGACCTATGGATCTCAGTAACAAAGTAACCCGGGATATTGATCGATCTGTTTCTGTAAACTTATCACATCTCAAGAGCAATCGATAAGGAAGCCTGAACACAACAATGGATGCCTCAATAATAAAAGATCAAGTGGAAGGCTAAAAACCTGATGGAAATATTATATCAGCAAAGATCCTTGTAGATAACTGGAAAACAATTGCTTAAGATAGCCAGAATTAGGAATGGCTGGTTAAGGCGGTATAATTAAATAATACCGAAAACAAAAAATACTCTAAGTGAAATTATCTTTTGTCTGTACATTGAATAGAATCAACCTGTTTCATGATATATTTCCATTTCATACATTACAGACAACAAATCCACTTTTGGAAAAATGTTTGTCTGTCTGTATGTCCGCATTGTCCGACGAAATTTTGTCAGGGGTAAGCTCAGCAATGGCTAATGGTAGACTTTTGAAATTTTGACATTATATTTAGATTTGCTTGACTTAAAACATAGGCTTTAAATGAAAAAAAAAATATTAAGTAGAATCAAAATTATCAATGAGTAATTTTTCTAGAGATCCCGGTTAAGCAGTTACTTACTTCTCATTCCAATCTCTTTTCAGGTTGATTCTCATTCCAACTTACTCTACCGTGAGCCACATTTAAAAGTTTTACTATTATCACGTAAAATAAAAATTATCAAAACTCAAGTCGGTTTATTTATGTGGTATCTAAACAAATATTCGAATAACAAAGTTATTATTATGAGAATTGCGAAACCTTGACTTCCATAAGCCCCTCTTAAAAAATTTCAAAAAAACTCTTCACCAAATTTTATGGATCCTCCTATAATTCGACATCTATCTCAAAAAAGATTCTCAAATTTTAACTATACACCCGGGTACATCGGCTAGTATTTAATAAAGCTATGTTTACAGAACCGTTCTTGTTTAACCAAAATAAATTTAATGAATGACCTTTATATACACCTAGTCTGTAGCATGGACACGTTTTTTTATAAAATTATTAACATCTGCCTAAAAGTTTGTAAATAGCATCATCCCATCGTAACTTACAATATTTTATTCACGAAAATTCTCGGAATTGGGGCGTTTTCAATATGGAGATGGGCAAACTTTGCCTACTTAATTTGGTGCTAAATACTCATGAATACCCATTGGCTTTCCACAAGAATCGTAAGACAGTATTATCACATAGTCTTACAAAAATATTATTTCGTTTGGCCTGATCTCTACTCCCAAAATAATGAGGTTCTACTGGCCAAACGGCCCAATATTTTTGAAGGCCTCCTTTTTTTCGATTTGAGATCATATTATCTTACTATTCCAATGTAAAGTTAATGGATATTCATGAGTTTTATTACCTAATCAAATAGACAAAGTTTTCCGATCTTCATATTGAAAACGCCTAAATTTCAAGAAATTTCGTGAATAAAATATTTGTTGGTTACTATGAGATGAAACTATTCATGTAGTTTTAGGCGGATGTTAATAATTTTATAAAAAGTAATCTGTGCCACGGACTAATCTATTAACATCCATATTTACTATGTAGATATTTACCAAGTCTTTCAGAGTCTGTCCTCGATAGATAAGCTTTATTCCTGGGCACTCCATATAAAAAGTATTTGGAGCTCTTATTTTGTGGTATTCCGTAATATTCTTCTTCGGTTCCACAAGGACTGGGGATTGGTCCAACTCAGCTTTTAAGAAGCGGATAGAAGCTTTTGCGTTATATTTGGCAGAGGGCGTGATGGTTGAGCATTTTGTGGCGTGGGTCTCAGAGTGCCTGGTTTAGAATGTTGTGTTCCCATCTTGGTCGGTTAATATTTATATCTCAGAGGCTCCGGGAAATGAATCTTGACATTTCCACTACGGTAAGTACGCGGCGGCAACCTCAAGGCAACCGGACTACAAGTACCAGTACCAGAATATTTGGCAATGTCTTAAAGCTGGTTCGCTCTTGGTTGAAATAATGTTGGACGATTTTTTCCGTTCAGTAAACTCCTTTATAATCCAAGTTGTATGTTCTACGTCTTTATCCTTTCTTGCTACCATGATTAAAAGTAATCAGTTATAGTTTTAATTGTCAGCATGAAAACCAATATTTTTCTTTTATTTCCTACCTGGCCATTTTTGACTTATATTATACAATAGATACACCGCCAGGTCCGAATTCCAATCGGCGTAGCTACTGATTCTAGATTTGTAAGGAGTCGTCTTAACTTAATACTTCATCGGCCAGTACGATACGTATATCTTCACCTCTCCTTTTCAGCTATACTGCGTTTTCCTTGACCATGAAAAAGGGCAAGGAATTAATACCAGAGCTAAAAGCTCCCGGTAACGGATCTTGATCTCATAATATTCAGTTTGTCAGGTAGCCGGACAAAGCGGTTTACCATACTCTTTGATGGCGGGGTGGTCAAGCGGCCTAAGGCGTGTGCAAAACATTCGTTGCCCGAAGCACCCTGTGATAAACCGAAGTTTACGAGCTCAAATCCCGTTGACGGGGAAGGGAGAGGGGAATTTTAATTCTGGCATAATTCCACCGCCCTCTTCTATAGACCGGAAAAAAAACATATAATCTAAAAGGCGTTAGTCTGCATTAACATCCCGCTCCTGGTAAAATTCAGCATAATCACCGAACAAAAATTCTAGTCGAAAATCTTATCATTTTTCAGTTCCACAACGTCTGAGGGATGATTAAAGTCAGCTTGTATTCGCTTGCATTTTCCATTAAATTCGACAACGGTTACGGTAATGCCTGAGGTTATATTCCTTTCGGTTCCTTCCTATCCCGATTGAATTACCATAGTTAAGAGTATTCAGTTATAATTATAAATTATAACTATAAGTAATCAATTCATTGTATTATAGAAACCTACTGATATTTATAATCTCCAAGGTTACACCACGTGTATGCAGAAGAAGCCTCTATCAATGCCCGCTCCTTGACTTATTTCTTTTGTTCTATTTTTATTTAGACCAATATATTTTCTTTACGTTGAAAATGACTTAAAAGTTACAATCAAAAGAAGAATTTTGTTTTCTCTAAATTTAAAATTAGCATATCAGTGCTTACTTTAGTCAATTTTTAGAAGAAATGTATACAAAAAGAAAATATAAATTGCTGGAAATAATATATTATTTTTGTTGGGCGTGCTCTGACGGTGAAAATTCATTATCACTTGCTGAACTACTCGATGTGCTCCTCTTATTTTTTAAAATGAAGTCAGGATCTATCAATTCCGATGTTTTAGCATTACCTTGAAATTCTTCCATAAATTTTATTTCTTGACTTCTGTCGTTCGTCAGTTGAGAAACAAGGGTATTTGTAGTTGAAACTTTATCCTGAAAGCTACTATTAGATTCCGATTCTGCGTGTGTTGAATGGTACGCATTCGAAGACATCAATTGAACGGATTGAAGCTCGTCACTCGAATAGATAATTTCAGGTCTGCATTCATCCTCTGGCCTGGGTAAGCAAGATGATTCCGCCGATCCTACAAAACATGTGTCGTTTGTGATGATTGTCCTTCTCCATCGCTCCCTATGTATCATATCATCTTTAGTCTCTTCGTCGCATGTAAAGCACGGAGTTATCACGTCTTCTTTTACCCATTCGGAAACACAATTATCAACTGTGCTCCTAGTTGGCTTCCTGTAGCCAGCCATGTTTTTATGATATAACTGTGCGTCAGATAGACCTTCATTTGACTCATTACGAACCGAACATGAACCGACGCTGTTCTCTCGTGGTCTGCAATAATGAAGATCTTCAAGGTCACTTTGATCATTACATTTTATCAATATACATGACACATCTGATTCTTGTCGCAAGTCATTTGTCCTGATGTATTGGTTTTCTCTACAATTTTTGGATGAACATTCTTCATCAGAACGTTCCTTCTGCATCTGGTTGCTACAGATAAGTATAGTTTTAGGACTATGTTGCTCTTCGTTATCTTCCTCATTTTCGTCAAACGATGTTGTAGAGCGATTCGATGTAACGTTGTGATTTTTAGGTTTAGAAAGATCGACGCTGGCAGATGTTTTTACTACTCCTAGAACTGACAAATCCATCAATGATTCTGTGTCTCCGTACCCTACAACCCTAACCACCTTATTATCACTGTCTTCTTTCGTGGCTGTCACCAATTCATCCAAGGCATGTTCTTCTAAAGAGCGGTACTCCCTTTCAAACACGCTTTCAATAATTACGTCAATAATCTCTCTCACTATTGTCTCAGCTAAAAATGACTTTTCTGTGACAATTGGCGATTCAACCTCACAATCACTGGTATATATTTCTTCGGAAATCAAACTTTTCATTCCTGAGGATCCTGTTGAGGCATTTTCCCCAAATAAATCGCTTGTGCTTCTTTCGAAATGGAATATTTCATCAGCTTTTGTTTTTTTATAATTTTTAACATTGCTTTCATGATTTCTCTTTTTTTGTTCCGAAATATTTGTATCGCAATCATTATCATTTGTTTGGTTGAAATCTAAACAAATCAAGTCATTAGTATTCTGCTGATTTTGGGAGTTTTTATCGTGTTCATTAACAAAGAATTCACTTTCCTTAATTTGACTGTTGGGTGATGGAGTGATACTAGGTTGTTTTTCCGATGATAATATAGTTTCTCCGAAACTGTTTTTGACTTCTGATTCTTTTTCGAAATTCGGTGAGTCTGCTTGAATGCTACTAGTTGTAGATACTTTATTTTGACCACAACAGCATTTTTCATTTGATTTTATTGTGTAGCTACTTAATTGGAAACCGTAGAACGAAGGATCGACACTGAGATCGACCTGACTGCCTTTATCAAATGTTGCCTGGGAGCCGAATTCTCGAATAAAATCGAAATCTTTCTTAAGAGCAGCTTCGGCTGATTCAAAGGCAGCTATTTCTTCTTTATTTATGGAGGCTTCGCTGATACTCGGAAGATTACCTACATCAGAACATTTCTTTACATTTAAAAATACGTCTTTTGCGCAATCTTCCTTTTCAAGGGCTCTAAGCCAGCGACTGAATCTGAGCCTCCTACCATCCAGAATCACCCACCACGGTTTGACATTTTTCCTCGGATCTTTGTTTCTCTCAACAATAAGCGATGTCATTCGTACTCGATACGATTCGCCATCTTTAATACAGTCTGATGTTATATTTTCACCAAAAGATGTCATTCTAATGAACGATTTTACAGCACCTACAAGTTCTGTGCCTTTTCTAAAACCCAGATCAGATCCGAATGTATATGACGCTGGTTCCCCTACTTCCGTTCTCTTAGGGAATGAGGTTTCTTTGAAGATCTTCACTGCTTCTCCAATCAATTTATCATCAGAGTATGCCCGGAATACCACTTTCAATTCTTCTTTCGATTTGTCCATGGCAAAGAGAACAGATTTTCCTGAGGAAACCATAATCTTACCACTACCGGTGCCTCTACCGTAAAGAGTCTGTACTCCTCCATCATTGCCTACGACCATCTTGATGGCTTGGCCTTTGGGAAATCTGTCGAAGTAGCCATTCTCTAAGTGATATTCCAAATGATAAAGCAACGGCTTCATTTCCTTTAAAATTTTAGCACCTAAAACCTAAAAAATACCTATTAACTAAAAAATAAACGATAACCTAGATATGCCAACACGTGGCTTTTACATAGCTATTATTAAAACAAGCATGTGACAAGTATAATTAATTTTTGTATAATTTCCTTTAGATTTCAAGTGAATGTCGAAATTAGTTTATATAGATCCAATTAATCTCACTGCTGACTATCAATCGATTGCTTTTGATAGATTTTGAGATCGGTGATTAAAAAAATCAAAAACAAATCTGATTAAAATTTTTATCTGGAATTTTTAAAAATCATTTGATGATTTTTATTTTTGATCATAAGTGATAAAAATCATATCCTCATCATTATTTTTGAACAATGAAATCTTATATTAGAAGGAATGAAATCTTATATTAGAAGGAATGAAATCTTATTTGAAAGTATCCACAAGGGCAAATTGGTCTTATATAAAATATATTAAAATAGCGTTTGTTAGTTTTTAGATCCTACGTCAGATAAACAAAACACGAAATCGATACATAATCAGAAGATGACAATTTTAATCACAAAAAAAATAATTCAGTATAATAAAAAATGAGTGAAAATAGCAATATGACAGAAAAAAACAAGATTTTTTTTTCTTTCTATACTTAATACATTTTAGTCGATCAATATAACGCAATGTGTTTTGAGAGATAAACTTATCTCGTGTCAAACAATTGTGTAACTCATAAAATTTAAATCAACTTTAGATTTATCATTTACTGAAATGAAATCGTATTTTAAGAGATTGGTCACATTTCACTGTAATTCACACGTATTTTTTATATTTTTGTAAAAAAATAAATAAATTTTCTTAAAATGATCACTTAAACTATAGCAGCCAACACTTATCTTGAAGGGTTTCTAGAAGCCAGATAAGACAGGCAAAAGGTCTACTATCACCTTGATGTTATTGTTGTGATGAAAAGCTAATGCACTATAACGCCAATAAACAAATCAGTAATATTACGCATCTACCCTTAAATAATTCTCGTATTTTTTTCTTTTTTAATAGAGGATTGTTTGGGAGAACAAAACAAAAGTCCAGAGAATCGACTGATGTTACAGTAGATCGATGTTTTGTATGAGTGTCCTTTCTTAAATGGGTTTGATTTTCATTAACTAGCAGTGTTGCCGTTTGTACGAGGATCCTCGTATTTGTACGAGGTTATGACGTAATGTACGAGGTACGAGGATAGATCAGCCTCGTACCTTGTACATAACTTTTGCTGACGTTTGCAATGCAAGGTTATATTTTTATGAATGAAGTTTAGAATTGTTTTTTATGGTTACTTGGCTGTATTATTATTTATGTTGATATGAAATAATGAACTTCTGTTGTTTTATAGATAAATACATTGCAATTATATCTTCTTTAATTAGAGTATGATTATTATTTCCTTCATAAAACCGTGATTGTATATATATGTTTTTTTTTAATTTTCTAGAAAATAAAATTTTTTTTTAGATTTTATTTAGTATAAAATAAAATATAAGAAACCATATCCATTATTTCTTTCATAAAACTTTTTTTATAAATATGTATTTTTTAAAATGTGTTGTAAAAGAAAATTAAACAGAAATTTTTACCGTCATTTTTATCGAGCATAAAATAAAATACGAGAAAGTATATCCATTATTTCGTTCGTAATTATTATTTCCTTCATAAAACTGCAATTGTAAATATATTTTAGATAAATTGATTTTTTTTTTAATTATTACCGTAATTTAAAAAAATTATTTTCGATATTTAATCTAGTAAAGTAATTAATTGAAAAATTAACTAGTATTCATAATGAACCCATCTTAAATAATGAAAAAAAAATATTTTTTCAGTGGTCCACATTTATTTTGTGCGAAATATAAGTGTAAGCTAAATACTGAAACAATCACAATCTATTATTTTTTTATATTATAATGGATATCTCTAAAAGCATCAATGCCCCAATAATTAATTTTTATTAACCTTCCAGAACCACTAACATCCTTTCATAAAAGTAGTTGTTTTGTTTTTAGAAAAAAGAAAAAAAATTAGTCCTTCCCCCAAACTAAATCATGGATCTACTTATAAAGAGTACTTTAAGAAGTTTATTTAGCTATTTTAATTTTTATATAACGTGTTCAATAGTTTATAAAAATATATAAACTTTTTTATATATTTTATTAAGCTAATTTTACTTCTTGACCCATTAACTTAAAAAAAAGTAATGTAAAAAGGCTTTAAAATATATGAATGGAGGTAAAAATAAAAAATTCTGATCTAATTTTACTATAAAAAAAACAATAACACTGGGCTTATAATAGTACAAGTTATGAATGAACAAGCGTACGAGGATGTACGAGGCTTGAGTAAGATGTTTTGTCACAGAGCGCGCGGTAACACTGTTAACTACTGTCCGAATTTAGTTTATATCTACACCACATTCGTGAACGGCTGAATTATGTTTAAAGTAGCGCCATAAACATCGGGATTCATGACAATCAATCAGCGATGAGATAAGAAACAGGTGTCTCGTTCAAGAGCGAGCTTCAATTGTAACATAACTCGAGATAATCCAATCCGGCAACATTCTCTTATCTTTTTTTACTCTTTAATTTAATGCAGTAAAAACAAATCTTATTTCATAACAGTTCTTGGCGGCCATGGTTTCATCAGTAGTAGCGTTGTCCACATATTCCAAGTAATTTTTCAAAATTAAATTAAATGTCAATCAGTTTTCTCTTCTTTACATACAGTATATAATGCCGACAAATGTAGTTTTTAAAACCTCTGTTATTAGAACTATCGAAAATTCTATATCAGAATTTCGAAACAAATAGTTAATTTTGCCCAAATGCGAGACCAAGACTCGTCTTGGTCTTGCGCAAGAGTCTTGCAGTTACCTATTAACATATGTTTCAGATAGAGGAAACCTAACTAAGCTCGAATGAAAAATTGGAAGAGTTAAATGCAAAAGTATATTGGTTATACTAATTTTTTACATATTGTAACTAAAATTGTCAAGTATTATTAGTAACTATTTTGCCTTAATTTTTATTCACAAAAGTGATTTTTTTTTTACTAGCATTGGTTTTGGTCTTGCAACAGTCAAGTGTTCTTGGTCTTGGTAAAGTGCAAGACCAAGACCGATTTTGGGCAACACAACAAAGAGTATAGCGACATAAATATATTTGCAAGCCAATAACTTACCAGACTCAATCTATGTAAGGTTGAGGTGAATCGTTGCAAAATATTAATGATTGTATTTTTCATTTAGACACAGTTTTTTAATAAATAATAAAGATTTATATTGAAATTTCAAATTATATTTGTATTACTCACCTATACAAGATGATACATCCAAGACCCCTGACCCTTTCATGCAGGGAGGTGGTATGGTCAGGTTCTTGATGGAGCCAGGGCAGTAGCACCGCGACTTTGGATTGGTCGCCGGGTCGCCGAAGACGTCAGGCGCTAGTACGAACCTGTATCCACCGATCCCTTCGAACGAGACGTCTGTCTCATATTGCATCTGTAATGTTCTGAGCAATTTATTAAAATTATCTGTTAACGAATAATAGGAATTCATATTGATATGTTGTATATTAATCAGTCAAAACCTTGAGGTCATCTTTGACCAAACTTTTTCATGGAAACAACAGATCTCCCAAATTTCTAGCTAAATCATATCAAACATCGAACAATTTAATCACCTCCTTCCACGTAAAATCTGTCAACTCTAGTCTAATACCTTGTGTTCCCTCACTTATCAAAACTGTAGTCATACGACGAACTCTATGTCGAACTTGAAATAAAACCTAAACGACTTATGATTTGCCAAGTTAAATATGTTTGTGAGATCATTAAAGATAGCTTAAAGTGACTCTACCCATCTCCTTAGTGTCTATATTTCTTTGCGTCCTTCCTATTTCACGTAATCAGAACCTGGCGCACCCCCTGTATACTACAGAATCTGCTATTCTGCCATCCAATCCCGTTTCATCTGATCACGTTCTCCTAACCTCTATTCTCCTCCCCACCTAACTGCTACGTTTGAGAAAACCTACCTAACCCGAGATACCTCACTTTGGAACATTATCACACCTATCATCTGCCATGCTTCAACGGTTTCCTCGTTCAAATGTCTCTTCTCTTCAATCACCTTTCTCTCGCCCAGTATAATTAATATTATTTCATACGGAATCACGTCCTTCTATATTTTAAGTGCTTCCCATATCAAATTCTAAAGCTACTTCATATTTTTACCTAATTTTTAAAATGTAGATTTAAAAGTTTTGTTGTTTTAAAACTCGTGATTGATAAAGAACTAGTCGCGTATTAATTTAATCGAAAGAACCTAGTTTCTAAAAAAGAATTTAGTATTCGTAATGTAATTTTCTTGATTGTACTCATTATTGATTCCTCATTCTTCGGGTATTGTTTTTCGAATTAGATGCATTGTAAATTCTTACTGTATTTGTTAATTCTTTCAATTGACGTGGTTACAGTTCTCACTCGTGGCTTATTGCCAACATCTTTGATATTCACATAAGCCTTCTCACGAAATCATGAGATACATCCTGATAACTTCCCCTAAGTGATCCTCTTTGTTTCATCTCTTCCAATAAACTATTATGCTTTGTCTCAAGGAAAACATATTTTTAAAATTACCTGAAGATAAACGATTACACGAGGAAATAGACTATAGAATGAATCTATATCTTTTATTACTCCATCCTTCGGGAAAAAAAATCCAAAAACTTTCCCCTCCCTCAAAATTTGAGGTTTCCGACTTTTTTTAAAAAACATAAAAAGGATCCTTAAAATATGACGATTTGAAATGAAATTAAATGAAAATCCTGAGATTGTTGTCCCTTTAGGACAAATTATAGATACAGAAAAATGCCTGTGTGGCCATACTTAATTAAATTAAAATATTGGAAGAAGAAAAAAACATACAGATATATATAAAACAAACATGGAAAAATAAAATAACATAAGTAAACTAAATCATTTCTGAGAGAACTTAAAAAGTTCTCTTATGTAAATTTCGTGATCAATCGGGTTGGGAAAGGAGTAGGTGGTTAAAAAGAAGAGATTTAAATGAGGAAACTGATTGTACATGTCGGATATCGGGAGGGATGGTATTCCAGAAGGAGGCGGCTTGAATTATGAAAGATTTTCAGTTTGGTGAGGAGGGGGATAGAGATCGAAAGTACGGAATCAAGTGGGACGGGATTGAATGGAATATTTAAATTGTAGGCTGTAAAAAATATAGGAGGGTAGCTGAGTTCTGATAGCTTGGTATAGAAAGGTAGCAAGGAAGTTCAGTCGGCGGTTGGATGGATAGAGCCACTTTAACTTGGTGTAATACTGGGTTATATGAGTATCTCTTGAAATTCCGAAAACAAAACGTAATGCGCAATTCATTAGACGTTTAAGTTTCACCTCAAATTCTCCCGAGAGTCCGCCGTACACCAGACAGCCATAGTCGAAGTGGAGGAACACAAGAGATGATTTGGTGCAAATAATGTCGATTAGTTATTTCAGTTACTTACGATTGCAAATCGTAGGTGAAGAGTGGGATGGACGTCCTCTTGTTGAACGGGGACAGCATGGTCATATCATAGCCGTCCACGATGTTGGCGGAGTCGCACTTCCAGCTCGTCAGCTTCCTCCGCCCGTCCATGGATACGATCCTTCCGATCATATTGGGGTCCCTGGATCCTCTGTTCAGCTCCATCACAGGCCCTAGCTCCTTCTGCAAGTTCATCCAAGTCATAAATTAATAAATAACTTGGTCAGTTAAAATGACCTCTGTGTGACATAAGTAAAAATTGTTCTATTTTAACAGTTTATTTTGATTATAATCCTGGACTAAATTGGAAATATTATAACTAAATCGACGCAGAATATACTGTACTTTAATTCTGGAACTAACTATGAAAGTTTTAGATAGAAAGCAGCGTTTTCGAGACATAAATCAACTACTAGATAAATTCAGTTTTCGATCAGACAGTTCTTGTGGCCAACCAGCATCTTGTCAGCCGTGTTCATTATAATTACCTGACAACTAAACTACTTATAAATATATAAAATCATAAATGAATCCCAATGATATGATCGCACTTACAAATTTAAAAATGGCAGCCATGAGATCGCCATTATCAGCAAGAGACAGATATGGCAGAGGGAGGAACCGCTTGAAGGCGGCGCAGAGGAACTTGACGATGAAGGGCAGGTTCCCGCTGCAGTGGATCCTCACCCCGCCGAGGAGGATGTCGTGGACGGAAGCTGTGAATACAGGGCCGTAGTTTTCCCTCGCCATCGTTGGCAGGGCGAATTCGATAACCTCGTTGGTTAGGTTCAGTGCCTGCAGTCCGTCTATTATTTTAGTCACCACCTGAAACGTCATAATCATGCAAATTAAGGATATCGGAAATATATTAAGATAAAGGAACAATATTAAATATCCTGTACCGTTATGGTATACCTTAGTTTCATGTTTAATGGTCACAAATTCATATAAGAGAAGACAATCTTAAAAGTTTAAATGTTTCTATAAGAAGCTCCCAATAATTTCTTAGCAATAAATTTTATTCTTTATGAATTCCTTTATTTCTTTTTAGATTTTACTTTCATTGACGTATCATTTTAAATCCTTAATACATTTATACAAATATTTTTCTCATAAAATGCCACCAAGAAGATGACATATATCGATTCGTGTTGTGAGCCGATCGCACAGCAAGACCTTCATCCTTCCATCACCAGATCTGACCTTCCACTGACCTACCAGAAGACCTGAACATGATCACAGGATCACAGGATGAGAGGTCAGGGTTATACAAAGGGTGCAATCGCCGTGTATTTTGTGACCTTGTGTGGTACGAAACTACATTCCACGTTTGGAATCTTTTAGTATCAGATATTTTGTACAATAATTATTCCTTATTTGGTCTATGAGTTCTCAATAAAATTGCTATTGATGATGTCTTTATCCTGAAGCAAAGCGAGCAAATCAACCCCTTTATCTTTGGTAATAGTAAATGAGTTTGAGAGAACCATTTCTACGTCTTTTGGAGTATTTACTCTGATCCTATATTGTTGTCTTAGAAATTGTTAAAGATTGAAGAAATTTAAAAATAATAATTAATTGATATCAGTTTTACATAGATTTCAAAAAATACTCCGATGCTATTGATTGTAATCAAATAATGTTTTGATAGAGTAGGATTGATAAGATTTTAATCTATGAAAGCGTTACTCTGATAAAGATTAGATGACATAAAAAACGAGCATGCTGGAAATATTTACTAAGCGAGTCCAGAATGGGGTGGCACGACACCTTGAGGAGGGCACATTAGAGTACGATATTTTGAATTTATAAGAAGGGCATATTTTTTCCTTCTTCTTTTCGGTTAGCCGGTACCTCTCCATTTTTGGCAGAGGGAAGGAGGGGGGATTGATCCAGAGCTACCAAACTGTTAGCTCAGTTTATATACCGGAATCGAACCAAGAATCAAGAATGTTAAAGCGAGCAATACTTGAACACGTTCGGCCATCATGATAACGTATTCGCGGAGAAGGTCATGCGCCATTGAGCTTGTGGAATGGGCAACTCTAATATTCAATATAATTAGAGGACAGATTGGTATTTTTTTCGCTGATTCAGATCTGTTCAGGTTTAAAACAGGGCAACTTCCTGTCCCTTAGTATATGTCATTAAGAACAGGAACAAGACATCAGAAAGATAAATTAAATTTAAAGGACTTCAAAACCTGTGCATTGCTATGCTTATAATTTCTAGTTAAATTAAATAGAAGAATGCTACGAAATCATGGTTTAAAAAATCAGATTCATATGTACATTAAAAAAAGACACTTACATGGACCACTGGATTGATTATAGAGACAATGTCCTTGTCCGATAGGCTTCCTGATTGTTTCTGGTCGAATTCAAAATCTATCTTTTGTCTGTAGAAGATAGTGTCCCTCTCTTCGTCTATACGGATGTCCACCTTTTCCCACTTTTCTCTAAACACATCTCAAAACTGTATGCTTATTAATTTGGCAATGATACCTAGTTCTGCCATAAATATTGTTACAAAAGTACAACTTTGTTTACATCCTTGTATTTAAATAATTCTTACCTCTATCAGATTATTTTCTTTATATATCAGAATAGTAACCCCATGAGTTTGTAATTTTCTTTCGCTCAGTTAACATGGAGTGGGGTGATAATGAAAACCGAATAGCTGTGATCGCCTTACATAAAGTCAAAAATGTAGGTCAGAGGTTTGAATCTTTTGGGTATCAGCCGTATGTTCGTGTACCGCACTGTAAATAGATATAATAAGACCCTATCTGTATGTGACATAATAAAAAGTGACCTTAGGATGGGTGAATTCCGAAGAATAACAGGAGAAGGGCTAACAAACTTCCCAAAAAAAAAATTAGAGTAATAGATGCAAAGTGCTCCTTGGATGTTACACCAATGGTCTTCATCGAAATATTTTGTTTAGCGATGAGAAAATGTTTACAATTGAAGAAAAATGTAATCACTAAAATAATTGTGTATACGCACACAGCTCTAAACAAGACAAAAAGTCATTGGAAGAATGGAAAAAGTCATTACCCTTCCTCAGGGATGGTTTAGTGGAGAGGTTGCTTTGATGGCACCACAAAGCTCCATTTTGAAAAAGGAGTTAAAACAGCCGCTAAAAACTATCAGAACGATATTTTGGAACCTGTTGTCGAGCCTCTAAATGATACTCTGTTCGCTGGAAGTAATTGGGTTTTCCAGCAAGATTCCGCTCCAGCTCACAAGGCCAGGTCAACACAGCAGTGGCTGCAGAAGAACATTCGAGAATTCAGCTCTGCCTCAGATTGGCCCTCAGGAAACCTGAACTCACTAGATTATCGGCTTTGGCGCGAACTGGAGAGGATGGCATGCCATAGAACACACCCTAACTTGGAAAGCCTCAAGCAATCTCTGGTCAGAGCAGTTAAGTGCTTTGCTCAAGAAATGCTGCGTGCTGCTAATGATGACTGGTCACGGAGATTAAATGCCTGTGTCAAAAGGGGGACATTTTGAGTAATTTATTTTTTGTTTTCCTCTCTATAGATATACATTTTACTTTCTAATAAAGTGTATGTAGAAATAAATTATTTTTTCTGTTGAAATCTGTATATATTTTCTTGTAACAATATTTATGACAGGACTAGATATACGTTCTGAAATACTTTTTAAGGCTAAAAAGCATTCAGTTCAATATAATTAATGTATTGAAAAATATGTAACTTAAATGAAGCAATACCTGCCATCTCACCTGTAGACATATGGTCCAACTTGGGTTACTTTTGGAGTTTCGCCTTGAAGTACTCCCTCCGGATTATCCAAGTTGAAGAAATATACATTTAACATCACAGGAATAGGAGTATTAACAAACCTATCCCATGCTTCTGTTCCGTTTTTTAGTTCCAATGTCTGAAATGAATACATTTTTTATTGGAAAAAATTAATTAATTTTATTGGCCATTTCAAAATTAGTTAAATAATTTTTCTCATGAGCTATCCTTTTAGAATTGTATTTTGCATTCATTGTTTAGTAAAATTTGTAATTATGTGACCCAATGAAAAATGTTTGAAATGTTGATTTCTCACTCGCTATTATTGACAAAATCCAGTGCTACTAACGTAGTAAATCGTACATTGTGAACCACAGGCGGATTTACGAGGTTAGGGGAGGAGGCTGAAGCCCTCCTCCCAAATGATAAAATATAATCATGTTTTATGGAAAAATATTAAAAAATGATCTCTTAAAGTAATTATTGATCGTGTAATTTCATTTAACAAGACTTGAAGAATCACTTAAACACCATTTCATAAAGGTAGTTAGCTTCTTTCTTTTTTTTCCAAAGTAATCATCATTATATATATGGAAAAAAAGGGAGGGGACACACATTTTGATTGGGTTTTAAATTTTTGAGGGGCCATCTTTTTGGAATGAAAAGTTTTAAAATATGTGACTAGGAGAAAACATGAAACAGACCACAAGTGTAATTTTTAAGAAGAGCTGAGCAATAAAATATCTTGGGATGGGCGGTTCGGTTCATGCGTCATCGATACTAAGGGAAAAACCCCTAGGGTTTTTGTGATATCGACAAAGTACTCATATTTCTTATCGGTATCGATACCGGTCCTTGATATCGATATTACCATCATCGAATGATACTATATCAAAATGACATTTTTAGCATGAATAACAAATATATCGTCGGTTTATTGCAAAATTGCATTTAATAACTTTTCATTAATAGTATATATATGATATATACTATGGTTTTGTGTCATTTAAGTCCACTTACTATGTTTTTTATCGATAGACTAATACATAACTCACAAAAACAAATACATTCAGTTCCATCGAAAATGTACTGTGACATTTTTGATTGGTACAAAATATATAGAATTAAATTAATATATCCTGGCTTGATCAAAGCCTGTACTGTAAGATAATAATAGTATTAATTTTTTTAAACTGGAAACAAAAATCCTCTGCTATATAAATACAAATACTCAACTTGCCCACTAAAGATACTTAATAAGTGATTATAAATGTTAGTTTATTGTTAGCTATATTTACATTCCCGTCATATATGACATATTAATGAATATCAATGTAAACATGTTTGATTAAACAAATATATTTTATCGTCAACTGTAGATTATCAATCCGAAAAAAATGTATATATGTAGTACGTTATTTTTTTTAATCGATAATCAATAAGATATTAACTCCTTATATTCTTGACAATGTTTTCTGATTTTTTAAAATTTAAGTGCTTTAATATTTTCACGAGTCATCATTTTTTTTTTTTTTTAATGTTTTATTCAATTAAACTGTTGTCATCAATTAAACCATATTTGGGTTTAGTAAAAGATAATGTTTTTATTAAACGATAAATTACTTTAGTAAAAAATTATGCTTTTATTAAACCATATAAAATTTTAATAAAAAATAGTGCACGATGTAAAAAATAATAATAACGAATAAATATCGTCGTTGTTGTTTTGTTTTTTGGCAAAAACTTATTTGGGTGAGATTTTGTAACCTTAAATTTAAATTTTAAAAAACATTGATGAATTTTACCTTCGTAACTATATTTGATATATAAAAGGATTTATGTCAGTTTAGCTCTGTTACTATGTTTCTTTATCGGCAAAAAAAGTCAAAATTCTTAAAAACGTTCTTAAAA
The DNA here is from genome assembly GCA_928085145.1 of Nezara viridula. Lineage (NCBI taxonomy): Eukaryota > Metazoa > Arthropoda > Insecta > Hemiptera > Pentatomidae > Nezara > Nezara viridula. The sequence goes on from OV725079.1 coordinate 16,390,071, forward strand.
GTTTAGCTGCATCAAAAATATACTTGGTGACTTTTTACAATAAACCGATGATATACGTATATTTTTTCTTACTCACACATATTTTAATAATAATTATACGATTTTATATTAATACAACTGAAGGCAGGAACGAAAATAATTTTTTTCCTAAATAGGAAAAATTATAAAAATAATAGTCCAAATATTGATAACCTTTAAAATGACACTAACATTTTTGGGAATTATATTCGCATAATACCTTATAATTGTTTTAAGCCCCTTTGTGAACAAAATTCAATAAGCTTTGGTAATTGTTGAATTTCTGAAAATTTATCAAAATGAAAATTGTAAATCCAGAATTAAATTTGACTGGTTGTCAGAATTTATTTTGTTTTTGTTTTAATACTTCTGAAAACCATGAATATATAGTATAATGTTTAAAAAATGAGATCAATAGCATTATAATTGAGTGGCAAAAGATTATAAAAACAACTACTTTTGCGTCATATAAATTAATGCGCACTTTTTAACAGAGTTTTCTAAAATTTCAGTTTATATCTCTTTGGAATCGATTAAAAGCAGACTGTGATACTTCAAAGCCATGTTTTATTTTATTTTAATATGTTTTAAAGTCATTATAGAAATTTCAAATTTTGGTCGTTGCCGCGAGTTTATCTTATTCATCCCACTATTTTACAAGTGTATTATTTTTTTTTTAAATATTAATTATAAAAACATTCATGTCAGAAGACAACGAGATCTTATACAGGGCTTATTATTGTCAAAAGAAATTTGAGGTAATATTATGGAACTCCTTAACATCATAATGGTAAGTAATTATGAGGTAACAATGTTGTTAGTACAATTGTCACCACGTGTTCATATTACAAAAATTCAATTGATTTTTTATCAACTCTTCAAAACGTTAAGATAAGTTCGAGTTGATATTTTTGTTTTGTTATAAAAATAATGACCGCACTGTACAACGGTTCAAAGGGTTATATTCTAACGATTTTCATTGGTGAATTCATATTCCTAAGTTAATTTTTTTTCTTGTGGCTTCATATCTAATTCAAGATGGCAGTGCTCATAATATAGAACCGCGTCCCACTGCCTTCAAAATTCAATTCAGAGAAACAAAGAAAAAAACACCTGGAGAAGTTAGTAACCATTTCAAGTGAAATACTGAGTATACGTTTTATAATTTCTTTAATTTTTTTTATCATAGATATGCTTTGTATTTTTGTAGAGCTCAGAAATACACCTCTAAAAGCAGTTCTATAGGATTCTTCAAGAATGCCAAACAATATTACTATTAGAGAAGTAATAAAAGCATAAAAAAAAAGGTCTGCCAAGGTCAGTGTAGCTTCCTCACCGTTATAATTGGCCACTGACATAAGGCTATTAAAAAGATAGGACGAAAATGTATAGCATTTGGATGAAATTATTACAGAAATTTTTAATTAGTGAGACGTGTCCAAAATATATTTATTTTAATTTTTGAATGAACTTTTCAAAAATAGTTATGAAATTAACTTTTGAAGAAGGTGGGGATAAGAAAATTATATAAAAAGTTAGACTTGAAAATGGGGAAAGTTGGCCAGAAACTTTGTCGAAATAAATAAAAATAATAATGAATTGGAGCATTGAGAGGATGTGAAAGGGATCAATAATGTCATATACATATAACGATAATATTTTTGAAAAAAAAAGAAAGAAAGAAATTAACTACCTATATGAAACGGTGTTTAACTGATTCTTGAAGTCCTGTTAAATGTAATTCACGAACAACAATACTTTAAGAGATAGTTTATCATATTTTTTCTGTATCATATTCCGCCTGTGCTTTTATGTACAAATATGCGTGAAATTCACACAATTTTGATATTTTAGGATAAAATCAAGACCACGACGAGCAGGTTGAACTTCAATAGAAATAAACACGAAATCTAAGTAACGGCAGTAAGTGTCATGCCAGTAACGTTTAAAATCGACCAACCAATATAGCATAAATTAACTTTTAAAATAAAACCTAAAATCGTATAATCTCATAAAAATACTGTGTTTCCCTCCACATCTTGCTCAATTCCTAGATTTACCTCTTAACTAGTCCCAACAAAATCCCAAAGTCAAAAATTGTGTTCCTTCTATTTCTTCTATATCTTCAATTTGAGCACTCATTGACTAGACTAATTTCACGCCCAACAAATTAATTTTACTCATTAGATAGATAATTGGAGGAAAGCAAATTTGAAATTGCTATAATACAGCATATATTAATATGCTATAATCCGAAATACAGGACTACTAGTCAATTCAATATTAGCGTCATTTAACATTAAAGCCACTTACAAAAAAGGACAGCGTCTTTATTTTTTTTAATCTAAACACAAAGTGGGCTCCTTGTTATCCTATAATTATAATAATGTTTAGATAAACAGGTTTCTTAGGTAAAAAAAGCTTTTTATCACAAATAAAATAGAGTTTCAAATAAATTTTCTTATACATAGAGTTTGAAATCGATAATTATTTTTTTCCACAAAACCATGTAATTATTATTATTTTTGATTTAAAAATCATGCCAGCTTTATAAATAAAAATTTAAATCGATGTTTATTGTTTTGAATAAAAATAATGATCACTGATTAAGTTATGCGATGTTTCTTAAACTCTAAAAATAATGATTAAATAAAAATTAATAAAAACATTTTGATCAAAAATAAAAATCATCTTTTATACGCAAATTAAATAAAATATTAATATGTATTTATACCTCATTAATAAATAAACCTGTACCACTACAACCAATGAAGGGTCATGGGTTTAGTACTACTCAGGAAAAGCATTGTTTCTAGGTCAACGGTTGTGGAATGTGATCTGACCGAGATCACGCTCAACCGCCAGGATTTTCCCCTTAATCAATGATTTAATTAAGGGTACCCTTATAGAGGTTGGGTGTGCCCCAGGAGGATCTCTTGACCCAGGGTCGCCCCATGGCCAATGAAACAGAATAAATAATTTTTCTGCCATGACCCGAGATTTGAACCTGAGACCTTTAGCATTGCAAGCTCAGTTTTCATTTGAATGGTATTAATGATTTGTTAACTATAAGCTTTAGGCTGTAGCTCGGTTAAAAATTCACTTCAAAAATTTTATAATAGCCCAAAATTGCCAGAAAATAATTTATATTCAAGTAGAGTAAGTGAAAGTTGATATCGTATGGCGATGGCTATTGACTGAACTAATTTCAGGCATCATTTTAACTTTTTTATTAAAACCAATTTTGCTCATTAAGTGTTTGGAGAAAGGCAAATTTGAAATTGACAGTTAATAAACACAATGTGCGGTTTATTATTACCACTCCTTTTTTATAATTATAACAATATTTAAGTAAGAAAATATTTTTGTCTCAAATGAAACGGAATTTCTAAGAAATTCTCATTACACATCTTCGGCACTAAACATTAAAAAATATTCTTCCCTCCGCGTCTCTCCTCGTTTTCCAGCAAAGTAACATCTATTCAATTTTATTGTCTGCTATATTTCATAGCTCCTCTTTGTTTTCTATCAAGCCTCGGATATAAATGTATCGATTTAAATTTTATAAAAAACTAGCGTTCTTAAGAGCACACGATAAAAGTGAAAACATCAGGGCGGTATTAATAATACTAAACATAATTTTTTTTTGTTCTATATGAACAAAGTAATAACGTTTAGAATATATACAAATATAATTGTGTATAAACTATTTTTTGCTTCATATTCACAAAGTAACGGTATATACATAAATCAATATATAAAAGCTTCGTCAATGTTTGTACCATGTTTTGTTGTGCTTTATTATATTATATATATATAATGCTAATTTTTTTAAAAATCAACTAAAAATCATCTGTTTTCATTTCGACTCTAACTCGGTGTTACTTCAAAATAAAAGTTAAGCTCATTGCAAAGAGGAAGAAATGGTGATAATTTTCCTCGCTTACACTTAGTCAGTGATACAGACTCCTTTTCATCAATTTATTAACATCCGCCATAAACTATGGAAATATCTTCATCTCATCATAACCTAAAAATATTTTATTTACGAAAATTTTCGGAATTTGGGCGTTTTCAATCTGGAAGTCAGCAAACTTTGTCTATTTCATTAGGCACTAAAAACTAGTAAATACCCATTTGCTTTCCACTTGGATCGTAAGATAATTTAAACATAAAATCGATAAAAAAAGGTGGCCTACAAAAATATTTATTTACTCAAAACGGCTCAATATTTTTAAAGACCACCTTTTTTCTCGACTTTGTGTTCAAATTATCTTACGATTCAAGTGGAAAACAAATGGGTATTTACGAGTTTTTATTACCTTATTAAATAGACAAAATTTGCTGATCGCTAGATTGAAAATACACCCATTCCAAGAGTTTTCGTAAATAAAGTAATTGTATGTTACGATGAGATGAAGCTATTTACGAAGTTTCAGGCGGATGTTAACAATTTGATAACAATGGGTCTGTACCACTGACTAAATAAACAAGTGCGAATTTTAGTTTTGAGATATTTTAATGCCAATGCAAAAATTGTCGACTTGAGCCGGTCTACTTCGATATCCATAAAATATAGTAAATCCACATAAAATCTATAAAAAAGGTGGCCTACAAAAATATTGGGCCGTTTGGCCTTTATAGCCTCGTTGTTTTGACAATTTAGGGGTCTAGGTCACTCAAGACGGCTCAATATTTTTTTCTCGACTTTGTGCTCAAATTATCTTACGATCCAAGTAGAAAACAAATAAATATTTTCGAGTTTTTAGTACCTAATTAAATAGAGAAAATTTGCTGATCTTCAGACTGAAAACACCCCAAATTCAAGAGTTTTTGTAAATAAAGTATGTTACGATGAGTTGAAGCTATTTACGAAGTTTCAGACGGATGTTAATAATTTGATAACGAGGAGTTGGTACCACGGGCGGATCTACGGGAGGGGGGGGCTTTCGGACTGAAGCCCACCTCTCCCCCTTCCCCCACAAAATGGGAAAATATAACAATGTTTTTTTCGAAAAAAATATAAAAAAAATATCTCTCAAAGTATTATTTTTCGTATAAATACATTTAAAAGGGCTTTAGGAATAACTTAAACACCATTTCATACAGGTAGTTATTTTATTTATTTTTTTCCAAAGTAATTATCGTTATTTTTATGTCAAAAAAAACCTTTCGGGCTGAAGCCCCCCCCCCCCAAAATTAAATCCTGGATCCGCTAGTGGTCTGTACCACTGACTAAATATACAGGAACGAATTTTAGTTTTGAGATACTTTAATGCAAATGCAAAAATTGTCGACTTGATCCGACTTTACCCGAATGTGCATTACACAGTCGAACGTGACGGCTCGGTCTAATTCGATATCCACAAAATATCGAGTAGGCCTATAGAAGTTTTTACTTTAATAATTTATATCTTATATTATATATGGCTCACCTTGGTGACTTGATACCGGATGGCTATGGGGAGGATGAAGTAGTGGAATATCAAGGTGGCTATGGCCAGGAGGAGACCAACGAGGCCGAAGATGGACCAGTTGACCCACTTCCTCATCTCGGCTGGCTCATACTGCTATGCCTCTGCTATCACCTGCTACCTATCCACTCTATCTTATCTCTTTAACACCTGAGTTTTTTTTATTCAATCGAGAGATTAACAAATATCGAGAAGCCAGTAGCATTCAATTAGATCTGTTTGCTCTTCTGTATTTACTCTTTTAATCATAACCTTAGATGGATCGATGCATTTGTTAAATTGAAATATAAATTTTGGTTTCCTTCGAACTTCATTTGTGATTCTTATCGATTAGATATGTGGTAGTTCTTTAACACTTTATTGCCTTATAAATTTAAGACCTGACACAAGGAGCACATCACAGAACTTTCACTTACCACTTAGTAGAAATATACACTGACAGCAAAAAATTCCAGCCTTTTGTTACCCATTAAGGAACCACGTTAGAAAGGTTGGCTCTGGGAAAAATTACAGGCTGCATATCTTTCGTTTCTTCTTCTCCACTCCCTTTCACGCCCGTCTGGAGATCGAAGAGCGAATCTTGACTCATCTGTAAAAAGTACAGCACTCCATTCGTCCATAGTCCAATGGCTGTGTTCTCGAGCAAAAGCCAACCGTGTTACTCTGTGAGTTCTGGTCAACTCTGGTCCTCTTACTGGAAGAAAAGCCATTAATCCATAATCATTTAATCTTCTCCGAGCGGTACGTTCAGAAATTTGCACTCCTTGAACTTCTTCGAGCTGATGAATAGCTTGAACAACGGTAAAGTGCCGGTTTCGTAAAATTCTCAAAGTCAAAAACCGGTCATCCCGTGGTTCTGTTACCCTAGGCCGTCCAGAACCGGGCCTTCTATTGTAAGAACCAGTTTTCCGAAAACGCCTGACGGGGTCTCTTAAAGTTTCATATGAAACTCCGATCGCATTAGCTGCATACCTCATGGAACGTCCATCATCAATAAGTGCCACACCACGCGCAGCATCCTCAGCACTAAGAGGCATTTTTAAACTTCATATTGAAAAAATTAAAAGCTGGACACTAAGAAATGTGCTGCAAGAAACGGCACTGAACTAATGATACTGATAGAAAGTAAACATTGGAATCTAGAATCAACTCATTGAATTAAAGATTAAGGGTTATTGTCCTCTATGTTAACATTCCTAATTGAAAAAAACAACAAAAAGATTACCTATTTATTCATTAAAAACAATAGACCAATCCAAAGCAGAAATATTTTTAGATGAAAACATGAAAAAATCAAGTGGGTGAAATTTTTTGCCTGTCAGTGTATATGTTTACACATAGAGGAGTGAAAGTAAAACTTAGATATGGATTAAACACAATAAATCGTCGGTTAAATATGGTGTAGGTCATAGGCGGATTTACGGGTGGAGTGGGGCTTTCGGGCTGAAGTCCCTCTCCAAATGATAAAATTTAACCATGTTTTATAGTGAAACATATTAAAAAATTATGTCTTAAAGTATAGGGTGACGACGCCAAAAGGAGCCACTCTGAGAAAATACTTCCCTACCGTTAGTTCAAGATTAGAACAGACGTGGGTTCTTCCGGACTACTGGGTCTCACAGTTCCTCTCGGGGAATGGGGATTTCCGAGCAAAGCTCGTTGAATATGGTAAGAACGTTGATCCCCTATGCCCAAGTTGCAGAGTACCGGACACCGCCGAGCATATCGTGCTAGTCTGTAGCGCCTTTGAAACACTGAGGGCCAAGTTGTTGAGGGAGACGAGACTTTACATTCTAGCAGAGAGCAATCTCCCTCAACTAATGACTAAAGTGAACTACCCGTACTACAAGGCCTTCGTATACGTGTGGAAGGAACTCGTTGGTCCAAACCACATTACACTGGAAAGAAGAGATGGACCTGCATCTGGAAGGCCGCCAGAGAGGGTGGAAGACGTCAGCTGAAAAGAAGAGCAGGCTGTGTGCACAGCTGGAAATATGTAATTGGTCTGAATGCAGCAGTGAGTTGCAACGCATGCGCTGCTACTCAATGTTGCATAACACCCGTATTGCCAACCGGCAGGGCAGGGTTTAAATAAATGTCTTAAAGTATTATTGTTCGTCTAATTACATTTAATAGGACTTCAAGAATAATTTAAACACCATTTCATATAGGTACTTAGTATCTTTCTTGTTTTAGCTTTAGAGTTGAACTCTCCCCCCGCCCCCTCAAAATTAAACCCTGGATCCGCTAGTGGTATAGGTTAACTTTCAAATATGTTTTTGTGAATTCCAACCTTATTTATACAAACTGAAAGTTAATGAAAATAACATTGATCCTATTATTTGTCGTATATATTTACACAAAGTCCATAATTATCTTATTCGTGTTAGTAATGAAATGTATACAAAAACACTCGAATTTGATTGCAACTTTGTATCAAAATTTCAAAGCAATTGGTGAAGAACTTGTTTTGAGCAAACTAACATTTATATTTGTATTGAGAGCTACTAAACAAAAAAAGAAATAATTAAATCGATTGGGAAGCAGGTGAAAAAAGTTTGAACTCCTTTATCTATGTTTAAATATAATGATTATTTATTTAGTATAATAAATAATTAAGTGCCACGATTTTTCTTTTTTATTTTGGCAAGATTCCCACTGATAAAGGAGGCCTCTATATTTATTTATATTGCATTGTGCATATTTTTTAAGAACTGGTATCTATAATCAATTTCAAGCCGTAATTTAAATAATTACATATTAAAGAAGACCAATAGTTGCATTTAAAAAATCGCACTTGTATATTTAAAGTAGTACCGGATCCCACTCGTTCCTGTCAGACAAGCTTGAGCGCGAGTTCGGGTGTCTTCGGTAGTTCTCGGACCCACCTTACGAACCCTTATTTCTCCTTTAGTAAATTTAAATTCTTGTATAGTTTATATTTAATAATTTTGGTTACTTTTTACAAAGTGAAATGTTTAATTATTTCAAATAAACCAAATCAAAGGTACTTAAAAAGAAGAATTTTGAAAACTCAGCATTTAAGCTACGCCATTATATTTCAAATAGGATAACATCCGCTTAATACTCAAGGTCATTTAATTTCACATAAGTGTAATGAATTTAATTAAAATCATTGCAGCCATTTTTGAGAATGTCGGAAAAATGTGAAAAACTGATCACATAAAGTGCCACTTCTGATTAGTCGCTTTTAGCGAAAAAGTTTATATAAAATTTTGGTTTGTTTCGGCTAATCGTTTTCGAGCTAGCAATGGACTTCAAAATACATATTTCGATTGAAATCTCGGATTCAAAATTTTCATGATCCACATACTTTACTTATTATATATTTTATATACAGTAAGTGGACGTAATTATCATTAGTTTGGAAGAAGACCATGAGTCAAAAATTAAAGCATTTTCAAATTTTACATTACCATGACCACCAAGTTCATTATTTCTTATGAGTAAGAGTCTCACAAAAAAAATATTCTTAGTTTGAACCGTAGATTAGTTGCCTCAATTTTGAACAAATGAAACGTTCATCAATATTTTGGACTGAAATTTTCATTGCCAGCTGGTCTACAGAAGCCACTTGGTAGATTTTTTTTTCGAGAGTTTTATCTCAAGTGCCCAGTCATCGAAGTAAATTTGTCTGATAAAGTATGTAAACGTTTATACTGAGAAAGATATCTGACCTAAGGATTACTGCATATTTAATTCCACAGAGTCTTTCAAGACAAGGTTCATGGTCTTGAGTAGGACGTCGATCTCCTATGCCCTAGTTGTAGCGTCCCAGGAATTGCCGAGCACTTGGCCAAGAGCTGCACCGCCAATGAGTCATTAAGCGCCAAATAGCTCAGGGAAACCTTTTGTTCAACAGGTTGTTCACTGAAGGAAACTTCAAAGATTTTATGAACGGGTGGAAGAGAAGAATTGGCCACAAACACTTCTTTTCGCAAGGAGAGGGCTTCTTCCTAGAAGGTCACCGCAATAAAGAGGAGGAATAGAAGAAATACGAATCACGTGAATGTTTATCCTGTGTACTCAGCTTATTGCCAAAATGTTATTGCAGGATTGTGATGTTATGCTGGCTGTAGGTGTGCCCATCCCCCCCCCCAAGATCGATGACGCAAGAACCTACCCCCTCCCAAGATATTTTACTATTCATCTTTTCTTAAAAACAAAGCAAGCTAAGGTAGAATTAGAAAAATCGTAGATCATATGCGATTACACTTGCTGCTTTCCGTTGCATGTTTCCCCCTTGTCTCTTTGTCCGGAAAATCATAACACCGTCGAAATTTGCCACCCTCAAAAATTAAAAAACCCGTCAAGATATGCCCCTCTCAAACATTTTGATGACGCAATTTGTGCCTTGGAACTTCCTTCTGGTCACCCCTCAGACTGTAAAGACCTGTATTTCCTTTAAGGTAGGGAACGTTTTTAATAAAATAAGCCCGCTAGCATGGATTCGAACCAATGTCGCTAAACTCGAGGCTGCTAAGGCTATGATGATTTAACACTCTTGGTCGTCACGGCTACAATAGTCGTGAGAACTGTCGTCGGATAAATGAGGCTTATGAAATACATCTGTAATTTTGTTTTCTTCCTTCTCTCTCCAGATAACACTAAAAATATAAAACTAAAGTTCTTCTTCTTGGTCTTTCCTCTTCTAACGCAGCGCAATGTGAGGTACCTTTTGATTGAGGCTGATCTCTAATTCGCGGTCGTACACCAGCAGTTTACTCTTCTTCCATCCAGATCTCTTTTCTAAAGTTACCAAAATAAATTTCCGTTTGCTTTTGATTCATCACCAGTAATGGGACTTGATAATTGTTTTCAATTTGTTGTAGAATTTACAATTATAAAATAATAGATTCTTCATCTTGTAGGATTGTTCATATCTTTTCCACATGTCTAGCAGTTTTTTACATTTCATATTTATTTTATTTAAAAAGCGTCCTCTAAATAGGGGCATTATCCCCTTAATTTCATAAATGGTTGAATTTTATCAAAAATGTTGGAGCGTTTAAGGAACTGTAGAAGATTATCAATTGTATGTGCGCTATCCTGCAAAAAAGTATGGAAATCTTTTGACAAAGTAAAAAAAATGTCGTATGTATGTTCTACAAAAAAGTGAAACAATTGAAATAAAAATAAAGTAATTATAAGCAATTGCCTCGGGCGCCGACCTGAAGAGAGACGCCCGCCCCATGTTCGAAATAAAAAAGAGCTTATTAATAACAAGGAATAATTTCATAAAACAAATGAATTAGATACATTTGTTGATCTTTAGGGACGCTTGACAGTTGTTAGAAATTAACCAAAAATACAAAATTTATTAAAATATTTAATTTTATAATAGAGAAATATTTAATGAAATACAATTCAAATATTACATAATTTAAAATAGTTTAAAGAATAAATGTAGTATTTTGGAGGCGATGACGTCATTGCCCAAGGGGCGTCAAATGTTTAAGGCCGTACTGATTATATAGTAATCTTACAAAACTTGCAAGTCACCAACTAAATGTTTCTAATTATGATATTTACGTTTTTATAAAAATATTAACAAATGACATTTTTTTTTTTACACAACTTAAGTGAATCTCAACTTATTTCATAATAAAACTTAATTTAACTTGAACTTTAAGTGTTAATAATAGCGTTTTATAAGTATCGATTACATCAACGGATATTAGTGTTGGTTGTGTGTATAATTACAGAAAAATTCAGATCTTCCGGAAAGCCAAGATCGAACGAATTTTTTTGAATTAATTACCATTCAATTTTATCTTATATAGTCGCATTACAAAAGTAACAATATATGATTTAATGTTTTTTGAAAAATAACATTGTGCAATATAATATGTTCGGGTTGAAATTTAGTTTACATGCATTTTATAAATTATCATTTAAAACAACATTGGTAACCTATCAAGCGATTGTTAATTTTGTTGTAACCTTCCTCATTCTTCAAATAAGTTTGTCTTAAATTCTATGTTGCAGTGCTAGTAGTAGCAATAGTATTTCAAACTTTCATACTTCTAATGAACTTCAAGAGGAATAAAGTTCCCAAATACCTTCAGAAGTTTTACAAATTAAAAAAATGACAGGTACATTATTATTAAACAAACTTTTAAAGTGCATTTTTCATTGTCTCCTTGTATATATTATAAATAATTTCAACATAAGCAAATCATTTTAAATATATACTCCTGATAATATTTTACTATTCAATAGTTGTTCAATAGTCTCGGTTCATAGGGCTAACCAATTGGACTCCATTAATCTATATCATTTTTCTTGCTTGATGGGTGCAACGTTAAAACTTCTAACATTAATACAGCAATGCTTTAAGCTACTGCTATTAAGAAATCAATGATAATCTCTCAAGTTATTTATTTATCATTTAATGAATTGCTAAGAGAAAAAGTGTCATTAATAGTAGTGCAGTATAGTTTAAAACAATGGACGACGTTTATGACAGATTTATATGTAATAAATGGTTAGATAAAATATGTCTGCTGTGTATCGACTTATTAAAAACATTGGATAAAGTTATAGAAGTGTCATGTTGGATTTGACAGATGTGCCAAGATCACATGATCACAGTTCCTGGAAAGCTGAAACAAGATCTGTTTAGTGACAAATTGGGTTAGTTTGGATTTCATAATAAAAAAACTGAACCAATTAGGCTCAATGGCTTTTATAGATATAAAAGACTTATAGGTATAAATACAACTAATACAATAATTTAATTTTTAAATAACTGAATTTATTAAAATAATATTTTAAAAAACAGTTATATTCATAGGGATATGTTTAAACAATCTAATAGTGGTAAGGCAAACCCAGACAAATAATAAAATATAAATTGAAATCTTTATAACAGTAAATACAAAATCTACTTTGTAGGTAAATAGGTTTGTAAAAAAAATTATTTTTATATACATGGTTTTAAACGGAAATACACATTTTAAGGAGTAATGTACAATTTAATGTAATTTCAACTATATCTTATCCTCATCCAATTAGTCTAATAAAGTTTAAATTCCAAAATTTATAAAATTGTTTCTATATTTAAGATAATGGTTTGTAAAGTGGTGCTGTTATAAGAGTGCCCGTGGCTCATCCAGCAATGTTAGATGAAAGTCCTGTTTAAGATCTATAATGTAGTTTGAAGTATAGGCTATAAGTAAATATTATATTATCATAGTCTGTGTTTATTGACCAGAGATTTTTATAATTAATTTTTCCCTTGGTGCACTTAAAGTAAATAATGCACAGTAATTTTTGTAATTTATAATCATAATTGTTAGTTTATATTTATATTTAAGGAAATATTCTAGGTTTATTAATTTATTTTAAATTAATTTTTACTTAAAATAGAGTGATAAATGAAAGTTCTGTGATGTGCATATAAAATTTCTTTAGCTTATCATTAATTCATCTCCTCATTTAAAAACCCAATTATTTTCATCTTACAATTGTTTATTAGTAACATTATCACATCTCATATTTTTATTTTTCAGAAACCAAGACATTTGCCCAGAAGCGTCTGATGAAGATGATTGAATCATACAAACGTAAGTTTTGTTACCTTTTATATATAAATATTAGCAAACATAAATAACAAATACGTATAAATGAAAATTTTACAAAATAACCTGAGAATCAATTATTTGATAATAAAATTCTGAATTGTTTTTCTTTGTTGATTTTTGGCTCATATTGTTGTATTGCCTCTAGACTGCAATTTTCTTCGTGTAGATAAATATAGTTGCCATTGATATGATAAATAAAAAAATGCAACCACAAAAGAGATATGATATATTAAGAGATAGGAATGAAATAAAATCATATAAATATGTTAAAAACATAAATTTTATGAATAAAAAAGAAAATAAGTGAGAAATACTGACACAGACTTATTTAAATTAAATATAAATACAGTAGTATATAAATAATATAAACATACAATTAAATAATTTTTAATATCAAGTAACTTTCTCATTGATATAGTTTTATAGAGTTTCATCAAATTAACTTCTTCTAAAGTACCTTTGATATGGTTTATTTGAAATAATTAAGAAATTATTTGAATTTCTTGGTTGATGTAAACAGTTTACAGGCTGGAAAAGCATTTGTGATTAGAATTTTTCCAATTATTACCTAATATTTAATTTATATATCTTTTTGAGTTTTTCTCATTTATATCCCTTATACAATTTTATTCTTTACACAAAGGTGTAAACAGATCTCGTAGTTTAGGGTCCGTCACATCTGGAATTAGGAATGAAAATAACAATGTTCTGACCGATCTGGTAGACATATTAAATTAGTTTAAGAACCACCTTGACAATATTTTAAATATGGGAAATTGTGATCTGTTTTCCCCTTCTGAGTCCCTGAGTGTTGAACCATTAATAAAAGAACCAAAAGAGGAAGTTGAAGTAGCTATCGGAAAATTTAAATCTTATATAAAGCAGCAGGAACCGATAATATTCCTAGTGAACTAATTAAGGTATGCGGGGAAGCTGAGAGTTTCTAAAATACATTTGTTGGTTAAAAAGATCTGGGTGAATGAGAAATTACCTGAAGAATAGAAAGAATCTGTCCTTATTACGATTACCAAAAAGGGTCCCAGGACAGATTGTAATAACTATCGAGAAATTTCACTGCTTTCGGTATATTATAAAATATTCACTTTCATCTTTACTAGTCGAATCATGGAATACTCTGAGGAAATTATTGGAGACTACGGATGCAGATTTAGATGGAACCGTTTTACTATTAATCAAATATTTTCTTTACGCCAAATAGTGAAGAAAAAATTAGAGTAAAATAGTGTTGTTCACCAGCTGTATGTAGATTTCAAAGGGGCTCACGATTCTATTGACTGCCAGAAACTGTATTATATTCTGATTGAGCTTGGGATACCAAAAAAATTTAATAAATCTAGTCAGTATCTACTTGACAGAAACACTCAATAAAGTTAGAATCGGTAATAATTTATCTGAAAAGTTTGAGGTTTGTTCTGGTTTAAAACAAGGTGATTCCCTTTTGCCTGCTCTATTCCATTTGCCATTAGGGAGGTAATGCATATCGAAAAAAGGTTGGATCTGGATGGGACAACACCCATGCTTGGCTATGCGGATGATCTGGTCCTCTTAAGCGAAGACACGGAAACTTTAAAACTAAATAAGACAACGTTAATGAAAGTTGGTAAAGAACTAGGGCTCAAATTAAATACAGATAAGACAAAATATATGGTTAGCTGCAAAAATGGTGCTATTGCCAGTGTAATCAATACAAAAGGTAATATGTTTGAACATGTAGAGAAGTTTAGGTATCTAGGGTCTACGATAATTAGAAATTGAAGAGGAGATCAAGGTTAAGCTGGAAGTGAGAAATGCTTGTTATTTTTCTGTGACAAAACTACTTAGCTCAAGCCTCTTGTCCCTGAACTTAAAAACTACAATCTATAAAACCATTATCTTACCTACAGTTCTTTATGGCTGCAAAATGTGGTGGCTTATGTTAAAAGATGATTAACGTCTTAAGATTTTTGAAAATAAAGTATTGCGTAGAATATTCAGACTGAAGAAGGATAAGTTAACCAAAGAGTTCAGATGGTTACACAACGCCAAATTGCGTCGACTGTTTCTGGTTCACTATATTTGAGGAGATTACATGGTGGTGAATCAAATGGGCCTGTAAAATTGTTTGGTTAAGTAACGAAAGAATTCCTAAAAGGTTAATATTTGCTGTACCGAATGGTAAACATCCAAGGGGTAGACCGAAGCAAGGATGAGAAGATTGCATTAAGGTTGATTTGAAAGGACTGGGTTTGGAACGCAAAGGGTGGAGGGAGGTGTGTAAATAAGCGATTGGTAGTATCAGCATCGAACCTTTGGGTTGGCTAAGCCTTTCATTATTGTTATTATTATTATCATATACAACTTTATATTCCTTATTATCCTGTTTTTTTAGTGACCTTAATACTCAGTATCCTTCTAAATTTAACTAGTACCTGGCAACAGACTTATCCTGCTGTATTTTTGATACATGTTTACCCGGTTCCCAGTTTTCACAAGTAGTACCTGGTTAATGTTATCCAGGTAAATCTTTCGGGGAAGAAATAATTTTAATTTTACTGCTTGTAATCTTGCTTCTTTTTTTTTACCCCCAACATTGCTATTTCTGACCTATAGAGGCGGTTATTTATTCTAAAGGTACTACTAAACCTATTCTAATCAGAGTAGAATAGTTGCGATTCATTATGCGAGTCTGCCAAAAATCATTATGTGCTGCTAAATTTGAGAATCTTAAAACAGGTAACACTTCAACACCCTAAGCCATCATGACCCTCTGCTACTTGTGATCATGGATTTTTAACAAAGTAAATTGATGTGGCTCAACTTGAATTTGTTTTGAAGTATTTTCTCTGGATAAAATTACTCTCATGACAAAACTTTCTTGAATGTTGTAATTTTAGAGTATTATTATATGTACTCCCAAATTCAACAACACGTGTCTCCTTTAAATTTGTAATTATTATGTTTTCATTATCTGTGTTTTTTCTGTTGACTAACCTCATTGATTATCTAAATTTTTGAATCTCGGAAATAGCAGTGCTTATCTACTGAGAGGTATATTTGACTTGCGGCATGTGTTATTTCTCTATTTATTTATTAAGCGTATAAATAGTTTCATATTCCTGATGCTATTTATACTAATTTTACTTGGATTCGGATTTTTTAAAATTAATGAGAGTTGTTTTTGATACCTTCAATTCTAAATTTATTTTACCTCTTTTTACCATTCATCTTGTCAAAAAATATTGAAATAATCATTAGTATAGTAAATCATTAACCTAACTTTTACATTTAAATCTTTGACAGATTGACTAATGAATTTGTTTTGACTTCACTGATAAAGAGGAAACTTGGAACTATTATTAAAGGTTATAAGTGCATTTATCACCTTTATCGTCAACTTGACCATTCATTTATTAATTTTCAAATAATATATTTGAAAGAACTAAATCAAAAATTTGAATTAATTATTTGTTGTAAGTTATTTGAATTAGGATTAAACATGTAATTTTATATACTTTATATTAATGTTTGAATATATCTGCAGAGGCTAAAAAACATAAAAATGCCAACTCGACTCCATCTTTAAAAGGCCAACAACAATCTGGATACGGTAAATATTATTAACAAATTATTTTATTTTAAACAAGAAATCGTTAATCTATGATATATTATCCATTCTGCTTTTGATATATAAAAAAAAAATTCTGTAATTATTTCTTCCGTTAACGCATGATTTTAATTTTTAAATGATTTTGTATTATTAGAAAGGATATAGAATGTGAATTTCTGGAAAATGTATTTTTTAAGATATTGTGGCTCACTGTTCAAGCACAAAAGGTCCTTCTGAACTTCCATGGAAGTCTTTCCATCATCCTGTCAAAGAAGTTAATTCGGTTAAATTTTCTTGAAGACCCTTGACTGTTGAATTGTGTAACTAGTATGTTTTAGAAGATATCAGGAGTGGCATGTTTATGGAGAATAACAAGATTCACCAAAAAAGTCTATAACCTTTAAAAAAATTGATGAACTTTAATCAGGTTATTCAGGCATTCATGAATTATAGAGTAGAAAAAAGAATATAAGCTATTTTAAACTTCAGGAATCTTCATTCAATATTCAGGATCCCTTTTGTTTTAATATTATACATTTACATTATACATACATACATCATACATTACTATTATATTATACATTATATATAATTATAATATTATACATAATATATTTAGGAGCTGGGGTAGCCGTGCGGGATAAGGTGCTTAAGCCACACTGTCCGAGATTCCCCTCCCACCCACCCTCCCCCGGTATGTGAGACCTGTCAGTCTACTGGAGGCAACTCACACAGACCGGGCGTAGGACTGATGGCCCTACCCCCTTGTACTTAAATCGAGAATTAGGATGTGTAAAAAAACATTATAATTTGTCTCTCAATGGAACGTAATTCACTCATTATGTGTTTAGTTTTTACTTTTCTACGAACAAGAACAAAGGATTTTACAATTTATTGTATATTATTGTTTTAATAATTTATTTATTATTTAAAATTACTTTTCAGATGCAAATAAAAAGACCTCATCTAAACGCGATACAAATGCAAGAGCAGTATTTGCTCCTGGAAGAGGTAATTTCAGTTTAGTTTTATTAAATTAGAATATCATAAACACATTAATACTAATTTTAATGTTCATAAATCAATATAATGTTTTTTTGAATAATTGTAAACATTTTTTTTTTCTATAAAATATTTATTTGCGCCTGTTAACTTATTGTTGACAATCAGCAAATGTGATGACGATACATGATATAATGACATGACAGGCATGGGGTTGTAAAAATGAAATGAAAGATTACAGTTTTTTTTTTCGTAATTCATTAGCATTTTAAATATTTTCCATTAATAAAAAGTTTTATTTTTTTACAATTAAATCTGTGAATAAATAAGACTCCTGTGCAATTAAGAACTGAGTTTATCACTTCATTATGAATTTTGAATCACTTATGTTCGTATATTAAATAGAATTTGGAATCGTAGACTATGAACCAGGTAAATATAATTAAAGCAATAGTATTCTGACTTTTGAGATGGGCACAAACATTGTTAGAAAAATCAATAAAAAGGTGTTGTGTTTTCAACTGAATACATTTGTTAGGTGTAATTTCTAATGTTCAATAATTTGTAATATAGTATGTACTTTTACTGATACAGAAATTCTTATTCTTCTTAATTGATGTTATTCAATCTATGACCACACCTCTCAACCTAATTTGCCCTATGGTCAACAATACCTCCTACATTTATAAGAAAGTTGTTTGGTTTTTATCCTCTTTTTTTAAAACTAATGTAGAAGATTTCAATTATGTCTTTAGCCCTAAAATAGTCTTTAATCACAGTTGATAACAAAAATTCACTACTGTTTGTTCCCTCCTCCCAAAAGATCAGAAGCACATTACCCCTATGATCAGGACTAAGTCAATAAACAAGGTGAAATGTACCTTTGGTAAAATATTTACATAAACAGAGTGTTTCGAGTTTGCACGGAACTATTTTAGGTATGTGTTCACTAACACAAAATAAACAAAAAGTTCATATTAACATATATCTCAAACTCGTTTATTAAACTAGATATCAAAGGTTAAAGATTTATTATTTATTATTAATATTTATTTATTATTATTACAACATTTAGAGTAACTGTTCAAAGGGACCTCCATTTGTTGAATGCAACATTCAGCATGATGAAACCATGCTTCTCTGACTTTTCGTATAGCATCAGGATGGTGCCGATTTTTTAGCTCTTCTTGCGTACCACTGCCGCAGAATAAAACATAGACTTCATCCAGCCCCACACAAAATAATCTAATGGCATTAAATCCGGAGATCTTGGTGGCCATTTAACAGGTCCGTTTCGACCAAACCATCGGTCTCCATAAGTTGTATTTAAATAATCAGTGATACTATAAGAAAAGTGAGCTGGAGCACTGTCATGCATAAACCGCAGCCTTTGCCTAATGCCTAGCGGAATATCTTCTGGGAGTTTATGAAGATTATTTTGCAAAAAATGCAAGTAAGGTATACCTGGCAGCCTAGATAGCAAAAATAAGGGGCCGACGATGTTGTCGCTTAGAAGATCACACCAGACATTTAAAGATAACGTATGTTGGTAATGTCCAACAGCAGTTGTATAAGGATTTTCTTCAGCCTAAGTTTGGGTATTTCGAAAATTAAGAATCTTGTAAAGCAAGATTCATCAGTAACCCAAATGCAGTTCAGGAAGTTAAGATCTCGTGTGCATTGTGGAATTAATCACTGGAAGAAATTTCTGCGCTTGTTATAATCTTGTTGTAACAAATCTTGCCTACTCAATACGTGAAATGGATACAATTGTTCACGTAAAGTTCGCCATACACTGGTAGAGGAAACATCGAAACGATGTGAGAATCTTCTAGTACTAGTAGTAGGAGATAACTGAACAGCATCGAGTATTTCTTCTTCAACGTTTGCAGTTCGTCAAAATCTTTGTCGACCTGTATTTACTCGTATAGGTTTTAGCGTGCCATTGTCCCTAAGGTCTTTGAATGGCCTCAAACGTTTTGCGATTTGGTATTCTTCGGTTAGGAAATTTTTCACAATATCATCGAACAGCAGCAGCACCGTTTCTATTTACCTCGCCATAAGTTAAAAGCATATCTGTTGGTTCTGCAAAAGTGAATAAAGTTATGTTGTCTCCCATGATATCCATAAATTGAACTGTGTCACAGTATTGACTCACACTAAAACGCACAGAACTGGACAAACAGAAGAGCAACTACTGTCATTGCTTATCGTTCATTTGTTCATCAGGTGATTAAAACCTGTTATTTAGTATTAAACACCTCGAATTTTGTACAGTCAGTCTTGATGTAGTAAATAATTAATAAATCTTTAACCTTTGATATCTGTTTAATAAATGAGTTTGAGATATATGTTAATATGAACTTTTTTGTTTATTTTGTGTTAGTGTACTGTAACATAATAGACTGGACCCATGGTTCAGTAGAAACCCAAAAGGACTACCTGCTCTGTTTTACTAATGGTTCAAGGAAAGACTCAACTAGTTTAATGGGCGCAGGATTCTATATAGAGAACCTAAATATAGAACTAAGCAAACCTCTAGGTAAACATGCTACAGTATTTCAAGCAGAGGTGTTTACTATACTTTCTGCAGCCACCTGTCTAAAGGCAATAAAACGGCTGACATAAAACATAAAAGCCGATGTCCTTACAAGGAAAGGAGCGGAATTTCCTATTGTAGGCCCGGAACCTGCTGCAATAGGAATATCCAAAAAGCATCAGCGGAAAGAAGTCCTTGATTGGACTTGGAAGATAACAGGTAAAGAATGGAGGGAATGCACGGGGCTTAGACAGGCTAAGCAATTTATTAAAAGTCCCTCTCCCTCCAAAACAAAGTGGCTGCTGGGCCTAACTAGGAAAGAAATCCGACTCATCATCGGAGTACTAACAGGCCACTGCAGACTTAAAAGACATTTAAAGATCTGTGGGATAATGGATGATGGATTCTGTAATCTCTGCAGAAGTGCACCTGAAGCTCCTCTTCACTTCATAACGGAATGTGACTGATTTGCATCCAAGTATACATAGCTGCCTCCATAAAATGGTCCAATCTTTTGAACTTCATTAGAACCTTCAAGAACAAAAAGGTTTGAGACAGAATAGAGGTACAATAGACAACCACTGGTAGTATCATTTTTGGGATTGGCAAAAAGGACCAATAGGCCCACTTACTGGACTATGTCCTCCCACCAGTACCAGTACCAGCCTATGAAATTATGAAACACCCTGTGTGTATATATATATGTACAGGGTGTTTCGTAATTGCATATATATTTGTAATATATATATATATATATATATATATATATATATATATATAAAATACATTAATTCATTTATTATTTATGTTCTGACACAAAATAAACTAAATAAGGACAACAAAAATAAAACAGCAGAAACTTGTGAAGCTGATTTCTTAAAGAAGCTAAAATATTGTTTTTCCCATCTATTTAGCTAACTAATGTAGTATTTCACAAACATTTATATTTGTATCTATTTCATCATATATAATTGGCTATATACTTCATTCTCTTAACTTATTCTTTATTGTTGGAAAATAACAGTGGTTGAAACTTTTACGTAACTTTAAAAAAAATTCCATTTTAACAGTTCTTATATAACTTTTTAGGAGGAAAAAAATTGGCTTGAAGTTCCCAAATTTTATTTGTGCTGTTTTTTATATCAAAATATCTATGTAATATTCAATGTTCCTTTGATACTTTTTTTTTTTTTGTTACAGTTAAAGAAAAGAATAACAGCTCAGTTTTAAAAAGTTCGAATAAAAACCAATTTTCATCTGGTGGTGTCGGGTGTCAGAAAGTAGATTCATTTAAGAATGTAGCTCTTTCACAACAAAGCCTTGAAATTCGTAAACCACAAAATTTAAGTTTAGAAAGAAGCTTGAAAAAACCTACTTCCAATAAATGCTTTCTACATGCTGATACCAATCCTATACCACTTAGTAGTAAAGAAGCTGGTCTAAAAAGACAGAACAAGTTAAGTGGTAATAGAGAGAAACACCAAGAAACTTTTTGCCGGACTGCTGAAAAACGTCCATCTGATCATGAAAACTTGGGTAGAAAGAAAATTATGAAAAATGAAAAATTTGAGGATTCTTCAAAAAATATTGTAAACGAAAAATCCAAAAATGATCCGAGCAAAGTAACTGAAGCAAATACTCTAAAGGCAAAGTTATCTTTAATTGTCGATTCCTATGCAACATTGGGCAACGATTCCTCTCAGTCCAAAAATGAAACTCAAAATAAGACTGAGAAAAGTTATCAAGCTAAGGAGCCTTATTTTATTATTAGAAAAAATGTTAAATTTTCTACAACTCATAAGAAAGATACGGATCTAAAAATAAAAGACAAAGAAAGAGAAATTAAAGATACAGAGAAAATGAAACCACAACCCTTTTCATCACCGAAGACAAAACTTCAAGCGAGGCTCCAGAAAGTCAAAGCGGACATGAAGGATAAACAGAAAAGAACGAGAAAAGAATCCTCTTGTGATAAAATGGATGTCATTTCAAAAGATGACAGCTCTAATTTTATTGAATCCATGGATTGGGAACCTTCCAATGATTTAATTGTGAGTATATTTCGTTATTTATTATTTAAAAAATGTCCACCATGTGCCATATGGGTATTGCTGCAATTTATTTAGTCTTATTTTACAAATTAGTAATGATTTTTAAATTTGATTATGTGGCAAATGTTTTTATGTGACAGTATGGTAGATGTTCATTGACAAATATTTAAATGAGGTTTCAAGCCTGTGATATCGTTCTCTCTTCATCAACTTTACAATACATTCTTGTTATAACCAATATATAAAATAGTATAACAAAATATGAAAAAAAAATAAAATAAAATGGCAAATAAGACAAATACTAGTACTACGAATTAGTAGAACATTATGTTTAAATCTATTAAGTTTATAAATCTTATTAGGTAAATCTACTTAAGAATAGTTGCCAATACTCGATATATGTTGATGTGTAATGGCTCCATATGCTATAGTTAATTTATAAATAATAGCAGTGATACTGGGTACATTTGTAGTACAATGCTCAAGATCTATTGGTCTCCATCTTGTGTGAATGCTGACAAACCTCAAAGATTTATTTTGTAACATTTGTAATTATATAAAGTTTGTCATGAATGTGTTAAACTATATATGCCAAGCATGTCATAGAATAGCTCTGGGGTACAAGTAATTTCCATGACTTTTTATTTATTTCACATATGACATGGTACCTAGTAATAGTTGGGAAACAAATTTAGTCAACCAAAAATCACATTAATATGTTTCGAAAATTATTTTATATTCATAAATTTCCGAACTATACTCACGGTTCCCAATGGCCAGTTGCAATTTTTCTATTGTCATTTATGGTGACTCCAGTACCTGCAATGAAGACTGAGGTTCCTCCAGTATAGCTCATTGCATGAAATTACCAATGGTATAATCTTGCTTTTCTTTATTATTACTATTTATTTATTTAATACTAGCTAATGTTCCCGTCGTTGACGGATGTATAGTTAAAATTTGAGAATCTTTTTTTGTATTATGGGGGGAGGGTCAAAATTCAATTTCATAAAATTGGGTCGGGAGAGGAGAGATGAGTTGTTTTGAAATTTTTTATGGCGGGGCTTATGGAAGTCAAGGCTTCGCAATAGTCATAACAAACACTTTGGTATTCGGCTATTTGTTTAAGTGCCACATAACTAAACCGACCACCACCGATACATTAAAAGTGTTTAATTTTCATTTATGATGAAGCGAGGAGATTGTGGAGTCGATTAATTAATCAAAAAGAGTTGTAGTCTCTCTACTTCTTTAAACTCTGCTGAGTTCATCGCTTGCAAAATAACCAAAATAACATTGAACATTGAGTCACCTACACCCGTGTAAAATTAGAACTTGATCTGAATATTGTGGCGGGAGAGAGGATGAATTTTTTTGGGATTTTTTCCTGCAATCCGGTTAATCCGTTAGGGTTAATCCTAAAAATGTATACTACAACATTCGTTAGGCTCGTGAAGTTGAATCGAATGACACCTTGAACAGGAAGATCGGACAAAGTTGAAAAATCAGTGTGTTTTGCCCGTTTAATGTGACAACGCGTTACAGATGGTCAGTATTCCGGATTTTTCCTGTTGAGTTGTGATAATTTTTTCTATCGGTTCCTAACCGGGATCTCTAGACAAATTACTCAAGAATTCATAACTTTGGTTCTGCTCAATATTTTGCTTTCATTTAAAGCCTATGTTTTAAGTCAAGCAAATCTTAATATAATGTCAAAGTTTAAAAAATCTGCAATAAGCCATTGCTGAGTTTACCCCTGTCAAAATTTCGACACAATGTGGACATATAGACAGATAAAAAATTTTTAAAAAGTGGATTTGGTTTCTGCAATGTATGGAACGGAAAGATATCATAAAACGGGTTGATTCTATTCTATGTGCAGACAAAAACTTTATTTTATTTATATAAATATTTATTTAAGGGAGCATGTAGCTCAGTGGTTAGGGCACTGACTTCTAAAGCTCAAGGTCCCGAGTTCGTATCCGGCTGATGGCAGGTAATTATTTATTCTGTTTCATCAGCCATGGAACGACTTTGGGATCGGGAGACACTCCTGGGACACACCCAGTCTCTATAAAGTGGGTACAATAAATCAAGGGGAAAAACCTAGTGGTGTGCTTGATGTCGATCAAACCACATCCTTAAGGAACCGTTGACCAAGAAATAGTACTTTCTTACAAAGTACTGAACTCAAGACCCTTAATGGTTTGTTTTATTTATAACTTTGGGCCTACAATATTTATATAACAGAGGCAATAATTACTTTCCTACCTATATTAAGTAAGGAAAGTATTGCGATCGGGTCAAATTTCTGACATGCGGTTTTCGACGGATCTATACGTTTCAGAGCCTCCTGAGCCCAAAAAACATATTTTTAGCCATTGGTTTGTCTGTCTGTGCCAAGATTTTCTCGGAAACTACTGAAGCCTGTGACAGAAATTCGGTGCTCCATGCGCAATAGCTTGTGCGCAATAAATGAAAAACATGTTTTTCTAGAGACTGTAGCGCAAAAACGGCTCTAACGATTTTGATGAAACTTTTTTATAATGTTCTAATCATTGTTTTTTCAATTTTCGTATATAGACTAAATTCCCGAAAAAATTCAGGAAAAAAAATTATAAAGAAAAGAAAAATGTTATGGGGCCTAACTCCCTAAGTATATATTATACGGTAAAATACAATATATATTATTCACTTCCTGTCTTTTGAAAGATAGTGAAATTCCCTACAAAACTATGTAAAAATCGTTCATTTTGGACAACTATTAACAAAGTTACAGCCATTCAATTTCCAATGTAAGATTACGGTTTCATATCCTGGTGTCACAAAGGAGTGAATGAGAGAATAAAGATGACTAAGTTAAAGTAAGAAAATCTGTTGCCCGCATCACACAATCTTCACTATTTTCTCTACTTTTAACAGAAATTTTTGTTTGGCAGTACTAAGGTATGGCAGAAAGTTTTTGATCAGCAATATTAGAGAGTATTGAAATTTTTACACTGATCTACCTTAAGCCGGTTTACATTGCTTTAGTTTATCAAATAAATCGTACTCAAATCTTATGTTTGATTGATTTTCAGGAAAATGTAATTAATAAAATCTAGTTAAATTATTTTTTGTTTCTTCATGAACATATGTAAAGATATAAAAACTTTTCTGAAATAGGTAAGAAAGTCGTGTGAGTGGACACACCAGATATTTTTTGCCTTACATCTATAGCGTTATTTCATTATTAATGTGGTTAGTAAATGTTAGTCTAGTCTCTGTATGAACCCCTAAGTAAATATTGTATTTAGAACAAACTAAAAAATTTCCATGTATAGTTACAAAACTGCCTGTCAACGGTCTGCACATAGTGAAAAGGATGACTTATATCTTAAGATGATTAGGGTCTGATTTTCCATTTATTAACATATTTAAAACATTTTGATATGGTTATAGAGAAGTGGTTTATTATTGTATCAATTCCGTTAGAGGAGATATAAAAACATGTGTCATCTGCAAAAAAGGGCGATGGCAGTTTTACCTTAATTTCTGTTAGATCATTAATATAGAGAATGGATAGAATCGGTCCCATGGACTGATCCATACCGAACATCAGCCTGAATGTTTTTAAAATCAAATTTGGGCTCGCTAATTTCTACAAAAATTTTAAGATTTGTCTAATAATTATTTAATAGAAAAAGTATGCGTTTAAGAAATTTATGAACTGTTAGTTTATAAATCAGATATTTGTGTGAAAGGCAGTCAAAATCTTTTTACTTTCACTTACCTATATATGTAATATATAGTAAGAGAAAGTATTGTGCTCATGAAAATTTTCTAATCTTAGCTATCAATGGAAATACACGTTTTGAGGTCTCCTGAATCCAAATAACCAAGTCCCAAAAAATGGTATGTGTTTCTATGTGTATGTGAACAGTCTAACTCAAAAACCAAAAGTCGTACGGAACTGATATTACGTATTTAAGATATGCCTTAGATGTGGCAGCAACTTTTTCCTTAAAATTGGCTAACTGGAAGTGTCACTTTATATCAATAGTGAAACACATTTTTATAATTTTCTTAAAAACGGCTCTAACAATATAATATATCGTTCGAAAGCAGAAAATTAAAAAAAAAAAACAATATCTAATATATAAAGTTATATAAGGTAACAGAGAGTGTCAAAAAAATTATAAATAATAATTTTTGAAAACTAATAATATTTAATTGATAATACTTACTTTGTTCATATTTTATTGTACTTACTGTTTATAATTTTAATAAGCTTATTCACATAGTTTATAAATTATGTCAGAATATTATGTAACTGCCACAATTCTCTATCTTTTTGTATCTTGTCCATTCTAGCCCTGATGAAGACCTGCAAAGTCGGCTCGAAACGTCGGCTTTCAATAAAATAGTTTTACCACTATTTAGCCTATTTATGACCGCAACCCCGGACCATCTTCTTCCTTTAATAATATTTAACGTAAATCACATGTTTTCAAAGAAATTAAATGAAATTTACTAACTAAATATAAACTTTTAAAATATTTTTAAGTTTAAAAAAGTATTTAATATCCACCTAATCAAGGCAATGACAATGTTAAAAAAACTATTTCATTTTACTTCTGTGAAAGAAGAAGTAAAATATAAAATCATTTCATGGATGAAGAAAGCATATGTTTATAACCTAACATTAAATACATTTACTGTTGTTTAATAATTCTAGATCTGATATTATATTTAAATAATTAGGTATCAACGTCCGTTTATTCCAAAATATTGTGATCTAACTTTTTAGAAAATTAAATTAGTGAATAATTTCATGAATCTTCCCATTGTGATATTCCAACAGTATCTACTACTTTTTCATTGCACTTGTTTGAAAGAAGAAATGAAATATAAAAATATTTCATAGATATGTTTATAACCTTAAATATATTTACTGTTGTTTAATAACTCTAGATCTGATATTATATTTAAATATTTACGTATCTATCATCCGTTTATTCCGAAAAATCATCATGTAATCTTTTAGAAAATTAAATTTGATGAAATTTCCTTTTGTGTTATTACAACAATATCCACATACAATTATTGTGAACACTTTTGACCTGTCTATGACAGACAATGCAAATCTCTTGATTCCGTTTTAGTAAACTTTGCAATGGAAAATAACAGTTTAATAACTAACAGTCATACAATCCATAATCAACCGGTGATATAATAAATAGGAATTTTGATATTTTAATGTTATTTATAATTTGTTAGCTGCAATATTTTAGCTATAGCACAGTTAAAAATGCAATTCAAAAATTTTATAATAGCCCAACATAGCCAGAAAATAATTTCTATTCAAAGTGGAGTGTTAAGTGAAAGTTGTGTGTTTAACAGCGCACCAGATTTTTTATATTAATAATTCTTTTTTATATAAATAATTTATATTTATTGTAACAGTTATTACTATTTGTCTTATGTTCAAGAAGTAGATGGTCCGAGGCGGCAGTCATATAAAAAAACATTAAATAGTTGTTCACTATTTTAAGTTTATTTTATGACCGCCATCCCGAACCATCTCCTTCCTTCCTGAATATTATGATCAATCATTTAGTACTTATTTGTCTTATGTTTATTTTCAGCTGCGCTCTATCAGAGATGAAGTAGATCCAAGAAAGGAAATGATGGAATGGCAAGATATTTGCGATTCCGGTTATAATATTTCTCGAGAAATTTGTGGAAATAGTTTATACCTTGTCGTTGACACAAATGTTTTAATCAGAAATATTGAGCTCATCAAAAAGCTTTCAAAAGCTGTCATCAGGGGTAAGTTACTTTTTTAGTCCTTAATATTTAATTTTTTTATTCATTTGTTCGAAATTGTTGGTTATTGCAAAATACAGCTGTCTATACTGTATTAGTATAGCAAAATCTAACCCTTAATGTTATCAACAGAACTAATGAGAGTGTGGTGTTGTTTCTCTTTTCTAAAAGAGTCTTCTGTCGGTCCATCTAATTTCCTGTTGTAAAGTTATATCTGCTTTGTATTGGCACCTCCAGAAGTTTTTAATATACCCTAGTTCCGTACAGCATCAAAACATTCCCAATTCAAAACTGTGAAGCCCGTATGATGAAAGTCATGCTGCATCATTCTTTAAAGTCCAGCTTCATTATTTCAGCTACCCCCAAATCGGTCATATTGATGACAGTTTTTTTTTTTTACTAAGTTCAGGCTTTGAGGAATATACTATTACTATAAATCAAATCAGAAGTCAAGTAGGTTTAATTTTCTAGTTATCAGTTAGTCTTCTTACTGTTTAAATGAGGATTACCTCACAGATTACGTTTCAACAATGTTCTTAACTCCTGAAATCCATTTCTAGAACACTTTTTTTTTATTATTATTTATATGATATTTACAACTGTATAAAAAAAATACATTTAGTAAATTCCCACATAGATATAATGACATGAAACACATGTTGAGAAACTATCCATTGGTAGCACTCTAATAATATGTCTATATTAGGAGATCACGGGGCCATCTTCTTTTCAGACGCCTCGGAGGGTTATCAGGAATTGAATAGGAAGCAAGGTTAGAAACAAGAGGGTTGGGATGGTTATGAAGTTTATTATGGAAGGATTGATATCTGGAATGGGCCAAATCTGATACATAAGGAACATTAAGGTCATTGTGGATGATTTTATTTCTAACAAAGTAAAGAGCATTGAGGATTTTACGAAGGATTTTGGATTGTAAGGATTGGATACGAGAGGAATTTGAAGGTTTGGTGGAGCCCCATAGCTCAACTCCGTAAATCCAAATAGGCCTTATTATAGCCATGTATATAAGTCTTTTGTAATTAATTGGAAGGTTAGAGCGTTTGTCTAGTAAGTGTTGAAGTAGTCGACGTCGAGTGGTTTCTTGTCGTTTCAGTCTGGTAAGAGGATTCCAAGTTAATAAACATTTGTCCTGGTGGAGTCCTAGTTAACGGATTTGTTCAACAGGAATAAGTGAGGTGTTGTTAAAGGATACTGAAGGACAGGAAGTCATAGGTTTACGACGAAGGGTGAAGATAATTTGATGGGATTCATTGGAATTTATTTTAATTCTCCAGTTTTGACACCATTCTTCAAGGTTTGTGATGTGTGATTGAAGGATTTGGGATGCAATTGATGGGTCGTTATTAACTGATAAAATACATGTGTCATCGGTCTATGTGGTGATGACAGTGTTGGGATGGGTTGGAATGTCAGGTGTATAGACTGTGTGAAGGATAGGACCTAGCATACTACCTTGAGAAACACCTGCAGACTGGGAAAAGCGGGATATATAGACATTGTTGTGATTTACTTTAAAGTATCTACCAGTAAGGTAGGAACGGATAATGAGGAAGTATGTAGGAAGTAAGTATTTGGAAGGAATTTTCGGAGTTTGTACAGCAGTCCCGGGTCTAGAACACTTAAAAAGTTATTGAAGAGTCAGTTGTTATATTCAAGAGTTTATTGATAATCTCTTTGAGGGCATAAAAGACTATTAGACTATTGTAATTCATGTCAGAGGCAGTATCATGAGCAGCTTAAGTCGATTTTAATCCAAATTACAGCATTATATTTAGAAATGTTGTAAGATTTTTTTTAATTATCAATAAAACATTAAATAATATTTTCTTTTACGATCATAGGATCAAATCCTGTCACCTAATTCCCATCACGCCTGGTCTTTGTGGGAAGTTAGACCATTTTCCCTTTATTAGTAGAGGTCTATAATTTGAAACATACTTGTAAGAACAGGCTAGTAAAAAAAAATGTCTGGAAATTAGTGTTGCCCAAAAATGGTCTTGGTCTCGGTCTTGCACTTTTGCAAGACCAAGACCAAGACCGCTTTGATTTTCACAAGACCAAGACCTAGACCGGACCCTCCAAGTCTTGCGCAAGACCAAGATTTACCTGCACGAGTCTCGCAGTTAAATAAAACTGAGCTTTGTGCGTTATTGAGTATTTGGTTTCCATTTGACTATAAAGTAAGTCGTTAGAAAACTCAAATCTATTGTATTGATTATTATAATGTGATATTAATACGGTGTTTCAACATTTTCACCTTACATTAAATCTAGACAGTTTTTTTTTCTTCTTGAATCGTGAATTTGAGCTCAGACCTCCAAAACTTTTAACATATTCCAACATTGGAGTAAGATAAGATGACAAAAAGAAATTGGTTTTGGTGTATGAAAATGGAGAGCAAAATAGTTTAAAGGACAACGTTAGTTTATACATGTAAAGGCTAGGAAAATGCAATTTATTTTTGTATTCGTCTCTTCTTTTCTATCATCGGGGTTTAATTAGATTTCTCCATCAGAAATATGACAGTAATATCACTAATATATAATGATAAAATAATTGACCACCAAACCACCTACGCCACCTATGATGATAATATTGCTTCAGTTACGACTTATCAAATGATTATGTGGGATTCCCCACAGGTACACCTACTAACTTCGTCATCTATCTTTGGAATTATATAAACTTATGTATTTATGTTTTGAAAGATGGTAGTCTACACAGCAAAGTTGAAATTTATCATCCTAGATCGAGCATAGTAATAGTTTTTGCGCCAGCCAATATTATGACCAGAGCCCGATTTTTATGCAGTAAAAAATGTTAAACAATGCCAAATGAATATGAAATGAGTTAAAACACTATTTTCTAGAAACTCTAGAAGTTTGCTCCTAGTAGACTAAAAAATTCAAAGTCAGGATTCTTAAGAAAAAAAATTCTTCTTAAACATAGATCAGACATAATTAGTAATAATTAAAAAAAAATGTAAGATATTTATTAACCTTTTAACGTGGGTGGACTCATATATGAGTCGAGAGCCTGTCGGGCTCTTCTCTTGAATTTGCGATGTGCTCAGTGATGTAACTCTATTTTCGAATTATCTCGCGACCTTTCTATGAGACATAAGGTAGTTTTTTGTTTGGGTATTATGGGAATTTTTTTTATGACCTCAGCAGCTAACTGTTGCGACCCATACCTGACAGGCTCTTGTCTCCTTTTATACCTGTATTTATATCTTCAACAGATCTATACTGATCTTGAGTTGACAATAAAATGCAAATTCCAATAAGATCTTTTTTGATCTATTCTGCAATTTGGCACTAAATAGATATTTTTGCGATTTTGCTCTAAAACTAATCTCCTTTGAGACAGCTTGTAATGTTATCAATAAACAAGTTAAAATAAAAATAAAAATAAATCTATTTTGTAATTTGGCATAAAAAAGATCTATTCTTGTTGCTTCCTTGAGTTGATTATATAACCAATTTACGCAAAACCAAATATCTAATTATATAAATTTAACGAAGGTATCGGCATCGAACCTTTGGGTTCACTAAGTCTTTTAGTTTTATTATTATTATCATCAATTTAATGAAGAAAAATTGAAATTCCCTTGAAATAGCCAAATATTTGTCTAGATAGCATTAGCAAGTAATATCCTAGACGAAAAAACAAAACATTTGTGTATTGAGTCAGAGGAAGTGGTTAATTCCCTACTTTGATTCCAAGAAAGATTTCCTGTTTACGGATGGCGTTTCATTTGATTATCTTATTTAATGCTTTATAGTTTGCAAGAATACATAACGTGGACAATTCTCTTTGTTTACATTCTGAAATAAAGGAATAAAGTTCCTCCTAGTTATCAAATCTCCGACAACGTATGTTATATTATATCTCCATCGCTCCCTGTTGACTTATTTGATAATTTTCCGACAAAGACCTGACTTTATCAAAAGGCTGTGCGACAGATGTACTACAGGATTGACTTTGCTGCCATCGCTTTCATGACAAAGGTTACCGACCTTCCAAAGAAAAATAAGCTTATAGGCTTACGAACCGGAACGGACTGATTTATGAAAATCCTTTTTATTTTAAATATATAATTATAAGTCTAACAAGTGCAATGGATTGAAATTAAACATTGTATAGATGCAAGTAATTTTACATGTTAGGGAGGGGAAGTTTGAATGTGGAGTAGGTGTTGGAACAGGAGTTGTTTGAAGGAATTTGTGGATGAGGATTGACGCATGGGGGTAGGAAGTGAGTTCCATAAGGAAGCAGCACGAATGACGAAGGATTTGCTGATGGAGGAAGTTTTATGGGAGGGAATATATAAGTAAGTCTATAGGTTGAGACCTAAGTTGGTATTGGTTAGCCAAATTCAGGCTACATTGTACATATGTTTTAATACTTTAATTAAATTCAACAGCGTATAATTCGACAACAACAAAATCTGGCCGTGGATAGCTCAGACCTGATTGGGTAATGGTAGTTTTAGTTCAGAGAAGAACATAAAAAGTGGTATATCCGTTTGGTACCACTGTGTTCAGTCCGTTTTGGAGAAACGTTTCAATCAAAATCTAAATAGAAAAATAAAGAACGTGAATGACGCGCAATACTTGTTCATAATCTCTAAGTGCCCAAAATAATAACCCCTAAGTACCTAAACTACTAATAATAGCATTTATGAATTTTATGTGCGAATCGAACATATGTGCTAAAAACATTAATCAATTAATTGTATAAACATATGTATTTATGCTTTATGAAGTTTAAAATTAACATTATACGGCTCTAATGATTTTAATGAAACTTTCTTCTAATTTTCTACTTAAAGTCTTTTAAATTTTCGTATTTTTAGTGAATTCTTGAGACAATTCAAGAAAAAAAGTTATAAAGAAAAGAATATTGTTTTGGGGAGCTACCTCACCATGTATACACCTATCGGTTTTAAACGGATCTAAATGTTTCTGATCCTATTTTTTGAAAGGTCATTAAATTTCTGACAAAATTGTTGACAAAAAGATCATCTGAATCGCACCAGTTTTAGCTGTTATAGTATATATTGGTTTTTATACGTTGATTTTAATGATGGTTCACTTGCCTGTTAACATTGCTTGTTTTATTTTTATTTATTGTTACATTCCGCATCTAGCGTCGGAACATTGCTTGTTTCATCTAAGGAATCCTACTCAAATGATTTCACGGATCGGTTTTTAGGAAAATGAATCTATGTCAATTTTTGTTTCTTTATCTAATTTTTTAATATCTAATATTTTTATCTAATGGATACATTTAAAGTTGTATTTTTTATTTATTTTTTTAAATATATAGGAAAGTCTTTTAAGTGAACACAATAAATTTCTAATTAAAATCATTGGGAACAATATATAAATTGTCTTTACTCTACAACTCTTTCATTCCATATAATCGGAGGGATGGAGGAGGGTTATCACTAACTTTCTTTATTCTTAATTTTATTTAGTTGTACTTTACAATGTTTATGTCTATAAAACATCTAATTGTAGTTATTTTGTAGCGTTGTTCTAAAATTTAAAATACCATATTAATAAATAGCAATAATCTGATAGTTAGCGCACTTAGTCTTGCGCAAGACCAAGACTAAGTGCGCAAGACCAAGACCAAGGTTCGTTGATGCAAGACCCAGACGAGACCGAGGCGGTCTTGGTCTTGGTCTTGCATTGGGCAACACTACTGGAAATAAATCCAATTTAAATAATGCTCATTCATTTTCTTAAATCCTAAATTAATTAAAGTACTACTTCTTAAACAAATAAATTTGAAGATGATGCCTTAATTTTGTCCACCAATGTATGAGCCTGTAAATAAAAAATCATAATAATATTAGTTGTTTTCGTCCTTAATCTTAGTAAACATTTTTAAAGATCAACACATTAATTGAAAGTGTGTACCTTTTAAGGAGAAGATATTTTCATTGTTGCTTATAAGGAATTATTGTAAATTAAATATAACTAATTTTTTTTAAGTATATTAGGTGTTGTTTTTTTTAATTTTTACCAAGCATATAGCATATTTTTTTAAATAAGAAATTTCAATGATATGAATTGAATTAGTTAATTACTTGAAGCTCAAATGTCATCATCTCATGAATTATAGGTTATTGTTGTTATACAATGTTAATAAAACTTTTTTTATTGTTATGATATTTGTATTTTGTTTCATTAGGCTTTAAAATAATTCAAGTAATACCTTGGCAAGTTCTTAAAGAACTGGATAATTTGAAGACCAAAGTTAATTACGAGAATGTAAACATATCTGCGAGAAAAGTGATTCGTTTCCTTTCCGAAGCGACAAATAGTGACCAATCCAATGTCGTCTTTCAGTCTCAATCAAAGCACTTTGAGGAATGTCACACTCAGTTCATTGTTGAGGTACCTGACGATCACTTGATTAAGTGCTGTTATCAGTTCAAAGAAAAGAGTCACAAAGTGGTAAGCATTTTATTATAAGTTATTTACTATTTTTAGCAATGATAGAATGTATTTTTAAAAATATTATTTTAATTAATAAATGGTATATTCAATTTTATTTTACATCTATTTGGAAAAATGTTAGTATGCAGGGGAGTAAGGAGGGTCACATAAAATAGAGTTCTACAATAATATTTCATGGCTGCCCAACTGTGTTGAGTTGTTAAATCGCACAGCATACTCATCAGTCCAAGCGATATTATTTAAAACCAAATAAAAAGAGCTAGTTGGGACCATTAGACCAATTGAGAAGTTTCTTTCTCCCTCAATTCATCCCTATATTTTTCTTTTAATAGGTTATGTATTTCTTATAAATTTCCTCTTTCTATGTCTGCACCTTAAAATCTTGATTTTTATCGTTATTTTCAAACCTGATTGTGTGATCCACTGTTAGCACTTCCTTTTCTGTTGCATTAAATGCTAAATTGTCAACGAACCTTGCAGAGCCTTTTGTATCTGGAAAATAACTTCGAGGAAACATCTAAAGTTGTTCATTTCTAAGCAACATTAACATGAATTTAATAAAAACCTAAGTTTTCTCGAACTCTTGTTACACAATTTTCCTTTATTTTATATGTATGTTTCGGCGCTTCGCCATCATCAGCATATCTGAAAAAATTCTCATTTATTTACATACATTCTGTTTAATTAAATAATCTTTTATTTATTATTTTAAAATAATCTTTCTACTTATCTTTTATAAATTTAAAAAAATATAATTTATAGCAATTACTGCTATTCCGATTATCGCAATTTCTTTTTTTCTAGAAAAACATTCTGAAATTTATTATCGTCTATTTTCTTTGTCCAATAGACAATGGTCACTTTATTTAAAAGACAAATTATATTTAAATCACATATAAAATTTATCAAAATACTTCAAAACATATAAATAATAAATTAAAGGATTCCAAAACACTCAATTCTCTTTAAATAAATTTAAAATAATTAAAACCTGTTATTTTATAACATACTCCAATATAAATTATTACATTATATTAAAACTTTATTTTATCCAATTTATTTATTTTACTGTGTTACTCGTAGTAACATAATTCAATTAAAGGATCTATTTCTATTAATTTATCGCTTTTTTATTTTTAGATATATTATAACCTTAATGGAGGGGGAGTGGGAGAAGAGAATTCCTCTGAAACTTGCTAATATATTGATCATTTTTTGTTTTCTTTAGATATAATAATAATTCAAAAGAATCTATTTTATAATCCAAAAGCCACCGTTAATGATGTATAAGAATATATCAATCATCCTGTTATTATTTTCTTTTATTTATTATCTCTGTGTAACGTGTGTTTTAATTTTTTTTGTGTCATTTCTAAAATTCACCTATTAGTACACAAAGAATATAAAATAAAGAAAATTGTGAGAAATGAGATTGAGAAATTTTTTTTTTTTTTATTAATATAACTTATTACAGTTTTGAGGATGTTCTAGTTAATATGCTTTAATTTATATTATTGAGTTTCTATGGGTGTAACTACTGAATCCCAAATAACTACCTTATTTATTTTAATCAACTTTACTGAAGTGGAGTTACGTATATCTTTGTTGTTTAAAACATTACTAATATAAAATGTATATATTTGACGCAACAACCCGATAGTAAGAGTGGGTCTCCTCGATCAGCCTCCATCAGACGGCTTGTGCTGCAGCAGCCATGTTCCTGATATTCAAGAGGTTGCTTACTATCCTTGATAGATGCACCTCTTCTGTCATTGCCTTCCTTTGGATCTCATTAATAAAAATTATTTTATTTTGGCCATTTCACCCCTTTATTTCTTAGGGATTCAGATACTCTGACATGGGGAGGTCAAACTCAGTGGATGACCGATTTCATCCAATTTTTTTTTTAGGTAATACTGCATCGAAAAATATTGGACACATGTCCCTGGCATTCATTTCAATGAGTCCTAGGACCTGAGAAAAATATATTTTATATAATTTCAAACAGTATTCATGTTATTTATTTTTGCCTTTACTTTGACCTGATTCTTAAGTTATTATATACCTAGTGATTTCATTTTTTGTGCTGAATAAGGAAAAAATATTAACTAAGATATGAGATAAATTATAATCCGTCATAAATAACAAAAATCAAAAGTTGCTTCCAGTGAAGTAGGCCAAGCAGATTTTCATTATTAAAGAGCAAGTTAGATTAATTTTAAGGGTCCTTTAAAATTCTTAAATACAAATTTTTATAGAAATAAAAGAAAACAACCTTTATTACTCGATTTTCTTCTTGGATGATTTTTTTTTTTTTTTTTTTTGGCCATAAATTAAAGCATTTATAACTCCTCAGTATTTTGGTTCAAATTCAACATTAATATAAACGTTGGAAAGCTGAATTATTGCTTTTCCAATCGACATCAAAAACTTTGATTTTATTCCTTTGAAGACAGAAATTTAAAAAAACTTTAAACATTTTTATTTTATATCTTTCCTTCTAATTTGTTTATGATAGCCAGGTTTATACCATTCCGTGTAGTATAAAGAGCCCTACATCCCTAATATTTTTTTTTTGTGAATCAGTAGAGTTGTCTTGAAGTTATGGCAATTTTTGTGGTTGTCGACCAAATTTCAAAGGGTTCATCCTAGGCAAAAATTTCCTGCAAAAAAAAAAAAATTTTTTTGATTGATATAAATATTTATATTTAAGAGGTTTTCAAGGTGAGGAAAATGAATATCAATGTTTCTACTTATAGAAATATTTACTCCTACAATACTATGTCAGTTGGTCCAGTTTGTTTACTTACTATAGCTATTCGAAAAATAGAATATTTTTTTTTAAACCATCCTGATATCTAGAGTAAAGATTTTTTTATTTGGAATGAACGCTGGGACATCTAATATTTTGTGAGTAGTATCACCAAATAAATTGGTGACTCACTGGCTGTGACCTCCTCTTATGGTTGTGTAAACAGAATGCTGAGAACTAATTCATATTATTATCCTCTCATATATTATTACAGTAAGGCTCGAAATCGGTTTTGTACCAAATATAAGCTCATGTCATGCTCAATTACTATGAATGGGCTACCGTTGGATTCAGAATTTCACTGGGGGTTAGCGAATCGCATTATCCACTTATGTTTTTCTTTCTAAAATAAATAAAGTCGATACAAACATTTTGCTAGGCTTCAATACTGAAACGGTGGTAGATCTGTAGATCGATACTGGACAAATTGGAAATTGAAGGCATATGGTTCGCATCCACACAACCTGGCGTTAATTGTACTACTGTCATTGAATACATGTCTCATTTCGTCGACTTGAGGTGTCTATGATCGAGAGAGGAGGAGTTTATATTATTTATCAATGGTGTTTTTG
Organism: Nezara viridula; assembly: GCA_928085145.1. Lineage (NCBI taxonomy): Eukaryota > Metazoa > Arthropoda > Insecta > Hemiptera > Pentatomidae > Nezara > Nezara viridula. The sequence goes on from OV725079.1 coordinate 16,428,055, forward strand.
ATCGGCAAGCCATATCATCGTTAATTTTTCACCAAATCTCAAGATTGAGCCACCAATTTCGAAGGCTTCCTTCTCCTTCAGGCGGGCAAAATAGTCCTATCACCTCGAAAATTCAGGCAAACAAGTTCTGAAAGAAAACAAACTTTATTTGAGAATAACTGAAAAATTAAACACTTTTCCCTTGGTTATGCCCATGACTTTATAAAAGATTACTAAATTCCCTACAAAATGAAAAAAAAAAAAATCGAAATCGGACTATTTTTAGCAAAGATACAGCTTACTGAAATTTGTATGCATGTTGGTTCCAAACAAAGATGAAGATTTAAATAAATTTTTGTTTTCTTTGTCGATTATATTTATCGATAAAGGAACAATTGATTCCTTTATCTTTTGATACGTTGCATTGTTTTATTTTCTTATTAATTTGGCATTTGATAACAATATGCTGTGAGAATTTTTCGCACGGGCCTATTAGTGTTATAAATTGATTTGATGTTTTTTTTTTCAGCTACTTTTATCAAATGATGTCAACCTTAGGGTAAAAACAAATACTAACAATATCCAAGCTGTAGACAGCAATTGGATAGCAAACATATTAAACCAAGAATCAAAGTCTCGAAGTAAGTACATTTTTTTTTTAATATATTTTTTTTATTTTAATGCATGTGTAAATATTTTAATGACATTGAAATCATATAAATCAGTGATATCATGACATTATTAATAGAAACGAATTAAAATATTTTTGTATGATGATTATTCATAATAATTTATTTCAGAACAACCCATTCACGTTTTTGAAGAAGAACCGAAAGATGGCCAAAGAGGTCGTGATGATGACACTTGTCAATTTGCTCATAAAACAACTCGAGTTATGCTGTCTTCTCTTTACAATGTAAGTTTATATGGTTAACCATTCAGAGTTAATATTTTATTTGAATCATTTGCTACATATTCATTATTCAGCTTATTTATTGGTTCCAATTTATAATTATTTTCAATAATGAGCCTTTATTATCAACCAAGAAAAAAAAATGTTAACATTCCTCTCCTATTTTTCCACTTTAACTAGATAACAATGGTTACCAGTAGGTTAGCTATATTTATTATACATTAGGTATATTGAATAAACATTTTAAATTTATTTATCCTTTGCAAATATCCTGTTACAGATCGTTTTGTTGAAATACAAAGAAAAATATGGAGACTTATGGCCTCTCTGGGTTCCGAAAGAACCTCATTTTCCTGATTTGATCAACTTCATGACTTCTAACGTTTATTTTCAGTCATATTGGATCAAACTGAACTCGATTAAAGATTTTTTTATAAAAAATAAATCATGTAAGTAAAAGAAGAAAGTTACTAATTTAAAAAAAAAATCAATTTTATTATAGATTTTTTTTCCGGATATTACTTTTTTAAATGTGATTAATTTATTTTGTGTTAAAATAAAAATTTAATTTTATTGGATATTTTGGAAAACTTTAAATTAAGTATGACAAAACGATATATTGTATTAGATTTTATTTTAGTTTGCTTCAATATAGTAATTCAGTTGTTTTCAAGAGACTATATTACTTAAGCAATGATTTTATATTTATCTGTTCTTAATTAGTACACATTTCGTAACGCTGTCAACAATTTCTGTTCCTCTAGATGATAATGTTAAACCAGGAGACATTGAAAAGTTGGGTCGAAATTTTGTCAGTTTACTAAAGTCCATTTGCAGTGATAACTTTATTCCTAATGATCTGGCAATGCAGTTTTTTAAAGAATTGGTATGTTCTTTGTTTTGATATGAACACTTTTAAAATTTGTTTCAGGCTTAAATATTTAAACTGTCTAATAATATTTGTTATATTTTTTCAGGGCTTTTTAAAATGTTTTCCTATTTTGGATTGGAGTGATTCCAATTATATTGAAGGTTCATACAGATTGGGTCAAAAATATCTTAAGGATACAGAGGATAGCCTAAATGAGTTTGTGTAGTTATCAATTTCTTTGTTAATGGAGCTGTTTATCTAATGTTATGAATTATTTTTAATTTTCTTCTTCTTTTTCAGAGCATATATAAGCGCTTTGTATGCGGAAAAGGGTTCTATGCTTTATAGGAATGAAGATGTATTGCATCATATTGATGTAAATTTAAAACTAATAAATCAGTTTAGGAATGCTATTTTACAGTAAGTTTAAACACGTCTCTAAAATTTAAATTGTGAATGAATGAATGAAAATAATTTTATTATTCTGAGACTAGTGTCCCTTTAGAACAAAGTCTAAATACAGAATATATATTAACATTCTGGTGTGTCCATGAAATATAATTATATATTTACAGGATGATTGATAATAAAATTTATTTTGAGCCGACGTTTTGGCCTAAGTTGCAGGCCTTCATCAGGCCTGGGAAAAGACAAGATAATGACCAAAATTATTTATAAAAACTATTGTAAAAGGATATGAAAACAAAAATTATGTTATCTGCTAGTGAATAAATTTTAAAAAGTGAAAAAAAAAATTATAATATATGAGTATTATATGTAATTGTATGATGATAATGATATTGGTATGGCAATGGATGAAAACATAAGTAAGCTATAATGAAAAATAATGAAGTTAAAGATAACAAAGTAACATTAATAAGGAAATGAAATAAACAATTAAATGATGAAGAAATTAAATCTAATATTTAGTTATATAGAGAGAACTACAATAATTTTGGATTCCTGTTCAATTGGGTTGCTAAATAACACAGCATACGCAATCAATCGACAGATGATATTAAAAATAAATAAACCAGAGAGGGTTAGGTGGGGTCCAGAACAGTATACAGGATCGAATAAGGGAAAGCCAAGATCAATCAATATATGTGGTGATGGAGTATTCCCTACGAGTCCAAAATAATAGTTTCTGCCATGGTCTCCATCTGCTCCCTTCCAACACCGAGCCTCCGCAAGAAATTACTTGTAGTAAGAGGGATGGTTCCCCTGCTTCCGAGCCATAGCCCTATAACCCTTTGACTGTGGGAGCTCATTCGCAAGTTTCTATCATACGTTACATCCTGAAATCCACAAAGACGTCAAAAAAAAATTTGTATGAATTTATTTAAAATACTATTTTGAGTCATCCTGAAAGATCTTAGCTTTCAAAAATGCATTTGAACTTTTTTATTCAACTTTTAAAAACGGGATATGTCTTCCTGGGGGAGCGGCAATCCCGCATCACTTCGATTTCTTATGTATTTGCTTATTTCTGAAAAGTAAAATAACTGAAAATTATCTTAACAATAACTGTAAGTGATGATAAAAATTAAATTATATTATTTCTAAAAAAGGACACTGACGGCAGGATTCGAAATATATATTTCTTTAAAGGAAGGAGATGGTCCGGGGTTGCGGTCATAAAAAGGCTAAATAGTGGTAAAACTATTTTATTGAAAGCCAACGTTTCGACCCGACTTTGCAGGTCTTCATCAGGGCTAGAACGGACAAGATACAAAAGATAGAGAATTGTGGAAATTACATAATATTTAGACATAATTTATAAACAATGTGAATAAGCTTATTAGAATTATAAACAGTAAGTACAATAATATGGACTAAGTAAGCTAAGTAACAAGATCCTAAAATAAAGTAAATAGATGCTAACAATTGTTGTAGTGTAATATATAACAAATGAAAATGTGAGTATAATTCTACAAAAAATACAGGAGAAAAAAAAAAAAATAAATAAAAAAATAAAATAAAATAAAATAAGATTAGAGACTTACAGGTGTGTTCCTCTAGGAGTTTCACTTAAAACTGGAAAGGCAGCGGTAAGGATTGCAGGTATAGGGGGGGGTTAACATGTGTTAACTAAGTAAAGGATTGCAGGTATAGAGGGAGTTAACATGTGTTAACTAAGTAAAGATTGAAAAACCCAGGAATGTATAGTACCTAGGAATTTTTGAAGATATGGATGGATATAATGGAAAATTACTATATCTATAAATATTAAAATTATAAATATATAAATATACAAGTAAAATAGAGTTGAGAGATGTGAGAGGTATTTCATGATTCTAGATCAGAGTACAAAGTGAATACACCCAAAATTGGTAAAGAGTAAAATGTAAATATAGAAATAACTTTATTAACACACATACATTGCAGAGCTAACTTAAAAGTATAGAGAGGGAAAAGAAAAAAATAAATACAAAATATAGAGTGGTCATACATTGGTGTAGAGTGTAAATGTAAATTTAGAAAAATAGAAGAGAGATCATACAAAGAAGGAATATTTAGAATAATGACCAATTAAATGAATTAATTAATAAAAATTGAGAGTAGATGAAAATAATAAAATAGAATATTTATGTTATTTTTCCCTTATAAGACTTAAAATGTGTCTATATGTAAGAGAAATACAGTTTTTGTCTACTTTGTGATTAACGGGATTGTGTTCCATGTGAATGTGGATAGATTCGGAAATGAGTCTTTTTTCATGGTTAGGGACCGTGGAAAGGATAGAGGTTTTTTCAAAATCAAATGAGTGGTTGAGTGTTAAAGCATGTTCTGATAGTTTGGAGGCGGAGGGATTCCGGGAAGTTATGGACGTTTTATGTTGGGAAATGCGGGTTTTGAGATAGTTTTTGGTTTCACCAATATAGGAGCTATTGCAATTAGGAGTAGAGCAAGTTATCCGGTAAACTACATTGGATCGGTGTTGTAAGAGTATGGGATCCTTCAAGTTGGTGAAAAGGGAAGAAAGTTTGTTATGGGACTTAAGGCCAAGGCGTAAGTTGGTTATAGTCGATTTTAGGAATTTTTGTATATTGTGTGAGAGGATAGGGATATAGGGGAGAGATTTGTATATGAAAGGAGAGGTAGATGATTGTGGGGAGTTGGGAGAGTGAGAGGCTGTATTGTTTTTGGTTGTATAGTAATTTAAAAGTTTATGTATGGTATTCAGAGGAAAATTGTTAGAGAGCAGTATATTTTTGACACGTTGAGTGTTGGCTTGATGGTATTGTGGATCGGATAAGGAGAGGGATCGGTGAATAAGGTTTTTGGCGGTATTGATTTTTTGGTGATATGGGTGTTGGGAGTAATAGTTGAGTAGTCTGCCTGAGTATGTGGGTTTAGTGTACCAGTCAGTAGAGACAGAACCGTCAATGTTTTTCATTATTAGGAGGTCTAAGAAGGGGAGCGAATTGTTATCTTCTTTCTCTATGGTGAAACGGAGACGGGGGTGATAGGAGTTGAATAAGAAAAGAATTTGGGGGATGCTGTCAGGGTTAATAACAAGGAGGAGGTCATCAACATATTTTTTTATGAAAATGATGTCTTGATGAAAAGAAGGGATAACAGAGTCAAGAAGGTCATTGAGAACAATATTGGAAATATCAGGTGCTAAGGAATTTCCCATGGCTAGGCCAGAAATCTGATGAAAGAATTTTCCTTGGAAGCTGAGGAAACCGGATCTGCAACAAAGCTCAAGGGATTCAAGATATGAGGAAAGGTTAAGGGTGGTGTGAGGTTCAATGATTGTCCAGTTTTTCTTTACAATGTCTAGGGCTTTGTCTATTGGGATGTTGGTAAAAAGGCTTTCGGCGTCTAGGGAAACCAGGATAAAGTTATCAGGAATATGGAGCGAAGATAACTCTTCTTTAAGATGGAATGAATTATGAATGTCGTAAGGATTATTGTGACTAAGTTTTTGGAGAGAGTGTAAAAGAAATTTGCTGAGTTTAGCTGAGGGGGCGTTAATATTGGAGATGATAGGGCGGAGGGGATTTCCAGGTTTGTGAATTTTTGGGAGTCCATATAAGCGGGAGTTGGGGACCATAAGAGTCCACAATTCTCTATCTTTTGTATCTTGTCCGTTCTAGCCCTGATGAAGACCTGCAAAGTCGGGTCGAAACGTTGGCTTTCAATAAAATAGTTTTACCACTATTTAGCCTTTTTATGACCGCAACCCCGGACCATCTCCTTCCTTTATAATGCAACGGTCAACCATTAAATATTCAATATATATTTCTTTGTATTTTCAAATTTTTTCTTACCTAAAAAGTTCCATATTGAAAATAGTGCAGTTGTAAATTTTATTATTGTACTTACATTTATTTTGAATTTCAAACACTTTTATACTATATGAAATATATATATTGTTTTTGGGTGGGTGGAAAAATTATAAAACATTTTAAATCTGTAAAAAAGTATCATTTTAATTCTGTATATTTTTATATTCATTAATTTTTACTATTACATTTTAATTTTTGTATATTTTTAAATTTATTTGTTTAGTAGACAGAGATTCACGTGTACCGAAATCAGCATTCAGTCAAAACAAAAATTAAAAAAAGAAAGAAAAAATTATAAAATTGACTTATTAATATTTATTTGATGTGTAAAACAATTTAAATAAATAGAATATAAATAAGATCATGGATATGACACAAATAATAGAGAAAGAACTTACCTTGGGAATCCGGAACGACCACACTGAATCAGCTACAGAGGATTAATCAATGCACATATCAACCCACTAATCAAATGGTATCCCGTCCGCAGTCAAAGGGTTAACTGATAATTCTCTTTCGCCGAATTTATCTCTATGCTTTTCTTTTAAGTAAGGTATGCATTTCTGTGCCCTGAAGTCTTGATCCTGATAGTTAGTTTCAAATCTAATGATGGGTTACACTATTTTGAATGTTAGAACCTAGTTGAGCCTTCCATATCTAGGCAATAAAGCTCGAGGAAATATCTATATTTCTTCATTACAAGAAATTTGGATATTCGATGTTTTTATATTGTGCTGGCGGGTGACAAGGAGCCTGTTATTCGGACAATTGCCTAAAATATGAGCTGGGATTTCTGACTCTCGGCCACATTTGCAGCAAAGAGTTCCAACATCTCCGTTAGCCTGGCTTCTAGTCCCTGGTACTCTCCGGAGAGGAGTGTAATTAACATTCAATTTTATGGCATTCGTTCATTCTGAGTCGGTCAGCACCTTTCTCTCGTAAATTTATTGGCCCATGGGTTTGTTTTAAAATGGTACACACAGATTCCCTGCCTCTTGCACTTGCCCCAGTCTTCAAAGTTCTTTTTCCTCTGGGATTGTGCAGCTGTCAACAATGGTTCCATATTACTCGCTTCAAACCCTTACAGATCCGCATACTTTCTTACTCTGTTCCCGAAATTAATGAAATAAGTACTACATGAAATAAGTAAGATGTGGTAATTGTTGTAAGATGATGACATAATATGTTCAGTACCCTCAGCTAGGACTCAAAAACTTTTCATTTTATAAGCTTACATTTGAAACCCTTTGATTATCGAATGTAATTTATCGAGAAAAATAAAAATGTAAGGGTTATAAAATAAGGATCTATTTTTGAAAGCAAAGGCAAAGAGAAATAGGTCAAGAATAATTGAAAAATTAAACTAGGTTTTTAGTCCTATTATTCTATCCCAATTTCATAATTACTGTGGGTATATCTTACTGCATTAATCACAGTGGTTAGTGTTTCAATTTTACTAATGGCTTGACTATTTTAATGTTTCTGTGGAACTATTTTAGACTAACGTAAATTACATGTTAAACTTAAATTTTCATTATGTAATTGGATAATAAAATATAGCTGGCCTGCTACCATATTTCAGGTTTCAGTTGATTCAGGAGCAAATTTCCGAAGATAGTGAAGTAGCCAAAGCTTTACACAAAGCCATTTGTGAGTTTTTAGGTGATAAAATGGATTTATCCAGGTTTCCAATTTTCTCTCCAGAAGATATTGTCGAGTATGTGAATCCTAACAGGTAAATTCTTTTTATTTTATTTTTTGCTTAATTTTTTTTTCTTTGCTGTATTATTATTTTATATTGTTGATCTTTTTATTGTAGAAATATTTTTATACCAGCTCTTTCTTGGTTGATGAATCAAGAATCATCTCTGACTGGAATTAAATCAAAACTGATCTAATCAATTCTAATATTGATCGATCGTTATTTAAAGAAATTGAAGCTGTGATGTTACGAAGTTATAACGTTTAACTTTGGTTTGTTTTTAAGATTTGATAACAGGAAAGAAAGGACCATATTCTTTCAGTTGCTGCCGATTGGCAAGTTATTTGGTAAAGTTTGAAGGCTGATTCATGTTGTAACAGGCCGCGTACTACATTCTTGCCTCATAGGGCATTTCGAGATACTTCATCTTGAAAATACATAAAGTATGTTGTAAATACAATCTCATTCTGTTGTATTATAAACTGCTCTAAGTATTTCATTTTTACTTATCTTGATATGTCCCTTGAGGCATCCATGTGATACACTGTCCGTTCTGGCATAAATCAGTGTCCATTGTTATTATTTTTAATTTTCTAAATAATATGTTGTGTACAGTATAAAATCAGTATATTTTTGTTTGTATAATATTAAGTGTTATTGATTTTCTTTAATATATTTATATCAGTTAGGTTAGATCAGGGATGTTGTCACACAACCGCTTTTGTTTTTGTTGTTTGCATGATTTTAATCCTTATTCTTTCTTTTAATTTTTAATTTAAAAAATAATCTAATCTCTTTGATCTCACATTTGATTCAATTGTTTTTCTTAATTTGTTTCTATTTTCTGTTCTAGTTATTATTTTCAAATATATTTTTTTTGTTATTCTTATAAATTATATTTAAGGTATTATGGATGAGGATTGATAGTAAATGTTAAATCAAAATAGTTTCTTGGTCGTCAATCAATCAAGGATTTAACTGATCTGAGACATAAGAATTTATCTTTATTTATAATACATACGTGACTCTCAATATTTGAAAATAAATTATCTTAAATCATTTTAACAATGACTATATAAAATTTTATGGCATTATTTGTGACTATCTACTTATTCCAACCATCTGTTTTGAAAAAAGTTATGTATGAGGAATTAATTCATTGAAAAAATTGTCTATATTGTCATAGAAATTTAGACTTGTATTTAAATATTTATTTATTATAGAAAATCATTATTTTAAATTCTTTCTGATAGGAAAAAAAAAAAATGTTTCCTGCATTAAAAATATTACATCCAGCCATTCCGAAATACTGTTAAACAAGAGTTGCGTAAATTAAACAGCATTCTCTTTTAAGCTGTAGGTAATTGAAAATAAGCTCAGTACAGCTCATGAAAATGTGTGAATTTGATCTTTCGGCTTTTTTTCTATTTTAAACACAATTAAATTTTTTTTTACTTAATTGATTTCATAGTGTTGAATAGTTGCTTAAAAATGTTATGGGATTTATAATTGATACTTTAAACATCTGTTTTATTAAACTGAGGACTTCAGTCTTTCATAAAACACATTGTCATTTTATGTAATCTAAAACAGGAGTGTCTTTACGTAGAACCGGCTATCACTTTTTCCAGCGATCTCTAGTGGCTTTCATCTTAACTACATGCTCTAATTCTCTCGCAGTCATTTAAATTAAACTCCACCCATTGTTCTACATTTAATGCTAAAATGTGTTTTATAGCTTATAAATTAATTGTAATTAATTAATTAATATATATATGTTTAAAATATACAAAGGTACGTTTTAATTGTTTTCTTGAAGAAAAATAATTGTTTGGAAATATAGGAGCTTTCAAAAAGTATCATTACTTTTGTTGTTTTGCTTATGTTTACACACATAGGAAATTTTCTAAAAAAAATTTAATTTTAACAGAAAATATGTATATCATCATTCTGAAATTAATTTCTTAAATTTGTGTTATTCTGTAAATCTATTAATTCGATTTAGTAACTCATCTAAAACTGTTTCAACATCTAAAATAAATGGTAAAAAAAAATGGGAGGTTATGGACGTGAGTTCACCAATTTCAATGAAAATTTTTGATGATACTGGGTCAAAAATATAAGGCCGATGTCCGAGGATTCTTATCGATGCTAAGAATCAAGATATTTTAAGAAGAAACAAAATATTTTATAAAAGTGTATTATTTTTTATATTACCGTATTCTAATTTTGTTCTGCATAGATTTCTGATTTATTATATATCAATTGATTTGTTTTTTTTTTGTGTAATATAAGAAAAACATATTGCTAATTGTATTAAACGAATTCTAATATATAATAAATTACAAAAACCCAAAGACTCTTCCAGTAAAGTAGTGCAAATAAATTTTTTTTATGAAAAATCAATTCAGATTCGTTTTTAGTGTTCATTTAAACTCTTAAATACGAGTTTGTATCGTAATAAAAAAATATACTTTTTCGCCTCAATTTTTTTATGGGATGATTTTTTTCATGCCATTCACTAAAATATTCATTACTCATCACGATTTTTTCTGAAGTCAACGTTACTATAACCGTTGGAAAGCTCAATTATTGTTCTTCAAAATCATATGAATAACTTTATTTATATAGATAATATAATTTTATTAATACTGTATTATATTATCAAATTTTTCATAAGTTACGTATTAAATATTAGTTTATAAATATAAACAGGGTTTGGTTTCTCATAATGAGGTAGCTGTCAGCCACTCTGTCTGTTGGGTGTTTCCATTCTTATTTAAGCCAAAAAAACAATTAATTTATAAGCTGTAAAACACATTTTAGCATTAAAGGTAGGACAAGGGGCGGAGTCTAATTTAAATGACTGCATGAGAACAAGAGCACGTAGTTAGGATGAAAGTCACTAGAGATTGATGGAAAAACAGATAGCCAGTTCTACGTAATGACACTCCTCTAAAACACCTCTTTATTTTGTGTAACATTCCAAAATCTCTGTAGAGTCATTATTACCTACTTGTCACTTCCTGAAGCAGCACTTAGTTCGAATAAATTCATTCCTAAACTTGAAATAACCTTCCTTTTAATGAAATACTTGTTTCATACATTTAATAAAACAGATGTTTGTAGTATCAATTATGAATCCTGTTGCAGTGAAAAAAAAATTCATTGGGGTGTTAAAAGTAGAAAAGATCTGATCTTTGTTTTTGACTGATGTTAATTTCATTTCAACTGTTGCGTATTGATTCCTAATAGAATATAGAATAAAAATAACTTCTACATTTTCATCTTTAAAAACTGACCAAATGATTTGATCTCTTGTTTAATATCAAAATAGATAAACATATTATTAACTTACTCTTTAGAAAATTAGTGTTTATGATTACGTTATTAAGTACTTTTGAAATTTGTAATATTTTTACTGACTGAAACATAAACGATCTATGTTGCATGATTTTTTCTCCCTGGGCTAACTGCTTCTCTTATCCAGTATCATTCTTCTTTGATGTAAAGGTTTGTCTGTATTGTATTAATCCCTTGTATTTAATTTTTAGTCTGTCTTGTTCACTGGTTGTACCTCGTTTACTTACGATGCCTTTTAGCCAAATTATTTTTCTGCCTCTGAGTTGATGATACTCCATACTTGCTATCCTTAATTATTCCAGGAAACTTTTCTGATTTATTGTTTATTAATTTTATCAATCCGAGTTGATTTTTAATGTTTTGAGTTATATAAAAAAAAAGTGTATAGACGTGGCGGTATGACATCTTAGATATTGTTTTTTGTTTGTTTAGATATTAGATATTGTTTCTGTTGGTTTTCTAATATTTCTTTACATAATTGTGGGTTGATGGTTGACTGTTGTGAATATGATGAGAAGGATAGTTGGGGTGACCAGTCATAAATAAAAAGGCAAAGATAAATAATAATATTTATTTTAACATTTGCCGACGTTTTGACCTGAAGTTCAGGACTGTTTGAAGAGATAGTTTGAATAGAGTGACTTCTATTGACTCTATTCGAACAGCCCTGATGAAGGCCTGAACTTCAGGTCGAAACGTCGGCAAATGTTAAAATAAATATTATTATTTATTTTTGCCTTTTTATTTATGACTGATCATCCCAACCATACTTCTCTTCATTTCTTTACATAGTTTAATATTAATTGTTATTTATATGGTCAGAGAGAATAAGTTGATAGATCAACTCTAAATGTTTTTTAGATTTAAAGGAGTCTTTGAATTGCCTTGGTTTAGTTTGTCTTTCTTCATAGGATCCTTAAACTCAGTTTAAGCCTTTTTAATAACCTGTTGATTTTGTTACTCCTCCAAATTTGATTTCTGATCCTTTTGCATGCATACTGAACTTATACTTCTGCTGTTCAATTTCTTTTTTTTTTTTAATTTACTCGTAATTATTATTTTGTCTTTGAGACTTGTGATTTCATGGTTTTTGTATATTATATATCATTCAACTTTTTATATATGATGCACGCTTATCGTTTATATTCTCTTAGTATTTTTTTATGTAAAAGTTTAAGAAGAGGCTCTCTCGATGTCTTCCAACCTTTGTTGTATCAAGATCAAAAGGTGTAGTTGTGGATGGATGGATATATCAGCTGAACATTTAATTTTTGTTGCATCGATTCTATATTTATTTTCCATCTTCTTTTTCTTCAATTCCGCATGTGTGCATTTTATATTGACTCACATAATTTAAATTGAATCAATTTAACAAAATTTATATGATCAGTCTATTGATTATACTACTAATTATATCATTTTTGATACCTCTTTATTTTCTTAATTGCTATAATTTTATTAATAACTTTTGTTTGCTTCATACCTTAGTGAATCTTTGTAAGCATGTTTTTTTTTTAAAGGTGAAAACTATACCATTTTTGTGTTGCATGTTGCTTATTGAGTGTTGCTGTTATTCTTTGAATATCTTTATAATTAACAAAAAAACAAAAAAAAAAAATCTATTTCAAACAAACTATGAATGTATATAGCATGTTCATTCTGAATTTAATGTTTTTAATTTTACGCTTCTATTTAACATTTCACTGTTTTTTTGCCATTTTAATAATGAAAAAAATAATTATTTATCTCTTGGGTATACTTCAAAATTTATTACTTTAAAAAAATATATACTTATCTTATTGAATATTTAATAGTTTACCGTTGCATTATAAAGGAAGGAGATGGTCTGGAGTGGCGGTCATAAATAGGATAAATAGTGATAAAACTATTTTATTAAAAGCCAACGTTTCGATCCGACTTTGCAGGTCTTCTTCATCAGCAGCAGTTCTAAGTAAAACTCCCAGCTGAACACACCTCCTAGAAGAAGACCTGCAAAGTCGGGTCGAAACGTTGGCTTTTAATAAAATAGTTTTGCCACTATTTAGCCTGTTTACCATCTCCTTCTTTTATACTTACGTTATGTTTATTGAGGACCGGATTTATATGTAGCAAAAAAAAAATTATATATATATATATATATATATATATATATATATATATATATATATAGTAGGTAAATTAATATGTATTTATATTATGTGGTAAAACATTAGCTACTCCATTGTTAAGTTTCAGTAAATCTATGTACAAACCTTTTGTTGAATCCAGGATCGTTTCACCAATGTAGTCATTTTTGAAAATATGTCATTGATGAAATGTTTTAAGTTTATTAAATCTTTTTCATTATCCTTATTTATCATTGAACGGAATTGATTTGAAAAGATTGTTCAGTTGATCCAATCAATCAATCATTTAGTGAATAAACTCCAATTATTATTTAATTTTTATATTTATGGACTATGTTTTATATTCTCAGATTATATTTTCTTGTCTTGAATCAAAACTGTTTAAACTACAGAACCATCTCTTACAAGCTAAAATTTATTAAATTTTTTTAAAAAGGAAATATTCGATTTTTTATGCACGAATTCGGATAACTTCATATTTTAAAAGTTTTACATTTTAACATTATTACTCTCCTATTTGTTGCATTTAATTTTTAATCTTAAAGTAAATTTTATCAATGTAAATACACAGTTTATAGTAAAATCGAATTGGAATATATTAAAATTTTCACTAGTGAATTTATGACAATAGAATAAAAATCTCAACTGTGTTTGATTTCAATATAATAATGTCCCTATAGTATATATAGTAACAGATGTACAATTAAGCAATTCTGAGAAATTATGGCAAATCCATCTCATGTTTCGCTACCTAATTCACCATTTACTGATAATAGGTTACGGATGTGGTATTCTCGATGTTGCTGCCTATTGACATATTGAAGGATTTAATTTAAGAACAATCTAAACCATAGATATCTTGGGACTAAGTTTGACAATATGGCTAATTTGACATAAAATGTTCACCTGCCTAATATTGTGTCTTCTGGTATTTGTTTTAACTCAAATCAATCCAAGAGTGGTTATTTAAAACAAAACTTTTGTTTTTTAAGGAGCCACTGAAATCTCAGCCCGTTTTGAAAATCTATTCCCTTCTCCTTCAAACGAATAGTTGGTTTAGTATTTTGAACAGTGAATATTTCATTTATAGCTTTCTGTGCCTAGTTCACCACCACATTCATTTTCAATTATTCTTTTCTTACCTAGAAAATTTACACACAACTTCTTAAATCTGGTATTTCTCCTCTTCCAAGAATACAAAAACTCTAATTACTCTGTTTGCTGCAAAATAATCTTTTATTAAATTTTAATAAAAATAACACTTTCTGCTTTAATAAATGAAACAAAATATAGAAATTCTCATTCAATATCATAAAAAACCTTAAGAACATGTTTAGACAAAGTTAACCATTATTTTCCTCAACACGTTTTTGCAATGATAAGAGGTTCTGTGAACTGAACATTAGCATTTGTGACTGCACTACGAAACAAGTAGACCTATAACATACATTTATCGCTATTCCAAAACTTCCAGATATTTCTACGTCAACAGATATCATGCTGTTTTGAATTAGTAAATACGAAATATGAGAAGGGAGATTATACTGTTAAAATGAAAAACTAGATTTTCTTAACTTATTATCTGAATCGATATCACATAAGTCAAATTTTCTTAATGAAAACAAGTTATATAATTAAAATATGAAATCAAGTAAATAATAAGAAGCAGTTGTGAGAGTAAAAGATTAGACATTATAATCCTAAAGCCATGAACGTGATGAAGTTATATAACAATTTAAATATAAAAACTACTAAATGCTTTCACTAAGGCAAAATAAATTAATACTCTGTCAATGTATAAAATGAACCATTTTATTATTATTATTTTTTTTTTTTTCAAAAAAAGTTATAAGTAAAATAAACTTTTATTTAGGACTTAGTAGGTTGTAAAAAAAAAAATATGGAAAATACATATAAATCCTGTCTCTGTTCATAAATAATGATAGTTATTTATAAAAGAATATGGTCCAAATACATATATTTATATACAAACTTGTAATATATATTGTAGAAATTAAGTTTATGTATATTCAATATTTGTGAAACTGGTACGTATAAACATTTTTATTATCTCATATCTTTTAAAAGAATTGTTAATTTTTTTGTGTATTCATGCTTGTTTGTGCTAACTGTATCAATCTGTTGTAGTAATAACTAGATATTATACTTGCCAGTTATAAACACCTAATGTGTGACTATAATAACATAACTAAAGTTTTGCCAAAAACAGAACTGTATCTTGTATTATTTAGTACATATAACATACTTGCAGTAGTCATAGTTTATTTTTGCTTATATACTTTGGTCATCTATGAAATGATCTGATTTTGTGAAATATATCGTATATGTTACTAGTCTGTCTTTTCAACTAAGGAATTTGTTTTAGCAATTTAGGGCTTTAATGCAAGAACAAATAATTCAAATTTGTTTTGTTTTTTTCTTAAATGCATTCTTAACAAACGAGATACAAAAATAACATCAGTCCTCTCCCGTGTAGTAAATTGTGTGAAAAAGATTATATCATCTGTCAATAGAAACTTTATGAACATACCATGTTTTTGGACCAATAAAGATGTATTGATACAAAAAATTGGTATGTTTTTAATTCATCTAGTTTTTTATACCTATATTTGTGATTACAAATGACTTTTGAGGCAATAATAGGATCAGTCCTGACGAATTCTAAAACTTACACGGGAATAGCCTGATGTGTTATTTTTAATAAAACATTGTAATTATAGATTTAATCTAGTTCTTGCTTCTAGGCCTTCAAATCTGAGTTGTATGTTTTCTATCAATTGCTCATTTAACTTTCAATTGTTTACCATTGATGGGATAATGCTCAAATTACCTTCCCATAGGTTGTTGAAAGCTTTTAGTTTTTATGATGCTCTCAGGAAAAGTAAAACGTAAGGCTTCAGAAATTTTGTAAAACAACTTAGTTAATTTAGTGAATGCAAATCCACTGCCTTTTTTATTGTTATGTTAGGTCATAAGTTGTAACTGGCCTTGAGTGTATGGTGTTTGGTAATAAGTTTGTTCGTCTAGTTAATTTTTTGTAGGGGCTTTGGGTTAGGGTGGTAGTGGGTCATTCCTATTTGTCTTGCGACTTCTTTGGCATATGTAGATGGTGAGGTGAGGCGTGGTGATTATACAACGCAGCGGTGTTGGGGGGGGGATGTTTTTGCAGAGGATGGGCATTTGCAACGTTAAATGTGGTGATCGGCGCGGCTGAGTGATTCGCGTGGTGCGGAGTGGAGTCGCGGTAGTAGAGTGCATTTTG
Source organism: Nezara viridula (assembly GCA_928085145.1). NCBI lineage: Eukaryota > Metazoa > Arthropoda > Insecta > Hemiptera > Pentatomidae > Nezara > Nezara viridula. The sequence goes on from OV725079.1 coordinate 16,444,590, forward strand.
ATGGTGGTCGGGGGTCCGGGGGGTGGGGACTTGGAAAGGGGTCGGTTTAGTGAAGATCGGTGAGGGGTTGCGTGATTTTCTGTGAGACAGATTAGGTGGCGTTTAGGTTGAAATCTGAAATAAACTATAGCCAGGTGATGATGCTGGTGGCAAAATATTTTGGGGTGGGCGGGGGGGGGCGGTGGGGTGGGTTGGTGGGGATTTAAGTATGGTTTGGGGCCGCGGGGGGGTTTGGTTAGAAGGTGGTCGTTTTGTTAGGGGCGCTAGGCTTGATTAGATTTGGGGTTGGGTATGGTGTGGTAATCCGTGTTGAATGGCCCGTATGTTGCTCGATGGGGGTACTAGGGGAATGAAGAGGGTTACCGGTGGTGCCGTTCTTGTAGACCTTATTGGGGGTGGTATTTAAAACTCTTAAGAGTTGGGGAGTGAAAGACGCCTGACTGGTGCGGGGAGTCTATGTATGTGTTCGAAATAGAAGAAAGACTGTAAACTGTATAGAAAGAGTCAGTAAACATTAAAAAATATTATAAAATAAACGTGAGTTAATAAGAAAAAGAGTTAAGAGTGAGTATAACCAGACAAATAATATAGGACCTATTTATTAAAATATATAATTTATTAGAATACAATATTCTATCTAAATACTGTAGGTATTTAGGTACTGTTCACTGCCAAATTTTTATTTTCTATAGAAATTAAGAAATTTATATTTTTATAAAAAGATGGTTGCTGGATTGTTAGTTAGAATGTGTTTTACATTTTGATATATAATAAGTCGGAAGGCTGTGTTCCTGTTGTCCAAGAGCGGAATCGAAATTTTGTGACTTTTTTGAAGAAACTTTCAGTCATGCACCATTATAATCCCCATCCTCAGCATTAAATTTGTGCTAGTCTGCCAGCTCATTTCAAAATTGAGTATCCATCTCCAAATGATGCAATTCCTTCCAAGCTAATATGAAACTATACACCTCCTAGATCCCAAAAAATGTCTGCCAAAGTTTTGAGGGTGCATTGCTCCAGAAGACGAAATTCGATATCCACGTTTTTATCTATGTCTATCCAATTTTGCAGATATCAAGGAAATAACTACGTCTACGAAAATACATAAACTACTTTGTATGCATTATATCAGCCCTGATAGATTATGTATGTTTGATAGTTGAGTTTAATGCATTTTTTTTTTGTTAAAAAAAAAAACTGGTTTGTATATTTGAGCTCCAAAGGATACCGTTGAATATTTCTGTGACTTTTCTTCCTTCACCAATTCTTTTATCGATATCGATATCATTGGTGGAGGTTCCTTCTCTATTAAATATTGATCCTAGTTATTAAAATTTACCTACTGTCAGATGAAGTACTTAGTCCCAACTTTTCATATATCTTGACAACCTTTCTGAACATATAATTGATGTCGTAAAAATAGGAATTTCCTATATTTTTCATTAAAAATATTTTTATTGGGTTCACCCGTTTCCATCTAAGTCTTTTTATCCCATGAAAAAGGACAAAATTGACTGCTCCTGGAATAGTAGAAATTAAACCATTGAGCTATTGTGCTAGCATTCGGTTGTTTAAAAAAAAATAAAATAAAATAATTCGGTTGCTAGGTCTCTAGGAAAACAGTTCAAAGACTCTTCGATACCTGATGCCTTAGTCAATATTGTATTATGTTTGAGAATTTTTGTTACATTACTTAGCCATTAGACTTAAGTCCTGAAATGAACTTAAGTTACTTTACTTCATGGCTTAACTGAAATAACAATACATTTTTTTAGTCTCAGATTAATTTTATCCTTGAATAAGTAAGATGAGGTTTAATCTAAGATTAGCTGTTTGATTCAGCAACCTGCCCTCAATTTGAGTACTTGTCTGTGATGTTTTAGCTTATAATGATGAGTGATCTCTTAGTATATTAATTTATCTTTTACACTTTTAAAAGTTAATTTGATGATTAAAATATTGTAACTTTAATAAACCAAATTAATGTGATACAATATAGAAGTTTATAATCTAAAATTTATAAGTCATTAGGGTTAAGAAACTATTAGAAATTTTATATGTATGTTAAGAAGAAATCAAATATAATTTTTAATAAATCAATTATTTCTTGTGTTCACCTGTTATTTATTTTACTTTCACTTATCTATGTACGTAATGTATAGTAAGAGTAAGTATTGCGGTCGTGAAAATTTTTGAATCTGAGTTTTCAACGGAAATATAAGTTTTGAGGTTCCCTGAGTCCAAATAACCAAGTCACGCAAAATGGTCTGTGTGTGCGTATGTATGTGAACAGCCTAGCTCAAAAACGAAAAGCCTTACGAAACTGAAATTGCGTATTTGAGATTTTTATAATCCTTGGATGTTACAGCAATATTATTATCAAAATCGGCAAACCGGAAGTGGTACTTTATATGATCGACATTTTTTCAAAAACTGGTCCAATGATTTTGATTAAACTCAGTGTACTATTAAACAGTTTTTAATATAATGTAGGTTTTATTCTCTAACAGGGCTTAAATGGCTAATTTTCAATATTAGCTTTCTCTAAAGTAACTTTAATTTTTTTTTTCAAATTATTAACCATTTCACATTAATCTTTGATACAAAAAATAGTTAAATATAAAATATGAAAGAATTTTATAATTAATTAAAGGATACATAAGAGATCGTAACAGATAATAGTTATAATGGAAGAATCAAAGGAATACGGGCGCGTCCGAGCTCACCCAAAAGAGTACATAGGTAACATGAGCTTAATGTAATAAGGACTCCGACAATATTATGTACATATACATATGCGGTTTTCATAAATGCTATAGTTGGTTTTATTTAATATTTAATTGTATAGAATACAGCGATATAAAAATTAAAATTTATCTATATAAGAGTATTTAAACAAATAAAAATACCCACAATGAAATGTAAATAAATACAGAGTCAATAATTTTTACTTTCACCTTCTTTTGTTTGAAAATACTTATTTCTGCTAAGAGAGTGGTAAGTGAAAGTCGTGTGATGTATGCACCAGAGTTTTTATAAATAAGGTCATTTCATGAGTAATAAATAAGAAACAGTTTTATGTTATTAAGTACCTTCTCTGTCAAATTAATGTTGATTATATTTTTTTCTGCAAACAATATGTTAAATTACTAATGAATGGACTCAATGTAACAAATATTAAATATTTTAATGTACAAAGTATGAAACTTAAATTTTTTTTATAAATTTTAGGTCTTTATTAAAAATGTGGTGATGAATTTCAATTAATAGTGTAAGGGGAAAAAGTATAGAATATTTATTTCTAACAAAACTTGAAATAATTTTTTTGGAAGAATGCAAAAATTTCTTTTCTTTTCTTTAATTTTAAAGAAAAAAGGTAAGTTTCTGAATTTTTAGTGTCAAGAGGTGTATTGATATTTTTTTTGTTTTAATTCTACAGCAATGAAATTTAATTTGAATATTGGTTGTGATAGACTACTGAAAATAATACATTGTAGAAAATGTAAATAAAAAAATTCTAATTATCAGTTTTAATAATTTTAATTGTAATGTTCCACCTGTTCCATTAGCAAACATTTAACTTTTACATTATTGTACTATCTCATAAATCATGAATGGGAAGAAGTATGAAGGCGTGTTATTAAAATTATTCCTTAAAGTGTATAAAATTTTAAAATAATTTGCGTCAAAGGGCAGGATGCGAACTATCGAAGCCACTAGGAATATTGATAGTATTAAACTACTTATATATTGACCAATGTCTATTGACTATCGCCCATCCTTAGTAATTTTGTTAACTATATCGAACATATAGAGCCCTAAATACCCATTCATACGAGATAGATTATTTGAAAATACTATTTTAGATAAAATAAATTAAAAACAAAAAAGTTATAACCAATGTCTAATTTCTTTGTCAGACTAAAAGTACTCCTGTCAATTTCGTGAATTGCCTAGGGGTGTGGCAGAATGTATCATTATTCAATAAATAAATTTTAAAAAAATTATTAATATTAGGATTTCTGGGTGATCAAATAAGGTTCAATAAAATAACCTAACAAAATATCAAAAAACTAAATAACTAATATACAGACTGCCTCGTAAGTAGAGGGAGATTTGTATAGGGCTGATAGTAGACCTCAGTACCTACAAAAAAGTTTATATAAACAATGGTTCAATTTTCAGTAGCAAATCCAAGTTTTGTGTTTTTTTAAGTGAGTCATGTTTTTTATTGAATTGAAAGGAATAACTAAAAAAATATTTAATTTAAATAATTAATAATTGCTTCATTGTAAACAAGATGAAATTTACTTTAAATTAACATAGAGTTTATTGTCGTTAAAACCATTTACAGAGGACTTTGGAGCAGCTAAACTTAGCCAAGTTCTGTTTTTAGAAAAAACAAATTATTTGCCTTTTTTTTTTTTTTTTTTTATATCATCCAACTATACTACAGTTTCACCTCTTTTACAAAAACTTCTTTTTTTTATATGCTTTAAGTTCGTATTAATTAAGTTGAGGTTTATTAGGGAAAAATTTAAGATTCTGCTCAAGTTTTGTTTAAAAAAAATTATATTTTTTATCCTGTCAAGTAAAAGTATCCCTGTTTTCAGCAAAAATGATTACAATTAATTGTTGCAAAGCATTTATTTCTTGTTTTTTATTTTATTCCATGATCTGGGGTATATTTTAATAAACCCAATTGCTTAAACATTTTATTGATAAAAAAGAATACTAAATTTTCAAATATTTTTCCGTTAAATTGGTTATAAACTTTGCTTTTCACCCAGATATGTTTTCTAGGAATTGAGCTTTATTTGAAAGCGACAAAATAAAAGTTTCTAGTCTTAAAATTTATATTTAAAATAAAAAAAAAAACTGCTGATTGCTTCAATTATTTTAATTAAAACTTAACTATTAGGATCAGGAACATTTAGTTTGTCACATATAAATATGGATCAATTCCTAAAACAAAGATCTGGGTGAAAAACACAGTTTATAACCGATTTACTGGAAAAATTAAGAAAAATCAATATTTTTCAAATTAATAAGATGTGTGTTTAGGCAATTGGGTTTATTATTAGATCATGGAAAAATAAGAAATAAAAGCTTTCCAACTGTTAATTGTAGTCATTTCTGCTGAAAACAGGGTACTTTTACTTGACAGCACAGGCGGATCTACGGGGGGAGGGGAGGGCTTTCGGGCTAAAGCCTCTCCCCTCCCCCCCCAAAATGGTAAAATATAATCATGTTTTACAGAAAAAATATTAAAAACTATCTCTTAAAGTATGGTTGTTCGTTTAATTACATTTAAAAGGGCTTCAAGAACCACTTAAATACCATTTCATATAGGTAGTTAATCTCTTTCTTTTTTTTTTTTTTTCAAATTAAGTATCGTCATATGTATATGAAAAAAAAATCTTTCGGGCTGAAGCCTCCCCCTCTCCCCAAAATTAAATCCTTGATCCGCTAGTGCTTGACAGGATAAAGAATGTCATAATTTTTTAACAAAACTTGAGCAGTATCTCAAATTTTTTTCCCTAATAAATCTCAACCTAATTCATACAAACTTAAATTTTTGATTTTTTTTAAAAATTAGAACTTAGCTTAGAGTTTAGCCGCTCAAAAGTCCTCAGTAAATGACTTTAACAATGATAAACTCTTGTTGATAAACGTTAAATTTCATCCTGTTTACAATGAACCAATTATTAATTACTTAAATTAAATATTTCTTTAGTTATTGCTTTCAATAATCTCCGATAATATTGATCTCAACATATCCCTCAAAACTCCCGATGACCTTGATAGTGCCGTAAATTCCTTTACTACCACAATCCAACAAGCCGCCTGGACTGCCTCCTTTCCAAAAGACTCCTCCAGAATTCCTATAAAGACCATTCTACCCCAACACCTCCTTAACCTAATCCGCACCAAACGCCGTGCCAGATTATTATGGCAACGTACCCGACATCCTACCGACCGCTGCTCCTATAATTACTACTGCAAACAATTAAAACTGGAATTAGCCACCTTCAGATCACAATCCTTCAACTCCTACCTATCCTCCCTCTCTTCTCGCGACAATTCCCTTTGGAAAACCACAACAAAAATCCTAAATCCTCACCGCATTTCCCATCCTCTCCGACGAGGTGATGGCTCCTGGGCAGCATCTGACGAAGATAAAGCTGAGGAGTTCGCCATTCACCTATCCAATACATTTATTTCACATCCGGAATCCCATCCTGCCCACACCGTAACAGTAGAAGAACTCCTTACATCACCAATCCCACTTTCCTTGCCCCCAAAAGCTATTCATCCTTCCGAAGTAAAATTTCAATTAAAAAAACTAATCCTCCGTAAAGCTCCTGGACATGATCTCCTTACACCTCAAATCCTTCGACAACTTCCATCCAAAGCAGTCATATTCCTTACATATATCTACAATTGTATCCTACGCACCACCCACTTCCCTCTGTTATGGAAACACTCCACTATTATCCTTTTCCCAAAACCAGGAAAACCTCTCAATAGCTCAACATCCTATAGACCAATCAGCCTACTCCCAATCCTTTCAAAAATTTTTGAAAAGATCCTTTTGAAACGAATCCTACCCATTATAGAATCCCAAAATATCCCTTCCCATCAGTTTGGTTTTCGCTCTCAACATTCTACTGTTCAACAAGGACTCCGAGTTGTTGATCATATTTCCTCAGCCCTAGAAAACAAGGAATACTGTTCGGGTGCCTTTCTGGACATTGCACAGGCATTTGACCGGGTATGGCACTCCGGACTGCTCTCCAAGCTTAAAATCCATTTACCTCAGTCCTTGTACCTAGTCCTCCGATCCTACCTCTCTGACCGCTCCTTTCGAGTTCGCTGTGGAACAGAATTTTCCAATATCTACTCCGTTAAAGCTGGTGTTCCCCAAGGCAGCGTCTTGGGTCCCGTGCTTTACATCCTCTTTACTGCTGACATCCCTGTTTATCCCGATACTTTTCTTGCAACATTCGCTGACGACACCGCAATCTTATCATCTAACTCTGATCCCGAAATAGCATCCTTAAATCTCCAAAGTCACCTCACCTTGATTGAGCACTGGTGTAATAACTGGCGCATTAAAGTTAATGAATCTAAATGCCAACATATTACCTTTACACTCCGACGCAATTCCTGTCCACCAGTACTCTTTAATTCCATCCAGCTTCCTTATTCAGACACAGTCCGGTATCTTGGCTTTCATTTAGACCGAAGACTAACTTGGAACCCGCATACTAGACTCAAAAGACAAGAACTCAACCGACGATACGGCCAACTATACCGACTACTAAGCAGAAAATCTAAACTTTCCATTGAAAACAAGCTACTGATCTACAAGACAATACTGAAACCTATTTGGACTTACGGACTAGAACTGTGGGGATCAGCAAAATTTTCTAACATCAAGCGCATCCAATCCTTCCAGTCTAAAGTCCTTCGAACAATAGTCGATGCTCCTTTCTATGTATCCAACAAAACCCTACATCATGACCTTAACATCCCATTTGTCCTAGACCTTATCCCAGAAAAATTCTCCAAATTTCACCAGAACCTTACTTACCACCCAAATCCTCTTGCACAATCCCTATCAACATCTCCCACCCTAACACCACCACTCATTAATCCCTTCCTATTCCACTCTCCCAAAATACTCAACACACCCAATTCTAACATTCCCATTCCCTCAACAACCCACCCTCCCATATATACATATTCACCCTATCACACTCCCCCACACCTCATTCAAACTACCCCTATCCTCTTAATTTCTCTACTCTCCTTTAACACCATTCTAACCCACTCCATCAATACACACTTACATCCATATAAAAAAAAAAAAAAACAACTAAAACCAAAACAACAAAAAACTTAACAAAACAAAACAATACACAATACACACCAAAATCAACAAACAAAATAACACAAACAAAAAAAAATAAATACCCACATTATATCAATACCACACCCACCCACCCAACACCCCACATCCCCCCGCCCTCAATAACACCACCACCCCACCCTCCCAACCACCCCCCCTAACATTCCAAACCCTAACCCACCCCCCCCCATCTACCCAACCCCCCTCCCCCCCCAATCCACATCACCAAAAACCATCCCCCTATTCCCCACTAAAAACATCCCAAAAAATACTTTACCCATCCCTACATACACACACCCAACCACCCTCACTCCACACCCACCCTCCCTAAAACCCCACTCTATCCCCAACAAAAACCCCAATCAACTCCAACACACCAACCCCTCCACCCCCAACACATACACCCAAAAACACAAACCCCCCAACCCCTAAACCACCAAACCACAAACCCAATTATCACCACTAACCCCTAACCACCCCCCCCCCCCCCCCAACCCCACCCCAACCCCCCCCTAAAACACAAATCCCCCAACTACTATCTAAATAATTATACAAATACATTGTGTTTAATACACAACCACTGTTACAACTAGCTGCACATCAGTACTTGAGGTAAACCTCAACAGAAAGTATTGTAAAAATGGAAATACATTTATATAATGATGTAGAAATCAAAAGCATTAAGTAGAACCTCTTTTATGGTCGTTTCTTTTTTCCTGAAAAAAAGAAAGAAAACTGATATTATACATGTTAAATTTTTAAACTTTTTCAAACATAATTGACCCATACATTATGGAAAAAAACAAACATAATTTATTGATAAAAAAATATTAATAAATAGAAAATATGTAACTTCTTCTCTTCAATATATCGAAAAGTCTATTAACATTTTGACTTAAATGATTAGTAAATAAAAACATCCCATCTTTAGGAGTGTAGATCAAATGCATTTTATCTTATATATTATTTCTAAAATATATATATATATCCCTTTACCGGCTTTCAGGAGTGATGGATTTTGAGGAATAAGGTACGAATAAAAATGGAATACTACCTAGAAATCGTAATTTTGATACTTAATTTTATAACACTATTATACTTAAATAAAAGTGGGAGGTTTCAAATCATATGATGGTGTCGTCTCAATGAATCGAGATATTACAAATAAATTCATAATTTGTGAATAACATGAAAAGTACGCAATTTTTGGTCGTCCATTATACAAATCAGCATTTGAAAGCTTACTAAATTCTCTATGAAACGTAAAAAAAAAAAAATCATCGAAATCAGAAAAATTTGGTGCAGAGTTATCGAGTTCTTAACATTCAGGATTTGTTGTACTGCAAAGATTCTGTTGCACATGGGGATTTAAGATTTTGAGCATGTCCTTTTTTAATGTATCAATTAGTGATTATCTTTTACATTTCAAAATGTTTTATGTTTTAAATTAATTAAATTATTAATTTTATTTTTAATTATATCAGTGTGTCTTCCATTAAACACTTTTTGGAATGTTTGTAAATTTGTTTCAACCACATTAGCTTTTACTTTTAGATCTTTATTATTGAAGTTTATTATTTTAAAAATGCACTTTCAATTTTGTTTTAATGATAAAGTTAATGTTAATGTTAATGTTAATTAATGATAAAGTAACATACATCCTGATCGGACTAGCTATTGCTCCCTGAGAATTTGAACCTTTTGTCGTCATCAGATGCTCAAAGCAATGTTTAGGGTTTTGTAAATTTCTTATAATCAAGTGAAGAAAAAAGCTAATATTTAAATTATAAGTTTAAGGAAACACAATAGTTAAACCATGGCAGATTGTAAATCATACTGATGGTTTACTAAATATATGTATTAAACCTTTATGTATCAAACATTATTGAGTAGAAATTGTGTGGAGTATTCGCATGGGTCAGCTAGTATATTAAATAAAGCTTATATACAGTAATGAGCAATATTAAATACAGATTTATTTTCAAGAAAATGAAATTAGAGTGCTATCATTGGGTAGTTACTCAGCAAGTGTATTCATGTCATTATATCAATTATGTCCAAATTTACTTGATGTATTTATGTAATACAGTTGTAAATGTCATAAAGAAATAAAAAAAAAAAAAAAAAAAAAAAAAAAAAAAAAAAAAAAAAGAGAAAATGAAATAATAAGGGTATAGAAAGATACTTCCAATAACAATATAAATTAAGTTTGTGTCATAATGCTTACTACTATAAATGAGTCGTTTATTTCTAAATTAAATCCCATCATCATTGAGAAATCTATAGAAAACGTGAAAAAACTACATTATCTATTCCAATTTGTGACATCAAAACAATATATAGGAAAAAAATAAATTAAGAAATTATTAATTTGTAGCACATATTTCTCATTGATTCATTCAATAGTTAATAAAAATAACATTGAAACTTAAATAGGGCCACTTTTGGAGAAAAAATATTAAAACGCAAATGAATAAACTATTTCAATACTTAATACTTACATAAGGTTGCATCATCTTCCACATCATCAACATCTTCGACATCGCCATCTCCTGGTACATCAGGTAGGTGAATGTTAGACAGAAGATCCCTCATAGCATCCAGGAGGAGGGCAACACTCCTCCTCAAACCTCCTTCATCGGTTCTGTCAAAGAGAAATATACAAGTGAATAAAGAATTTGAGATTTAAATAAATATAAAAACTAAACTTAAAAATACAAGCATCCTAAAACTGTATAAGTAATAACTAAGAAATAGTAAAAACTTACGGTTCTTCAGTTGCCACTTGATTGATGTTGAATGAAGGGACAATTGACCTGAATAATATTGCAAGAGGTCCGTTGTTGTCATGAGCCCTGGGTCGTACCGGTCGTGAATAGAGGTCTATGGTGTCCAAGGGAGGTAGAGGGTCGAAGTTCAGGAGGGGTGCGCTATGTTCCTGTGAAAATAGATTAAAAAAAAATTATAAGAGAAATAATTAAACTTTTGGTATAGTAGCCAAAAAAGTATCTTCCTTTACTAAAATTCCTATTTCAGTAAACAGAAATATAAAGAGAATTAAATTGAGAATAAGTAGAAAAAATATTGATAGGTATGTGAATTTATGATTGCGAGACAATGTTTTTTTTTGTTAACCCCCACCTCGCCATTTCTGGCATACAGGAGATTGTTCTAGAGGTACAACCAAAGCTCTTCTAACCGGTGTGAGAAGGTCAAGTTTTATTCCTTGGGTCCACCACAAAAATTTCAACCTGACTAGATCGGATTTGAACTAGTGCCACTAGACTCGAGAATGATGAAGCAGGCAACACTTTAACACACGGGCACCGCGGAGGGTTAATGCTAGAGTTAAAAGCACTCCGGCACTGTAATTATTTTATCTTTTGTTTATCTAACATACGTTATCAAATAAACCCAACCACCCCGCCCCCATGATTCCATGTAATGTAACCGGTAAATATAATTCAGGCAATAGTTTTGCAGTAAATAAAATAAGCACGTAAAATTGTTGAGCTTAGTAATGAACGAATTCCTAAAACGTTACTGAGCTCTGTGACTGGTAAGTGTTGGAGAAGTAGACCGAAGCAATGGTAGAAAGATTGTATAAGGACTCATTTTGCATTGGGTTTGGCTGGCAATCAGCCGATATAAGTATTGAAATGAATGGTGGTTTCCTACATGTAATTAACCTAGATTGACCGGATGGCCGAGCAGGCTAAAGGGCATGCTAAACACGTGCTGTCTGGCAACCAGATAAAAAAACAATAAAGAATCAACTTATTCTAACCAAGTTGAAATAAAAAATTAATTTACTTTAATGAAACGGATCAGGAGTCTGTTAAGATATAAATAGCAACCCGCTCAGGCCGATTCAAACCAGCACTGCTAGATTTAAGATTATGATGCCTTAACACTCGTGATCTTCAAAGAAAGAGACCGATACCAGCCTCAAAGAAAGAGACCCATACCAGTCCAAGAAGAGAGAAATCAACAACCAGCGTATATGGGGTCGAGGATCAGTCACTATTGATCGGATGAAAACCGTCTCCAAACACAATAGTATGACAACCCAGCAAGGAAATAGAACAGTGCTAAGCTCCTAATATAAGTAATATAGGCATATTTAAATATTGTGAATGGTTTGGGTTCATATTTAAAAATATTCTACTATTATTATCATACCAATACTAATATTGAATAAAACATATGATATACATAAATGTGCAACAATATTATCCATATTAGAGAAGAAAGTCATTTTAAGAACCAGATGGAGAAATTGTCTACAGCATAACCATTTTCAAAAAATAATACATATCCAAATTAATAAGTCAAAACATAAAAAGAAGAAAATGAATAAGCAAACAAGTTTGTAAAATGGATAATAAAGTCTTGACACTAATAATATTTTAATTACATCAATCTAAGTATATTAAGTTGATATCAGATTTCAAGGATTGTTTAAGGGAAAAAAGAAGATAGTCATGTAATAACCCTAAAGTTGAACTGAGCGAGTGCATTGTTTTGTGAATTAAAGGTGCATTGTTTACTGAAACAAAATTAAATTTGATACAAAATTAAAATAAACTACATAACTTAGTTTACTCACCTCGGCTAGAAGGAGAGGAGTTTCTTTGAGGTCTGAGAGGATGATGTGCCTGTGGATGTTCCTGGGGGTAGAGTGGTAGCGCTTGAGGCGAGCCTCCTTCCACTCTGCGACGAGGGGGTCCCCCGCTTCTACCCTGTCAAGGGCCTGGTGGGTGTTCATCTCCAGCCACGGCAGCAGGTCAGCCTCCTTCCAAGCGTGGTAACAACGCTCTACGTACATTGTTTCCAGCTGGCTCAGAGATTTGCTTTGCCTGTCGTAACAGTGAAATATAAAAAATGAATAAAAACAATAAATTAAAATAAGTAACGAAGGCATCAACAAGCATAAATATTGGGCTGGCAAAAAGTCCTATCAGTTTTACAGGATGAAATAAAATTGGTTTGTTACAAATATACAATTTATTTTAATCTACAATGTATAGAATATTATTTAGTATGGCCCACTAGTGGATCCAGGATTTAATTTTGGGGGGAGGGGAGCTTCAGCCCGAAAGATTTTTTTTCATATCTATAACGATAATTAATTTGAAAAAAAAATAAAGATACTAACTACCTATATGAAATGGTGTTTAAATGATTCTTGAAGTCCTAATTAATGTAATTACACGAACAATAATACTTTAAGAGATAGTTTTTAATATTTTTTTCTATAAAACATGGTTAGATTTTACCGTTTTGGGGGGGAGGGCTTCAGCCCGAAAGGCCCCCCTAACCCCTCCGTAAATCCGCCTGTGTTATGGTCTGTTCCTATCTTTTTATTAACTACATAATGCCATATTCATAAAACATCAGGGATTTATTGTCAGAAACTGACCTAAGTGGTTTATGGAATATGGAAATGTTCTGTTTGTTTTGGAATTGCTTTCGATTCATGGATTTTGGCAGAGACTAGAATTAGTGGTAGTCGCTTAGAGCTAGGTCTAGTATTCACCCGTCTCTATTCAGAGCTTAATAATTTATTCTGAGTGATCAATGAGATTTAAGACCAAGCGTTGTCTCAGTGGAAAGCAACACTTTTCCAATTCGCCAGTTCTGGACAGTTTTCTAAGCTTGTATCCAACATCTTGGACCATGGCACTCAAATGATGGGGTGGGATTTTGATCAACAATGGTCTTAACATAGTTCATTTAAATTTCTTGTAGATGACGAGACCATGGAGTGTCATTGATGTCAAAATTTTGTACAGGAATTGCATTGCAGTGCATTCGGTTAATGCACCATGAGCTTCTGCAGCACGCTTACCTTTATAAAATAATATAGTACAATATGCAAATAACGTGTGACATTTTCTTCCATATTAACAGTAGAAATACTAATCTAGCAACACAATACTAATCTAATTTTAAAAATAGTTTGCAGAAATGGTTGTTGACATATTACAGATAAGACAAACAATCCACCTTCAGGATTAATTTGTCAGTTAAGAAGTATATTTGCCAACTCATTACAAAAAATATAATTTATGATCAAAATCGTTAAAGAGATACTTACGTAGACTGTGCATTAGAAAAGTAGGCACTAGATGAAACCCTTGAATCAACCACAGCACCACATTTATCTATCAGCGGTAGCAAAACTCCAGGGAACTTTATCAATGCCTTCTGAAGCAATGCGTGAGCAACCTCTGTCTCTCCCAGTTGGAATTGAGCCATGGCCAGCGAGTAGGCGAAGTTCGGCAGCTAAGAGAGAAAATTATTAAAATCATGCGTATGACACAAGTACATACGAGTGGCCTCATATCATCTGCCGTTTTTAAAAAGTCAAGAAAAAAACAATTTTTGCAACATAACTTCAACTCAAACTAATTCTGATGATGATTTTTTCATTATTAAAAAAAATTATCAGGAATAGTTTGAGTTGAAATTATAAAACAAAAATTTACTTTTTCTCTACATTCTGAATATGAATATGATGACTTTGATATGAAGCCACTCATATAATTTCATTTCAAGCAGGCCAGACCACAGGATGGGGATACAACTAATATAAAAATAAATATATATAAAGTTGTTAAAAAATTCAATTACCTGAGAAAGATTTCTTGTACATTCCCATTCATTCGATATTCTTATTAACCATTCATATTCTTGACAGCGCAGAGCAAAGAAATCTAGAATGAGGACCACAGCCAATGGATCCTTCTCAGGCTCAAGGGAGAGGATAAGCTTACAGAACTCGAGGGCAGTTCGGTAGCATGCTCGAGATCCAACAAACAGTGCATGTTTGAACAAGGCTATGAAGAGAGACCTGAAAAAAGATTAAATTATGTTAAGCATATCGTAACACAAGTGGATTTGAAATGTAAAAACAGTAAAATTCATTCGAGATATAAGATATATTGTTGGATACTTGCAGTTGACTAGATGTCGACACTAATTCACCACTGGATAAGCGGGTATACTTCATAATAGAATATATTTACAATGCAGCAAGTGTAATCTAGAGTGTACATTATACAGTACATTTACTTCATTACAAGCATTTCTAAATATTTTCTTATGACAAAAACGTCTAGCACAAATGTAATGGACTCTCACAGATGCTGAACTTAGACTGGAGAAGGTTATAAGAACAACATCATGAAAGCGGAAACGTGAACATCAGAATTAATCATATATAGCTTTGCAGTTGATATAGCTGTCCTTGGAAGCAATCAAGTGAACATTAAGAGACTCACTAGGACTAAGAGAAATAGGGCAAATCAGCCTACAAGTAAATGAAGAAAAAAAAATATATAAGATAGCCAAAAATTCTAACCACAGGATGTGCATAGATAGTCCGTGGTACAGACTCCTTTCTAGCAAATTATTGACATCCGCCTGAAACTTTGTATACAGCTTTATCTCATCGTAACCTGCAAATATTTTATTTACGAAAATTCTCGGAATTGAGGCATTTTCAATCAGCAAGTCGGCAAACATTGTTTATTTAATTAGGGACTAAAAACTCATATATACCCATTTCATTTCCACTTGATTCGTAAGGTAATTTCCACACAAAGTTGGGAAAAAAGGTTGCCTTCAAAAATATTGAGCCGTTTAGTGTGACCTACACTTCCAAAT
Source organism: Nezara viridula (assembly GCA_928085145.1). Taxonomy (NCBI): domain Eukaryota; kingdom Metazoa; phylum Arthropoda; class Insecta; order Hemiptera; family Pentatomidae; genus Nezara; species Nezara viridula. The sequence continues at coordinate 16,460,176 of OV725079.1, forward strand.
TAACAAGATTATATAGGCCAAACAGCCCAATAGTATCGTTTTTGTGATCAACAAATCATCTTACGAACCAAGTAGGAAGCAAATAGGTATTTCTGAGTTTTTAGTACCTAATGAAATAGAAAAAGTTTGTCGACCTCCAGATTAAAAACACCCGAATTTATTTACCAGATTAAAAATTCCGAGAATTTTTGTAAATAAAATATTTATAAGTTACGATGAGATGAAGCTATCTACGAAGGTTCAGCCGGATGTTAATGATTTGCTAAAAAGGGGTCTGTACCCCGGACTAGAGGGGGAATTGTTCCCGAGAGAAAAAAAACTCAAATACTCGGCTCCATAATAGCCGCAATGAATGACCAATGGTTGGAAATAGACCAGTCTAAAACAAGCTCAGAGTCTTCTCTCTTTCAAAGGTATTGAAATCCGGAAAAATCTCATACAATGTTTTAATAAAGCCAGTTCTGATATATGGCTACAAGAGTTGGTTCTAACCAGCACCCTAGAAAGGATTATTAAAAGATTTAAGAGAATAGTCCTCCGCACGATAAACAGAGCGATAAAGAATGTGAGTACTAACACATGGAGAAGGACCAATAAAGAAGAGTGGTACTGGTACATTAGCCGAGCGGGACAAAACCTCACTTGTTATCTATGTTATCTAACGTCATGTCACATAACCTCCCTCTTCTTATCAGGCCAAACTTTTTAGTTATTACATTGTTTATTTTTCAGTTATTCACTTATTACATTCAGTTATTAAATTCTTTATTTTTGGCCCGTTTGTGTTTATTTTTCAGTTATTCAGTTATTAAATTCTTTATTTTTGGCCCGTTAGTGTTAATTTCATCAAATTATGAATCTTGTTACATTCTGAGAATTACTATCTTCAGAAGAACAGGCTATTGAATATTTTCAAAACATTGGGATACTTGCAAACGTGAAATTGTGTGAACAAGGTCATCAAATAAAGTTAGACAGGGATGTGAAATGGAGATGCTGTCGTAGCACTTATAACATAAAAGTTCTTTAAGGTTTTTTTTATTATTTCATTTTCATCTTTTATTATTACATTTATTTTTGTCCATTTCATGCATTATATATAAAATGAAAGTGTTGTAAAATTAAAGTGTTTTCTGATTGTTGTAGGAATTATGAGATTTCCTACATATATCAGATATATATATTAATTTAATATATATGTCATAAAATAAAAGTATTTTTTTATTATTACATTTGTTTTTCTTTCTGTTTACAATTTCAATAATACGAATATAATAGAATAAATATGAATATGAAGATAGGAATTACGAGAAGGCTTATCACTGCCTTATCAGAATTATCAGTGTTGAGGTTATAAACATTGGCAGATAGCAGTCCGTCACACACGGCTAATGGACCAGTACCAGAAAAGTATACATAAACTGGTCAATCAATATCTCATAATTTGAGAGCAAGAAGATTGAGTTCGGCAATGCATTTAGCTAAGGACAATTCATCAGAAAACCTCTGCACAACAATAAGTGCCCAAATAGCAGACAAGAGACTATGTGGAAGTCCAAAAATCAGGTGGATCGATCGAATCAACAAAGATGCTGTAGAGCGGCATGATGATAACTGGAAAGCAATAGCCTAAGATAGGAAGAGATGGAGACGGATGGTTAAGGTGGCAAGAGATCTACAAAGTCAGCAAATTGAAGAGCTTTGATCAAGAGATAGCCATGCTTTGACAGAAAATTTAAGGGCCATTAAACCTCAAAAGTAGTACTTGATATTGAAAAAAAACAAATTACTATAGGATTGCAAATCTTGACACCATTAAACAATTTTGCTACCTATTCTCTTCATAGGATGTCATGAGGCAAATTTTTTAGTGATATATTTACATCAATTACTAACCGGAATGGAATTCAACAATATGGGATTCTTTCATATGTCATTCCTAAATCAGAAAGCTTTAGAAATTTAAATTAATCAGATAAATTACAGAAAAATAATTAAACACTAGTACCTTAAATTCCTCGAAATAACTAGAACAAAAACATTTTAAAAAAAGAGGGGAAAAAGAAAACCGGGCAATTACGTGGGGGAACTCATCTGTCAATATCTCAGTAATGATGACGGTTAAAGGTTAATCTGACATGTTATGAATTAAACTGACATCTGAGAGAAAACAAGGACAGAATAACAAAAGATACAACTCAAGATATGTGCAGCAGATTAGAAATCAATAGTCCAAAATTCAAAGGTATGAAGTGATTAGATTGAGGTGAGAAAAGATCCTTGTAAAATAAGAAAGAAGTTCATAAAACCACAAACAAAAAAAAAAAGTAATTTTACTCAAATTGATCCATTAAAAACAATGAATAAAAGCTTATAATTGATAATAACATTAAAGTTTTGAATCAAAGGATTCAATCCAACAAGATAAACTAACAATAAATAAATAAAATTGCAAACATGTAAATTTTTAAATAGACAAAACTAAGAGGAGTTGCGTATGCTCACAATAATTATGACAAATAGTACCTGTTCTCCTGCTTTCTGTAATCAAGCCTTGAATTACCAGATGAAAGTGAAAAAGATGGGTGAAAGGCCATTTCAAGACAATACAATGCCCGTTGCACTAGTTCTGCAGCCATAGATAAATCCTCACTTAGACGACAAAATTCAGAAAGCTGTAGTAATCCATCCACATGATAAGGAGACATATTAATAATACTCTGAAATTAAAGATCTTTTGAGTTATTTTTAATTTTAAAAAACATCATTCATTCAATATCATGTTTATAAATCTTACAACAATATTATCTGGATTCAGACTTTCTACAGCTTCAAAAAATTTCATCTGAACTTGTTGATAGTTCAGCGAGTGTTCATAAGCGAAATAGTTAATCCCATTTTTGTTTTCAACCAACTTCATAGACAGACCTTGAACATATTTCTATTAGTGATTCTCCAAAACATTCAACTAAAACGGGCAAATCAACTTGAAACAACATAAATTATACCAGATTTCCCAATCGGTGGCCAATTTTCTTTAGGAGTAACAAGGAATGTAGACTTTATGTGCCCTCGACTTCTACCTCTCTTTTTTCTAGAAATAAATTAATTCATTGACAACCACATAAAACACTAGCAAGTATTAAGCATACTCACAAATACACACATTTGCTCAGTCTGCAGTATCTTAGAACCAAAAATTCGCCTCAATTCATTGTTGGGATTTAGAGCTCTATGTTCAACATTAAGCACTCCCTTTCTTAAGCTAGAATTGCCAGAATCAGCCGGGTGGACCTGTCCTACACTTTTTAATTCTCCAAGAATTTCATTAACTTCTCGAACAGACCTTTCAACTTCATCCTGAACAATCATACATGGTTTCAAAACAGGTTAAAATGTTTAACAATAAAAATTAATTTGCAAAAGGAATTACTTCGATGTTATCCTCACTACTTCTAGTGTTACTACTGGGAAGTTTGCATGGCTTCTTTTTCTTTTTCTTCTTCTTCCTCCTAGAGGCATCTTTAAGATCTATGGCTCCTTCATGAGCATTAAGCGAACCAGCTGTTTCATGATCATCATCCTCCTTAACTTCACTTTCAGAGTGAGACTGCTGATTCAACTAAAAATAGTCATAATTATCAGCTTAAGTAAAGAATAGTTAGGGATCATTGCTATAAAAAAAATAACCACAACAATGGTTACTGAAGCATCAAAAATGACCCAATTCTCTATGAAGATAACAAATCAATTACCAAATCATAACGATTGATGTTGAGCTGTTTCTTCTTCGCTCCACTAGAATTCGAAAAATCAGCTTCGGGATCACTTGCATCATCATTAATACAAGTTATTTCTTTTTCCCCTTGCAAACCTAGTTTCCTTAACACTCTTGAAGACATAATAAACTAATTTTTCAAATTGTCATGATCTAACGTTACATTTAATATCGAAAAGAAAGCCTAAACGACTCCAAACAAACTTGATTTAACCTAACCCGAAATCAGGGCGGAATTGACATCTTGAATAATAATTAACTCTCTTACTCAGCTGACTGATTGCAACGCTCTCTATTGACACGTAAGCTTTCTAGAGAGATGTGTACTTTTTTTTCTCTGTTCAGTGTTGCCTCTGAGAGAAGGCTTTTTAAAAGAAAATTACATTTTTCATTTATTATTTTCTAATTGATTTTGTTGTCCTATTCAAAAGTTGTTACAAGTAATACGACGAAACCTTTTTGTTTCGATGCTAAGTGTTAAAGTAATTGTCAGGAGTGATAAGAAGATATTGGAGTTTTTCTTCAGCATAAAATCATTTCTTCGAAACACATCACTTCTATTGTTATTAATATTCTAATGAATTAGATGAAGGTATCAAGTGTTTTGTAGTAAGAATTTACTCGTAATTAAACCAATTTGTCTATTACAAATTAGATGATTAGCTAGCAGGCATTAATGATATGGCATATCAAAGAATTTCAATAGAACAGTGTGATATGGATAGAAATAGCGAGGAATAACGGCTGGATTTGAATTTAATAAGAAAGGTAATTTAGGAAATATGCGCTTGCGCGGGGTGGGGATGCTCTAAGACGGTTTCAGTCGCGCAGCTGAAACGCCGCAACAGGTCCCGATGTTTAGAGCCGAAGGGGCATGAAGGAATGCCCCAAAAGAATAAGCCGCACTTGGCCGTACGCCATCTACACGACCCCCTGACAGCCTGCCTCGATGCCGATGGGACCTACATATGCACAGCCTACAATTCCCGCTGCTACATTATACAAAAGGTGAGGTTAGCCTGACATATGCTACATCCGAGGGTACATTCCCCTTACCAATAGCTCAGCCCTGACCCCCTCGGTCCCTAGTTCCCTTTGTACACTATTCAGAATGCTGTTAGTTTTCCCATATAAAATAAAAACTCAAATTCCATCAGTTGTTCCCCGGCCATGTTGGATCGATATACTGTTTTGAACGGGGGCGCCAAAACACGTGGGGGCGGGACTGCCATATGGTCCAGTGTTTTCCTCCAGGCCAAATCTTCTATTTGGCTTCAGGGGCCTAGCAGTGGTCACGATTCACCCCCCGAGCTGTCCTATCCGATCTGCATACTTCCCTTTACCCAAGGTTCGGCCTTTAAAAGTCGTATTTAACGATTTTCGGCCCACCCTGTACAGAACACCCACGCTTTTCCTTTATCTAGGCCCAATGCCTAGTCACATATGGACTCAATGCAACAGATAGATCAATGAAGAAATTTATGGCTTTAATTGCTTTTCTCTTGCTTGAACCAGAGCTGTCAAAGGGGTTCAAATTGTTTTAAGAGATCTCAGTATCAAGAAAGATTGTTGTAAACATTGAATTTGATTAACATGTCCTGTTACTGTTTTCATGATAAAACTGTCATTTATCCTGTCTACTAAATTTACGCTGTTATCATTTTTTTAAACAATTCCATATACGTTCATGTTTCATGCTGATAATTATTACCATGTTCATTGGTTAAAATTTTTGGACCAGTATGGCCTTATTAAGTATTTTCTATTAAATCTGTTATGATAAATGATGAACTAAAATTTAAAGACATTTTAACTAGATTTATTTGGTAATATTTTCATTGAATTTTTTTTTGTTATGTTGTCTTGAAATTACATTTTGACTGTAATCATGCGGCAATATTGAACCTTTCAGTAGTTCTCAGAAATGTATTATGAAATTAATGTAACAGTTTGAATGCTATATATAAGTTTGTTTAAGTGAATTTAGACTTATTTCATATAAAAATATGTTGCATTTGTTATCCATCTTTCATAGTTCACATATTTTCAAAATACCATATCGTTGATTCATTGAGATTTCGTGACGTTTTTAATATTTATATAAACATCATGATCAATGTTCGAATTTAAGTCAAAGTTTTCTCGATGACATTAAGTATTCTCCTTGATTTTTCGTATAAAAAAATATTGACAATGAGCTAATAATATAATTATTAATCATCTTAAAGTTTTTTCGTGGTCATATCGCTTCATCTAATCCTTTCATCAGGTGTAGATAGTTAACTTATTTTAAGATGACGAATTTATAAAGTTTCATCAGTCACTTCTGCATTTCCAATAGCAGATAAGATAATATTACCACATAATTGCTACCAAAGATAATGGCTAGGAATATATCTGTATTGTCACTTTACAACTTAATGTGTATTTTATAATGCCCATATTTAAAATTTAACATCCTTTTGTGAAAATTATTTGTTTTATGAAATCAGAAATTAATAGTTTCATTTATATAACGTCGTCATTGATAGTAAAATCGATATTATAAAGACTGATTATAGTTGTATGAATCACGAGAACTTATTTCTAATGTTTAAAGAACATATTAAATTAACGACAATTACATTGTTAATTCTATGGATCGTGAGATCTATCTAAGTTTAAATCGTGTTTTGAATTATCTCAATGGCAGACGGAAAACTGAATTAATTATTTAATTTAGAAGATACATAACGACTAACAACGTCACAGGCTTTGTAACGATTTAAAATAGCTAGAAAAAAAAAATCTGATATATCGTTTTACCTTAACTGTCTGTTAAACATCGTTTTTATGGACTAGAAAAACCTTTTAGAATCTCAGAGTTACCGAAGATTAAAAACGATAAACATTGTGGAATGTCAGATATTTTAGATCTAAATAAGATGTCCTTCTGTTGCTAGATTATTAAAATTATTCAATAGTATCGTCATTAGAAGTTGCCATATTGGAAATATTTTATAGACGAAATCAGTCATTGAGAACTGTTTGTTAATAATGAAAGCATCTTATTCAATCAAATAAAATCTTAACATATATTGTTTAAAGTAATTTTTTAATTACTTTTTTTTATAAAATCTTGTAAAACCTATGAAAAATAAATTAGTCGGTATTAATCAAGTAATTTTTAACTTCAAATAATAATCTTTACTCATCTAATAATCGGCTTCAGTCTCAGATAATGTGAATAATCAAAAATATTTTATTATAAAACTAAGTTATCCCGAGTTTATTCAAGCTTGCAGGCGAAAAGTTTCAAGTTTTCAAAAAGGCCGATGAATCATGTTTAATATTTTCAATAATTAATATTTTAATTACAGATATTAAAATTACTATTTTAATAGTTTGTATCATGAGTCCAACCCTCTCCCTCCCCAATATTTATGGCGTACCTCCATCCCTTCTATGAAATTTTATTGCTCTCTTTCTCTTAAGAATACTGCAAGCGAAAGAGAATTAGAAAAATGTTGATTATAGACCTGTTGTTAGTTTTCCATTTCTTCTATGGTTTGAGTTCTTCCCAAAATTAAAATACCACGAAAATGTCGTTACATTTGAAATTAATAACTCCATCAAATATAACCTCTCCCAGAAATTCAAAATCCTACAAAATTTTGATTGCTGAACTTGGGTCATGCAAATCCTTTCTTGGCATCCCTGGATTGTTTTTCCACAAGAATTTTATGACTACGGTATTTTTTAAAAATTATAAATAATTAGCTAGCATAGTTTTAATTGGTGAACATAAAATCAATGTTTGGAGAAAACATTTTGAAAACTACAAGAAAAACATCCTATTTTTTTGCTTTCCCTTAAAATAATATTACTATAGGCTTTAACGTTCATCTTCTTTGGACGAAGTATTCGAAGTATGAAGAGTGACTTTCTGAATCTTCAAATTTCGGCTGCTAAAGATGGATTGCTAATATAACAATCTCTAGATGCTAATATATCATAATCAAAGGATGATTATACTATGCAGTGCTAAAAAGGAATGTATACAAGAGGAAAGTAACAATCAGAGACTTTAATTTCGACTTTGTAGATGAATTTATTCAGCTGGTAATACAGATTAATGATGCATAATCGTTAGACCTGTAACATGGATTACGATTTTTAAAAATGGGAGAAGATTCCTTCCTAAGGAATATTTACAATAATCATAAACTGACCTATTTGTTTACCTCGTTTTCAATTTTTCATACAGGGAATGGAGGGAGAGGTAAGATAGAAACATTTGAGAAAAAGGACAACCCGAGGGATAAAGGAACCAATTACTCCTGGTTTGAATACTCAATGTTTTAAACTTTTCTTCCCTAGAAATAACAATAATTGTGTAAAATTATTTAATTCATATGGTGGAAGATTACATACATCTGGGATCAGCTGTTGGAAGATGAGGAAATATCAAAAAGAATAAATAAAAAAAACAAAGAGAATCTACTACCAAATCTGGAATTCAGTCGTGGGGAATAGAGAACTCGAAAATATAACAAAAATAAATATATCGACAGCCACACTGTAAAAGCCTGTAGGTACAATTTAATTAGAATGTGCGGTTTTGAGCTTTGTCGGTTAATCATGACCTTGGTACGTTCATAAAAACAAACTATAAACTTTATTTAGAACATCATTTCTTTGTCTTATGCCTGTATTGAAAATTGAAAGAAAAATCTACCTATTTCATATAATAAGAAAAATACGTCTGCCAAGTAAAGTCAGTATAGCTTCCTCACCATTTTCGTTGTATATTACAAGGTATACAATTTTTCGTATGAGAATAAAATCTCTGGGAGAAGCCGATTCGGAAATACAGTTACCCTTCAATATTCAACAAAAGAGTGCCGTATTTGAAGATTCCATATTTGATTATGCTTAATAAAACAAAAACAAAACAAAAAAAAACATGAATTTCAATACTGTTAGTGCAAAAGGTCTTTCCATAGTAGCAGACTACTTATATCAGTTGCAGGCTACAAAATGTCATAAAATTTTGTTTTTTAGGAAATTCCGTAAACTTTTAAAAAACCAGTGTCTACCTTTTATCTAACTTTGAGCCAAACCGAACGAGCCCTTTCTGAAATATTGGTATATCTATGAAAATACATTTACATGTGCACAAGCAGAGTTGGTTAATGGAAATTGATAAAATTGATATGAGACCATTCAGACCCGCAAAATTCCTGAAAATTCCATGAAAATCGGATGAACGGTACTAGGTGATATGCCCGTCACATCGATTTGACTACAGACAGACAGAAACCGAACCAAATTTGATCCTTGATATCTGAAACGTAAAACGCGAGTGGAAATTTTCGATTCTGAGCACAAATTTGTTTTTAATCTCTCGCACGAACACAATGCTTCCCTATCTTCGGTAATGAGGAAGCAATAAACGATTTATTTCGTCTTATAAATAATTATATGTTTTGCACTTGCAGGCTTTTGCAGTGTGGCTGTCGATTTATAACACACTTTAGCTTTCAGCCTTACTGTACGGTTGTGAGAGCTAGGAGCTAGACAAGCATAAAAGCAGACTAACCGCTTCTAAAATGAAATATATAAGGAGAGTAGCTTGCCAAACTAGAAGGGACCTCATGCGAAACCAACGAACTACTTCAGAGAAGTCAAGGTACCACCAATGTTGGAAACCGTAGAAAAGAAGATGGTGAAATGGGTCGGTCACGTTAGAAGAATGGCGTACCTACGGAATGGATGAGATGGGGGTAAAAAAAAAACCTAGGAAGTTCCTAGTGGTAAGATCCATAGAAAAAAGGCCAAGAGGACATCCCCGGAAATGATGAATGAAGTAGCCAAGATGGGAGAGAGAGGTGATCCAAGCAGTCACGTTCAGTGACGCTAGCGAAGAACCTCGAAGACTGGTGTGAATGGATTGATGTCCCTCCACGCTGAGAGGAAGAAGAAGAAGTGTAACATTAACGGGAGGAAACAGAAAGCATGGAGATTTTATGACGTCTGTTATAATGTGGGTAAATGTCATGGAAATACTGGCGGATTTACGGGAGAGGGGACCTATCCAAAAATTGTATTTCTCTCCTCTTCTTAAAACCTATGCTAGCGAAAGTAGGATTAGACAAGTCGTAGATCATATACAATTACACTTACTGTGGTCTATCCAGTGTTTCCCCTTTTCGTTCTCTATTATGAAACTTTCCACTCCGAAAATTTATAACTCCGTCGAAATGTGTCCCCTCAAAAATTTTGTTGGGGCAACTTACGTCACAAAACCCCCTTTTAAATTATAATGCATATATAGATGTATCTACTAAATATAACCATGTATTATGAAAACAAAAATTAGAAAGTTATCTCTAAAAATATGTTGTTCGTGTAATAATATTTTTAATAGGATTTCAAGAATCATCTAAACGCCATTTCATATAGGTAGTTAGTTTCTATTTTGTCTTGCGCCCAAATAATTATCGTTATATTTATAAAGCTACCGGGCTGAAACCCCCCCAAAATTAAATCCTGGATCGCTACTTATTGCATGAAAACAAAGTGATGTAAGAAGTTGAGGCTCTGGCTTTCTGTGATTAACTCCCATAACAAAATTTTAAATCAATGTTACCGATAGTTCTTAGAACTGATCCGGCTAATTCTTAATGCAGTAATTCACATAACATTGAAGCCAGAATAAAATTCTTGATATTTGGTTTTGCTGTCTTAATGATGCCTAGATCTAGAAATAGGAAATTCACTGTTTCCACACCATAGTTCATCTATTTCATACGTTTTTTTTTTTAAACGTTATTCAATTAATTTGTTTATTCCTCTATAAAATAATGCGCCTCATATTGTCATAAGTAATACATAATTAATAAATATATAATATTAATCATTTCGATCTGAATAATAAAATAATTATTTAATATGAAAACAAATCGTCTCGAATAATGAAACAGCTGAAAATGTCAAAAAATGTTGTAAAAACTGAGTTGTCTCATTATTTAATTCTTATTTAAACAATTAAAGGTACTTTAGAGGAAGCTAATATTGAAAATTAGCCATTTAAGAATAAAACTTACATTATATTAAAACTGCTTAAAAATACATTGATATACTGAGTTTAATCAAAATCGTTAGATTGATTATATAAAACGCCACTTCCAGTAAGTCGATTTAGACGAAAAAGTTGCTGTAACATCCAAGGTATATAAAAACATTAAATATGTAATTTCACTTTCATACGACTTTTGAAAAGATTCGAAATTTTTCACGATCGCAATACTTACCCTTACTATATATTGCATATATAAAACTTTTTTTTTCTCGGCTCTTTGGAAATATTGATATATTAATTAATCTAATATTAGTTTTAAGGAAAAAGTTGATGCCAGATCTGAGTCATACACACACAGACAATTTTGTGGGATTTGGTTATTTCGACTCAGGGGACCTCAAAACGTGTATTTCCGTTGAAATCTGAGATTTGACAGTTTTCACGATCGCAATACTTTATCTTACTATATATTACATATATAGGCAAGTAGAAGTAAAATTTTTTTTTTTTTTTTTTTTTAATTATTTAATGGAATTTACAACTGTATTACATAGAGAATACAATAAGTAAATGAGAAATTGGTAACATAGCATGTACAACATGAAGAGAAACTACCCATTGGTAGAACTCAAATTAAAGTTCTATATTAGAAGATCCCGAGACCATCTTCTTTTCAGACGCCTTATCAGGAATCGAGGAGGAAGCAAGGTTTGAAACGAGAGGATTCGGGTGGTTCTGCAGTTTGTTATGGAAGGAAAGGAAAGGATTGGGCCAGATCGGAAACATATGGAACATTAAGGTCTTTATGGATGATTTTATTTGTGACAAAGTAAGAAGCGTTGAGGATTTTACGAAGGATTTTGGATTGTAAGGATTGGATACGAGAGGAATTCGATGGTTTAGTGGAGCCCCAAAGCTCAATTCCGTAAGTCCAAATAGGTCTTATTATTGTCATATATACGAGTCGTTTATAATTGATTGAAAGCTTAGATCGTTTGTCTAGTAAGTGCTGTAGGGAAGTACAAATGGGTTGGTGTTTATCATTTCATAATTATTTTTTTAATACACGCCACTTATCGCTACTTCCTTCATACCTGATCGTATCCGCTGATCGAACTTCACTCATCTTCTGTGTCGTGTCCTACAGTAGAAAATAAGTTTAGATAGTGTAGATAGTAAAGTGGAATAAAAAGTGTAAATTACTTTTTAATGGATCATTAAAGAAAGCTGGTACGATTCGAAACATGCTCTTGTATATGATCCTAGTCATTAGTTGTTATTACATTCATTAATGATGAAGATCCCATTCAAAAACAACGGAGCACAGTTTTATAACCTATTGTATTCATTTGGAATGGCGATAGAGTGAAGTTTATTTTATTTGGCTGAAAATCTTCAAAGTGTAAATATCCCTCGACCGAAGGTGTCTTATCTAATTAAATCAGTTTTAGAATAAAAAAAAAAAAAATTAAAAAGTGTATGTACTTTACGAGAAACTTTATTAATAGATACTGTTACAGACGTTTTGAGGTTTTTTTTTTTTTTTTAATTTGTAGGGAATCAACGGAGGTTTTATATAATTATGGGTATAATCCAGCAGAATGTGTGTACTTTTTGAGTTATTCGCAAATAAAATTATGAATTCATCGCAGCATTTTTTGCAGTTTTTTTTGGGGGAGGGAGGAGAGGGGGAGGGAAGGGAGGAGTATGATGTATACCTAAATTAAAAAGGCTTCAAGTTTCATTAAAATCGTTACAGCCATTTTGGAGCTACAGTCTATAGCGACACGCGTTTTTCGGCCGCCATTTCGAAACGAAAGACCGGGTGGTAATGAAAAGTATATTAAAACACTCCTGAATCTGATAGATGTGCTGTGTCGAAGTTTCAAAGCAATCAGTGAAGAACTTTTTTATATAACATATTTTGCACAAACTAATCATTTTATTAATATAGATTTTTCAAAGGTGTTTTTTTACAACGATGTATTTTTTGTGTGTTTTTTTTTTTTCAAATCTTCATCAAATCCAATGAATAAGCCTTTATTTTGATGATCTTCTCCTTCAGGTGAAAAAAATATTCACATCCCCCAAAAATATCAGGAAAAAGAATATAAAGAATAAGAAACTTGGTTATACCCATGATTATTTAAAATTTATACAAAAAAATCATCGAAATCTATTAGAAATTTGTACCGGCCAATGGAGTAAAATGGGTTCAAATATTTGTTTGAAGAGAAACAGGATTGAGATTTGTATTTTGGGAAACCCTTAAATATTAATTTTCATAGCATTAAAAAAATAAATTTAATGTTTCCATTCACAAACCTTGAAGAATGATGTCAAAACTGGAGGATTAAAATAAATTCCAATAAATCTCCTTTACCCTCCGTCGTAAAACTATGAATTCCTGTCCTACAGTATCCTTTAATAACACCCCACTTATCTCTGTTGAGCAAATCCGTTACCTAGGACTCTACCTGAACAAACGTCTCGGACTTACGGAGTTGAGCTATGGGGCTCCACTAAACCATCGAATTCCTCTCGCATCTAATCCTTACAATCCAAAATCCTTCGTAAAATCCTCAATGCTCCTTACTTTGTCACTAATAAAATTATCCATAAAGATCTTAATGTTCCTTATGTTTCAGATCTGGCCCAATCCAGATACCTATCCTTCCATAATAAACTTCAGAATCATCCCAACCCTCTCGTTTCTAACCTTGCTTCCTCTTTAATTCCTGATAACCCTCCGAGGCGTCTGAAAAGAAGATGGCCCCGTGATCTCCTAATGTAGTCATATTATTAGAGTGCTACCATTGATTAGTACCTCAGCAAGTGTATTCATGCCATTATATCTATTATGTCCAAATTTACTAGATGTATTTATGTAATACAGTTGTAAATGTCATTTAGAAATAAAAAAAAACTTTCAATTAATTACAAAAGACTAATATAGATGACTATACTAAGACCTATTTGGACTTACGAAGTTAAGCTATGGGGGCTCCACTAAACCATCGAATTCCTCTCGTATCCATTCCTTACAATCCAAAATCCTTCATAAAATCCTCAATGCTCCTTACTTTGTCACAAATAAAATTATCCATGATGACCTTAATGTTCCATATATTTCCTTTTTGGCCCAATCCAGATACCTATCCTTCCATAATAAACTTTATAACCATCCGAATCCTCTCGTTTCTAACCTTGCTTCCTCTTCGATTCCTGATAACCCTCCGAGGCATCTGAAAAGAAGATGGCCTCGTGATCTCCTTATATAGATATATTATGGTTATAGAGTGCTGCCAGTGGGTAATTTCCACAAGCGTTTTCAAGTGATGTATTTATATTGTAATATGGTTGTAAATATCTTGAATAAATAGTAGTAGTAGAAATGTTTCCATTAAATTCGAGCTATGGCTCTCTGCACCTTAGATGTTTTGTTCGAAAATCACAAAAAATTTGATAACTTCATCATGCTTCATCTTATTCATATAAAAATTAGCAGGAATTTAGGAACACATAAACTACACCAAATTATACAAACTGGTCCCCGACAAACATATTAAAAGTGAGGTATAATAATATAAAAACGTGTGAGAATTAACTTATTATTTTGTCTTTAGTTCACTAACCATTATTCGTTGTGAATTATTCGCACAAGCCCCAACTAGTTACATCTCTCTATTATATAAAATGTTTTAGTGACCGCGTAATATTTTATTTTACATATAAGGTAGAACGCACGGAGAGCACATTCACCGTGCGGGTTTCTGCATACTGCGCCGTAATCCCATCACCCAGATAAACTTTTCTATATCTGTTCAGGATATAAATTTTTAACTTCTTTAAAAATTTCTTCATACACCTTTTTCATTTATATAACCAACAAAATGGGGGTTGTTTCGCCGTCAGGTGTCTAGGGGGTGCCCTCCTAGTGTATTATATAATAATTTTTTTTTTCACAGTTTATAAAAGTCTTAGGTTATTTAAAAGGGTTTTAGTGGTAAATTTAATATATCATTGGGGTCAAATAAAATTATCCTTAGGGCCTTTAAATCTCGTTCTTCAATAATATTTATTCCTTTTAAACCATCACTATCTTGAGCCATTTCCAGGAGTCGGAGTATTCTCTCGATCTACTAGTATTGCAAGTATTTCTGGTTAACCCTGCGTGTGTTTTTTTCATTTCTATTCTTTATTTACATATAATTAGATTAATAAAAATTGTTTTTAAGGTTAAGGCAATTAAACTTTCATTTTTATCTTTAGTCTTTTTTAATCACATCTGACGTTTCGGAACAATTTTCCCATCTTCAGATAATCCTTTATATTTACTGTTTAATTGGCGATTACTCGTTTAGGCGTAGATCTTTTCGCCAAACGGGAAAGTTGAAAACATTTTTAAAGTTATGAGAGTGAAATTAAAAGAATCCATTCGATCAGTCATCTTATAAAATGAAAAATCCACTATTAGTTCACTTAATCTTAATCCTCCGGAACCTCAAAACACATCCTCACAACAGCACATCTAAGCATTAACTGACCTGATAGCGACATTTTTTTCTTGAATATATGTAAAAAATAAAAACATAAAATAGAATGAAAATTCCACAGACCTTAGACCTTCTATGCTTTATAAATACCAATTCTATAAATTAAATACAAAGCTTAGAAGGTCTAAGGTCTGTAGTATTTTCATTCTATTTTTATGTGACTGGGGGATTATAATAAATTCCAATAAATCCCATCAAATTACCTTTACTCTTCGTCGTAAACCTATGACTTCCTGTTCTACAGTATCCTTTAACAATACCCCACTTATCCCTGTTGACCGAATCCGATACCTAACATAACAGACTGAAACGACTAGAAGCCGCCCGACGTTTTCGACTGCTGCAGCACTTACTAGACAAACGCTCTAAACATCCAACTATTTACAAACGACTCATATATATCACTATAATAAGGCCTATTTGGACTTACGGGATCGAGCTTTGCGGCTCTACTAAACTATAAAATTCCTCTCGTATCGAATCCTTACAACTCAAAATCCTTAATAATCCCTACTTTGTCTCAAATAAAATCATCCATAATGACCTTCATGTACCGTATGTTTCCGATTTAGCTCAATCCAGATACCTGTCCTTCCATAATAAACTTCATAACCATCCGAATCTTCTCGTTTCCAAGCTTGCTTCCTCTTCTATTTCTGATAACCCTCCGAGGCGTCTGTAAAAGAAGGTCGCCTCGGGACCTTCTAATATAGAAATATAATTGGAGTGCTACCAATGGGTAGTTTCTCTTCATGTTGTATATGTCATGTTACTTGTTCATATTTACTTGTTGTATTTATTAATTAATACAGTTTTAAATTTCTTTAATAAAAAAAAAATTATGTTTTGCTTTTTTACGTATATTCAAGAAGAAATTTCGCTATCAGGTCAGTTGTAAGATAGTCAACTAATAGTGGACTTTTCATTTTATAAGATGATTGAATATATATAAGTCTATTGTAAATAGTTGGATGTTTAGAGCGTTTGTCTAGTAAGTGCTGCAGCAGTCCGAAACGTCGGGCGGCTTCTAGTCGTTTCAGTCTGTTATGGGGGTTCCAAGTAAGTCGTTTGTCAAGGTGGAGTCCTAGGTATCGGATTTGGTCAACAGGGATAAGTGGGGTATTGTTAAAGGATACTGTAGAACAGGAAGTCATAGGTTTACGACGAAGAGTAAAGGTAATTTGATGGGATTTATTGGAATTTATTATAATCCTTCAGTCACATAAAAATAGAATGAAAATACTACAGACCTTAGACCTTCTAAGCTTTGCATTTAATTTATAGAATTGGTATTTTTAAAGCATAGAAGGTCTAAGGTCTGTGGAATTTTCATTCTATTTTATGTTTTTCTTTTTTACATATATTCAAGAAAAGAATGTTGCTATCAGGTCAGTTAATGCTTAGATGTGCTGTTGTGAGGACGTGTTTTGAGGTTCCTGAGGATTAAGATAGTCAACTAATAGTGGACTTTTCATTTTGTAAGATGACTGATCGAATGGGTTCTTTCAATTTAACACTCAAAACTTTAAAAGGTGTTTTCAACTTTCCCGTTTGGCGAAAATATCTACGCCTAAACGAGTAATCGTCAATTAAACAGTAAATATAAAGGATTCTCTGAGGATGGGTAAATTGTCCCTAAAATTGAAGCTTCCTAGAAAAAGAAACACAAGAAGATAACGAAAAATTGTTTTTTTTTTTTTATTTATATGTTATTTACAACTGTATAAAAAAAATACATCTAGTAAATTCGCACATGGATATAATGACATGAAACACATGTTGAGAAACTACCCATGGTAGCACTCTAATAATATGATTGATTACATTAGGAGATCACGAGGCCATCTTCTTTTCAGATGCCTCGGATTGTTATCAGGAATTGAAGAGGAAGCAAGGTTAGAAACAAGAGGGTCGGGATAGTTATGAAGTTTATTATGGAAGGATAGATATCTGGATTGGGCCAAATATGATACATAAGGAACGTTCAGGTCATTATGGATGATTTTATTTGTAACAAAGTAAGGAGCATTGAGGATTTTACGAAGGATTTTGGATTGTAAGGATTGGATACGAGAGGAATTTGAAGGTTTGGTGGAGCCCCATAGCACAACTACGTAAGTCCAAATAGGCCTTATTATAGTCATGTAAATGAGTCTTTTGTAATTAATTGGAAGTTTAGAGCGTTTTGCCTAGTAAGTGTTGGAGTAAGCGGAACGTCGAGCTGTTTCTTGTCGTTTCAGTCTGGTATGAGGATTCCAAGTTAGACGTTTGTCCAGGTGGAGTCCTAGGTAACTTTTTATTAATGTGAATCATGAATTAGATATTTCAGATGACACATTTAAGAAAAGAGTTATTGTAAACCTAAAAGCCTACCGTATATCTATCTGAAGCATATTCTCCTAAAAGAAAATATTTTCGGAAAAAACATAAATTTTCGTATAGAGTATCCACCCTTACGACATGAGAGAGAAAGTAAAACAGTGTCGCTTAATATGCTCCATGACCATGCATCATTCGATAACGACTAGTAGTTTTTCCTTGGACCTGTTTGAAAAACAAGACCCGGGCGTACTAAACCAGTAGGCGGTAGAGTGAAAGAAATGCAAGTCAATTCTAAGTGGTCTAGACCTAATGGAGGTTCGAAGGGTCCGTGTATCTTTTAGTCCAGGCTGGCGTTTTATCCAATTCCATATTTAGTTACCTTTTTTTTTTTTAAACAGCTGATCAAATATCTACTAAATTAGTGCGTTTAGAATAACGTAAACCAGTTTTTAATTCCGTTAACTTTTATGTATCATTTAGATAATAAAAATGTATATTTCTCCATTATAAAAAAAAGTTTTTAGTGACTTTCATATTTTATTTCATTTTTATTTTTTATTTTTATCTGCTTCCTTTATACAGTAATCCTTTATAAGGACCGTTTATTTGTTAAATTTTACATACTCCATGCATTAATTATAATACATCCATGTATTTGATAAAATTACATGTATCTTATAAATTTTTAAATTACATGGCTATGCTAATCTTCATAATTTTCCTAATTAATTATCCTAAAATTTTATTATATTGTGATATAATTATAATTATTATGGTAGTGTAGAGATGGTTGACCGTGAATATAATATGAGGAGTTAGTCAGGGAGTGCGGTGGAATGAATACTATATATGAAAATATTATTTTATTGTTTACGCAGACGTTTTGACCCACTTTGTAGGTCTTCATCGGGGCTACAAAAGATACAAAAAATAAAGGATAAATGCTGAAAAATAAAATTAATTATTAGTGATATTGAACAAGAAACAGTTGCCTGATAAAGAAATAATAAAATGTCATCAGAGATATAGAGGTAAAGTGTAGTTAAAATATAAAGTGTTGCATATATATAGAAGATACAAACAAAAATAGAAAATAAGTGTGAATAAAAATATAAAACAAAGGTGAATATAGCGTTTAAATTAAAAATAAACAGATTGTAATAAAAAGAAAAGATATGAGTGGATAACAAAGTGGTAAAGTATCATTTGATAACTGTAGGTTAACAGATAAAAAAAAAATTAGAGTTAAAAAATAAAGAAATTGAAAAATGAATAAGTAATGATCTAGTAAAGCTAAAATAAGAATAAGATAACATAATAATAAGATACCAATGGATAACAAGCTCGTATTTAAGCTTTTTGTAACCTAGTATGTAACCTTTACCAGTTTGTTATCCACTCTTATCTTATCTTTTTATCACAATCTGTTTATTTTTAATTCACAAGCTATAATCACCTTAGTTTTTTTATTTACACTTATTTTATATTTTTGTTTGTATCTTCTATATATGTAATACTTGATTTCATATTCGTGTTCCTTGGCCTTGGAAACATAAGAGTTCTATATATCAAGTTAATCCGACATCATTTAGTAGTTTTATTCTCATGTTCACGAAAACTTGTCTTTCTTCCCACTGTGCGCTGAGATACACTGCTCGTGTATGGTTACTATAAATGCAACAGTACAACGTTTGTACTAAACCTTAAAATCACTTTTATCTTTAAACTTAGTAAATTCAAATTCCCTTTCATCATTGATCATAGTAAATATAATCATTGGCATCTGAAAAAAATGTTTGTTGTTTTACGATGATGTACTCCTTTTCTGTTCGGATCGTTCATTGCCACAGATGAACTTTTATGTTAAAAATTTTGTCTGGAATCACTCCCGAAAGTTTAGCGATTAAGAACTTTGCAGAGGCACCCTGCATATAGAGTAGATAATTTAAAAATATTATTTGATTTAAAGTAAACTAAATGAGAATAAAGCAACCTGGTGTTAAATAATGAACAGTTGCAATTTTCAATACGTTGAATCATATCAATGTAGATAGAAGGTAAAAATAATGTTTGGAATTGATTGGAATCATTATTGGAAAACAACTTGAGCAAATTGATAGAAAGATATCTCTAGTTTGTTGACAGCTGATCGGCCGCCGCTATTTGTGAGGCTTCTGTCCAGTCGTCTGGGTCACTGCCAATTATATCACTCCCACTGCCTTACAGATCTCATTAATAATATCTCTAATAGAATAGTCTTTATTTATTCATTATTAAGA
Source organism: Nezara viridula (assembly GCA_928085145.1). Taxonomy (NCBI): domain Eukaryota; kingdom Metazoa; phylum Arthropoda; class Insecta; order Hemiptera; family Pentatomidae; genus Nezara; species Nezara viridula. The sequence goes on from OV725079.1 coordinate 16,480,174, forward strand.
ATTAAAATGTACATACCGAAGTTTAAAATTTCGGTCAGGTTTAAAGATCGGGGATGCGTTCAATATATCGTCGATATAATATCAAACTATCTAATATGAAAAATTGCCATTTTTTTTTCAATCCTGCATTCTAGTGATTATAATTGTAATTAAATATTTTTAATTTTATAAATAGTGATAAAAACATCTTCAAAAAAGCAGATATTAGAGCGGTTATTTTCAGATTCAATATTTTGACATTGTATCGGCGATATGAACCTTTTATTTGACAGAATGACTAACTCTAAATTTCAATAGTTTTGATTATTAATTTACATGGTATTTCTAGTGGGGAAATTAATACCTTTATTCCCAGTTCAATATTTCAATACTGCAATTACCTACTCTGGAATCAATTTACTCTGTCTGTTCAGATATAAATTTTCCAATTAGAAATACCACTAAAATGACTTTACTCAAAAATATTGAAATTGGAGTCTGTCAACTGAAAGGCTCATGTAATACTATATAATACCTGGGACCCACACGTCAAAATGAAAAGAAAGACTTTGAACAAGCGACTGAAAATAATATACTCACTGTTTTCTAGATCAAAATTGAAAATTAGACAAAAAAATAAATACATACACTTACCTGCTCAAACCCATTTGGACATTCGCCTCACAGATTTACGGTTAAGCAAAAAAGACTCACTAAAACTACAATGTTTTCAATCTAAAATTTTAAGACTAATAACTGCAGCTCCCTGGTACGTCAACAATAAGACTTTACATACCGACCTAAGACAACCAACCATTGACCAGCACATACGTACTCTCTTCTCTCGATTTCACTCTTAAACTACACGAACATCACAATGGAATTATCAACGACATGGCCTTGGCTGAAATGCTCATCAGGAGGCGACTGAAAAGGAGCTGGATGATAGATCTCCTTCCCTGATTTTAGGATGTAAACAGACCAGGGAAGAGGTGCTGCTGGGCTCCATTCTTCGTCATGCCTATCATGCCATTTTCTACCTAACAACAAATCTGCTAATTGTCACTACCATGACAGGTGCGGATGAAGAATTGAAAACAAAAAAAAACTATGTTATAGAAGTGTTTTATTGCATTTGCCCGTTGGTATTATTTAATATTTAATTGTATAGAATACAGCAGTGTAAACATTGAAATTTGTGTGTATAAGGGTATTTGAACAAATAAAAATATCTACAATGAAATGTAAATAAATATAGCGTCTATAATTTTTACTTTCACCTCATTATTTTGACTGAATTGATAATGATATTACAGTGGTTATTTTTATTCATATCGGCGATATGAGCCTTTCAGTTGACAGAATGACTAACTCCAAATTTCAATATTTTTGATTATTAATTTTAGTGATATTTCTAGTGGAAAAATTGATATTGATTGATAGAAAATAACTTTAATCTGGGACACAGTCCCTTAAGAATAATAAAATAAAACATACTAAAGTAAACATTCTATATACAAAACAATTAAGACTATAACAGGACACTTCAAGCTATTTGCATTGATAGACCAGTGTACACTTTTAAGAAAACAATAAAGAATTAAAAAATAAAAATATATTAAATTCTTCTTTAAAATAAGCTTTGTGTTTCTGTTGAGAAAACAGAAAGCTGAACCTGACAATATAAAGTGTCTGGTTAATATACAAATACATTATCATTTAAAGGTTGATTAATGCATAAATACCTTTATCCACAGCTCTATATTTCAGCTTTGCAATCACCTACTGGAATCAACTTACTCATTATCTGTACAGATATAAATTTTCCAACAAGAAATATCACTAAAATGACTATACTCAAAAAGGTTGACATTGGAATCTGTCAACTGAAAGGCTCATATAATACTATATGTTATAATAGTGTTTTATTGCATTTGCCCGTTAGTATTATTTAATATTTAATTGTAGAGAAGACAGGGAGGTAAATATTAAAATTTGTCTATATAAGGGTATCTGAACAAATAAACATACCCACTATGAAATGTAAATAAATATAAATGAAGGAGATGGTCCGTGGGGGCGTTTATAAATAGGCTAAATAGTGATAAAACTATTTTATTAAAAGCCGACGTTTCGACCCGACTTTACAGGTCTTCAGGGCTAGAACGGACAAGATACAAAAAGATAGAGAATTATGGCAGTTACATAATATTTAGACAAAATTTATAAACAATGTGAATAAGCTTATTGAAATTATAAATAGTAAGTACATTAAAATATGAAAAGAGTAAGCTAAGTAACAAGATCCTAAACTGAAGTAAATAGATGGTAAAAATTTTTGTAGTGTAATATATAATAAATACAAATGTGAATATGTTTCTACAAATCTACAGGAGAGATTGAAAGAAAAGGAAAAAGGATATAATATGAAATAATAGACATAAAGGAATGTGGAGAATAAAACCAAAAATTAAATAAATAACTAAATAAAATGGAAGAATAAAATTAGAGACTTACAGGTGTGTTCAGCTAGGAGTTTCACTTAGAACTGGAAAACCAGGGGTAAGGGCAGGTATAGGGGAAGCTGACTTGTTTGGGTAATGGGAAAAACCCTAGAAAATTACAGTATCTAAAATTTGAAGATATGGTAAATAAATATATAGAAAGGTATAGTAAATAAATATAACTTTTATAATTTTTACTTTCACCTCCTCTTTATCTGAACATACTTATTTCAGATGGTAAGTGAAAGTCGTGTGATGTGCGCACCAGACTTTTATTTATAATTTATATCCCATATTGTTGATGTTTTCACTTCTATTGTGGTCTAGCACACAATCAATTTGTTTTAGTTTATTTTTTTTGGTATAGTATAAAATTTAGTTATTGAAAATATTAAACTGAAATCATCTGTTATAGATAAAATTCATCGTACAGTCCCCTCTCGCCCCCCTCCCCCTCCTTCAAGTACTCCACTTAACGGTGGCCCCCCGTTTACTGAAGACACCTCTATAATCTATACAGTTCCGCTGAGCGGGTCAGTATCTACAAGAGAGTACACAGCGCAGCGAGGAGGACTTGACGAAACGAGGCATGTGTCAAGTTGAAAGATTTCCCCTTAATTACAAAATGACTGCTTGCAACTGTTGCGTGACAAGTTACACCTTCCTGCGCTTATCTCAATAGTCCTTACACGGCACTTTATCGCCGCTCAATCGTAACCTAATACTCCTGTTTACATCCTTAATCGGGTTATATTACTCGGCTAGTGTAAATTAATAATCTCGTCAATTATCACAGCTGTTTACTGTTGTAAAAACAAAGTTTATTTTTCAGATTTATTTATAAACTAGTTATAAACTATTTATAAACTAGCTCCATGCGAATAATTCGCATAGAATATAGGTCTGTGAACAACTATATATTATAAAAAAATCTGGTGCGCGCAACACACAACTTTCACTTACCGCTCTACTTCAATATAAATTATTTTCTGGCAATGTTGGGCTATTATAAAATTTTTGAAGTCCATTTTTAACCGAGCTAAAGCTTAAATCTTACAGTTAACAAATCATTAATACCATTGAAATAACAAAAATTTATTATATCAATGGTTGATTATGGATTGTACGACCATTAGTTATTAAACTATTATTTTCCATTCTAAATTTAACTAAAATGGAATTACGAGATTTGCATTTCCTGTAATAGATAGGTCAAAATTTGACTTTTATAAACCACAAAACTTCGATCTCTGAGCTCTTCAGTATACAGAATGACTTACTACGATTTCAGTATTTTTGAGTAATGTCATTTTAGTGATATTTCTAGTTGGAAAAGTTATATCCACACAGACCGTGAGCAAGTTGATTGCAGCGTAGGCGATTGTAGTGTTGATACATAGAACTGTGAATAAAGGTATAAATTTTGTCACTAGAAACATCACTAAAATTAATAATAAAAAATGTTGAAATTGGAATTAGTCATTCTGTCAACCAAAAGCCTAATCAATTAAAGACTATTAGTTATTTAACTGTTATTTTAATCATTCATAAAGACCTTAATGTTCCTTATGTTTCTGACCTGGTCCAATCCAGATACCTATCCTTCCATAATAAACTTCAGAACCATCCAAACCCTCTCGTTTCAAACCTTGCTTCCTTTTCGATCCCTGACAACCCTCCGAGGCGTTTGAAAAGAAGGTGGGCTCGAGATCTCCTTTTGTAAATACATTTTTAGAAGGCTACCAATGGGTAGTTTCTCAACATGTGATTTCATGCTATTTTATTCCTTTGTTCACATTTACTGAATGTATTTTTACTTGTACTACAGTTGTAAATATCATCAATAAAAAAAAATAAAAATAAACTTTTATTTTCGATTGCTAAAAGTTTACTAAAATGATATTACCAGATTTTCATTGCCTGCCATGGTTAGGTCAAAAGTTGTCACACTAATTGAAAGTTGATAATGTTGGGATATCATAAAGAAAAAAATCATCACATTATTCTCTAATTTAATTTTCTAAATGTTTACATGATGATTTTTTCGGAATAAACGGACGATAGATACCTAATTATTTAAATATGATATCAGATCTAGAGTTTTTAAACTACAGTAAATGTATTTAAGATCACGTAGCCATGAAATATTTTCAAATTTCACTTTTACTTTCACACAACTACAATGAAATAGTATTTTAAACAAGGGCATTGGCTTGATTCGGTGGATTTTAAATACTTTTTTTCAAACTTGGAAGTTTATATTTAGTAAGAAAATTTCATTTAATTTCCTTATTTAATAAACATGTGATTTACGTTAAATAATATTAGTTTTCAGAAATTATCATATATGTATTTTTCGTCACTCTCAGTTCCCTCCTGCAAATTTATTTATTAGATATTATTTTTTCTAAAATTCTACTTTCCGCTTTAATTTTTTTTTATTTTGGGAATGTAATAAATTTTCCAATAATCATCGAACTAATCAATAAAAAAGTGTATACTTTTTTAAGTAATTCGCAAACAAAATTCCTTTTCATTCATACTCTTTTTCCTGAAATTTCGGGTGGATGTTACTATGATTCATCACTGCTCCATTTAATAAACGTTTCTTTGATACCTCATTCATGAAAATACATCGCTCCTGATAGCCGAAAAAGGAATCGTTACGGCAAAAAAACTGTTGTATTATATTATAAAGATAGATAGTTGCGTTGAGGCAGGAGGCATAGCAACCAGTTTGCTTTTCATTATATTTGTTTTTCCCTGTCATAATTCAGTGTTACCGTAACTTTTGGAAAACTTAAGTATTGCTCTTCAAAGCCTTATAAGTAACTTTTTGATTTAATACCTCCACTAGGTGCAAATAAATAAAAACTTGTTAGTACTAAAATATTTAAGGGAGTCTGGTTTTTCTCATTTTTTTAGCTTATGTAGCCCTAACTTCCTGCTAAATTCCGTGTTGATAGGTGGCAACATGTTAAAGTTAAAAGCCATGGCTCCAATTTATAGCGAGAAAATATTTTTGTATTGCTATGAAAATTTGTATTTGAGGGTTCTTCCAGATGCGAAATACAAATCTCAACTCTATTCCTCCCACCCCTAGAGTCGTTTCAAATTGTTTTTAATTTATTAATTACTAATCAATTTTCATATTTTTTTTGTTTAACATTTTTTAAGGAATTTAAAAAAACTATTTTCAAATAATCATGGGTCTGATCAAGAAAAAAATTCATACTTTTTAAGTAATTCGCAAATAAAGTTTCTTATCATAATTTATTTACTGAAATTTCGGGGGGTTGTTACTATGATGTTGATGTTACTAAGTTTCCTACGCTCCATTTAATACTCTTTTGTTTGATACCCCATTCATCATAATCCATGGCTCTCGAGAGCTGGTAAAGGGATCGTTACAGCGAAAAACTGTCGTATTATTTCATAAAAATAGATGAAAAAGTATTTTGTCAACAGTTCAAAATTTAAATAATTGTGTTAGTATACCATCACTTCAAGTGGAATACTACTATTACTAAATAAAATAAACCAAAGGTTCAATGCCGATAAATTTCTACACTATACAGGATGTCTGAGATCGTAATCGCCAAAATTTGCAACACAAAAGTTCATTTGATTTTGACCAGTAAAGGAGTTAGTTCAATTTAGTGTTTTATTATGGTGGTCACGTTTTCTCTTTCATAGAAAGCAATAACTCAAAAATTATTTAATTTAGGTAATTAACAGTTGCTTCATAGTAAGCTAGACCAAATTCCCCCTTAAATACAAGTAAAGTTTGTCTGCATAAATATTGGATTGACAAATAAGGTATTTCGGTTCTTCAGGATGGAATAAACTCATTTAATCATTGCATTTAATGTAAATTTAACCTAATTTACTATGAAGTAATTGGTTGTTACGTTTTATTCAACGTAAAAAGTGGTTGGCTTAAAAATTACAACGTTTTTAAGTTTCTTGGTTTTCAATTACTTTTAAGAATCATTAAAAGAAAGAAAATGTAAAAAAAAAATTAAACTTCAAAAAGTTATCGTCTACTATAAACAACACCAATTTCGTGGTTTGGTGCAATTTTTGTTCATAGTGGAAATGCAATAAATATTATCTCATAAATATCTCCGAAACCATTGATTTTACCAACAAAACTTACACGATCATTTTTTTAGATATTTTAAAGTACTTTGATATTGTATTGAACTATATTTGCGAAAAACCTCATAGTTTTTGAGATATTCTTAAAAAACTAACAAAATATAAGTTTTCTGTCCCTCTCCCCTCTCTCATAAAAACTTGACGTGGGATTCTTTGGAGTCTTTTTACCAGTTATTATATTTAGAGTAAAGTGAACAATTTATGACAAGTTTCATCTTTATTTTTTGAATGTTGGGCTCAATTTTACTGGACTACTAATGATAAGATTGAACCTATCCAAATATTAATAATATATTTAAGCATTCATTATTTGGATCTCAAACATACTCCGAATCAAGTTGAATCGAGAAGAGCTTAGAAATGAAGAAATTGCAAACCCCGACATAATGATGACAACTAGGACGGCCGGGCAGTGAACTTTCAATACCTTCTCTTCCTTGCCTTCTGTCTAGTCGGAGGTCGAGCTGGTTTCACATTGGAGTATGGTACCGTTCTCAAAACTTGTTAACTATCAATATGAATATTTTTATAATGTTAAATTTTATATTAGTTACAATATTTTACCATTAAATACCAGTCTCTTACTTTATACCAACACTAGCTGATGTACTCGTCGTTTACGGCTGTATAGTTAAAATTTGAAAATCTTTTTTTGAGATAGATTTTTGTATTATGGGAGGGGGGGGGGAGTGTCCAAATTCAATTTCATAAAATTGGATCGGAGGAGAGAAGGGGAGTTGTTTTGAAATTTTTTATGGCGGGGCTTATGGAAGTCAAGATTTCGCAATAGTCAGAACAAAAACTTTGTTATTCGGCTATTTTCTTCAGTATCACACAACTAAACCGACCACCACCGATCCATTATAATGGTTTAATTTTCATTTATGATGAAGCGGGAAGATTATGGAATCGATTGAAAAAGAGTTGTAGTCTCTTCACTTCTTTAAACTCTGCTGGCAAAATAACATTGGACATTGAGTCACCTGCATCCGTGTAAAATTAGAACTATATCTGAATATTGTATCGGGCGGGGTGACATTTTTAGAATTTTTTTTTTCCGGATATCTCTCTAATCCGTTAATCCTAAAAATGTATACGACAACATTTGTTAGGCTCGGGAAGTTGAATTGAATGACACCTTGAACGGGAAAATTGGACAAAGTTGAAAAATGAGTGTGTTTTACCCGTTTTATGTGACAATGCGTTACAAATGTTCGGTATTTCGGATTTTTTCCATCAGTTGGGTAGTACAACTTTTAAATGGGGCTCGCGATACTGTAGGTTTGGATGGGAATCGAAGTAAGTAACTGCCTAACCGAGATCTCTAGACAAATTACTCAAGAATTCATAACTTTGGTTCTACTCAATATTTTGTTTTCATTTAAAACGTATGTTTTAAGTCAAGCAAACCTTAATATAATGTCAAAATTTCAAAAGTCTGCAATAAGCCATTGCTGAGCTTATCCCTGAACTATGAAACGAAAAGATACAATAAAACGGTTTGATTCTATTCAATTGTACAGACAAAAACTTTATTTTATTTATATAGATTATTCTTTGATAAACAAATTTGGTGCGCGCAACACACAACTTTCACCTACTATTTTGGATAGAAATTAATTTCTGGTAATGTAGGACTATTATACAATTTTTGAAGTGCAATATTAACTGAGCTAAAGCTTAGAGCTTACTGCTAACAAATCATATACTATTAAAATAACAAAAATCCTATTTATTATATCTAGGGTTGGTTATGGATTGTACGATACGTTGATTATGGATTGTACGATTACTAGTTATTAAACTGTTATTTTCCACAGTAAAGTTTACTAAAATGAAATAACGAGATTTGTATTCTCTTTCATAGATAGGTCACACTAATTGTAAGTGGATACTGTTGGGATATCACAAAGGGAAAATTAATCAATTCAGTTATGCAGGTATGTGCCTTGAGATGTGCGGTTGATATTGATGCCTCGTATATTACAATAATTATTTTATATTATTTATTGATTATTGATGTAAAATAATTAATTATTAATTTATTTCCAGTGATGGACATATAGGTAAAGAAATGTTTGTATTTTTGGCTTGTGTCGTCGTAATTATAATTATAAACTTTCCCGTTGGATATTTAGAATCTCCAATATCTCTTTTTTTTATTTAAAACTTTAAAATTTAAAAAATATTCAGTTATGCAGTTATAATCTCCATAAAAAAAAACACTTGTTTGCACTAATGTTGGACACATCGAACTTCAATTGTTCTATTAATAAAAATTCTAAATTTTTATTTAACTGTAAAGATAAGATAACAAATGTTCAATTTACTCTAAGCAAAACTGTTAGTAGAAAGGTATGAAACACACTGATCTCAAGAGCACTATAGAAACAATAATGATAGCCATTTTAAAATTTTCTTTTTGGGAACTTTGTTTTACAGTTGTCAATAGAGGGCATTGTTCTTCAATCTATAAAAAAACGGGAAACTTTAAAATGTATGTCAGAGATTTTCAACACTTTGAAACCTTAGGGTATCAGCTGTATGTTCGTGTGCCGCACTATAAATAGATATAATGAGACCCTATCTGTATGTGACAACACTCGACCGAGCCGTCCCCGCACAGTGAGAACGGCAAATGCATTGAGTGCGAACGACGTGAAGTCATTGGAAGATTGGAAAGAGGTCATCACCACAAAACTCTATTTTTTTGAAAAAAAAATGAGTTGAAATAGCCGCTAAAAACTATCAGGACGATATTTTGGAAAATGTTGTCAAGTCTCTAAATGATACTCTGTTTGCTGCAATTCATTGGGTTTTCCAGCAGGAATCCGCTCCAGCTCACAAGGCCAGGTCGACTCAGCAGTGGCTGCAAAAGAACATTCCAGAGTTCATCTCTGCCACGGATTGGTCCTCAGGATGCCCTGATCTCTACCCACTACTACACAATCTCTGGTCCGAGCAGTTGTGCTCTTTCCTCTAGAAGTGCTGTATGATGATGACTGGCCACGGAGATTAAATGCCTGTGTCAAGGCAAAATAGGGATATTTTGAGTAATTTATTTTTACTTTCCTACCTATACTAGGTAAGTAATCGGGTCAAATTTCCGATATGCGGCTTTCGACGGATCTATACGTTTCAGAGCCACCTGAGTCCAAAAAATACATTTTTAGCCATTCGTCTGTCTGTCTGTGCCAAGATTTTCTCGGGAACTACTGAACCGATTTTGGTACTCTTTTTTTATTTTGTAGAGTTTTGACTACTGGTGCTTGTGACAAAAATTCGGTGCTCCATGTGCATTAATTGAAAACACGTTTTTCTATAGACTGTAGCGCGAAAACGGCTCTAACGATTTTGATGAAACTTTCCTATACTGTTTTAATGATTGTCCTTTCAATTTTCGTATATAGACTAAATTCCCTAGAAAATTCAGGGAATAAAGTTATAAAGAAAAGAAAACTGTTATGGGGCCCAAGTTCCTAAGTATATATTATACGGTAAAATTTATAATAAAACTTTTGAAAGGTAATTAAATTACCAACAAAACAAAAAAAAAATCATCGGAATCGAACCAGTATTAGCGATGATACAGCGTATTCTATTTTCTACACGTTTTAATTTATTACTTTCCTACCTATATTAGGTAAGGAAAGTATTGCAATCGGGTCAAATTTCCAACTATTAAGGAAGTTACAGCTATTCAATTTCCAATGAAAGAGTACTAGTACGTACCTTGGTTTCATAAAAGAATCTATGAGAGAAAAAAGATAACGAAGTGAAAGTAAGAAAATCTGTTGCCCACATCACATTAAATCGGTTTACATTGCCTTAGTTTATCAAATAAATCGTATTCAGATCAATTTTCAGGAAAATAAATCTAATTCAATTTTATCATTTGTTTCTTTATTTACATATGTAAAGATATAAAAACTATTCTGAAATAGGTAGGAGAGGCGTGTGAGTGGACACACCAGATGTTTTGTTTTACTTTCTATAGATATACATTTTATTTTGTAATAAAGTTTTTTAAAAAATTCATTTTTCTGTTGAAATCTGTGTATTTTTCTTTGTAATAATATTTATGAGAGGACCAGGTATATATACCTACTACCTACCACATGGCGCAACAGCCCTTCAAGGGGCTGGGTCTTCTCCACTATTTTTCGCCACTGCTCTCTATTCAGTGGCTTTCTTCGTATATATATATATATTTTCCCCTATGTGGTAACCCCACACAAGGATCGTTTATTTGATTTTCCTTCATGCTCCATGCTTTAAAGACATACTACATGAATTACAATTGTTTCTTTTCTAGTTTTACATGATATACATTTTTAGTTCAAATTTATATATATTAACAAACAAAAATACAAAGAATAAACACACAAAAATAAAACAAAAATTAAATCGGAATATTAAATATTAAACACAGAAAGTCAATCCAACAAAGCCAACAAGAAATCACCCACGCTGCCCATCCCTGGTAAGTAAGTCGAAGTCGATAGATCTAATAAATCTAAGAAAGCCTGTCTTGAATTCAGTAAATAACTTTTGTTCCGTCCATATATATATATATATATATATATATTCCCTGTTAAACGTTGTATTGTATGAAAACCCATATGTAAGTTAGCATATACTTACACTAGATAGTACCACAAGTAACCTTAGATTTATTCAGCATTGAAGAACCTTAGTGACAGGATTGAGATTTAATCTAGCGGCCTATCCATTGTGGAGGTAATGAGAAGATATGGCAATTAGGAGGATAATGGTGTCCCGCGGCTCTCTTCCTTCCAACTCCTTCTTCTTACAGTCAATGTTTTTCCAATCACATTCAAAAATTATTATAGTTTATTCAATTTCGAAAGTATTCCTCCGTGGTTAGTTAATAGTGATATTAATCTATCTTTATATATAATACAATAATACGCTGTGAAGATTTCTTTTCAGTCTCTCAGGAGCGAAGGATTTTTATGAATGAGGTATCAAACGAAATGGAGATTATTTTATGGAGCAATGACGAATTATAGTCTCATCTTCCCGAAATTTCATGAAAAAAAAAAGAAATTTTTTTTTGCTAATAACTCAAAAAGTATACAGTGTTTTTCTTGATTAGATCCATAATTACTTAAAAGATTACTAAATTCAATATAAGACAAAAAAAAATTATGGAAATCGATTAGAAAATAAAATAAATTTGTACGGACCAATGGAGCAAAGTGGGTACAAATAATTTGTTAAATACATCGACGACAACTCCAAGTTTAGTTTCCTTATGGGGCTCCACTAAACCATCGAATTCCTCTCGTATCCAATCCTTACAATTCAAAATCCTTCGTAAAATCCTCAACGCTCCTTACTTTGTCATAAACAAAATCATCCATGAAGACCTTAATGTTCAACTTAAGGTAACGTAAAACTTCAAACTTTTTTTAAAATTTATTTATATACCAGACTGAAACGACAAGAAACCGCTCGACAATTCCAATTACTTCAGCACTTAATAGACAAACGATCTAAACTTCCAATTAATTACATAAGACTCATATACATGACTATAATAAGGCCTATTTGGACTTGCAGAGTTGAGCTATGGGGCTCCACCATACCATCGAATTCCTCTTGTATCCAATCCTTACAATCCAAAATCCTTCGTAAAATCCTCAACGCTCCTTACTTTGTCATAAACAAAATCACCCATAAAGACCTTAATGTTCCATATGTTTCCGATTTGGCCCAATCCAGATATCTATCCTTCTATAACAAACTGCGGAACCATCCGAACCCTCTCGTTTCAAACCTTGCTTCCTCCTCGATCCCTGATAACCCTCCGAGGCGTCTGAAAAGAAGATGGCCTCGGGACTTTCTAATATAGAACTTTAATTTGAGTTCTAGCAATGAGTTGTTTCTCTTCTGGTTGTGCATGTCATGTTACCAATGTCACATTTATTTGTTGTATTTCTCATGTAATACAGTTAAAATTTCATTAAAATAGAAAATAAAAAAAAAAAGGTTTTCTTAAACTTCATCTTCAAAAACAAACCATCAATGCGTTTAAGTAGATTTGCATTTGTATTAATTACTTTATTTTATTTTATTTATTTCTAATTATAAATTTACTTTTTAATTATTTATATCATTTTGATGATCTTAAAAGTTTGCTATTTTAGAAATGAAAACTTCTTTAGGCGCATTTTCCACTTTTTTTGTGGAAAGTGAATTAGATTTAGTCATCAGATTTCCAAACTGTAACGCTCGGGGTAAAATATCTCTATAACTAACGGAGTAAAACTAAAAAATCGGATCTGTATATTGTTAACGAGATAAATGTTCACCATTCTATTCTCTCTGTTATTATTCATTTTAAAGCTATTATTCAAAATTGTATATTGACGTGACGCCGTATTAGAGAGGCAAAAGTTGTTTTTTTTTTTTGTTTTTTTTTGTAATCCTCCAAAAAGTTTATTTAATTATAATTACATATACAAGTATAACAAATAAAAATATATACAAATAATAAAGTCCTTCCTCTGCCCGAGAGCATTTTAAGGATTGAGGGGGTTATATTTATGGCACAAAGCTCTGCCCGTTATTTATTATTTATGCTATTTACAATATTTACACTATATACAATATATGCAAATTAATGGGTTTGGACCACTGAGTCCAGGATACGTTCTTCTGTGAACATGTGTACTAAAGGGAGTTTACCCTGCTACCTCACAGGTCTGGGCGGTGGGGGGAGTTCTTTGTACAGAGGGTTTTGCACAGGCCTTCAGCCCATCATAAAACTTCATGTTTTTTTTTTGTTCTTCCCTACCTCGCCTTTTAGGCTATACGGAATTTTCCCGGGCCGGGGGGTGAGGGCGGGGAATTTAAAACCCCCTCCGGCACCGGGACGCGAACTCGTACTTTTTAAATCATCTCAAATCTTGTTCTCCGGTTGCCAGGCAACTCGCGGTGCTGTGCACACGCTTTAACCTATTCGGCCACCCCGCCCCCTAATAAAACTTCATGTGCCTCAGGTTTATGAACTCAGGTACCGAGAAGAGCGTCAGGGTGGAGCCACAGACAATTCGCCGAAAGATAGAGTTCTGGAAGCCCTGTAGTCTCATTAGCGAGGATTTGTGCGGGTATGGCAGGAGAGGGGCCCCGTGGAGCAGTGTAGGTCTTATTTACTACTACTTACTTACTACTAGGTATTACTTACTACTACCTACTTACTACTAGCTATTACTTACTACTACTTAGGTCTTATAGCTTCATAAATTTGGCGCCTGAGTCGGCGACTTCGGTAGTTGGTAGAGCCCACTAGCGAATCCAGGATTTAACTTTGGTGGGAGGGGGCTTCAGCTCGAAGATTTTTTATATATATATGTATATATATATAACGATAATTAATTTGAAAAAAAACGCTGCATATTATTCCACAACGGTTTATTATTTCCAAACAATTATACATATAAAGTAACATTACCTTCCTAGTAATTAAAAAAATTAGTGATTCTAATCATTGGACTAAACTTTTTTCTAATCATTAGTAATATGCTAAAAAAATAGCATTACTTCAGTAACACATTCAAAAATCAAAACAAAATATAAACCTTTGCAATAGCACATCTAAAAATAACACTAGAAACCATATCTTTGCTCCTAATTGTCCGATTTTAACGAATTTTTGTTTGTTTTTTAGGAAATTCCGTAAACTCTTAAAAACCCATTATTCGGTTATTAAATTTATAAAAAAAGTTATTCGGAAATAAATTGAATAAATAAATAAAATTGAGACTACATTATTTTTTCACCAAAGTCTACCTTTTATCTAACTTCGAGCCAAATCGAACGAGCCCTTTCCGAGATATTGGCTTATCTAAAAAAATACATTTGCGCGTGCGTAAGCGGTAGTGCTTGATGGAATTTGATAAAATTGTTAAGGGACGGACCATCTAGGCACCAATCAGCATAATCCCTGAAAATTTCATGAAGATGGGATGAACGGTACTAGGTGATATGTCCGTCACATCGATTTTACTACAGACAGACACCGAACCAAATTTGATCCTTGATGTCTGAAAAATAAAACGCGAGTGAAAATTTTCGATTTTGATCAAAAAAAATTTTTTAATCTCTCGCACGAACACAATGCATCCCTACCTTCGGTAGTGAGGAAGCAGTAAATAAAAGGTGATTCCAATTATTGGACTAAACTTTTTTTTTTTAATCATTAGTAATATGCTAAATAAAAAATAGTATTGCTTTAGTAACACATTCAAAATTTAAAAACCAAACATTTGGAGTAGAACATATAAAAAAAAAAACTGGATACCATATCTTTGTTCCTAATTATCCGATTTTAACGATTTTTTTTTTTTTTTTTTTTAGGAAATACCGTAAACTTTTTAAAAAACCATATACACTATCTACAAAAAAGTGTAAACTTTTTGAGTTATTCGGAATTTAATTTTACCATCCCTCCTAACTTTTTTTCCAGTTTCTTTTCCTTGAAGTATCTTATATAGATAAATTTAAAGGGCGTAGAGAAAATGACTTTAGCGAAGTTTCATTGAAATCGCTACATTCGTTTAGGCGCTACATCTACAGCAACGCAGGTTTTTCGGCCGCCATTTTGAAAGTAAAAGGCGGATAATAATGTCGATAAAGGAGGATCATCCTCGGGTAACCTCTGATTTTATATCCAAATTAGATAAAAATCGGTCCAGTAGTTTCGGAAAAAATGCTCGGACGGCGGACGGACAAAAAATTTTGTATTCGTTTTTCGAATTCTACACATCCTGAAACGTGAAACCTCAAATTTTGAGAGGGGTTTAAGTTTTTTAATTTTTTGTTCGATCACAATGGTTGATTATTGAAAATAATCAAACAAAAAATAATATGAAATGGTGTTTTAGTGATTCTTGAAGTCATATTAAATGTAATTAAACGAACACTAATATATATATTTTTTTTGGGTCCTCCCCTTCCTTGCCGTTAAGGCTACGGGGTTTTCCCGGGTCAGGGAGTGTGAGTGGGAATTTAAAAGACTCCTAGGGCACCGGAATGCGAACTCGTCTAATGTAATGAAATAGTGTTTAAGTGGTTCTTGAACTTCTATTAAATGTAATTACACGAACAAGAATACTTTAAGAGATATTTTTAATATTTTTTTCTGTAAAACATATTAAAAACTATAACAATGGCAATATTTTACCATTTTGGGGTGCTTCAGCCCGAAAGCCCTCCTCCCCCCATAGATCTGCATGTGCTTAGGCAGTTGCTTAGGGCCAGTTGTTCTTCAGTAAATCTTAGATTAAGCGTTATCTAAGTTTAAACCAAGTTTTCTAAGGTCGGCCGATAAAGATTAAACTTGGTTTAATATTAGATAACGCTTAATCTAAGATTTACTGAGTTTGAGCAACTGGCCCCTAGTATGATCAGTCGGAGCAAAGTTTACTAGAGTAATTTTAAAAAAATTATAATCCTATATATTATTTCTAAAAGCTGTTTTTTTGTCGGTACGCCATAACTTCGTCAATTCTTCATCAAATCCAACGATTGACTACTTATTTTGAAGTTATTCTTTTCCTTCACATGCGAAAAATAGACCCATCCTCCTGAAATTTCTGGGGAAAAAGTTATGGAGGAAAAGAAACTTTATTTGCGAATAACCCAAAAAGTATGATTTTTTTTCTTTGTTGTGCATTCATTGTACCTATGATAATTAGAAAGATTGTTCTATTTTGTTATTCTCAAGGGACTAGAATAAAGTTATTTTCTATCTGTCTATCTATCTATCTATGTATGAATGTGAGGGAACATTCTAGATAAAAAATCGAAAAGTTCTACGAAATTTAAATTGCCTATTTAAAGCTTGTATACGGCTTCAGTATTACAGCAACTTTTTCGGCAAACCGGAAGTGTCATTTTATGTCTTCAATTTTATATATTCTTACTGTTTTCTCAAAAATGGCTTTAACGATTTTGAGTGAACAAATTTGAAACTCAGTACATCAACGTACAATTAAATCGTTTTTAATATAAGATAGGTCTTACCCTGATTAATGTCGCTTAAGAGGTCTTAAATGCCTAATTTTCAAAATTTCTATCTGTAATGTACCTTTATGTTTTTTTTTTATTTGGACTAATTAAGCATTTCACGTTATGAACAGCTATAAAAAATGGTTAAATATAAAATATGAAATTGTAATTAACTAAAGGAGAAATAAGGGATCGTAATTGAGAACCGAAGAAACCCTTCAATCCGTAACACGTGCTTAATATAATTAGGGCTGCGATAATATTGTATGTATATATACATGTACAAGTGCAGTTTTCATAAATGCTATTTATAAAATTTAAAATTTATTTATTTATAATGCTAGTTCGTTAATATTATTTGAACGTTTCAGTTGACAGAGTGTCTAACTCTAATTTCAACATTTTTGATTATTAATTTTAGTGATATTTCTTGTGGGAAAATGTATACCTTTATTCACAGTTCTATATTTCAATACTGCAATCATCTACTCTTGAATAAATTTACTCTCTGTCTGTACAAATATAAATTTTCCAACTAAAATTATTACTAAAATAACTTTACTCAAAAATGTTTTAATTGGAGTTGGTCATTCTGTCAACTGAATGAAATGGTCATTTAATATTTAATTGTATAGATTACAGCAATATAGAAATTAAAATTGTTATATGTACAAATGGTTTAACAAATAAAAATATATACAATAAAATATAAAAAAAATTAGCGGTGAATTATTTATTTTAATGAAATGAATGATTAAAATAATCAGTCGTAAAAGGAAATTGTTAGTGAAAAAAAATTAGACGGCTGTGAAAAAAAAATACAGTAATTAATTGTATTAAATGATATTTTATTCCACCTTTACTTCCGTTAAGGTATTTCCACTTTCCTTTATCTGACAATATCTATTTCTTCTGAAATAAGAGTGCTAAGTGAAAATTGTGTTGTGCGCACCACACTAGATTTTTTTTAAAATTCCTTTTATTGGTTATTATTGGAGACCGAATTTTAGTGCAGTATATAATTTTGAAATCTGCAATAAAAAATTCAAACAAGCTAAAACGTGTATAAAAAACTTAAAACACTAATAACCCAAGCGGAAAAAATTAGTAGCTTCAAATTTTGAGGGAAATGATTGTATAAAAATAATATATTATTTTTTATTTTTTTGGATTGGTAAAACCTTAATTCGCACATTAAAAATTGTTCTATTAGTTATACCAATCTAATTATTAGAAAAATGATAATTTTTAATTTATACTAGTGTTCGCCAAGTTGTAGAAATTCGAACATTATCATTATTTCAGGAATTTTGTGAGGAGAGAGGGGAGACATTTTCAAAACAAGTGAATTCCATACACCAAAGATATATATATATATATATATAAGATAAAGACCGGAGACTGGCGATATCAGCCTTAATACCATCTTGTAATGTAAATAAACATAGCAATTGTATATAAGGCAGATTATTGGACGAATAAAGCAGTGTTTATTCAGAAGTCGTGAGTATTGTTTCTCGTTCCTCTTTCCTTCTTTTTTTTTATTTTTCAAGCCCGGAGACGCTTAACTGGTGCCGAAACCCGGGAGAACGTCAGGAGAACACGGAAGTAAAATTTTTTTTTCTGTCTTTATTTTAATTTTTTTTTTCTTCTCTTCTCCTAGTCATAAGGAAAAGACGAGATGCCGACAGAGGGCATAATTCGACCAGGAGTGTTGAACGCACCTGAAATGCCGCAACCTCAGGAAATGCCGATAGCGCAGATTCCTCAGATCGCCCCTCAGGTTCCGCAGATTCCGCAGATACCTCAGATACCGCAAGTACCGCAGATACAAGAGATCCCTCCCTTACCTAGGGACACATTGGCAGAGGCGCATGCCAATGCATTGGAGTGGATGAAGATAAGGGCAGCAACAACGCAGGATCTACGGAGAGCAATCGCAGACCTGGAGCGATTCGGGGGCGAGATAGGTGAACTTAATCACTTCCTGAAAGGCGGAGACCGCCTCATATCAAGAATCGAAGCAAAGGTGGCGGAGGACCTCGTGAACTTGGGAGACGCAGAAGCACTGAAGGCAGCTCTCGTGTGCCGAGTGAGGAGGAACATCCTCAACCAAATCCAAGCGGACGAGGAGACACCATGGCCAGTGATTAAGGAGCGTTTGAAGAAGGCTTTCGGAGGGGGCCGATGGACGCCGGAAGAAGATATCTTCCAAATGTTTAGGGAGTGTCGGTCCCAACGCCAAACAAGAGGACAGTATGCGGGGGTACTAGTGGCGAAGTACAACCGCATAACTGAGAAAATGCGTGAAACCATGAGTGTGGGAGAGGTCGAGGCTAGGATGGAATTCCTTTCGACAATACTCAAGGTTCAGTTAGCTAAGGAGACTGGGAGAAGGGACGGACTGCCTAGAGAGCGATCGTTCCTCGAGTGTGCCCAAGAAATGATAGATCTGAGTGCAAGAGAGGAAGAGACGCGGATGGAAGTAGAAGAACCAGGGTGGACCCGAGTGAGTGACAGACGACCCCGGACAGCCCAGATAGGGTGGAGGAAGAGGGAAATGAAACACCCGAACGGAGAAAAAGCCACGACGGGCGAGAGAAGATCCGGACAGTCCAGGCCTAGGAATGGACCCCGGAGGGAAGACCGAAAATGTCACGGGTGCGGGAAACCGGGACATTTGGTAGCACAATGTCCGCGCACTAGATGTTTCGAGTGCGGGACTGAAGGGCATATTGCCAGACAGTGCCCGTACATGTTTCGCAGGAGGGAGAGACCTCTAGACGAGCCAATGGAGGTGAACGCTCAAAAGTTGAAAAAACGAGCTAGGATGCAGCAGAGAGACGGATCTTCGGAAGAGGCAACCGAGGAGTCGGGGACGTCGGGAACGGAGTCTGACGAGCCAGCCAGCAGTGGAGGCGAAGGAGGCAGGAGCAGCCAACGGAGCGAGCAACGACGAGCGACGGCGGTAAGGAGGAAGCGAGGTGGCATCTGAGAAGGGTGTCAGCAGAGAGGCGACCGCACAGCAACCTGCAACAATATTAGAGGTAAGCCATGCTGGTTGCCGATTATTGAAGTAGATGGGGGAGTGAAGTGTCTCGTGGACACAGGGAGCTCGAGTACTATCTTGACTCGGGGGGCGTTGGGGAGAGTGTGCGGGAGCGAGAGGGTACTCCGGATACAAAACTGTGGCTGCCAGCTAATCACTCTGGGTGGTCCCTGTAAAGTAGAAGGGGAAGCGTCAATTACGCTTGACCGGTGGGCAGGGAAGAAGGGGGAGCTAAGGGTGCATGTGGTAGAGAGCATGGCGCGGGAGTACCAAGTCATAATAGGGTGTGATCTGTTAGGACAGGTAGGGGTAAGCATTAGAAACCGTAGAGGAGCTTGGAGTATCAGGCTGGGAAAGAGGAAATTTGGATGTATAGGGGTCGCGAGAGAAAGAAGGGTGCGGATAGGAGCGGTGAACAGGGTGGAGGACTGGAGAAAGGCGTTACAAGCGGAGTTCGTAGATATTTTCTTCAGGGAGGGCGAGGTATTGGGGGTAACAGGGAAGACGGTACACGAAGTTCCACTGAAGCAAGATAGGGTGACCTACGTAAAGGAAAGGAGATACCCGCAGGCGATGAGGCAGCATATTCGGGAGGAATTGGAAAGCCTGAAAGAGCAAGGGATCATAGTCGATAGCACCTCGCCATTCAATAGTCCCCTGTGGGCAGTGAAAAAGAAGGCAGCGCCAGGGGATAATAAGGAAAAATACAGAGTGGTAGTGGACTATCGTAGGTTGAACGACAACACGGTAGACGAAAAGTACCCGATCCCTAGATTCGAAGATATACTTGATAGGTTGAGTGGGGCCGTGGTGTTTAGCACGTTGGACCTCAAGGCGGGATACCACCAAATACGGATGCACCCGAAGGACCAACATAAGACGGCGTTTACATTCGAAAGGGGGCATTACGAATTCACCAGAATGCCGTTTGGTCTGAAGAATGCGCCCATAACGTTTCAACGCCTGATGGACGAATTTCTGAGGGGGATCGACGACTCCGTATGTCAAGTATATATGGACGACCTGCTGATTTTTAGCAGAACGGAAGCCGAACACGTGGGGCATTTGAGGTCGGTATTCGAAAGGCTGCGACAATTCGGGCTGAAACTGTCAAGTGAGAAGTCCCTGTTGGGACAAACGCGAATCAATTTTTTAGGCCACACTATTTCTAGCGAGGGGGTCAGACCGGATGCGGCAAAGGTGGAGGCTATCACACGAATGGCGGTGCCACGGGACGTTAAAGGGATTCGTAGGCTTCTCGGGACGCTGAATTATTATAGAAGATTCGTACCTGAGATGGCAGAATACTTGGTACCTATCAATAACTTGCTGAAGAAAGGCGCGAGGATCGTGGTGACACCGGAAATGGAAAATAATATTCGGAAATGCATGGATAGGTTGCAGGCAGAACCCGTATTGGCGTTCCCGGATTTTGAGAAGCAGTTCAACGTCACCACCGATGCGAGCGAATACGCGTTGGGGGCCGTTTTATCTCAGGGCAGAAGTGAGGGTGAACGTCCGATAGCATACGCGAGCCGACGACTTACGAGCGCGGAATCACGGTACAGCGCGTTAGAGAGGGAGCTACTCGCGATAGTGTGGGCCATCGACCATTTCAGGCCGTATATATTTGGGAGGAAGTTTCGAGTCCACACCGATCACAAACCCCTTCAGTGGGTAGGAAAACTTAAGGAAACCTCTGCGAGGGTCACGAGATGGAAAGAATTCCTTAGTCAGTACAACATGGAGGTGGTGTATAAGCCGGGAAAGGAAAACGTGGTGGCAGACTGGCTCTCTAGGGCCATCATGATCAACGCGGTAGAAGAGGACGGAGGAGGTCCATCGCGGGACGTGCGCCAATTCTTGAGGGAATGGACTCCTGAGGGTGAAGGGGCAGATGATACCGTCAGTATAGAGGACAGGGAGGGGTCCCCGGAAGAAGATAGCTCAGCGGAGGAAAGACCAGAGGCGATGGAGGAAATAGACGAAATCATCAACGACAAGCATAGACAGGTAATCTGGAAAACCAGGACAACAGGGATCATGAAAATAGATTACCGAAGGTACGGGAAAAGTAGGATTCGCGTCATTTGGTCGCAACCCGGGGTGAGCGAGGAGCAAATCCGTACGGCACTGAAGGACGCCACGGAGC
The DNA here is from genome assembly GCA_928085145.1 of Nezara viridula. Lineage (NCBI taxonomy): Eukaryota > Metazoa > Arthropoda > Insecta > Hemiptera > Pentatomidae > Nezara > Nezara viridula. The sequence goes on from OV725079.1 coordinate 16,502,057, forward strand.
CAGGAAAGACACACCATCTCTATGTTGGGAACAACACGGTATGGGAGAAAATAAAGCGGATGTGGAGATCCGAGCGGATAGGCATGGATAGAACGATCATCCGGTGCAAGTATGCAGTGGAAACCGTACAGGATGAGGAGCAGCAACAAGCAATTACATTGGCATACCACCAGGGGAAGACCAACCACCGAGGCGTCAACGAGACGTTGCAGGCATTACGGCGAAAGTATTTCTGGTGGGGAATGAAAAAATCTATCCAAGGAATCATCGGGAAATGCGAGGTATGTATGCGCACAAAGTATGATCGACACCCCCCAGAGGAGTTCAGGAAGAGACACCTACAGGGAATATGCCGCTACAAGACCTCCAGATCGATACATTCACCTGGAAAGGGTTCAAGTGGGTCACGGTCATCGACACCTTTAGTAAAGTAGCTATGGCACATCAGGTCATGGACAAGTCTGCCAATGCAGTTGCGGAAGCCCTACAAATCTGGATACAGTTTTACGGAGTTCCCGAGAGGATCACATCAGACGGTGGTAGAGAATTCGACAATACCGCGATTAGGGAGGAGGTGAAAAGGTTAGAGGTTGTGTGGCATTATAACACACCGGGACACCCTAAGAGTAGAGGAGGAATCGAACGCTTGCACAGCACGTTGAGTGACCACATCCGTGTATATCAGGGAGAGAAAGGGTTGGAGCCGGATGTTGCGATGAAGAAAGCCGTAACAGCTTACAACCATTCGATCCACTCCGTAACGGGATTTTCACCTGTGGAAATACTATTCGGGATGCGCAGGCCAAGGAGAGATTGGGGGAAACAACGACCAATGAACATCTCGTAGAGCAAATCCAGAATACTAGGGTAGAGGTAGGAAAGACGTGGGGGAAGGTAGCGGGGAGAATTCAGCGGGAAAAGGAGAAGCGGGTAGCGCGGCAGAATGTGCAGGTACGTGACCGAATGGGAGAATTAAAAATCGGAACAATAGTGTATCGCAGAATTGGAACCAACAGAGGGAAACAATTGTTACGGTACGAGGGCCCATTCAGAGTGATTGCTATTAGGGAGCATAATCTGGTAACCATTGAAAGCATTAACGAACCTAAGAAGAGGAGAACTGTTCATATTGAACAATTGAAGCTCCCAATGTTAGAACCGGTACAGAAACCAATTGATTCGTAGTACCCTTATCGCGTATTATAAAAAAATATGTTTTTTTTATTATTATTACTGTTGATGATGTCATTTTTTTTTATTATTTTTGTTGTTCTTGTAAATAAAGATATGGCAGCATAATAGAGGTGATTGTAATTTTTATAGGATTAAGAGCTCTGTTCCATTGTTAATAAGACGTTGTGTGTTTACTTTCTGTGGTTTATTTCTTTTTATTTATTTCTCGTTCCAGCGGGGTGGAACTGAGGTTTGGTGTACTTTAAGTTTATACTGGTACAAATAATTGTAAAGGGTTAAGGCTGATACCGGTGGCTCCGATCTGGGAATTTATAAGTTTCCGAAAATCCTATTCGTAAACTGGTGGGGGGGGAGATAAAGACCGGAGACTGGCGATATCAGCCTTAATACCATCTTGTAATGTAAATAAACATAGCAATTGTATATAAGGCAGATTATTGGACGAATAAAGCAGTGTTTATTCAGAAGTCGTGAGTATTGTTTCTCGTTCCTCTTTCCTTCTTTTTTTTTATTTTTCAAGCCCGGAGACGCTTAACTTATATATATATATATATATATATATATATATATATATATATATATATATATATATACATATATATATATATATATATAAAGATATGTATATTTATTTTTTTATTTGTCTAGTATTTTGCTATAAAATGGCGGTCAATAATTCCTTAACTGAGTAATTGACGTATATTAACCTAAAACATGACATTTTTGCATTCGTTTTTTCTTAAATTATATTAAAAATAGTTTCCAAGGGATCAAAGCATTCCAGCATCTACTTTCTGCAACAGTATTCATATATTTCACCAATAAATGAAGAATGTTTAGTGAAAATATTCTTTAAATTGTCCGTTGTTTTGAGTGCTAAGGATAAATAAAAATTGTATTTACTTTTTGCTATAAAATAGTTTTCCTCCGAATTAATAATTTACAATATTATAAATAATGCTTGTAAATAAGCAGTGTAACATAGTGGTTAAGGGTCAAGAGTTTTCAAAATAAACTGTTACAGGAACACGTTATCATTTGGTAACTGATAACCTGCAGCTTGTTATCGAAATTTCACAATTTAGTCCGTCCATAGTCTTAAACCTCGATTCATTTGAACCACAGTTATATCATAGGAAAAATACATTCGTAAGTAACATTTACTATTGAATTTAATGGTTTTCCGATTATTTTTGTCCCAATTAGTAAATAAAGTTTAAATGTAATCATGGTGATTAACAGTTACATTATACTTATTAATATAATAAAAAAATGTACTCATTAATCGAATAAAAGAATAATCGAATTATTCCACAATTATTATAGCAAAGTAAAGCCTTATTGATCAAATAGCTACCTGCAAGAATCAATATTAATGTAATAAGTTGTTGATAAAAATCCTGTAATTTTTTTTTTAATTTCATGTAAAATTATTATTAATGACGTATAACTATTAAAGGAGCTATGAAAGAAATTATATTTACTTTCTACTATAAAACAGTTTTCTATAATACCTCTCCAAATTAATAATTTATAGTATTATAAATAATGCTTGTATGCAATGCGATATAGTGAATTCGAAAGAAATAAACTGTTACTGGAACTCGTTATTATGTGATAACGGATTATATGTAACCTGTTACCGAAATTTCACAATTTAGTCCAGCGATACTCTTTCTAGGAGTGTATTCACTTGTGCCACAAGTGCCACATTTGTAAGTAATATTTAGTATTGAATTTAAAGCTTTTCCGATTATTTTTGTCTCAATTAGTAACTAAACTTTAAATTTAATCATGGTGATTATTAGTTAAATTATGCTTATTAATATAATAAAGATTACCTACCCATTAGTCAGATAAAAGAGTAATCAGATTATTATACTATAATTATCGCAAAGTAAAGTCTTATTGATCAAATAGTTACCTGTTAGAATTAATATTAATTTAATAAGCTGTTGATATAAATGCTGTTATTTTATTTTATTTTTAATTTAATATAAAATTATTATTAGTACGTCTAAGTATTAAAGGAGTTGTGAAAGAAATTTTTAATTCAATTTTTACAATAAAACAGTTTTCTTTAATAACTCTACAAATTAATAATTTACAGTATTGTAAATAATGCTTGTAAATAAATGAGCAGTTAGATATAGTGAATTCAAAGGTTATTTTCACAAACCGTTACTGGATCAGGTTACTATGTGATAACGGATAATCTGTAACCTGTTACCGAATTTTCACAATTTAGTCCATTGCTACTCTTTACAGGAGAGTATTCACTTGTGCCACAGGTATATCATAAGAAAAATAGATTGGAAAAGTACATTTGTAAGTAATATTTAGTATTGAATTTCAAGTTTTTCCATGTTTTTTTTTCTTAATCAGTAAATAAAGTTTAAATTTAAACATGGTTATTAATAGTTACATTACACGTTGAGAATTAGATATGGCAGACCGCTATTTCGTTTCGTGCTGCTATCTAGCGGAATATGGTCCACCTTAGTCAGTCGCCGCGAGTTTCCGGCAATGGAAAGGTCGCCGTCGCGTTGCGGTTAGTTCTTGGAATATTTCAATCGAAAGCAATTTATTATTTATTATATATTTTTCCCATATGTATTACAGATTATTAGAGAAGAAATAAATATAAATTAATAAAAAAAAGAAGTGTTTTATTATTCATAGTGTACGAAAATGAATTTACTTTATACTCATGTTTACCCGACATTTAATAAAAAAAATATAATTATACAGTTTTGTATTAATAATACATTTAGTGTATAAATGAATATTGCTGTGTACATATAAGTGAAATCTCATAAATATGGATAATCATCAGACTTGACTTACTATTTGTAAATACTTAAATGTAACTAACTCGTATAGGTTATTTATGTATAATAAACTATTTATTATGAATTAAAGGGAGGGATATGTTGTAGGTTAAAGTCTAATTCCAATGCCTGCTTCATAATATTATTTTCAGTATTGTATAAGCAGTGTTAGAGCAGCTTTCCTTGCTGTTTGATAAAGTGTGCCATACAAGGACATCCTGAGGATTGCTTTTGTCCTGCTTGATTTGAAGAGTGGTTATTCTTATACAAGGTACATACGGATGAGTTTGGCGTTATTTTGTATGCCGTGATTTTTGGAAAATTAATAAGATATTTTAAGACATAAATAGTTCGTTTAGCAGTTTTATTGCATGACCTATTAATAAAAACATTACTTCTCGTAGGTAAATTTAAAATTCAAATTTTCGTTCAGTATGAAAAAAGGTCTATTATTCTGCATATTCATGTATTTTTCAAATTGTTATAACAAAGTTATATTTTTAGATGTTGAAATATAGTAATAAGATTGCGTTAAATCGCTGAAACGATTACGTCGAAATCGTAGGTGTATTTTGTGTTATGTATAGTCAGTATAATACAATTTATAACGTTACCAGAGAGTATGAAAATTAATTTTAATTTTTAATTTTTTTTTATTATAAAAAACATACTTTATCTTATATTTAAGATTTAATCTAAAACAAAAGCTTGAAAGAAAATTTTCAATAAATTAATGAATATAGAAATCAATAATAATTGTTTGGTAAAATGTAGGAAATTATACAGCTAATAATATAAAATATTATAAATATAATATGATATAAAATTTTATAAACCTTTAATAGTAGAATTGATTGTTGTTTTGGGATATTTAAAGCTACTTATTTAAAAGTATAAAAAAAATGAAAGTAGTAGCAAACAAATGACATAATGGTATTTTTATATACTATTTCTCTATTTTTTTTATTTTTTTTTTTTTTTTATCGGTACGTTATATCTTCTCATTCAGGTGGGAAAAATAGCCACATCTTCCTGAAATTTCAGGAAAAGAAATTTTATTTACGAATAATTCAAAAAGTATATGGTTTTTTTATTAAATCTTCTAAATTTTCAAGGTCATTTATAATTGCGAGTAAAATCGCTCTATTTCATCCTAACACCTACACTTCATGCTTTAATTCATTTTAATTTTCTCGACGACGTTTCACGCAATTTTCAAATCGAAATATTTATTATATCATTATCTTATCACCTATGTAATATTATTTTTTATGTAATTATTGCATTTTTTTTTTTCTTCTCACATTCTTCTAATTATAAATTTCATAACTTATTTATGAAATGTCAATTCTTTGGACCGTCAAAAAATTAAACATTTTTTTAAATTTGTATCAAATGTTACACATTTTCGTCCTTTCAATACAACAGCCTTATGTCCACTTTTATATTTTAGACTTGAAAATGGGTAAAAATTACTTGAAACATCGTCGATAAAATTAATATGAATTTGAAGCATGTAGTGGAGATGTAAAGTAATAAAGCGATTTTCCTCGAAATTATAAATTTTATTAAAAAGTATATATTTTTCTTGATTCTATTCATGAGCATTTGAAACATTAAGACATCATATTGTCAATACGAAAAATCGAAATATGATTATTTTTTACGATAATGCAGTAAGTAATAATGTTTGTTATACAAAGACAGAGTTTATTTGAAACAAATAAATACATTAATGTATTTTAACATATATATATATATATATATATTAATTTCCATCTGTTCTTTGGGAAAGGTTAACCGGTCTAGAACTGCTTGAGGGAGAACAAATAAAAAATTGTATCAACGAACTGTGAGCTGTCCCACGATGGAATAGTAAGCAAATTCAATAAGTATAATATTAACACCAACAGAGTACACAGATATACATATATATATATATATATATATATATATATATATATATATATATATATATATGTATATCTGTGTACTCTGTTGGTGTTAATATTATACTTATTGAATTTGCTTACTATTCCATCGTGGGACAGCTCACAGTTCGTTGATACAATTTTTTATTTGTTCTCCCTCAAGCAGTTCTAGACCGGTTAACCTTTCCCAAAGAACAGATGGAAATTAAAGGTTATACATTATAACAGGTTGCCAGTTGATGAATATCTTATGACGTGTATTCGAGCTCATTCAGTTTGTTATATTCACAGTATGGGTTTGCTTTCCGTTAAGAATTAACGTTAAGAAATGTAAATTTATTCTCGTTGCATCATGTATGCAGATAAGGAATGAAAAACAGATTGAACAAGATAAATATGTCATTTATTGAATATACATCGATGTTATCACTCAGAATCTTAAAGATCTTTTGAGTAAAACTTCCACAAATGGAACAATATAAACTTAACTTTTTATCTTAACATTGATACTTAAACGATAATAATGTGTTTAATTATCAATTATTAATTATCGCTTTTCAAATTATAACGCATATATAGCTAAAATGAAGCAAGATTCAAGAAAAAAAAAATGTTTATAAAAAAAAAAATTAAAGACCACTTCAACATCTTTCTCTCAAATTATTAACATCCGCCTAAAACTTCGTGAATCTTACCATAACCTAAGAATTTTATATATACGAAAATTACTAGAAATATGGCTTTTTCTCATTATATTAGATTTTTTTTTTTTTTATTATTATTATTATTGAAATTTACATCTGTATTACATGGAAAATACAATAAGTAAATGTGACATTTGTAACATGACATGTACAACATGAAGAGAAACTACCCATTGGTAGAACTCAAATTAAAGTTCTACATTAGAAGGTCCCGAGGCCATCTTCTTTTCAGACGCCTCGGAGGATTATCAGGGATCGAGGAAGAAGCAAGGTTTGAAACGAGAGGATTCGGATGTTTCTGCAGTTTGTTATGGAAGGATAGGTATCTGGATTGGGCCAAATCGGAAACATATGGAACATTAAGGTCTTTATGGATGATTTTATTTGTGACAAATTAAGGAGCGTTGAGGATTTTACGAAGGATTTTGGATTGTAAGGATTGGATACGAGAGGAATTCGGTGGTTTAGTGGAGCCCCAAAGCTCAATTCCGTAAGTCCAAATAGGTCTTATTATTGTCATATATATGAGTCGTTTGTAATTGATTGTGAGCTTAGAGCGTTTGTCTAGTAAGTGCTGCAGTAGTCGAAAACGTCGGGCGGTTTCTAGTCGTTTCAGTCTGGTATGGGGGTATACTAGGTGTTAAAACTGATAAATACCCATTTACTTTCCACTTGAATCGTAAGATAATTTGATCACGCAATCGAAATAAAAAGATGACCTATAAAAATATTAGGCCATTTGGCATCTTATTTTGTCACGTTGGGAATGGAGATCACGCTAAACAGCCCAATATTTTGGTATGCCACCTATATTTTAGATTTTTTTTATCAAATATTTTACGATTAAATTGGAAAGCAAATAGTCCGTGGTACAGATCCCTTTTTATCAAATTATTAACATTCCTCTGAAACTTCGTAAATAGTTATTATTATTAACATTCGTCTGAAACTTCGTAAATAGTTTAAAATCTCATCTTAACCTACAACTATTTTATTTAAGAAAATTCTTGGAATTGAGTTCTTTTCAGTCTGGAGATAGGCAAACTTTGTCTATTTACTTATGTACTAAAAACTCATAAATACTCAATTGCTTTCCAATTGAATGGGTCAAACTGCCCAATTTTTCTGTAGGCCACCTTTTTTCATGATTTTGTGATCAAACTATCTTACGTTCTAAGGAGAAATAAAATGAGTACTTACGAGTTTTTAGTACCTAATTAAATATACAAAGTTTGCCCCCCTCCAGATTAAAACGCTTCAATTCCAAGAGATTTTGTAAATGTAATATTTGCAGGTTACGATGAGATGAAGCTATTTGCGAAGCTACAGGCGTATGTTAATAATTTAATAAAATGGGGTCTGTACCACGTACTATTGAATTTATTTATTTATACCATTATAAAAAGAATAAATAAAAAAGTCTCCTCAATATTCACAAATCCTGAAATCGCTCCTGTCTTCTAGACGTCTCTAGACGTTCTGTGATAAAGATCTCGTGAAAATCAAGGCCATCAACCGTGGATTTATCTCTTATCTCAGAGGTTATTTTATAACTCATTAGAGATATTTTTGGAATTCTTTAATATGATATTCGTAACAAATAAAAAAAAAAAAATGGCGTTACAGACCATGCAGATCTTTTACTGCTTAACAAGCCTGCTCCATCTCTGCCTATCTTGGGCTATTTCTTTCCATTTATCTGCGTGCAACTCTATTGGATCTTTGTTGATTATATCTATCCATCTCCTTTTTTGGGCTTCTATTGAGGCATTCATTGTTACGTAGAACAATCGATTGCTACGAGCTTTATCCTCGCCCATCTTAACCTCCGTGCCTTCAAATCATGGCATATTGATTGGCCAGTTTCTATAAGCAGTTATTTATTGGTCTTTCTTCTCCATGTGTTAGTACTCTGATTCCAGATCGCTCCGGTTATCGTGCGGAAGATTTTTTTCTCAAATCTTTCAACACTTTTTTCTAGAGTGCTGGTTAGTGTACAGGCCTCACAGCCATATGTTAGAACTGGCTTTATCATAGCATTGAAATTTCTTGGATTTTTCGGGATTTCAATACCTTTGAGAGAGAGAAGAAAGCCCTGTTTGCGTTAGTTACACGCTGGTCTATTTCTGCCCGTTGGTCATTCATTGTGTTTATTGTGGAGCCCCAGGTATTTGAATTTTTCTACTCTCAGGAATGATTTTCCTTCTACGCGGATCCTGTTATTGGAGTTGAATTTTCATCTTATTATCATATATATTGTTTTGCCTTCATTTACTTGTAGGCCGATCTGCTCTGCCTCTCTTATCATTGTTGTAGCGAATTTTTCAATCGCTACAACATAAAAAAAATATATTATAATTTATTCATTTCTTGATAAATGAAGCTTGAGGAATCACAAATGATCCTCATCCCAACCAAAAGTCCTGAAATAGACTTTTTCTAACAAAAATGTAATATATTTGATATACATCGACAACATATTTTTTAATCTTACCTAATAAATAACGTAATAAAAGAAGTTGATCATTCTACAAATAGCAAGTTTAAGATTCAACGGTTTCCAGGTAATGTCGGTTTGTATGGCAATACAAAAACCATTAAGCGTTATTCTAACCTTTAAGAAAGCGGCGAAATTTCGCACTCGTATAGCAGGAAGTGCTGTCAGTATATGTGTAAATAACTATTTTCAAATTTCTCGATATAGGCAGCAGATATGCGTAATTTTACGAACTAAAAATAACAAACGAATACCGGTATTATTGCCATTCGTTCCTTCCATTTATTCTTCACACTCTAAAAACATAGACTTCTCAACATATTTAAACTATCAACTATATGATTTATAGTATAATAAATTTTTATAATAAAATTATCTGTAACTATTTGGATGGCTGTCTGAAAGATATATATATGTCGAACGTTAGTTATTACATCACACATTAACAAAGTTATAAATTTACATTCATCTTGTATAATTAGAATTAATCTACCACAGTTGCCTATTGATAAAACTAACCTTGATAAATCGAATTCTTTGATAATACTTTTTTCTTTTTCCTGATCCCGTTATAAAACCTTTAAAAAAACGATACCTGAGACAAAAATAATTTCAAAGAGAGACGTTTTATCTCTTTAAAAAAAGAAGGTACTAGTAATTCACATACCTTAACATTTTTTTAAATAAAAAAAAGTTGATTTTGGTTTTAATTGCGATCTCAATTCAAGTGGCTCACAGTGAATTTAATACACCCGTGGAAAAATTTAAAAAAATATTTTTTTATTTTTTATTTCTGAATGACATTTACAACTGTATTACATAAATACATCTAGTAAATTTGGACATAGTAGATATAATGACATGAATACACTTGCTGAGTTACTACCCAGTGGTAGCACTCTAATGATATGTCTACATTAGGAGATCACGGGGCCATCTTCTTTTCAGACGCCTCAGAGGGTTATCAAGAATTGAAGATGAAGCAAGGTTAAAAACGAGAGGGTTGGGATGATTCTGAAGTTTATTATGGAAGGATAGGTATCTGGATTGAGCCAGGTCAGAAACATTAAGGTCATTATGGATGGTTTTATTTGTAACAAAGTAGGAAGCATTAAGGATTTTACGAATGATTTTGGATTGTAAGGATCGGATACGAGAGGAATTCGATGGTATAGTGGAGCCCCATAGCTCAACTCCGTAAGTCTAAATAGGCCTTATTAAAGTCATGTATATGAGTCTTTTGTACTTAAGTGGAAGTTTAGAGCGTTTTTCTAGTAAGCGCTGAAGTAGTCGGAAATGTCGAGCGGTTTCTTGTCGTTTCAGTCTGGTATATAAATAAATTTTGAAAAAAGTTTGAAGTTTGCAAATTACGTGTTAATAAACCTTAAAATGTTAGGACTCAGAAAAAAAAAAGTTCGGCCTTTTCGAAAAATGAGATAAAAATCTAAAACTGGTACAAATTTACGTGTGCTATTTTATTTGAGGGATGAATGTAATATTAATAACCTGTTGCTGATATAGAGTGTTTTCTCCTTCCATTCTGTTGGGAGAATGAAAGTTAGAAATGGTGAATGTTAGGTGATATATTGCGGTTGTGGTGGTGAATGTAGGGCACCTGAACGATAAAGCCGGAATGGTCAGTTACAGCTGTGAATTCGTTGGCAATTATCGCTAATGAGAGAACAAACTGACGGTAGGAATAATTCCCTTCTCTTATCCAGGTTTCGATCATGCAGTAAGATTTAAGGACATCTAGATGTAGTGTTGAATGATGAATGAAAGTAATAGAGTAACCTTAAATTTACTGAAGATGAATTGAGAATTTTATTAATGAAAATTAAAAAACAAAAACGCTGCAAATTATTCCACAATGGTTTATTATTTCCAAACCATTATACATCTAAAGTAACATTACCTTCCTAGTTACAAATAATAAAATTAATAAAATATGATTTCAATTATTGCACTATACTTTTTTTTTTAATCATTAGTAATATGCTAAAAAAATATCATTAATTCAGTAACACATTCAAAATTTAACACAATTTAAAAACCAAACAAAGGATATAACATTAGGAGTAGAACATATTTTAAAAAATTTTGCTCCTAATTGTCCGATTTTTTTTTGTTTTTAGAACATTTCGTAAACTTTTAAAAACCATATACACTATCGACAAAAAAGTGTAAACTTTTTGAGTTATTCGGAATTTAATTTTACCATCCCTCGTAACTTTTTTTGCAGCTTCTTTTCGTTGAAATATGTTATATAGATAAATTTAAAGGGCGTAGATAAAATGACTTTAGCGAAGTTTCATTGAAATCGGTACATTGGTTTAGGCGCTACAGTCTATAGCAACGCAGGTTTTTCGATCGCCATTTTGAAAGTAAAAGGCGGATAATAATGTCGATCATCCTCGTGTGACCTCTGATTTTATATCCAAATTTGAAAAAAATCGGTTCAGTAGTTTCGGAGAAAATGCGCGGACAGCGGACGGCGGATGGATAAACAAATTTTTATTCGTTTTTCTAATTCTACGCTTCCTGAAACGTGAAACCTCAAATTTTGAGAGGGAGTTAAGTTTTGTGAATTTTTTGGTCGATCACGATGGTTGATTATTGAATATAATAAACCAAAATCTGTACCGCTTCTTTTAAGTCTTGTTGTCGGCTGGAACTTAATTGGTGCACTCATAGTAACTTGAAAAAAAATTGATAAAAAGTACTGCCTTCATGTTGCCATGTGAACATACCCGTGCCTCAGGATCCTGATGGTCACTGATTTAATTAAACATTTACTTCAACATCGCAAAAACTCTTCAACTGCATTTTTTATCAAATCTAAATATATAAAATGTTTTAAGAAATCCATATTACTAGTTATAAATCCAATAAAAAAATATATATAGCTTGACTAGTTCTAAGGGTCTTGGGTACAGTACTATCTAGCGAAGTACTGTTTTAAGGCGAATGGCTGTGGAGAGATGTGATTGGGGTGAGCTCGACAGATCTCAGATGTGCAACGCTCTGGTAAAGTCGGCTGAAGTTAGTGTTGCCCAAAATCCGTCTTGGTCTTGCAAAGTGAAAAGTGACCAAGACCAAGATCGCCTAACTGTTGCAAGAAACCTACACCAATGCTGGTAAGAAAAATCGATTTTTAAAAATAAAAATCAAGGTAAAATTGTTATTAATACTCGACAATTTTAGTTTATATATGTAAAGAATTGGTATAACCAATATAATTTTGCATTTAAGTCTTCTAATTTTTCATTCGGGCTTAGTTAGGTTTCTTCTATCCAAAAAATCATAGTAATATCTCAACAGTAATAGGCTAATAGTTAACTGCAAGACTCTTGCGCAAAACCAAGACCAAGCCCAAGACTAGGTACGTAAGACCAAGACTCGTCTTGTTCTGTTATTCGGGCAACATTAACTGAAGTAGACTAATTAAATGTTTTTGCATATGGATTAAAATGTCTGAAGAATTAAACTTGGACTTGCATGTTGTTAGCTAGGGAAATTTTCATCATTTCATCCACTTAGTAATGGGCTATTATTCAAAATTGTATCTTAACGCGCCCCGTTTTTATTGAGGCGAAAAGGGAAAAATTTTGTCGAAAACCAGATGATTACGAGTTTAATCTCAGAAACTAAAAATCGGACTTGCATACTATAAGCGAGGAAAATTTCTTTAAAAAATCAGCATTTCATCCTCTTTACTATTTATAATGAGCTATTATTTATAATTTATATTTTTATATTATTACTCTCATCTTGTTGATGTTTTCACTTCTATCGTGTAGTCTAAAGCACACACCTTACTTATTTTATTTTTTGCTGAACCAACAATTGATGAAAAGACACAATAGGAGAAATCCGGACAAGCAAAAGCAAAAATAAATAACATAAATTTTGTCTTACATTTTATGAAATATTTTTACTTTCACTTACCTATATAAGAAATATATACTATGGGACAGTATTGCGATCATGAAAAATTTCGAATCTGAGTTTTCAATAGAAATACATGTTTTTAGGTCTCTCGAGTCCAAATAACCCGAAAGTCCCGCAAAATGGTCTGTGTGTATGCATGTGACCAGTCTAGATCAAAAACGAAAATTCGTATGTAAGTGAAATTGTATATTTGTTTTGTATAAACCTGAGATGTTACAGCAATTTTTTTATCGAAATCGGCAAACCGAAAGTGGCACTTCATATCAACGATTTTGATTAAACTGACTATATCAGTGTATTATTAAGCAGTTTTTAATATAATGTAGATTTTATTCTCATTGATGTTCTCTAACAGGGCTTAAATGGCTAATTTTCAATATTAGCTTCCTCTAAGGTACATTTAATTGTTTTTATTTGAAATAATTAACCATTTCACATCAATCTTTAATATAAAAAATAGTTAAATATAAAATATGAAAGAATTTGATGATTAACTAAAGGAGAAATCAGAGATCGTAACGGAGAATAATTGTAATGCAGGAATCGAAGAAATACGAGCGCGCCCGACAGGTTACGAAGGCTTTCATGCCGGATTTTTCAATGTATTATGACCTAAAAAAAAAATTGTTTGAAATCAGTGACCCACAGATTGTATCGTCTCCTTGTTAGTGCGGTAACTGCATAACTCATGGACACGATAAATTGATTTAGTTAGACACTTTTCCTTGTTTAAGGCTAGATAATATTTCCAAATGATAAAGTATTTAGGTGGCTTTTTAAAACTTTTTTCCTTCTTTATTAAATATTTGATATATCAATCAATCAACAACTTCATTATCAAAAAAAACTTTTTAATTTTATTCTTGTTATAAAATTATTTTTTATCAATTTATATATTTTTTTTTACTGTTGTATTCATATTCTTTTCCCCACCATTCTATTTTTAAAATCTATTTCATTTGACTTATTTTTGGAGTCATTTTAATAAAACATTTTTGTATAAAATAAATTATTACATATTTTTATTTTTAATTATAAATTTAGCAGTATTCATGACCCTACTGGTACTTGTACAGGTAGGAGAGCTAGTCCCGCATATGAAACTTTTGGTCTATTTTTACAGCCCTAAAATTAATTTTTTGATATTAAGTGAATAAATATTAACTGAACCAGGTGGGAATAAAATCCACAAAGTTCAGAACTAGGTACTTTAGGACTTCTAACCAACATATTCGTTCATCAGGTCCTCTTCCTAATAGCCCTGGAGCCAGGGCCCAAAAATCGACCTGATCGCAGGCGAAGGTTAGATTGTAAATTATGAAAGTGTATGTTATTCTGAGTAAAAAAAAATCTTGTCTGCCGTTCCAGAGCCGCTGCTTTCAAAAATGGCGGCTGATTTAAAATATATTAGGCCAATAATTTGAGGATCGAAACGGGAAATCCATTGCAAAAAATGTGTGAAAAGTTTTTATTTTTTTAACTTGTATATATGGGTTTAGACATGTAAAAAACAAAATTGCTAACGCGGGCCACCAAGGTAAAACTTTTTACAGCCAAAAAAGTCAGATTTTTTCGATATTTTTTGGGTTTTTCACCTATAATTCCTAAACAATACATCAAAACGAAAAATGTTTTCTTTAACAAATTAAAGAACGTTAAATTTTGCGTCAAACGATTACAGAAACATTAAAATTTGGTTACGCCGTAAGGTATAAAACCACGGTCAACCAAATCTGAGTTTTACTAAATTTGTCAAAAACTGAGAAAAATTACTATAAATGGTCCTGTAACTTGGAAATGAGTTCCCTAAGTGGAAGAACCCATAGAACCAAAGTTGTAGAGCATCAAATTTCGTGTATGCACAGTATCAACTAATTTAATGTAGGTAACTTTCTGCGAACAAAATCGGTAATCTCCCGATGGTTAGAAATTGGTAATGAAGGTATACCTGATTTTCAATATTATAACAGTATGGGTGTCTTTTCTAATGAGTTAGTTTTGTTTAAAGTCTGTTACATGCAGTATAAGCTTCTTTTCCACCTTTCAACAGCAAAAGATTTTGGTAAACGATGTGCCGAAAGATTCCGAAGTTTATAAAGGAATAACGAATCCCGTGAAAGATATATAATTGGCCTAAAATAAAAATGTCAGCACTCAATGGACGCAAAATTTGATGCTCTACAACTTTGATTCTATGGGTTTTTCTTCTTAGAGAACTCATTTCCAAGTTACATGGCCATTTATAGTAATTTGTCTCAATTTTTGACAAATTTGGTAAAGTTCAGCGTTGGTTGACCGTGGTTTTATACCTTACCGCGTAACCAAATTATAAAGTTTATGTACTAGTTTGACGCAAAATTTAACGTCCTTTAATTTATTAAAGAATACATTTTTCGCTTTGATGCATTTTTTAGGAGTTATAGGTGAAAAACAAAAAAAATATCTTTTTTTCCTGGGAAGTTGTCAATTTAATTTAGCTTTTTGGCAATAATAACTTCCAGTTGTTAACAATTTGAGTATATTTTTAACGTAACATGTTAACAGGTTAGTTTACGTTTCGGTACCTTTATTCCCATCTTCAGAACTGCAATTCCAATACTCTTGTGGATGAAAAGCTAAAAAATTTTTAAGTTACAATATCGAAAAAATCTGACTTTTTTGGCTGTAAAAAGTTTTCCCTTGGTGGTCCGCGTTAGCAATTTTGTTTTTTACATGTCTAAACCCATATATACAAGTTAAAAAAATAAAAACTTTTCTCACATTTTTCGCAATGGATTTCCCGTTTCGATCTTCGAATTACTGGCCTAATATTCTTTAAATCAGCCGCCATTTTGGAAAGCAGCGGCTCTGGAACGGCAGACAAGATTTTTTTTACTCAGAATAACATATTCTTTCGTAATTTACAATCAAACCTTCGCCTGCGATCAGGTCGATTTTTGGGCCCTGGCTCCAGGGCTATAACCGTAGAATAAATAACTGTATTTATTTAAGTGATGACTTCTTTAGGAACGTTTTGCAGTTTTTTGTGGAGAGTGAATTAGATTGATCCATCAAATTTTAACGCTCGGGTAAAGTCGGATATAGTCGACTAATTGAAGCATTATTACATATGGTTTAAAATACATCAGAAAATAAAAAACGAGCCTACATACCGTATGTGAGGAAATTGTTCAGCATTTGATCCTCTCTGTAATAAGCTATAATTCAAAATTGTATCTTAATACGATACCGTGTGAGGTAGGCGAAAAGGAAAATATAGTGTCGAAAACCAAATTATGACAATATATGGATTAAAATATTTCAAATCCTAAAAAATCTATCCTGTATACTGTAAGAGAGGGAAATGTTCAGCATTTTGTCTTCTTTGTAATAAGCTATTAATCAAAATTCTATGTAAACCCAACACCGTGTTAAAGAGTTGGAGAAGGAAAAATACAGTATCCAAAACCAAATGATAACGAGTTTATACCAATATATAATACAAATACTAACATTTTTTAAATATTGAAATTTTATTTTGACATTATTAAAAATATATAAAAAATAAGAAGAGAAATAGTAAAAATGATAATAATAGCAGAAATTATAATAATGGATAATAATATAACATAACATAACATAACCTTCCAACTGCATTCTTCCACATAAATATTATACAGTCGTCGGAGGCAAAATAAACTATTATATATCACTAATTTAAAAACGTAAATTATTAATCATTAAGGAAATTTTTAGATTGACCTTGCTTTGGTGTCTATACTTTATGCCATAGAACTTTGTTATTAATGTTAAAAATTTCTATAATACACCTAGAATACATGGATTAATAAAGTTACATAAAAATGGGGCTCCACTTAGTCCTACCATCAGTAATATCAATGGGGAAACTGAAAAAATTGGCTATATATCTCAATTCCATACTCAATAACCTAAAATTAGACAGTAAAATGATGTAAAAACCTCAATGGAGGTGGATAAAATGTTTGAAAAAATAAATAAAATAGACAATAGGTAAATATTGTTTGGTCTCTTTTATGTAGAGCAATTTATTTACCAATATCAACTAGAAAGGTGTAATAAAAATAATTGAAAAATACTGGGATACAATAGAAACGAGTACCCAAATTATAGAGTTTTATGGAAGAACTGCATACTGTAAGCGAGGGAAATATTCAGCATTTGACCTTCTTCATACTGTGCTATTATTTATAATTTGTACTCCACATTATTAATCTCGCCTTGTTCCTGGTTACACTTCTATCGTTTGATCTAAAGCACGTACCTTAGTTGTTGTTTTTTTAATTAATAATTATAAAGCCAGTAGTTTAAATATTCATAAATCGGTTATAGTTTTGTAGTTTTTGATCTGAGATTGATTTGAGATGGGAACTATTTTACTTTTCTTAATATATATGGATTCGAGTCCTGCTGTCGCAGATACTAAATAGAATATAGAAGATAATAGAAGTCAGAAGCAACGCAGGTTCTGCAAAAAAAAATATTTTTTTTTTATTTAAATGAAATTTACAACTGTATTACATAGAAAATACAATAAGTAAATGTGACATTGGTAACATGACATGTACAACATGAAGAGAAACTAGCCATTGGTAAAACTCAAATTAAAGTTCTATATTAGAAGATCCCGAGACCATCTTCTTTTCAGACGCCTCGGAGGGTTATCAGGGATCGAGGAGGAAGCAAGGTTTGACACGAGAGGGTTCGGATGGTTCTGCAGTTTGTTATGGAAGGATAGCTATCTGGATTTGGCTAAATCGGAAACATATGGAACATTAAGGTATTTATGGATGATTTTATTTGTGACAAAGTAAGGAGCGTTGAGAATTTTACGAAGGATTTTGGATTGTAAGGATTGGATACGAGAGGAATTCGATGGTTTAGTGGAGCCCCAAAGCTCAATTCCGTAAGTCCAAATAGATCTTATTATTGTCATATATATGAGTCGTTTGTAATTGATTGTGAGCTTAGAGCGTTTGTCTAGTAAGTGCTGCAGTAGTCGAAAACGTCGGGCGGTTTCTAGTCGTTTCAGTCTGGTATGGGGGTTCCAAGTGAGTCGTTTGTCAAGGTGGAGTCCTAAGTATCGGATTTGTTCGACAGAAATAAGGGGGCTATTGTAGAAGGATACTGTAGGAAGGGATGTCATGGGTTTACGAAGAAGAGTGAAGGTAATTTGATGGGATTTATTGGAATTTATTTTAATCCTCCAGTTTTGACAACATTTTTCAAGACTTGATGTGATTGAAAAGTTTGGGATGCAATAGATGGATCGTTATTAACTGATAGGATACACGTGTCATCGGCATAGGTGGTGATGACTGTTGGAAAAAATAATAATAATAAATAATAAACTTTTTTTTTATTGAATATTAGTACAATATGCCATTTTTGAGGGAAATAAATATTAATACTACAAGTGTTCATTTATACAATATTAATAATAGGAAAATAAATATGAAGAATTAAAAAATGAAATAGTAAATACATTTTTTTTAATTATTATTTTAAAATTAATATATTCTGCCGCGTTGGAGGGCATTAATGTAAGGGCTACATGTAAATAAATTAATGAAATAAGATAAATAATAAATAAATAAGTAATTAGTAAAATTAAAGTAAATTTTCTATAAATATCATTCGGAAAAATGTATCATATTATTAAATAATATCATATTATTTTAAAATGTGGATTATAATTGGAGACTTCATTTTCTTACTGTAAAAAAATTGTGTTTACTGAATGTCTTGTAAAAGATGGGATACGAATTATTGAAAAAACTACAATATTGTAGTTGGTCTATACTTATAATCTTGCATAATAATTAATAATTAAAATATTGTAGTTTGGTATATAATTCGTATATCAATTTTTGCAAGACATTCAATTAAAAAATTTAAATGCCCTTCCAGCAATTCATGATTTTGTATTTGCCTCAATGTTTGCTCCGAGTTTTGTGTGTGTGTTATGTTGTTCCTTGATTAAACAAGAAGTTCCTAGGAATAGCAGGAAAACTATCACACCTTGAATTCTAGGAATTATGGCAATATTGAGGAGGCATCTTTACCTACTAGAATATTAATCTAAAACTTTTTTTTTTACTTCCACACCTGTCATTACTCGATTTGCAAATATTTATTTATCAATTTAATTTTCACATGTAGGTTTTAAAATTAGCAAATGTTTCACTGTTATGTAAGATTTATGTTTTCCTATAATTCTTCTTAAGATATTAATAGTGTATTGTCCTTGATGTGACAGAATGTAATATTTCTAAATAAACAAATATAAAAAAAAAATAATTTATAATAAAACGTAATCTTTTATAGTGAACTGATGATGGGTTTGACTTATGTTGAATTATATAATCACATGCTAAATTAAAAAATAATGGTTTTTAGAGATTATTTTTTTAAAATTATTCTTCACACTGAGGGAGGAGAAAAATAAAAAAATATATCAAAGAACTGTGAGATGTCCCAAACGAGGAAATAATAATTAAGTTTAATGAGTATTTATATAAATTAGTAACAAATTAATTTAGAGACAAAACATAAATAAAGGTTATGTTCGATTAGCTGTTCTTGTATGTCTTGATGATGTCTGAATTCAGGAAAAACATTGGCGAATGCCAAAATAGAGTACAAATATTAATATTATTATAATATTGAAATTTTATTTTGACAAACTTATTTAAAATATATAAAAAATAAGAAGAGAAATAATAAAAATGATAATGATAGCAAAAATTTTTAGGAATAATGGATAATAATATAACATTACATAACCTTCCAAATTATTCCACATAAATATTATACAGTCATCAGAGATAAAATAACTATTAAATATCACTAATTTAAAAACGTAAATTATAAATCATTAAGGAAATTTTTAGATTGACCTTGCTTTGATGTCTATATTTTATGCAATAGAACTTTGTTGTTAACGTTAAAAATTTCTTTTTAAATTAATTAACCCTAACAACAATACACTTAGAATACATGGATTAGTAAAGTTACATATAGGTGTCGCTCCACATAGTCCTATCATCAGTAATATCAATGGGAAAACTGAAAAAAATGGCTAAATACCTCAATTCTACACTCAATAACTTAAAATCAGATAGTTACAAAGATGTAAAAAACTCAATGTAGGTGGATCAAATGCTTCAAAGAATAAATAGGTATATATTGTTTGGTCTGTTTTGATGTAGATAATTTATTTACCAATATCAACTGGAAAGATGTAATAAAAATAATTGAAAAATACTGGGAAACAATAGAACCACGTACACAAATTAGCGGGTTTTATAGAAGATATCGATTAAAATATCGCGAGGGAAATGTTCAACATTTGATCCTCTTTATAATGAGCTATTATTTATAATTTTTATTTTATATTATTGATCTCGCCTTGTTGCTGTTTTCACTTCTATAGTGTGGTCTAAAGCAGATACCTAAGTTTTTTGTTTTTTTCTATTTTAGTTATATAAAGTTTATTCAATTCATTATATGTGTGTAATTTAGCATTAATAAGTTTAATATAAATGCTTATTAAATTGAGGAATTGAACAGCTGATTCTAGCTACCTGACAAGGTGCTCTCTATTAATCAAAGATCATTAACCTTTATGAATGATGGGCGCCATCTCAACTTCCATTATAGTATCCAAGTATATCTTAGCCAATCATGCATTATATTTGTTCCATTTATTGTTGAGATTTTAACAAAAATGTTTACCTCTTTTTAATATTCATCATTTACAAAAAAAAAAAATACTAATTATTACCTGCGAATCAGAAAGTATTCATTTATTCAGAATCATTATAAATAGCTATTTATTGTATAATTATACATATATATTTACAAGGTATCCTATAAGTAAATATCCTGTGTTACAGATCTCTCTTTATCGACTTATTCACACTATAATTTCTTATATAGGTGATTCTCAGATTACGGCCAATTTTCATGATAAAATTTTAATAATTTTGGCGGATTTAGATACAATTTTATAAATACCTACACCTTATATTGTCGCTCAGCTTTATCTGAGCAAATGGCCAAGATCAAAAGTGTTTTTTGCTCAGTAATTAAAGTAAGTAAAGCTCAGAATTCTATTGTAGGAATGAAACGAGTTTTCAACTTGGTAATGATATTTTCACGTATTTTATTCATCCAAACCAGCTGTGTAAATAGTATTATAATTTTTATTTTTTCCAAATGACTTGCTACAAACCGTAGTCAAACGTGAATTATAATAAATGAAATAATTTGAAGAGTTAGAGAGATAATATACGCGGTGGTAATGACAACAATAAAGGTACGTGCTCAACGTATAAGAAACTGGTGCGTTGAGGGAGGCTCCCCAACTGGTCGGTCTCTCCGCTGGTGGCTGCTATTTATCTCCATGGCTACTGTTACACTCTGAAGAAATTAGAAATTATCACCTCCCAGAGTTTAGCCATTAATAAGTGAGATACTCTGTATATATATATATATATGTTTGTATATATATATATATATATATATATATATATATATATATATATATATATATATATATATATATATGTATATGTATGTTTGTATATATATATATATATATATATTAGAATGCTATATCGAATTATCAAATATCAGGAGGCATGCGAAAGACTGGAGGCTGGACCGGTGTTATCAGTGGATGTTGATAAGGGCGACCTTGAGAAAGGTCAGGAGGTCGCCAGGACAGCTCTGACCGACAGACTGATTTCTCCGCCAAATGGGTTCTTATGTCTTCTTATACCAAACACTATAATCTTCTTCGTCTTTTCTGTAAAATGGGTATTTGGAGTATTCATTGGGGGAGGGGGTGATGCACCAAAAGACAAAAAAAAAAGGCTACAGTTTTTATTATATGTGAAAAGTTAATATAATTATTTCGTAACGAACAAATATAATATTGAATATTTAAAACTATTTTTTTTATATAGGAAGGAGATGGTCCGGGGTGGCTGCAATAATTAGGCTAAATAGTGGTAAAATATTTTATTGAAAGCCAACCTAGATCTTCTTCAGGGCAAGAACGGACAAGATACAAAAAAATATAGAGAATTGTGGAAATTACATAATATTTAGAAAAATGTATATAAACAATGTGAATAAGCTTATTAAAAGTATAAACAGTAAGTACATTAAAATATAAACAGAGTAAGCTAAGTAACAAGATCCTAAACTGAAGTAAATAGATGGTAACAATTGTTATAGTGTAATATAGAATATATGCAAATGTGAATATACTTCTACAGATCTACGGGAGAGATTGAAAAAAAAAGAAAGGGAAAAGGATATAATATGAAAGAATAGACATATAGGAATGTGGAGAAAAAAAAAGAAAAACAAAAATAAATAAATAAGTACATAAAATAAAAATAGAGACTTACAGGTGTGTTCAGCTAGGAGTTTCACTTAGAAGTGGAAAATAAGGGTTAGGGTAGATATTGGGGAATTTTGCTGTGCTGAATTTGCAGAATTTTATGATATGGATGGATAAAAGGGGTAAAAATACTATATCTATGAAATAATAAATTATAAATATGTACATATAAAATAGAATTAAGAAATAATAGATATAATTATAATGTGAATGTATATATGCATATATTTATAATTTATTATTTCATAGATATAGTATTTTTTTCCGTAATATCTAAAAACAAATACAATTGAATATATACATAACGTATTTGTTTAGATTAAAATCAATGAGGGAGACGAGACAATCTTCATCAGGAGAAAGTCAACATTGGTACATTTCTAGAACTTTTTCAGCTAAAAAAAGTAAAATATATTTGATTTCTTAGTGTGTCCAACCTCACACAAAAATACGTTTTTTACAGTCCGACTGGTTTGTCACGGAAAATGTGATAAGAATAGTCCGTGAAAATTTAGGAGTGATCGAATTATAAAATTCAAGAAGATATTGATATATACAGGGAAAACCAGGAGGGGATTTCATTGCGCAAGTTGCGCCATCAAGCGTTTTAAGGGGGGCATATTTTGATGTTTTTTTAATTTCGACGGGGTTATGAATTTTCGGTGTAAGGGACAAGAGGATATAAATGGAATATACCGCAGCAACTGTAATTGTATATGATCTACGATTTTTCTGATTCTTCCTTAGTTTGATCTTTTTTTAAGAAAATGTGAGCAATAAGATATCTTGGGGAAGAGATGGGCACCCATGGATATATATATACTATTGTTTTTGAATATAAATGACTATTTTTAAGTTTCAATAAAATATATAGGTACCTACTACTAGGGCATTGCTTAGTCATCTACTGGACATTTCTTAATCGATTTTAGTTCACACTTGTTATTAATTTAGATAGCTTACTTATTACTGATTTTAGTTGTTGTTTTTTTTACCTCAATGTATTGGAGGGAAGGGGCGAAACGATATTCTCGCCACTTCAACATTTTTATTAAGTGTGATCGCCTCATATCCCCTTCTCCGAAGTTTGCCCCTATGCTTACCATATCATCATACCTTACCAAATCACAGATTAACCACACAATCTAATTAACATGTGGCCAAAAATTACCATATTTGTTTATTTGTTTTTAAATTTCAATTTATTTGTGATTATGAAATGGAAAAAAATACTAACAAATAAAAAAATTATTTATAACCAACATAATTAATGAACACATTTTTAAAATGAATCTTTCAACATTTCTATTTTTTTGACCTTTAGAATTATGTTAATGAATCATCGTTATAACGTCAATATTATCTTATACTCAAAGTGTACTTGAAACCTTTCTAAAAAACACGTAATAAAAATTACATTATTTATTTAGTTACTTTCCAAAATATTTATCATTTAAAATCGATAGTCCTTTAAATCGATTTTTACAGATCCTCCATTTTATCGATCACTAGGCAGCCGTATCGACCGTTTTGTTAGGAAGGAAATCGGTTCGATGAACTGCAGTTCCTTTGGGACGGGCGTCTCCCTGCTGCATCGCTGCCAACTCCATCATGCGATATTATATTTCATTATTTTGCCATTTATCGCAATATTCTCATCACAGTCTGTTATTTATTTATAACTTTGAACTTCTAAGTTAAATATCTCTTATGAGTTTTCATCATCAATCATAGAAAGTCTGCTTGCTAATACGGTTAAAGTAATTAAATGTAAATATTTAATAATTATTAATGTAATTCTGATGATACTGGTGATGGAGAAGCGGCCGGAAACTTCAAAAAAGTGATGAAAAACCAAACAAGAAAATAAAATAGGAAGAGGCTCTATTCACATCAATAATTGTCAGCGATACAGACGCCTTTTTATCAAATTATTAACGTCCGTCTGAAGCTTCTTGAATAGTTTAATCTCATCGTAACTTACAAGTTTTTAGGTGTTTCAGTCTGTGTTGTGTGTTTTATGTTTTCAATATTCAGATCGGCAAACTTTGTCTGCTTAATTAGGTACTAAAAACTTATGAACACTCATTTCCTTTTCACTTGAATCGGTAGATAATTGATCAAAAAATCGAGAAAAAAAATTTGGTTAAAAAAATATTGAGCCTTTTGGCGTGATCTCCAATCCCAACATATCAAAATAACGAGGTTATTTAGGCCTCCTTTATTTTTTTTATTTTTTCATCGAATAATCTCATGATACAAGTGGAAAGCAAATGAGCATTTATGTGTTTTTATTGCGTTGGCGAATAAGTCTTTTCGGTTTTTCAGGGTGAAATGAAAATATAAACATAAAATTTATTTTAATCTACAACATATTGACCATTATTTAATATGACTTTTTCCCATCTTTCTACTAACTGTATAATGCCATGTTCATAGAATGTCTGGAATTTATTGTTAAAAAAATTATCCAAGTGGTTTTTGATGTCATCTTCCTTTTGGACTTTCTTTCCATTCATGGAGTTCTGCAGAGACCGGACTGGGTCTGGTGAATAGGGTGGGTGGGGCAAAAGTTCCCATCCAAGGCTCAATAATTTATTGCGAGTGACCAATGAGGTGTGGGGCCTAGCCTTGTCTTGGTGGATCTTCTCGAAATTGGAAAGTTGAAATATTTCTCTTCGTAGCTGTATGAATGTTTTTTTATTTAATTTAATGCCTACATAAGGAATGAATAAACAAAAACTCCTTCTATGTTTTTATTTTTTATCTCCATTTGTAGTTTGTTTAGCCGATCCAGCTACTATTAGTATTTTCCCGACACCAGACTGTCTACTTTGGGTAATATTTCAACAACTATATCTGTTAACTCTTGTTGAAACCAGCTTAGTATTTTGTTTGCTTTTGCACTGTGAATATGAAAGAAAATACCATTCGTTATCAGTATAATTTTTTCTATTATTTTAAAAAAGGTAAGCGTGCTGCAGAAACTCATAGAAAATTTCGAAATGTTTATGAGGACGATGCCTTAACCGAACGCACCTGTCAAAATTATTTTTGCCAAATTTTATCCAGGAAATGTTGACATAAGTGATGCTCAACGGTCAAGTCGCCCACGTGAAATTGAGCAATTTACATTTGCAATTTTTGAACCCGAACAATGTTAAGGCCATTGTTAATCAAAATCCCATCCAATCAGTGTGAGAGATTGCTATGGCCCTAAATTTTTCGCTCACAAGCGTTGAAAATCATTTGCACAAGCTCGACTATGTTTCAAGGCTTAATGTTTGGGCCCCCCACATGATTTTTTTCGAAAATCACAAAAATAATTGCAACTTCAATACAACTTTAGCTATCTACAAGAAATTTAGGGCCACATAAGCTACACAAAATGACATCAACAAAACCCAAACAGTGAGGGAAAGGAGTGCCCAGCGGTACCCCTTCTTGACTTGAACTTGAATGACTTGACTTGAACTTTGAATAGGATAGAATAGAAACATTATTCTGAAACTAAGTCCTCTTAGAATAACAATGATGACTAAATTCAAGAGAAAATTCACGTCTGGCCAAAAATTAACTTATAAAAATTCTCACATTATATACATTACTTTAAAAATAGTATGTTAACCATTAAAAAATAAATGATAAACAAGCAAACAAATGAACATAAAATCTTCTTTAAAATACTTATTATTGTGACGGAAGAAAAAAATCTCTCATCCAACTTCTTTTGAGCCCCCGAAGAGTGTTTTCCGGCATGTTAATCGTTGTCATGTCTTATATCAGTGCACAGGTGGATCTAGGGGGGGGGGGGGCTTTCGGGCTGAAGCCCCCTCCCCAAAATGGTAAAATATATCCATGTTTTACAGAAAAAAATATTAAAAACTATCTCTCAAAGTATTCTTGTTAGTTTAATAACATTTAATAGAACTTCAAGAACCACTTAAACACCATTTCGTATAGGTTGTTAATTTCTTTCTTTTTCTTTCAATTTAATTATCGTTATATGTATATGAAAAAAAAATCTTTCGGGCTGGAGCCCCCCCCCCAAAATTAAATCCTGGATCCGCTAGTGTGTCAGTGTGTTAGTATTTCCATGTAAGTTATTGTGTAAGAAGGATAACGGCTGCCAATAGATGTGTCTTTGGACTTGGCCGACACTTAAGAAGTAGGTACCTCTCAAAGAAGACCAAGCTGATCATATACAAGACCCTTGTTCGGCCTGTTTTGACATATGGCTCAGAGGCTTGGACGATGACTAAAAGGGATGAGATGAAGCTGAATGTCTTTGAGCGAGGAGTCCTCAGAAGGATTTATGGTCCAGTAAAGGAGGGTGATGTCTGGAGGAAAAGAAAAAATAGGGAGCTCAGTTCTCTCTATGCAGACATCGACGTAGTCACGTATATTAAACTGGCCAGACTAAGGTGGGCAGGGCATGTGGCTAGAATGAGCACCCTTGAAATACCAAAAAAAATAATGATGGAGGAGCTGCACCTCGTAAGACGGGTAGGAAGGCCGAGGACGAGATGGTTGGACAACGTGGCCTATGATGCGAGAACCCTGCTTGGTGTGCGGAACTGGAGAGCTGCAGCAGAAGACAGAGCCAACTGGCGGAGGCTCTTGGAGGAGGCCCAGTCTCGGTAACGGGATGTTGTGCCATACATGAATGAAGTTATTGTGAAATTTTTTGTAGTGTGTCTGTATATGGTCGTTAACTGTTGGCCTGTTTAGATCTTTATGTAAAGTAATGTTTGTGACGTATCATACGATTTCGTATGTGGGTAGTATTTAAAAAAATTAATTGTAATTTAAAAAAAAAAACTTATGAATCCATTGATGTCCAGGTTTTAATTTTGTGGTGGTCAGCTCGAAAGTTTTTTTATATACATTTAAAGGATTAATTAATTGGGAAGACAAATAAATAAAAAACTACCTATAGTCCGTGGTATAGATCCCTTTTTATCAAATTATTAACATCCGCCTGAAACTTCATGAATAGCTTCATCTCATCGTAAAAGTTTTTTAACAACTTTTTTAGATGTTTCAATCTGTGCTGTGTGTTTTATTTACTATTTTATTTACGAAAACTGCTGGCATTGGGGCGTTTCCAATATGGCGATCGGCAATTCTTTTCTTTTTAATTAAGTCGTAAATATCCATTTGATATTTTTATTGTATCAATAGTTGTAGGTCGATATTAATATCTGTATTGGGTCTTCGATATCGTTAAATACTACACAGTCCGTCTTGGTCGGGCCGACATCTAGTTTTTTTTTTATGTACAATAGTTTTACGGAGGGTTGAATGCTACTGCTGTAAATAGCCAAATCGTGTGAATTGTACTGGATTCTTGATAATTTATAGCTTTATACAAAATATAATAAGTATGTAAAATAGAAGTATTTGCGTAGTTATTGATTTGATAAAAGAAACGATTTTATCTATACCTATTTCTAGAAGATAATATTAGGAAAAGATAATGCTGTTGTTTCCTCACGATATTTGCGATCGTTGAATAACGATGAATAAAGTGGCTATTATGAGATCAAGGGGAATCCCCAACACTTGGCTCCCCTCCACCGAACAATATTTTATTCCTTCCATCTCAATTTCGGGACTTTTTTATTTTTTTATCTAGTTAGGTTGTATTTATTTTACAGAAGTCTCTACTTGAGTTGTCGAAGTAATATTATGTATTTATCGTTACATTTGTCTATAGTAACGTATTACTAATAGCCTGTGGTATGGGTGATAGAGATATGGGAGAAAAGCACAATTCAATTACCAAATTGTTTATTTACACAATTTAATCAAATTTTTTTTGTCTTCAATTCTTCATCCGTGCCCGTCATGGTAGTGACAATTAGCAGATTTGTTGTTAGGTAGAAAATGGCATGATAGGCATGACGAAGAATGGAGCCAAGCAGCATCTCTTCTCTGGTCTGTTAGTCCTAAAATCAGGAAAAGAGATCTCTCATCCAGCTCCTTTTCAGTTGCCTCCTGATGAGCATTTCAGCTGTGGCCATGTCGTTGATAAGTCCATTGTGATGTCCGTCTAGTTTAAGATGAAATCGGAAGTAGAGAGTAGGTATGTGCTGGTCAATGGTTGGTTGTCTTAGGTCGGTATGTAAAGTCTTGTTGTTGACATACCAGGGAGTTATTAGTCTTAAAATTTTAAATTGTTAATATTTTAGTTTTTGTAAGTGAGTCTTTTTTGCTGAACCGTAAATCTGTGAGGCGTATGTCCAAATGGGTTTGAGCAGGTAAGTGTATGTATTTAGTTTTTGTCTAATTTTCAATTTTGATTTAGAGTGAGTATAGTATTTTCAGTAGCTTGTTCAAAGTATTTCTTTTCATATTGACGTGTGGGACCCAGGTCATTCTTCTGTCAAATATCCTTCTGTCCGAGGTAGAGTATAGTGTCCGTCTGATTTAATCAAATGACGTTAAAAATATTTCACAAATCATCATTTTTTAATTTGATAAATAAAATGTATTTTTAAGCAATTATATTTGTTACAATATATCACATATCACAGAAAAACAAGAAATAAAAGTTAATTGTAGTGATTTTTGCAGAAAATAATGGTATTTTTAGGTGAATGGAGAGAAAATCACATCATTTCTTTACACAACTTGAGGTTAACCTCAAAATTTGTCTTAATAAACCTCAACCTATATAACATAGACTTAAAGCTTATTAAAAAAGAAAGTTGTTGTAAAAGTTGGGTAAATATAGTACAGTTGATAGGTATAAAAAAAAACATAAATAATTTATATATTATAAATGAATAACTTTTTTTTAAACAGAGCTTTAATGTGTTTGTCCACTCAATAGACCTCTTAAAAATGTTTTAACAATGGCAAACTGTAATTTTTTTTAAAGTAAATTTTATCTTATTTACTATGGAGCAATGTTTTAATTACTTAAATCAAATATTTTTAAGTTATCGCTTCCTAGTCAACAAAAAACGTGAGTCGCTTAAAAAAAAATCTTAAATTTCCTACTTTTAAGCTGGTAATTAGGCAATTGTTTATATATAATGTTTTGTAGACCTTCATGTCTACTATCGCCCTTTTAAGTATTTTCTCCTACTTACGGAACATGCTGTATATTATAAATGCACGCACCTCCACCTGAGACAAATTACGATATTATGCATGACATAGATCAAATCTTTCAAGAATAGATGTTGATAGAACTAGTATTTAAATATTATAACATCAATATAGATAGTAAATGTAAAATAATAAAAATATAGCCGCTTCTAATTTCGTTGAAGAATATTTTAATCGTTTTTCTGATCTAGGAATACTTGTTAGAAACAAAATTGTATTTTAACAATTGTATCGCAACAATTTATACTCCAGAGACATTGAACGTGCCTACAATTCAAATTACAGCCCAATTTGTGGTTATAATTGCTCAGAATCCGAAAATTATTTAAAATTTATGATATCTCTAAGAAAGTTACGGACGGTAAGTCGTTTAAGAGTATCGGGTAGCGACCATCTAAAATTGCTCCATTGGAACATTATATACGTTATAAATACAAAAGAAGTCTGCAAGTTGTGCGGCCAACTTATCAAGAACGGTTTAAATCACTTGATGCCTGGAGTGTTTGTTTCTGGAGGCTCATGGAAGGAAATACCTACATACACATATAGAGGCTGCCACAGATGATTTATCACTGGAGTGTGTGTTGGATATAAAAAAATCTTGACCAGTTGAACAAAATATTTTATTTTATTATAAGTGTTTGTGACTCTATCAATACAAGTACAAACTCTCAGCTTTAGGTCTTTTGAATATTACTATAATTTGTAACTACATGTGCGCATGTAATACTAAGATCTCTGCTATTTGTTTTGCTTTGTTGTGTTCTGTATATTAAACTTTCTTTGGTATACATGTATTTTTATTCATTTATGATGTTTATTATATAAAAAATATTTAAAATATAAAATATATTTGGAATATATAAAATGTGGGAATATATGAAAATATTTGAAATAATAAAAGTAGTTATGGTGTTTGTTATATAAAGCTATTTTTGTTTTTGCCTTCTTATACTGTACTTATTTTCTTCTACTTATAAAACTAATCCCTACTAACACTAAATGGGCCAGACTCCATGGCTACGCCATTATCATTGAGCCAATAAAATGTTTCTATTCTATAGGTACTAAATGATCTGTAACTATCGTATAAATTGTGAATTGACTTTAGCTTATACATATAACCAGTGTTATTTTCCTGTAATAGATAATAGATAGGTGTATGAATCCAATGTTGACAATTTTCCTGTCTATAATAATACCTTTTTTTTTACTTCTTTTTATTTATTTATTTAGAAATATAACAATCTATCACGTGGACAATAATTATAGTGATTTGTGATATAACACATTCATAGCATATATACAGAAAATATAAATTAAAAAAAGTAAAATAATAATCAAAAACTATGTACAATAAAATAACCTAAAGCATACCTACATACAATATATACGAACAGGCAGGGAACCCCAAGCCAGGCTTCTCTCCCCAACTATAGAAGATCTTCAAGAGATCCCTGCGCTACTCTCTCAATCGCATCACTGGTGCTAAAGCCAGTGGAGTTTGAGCGAGAGCGCTTTAGCCACATACACTCATGAATTGAGTAGAGAATCTGGCCATTGCCAGAACTTCAACATATATACTACAATAGGTCTCTGGGCCACTGCCGTTTCAACATTCGAAGAGGATTTTAGGGATGAGTGGAACTAGATAGGGATTGTGCTAGATGATTCGGATGATTTATAAGGTTCTGATGGAATTTGGAAAAATTTTCAGGGATAAGGTCGAGGACAAATGGGATATTAAGGTCATGGTGTAGGGTTTTGTTGGTTACATAGAACGGAGCATCGACTATTGTTCGGAGGATTTTGGACTGAAAGGATTGGATGCGTTTGATGTTAGAAAATTTAGCTGTTCCCCAAAGTTCAAGTCCGTAGGTCCAAATAGGTTTCAAGATTGTCTTGCATATCAGCAATTTAATACTGAAATTATTACTATTCAAATCTAGAAGGAGCAAAGAGGGTCTGGTACAAGACGAAATGAAAATATGCGTTAAAAGTGATCTTGAAAGTTTCTAATGTATTATGTTAACATAAACACTTCTAGACTCCAAGCAATTTGTACCTCATTCAAAGGTAGTTTATATTTTAATTTAATAAAAAAATACGTGTTCTTACTTTATATTCCTTTATTTTTCACTTTTGCGTAACCAGTTTCGGTCTTTTATGAGACCTTCATCAGGCTAACTGATGATGATCCTTTGACAAGCAGGAAAGGACCATCATCAGTTAGTCTGATGAAGATCTGATAAAAGAAAGGAACCGGTTGAGCAAAAGTGAAAAATTAAGGAATATACAGGAAGACAACGTCTTTTTTATTAAATTAAATTCCAATCCTATAACATCAATCCACAATTAATGGAGTTTATATTTTGTCGAAATTTATCGCACTTAATTAACCAACATTTCAACTTCGCAAATTAGTTAATTAACTGCCTTGACACCACGTCATGTCATTCACAAGACAAATCAACTGAACTGTTCCTAATCCAAAATTGTGACTATATTTCTCGATAAAATCATTACTGAAAGTCAAAAAATCAATTTATTTCAGTTTTTAACAACAGAATATATTTCAGTGCATTGCCGAAGCTTAGATCAATCAAGGACCTCAGAAGATTTTGACAAGCCTTACTATCAGAAAACACAATTACTGCAGACGTATTTTAATAATAATAATAATAGCTTTATTTCTAATTAATTTACAATCTATATCTTAAAAATCTTAAGACGTACCTCATGGTAATAACCATTAATCTACAAAATCACAAATTTTCAAAACAAAAAATAAAATAAATAAATTAAATCTTCTTTAAATTATATAAATAAATTATATTATATAAATAAATTATAGGACGTCTTGTATTAATTGTTTATTAAATTTTGAATTGGTCTATAATCGTCTTATCTTTTTGTCTACATTGGAGGAATTACTGTGCTATATATGTGTGCGATGTTGTATTAAGTTCCTGGCGTTTGAAAATTTAAAAAAAAAAAAAAATTATCTTGAGAAAATGTTTGTTATGATATGTCTATAGTTTAATATGGTTTATTGTTGATAATTTGTAAGAGTATTGTTATGAAAAGGGAGGGAAAAAAAGAAAGGAAAGATATGTCATATATATATTAAAAAAATCTGGTGCGCGCAACACACAACTTTCACTTACCGCTCTTCTTTGAATAGGAATTATTTTCTGGCAATGCTGGGCTATTATAAAATTTTTGAAGTGCATTTTAAAGGTAGCTAAAGCTTAAAGCTTACAGATAACAAGTCATTAAGACCATTATGATTACAAAATGTCTATCTAATAGCAACGCAGATTTTTTTTTTTTTTTCTCCTTTATTAACTTATCAAATTCTTTCAAAAGTTATATGTAGCATTTTTTCGTAACTCTGAATAATGCGAAATGGTTAACTTTTTAAAATAAACCATATTAAAGGTTCTTTAGAGGAAGACATATATGAACATTGGGCATTTAAGCCCTGTAAAGTTAAATCAACGGGATAAGACTTAAATGATATTAAAGACCACTTAATTATACAATGATACACCGAGTTTTCTTCACCGTTGAGCCAGTTTTTCTTTTAAGGGTAAAGAAATTCCCTACAAAACTATATAAACATTGTTCATTTTGGACAACTATTAACGAAATTACAGCTATTCAATTTCCAATGTAAGATTACGGTGTCAGAAAGGGATGAATGAGAGAAAAAAGATAACTAAGTGAAAGTAAGGAAATCTGTTACCCGCAGTACACAAGCTTCACTATTTCCTCTACTTTTAACAGAAATTATTTTTTTACAAAATTAACCTATGGCAAAAAGTTTTTGATCAGCAATATTAGAGAGTATTGAAATGTTTACACTGATCTATCTTAAGCTGGTTTACATTAATTTAGTTTATCAAATAAATCGTCTCAAATCTTTTCTTTGATACATTTTCAGGAAAATAAATCTAATTCAATTTTATTTCTTGATGGACATATGTAAAGATATAAAAACTTTTCTGAAATAGGTAGAAAAGTAGTGCGAGTGGACACACCAGATTTTTTTATTATTATTTCGTTATCCAATAGTTTAAGGTATCTATATTGCGGCAATGAAAGACATTTTTGTATATATTTTAAATGCAGCTTCACAGTATAAAGTAATGTTGGAATATGTCTGTTTCTAAATATAAGAAATAATTTGGAATAATAAACGGAAGTTTAAATATACTGCAAAAATATTTTTAAAAACACAACCCTTATAAATACTACCATTCATGACAGAACTAATACTTCTAGGTAGAAACCCTTTTTATCAAATTACTGACATTCCTCTAAAATTTTGTCACTGGCTTTATCTTATCGCAACCTACGAATTTTCTTATCTACGATACTTCTCAAGATATAATTGAAATGAATAAGATGCTTCTAATCTATATGACAACTAAATATAACTAAATAAATAAAATATTTCAGTTGTTACCCATCATTATGGGCTTTAGAATATAATTTACAAATATGTAATACTTGTAAAATACTAGTTTATTGTTATAAGAACAGGGAAAATCAAATGCCTGCTGCTAAGCATTGCAAAGTGCTCATTGTTGTTTTAAATATGAAATATTTTTTAGTTTTACATAATAAAATTAAAACAAAAATAGAAATTCAAAAAATAATTAAATATAATAAATAAAATTTACGATTAGTGAAAATAAAATGTATAAGGATGAAGAGCAGTGAAAAGAAGTACCGTGTATCTAACTGCTTCAGAACATAATAGAAAAATCAATTTTATTCTGAAACTTCGCCCGTTAAGAGTAACAGTACAAAATAAAAATAATGGTTGATTCTCGCCATTAGACTAATTACATGAGCATAAATTAAAATAAATATATATATTACATAGATGAAAATTAACATATTAAATAACAAAAGTTAAATACTTAACAGTATTTCTTGTATCTTTGTTAATTGTAATAGTATTGTGTAATCCAGGATTTGAAATCGATAATTAAAAAAATTAAAAATAAAATCATATCTCATCAAAAAATGTATCTATAATTTAATCGTGATAAAAATCATATTCTTTTCATTATTTTTGGACAAATTTTTTACAATTAACAATAATAATAATTCTTGAATAGTAATTTTTTAAATCATAAAAATAATTTTTTTGCAACCTCTATGATATGTTTTGAGTCTGGAATAGTAGAATGGAGAATATTGTTATCAACTATTAGCAACAGAACATCTTTATTTCCAAAATTCATTAGAAATGTAAGCTAAAAATAAAATATATATAGTGAAGGTACAGTATACACAATTAATATAATGAAAAATGTTTAGATTAATAACGTATACATACATACATATTAATATTTTATTTAATTTGTGTGTAAAAAGTGATTTTTGTATGCTGATAAAAATGTTTTTCATCACAATTAAATCATTATTATTTATGTAATACCGTATTATAATTCAGTGATATATAATTTTTAATTGAATCAATAAACATCAAAGATCTATTTAAATTTGTATTTATAAATCAGAAATAATTTTTTATCAAAAATCTAATATAATAATTATTACATGATTTTGTGGAAAAAATAATTATCGATTTCAAACCTTGGTGCAATCTAATCTTCAACATTAATTTTCCCAAGAAAACTTCCCGAAATATGTTCGACATCATGGATTTGAAATTGTCTATACATACAGATTCAAAATGTTCTAGAACATTTTAGGGAAAATTTTCATCGTTTAGACTTATTTCAGATCCAGCATATGAGAGAAAAAAAAAGTCATCCACTTGGTACGAGAAATTAATGAGAATAGCTGATCCCGTTGAAAAAAAAAAAAAAAAAACAACTAAGTATTGAATTCTTAATAGTTGACTGTTGTATTATTAAGGAAGGCACTAGCGGATCCAGGATTTATTTTTGGGGGGGGGCTTCAGCCCGAAAGTTTTATATTTTCATAAAAATAACGATAATTACTTTGGGAAAAAAGAAAGAAGCTAACTACTTATATAAAATGGTGTTTAAGTGATTCCTAAAGCCCTTTTAAATGTAATTACATAAACAATAATACTTTAAGATATACTTTTTTAATATTTTTTTCGATAAAACGTAGTTACATTTTAACATTTTGGGGGGAGGGCTTCAGCCCGAAAGCTCCCCCCCCCCCGTAGATCCGCCCGTGAAGGAAGGGTGTAGTCTAGGGTGGCGGTCATAAATAGACTAAATAGTGGAAAAACTAGTTTATTAAAAGCCAACGTTTCGACCCGACTTTGCAGGTCTCCTTCAGGGCTAGAACGGACAAGATACAAAAAGATATAGAGAATTGTGGAGGTTACATAATATTTAGAAAAAATTTATAAACAATATGAATAAACTTAATAAAAATTATAAACACTATTAAGCTAAGTAACAAGATCCTAAACTGAAGTAAATAGATGGTAACAATTGTTGTAGTATAATATATAATATATGCAATTGTGGATATATTCCTACAGATCTACAGAAGAGATTGGAAGAAAAGGAAAAAGGATAAAATATGAAATAATGGATTTAAAAGGGATCTCTTGTTACTTAGCTTACTCTGTTTATATTTTAATGTACTTACTGTTTATAATTTGTATAAGTTTATTCACATTGTTTATAATTTTTTGTCTAAATATTAAATAACTGCCACAATTTTCTATATATTTTTTTATCTCGTCCGTTCTTACCCTCAAGAAGTCGGGTCGAAACGTTGGTTTTTAATAAAATAGTTTTGCCACTATTTAGTCTGTTTATGACCGCCACCCCGGACCATCTCCTTCCTTAAAAAAAACAAAGGTGTGTTCTTTAGACCGCAGGATAGAAGTAAAAACATCGACAAGGCGAGATTAATTATATGGAATATAAATTATAAGCAATATGTCATTATAAAGAGAGTCAAATGCTTAACATTTCTGTCGCTTACTGTATGCAGGTCCGATTTTTAACTTCTGAGATATTTTAATCCATATCTTCGCTAAAAACTGTTTAATTTGGGTACGCGGTTCTATTGTTGGTATCCCAGTATTTTTTAATTATTTTCATTACATCTTTCCAGTTGATATTGATAAATAAATTTTCTACATCAAAAGAGACCAAACAATATTTACCTATTGTCTATTTTATTTATTCTTTCAAGCATTTGATTCATCTCCATTGAGTTTTTTTACATAATTATCTCTAACTGTTTTTATATTATTGAGTGTGGAATTGAGATATTTAGCCATTTTTTTTTCAGTTTCCCCATTGATATTACTGATGATAGGACTAAGTGGAGAGCCATTTTTATGTAACTTTATTAATCCATGTATTCTAGGTGTATTGTACAATTAATTAGTTTAATTAAATATTTATGTGGAAATTTCCGATTCATATGTATATACACGCATGCTCGCTCTCTCACTCACTCAGACCTCCGTTGATAACTAGAATCGAAATTTTTCACGTTCACAATGCTTGTTCTTACTATACATTTCATATATGAGTAATATGATTGAGTATAAGTATTATAATATAAGCAAAAGTAAAATTGATAGTATTGTGTATTAAGTGGGTTTTCCATAAATGATTCCAAATAAGTATCGCTTGTAATTAAAGTACGTATCTGTGAAGAAATAATAAATTCTTAAAATTAAAAACTAAATTTACATCTGAAAATAAATGGTAACAAATGTTTTATAAATTCTTAAAATGGCTATTCCAGATGGTGAAATAGCTAAATAAAAATGGCACTACAAAGGCTGGGGAACGCGTGATACATCGCTGCTGCCGCAGGAAACTATTTCATGGTTTCCTCTTATCTGATAGGAATTAGATATAAACCGCTATCTCTATAAATAGATAAGATATATTTTATGCTATTTGCGGTCAAATAATGAATTTAGTCGATGATTTATACACATTTTGCTTGATGTCCCAGTCTTTTTTCATTTATGTTTCCAAGGTATGAGAAGGTGGAGTAGCAATTAGGCAACGTAAAAAAAAATTAAAATAAAACTACAAACAATATCTGAGAAGTTTTTAACAGGTTAGTTTGTAATAGGGAGAGAGAAGGAATGACCAAGCCAACTAAATTTTTTTTTTTTTTAATCTGTTTATTGAATAATAATACAATCAGCCACTGCTGGAGGGCTATAAGCATTAGGGCTAAAAGTTCTCATTCATACAATATATACAACTAATAAAGAAATAAATATAAATATAAGAAGTAAATAAATAATACTGGTGAAGAAGTTAAATAAAAATAAACAAATAAAATAAACAAATCAAATCAAATAAAAACTTCTAAACACAATCATACCTGTATACAATATATACATTGTACAGAATCTCCGAGCCAGGCTTTTTCCCCACACGTGGAAGGCAAAGCAAGACTCCGGAAGATCCCAGCGCCACTTTTCCAGCCGCATCACTAGTATTAGAAGCCAGTGGAGACTGAAAGAGGGCAATAGAGCCACAGACGCTCAGGACATGAGTGGAGAAGCTGGCCAGTGCCAGGACTCCAAAGGCATATTTACAAAAGATCTCAAGGCCACTGCCGTTTCAACCTTCGAGGGGGATGGTATGGATGTTCGGAGCTGGATAGGGATTGCGCTAGAGGATTGGGATGATGAATGAGGTTCTGGTGAAAGTTGGAGAATCTGGATGGGATGATGTCATGGACATATGGGATGTTAAGGTCATGGTGTAGGGTCTTGTTCGTGACATAATATGGAGCATTGACTATTGTTCGAAGGACTTTGGACTGGAAGGATTGGATGCGTGAGCCAACTAAAGAAAATAAAAAGTGGTTTATAGTATTACAAGATTTTCAAATAAACTAATCACGAAATAAAGACTAATTCGATTACGACACTGAAAAAATAAAAACACTCAAATAAAGCATTAAAAATATAAGATCATAATCATAAGATAATTTGCAAATTATTTCACAATGGTTTATTATATCCAAACAATTACATCTAAAGTAACATTACCTTCCTAATTACAAAGAAAAATAAATAAAAGGTGATTCCAATTATTGGACTAAACTTTTTTTTTATCATTAGTAATATGCTAAAAAAAAAATAGTATTACTTCATTAACAAATTCAAAATTTAAAAACCAAACAAAGGATATAACATTTGGAGTAGAACATATAAAAAAAACCGGAGACCATATCCTTGCTCCTAATTGTTCGATTTTAACGATTTTTTAAAAAAAATTTCGTAAACTTTAAAAAAACTATATGCAATATCGACAAAAAAGTGTAAAATTATTGAGTTATTCGGAATTTAATTTTACCATCCCTCGTAAATTTTTTTCCAGGTTCTTTACGTTGAACCCATCCCTACAGTCCGCTTCGTAGGTTAAAGCGGCAGTGGCCACGAGACCTTCTGTAAATATGGATATTTTGGAGTTCTAGCAATGGCCAGATTCTCCACTCAAGTCATGAGTGTCTGTGGCTGTAGCGCTGTTACTCATCCTCCGCTGGTTTAAAATACCAGTGAAGTGGCTGAGGGAGAAGCGTAGGGATCTCCTAAGCCTCCCTTTTCCCTCCACATGTGGAGGGGACAGGATTGGTTCGGAGATCACCTGGCAAATTGTAAATAATCTATGTTTTATATAAGGTGTTTGTTTTACTTTTATTTCTATTTTTATTTACTTATGTGTATATATATATATATTTTTTTTTCTTTACTCTTTTGTTCTTTCTTCTTATTCTTTTGTTATTACTTTATTTATTTATATTTTTGTATATACGGTATGAATGCAATCTCTGAACTCTATTATAAGTGTCCTTAACTGTGACAAATTGTAATATTTCTGAATAAAGTGTTTTTAATGAAAAAAAAAAAAAAAAAATTTTATATTTGCTGACTTTCGAGCCGAAGTTCAGGCCTTCATCAGGGCTAACCAGATAACAATAAGCAGAAACTATAAACATTGAATAATTAAGAATTAAAATTAAAAAGGTAAAAGGTAAAGACTCAAAAAATGTAGATAGAATAAAATTAAAGTAAAATAAAGTAGATAGAGTGTACATCAAAGTAAAATAAAGTTGGTAGAATAAAAATCTTATCTTAGTTTTCTCCTTTTTTCCTTCTTCCCGTCACTCTATTTTCCATATCTCCATCTTTATTTTGTATATATTGGTACATTTGTTCATTTATCTATTTTACATTACTTTAACTTGTTATTCTCTTATGCGTAGTCAGTATATTTTGATAGATTTTAAAATACCTTTACAATTAAATTCTTTCCTTATATAACTTCATATTTCTTTTCTCTGTTTTACATTTTATTTTAAGATTACCATTTTTCATTTCTTATGTTATCGTATTTTGATTATGTTTATTTCATTAATCCCTACATTGTTGCCGTCATTATTTATTTATTAGTTCTCTCTTACTGTTATTATTCTACCTATTTTATTTTACTTTAATTTTCACTCTATCTACTTTATTTTACTTTACCTACATTTTTTTAGTCCAAATCTTTCACATTCTTAATTTTAATTCTTTA
The DNA here is from genome assembly GCA_928085145.1 of Nezara viridula. NCBI lineage: Eukaryota > Metazoa > Arthropoda > Insecta > Hemiptera > Pentatomidae > Nezara > Nezara viridula. The sequence goes on from OV725079.1 coordinate 16,542,249, forward strand.
TTATTCAATGTTTATAGTTTCTCATACCCATTGTTTTCTTTTTTTTTTTCTTAGCACTGATGAAGGCCTGAACTTCGGGCTGAAACGTCGACCAATATAAAAACAAAAAATTATAACTTATTTTTACTATTTTTTATTTTGACTGATAACTTTAACCATCCATCTCTTCAAATATATATTTTTTTAAATGACTTGAGATGTGAGGTTGATATTAAAATAATTATTTTATATTATTTATTGATTCCTGATGTATAATAATTAATTATTAATTTATTTTAATTTTTTATTTAAATTAGGGTAAGCAAACCAGTGATGGATATATAAGTAAGGAAATGTCTGTCTTTTTTGGCTTGAGTCGCCGTAATTATTATAATTATGAACTTCTCCGTTGGATATTTATAATCTCCAGGATCTCTTTTTTTCTATATAAAACTTTAAAATTGAAAAAATATTCAATTATGCAGTCATAATCTCCATTTTAAAAAAAACACCTTTTTGCACTAGTGATGGACATCGTAAACTTGAATTGTTCAAATAATGGACAGGGAGTCGGTACCAGTAATGGACATACCTCCGAAAAATTCTAAAACCTTTGTTTAACTATTAGTTATCGACAAAGATAAGATAAGATAAATGTTAAATTTACTCTTAGCAAAACTGTTAGTAGAAAGGTATGAACCACACTGATCTCAAGAGCACTATAGAAACAACAATGAAACGCATTTTAAAATTTTCTTTTGGGAACTTGATTCATACAGTAGTCAATAGAGAGCATTGCTCTTCAATCTAGAAAAAACAGAAAACTTTAAATCTTCAAGGAAGCTTATTATTTACATTTAAAGTCCAATTTGTTTAAGTAGAAATCATGTTTAGTATTAATAAAATTACATCCAAACATCTTTCAAAAAATAAATAATAATACAAATTATTTTCACTCGATTCCTTGTTATATTTTATAATACAAATATATATATGCTGAAGGAAAAAGTTATGTAGAATAATTGTAATATTGAAATGAACAAAAAAGTGTAACTGTCTGTGAGCCCGCTATTTGAAAAAGATACCCTGACCTTCCTCAAGGTCGACCACTTCCTATCAATAACCGGTCCGATGATAACATCTTATCACTCACATATACATATATATATCGTGAAGATTTTTATTCATTAAAATAGAAAGTTCTTTAAGTTTAAATATATAAGAATAAAAATTAAAATGAAATTATATAAACAATTTCATACGTACTAGATAATTTAGTTAATAAAGACATGATTTATTAAACAAAAAGAAGATATTTTTTATTCTTTAATTATTTACCCTACATTTGCAATTGCGTTATAAAGCATCCAGCAAAAATGTTGTTTTGTTTTTTTTGTATTTGATTTATTTTTTAATCTCTTCATACGAGGGGTGGTAAAATATTTCCAAATAACTCTTAAACTATGCACTTTTTTAATGTATATGGTTTTTAAAATCTTATGAAATTTCTTAAAATGTATTTTTTTAAATCGTTGAATTGCGACAATTTGGTGCAAAGATATCTTAACATATGTCATACCGAAAAGCTTATTTTCTTTGTAAACTATTAATGATAAATAAAAAAGTATTTATGTACCATTGTTCGAAAATAATAAACCATTGTGTAATAAATTTCAGCGTTTTTTTTTGTACTAAAAAAACAAACTATTTAATCTACTAAATGCGTCCCAATATTGCTTCCTCACTACAGAAGGTAGGGAAGCTTTGTATTCGTGCGAGAGGTTATATCAAGGATCAAATTTGGTTCGGCGTCTGTCTGTCTGTAGTCAAATTGATGTAACGGGAATATCACCTAGTACCGGTTATCCGATTTTCATGAAATTTTCAGAGATTGTGCGGGTTGGTGTCTAGAAGGTCCCATAATAATTTTATCAAATTCCATTCAGCAATTCCGCTTGCGTACGCGTAAATGTATTTTCTTAGATATGCCAATATTTCAGAAACGGCTCGTTCAATTTAGCTCAAAGTTGGAAAAAGTTAGGTACTATTAAAAAAATAATGTATTGTCAATTTTATTCAATTCCCTCCACTATTTTCTCTTATATATGCGCAAACGTCTTTTCCTTGATACGTCTATAACTGTAAAACCGCACGTTCGATTTGGATCACATTTGTAGTAAAGTTAGAGATTGGTAAACAGATAATCAAGTATGTATCAATTTTATCAAATTATATCCACTATTTCTGAAGAAATACTTCCGCTTTCAGATTAGAAAATATATAATTTGACACGCCTATAGTTTGAAAACGATTTGACCCAAAGTTGGAGAAAATTTGGAGAATAGTATACAAATTACCTAGTATTAATTTCATTGAATTCCATTTTATAATTAAAATTAATATAAATAATTGTTAACAATATAATGGCTGTGAAACGTGGAAGGCACTGATCATATGGAGCGGGAGTTAGATTAATACATTTTTATGGGGTTATAAAATTTTAGCTTTTATTCAAAAAGTTATTTTATCAGTATACAATACGGTTATTGTATGGTCGATTCCGAGTATTACTGGCATGATACTTACTGCCGTTATTCAAATTTCGTGTAATTTTCAATAAATTTAAATTATTTGTTACTCTGAGTTCGTAAAAAAAATTCTTATTTGAGATTGTGTTTATTTCTATTGAAGTTTAACCAGTCCGTTGTGGTCTCGATATCCTCCTTAAATATCAAACTTGTGTGAATTTCACGCATATTTTTATATTCCAGCTTAATTAGTTTTGTTCTGAGTGAGTTAACTTCGAACGAACAAAAAGTAGAATTTTTACTTTGGAATTTTCGTTCCATCCATTTTACGAGTGAAAACATACCTATTAAGTATATATCAGTTAGTACAAAAGGTCGTTTGCAAATTTTATTCTATTTTTGACATAATGCAGTCTGCAATTGATATAAGTATTCCACTATTATGGAAAAAAGCAGAGGACAATAAAACATAAAATTATGTTAATAAATCATAAAGAAATAATTGGTTTTTATGCTCAAACACTCAATTATTACATTACAGCGATTATCAAGCCCGCATATGTTGAGGGATTACTGAATTTCCGAAAACTGCTTCTTCCAGAGATTTTGTTCTCATAAGTAAATTTTTAGACCTTTTGATATAAATATTTTTTAGAAAGTGAAAACGGTAAGGAAGCTATATTGACCTTACTTGGCAGATGTTTTTCCTATACAGTAATTACTGCCTCGAATAATTCAGCATTGCTAATTTTTCTATCGATTGAAAATTTCGATATTTTAATGTTATCAGTTGGACTTATTTGAATATTGATCAAGTCAACAAATTTTGATTTTTTTTTTGTTGAGAATCATATTTATTTATATTATTGTACGGTGGTGGTAAGGTGGGTTGAAAATTCATATATTTAATAACTGACTGTGAACAGGAGGGTTATTCAAACAACCTTCAATAGGATGCTATTGTATAAAACCTATTGAAAATTCTGACCGCTAGTTAGTCCTTAACGATATTATATTCGTCGGCTTTTCAGCTAACTCATAACCTGAGCCAGTTGTATTCATCAACATTAAAAAATTGAAAAATTATTTACTTTCAATTTGAAACTAAATTATTTTAAATTACTTAAATTTTGTACATTTGATGCTTTTACTGTAACCACAGATCTCTCGAGTTATTAAAACCTTTTAATTGAACATTGATCGAATTAATAAATATTTTTAATTGTAGTTTTATGGTTGACTCTAGTGAATAACTGAAGAGAAGGATGGTTGTTGTGATCAGTCAAATTGAAATGGTAAAAAATAATTTTATTTATTTTTACATTCGTCGGCGTTTCGGCCCGATGTTTAGGCCTTCATCAGGGTTGGAAAAAGAACCAGAAAACAATAGGCATAATAACATTGAATAAGACAGAATTAAGATTAAAAAAGGTGATAGGTATAGACTAATAATTTTTAGTAGAACAACTTAACGTAAAATGAAATAGATAGAACGTGAACGTGGATCTGTATTATTTCATCTCTAAAAACGTTTTTAGTGACTTTCATATTTTATTTTAGTATTAAGAGAGTAGAAGATTATAGGAGCTCTATAATTAGCACTAATCATACAATTCATTTATGGTATCTTAGTTACAGTATTAAGCACCTGTAATTTCCTTAACTTCTAATGAAACATAAAGATTTTGTACCGAAAATTTGTTCGAAAAATGGTATTTATCTGGTGGTAGTTTGATTTTGCCTTGGTGACAGCAGGTATTTTTTATCTTAACTTTTTTCCTTTGGATCACTAGCGAATCCAGGATTTAGTTTTTGGGAGGGGGGCTTCAGCCCGAATTTTTTTTTTTTTAAATATATAACGATAATTAATTAGGAAGAAAAAGAAAGGAACTAACTACCTATATGAAATAGAGTTTAAGTGATTCTCTAAGTACTATCAAATGTAATTACACGAACAATAATACTTTTAGAGCTAATTATTAAATCTTTTTTTCCTAAGACATGGTTATATTTTACCATTTTGGATGTGACTTCAGCCCGAAAGCCCTATCCCCCGTAGATCCACCCGTGCTTTGGATAGAATATATTAATTATTATATTATGTGTCATATTATTTATATTATATTGTGGTTTATTTATAATTATTATGAAATAGAAAATAAAGCGCAACATAACGTACAACGAAAATATAAAGCAGACCCTACACGGTAATTCATGAATGAACGTCACAAGAAGTTCCAAGATTGCCCGCGATCGCTTTGATCATGAAGACCCTTACACGTTCAATCATTACTTATCGTTGCTGATACCAATTTAGCTCAGTTGTAAACAAAGAAACAGCATAGATAAGTTTATTTGGACATTGTCATTTATAATATTGGGCATCAAGAGAAAAACGGAGATATAATAATTACTTCCTAGTGCCTGAAAATCGTTTAGACCAAAGTTAGAAAAATATAAGTCAACTACATACAAAAAACTAGGAAAAATATTGCGAAAATAATCAATTTGTTAAGAAAAATGGAAAAATTAATGGCAAATGAACACAACAGTTCAAGATTTTTTTTCTATAAGTAAATTGTAAAGTTTCCACTTTTTTTTTCTCTTCAATTCATTGCCTACTTGACTATTTAACGAAAAAAATAGTTGAAAATGGTTAATAATAATATAGACTAGGGATATAAACACTTATTTACTTAATAACGAGACCTAGGTAAACTAACCTATCTAGTAGTAAGTAGTCTCATAGAAAATCGTTTTGACAAAAGTTAGTAAAATATAAGTCTACTACTTACAAAAATTATGGAAAGGTATATTTTTATTCATTTTAACATTTTGAAGGAGGTGTGAGGGAGGAGGGGGTTTGTTGGGAGAGGGGGAGATCACTTTTCACAATCAAAAGACTAAAATTGACATAAAAAAATTATTTAACCAACATTTACATCAAGTGCATACCAAAATAGTAAATGAATGGAATAAATTTTTCTAAACTTGAAAATGTTAAGCTAATTTCATGTTCATGTCTTCAAGAACCTGCCTTATAAGAGTTAGTGAAGTAAACATTTATTTAAGTTATAATTTTGAAGGAGTAGGATTCATGGATATGGGAATGGCCATAAATAATAAGAGATATAACTCATTTATTGCGTTCGATATTTTTCGTACGCGCCTAAGCCAGTCCCGCTTTTCCACCGATTAAGTGCATTTTCTAAAGAACTGTTTCACATATATTAAAAATCAATCAGTGATTTAGAAAGATAAATGTATTCTCTTGATGTTTTATTTAAGGATATTTTTCATTATTGTTGGCCGTCTAATTACAAATGACGCTTGATTTACAATTTTAGTTTGAACGATTTAATAAAATTGACTTTATTGGTATTTATTATAGTCAAGGCCAATTATTTATGACATTTCTTTATGTTCTATTATACTCTGGCTATCCAGTTTAAATAAAAGACCAATTATGACGAAATGAAGCCAACTACAAAATCTCAGTGACCGAGAAACTAACTCAAGTCAAATTCGTCGCTCAGGCATGGTTGGACGCCATTATGGGGCAGTGCGGGCACTTTTTTTGGGAACATTGTCTTTTTTTAAATATATACTTACAATGAACACAACAATATGCAATTTATAGTGATGTGGAGGGGGGATGCACGGAAGGAAGATCTGGCCCACCATCTCTCCCCCCTCCCCTTCCCAACATCCCTCCTTCAAAATATTAAAATAAATATTTACTTCGCTGACTCATATCAAACAGGTTTTTGATGATAAAAGACAATTGCAGCTGATCAAACAATAAAATTAATTTAAATAGAAAATACAATTGCTAAATTTTGAATATCTCTATCTCGTAAACTATTTGATTTACTGATCCTGTTCTGGTGTTTTATTGTAGCATATTTAATCTAGTTTAAAAATGTATAAAATGTTTTCTGTCGAAAACTTGATCCTTCGTGGATAAAATGAGGGAAAACCGAAAAAAAGTGAGAAAATGTAGCAGTTTTAGAATTAGCAGGTTTAGGGGGTCGCCAATAAGAAAATAAGAAGAAACCTTTTATCCACATTCAATCCAACTTACGATGTACGAGGTTAAGGGGTTACTTGGTCATTTATCTTAAATATCGTTGTTCTCACTGTATTTTCGGAATCCCGCCAACCACGTGCGCCAGTTCTTCATTAATTACTTTACACAGTAGTGCATCGGATTGCAATTCCGAATGACTGTGTAAGGTCCGCTTAAAAACTGAACAGTGGAGATAAATAGGTGGAGATTGATCGTGATTGGCCTCTACCTATTCTTTTAAGTGACATTGAGTAAGGAAATGATAGGAAATGTATTAGGATGGATTGAGTGCACCAGGAATTGGACTCAATTGTCTGTGGAACTTGGTGAAAGTGTTAGTATCCTATATGTATATAGGATTGACGAAAATTTGTGCAGAATAACAAAGAAACGAAGAAGCCTGGCAGAATGTCCAGCAGGTAGCAGCAGCTGAAAACGACGCTGCACAAGACAAAGCAATCGCTGTCAGTACCATGCTGGACTCCAGTGTGACATGAGGAAAGCTCGCTGACCTCTGTGTGTATCGTGTGATATTGCATAAATCGGTTTATATACGTTTGTATAAAGTTAAAATAGTTTAGACAAGTAGTGATGGATTCTTCCATTTTAACTACAATGTCTCCAGTGAGAATATGGCAGATTGACAAAGAGGAGGTAAGTAAATTAATTTTAAATGTATTCACCCATTCTAAAACTTTATAATTACTTATTATTATTCACACTAAATGCCGTTAAAGAATTAGGTCCGGTGTTATTATTATTATTTGGTTTTCGACGCTTTTTCCTTTTAAAACCGGGCATCCACTATGTTCGCGAACCTATGAGCGCTCCGCTGGAAACGGTACGTTCCGCGCGCGAAGCAGTTCGCGAACATGTTACAGCGCGCCAATGGCAGTCGGTTTTTATTTGTCAGTTATTTTTCCATTTTTCTAAACAAATTTATTATTTTTGCAATAATTTTTAAGTAGTTGACTCATATTTTTCTAACTTTTGTTTAAACGATTTCCAAGCGCTAGGAAGTGATTATTATATATTCATTTTTCGCTTGATGTCCAATGTTATACAGTATAATGGCTAAATAAGCATTTTTAAATAAACACATTATTATTAATGGACAACGTGCCAGATCGACACTGCCTGTCATCTCAACGTCACGGGAGTTAAAATGGCGCTTTAAGTTTATAAACGACCGTCAAATAATTTTTTTAAACCATTTCCAAACGCTAGGAATTGATTATTATGTATCCATTTTTCGTTTGATGTTGAATGCTATACAGTATAATAGCTAAATAAACATTTTTAATGAAACACATTATTATAAATGGACAACGTGCCAGATCGACACAGCCTGTCATCTCAACGTCACGTGAGTTAAGATGGCGCTTTAAGTTTATTAACGATCGTCAAATAATTTTTTTAACGATTTCCAAGCGCTAGAAAGTGATTATTATATCTCCATTTTTTCGTTTGATGTTCAATGCTATAAAAGATAATGGCTAAATAAGCATTTTTAATGAAACACATTATTATAAATGCACAACGTGCCAGATCGCGACAATGCCTGTCATTTCAAAGTCACGTCAGTTAAAATGGCGCTTTAAGTTTATAAACGATGTTCAATTAATTTTTCTTAAAATAGTCTAGTGAGCTATAAAATAACAAAACGAAAAATTGAAAACTTCACAATTTACTAATAGAAAAAATGTATTTTTAAATGTTGTGTATATGTTTCAGTACATTTTCCATTTTTATTAACAACTTTATTATTTTCACAATACTTTTCCAAAATTTTTGTAAGTAATTGACTTATATTTTCCTAGGTTTTGTCAAAACGATTTTCAGGCTCTAGAAAGTAATTATTAAATCTCCATTTTTCGCTTGATGTCCAATGCTATAAAGTGTTTTTAATTAAACACATTATTATAAATGGACAATGTGCCAGATCTATACTGCCTGTCATTTCAACGTCACGTGAGTTAAAATGGCGCCAGTCTGATTAATCCTTGTCACTCATTTGACTGTCATTCATGAATTATAGTGAAGGGTCCGCTAAAGGTCCAATCACGAGAAGTCGAAGGGAGACTGAGTTAAAAGTGGTGGGGAGAGTAATTTTAGTACTAGATAGGTTAGTTTACCTTGGCCTCATAACCTTGTATATCCCTAATTTTCATTAAAAGTAAATATTTTGTCATATCTCTAATTTATAATTTTATAAACGATCTTCAATTCACATAAACAATCTTCATTCATGAATTACAGTGAAGGGTCCACTAAAGATTCAATCACGAGAAGTCGAAGGGAGACTGAGGTGAAAGTGGTGGGGAGAGAAACCCTACTAGGTTAGTTTACTCAGGCCTCATAACCTTGTATATTCCTAATTTTCATTAAAAGTAAATAGTTTATCATATCTCTAGTTTACAATTTTATAAACGATCTTCAATTCACATAAACCATCTTCATTCATGAATTATAGTGAAGGGTCCACTAAAGGTCCAATCACGAGAAGTCGAAGGGAGACTGAGGTAAAAGTGGTGGGGAGAGAAACCCTACTAGGTTAATTATCTAGGTCTCATAACCTTGTATATTCCTAATTTTCATTAAAAGTAAATAGTTTTTCATATCTCTAGTTTATAATTTTATAAACGATCTTCAATTCACATAAACAATCTTCATTCATGAATTATAGTGAAGGGTCCACTAAAGGTTCAATCACGAGAAGTCGAAGGGAGACTGAGGTAAAAGTGGTGGGGAGAGAAACCCTACTAGGTTAGTTTACTTAGGCCTCATAACCTTGTATATTCCTAATTTTCATTCAAAGTAAATAGTTTATCATATCTCTAGTTTATAATTTTATAAACGTTATTTAACGATTTATTTTTTTTAAATAGTCAAGTGGGCTATACATCAACATATAATTGTAAACTTCACAATTTACATGTGGAAAAAATGAATTTTTAATGTAGGGTTTACGTTTCAGTCTTTTTTCCATTGTTCTTAACAAATTTATCATTTTCTCAATACTTTTAAAACGACTTTCAGGCTCCAAAAAGTAATTATTATATTTCCATTTTTCTCTTAATGTCTAATGCTATAAATATAAAATATAAATGCTATAAATATAAATTATAACGGGCAAATAAGCTTTTTTAATGAACACATTATTATAAATGGACAATACAATAGATCCACACTGCCTGTCAACTAACTTAAAATGGAGCCAATCTGATTGATACGTGTAAGGTTCATCATGATTGAAGCGATCCTTGTCATTCATGACTGATCGTGTAGGGTCTGCTTTAATATACCAAAAAAAGGAAATAATTAGTAATAAAATAAAAAAATTCATTTTTAAGTTTCCTATTACACCGCATTCGAAATGTATATAAATGTTGATATATGTTAATATTTATTTTTTATAAGTTAATAATATAAATTAATTCAATTTATCATTTGTAATCTTATAAAAAATAAAAATCGCATGATTTGTTCCTTCAGCGAACACTGTGTAGTGGTCTTGTATCACATGAACAATGGGAGCGCGGTATGTTCGCGAGCATAGTGGATGCTCATCTTACCACAGCGCACAGTGGGACTAGTAAGAGAAAACTCGCGACAACGGCTAAATCTATTTATTTATCTTTTTAACCTCCAAAAGCTAGATAAACTGTTGTATTGATACCTTGTGAAGATCGTGGAATTCCCGGGAATGTTTTCAGTTGGAAATAAAGTGTAAAACTTAAGTAACTATTTATTAAATTATATTTTTTACCCGGTTATGCAAAGACCAGCCCTCTCCCCAAAGCGATATTTAGCTTTCTCACTGAAAATACGGAATTTCTCAAAAGAGCGACTGTTTCGCCAAAAGTGCGACGTCTAGTCACTTCATCCATATAAAACAGTCGAAAGGATAATATTTGCATTGTATACATTCTGACTTAAGATATCCGAGATTCCTATACAGAAAGCAAACTATTCGTCAATGTGTGATTACAAATACATTAAATAAATGACGTGTGATCTCGTATTAATTTATCTACCTCTATAAATTCGTTCGAGTGGGTAAATATTAATTTAATGATGTTCTATGTCATCGATGTCTCAGTAACTGTGGACTTTGCACAAGTTTATTTGGTGACTGTAGCTAAAAAATAATTCATTTAAGAAATAAAAAGATTCTTATAGGCACGTATTTTTAGAAATATCTCGGATATATATTTTTACTTTCACTTACCTACCTATATATGAAATAAATAGTAAAGGAAAATTTTTGCGTTCGTGGAAATTTTTTAATTTCAGTTTTCAATGGAAATACACGTTTTGAGGTGTATTCCAAATGATCCCACTCCATATGATCAGTGCCTTTCACATTTCACTGCCATTATATTTTTGACAATTATTTATATTAATCTTAATTATTAAATGGAATTCAATGAAATTCATGGTAGGAAATTTCTATTCTATTCTCCAAATTTCCTCTAAGTTTGAGTCAAATTGCAAGTTTTTCAACTATAGGCTTGCCAAATGATACGTTTGCTGATTCGGAAGCGAAAGTATTTTCACTAGAAAAAGTTGATAGAATTTGATAAAATCCATACCTATTTGATTATCTGTTTACCAATCCCTTACTTCCCTCCAAATGTGAGCCAAATTGAAAATGCGGTTGGCAAGATATAGACGTATCAAGGAAAACACATTTGCGCATATATACGAGACATTAATGGACAGAATTCAATAAAATTGGCATTAATTTATTTTTTCACCATTACATACCTTTTATCTAACTTTAAGCCAAATCTTACGAGCCCTTTCTGAAATAATGACATATATAAAAAAATACGTTTGCTCGTACGTAAGCAGAAGTGTTGAATGGAATTTCATAAAATTGATGTGGGACCATTTTGCATAATCCCTAAAAATTTCATGAAAATCTGGAGAACGGTACCAGGTGAAGTGCCCGTCACATCGTTTTGACTACAGACAGACAGACACCGAACCAAATTTGATCCTTGATGTCTGAAACATAAAACGCGAGTGAAAATTTTCGATGCTGAGCACACAATTTTTTTTAACCTTCGCACGAACACACCTTCGGTAGTGAGGAAGCGAAAATAAATTTTAAAAAATAATTGAAGATTTTACATTAAAATCGCTATATAAAATCTGGTTTTAACGAAAACAAATTCTCCTTGCTCATGAAGATAATTTCGTCTATTTTACGATTTGCTGTAATCAGAAATTACATGGAAAGTTTTGAGTTCTCGCATCCTATTAACCGTAAAAACGTGACTACCATGAAAAACATTAAATTTAAATTTATTCCTTTCTGTTCGGAGTTACATCAGAGGCCAAATACTTTAGTTTCGTACATTTAAATATTTTCTCCATTTATTTTAATTTTATTCTTGTATCTTAATGCATTAATTATATTATTTTTTAAATAATGTTTTAACTGTTTCTTAATTTTACCTCTGAAAATGGTTTGTATGAAGTTACCGAACCACTGGCAAAACCATGTAACTATGCCGAAACGTAATAAAATCAACTTTTTTTTATTACATTGCCTTGGCTGAAAATATTTATTATATACATACATGAAATTATCTTTATCATAAAACTAATTAATAATTTATTAAATTATATCTCTATTATGTAAAAAAAGTTTTTAGTGACTTTCTTATTTTATTTTAGTATTAGGATAGTATAAGATTAGAGGAGCTCAACTTACTAGGCGATTATTTTACATATTCTGTTCATTTAATTACATATTTGTTTATTACATATGGAAAGCTCCTGTTACCTAATACAAAATAAAGATTTTAAATTAATAATTGTACGGGAAATAGTATCCATCTGGAGATGGTAATTTGATTTTATCTAGGTGATAGCAGTTGTTTTTCGATCAAGACATTTCTCCTTGAATACAATATATTAATTATAAAAGATAACAGAAAAGAAAACACAATATAGATTACAATGAGATTTTTATAAATAAAAGCTCAAATTATTGTTGGCTTTATTTGAAGCTGGGAAAGTTAAATATATATGATGATTATAAATTGGCAATAAGGCGCGATTTATAATATAGATTTTTGTTGTAATTAAAATTACGTTGATAAAAAATAATGCAATCTCAACTACAGAATACATGTAAACTACAGTTATTTGACAGTTACAATTTGAGAAGGGGTACCCAGAATTTCAAAATAAAAAAATTCTCAAAATTTTTGAGAGGAGTATATTTCAACTTGTTTTTGAATTTTTGAGGGGGGCAATTTCGACGGAGTTATGAATTTTCGAATTAAGGCTCAAGGGGTAAAACATTGGACACCACAGCAAGTGTAATTGTGTATGATCTACGATTTTTCTAATTTTATCTTATCTTGCTCTGTTTTTAAGAAAAGGAGAGAAGGAGAGGGAAGATAGGCCCAATCTTCATATGTGACTTCCTCTAAAGCACCTTTAAAATGGTTTATTTTAAATAATTAACTATCTCTCATTATTAAGAGTTGCGAAAAAATGCTAAATATAACTTTTGAAATAATTTGATAATTGTATAACGGAGATAAAATAAAATAGAAATACTAGTCAGGAGGAGGTATACGTATAATATATCATTGGAGAGCAGAGAGTGGCGAAAAAAATATAAATAATAATTTTTAAAAACTAACATAATTTAACGTAAATCACATGTTTTCAAGGAAAGTAAATGACATTTTCTTACTACATGTAAATTTTTAAATATAATTTTAAGTTTGAAAAAGTATTCAAAATACAAGGATTCAAGGCAATGTCATTGTTTAAGATACTATTTCATTGTACTTGTGTAGAAGAAGAAGTGAAATATAAAAATATTTCATGGATATGTTTATAATCTTAAATATATTTCCTGTAGTTTCCGAATTACTGTCCGAAAAATCATCATGTAACCTTTTAGAAAATTAAATTAGTGAATAATTTGATAAAATTTTTCCTTTGTGATATTACAACAGTATCCGCTTACGATTAGTGTGTCAACTTTTGATCTGTCTATGACAGAGAATGCAAATCTCTGATTTCCATTTTAGTAAACTTTGCAATGGAAAATAACAGTTTAATATCTAATAGTCGTACAATCCATAATCAACCGATGATATAATAAATAGGACTTTTGTTATTTTAATGGTATTTATGATTTGTAAGCTGTAAGCTTTTAGCTTTAGCTCGGTTAAAAATCCAATTAAATTACACAATATTCAAAAACATATAATTGTCCAACATGGCCAGAAAATAATTCCTATCCAAATTTGAGCTGTAGGTGAAATTTGTTTGTTGCGCGCTCCAGATTTTTTTTAACTATGACTATCGTTGATTGGCGTTACCTTATCGTCGTCACTATTTCTCGTGAAAATTACTTCACTTCATGTAAAACCACAATTTTAATATTTTTGGACGAGTACAGTTTTTGGTAACTGGTGATAATTACAGTTTTATACAGACACTATTATTTATAAAAAATATTTTTTTATTATTTATTTATAAATAAAGCCAACAATAATTTGAGCTTATTATTTATAAAAATATCATTGTACCCTATATTGTGTTTTCTTTTCTAATTAATATATTGTATTCAAGGAGAAATGTCTTGATCGAAAAACAACTGCTATCACCTAGATAAAATCAAATTACCATCTCCAGATGGATACTATTTCCCGTACAATTATTAATCTAAAATCTTTATTTTGTATTAGGCAACAGGAGATTTTCCATCGGTAATAAACTGAGAATTTGAACATAGATCGAATTATATATCTAAAAAATTAATCAGGTGGTATAATGAGTATTTTAGTTAAACGATCAGATATAATGAGAGTGCAGTTGAGAAAATATAAATAAGTAAACAATAACAAAAACCGTGAATTACAATCGACTTAAGAATCATAAGAAGTAGTAGATACAATATCTATGACCGGGACTATACTTACATTTCACTGTTATTTGTTTTTCCTTCGCTTGCCATATTGAATGTGATAATTATTGATACATTTGGAACGCAAGTTCAAAAGTAAATAGATAAAGCTAACGAGTGTATTGTACTGATTGTAATTTGAGGTGGCAATCCTTGCGTCATAGTTACAGCTGCATATGTGAATCACAGAACTCCATCTTCTGTGAACCCGTTAAATATCAAGTACATCTTAATAATAAATACAACCACTGACAACTCAACTTATTAGTTATATAAAAATGCAATCTAGTAATAGTTATTAATATATTATAACCAAACTCTGGTGGGTGACTCTAGATAAAATTTTCAACAAAAAACTTTATTTGATGGATTCTGGACACAAAAAGAGACCAACTTTTTGTTTTTCTTATTGAATAAGAAGGAACTGCTCAAAAACTGTCAAATATGATTAATTTATAAGTACTCCACCTTAATGCAGACTAAATCGTTTTTGAAAATACAGTGAAAAAATGATAGGCCTTGACTTTTTAAATATATAAAAAAAAATATTTACCTTTGAACAGCAACTTAAGTGTAAAAAATTGGTGCGGTGCGCTCATCACACAGCTTTCACTTACCACTCTCTTAGCAGAAATATGTATTTTTAGATAAAGAGGAAGTGAAAGTAAAAATTACCAACTCTATATTGGTTTATATTTCATTGTGGGTATTTTTATTTTTATAAGTATCTTTATATATAGAAATTTTAATATTTATATTGCAAATTAAACATTAATATTAAATAATACCCAACACTAGCATCTATAAAAACTGCATATGTATATTTACACAATATTTTCGGAATACTTATTATATTAAGCTCATGTTACGTATGGAAACGTGTTCTAATTTTTTTCCTTTGGTTCCTCGATTACAACTATGCTCCGTTACGATGTCTTATTTCTTCTTTAGTTAATTATCAAATTCTTTCATATTTTATATTTAACTTTCTTTTATATTAGAGTTTAACGTGGAATGGTCAATTGTTTCAAATAAAAAAAATTAAAGGTACTTTAGGGAAAGCTAATATTGAAAATTAGATACATTTTATTTAAAACTGCTTAATTGTACACTTATATGATTAATTTAATCAAAATCGTTGGAGCAATTTTCGAAAAAATCGCAAAAATGTGTTTAGTCCATTATATAAACTTTCGGTTAGCCAATTTTGATGAAAAAGTTTCTGTGACATCTCTAGCATATAAATACCTTAAATATGCAATTCCACTTGCGTACAACTTTTCGTTTTTGAGCTAAACTGTTAACACACACACACACACACACACACAGACCATTTTGCGGGACTTGGTTATTTGGACTCAGGGGACAGTATTTCTGTTGAAAATTTTCGTAATACTTTCTCTTACCATGTAGGTAATTAAAAGTAAAAATATGGTTGTTAATTGAACGCTTGATATACTTAAAATGTGATCAATAGATTTATTGGGTCCAGTGTAGTTTGAAAAAATTAAAATGTCAATATGAAAACTTTATTCGACGCTTAAAATTTTCTCAATTGCACTCTCATTATATCTGATCGTTTAACTAAAATACTCATTATACCACCTGATTAATTTTTTAGATGTATAATTCGGTCTATGTTGAAATTCTCAGTTTAACGTTTTAATTCCTATCAGTTAATAACCCGTCAACTGCATCCCCAATTCTTCAATCACATATCACAAACCTTGAAGAATTAAAATAAATCCCATCAAATTATCTTTAACCTACATTGTCCTACGGTAGCCTTTAATAATACACCACTTTTCCCTGTTGAACAAATCCGATACCTAGAACTCCACCTGGACAAATTTCTAACTTGGAATCCTCATACTCGACCGAAATGACAAGAAATCGTTCGACGTTTTCGACTACGAGTACTTTAGCACTTACTAAACAAGTGCCCTAACCTTTCAATTAATTACAAAAAAATCATCTACTATAATAAGACCTATCTGGATTTACTTAATTGACCTTTGGGGCTCCACTAAACCATTGAATTCCTCTCGTATCCAATCATTACAATCCAAAATCCTCAATGCTCCTTACTTTGTTACAAATATAATCATCCATAACGTCCTTATATTTCACATTTGACTCAATACAAATATCTATACTTCCATAATAAACTCCAGAACCATCCGAACCCTCTCGTTCCTAACCTTGCTTCCTCTTCGATTCCTGATGACTCTCCATGAAGTCTGAATAGAAGATGGCCCCATGATCTCCTAATGTAGTCATATTATTAGAATGCCTCCAGTGGTTAGTTACTCAACAGGTGTTTCATGTCATCATACTCATTTGTTCTCATTTATTAGATATATTTTTTTACTTTCACTTACGTGTATATGTAATATATAGTAAGTGTAAGTAATCGAGAAAATTTTTGAATCTGAGTTTTCAACGGATTTACACGTTTTGAGGTACTCTGAGTCGAAATGACCAAGTCCCGAAAAATGGTCTGTGTGTTTGTATGTTAGCAGTCTAGCTCCTAGAAAAGTCCTATGAAACTGATATTACGTATTTAAGATAGTTATATGCCTTAGTTGTGACAGCAACTTTTCCCTTAAAATCGGCTAACCGGAAGTGCCACTGTATATCAACGCTGAAACACATTTTCATAATTTTCTCAAAAACGGCTCTAACGATTTTGATTAAACTCGGTGTATCATTGTATAATTAAGTGGTCTTTAATATCAATTAAGTCTTATCCCCATATGTCACTTTACTGGGCTTAAATGCCCAATGTTCATATTCGTCTTCCTCTAAAGTACCTTTAATATGGTTTATTTTAAAAAGTTAATCATTTCACATTATTCAGAGTTACGAAAAAATGCTAAATATAACTTTTGAAAGAATTTGATAAGTTAATAAAGGAAAGAAAAAAATAAAAATGCAGAAAAACCTGCGTTGCTATAGACTGTAGCGCCGAAACGAATGTACCCATTTCAATGAAACTTCGCTAAAGTCATTTTCTCGATACCCTTTAAATTTATCTATATAACATACTTCAACGAAAAGAAGCTGGAAAAAACTTACGAGGGATGGTAAAATTAAATTCCGAATAACTGAAAAAGTAAAGGCTTTTTTGGGGATATTGTGCTAACATCTTTCAAATATATTTAAATTGCCTAAAAAACAAAAGAAGTTTCATCGATCAAAGCACTATTAGTAGACTTTAAAATATTTTTACTTTCATTCGTATATGTTTTAAAAGTTTATGGAATTTCCTAAAAACAAAAAATCGTTAAATCGGACAATTAGGAGGAAAGATATGGTCTCTAGTTTTTTCCCTGAAGAGGCGAAAATTTGGATAAATTTAAAATATACTTTTTTAATTTTTGAGACTAAAAACACCTTTTTTCTACAGATATTTAATAAAGTGTCTTTCCTAAGAACATCTTTCATAAAAAATAAGTACCTAAATTTATACCTTTATTCTCAGTTTTATATTTCAACACTGCAATCACCACCTCTGGAATCAACTTACTCATTGTCTGCATAGATAACTTTTTCAACTAAAAATATCACTAAAATGACATTACTCAAAAATGTTGTTAGTCATTCTGTGGTTTATAAAAGCAAAGAAAGTTGTGTGGTTTATAAAAGCAGATGGAGTGACTAGATTTTTATTGCCTGTCGTCGATATATTAAATCGACATTTTGTCATTATAATGGTCTTAATGACTTGTTATCTGTAAGCTTCAACCTTTAGCTCCGTTTAAAATGCACTACGAAAAATTTTATAATGGCCCAGCATTGTCAGAAAATAATTTCTATTCAAAGTAGATCGGTAAGTGAAAGTTGTGTGTTGCGCGCACCAGATTTTTTTTAGTTTTAATGCGGTTGTAAATATCATGAATACAATTTTTTTTTTAAATCTTTTTAAATTAAAATTTTCTTCTTGATTAAAATATTTTTGTGTTGTAATTTTACAATTTCTTCAGATTTTATATGTTTTAGCGACAAGAGCGTTACAGAACGGTTGTGTTGTAGTCTCAAGGTTAACCGCAATCTTCCCGGTGACTTGGATGCTAATAAAACAGCAAGTACTCTTCGAAATTGATTCCAAAATGCTTTTGATCTCAATAAAAATAAAATTATACATTAACATACTTTTTTAATTTTATTAAAATTTTACAATATATTTTTAATTTATTTATGATATTTACAACTGTTATAACACAATATAATAACATAAAAACACTTGTTGAGAAACTACCCTAAAAACTGCACTCTAAAAAATGTATTTATAATAGAAGATCCCGAGGCCATCTTGTTTTCAGATGCCTCGGTGGGTCATCGAAGAGGAAGCAAGGTTAGAAACGAGAGAGTTCAAATGGTTTTGAAGTTTATTATGGAATGATAGGTATCTGGATTGGGCCAAATCGGAAACATAATGTACATTTAAGTCGTTATGGAAGAATTTATTAGTGGCAAAGTAAGGAGCATTGAGGATTTTACGAAGGATTTTGTATTGTAAGGATTGGATGTGTGAGGAATTCGATGGTTTTTTGGAGCCCCAAATCTCAACTCCGTTTGTCCAAATAGGTCTTATTGTAGTCATGTATATGAGACTTTTGTAATTAACTGAAATCTTAGAGTGTTTTTTTAGTAAGTGCTGGAGTAGTCAGAAATGTGGAGCGGTTTCTTGTCGTTTCAGGTGTATTGTAATTAAGGTTAATAACTTTAATTTCGTTTGTAGACTTCAGCTGCTACAAAAAAGTTCATATAGACAATTGGTAAATTTTAAGCAGAAAAGTAGAAAATACAAGTTTTAAAGTGTTTTTCACTCTGATTTTTATCATACGAATTGATACGTATTTATGAGAGGAAAATAAATATTTAGAGTTCTAAAATTGACTTTTTCTGGAAAATAACTAAAGAAATCATCAGGTATATTTATTTTTAACGTAAATTTTGGGATTAAAAACATTTATCTTTTCACTTGTAAATAAGGATAACATATTTTAATAGAGATCTGGATGAAATAAAACAGTTTCATTGTAATTTGCTCCAGAAAACTTCCCAAAATTATGGATTTGAAATGGTCTAAACATACAGATTTGAAATCTTCTAGGACATTTTAGGGAAAATTTTCATCATTTAGACTTATATCAGATCCAGTATGAGAGAAAAAAAAAGTCATCTACGTGGTATGAGAAATTTAATGAGAAAAGCTAAGCTGATCCCGTCGAAAAATAGAAAAAAAACTAAGGTGTGTGCTTTAGAGCACATGATAGAAGTGAACAGCAACAAGGCGAGATAATATGAAATATAAATTATAAACGAGAGGGTTTGGATGGTTCTGAAGTTTGTTATGGAAGGATAGGTATCTGGATTGGGCCAGGTCATAAACATAAGGAACATTAAGGTCTTTATGGATGATTTTATTTTGTGACAAAGTAAAGAGCAGTGAGGATTTTACGAAGGATTTCGGATTGTAAGGATTGGATACGAGAGGAATTCGATGGCTTTGTGGAGCCCTAAATCTCAACTCCGTTAGTCCAAATAGATCTTATTGTAGTCATGTATATGAGACGTTTGTAATTAAATAAGTAGTTGGAATTATCGAGCAGTTTTAGTCCGGTATGAGGATTTCAAGTTATATGTTTTTCCAAGTTATCGGATTTATTCAACAGAGATAAATGGGGTATTATTAAAGGATACTGTAGGACAGTAAGTCATAGGTTTACGACAAAGGGTAATGGTGGTTTGATAGGTTATAAATTATTAAAAGGAATTATAATAATTGTCCAATTACAAACCAGTCATACTTATTTCAGCAAAATGCAATTCTTCATAGAGCATGTTTATTAATTTAATAAACGGCATGAACTTCTCTAGAATAGAGAAGACAAAAAAAACAGGTATTTTCCCATAAAATCTCGGGATCAAAATCCTAATTTTTCTAAAATAGTATATATTAAAATATAATTAACGTTATAAAAAATGAGGATCTATAACAGTTCTGCAAAAAACCCCCAAAAAAAACCTTTTTTTCAGTCTTTTGGGAAATTTTTTCTGATTTTTATATTTTCATGTGGTCGGATTTTGAACTGAAGTCCGAAAAAATCTATTTGGTATCATTCTTGAGAGAATATAGGTTGTTTTTGAAAAAAAAAAACTGAATAGCATGCTTATTTTTTTTTTCTTACTTCATTTATTTTTTTCTGACTAATAATCTCTCTCTCTGTATATATATATATATATATTAATATCTCTGCTAGTGGATGGTGCTGAGGCTGTCGGTGTGTCCCTAATCTGAGGTATCGAGGCTCTATTTTAAAACATTGAAGAGGATCCCATTGTTAATTACAAAAAAAAACAAAAAAAAAACGGTATCGATAAACAGGTCGATACTCAAAATACTCAAAGGTCGATTGAAGAACTTTTGTGTATATATATATATATATATATATATATAGTAGTTTCTCTCCATTTGAAATGTATTTGTTGTATTTTTCATGTAATACTATTGTAATTTGCAAATACAAATATGTTTTTTTTAAAAAATCTGATATAATGTAAAAGTTTTTTTTTTTAGAGATAACGTAACTTTCTTAATTAATTAACGTTGTTGTAGTTTATATACGTTCCAGAGAAAAGAAACGCCTTTAGCTATGTGTTCTCTCGTTAAAATATTTAGATATGTACACCGGAAAATCGTAAAAGGAAAGATTCCACATCCTTGCTCTAATGCTCTAATTACTCATTCCTTTACACCATCTTTCTTAATTATAATTAATCTACACTATCTTTCTCATTTCTTACATCCAACTTTTTGTCCTATGTGTTGCTGAATTATCTATACAGTTCAACGATACCTTGATCAATAAATATATTGGTGGATAACTCATGATTAAATTTGATTTCAGTAAATAAAATATTTTTTGGGACTGAAATCCGTTATTTCTAATTTTTACGACAATATTTGTATATAAATACTAGGGGGAGGGGTACCTTCTGTCCGCCTATTGAATTATTATTGAATTAAAACTCATATTACAAATTATACAATTGTTCATTTAATTTGATGCTCGTTACTCAAATTGTATTACTGTGATTTATATGTATTCTGTAGTTTAGATTGTATTTTTTTTTAATAACATAAAAGAAACGAAAGGACAGTTCGAGAAAATTTTTAATTTCTTTAAAAATCTATATTATACATTATTGCCAATTTATGTTATTATATCATTATAATTATTCTTATTGCTAATTTGGAGAAATGATTCTGGTAATAAGATGTATGGTATCTTTGTTACGGTCCGTACTGCTTAATATATGTAAAATAAAATATGACACGCTGTAGCGATCGTATATTAAATTATCACTCAAATCATTGTAAACACCAGATTTTAAATACTGCAGTTAATTTAATTAAATAAGCGACAAAACTTACGAACACTAATTATATGAAGACTGTCAAAAACTATACATATTATATGAATAATAAAAATGACGATAATACGGAAGATAATAGCCAATATGAAATATAAAACAATGATTTTAGCATATGAAATAATAATGTAAATAAAGGAAGAAAAAATAAAAATCTTATAACCGATTTTTGAAGGGGGTTAAGTTTTTGAATTTTTTGAATGATTATAATGGTTCGACATTAAAAATAATAAACCAAAAAAACATAATTAATTAACATAAAACGGATGTAAAATAAACAATCTCACATTCTATTTTAATAATGTAAAAATTTTAAACAGAGCGGAAAACAAGAAAAACCCTCAAATTTATATATATATATATATATATATATATATATATTATATATATATATATAAACTTGTAAACAATCTAAACATCACTAGAAAATAAAAACATCAACAACACTATATCCTATTTATATTTATTGTAGTTAATTCCTACAGATATATATATCCCTAAAGAGCTCAAATGTTCCAGTCAATGTTAAACAATAGGAGGCGATAATACCTGATTTCGGAGTAAGTGCGCAGATTAAATATTAATAAAAATAAGAATCCAAAATATAAATATTTTATAAATAATCACACTTACAAATCTTTTTTCAGTTTTTTTATAATCGACATGCATTAAACTAAATGCGAGGGACGTGGTTTTTATATTTTTGGACTAAAATGAGTAATAATAAAATTATATAATGGAAATATATTGGAATTTGTTAATTTTTTTATTTGATTTACTAAGTTCTTACAATAGTATTGGCATCATAAATTGAATTGTCGCGAGATACTTGAAAATGAGCAAATGTTAAGAGTTGAATAGATTGTAAGATTATAAGGGATTATCAATCTTTGAAGACCCCCGTATTTAAGATTTGTGTTTTTTCAAAGCGCGTTTTGCACTTTTTTGTCGAGAGTGAATTAGATTGAACTGTCATATCTCAGATTTGTAACGCTAGGATAAAGTCGTCTAGAGTCGACATTTTTTATTTTTACATATGGATTCAAATAACTCAGAAACTGAAAATTAGACCTGTATAATGTAAGCGAGGGAAATGTTCATCATTCCATCCTCTTATTATCATTCCATGAGCTATTATTTATAATTTACGTTTCATATTATTAATCTCGCCTTGTTTTCATTTCTATCGTATGGTCACGTGTAAAGCACACACCTTAGTTATTTTTTTTTTTAGTAAATCACGTTTTTTTTTTTAAAAGTAGCGATAAGTAGAAAGATATTTAATTCGAGTAATTAACAATTGCTTTTTAATATCATGAAATGTTAATTGAATTAATTAGTTAAGCCTGTGAAAATAGAGGAATTTAAATATCATAAAATATGTTTCGAAAAGTTAAGAAATAAATGTTAATTAGCTAATCGGGCTCTATCGAAATATAATTAGTGTTTTCAACTTAAAAGTATTGTTAGATATTATTGGGGAAGTCAATTTAGTTTATAAAACCAACTTAGCCATAATTAGAACAAATATTAACAGGATATTAAATTAATATAAACATCTGCAGGGCGAAGACAGCATAACGTTGCATAGCTCATCTTATAGTGAACATTTAAACATTTTTCTTAATAATGATCAGATCCCTCAGTATTTGTTGATGCCGACTATTTTCAAATATACGAAACTATTAATGTGGATCAGCCTCTCGGAAAAATATATAATCAAGATTTCTGTTAATAATTATGAAAATCAGTCCGAAAGACTTCATCATATATTATGTCAATGCCCAATTTACAATAGTTTAAGATTAAGAATTTACCAGGGTATGGGAAATCTTGGTGGGATAGAAGTATTTAAGACAACCAATGCAGAGGATATGAGGAAATTATATTTTTTTATCTCAATTATATCAAATTATAGAAAACTGGTAGGGTAATGGAATATTGTCCTCTGCATATTATGGCAAAAATTACATATTGCACATCGGCATGTAATCTGTAGTTGTTTTTTTTTGGTTGTTCTCTTAGGTATAGGGGTAATCTTTTAATTTAATTTTAAATCATAGTTAAATAATAATATTTTTTTAAAAAGAGTATTTATTGTTTTGTGTATATTGTTGACAATTTTAAATTTTATATTAGTTTGATAATTGGAACTGTTAACTGTCTGATTTTTAGTGTTGCCCAAATCCAAGACAGAGACGAGTCTTGATCTTGCAAGCTCGGTCTTGGTCATGGTCTTGCGCAAGAGTCTCGCAACAGTCTTGCATTTACTTATTAGCTTATTACTTATTAGATTATTACTGTAATTTTTTAGTAATTACTGTAATTTTTTAATTACTGTAAATATATATATATATATATATATATCCCTTTTCCGCCTCAAAGGAATGATGGATTTTGAAGAATGAGGTATCAATAGAAAGCGAATATCACGTTGAGTGCGCGAATCGTAATTTTGATTCCTAATTTCTTACTAGGATTTAAATAAAAATAAATGTAAAAGTGGGAAGTTTCAAACTATATGATGGTGCCATCACAACGAATCGAGACGTTACGAATGAATTCATTATTTGCAAATAACTCGAAAAGTACACAATTTATACATTTATTATCTGAAATCTTTTGAATTCTCTACAAAACTTTAGACAAACTCATCGAAATAGGACGATTCGGTATAGGCGTTCTGAACATTTAGTATTTATTGTGCCATAAAGATTCGATTTTACATTGAGAATTTAAGATTTTTTGAAATTAGCATTTTTTTCTTGAGTAACAGGATGTTTCAGCGTTAAGTGGCCAAACTGCATGATGGTGATATGCAAAAATGAACTAAGGACCTCAAAATAAGAAAAAAATTCCTATGAAGGAATGTTCGTAAACGCGTTGTTATATTCATGCCTAAAGATTTTCGTTGTTATGGGTTATTTAGTTTATATGAAATAAATAAAATCTATTTATTTATTCTAACTACTTTATTAATTAAATGAAAACATTAATATTCATATTAAATGTTGTTCAAAATGACGGTATGTCCGCAAACGCTGTCTTTAGGAGATGGATTAGATAGAATACTAATATAGCCTTTTATTCCTAACCGCATGCGGATTTACGGGGGGAGGGGGCTTTCGGGCTGAAGCCCCCCTCCCCAAAATGGTAAAATATAACCATGTTTTATGGTAAAAAATATTTAAAAATTATGTCTTAACGTATTACTGCTCATTTAATTACAATTTAAAATTACTTCAAGAATCGCTTAAACACCATTTCATATAGGTAGTTAGAATCTTTCTGTTTTTCCAAAGAAATAATCGTTATATGTGTATAAAAAAAAAAGCTTCCGGGCTGAATGAAGCACCCTCCCCTCCCCAAAATTAAATCCTGGATTCGCTAGTGTTCCTAACTGTATGAAAACTGTTGCCAATATAAGGATTAATACTATTTGGAACTCTCAATAACACTTATCAGTTTGTAAGAGATATAAATATAAAGATATAAAATCAGATGTCACCCGAGGATGATCTTCCTTCATCGACATTACTATGCGCCTTTTATTTTCATAATGGCGATCGAAAAACCTGCGTTGCTATAGACTGTAGCGCCTAAACGAATGTACCGATTTCAATGAGACTTCGCTAAAGTTATTCTCGGCGCCCTTTAAATTTATCCATGTAACATACTTCAACGAAAAGAAGCTGAAAAATAAGTTTCGAGGGATGGTAAAATTAAATTTCGAATAACTCAAAAAGTGTACACTTTTTTGTCGATAGTGTATAATGGTTTATTAAAAGTTTACGGAATTTTTCAAAAAAAAAAAAAAAAGAAAAGAAAATCGGACAATTAGGAGCAAAGATATACTCTCTAGTTTTTTTTGGTTTATTATTATGTTCTGCTGCAAAGGTTATATCCTTTGTTTTGGTTTTTGAATTTTGAATGTGTTACTAAAGTATTGCTATTTTTTTTAGCATATTACTAATGATTAAAAAAAAAGTTTAGTCCAATAATTGGAATCACCTTTTATTTATTTTTCTTTGTAACTAGGAAGGTAATGTTACTTTAGATGTATAATTGTTTGGAAATAATAAACAATTGTGAAATAATTTGCTGCGTTTTTTAATTATAATCATCCAAATATACTAGAGATATCCCACTTTTAGAAAAACTTTCACGTTTAATAAGCTTTAAGTTCATATTAATTAAGTTGAGGTTTACTAGGGAAAAACGTAAGATTCACTAAGTGTTGTTGACTGTCGTCCCTTTTTACTTTCACTTACTTATATATGTAATATATAGTAAGGGTAAGTATTGCGATTGAGAAAATTTTTTAATCTGAGTTTTCAACGGAAATAGACGTTTTTTATGGTTTTTTAAAAGTTTATGGAATTTCCTAAAAAAACAAAAAAAAAAAATCGTTATGATCGGACAACTAGGAGGAAAGATATGGTCTCTAGTTTTTTTCCATGAAGAGGTAAAAATTTGGATAAATTTAGAATATACATTTTTAATTGTTGAGACTAAAAAAATATTTTTTCTACAGATATTTAATAAAGTATCTTTCCTAAGAACATTTTTCATAAGAAATAAGTACCTAAATATATACCTTTATTCTCAGTTCTATATTTCAACACTGCAATGACCACCTCTGGAATCAACTTACTCATTGTCTGCATAGATAACTTTTTCAACTAAAAATATCACTAAAATGACATTACTCAAAAATGTTTGTCATTCTGTGGTTTATAAAAGCAAAGAAAGTTGAGTGGTTTATAAAAGCAGATGGAGTGACTAGATTTTTATTGCCTGTTGTCGATATATTAAATAGACATTTTGTAATCATAATGGTCTTAATGAATTGTTATCTGTAAGCTTTAAGCTTTAGCTCCGTTTAAAATGCACTTCAAAAAATTTTATAATAGCCCAGCATTGCCGTAAAATAATTTCTATTCATAGTAGATCGGTAAGTGAAAGTTGTGTGTTGCTCGCACCAGATTTTTTATTTTTATTTCATTACTAGCTAATGGTTTAATTTTTTAACTATAACAATTAACTTAACTATTGCATAGGCACATGTTAACTTGAATATGGTATTTGTCAAATAATTTGTATTCCACCATTATGTTACCCCCTCCCTCCCAGACTTTACCTACTTTTATTATCGTAAAGGTACGTCTGGAAAACCCTCCTCTGACCCTTACCTTCCAAAGGCCCAGTAGTTTACTTAGTTCTTCAGTGTAACGTGTATGTTAACATGGATCCTTCAACTGACAAGATGGTAACTAAGATTAAATATTACATACCTTATAAATTTATTATGTATATTATATTTTAGTTTGTATAACTTATTACATATTTCATGTATCATCCATCACAATTTTTCAAATGAAAATTTCTTCAGGGGCGTTTTGCTCTTTGTTTGTGGAGAGTGGATTAGATTGAGCTGATGGCTCTATGATGTGGAACGCTAATTGGATTTTTTTTGCATAAGGATTAAAATATCTCATAAATTAAAAATCGGATCTGCTTACTGTAAACGAGAGAATTGTTCAGCATTTCATCCTCTCTGTAATAGGATATTATTCAAAATTTTATCTTTACGCGAAGCCGTTTTAGTTAGGGGCCGAAAAGCAAAAAAAAAATAGTGGCGAAAAAGTAACGAGTTGTATTAAAGATATGGATTAAAATATTTCACAAAATAAAAATCGGACCTGCATACTGTAAGCGAGAAAAATGTTCAGCATTTCATCCTCATTATTATGAGTTATTATTTATGATTTATATTTCATATTATTAATCTCGTCTTGTTAATGTTTTAACTTCCATCGTGTGGTCCAAAGCACATACCTTAGTTGTTTTTTTTATTATTAACCATGATTTGTTTTATAATATTTTATCTCTGATCGTATTAAACAATTTTTTATCCCTGATGATGACCCACACACTTGGACAGTGGTAAATTTCACCTAAAAAACTGGCTAAAATTATTTAGAAACTTTTTAGCTTTCAAATGGTTGTGGTTCATTAATATGATGTAGTTTTTAAGAATAAATGACATTTTATATAAATATTACCTCAATAATAATAATAATATAAATTTGAATATAAAATGCGTCGTTACTCTCTTAATTACATTTTTTAAGTATGAAAACTGTTATTTTAATTTTAATTAAAGGATAGGATATTTTCTTTATAAATAAATGAAAGTAAATGTCTTAAATAATATCTATTGTGGGTATAAACTTTTTTATTTACTTATAAGATTTCACGTAAATTTAATTCCGACTGGAAGGTTTCTTAATCATAATTTTTTTCCGATTCGTTTTCAAATGGCTTTCTTTTTAGTTTTACTTCCTCTATCCATATCTGGAATTTCAAAGGGCAGCAAAAGTTCTAATATTTCTTTCAAAAAACGCTTTGTTTTTTCCTGGGATAGGTCCTACGGAAGTCAAATGAGAAACTGATCTTATAAGGAGCCTGTTCAAAAAATCAATATCGCTTGACTCTATGGAACTTATTTCTGAAATTAGATAGACAATTCACTCCGAAATTACCACTCAAATTACCGACTTAAACATTCAGATCATTTACTTATGTTTGAAAGTTATATTTCTTTTCGTAATTATATCCCCCAGGAGGTATGGAGATTAGGATTAATCCGCTGCCAATGGGAGGCTCCTCTACAACATTGGTCCATTGCTCAGCGGTTGTCCAATGTGCCCGATGCCCTTTTTCAGTCGATCTTTGATTATTCGGCTGAGGTTGATGAATGTGCCGAGAGATCGGGGTATTCGGAATATGAGAGCTCTACGGCAGTCGCTTCGAGAAAATTCGTTTGAGGAATGGACCAATTGCAGGTGGCAGGGCATTGGAGTTCGCCATTTTAAAGAGACCCCGAAAGCCAATAAATACATGTACGATAAGCAAGTACTTTCTGGGTCTGAATGGTCAAATGCCCTGAAACTAAATATTAACTATGCACCCCTGCGTGGAGTCCCAGGTGTCAGCGGGCAGGTAAGAGAAGTTGGGTCCCTCTGTCGCAAATGCGACAGAGAGCCAGAAACACCAGTCCATGTGCTGGGAAAATGCCCCAACAACTCCCTCCTTATAACACGCCGTCACCACAGAGTTAAACACGAACTGATGAGGCTCCTTGAAGAGAGAGATTACGCCTGTTTCGAGGAAGTATATTGTATAGATACGGATAGATCCACCCGATATGCCGACATTGTAGCATTCCCTAAGACGGGAAAGTCGGCAATGATTTTGGATCCAACCGTGAGATATGAGACCAACGACCTCGATCAGGCAGGAAAAGTGGAAAGGGAGAAAAAACAGACATATGAGAAATGCATCCCTTTCCTTAGTGAAAAGTTCCGCGAGAGTTTCGGGCCGAGAGAGTTCCACGTGAGAGGCCTTTGGTTCGGAGCTCGCGGAACGATACCAGACTCAACAAGGAGCTTCATGGAGGGCCTTGGTGTCGACATTGAGGACGTGGCAAGGTTGGCAGAGGGTATAATCCTCGACTCCCTGGGAATCATCCACCACCATGTGCATGGGAGCGGATGGGGAGAGAGTCATGCGTGTGTTACAGCATTTTTATATTATTATTTATTGAACACGTCCACTGTACTTTATGTATTTTTTATGTATTAGGTTAGAAAGAGAGAGGAGAGAATGTGAGGAGTGGGAACATGTATAGGGGGAGAGAAGGAAGAGAAGGGGTACAGAATGATAATAAATGAATGAAAGAAATAGTAAAAATAAAGAAATAAAAAAATAAAATAAAAAAAGGAGAAAAAAATATATATATGTATAAAATATTGTATACTATGCTCATACATATTGTTAATCCTATATAATTGTATAATAATTTTAAATAATGTCTGTAGTGATTAATAAGTATGCTGTGTTGTTAGCAACCCAATGTAATTCGGCAGCACCATTTTGTTTTATGATAATAAAGTGATTCTCTCTCTTGGATGCCATATATGCTGCTACATGTAGTTTTGCTGTGTCCAAGCAAACTTTTTGTGTCAATTTTGTAATCAAACCCATTGCTTTTAATCACTAGCGAATCCAGGATTTAATTTTGGGGGGAGGGGCGGCTTCAGCCCGGAAGTTTTTTTTTTCATATATATTACGATAATTACTTTGGGAAAAAAAAGATATTAGCCATCGATATGATATGGTGTTTAAGTGATTCTTGAAGTCCTATTATATGTAATTAAACGAGTAATAATACTTTAAGACACAATTTTTTAATATTTTTTACCATAAAACATAGTTACATTTTGCCATTTTGGGAGGGGGCTTTAACCCAAAAATCCCCCCTCTGTAAATCCGCCTGTGCTTTTAATACAACTTTCAAACATAAGTAAATGATCTGAACGTTCTGGATGGCACAGGAGAATCTACAAGAGGGGTTTTGGGGCTAAAGCTTCCCTTCCCTCTCCCAAAAATGGTAAATTATAACCATGTTTTATGGAAAAAATATCTTTAAAAGTATGATTGTTCGTCTAATTACATTGAATAGGACTTAAGGAATCACTTAAATACCATTTCATATATGTAGTTAATTTCTTTCTTTCTTCTGAAGTAGTTATCCTAATATGTACATCCAAAAAAAAAATCTTTCGGGCTAAAGCCCCTCCTCCCAAATTAAATCCTGGATTTGTCAGTGCTAGCTGGTATTTTGAGCGACAATTTTAGGGTTTGCAAAAACATTTCTATTAATGTTCCTGTCGTTTTCTTGATAAATTTGCATCGAAAAACATAGAAAGAACTTCCTTCATATAGCTTTCTATATAGTGTTGGTCTTTTCGGAAAAATCTGGTGCGGTGCACGCATCACACACCTTTCTCTTACTGCTCTCTTCTTAGCATAAATAAATAACTGAAATAATTATTTTCAGACAAATAAGTGAAAATAAAAATTATAGATGCTGTAATTATTTATATTCCATTGTGCGTATTTTCATTTGTATACTTATCCTTGTATATACAAATTTTAATATTTATATCGTTGTGATCTATACAATTAAATATTTAATAATGCGAACAATAGCATTTGTGAAAACCGCATATGTATATTTATATAATATTGTCGGAATACGTATTATATTAAGCTCATGTTATGCATGGAAGCCTGTTATAATCTTTCGGGTGAGCTCGGGTGCGATCAATTACTACTATTCTCCGTTACGATTTTTTATTTATCCTGTAGTTAATTAACAAATTCTTTCATATTTTATAATTAACTATCTTTTATATCAGAGAGTAATGTGAAGTAGTCAATTGTTTCAAATAAAAAAAATTAAAGGTACTTTAGAAGAAGCTAATATTGAAAATTAGCCATTTAAGCCCTATTAGAGAACATAATCAGAAAAAAAAACTACATTTTATTTAAATCTGTCTAATTTTACACTAATCTAACGAATTTAATCAAAATTGTTAAAGCCGTTTCCGAGAAAATTGTAAAAATGTGTTTAGCCCATAATATAAAGTGCCACTTCCGGTCAGTCGATTTTGATGCAAAAGTTACTGTAACATTCCTAGCATATAAAAACATTAAATGTGCAATTTCACTTTCGTACGACTTTTTTTTTTAGCTAGACTGTTAACATACACACACCATTTTGCGGGACTTGGTTATTTGAGCTCAGGGGATCTCAAAACGTGTATTTCCGTTGAAAACTGAGATTCAAAAATTGTCACGATCGCAATACTTTCCTTTACTATATATTTCATATATAGGTAAGTGAAAGTAAAAACGCAAAGAAATCGTTTCATGTAAGTGGCAAATATACGTTCTTCAGTTGCAGCTGATTTTCGCAGTAATTCCATGTCCTTTATTTTGCTTCGGTCACTAGAGCATTCAAAAGATTTAGTTGGCAAACCATCTTCTGGATATAGATTTGCCTGTAATGTCTTTGGGTAACTGAACAGTGTATTGTCCAGCTTTTTATCACATGTTTTTCTTAAGCTGTTATCATTTCTTTGAGCAGCTGACCAGTTTACTTTAAACTACACTGTAAATAATGGATTAAAGTTTCCGGTTTATATTTAGGCCTTTTTGTTGTTGGATATTGGTGGGAGGTTATCTCTATGACATTAATTTAACTCCAGACCACTCTAGACAATTTAAAATTTTAGAAAACTTATCATTTTTTTCGATTAAAAGTAGCAAATGGCAAAATATTCATATTGGATAAAACAATAAATAATCACCGCATAAGCAAATGATTCTTTGTGTGGTTTAAACAGAAATCCTACTCTTCTAGATGACATAAATATTTTATGTTGGAAGCTTTTGGGAATATAACTTTATCATTGTTGAAATTTTGAAAAACAAATAACTTGCTTTCAAAGGCTAGTATGTATTCAGGCATTAGTCTTAATAATGTTTAAAATGCATAAAAATGAAGCATTTACTTTATTCTAAAGATTTCAAAATAGAAAATATCAGAAAAAATACAATTGCATACAGTTCTATAGAACAATAAAAAAGTTCCTCAAAAATATCTGAAAGTGATACAGAGATCATCAACTTTCGAATTTTGATATCGTGAATCAGCTGCAGTTATACAAATTATAATTGGTAATTGGTTGACTGTCGTGGATAATGAAGAGAAGAATAGTTGGGGTGGTCAGTCAAAAAGGAAGGCAAAAATAAATGATAATATTTATTTTTTACATATGCCGACGTTTCGACCTGAAGTTCAGGCCTTCATCAGGGCTAAGAAAATAACCAGATAACAAGGTATGAGAAACATAAGTAGTGATGGTAAAAAAATTAAGAAAAATAAAAAAAATAGAAAAATAAAATGGTTATTTTCTTAGCCCTGATGAAGGCCTGAACTTCAGATCGAAACGTCGGCATATGTAAAAAATAAATATTATCATTTATTTTTGCCTTCCTTTTTGACTGACCACCCCAACTATTCTTCTCTTCATTATACAAATTATAGTTTTATGTCATTATAGCTCAAAGGTTCAACTATTTATGGATAATTTTTCGAATTAGTCCATGTTGAAATAATCTAAATTTGGCCAGCTTTTTAGGACTAATTCACCACTTTACGTCTGCAACATTAAAAATCTTAAAATGACTACGTCATACTTACTAGCTACGATGTAATGACTATTTATCATCTATGGTATTTTTATTTTATTTTTTAATTTATTTCCTCTATGTAAGATAAAACTCATTTAATGAGACTTGGTGCAAATAGTGAGAACTTGAAAAAAAGAAATTCATTACACCTAAGTTTTCCAAGATACCACAGGCGGATTTACGAGTGAGGGGGGGCTTTCGAACTGAAGCCTCCTCCTCCCTCTCCAAAAATGGTAAAATATAAATAATCATGTTTTATACAAAAAAATATTAAAAACTATATCTTAAAGTATTATTGTTCGTGTAATTACATTTAATAGGATTACAAGAATCACTTAAAGCACCATGTCATATTGGTAATTAGTTCATCTTTTTTTTTTCAAATTAATTATCGTTATATACATGAAAAAAAAGTTTTCGGGCTGAATCCTCCCTCACCCCCAAAATTAAATCCTGGATCCGCTAATGCAAGATACTAAAATAAATATTGGAATGATAAAGTAAATAATAATTGTACAACACCTCTATCCTATGACTTGTGATGCTTTTGACAGAATTACATAATTGTTCTCACATACTTGTTACATTATTCTAAATACAAATAGAATATATAATTACAAAAAAAATAATTTGAATTATTTACCACCAAAATAATGATCTTCATTTAATTTGCTCTTATATATATATAAGAGCAACATCATGATTCACACACACATATATATATATATATATATATATATATATATATATATATATATATATATATGTGTGTGTGTGTGTGTTTGTGTGTTTGTGTGTTTAATATATGTTAAATTAATGCATGTTTTATTATTATACTTTGTTTAAGTCGGCCTGTCGTTCATTCTTGGTCTCCGCAAGCTTAGACCTGTTAACTATTTCACTTTCACATTTTTCTTAACCATTGTCAGATAAAAAAAAAAATCAGATCCAAAGTCAGTTACGTTGGAATATATTATTTTTAATTTATAATAGCTATTAAGTTTATTGAATTTTCACTGATCATAATGTTGGTATTAATGAATTCATATTGTAATTCTCATGCTGCAAATAATTTGATTGGTTTAGCTTAATTTGAAGGTGCGTTTAGACATTTCACTATGGGAAACACAATAATCTAACGCAATTAACAGCGATATTATTGCTAAACCAAACTATTTATTTTATTTCTCTTGATACCGATAGCAGATGGAAAATATCAAAAACTAGAAACAAAAATACCAAAATAGTGAAATATATTTGTTTGTCCCATAGTGTCTAAAAACACCTTTACATGTTAAAATGCTGTGGATAAAAGTAAATTATAATTATTTAAAAATAATGCTTTGTTGCAGGTAACGCCTTCAGTGACTCCGAAGTTGAATCCTCACGCTGACGTCTTCGAGAGTAAATCCAAAAACTTGGAACCCGACAGTTATGAAATGGTTGAGTCTGACTTCCCCCCGCTCCAACGTAATATATTGTCTAACATTAAAAGTATTTTAACTGTAAAGTAGAGATTGTGGCTCTTAGGTACAAAAAGCGTCAAATGTTTCCATGACAACATATGTCAGTTGTTCACTAGTTAGATTTAAAGCCGAACTAAAATCAATTCTTATTGAAGTGATTAAGATTGAAGATCAGAAGACAATGTTCGTTACTTTATATAATGATAAAATCTTTAGCAATGGTCGGAGTTTTTTAGAAGTAGAGATAACAAAAAACATTGTATTCTTATATAAACGGAAATGAAAAGTATTACTTGCGTGAGATATGAAGTTCACAAATTTGTAGTTGATTTAGTCATGAATTAGTTTCTGTAATCATCATAGAGAATATTTTAATATTACATATAATATTTTACATTTAAAAGCATTTCTTTATATTTAATTGAAATTTGTTCATGAAAAATTAGTGAATTGAAGTAAGTAATCATGTTAACAAATTTATTGTTTTTTATTCATAATGTAAAATTAATTCTATTCATATCAATCTAGTTGTCAAAGTTATAATAACAAGTGTATTTTTTTTTTTTTTAATTTTATTGTAATAGGTTAAATTTCAATTTTTGTTTATTACCAATAGAGCAGATCAGTTTAGCTAATCGTAATGTTTTAAAAAGAAATTATGATGATAGAGATTATTTCTGTTATTTATAAAATGTTGTGATATTTCATGTAGAGTATTTAATATTGAAGTGGTTATATAAGATCCGCATTAACCGTACTTTAAGGATTAAAAAGGTTAATGATGGACCTCAACTGGAACATATGTTATATTTTTACTCTGAATTCCGATAGATGTCGCGGAGAGTATCGACTTGAGTTCCCATGATGCAATGTTTCTCTGGCATGTGCCTTTGGTGTCGTCCATTTTCCAAGGTTTCCCCGAGATATTTCATAAAGTTAGTGAAATAGATCCTACTGGTAAGGCTTCACATCATATTAAATTGGCAATTACACGCTTCTTCTGACCGCTGTGGCAAGATGAAGTAATCAAATATTTGTGCGGCGATATTGTGTTTTGTAGTGAATGTGTCCTATTTCGGTATGGCTAGTCTGCTGTGTTCTTGCTCGACAACTTTGGTAAAGGAAGCCTCGTGCACATGGTTTCCTGACTAATTTCTTCGAAAACAGATATTTTCCTTTTGATATAGCTGTTTTGACTAGCATATTTCGTGTATCAGTTGTCCTAGGTAACTATTACGTCACTATTGTATTTTAGAAAATTACATGGAATCAATTATATAAGAATTTATGTCAGATCACATTACTCTTATAAAGCCTGCCTAAGCCACATTTGTGTTAATAAAATAATTTGGTTATCCTAAGGTGAAAACTTCATTATTTCGTTTTCTTTATTTTGTCATATTATTGTGTTCCATTTTTTTGTGATAAACAGTCAATATTTATAGAGAGAAGTTTCTAACCTTATTAGTGTTTCTAATTAACTTCTTTTTTTTAAATCTTATTATTCAATTAACTTTAAAACTATTATATTTTTCTAATTTACAGTGATGAATTACCAATAAATATGTTATTTTGAATATATGTGACCAGTCACCTTGGTGTTTATGTGCTGAGCTCAAAAGTTACTCATCTTACATTTTTGATGTTTGTACTTTTTTGGTACTTTATATCATCCTTATATGATCTTAAACATTTTAAAATTTTACTTCTACTATATTTAGAAAATCCTAACCTTCTTAGGGGCAGCCATATTTAATATAGCCTACTTTCCCAGAGAATATTCTCACCTTTTGTTATCTAAATTTTTATTAAATACCATATTTAGTCATTTTATCCTTTTACAATTTTTCTTGAAATAATTCAATTGACTTTTATCCAACAAGTCGGAAGTAGGAATAACTTTGTACTTAATTTTAAACAACTTACATGTACATATTTTCTAGATTGTCAGGAAGAATGCCATTTAAGACAAACTTTTGGTATTCTACCTTTTTGTTGTTGAAGTAAAGTATCTTATATATAATAGTTATAAAAAATTAACTCCACGTCTCATGCATTTCATATCCAGTTTGTTCTATTTTGTGTGACGAGATATTCTAATATAGAGTTTCTCAATAGTTATTAACTAAGATATCCTGTTAGTAGATTGTTACAAGTCATGCAGCAGCTTTATTAGGTATGATTATGATAGTATTGGAATTGAGGAGGTTATAAACTTGCAACTCTATAATGTTCTATATAATTTTGTTTCTGTTTCACCTGTCTCAGTTTTATATTGAAGTTATTAAACTTGGAAGTGTCAGAATATGACAGCAATAGGATTTAAAGGTGGAGGTTGGATTAGTATATATTTTAATTTTATCTGGCACTAAATGTTAACTTGCACAAGATTGTGTTAATAATTTAACAATTAGTTTATTTTTAAGAACTATAAATCAATCTTAATCTCCAGTTAAATATTTCATATTCTACAGAATTCTCTGTTTACAATTTTAGGACTTTTGCAGTTTTTTTTTATTATTTGAACTGTTCTTTATTATTTTAATGAATATATTCAGTGTTATACTTAACTGAAGATGTGTATTTCTTAAAAATAATACAAAATTTTTTCTTCCATTGTTTTAGGGAGCGTGTACATGAATGGGGACGTTGGGAAAGTCCCTTCAGGGGCGGTTTTTACTGCTTCCCCTGAACCCCACCCCCCAACGCCCACATCCGAGTTTAGGTGAGTTTACATCCATGCTTAGTGATTTCTATTTAAAATTTCAGTTTTATTTATTTATTACTTAACTGTTGTTACTTTAGTTAGATCATCAGAATATCTAATGTAATGATTAGTAGTTTCTTTAAATTTTTAAAT
Source organism: Nezara viridula (assembly GCA_928085145.1). Lineage (NCBI taxonomy): Eukaryota > Metazoa > Arthropoda > Insecta > Hemiptera > Pentatomidae > Nezara > Nezara viridula. The sequence goes on from OV725079.1 coordinate 16,579,645, forward strand.
CGTGTCCACTTTCCATAATTAATTTTGTCAAGAGGTAGTTTTAGTATCACTTATTATGCATACTGAAGTTAATTTAATTGAGGAGAACGATGGTTGGGGTGATCAGTCAAAATAAAATGGTGAAAATAAATAAATATATATATTTTTACATTTATTTATTTTAACTGATCACCCCAAGCATCCTTCTCTTAATTATTCACTACAGTGAACCATAAACCCACAATTATTAATTTCATTTTATTTAAATCAATTGAGTAACTATATTATTTAAATTGATACAAATTGTATGATTTAAACTCACTATTTTTCTGTAATTGTATTAATGTAATTAGAGACGGAATTATAATATCTCATTAAAGTTGTGCTGACATAAATCCAATAGATTAAACTAAAAGTTTTACATAATTATAAAATTATAATTAAAAATTAGAAATGTATTATCAAGTATGGTTTTGTAGAAATGATCTAATTAATTCTGATAGCAATAACCAACTTTTGTTTGCTATTTGGCCTTGAATCTTTTGCCTGCTGGTTGGCATTTTCACTGCCTTAACTGTTTCTTTATCCTCCATGACTATCTGAAACCTAACTTTTAAGTTATATTTAATTTCTTATATATAAACTAATATATCTTATTTATTTTCTTATAATATAAACAAATTTCAAATATATAAACTAATATTGAATCAGGTTTAACTTCGCTAGATAGAAATCTTTAATGAAACATTTTATCTGATAATCTTATTTTTAACATAAAAAAGTGAAAGGTAAAATTTTATTTTTTCCTCTTATTAATTTCTTTAAATTTATAACAGGAACAAGTGCGAGTTAAATTATTTGAATGAAATAAAAATAATGATTGCCAAGTTTAGTTATGTTGTGTTTTGAGCTATTATCTGAATTCTTATATGAATAAAGTTGTTTAATTATTAACTGTTCAATAGAATTTCCATTTATTTATTTTAAGCTTGTTTGACTTTGTTTCATTAATACAGATAGTTCTTGTTTTTTATTGACTAATATACTTTAACAACCGTCATTTAAACTAAAAAATTATTTATAAATCTTAATACAATTATAGTCCATGCATGAAGAGTCTTGGTATGGTTCTTGATAAAATTATATTATCTGTTAAATTGTTTAGGATATTACATTTATGAATTGTATTAATTAAACAAATTGAGGATGCCAGTCAAGAGCCACTGATAGATTGATTTATTTAAATATTATTTCTGTATTGAATATAGGTTTTATTATCTAGCAATGAATACAATTTGAGTTGGTTACTTTTTCTGAAGTAGTTCTCAACTTTAATATTCTATATTTCAATCATGGAATAGGTTTCATATCACATACCTCATCCATCCAATTGAGGGCTCCTCTACAAGTTTTGTGGAATATTTAGTTGAAAAATAAGGAAAAAAGATCACATACCCATCCTTTATGTGTTTTGAAGAAAACATGTAGAAACTGAAGTAAATGAGTTGGTTTTATGGGGCGTTGAGTTTGTTACATTTTACTTTCTAATTTACAAATCTTTGTTAAAGGTTTTTCCTTATCAAATCTCTAGTCCTTGAAGTCATACCTTATTTTTTTTTAAGAAATGGTCATGTTCAAGATATATAAGTTTAACTATAACTTGAAATTAGGTAATATTTTCATTTGCTGGCAAGAAAAGAACCTTACCATCACAAAATCTATTGGAATTTAGTTCTTACAATTGGACAAAGATTTTATTTTTATTTTACTCGATTTAATAAATAACTTAAATTATTTTGATTTAAAAGACAATGAGATTATATATATTTAATAATTAAAAAATAAATGAAAAATTATTTATCTTTTGTGCTGATTCTATATTTTGATGCTGAGCGTATTTTATTTATTCATAAAATCTAAAAAAAACTCATTTTGAACCAAGAATTTTTACTCAAAAGACCAAAGGGAGAAATGTAAAAATGTCTCCTAGAAAGAAGTTCTGAAGTTTCAAACACTATTCTAAGCTAAAAAGCAACGGTATGAGCTGATAGCATTTGATATAGTCATATCACCACTCTCACGACAATACTTCTTTTTTAATATTAATAATTTTTACAATTATGCTTTGGACCACTTTTTGGCTAATGGCTAACAGGTTTTTATGGTGTAGTTTTTCCCACATTATGTATGTACTTCAGAGGAGCAGGCTATTGTTGCGTTTGTATCTTGTTCTTCCATTACTTAAAAAAGCAATATTGCCATGGTGCAAAAATTCATTATAAATGAAATTGGGATTTAAATTAGTTCTCAATTATCTGTTAATTTTAGTAAGTGTGCATTGAACTACATTTCTAATATTTGGTAACTTTAAAGTGTTTCTCAATTTGTTTCCTTTTTATTCAAGAAATTTTATCTCTGTCTAATAGTGTTTCTTTAACACCTGTATTAATTTTTATATATGTATATGTATGTTTTACAAATAAATATGTTTTCTTGTTTCAAATATCTATATAAATTTAGAGAAATTGTGTTCTATTATTTATGTACAAGGGCATTAATGCTTTATCATTATGAATTTTATTATTCTAAATTGAGCCAGTTTAATGTTTCACTCTTAATCTGCAATTTTGCCAACCTCCGGGGAGATATCCCTTAATATAAATTATTTTTGATTCATTAGTAAGATTTATTTCAGTCAATTGAATGGGGCTTCAGAAGAGGGGAGCCAAGGATTGGAGCCGCTGAGCGAAGCTGGGGCGGGCCCGGCTGTGGAGCAGCCTCCCGACCCCCTGCCTCCTATTCCTCTAGACCAGCTGAAGCAAATGCTCTCGTCCCAGCTTGAATATTATTTTTCAAGGTAAATTTTTATTTTTACTGTAATCCATATATTATGCCTTCTTTAACCATATAATTGTAATTAGTATCTATATGTATATGTATATAAATTAATTTATATTATACTTTAATATTTTTTTTTTCTTTTAGGGAAAACTTAGCTAATGACACATATTTGTTATCTCAGATGGATAACGACCAATATGTACCTATTTGGACTGTAGCCAATTTTAATCAAGTAAAAAAGTTGACTACTGATATCAAATTAATTACTGAAGTCTTGCGTGGTAAGTTAAATACAATATATATATATATATATATATATATATATATATATATATATACTATTGTAATAAAAATGTATCATTTGAGTCATTAATTAAAAGTTTTCTCTTTGGTCTTAACGTTAAGTTAATTCTTAATTTTGTAGAATCCCCCAACGTTCAAGTTGATGACGAAGGTCAAAAAGTGCGTCCGAATCATAAACGGTGCATTGTGATCCTACGTGAAATTCCAGATAGTACTCCTATAGAAGAAGTAAAGGTTAGTAAATTATCAGTATACAATCAATATCAATTTGTACAAACTTCAGAGCACAAATATTGTACATTATTTTCATAGAAGATAATATATCACTTATAGTGATTAGTTCAGTATATTTTAACATCATATCGTAAGGTGTACATAGCTGTGTTTGGATATAGTGAAGTTACGTTATGCATAAGTTATTTTAAAATAATTTTTCGAAGTTTGTGAGGAACAGTCTTTCGTTTGTAAGTTTTGAGCTTCTCGCAAACTTTAATTTTATGTGTCCCATGTGGATGTAGCTTCATAAATATTTTCACTTCAAAAAAGATACTACTGAATAAAACGTAATGTATTTCATATAACAATAATCATAAATGAAAACATGGACAAATGTTTGGACCACTATAATCTTTAAGAGTTGCTATTCCTTCGATATCGAGCCTAACCAACAACAGTAGACAATTTGTTAAGGCTCCTACATAGAGAAGGGAATATGTCCCAGCGATACAATACCCTTTGTTGATATTGTTGCCAATTATTGTACTCTGTGTGATTGCAATAATGTACTAGACAGTAATAGCACTATCACCACCGACGTAATATTGTATTGTCAGGACATATTACATTCTATGTGGTAGGAGCCTTTAAAATAAATACCATGGCATCTTGTATTTTTGAAAGTTAGCCTATTTCTAATTTTTGTGTGGTAAAAACCGACATTATTTTAGTGTGCTCTTTTATTCTGAATATGTCAATACCTCTAGGGGAAAAAAATAAATTTATAATAATTTTAATAGGCTTCCTAAAATTGTGATTTATTATTATTTATTTATTTCTAATAGATAGACATCCTCATAAATGTACAGATGATAAGGAATAAATTTCAACTTTTTTTTTTTTAATTTTTATCCTTACCTTATTCATTATATTTTGTAAGAGTTCAATTTATACTTCAGTATCGATGTTGACTACTTTTTTATGAATGTTTTTTTACAGGGCCTGTTTTCTGGAAAAGGCTGTCCAAAACTCATTTCTTGTGAATTTGCGCATAACAACTCATGGTATGTTACATTCGAAAATGACGAGGACGCTCAAAAAGCATATAGGTTTTTAAGAGAGGAAGTGAGGGAGTTTCAGGTAATATTCCTTTGATTATCTTTGTTATATATATTTTACAATTGAGATAAAGTGCATGAAGACTTCTTTTTCCATCTCTTCTATAAATCCTATATTTATCTAATACTGGAGAATATTAATTGATATCAAATTGTGTATACAGTTTCAGAGGTATTACAATATTATTTAACATATTTAAGTATATTTTTATCCAAATGACGATGTTAATAATTGAAAGTGAAATGTAATTCTTCGATATTATTGTTTGACAATGATTAGTTGACTTCTTGAGAGTGAAACTCATTTTCCATAAGTTGATCAAACTCACATTTTGTTTTTCCCAAAACCTCTGATATTTCTTACACAGTATATGCAGATGTGCCATGTATTAAAACGTAGTATTGTTCAAATTTATGTAGATGTTAATAGATATTTTGTAAACAATGTCGGACATTTAGGCAAAAAACAAATGTTAATTCCAACTTAGTGCCGCATTAGTTATTCTCTATGCTGCCAACTATATCGTAACTAATTTATTCATTTTAATGTATATCAGTTATTGGTGAGTGATTACGCACTCAATTATGTAGTTAGTGTTTTCCTTAAGATTTATGTTACTATTAAATTTTTTCTTTCACTCACCCATATATGTAATACATAGTAAGGGTAAGTATTAGGATTGCGAAAATTTTCTAATCTGAGTTTTCAACAGAAATATTTGTTTTGAGATCCCCTTAGTCCAAATAACCAAATCCCACAAAATGGTCTGTGTGCCTTTTTTTTTTTTTTTTTTTTTTATGTTGGTAAGTGGAAATCTTTAAAAGACACAAATAGACGGCTGTAGATATTCGCTTGTGGTATTCTTATCCACTAAAACCAACCTCTCTTCAACTGTTCATTTCCCTCCATGGAACCACCGTTTGGCATTACTTCAGGGGGAGAGAATGGCAATTTACTGTCTCATTGTATTATGTTTAATTCGTCGTGAGGCATTATTTATTTTCTGGCTAAAGGCCTTTCTTTAGGACAATTGTGGCGAATTTCTTCACAGCTTTCCAATGTTTACCCATTTTCAAAACAAGCGTCGCAATATTTTCGGTCGTGACATTCACTCCACACACATTCTCCAATTCTTTTCTTTCGACGTTAAAGCAGTTGCATGTAAGTACGTGTTCTGCTGTTTCTTTGATTCCTATACAAGTCGGGCATTCAGCGTTGTTATCCAATTTGAACCGGTATTGATAAGCTTTAAAGCACCCTTATTCAGTCAGCAGTTGGGTTACATAGAAGTCCACGTTACCGTGTTGACTGCCATACGAGCTAATGTCTGACACTAATCTATTGGTCAATCTTCCAGTACCAGCAGTATCCCATTGCTGTTGCCGGTTCATCGTTATTTTTCGTTTCTTCTTCCCTTGAGACTTTTGAACTTCTACTATAGGATCTGCTTTTCTCAAACAACAGTTCAATAGGAGGCATACTATTACATATACTGCTTCATAGGATACAGTATGGAATGCACTAGCTATCCTTAATAAAGTTTTGGGATATACCAAGACCATCTGTTGTCTCCTACATGATTCTGTAAGCATTGCTTCTTTCCAAATTGGAGCTCCATATAAACGAATCAAAGGTATAACAGTCACAAGAAGCCTTTTGCAGCTCTCTAGGGCCTCTTACATTCGGCATAAGGCGTTGTAGTAAGGACATCACTCGAAAAGCTTTATCACTGATATACACCTTTTGGGCATTGAACTTGCGACGTGCTTCAATGAGGACTCCGAAGGTACTTTACTTATGACTGTGGACGAATCTGGTGTCATACCTATTATGACAATGATAATCTTAATTTTCTTTCTAATATTTGAAAGGACAGCCTCAGTCTTTTGTGATCGGCTAGCCCAGAGAAAACAGCCAACCTCTGATAGAAGCAACAGCTTGATGAGCAATCAGGGTGACTTCCTCAACATAGTGCACCACTACCATCACTGTACAATTATCTGTGAAGCCCACAACTATAGCTCCTTCTGGCAATGGTAGTCTGAAAATTCTGTCATAGATGACAGTCCAGAGGTCCCCCTGGAAGATGGATCCCTTTGAGTCACCATCAGTGACATATCTCCTTGATCCAATATCTGAGTCATAAAATAGTACTCTATCATCTCTGAAGTAGTCTGTGATCACCCTTATAAGATAATCAGGCACATCCATAGTCCATCTGGCCGTGTTAAAAGCATTTTTGAAATCTAGAGTGATGATTGGCGCGTAACACTTTGCTCCCCTTCTCTATCTTATTCCTGCGATTGCTTTACGGACAATATCAATCACGACTCGAATAGCATCCACCGTGGATCCCTCTTTTCAAAATCAATATTGGGCCTTTGACAGACCATTTGCACTTTCTGTAAATTCTTGTGTGTGTGGATGAACAGCCTAGCTCAAAAACGAAAAGTTGTATGAAAATTTGAAATAATTGACCATTTCACATTAATTTTTTATATAAAAAATAGTTGAATGTAAAATATGAAAGCATTTGATAATTATCTAAACGAGAAATGAGATATCGTAAGGAAGCAAAGGAAATTGCCCCTGAGGTCGACCAAAAGATTAGAACAGGCTTCCATTTGTGACATAAGCTTGATATAATACAGACTCCGGCAATATTATGTATATACACATATGTTTTCATAAATTCTATCATTGGTATTATTTAATATTTAATTGTATTGATTACAGTGATATAAAAATTAAAATTTTTACATATAAGGGTATTTAGACAAATAAAAATAGCCACAATGAAATGTAAATAAATATAGGTTCTATAATTTTTACTTTCATTTACCCATGTCTGAAAATACTTATTTCTGCTAAGAAGAGGGTGTGTTAAATAAAAGTCATGTGATGCGCGCACCAGATGTTTTTTTACAGTCATTATGTGTAATAAATCAAGCAACAATTATTGGTGGTATCTACGTCAAACTTTTGGTAAGCAAGAATTATTATTACATCATAAATGAGAAGACTGAAGTCTTATTTACCGATTTAGGTTCTGTTGGGATTCATTGGAGGAAGCTATTTTGGTAACGATTGTTTGTGATATCTGCATTGAATCTCCAAGTTTTATTTATAAGGCTTATTATTTAATTTAAAAAACATTTTGATTGAAATTAAATTTTACACAGATTCTGATATAGATCTCTTCTAATTAATATTTTTCATTTAAAAAACCTATTAATTTATGAAACAAGTACAAGTATAAATAAAATGATCCTGGTTACCAATAAGAACTTTAAAAGCTATTTATTCTATGCTACCTGAACTGTCGTATCCTTCATTACCATTACTTTTAATTATTGAATATTTTGTATAATATAAATTATTATTTATAAAAACAATCCTTGTACTATAAGAATATAGCTTAAAAACAACAAAAAATATTGTGTACTATTTACAATTTTAAAAACTTGAAGCTAATTTTAAATTAATCAATAACTTATAAAGCAAATACCAAAGTTAATGAATTACAGTAATTCATACAGTATTCAGTTATTCATATATTTGTGATTATTTTGAAATTAAATTTCAATTCTATTTTGATTATAAAGGCCTCATAGATAGTATGTATAGTATTGTAAATTTTATTGTTGCAATCTTGCGGTAACTAACGATTAATAATAAATACAAAATAATTTATTTATTTTTTCTAAAATTGTGTTAGCAAAAGTTGTTATTAATTTAAGCATCTTATTAGAGCCTGTTTTATTTTTATTTTTAGTAAATCAGGTGTCGAATGATGCTATAACAAAAAATGATTTTGAGTTAATGTATTGATGTTTCATCATTTTTACGTTCCTCAAAACATTTTACATTTGTATTGTTTTTTCTACTTTATACTTAAACATTATAAGTTATTTATTAGTTTATTATGGAATTGAATTTTTGAATGTTGATAAGAGTTTCTTGAGTTAAAAAAAGTAGTTAAAAAAATGAAGAGTATATGATTTAAATATTGCTACTATTAGTGCAGAAGGTCATATGCAAAAATTGAATTTTTTTATAAGAGAACATAAGAACAGATTATTTCTTTATGATTTATTAGTGTAATATCATGTTTTATTTCTCTCTTTTATGTTCAATAGTAGCAGACTACTTATAGCAGTTGCAGACTTCAAAATGTCACCTTTAGCACTAATAAAATAAGAATGAAAAATTTGTCACATACGACCATTCGCACTAACAGAAATAAAAATTTTCATTCATAATCTTTTACTATTTGAAATAAAGAAACTATTTTAGGCAAATAATCAACAGCCTTGTTGAAAATCATGAAGGGGTATCTAAGGTGTCATGGATATATCTGTTAAATGTCATAGCAAGAGTTTTTAAAAATAAAAAATAAAATTTGTTTTAATGTTTTGAGAAGCAGATTTACTTCCTTGCGGGCTAACAGCTTTGTTACATGAAAATAGTTAAGCATTGAGTGCTACAACTACTTTTTCGTCAAAATCAGCTAACCAGAAATACCACTTTTATCGATTTTGATTAAATTCATTTTTTCAGTGTAAACCACAGAACCAAAGATAACTAAGCTTAGCTGAAAAGTTCTAATAGGCCTCCATCTGTAACAAATGCGTACTATATATAATATGGACTCCAATAATATATATTAATGTGCAGCTTTCATAAATGCTAGCATTGGTATTAGTTCATATTTAATTGTATGGATTATAGCAATATAAAAGTTAAAATTTGTATATATACTTATGCTAAAACAAATAAAAATAACTACAATGAAATATAAATATAGCAGCCTTCTTTATCAGTGGCACTCTTGTTGGGCTAACAATTTTGGTAACACTTGATTATTTATTGTAATCAAATAAATAATAAAATATACATAAATATAAAAGGAAATGATTAGCGACATAAAGAACATATGGTAATTAATTGTTTAAAGTAATATTTTGTCCCATCTTCACTTCCCTTTGTCTGAAAATATCCATTTTTGCTTAAAATCAATTTGGTAAATAAAAGTTGTGCGGACGCACACACCTTACCAAATTTTTCCTATCATTAGTAGGTATATTTGGTTTGTAGGAATATTAAATTTTTTAATCTATCTCCATATATATTTTTTTCCATGAGGTAATGTAAAGTTATTATACATACAAACATTTTGGCACAACAATCCGTTACTAGGTCTAGACCTCTAAAAGTCTCCACCCGTTGGCTCTATCTGTTGCTGCAGCTCTCCAGTTCCTAACGCCGAGGAGATTGCGTACGTCCGCTGTGACAGAGTCAGCCCACCTCTCACATTTGGCCTACCCACTCTTCGCTTGCCATTAAGCTCTTCAGCCAATGTCCTCTTAGGGATCTCGTCATCCATCCTTGCAATGTGGCCTACCCATCGAAGTCTCCCAATCTTGATCCACTTGATGATATCAGGATCTTTGTACAGTCATGAGAGTGTCTGATTCTTCTTCCTTATCCAGGTGTCTCTCTCTCGAACCGGGCCAAAAAGTCTTCTCAATTCTTCCGTTCAAACACCAAAAGGAGGTTCTCACCGGCTCTAGTAAAGGCCCAGGTCTCTGACTCATGCGTAAGTACCGGATGAATCAGGGTCTTATATAGGCCGATCTTGGTCTTGTTGGAAAGGTGTCTGCTTCTGAAGTATTGCTAGCCCAAAATAGCTTCAATTTGCTGCGGCAATTCTTTGGTTGATATCCTGGGATGTCATTTTGAGAGTTCATTTCTGAGCTCAGGTATACGAAACTTTGCACTCTTTCAAGTTCGTTGATGACCAAGCCAAGAATTTTGGTTTCTTGTTCTAGAGCCAGGAATGCTTCTTTTAGGGCACGCTCAGATCTGGCAGCTATGTCAAATTCATCTGCATACCCCAGCAACTGGATCGTACTGTTAAATAAGGTGGCCTGTGTTTGGATCCTTGATCTGCGTACTGCTCGTCCCACCACCAAATTAAAGAGAAGTCATGCAAGGTCAGATCCGATACAAATCAGCTTCCTGGATATCCTCATTTCTTCTAGCGCCTGGTAGAGTTCAGGTCGAGTTACGCTATTGTACGCAGACTTGAAATCCAGAAAGAGGTGGTGCGTAACCATCCTGTATTCCTTGGCTTTTTCCAGAATCATTCTCAGGGAGAAGATCTGGTCCGTGGTTGACCTACCCCTTCTGAATCCAGCCTGGCAGTTCCCTCTCTTTCAGCATGGGGGGTGAGTCTATCGAAAAGGATATTTGACATCACCTTGCAGGCACTCGAAAGGAGGACATTACCCCTGTAGTTGTCACATTCCGTTTGGTCGCCCTTCTTATGAAGCGGGCAAATAACTCCTTGTCTCCAAACTTGTGACATCCTTTCTTCTTCCCATATTGTAAGAATGAGGTGAAGTTCCTTCATAAGTCTCTCGCCACCATAGCGAATGATCTCCGCTTGTATGCTGTCTAGTCCCGGGGCTTTGTTATTCATTAGCTTCATAACGGCCGCCCAGACTTCATCGTGGTCTGGTGGTTCTGCATCGTTTGAGAGGTCTTCCGCCCTTGAGATGATACTGGTCTCCTCATCTGTATCGTCTTGGTGAAGGACTTTTCCAAAGTACTGCCTCCATCTCTCTAGGATCTCTCCCTTTTCCGTCTGAATCCTTGCAGGAGGTGACTCGGTTTAAAAACCGACCTCCCTTCATTCACCTTCTGAAAGAATAGTCTACTTTCATGTTGAGTTCTGTGGGTCTCAATGTTATTTTGTTCTCCCATGTTCTTTTCTTTATGCGGTGGAGCTTCTTTGCCTCCCTTCTCCTGTTTCTATACTCCTCCTGTGATCGCAGCGTATAACGATGAATCATCTTATATGCCTCGTTCTTCCGAGTTGTACATTAAAGTTATTATACAGTAAATGGATGTAACTGTGTATACAAAGTGTAAATTGAGTACTTTTTGTTAATTTTGATAAGATTAATTTCTTACTGTTCATGTCGTTATATACATTGTACATTATTCACTTTTTTTAATATATTACAAAATTTTGATAAAGCATTCCCTGTTAATTGTTTTTATTTAAATCAATTATATTTAATATAAAATTTCAATTTAGGGAAAGCCAATAATGGCTAGGATAAAAGCCAAGCCTATGAACAGGCTGCCGCTGCCGCCAGGAATCGGCGGTGGGATGGGCCTAAAGAATGGCTACAGGACACCACCAACACCCGCTACAACTGGTCCAGGAGGAGTTTACGATCCGTCCCCCTTCACGCAGCCAGCCCAGAGGTACCTCTATTCCAATGGGTCATCCCTTCCGCACAATGTGAACTTTCCAAGTCAAGTTCAGATCTATGTAAGCGGCGTGAGTATTTATCGACTTTTCAATTATGATTATTATTTAATATTACTATAGTATATTTAGTATTACAAACCCTTCCTGGGCACACTCAACCTTAATAAAAAGATGTTAAACTTAAACAATTTTATCAAAAGCGCTATATTTCTTTTTCTTATTATTTAAAACATTCAAGGTATTAAATTTTGGATAAATCATTTGTTTAATGGATATTGTTAAGGTTTGGAATGCAATCAGTGTTATATTTTATTTTATATCTGAGCCATTATATTTCTAGATAAATTTTTAGCTTTTTGGAACTATAACTATATAAACTTAATCAGCTAAATTGAAGGCGCTATAAGAAAATCAGTTGAGTGAGCTAAGGATGGGTCTTTTTTTTCAATTTATTAGCTAGTTCTCTTTACGGGAGTCACAATTAATACTTCAATCATTATAAAAATAATACTTTTTGTAACAATATTACTATTGTTGTGTTTATCTCTAGATGTCAGTTTACATTTTAAAGAAAATTATATTAATGATTAGATCATTTAATGATACATATCTTAATCTAATTTTTATTAATCAATTAAGGCTTAATTCAAATTATTCTGTAACAATTTAGTTAGTAAATATATTTGATTGTAGGAATCTATTATGTTATAATTATACCATTGTTGCATACTATACAAACTTGTTTTAAAAATTTAAATGTGTTTAGTTTCAGCAACATCAACCATTTTACCCTCCTAGTATGTTGCCAACATGGGGCCCGACGAGCCCCGCCTACTTCGATATAGGCTCAGTTTTCTCAGTTAATGGCCTCGCACCTCAAGGACCCTTTACTAAATCGCATACGACCAGGTTCACTCCAAGAAACAGGTATAATCATTTAATATTTATTAAAGAATGAAAGTTATCAGCCAGTTTTTAATTAGTTGTTGTTTTTTTTTATCATTTTGTTTTTTTATATTTTTCCTCGGTTGCTAACAACAGTTATTTATCATAATTGCATTAAAATTAAAACTCGAATTCAATTAGTTACTAATTGCAGGTTTGTATTATTTTGATAATTTCTTTTTCATAAATAATAAAAGTGTATCATATGTCTTTATTAATCGCCATCTAACTGGGAATGCCACTTTATATCAACAGTGATACACATTTTTACAATTTTCTAAAAAATGAATCTTAATGATTTTGATTTAACTCAGTTTATGATTGTATAATTAAGTGGTCTTTAATATCATATTTAGATTTCATCCCCATTTATGTCACTTTACAAGGCTTAAATGACCTATGTTCAACATTTCTTCCTCTAAAGTCCCTTTAATTTGGTTTATTTTAAATAATTAACTGTTTCTCATTTTTATAAGTTATGAAAAAAGGCTAAATATAACTTTTGAAACAATTCGATAATTGAATGGAGGTCAATGCTTATCCAGGTCGAAAATGAATCTCCGGAAATACTAGTCAGAGGTATATGTATAATATATCGTTGGAAAGCGGAGGATCTTAGAAAAAACGATTTCTAATAAAGAAAGTCGTAGAAAGTAATGGAGTGTGACGTAAAACTATAATTAATAATTTTTGAAAATTAATATTATTTAACGGAAATCACATGTTTTTAAGGAAATTTACTGGCTAAATGTAAACTTTTAAAGTTTGAAAAAAGTATTGGAAATGCACGAAATCAAAGCAATGACATTGTTAAAAAACTACTTTATTGTGCTAGTTTGAAAGAAGTAGTGAAATATAAAAATATTTCATGCATATGTATATAACCTGAAATATATTTACTGTAGTTTAATAACTCTAGATCTGATATTATTTTTAAATAATAAGGTATTTATCGTCCGTTAATTCCGAAAAATTATCGTGTAACCTTTTAGAAAATTAAATTCGTAAATAATTTGATGGATTTTTCTTTCGTGAAATCCCAATATTATCTACTTTCAGTTAGTGTGACAACTTTTGACCTAACCATGGGAGGCAATGAAAATCTGGTAATACCATTTCAGTAAACTTTACAATGGAAAATAACAGTTAAATAACTAACAGTCCTTAAATAACTAATCGATTAGGCTTTTGGTTGACAGAGTGACTAATTCCGATTTCAATATTTTTTATTATTAATTTTAGTGGCAAAATTTATACCTTTATTCACAGTTCTATATATCAACACTACAATCACCTACTCTGCAATCAACTTGCTCACTGTCTGCATAGATAACTTTTTCAACTAAAAATATCACTTAAATGACATTACTCAAAAATGTTGAAATCGTAGTAAGTCATTCTGTCTACTGAAGAGCTCAGAGATCGAAGTTTTGTGGTTTATAAAAGTCAAATTTTGACCTATATATTACTGGGAATGCAAATCTCGTAATTCCATTTTAGTTAAATTTAGAATGGAAAGTAATAGTTTAATAACTAATAGTTGCACAATCCATAATCAACCATTGATATAATAAATTTTTGTTATTTCAATGGTATTAATGATTTGTTAACTGTAAGATTTAAGCTTTAGCTCGGTTAAAAATGCACTTCAAATATTTTCATAATAGGCCAACTTTGCCAGAAAAAATAATTCATATTCAAGTAGAGCGATAACTGAAAGTTGTGTGTTGCGCGCACCAGATTTTTTTATTATATATAGTTGTTCACAGACCTATATTCTATGCGAATTATTCGCATGGAGCAACTAGTTTATAAATAAATCTGAAAAATAAACTTCATTTTTACAACAGTAAATAGCTGTGATAATTGACAAGATTATTAATTTACACTAGTCGAGTAATATAATCCAATTAAGGATGTAAACAGGAGTATTAGGTTACGATTGAGGGGCGATAAAGTGCCGTGTAAGGACTATTGAGATAAGCGCAGGAAGGTGTAACCTGTCACGCAACAGTTGCAAGCAGTCATTTTGTAACTAAGGGGAAATCTTTCAACTTGACAAATGCCTCGTTTCGTCAAGTCCTGCTCGCTGTGTACTCTCTTGGAGATACTGACCCGCTCAGCGGAACTGTATAGATTATAGAGGTGTCTTGAAGAGCTCAGAGATCGAAGTTGTGTGGTTTATAAAAGCAGAGTAACTAGATTTTTATTGCCTACCGACGATGTAATAAATAGATTTTTTGTATTCTTAATGGCCTTAATGATTTGTTATCTCTAAGCTTTAAGCTTTAGCTCCGCTTAAAATGCAATTTTATAACAGCACAACATTGCTATAAAATAATTTCTATTTAAAATAGAGCGGTAAGTGAAAGTTGTGTTGTTGCGCGCACCAGATTTTTTTTTCGGTTGGTTTTCAATTAAAGTTGTTAATTCTACGCACTTAATTGATAACTTC
The DNA here is from genome assembly GCA_928085145.1 of Nezara viridula. NCBI lineage: Eukaryota > Metazoa > Arthropoda > Insecta > Hemiptera > Pentatomidae > Nezara > Nezara viridula. Next base: position 16,594,788 of record OV725079.1, read on the forward strand.
CTCTCTTCCTTATTGTTTTTGCTTAAACTTTCCTAACTAGATAATATTTTAGTTCCAAGTACCATTAATGTCTGCCATTCTTCTGTTTTGGCTTTATGTAACCTTAATTTTCATTCTTAGCTCTTATTTAATGTAACAAGTAGTTTAAAAATAAGAGTATCATGGCTGGTCGTGTTTTTATTGTATTTTCGCTACCATCTGAACCAAGCTATCAGTAATTGTTAATATAATTTCCATGATGTGACTCGTATTTTCCTACATCAAACCTTCATTTAATGGGGAAAAAGCACTTAAATGAAAACTAATCCGTTTAATTTATAACATTGTTTTTTGTTTATTTTATTTTGAATTTAATGTATGTGTCACTTTAGCTTACACATCAACTGAAGCTTGTTTTATTATTCAGTAGGCAGAAAAAGGGCGGTGGCTTAGAAGCTCGGACATCAATGTCCGACTCCGGCATCCTCAGAAAGCCTGCGAAAGAGACAGGACGATTTGAAGGCCAGGAGACCCAGCGCCATGAAGATGATTCTTGTCGGACACCGCACTCAAAGGACCAAGCACTACCGCCGAGGTAGTTATATTTGTTTTAATTCAATTATGCATTTATGTGGTTTTATTGTTCATTATACAAGAATTTTTAACATTTAAATTTTAAGTAGATCAGTTCAGTTTATTTAGTTTTGTTATAAACCAACTATTGAAATGTGGTTAATCAATATCCATCTCATTAACATAATACATAGTGCAGTCAAGTCCCTACTATCTGTGCTAACAGGCATTCATATTTTTTCTAATATTGCCGATATTCTTTTTGTAAACTCTCGAACTTATACAGAAAGAGCAATCATTTTGATGCGACAGTGTTTTTCCCCATTGACCTCTTCAGTGCAGTATTCATCCTCTGGTACTGTGGTGACAGATTAAAATAGAAAAATGTCGATTCTGCATCAAAAACTTGTTTAGAAGTAGGAGGAATTTGGAATAATTATTTTTGTTTTCTAACATAATACCATATTTTTATGATATTAAGAGTTAAATAGAAATTTTATGTTGTTTGAACTAGTGGAATAGATAAACATCCTAAGGAGTGAGCTTTCACTTTTAGTAATATACGCTAGTTTAGGAAGAAAAATATTATCCATTCCCTTTATATAATTTTTTTTTTACGATCGATTTTCGAATTAGGGCAGACTTTTGGAAGAATTTATAACAAATTTCAAAGTACTTCACAAAGAAGCTGCCTCCAAATTATACAGAGGGAAGGCTCTCTTCCCATTTTTGTTGCAGCCTGTCTGTATAAGTTTCGTGCACATCATTTTTTTTTTTAGTTAGACAATGATCTCTGTTGTTATTTAAAATTCTTCTGTTAAGGATTAGACTTTTTACAACCTATCGGCACATCCAGAATGAAAAGGGTACTATTCAAAAAAAAAATTGTTGTTAGGGCAAATATTAGATAAATGTTAAGTTCTACACTAAAGCCTCTATGGTGCCTTCCCCTAACCCATGTATTTTCAATTAGTATCTATCGCTTTGTCTTTATATTAGAAAGTTCATTGGATTCATGTGAGTCCAACGATAAAATTCTTGACATTTGAATTTTTTCCTTATTTGGTGTCTCTTCATCTTTAGATCTCTTCCTAACTGCTAGGAGCTTCTACCATGTGTACAGCTGCCTTCCTCTTTCGACCACCATCTCCAAAGAACTATATCATCTTGACTGCTGAGTACCACCGACTGTCTCTTCCACGGCCTCCTTTTCAGACTTCTTTTTCCAAGTTTTTTCTCATTGATCGTTTCTAGCTGTAGGGGAGGGGAATGACCACCTCCCTTCTCCTTGTTCAATTTTCTTGCTATAATGTAGGTCTTCTAGACCTGCTCCTTCCACGGTCTGGTTCCCACTGTTGTATCTAACTTGAACATCCATTTACACTCCTAAGGTCACTCGCTAGCCTTATACATGAAAGGTCGCACGTCACTAGGATCTGTGAGATTTACTTCACTAAATCAATTTATTGATCAAAAATACCAACAAAGTTCTCATTGTATTAAAAGAAAAAGATATAAGATGAGTTATTAAATATATTTATTGGGTAAAACACAGTCTCATAATTTTTAAAAAAATTTAAACAAAATACTTTGACCAAATTAGAAACTTAAATATTAAATTCTGTATATCATTAAATGCGAACATAAAAATCACTAAATACCAGGAACAATCATAGTAAGATTAAATTTAATACAAAAATAATTAATACAAACATCAGCCTCTGAAGGTCTCCAATTTCTCATTGATAGTCATGTCTGCTCCAAATATGTCCTGAACAGGTGCCAGTCGGTCTATTTCTTAACGTTGTTGATGTGTTTCTCAGTCTTACGGATCAACGTAAAAAATCAAAACCTTTGTTCACTCATTGTGGGACGAAATATTTTGATTTCAAACATGGTGTCAATTGTGCTACTTGAGTCCCACAAATCATCCAGATTTTTTTTCCCGCCTTCATACATTTCTGCCAACATATAACAGCCCAATAAATAAAGGCTTTGATTTCAGTTCTATCAATTGCCATTCCATCTGACGGTTACCTGAATGGCTTGTGTCGGCGGCTATTAAATCTTTTTTATTAGACTAAGTCTATTTATTTATTTTAAATTTTTCTCTGTCGCTTAAAAGAAATGTGACAGAGGAGTGCAGGGAATAACACATTTCTCTACTTAATAGTCTTAGCTTTTCAAGTAATACATTGCTCATACTGAGACTAAGAATCCTGACAATGTTTATAATATGGTTAGCACTCTCTTTCAAAGTCACATTTTCTCACTACTGATTGAACAGTTAGGTTGCTACTTTAGAAAGAAAGGGGGGTTTGTATGCTTTAGGAATCAATAGATCATTGTCCCGTTCATACTAAGCCGTTCCAGTTAGTTAAATCAACCTTAAATTCATAATAGTCAGTGTATTATTACAATTTTGCTTGTATATTAATTCTGAAGGAGCACAACATTTTATGTTATTTTATATGAATTTCCCCTCCAAATCTTATCTCAGATTATTTCAGCTATTTCCAATCTTTTAATAAAATATATTAATTATTTACACTTGAACTAAAATATATTAATTATTTACACTTGAACTTTTACACTTGAACTGAATGAATGAATTCAAGTTTTTATATGCAAAACTAAGTAAATAGTAGACGGTAAACAATATCGGTATAGTACAATACTTGAATAGTTATTGAGCATTCATGGACTCTCCTTCAATTTAATTTATGAAGATGTCAATTTTACATTTAGTTTCAGATGTTTTTTCTTCGTAAATACTTTTTAAAAAAATTCACAACTATTATAATCTTTATTATGTGATTTTCATAATATTTTTAAAGATAGTAGTAGTTCATTACAGATATTAATTCACAATATTACTCTGATTCCAGCTTTCACATAAGGTAAAAAAATAAATTATGTTAATTCAGATGCTTATTTACTTGATTTCCTTTACTCATTTCGTAGGAGGTTGTCCGTTTTTTTTTTTTTTTTTGTTTTTTTTTTCTCATTTGTTTTGTTTGGCTATCGACTTTTATTTTTATTAATTTTTTTTTTTAGAAATAACTACTTTTTTTGTACATAGTTCTGAGTTGAATAGGTGTATAATTTTATTTTAATAATTTATTGTTTGAATAAGAAAGATTATGTGTGAAAATAGACGGAGAAGAAAAGAAGATGAAGCCAGCAGCAGAGCACCCGGAAGCCCAGGCCCGCAGTTCGACCTCGAGGCAGATGCTTTCCCCCCGCTGCCAGGAGGCCAGGTCGGCGCTCCGCCTGAGCAACCTGCCCCCCAAACTACGACCCACCAGTCACCAGCTGCAGCGACCGTAGCCGCCGTTGAAACCCAGTGGGTGGCACCCTCCGAGACGAGGTATTGGCTCAACTTATATATTTTAGTAGATAGCTGGTATCAGTTAATTCTATGCATATTATATAGAACAATAAATCATAATTTGTTTTCTTATTGTGGTCACTTGACTTCTTTAAGAAAAAAATTACTTATATATTGTTAATGAATGAATGATTAAAATATTATAATGATGTAGAGATGGTTGGCCGTTGATATAATATGAGAAGGAGTTGATTTCGGGGGGTGCGGTCAAATGAGTTGGTATGACATTAACGGATATAAAAACTCGAGTATATAATCACAAAAGTAACTTAAAACCCATTTCAAAAACAATCTCTGCCTTATCTAACTACACAAAAATTCATAGACATGAAATAGATTTTAATAATATTAAAATACTCCACAAATCTAACTCCCGATCAACACTAAAAACTTTAAAATATATATATATATATATATCGCAATAAACAAAAATAAGGTGCTAAATTGAAAGCAGGAAGCGGCTCATAAACTACAACATTACTCGCAAATAATCTTTTTTTTTTTTTTCTATTATTTATTGGCTTATAAACAGTGTAGCCATAGAGTCTGGCCCAATCAATGCTAGTTGTAATTAGTTCCTAAATAACAGGTACAATATAAAACATGATATAATACATGAGGACAAAATAAGAAGGAAAAAGGATAAATACATTAATATAAAACAAATGAAATTGTTCAGATCAATATAAACCAAATTTTACTGTAGATTCACCAACAAAATAAACTTAATTAAAACCAAAAAAAAAAAAAAAAATTACAAATTTTATAAGAAACATTGATACATAAACTTGAATATACTTCTTTAGAGCGCAATTATGCGAAGTATTTGTTGCCATTTTAACGGGTAAGAAAATATGTGCTATATTTACATGATATACTTATACTCGAATAATCAATAGTTTTAAAGTTTTACAGGTTATTAAATAAACTACTGGAGTCAAAAATACAAACAATAAACTAAAACACATTGTTCAAGTGTTAAAGACTTTTAATATCTAAAACTCTCTCCAACGATAAGTCATCCATGTCCGTATTGATATATTTATCGAGATATCTCTTTCTATGAATCTTAACAAACGAACATTCAAGGATCAAATACTTACAAATAATAGTAAACCATAAAAATATTTTTTTTTTAAATAAGAAGAAAAAACTAGAAACTTCATTTTTTTTTTAAAATAAGAGGAGAAAAAACTAGAAACTTGGGTAATTTTTAGTTGTTATATTGGTGTGCAATATAGATGGTGCTGACAGTAATGGTTCAGCATTCAGTGAAATTGTGTCAGACAGTGAGGAGAGTCCTCTTCTCTAAAAAAAGTTGGTAAATAAAATTTATTTCATTTCAATTTGATTGACTGACAAATAATTTTTATTTAGACAAAATTAAGACGAAGAACAAACTCTGTTCCAATCTACTATGGTTTTAAATAGTTAAATAAGAGAATAAGTTACGCCGTGTGAACGAAAATAATTGCATGACAAATATAATATGAGAAGGAGTTAGTCGAGGGTGCGGTCTAATAAATAAAAAGAATTAAAATATATTAATTATTTTAATATATATTATTTATATTAAAATAATTAATATTTTTATTTTATTTATTTTAAATGATATTTACAACTGTATACAAAAAAAATACATCTAGTAAATTTGCACATTGGTATAAAGACATGGAACACATGTTGAGAAACTACCCATTGGTAGCACTCTAATAATATGTCTATATTAGAAGATCACGTGGCCATCTTCTTTTCAGACGCCTCGGAGGGTTATCAGGAATCGAATAGGAAGCAAGGTTAGAGACAAGAGGGTTGGGATGGTTATGAAGTTTATTAGGGAAGGACAGATATCTGGATTGGGCCAAATCTGATACATAAGGAACATTAAGGTTATTATGGATAATTTTATTTGTAACAAAGTAAGAAGCATTGAGGATTTTACGAAGGATTTTGGATTGCAAGGACTGTATGCGAGAGGAATTTGAAGGCTTGGTGGAGCCCCATAGCTCAACCCCGTAAGTCCAAATAGGCCTTATTATAGTCATGTAAATCAGTCTTTTATAATTGATTGGAAGGTTAGAGCATTTGTCTAGTAAGTGTTGAAGTAGTCGAAAACGTCGAGCGGTTTCTTGTCGTTTCAGTCTGGTATGAGGATTCCAAGTTAGACGTTTGTCCAGATGGAGTCCTAGGTAACGGATTTGTTCAACAGGAATAAGTGAGGTGTTGTTAAAGGATACTGAAGGACAGGAAGTCATTGATTTACGACGAAGGGTGAAGGTAATTTGATGGGATTTATTGGAATTTATTTTAATTCTCCATTTCTGACACCATTCTTCAAGGTTTGTGATGTGGGATTGAAGGGTTTGGGATGCAATAGATGGGTCGTTATTGACTGATAGGATACATGTGTCATCAGCATATGTGGTGATGACAGAAAATAATTAATATATTTTAATTCTTTTTATTTATTTGACCACACCCTCGACTAACTCCTTCTCATATTATATCAACGGTCAACCATCTCTACATCATGACAAATATAATAATTTTTTTTTTTAAAAAAGTTCGTAATATGAGTACTGTTTGTTAATAGTTAAAATTATTATCGATTGAAATGTGATATATTATAGAGATAAATGTGGTGCAGGACGCCGAAAGTTTCTCTAGAAATAAAGTTAAATTTAAAATAAAATTAGAAACTGTCACTGGTTTACAAATATGCCAATCTACAAAAACTATTGTGATTGATGTAATCTTGTTTGAATTATAAATTTATTTTTTTTTCAAACCCTTAGAAATCTGACCAATAAGATTTTACCTTATCAAATAGTAGAAAAACTAAAAGTAAATCCTCTTAAATTCCTTATCTTTATTGATTATTCAAAGGTTAGAAAAATAACTTAAATATTTTTTATGAAATAAATTGAGTCAGAAGTAAACTTCCAATCAGTTGAAGGTTTATATGAATATATTTTTTTAACAGGGTGGTTGTTGCTGGACCAAGTGGGAAAAACCCTGCTGAAAAGGCAGGCCCCGTTAAGACTGAAGAAAGTAACGTTGGTAGTAACGGCTCAGTGAATGGGGACAGTGCACCCTGCGATCAACCTCCGCATGAGCCTAAGGTTGTTACTCCCGTTGTTCAACCGACAGTAGTAGACACTCATGTACCAACACAGCAACCTACTCAGCAGGTATCTACTTATAATATTGTTTATTTGAATATTTTTATTATTAATTTCTAATGTATATATTAATTTATAAAAATTTCTCCAGAAGACAAGTAAATTAATTTTGAGTCATTTCATTAAAAAGATAACGTTTATAGCCTTCTTAAATTAGACACGTGACCTTGCTAAAGGTTGGGTAGTTCAAATTTCTTTTTATTAGGTATGGAGTGACTTTGAAAAAATCAAAGTTTCCGCCATTGAAAACCTTGTGGATTTGCTGCAGTACTTCAATAATCATTGAAATTTCAAAAAAAAAATTGGTTTACTCCAAATATCTCATTTTTAAAGCGACATGATAAAAAAATGATTAAATTCAATCTTTAACAGCTTAAAATTATCAAGGATGATAAATAATCAGTACAGAATCATTTTTAAGGTTTTTATTATTCTGACGTTTCAATCCAATTATGTGGATCATCATGAGGGTATGTTTCGAGTACTGAAGGTGTTGAAATACTGTAATACCAGTATAGTATTGTTTATACTGTAATACCTCCAATACTTGAACACCTTCAGTGCTCGAAACATGCTCTGATGATGGGTTCATAGTGCGTACATGCTTGGGCTAAAACATCAGCATCAATAAAAGCCTTAAAAATTACTGTCCATAATATGTAGAACAATCAATTAACTTCCTTCAATAATTCATTAAAATTATCTTAATAGCAAACTATCGAGCACTCAAAATTTACTCACTTCCATTTCTTCACAATAGTAATCTATCAGTTTTGAACAGAACAATTCTGTAACTTCATTTTGAACCTCATCCAAAGAATTTGGAGGTGTTTTGAAAAGATGTTACACGATGGGCCAGACTCTTTCCTCCCTCCTACCGTGTATCTTCCCCCTACATCCCAATGAATTGCATATAGTTGTGTTCCTTGTAACTACTTTTTTAAAAAAAGGGCCAATGTTCCCACAGATAAAAGTGGCTGGATTGTCCTAAACGTTGTGGATTGGCGTCTTAGACAAGTTAGTTTTTCGGTCACTGAGATTCAGCATATTTGAATTAAATAATTTAAAGCTCTGTTAAAGAATAAATATAACCATTTTTATCTATCTTGCTTTAAAAAAGGAGATATTTAACGTAAACCAAAAAAAAGTTCGAAATTTTAATGGTTTTTGAAGCACTGCAGTGAATGAACCCACAAGGCTTTTAAGGGTGGAAACTTGGATTTTTTATATTTACTATATAATTAACAATATGAAAAAGAAGGTGGACCACTTTTTTTGTGCCAACTTGACTAGCCTCATACTGTAATCAGCAAAATTTCAGTGTGTTCTATCTCCATGTGTCCTATCTTTATATTGTTAGGTATTCACCAATGCTGGAACCATCAAATTGAATACCATATTAATAAATTCAAACTATTTCAAAATAAATTGGTCAAAACAAGATAATGTTGTGAACCCCACCATGATTAGTGTTCCTTGAAAATGGAAGAATATATAATGGAAGTATGTAGAGAGTTTTTGGAGTATATAAAGATCTACATCAGAATACTTGTTTTATTCTGCCACAAAATTATTCAGTTGGCAACCACTTTCCACAGAAACATGAAAATATAAAGTTGCAAGATTGTTATACTCCAGTTAATAGTAAAAACAATGACATTAGGTTTTTAAAAAGTGTTCCATAAAATATTTGATAATCCCTAAAGTAACACAAGTCTGCTATAGAATTTAAATGGCCGTACAGTTTAGAATTGTGTTTGACCTAATTCCATATTTTATATTAAAATTTCTTAAGGTTGCTCAGAATTATAAAAAACAAGTATACTTGGAAGGTAATCCTTTATAGTATTAATTGTTTGATCATTGTCAATGTTATAAATTAATTGTCTAATACCTTTTATATTTCATTATTCAAGATATCTCAAATAATCCATTCCTGATTTCCTAAAAGTTCTTGATAAAATTAGTTAATAGATTGTGGTGTTTCGAGCCAAAGCACTACTGCCTAACATACGAACGGTAAAACGAAACATAATTGAAGATATTTTTCTCTTGCATGAAGGACATTAATTCTAACAAGGGTTCTCTATTAGATAGCCGCCGACTTTCCATTTAGTTTAGGGGGGGAAGGATGATGTGATAGTATTGATACCTTATTTTGGAACATTGTTAGACTTTAGTCCAAGTACAACTCGGACCCTACACGTTCATTCGGAATTGCATTCCAACGCACTTTTGATGTTCTGATTGATCGTGTATGATACCGATGGACATGATTGGCAGAAAATCTCTTTATAATTTCTGAAAATCCTGAAATCAAAGGTTCAATCATGCGAATTGGAGTGGAGACTAACTTTACTTCTTAAAAGGTTAGCTTATATAGGCCCTACATCCATTGTAAATTCCTGATTTTCATTAAAAGTAAATAGTTTGTATATCCCTTGTTTATATTTTTACTAACCATCTTCAACTATTTTTTTTTAAAATAGCCAAATGGGCAAATTAAAACAAAATGTGTAAACTTCACAATTTACCTATAGAAAATAGTTAATCTGTAACTGTTATATTTATTTGTCAATTCTTTTTCCATTATTCTCAACAAATTTATTATTTTCGTAATACTTAATTTTTGTAAGTATTAGACTTAGATGTTATGAACTTTTGTCAAAACAATTTTCAGGCACCAGGAAGTAATTATTATATCTCCAATTTTCTCTTTATGTCCAATGCTTATAGGATAATGGCTAAATAAGCCTTTTTAATGAAAGGCAGTATTACAAATGGACAAAGCACTAGATCCATACAGCTTGTTATCTCAACATCAACTGAGCTAAAATGTGTCAGTAGGATTGATACGAGTAAGACTCATCATGATCGAAGCAATCATTGTCATTTGACTGTCATTCATGACTTATCATGCAGGGTCCACTTAACTTTTTAAATTCTATTATTGCAGATAATTTAGTTCTCAAACTTGAGTAAGGCATCCTCACTTCTATTCAGTTGATGCCAAGCCCTGATCAATACTTCTGCAAATTGGATCCAAAAGTTGGAATTTTACTTGGAGTTTCTTTTCTTTACTGTCATCCAGACTACGAGGGTGGTCTGAGAAGTTTCCGACCTAACAAAAATACAAGACTTTTTTTTTTTTTCATCATAGTCTCCTTCTAACTCTACACACTTCTCCCAGTGATGCTCCAATCTCTGTAACCCGTCCAAAAAGTACTCAGCATTTTTCTCTATAAAATAATTGCTCACGAAGGTGATAGCCTCTTCATTTGACGAACACCTCTGTCCTCCGAGCGCAATGTTGAGGGAACAAAAAGAAGTCACTTTAGATGAGGGAACAAAAAGAAGTCACTTGGGGGTTAGATCTGATGAGTAAGGCAGATGGTCAAGCAGTTCAAACTGTAATTCGTGGATTTTCGTCATGGCACCGCTCCGCTGAGGTGTGGGGGGACGGTGCTTTGTCTTGTTGAAACAGGATATTCTTTTTCTGCAAGTTTTGCCTTCAACTTGTCAAGTAATGTTGTGTAGTGTGCTCCTGTAATGGTTTATCTTTTTGACGATAGTCGATTAAAATAAGTCCATGACTATTCCCAGAAAGACAAACCGAGAAAACAGTTTTTACTTTTTTTGGAGCTGATTCCTGCTTTGTAGTCCACTGTTTAGACTATAATTTTGTTTCGAGCGTATAATGGTGTATCCAGGTTTCATTTACTGTAATTAATCGGCGCCAAAACTCGGATTTATTGAGCCAACAAAGTGTTCATTCGAACACATTTTTGGTCTAACGTGAGCAAACACTGCACCCAACATGTGGACAGCTTTCTTATATTATCTAAATGTTGATTTAATATATAACAAACACGTTCTTTTGACATTGGTGAACCTTGGCAATGTTTTCGTCGGTAGTTTGCAGTTTTTGTTCCGATCATTCATTGTCTCCCAAGCTCTTACAGCCACATTTAAATTCAGTTATCCAAAAATTCACTGTGTTAAATGATGGTGGAAAGTCCCCATATACAGAATCCAACTCATCTTTGATTTGCGTATCCATATTGCCTTTCAAAAACAAATATTTAATGACAGCTCGATACTCGGTTTTTCTCCATTTTCACAAAAACACTCACTCAAACGACTGTTACATAAAAACTGTGCGCGTTCAAAATGGCTGAAACTTTGGTGGGTGGGTAACTGTCAACAGATGAAATACAAAATTCACTTGCTTTTATTTACGTGCTGCCATCTTCACGTTGCGGTCGGAAACTTTTCAGACCACACTCTTATCTTTTTCCTTATTGTATATGTAGTCAACAAATAATTATTCATTAAAGAGGCATTACTATCAAATACTTGATTTGCTTTAAATAACTAGCTTATTCCTTCAAGTTAAGTGATGGTTGTTCAGTTTCATCAGTTTATGATTTCATTTGTAGGTGGAGTTGAATGTCGTTAAACTGAGCTATGCTCAAGTGGCTCAGCACCAAAAAGCTGAGAGGGAAAAGCAGGCCGCTCGAGAACAGCAGCAGCAGCAGCAAATGCCGCAGCCGCCTCCCCCTCCGCAGCAGCAGCATCCCTCAGATGATGAAAAAAAGGAGCACAGTTTGCCCCCTTTTCATTATCAGCCAAAAGGTGAGTTTATCAAAAGTTAAATACTTAAATTACTATTAGTAGGATAATTAATTTAAGAATTATTATTTTTTCTAAATTATATCCAGCTTATAATGTATTATATTATATTATATTAGAGCAGGGATCACCAACCCTGAGCTTGCAGGTACTGTGTCCATATGACATCATTCGTGCCTGCCTATATCTGATATAACCTTTATTAGCGATCACCCTAGCAACAATTTTAGTTTTGTCTGCTGCTGATCAAGAAGCTTTCAATAAAATATTTAATATATTGACAGCCACACTGCAGAAGCCTGTAAGGACAATTTCTTTGGAAAATGAGGTTTTGGGCTTTTCTGGTCAAGCTTGTCCAGGCGCCTATTCTGATCTCACAAAAGATCCAGGCTTGAACAAAATTAAATCTATGATGTTTCATTTCTTCTTTATGGCCTTTTTTTAAAACCCAGTCAGTGTTAGGCGTTATTCGAATGAATTATTTGAAATTTTATCTAGATAACGAATAATAGATAAATTTTTATTTGATAACCTTTGGATAGATAATTATTTGTACAATTATTTGTTATTTGCTATTTACAAATAATATGAAGGAAGGAGATGGTCCGGGTTGGCGATCATAAATAGGCTAAATAGTAGCAAAACTATTTTATTTAAAGCCAACGTTTCAACCCGACTTTGCTGGTCTTCTTCAGGGAGGTGTGTTCAGCTAGGAGTTTCACTTACAACATCATCCAAGTGAAACTCCTAGCTGAATACAAATAATATGCATTATCTATTATTCGTTAAAAAAATACAATTCGAATACTTTTTTCTTTTTAAAGATTTCTTCAATATTTAGGTCTGTTCATTCTTTTCAAGGTACATATGGTTTTTATTTTATAACAATTAATCACATCGTTATTGTTTTTGAATTGTTAGTTGACACTTTAGATGTCTAATGTGTTCGAAGAACTTGTGTGTATTGAACAGTAATACATCAAAAAAGATTTGAAATTTTAATGTCAGTGTCAAACATAGATATTAAGATTCCGAGAGTCCGGGATGTCAGAGGCTGAGAAATTTATACACAACATCAAATATTATCTCCTCAAATAGAGATTAAATAAAACAACATAGAGGCTGAGAAATTTATACACAGCGTCAAATATTATCTCCTCAAATAGGGATTAAATAAAAAAACTTGGACCTGTTTAAAGAATGGAATATGATGAAAGAAGGCTCTTTAAAATGATGATAGAGGAAGAAGGAAGACTAATGTCCTGTAAGGACCATATCATCATTCTGATGAGACTTTTCTGTGGAAAGCATTATGTCTGTTTTTTTTTTTGTTTTTTTGTATAAACACTAGATATCGTTTACAAAGAACTTGAAGGGACCAAGTAGAATCTAATGTAGGCAATGGTTATAAAAACTTATTGGTTATCGCGACCTATGTTTGTTATAACCAGTCTTAAGATTCTTGAATTAACAGCGGTTGTTATATTCAATTCAAAGAAGAATAAACAATAAATTTTATACTGAATTTGCATTAAAATATTCAGAAAAATGAATTATGCCAATAGATTGTCTAGATGATTGTTGTATAAATAATTTAAAAATTATTGTTGCAAGTTTTAAAACTACAAGAGTTTCTTTGTCTGTCTCTTTATATTAGTTTTATTCATGCCCTTTATTTAGAAATTTAGTTTTATTATTTAATTTTTACAGGAGACAGTGTTTTGGGTGGTCGGGGGAGAGGTGGAGCGAGGGGGGCACCCAGGAGGAGGGACAATCTTCCAAGGCAATTTAATAATTCAAGGCAGAGATCGCCCAAATAGCACAACCCATTTCGGTGAGTTTAGTAATGTAATAATATTAAATAATTAAAGTAGTTTATTCTCTTTCTGTCTGTGTTAATAAAATGAATTAGTTAATGTATGTTAAATTTCATCGCTTTAATTACTAAACTTTCGTAGCTCAGGTAAACAAGTTTTGGAGATAAGAGATCTATAATTAAAGCACCAATATTTGAACTCATTTTCCTGTAATGGTAGAGTGGTGTCATAAATCATATTACTATAAGTTTATATTAGTGTTCGGATTATATATTAAGAGAAACCTGGTTTCCTAAAGATTAGTCTTTGGTAAATCAATATTTAGTTAGTTATCAGTGAATATGTTTCTTGAATAGTAAATTCCTGTCTACAAACTAGAATCATTTTTGTTCAAGTCTCAGATATTTGTAAAACATTTCTGATGTGTTTAGCATTATATATATTATAGTTCACTACAAAGGTAAATTTAATTATTTTTTTTTAGTTTGTGATATCAATTTTACAGTTTGTTGATTTGTTTTTACAATCAAAGAAGGTGCTTGTATGTTAGCTGGTTGCCACGGACTGCTATCCACCATTGTTTATAATCTGAACAAGGATAATTCTGATACTGATAATACCTAACTTCTTATTTAAAGAAAGAATTTCAATTGTGTCAAATTTCCGATATAGCGTTTTTGACGGATCCATACATTCCAGAGCCTCCTGCGTCCGAAAAACACATTTTTAGCCATTGGTCTCTGTCTGTCTTTCTGTGCCAAGATTTTCTCGGGAACTACTGAACCGAGTTGACCTGTATAATATGTTATGGGTACAAACTTCTTTCATGAATCTGTTCAATAGTTTTAGCTGCTCTTTTCCCAACTCAATTGTAGTTAAAATTTGAGACCAGCCATGAATAAATTTTAAAACCCTTAAAAAGGTAATTTTTGGCCCCTCTAACCACGTTCCTTTTCTTATAGAAATACTTTTGCTGCCTACGAAAAAATCTCTATTAGGTCTTCTTTGTCAAACTCCGTTTGACAACCTTCACACTATATCATCTGTATATAGATTATTTCAAAATAATTGGATAATGAGAAAGCACTAGCAACTGAGCAGAGACGAGTGGTAAAAAGAGATTACAAGTAATAAGAAGATAGATTCCGTTGCGACTGGCTAAGACACAAGTACCTCAAAGAATACTGAGCACCTTTTTTAGTGTCTTTCGTTACCAAATTAATTGTATAAAGTAACTCATGAGTGATGTAGTAGTGGTAAGGTTGTCATCTAACAGATTATTGTTGTTTTCTCAATCCGTTTTTCTACAGAAGAACGGTTCTATATGGAAAGTAATGGTGAAATTACTTGGTATCTTATTTAATTTCATAATGCTCTAACCTAAAATTTGTGAGACTGGGATCTTGCATCAAGACCTTCAATTGGTAGTATACTAAATTGATAAGTAACCTTTTCCTTTTTGATATCTTATATACATATATGTATTTCTGCTGCCAGTGAGATATTATTTTACCACTTTTTTAACCAAATGGTGTAAAATAAATAATCATGAGAATAAAATTAAGCAATACAACATTTATTATTCTTAAAATTAAGATTTTAATTCATCTTTTTTTTTCTCTTAGACTGGAGACTTGGCCTAGAGTAAGGTGATAGCAGAATTTGCAGATAAACGGAAAAAAAAATTTTAAAAATTGAAAAACCAAAAAAAACAAGTTATGAAAAGAAAAGGGGACTTGACCAAACTGCGAATTCTGGCACCGAAGTGCCTCTAGCATCAGTCCTGAAAGAATGTGCCCAGGAACTGTGATTAAGAAAACCCCTTCCCTCCTCTCCTTCCTCAACCCACTCGACTCTGTTTAATATTTAAAAGTTTTTGGCGACCACTGGTCTTTTATATATAAATATATATACAAATGTATCTGGGAAAAAAAAAAAACTATTGTAAAAATACTTATCAGCTGTTAGGGATCTTGGAAGAATTGAGAAATATTTGGAAGGTACTTTTGGAGGAAAAAGTTATGTATAGTATTTAATAAGGAATAAGGAAAAAAAAAAAAGAAAAATTGAAAAACAAAAAATTTATGATAAAAGCCTATTTAGAGCTAAATTTTAATTTTTCAGTCATGAGTCGTGCGAAAAGCGGCCTCATTCTACGGTGCTCTTTGGTATGCTACCAGTTGATAGAGCGACGCATCCTTAAGTGTAAATAAATCTTCGATTAAACAAAAAAAATAATAATAATAAAATATAATAATTATTTTTGACAAATGTGTATAGAGTGCAAAAGCTAGTTGTTTACCTAGGTGTTAATAGTTATATATACAATTCCTCCAAAAAGGATTGTCTCGTGTTTAAATTTGTTGGAATTTATTCATATTTATGTAATATAAATATTTATATATATAATATATATATATTTAATGAGCTGAATTGGAAACAGGTGTTAATAATTCTAATGCTAATCGTGAGTGTGCGTAATATAATACCGAGCCATTGTGAAATTGATGCTCACAAAAGAGTGGGTTGTAGTTTTTTCATAAGGTTATTTTCTTGTTAATAATCTGGCCATATTGCAAAATGACTTCGACTACGGTGAACACAAGGCACGTTACGAAATGGATTATATAATAAAAATTTTATTGTCAATTTTTTTTTATATATTTATTTGTATTGTAAAAGTGTTAATTTTTTTTTTTTTTTTTTTTTTTTTTTTTTTTTTTTTTTTTTTTTGTAAGAGTTTCCTTTGGTTTGTTTGTTTAAGAGGATGGTTACATTCATGTCGGTGTACCGTGGATTTCCTGTTAACCTAATCTTTTTTTAAAATTGCGGATTAATGTTGTGTAAAATCAGATTATAGCTTTTCTCTCTTATGCTTTAATATATATCTATATATATAATTACATTATCATATATAATACCCACAAATATATAGATTGCTCCTTAGTTACTATTTTATTTTTAAAATATTGTATTATTTATAGATATACAGTTTTATTTATCTATATAATTTACAAATTACATTAGCCTAATGCCGTTGTAATGTGCTTTTTCAAAATGTTGGTGATATACGTTTTTATATGTTAACTTATTGGTTTCCTTATCTAACTCTACCCCCTCACCAACTGTGCTTCCACTAGAGTGTAGGTTCCTTTTCTCCTTATTGGTTATATTGGTCGGTATGTCGATTTTGTTTGTAAACACTTCATGGTTTGGGAAAATAATATTGTTTTGACTCGCTTTAGTGATATGTAAAATAATTTCAACCACTATGTGCATTATATTAGTAACTATTATCATTATAAACCCATTTTGTAAATTTATTTTATTTTTAGAGTGAATGTTACGTATAAAATTATAAAGCTCATAATTGATTCATTGTTGACAAAATGTTTCCATTAATTAAAATGTTTTTTCCTAATTTGTAT
The DNA here is from genome assembly GCA_928085145.1 of Nezara viridula. Lineage (NCBI taxonomy): Eukaryota > Metazoa > Arthropoda > Insecta > Hemiptera > Pentatomidae > Nezara > Nezara viridula. The sequence goes on from OV725079.1 coordinate 16,611,790, forward strand.
TTTTACATTTTTGCTCATTAATCAAGGCATTTATTGAGTTGCTGATGAGTTTGAGCTTTATTATGCACTAAGCTATATTTATTAGACAGACTGAATTTTCGAAATAAAGATTTAAGTGGAAAATCATTTTTTTTTTTTTTTTTTTTATATATATATTAGTAATTATTAACTATTTTTCATTTTACTATCTTTTCTTCATTTCTTACACAAATGCATATTTATATATATGCATTTATGAGTGTATTTATTCTAATTATATTCTAGGATTAATCTTTTGTTTCTAAACTGTGCAAGTCGCTATGTTTACTCAAATTTTAAACATTTTAATCTTTTATATTGTATATTATACTTTAATATCCATGATTGTGCTATTTTAGGTAATGTCGATTAAAAACCTGTTTTTATCAAACACTAACTAATAATATGGCTTAGGAAAACTCGAATTTTGTTTCCAAGGTTATTATCAGACATGGTTCAATGTTCCTGAAAATTATTTACACATTATTTTTTATGTTTGTAAATTTTCTTTTGTTACTTTTTTTTTTCACCTGCTACCATTGTCAATTGTAAACATAGCGATGTTACTCTGTTTCTATTTGAACTGTATAATGGTGTCCATACCTTATATAAATTTAAATAAAAAACATTTAAACTGATCAAAATTAGGCACAAATATAACATACCAATTATTTTTTTATTATTTAGCAACATAAGTTGAATAGTTCTTTAAGTGATAGCTATGTCATATTCATGTTGTGTGCAACTTGGAGGAACATGCACAGTACTTCATTTCTGAAACTATCGATTATAATTTTCTCTTGTAAAAATGTACATTATTAGTATTATCTCTTAGTTTTTAAGAGATCCGTGGATTAAATGTTATAGATAACACCAATTTTTTTGTCTCTGTGTCTGTAATGTCTAGACTTAAATAATTATTAATTTTTTATCATTTAGATTAACTGAGCTATATTTAAAGAAATGTATATCTGTATGTATGTGTCTCTTTACACATATGTACACACACGCAAAGGAATATGCCATTCATTGCATTATCCACCAGTTAGTAATTTAAATTCATTGATAAGTTTAAATATTTTAGAATCAAAATGATTTGTCGCACCAGAGTAACTTGTTCATGTCACATTCATGCTTAAAAACTTCCTTTTGTTTTTGTTTTTTTTTCTTTCTTTTTAGATATATATATATACATATTTACATAATAGCCTTCCTCACTCATGAATTGCTGTCAGATGTGGGCATTGGATATAGACTATGATAAACATTCAAGAGTGTTAGCCATACAAACTCTACTACTACGATGTACTTTGACCTACGCTCGGTTGTGCTCATTTCTTCAAACATGGTAGCAAAACTCATTATACTGATCTTAAATTATTTTAACTTTTTTTTTAATGTATTTTTTCGTGTGTGATAACGTATATATATATATATTTTTTTTTTTTAAATAATAGTCATGTTGAGATATGAGTGCACCTTAAAAGTAAATTGAAATAAAATAACTATAGCTACTTGGGTATAAATATAACGTAGCTTTCTTTAGGTGTTAACTACTACATATGTGATATAGTTTTTCGCTTGTACATAATTTTAAGCGATGTTTGATGTTTATATTGAGGCTTTTTATCAAACGATATAAACTGAATATTTACATCAAGAAAATTGTTATTGCTGGAAGTAATTTAACAATGATTATATATTATTTTCAATCAGATTTATAAGTTAAGGATATGTGTTTTATAATTCAATATTATAAGGAATATTTATAAATATCGAGTGGATGTGAAAGTGAGTATAGCAGATATGATGAGCCCCGTAGTGGCGGATGCACCATCATATTGGCATGTATTCAGCTAACGAGAGTGATAGTAATATTTGCAGAGACATCGACTGATTTTCAAGATTCCATGTGTAGTGTCAAACTTATTTATAAGATTCACTCTATTCATTTTATTTTTTAGCCAGCATGGACATAATAATTTGTTAATATGTGTACGTGTATTTTATCTTTGCTGTGTATGGATAATGTACACTGCAGGCTAAATAAATAATAAGTTTCTATGTTTTTTTCTAATAAAGACACAATGCCAAACTTGAAATGAGCACTCCTACTACCACATTTTATTTAAACACTGAATTGTTAATTATTAATTTGCATAGTCTTTTAGGTAATCCTTAGCGGTTATAGTATTGTTAGTTATGAGTTGTCTTATATCCTATATTTGTAATAGTTCCTTGTATATATAAGATTAAATAATTATTTTTATTAATATAACACTTTGTCCACACATTAAAGAGGTTCCTTCTGTCATCTCCTATCATAAAGTTTAAGTTAAAATCTCAATAAGCAGTGCTCTTGTTCTTACGTTTTAAGTTTAGCATTGTGCTGAATTGGTTCCCCTTTAATTGTGGGTAAATGCTGTGTCTTAAAATTATATAATAGTATATATATTATATAAATATATATTCAATGAATTGTACAGACATTAAAATCAGATTTAACAGTGAACTGCGTTTATTAATTATATATTGTTTTGGTTGTTTACTTTCTGTTGATTTTGATCAAATAAAAAGAAATGAGTGTGTTTACATAATTTGTAAATATTATTATTTTTTTATTTATTTTTTTTTTCCTACTCAGCTTATCTGGTTCAATTGGTTTTAATGATTATATTTTTTCAATTGTTTTAAATCATTTTTAACTTTCTTTGTAGTCATTTAATTACTATTAAAATATATTTTGTAAAAAGCCCAATTATGTCCAGTTTACTAACCTGTTGCTCATCGATGTATTCAATTTTTATTTCACATTTAGTATTATTAGATATCTAAAAGAAATTGTTTAGTGCCTCTTTTAAGTGAAAATACTACTGAAGGCTTCTTAGTTATTTTTGGAATTTGTTAAAGGGTGTATGGTTTACCAGTTCATTCTAATACAGGATAATTCAATATTGCCTATATCAAATCGATGGAAGTGAACAATATAATTCAATACCTCCACTATCAATCGATGAAAATGAACAATATAATTCAATACTGCCTGTATCAATCGATGGAAGTGAACAATATTCTTCTTCCATATGCTGTTGAAGCGTTGACTTTTCTTAATCTAAGATGTTTGATAACTCCTAACACCTTCATTCAGCCATTATTGTTGGACCTTTCCTCGTGCTATACGATATGTCATGTCCAAAGGTTTCCATTGCTTTTATGATAATGTAAAAGAATACTAAATCAATTTATCCCCACATATATTATTACAGTAAGGCTCGAAATTGGTTTTCTACCAAATATAAGCTCCTGTCATGCTCAAATACCATGAATGGGGTACCGTTGGATTCAGAATTTCACGGGGCTTTGCGAATCGTATTCTCCACTATTGTTTTTCTTTCTAAAATAAATAAAGTCGATACAAACATTTTGCTAGGCTTCAATACTGAAACGGTGGTAGGTCTGTAGATCGATACGGGACAAATTGGATCTTGAAGACACCTTGATTTGATGCCTACAGCAAGACCCGGATAGTTCCTCCGGAACTATTGGATCCTGCGTTTTTAATCCCAAAAACGTACTATTTTTGAGATAACGCAAGGCATAGGGTTCGTCTCCACATAACCTTACATTAATTGTAGTACTGTCATTGAATACATGTCTCATTTCGTCGACTTGAGGTCTCTATGATCGAGGGAGGAGGAGTTTATGGTGTTTTTGATCAGCATGCCATATCATCGTTAATTTTTCACCAAATCTCAAGATTGAGCCACCAATTTAGAAGGATTCTTTCTTTAGCTGGGCAAAATAGTCCAATCACCCCGAAAATTCAGGCAAACAAGTTATGAAAGAAAACAAACTTTATTTACGAATAACTAAAAAATTACACACTTCCCTTGGTTATGCCCATGATTATATGAAAGATTACTAAATTCCCTACAAAAGGAAAAAAAATCATCGAAATCGGACTATTTTTAACAAAGATACACAGCTTACTGCAATTTGTGAACATATTGGTTCCAAACAAGAATGAAGATTTAAATTAATTTTTGTTTTCTTTGTTGATTATATGTATCGATAAAGTAACATTTGATTCTTTATCTTTTGATACCTTGCATTATTTTATTTTCTTATTAATTTTGCATTTGATAACAATTTTTCGCACGGGCCTACTAGTTAATGAACTATTGTGGTAACTTTTTGTTAAAGAAATACTTATATTCCAATCAGTGTTTTGTATACATTTTTTTATTTAAGTTCTTCAAAGGTTTTATCATCACCCATTAAATTATGGAGGAGTGGGAATGTTAATGGAATAAATTTGAGGAAAAATGTCCTCAATAAAAACGCAAATATCTTATTTTTGTTGAATTATGAATGAATACTTTCTGATAGATGTGAAGAGTTGCGCAGAAAATGTTACATCTGACACTCATTACACCGATTCAAAACTCCTCTCACTTACATACTTGTATGAACACAAGTCGGTGGACTGACTCACTTTCAACATGTCCGAGGAAAGTGACTGGCTTACAATAAAGTTGGAATCTTCTTGTTATTACATATCAGATTAAACATAACTCAAGATCTTGAACTCTTATGGTTGTTGGTTGGCTTAAGAGATTCTTTGGAAACACTCCAATAATCTGATGATAACTCCCTAACATCTTGTATTAGTCAATTTAAATTAGAACAGGAAAGACAGTTAATGACTATTCTAACCAGTTTTAAGATCAGTATTTTTGCTATGAGTGTTGCAAAATAAAGTTAAATCTCCAAAGCTCTAATTGAGTGAACTAGAACTTAAGGAGGCTCGTCATACATTGAGAATAAAGAGAAACCCCAAGAATGGAACTCTCCGTTCATGAAATATAGACTATTTGCAAACCGTATTGGTGAAGGCTTGCAGGGCTTTGGGAGAGTGAGTCTATGAATTCACCAATCTTGGAACCCATATGAACTTCATAAATAATATTTATCCCTAAAAACATCAGTGGAATTAAAAGCTGAGATATTTTCAGGACTACGAAGGTGTGTTCATCTAAAACCCTTATCAGACCCGTACTGACCTATGGATTGAAACGCTGGACTCTTCCAATAACAAGCTTCTGCAACATTTGATGGCCAGAGACTAATGGCTGGGCTGACGATGTGACAGGTGACGCTTGCTCCATTCTTGGCATTCGGAAATGAAGAGGAGCAGCTCAACAAAAGAGATGACTGGTGGTCGTTGTTGCAGATGACCTTACTAAAGCTAGTTAAGAGGAAAAAAGCCGTGATGTTGAATAAGAGTCTTGCTGCTGCAATTTGGTTGTCGACCTTTTAAGAGTTAATTTAGAATAGAAAATCATCTTTATTCTGGGACTAGGTCCTTCAAGAATAACAATATTGTTCAAACTAATTGACAATAAATCTGGCAAAATGACCTATTATAATAAAGAGTAACTAAAATCTAAGCAATAAATGAGTATATACATAGCTTTGGAGGGTATATTAATGAAAGCAGTTGAGTACTAGGGTTACAATATTACAATATTGGTACAAATAACTAAATAAAATGGGAAAGAAACACTAATTAAGTTTTATAGGCAACCAATTTTAGTTATAAAATATATTTTTTAAAAAACTAGAGTAAATAAATGATTTACATATGTTCCTTAAGACATTTAAAAATACAATCTTATGAATAGAAAAAGTAGAAGGTAAGAAAAACAACAACAAATTATGCCTACTCACAATGCTTTGTGAAAGCTGAAATTCTGTTTCATACTCAAAACAGAAGGAAAAAAAAAGAATGTATAAAGAAAATTAAAACCTTGTTACATAATATATACTTAGCCAGCGCCTGATTGAATTGTGAAGAGGAATTGGAATAAGAGGGTTTTTAAATGTGGATAAGGATGGTGCATTGCAGATTTTTAGTGGTATGAAATTCCAGAATGCAGTGGAACGGACAACAAAGGAATGTTTAAAAGATGCAGATCTGTGGAAAGGGGTGTAAAAGTCAGAAGGAGGTGATCTTTTGGAGAGGGTGTGGATTGATAACTTGGACGGAATGTGTAGGACGGAGGATGATTATTGATTATTTGGTAAAGGAATGTGCCTAGGAAATATTGCCTTCGGAAGGAGGAGAAGATCCACCCTAACTCAGCATAGTGGTGAGAAACATGGGAACGTCTCGGGGTCTCAGTGACAGACAAATCTTACGAAGGCATTCATAATTATTTTCAGTCTGTCCCCAAGTTCCACTGATAGGCCACAGTACACCACTCAAGGTGAGGGAAGATGCTAGGAGTCTACGTGTGGGTATGGGTAGGAGATGACGGAAGCGATGGAATAGTTTCAGGGTACCAATTGACTGTCGGGAGATGTGATCAATATGGTGATTCCATGAGAGGGTTTGTTCTATGAAAATGCCTAGGTTTTTACTGAGGAGCTGAAGGTGATGGGATGGTCATTTAGGTATATGATAGGAATGTTGGTATTGGATCTGAGAAGTGGTTTAGGACGAATGAAAATGGCTTGAGTTTTGGCAGCGTTTAATCTTAATCCATTTAATTTTGCACAAGCAGTGATCCAATTTAGGTCTTGAATTTTGACAATCGCATCATGCAACTCTGAGGGAGAGAAGGAAAAATAAATTTAGAAATCATCAGCATATAGGTGATGAGAACAGTGAAGGATGGATTTATGAAGGTCGTTTATGTAGGAACTAAAAAGGCCACTCCTGAGGTGGTCAGAGTATTATAGGAATACAAAGGTTGATTAGGAATAGCAACTGCTTGGGTGCGTTGAGAAAGGAAAGATTGAAATAGAACTGTTAGAAAAGGTTTATGATTTTAATTTGGAAAATAGGATGGAATGGTTGATGGTATGAAAGGCTTTGGAAAAGTCTAAGAGTACAAGGACAGTTAGTTTTTGGTCATCTATAGCGGATTGAGCATCACTAATGATTTTGATTAGGACAGATTGTGTGGAGTAACCTGGTCTAAAACCAGATTGGAGCGGGTCAAATTGACTGGACTGTTCTAGGAAATTGGACACTTGGAATTGCGCTATTCTTTCCAGAGGTTTTGAAAGGTTGGAGAGGATTGAGATTAGATGGAAATCTTCAGAGGAAGTAGGGTTAGAATTTTTATTTAAAGCACGGACGATGGCTTTATGCCAAGGGGTAGGAATTATAAATGAAAAGGAGAACGGGAAGGATTTCAGGGAGGTATAATTTGGCAGGAATGCCATCTGAACCAATGGAATTTGAATGTGGTTTCACCACAGCGGATATGAGGTCTGTGGGTGAAATATCCGAGAAATAAAAATCGTATTCGTTAAACGATGTAGCCGGAGGAAAGGAGGATGTTAATGGTGTGGTGACAGGAAGTACATATAAAATAGGAATTTAGATCATCAGATGAAACTGGGAATACTACTAAGGAAGGTGATCTGGATGGTTCACAGAGGGAAAATGATTTACGAAGGAGTAGCCATTTAAATTTGGAATCAGGAGCTGAAAAGAGTGCTTCATGAAAATAGGTGGATTTAGCTTGTCGGATTCTGGTTTGTGTCAGGTTACGGAGAATATATTCCATCCCAATCCAGGGATTCCAGGCTTGGTAGGATTTTTTCCCAAGTAAGGGCATCAAGGTTACGGAAAGTTATGGTTCTAGATAGGATTGGAGGAGTTTGGATGTAATATGAAATTTGGATTAGGTCATGAGAGGACAAAAAGAAGACAGGTGATTGGGAAGAGGAAAGGAGGTTCTTAGTGGAGTCGATAATGTTCAGCCAAGTGTTGGACCTTGAGGTATGATGAGTGGGAAAAAAAGGAACGATGAAAAGATGAAGAGCAAAGAAAAGGTTTTGGAGGTATGATTTGTCGTAGGAGTCAGAAAGGAAATTAATGTTTAAGTAACCGGAAATCATAATTTTGGAATAAAGGGGAACAAAGTTGAAGAGGAGTGATTCAAAATACTTATCAAAGAGAACTTAAGGAGGGGGATATATTATGATATATAGGAGAAGAGAGGTATTAAAGGAAATCTCAAGAATAAGGAACTTTGTTTGTGGGTGATAGGATGGAGGAGAACAATCAAGTATTTGAGCCTGAAGCCTTTTGTGGACATATATAGCTACACCACCGCCAGTCCGGCTTTCCCGGTCATGGCGGATTAAGGTGTAGTTAGGCAGGGAGACAGCTGAGAAAGGGATGTAGGGCTTGAGCCAGGTTTCGAAAATCGCTATAATGTTGTAAAAGTTTTGAGTGAAACATTGTTGGAATTCATCGAAATGGGCTAGAAGGGATTGGGACTTAACATGACAGGCAGTTAAGATACTAGACATGTACTGGTTTTAGGAGATCAATCGGTATAGGATAGAATATACTGTTTTTATTATAGTTTATACTATAAAAATAAAATTTAAATTGATTGCTGGTAACAAGTCTCAATTTTTTTATTACTATTTCTAATCCTGTTGCCAGCTCTATTCTGCTTCTTTGTGTGATTATAGTGCAATCATCTTCCAATCATAAATGAATTTTTAGCATTTTAAACAGAAGATTATCTTAACAGGGGCCAGATTAATTCTGGAAATAAGTTGAGTTAATCATCTTGATCTCTTTTTGTATGAAGTTCAGTAACGACACTCCAGTAATTTTCTTGTCTTACAGAAGCCATATTTGCTCATAGCACTATATATACTGCAGAGATTTTTTTTTTTTCAAATCCCAGAAGGGCTTGTTCATGGGATTCTGTCATTGCTAACACTGATAGTTGTAGGAATATGCACTAGCCTAATAAGCACCTTGAAGAGATTTTTTTTTTTAGCTGTAAACCATTCCTTAGATGATAGCCTTTGGCCATAGACCTAGAATAGAAGAACGATTGACCATATAGAATAGAAGAATCAACTTAATTCTGGGACAAAGTTCCTTAAGAATAACAATATTGTTCATACAAATTAACATTAAATTTGGCCAAAAGACCTATTAAAATAAAAGCATAAGTTATAAAAGAGACGTATTTACTTAACTATAAAGATATATTATAGAAAAAAGATTAGCAATATGGTCACAATACTGCAAAATAGCTGCTAAAAACAATACAGTAAAAATAACTAAATGAAATTGGAAAAGAATAATAAATTACTTTTATAGGCAAACCATTGTAGTAATGAAAAAATAATTGGTAATTGGTTGACTGTCGGTAATTGGATAGATAAAGGATATTGTATGCCTAGAACAGATGATGATTATAGATTAGTTGGTAAAAGAAATATTGTCTTCTGAAGGAGGGGAAGAGCTCCTTAATTCAGTGTAGTATTGGGGAACATGAGAACTCGGGGATTACTTTGATAAATATTACTACATTCATAATTCTTTTCAGTCTGTCTCTGAGCTCTGATGAGAGGCCACCGTACACAAAGCAGCTACAGTCAAGGTAGAGGAAGATGAAAGCGGATACCAGGAGCCTACATGTGGGCATCAGTAGGAGATGGTGGAAGCCATGGAATAAATTTAAGGGTAGAATCGAAATGTGGGAAATATGGTAATTCCAGGAGAGGATGTGGTCAATCCTCGGTATCTCCTTGGGGCATACAACATCGCCGAGGAAGTATTCGCAGGGAGTCCAATAATGGCCTTTACGCTCCTGCGAATTGTAAGGCTGGACGCAGCTTTGTGAGGGGCACAGTTTGGAAAGGGTAAGTAATACCCGGGGACAGATATTGATTGACAATGTTGAGTTTCTTCTCAGGTTTGAGCAAGCAAGAGGTTACCAGCTTGTTTAGATTAGCATTCAATTTAATCACTGAATCTTCATTGAATTGTAGCTCTCCCGAGAATGTACATCCTAAATACTTAATCGTATCTCCATTCTTCAATGTTTGGATGTACTCTCCATTCTCAAGAGAGAGCACCGCAGTTTCCAGCTCTCCTTTATTTATAATATACTATATATTATATTATATATTAATATTTATAGTACATATTAATTATTACTGTTAATTGATTTTTATGTATGTATATATATATATATATATTATATATATATATATATATATATATATATATATATATATATATATATATATATATATACATATATTTATTTATATATATATATATATATATATATATATATATATATATATATATATAAAATTAAGATATAAATATATTTCTTTTCTTTAAATAGTTGCTTTTGGTAGCTTTTTTTGTTTCTGTTTTTCATCCTGTATCAGGGAAAAACAAAAAATAAAAGCGTATTGAATATTTAATAGTTGACCGTTGCATTATAAAGGAAGGAGATGGTCCGGGGTTGCGGTCATAAAAAAGCTAAATAGTGGTAAAACTATTTTATTGAAAGCCAACGTTTCGACCCGACTTTGCAGGTCTTCATCAGGGAGGTGTGTTCCTCTAGGAATTTCACTTAGAACTGGAAAAGGCTTAGTGGCTTAGCTTTCCAGTTCTAAGTGAAACTCCTAGAGGAACACACCTCCCTGATGAAGACCTGCAAAGTCGGGTCGAAACGTTGGCTTTCAATAAAACAGTTTTACCACTATTTAGCCTTTTTATGACCGCAACCCCGGACCATCTCCTTCCTTTAAAAAATAAAAGCCTTTCAACAGTTAATATTAATCATTTTGCTAAAAACACAGGTACTTGAGGTGATCAGATATAAAATCACATTATTTCTTTCACAACTTGAGCTGAATCTCAAAATCTTTCCTAATAAATCTCAACTTAATTAATATTGACTTAAACCTGATTAAACTCGAAAGTTTTTCTAAAAGTGGTCCGGAGATTCATTTTCGACCTGGATAAGTATTTTTGTTTGTTTATCCTTTATTCCATTATCAAATTCTTTCGAAAGTTATATTTAGAATTTTGTTGTAACTCTTAATAATGAGAGATAGTTAATTATTTAAAATAAACCATATTAAAGGTGAATAAACCACATGAACATTTGGCATTTAAGCCCTGTAAAGTGAAATCGACGGGGATAAGACAGAAATGATATTAAAGATCACTTAGTTATACAATGATCCACCGAGTTTAATCAAAATTTTTTGAGAAAATTGTAAAAATGTGTTTCACCGTTGATATAAAGTGGCACTTCCGGTTAGCCGATTTTAAGGAAAAAGTTGCAGAGACATCTAAGGCATATACCTATCTGCAATACATAATTTCAGTTTCTTACGACTTTTCATTTTTGAGCTAGACTGCTAACATATACAGACACACAGACCATTTTTCGGGACTTCAGCGACCAATGATTTCAGCGCTCAGTTTTGGAATGATCTGAGGTATTTCCGACGCTCATCAACGATCTCAGCGTTGAGTTCAGAAACTGCGCGATATCTCGTGCGTAATATTGTTCCGATTGATTTTTAATTTTTATCAATTTAATTATTTTTTATGTTATCTGTTGGATGATGTAAATTGGTGTGGAATGTTGTATTTCTTACAAAAGGTAGTATGTAACCTTTATTTGGCCATTAGATTCTAGTTTTATTTTATTTTAGCATGGCCGATAAGGTAGCAAAACCGAACTAGTACCGTTTTATTATTATAAAAAACCAGAGGGGGTTGTTCTGTGCTTTTGATGGCCATCCAGAATAAGGGGTACTACAAAAAAATTCTACAAAATACAAGTAATATTCAAATCCAGTAGTTTAGATTTTATCTAGGAAAACATAGAGTACACAACTCTCCCCCCCCCCCCCTCTGATTTGTTTTCACTAATACTTTACAATGCTTTTCCTTCTTCAAATAAAATAAAATATGCTTTTAATCGAACTTTAAATTGATTTATTGAAGAGTAAAGCACATAATTTATAACAACTACGTTCGACCAAAATATGAACGAAAAAAAAATGATTGTAATGCTGTTTAACTGGTTAGGTCCATGTAACCAGCTGTCAGCAGTTGAACTGAGTTTGATAGTTTGTGTATATCTTACGTAAGGACTTACCCCTCGGACAAAATGGTGAGTACGAATATCCATCAGTTATCTCATCATCAATCACCAATTTTATCAACATTTATAGATTAAGTCAATACAAGTGTTATTGTTTAGATTGAATTTTAATGACTCTTCATGACCTCAAATCAAATTAATGTTTTTTAACTTTTGGTATTGTGGCTTTTTTATATTTAACCAGATCATTTAAATAACAAATATGAATATAATTAGAAAGAAGTTCAGCAAGAATGGAATTCTACTCAGAGCTGAGACATCTTTGGCAAGGTTATGCTAAGGTAATTGCATAATTTCATTATTCACATCATTTATGTCAGGTATTAAAGTAATTTATAGCATGTAATATATATAAATATTTCACTGGTAAACATATACTTTTTTATAGATCTCTAACCCTTTTGAATTCAATTCCCGGTTTGGAATAGATTGACCTATCTTGATACATTTTCTTGTAATTTATAAAATTAACATTATATTGTCAATGAATGTAAAGATTATTATCATATTTTTAGTTAATATTAAATTATCATAACATAACTAGTTTTTTACTAATACAGTAGAGGGTGAAAACAGTGAAGAATGTATTATTAAAAACCTCATAATCTTTTACTCTTACTATTTATGTTTAACAAATGTTTTCTTGTTTGTTTACTAAGTTGGGATTTTGTAAACATAATATTTTTAGTATTATTGCTACTCATGTTTGCATTGTGGGATATAATAACTTTTGGTTAGATGTATGTGAATGGTTCATATTGAATGCTGTGGGGCTCACTATAGAGTGTAAATATATTATTTAATACTTTTGTAATATCTGTGGTAATCATGGAAGACTTGATAAAATTGACTGGAATGCTGTCAATGGAATAAATGTTCTTTTCCCAGTTAAAATGATATATAGAGATGAAATAGTAAATTCCTGTTTCAGTTGAGAAGTAACGGTATTTACACAATTTTGATGATAAGGAATTTTGAATATTTCCCGGTTATATTAATTTTGACTAACATTGTTTTACAGGATTTCCACAGAATGTTCATGAAATGTTATTAACATTTGGGAGTTTGTATTGTTGATCTATACAGTGCTGATGTGTTAATCATTAATTTAAGTTAAAATATAGTATTTGTTTTTTAATAATCACTGCTGTCTGTCTTGTTTCTTGCTTATGTTTTTCAGTTTTATTTGTCTTTTTTTTTTAAATACCCTTTATCTATAATTTTTTTAATTAATGTATATAATTATTTTTGAAAGCATTATTGTAGTAATTTAAATCTAGCCAAAGTTTTTGTGGTATGACAATTCAATTCCATCCCTATACTTGGGTATAAAATAATGGGGTTTTCTGTCTACCTCTACACATTTACTGATTAGCTCAGTGGTTATCAATTTCAGCAATATAATTACACTTGTTGCACCCAAGAAGGAATTTTAAAACTTTTTCTCTTACTGTTGAAAATCAAACTTTGAAGCAGAAAATTTCTGTTCTAAGAATGTTTCCTTTCCTTGTTGGCATTATAAAGAGAGAATAAAACAGGTTTTCCAGCTTCATTCCAAATAATACTAAACCTTGTTTCCTGGTCTGTAACATACTGCATTCTAATCAGTTGGGACAAATAACATTTTCCATTTAAAATTAGTTTGTGGAATCCTAAAAGAAAAAATATTTACATTTTTTTTTATGAACTGTGAAGATGGAGATATATGAAGGATCTTGTGATATATTATTTACAGTTTTTAGTCATTTCTTACAATAAAATTGACATTTTATTTTTTAATATTATTCTTTTATTAATTCTTAAAACTTTTGTAATTATATATTATTCTTAATTGATGAGTGTTGTTATTTTAGTGATAATAAAATTAAAAAATGAAAAGATGTAGAATATTCATTTATAAATTTAATTAGTGATGTCTGTGTTATCTGTTTTGAGCATTTAAAAATTTTTGGTAATACTGATACTGATGAATATATACTAAGTGGCCGAAATAAAACTATGACTGTAGTAAATAATTATTTACTTAGTATTTTATTTGTGACCACGATCCTAAACATTATCTCCTGCATTTTATATATGTTCAACAATAACTTGATAGTAATAAACAAAATATTGTACTCTTGGAGTTAAAATAATTTTTAAATTCACATATATAAAGCAACTGCCATGTGTTTATTTTTTTCTTGTATTTACAGCTAAAATTTATGATGAAGTTATTCTAATTTCTACTTGGGCTTATTTATTCTTAAAAATATAATTTAAAATCTATAAAAATGTATGTTTATTTTAGTAAAGTACTTATTAGAATATGTTGGACACCTTTGTTATTATTGTATTTGTAATAAATACATGATTGTATTTACAAACTATATTTGTTAATATTTTTAATAAACTTTATTGATTTAATTTATTTTTATTATTATAGTGCTTTATAATTTTATTTTATAGCTAACAACACAGAATAAGTCTGAAGCTATGAATGCATTTGATAGCTTTGAGAAGACCCACATTTCTAAACTTCATAGAGCAATAATTTGTCCCTAATAACTGGATATCAATTGTTTTGGCAACAATTCAGTCCAATTATTGCAGTTTAAATTCAGCTGACAATCTTGAATTTATATTTTTTACTGCAGGATCCATTCATTAACTGAACCAGACCATAAGTTGTAGATTAATCTTTCCCAAATCTGGTTTTAGATTTCCCTGTAGGAGGATTGCGGTAATGGTACTCACCTATTGGGTAGAGGAATCATTTTATCTTAATGGTAAATGTGGCCTTCACAGAAAAACAACACCCATCTAAGTATTTAAAATACGTATTCTAGCAGTAGTCTGCTCAGTTACATTTATTCTATCGTTTGTTAAATTTTAATTTCAAAACAAACTGATTAATAAAACTAAAATACTGTGAATTCTTTGTTTCAATAGAAATTTATCATTTTATTTTTAAATTTATAGTTCCAATTCGTAGTAAATTTAAATGATCTAAAGACATATATATGTATATATATATATATATATATATATATATATATATATATATATCTGAATGATAAAGAGTTGTAAGAAACATTTTATTTTATTATAAATAAATTATGATATTTAGGTATAAAGAAATACACCTTGATGTATATGGATGGGAATGGTGATCATCTAATCACCACCATTAAAATTTCTATCAAGAAGATTATTAATTCATAAGATGTATAGGTATTTATTAAAATACGTTTCTGTAAAAAAAAAATTTTTTAAACCAAAAATATATTTTTTTTAAAGAAGCAATTTTAGTTAATTATTTTATCTAATATGTGCATCCAGTAGTACAATGATATTGAACTGCATAAAGAATACAGGAAAGTAATGTGGCAAGAATAAGAATATGTGTATTCAGCATTCAGTAGTGTTCTAATTTATCCTCTGTTCAACAGAGCTAGATTATAAAACTAGGAAGTTTATTTTTTTACGAAATGAAAAATTAATAATGTTATGTGAAATAAGTTCATTGCATACAATTTGAACAGAGAAGTACGTATAACTTATTAATAATTATTATAAATTTACTGTTACAATTCTCCTTATTTATTTTTATTATATAATTTTATATTATATATTAATAATGAAGTTAATTTTACTGATACATACATGATTTTTATTCATTCATTTAAAGTAATTAAGTACTCATATTCCAGAATTGATGCTTGATCCAGCAGAACTTGGGGATATTTTTTTTAATGATTTTTTATATATTACTTTATCAAATATAATTTTGAATTAAAATAGACCAATCTATGATAGTTGGGTTATTGTTAAAAATTATGGACATTAAGAAGGAAAATGAAATTTTCATTAAGAAGGAAAATGAAATTTTCCTGAATACTTAGAATTAATAAATCTCAATTCTTTCAAGATTGAGACACAATTTGTCTAGAATAATTATTGGTTTCTTAAGAATGTTAATTGTATTATATTAATTGAGTATTGATTCATTGACAAATTATTATCTTATTCTATTTGTATTCTTTTACTACTAAATCAATCCGACTCTTAAAAATATTTTTATTAAGTAGCTGTGTTATGGAAAACAAAGTTTTTCTTATTCAGTTTGTAAAGTGTAAAATATTTAATTTCAGAAATTTTTTTAACTTTATTGTGTTTTTAATTAATTACATATGAACTAATAACATTCAAATAATTGAATAACATGGCATTCGTTCAAATTTAGTTTTATTGTATGTTCAAAATAAAATACAAAAATAAATTGGATCTTTTATAACGTTTTTATTGTTAATAAGTTAAATATAAAATATTTTATATTTGTTGTTCCTGAACAGTAAATTATATAATATTTAAGGTGAAAGTTGAATCTTTTCACATTTTTCCCAATCACTATAAGTGAAAAGTTCGATTTATATTGTGTTTGTATTCTTGACTCCATTAAGTTTTTCTACTTAATCAAAATATAGTGGGTTTAGGATAATTACTATGAACTTTTATTTGTTATATAAACAGTTGCTGCTTTTTATCATATCATTAAGTTTTATCAAGTTTATTTCTTATGTTAATTTAAATTTCCATTCTTTATTTCTTAATAATATTCTTATAATTATAATAACCAATAATTTTTATTAAGCCCTACCTATTTTCTACCTGTAACTTATCGATATTTAAGAATTATAGGAAATGGATTATTGGTAATTAATTATGACTATATTTACTATTATTGTAGCCTATTACAGGGATTTTAAAATTCAATTTCACTATTTCGAAGAAAAGGTAAATGCGAAGACTAGTTGACTATTATTTTGATAGTTCAAAACAACAGTTGACTATTGTTTTGATAGACTAGTTGACAGATTTTGATATTCACTTGTATATTAAAAATAAAATTAATAAACATACCAATTGAATTAATATTTAAGATAGAAAGTCTTGAAGAAATAATTTGTCAGTTTCATTTATTCAGTACGATTAATTACGCTAATACTTAGTGAAGACTAAGTCAATAGAGATAATACACCACTTTTCAACTGTCAAACTTAGCTTTTGGAATCTTCTTAAAATAATTCAAATATAAGCCTCATTCTTGTTTACTTGCATTGTTGATTCTGTTGATATCTCCAGGATATTAATTGCTTTATAAATATAAGATTTATATTTATATTGATTTATAAATCTATTTGGCTCTGATAATTCTCCATGAAAAATCCATGGAAATTATTAGTTATTAATTGGTTAATTGTAATTTACTACGTGGTCATTAGAAAAGTCTTTGTGGATTAATTCATTGTTGGCATTAAACTCTCCATTATAATCCCTATTCGATTCTGGTGAATGTAAAAATTGTATTTACTTTGACTAATTGGTTGTTTACTTTGACTAATTCTTTATTCAATTATTTATATCAACTATGAAATTTATCGTAATTTTTTAGCTATTCTTTGATTCCATTTTATAAATTTTGAAGGAAAAGATTGTCATTCATAGTCTCCTGAGGCAGGCACTGGAAAAAAAAGACTAATTTAATTATAAAGGCAGCAGCTGAGGAAATTTTTGTGGGAAAAATGTGATATGACACCGCAGCATTTTGGTTCAGGAAGTTTAATCTGGATACAGCCTTCAGTATTGGACTCAACTAACCTAGATCAGATTGCCCTTCGTGGGTGAATTCTGAATTACTCAAGTCTGTCACTCGAGATTTGTTGGCGACCATTTGGAAATGTTTCATGTATATCCCAGATCAATCACCCATTACGTTTTAGCTCTCCAAGCTCAATAGTGGGTTGATATCTGTAATGAAGTTGCTTTAAAATTGTAAAGATGATAGATTTTGGAAAATAATTTTAACGAGCATTGAAAAATTAAAAGATTATTCTTTGTTTTTTGTAGAATGACGAGGGTGTTTTTTTAAGCTGGTTGTCGTTAATCAAGCTATTGATGCTGAGGTTTCGTGTAAATTTTTCTCAAGAAAAGTCATGAGTTTCAAGTTTTGATGTGATATATATATATATATATATATATATATATATATATATATAAGTTAAGTGTCCCGGACTTGTGACAATAAAAAAAAAGAGAAAAAGGTTAACGAAATGAAACGCATGAAGTCGAAATCAATACTGGTTTATTGTTGCTTCTAATCCTCTATATATACAGTTAGATCTTGTTTACATCGGTAAGTTTGGTATTAACGCTAATACTGTGCCGCTCCGTACCTTAACTTTATATATATTATATATATATATATATATATATATATATATAATTATATTATAAACACTGTGTAATTAATTATTTAATAAATATATATATATGTAATAGTTCTACAAACTAGTTTAAATATTATGAACACAGTTTAAATTGAAAACAATTTGAAGAAACCATCAAGATATGAAGCTGCATATCAATAAAAGTTATATTAGATTATTACCTTGTATTTAATTCCTAACCTATATTGTTTGTGAATGTTTACATGTTCAGTTTTCCTAAGCAATGAGAAGTTATTGGTGCTGTCGAGCTATGCTAAAATCCATACTCCAAATTGTGTTACAGGTGGAATGAATGTTAAATTGAAGTTTAGTGGAATAATGGTTGTAATTGCATCAAAATGCATTAATTTTAAAAACGTTATGTACAGTAGCTTAAAATAAGTTAGCAAAATCTAAAAATCTGATCTGAAGTGATAACCTACTGTTATTACCTTGTCTGCCACGCCATCAATACCAAATTTTTTGACTACCAATTACAAAATCATACATGCATGTGCTAATACATATATGTATATTAATTGTAAATATTAATGTATTGATATTTGCTATTAATATTAATATTTACAATTAATATACATATATGAATTTTATTATAATATATTAAGTAGTCCGTATTCAAGTTAATTATTATCTTAGTTACATCAGCAACACATGTATCAGATAATTTCAAATAAAATTTAATTGAGAAAAATATTTCTTGAAAATTAGTTTTTTTTTATTTATCATTGGATTTATTTATTTTTTCCTCATTGAATATGAGAATTTGGTGTTTCTAGGATATATGTACAAAACAATAGTTAAATCATTGTTAAATAAAATAGAGCTGAAAATTTTGATATTCTTTTGAATCAGATAGAAACTTTAAAAAATTCATTTTTTTTTTTTTTTTTTTTTTGTTTTCTTCGTATCTTTATATCTTATTACATTAAAATACTTATTGTCGTAATAAACTTGATATATTAATATATTGGTATATATTAAATACTATGTATCCTGGTTTCCTAATTGAGTTATATTAAATTTTCTTTTCACTTTCTTATTCCTTTGTATCGTGAAATAATCTGATGTAAACCGTTTTCTAACTTATCTGCATCAGTCACTTTCCAGCTTTATATGTTTGGGTGCTTAAGGAGAATTTCTTCTCACTATTAAATGCTACTTTCCTCTTATTAATATCCAAGGCCTGGATTTTTATACAGTGAAATATGCAATAAAAATCTATCAAGTATGCAGTGAAAAAATCTCTAAATATGCACTAAAACATCTAAAATATTCAATTACAATAATGTTCCTACGAAACGTTTTGACCTTAAAACAAAAATAGAGGAAGAATTATAAATTAAGTAATTTTTTTATAAACCAAAATAATTAAAAGGTAATGTGATAAATACAAATATGTATTTATTTATTGTTGAAAAGATAACATGAAATACTTTTTAAAAACTCAAATATCAAAGAATTAAGAAGTTCTAATAAGTAAATAAAAACAACTATAAGTACTTGAATATAAAAATGATAACTAATTGATAATATTTAAAAAAACAAGTGAAAATGCAAATCAATATGAAGATAGTTAAGGCACAAATTTACACATAATGTGAGATATTTATTAAATATTAAATTTTATAAATTACAGTTAGTAATAAAAGAATACTAGTTATGTTTCTAACTAAAAACATATTCAAAGAAATAAAATGCCAATAGATCAGAAATTAGAAAGCGACGAGTTCTTATCAAAATTAATTAATAAATTTATTTTTGAAAACTTATCTATCGCCGAAATATTTTTATAATACGAAAACTATCTTTTTACAACAGAGGTGATAGTAGCAAATTTGTATCTGCTTAAAATTATATTCTTGTTTTCAATAGAAACTGCTTTTGAGTAATAGAAGTAAAAAGGAATTTTTCAGTGAGTTTTAGTAACTACTTAATCTTTGCAATCATAAGGTTTGATCAAATTTTGAAGGAATTGATGCACTTGAAATTTTAAAAATAAGAAATTGAAACTGATATTAGCGTTAAATATAAATTAAAAGGAATGATGAGGTGGGATAAAAAGACATGAAATAAAAAAAAACTATGTTCTGAGAAGTCAATAACTTAAGGAAGCTTAATTTACTGATAAAAAACAACCTATAATTGTATTATGGAATTTTATTTTAATACATTACATTCTATATATTATTATTATTATTTTTACTTTCACTTACCTATACATGAAATATATAGTAAAGGAAAATTTTTTAATCACAGTTTTCAAAGGAAATACACATTTTGAGGTCTCCTGAGTCCAAATAATTAAGTCCCACAAAATGGTGCTTGTGTGGGTGTTAACAGTCTAGCTCAAAAACGGAAAATTGTACAAAAGTGAAATTACATATTTAAGGTTTTTATTTGCTTGGGATGTTACAGTTACTTTTTCGTCGGGGCTAACCGGGAGTGTTACTTTATATCATTGATTTAACACATTTTTATGATTTTCTCGAAAACTTCTTTAACGATTTTGGTTAAATTCATTATATCAGTGACACTCTTAAAATCTTAGTTGGCACTCTTAAAATTAAGCAGTTTTTAATATAATGTAGGTTTTATTCTCATTGATGTTATCTAACAGGGCTTAAATGGCTAATTTTCAATATTTCTTTCTTGAAAGTATCTTTAATGTTTCTTGTTTGAAATAATTAACCATTTCACATTAATCTCTAATATAAAAGATAGTTAAATATAAAATATGAAAGAATTTATAATTAACTAAAAGAGAAATAAAAGATCGGATTATAGTTGAAATGGAGGGACCAAATGAATACGAGTTTACATGAAAGATTATAACAGGCTTCCATACCTAACCTGAGCTTAATATAATACAGACTCTGACAATATTATATAAATATATATATATATATATATATATATATATATATATATATATATATATATATATACATACAGTTTTCATAAATGCTATCTTTGGTATTATTTAATATTTAATTGTCTAGATTACAGTGATACAAAAATTAATTTTTTTTTTATAACAATACTGCTGGGAGGAACTAGTTCGCCAGGTAGGCCCTTGGTCTTTTTTGCCAAAAAATTTGTGTATACACCAGTACTTAAACAAATAAAAATACCCATAATGAAATATAAATAACTATAGCCGTCTTCTTTATCAGTGGCGCTCTTATTAGACTAAAAATATTTCGTGACACTTATTTATCAAATAAATAATTGAAATGTACAGTCGTAAAAGGAAATGGCTAGTATCAAACAAAATACATAGATAATACATTAGACGGCTATGAAAAACATTTGGTTAATGTTTTGTTCCATCTATAATTTTCACTTTCACTTCCCTTTATCTGAAAATACTTATTTCTGCAAAGAAGAGGGTGGTAAGTGGAAGTTGTGTGATGCGTGCACCACACCAGGTTTTTTTATTCAAAATAATCAAAATATGCAACTATTTGCATTTATCATCAAATATGCAATATAAAATTTGACTAATTGCATCTGGGTACACTGATTTGTATAGATATTTGATCAGCTGTATAAAAACTGCATGCAAACAACATATGCAATTTCATATAAATCCAGGCCTTTGTAATAACTTATTTACTCGTCCCTTAAAATTACTTGATAAGCGAATACAGATTAAATACCAAATCTTATAACCAGGATGAGATCAATTAGCATTATTATGCTTAGCTACCAAATTTTCTTACCACCACTTGAAGATTTAGGTCTCTACATTTTTTAGGTTTAGATGGATTTTAGTGGGCTCTCTCTCCAAGAGAGTCACTAAACTCCTGGTGCAATATGACATTCATTGTCTATCTGTATTTGATTTTTGTATATGAGCGCAGGAGTTGGTGGTCCAGTGATACATTTGCCTTAAATACATAAAAGCAGGGGTGTCCATTAGCCCCCTCTCCCTCCCAAGATATTTTCTTGTTCATCTTTTCTTAAAAACAGAGCAAACGAAGGTAGAATTATACAATTACACTTTGCTGCGATCTGTTACATATTTCCCCTTATGCCTTAGTCCAAAAATTGTTAACCTCATCGAAATTTGCCCCCCTCAAAAATCCATTAAAATATGTCCTCAAAAATCTTGATGGGTAACTTGCGCCATGAAACTCCATTCTGGGCACCCCTGCATAAAAGTAAAATATTGATGGTTTAATGAATACTAGAATCTTTAGATTCGTTCATTCGTCGATTACATTGGAGAAAAATGAGTTGTTTCAAATAATTTTCTGAAATTATATATATGAACAGGTATCCTGAAAAGATGTTGATATTTCCTTAGATGTGAGTTTCTGTTCATTAAAAAAATTAAATGAAATTTCAAAGTTAAAAGTAATGGATGATGATAGAATCTATATTTAATTCACACAATTTGTATGGCACAGTAGCCAGTATGCAAGTTCTAAAAGTGGCCTACAAAAGGTCAGCTTGTGTAACAACTTATTTATTTTGTTGTTATTATTCTTTAGTGACCTTTACCGATACTCAAATAAATATTTTGCTTTTTATATTTGTATAACAAATTCTTTATTGAAACACCACATGACTTGATGAATGCTTCTTCAAATTTTATATTTAGGTCATTATTTCATGTAGTCGATTCACATTGGCATAATAAAAATAGTTTGAAAATAAAACATAATTAAACCAATTAAGTTAACTGAATAAATGTAATTAATTTTTTCTTTATTGTCCTGAAGTTTAGTAAATCAATAAATATTGTTAGATTATTATAGTATTTTATGTATGAATTATAGGATTTATTAAGTATCTTTACTTGGATATATTTTCTGTTAATGTAAATAAATTATTCCTGAAAGAGACAATTTAATATTTGTTTGGCTAAAATATAGTTGGCGTTGACATTGACCAAACGTTTGATGTTTGGTCACTGACCTTGAGATATAGCAATGCCAGACAAAAATCTAGTCACTTATTTCTTTCCAGTTTAAGTTGGACTGACAAATTAATTATTTAATATTTTCAGCCAAGAATATGAATTATTAAATCATGAAGGTGCCTAAAAATAGCGAAACAGCTTTGTTAAAGTTTCAAACTTGGAAGACTGATCTCTTTTAGAATATGCTAAAAAATAACCTTTTTAAAGTTTATTTAAAAAAACAATTACTATTGAGAAAATTTTGCATAAACTGGATAAATTATTACTTTTGGCCGACCTTTACTGCAATAGATGAATAGTTACTACCATGTTTGTTATTTATTGACACAATTGTGTGAATTGATTCTGATTACTTGTAATAATAAATAAATAAATTTGGTTGAAACTGTCATTTGTATACGGTATTATTTTATTTGTTAAAGCATATTTTAAGAAATTATAGAAAAAATTAGATAGAAATAGAATTAATGACATCCTCACCAAAACTCAGTATTACGTATAGGTAAACTATGTAGTAGTTAGCTATAAATTGACCAATCGTAATAAAATATTTATAATTGTGGGTTGATGGTTGACTGTAGTGAATAATTGAGGAGAAAGATGGTTGGGGTGATCAGTCAAAATAAAATAGTAAAAATAAATAATTGTATTTATTTTTACATTCGCCGACGTTTCAGCCCAAAGTTCGCCCTTCACCAGAGCTAAGAAAAGAAGAGAACAGAAAAGAATTCTTTTCTTTTCTTAGCCCTGATGAAGACCTGAACTTCAGGCCAAAATGTTGGCGATTGTAAAAATAAACACAATTATTTATTTTAACTGATCACCCCAACCATACTTCTCTTCTAAAATTATTTAATTTTTTTTGCTATTGCCTTTTAAAAAAAAAAAAACTGTTAACTTGGACATTAACAGAAGTTGGGAAGACTGCAAAGATATAATCAAAGTTATAATTTTCAAAACAAAGTTGGAAGATTATCGGTCTATATGGTGGGATGGATTAGTATAATTATTAATTGCTCAACTAGGTACTAAATACTTGATTTTAAGAAGCGACTAACCGGTTTTAAAGCTGTGTTGAACTTTGAAGTATTGCTAGATATAAATAATTCTCGATAGTGGATAATATTTGACTAACAGATATGTTGAAGAGAAGTTGGTTGTGGTTTTCATTTAGTAAAAATCAGGGCTTGAAATGAATAATTATTTTTCCACAAAATCATGTAATTAATATTATATATGATTTTTGGTTTAAAAATCGTGCCTGATTTATCAATAAAAAATTAAATTGATCTCTGATGTTTATTGATTCAATTAAAAATAATGATCAATCACTGAGTGATATGGTTTTACATAAATAATAATGATTAAATTGTGATAAAAAAGAGTTTGAGAAAAAAATTAAAATCACCTTAAACACACAAATTAAATAAATTATATTAAATAAGATGTTTCAACTGCCTCCCGCAGTGCTACATCCTACGCCCTGAAGACAACCTGAAAAGTGGGTCGAAACATTGACAAAAATTAAAATAATTACTATATTTTAATTTAGTATTTATTTGACCGCACCCTCCGATTAACTCCTCATATATAAAATATAAATATTTATGTATAGCTTATTAATGTACACATTTTTTAATATGTTTCTACAATCATTTTAATTATGCATGCGGTACCTACACAATATATATTTGTTTTTGTTTTTTGCAAACCAAAATTTCTAATGAATTTTGGAAATAAAGATGTTCTGTTGCTAATAGTTGACAACAATATTCTCCACAATTCAAAATATATCAAAGGGATTAAAAAAATTATATTTCTATTTAAAAATTATGATCAGGATATGATTTTAATCACTCATGATCAACAATAAAAATCATCAAATGATTTTTAAAAATTTTGAGCAGATTTGATTTTGATTTGTTTAATTATCGATTTCCAACCCCCTTGGAAAATAGGAAACAATAATAATAATATGCAGGTAAAATATGTAGTTATATAACTGGTAGGTAGTTGGGACTTGTGAAGTATTAGGCAAACTTATTTAGAAGAAGTTATAAAGTGATGAAGTAAGCTGTAATGAAATAATGGTAACATATGGTAAATATAAAATAACGGTTATCTTGTAAAGTGACAATGTTATCTTGTCTTTGCTTAGCTCTGATAAAGGCCTGAAACTTGGCCGAAACGTTGATACAAAAGGAAATAAAATTAAATATAATTTATTTATTTTTACTTTGTATTTACATTGCCTGAAAACCCCAACCTATTTCTCTTTTATAAATAATTATGTGAACTTACAAAGAATAAAAAGTCTAATTGAAGAAATTCTCAAAAACATTCTTAAAATGAGGATATAATAAACTAATTGGAATGGAATAAGTATGAACATTATTAAGAACCTTTGGGCAGACTTTTGATTAAGAATTCATTCATTATTAACTTACACCAAGAATAAGTGTAAATAATTAAATATTTATTTAAAGATTTTAGTATCTTCATTAAAAATTAGAGGAATAAAGATTGCTCATGCTATATGACTCTTCTACAAGATTTTAATTTTATTAATTGGTTTTTCTTTTAAGAAAAAAAATAAAATGAAATATTACAAATCTTATGAAGTTATATTATTAATACATTAATCAAGAATTATAAAAGTTTTATTTAAATAATGGTGAAGGGTAGAAATCTGTGTATAAACGATAGATAAAACTAATACTTGACTAAATAGCATGAATGAGCTGGCTTTATTTATAATTGTAGTTTCAATATGAGTCATTAATATTTTATTTTTGTACTTATAATAATAATAATAAAAATATAAATAAAAATATAATAAATATAATATAATAAAAATATAAACATGGACTGCTAATGATTCTCCTATGTTTTTAATCATCATTATTTATTTTCTGGGTGATTGACTTATAAAGATATTACTGTAATTACGTTTCTTTTTCTAGGATATTCAAATACTTTGAATATTTCATAAATGATTAAAACAAACAGCTTCCATATTTAGGTATTCATTTTCTGTTCCGAATTATCTTGTAGTTCATATAGTTATTGGGTTTTATTATCAAATATTAATTTCCCAAAATGTGTACGTCGACCTTGACGACAGTAGTTCAGTGTCTGAATGTATATATTAATTCTATGTTTTTCCCACTAGAATTGTTCAGACTGGGTAAAATGGAAAAGCATCCTTTAAAAGGGAATGCCTCAATACCTATGAACACGCCTGCATCTTATCAAGCTGTTGGTAATAAGGTAGGAAGTAGCGCATGCCCTCTATATTAACATTATTAGTTAGTAAGTGTTAAATCAATACTAAACATTTCCAGTATTAGCTTTGCTTACACCAATTTAGGAATATGTGCACCTGTAAAATAATTAAGCTGTCTCTCATTATTCCTGGTTATCCTTTGTGTTTATGTTGATTTTTGTATGTTGTATGTTCTTAGAAGTGATGTTTGTATGTAATCTATGTTTTTAATGTTATGCTAGTTATTTGTCTTATTAAATGTTGAACCAATTTAAGTTAAAAACTTTTAATTTTTTAAAGGGATAATGACATTTAGTGATTTTATTTATTCTGTTATAAATAACGGACATCCTTCTATGATATAATTTTCTTTTTAGATTGTAATGTTACATGTAACATTAATTTCTTATGTATAACGAAATCATAAGTTTTAGCTATACTTACAAGGAATTTGTGTTTATATAATATCATTGTTTAATGATAAACATTTAATTGATTGATATAATTTGGTAATTAATTAATTGTTGAGTTTATGAATTTATATGATCATGTTAAAGGTAAAATTTATCAAGTTACATTTTTGCTATTCACCTATGGCTGGACCATAATTCATGCTTCAGTATTAAATTGGATGATTTACTAAATAATAATAATAAAATAATAAATAAATAAAAAGATATTTTCAAAATTGTTACTTGATTGTTATTAACTTAAATCCGATAATATTTACATAAACTTAGTAGTTATTATACACCTAGTCACATACATATATATACTTAAATGAATACATACAGAGACATTAGTAGATAATAGATAGTGATTGAAATCCAAATATTATAAGTACAGACCACAGAGCAGTTTTAAGAATACTTCTGAAGTTTCTAGAAATAAATTAGATAAAAATTAGCCTAGGCAAATAGTTTGGAAAATAGAACTAATGTGTTATCTGTTTAGAATCCAGTAGTGTTTGGCAAAGGTGAGATGTTATCAGCTAGTAATCACTTGTTTTTATTGGGGATGAATAATATTATAGCTATTTCTATAAATATTAAAGACCATCACATTTAATCTCAAATTTGATAACATTCCAACTAAATGTACTATCAAATGAGAAATCGTTTTTTGTCCGTTAGTAGTCATCGTACATTTAGCATCTTTCTTTTTATATTTTATTTTATTCATTGCTAAAATTATGTTGGCTTAAATATTTGAAAACAAATTGATAAAAATACGAAACTATTTAGGTATCAAATGGTGAACAAAACAGAACAACTTCTTTAAGCTCTGATGAAGGAATGATTGATATAGCTACAACTGGAAACATGGATGAAAGAATAATTCAAGATGAAATAGGAACTGTACAATGTAAGTCTCTTTATTTCATTTTAATAAAAAAAAGGTGGTGTTTTTAAATATAATAAAATTTAAAAATAATATGCCATATTCTGAAATTCTCTAAAAGGAGATCACTAACAAAGCATGTGTATTTCATGGGTTTAATGAAAAAAGTCCTTAAGTAACATTTAAAAAAATTAAATCACTACGTATTTTGATGTATTTTTCCTTTGTGAAATCAAAACATTGTTAACTTACTGTAACTATTAACGACATATATAAATGAGTTTGTGTTAATTTATTCCAGTTAATAACTTTTTCCATCAATAAATATTATTGAAAAGTTTAGCTTTATCAAAAATGTTATTAGTGACTTTTTTCAATAAACTAATGATTTTCATCTCAGTTTATTGTTATACCTAGGGGTATTAATTTTAATTTTTCTGGTGAAGGTATCGTTGAAGTCTTATAAATTTGTCCTTGTTTTATGTTATTTGTCCTTTATATTTAAATTATTTCAATTTTAAAACAGATAAATTATCTTTTTTAATTATATTTTGTTTAGAAGAAATTCATCGTTCTTAAACCCTTTGATATGTTACTTTTTCATTTCAAAAGCTTAACAAATATCTCAATTCTTTCTATTTAAAAGTAGATAAAGTATATTTAATTATTATATTTTGTTTAGAAGAAAATATTGTAAATAACCCTGTAAGTTGTAGTAATGTTAGTGGAACACTAGTTGGACCTTATTTTTATTACATGTATATATTTATAACAAATTCCAAAGATAGCTTTACATAATTGTTTATCATTTCTTTTATCTTTATAACCTTCTGCTTTTTTTTCCCTTCCCAACATAACAAACACTGATGGCTTCTAACTAACATCTTGATACCCTTGGCTTTTAAAGGTGGTGTTTCTTTTGCCGGGATGCAAGGTAAGTTTTGAGTGTTTATTTATTATTTTTTTGATGCATTATTAATTAATACATATATTAAAAAAGAAATAATTCTGTTTAGTTGTGGTGTTCATAATAATGTAATTTTAATTTCCTCTTTATATCCTGCCTTTATATATTGTTGTTATTTTATGTACAAATGTAAAATTGTCACTGGCTTGACAATCGTATAGTAATATTTTTTTTTTTTTTTTTCAAAAACTTGCTAAGAAACATTTTGCTTCACAATAAGGGCTTTTGTTTTGCATATTTAGTATTTCTGCTTTTTATGTGATTTTTCTTTTTTTTTTTTTGTAATTGTAGCATAGTTTAGTTTCATATTTTGCAAATATGATTAGGTTATATATCTGTGGCATTCATGCAAAATTGAATCAGTCATGATCATCAATATATCTTCGAAATCATTAAAAGATTAACATCAATACAATTTTCTAAAAATTTCTAATTTAATAAATTTGAATTTTTTATTTATTTAATTCAAGTAGTTTTTAAATACTGCCATAGTAATTTTTGTGTTGATTTGTGTAATCTTAATCAATATAAATAAATTAATATAAATTTCTCTATATTTTGCTCTGACATGTTTTTTCTATTTAATAAAATTCTTCATGATCTACCTTTTAAAAGTAAATAAAAAAATGAATAGAATTTTTTTTTTTAATCTTTTATTGAGATATTACAATCTGTCACATTCAAGGACAATAGTAATAGTGATATTATAGAGTAGCTCATTCATACCGTACAATAAATAAAAATAATAAATGGCAATATAATAATACTAAAGTAAATTGTATATAAACTAAAACATTAAACTAAATAAAAATAAACCAATCTAACAAAATAAATATTTAAATTCACACATGCTTTTATACAATATTCAGTCATTCAAGATCTCCGAGCCAAGCCCTCTAGGAGATCCCAGCGTCTTTCACTCAGCCGCATCAATTGTATTACCAATGGAGGCTGAGCAGAGTAATAGGAATTAAAATATTTGTTTTGTTTTTTTGTTGATACATTATATCTCCCTTAAACTTCATCAAAACCAATATTTGAGTAACAATTTTTGTAGGTTGCCTTCACCACTAAAGTGATGGACATAGCTAAGGAACTTTTTGTATTTTTTGGCTTATGCCACTGTAATTATTATAGATATAAACTTCTCCGTTGGACATTTAGGATCTCCTTTTTCCATTTAGCACTTTAAAATTGAAAAAAATAAACAGTTATGCAGTTTTATCTCAATTTTAGAAAAACACCTTTTTGCACTAGTGATGGACTTCAATTGTTCTAATAATGGACAGGGGGTCGGTACCAGTAATGAACGTACCTCAAAAAAATTCTAAATTTTTATTTAGCTATAAAGAAAAAGATAAAAATAAGATAACAAACATGTTCAACTTACTCTTAGCAAAACTGTTAGTAGGAAGGTATGAAACACACTTGTAGGCATTTTAAAACGTTCTTTTGGGAACTTTGTTCATACAGTTGTCAGTAGAGGGCATTGTTCTTCAATCTAGGAAAAACTGGAACCTTTTAATCAATAAGGAAGCTTATTATTTACATTTAAAGTCCAATCTGTCCATAACTGGTGTGTTCATCCTGATGACTTAAAATAAACAATTCAAAATTAAGTTTTCTTTTAAAATTTGGATTAAATGAGTTTTTATGGTCTTTGCTGTTTATATACCCATGGTCAAATGGTTATAAAATACTTTTTAAATTAAATAATAACTGATAATTGACTAGATTACAAAGTTGCATTATCACTTATATTATTAATATTTTTTATTCAGATTCGACAGATGAAATCCCAGGCATTGGTCAATATGATGACTTCCACACCATTGATTGGCAACGGGATATTGCCCGTGACCGGATGCGTCACAGATACATTGTTAAGAAGAGGTCTAACTCCATTTTAGATCTAGTCCGTGGAGCACACGATGCCTGGTCGGGTTGGTTATGTGTGCTTTTGGTCGGTCTGGTGACGGGAATGGTCGCTGGTATCATAGATATTGGTGCGTCTTGGATGTCCGACCTGAAGTATGGCCTATGTCCTCAAGCGTTTTGGCTCAATCAGGAACAGTGCTGTTGGTCATTTAATGAGACATCAGTGGATGACAAGGGGAACTGTTCACAAGTGAGTACTTTTTTTTTAATGTACTTCTATTTTCTGATACTAGATGTTCTTTTACTTTTTTGTGTCAGTGATTTTTAATGCCAAAAATCCAAATCCAAATCGGGTTAAGGAATAATTAAGACAGACTTACATTATCAATTCAATACAGATCCATTTATTTCCAAATATTTATATAAAGAATCCTAATCTATTATATTTCTCAAATTGGCTGATTTATGTCTTTGATATGAAACCACACTCATATAAATAAATCAATAAGAATGTATGAATTTTGAACTGAGTTAAGACTGGCTTGACTGTTGGTAAAAAAAAAAAAAATGGTGTAAAACTATTACAATTTTTATACCAGAGGTATTTGAGATTCCTTCTAAAATTTAAAACTTCTAATATTTAAGTGGACTGTATAAAGGAAATAATAATTTTTAAAAAGAAAAATGTGTTCTGTACTTCTAGAAAACAAAAAGAAATGAAATAAAATAACTCATAGATACAAAAAAAATTTAAATAAATCTTCAGTTTGATGTTGTTATCTGATTAAAGTGTTTGTATTCACCCTGTTGTATGCAGCCTAGTGCGAAAAGAGCCATCGATGAATAAAGAAATTGTGGCTAAGGGCAACTGTCCTGTGAAGATAAAATGTCTTGCAGGAGCATAGTAGGAGGTGGGCGCTTCTGGGTACGAGAAAGAGTTCTTTCTCAGAGCTCATCCTGTTGCAGAATGAATGTCTTGTAAATAACCTACTGAAAGTTAATTTTAAATGATTTGTTTTGGCGGGAATAGGCGAATAGCCTTCCGTTTATATATCGGGGAACTTAGGTTATTTACACTCCAGAATATTAAAACAAATCCCCGGCACTGGATATAGACTTTTTTTTTGAGGGTGTTTAACTGTGATTGGGAATTCGGGAATCGCATACCTTTCGTGACACTGAGTGAGAAGAAACAATAAGAATATATATTTGAAATGTGGGACTGAGTAAATACACTTTGAATGAATTGACTCACCTGGTTTCTTATTCTTCAATCGTGAGGCATATAGGACAACTTAATAAAATGATTTTCACTCCTGTATAATAAAACAATTTATTTTATAACTGTAATAAATTAATATAAAAGTCTTATAACTGTAGGCTTGATATTCTTAGTCTTCAATGTAGTAGGCCTCTCTTCCCAGATGACTTCCTCTCGCTTCCGTCCTTTTGCCTCAAGTGCCTGGACGTCCTCTTCCAGCTGCTGCTACCTGATCGGACCTTTTTCCTTCTTTATCGATATGAGATTTTCCAATGAACAATTTGTCCTTACGTACAATTCACAGTGCAACCTCACATTTCTATATATTATATATTCCTTCTCATTCCCTCACACATTGTCATCTAAAGGAGTAAATACAGGGGGATGTCTACTACAGTCTGTGCGCTCATCTAGCTGTTTTTTTTTTTTTTTTATGTGTTTGAACTTTGAAAGGGCTAAGCTTAGCCGTAATACTTTGTACATCATCATTTACAGATAACGACATATACAATACTCCCTTAACTTAAATAATTTAATTATAAACTAATTATTAATTTATTGGAATGGTATTTGGTCCTGAGCAAGAGGTAAATGATAGTAATTTGAAAATTATTTTTAACAGTGGATGATGTGGTCTGAATTAATCACCAATAGTAGGACTGGAGTTGGAGCTTACATCATCTCCTATATGTTTTTCATAGCTTGGGCGTTGCTATTTGCGTCTCTTGCCGCTGGTCTTGTTCGTATGTTTGCTCCATACGCTTGTGGCTCTGGTATTCCTGAGGTAATATATATTATCCGTATATTTTTAATGTTCTATCATCTTTCCCATCAATTTAATTCATTAATAATCGATTTATTTAATTTTAGATTAAAACAATTTTAAGTGGTTTCATTATTCGAGGCTACCTCGGAAAATGGACGCTGATAATCAAATCAGTCGGTATAATGTTATCCGTATCGGCAGGACTAAGTTTAGGAAAGGAAGGTCCAATGGTGCACATAGCCTCTTGTATCGGTAAGTTTTACAGACAATACTCACCTCATTATACTCTTGGCGTTGATTATAGGAATTGACTGTACATTCTGTAACGTAAAGTTTATTAAGTTGCCAGAAGCTTTATAACCTAACCTAAACCTAATATTAAAGTATTAGTGGTCTTTTGTTGGAATCAAAAAGATTATTTGGGTTTTTCCTGTTAGAGATAACACCTGGCCCTCAAAGCATCAAAATGTACTTATTTTGAGGAACCAAAGATTATTGAAATTTATTCTTGAAGTAAAACTTTTAACAAACTAATTAGAAATCTGTTTAATCCAAGATAATTGGAAAAATTATAGTTTATAAAATCTTTTATGTCACCTTCAGTTTAATTAAAGTGTGAAAAATAAATCCTCTTTTGTTAAACTTATTTTTAATAAATTCAATAACTCAAGAAAAGATACAGATTGATCTTTCAAGCATTATCTAACTAAAATCAGTATTATATATGTATAAACGACTTTATTACAACATACAACACTCTAAGGTCATATACCGTGGCTTAATAAGCCCTGCTGCCATTGCCTCAGATATATCTTCTATCCATCTCTTTGCCGGTTGATCTCTCTTCTTTCTTTCCAATGATTCAGTATCCTTTTAAGCCATCAGCTGTCCATCATTCTCATAACATGCCCAAAACAACTCAGCTTTATTGTCTCAATAGAGTAGAAGAAGAAGAAGAAAAATAAATTTTATTTTGTACTTATAAATAAACTTTATTTATATAAAGTGCATGATGTTTAGGGGTTCTTTCATGTTTTCTTAATGACATTATTTGATAAATTTTGTAGTCTAGATATTCTACAACTACATCTCTAAAAATCCATTTCCATTGATAACAGTTTGCTGAGACGGTTGAAATAATCCAGTTTTTTGAGGCATATAACAACAAATGAATGATAGAGTTCTGTCCTTATTCAATAGAACAGAATTTCAATTCTTTTTGACCTTTGTATCTGTGATAACTTTTTCATCAATGTCTTTTTTGTTGCTCCCCTTCTAAAAATCAGTACTAAATATCTGATAATATAGATAATTGGAAACAGTCAAATTGTCTTAATTAAATCAATTGACCAGTCACCGTTTCTCTTTAATATGATTGATTCCCTGGAAGTACTTGGATGAAGATAGAGCTGAATAAAATTGAGCAAGGATATTCAGATTTATATTGAAACTTCATATTTTTATATGATAATTCTGAAAATATCGACTATATAATCCTGCTATTTCTTAGTTAGAGAGTAGAGAGTCACTTTTTGCGACCTGATGTCATGTCTTAATATCGCTTTGCATTATAATAAACTTGTGACCCTTAGTTCACAATGCAACCCTTATGGAAAAGCAGTATCCCTCCGACATAGTAGTGATTTGTAAAACTTACCAAAGCACTCTACAACCTAGACATTATTCTAATTTATATTGATTTTCCCTAATTATCTTATAAGGCTCTACGGCAGTAATGGTCTTTTTACAGTTATAGTTTTGTGCCTTTTACTGTGCTAATATCTGATTAGAACAAAAGCTTCTGCAAATCTGTTATTCATTGAAAATTTTGGAATCTTAATTGATATTTTGTGAGTTTGTTTGTTACTTGAACCAGGATATAGATAGAAAATTTGTTATAAATAGTCATATTTATTTTCTTATTTCAGGAAATATCTTATCGTACCTTTTTCCAAAATATGGTCGTAATGAGGCTAAGAAAAGAGAAATCCTGTCAGCTGCTGCTGCCGCGGGTGTTTCTGTTGCTTTCGGAGCACCCATCGGAGGCGTTCTTTTCAGTTTAGAGGAGGTACAGTTTTTGAATTTTTATTCCACAAGTAAATGAAATGATTTATTTTGGGAACTTTGTTATTTTTGTTTAAGTTTAATGTAATTTCTTTGCCTGAGGTTTATCTAAATTAATAAGCCTTTTTTTATGTATTTATAGGTCAGCTATTATTTTCCATTAAAAACTCTTTGGAGATCTTTTTTCTGTGCTCTTGTTGCTGCGTTCGTTCTCCGATCAATAAATCCATTTGGGAATGAACATTCAGTATTATTTTATGTCGAATACAATAAACCATGGGTTTTTATTGAACTTGTACCATTCGTTGGATTGGGAATAATTGGTGTAAGTATTCAGCACGTAAGATTTCTTTTTGTTTGTATATTCCATTTTTTTTTTAATACTAATTTATTTATAAACACGCAGGGTGCAATTGCTACCGTTTTCATCAAGGCTAACATTTGGTGGTGTAGGTACAGAAAGACTTCTCGGTTGGGCCAGTACCCCGTGACGGAGGTTCTTGTCGTAACCGCTATCACTGCGGTCATTGCCTACCCTAATCCATTTACCAGAATGAGTACCAGCCAGCTCATCTACTTGCTCTTCAGCCAGTGTGGTGTTTCAGCTGCTGATGGCCTATGGTGAGATTATAAATAGAACATTGTTATGGAATGCTACAGATGTATTTATTATTTATTTTTAATTATTAAGAGGTCATGATGGCGGAAGGATAGGTATCTGGATTGGGCCAGATCTGAAACATTAAGGGCATTATGGATGGTTTTATTTGTAATAAAGTAAGGAGCATTGAGGATTTTATGAAAGATTTTGGATTGTAAGGATTGGATATGAGAGGAATTCGATGGTTTAGTGGAGCCTCATAGCTCAACTCCGTATTTATAATCGATTTGCGATCCATTTGATGAACCTCAAACTAATATTTTGTAAAAAGTAATACAAAGATTAAAAAAAAAAAAAATACTGTTTTTAAAAAAAATAGCTGTGAAACTGGCAGCGTTCTCCTTCAGTTAACCAACGAATGGAATTCAAAGGTTTAGCAAACAGTGCATGATAATTATTATGACACTGCTGACATATTCAATGGCTGACATATCTATGGACATATTAATTTTTAAAAATAAACTAATGAACTTGTTAACAGTAATTCTGTCTATTGATAAATGTCCATTAAAACATTTTTCAATCTTAAAATGTAGAGTCTGATCGAGCATTAACTTTAAAAAAATTGTGTTTCACCTCGTTGAATATGTCAGCAGTGTCATAATAATTCTCATGCACTGTTTGCTAAACCTTTGAATTCCATTCGTTGGTTAACTGAAGGAGAACGCTGCCAGTTTCACAGCTAATTTTTTTAAAAACAGTATTTTTTTTTTTAATCTTTGTATTACTTTTTACAAAATATTAGTTTGAGGTTCATCAAATGGATCGCAAATCGATTATAAATATTCATTAGTCTTTTTGAGTAAAACCTGCCTTAAACCTGATAGCGGAATATTCAGGACTACTGATTTTGTCATTATATATTATACGTATCTTTCATGTATAAGAAATAAGTTTATTTATAAATTAATTTTTATTATTTGTTTCTCCAGACATATTGGTCAGGGAAAACTATCTTTAAATAGAGAAACGTCAGAGAATTTTACTTTAACTACCTGGTAGCCACTCTGGTTAAATAGGTGTATAAAATGATAGGGAAAACAAAATACATGTGCTACAAAACTAATAAAAATTATGATTTAAAAAATGTACATTATTATTTGTTTATCATTAATGTTTGTTTTGTTTGTTGTAGTAATTATGATAACAGCCCTGATGATCCTGGCGTCTACACAGCTGTATGGCTACTAGTTTTAGCTCTGCTCTTTAAGCTTATAACTACAATTTTTACATTTGGTATGAAGGTACCTTGTGGTTTGTTTATTCCATCGCTTTGCCTTGGTGGCATTGTGGGCAGAATCGTCGGCATTGGGATGCAACAACTTGCGGTCGCTTATCCACACATCTTCATTTTTGCAACGGAGTGTGCCTCAGGGGAAGATTGTATTACACCAGGATTGTATGCAATGGTTGGGGCCGCTGCAGTTTTAGGAGGTGTTACACGAATGACAGGTAAATAATTGTCAGTTCGTTTATTAATTCTACTCTTCTTAGTTCAATTTCTAAATAATTATATAACTAATAATGTTAACCATTAACCCTGCGTTTGTAGCAGCTGAACTAATGGCTGCCATAAAATTGTTATTCAAATATTCTTACGATATATGTATAGATATAAACAATATAGATTTTAGTTTATGAATGAGGTTAAATTTATATTTTTTTTTTTTTTTTTTTTCCTGAGTTATCATTTAACCAAAATTTGTTTACAGATAATGCAATTCACAGAGTGTTAATATCAATAGGAATTGTATCATTGTCCATAACAGAATGGATATATTCATTCAAATAGTTGATTACATTTTATTTCTTTTAAAGTATGAACATTTTTACATATTAAAGAAACTTATATATAATAAACTGAATGTAAGGTATTGAATTAGGTAAAGGTTTCAGAGAATAGAAGTTTAATTTCTCTAATACTTTATAATATGATATGTGTAATATTTAAAGAGTAAGGAGAAATATTAGGTGTTGCTAAAAATAATATAATTAAAAATGGATGAACATATGCTTATTTCTAAAAAAAAATGTGAATATTTTGTTTTATTGTAAAATCAACCCTCATCTTAATCCAGCTAATTGCACAGTGGATTTGGATATACCAAGGGTATTGGTCTGGTTTCAATCTCTGATTAGTCTAAAATAGTGTAAAAAAACACTACAACCCATAAAGGATTTTGGGTTCAGTACTTTGTTAGAAAGTACTATTTTAAGGCCAACAGTTGTGCAGGAAGGTGATCAGGCTAGGATCATGCTCAACCTCCAGGTTTTTCCCCTTTGATTAATTATTTAATTAATAGTACCTCATATATAGAGGCTGGGTATGCTCCAGGAGAGTCTCCCCTCTCCAGGGTTGATCCATGACCGATGAAAATTACTTGACATCAGCTGGATTTGGACTTGGGACCTTGAGTCCAGTAGCCCAGTGCCTAACTCACTGAGCTACTTTGCTCACTCTAAAATATCTGGATTGTTGCCTACATTTTGTTCTGTTGGTGCGAGGAATTTAGACTCCATGCAAGATATATATCTGAGCATGCCTATAATGACTCCTTTGTAAAAAGTAAATGTTGCTGGCTATCTGAGACTCGATAAGGCTACTCAATAGGACTGAGTCCATTTAGAGCTAGGGTCACCCTACTTTTCATGTAGTCCAAGTGAGGCGTAACATTTTCACTTTTTTCCAATCCTTATGCCAAGGAAATATTTGTAAATAAAAAAAATACATAGACATGTGAGAGCAGTGATTTTTTTTTTTTTTTTTTTTTTTTTGGGTCCTTCCCTTCCTCGCCGTTAAGGCTATACGGGATTTTCCCGGGCCAGGGAGTGTGGGCGGGGATTTAAAAGACTCCCCCGGCACCGGGACGCGAACTCGTGACTATTTTTATATCTTTGTATTCATATGTCAGGTTGCCAGGCAATGGCGGTGCAGTGCACACGCTTTAGCCCATTCGGCTACCCCGCCCACCGAGAGAGAGCAGTGATTTAAGCATTTAGCGCAAAAACCTGAAACCTCGGAAGATAACTGAAAAATATTACAAGTTACATATCAAAATTTCAAACTTCTTTTCCCTCTGGTATCGTCATTTTAAAACAACAGTTGATTTTGATGAAATTCGTAATATTGGTTTTCAGCTAATTTATTCTTGTGAGGATGATTTATTTCTTTATTAAATTAAATAAAACTTATTTCCAAATTGTATATTAAGTAATTTGAATTTTAACTGCAATTTTTTTTCTTATATATTCAAGAAATAATTATAACGGTTTTCTAATTAATAAGAAGATTTTAATGAATGAGTGAAAAAAGTAAATTCACTGTCTACCAACTGCTTCCTGCAGTGCCTGATACCACACCCTGATGAAGACCTACAATGTGGGTCGATACGTCGGTGTAACTAATAAAATACTATTCTAGTTTATTGTATTTATTTGACCGCACCCTCGACCAACTCCTCATACATAATCACGGTCAATCATCTCTACACCATGAAAAAAGTAAATGTTACCAATTTTTTTTTATCGGTACAAGTTAAATAATCTTTTATGATCTTTGTTTATATCATTTAAATAAATGAAAAAATATTTCTTGTTCGCTTTGTGCATTACTGTTGCATTATTTATAAAAGAATTTTCGTATTACAGCCCTTAGCAATGATGAGTGTATCTATGGGATGCACGCAACATCTGGTACTTCTTTTTCGACTGCGACTTCCGCAGGGTTAATTTAGGTAGCTTTTCATTAATTTGTTTTATGTTATTCATTAATTAATTTTGGTATGATACTTTGTTTTACCTTTGAATACTAGAAAAAGTAAGTTCATGAATTTATTTATTTTTAAATTGAAATAATGACCAATTTTCAGTGTCATTGGTGGTTATTATGTTTGAACTGACCGGCGGTGTGCGTTATATCGTGCCTCTGATGGCTGCAGCGATGGCTTCGAAATGGGTCGGCGATGCTCTCGGCAAGCAGGGGATATACGATGCTCACATTAACCTCAACGGATATCCCTTCCTCGATTCCAAGGAAGAATTCGCTCATACCTCTCTTGCTGCAGATGTAATGCAACCAAAGTTAGTACAGTGGTTTCTTTATATATTCACTTCTTTCTAACTTTTGAAAGTTTTGCTTAATATATTTTTTGTGTTGTTTGATTTACAGAAATCAGAAAAAAATATGTTTTTTATCCCATGAAATATTGGATTTTAACATGATATCTGTAACAGCGAAACGAGAAGAAACAACCTAAATTTTAAATTTATATTGATAGGAACCTAGAAGAGTGATATTGTTATAATTATTCAATTATTACAAATATCAAGCAGTAAAATGATTTTTACGCATACTTTCGAGATAGAGTTAATAAAGTAAACAAGAGTTTTGTCTAAATGAAACGGCTCGTTGTTGCATTTAATTAATCTGCTTATATATATGTATTACCACTACATATATAAACACCATTCAAACACAAAAAAAAATTTTTGAAACATATAATGTATACTGAGTCGCTGATTTTATTGCATAAGAAAATGCCTGATCCTCCAAATTCCTTAAAAGTACCAGGCTCCGTTAGTCGACATTGCATCCATTCGCCCACTCCAAGCAAGTATTAAATGCCTTAATGGCGTTTCTATGCCTCATCTATAATGAAAAATAAAATGAGTGTAAACAATTTTTCCTGTAAAAGAAAAAAGTATTCCACACCTGCTATTGAAATTATCAAACTCACTTTTATTAGCATTAAAATTTGTTTTGACATCCTTCTCAAAAAAAAATTTTAAAGCAAAACTTTGACTTTTTAGCTAATATTTCCTTGGAAATCGGGGTTTGTCTCTCAATCTCTGTGTCCAATATTTATATCTTAACTTCTGGATGACCGCCTAGTTTTAATGTTTTCCATTTAGAGACACCATAATAAAATTTCGACACTGCCACATGAAACAATTTGAATAATTTACATTACTGAGAAACAGACCCATTTCTGTTATATCTGTTGTCAATCAATTTTTATTTTTTTTCCTTTCTTGTTTCGATTACTAGCGATTCAGATTATTGACACTGTCCTGTAATATGTCATACAGATATGATTATTTTTTTTGAAATAACAAATTGATATAAAGTAGATATTATATTTTAGCTCAATAAAAAAATTTGACTATATATTATAGTGATATTGACTGAAAATATTATTTTGGACTCCCTGGAGATCATCCACTATTATCTATATACTGATTGAGGACGTCTTGTATTAATTATTTATTAAATTTTAAATTGGTCTATAATCGTCTTATCTTTTTGTCTACATTCGAAGAATTGCTGTGCTATATATGTGTGCGATGTTGTATTGAAAGTTTTTTTTTTTATCTCGGGGAAATGTTTATTATGCTATGTCTATTGTTTAATATGGTTTATTGTTGATAATTTGTAAGAGTATTACTATGAAAGGGAAGAAAAAAAAGAAAGGAACGATATGTAATATATATGTATGTTGTAACGTTCCCTTTGTCAACAAAAACCAAACAAAGAGTTTCCTTTTTGAATATCTTATTTATTTTAACACATATAACATAAATCTCAGGTTGGGTTCTGACAACTGAACACTCATCCACATTTAATAAATACAATGTACACTAATTACTAAATACATATAAAGAAACGAGATACATACATTAAGAAATTATACATTCAAAAACCTTGATTGTCCCAGTCTAAACTTTGTGGCTCTTTCTATTTTCTCAACTTGCTGGCTAGTACCTTCTCTCTTGACAGCTTGTCACATTTTCTCTTGGCGGCTCATAATCTTCTCTCTTGGCCGCTAGCACCTTCCCTCTTGGCGGCCCGTCGCAGTCTGAGTTACATGAGGCTTGCTTCCCCCACCATCCGCACCGTAGTTCATGCTCTTGCCACTTTCGCGCCACTATTTATATACCATGTAATGTTGACATTACAATATATACAAAAATAGAAAAATATAATATAAAATTAATGTCCGTATGGATTGATAAGTATGCTGTGTACGAATCAACCCTATGTAGTAGGGCAGCATTACTTTTAATAAAGTTCTCTCTCTAAATTTAGCTTTTCATGGGGAATATTTTATCTAATTTTTATTTCAATTAAAATAACAAAGTATAAATTTAATGAATGTAATTAAACCAATCAATACTTAAATATTTGCTGAATTATAAAAACTAAATCCCAATAAATTAAGTTTATTGGAAATTCGCTATTTGGCAAAGGTTCAAAGTTAAAAATTATCCCAAAAATATTACTTTAATACAAATAAAAATTGTTTCTATCAATTTTTAGAAAATTTTAAATAAAGAGCATGGTATATATGTATCTATATAATTTTTTTTTCCTATCCTGTTCTCACAAATATTTTACAACCTGTTGGCTTCTCCTAATTAAGTGGGTAATGAATGGTCTAACTTCCCGTGAGGACCGGCTGTAGTGGGAAGTAGCACCGGGATTCGATCATATGATCTTAACTTTACTAGTATAGCACACTAACCACTCTGCTATACAGGCCCCTTATAGTATTAAATATTTAAAAATCACTTATAAAA
Organism: Nezara viridula; assembly: GCA_928085145.1. Classification (NCBI taxonomy): domain Eukaryota; kingdom Metazoa; phylum Arthropoda; class Insecta; order Hemiptera; family Pentatomidae; genus Nezara; species Nezara viridula. The sequence continues at coordinate 16,653,752 of OV725079.1, forward strand.
TGTTTGTAAATTACTATTGCAGGAAGCAAAAAATATATATATTATTTTTGTTATGTCATACATCAAAATCGATGCTTGACTTTCAATGATTTTACATTGATAGATTGTTATTTTTTATTATCACGTGTGACTGTGCAGGTCTCAATGTGGCCCACAGGCGAATAAGTTCCTTTGAAATATAGTATTTTTTAATATTAACTGTTTTGTTTTTTTTTTGTGAAGGAGGAACGAACCCCTGTCAGTATTAACGCAGGACTCGATGACTGTGGAAGATGTTACACAGCTGTTAAAGGAAACTGAACATAATGGTTTTCCAGTCGTTGTATCAAGAGAATCTCAATATCTTGTCGGATTTGTTCTAAGGAGGGATTTATCTCTAGCAATTGGTAATTATAATAAATTATAGTGGATAATTGTTGACTGTAGGAAATACATTGAAGATAAATTGGTATGGGTTTTCTTTCAATGAAAATACATTCGGTCCAAGTTTGAGGCCTTCTTCAGAGCTAAGCAAAGACAAGATAACATATTAATACTGAGTAATATAGTAAATAGAAAATAGTAGATAGTAATAATAATAGTATGTTGGTTAAAAAAGTATTGTCAAATGATATGTAGGTAATTAAACTTAACATTAATAAATATGTGCAATGGCAAATAGATTTATTAATTTATATATATTACTTCCTTAACTATAATATAAATTAGTAATTGTTTTATTACAACTTATTGCTTGTTTTCACTTTTTTTTTTATAAATAATATTACAATAATAGTTGTTTAATTTATATATCATATGTTTGCCATTATTATTATAATGAAGGAAATATGAGATATAAATTAAGGAATCAATTTGCCATTCTACATATTTATTAATGTTAATCTTAATTACCTACATGCATATTATTTGACTATAATATTACTTCTACTATTTTCTCAATATTTATAAGTATTTTGTCTTTGCTTAGCACTGATGAAGGCCTTAACAAAGACATCATTAAAATTAATCTAATTTATTTAGGTTATTATTAAAAAAATTTCAAACCACTCACACAGCCTCCAAAATGCAGGCAAAGAAAAAAGCAAACAACGTTTCGCCAATTCATCGAACATCACTCCATGAAATCCAATTTAGAGTATGCGATTGGATTTTAATGGAGTGATGTTCAACTAGCTGTTCTTTTCTGTCATGATTATGCCTGAATTGACTTTTTGGCTGAAACGTTTATAGGCTGTGTGGTTTGGAATTTTTCCAATAATAACCTAACATTTATGTTCTGTCTCTTGATTATTTTGTTACTAATTTAATTGTTGTTACTTTTTGACGGAACACCCCAACAAACTCTTTTTTACCTATATATAATTACTATTACTGTCTACTATTTTCTCAATATTTATATGTTAGCTTATCTTTGATGAAGGCCTGGCCTGAAACTTTAGTATAAAGGAAATAAATTATTTGTTTTTACTTTGTATTTTCATTAACTAAAAATCCTAACTAACTTATCTTCAACATAATACGTTATTTTATCATTTAACATTAAATAACTGTTTTAACCTATAAGAGAAATTATATGTAAATATGAGACAACATTTTTTTGCAGTAAAAACATTTGAACATATTGTTTCTTTTATAAAACCGTTTACTTACCCTTAATAGTTGGACTGTGCTATAGTATTGAAAGTAAGAAAGCACCCTTATTTTTATAGTCCCATATATTTATGTTTAGGAGCTTTCGGTGCTCTGCAGCATTACAATGCTCGTTCCAACAAATTTTGGGATTTTGTTCTTGGTATAAATTTTATCAATCATTGTAGATTGGTGTCTTAATTTACAGAACATTTTTGTTTGGACTTTTCCAATTATAAGAGGAAAATGGACCCCTGCTGTACTTCACTTTCTCGTTACGGTTTTACTCTGGTGCAGAGCACTGAAAGTTCCAAAATATAAATATATGAGTGAAAAAAGGGTGGTTTTACTTACTTTCAATACCGTTTACTTTTGTAATAGATAAATGTATTATAATGATGTAGAGATGATTGACCGTTGATATAATATGAGAAGGAGTTAATTGGGGGGAGGAGGGGTGCGGTCAAATAAATACTAAATTAAAATATAGTAATTATTTAATAATTTTTTAAAATGTTTTAATTAATTTAATTTTTAATATAATTTTAATTAATTTATTAAATAATTACTATATTTTAATTTAGTATTTATTTGACTACACACCCCAATTAACTCCTTCTCATATAAATGTATTAATATTAAATTAAATGTAGCAACCTCTAGCAAATTTCTTCATCTGTTTTTACCACTTCAAATGATTTCAAAAGCAATTCACCATTACTTATTTGTACACTACCACACGTTGAGAGACTGAAATATTTTTTTATCATAGCTAATTTACTAACAAAGATGATAATAGATAGTCTCACAGATTTTGTTCACAAATTCTATTTAGATCATGCACTACGAAACATGTCACATGTATCAAATAGGGATAAAACAAATTAAGAGTCTTTCTAGTTTTCAGCATATAAAGCATTAAATATGAGTTTTGTTTGTGATAGGAATGAATAATGTACAATATAAAACTAAGCGTCAATAGAACACTCTTTTCATGATTTGAATTTCTGGGTTCATTCGAAACTAAAATTCAAATATTTTATATATTAGAATTTACATCTATGTTGACACCAAATTTATTTATTTTTTTTTTTTTTTAAGAAAATGCCCGAAGGACAGTCGAAGGAGTTCAAACTGACTCATTAGTACTGTTTAGCTCGAATCCAAGCCAACCACTCGGCCCTGGTAGTTCGCCTCCACTAAAATTAAAAAAGATATTAGACATGGCGCCTATCACAATAACAGATCAGACTCCAATGGAGACTGTTGTGGATATGTTCCGTAAACTAGGTCTGAGGCAGACACTGGTTACGCACCATGGGTAAGATTTTAATAATCCAAGATACATCAATTTTATTAAATTAAGTGGTTATATACATATTTGCTAGTAATTATTAAGAATGCTATTATAAATATAATTTTTATTTTCACTTACCTGTATATATAATATATAGTAAGGGTAAAAAAAAAAAAAAACCTGTACCACTACAACCCATGAAGGTCTGGGGTTCAGTACTATTTAGGGAAAGCACTGTTTCTAGGTCAACGGTTGTGCAAGGAGGTGATTTGACCGAGATCACGCTCAACCGCCAGGTTTTCCCCCTTAATCAATTATTTAATTAAGGGTACCCAACTTTATAGAGGCTGGGTGAGCCCCAGGAGGGACTCCTGACCCAAGGTCGCCCCACGGCCAATGAAACAGATAAATAAATTTTCTGCCATGAGCCGGTGTTCGAACTCGGGACCTTGGCATTGGAAGCTCAGTACCCTACCACTGAGCTACCCCGCTCCCCATATAGTAAGGGTAATCGTGAAAATTTTCGAATCCGAGTCTTCATCGGAAATACACGTTTTGAGGTCCTCTGAGTCCAAATACCTAGTCCCACAAAATGATCTGTGTGTGTGTATATATGAACAGCCTAACTCAAAAACGAAAAGTTGTATGAAACTGAAATTGTGCATTTGAATTTTTTATAAGCCTGGGATGTTACAGCAACATTTTCGTTAAAATCAGAAAACCAGAAGTGGTACTTTTTATCATCGATTTAACACATTTTTATAATGTTCTCAAAAATAGCTCTTAATGATTTTGATGAAATTCATTATATCAGTGTATTATTAAGCAGTTTTTAATGTAATGTAGGTTTTATTCTCATTGATGTTGTTCTCTAACACGACTTAAATGGCTAATTTTCAATATTAGCTTCCTCTAAAGTACCTTTAATTTTTTATATGAATGAATTTGATAATTAACTAAAGGAGAAATAAGAGATCGTAATGGATAATAGTTGAAGTGGAGGAATCAAAGGAATGCCATCGGGCCCGAAAGATTAGAACAGGCTTCCATATGTAATATGAGCTTAATATAATACAGTCTCCAACAATATTATGTACATGTGAGGTTTTCTTGAATATCACTGGTATCATATTATTTAATATTTAATTGTGTAGATTACAGTGATATAAAAACTTGTATATATAAGGGTTATTAAAACAAATAAAAATACCCACAATAAAATGTGAAAATTTCACTTTCCCTCCGTCTGAAAATACTTATTTCTTCTAAGAAGAGGGTGGTAAGTGAAAGTCATGTGATGCACCAGGTTTTTTACTTTCATATGAAATATATAGTTAGGGAAAGATTGCAATCATGAAAAAATTTAACAGAAATACACCTTTTGAGATTCCAAATTCAAATAACCGACTTTTAAATCCATTTGCACTTCTCTTCAGGAATTCTCAACTAATATTTTGCAAAGTTGCATACAGAAATTCTGCTCTTCTGAAAATAATGTTTTGGAAAATCCTAGTATTGAAGGTGCTAGAGTTTCCCGTAATTTTACCAATGTATAGCTTTCGACAGTTAATCTGATGACATGAAAATTAAATAATGCTGATGTATTAAACACCTACAATACTAATTTTCTTTTTTTTAAAGCTCGCACTTCATCAGTTTTCAACATTTTAATGGAGAAAAGTATTATCTGACCTAATGAGTGCTTTATTTGGAAAAAAAAAAAACTACATGTAAATATATATTGATTTCTTCTCCCTTCATTACAAAAAAAAGCATAATTTTCTCATTTCTAAGCATTCCTCATTCCAATAGGGCTGAGTTACTATTTAGTTTGAATAGGCATAATTTTTTTTGGCATTCCTAAACCAACTGTGTTGGAACTAAAATTTTCGTTTCCGAAGCATTGTTTTCATAAATAAACTTTTTAATATTTTTATTATGATTATTTTATATATTGTTTAAAAATTTGGCAATAATACCATTTGATTTGTTTACTATTTCAGGCGGTTGTTGGGAGTCATCACCAAGAAAGATGTACTTAGGTACATAAAACAAATAGATAATGAAGATCCTAATTCGGTGTTATTTAATTAATCATAGCCGTGTTCCTCATCTCGAAGAACTGTGAATGGGTGATGTATCTTACTTAGATACATAACATATAAAACTATATTTTATTACTCTTATATGTATTTGATATTTCCATCCTCCTTAGGTATATATAATTTTTTTATTTATTGTGCTTATTTTAAGGTGATATAATTTCGAGTAGGTGAGGAATATGTATTTCAAATGCATTTAATTAATAATTTGTATATATTGTTAACGTGCGAGGAGAAGGTCATGAATTATTTCAATCTGTTTTTATAGTGTACGAATAATAATAATAATAATTTTTAATCATTATTATATAGCATGTCTCAAAATATAAAGTTACTAATTCTATTGTTGACACTTACAACAGCGAAGTAATTAATGGAATCACACATTTTCCTTTAAATACATTTCTCTTTTAAAACTAACTGCCTTTTCGAGTTGATCTAGTTTGTTGGATATTGCTCGCTACTTGTGACAAATTTTACATAATATTTATATATTTTTTTTATTATTTTATTTTCATCGTGTGATCTTCATTGCTGCTGACTCCCTGACTCTTAGTATTATTAAATTTAAATGTAAATATACAGTAATTTTTAAATTATTGATGATGTTATATACTGAAATCGGTACTCTGGTCATAGAGAGATTATGGTAGAAGTATTTATGATTTATTGTTATTTACCATATGATTAACTGATCATATGGATGTATGAATGTATTGTTAATAAAATTATTGATCGTCATCTTTATTATTTTTTTAATTTTATTTCTTCTCCCTACCTTTCTTCCTTTATTTTGTCTGTACCAATCTAAACTTCCAAAACTAAAGTTATTTGCACTATGTTTTATTTCTATTATTAAACCATCCATTATTAAATTTTGAATACAAAACAATTTCTCTTATCAGAATATTAATATTTAAAGTGAAACGCAAACAATAAGTTTTAAACAGTTCAGTTCATATCAGCTTTGCAGTTAACGATATAATGAAGTGAGGTGCAAAGGCTCGATTAAACAGAATGTGTATAGTTGAGGCTGAGAGATCCATCAAGCGGTCTGTTTAATGTATTTTTATCCGCTTGGAAGAGGAGGACCCTAACCACCCCTCTTTCCACATATTATCATGGTTCTTGGAGTCTTACGATCCAGTAATAGTGTGACCTATGTTGCGTTCAATTTTTGTGCCAAAACTTGAGGATTGATGGATGCAATATCAACTGATACAATTGAAATCAAAGCCTTTATTATGCTACTATATATTGTAGGAATGCATTAAACTGCAGGAAAAATCTGGATGATTTGTGGGACTCAAGTGGCACAATTAATTCCAAGTTTGGAATCGAAATATTTCGTTCCACTATGAGTGTACAAAGGTTTCAATTTTTACTTCGATTCCTAAGATTTGACCAAGAAACGCGCCAAAAACGTAAAGAAATAGACCGACTGGCATATTTGAAGTTTTTCAGAAAATGCCGATCTTGTTATTAAGTTGGAGCAGACGAGACTTTCAATGAGAAATTGGAGCCCTTTAGAGGCTGATGTTCATGTTTTTGATGTTTGTATTTATTGAAAATTTTCATGAGAAAAAGTTATAGTTTTGAAATAACAGAAACACTCAAAAATGTAAGTTCCAGCCGTATTGAAACTGATTAAAATAAAAGTTTAAGCTTTGGATTTATACCAATAACATTACAACAGGTAAAAAATATATTTTTAATTATATTACATAATTCCATAAAATGTATTAAATTATTGTAAAGCAAACTAGTAACAATAGATCAGGTAACAAAATAAATAAGCTTAAACTTAAAATCAATACACTTTACACCTTTGAAATCAATAAGTTATAAATTAATACTATGAAATGGCCCTTCATTCTGATAAAAATAGTTAATATTAATAAATACACATAAAAATAAAATTATGGCTAAAAGTTGTCAGTCGAGTGCCATTAAATTACATTTATATGAAACAATGCAACTAATAAAATACATAACGTCTTTAACAGTGCTAGTTCATTAATTCATTCATTTCATTGATCCACTATACTTCAAGTCGATCTGAATTGTTCATAGCCAGCTGAGATATATTACTGAATAAAATTAATTGAGAAGGCACCTCCTCTACTTGTTTGTGCCCCAAGTCAAGCGTGCCACATGATCTGGCTTAACCTTGGACGACTTAATAAAACCAAGGAATTCCAATTCTGCAACTGCTTGAGTAAAACGAGCTCTAATTAAATTTTTTAAGGAAAAATTATTGATTATTGGTATAAAAAGATACATAAATATACAAATAAAATAATATTTATTTTAAATTAAATTAATTGGCCCGTGCAAAGAATATTGGTTAGTGACCAAATATTATTATTACAAAATAATAAGGAAATTAAATAATTCAACATATAATAAGATGAAGGAATCATTTAATTTTTTTTTTTTTGGTAATTGTAATCTACCAAGGAAAGAGAGTTATAAAACTTTATTCCTGTTTTAAAGCAAAATCTTCACAAATTACAATAACCTGTATTTCAGCTAATAAAGATCTGAATTCGATGATTTTTTTTTTTTTTTTTTTTTTGTAAGGAATTTAGTAACTTTTCAAATAATCATGAGAATTTTGTTGAAGAGAAGATTGGTTGGGATAATTACTCAACAAATGTAAAAATAAATAAATTATATTTATTTTTGCCAATGTTTCAACATAAAGTTCAGGTCTAAGAAAAAAACAGATAGCAATGGGTATGAGAAACTATTAACATTAAAATAATAACACTAATATGTCTCATACCCATTGATATCTGTTTTTCTTAGCCCTGGTGAGAAGGCCTGAACTTCGGACCAAAACGTCAGAAAAAATAAATATAATTTATTTATTTATTTTTTTACTGATCATCCCAACCAACCTTCCCTTCAATTATTCACTACAGTCAAACATCAATCCATAATCATGAAAACTTTACTTTAGGGAAGATTCATGAATCTTAGCTATTTTGTGACGAACAGATATGTGAGAAGGGCATTCAATCCTAGGTCACACCCTCCAGCAAATCTGGAGAGCCCTTCTCATTGTTAGCCAGGAGGAACTTCTGTGACATTTCCACCGACCAATCCACATCCACCACCTTTGGGACTCTTCCTTATGCAGTCAATATTTAAAAGTAGACGGAGGAGGTAGTTCTGCACTGGGGACATGCATCAATTAATGCGCAAAACTTTAAGGGAGGAATACATCATTCGGTGACAATTGGTATACTACACATAGTAGTTCATGAAATAACTATATGAATGTAGTATGTTTTGATGACTTAATAATGAGCTTGAAAGTCATCAGAAGTATAATAAAAAATTGTTGAAAATTAAGGACCTATTTATTCCTTGAAGACATGATATATAAGAACATCGAGTGCCCTTGAAAAATACTACTGAAGTAGGTAAATATACCCATATAAACATTCTTCATTTGGTTTGATAAAGAACAAATACGTTGTGTTATTTTTAAACAACTTTAGTTGAGTCTACCAGTCATTTTAGATTTACATGGAGAGACCGATCAAATTGAGTTTAGTCACCAGTTTGATATATAGGGTGAGGAAGTACTACCCAATTTGATGGCAACTTTTACTATTTGTTTTGATTGCTTTAAAAATTGGAAGGAAAATAAACAAAATTTATCTAAAATTTTAGATCTATCTTTGATTTCAAAGAAATATTTAACAACTTAAGTAGCTATTTTAATCAAGAGCAGCATTCTCCAGTAGACAAATCAACAGTCTTGATAATTAATATAAACCAATAAAAAATTCACCAAGAGACAGAACTTGGCAACTTTTACTATTTGTTTTGATTGCTTTAAAAATTGGAAGGAAAATAAACAAAATCTTACCTAAAATTTTAGATCAATCTTAGATTTCAAATAAATAATTAAAAACTTGAGTAGCTATTTTCATCAAGAGCAGCATTCTCCAATTGACTATTTAGCAGTCTTGATAATTAATATAAATCAGTAAAAAACTCACCAAAAGACAGAACATAAATGTTAGGTTATAATTTTAAAAAATTCAAACACACAGCCTTATGTTTCCAAAAGGCAGACAACCTTAAGACCTTACCTTGCTTCCAGTATGCAATTAGGTGTCATGGAGTGATCTTTGATTTGTTTTTTTATTCTGTCCTGATAATGCTTGAGTTGGCGAAACATTGATGTATGTTTTATTTTTTGCCTGCATATTAGAGACAGGCTGAGTGGTTGGAATTTTTTTTCCAATTATAACAATTATAAAGATCAGCACTGAATTTGAAGATCCTAATTCTTATTTAATTTATTTTTAATTGAAAAATCAAGAACATTTGAAGAAAAGATATTAAGGAGCGATAATACTTTCACTCCTATCTCACACACCACTTCGATTAAATCACAACTCAGAAACAATTGAACACTACACTAATAAAGGATACTGTGTGGTTGGATCAATGTCATCAACATTATCCAAGCTTCTTTCTGGATTGAGAATAGTCGAGAAAGACTAAAAAAGAAAAATATATATAAGAAACAAAATAGCATGAGTGGATACTTAAAACTAGTAATATATAATTGATTTAAATATGAGGTCATTTAGAAACAGATAGGATTTTCATTCAGAAGTTTATATCAAGTAACGAACAAAGTCTGGATAAACTGCTTGATACTGTCACTTCTTTACAAATACATTGGTAACATTTTAAAAATTAATGAGAATAAATTTTTGTAACTAATCTAATGGTAAGATAAGAAGCATGAAGCAATAGATTAAACTTTCCCTCATTTTCCTGCTTTAAGATTAAACTCATTTCCAAACTTTCTTAGGTTTACTAATAACAATATAAAATAAAAGGCTTAGTGAACCCGAAGGTTCGATGCCAACACCCCCAATTGTATCTATATATCTCCCTCCGTCGGTCGCCGTCAATACCCAACAGATCAGCCTTAAAGCAATCCTTTCACCTTAACTTCGGTCTACCCATCACCAGACGGCACAGCAAATATTAATCTTTTAAATATTCTCTCGTTACTAAGACCAACAATTTTATTCACCGCAATTCGGCATTGTGTTGCCGTCTAAATTCTTTGGTGGACTCATCCTTCTTCAATAGGGATATTCTTGCGACAAAACACTTTATTTTCAATAACCTTAAGATGTTGCTCATCCCTTAAAAAGAACCTTGGTAGGATAATGGTTTTATAAATTCTAATTTTAAAGTTTTGGGAGGCGCGAGCTGTCAGTTATGTTGTTCAATGAGGATTTTCAAATGAAATATTTAATAGGAAATTAATTTGAAATGTAATAGTGTTTCTTTGAAAACATTTATTCACTCGATTTTCATTATTTTTTTTTTCCTTCTTTTTTTTTTAATCAAGAACCAAATAAAAATTACAAAGATAGTAATTTTGCATTCAATGTATCTAACTACTACTTAGATACACATATATAAAAAATGAGAGTATTTTTTTGTTCCACATTATCACTGCATCAATATACATATACTATTAAATAATTAGTTATTTTATATATAAAAATATAAGATATAACTTTTTATATGTTAAAATAATTCTATTTTATTATCATTATCAATATGAAAAATCTAAGGAAAATAGAAACATAGTAGTACCCACCATTTGACTACTAACCGATACTTAAGTAGAAAAAATGGTTAAGATCTCCGAGAACAGGAAATACTACAAACTGGAATTAGTGTAAAAATAATCAGTTGCATTTGATGAAGTTACCTGGAGCCAATCGTAAAGGTTAATGAGCGGGCCTCCTTCAAGGTGCAGCTTGTAGGCTATACAGATGTCAGGCATTGTTGACACGATTTCAGCATCATCTTCCAGTTTACAACATTCACACTAAAGTTAAAACAGAAATTAAAATTATTTTTATTTGCCATGTTTTTGAATTTCTGTATAATTTTAAATTCTTTTATTTTTTAGTTCTTTCTACCTTTGATTTAAGTATAAAGCAGCTATTTTCTTTTCCCTGAACTAGTGAAATTAGTTTAGCTTGCTGTTTAACTGTTACATGAATTTATCAAATCATTTTTAACAACTTCCAATTAAGGTGTATATAACAATATAGTAGTTTTATCCTCAACTTGGTCAAGAATAAAAACAGTTTGTTCATAAGACCTAAGGGAGATGCTTTTTTTTATCTGGAGTATATAAATAAAATTAAGTGGCAGCTTTACTCTCCCAACAATTTTTTCTTTTTTTTTTATAACGTATCGGGATCACTTTATTATCCCATCTATCAATTTTTTTTTATAAAAAAATAAAATAAAGAATATTGTAATAATAATATAAAAAAGGTTTTTAATTTCTAGACTGAAGATGGGATAATTAAGTGATCCCGAAGTGTCATACAAATAAAGAAAAAAATTGTTGGGAGAGTAAAGCTGTTACTTAATTTTATTTATATACGTCAAATAAAAACAGTGTTTTCTTAAGTTGGCTGTAGTATGCGTAAGAGTTTGTCCTCGCTCTTTATTCACTGTAATTGAAAATTATATTTACAAGAAGCTATGCAAGTATTACAATTGTCTTGAGTTTTCCACATTGATAGATATTTAGTTCAGGGTCTTACTCATTTTTTTAAAACTTTTAACTTTTTAAGTGGGCTCTTGTTCTACACGGACTGCCAACTATCTGATCTTTCCTTTATAAGAGGAAAACTCATTTCTGATGGGGTTAAGATGGCAGTACCTCCGTCTGGGAGTGTGGTTGTTGGCTATCATATCTGCAAACTCATTACCAACTATTGCCTATATGACTAGGGATCCATATTATCCATATCCATATACAGACTTTCCCAAATTTCGAACATATAGAGATACTTGTGAATTTTTAGGGTAACGGGATGTTTAGAGTACATGTTATTTAATCACTTTAATAACTCAAGGAGTCGGTTATTATAACTATTGTGTTGTATATATGCTGCATTTATTAGTTTTAGCATGAGTAATAATAACTACGTAAATAATGAAACCGATTATTATAAATGTGTACATAAAATTTATTATTATTGTGTTTATAACTTAAGGGAGAGAGCAAGCACAGTGGGTAAGGCACTGGCTTCCTATATTCCGGGCATGGATTCAGGTACAGCTAAGGTAGAAAATTTATTTTTTCTGTTACATTAGCCACGGATCAACTTTAGGGTCTGGAATCAAGGCACATCCAGACTCTATTAAGATTACTCTTGATTGCGCAGAATGACAACTCTGGCGAAATGACTTTATATAGCTGTTAGTCAACAAACAGATTTTTGTATCAGACCCATGACCCCTTTGAATTCTCATGTTGCAGGTATTGTTTTAAATTACTTAAATTTAAAATTCATTAAATAAAATAACCCCCTCCTCTCCCTAAAAAACATACATATCTAATTAACAATACAACACAACATTATTAAAGAACAGAAGGGATAAGCACAATAAAATTGGACGGCTACTCAACTGTGTTGAGTTGCTAAATCACTCAGCATACATGTCAGTCATAATCAATACCATTTAATAAAAGAGAACACATTGGATAAAGTATTACGGGACCATCATCCAACGTGCTAAATGTTATCATTCATTCACTGTTAAAACTTTCTCCTCTTTTCTTCCCTCGCACTTTTATCCACTGACTTCACAACAAAGCACCCAGAATTACTACAGATGGTGTTGTAGGATTCCTAATGACTCTAAAATAATGGATTTTGCCATACTCTACAATTCTTCCAAAAAATCAGCAGTTGAAGGTGGAATCGCTTCTCTACTCCCGAACCATAGTCACCAAACCGAATATTCTCTCGCACCAATCAAGGAGGTACAGTATACACTTTTTATAGATTTCCTAGATTTCTTATTGTACTTTGAGATTCTGGTCCTCATCGCTTGTTTCAAATCTAATAATAGGATCAATCTATCAGAGCCTCTTTCCCTTTCATATTTAAAGCTAAGATATCTAGGAATCTCGCTGAACCTTCTGTATCAAGGCAATATACTTCCAAGAAGCATCTATACTTCTTCATCTCCAAGAATTCAGCAATTCGATGCTTTACATTATTGCACCAGTGGGTGACAAGGTTATTCGGACATTTGCCCAATAAATGAGCCGAGGTTTCTGACTCAGCCACATTTGCGACTGAGGAGTCCTATTAATAATACACTATATATAACGGATAGCACAAGAATATTTAAAAATTTACTTACCATTAAGTAATGATGAGGATTATTTAAGGCCGTATGAATTGGACCACGGATCCTTGGCACTACTTTGTTTCGAGCATCTTTATCCCGAATCATAATTAATTCCCAAAGAACTGCCTTTTCAGTGTAGGGTACAATGTAGGAGGGTAAAAATGAAACCATTAGAAAATCTATTATTTTTTCTCTAGTGATCTCATAACCAACTTTTTTTGGACCTTTCAAACTCATCTCAGCCAATTTCTAAAACATAAAATAGGTTATCAATTATTTAAACTATCATATGTTAAAATGCAGCATTTAATTAACTAAAATATACATTTTTTATTATTTTATATTAGCTATACTCAACAGTATCCAGTACAAAGAGGCTAATATGTAAGACTATATTCGAATCAATAACGACATATGCCTCGGAGACATGGACCATCAAAGCAAGACACCGTAAAAGACTGTTATTAGTAGAGATGGACTTAAGGAGAAGGGCAGCAACGTAATCCAAAAGGGAAATATAAAAAATGAAGGAGGTGGAAAGAAACATTATAGCAAATATTAAAAAGAAAAGGTTATGTTGGTTTGGGCTTGTGAAAATAAAGACACCTCAAAGATTGCCAAAGATATGTATGGAACGACATAGTGAAAGAAAACCTGGCAGGGCATGGCATCAGAGAAGAATAAGGCTTAGATAGAGAAGGATAGAAGAATATCTTAAATGATATTTAGATAGGTTACGGCTTGTAGGGCAGTAAATAGTGGGATAATTATGTCTGAATGATATTTAGGTTAAGGATAACCATAGTAGTGGAAAAGTCCTTAATAAAAAAAACTATCTAAAATGCTACAAATTATTAAACAATTCATAATATATTTTCCTTATATGAGAAGGAATTAGTCGAGGGTGCGGTCAAAAAAATAAAAAAAAATTAAAATATATAAATAATTTTAATTTTTGCCGACGTTTCGACCTACTTTGCAGGTCGTCTTCAGGGCTACAAAAGATACAAACATGTTGAAAAAATAAAAATAAAATAAAAAATAAATATAAGTATATATAAATTACGAAGAAGTTGTCAGATACAGAAATAAAAGATAAAGAAAATAAATACATGATAAGAAAATAAATACATGAATGTTAACGAATAAATGAATGTTAACGAATAAATTGATTGAAAATTGAATAACTATTGTTACAGTAAAGTTAAAATATGGATAAGATAACATAATAATAAGATATCAGTGGATAACAAGCAAGTGGAGGTTACCTTTAATTGTAAATAAACAGATAATATATAATAATATATCTGATATAATAATATATCTGTTTATTTACAATTAAAGGTAACCTCCACTTGCTTGTTATCCACTGATATCTTATTATTATGTTATCTTATCCATATTTTAACTTTACTGTAACAATAGTTATTCAATTTTCAATCAATTTATTCGTTAACATTCATTTATTCGTTAACATTCATGTATTTATTTTCTTATCATGTATTTATTTTCTTTATCTTTTATTTCTGTATCTGACAACTTCTTCGTAATTTATATATACTTATATTTATTTTTTATTTTATTTTTATTTTTTCAACATGTTTGTATCTTTTGTAGCCCTGAAGACGACCTGCAAAGTAGGTCGAAACGTCGGCAAAAATTAAAATTATTTATATATTTTAATTTTTTTTATTTTTTTGACCGCACCCTCGACTAATTCCTTCTCATATCATATCAACGGTCAACCAACTCTACATCATTATTTTCCTTATAAATAATTTCTTATGTGTAGCATGTATCCTCAGACTACTTCTAATAAAAAATATCAATATTAAAACGTTTGTTAATATTAGAAAAACTATTATTATTTAATTTTTTGGTAAACTATGTAGCCAATTAAATTATTCTGACCACCAAGAATGCTTCAGTATGGGTGTAATTTTCGAGTTATCAAAAGCTTAAACAAATGAGATAATCTTTCAAAGTTCAAAATAATATATCTCTACAATAGACTAATCTGATTTTAGTGCTTTTATTATATTTTTTTTTTTGTGGAAAATTTCACTTTTTTTTTTTTAAATACATGAATGATCCACCAATAAATATGCACTTTTTGAGTTGCTCAAAAAATAAAATTTTGCAATTCCTCATACATTTTTTTCGAGCTTCTTTTCAGGCAAGTGTGTTTCATACAAATAAATTTAAATGGCTTCAAAACGAGGATTTTACTAAGGCAAGTTTCATCAAAATCTTTACGGCTGTTTTAGCGCTACAAAATGAATAAAAATTTAGGGTTTTGGGATATCGTGCACATAATTCCGATTTAGTACATTGCCATTAGGGGCGAAACCCTATAAAATAACAAAATCAGTCTACACGTTCAAGATATGTTCATACCACAAACATAGTTTTCTTATCCAATAGCTTTTAATTCCAAGGACTTTGGTACAACAATTTTAAAATACTTAATATTTTAGACATATCTCCCTTCCCCTCCCCCGTAAATGGATATGGTATATCAAATTTCAAATTACTAACCATTTTGAAACTAAATATTGATGGTAATGTTGAGTTCTGATAATCATCCTAAGATGACCTGATATAGATACAAATCTCAAAAAATTGGGCACAGTAATCTCGGAGAAAAGGCGCAGACGGTGAACAGCAGGATTTTTTTAAGTTGATTTTCGGCTTCCATATATGTAAAATCTCAATTTTAAGGAGAGTTAACTTTTATTTATTTATTTGTTTATTATAAAGATTCAATATTGAAAGTAATAAACTAAAAATAAAATTGTTGATTTATTGCAAAAACTTACATTTTTATGAATTTCGAAGTTATTTATTGATACAAAAAATAAGGTAATTGTAAAATTACACAAATATAGAAAAAAATAATGCTTTTATATATATCAAATATAGGTTCACAAAGCGCATAATAACCTGATTTAACAGAAGAAAAATTCATCTAAGTACTTAGTGACTTAATTGTATGAAATGTTACTTAATGAATTTTAAACCGATGGAATTACGACATTATCATCAATATATTACATTGCTGTATAGCTTAAGTAAAAAGGAATTGAACTTCAGATGGAAGTTTGAAATATCCATGAACATGTAAAAAGCAATATCAAGTTTGGCAAAGAAGTCAAATTCCTTGAAATTATGATAACTCAAATCAGTAAATTTAAGATTGAAAACAAATACTGGTATTTGTTTCCTATGAATAACATTAAGATAAAAATCTGTTTAATAACCTCAATATATTGACATTATGAAATAAACATTTCCTTTGAAAAGAGAAGTCCCTCCTAAATATTCGTTAATACCTATGTTCCAACAATTATTTCTATGGATTAATAAAAGTATAGTTTAATAACTTCATAAAATATATTTTATTAAAAAATCAAGAGAACATGAGAAACTTTAATTGCTTTCCTAAAGGTCTTACAAAGAATAACAAGTATTATCAATACATAAAATACCTTTCTTAGTTGAGAACGATTTTTTACGTTTAAATCAATCTTTGTTGGACTTTTCTCCATGTTTGAG
This sequence comes from Nezara viridula, assembly GCA_928085145.1. NCBI lineage: Eukaryota > Metazoa > Arthropoda > Insecta > Hemiptera > Pentatomidae > Nezara > Nezara viridula. Next base: position 16,670,555 of record OV725079.1, read on the forward strand.
ACTGGATTCAAGCCAATATTTTTTAATTCATCATTCAGCTTTTCCAGTTCAGCAGCAATTTCGGAAAATATTCCTTCATTTAGAATATTGAAAATCTGAAAATTATTAAAGTTTAATCCCTTACCTAAGTTAAGAACCATACTGCGTACATTTCTTACAACAAATGAAAACTCGGACTATATTTTAGATTAAATTAAATTATATTATAATTAAGTAAATTATATATTAAATGTCAATAAAACAAAAACATATAAATTAATCACTGTATTATTATTTTTTTAACAGAATTTAACTAAAATTAAAAAATACAAGCATTGGAAGACTATAAGAATAACTTTAAACTAGTAGGCCCATGTGAATAATTCGCACAGCATATTGGTCAGCGATCAAATGACAAATTAATAAGAAAAGAAAAATAATGCAACGTATCATAAGATGAAGAAATCAATTCTTATTTTCTCATTAATTATAATTGACAAAGCACAATTAATTATAACCAGTATTGAAGTATAGCAAAATGTTTATATCCACTTTATTTATTTTAGAAAGAAAAACAAAAGTGAAGATTACGATTTGCGAACTATCTATTTATCTACCTAAGTGGTGCTACAACCCTAGGTGGGTCTGGCCTCTTAAAGAGCCGCCGTCATTTGGCCCAATTTTGTGCTGCCACTTTCCAGCTTCTGATCCATCCGCTGCTACTCCATCAACCCATCAAAACCTTGGCCTACCAGGCCGTCATGTACTGTGAAGGGCAGTGTCCACTACATTTTTAGGAATTTCTTCCGCTTTCATCCTAGCGACATGACCAGCCCAACTGAGCTTCCCCAGTTTTATAAATGTTATAACGTCCATATCTCCATAAAGCTCTCTGTTCCTCCTAATTCTCCATCCATTTTTCTTTCGAAAATCAAAAGATTATTTTCATCACTTCTTGAGATGGTCCAGGATTGGGAAGCTTAGGTAAGAACTGGGAGTATAAGATCCTTGTATATCAACAGTTTAGTGCTCCTGGTAATGGATCTGCTGCGGAGTTTTCAATAAGGCAAAATGTGCTCTATTTGCTACCACCAGCCTTTTCCTTATCTCAGCAGAGACATAGTTTATTGGTGTCAATAGGGATTCCAAATAGGTAAACTCGTTCACCCTTTTGAATGTGTATGGGCCAACACTCAGTTCCTCGTCACCACCAGTCCCTGTGTGCATATATTTTAATTCATTCTCGTTTATGGCCAACCCCATGGACGAAGCAGCGTCTATGAGTTTCCTGAAGCTTAACATACAGCTTTCTAAAGTGTAGACTGAAGAGGAGACAGGCCAGTCCATCCCCTTGTCTTAATCCTTTGTTGGAGCGAAATGCATCAGAGCAGTCAGACTGGATCTGTACCTGACACCTTACATCTTTCATTGTCAAATTCACGAGACGAATCAGTTTGCTTAAGATACCCATTTCTTTCAACTCCTCATACAGCTTAGGTCATTTGATGCTGTCATATGCACTCTTAAAGTCGACAAACAGGTGGTGTGTAGGGATTTTATATTCATGACCCCATTCCAAAATTTCCTGAGGGTGAACACTTAATCAACAGTGATCTGCCATTCTGGAAGCCTGCTGATAAGGATATTCGAGAGGATCTTGTAGGAACAAGACAACAGGTCTATACCACGATAGTTCATGCAATGACGATTTGCTAACACCCCGTGAAATTCTGAATCCAAAGGTACCCCATTCATGGCCTTTGAGCATAACGGCTGTATATTTGGGACAAAACCGAATTAGAGCCTTAATGTAATAACATACGTGGGGATAATTTAAATTTCATGATGAATAATTACCTCTTGTACTTTACTTTCCAGCTCATCTTTTGACAGAAATTTCAAGAGCTGATTACATTCTTTAAATTCTGATGTTTTTGTGATATCTTTGGACATAGCTGTACAATAAACTTCTCTAAACTGAAATAATAATGAAAAATAAATAAATAATCACAAAATATAGCAAGTTGAGATTAAAGTAAAAGACAATAAGAACGTACTTGCTTACCGAATGGCGCCTGAGGTAAGTCTTTTACTAATATATATAGAACTCGAAGACCAATATAGAACTCATCAAGAGTCCTCCTCAATAATAAGAGCAGCTTTAATATTTTTTTCTATAAAAATATTACTTCACATTACGAAATTACTAAAATACTTTAAACACAACATATTAAATAAAATCAATAACACAAAAGTTTACCCGCGTATAATCATCATCAGTAACAAGTTTGTCATCCTTACTATCTTCGATATACTTCTTAAATGATGGGATTTCTCTGATTTCTTTTAAACAATCATTATCTAGTTTCGATACATTTTTCTTGAGTTTATTTTCTTTCTGGCAGAGAAGGCTAACTGATTTATTTTTGTAAAAGTGGTCCATAATACAATACTATAACAGAAAAAAAGATAATTTAAAATCATATTTAAACAAAAAAAAAAAAAGCTAGAATTGTTAATCCATTAAAAAACATTACCTTTACACCATGAATGAAACGGTTGACTGAAAAGTCGTAAAATAAAAATATAGATGTGAAAAAATTGAATAGCTTTCCACTCAACTGAAAAGGGCAGGCAGACGACAGGAACACCTGATCAACAAACAGATCATCAAATTTAAAAAAGAACAATGTTTTAAATATTAGATTAAATATTTTTTACTGCACTGTACATGAAATAAAACTTATCAATATAAAATTACATAGGAATTTTGAATTTGAAAAGTAAATTTACATTGATCTTGTTCCCAATGATCATATTTAATTGAAGAGTTAAAGAACACAAAGCAAAAATTATACAAAGGATCTTGTTTAGTTGTCTTAACCTTAAATTGTGGTAGTTTTAAAATGAGTGATCTAATCAAAAACAGAAAAGAAAAATCATTAAATTCAATTTTCTCTGATTCAAATGTTCGTAACATAACATGTTTTTCCACTTAGCATAGCTTTTTAATTTAATTATTGAAATACATTATATCACCTTATCTACAGTATTGTTGAGGAAATAAACTGACGGCTGGGACTGGAATACCTTCAGATTTAACCTCGATGTAATTTTATGAGATAAGGATTCACCAACTGCAGCCTCTGTCGTTGCAACTCCAAAGACAAGAGTAATAGGAAGACAATCCAAATACCCACTGTTAATAAAAAGATTAGATTAATTCACAATTAAAATATAAATTTATCTTTGAACAAAAACAACTAATGCACAAAATTTAGAAATTTGAATGAAATCCATGAAAAGAATCACAATAATCATTAAAAGAGCCAATGTTCACCGACCATTAGCTGCGCGGTTTTGTTGCTCATATTTTTATAATTTTTTTAAAAATATATAGGGTCAGACAGAATTGAGTAAAACCTACTAATCTTTGAGAAAAAAATTCTTCAAAGAATATTTGGAGGAGTACAGATTGATCGAAATTTACTTTATTTTGAATGATCAAGATGTCATTCTGAGGATGAAGCTTGGAAGACTAAGATGGGCTGAACAAGTGGCAAGGATAGAGAATGAAGAAATCCCCAGGATGATCCTGACAGAATCTCCCTATGGCACAAGAAAAAGGGGGGACCAAAACTAAGATGGTCAGACTGTGTGGAAAGAGATTCAAGGGATGTCCTGGGAGTCAGGAGCTGGCTGGATGATGGCCGCACAGAACAAAGATGACTGGAGAAAGCTGGTGGAGGAGGCCAAGACTCATCACCAAGTTGTTGCGCTGCGATAGTTAGTTAGTTAGTTATATAGGGTCAGAACTCATAAATTCAAGAAATTAAATAAAAATATTTGAGAAGTTTCTCTTTATATTAATGCCCTATAAAGGGATAAATTATAAAATTAATTGATATGGGTTGGCAGAGAGGTAATTCAGCTTTTTAAGGATTGCAGTAATGTTGAAATGGGAAAATATCCAAACGAGTTAGAATGATATAATAGTTAAAGGCATGAAAAAAAAAAATCCTGTTTTAATTAAAAATTTATAGAATTTATATTTTTTTTTTTTACTATAAACATTTGTAGTTAAAAGTTTTATAGGATGCTAAAAACGAATCTGGGTACTAGTCACAACAGTTCACAATCACTTTGGTCACACTTATTCATGAAATATCGAAAATGGTCAAATGTTGTCGAATGATATGAAATCAGCTCTTGTCCCAACCACCCATTCTCCTTTGACACATTTTTGAAAAACTTCCTCATAAATAATTTATTATAACTATTCATTTATAACTTTGTTAATAATTAATATTTTTATAATGATAATTACTCAAGAAGAAAAGTAAATAAAATATATAAAATGATGTTTGAGTGGTTAAAAGGCATGTTAAAAAAAAAGTTTAATGACATGCTTACTTATAGTAGCTTTATATAAGTTGTAATATATTGTGAAATAGCTTCCAGTGATATAATAATGAAGATTTTTATCCATTACTATATCTTTTCTACAGCTATATAATATATGTACAAGTTCGATTAAGGTTACGTGATTAATTTAAATATCGAATATAATTCAACTCTTGTTGTATAACTGTAGATACGTTACAAGTACTATAATAGCGGGAAAATTATTAGTAACTAATTCAAAAGATCAGTCGTCTTTGTACCCTTTTAGATAAACCTGGATACATTTAACATTCCATGAACAAGTGTGATAGAAGTGACTGTGAACCACGTCTAATCCGTGCAGAGCTCTTGTGAGCCAGAATATGACTTACTTTTTACTTTTACTTACCTATATATATTATATATAGTAAGAGAAACTATTGCGATCGTGAAAATTTTCAAATCTCAACAGAAATACACGTTGTGAGGTCCATTGAGTCCAAATAACTAAGTCCCGCAAATGGTGAGTGTGTGTGTGTATGAACAACTCAAAAACGAAAAGTTGTATGAACCTGATATTAAATATTTAAGGTTTGTATAAGCCTTGGATGTTGCAGCAACTTTGTTGTCAAACTTGGCTAACCAAAAGAAGCACTACATAATTGATAGAACACATTTTAATGATTTTCTCAAAAACAGCTCTAACAATTTTAATTTTTACGATTATATCAGTGTATTATTAAGTTTTTTTTAATATCAGATAGTTCTTATCTACATTGATGTCACTGTACAGGTCTTAAATACCCAATGTTCATATAAGTATCCTCGAAAGTACCTTTAATTTGGTTTATTTAAAAAAATTAACTTTCTCTTATTGACAGTAACTATAAAAAATAGCTAAATATACAGTATGAAAGAATTTTATGACTGGAAATTGGAGAAAAAACATAAAATGTTTATTAAGGTCAAAAATAAATCTCTGGAACTACTGGCCAGAAGGTATGCGTATAATATATCGTTGGAAAGCGGAGAATTTTAGAAAAAAAAAAAAAAAAAAATCTAATATAGAAAATCATAGAAGATAATGAAGAGTGATGAAATAATTTGTGAAAATTAATATTGTTTAAAGGAAATCTCACGTTTCCAAGGAAATTAAATTTAAGGAAATTTACTTACTAAATGTAAAATTTAAAAAAAAATTAAGTTTGAAAAAAAAGTATTCAAAATCCACCGAATTAAGCCAATGATATTGTTTAGAAAACTATTTTATTGTACATGTGTGAAAGAAGAAATAAAATATTAAAATAATTCACGGATGTGTAAAATATATGCTTGTAACCTTAAATAAATTTACTGTAGTTAAATAAATCTAGATTCAATATCATATTTAAATAATTATTCTTTAAATTTAAATTATTATTCAATTTAATATAAAAAAAATTTCCCTTTATGAAATCACGAATCACTGTATGACGACTTTCGACCTAGTCATACTATATTTAAAAGCAAGTAACTGTATTTTGGTATGTTTTTTAGAGTAAAAAATAAGAATTTAAATACATGTAAAATGCTATAGAGATTTAGTAACTTTCAACTCTCTCTTAGTCTATAGAACTTAGAGACTGGAGTTATGTGATTCAAATAGACTAATGCAGTTACATCTAAGGTTTTTATAGGCTATAATACATATTATAAATAGGGTTTATGTTTTTTTTTATGGTCTTAATGAGTTTTTGTATAGATAAATATGACTGAAATTCAAAAATATACTGTTTAAGTTTAATTTAGCTGCATTAAAATTGTGCTTTAACATTTTTTTGTAATAGTCCAATTTTGCAAGACAAGAATTGCTTTTCGAGAGCATTAGAGCAGTAAGTGAAAGTTGTGTGGTGTGCGCACCAGATTTTTCATAATAGAAATAAACTGAGCCTACTTTACTAGAAGCATGTTTTGGTTTTGGAAAAAAAATAATAAATAATAACCTTGAAGAATAAGCAGAACAAAGTAAAAAAGCAACAATATAAAAATGATTACACAATTATTTATTATTTCTATATAGTTATATATTAAATATGTGTGGTATGTCACATTACTTTCCTTACTACTTCTGGGAAAAGTTAAATTGAAAAATTGGCTCCTTAAGATTTTTTTTTATTCTAGGTTAATAAAACATTAAGAAAATCAAATTATTCTTCAAATATCAACTTGATTGCTTTTGTAATATAAAAGGCATTACATAATAAGACTAAGTCAACTATATTGATTTAAATTAAAGTTAAAAGAAAAAAAAACTTCAAATTGTACCTAAGAATAAGAATCAATTGGCATACAACTGCAGGTTGGAATCCTTCAAAATCTTTTAATACTATGACAAGTCGAGGACGAGTCGACTTAAAATTATCATACCAATTCACAAGAGATGGCATATTGCAATCACTTTTCTTTAGGTAAGTATTACTAACTTCTACATCATCGTCGTCTATATCCTGAAATAAAAAATATACTTACAAACAAAAAAGATAAAATTTGTACTGTTGCTATTTTTTTAAACTTATTTTAGAAATAAAATATTACATTAGGAAAAAAACGGAAAAGTGTAATGAACACAATGTAGCATAAACAGAAATGCTACAATTGTTAAATTAAACAAAATATAATTTAAACCAAAACTTTTTTATTGTTAATTAATTCAGCATTGAATAAGTTCATTTCAAAAGCCATGATTTATTTGAAAAAATGTCTTTAGAAATTCATATAGAACTTAATTATCTACTATAAAGACATTATTGAGAAGAAAAATGTTACACCTAATGCCAACATAAAGTTATGTTACAATTTAACTTTAAACATGATGATCCGAAAAATAAGAACAGTAGGACAACCATAAAAACTGAAATCAATGTTTCTGGTAAGAGGTTCTGACTGGTAAGAAACTAATGTTTATGAACATAGTACTATCAAATGAAATACAAACAAAGTGACTAATAACAATATTATAAGAAAATTATAATTTTTATTGTCCATAGGTTATAAAAAATACAAACATCTTTTCACCTTTAATGATAAAAAAAGAGAGAAGTTTGAATTTAAAAAAAAAACAACTTACAATGGTTATAAGCTAACAGCGTTCTTCATTATTTTATATAAATTAATGAACGAACTAATGCAATTTTTTCACACATAATTATAATCAGGCCATTTCTTGTTGTTCATATATGATTTTCAGAATATCATCAAAATATTACCTATTTCAGTCAAAAATTGTTATACTAAAGCTGCATTTTAAGTTTTAATAAATTTGTATTAGTATTCACTAATGCTTATTAATTACCATCTCAATGGATTCCTCGCTTTTCTTCATAAACTGACAAGTTATGTGTTCCAACGTATGTTTTATGGATGTACAATCATTTGATGATAACATAACAACGTGGGGAGTAACTTCCTCCTGTAATTTGTCTCTGAATTTATTGAAAAGCACAGAGTGATCAGGAAGGTTTACACCTTAAATAAAATAAAATAAATTAAAACAAGTTAAATCTAAAATACATGAACGTAAAGAGTGAATTAAAAACTATAAAATACCTGTTAAAAGAATAACAGTAGGAATTTGATTAATACTTAAATTGGCTTTTTGAATGAAATTAACTAAGTCCTTCAGGAGCACCTTCATAGCATCATCTTCAATATTCTAGAACCATGATTAAGTTTAAATAAAAATTCTATATAGAAAAAAAATAACAATAATGACAAGTTTTTTTTGTTTTAATATTGTAAAAGGTAACAGTAATGAGACACTTAAAAGGAATATATAAATGAAAAAATTTATAGTTCTATTTGCTTTTATTTTTCGATAGATATAAAAATCCATAAAAAGCTAAGCTTAACAACATTAAGAATACCATAAAGAATTGTAATATATAATTAATTAATCAAAACAATTATTATAGTTAACATAAAAGTCTATTCTTTATAGTAAAGTAATGATGGTCTCTACTTATCAGGACCTCTACCTGGTCCCAATGTGAATTCAAAATAAAAATTTCTAGGTCAATGAAAATCAACCAAATTTAACCTATTGAAAACAAAGATAAAAAGGTAATAAATAATCGATAATTTAATAAAAAATACTTGCATTTAATTTTTTTTCTATACTCTGCCAAACCTTAGTATAACCCCGATACCAATCTTCAGAGGTAATTTCTGACAGAGGATCTTGAAGTTGTTCCTTTTTTTTCCCACGTTTCGGAATATAGACAAAAAAGCCCTAAGAAAAAGTATTTAAAAAAATTATACAAACAATTATGTTTAAGCAAATAATGTAATATAATTATCCACACTACACTAATATTCATAGTGCTATCAATTGAAAAATTAATCACACATAGCGGTCATATATTTAATTTTTTTTTAAATATATAACATAATTGACCTAAATTGAACATAAGAGGCAAATCAATTAACTTAGATAATTAAATATCAGGTATTACCAGTCTCAACAATGCTGTGCTTATAACCATGAAATTAATAGACTTAATTTTGAGTAAAGCTATGGAAATGTCACAAAGTTCACTGACTCTGTTTAAGACCTTAGTCTCATCCAACAAATTTGTTACAGTAGCTTTACATACTTACTTCCTAAAACGGGTGCTCAAATCGCAATGGGAAATAGCTCAGTATGTGCACCCTTCCTTAGTCTATTTTCGAAACAGCCTATGAGTTCATCGACAAATATTGTTTAGTATATTCAGAAAACAATGAGGGAGTTGGGAGTAACCAGAAAATTGGTGAGATCGACGAAAGCAAGTACAGATGGTCTTATATGTCAGCTCCTGATATAAGAAGTAAGTATAGCTTTAAAAGTTTGAACTGGTTTGCAGCAGGGACTTGGATGCTCATCGATTTTGTTCAAATTTGGAGGTGACCAGAATAGTATCATATGAAGATAGACAGGACATGTACCTCAAAGCAATCCATCTAAAGGCCCCCACTTAATATTGTATGTTCCGATTGTTGAGGCCAAAAAGCAGATGAATAGATAAAATCAATAAAGATACTCCAAAACTCTATGCAGTAAACCAGAAAGCACAAACCTAAAGTAGGCAGAATGAGGATGATAAACAAAAAAAAAGAAAGATATATGTACTAAGTAATGTCAAAAGATGGTTGCTTGAATATTAAAAATATTTGTTAAAGGAAGCAATTCAATTTAAAACAATTTGTGGGCCATTTGTTTTGATTAGGTACAAGTAGATTCCAGAAACAAAACGTCTTGGTTGCGGTCAAGAAGAGGTCATAGAAATAACTGTGAAGGATTTAGATGATAGAAAGATGTCTAATATCATAAACTAAACAAAAATAATAAGAATTAAGTTCAACAAAAGTTAAAAATTTTCCAAACTGTAGGAAAAAGGGAAATTTCGAAGGGAAAAGTTATTATAAATGGCAGAAAGACTAGAGAAATGGATGAAGTCGAAAATTAAATCATTATCACTGTAATGCCACATAAGTTATTTAGTAATATCATAAAAATTCCATTTAATGGTAAATCAGGTGAAACAAGATAAAAATAGACATTACAATTAAAGGACTTAGATCTTAAAGAATGTAAATAATCAAAAATAGAGAACCTAAGTAATATCTTCAATGGAACAGGATTTAGATTTGCCAAGAATGAGCAATAAGAAAGAAATTACTTAGAGGAGACTACAAGGAGTGTCATGAATATTTACTGCTTAGATTATGCTGACTAAAGGATGGTTTCGGTACGAGTATTAAATATCTTATGACTTAATTTGTAATAAATTAATTGTCATTGAAACAAACTGAAATTGTACAAGTATCACTACACAACTTAAGATTAAAAAACTACAAAATTAAATTTACTTTAGAAACAGAATCAGAGTAATCCATTACTTCACTTATTCAATAAAATATATATTAATTCATATATCAAAACCCATAAATATATTGACAAGGGTCATAAAATTCACTGACAAACATGAATTTGGCGGGATATCAGAATGTTGACGTAACTATCGATATTTCATTATCGAAATACTAGAGGTAATAACCTTCTGTTGCCATTAAAGATTGTGGGGAGTTAATAGCATAGAACATAGATAAGATTTTTAGTTTTCATTCCATGTTGTTTAATTGAAATACCTGTGATAAACCTTTTTTTGTTAAAATTGTATGTACTTCTCGTCACATTTATTATAATTTAGGTTAACACCCCGAAGATCGCACAGGATCTGAGAGATACACCAAGCGATCTATTTGATGGGGAGAGAAGCAGCCTCTCTCCTCGTATTCTCCTTTCTCTAAGAGTCTTACAATCTAATAGTAGGGTGATCTGTGTTGCGTTCAATTTTTGTACCAACACTTGAGGATTGACGGCGTACGTGGACATTTTTTCCATGAAAGGGGTGCAATGACAACTGATACAATTACCCTGTTATGTATTGCAGGGATGCATAAAGTCGGCAGAAAAAATCTGGATGATTTGTATCACTTAAGTGGCATTAGAATCGAGATGTTTCTTCCCACCTTGTGTGTCCGAAAATTTTGATTTTTACTTTGATCCCTAAGAGTTGACGACCGAGAAACACGTCCACAACGTAACGCAATAGGCCGACTTGCACCTATCCGGATAATATTTAAAGAATTTGTCAAAAACTGCCAATCTGGTTATTCAGTTGAAGCATGTGACTATCGATGATAAATTAGAGACCTTTAAAGGCTGGTGTTTATGTTGTAATGATTTTTGTATTAATTATCCATTAATACAATTTAATCCTATAATAATTGTTCCTAGTATTCATGTTCATATTTAATGGTATACAGAATTTAATGTTCATGTTCCTAATTTTTTCAACGTATTTTTCGTTTTTATTTTTAATATTTTTTTAAATTATGTAACTGTCTTCATTAAATAGATATATAAAAAAACTCGTCTAATATATTTTCATTCAGTACAATGAGAAGTTTATTGGTATTTTTGATCAATAAATTGATTTAGAGAAGTGGATCTCACAGATTCGTAGAGACTTTCCATATGACTCTAGGGCTAGCGACCTTCAAATGAGTGTTAACGTTGAATTATCTTCGTTTAATCCAAAGTATCACAATTGTATATGTTTTTAACACGAATATTCAAGGGGATTAAATATTTTAATTTATTTTGGATTTACTTGTAATAGTAAAACAGTTACTGATATCTAAGTGTAGAATTCTCCACTTCACTTTATTATTTATCTCATACGGTACGAAGGGTGCCCAGAAGGGAGTTTCATGGCGCAACTTGCGCCATAAAAATTATTGAGGGGGGTACATTTTGATGGGTTTTTGAATTTTCGAGGGGAGCACATTTCGACTGGGTTATGATTTTTTGAAATGAAAAATTTCAAACCAGAAGACAAGAGGAAAGCATAGAAGAGACCATTGAAAGTGTAATTGTATATGATTTTAAAAATTCTTCATTAGTTTGTACTATTATTAAGAAAAGGAGAGCAATAAAATATTTTGAGAGAACGGTATGGCCGTTAGGGATGGGTACATGCGCCATCGACATTGGGGGAGAGGATAGGCACCCCTGACACTTACATACTTGTAAACTCAACCTACCAGTTCAATCGTACATTAAAGAACAAGTTATCGAACCAATTTTGAAATTATGGTCATTATTAATCTCTTAAGACATGGAAAATCCCTGTTCTCCCTTTCCTCACCTTTACGGCGATACGGTTTTTTTTTCTCGGACTAGAGCAGAGGGCGAGGGATTATTAATACCAAAGTTAAAAGCCTACGGTATTGGGATTCTAAATCGTGATCTTCTGTTTATCAGACCCACGCGTTAGCCCGCTAGATCACCCCACTCTCTCCTTATGAAACAAACTGGGATTTATTCCAGTAATACCACTAGATTAGTTTATGCCTGTTTTAGGCATTGTCATTTTTGGATGCATTTTTTCATAGATCATTTCCCTGCAGAGAGTTAAAGTAGTTCTTACAGAACAGCTGGTTGGTGAGAACGCAGCGAAAGACTCCGCTGTGAATCACCAATGCGTAGAGAACAGTGGCTCATGGGGTTGTACACATCTTAACAAGATGAATACCTATCGACCTTCATTGCCCTGATGATGACCGAATGCTTAGGTCAAAGCATTGGCAAGTTCAATAAACTATACATAGAAAGCAATTCGTGGCTCTTAGTCATCATCACAAAAAAAAAAAAAATAAATAAATAAAATAATAATGGAAATTTTTTAAAACAATATATGGCAATCTAATAAGTAATGGAAAACCATCTTCTGAGCACCCCTGTTAATATCAGAATCTTATCAGAGTTACCAAGAAGATGGTTTCATGGCGCAAGTTGCGCTATCAAAAGTTTTGAAGGTGGCACATTTTGAGGTGGCTAAGAATTTTCGAGGGGGCCACATTTCGACGGGATTATAAATTTTCGAAATGAAAAGTTTCAAACCAGGAGATAAGAGGAAAGCATAGAGCGTAGCAATGAAAGTGTAATTTTATATGAACCATGATTTTTAAAACTCTACTTTATCTTGCATTGTTTTTAAGAAGATGAGAGCAATAAAATATTTTGGGAGGGAGGGAAGGTTCATGCTCCATTTACCTTGGAAGGGAGTACTTAAATCTTATTATTTAAAAAATGTCCATGCAATAATCACGGGCGGATCTACGGGAATCTACGGGGATCTACGGGGGCTTTCGGGCTGAAGCCCCCCTCCCCAAAATGGTAAGATATAACCATGTTTTCTGGAATTATTGTTCGAGTAAGTACATTTAAAAGGACTTAAGGAATCACTTAAACACCATTTTATATAGGTAGTTAGTTTCTTTCTGTTTTTCCAAAGTAATTATCGTTATTTTTTTGGAAAAAAAGTTTCGGGCTGAAGCTCCCCTCCCAAAATTAAATCCTGGATCCACTAGTGGCAATAATAGTAAGCATGGTAAGAGGATGAACGAAGATTTGTTTTTGACAAGCGGCAACACTGGTGAGGATTTGTTTACGAGTGGCAACACTGTTTAGATTTTCCATAGCATCTGCCAACCCCCTCAGAAATTTTTTGGAAAGAAATCCTATGAAACATAAAAATTAAAATAACGGAAACTTGTAAAATTTTCCTACTCAAATATCAAAATAATAATGATTGGTATTAACGTTTAATTGAATGTTTTTATACATCCTGAGTTGTAACGAATACAGAATATACTGGACTGCCACCAGAAAATTGTATGAACTACGCTTATATTAATAATTTGTTACTATTTCCTTGCTATTAATCTTAAATGCCACTCATATTATCTCACTTGTCGAAGTAAAATCGCTTACAACTTTTGATGTCGATTTCTTGAACAAGAAAAGAATCTAACAAAAAATTATGAACTTCGACAATAGAAAAACCCATTGATTTGATTTTATAAAAACAGCTGTTAAGCTGGAATCTTTATTATTATGATAAATAATAAAAGAACATGATATATATAATAAAAGAACTCATAAATAAAATTAAAAAAAATAAGAAATTGGCTCATTGCAACATAACTCTTTTAATCGTTAAGTTTATTTTGGAATTCTCAATATAAAACATACTATTGCTAATTAATAAGGATTCTCGTAGTTATTTTTAATAGCTATTTCAAAACTAACAATTGACATCAGAAAGAAAAAGGTTGTCACACATGACCTCACATGGAGAATCAGTTGACATTATTACGGATTAGTAAACATGATGAAGGGAGTTATATTAATATTCTTTTGTTTGCAAATAAACTTATGAGTTTGTTTTCTTGTATTGTTTAGAACCAAGATTAGATGAGTTCTGTTGGTTTTAATTCTGCTGCAATCATTATTCCTTATCAATTTCTCTAATCAATGTAAAAAAGTAACATTTTCGTTGTTTATAAGTTGTCAAAGATTGTAAACCAGAAATTTGATAATGCCTCCAAACAAGAGAAATGGAAATAATGTAGTTGGGACTGATGTAAACACCATTTACTAAAGAGATGGTTATTGTTTTTGATAGCATTTATATATTAATATTTTTATGTTCTAGGAAGTTGCCACTGATTACAAACTACAGCAATTTTTGGAAGATGTCCAAAAATTCACGGAAAGATCAAAAGTATTTAACATTTTTTTTTTAACTTTTCAGATAGTAACTTTAATTAGTATTGTTGTATAGCAATATTTGTTTACACAAATGTTTATGTTTCATTAATCTTCGGACAATTATATACTATTTTGTATAGTGTATATCCTTGCTATATTGGCTAAAGTGAATAAGTACATTTTTGACTGAGCTAGAGTTTTAAGTAAGTTCATGTGAAATTTTACCTTATTGATGCAAAAACAATAGGCACATCAAAATTACAAAAATCTGTTCATATATCATAAACAGTTGCACTAAATGCACTACATTTCAGTATAAAACCATCCTTCCAAGGATCTAAAAGGTACTTAGTGATTTATTTTTTGAAATGATACGTTATGATTTTCACAATAAACTCAGAATATTCTTGTAATCTTGTATATTAATACTAAAAAGCTAAAGTAATTAAACAATATTAAAACTTTAAACTAAATTTTATTGTTCTGAAATTGTAGGTTGATTAAAGTACAATATTACCAATTTTTATCTTACTGATACAAATTAATGAATGCTTTCTAACAACTGTTCTTACTTTATGTTTATTAAATTTGTTTTATTAAGCATATAATTTGGAAATATTTTTATCAAATCTGACTCAATTTTGAGATGAATAAGATGTAAAGCAGTCTTGACAAAGATTTCCTATTAAATGGTCTATAATATGGAAAAACTTTGATTTGATTATGGTAAATCCATTTACAAGAATTTCATTTAAAAATTACCTTTTTGTTTTTGTAGAAAAGTGATGAAAAACCAAAAAGATGCAGAAAATCTTTTGATGGTACTAAACAAGCTTTTGTAAGTTGGGATGTCAATGCATAATTTTATATTTCTGATATTTAGTATATGATTTACAAATCAATCATGTTTTCAGAAAAAGCGAGGCCTATTTGAAAATGGATTCAGATCCAAACTATTTCTTAAAGGTTGTTGTTTTATACTATTGTATAAATAAATTATTTTATTCCAATTTTGTGATACTTTACTATATTAGAGATTTTATGAATCAGAGAATAAAGCGAGATTGAAAAGTAATCTGAATGATCTTGTGAAAGAATGTAAGAAAACTGGTGCCACTGAAGAAGAAAATTTGTCTTCAAATAGTCCAAGTGTATTGGAAGAAAGGTATAATATCATTAATTTCAAACTAAAACTAATTATAATTTGTTAACTAGTTCATTATAATTCTTTTTTCATAAATAGTAGTGTGATGAAACTTTAAAAAATGCATCAGAAGGAAATATTTAAATAAATTAAGGATATTTGAAAAAAAGAGTGTTTAGGCTCTTGTGAAGCATATGAATCATTATGGTGGAACAAGAGCTCTTGATCTATATTAGGTAGATCATATGATCAGATCTCAGAGGAATATTAATAAGTGAAACATGAGTTCCAGTTAAGAGACGAAGAGAATAAATATTTCTGACTGCATACTGTCAACAAACAAATGATCAATTTAAATCGAGTATATTATGATAAATGACCACAATATCAAAAAAGACAATCCTAAGTGAGTTTGCTTCATGATAATACACTATCGCATTCACATCCACTGCAAAACCAGGGAAGGGAACGAATGAAGTGTTCAGTTTGGAAGTATTATAGCATGTGGCTAACTCACCAGATTTGACTCTGCCCATTTACTATTTATTTGCAATGATTGAGGCACCCACTTGCTCAGTAGCGTTTCTCTTAAGAAAATGGCTTCATGACTGGTTCGCCACAAAAGAGCAACAGTTTTTCTGTAATGGCATTCAGTAATTACCAGAGAGATAAGAAAAATGTATAGTTAGTGATAGGCAATGTTTCATATGAAATTTTTGTTTAAATTTTTATGCGATAAATGTGTACTTTATTACACACCTGGAACTTATTTATGAGAGCAAGAAGTTTCTCTGTGTTATAAATCATTGAATAAAGCCTTCTCTACCATCTTAGTTTTTTAACTTTGGAAAACATGGATAGCTCTCTTTCAACTAAGTTCATGTGCTAAAAAACTTAGTTGTCAGTAAAAACTAAAAAAACAATAAACTTTTATTTTGTGGCTGTGACCAATAGGGGTGAAGAAACGGAGAAACTTGAAGGTCTAATTTTTTTTCCATAAGAAGAAATAGAGTCAACCAGCAAAATTGGAGTTTATGATCATTCAGGAAAATTGAAAAAGAATATAACTAGTATTTTGACCAGGAATGCATTAAAAAACTACTTAAAACACTCCCTCCCATATCATCATTGGTAGTGATGATCTTATTGATTAATGGATCAGTAAAAACATTTCTGCTTGGTAACGATGAGTTTTTTATTTATCAAATGTAAACTTTTCCTCCAAGGAGCGGGTTTTCATTAGATAATTGGAAATACATTATTTTTTTTCTTCAGTTCATTTATTGCCTTTGGTTTTTTTTTTATCTCTTAAGAACGTTTATTTTCGTGATATGTATTTTATGTTTTCTGTTTAAGCAATTTGCTTTATTGAGTGATCCGAATGAAATTTGGTTACAGGATTAAAGAAGATGCTTAAATTTTTTTCTAATGTCATTTAAAAATATATTAATTTTTTTCTCCCACCTTTAATACTGTTTATTGATTTTTACAGCTCTGAACTAGGAAACCAAGAAGTTGATAACAACAAGGATAGTAATGTGATTCCAAGTAAAAATGAAAGAGCTGCAGATGAAAGCGAGAGGTAATGATAAGGTTTTTAATTATTATGTCACATAGGTAGATTTAAAAAACAAAACAACATTGGTGAACTGAAAGAGAAGCATTTGAAGGAAATTTGAGTGCAGTCAATGTTTTGATTATATCAATAGCGTATAGGTGATAATCAAAACTCTGGGTTTATTATTATCATTATGTTGGAACATTAGTTAGGTCTAGAAAATGTAAAAGCAAAACAAACATGTCTAATAGATTTGTTGGTACTAGTTCACATGAGCTCCACATGGATAGTTCACAATAGATATGCATAGTTCACAATCACTTCGATCACACTTTATGGAATCCTGAAAGCAGCCGAATGTTGCCGTCTTATATTTTTATGTATGTCAGCTACTATCCCACCGCAAAATCTGTTTTCGTGCATTTTTGAAAAACAACCGTATTCTCTTCATGGAACTTCCTTATTAACGAATTATTTTTTTTTTTTTATTGTTGATTTATTGCACCATTACGATTAATGGATCTATTGTGTGCCATTGCGTTATGTATTTACTAATTTGTTAATTATTAATTTTTATCATAATGGTTATTACTGTGGAAGTAAAAGAAAAAAATATTTATAAAATGATGTTTCACTCGTTTCTTCAAGGCCTGTTAAAAAGAAATTTCTTTTAGAAATAAAATTTTTATTTACATGTAGTGGTTGTAAATATGCATGAATTGTTGTATGTTCTCTTTTACAACTGTGTATAAAAGACTTTTTTATCATTCACATAATAAATAATCTGAAGTGATCTATTATCTTTTGATTTGTTATTCGAGTTTTTCAATAGAAATTGAAATAAATGAATTTATAATTTATTTTAGCAAGATTTTTTTTTAGAATTGTGCAATCGTCTCTAGTTTATGTAACTTTTTTGAATTCTTAGATATATGGATCCACTATTTTCTAGTCGTCGGAGGTTTCTATGAATGTACTGTCGGATTTAAAATTGTTCATCTATTTTTCGTAGCTTTTTGGATTTCTTGTATATAAGAGTCCACTATATAAGAGTCTAGGACTCTTTTTATGAAAATAATGTCAGATTAAAGATTGTGCGAGAAAAGTGAACAATATTAATGAATAAAATGTATCTATTATTCATTATATAGATAAATATTTATTCCAATAATGTCCAATTCCAATGGGACCCGTAGGTCTGCCAGTTAGTTGGACTATACCGTTAACTTAAAGTTTATTTTCTCTTTTTAATCGCTATTATTTTTATTGAATGAATTAGCTGTGTAATTATTGTTATTCACAGTTATTTTGCTTAGTTATCCGAAAATGAGTACTTACTGTAGTTATAAATATAAAAAAAAAATGTGTTTATTTTCGAGGAAGAAATTAATTTATTGGAGAAACAACTAACGAAGAATATTTCATCATTCCGAGATAATTAATAATACAAATCATCAATAAGAAAAATAATAACGTGAAATAATATTCAGAGATATAATAATTAAAGTTTTTATCTATTAGTATTTGAGGAGCGGGGTAGCTCGGTGGTAGGGCACTAAGCTTCCAATGTTCAAGGTCCTAGGTTCGAATCCCGGCTCATGGCAGAAAAATTTATTTATTCTGTTTCATTGGCCGTTGGGCGACCCTGGGGTAGTGAGACCCTCCTGGCGCATACCCAGCCTCTAAAAAGTGGGTACCTTTAAATAAATAATTGATTAAGGGGGAAAACTGATCTCCCTGCACAAACGTTGGCCTTGTAACAGTACTTTCCCTAAATTGTACTGAACCCAACATCGTTCATGGATTGGAGTGTATTGTAGGTTTTATCTATTACTATTTCTTTTCCACAGCTGTATAATATATGTACAAGTTCGATTAAGGTTACATGATGTAGCCTAAATTTCAAATATAAGTCGGCTCCTGCTGTATAATTGAACATGGTTTAGGTTATAGAAGTACTTAAATGGCGATATAGTAAATAGTAACTGACTCAAGAGATCTGTTGCCTTCGTTCTCTTTCGGATAAGCCTGAACGAATTCAGCACTCCATGAACAAGAGTGACCAAAGTGATTGTGAACCACACGTAATCCGTGCGGAACTCATGTGAACTAGTACTGATTTGTTTGTTGTTACTTGTTTTTTAAATTAGTATATTTGTGTAAGCACACATGTGTCAATTGGTGGTACAGACAATCATGGAGGCATTTTTCCACAGAATTTATAAGCATAGATAGTCTGGAGATCAAATAACCTCATGTTCAGACATTCACCCATCCACTTACCACATTCAGTGTTTCTCAAATTTGATCACTTTACATACCGTAAGATGGGGTAACTTTGGGAGAGCGGGTAAAATTTAGCTTGAAATAATTCTGTGGTGGATACAATGTGTTGGTTCAGCCTGCAAAAACATGTACGTGTAGGCATGTACTTTGCCTGGTAACTTGGTGTAGTTTGAGAACCCTAGTTCACTACACTCGTTGTGCATCTAGGTTTTATTTATTTCCACTGTATTTTTAAAATTCTTGTTTTCACGAAACTTTTTCTTGTGCCTCAAGAATTGTGAACATCAGATTACCATCAGGTGTATAAATTAATTAATACATTCTTAAGTGTTTAATATTGAATTATAAATTTTCACGTGTTGTCATGGTAACTTTGGGACAGTCTCTATGGTGTGCGTATTATGTTTTGTTTTATTTCTATTGGTTCGTTTTTTCAGGATTTTATTGGAAAATGCCTTGAAATTCTAAAAGAGCTCTTGGCACAAGGCCATGCAAAAATTACATTGAAGAAAATTTACAGGAAGCCTTACCAGCAATAAGAAATAAGACACTATCGATCCGAAATGCCGCCTCCAAGTATGGAATACAGAAAAATACACTGCATTTGAAATCTTTAGGAAAACTTCTTAGGTCGGGCTACAGTGTTTTTAAGGGAAGAAGAGGAACAGATAGCAGCGCATGTTGTTGCGATGTCTAACTATGGATTTCTAGTCAACACCTTTGGTTTACATTGTGTTGAAAAATCGTATCTAGACAGAATTGGAAGAAAAGAAACTCGTTTCAAAAATAACTTACTAAGAAATAATTGGGCTGATCCGTTTATGAAGTGTTACAAACCTTTTGTTTCATTAATATGAATTTATTGTTCTTATGTTTTGTGGTACACACTCATTTTCTTTGTTGTTTCTTATGTAAATAATGAGCTTGTACAATGTGGTGATAACATTGGTACAAAGTCATGTTTCCTGCCGTTTCTAATGGAAATAACGCAGTTTCTCAATTTTAGCCCAATTAATGGAGTAACATTAGGAAACTTTAAAATTTTTTTTTTTGTAAACTAATCTTGTTTATAGATTTATTATTCTGCCATATTGAGTAAGAGGAAGAGTGACTTTACATATTAATAATTTGTTGAGCATTTTAATTTTGAAAATAAAGATAGAAGCTGCTTAAAACTTTTAAAAGTTACTCCATCCTACGGTATTACATATTGCCTTAGACCGATCAGTCTCTCCAGCTGTTTGTATCTTCATAAGAGTTGGAATACAAGTCTTGAATTTTAAATCTGCCTATGTGATTTTAAATTGGAGCTACACTGATTGAAGCGATTAAATATATTATTTTTACTAAAGGTTATGTGCTCCTGAGGCCACAAATAAGCCTTCTAATTCACTGATGACAATAATAAAAGATAGAAATGAATTAAAGAATTTGCTATGGGAAAAATATTGTGAACGGATAAAGTGTACACAATCAGTGACTAATATTTTTCCTCTTGAAGGTAATTAATTTGTCATTATTTTTGTAAAATATTGCTTAAAAAATCAATGAATAATTGTGATATTATGATTGACATAATTTTATAGCTTAACTAACTAGACTGGAGATTCGGAAGGATTCTACTTAATAAGAATGTTGGTTGGACTTACTCTTAAGAAATGCACAGTAACTGTTATAATTCTTTTAATATATACCAACATTTTGTTCTTCATCTAAACAAAACAAGATAGATAAGCAAATAACACAGATATTTCCCTAATCATAAGTTAACATGTTGGATGCAGGAAAATATAACAAAAAAGGGAAGGGAGTATGATAAAAGTGAGGAGAGAAGAGAAAAACATTGAGAGATATATAACAGAAAGTTAGGAACCATTGCAGGTGAATTCATGGGGGCGGGTGGCTGAGCGAGCTAAACATAGTCTGTGGTACAGACCACTTGTTATCAAATTATTAACATCTGCCTAAAATTTCCTAAATAGCTTCATCTCATCGTAATCTACAAATATTTTATTTACTAAAATTCCCGAAATTGGGACATTTTTAATCTGGAGTTTGCCAAACTTTGTCTATTGAATTGTAAGATAATATGATCATAAAATAGAAAGAAAGACAAAGGTGCCTACAAAAATATTGGTCCATTTGGCATGACCTTCATCCCCAAAATGTCAACATAAGGTTATATAGGGCAAACAGCCCAATATTTTTGAAGGCCACCTTTTTTTTTTTTCTTCAGTTTTTTTTATGTGAATACATGGGAATACATGAGTTTTCAGTACCTTATTAAATAGACAAAGTCTGCCAATTTCCAGATTGAAAACGCCCCAATTCTGAGAATTTTAGTAAATAAAATATTTGTAGGTCATGATGAGATGAAGCTACTATTCACAAAGTTTTAGGTGGATCTAAATAATTTGATAAAAAGCAATCTGTACCATGGACTAACACTCTTAGCTGAGCAACCTGGTTAACTGAAAATATGATGATAAAATAATTACGAGTTCGTTTCTCAGTCCTGGGGTGATTTTTAACTCTGGCATTAATGCCCTCTCCCCTGGCCCAGGAAAAATCCCACCCAAAAGGTGAGAAAGGGGAAGACAAAAAAAATTAAGGTGTGTGTGCTTTAGACCACACGAAAGAAGTGAAAACATCAACAAATTAATAATATGAAATATAAATTATAAATAAAAGCTCATTGTAAAGAGAAGAGGATCAAATGCTAAAAATTTCCCTCATTTACAGTATGCAGGTCCCATTTTTAGTTTCTGAGATATTTTAATCTATATCTTCCATAAACCTCGTTATCATTTAGTTTTCTACACTTTTTTTTTCTTTTCGCCTCTCTAACACGGTGTTGCGTCGAGATACAATTTTGAATAATAGCTCATTACAGAGAGATTTCCCTCTTCATCGAATAATAATGATTTCCCAAGATAGCCAACAGCAATATGCAAGTCTGGTTTTTAGTTTTTGAGATATTTTAATCCTTAAAATACAAAAACACTTCAATTAGTCAACTACAGCCAATTATAAAGTGCCATTATCTGAGCATTACATATCGGAAATCTGACGGCTCAATCTAATTAACTCTCCGCAAAAAAAATGCAAAACATGCCTAAAGAAATTTTCACTTAAAAAAAAATATATGAGTTCATAGACATTAATGTTCTCACAATGAAAAAGGGTAAACATTTTAAAAAACTGTTTTAATATATTGAAAAGATATGTACCAACTCTAATAGCTGGTGTAAAATTAAAAAACAAAACATATTATAATGAAAATGAGAAAAGAAGGTTATTAGGAGATGAATTATTAGCTATTGTTTTAATAATTTTAAAATTTGGAAATAATTCAGATATAATTTTTATTATTATTATTTTTTTTTTATTATTTTTTTTTTTTATGAGATAGGATTCTGATAGAGTGTAAATACGTACTGAGATTATTTTGAGGTGTGTTTGAGAACAGTTGATAAAAGTTTTGTCAAAATAAAATATTTATTTGAGAAGTCACAGTTAGGAATTATGGTGAACAGTTTTGGAGCAGTAATATTTAAGAGGAATAGGATCTCTTAACCTAAAACTTTTCTTCAAATCTTACAAAAACCTTCGAATGTCTATACAATTGTAAAACTAAGTGCATTTCTTTACAACATATTTAATTAAATTTTAAAATAAGGTTATGTGAGTGAACTACTTTGAATTTTGTTTTTGTTAACATCATTCTGGAAGTGATACATACTGGAAAAGGTTTGAATTTGAGTGGAACAGTATACGTCCTTGAAATAAATAGGGACTGGATAAAATACATGGTTAACTGCAAAAAATTTCAGTAATATAGAAATAAAAGGGATTGTGTTTGAACACGTAAAGAAGTTTAGGTATTTAGGGTCTTCAATAAATAGAAAAAAAAACGAAATTGAAGAGAAAATTAAGTTGAGGTTGAAGGGAGGAAATGCTTGTTATTTTTGTGTTTAACTACTCAGCTCACACTTCAATTAAAATTTACAAAACTATATTCCTAGCTACCATTTTATATGGATGCGAAACGTGGCCACTTACATTAAAGGATGAGGATATCTTAAGGTTTTTGAAAATAAAATATGTAGAATGTTCAGACAGGTAGACAACACTTTTTTATCACAACAAACAGTTTTTTTTAGACAGTACAACAAAAATGGTTGGTGTGTTTTTATAGTAAAATGAAATTATAGTGTCTTTTTTTCAATTTTTTTGTGTTAAAAAGGTAGAAATTTTATGAAGACATGACTTATCATATACTTTGCCATGGTACGAAATTTCTATTGTTTCCCCTTAAACCACTTTTCTGATACTTTATATTCTTATATTCTGGTAAGCTTAGTTCTCTGTTTTATCTCAGCTCCTTAACACCTAGACTGCGAACGGAATACCTGCCTTCCCCCTAGGAGTTGGGTGATCCTTGCGGATGGGATACCTGCCTGATTATGGGACCCACCATCAGGGAAGAAACACTCGTTATGAGGTCTCGCAGTCAAAGGGTTAAGATTGTTTTTCTTCAGTTTTTAATCCACCTGAATACAAACTTTCTTTTTTTATTAATAATCATTTATGATATCCTCCATATTTGAAATAATTAATGCAAATAAAGTATTGAAGCAGATTATCATAAATTATTTGTAGTATGATATTAGTGAAACAATCAGACTTATATATTTTTTTTTTTGAAAAATCTTTTGTCTAGTTCTGCAGTTAAAATATTTTTAGTGTGTGAATTGGTGAGTGAGTTTGTTTCCAGACTATCAGAGTGTTAATTGACATCTAATTAGTCAATGAATGAGTTAGCGACTCAGTGTCGGCAAGTTCTTTATGAAGAAGGCTCTTATCTAGTGTTTAAGTTACATTATTTTCTCAAGTGTCAATTATATTCTTTGTGTATGAAAGCTCTGCAGTAAAGATTGTATTTAAAAATAATAATTTAGATTTAATTTATTGATAACCATAATCAATGATTGTGGTTAAATTTAGTTGTCATTGGTTTTTAATCAAAACTGCCTTAATAATACAATATTATTATATATTTGTTTCA
The DNA here is from genome assembly GCA_928085145.1 of Nezara viridula. NCBI lineage: Eukaryota > Metazoa > Arthropoda > Insecta > Hemiptera > Pentatomidae > Nezara > Nezara viridula. Next base: position 16,695,111 of record OV725079.1, read on the forward strand.
GATCGTTTAAAAATAGCAAAGCAAAGAATAAATGATATGATTTATCGGAAGTAAGTTACTTATGGAAATTTTCCTGTTTATATTTTGTTAATTATTGTTAACTATTCGTTCATTGTAGATTTTTGCAACATGCCAAACAGTACCCAACTATACTCAGAAGGATATTTTCTAACGATGATATCAAAAGATTGGCTCAAATTGTTGTGAAAGAGAAAGTTGATAAATGTCAACAGACGGAAGTTGTGACAGTGTCTGACTCAGTTAACAAGAATATTCAATGTGAACTGTTGACCAAAAAGGATTCTATGCTATCTTTCCCTAATTCATCTCAAAACAGTGGTAATAGTCAGAAAGAAGAAGGAAGTTTTTTTGGTAATTATTAAAAATTTAACATTAAAAAAAAAGGGAAATATTTTTTTTAATTTCTTTTAATTAAAATGAGTATGTAGTAAATTTATCAGTATGCAAGCGACCGTGATGATTGAGCGAGTTAAGGTATCTGCAAAAATACACTCAAAGTGTAGTATTTTTTTTTTTCGATTTTTACCGAAACCGAAAAATCATGAGTTCATATGATCCTATAATAAAAGAAAAAAATATAATTAACAATGAATAAAATGAAAATAAAATAAGTGCAGGCACTACCCAATTACTTAGACAACCACTGCGCCTCGAGTTGGATTCCTACATCGGGATGGTAACTTCTGCACCCATATATTCACAGGAAGGTGAGCGACCTTTGTGTCTTACACAGTAAAAATACAAGTAACTAAGGGGCCGTGGTGATCGAGCAAGTTAAGGTATCTGCAAAAATACACTCAATGTGTAGTATTTTTGTTTTGATTTTCATCGAAACCGAAAAGTTGCGAGTTCAAATCCTGTTCATATAATTTTATATTAAAAGAAAAATTATAATTAACAATGAATAAAATAAAAATAAAATAATTGCAGGCACTACCCAATTACTTAGATGACCACTGTGACTCTGGTTCGATTCCCACATGGGAATCGTAACATCCTCACCCAGATATTCACAGGGAGATGAGCGACCTCTGTGTCTTATACAATAGTTGCTAGTCCTACAGGTTAGGGGTTGGGCGTAGAGCTAATCCTATCCCATAAAAAATGTCTTATTATGAAACGAAAGAGAAGCTTTGGAAAATCAGACTGTGATAACGACCCCAGCTTTGAATCATGGACTGTACGTTGGTTCTTGGAACATATGTAGCTTATACAGATCAGGAGTCGCATAAATATTTTTCAAAGAATTGAAAAGGTATAATATATCATTAATAGCCATTCAAGAAATAAGATGGCTTGAAGGTGGTGAAATATTATGAACAGCCATAAACCATTCTACTTTTAGTAGAATGTATGTATCACTTTTACTCAGTGTTGTAAACCTAATACATCCTGTACCACAAAATCCCTCTAAGTGAGTTTAAATAGATCTTTAAAAATAAGTGTCTTACTTGGAATCCTCCTATAAGACGGAAACAAAAAGAAACTGCTCATAGATTCTGATTGCTCCAACATTTACTTGACAAACTCTCTAAACTTCCTACATCCAAAAAAATAAAATAAATCTCATTAAAATTATCAACCCCATTAGGGCATACAGAATTGAGCTTCTGAGATCCACAAAGAATTCTTCTTATATCCGATACTTACAATGCAACATCCTTCAAGAAATTCTGAATGCCCCTTTTAATATCACTGTTAACATATCCATAAAGACCTCAATATCATTTGTTGCAAGTTTGTCCCGAAGAAACTTATATTGCAAACTCTTTATTTTCTAACCTCTCTTCTCCTACTAATCCTGAGACATTTTAAAAGAATTTGGCTCCAGGATTTCCTAAATTAAAATACACATCAAAGTGCCATAATATGTAGTTACTTCACAGGATATATTGGGTTGGCAAATAAGTCCTTTCGGTTTTTCAGGGTGAAATAAAACTCAATGTATTATGGACATAAAATTAATTTTAATCTATAATATATTAACCATTACTTAATATGGCTTTTTCCCATCTTTCCACAAACTGCATAATGCCATCTTCATAGAATGTCTGGAATTTATTGTTAAAAAACTGATCGAAGTGGTTTTTGATGTCCTCTTCCTTTTGGAATTTCTTTCCATTCATGGAGTTCTGCAGAGACCGGAATAAGTGGTAGTCACTTGGAGCTAGGTCTGGTGAATAGGGAGGGTGGGTGAAAAGGTCCCATCCAAGGCTCAATAATTTATTGCTAGTGACCAATGAGGTGTGGGGCCTAGCGTTGTCTTGGTGGAACACAACACCCTTCCGATTTTCCAGTTTTGGGAGTTTATTTTTCATTGATTGATCCAGTTTTGTTAATTGTGAGCTGTATAGAGTTGAATTAATTGTTTGTCCTGAGGCAATAGCTCATAGAAAATAGCACCCTTTAAATCCCACCATATGGAAAGCATTATCTTCTTTGGATGCCATCCGGGTTTTGACATTCTTCTAGGAGCCTCACTACTTGGTCACCAAGATTTTCTATGGACTATATTATTGTAAAATATCCATTTTTCATCTCCTGTTACCAACCTTTTCAAAAATGGGTCATTTTGTTGCCGTTTCCATTGTGAACCACAAACAGAAATGCGTGTTGCCAAGTTGACTTCAGTTAGTGTGTGAGGGATCCAAACATTAAACCTGGAAACATAGCCAAGCTTGTGCTTTTCTACACTTGTGTGAGACACATTTAGGTCCATAGAAATCTATCGCACTGATCGTGTAGGATTTTGACCAACAATGGCCTTAACATTGCTCATTTCAATTTCATGTGGGCGACCAGACCGTTGGGCATCATTGATGTCAACATTTTCTGAATAAATTTGGCAAACCAATTTTGACCAGTGCGTTCGGTCGAGGCATCATCTCCATAAACACTGCAAATTTTTCTATAAGTTTCTGCAGCACGCTTACCTTTTTTAAAATAATACAACAAAATATACCGATAATGAATGATATTTCCTTCCATATTCACAGTGCAATAGCAAAAATAATACTAAGCTAGTTTCAACAAGAATTAACAGATATAGTTGTTGACATATTACAAACAGGATAAACAATCCACTTTAGGGATTAATTCATCAGATAAGAAGTTGATAATGATTCATAAAAATAAACAGAAAGACCAAAAGGACTTATTTGGCAACCCGATATATTAAGTATAGTATTTACTTTTACTTTTTTTTCTTTGGTATATACATTTATAAATTTCCATAAATAATTTTTAAAAAAGAATGTTCATCTACTTTTCCTTAGTTACCACTGGTCTATTCTTACATTTAATGAACAGCCCACATTGGTTGTTCTTTTCTTATTTAGATAATTACTTATTCCATTCATACATATTTAGTTTTTAAAAAGTCAATGTTTTGTATGGAAATTTTATTTGTTAAAGAAAGTTTTTTTTATAATGAAAATTAAAGCTTTTAAAAAAAAGAAAAAAAAAGAATCAATCAGAGAAAATGTTAATTTATGAAAGGCTGGGGTTCAATTGTCTGTTGGTTAGATTTGTCTTCAAATATTTATAAAACATGTTTTTATTTTCAGATTTGAATGTACCAAAAAAAATTGATACTCGAGTAACATTTCTTGATTCACTGGAAAACCGAGCAGATATATATTCCCCAGGAGTGCAGAATACCTCACCAGATGGTAATGTTACTCCTCCTCCATCCCCTTTTCCAGCCAGCATTCAACAATGTTGGGCACCGAGCACGGTTTCAACTCCCCGGAAACCTGAGATTTTTTCACCTAACATCTCTCCTCTTCAGCCTAGTTTTCAAAAACCACCGATCTCGCCCTCACCACCTGAGCCAGTTGTTTTTAACCAGGTGACAGATAGTTGTTATTTTATTTATAAGTAGTTTAATTTAGGTTTAAGAAGGGACTAATATGTGATTTAAAAAAAATTCTGATGGATTTTAATGTATGGAATAATAAATAACTAAAGTATGTTAAATGCTTGTGCTCCAAACATATTAGGGGTACTCATGAAGCCTGTGGTTAAGGCCTAAGGTGTTATGCTTTGTAGCCAGCACAAATTTTAAATGAATGGTAAATAACCTGTCTGTGGCAAGGTGCTAAAGTGTATGTAGCAAGGTTATGATTATATATTAAAAAAAGTTAATGAATTCCCCAGCTTGATTGATCTAATAACATTTTGATTTTTTGAAATAAAAATGTAGAGTTACTGGATTATCTGTTTGAAAATGTTTTAATAGAAAGGATGAATGAAGATTCAGAAGGCGCAGAATTTATTGAACATTTTTTGTGAAATGAAAATATAAATGAAATCCTAGCTGTTAGGTCAATGAGATATAACATAAATTTTCTTCCTGGATCTCTGAAGAAGTGTTCTCATTGGTGCCAGGAAGTATTGCTCCAAATTGAGGCAGATGGTGAAGGTTGATAGATTCCTGTTTAATTTTATATTAAATTAAATTCGAGACCATCCTGTCTTTTTACCAAGACTGCATCCAATTTCTGTCCTATTGTTTTTGTTATGTTAGTCTTGTATGGTTATCAAAATCTCATTATAACCTTCTCTGTGCATTTACCAAATTAGCATCACTTTACAGGGCCCCAGATTGCATTAACATCGAGTATGCTAGTGGCCATATTTAACACATTTCTTAGATAAGTTACTCGACTTTAACATATTTAAAAGGTTTACAATGCTTTGCTCTGGTTGCATGAATTGTCTTTAGACACAAGTATATTTTACATGACAAATTGATCGGTACAACCAGACAGAGGGATATTATAATAATTTATGCATAGAGAAGAAAACTGTCAATTTTTTTAGAATTCTGTTTCAGTATAAAGTTATTTATTGTTAAACAAATTTTTCAGCCAAATCTGACGAGGGACAGGATAAGGAAGAAGATATCTCAACTTCAGTTTATACAAAATTCAAACACTTTTGATTCTCCACAGCTGTGCTTTCCAAAAAGAAAAAGATTGGCCTATTCTCCTCATAGATTATAATATATTTTAAAATTTCAAATCATCTCATTTAAATTTAAAAGAAAGATGATATTTTTCAAATGTTTAATACTTATTTAATTGATTTGGTTTGTTTACTGGTTGTTTAATAATGGTTGTATCATATTTTTGTTTTTCCTACTTTAGTATTAATTATAAATAAAATGAACTTACATTAATATATGTATTTTTTTATTTGATTTAGCAATTAGTAGTGTATTTAAAGTTTTAAAAAATATTGTTTTTTATCTATATTTTTATAATTAGTGTCGGCTTTAGAGATTTGGCATCCCTGGGTAATGACGTCATAACCCCCCAAAAAATTAATTTACTTCTTTAGCTGTTTCATATTAAGTAATATTTCATTTGATTCAGTATATCTCTAATAGTAATGTTAAAATAATATTATCCCCAGAAAAAAAAAGTATATAAATAGCAGAAATAAATATAGATTATATAGTCTACAAAGTAACTATTGATATTATTAAGCTATCATTTATATTTGTTCTCTTTATATTTTTGATTCCATCCATTGCTATCCATAAATATTCATATTATTTTTAGTTACTAAATCTAACCATATAAAGTTACTTATTATATTCCAATTATAAACAAAATTATATTTATATTATATTTAATAAAAAAAATCTCATTTATTCTTGGCTCTGTTATATTATGCATACTTCCTATTTATATAATGTATTTATTTGTACTAATCATTTAGTTGATCCAATGTTTATATAATTTTCTTTTTTTCTTGGTTGATTTACATTTATACTTTTATCTATATCTTATTTTTCTGATGTGATTTTTTAAAATTTTCATCCGCATACTTGGGTTGAAACATTGGCAAGCCTAATAAACCATATATATATATATATATATATATACTGCAAATCCTGACTATTTGTCTTTATAATTTTAAATAACAGTAAACTATATATCCATCTCTAAAATGTTTTTAAATTAATATTTATTTGATTTTGAAAATATTTGAATATATTTATTTATTAACGTGCATGCTAAATAAAAATTGTTTTAATAGCACCTAAATTATTCCGAAAACTATTTGAAAAAAATAATCGCTAGGGACTGTTAGTGGACAAAGTTTAGTGAATGAAATTAATATAAATAATTTTTTTACCCCTAATTTGTATTTTTAATCTATGATTCACTATAGTAGTTTTGCAGTACAGGAAGTTGTGAACTTTATCTAACTTCCTTTCCTAGTTGATATGAACCGGAAGGGGGTAGATCCCTTCTAGCCCCTATCCTTCATTCATTGATTCAGAATGAAATTATATCATTTGAACCTATTATTTGTTGTGCTAACTAATGGATTATTATCAGTCAGTGGAGCACGTAAGTATTAATTTTTTTTCTCTATTATGATGATAATTTTTGCCATACATTATTTGCACTTAAAAAATAATATTTGTTTGATTTGATGTTATTTTAATTAATTTCAAAACTATATACTTGTATATGAGAGATAAAAGCTATAATTTTGAAAACACTTTAATATATTATTTTTACTGTTTCAAATATGTATAGCAAAAAATAAATATAATTAAATTATATTTTTTGAATTACTAGTTTGTTGCTACTATATACAACAGACTACCATAATAATAATATAATAGCAAGTATTAATAGAATTTATTTTTTTTTATTTTTCTCTTAAAAATACCGATATTTTCTTCTTAATTAATTATATAATGTTTCTAATCTAAAAATTTAGTTTATCATCAAAGTAAAAATATTTCTGTATTAATTAAAATTAATAATTTTTATATTAGGATTATGATGTTTATTTTTTAAAATTAAAATATACATACCCCCATACCCGACTGAAACGACTAGAAACCGCCCGACGTTTTCGACTACTGCAGCACTTACTAGACAAACACTCTAAGCTTTCAATCAATTACAAACGACTCATATATATGACAATAATAAGACATATTTGGACTTACGGGATTGAGCTTTGGGGCTCCACTAAACCATCGAATTTCTCTCATATCCAATCCTTACAATCCAAAACCCTTCATAAAATCCTCAACGCTCCTTACTTTGTCACAAATAAAATCATCCATAAAGACCTTAATGTTCCATATGTTTCCAATTTGGCTCAATCCAGATACCTATCCTTCCATAATAAACTGCAGAACCATCCGAATCCTATCGTTTCAAACCTTTCTTCCTCCTCGATTCCTGATAACCCTCCGAGGCGTCTGAAAAGAAGATGGCCTTGGAACCTTCTAATATAGCACTTTAATTGGAGTTCTATCAATGGGTAGTTTCTCTTCATGTTGTACATGTCATGTTACCATTGTCATATTTACTTGATGTATTTTCTATGTAACACAATTGTAAATTTCAGTAAAATAAAAAAAAAAAAATATATATATATATACATTGTCCTTATTATTTTGTAATATTACAGGTTTGAAGTGCCCGTCTGTTTCTATTGCAAATGGAAGTTTTAAAATCCGTTCGAAAGGACGAATTATTGTCTACAAGTGCTCCAGAGGATTTTATTTACTCGGTGAAGCTTATGCGGCTTGTATTAAGGGAAAATGGGATTCTAATCCACCTGTTTGCATGAGTATATTTGATTATTTTATCTCGTTGATAATTTTTTTTAATATTAAAGAAAATGTAACTGTTTGTATTCGATTAGCAGAAAGAAAGAAATAAAATGTTCATTTTTAGAACCTGGTTGCCCTCGCCCAACTAATTTATTAAATGGAAAAGTGCAAGATAGTTGGAGATCATCTTTATTGAAGTTCACATGTAATCCTGGTTTCAAACTTATTGGGCCACCTTATATTTATTGCAACGGAAGACAATGGAATGCTCCTCAACCTATCTGTCAAGGTAAATATAAACTCGCAAAACATTTTATCATTGTAGACTCTCCTTATATTATTTTTCACATCAATGGTAGTAGATTTACTTAATTAAGAATCAATTAATCGGAGTAACTGTGCTGTTCCTCAGGCCCTGAGTTTGAATCATCCTGTAGCATATAATTATTTATTCTGTTAAATCAACTACAGCGTGAAGGAGATTGGGGTAGCTCAGTGGCTGAGCACTGACTTCCTAAGCTCAAAATCCCAGGTCCGAATCCAGCTGATGACCAGTAATTTTTTATCAGCTGTGGGTCCAGGAGACCATCCTAGGGGCAAACCCAGACTATATAAAATGGGTACTCTTAATTAAATAATTAATTAAGAGGGAAAATCTGACAGTTGAGTGTGATATTGACCCATCACCTTCCAGCACAACCGTTGGCCTTGTAACAGTACTTCCTCTCATTGTACTGAACCCGTAACCCTTCATGGGTTAAATGCTGTTAGTGGTTAATAATAAGGTTTTTTAAAATCAAGTGCCGATATACCTTGGGTATATGAGGTCATCCTGGAGCACACACAGTCTCTATAATGTGGGTATCCTTAATCGGAGTAAAAATCTGGTGATTGGAAGTGACCTTGGCCTTATCACCTTCTTTTCTTGCTCAATCATTGGCCTAGAAACAGTATGCATTTTAGGAAGCTGGAGGGCTTTGGTCTGTAACTACTTAGGCCATGTGAAAATTCACTGTAGCTAATTGTACAGAAATGAGAAAAGATTATTTAGGGCACCAAGAGTTGAGTTTAAGGTTTAAAAAAAAAATGTATTCTTGACAAAAGACATTCCCTACTGGAGATGATGCTTAAAATTGCATTTGAGGCAATTTCATGGTACATTTAAATGTTAAAACATTTCAATTTAATATTTTAGGGAAGGTTAACAACAAAACATTAATAACAATCCTTACAAAATATCACTGGTTAGATCATCTGAGCTAAGATTGAGAAGAAAATTTTGTTATATAACTGGTTTTTAATATCATGAGGATTATTTTTAAATATATTTTAAAAAATGTGTGTTTCTTATGACTGTCTGTTTGTTTTTTCAGCTGTTGATATCAAGTGCGACTTTGAGAAAAAAAATACATGTAATTGGATTATAGATGATTATGATGATGACGATTTTAATTGGCGTTTGCAGCAACATGAAACTCCTTCTCGAGTTCTTAAAACAGGACCTTTACATGACCACACTCTGTCTCCTAATACGACAGGTATCAACCTATTATTATTTAATTAATCTTTTTTATATCAGTTACTTTAATCATACTCATATGATTGGCAGAATCAGAAGTAAAGCTATTCAAAGTCATATTATAATTTGAATAGGAAATGTAGAAGTTCAGTGATATCAATATGTTGTGTAAAAATATTATGTGATTTTATATCCTGTCAGCTTTAAGTACCGATGTTTTCAGCAAAAATTACTACAATAAATTTTTGCATAGTTTTAATTCATTTTTTTCATTCACCTGAGATGTATAGAAATAAATGGGTGAACACACTTTTTATTTCAGAAAAAAAGTAAAGATAAGAAATTATGAAATAAACGTTTCTAGTCCTAAAATTTATGTTGCAAATAAAAGATACCTGATGATTGATTCATTTATTTTCATGAAAACTTAAATATAAGGATCAGGAACCTTTAGGATGTCACTTATAAATATGGATCAATTCCTATAAGAGGTCTTGCTGAAAAACAGAATTCCATAACCACTTTAAATGAAAAATCATTATATTTAACATTTTTTTTATTACTAATAAAAAGTGTATTTAGGTAATTATGGTTATTGTAATACATTCCAGATCATGGAAAAACAAAAATTAAAAGCTTTTTAACAATTTATTTTAGTAATTTTTACTGAAAATACATATATTTTTGGGTGAAAGGATGTAAAATCTAAAAGGATATAACATAATTAATCAAAAAATCACATAATTTTTTTTACACAACTTGAGGGAAACCTCAACTTTTTAAAATCTTAACTTGATTGAATTAAACTTAAAGCTTATTAAATGTGGAAGTGTTTCTAAAAGTGACCTATCTACAGTATAGTCAGAGGATGATAAAAAAAAAAAAATTGCTCATAATTTATGATTTTTTTTTTAAAACAGAACTTTGCTTAGTTTAGGCACTCCATGACTACTAATTTTATTTCAAGTAAATTTTGTATAGTTTACTCAGGAGTAATTGTTAATTACTTAAATTAAATATTTTTTAGTTATCATTCCTTATCCACCTATTCAATCCAAAATATGATAGTTAAAAAAACATAAATCTTAAATTTCCTACTTTTCTGCCGAAAATCAGACCAATATTTATATAAACTTTTTTGTAGCTCTAGACGACTCCTATCACTTCTATAAATATATCCCTTTACTTATGGGGCATTCTGTATATATTATGAATACACATAGGCATTGGCATTTAGGAAGTATTGTGTGGACGAAGATTTGTGTAACATGTGATACTTAAAGGAGTAGCTCATTAATCATAATTTTATATAATATATTATTTCTCAAAGATTTTTTTTTGTTGTGTGTGTGTGTTATAATTGACCAACGATAAAAAAATGAATTTCACTTTTTTATACTGTATTGAATTTATTTATTTCCTTATTATATTGCCATTTGTTCACTGCCCATTATATTATATTGAACTATTTGCATGTTCAATTAGTATTATAATTATTATCTATTCAGTTTATTGAACTTTTTCTGATTTATTTAAAGTAAATGCTGTCATTCTCAGTAACTGGCTTGTTTCATAAATTATTGGAGAGGGGAGAGAGGGAACAGAAAAGCCTTTCCCCTCCCCTCTAAGTGCTAGCACCAATGTGTTTACATATCTCTTACATATATTGTGATTTCTTTTGTATTTTACAAATAATAATATAACCTAGGAAGATCACTTTATACTATAGTGTTACTTCCAAAAGAAGTAAGAGGTAGTTAAATAAAAAAACAAATTATAAGAGTATTAATATATTAAATTGAAATTTATAATTATTTTATCTCAGGTATGGGTTACTGACAATCAGATCAAAACACTCAGACAGACTAACTTTAACTACACTATACGCTATATGATTTTAAAATAATGTCAAGTATGCATTGGCAAGCTAACCTTTTTTTCCTATATACAATGTTTCTTCCTTTGTGGCATTGAATTCATTTGTCTTCAAACAGTTTCCAAAGTTCTGCCAAACACACTTTCCAAAATGGTGACACTTTCATCTATTCAACTCAAGCTCCCTGGGAGATCCTCTCTCTCTTTTGATTCCAAACACCTAGTCGTCTAGCTAAACATCATCCGAAATTGTAATATTATTACTGGGTTTTACTCACTGGAGCCCGGTGTATCCCTTCTCCCATCCTCTTTTCACCCCAACCAAACACCAACAGTTTCCTAAACAAAATCCTTTGTCCCTCCTCTCTTTGGGATTTTCGTTTTTGAGGAATATATAGAGCAGCTATTTTCTTTTTCCTGAACTAGTAGAACTATATTAGCTTGCCTTTTAACTGTTCAACATTAATTTATTAAACCATTTTTAACAACTTCCTATTAAGGTATATATTACAATATACTTGTTTTTTAAAATGATTATTTGTATCGTGCTTTATTTAATTAGTTTAAATTTATATTCAGGTCAATACCTTGTGCTGGATACTAGTGAATACATGCCATCGTCAAAACCAGCTAGAATTCATTCGCCAGTCTTCCCACAACCTCCTGATAACAGTTCTTGTTTTATATTTTGGTATCACATGTATGGAAATACTATTGGTAAATATTAAGTTCTATAATTGTTATTAAAAAAGTGTTGTTATAAAACAAACTAATAGTTAACAAAATATATGAAATGTATTCAGGGTTAAGTGGCCAAACTGAAAATATGAATTAAGGACTAATAACCAGAGATGATTATTTTTCTGATTGAAGATACCTCTTCTTGTAAAAGTAGTTTCATCTGTCCTGAGAATTTTGCCTAAAAATTGTGGATTTTGAACATTTAATATGATTGTTAATGTTTACATTTAATTAATAAAGTAGTTAGAACAAATAAGTAGGCTTTATTTATTTCATATAACGTAAATAATTCATAACCACGAAAATCTTTAAGTGTGAATATCTCCTAAACAAAGTTTTTGTGGACATACCTTCAGAGGAAATTTTTTTCTTAGTTAGAGGTTCTTAGTTCACTTGTCGCAGTTTTGACACTTAACTACGAATCACACTGTATATAAAACCGATGCTAGGGTGTAAAGTGTAAATATATAAGTTAGAATATTTTTTAAGTATTAAAATTTTATTTTTTATTTTTCCATTACTTTAATTGCACGTAACTCAAAATGAGTTAATTTTGAAGATATTTTTTTGGTTGTTAAATGTTAAATGTTTTAAGCATAAAATGTTTTAATCATCAGTACCCAATCCGCATGGAAAACTATTTTTGTTTCTATATTTAAATTAAATTTTCAAAACATTTAGTGTTATTGCTTGTATATTTAGAAATACAATTTTTTTGGTAAAATAATATCAGTAAAGTACCATACCGAAGGTTAAATTTTATAACTACATTACAAAGAACTGAAATATCTTAAAAATTAAATATATATAAGTTCAAGCTTCTTATGTTTTTTTATAATAATTGCTCCGTGGTGCTTTGATAAAATATAATAAGCTATTTTTGCACAATTTAACAGCTATTTAAGAGCTAACTAAAAATTTTCCCCAACTCAAAAAAGAGTGTGATCTGATCAGGAAACTATGATATTACATCCTCATTTATCAATATCTCTTTAAATTGAATCTCATATGAATTGGTATAGCAGAGTAGTTAGAGCGTTGTTGTGTACTTGTGATTTAGCCGATTGCCACAGAACCTACTTCTTATCTCGTACCTCTTCTCTGCTTAGTTCTTTGTGCGTTCTCGTTATTCGATTGTTTACATTTATTTTCGTTATTTTCTATTTAAAATGTATATAATAACACATTGGCAATTGCCGTCTTTGGAAGATGAAGCTGTGAAATACTTTTAGAAGTTCTGAATAATTCCAAAGATGAAATTGTGTGAAGAAGGTCATCAAATGAAGTTTGACAGGAAGACCAAATCGAGATGTTTTGGTAGGAGTTGAAGGAAAAACATTTCAATCAAGAATAGGAACGTAATTAGAGGGATCAAGAATTAAATTTATTTATGACTGGACTCATAATTTAACAACGATTGAGTTGGACAAAGAGCAGCTGAAACTATCCAACAAAAGTGTGGTTGATTGGAACAGATTTTAGAGAGAATTTTGTGCTCATAACATGTTCACTAAAATGTTATACAAGTCAAATAAAAAAATTGGAGGGCCTGGAAAAGTGGTTGAAATAGACGAAAGTCTTTTGTTTTTAAAGAAAAATCATGAAGAAAGAGTGCTCTCAACAATGAATGTTTACCAGAGTTTGTCGAGAAACAGACAAGTGTTTCATTGTAAAATAAAAGGCAGACTTTTTGTGGTGGCGGCTCCACAGAAAAGAGTCTTCATTATTTTAAATTGTATTAAGCTATTCTGTCTTCCAGAATAAATAAAATGTTGTAAAATAAAAATGCTTTGTTATTATTACATTTCTTTTTGTCTATTTCAATTTCTATGATTATAAATAAGAACATAGATATTATGAGTATCAGAATTATCAGTGTTCAGGTTATAAACAATGGCGGATAGCAGTCCATGGCGACTGGCTTACTCACAAGTACCGAGCAAGTGTTGTACTATTAAAGTGAAGATCATAAGGTCGAATCGTGGTCCCTACCTCCCAGTATGGCTGGTCTCTGCAGGAAGTTAGACCATATCTCCTCAATTAGAGGAGGCCTACAAGTTGAAAGTTGTAAGAAAAAGGACACTAAAAAAAAATTATATTTTTAAAAACGTTTGATGAGACATATCTATCTAATAAAATTTTATTTTATTTTTTTCTAATTTTGGCTAGTTCAATAAATTCATTTACCAAATAAGACAACTCCCAACTACCTACTTTGATGGTAAAAAGTCCTGTATATCATGTTTTATCGCACCACTCCAGATGTTTACCTCATCTAAAGTATTAAGGTTCTTGTTTTGTTTTTTTACTTAAAAAAAAATAATGTACTTATTTGTAAAAAATATATTACTCTTTCTAATAGGATGGTTTGAAATAGCCAAGACTACAAATTATCAATAAATCTATTTTTATCAGTTTATTGTTTTTTTCAGGCACACTGAATGTGTTTCTTAACAATGTTTTGTCTTTTCAAAGACAGGGTAACCATGGCGATCGTTGGATAAAAGGAATTATTTCTCTTAGTGAAAATGTTACCAGGAGTGATTTACAGGTTATTTTATGCGTTACTCTAAATTAGAGAGAAAATTAATAACATGTATAATCATAGAGAGAAGGTGAATATCGCTACTGTTAGTGCAAAAGGTCAAATGTAACAATTTTCCACTTGTGTTCTGTTTGTGCTAAAGGTGACATTTTGTAGTCTGCAACTGCTATAAGTAGCTTATTACTATGGAAAATAACAGAGAAAAATAAAACATGAAATTATACTAATAAATCATATAGAAATAATCAGTTTCTATTCTCTACTGTAAAAAGAACTCAATTTTAACATACAAACTTTTGCACTATCAGTAGGGATATGTTCTTTGTAAATTTAATTTAATCTTTTATAGTGATATAATTATGGCTTTGCCCATCACAAATGATCATAGATTCAGTCCATTTGAAATTAACCAATTTGAATTTATTTGGTTGCTTGAAATTTTTGATTTTTATAAAATTTTTTTTAAGGCTTATCCTTTTTCTTGGAGGCCATTTTCAATTTGATTTTCGACTGCAAATGTCTAAACTTTGGTAATTTTGTCAATATCAAACCAAAATAAAAATTAAAATAATGATGATGATTTTTCTATTCTTTATTTTTGTTTTCTTTTATTACAATACCTAAGAAGAAAGGGAAGTGATTAAAAATAAATCACAAAAATTAAGAAACGAGACTTTTAGTGCTTTAAAAATGTAATAATGAAAAGAGACTTATCTCTGAAAACATTGGATAGAATCCATGTTGAGTTCAGAAATAAATTTTATTGATTTTTGAGAACAGTATTCCAATAGAACAGTATATACATTAGCCCAATCACAATTACAGCTGATAAGGTGACAGTTCATTGGCAGTTGATGTGATAGTAGCACTCACTGCCGTAGACACTTATATACCTATCCTAGAATTTGTGGAATGATAAACTAAGATTCAATTATGTGTCTTAAATTTATATTTCAGGATACAAATTTATTGTTTAGATAGCACAATTTTCAGCATTAATTGATACAATATAACTCTGGAATCGATTGAGTCTCAGTTTTGGAAATCATGTCATAAGTTCTTGTGGTAATGAGGTATAAACTGTAAAACATGTTTTTGATTAATAGCAAATTCGAATTGGTTGACAAGAAAAAAGTTTCAGCATTAGAAATTTGTCAACTATAGTTTTGAACTAATCATTAAATAGAGAATAACTGGTAAAAAAATGTTGAGCAATATGGTCTGAGTGATTTCAAATGGATTGCACCCATACATAATAGAATTTGATTATTTTTATTATATATACTTTAACAAAATTAAACAAACAAAAGTTGTAATCTGAACTGATTTATACCTCTCACCAAAGTTAATTTTTTGCAAGCTTTATTCTCATCTGACTGACATAGTGTTAGCTTTATTTATTTTTTCTCAAAGCTATTGATTCTCATTGTATCTATATGTCTATCAAGAGGTTTTATTTTGCATTTCTTTAAGCATTTCATTTTTTAATGTAGGTTATAATTGAAGGCACTTATGGTGGGGGATATACAGGTGACATCGGTTTAGACGACTTCTCTATAGGCAATGGGACTGATTGCTTAGGTTCTGCAGGTAAACAATAATCTAGTAAAATAGCATTATAACCAGAGCTCTGATTTTTATGTAGTAATATGTTGTATAATATGCAATAAAAAAAAACTACTTAAAATATGCACCAAAAAATCCCCAACTATGCATTCAGTCAGCTAAAACATAGTAGCGTGACTATATTAAGGAACGGATAAAGAAAGTAGAGAAAGGATTTTAAAATTAAACAAAAATCTTTCACATTATTTTTATGTATTTTCTTTCCTTTATAAATGAGAATAATTAAAACATAATGGTGAAAACTAAAAACAGGAAATAAAAAAAAAATATATATATATATATATACATGTATTATTATTTAAAATTGTAATAAGAAACACTTTTAAAAAACTAAAATATCAAAGTAATACAAACTTGCACTTAATAATAACATAGAAATGGAGATATAGATAATTTTGTTTAAAAAGGATAAGTAATTGACAATACTTTTAAATAATGAATAAAACACAAGTGAATACAAAATAATTAAAGAACTTCAAAAATTAACTCATAAGAGACTAAATGTATAAAAAATAAGTAATGTAAATGCATTAAAAATATTTATGTTAATATTTGTTAACATTAAAAGCATAATGTGAAATACTTTTTATTGACAATGTCCAAGACCAAATTCTGGTAAAAATTATTGAATGCAGCTTCCCGCTGTCATTCCTGCCTTCATAATCTTGAATTTTATTGTTCTCTAGAAAAGCAGAAAAACTCTATTTATGATACAATGCTTTTTTTTTTTTTTTTAAATTATATATTATTTCTGTGCCTAAGGCTGGTTTTACTCCTTGTCTCTCCATCTTCCCAAACTGTTATCAACACCAACAATCTTTTTGTGTTTTCAAAATTGCTTGTGATAAATCCAAATTATCTTGAATTTTGTTTATTTTAAATAATTAACTACTTCTCAATGTTTGTGGTACTAAAAAATGGATTAATATAAAATGTGAAAGACTTTAATTTGGATTAGAAAAAAATCCATGAATAAGAGTAGTAATACAGATGTATAACATACTGTTAAAACTAACGGTTAAATAAGTAAATAAATATTAATATCTAATAATATATAGAGTCATAGAAAGTAACGATGAAGGATGGGATTCAGTAATAAATTCATGTAATTAAATATAAACCTACTTGAGTATTAATTAATTTGTATTTTAAGTAGTGATAAATGAAATTATTGTAATTCATGCACTATTCAAGTTTTTTCAAAAGTCTTTTATTCCTATATTTCAGTTAAATCCTGTGTTGGAAGATGTTATGAAGATAAGAATGAGGTATCTTCATGTTTATGCAATCCCGAATGCTCAGTTGATGCTTCCTGCTGCGAAGATTTTCTGGATGTCTGTAGTATAGGTATTAAAAACATCAATTAATATATTTAATCTCTTTCTCTGATTTGTAAGTGAGTATGATGAATAAAATTATTGAGTTTTACTTTAAAAACCCAATGTAATAAATGGGTATCATCTTTCAGAATCTACAACACCATTTTTTGAGGCAAGTACTGGGGTCGAAGATAGCACACAAGTATATTCCGACACCTCTGGAACTACAGACTATGAGACTAGTTATTCTGAACCTATTAGCTCGACTGAATTAGGATTCACTGCCGCCTCAGAAAATAGTACTGACACAAGCAGTTTTACGTCTTTACAAGATTTAGATTCAATATATTCAAAAGCAGATGTTGAACAATTTGAAAAAACAGAATTTTTAAATAGTAGTGGAAAAAATCATGATGTTACTGGTACTGAATTTCATTCTCTCAGTACCTCTTCATATGCCCAAAAAGAACACGGAACAACCAATTCTACTAAAGAAACTATTATTGTAAATAGATTTGCTTTTTCAACAGGCATAATGGCTCAAACAACAGATAGAACTACTGTTTCTACTCCTGAAAACAATATTACAGTCAAGAGTTTTTATAATACCACGACTGAGGCAACTTCAAAGCATTATGATTACTTGTTTAAATTAAATAGCCTTGGAACAACTTCTACTAAAGCTGATTTAAGTAAATTTACAAAGTTTATAACTAATTCAATTAAAACCACTATTATACCTCAGGCAATATCGACCAAAACATTTTTCTTTAAAGTTCCGACTGACAAAACTTTCAATCCAAACAATTTAACGGAAAATACTACAACCTTGATGCCTTTGAAAATCTTAAGAACCAAAGAACCTGATATTAACAATAAAACTGACAATAAAGGTAGTACCACCAATATGCCGTTGAAAATTATTACATTAAAAATCAAAGAGCCTAATATAAACAATATAACTGAACGTAAAAGTAGTACAACCTATCTGCCTTTGAAAATTAATTTATTAACTACCAAAGAACCTAATAAAAACAATAAAACTGAAAATAGACGTAGTACAACTTATATGCCTTTTAAAATTAATTTATTAACAACCAAAGAACCTAATATAAACAATAAAACTGAAAATAGAGGTAGTACAACTTATATGCCTTTGAAAATTAATTTATTAACAACCAAAGAACCTAATATAAACAATAAAACTGAAAATAAAAGTAGTACAACCTTTATAACTGTGAAAATGAATACATTGAAAAGCAAACAGCCTAATACTAACAAAAATTTTACTACCAACAAAACGGTATTCTTAACATCAAAACATACTCAATCTACTACGCCATTCCATTCAACGAAGGTTTACCAAACCACTCCCGTTCCTAACTTGACCTCTAGCAGGACATCTAAATCTGTTACGAAAAGCCTTAACCCATTAGGAAATGGAACCACTCTTCATTCGATGGCTCCATCCAATAAGATTACACCAGTCCAATCTTCAACAAATGCTATACTTAAAAATTTAAAAAGTATAACACCTTCTTTAGAGAAGAATAAATTTTATTTCAACATCACATCTACCATTGTGCCACTGTTCCATAACGTTACTGTACCGACAACATCTGTTCAAACGAAAATGGCTACCAGTAAAGTTGATAGTAAAAAGATAGTTAATGATTCTCATACTCATTTACAAACTACCTCGCAATCTCCTCCTCTTTTGAATACTACCGAAGGATCAGTCCCATTCACTTTTATTATAACAAATACACAGCCAATCAAACTTAATACAGTTAATAGATCTAAAAAATGGAAATCAATATACAAACCGAAAGGTGAGTTTTATAATATGATAGGTTTTTGTTTATCCTGTTACAGAAACTTTGCTTAATCGTATTACCTCATAATATTTTTATTTTTCAGATAGATTTATGTTCTCTGCAGTTCGGAGTAATAAAGATAGTGACAATAAGACTTACATAATATTATCGACTTGCGCCGTAGTAATTGGTATTATAAGTTCTTTGCTGGTAGTTCTCTTCATCAGAAGAAGGAGACTAAGGCTTGTGAATGAGTTAGAAGAAGCGGACACAGACATATTATACCATTCCTCTCAGGAAATGTTGGATCTCCATATTGCGAGGCCGAACCATTAAAACATAATATGTTCTCATTTTTTTTTTTTTTTACTTTAGACTGATATAATTTGTGTGTAGTTTAAGAAAAATTTGAAGCTGTAAATTTAATTAAAACAAAATATTTTGTATGTGACAGATAAAAAAAAATAAAAATTGGCAAGATTTTCGATGAATGAAAGATATTGTTAACAGTATTTTATATGAAATGTCTTGTGTTGAGCATGTACAATGTTATGAACGATTGTCGTAGTTCCTTAGTTTGTTGTATAGTAACTGTTATTAATAATTTTGTTATTAGTTTTGAGGACTCTTAATGATTTTTTGTAAGATAATTTTTGATTAAAATTTAATTTATTGTAATTTTTGAAATTTAGGTTTTAAATTTGCTCTGTTTTAACATTGATAAGTTTATATCTTTTTTATAATTACTTATTTATTGCAATGAATTGAGAAGAAGAATTTTAAAGAGTTGTACGTCAAGAATAATGATTTTGTTTGCTTTTGATTATTGATTCATGTGATATTGTGATTTAATTTTTTTTTCTAAATAAAATATAAGCCTGTACTTAAATGAGTATTGTTGTGTGAGAAGCAATAAGTTTCAGCATTTGACTATTTTGTTCCAGTAGATATTCCCATTCTTGGATAACTATAGGCTCACTCTGAGAAGGAGTTGGTCGGGTGGAGGGGGGGGGGGGTGCCTTCAAATAAATACTAAATTTTTAAGAAATAGTAATTTTAATTACGCCGATGTTTCGACCCACCTTGCAGATCTTCATCAGGGCGTGGCATGTGGCACTGCAGGAGGCAGTTGACCTATAGGCTCAATTGCTCGCAGAATTTTTCAAAGGGATTAACAGATGAAACAAGATAAGTTGATTTTTTGCATATATCTTAGCACAATATCTCCATAAGTAAATGAAGATTTAATGATAATAGTTACATTTAATAGTAATACTGCATGTCCAAATGTCAACCTAACTTTTTGTGGCATAAAGCCATCATCATTAATATTGTTCTATTGAATATTGACTTGCATGTTTGGTTTGTTTCTGAAATATCTAAACAAGTATACAAAGATGAATTCTATTATTTAATTTTCACATAACTCCTTCAGTTGTTATAAAAAAAATATGGTGCGCGCATCACACAACTTTCACTTGCCCCTCTA
This sequence comes from Nezara viridula, assembly GCA_928085145.1. Taxonomy (NCBI): domain Eukaryota; kingdom Metazoa; phylum Arthropoda; class Insecta; order Hemiptera; family Pentatomidae; genus Nezara; species Nezara viridula. The sequence continues at coordinate 16,715,657 of OV725079.1, forward strand.
TTTCGAAAATCAATTCTTGTCTGGCAATATTGTGCTATTACAAGAAGTTTTTTAAGCACAATTTTAATGCAGCTAAACAACATATTTTTGAATTTCGGTCATATCTATCAATATAAAAACTCATTAAGACCATAAAAATAACATAAACTCTAATTATTATATCGATTGTAGGCAATAAAAACCTTATAAGTGTATCAGTCTATTTGAATCACATAACTGCAGTCTCTTAGCTCCATAAAACTAAGAAACTGGAATAAATAGAATCTTACTACATAGTAAAAATTATAGTTTTTAAATCTCTATCACTTTTAACTTGTATTTAAATTCTTATTTTTTACCATTGTAAAATTTGCCAAAGTACAGTTATTTGCTTTTAAATACAGCATCCACAGGTCAAAAGTCGTCACACTAATTATAAATGTGGTAATTTCAAAAAGGAAATTTTTTTGGGAATAAATCAACGATGTATGCCTAATTATTTAATTATAATATAAGAATTAGAGTTATTAAACTACAATAAATTTATTTAATGTTATAAACATATGTTTTAAATATCCATGAAATATTTTTATATTCCACTTCTTCTTTCATACAAGTACAATGAAATAGTTTTTTAAACAATGCCATTGCTTTGATTTGGTGGATTTTAAATACTTTTTTTTTCAAGCTTAAATATAATTTTAAAATTTTACATTTAGTTATTGTTAATGATTAATAAAATGTATACTAAGAACAAAATCTAAAAATAGATGGAACGAGTATTGTAAAGATGAATATGGTGCAGAGCACCAAAAACTCATAAATAGATGAGACTGTTAAAAGAAGGATGTTTTTCTTACTTTCAACTTACTAAATTTAGATTTGTTTGGTATGTTATATTTGATTATAAAAGAGACAAAGCTACCTAAAAATGCACAAACATAGTTTACACTAATAACATCTAATACAGCCGATGGGTAGATGAAATCAACAAAGATGTAATAGAACTGCGTGTAGATAACTGAAAAGAAATAGCACAAGACAGGCAGAGATGGAGCAGCCTTGTTAAAGTAACAAAAGATCTAAAAGGTCTGTAATGCTAAACAAATAAAAAAAAAATATCAAAGACTTATTTCATCTCTATTTAGATTTCAGATATCCTTTGATATGTCTGTTTTGATTGTTGGTAATATTAATTTTTTTAGGTATAGCAATCGTGTAAACATTTCGAGGAGCAGAAGCTTTTTTATTAATCAAGGTGATTGATTTGGTTCGAATTTCTTTTTTTGTATTTCCTCTGAAAAAAATGTAAACAAGAAGTTCAACAATACTTAACAAACTGGCTCCAAGGAAAAGACCAGCTGTGCCTCCCATGCTCACTGGAAATGAATAACAGTTTCATTATTAACATACTTATATAACAATAACAGTTACATTATTAAAATATTTTGATAATAATTTAAAATATTTTTGTTTATATAATTGATTTACCAACTAAGTCGAGACGCGTCCTCACTACATTTCTTTTAAATCTCTGTGACGGAAGAGTATCCATAATTACAGATACTTTTGTACCATTGTCTAGAGATTCTTCATTTCTTTAAAATTATTTAAATATTTTAAAATTGGTTATGTGAAAATCATATTAAATATAAGGACAAATATAAAATAAATGAAACTTACGTGATTTGTGCTTTATTAATAATTGTGTACTCTGGTTCTATACAACTAGACATACAATTGCAAACAAGTCCCTTTTTTTCATTATCTTCTGTCCGCAATGCTCTTAATGTTTCTGAGAATAGTATGGATATAGTCAAATACGAAATATACTTAACTCAAAATATTTCTTATACAATAACAAATAAATGAGCTATATAGAAAAATAAAAACTGTATAAATATTAATAAAATGGTAAATCTTGTCTAATACTAAGGCGCTAGAGATGCTAAAAACAGAGAGAATAATTAGAATAAAATTATAATTCAACAATAATATTTCTCTTTACTCCCATAGAACAAGATGGTACACTAAAACTAAAGCTTTATTATCGTTAAATCTGTTTTTTTGTTTTCTTTTTCTTGAATGGAAAGCTCTGTACAGTGGCGGCCTTAGAACCAGGCAACCTGGGCAATTGCCCCGGTACAATGATCCGGAAGAGGAAGCCTACCTACCACTTGTTAGGGATAAAAAAGAGAAGAGAGCAGAATAAAATGATAAAAGAATAGGCCTTCTTGGCTGCAGTGTATCTTACCACAAACAAAAAAAATATGAGGATAATTAATTCTAGCCTATTGATAAAACAACTGAATTAGAGACGTATTGAATGAAATAAAATTCAAATATTACTAAATATAAAACACTTTATGAGATAATTAAATTTTTTGGGGGGTAGATGATGTCATTGTCTAGGGGTGCCAAATTCCTAATGCAGGCATTAGGTTTGTAAATAACGGTTAGTTTATTTAATACACAGTTCATTTAGTATTAAAATATAATAGATATTTTTATATTTATCACATAAAAAAAAACCTGTACCACTACAACCTATGAAGGGTTTTGGATTCAGTACTATTTAAGAAAAGTATTGTTTCTTGGTCTGCGGTTGTGCAAGGAGGTGATTTGACCGAGATCACGCTCAACCACCAGATTTTTCCTCTTAATTAATCATTTTAATTAAGGGTACCCACTTTATAGAGGCTGGGTGTGTCCCAGGAGGGTCTATCTACCCAGGATCGCCCCACGGCCAATGTAACAGAATAAATAATTTTTCTACCATCAGCCGGGATTCAAACCTGGGACGTTTAGCATTGGTAGCTCAGTACCCTATCATTAAGCTACCCCACTCCCATTTATTTATTTATCACCTAATAGATAAAAACAAAAACAAAAAAAAAAACTGCACCACTACAACCTATGAAGGGTCTTGGGTTTAGTACTATTTAGGAAAAGCACTATTTCTTGGTCTACGGTTGTGCAAGGAGGTGATTTGATCAAGATCACACTCAACCTCCATGTTTTTTTCTCTTAATTAATTATTTTAATTAAGGGTACCCACTTTATAGGGGCTGGGTGTGTCCCAGGGTCGCCCCTTGACCAATGAAACAGCATAAATAATTTTTCTGCCACGAGCTGGGATTCGAACCTGGGACCTTTATTACCATTGGAAGCTCAGTACCCTACCACTGAACTACTCCACTCCCATTTATTTATTTATCACCTAATAAATATAAAAAAATAAGTTTATTATTGGATACATATATGGATATATTATTATTATACATTATAATAATATTATATTATTGAATGAGTTTAATATTTATTTATTGGAAAGCTCGAAGAGCCATCTGCTTGATTAAAAATGAGATTGAAGAAACTTATGAATTATTTTATAATATTATTTTTCAAGTTTCCCAGGCGCTCATAATGTACCTACATTGAGTTAATGTGGCTTTATTCTATTTTCCAGCAACAATACCTATTTACTGCTTTAAACAACACTAGTATACAGTAACCGAGAGAAATGTACTTAAAACTGGAAAATTATAATTATTCTTATGAGACTTTCGTCTCAAAATAAAATTATATTTTCATACATTCATTTCAAAAGATACAAGTCCTTTTATTTGGTTACCTGAATATTCTGTGAGACAAGTCAATCCCTCAATATTACACATTGGAACTCCTTCTAAAATAGATTAATAGAGATTATATTCATCATTATCTACGGTTTAATTTTATCACATTTAAACGGTTAATTAATTTTTCAAATTACCTTGGTGGGGTATGAAATGATGAGTACAGTTACAGAATTCAATCTGTGCTTTCGTTCTACAGTTTACAACACAAGTTGAATAACTATAGTAGTCATATACATCGAGAATATTTTCGTGCGGAAATCTGCAATTTCTTTGCTCAACTGAGACATCTCTCAAAGCTGGATCATTATCAATTTCATTCACCTGACCCATGTTTCAAATGTTGGATAATTAGATTTTATGTAATAAAATATGTGAGAATATTAATTTTAGTGCTAAAACCATTAATAATTGAAATATATAATATCATTAATAAATATTTATTCTTATTTTCTGTTCAAATAAATATATTCAACACCAAATCATACGTCTGATCGTTTATCAACACTGTTAGGTAGCCTCTAAAGGAATGACCAAATTTGAAAGACAAGTGAGATATTATAGCTTGATCCAAGAAGCTTTCAACATGTTTTACCTGAATACAAAATAAACTGTTAGAGAAATAGCTGGAAGAGAAATATATGTGAAATATCCAAATTAAAAAGTTTTGAAGTAAAATCAAATTGAGCTGTAAAATAAACTTGAATACTTGAAATGGGAAATTGGAAAAAAAGTAGATAGAATTAAAGAAAATGTGGTCTGTAAAAACATCAGAACAGTCAGAGAAGGAAGATAAAAGTTTATAAAATAAGGAGTAACCAACCATAAAGTGATTGAAGCAATACAAAGTCACCAAAATGAAACTGATAATAAATATGTATTCTGCATAAATATTAGGAAAAGAAGTATTCTAAGACAACGTATTGTATTGAGTAAGAAAAGACAATATTTGTAAATAAATACAGAGGAAGAAATATAAATTATGACGTATTTCACACAAATGTTCCTGATCAAAAATAAGCTAGACATTTAGATATAAAGTTTGGATGAACAGAAGGAAGATTTGAAAAAAACTTTCAGTACGATTCAAAAGTATTAATTCCTTAGGGACTACTTTAAATAACTTTTAAAAAAATTAAGAGAACATTTGTCCTTGTATGAGGAAAGGGTCTAGCTTTAATTTCAGTAATTATAGAAGCACTGCATTCATCACTGTAGCCTTCAGATATAAAAAAAACTTAAATCAACAGATGACAATTATCAAGTATCCTTATCTTTCTTCCAGGATTCAGAAGATAGAAGAGTATACTTGATCAGATCTTGTTTCTGAAGTTTGATCTTAAAAAATAATAGGTGAAATTTTATTGGGCTATAACATTGGCTTAGCAAAATGTTTAGCCTTCTTGATAAAAATCTATTGCTGGATTTCTGTAATATATTAATACATTAATTATAATAATCATGATTTTTTTTATCTTACATTCGGTCCTATTGATAGCCTTTTTCAATTAAAAATAATCAGTCTTTCATGTTGATAAAATAATGTTAATAGTACCTGAAAAGACATACTGTAAACTGTTCCCCAATTTAATACAGCTTTTTCTTCAAGTGGGTGATTAATATAAGGAACGTCATCGGTAGAATGAATAAAAAGCTAGAATGTACCAATGAATTAAATGTATAATTAATTGAGAATGAAAAATCTCATAGCTTAACAATACAATTTTTAATTACCTTTGCAGCTTCATAAACTTGGAAACGCAATTTTCCTGGTCCTGTTTTCTTATTAGATTTAAGTACTAGTTTTTTCAACTTTCTAAAAAATTATATAATGGTTTATTTATTAAATAATGGTTATGTATGTATGTATGTTTTATGGAATTTTAATGACATTAAATAATAATTAATGTTAAAGCTTAATATGAACCAAACTCATTAAAATATTTAAATAAATCATAACCAAACTTATTAATTACGATTTTGTGTGAAGAGAATTTATTGTATAACAGAGTCCAAGCTCAGTTTTCAAAGGTAGAAATTGCGAACAACATTCGAATGGCTCACCATTCCATGTACAGTTGCCCAGAAATTCTTCACAAGGAGCCCTCACCTAATAAATAAATTATATTATGTGATACTGATAGAGGTTCAAATTCTGATTCTATTTTTAATAAAAAGCAATGTTTTAAATTTTTCATTCAATAATCACAAAGCATTAACATATGTTCTACTATTTTTATGAACTGTCATACCTGTTCAACTAAATAATTCAATTCTTCAGAACAGTTCATAGAATGTCCGCAGTGTGTTTTGCATGAGTAACATGTTCCATCAAAAAAAGCTATATCTCTTAAATAAAAGTCCATATTCATATTCCGTTTTATTCCGAAAAGCCTGTTTTAACAGATGTTATGAGGAAATCTATTAAAATGAATCTATCTCTATCATAGTTGATTTAGTATACCTGGTTCCAGAATCAAATATTTTATCTGGAGATTCATTCTCACAGATAGATACTGCAGGGAATGTTGTATTCCATTCCAAATAGGATGTTTCGACAACAAAACTCACAGCATTATTTTGAAAATTATACCATGAACCTTTTAATAATGAGTATGTTCCATACATTGCAGTTATAACTACACAAGCCCAAAACAATCTTAAAAAGAAAATACCATCTTTTAATGTAATTTTAATTCTTTGTAAGTGTTATGAAGGTTTTATACTTAAATGTACCCATTTATACGGAACTAGAACCAATTTTTTAATGCACATACAAAACAGTTATTATTAGAAAAAAAATGGTTCTGAGAAACTTACAATTGTTGGTTCCATATCATGTTCAATAGCAAAAAATATAAGATATATCACAAATATTTCTACAGGCCCAAGCCTACAACTGAATAAATATATGAAAACTTTCAATGTATTCATGTAATATGACACTAAGTATATTTTATTTTGCTGAATTATACCTTAATATGGTGTGAATGTGCTCTCAGAACTCTATTATAAATGTCCTTTATTGAGACAAATTGTAATATTTATCAATAAACAAATAATCAACTTGTAGTATTGCAAATTATACCAAGCATTTTAAAAGCAGAAATTTTAGCATGATGATTTAACCAAAATTATTTTGACTGACCACTTCATTATCCTAATAGAATAGAACTATTTAAAAAATCCTGCTAAAAAACGGCATGCTCGTAATGCATATGAAGAGCAATATTAGTTATTACAACCTGACATGTTTTTAATATATTTCTAAAAATTAGTTTGCCACAACATCAATTTTTTCATATGATTAGTAGCATGACTAAATAGTACAAATAAATAAGGAATTGAATAACTAAAAACAACAAGATTTTAATTAAATTTATGGTTAAAAAAACATATACAATAGAATAGAATAGAAAAATAACTTAATTCTGGGACAAAGTCTCCTAACAATTATACAAGTCAGTAAGTTAACTTTTGTTGCTTTATTCTTCAACTTTGAAAATATAAAAATAATATAGTTTTCCAAATATTAAAAATTTTAATACTATCAAATGTAACTAAACTATTGACAATTCACCTTTCAGTAATATGTCTCTTCGGTTCAGTAATATACCTGAGACCATGGATAGAACCATGATCAAAATATTCCTTTGTTTTAATTGGAATAAGTACAGTAGCATTTGAACAGAAAGACATTTTTTACTTCATCTCATGACATATCCAGATGAAAATACAAAAAAAATATATAAATCAATATATCTTATAATATATAGCCATCTAGATCAGTGTGATGATTATAACCATTGGCTGATCATATCTCTCTATCCATTAAAGCAATATGAGAATCCTTTTAACAGTGCATTATTACATCATGCAACCTTTTTTTTTCCTTTTAAGTTTGTTACATCCACAATCTGATCATGGAAGAGACAATAGCCTGCATGATTTTCAGAAACATTGCATTTGTTTCCATTTAATAATTATGAATAATTAATATAAAAAGATGTGTAATTTAGAATGTTTCCTTCATAAGTAGAACTTATGAAACATATATATAACATATTTAAATTGTAAATATAATGTAATTTGAAGTAGCTTTTTACTATTCTAATAGTTCAAGAATTGATAAAAAAAGTATTATGTTTTACAAAATATTTTATATTTGTTCATACCACAATCACAATTATAAAATAATAAATGTTAAACAACATTAAAGATTTTAATAAAATAGACCTACACTGCAAGCAGTAGTATACACACATACCCTACTTAATACGCCACTGTTGTCACAACCTTTATTGCCTGCAAGGCAAGGCAAGAAGAGAGAGAGAGAAAAAAAAAGATTGCTGAACTAGGAAAAATATCCATTATAAATGTAGTGCAACAGTGATTCACAGAAGTAGGAAGAACCTTCCTAATAAGTGAATAAAATAAAGACATTATATTAGAATATATTTTAAACTTTTTATGACCCATAAAAAAATAATATTACAAAATATTAAAAAATAAGTTTTATAAACTAACCAACTATGAGAAACAGTTTTTTAAATATGATGGTTGTGGGTATGGGAAAAAATAGAACAACAAAAAAAGTTTACAATGTACTATGTGTCAATGTTTCTGTATAAATAAAACTGAAAACATTTTCACCATAATCTATTCTCAACTATATTGAATCCATGTGCAATAATCTCTGTGTACACAATTATAAATAAAATTTAAATTATCTACAGAGGATAATTAAAGATATTTTTACAACATAATTTGATTTCAATAATAATGAACTGTCTAATTTCTGAAGTTTGAAATATGTTCTTCTTACAGACACTTCATTGATTGAGATTGATAAATGATCGTGAAGTTAAATATTTCTTCTTTTTTTAAATTTTATTTGTACTGCAGTAAGCATTATTGTTCCCTTTTATAGAAAAGTTACACAATATATAATATTAACAACATATGAATAATAAAGTTTAACATATAACAGAATTAACAATAAAATTAAATTATAGTAATGTTTTTATTTTAATATCAATGTTGAAACATTATTTAAATTATAAATCATACTTAAAGGAATATTAGCTTATAAGTAATTTATAAAACAGTAAATAATCCTCTTCAGAATTTCATACAATACTTTATTCAGTAATTAACTATATTCTGACATGGTATGCCTTATGTGTTATACAATCATTTATTTTTCAGTCATCAAACATTAAAAATTGGCAATTAGTTTATTGAGTAGGAGGCTCAAATTGGTGTATACAAAAATAATACAATTAGATAAAAATACTGTCCAAGTATTTATTCGATTAACAATTTTTTTTTTTAGAACCATCTTATGGTAAGTAAGGTATAAATATCTTAGATTTGCAACTTTGATTATTTAAATTTATCACTTTCTTCATTTCCCTTACATTTTTTCTAGTTTTGTTATTTCCAATGGCAGATTTTAAAGTACGCTGTCTTTGAAAAATCATGAAGTATAACCATTCAATTAAACTAAGAAGACTTACCCCCAAGAATAACCCTGCTGTTCCACCTAAACAAACTAAAAATAAACTTATTTAAATATTTATTAAATAATCTTTGTAAACAATCCTTAAAACATTTTAGCAATAATAATAATAATAATAAAAGGTATTAAACTTTCTCATGTTGTTCATAAATTCTTTATCAAAATCTACTGGAACACATTTTACTTTTATTTAAGCTGGAATTATTCAGTTCCTAAGGTCATCTTTCTTTGCTCAAAAGTATTAGTGACTGACATTTGCAATTAGGATTTTGTAAAGTTTTACTTTTGTTTATCTTTATGAAGATTTATTATTAGATTAATGAATCTCGGTAGAGAAAAATTACATCTGTTTGCTATTGAAATCCTTCAATTTCAATAATTTTGTCTGTCCAATGTTACAATCCATTCTTTATTTGGAAGTTATTTGGCATGTTAAAATTCGTATATAAGAGTTCTTTGAGTTGGGAAAAACGAATATCAGCTTTGTTCCTCACTTAAAAAAATATTTACTCTCATATTGCTATATCGATTGGTTCAAATTACGCTCATGCTGTAGATATCTGTCAAACATAATATTTATTCAATACTGGTCTTGTATCTATAGTAAATATTTTTTAAGATATAAACAAAGTTGATATTCATTTCTCACAACTCAAAAAACCCTTAAATACAAATTTTTATAACAATTAAAAAATTGAAATTTTAGCCTCGGCTGGATCCTTCAAAATTTTGTCAACAACCAAAAAAATTGTAATAACTTTAGAACGACTCCACTGACCAACAAAAAAATTATTGATGGTTTAGAGCTCTATATTCTACATGAAATGCTTTGAACCGACTACTGTAAACTAATTAGAACCCAAGCTATAATATAAACATTATTCAGAAGTTTTTCTTAATTTCTTGTTTAAAAATGAAGGAAATCGAAAAGTTATCAATGTGGGTTTGAAAAGTAGTAATTAAACTTTCCAATTGTTGTACTAACGTTGAATTTGGAGAAAATACTGAGAATTTATGAATGCTTTAGTTATCGGCCTGAAAAAAAATCCTCTAAGAAAATCAAGTATTAAATTTTGCAATTTTTAATTTATATCAAAATTCATATTTAAGATTTTTAAAGGATACTAAAAACAAATCTAACTTGCTTTTTCTAAAAAAAAAAAAAAAAAAAATTGATTTGGCCTACTTTGCTGGAAGCGTAGTAGTAGGCTTTTGTAATTTATGATAAATTATAACTCATTTAATATAATAGTGAATATATTTTTCTTATCCTGCACAAAAAAAGAAACCAGTTGATATATATGTATATTTTTTTATTTATTTTTTTTATTTGGGTTTTCCCACAACATAAGGAGTCATATCTCCAACACCCAAAAGCCAATGTTCCCTGTCCGTCCAATCCCCTTCACGGAGCCCTCTGGCTGCCATGCATTCCTCCACGTCCTCTATCTATTTCTTCTTTGGCCTTCCATGCTTCCTTCTTTCAGGTGGCATATAGTTATCAATTTTCTTTGGCCAGCAGTTCTCATCCATCCGCATTAAGTGGCCATACCACCATAACCTTTTGGTCCCGATCACTTGAAGGATTTTCTTTTGACATCCGACCTTGTCTCTAATTGCTGCCTTTGGGATCCACTTGATTCTAGATCTGCCACAGCTTCTTCTCCAGAAATCCATTTCCATGCAAAGCAATGTATTTTCCCCGCTTTTTTTGTAATTGTCCAAACTTCTAATTAGTAGGTGGCTACACTTTCTACAAAGGAATGGTAGATCTTCTTTTTAGTTTCCAATCTTATTTCCTTACTCCATAGGGTTGAATTTATCGAACTTATTATTCTTTTCTCATTGTTTATTTTATGTTCGATGTGAACCTCACTACCTCCCTTTGAAGATAGCTTAAAAATTCAGGCAAAGCAAACGCAAAAATAAATAACGAATTTTGTTTGAAATTATATACAAAATTTTTTCTCGGCTCCTAGGGCCCATTGGAACGAAAACCGGGATATGTGTCTAATATTTATCGGAGTAGTATCAATAAAAAAAATTAGGTTGAAATTCGTGACCACCCCCATCTGCAGCCTCCATCTGTAAGTTAAAGTCAATCTAATTTTAAAATACTTCTACCGATTTGACCAAATTATTATTCTGAAGAGTTTTCTTTCTTCAGCTCTTTTATTAATCCCCACATATATTATTACAGTAAGGCTCGAAATCGGTTTTGCACCAAATATAAGCTCCTGTGATGCTCAAATACCATAAATGGAGTATTGTTGGATTCAGAATTTCATGGGGGGGGGTTAAAAAATCGTACTCTCTCTTTTGTTTTTCTTTCTAAAATAAATGAAGTTGATAAAAACATTTTGCTATGCTTCAATACTGGAACGCTGGTAAGTCTGTAGATCCTTCGGAACTATCAGGCTCTGAGTTCTTAAAATCAAAAACGTACTATTTTTGTGATAGCACTAGGCAAAGCGTTCGTATACATACAACCACACGTTAATTGTAGTACTGTTATTGAATACATGTCTCATTTCGTTGACTTGAGGCCCCTATGATCGAGAGAGGAGGAGTTTATATTATTTATCGAAGACGTTTTTTGCCAGTAAGCCAAATCATTGTTAATTCTCCACCAAATCCCAAGATTAAGCCACTTTTGAATTTTTCCTTCTCCTTCAGGTGGGCAAAATATTTCAATCACCCCAAAAATTCCGCCAAAAAAGTTTATTTGTGAATAACTCAAAAATTACACACTTTTCCCTTGGTTGTTTCCATGATTACATAAAAGATTACTAAATTCCCTACAAAAGGAAAACAAAATCATCGAAATCGGACAATCTTTGGCAAAGATACAACTTATTGAAATTTGTAAACATGTTGGTTCCAAACATTAATGAAGTTTTAAATTAATTTTTGTTTCCCTTATCGATCGAGAAAGTAACAATTGATTTCTTTATCTTATGATACGTTGCATTATTTTATTTTCTTATTAATTTGACATTTGATCACTTAACAACATGCTGTGCAAATTTTTCACACCTGCCTACTGGTACATTAATATATCTAAAATCCTAAAACCTTAGGTTTATCAGCAAATGGATAAGTCTGATACTCACCGACAAGATCCATTCTGGTTCTCACAATATATCTACGGAATCTTGTTTGAGGCAAAGATGCCATATAAATGCCAATGAATGAGCGATTTTCATCTTCATATCTAAAATTTATAGTATTATTTAATTTAGATTAAAACTATAACTATGGCTCAGATGTACAAAAACTTTGTTTATGATAGTATCCACAAATGCTTGCTTCAAAGAAAACCAATTATTTATACTCATGTTAAAATCACTATATATATATTTTTTAGATGAAAACCTGAGTTTTCAGTTAACTTACGGTGCCAGAATTGTCTCAATTACATGATGATCGTGTTCAGTGCAACTTGGTATGCATGGGCAAACAAGACCAGGCTTATTACTATCGATTGTTTTTAAAGATCCAATAATTTCTGAAAGTTAAAATTGAAATTATCAATTTAATCAATGAAATTTCATGACTGACTTTTTTAGGAAACAGTATCAATCAGACTAACTTGAATTTTTTGAAAGGCATGCCAAACCACTAATGTTACAAGTTTCAAAATGAGCTAAAAAAAGAGGCAAAAAATCAAAGACAAAAAAAATTATGCTAATATTAAAATTGTGTTCTAATTTATCTACGTTTGGTTATATATCAATATTATTATTGTAATGTATTATTAATAATAATAGTTATTATATTACATCATTACTTTACATTACAGTTACTATATCAATATTAACATTAACCCTAAGCTTCCATAAAGTTGGAGGGATGGCCAAATTAAAATTACGATATTTATATTTGATCGCTTTTCTGCTGATGTTATTTAGCCAAAAGTATTATGCAAGCATGAATGTATGTTTTATTTTTTCTCTTTATTAATCTATATTAGACATTATTATATCTGATCAGAGACATTATAAAAGTAAAAAAATAGATGTGGAGTAAAAATAGTATATATAATAAAAGGTAGGTAATAGTTTATTGTTTTGATGGAATAATAAAGAATTCAAACTAAATCTAACAATTGGAAATAATGGATCAATTCAATATGACAACTCAAAAGCTGCCACAAATAGATGTTTAACAGAGCATAAATCTGATCCTAACTAATGAATTAATTTTTTTTTATTCAATGGTATGCTTTCACAAGCAAGCTATAGATATACTCTTTGACGATTTAAGGTGACTTGAATTTAGGGATTCAACCTCATTTCAGCAAGTGTTCTAGTAGTTACTGGACTAATTGTGCCACTACAAACCTTTAGGATTATTTAAGTCATCAGAGAAGCAAATGAAAAAAGTTCTTGAGTTAAAACCAATTGGAAACTTCGGGGATGAACATGATAGAGATGCGAGTAAAAGAGTCAACTTTCTCATTATCTTAGGAGCCAAGAACAGCTTTAATGTAAATATGATAGGAAATAAAATAAAATATTACAGCCTTAAGATGAGTATGCAATAATCTAATCTAGTTTATTAAGAGAAAATTAATTATAATTAATAAAATTTAGAGGTATCCTATATTTTAACTTTTTACTTATTTTTGGCATAAAATGATGCAAACATTGACAAAAGTTGATTTGTGCTTTAGCTCTACAATTCACTATACACCCTGAATAACTATAATGCTTGTATGCTTCCAAATTATTTTCATAGTGGAATCTGCACTTTCTTTGTTCAATAGATATTGTGTCCAATAGCAAATCATTCACGATCTCGGTAACCTGAAACATCAGGAATAAAATTTACGAAGAAAACAATCTATAAAATCAACTTTCGAAATTTTGAAAACTTCAATAAAATAAAAAACAAATCAGCTACAAAAGATATGAGATTATCAGCTATAATGAAAATATATATGTAGGCTATTCTAAAAAAAAAAAAGAAGATAGATTATATAAATACCGGAGCATTCTTTCAAATAGGTGTGTCCAATTTATAATTTTTTATTATATATTTCGTTATTAAATAATTTTTCTTTGATTGATACCAGAGAGTTTTTTCAAAAAAATAACTATCCTTAACACTTTAATATCCATTTATTTAAACATCAAACCAGAGGCGCACACTATCTATTGTGATTGGGGAGGGGGATGGACAAAATGCTCATCTAATTGCAGTACAAATACACCCAATGATGTCTATAAACTACAATTTAAATTTATTTATTGATCTTATTAAGTAGAAATCTAAATAGTAACTTACTGTGAATTTCATTTTAAAATTTGATCCCAATATTACTGTATGTTTAGCTTCTTGTGGTGTATTGATGAAAGGTACATCTTCAGTTGTATGCATATATACCTAAAATAAGTAAATAAACAGTAAAGTAGAGTATAATTTTTGGTAATACTATTTTATATCTTTGGAAAGTTGTTAATAATGTACTTATATACAGTAAAGAGATTTTGGGATAGTTTGATAATTATTCAAAATTTGTAATGCTAATGTTATATTATTAGTATATTATTCTGGTGAGACAAGTTTTTGTTATTGGCAAAAGAAACTGAAAATGATTTATCTTTAATAAATAGGTTTAAACTCATGAGTTCTTTGAATGACTATGAATATAAAACTTTATTAAACTATTGTTATGTACTTACAATAACATCTTTTGAAACTTTGAATTCAAGTCTTCCAGGACCAATTTCCTTGTTAATAATAAATTTCTGGGAATCGATTGACCTAACAAAAAATATATATACTACAGATGTTTTTATTAAATCCAAATAAATTTTAAATTAATGTTAATGATAAAAATAGTTACCCAATAACATGAATCGATTTAAGAGAATAACATAGGCCTATCTCAGTAACTAAAGGTTTAAAAGCCTCACAGCAATTTATAACCAGACCCATCCATAAGCAGTCAGAAAAAAGAGTATGGCAAGGTTGTCGCACCTTCAACAATTGTTTTACAATATTTATTAATCTTAATAGATATAATAATCTGATTATATGAAGTCTTTTATTTACTTTTTCAACTAGAGTTGCCAGATCTTCAGTACAATTTATGTTATTACCACACAACTCTTCACAGGAATAACAATTTCCATCAAAGAAAACTATTTCTTTTAGAAATGTATCCAGATCTAGATCGTGATGTTCGCCAAACAATCTAAATAAAATTTCTATTTCTTTAGATATCGTTTTAAGTGAATTATACTTCAGTTTGTAAAAATGTCTGATTATCAACCGTATTAAGATTATTCTACATCAATTCAACACAAGGTCTGAACTTCACCATCTCAGGTTTCCTTGAATCATCCACTAGCTGATCCAGGGAAGGGGCCCAGGGTGTGTTGGCACACACATACAGGCGTATGTATGTATATACATAAACACACACACACAAAAACATATATATATAAACATTTTTATTTTATATTATTATATATATTAAGATTTTTGAGCATTTGCAAATAACGTTTCTTCTCCTTCATAAGTTTTTTTTTTCTGAAATTTTGGGAGGATGTGACTATTTTTCCACCTGAAGGAGAAGATCTTGAAGAAGAAAATGAGGACCCAATCATTGGATTTGATGAAGATATGGCATACCGCCAAAAAACACCTTTGTGAAAGAATATACAGAGTTTTTCTCAGTTCTTAATGGCTAAAATCTAGGGGGCGGGAGAGGGGAAGGAGAGGGTGATTCTAGACAATATTTCTAACAAAAAGTTCATTTAATGTATTGGGCCGATTCAGAACAGTAACGGAGTTAAAACCAATTTTATATTTTCTTAAGTTGGTCCCATTTTTTATTGAATATGAAGGAATCACTCAAAAACTGTTCAAGATAATTAAATTCTAAGTACACTATTGTAAATTAGACAAAATTTTGTTTGAGAAAACAGGGATTAAATTTATTAAGGTCAATGATGGTCCTTAGAACACTAGGTGTGAGAAACTGGAAGGAAAGAGCCAGCAATAGAGACGATTGGCATGCTATGATTCAGGAAGCCAAGGCTCACCCTGGGCTGTAGAGCTACATAGTAAGTAAGTAAGTAAAGTCAATGATACTTTCAAAGGGACTTTCAGGAGGTCTAATACTGTCGCTGTACTGCTGCAGTTGCAGTACCCATACAGGAGCAGCATATCTCTGTATTCTCGATTCGTGAAATAATTCGGCTTAATGGTGGGCTTAGCATTTGTAATGCTAAATATTAACTGATGATAAAGTCGTTCTCTTGATGTTAAATAAGAATGTGGAACAAAGTTCATAAATATGATGCATTGTTATAAAATGTTGATCTTCACATGTCTCCTGCAATAATACCTCCCTTTCTATCACTGTACAATGTGTAGGTTGACCACCATTATTGTTGCCCAGAATTAATTAGTGAGGGTTACTAAATGATTATCTGACACCGTAAAGGTTGAAAACCTCTGGATTAACATTATTTTCTCTTAAAAATAAATGGTTTAATAACTCAATAGCGAGAAACCTATGATTTATCAAGAAACGCATCTTTGCGTTATTGGACCTAATCAATTTCCCTTTTATCTTTGATATTAATAAATTTATTCACTGTTTTCTCAAAAACATTTTGTCTACTTTACGATGGTGTATTTAGAATTTAATTATCTTGAACAGTTTGTGAGACATTCCTTCTTATTCAATAAAAACACTACCAAATTAAGAAAAAAAAATTGGTCTTAACTCCTTTTCCGTTCGAAATTGGCCCTTACATCAAATGAAATTTTTTTTATCTTGAATCACCCTCCAGATTTTGGCCATTATGAACTGAGGCACCCAATATAAAGATAATATAAATTTTTTTATGTTCTTAATTTTTGTTATTTTTATTTATTTATTTATTTTTCAATGATGGTGAATATTCTTATACAATAGCTCATTGGGAGATAGAGTAAATGATGTAGATAACGTATGGTATGGCCATCCTGATAATATTAGATAATAGAAGTTAAATAATTTTTATAATATTGAATTCTTGATAAATGTGTATTTTAGAGGAAGGAGATGGTCCGGGGTGGCGGTCATAAATAGCCTAAAATAGTGGAAAAACTATTTTATTTCAAGCCAACTTCTGCAGGTCTGACAAGAACCAAAAGGATATAGAAAATTATGAAAGTTACATAATATTTAATTAAAAATTATAAACAAGATGAATAAACTTATTGAAATGATAAACAGTAAGTACATTGAAATATTAAAAACAATAAACTATATAAACAGAGTAAACTAAGTAACAATATCCTAAACTGAAGTAAATAAATGGTAACAATTGTTGTAGTATAATATATAATATAATATAAGCAATTATGATTATACTCCTACAGAATTCAAGGAGAGATTGGAAAAAAAAACTGAAATAATGGACATAAAGGGATGTGAAGAAAATGAAAAAAAAAATAAATAAAAGAATAAATATAGAGACTTACAGGTGAGTTCAGCAAGGAGTTTAAGTTAAAACTGGGAAATCTTGGATAGAGCATCCTTTGGGAAATTTGCTGACCTAGTTGGGGGAGAGGTGAGGATGTAAGTAGTAAAAACAAAACAAAACCTGGAATATTACAGTATCTAAAATTTGAAGATATTGATGGATATGAGAAAAAATAAGATGGTCTTTCATTTTTGTTTTTATTCACATTGTACCTCAATCTATAATTTCTTAATTCTATTATGTATGTATATGTATATATTTATAATTTATTAGTTCATAAATATCGTATTTTTTCTTGTATCCATCAATATCTTCAAATTTAAGATACTGTAATATTCCAGGTTTTGTTTTGTTTTGACTACTTACACCCTCACCCTCCTCCCCCTACTAGGTCAGCAAATTTCCCCAAGTTTGCACAGTTTTAACTGAACTCACCTGTAAGTCTCTATTTTTATTTATTTTATTTTTTCCTTTTCTTCACACCCCTTTTTATCCAATGTTTCATATTTTTTTTTTTCAATCTCTCCTTGAGATCTGTTGGAGTTTATTCATAATTGCTTATATTATATATTATACTACAAAAATTGTTACTATTTATTTACTTCAGTTTAGGATATTGTTACTTAGTTTACGCTGTTTATATAGTTTATTGTTTTTAATATTTCAATGTACTTACTGTTTATCATTTCAATAAGTTTATTCACCTTGTTTATAATTTTTATCTAAATATTATGTAACTTCTACAATTTTCTATAGCCTTTTGTATTTTGTCCGTTCTAGCCCTGAAATAGACCTGCAAAGTCGGGTCGAAACGTTCACTTGAAATAAAATAGTTTTCCCACTATTATAGTCTATTCATGATCAACACACCGGACCATCTACTTCCTCCATTTTTATAATAGATTGGACCTGGTTGCAGCGACACTGGTGGTGCTCAGGTCAGAGTCTGCCTCACAGACGGATATAGCTGGGAAGGAGGTGTTCCAATGCAGCCGATCTCTGTCCACGACGAAGGCGATCGATTTGTAGTAGTAATCGTCGTACGTCTTTAGAGCTAGGTATACCAGGCCGTATGTTGCCAGCACGCAGGATATCACCCAGAATAAGCTGTTTAAAAACAAAATTTTAAATTATCAAATAATTTTTATTATTATTTATGAAATTTACAACTGTATACAAATTATTATACATTCAGTATGTGATATAGAAAAATACACGGCATGACAAGGCTTGTAGAGAATCTACCCATTGGTATCACTCTAATAAAGTATCAGGAGGCAATCTTCTTATCAGATGCTTAGGGGATTATCAGAGATCGAGAAGGAAGCAAGATTAGAAACGAGAGGATTAGGTTGGTTCTGAAGATTATCATAGAAGGATAGGTATCTGGATTAGGCCAGATCGGAAACATATGGAATATTCAAATCGTTATGGATTACTTTATTTACATTAAAGTTAATATTTACATTAAAGATTTTAGATTGTAAAGATTGGATACGAGAGGAATTCGATGGTTTAGCGGAGCCACAAAGCTTAACTCCGCATGTCCAAATAGGTCTTATTATGGTTATGTATATCAGTCTTTTGTAATTAATTGAATGTTTAGAGCGTTTGTCTAGTAAGTGCTGAAGTAGTTGCAAACATCAAGCAGTTTTTTTGTCGTTTATCAAATAATTAAATCATGATTGTATCTAAAATCTTTAAGAATCAGTTTAATGTATATGCAATAATTTTGAATAAATGAAAGAAAACTGTATTCGTTTATATACATACATTTTATATGATGTGTATTTATCTGGGAATATATATATTACATAGTCTAGTATTTAAGATTTCAAACAGTTTCAAATACAATCTGATGCTCCCTATACCAGTGGGTCCAATATTATAGGAAAAGGTTTTTTTTTAACTTAAAACTTCTTTAGTCGCGTTTTGCACTTAGTGGAGAGTGAATTGGATTGAGCCGTCAGATTTCCGATGTGTAACGCTCGGGTAAAGTCGCCTGGATTCGGCTAATTGAAGTGTTTTTACATATGGATTAAAATATCTCAAAAACTACAAATCGGATCTGCATATTGTTAGCGAGAGAAACGTTCAACATTTCATCCTCTTTGTAATGAGACATTATTCAAAATTGTATCTTAACGCGACGTCGTGTTAGAGAGGCGAAAAGAGAATATAGTACCGAATAACAAATAATATCGAGTTTTATTATTATGGATTAAAATATCTCAGAAACTGAAAATCAGGCCTGAATACTGTAAGCGAGGGAATTCTTCAGTATTTCATCCTCTTTGTAATGAGCTATTATTTATAATTTATATTTCATTATTAATATCGCCTTGTTGATGTTTTCACTTATTTCGTTTGGTCTAAAGCACCTTAATTTTGTTTTAATGTTGATTATTATGTAAAACCAATAAATATAATATATATATACATATTAATAATAATAATAATAATAATAATGTTTAACCACGAGATATGGTTGATGTTTTCACTTCTTTCGTTTGGCCTAAAGCACCTTAGTTTATATATATATATATATATATATATATATATATATATATATATATATACATCTATATTAATTAATACATATTATTATTAATATGTATATATATATATATATATATATATATATATATATATATATATACATATTAATAATAATAATAATAATAATAAAAGGTTTAGCGAACCCGAAGGTTCGATACCGACACCACCAATCGCTTATTACACATCTCCTTCCACCGTTCGCCGTCCAAAACCTTCAGATCGGTTTTAATGCAATCTTCCCACCTTCGTTTCGGTCTACCCCTCGGACGCTTACCATTCGGCACAGCAAATATTAACCTTTTAGGAATTCTCTCGTTACTAAGCCTAACAATTTTACAAGCCCATTTGATTCGCCGCGATGAAATTACCTCAATAATATTACCCGGATACAGTTCACGCAATGCGGCGTTGTGTAACCGTCTGAACTCTCCGGTTAATTCATCCTTTTTCGGTCCGAATATTCTACGCAATAATTTATTTTCGAAAACCTTAAGACGCTGCTCATCCCTTAATGTAAGCGGCCAAGTTTCGCATCCATAAAGAACTTTAGGTAAGATAATGGTTTTATAGATTCTAGTTTCTAAGTTCCGGGACAAGAGACGCGAGCTGAGTAGTTTTGTCACAGAAAAATAACAAGCATTTTCCGCCTTCAATCTAACCTTAATCTCTTCTTCAATTTATATATAAGATAAAGACCGGAGACTGGCGATATCAGCCTTAATACCATCTTGTAATGTAAATAAACATAGCAATTGTATATAAGGCAGATTATTGAACGAATAAAGCAGTGTTAATTCAGAAGCCGTGAGTATTGTTTCTCGTTCCTCTTTCCTTCTTTTTTTTTATTTACAAAGCCCGGAGACGCTTAACTGGTGCCGAAACCCGGGAGAACGTCAGGAGAACACGGAAGTAAAATTTTTTTTTTCCTTTCTTTATTTTAATTTTTTTTTCTCTTCTCCTAGTCATAAGGGAAAGACGAGATGCCGACAGAGGGCATAATTCGACCAGGAGTGTTGAACGCACCTGAAATGCCGCAACCTCAGGAAATGCCGATAGCGCAGATTCCTCAGATCGCCCCTCAGGTTCCGCAGATTCCGCAGATACCTCAGATACCTCAAGTACCGCAGATACAAGAGATCCCTCCCTTACCTAGGGACACATTGGCAGAGGCGCACGCCAATGCATTGGAGTGGATGAAGATAAGGGCAGCGACCACGCAGGATCTACGGAGAGCAATCGCAGACCTGGAGCGATTCGGGGGCGAGATAGGTGAACTTAATCACTTCCTGAAAGGTGGAGACCGCCTCATATCAAGAATCGAAGCAAAGGTGGCGGAGGACCTCGTGAACCTGGGAGACGCAGAAGCACTGAAGGCAGCTCTCGTGTGCCGAGTGAGGAGGAACATCCTCAACCAAATCCAAGCGGACGAGGAGACACCATGGCCAGTGATTAAGGAGCGTTTGAAGAAGGCTTTCGGAGGGGGCCGATGGACGCCGGAAGAAGATATCTTCCAAATGTTTAGGGAGTGTCGGTCCCAACGCCAATCAAGAGGACAGTATGCGGGGGTACTAGTGGCGAAGTACAACCGCATAACTGAGAAAATGCGGGAAACCATGAGTGTGGGAGAGGTCGAAGCTAGGATGGAATTCCTTTCGACAATACTCAAGGTTCAGTTGGCTAAGGAGACTGGGAGAAGGGACGGACTGCCTAGAGAGCGATCGTTCCTCGAGTGTGCCCAAGAAATGATAGATCTGAGTGCAAGAGAGGAAGAGACGCGGATGGAAGTAGAAGAACCAGGGTGGACCCGGGTGAGTGACAGACGACCCCGGACAGCCCAGATCGGGTGGAGGAAGAGGGAAATGAAACACCCGAACGGAGAAAAAGCCACGACGGGCGAGAGAAGATCCGGACAGTCCAGGCCTAGGAATGGACCCCGGAGGGAAGACAGAAAATGTCACGGGTGCGGGAAACCGGGACATTTGGTAGCACAATGTCCGCGCACTAGATGTTTCGAGTGCGGGACGGAAGGGCATATTGCCAGACAGTGCCCGTACATGTTTCGCAGGAGAGAGAGACCTCTAGACGAGCCAATGGAGGTGAACGCTCAAAAGTTGAAAAAACGAGCTAGGATGCAGCAGAGAGACGGATCTTCGGAAGAGGCAACCGAGGAGTCGGGGACGTCGGGAACGGAGACTGACGAGCCAGCCAGCAGTGGAGGCGAAGGAGGCAGGAGCAGCCAACGGAGCGAGCAACGACGAGCGACGGCGGTAAGGAGGAAGCGAGGTGGCATCTGAGAAGGGTGTCAGCAGAGAGGCGACCGCACAGCAACCTGCAACAATATTAGAGGTAAGCCATGCTGGTTGCCGATTATTGAGGTAGACGGGGGAGTGAAGTGTCTCGTGGACACAGGGAGCTCGAGTACTATCTTGACTCGGGGGGCGTTGGGGAGAGTGTGCGGGAGCGAGAGGGTACTCCGGATACAAAACTGTGGCTGCCAGCTAATCACTCTGGGTGGTCCCTGTAAAGTAGAAGGGGAAGCGTCAATTACGCTTGATCGGTGGGCAGGGAAAAAGGGGGAGCTAAAGGTGCATGTGGTAGAGAGCATGACGCGGGAGTACCAAGTCATAATAGGGTGTGATCTGTTAGGACAGGTAGGGGTAAGCATTAGAAACCGTAGAGGAGCTTGGAGTATCAGGCTGGGAAAGAGGAAATTTGGATGTATAGGGGTCGCGAGAGAAAGAAGGGTGCGGATAGGAGCGGTGAACAGGGTGGAGGACTGGAGAAAGGCGTTACAAGCGGAGTTCGTAGATATTTTCTTCAGGGAGGGCGAGGTATTGGGGGTAACAGGGAAGACGGTACACGAAGTTCCACTGAAGCAAGATAGGGTGACCTACGTAAAGGAAAGGAGATACCCGCAGGCGCTGAGGCAGCATATTCGGGAGGAATTGGAAAGCCTAAAGGAGCAAGGGATCATAGTCGATAGCACCTCGCCATTTAATAGTCCCCTGTGGGCAGTGAAAAAGAAGGCAGCGCCGGGGGATAATAAGGAAAAATACAGAGTGGTAGTGGACTATCGTAGGTTGAACGACAACACGGTAGACGAAAAGTACCCGATCCCTAGATTCGAGGATATACTTGATAGGTTGAGTGGGGCCGTGGTGTTTAGCACGTTGGACCTCAAGGCGGGATACCACCAAATACGGATGCACCCGAAGGACCAACATAAGACGGCGTTTACATTCGAAAGGGGGCATTACGAATTCACCAGAATGCCGTTTGGTCTGAAGAATGCGCCCATAACGTTTCAACGCCTGATGGACGAATTTCTGAGGGGGATCGACGACTCCGTATGTCAGGTATACATGGACGACCTGCTGATTTTTAGCAGAACGGAAGCCGAACACGTGGGGCATTTGAGGTCGGTATTCGAAAGGCTGCGACAATTCGGGCTGAAACTGTCCAGTGAGAAGTCCCTGTTGGGACAAACGCGGATCAATTTTTTAGGCCACACTATTTCTAGCGAGGGGGTCAGACCGGATGCGGCAAAGGTGGAGGCTATCACACGAATGGCGGTGCCACGGGACGTTAAAGGGATTCGTAGGCTTCTCGGGACGCTGAATTATTATAGAAGATTCGTACCTGAGATGGCAGAATACTTGGTACCTATCAATAACTTGCTGAAGAAAGGCGCGAAGATCGTGGTGACACCGGAAATGGAAAATAATATTCGGAAATGCATGGATAGGTTGCAGGCAGAACCCGTATTGGCGTTCCCGGATTTTGAGAAGCAGTTCAACGTCACCACCGATGCGAGCGAATACGCGTTGGGGGCCGTTTTATCCCAGGGCAGAAGTGAGGGTGAACGTCCGATAGCATACGCGAGCCGACGACTTACGAGCGCGGAATCACGGTACAGCGCGTTAGAGAGGGAGCTACTCGCGATAGTGTGGGCCATCGACCATTTCAGGCCATATATATTTGGGAGGAAGTTTCGAGTCCACACCGATCACAAACCCCTTCAGTGGGTAGGAAAACTTAAGGAAACCTCTGCGAGGGTCACGAGATGGAAAGAATTCCTTAGCCAGTACAACATGGAGGTGGTGTATAAGCCGGGAAAGGAAAACGTGGTGGCAGACTGGCTCTCTAGGGCCATCATGATCAACGCGGTAGAAGAGGACGGGGGAGGTCCATCGCGGGACGTGCGCCAATTCTTGAGGGAATGGACTCCTGAGGGTGAAGGGGCAGATGATACCGTCAGTATAGAGGACAGGGAGGGGTCCCCGGAAGAAGATAGCTCAGCGGAGGAAAGACCAGTGGCGATGGAGGAAATAGACGAAATCATCAACGACAAGCATAGACAGGTAATCTGGAAAACCAGGACAACAGGGATCATGAAAATAGATTACCGAAGATACGGGAAAAGTAGGATTCGCGTCATTTGGTCGCAACCCGGGGTGAGCGAGGAGCAAATCCGTACGGCACTGAAGGACGCCACGGAACCGGGAAAGACACACCATCTCTATGTTGGGAACAACACGGTATGGGAGAAAATAAAGCGGATGTGGAGATCCGAGCGAATAGGCATGGATAGAACGATCATCCGGTGCAAGTATGCAGTGGAAACCGTACAGGATGAGGAGCAGCAACAAGCAATTACATTGGCATACCACCAGGGGAAGACCAACCACCGTGGCGTCAACGAGACGTTGCAGGCATTACGGCGAAAGTATTTCTGGTGGGGAATGAAAAAATCTATCCAAGGAATCATCGGGAAATGCGAGGTGTGTATGCGCACAAAGTATGATCGACACCCCCCCAGAGGAGTTCAGGAAGAGACACCTACAGGGAATATGCCGCTACAAGACCTCCAGATCGATACATTCACCTGGAAAGGGTTCAAGTGGGTCACGATCATCGACACCTTTAGTAAAGTAGCTATGGCACATCAGGTCATCGACAAGTCTGCCAATGCAGTTGCGGAAGCCCTACAAATCTGGATACAGTTTTACGGAGTTCCCGAGAGGATCACATCAGACGGTGGCAGAGAATTCGACAATACCGCGATTAGGGAGGAGGTGAAAAGGTTAGAGGTTGTGTGGCATTATAACACACCGGGACACCCTAAGAGTAGAGGAGGAATCGAACGTTTGCACAGCACGCTGAGTGACCACATCCGTGTATATCAGGGAGAGAAAGGGTTGGAGCCGGATGTCGCGATGAAGAAAGCCGTAACAGCTTACAACCATTCGATCCACTCCGTAACGGGGTTTTCACCTGTGGAAATACTATTCGGGATGCGCAGGCCAAGGAGAGATTGGGGGGAAACAACGACCGATGAACATCTCGTAGAGCAAATCCAGAGTACTAGGGTAGAGGTAGGAAAGACGTGGGGAAAGGTAGCGGGGAGAATTCAGCGGGAAAAGGAGAAGCGGGTAGCGCGGCAGAATGTGCAGGTACGTGACCGAATGGGAGAATTAAAAATCGGAACAATAGTGTATCGTAGAATTGGAACCAACAGAGGGAAACAATTGTTACGGTACGAGGGCCCATTCAGAGTGGTTGCTATTAGGGAGCATAATCTAGTAACCATTGAAAGCATTAACGAACCTAAGAAGAGGAGAACTGTTCATATTGAACAATTGAAGCTCCCAATGTTAGAACCGGTACAGAAACCAACTGATTCGTAGTACCCTTATCGCGTATTATAAAAAAATATGTTTTTTTTATTATTATTACTGTTGATGATGTCATTTTTTTTTTCTCTCATTATTTTTGTTGTTCTTGTAAATAAAGATATGGCAGCATAATAGAGGTGATTGTAATTTTTATAGGATTAAGAGTTCTGTCCATTGTTAATAAGACGTTGTGTGTTTACTTTCTGTGGTTTATTTCTTTTTATTTATTTCTCGTTCCAGCGGAGTGGAAGTGAGGTTTGGTGTACTTTAAGTTTATACTGGTACGAATAAATTGTAAAGGGTTAAGGCTGATACCGGTGGCTCCGATCTAGGAATTTATAAGTTTCCGAAAATCCTATTCGTAAACTGGTGGGGGGGAGATAAAGACCGGAGACTGGCGATATCAGCCTTAATACCATCTTGTAATGTAAATAAACATAGCAATTGTATATAAGGCAGATTATTGAACGAATAAAGCAGTGTTAATTCAGAAGCCGTGAGTATTGTTTCTCGTTCCTCTTTCCTTCTTTTTTTTTATTTACAAAGCCCGGAGACGCTTAACTTATATATATATATATATATATATATATATATATATATATATATATATATATATATACATATATAAATTGTTTTTTCTTTTTTCAGGTGGCTGTATAGACCATGTAGATCTTTGACCACGAGATATGGTTTTCTTCCAGACCTATATTACTTGCGGGAGCACCAATACTCTAGAAGAGTAACCCAACCTCACGTTGCTAAGAATCTATGTCTTCCCACTGACTCACTCGGGTTCAACGACAGTGACACATTATTCTAGACCGTACGTACCTTACCGTATTACCGTATTATGAGTAGCCAGTGTAATCCATGAATCTAGATCATATAGGTATACGGTCCCGTATCCAACTGCTTACCACGCTCGACATTGCCTAAGTTTGATTAACAAATATTGTAAGCGCATTAATCCGGCCGGCTGTCCTAGCCCCATACATATAATACATATACATATAAACACAAAGGCGTCGATAATTCAACAAATTTGTTAATAATATATATATTTTTTCTAGGATATTTAATTATTTTATAGGTAATTAGAACGAATTGTTAGCGATAAATAAAATTAATTTCTTTAACATATTTTATTCATTATATCTTTAAGTTTAGTTATTTTTGTTTGGATTTAATACTAATTTAGTATTAACTTATTTTATTATAAGTATTTGTGACTCCATGAATACAAGTACAAACCCTCAGCTTTAGATCAGGCATGTGTTTATATGTCAGTGGGCGTACGTGTATTTATTCACAATTTGGGAGCCTCTTAAATATTATTATTATTTGTATCTACATGTGCGTTTGTAAACCTAAGATCTCTGATACTTGTTTTGCTTAGTTGTGTTCTGCATAGTAAACTTTCTTTGGTACACCTGTATTTTTATTCATTTATGATATCTCATTTACAATATTTATTATATAAAAATATTTATATGTGAATAATAAAAATATTTGGAATATATAAAATGTGGGAATATTTGAAATATGAAAATATTTGAAATAATAAAAATATTTATGATCTTTGTTATATAAAAGTATTACAGAAGATAACAATCACTTCCTGGCTGCTTGTCCGACACTCTCTGAATTTAGAATTAAATGGTTAAAATCTAGAAATTTATCTTGGAATCAAGTAATAGATTTAATGAATGGAAACAATCGGATAGCATTGATAAATTACTGCAAGTTTGCTTTCTCCTATAGAATAATGCTCACCAGAGAATTTAACAATTAATAAATTGGAGAATTTTGGTGCCACTCTTTTTGTAATTAAAATATTTATATAACTTTTACATTGTAAATATAATTGTTCTTATTAATTAGTTGTATATAAATGGATTGAAATATAATTTTGTTGTAAAACACAAACTTCTCTGACGGTCAACAGACCATGTAGCACGTCTGATTTTCGGTTTTAAATCCAAAAATATTATTTTGTAATTTTTATTATGTAATTTTGATAAATAAAAAGACGTTTTCTTCTTCTTCTTCTCTTCTATAAAAGTATTTTTGTTTTTGTCTTCTTATACTGTACTTATTTTCATCTACTTAAAAACTAATAAAACTAATCCCTATTAACACTAAATGGGCTAGACTCCATGGTTACGATGTATATTAAGCCAATAAAATGTTTCTATTCTATTCTAATATTAATTTAGTTTAATTATATTTTATATTTTCCACAATTGGAAGTTTTAACCTTACCGTTCGCTCCAGTGCCTGCCGCTTTGAGTTATGTACTTGAGACCATGTATGGATGAGTTATCCATGTACGCTTTAATCTTTTCATATACTCTGAAGTTCATATCTTGCGAAGAAGGCTTCAGCAATAATGTCGAGTGGCGATATGGTATATGGATATATATATTTATATTTATATATTGCTACCACGCGATGAGCATTTGAATTGATATTAATCCCACTTCTGTGAAAGGCTCATTACCTCAAATGGATTCCATTTATATTCCGCAGCAACTATGATAATATTGCTATCGCTAGCTTCCTCTTAATAGCTCGTTATATCGCAAAAGTGGTTTATCTTTGTTTTTACTATTCTCTGCTATCACTTATTTATGTAATAATATACTTAGTTTTCGACCAGTTTTACAATTAAATTAAGTTTTAACTTGATTATTTTTTTAACGTTAAAGTTTGTTTATATAGAGAAATGATATTTAGCAAAGCCGAAAAGTTTTCTCTAATGTTATTTCTTTAAATACTCAGGTTAGGGAAAGTAGAGTTATCGGTGGTATAATATAGAACAAAAAAGTTTGGATTGTGTTTTGAATTTTGAAATAAAGCCTTACCTCATACAGATGTTAAGAACCTAGGTCGTGATGATCAAGCATGTTACCCGGTTTTAACGATGAATGAAACTCGACCTTCTCACTCTCTGGTGAGAATAAGTTATACCTCTAGAAAAATCCTTCCTAGTATGCCAAAAATGGTAAAATATGGGGCAATCGACAAAAAAGAGAGAAAAAAATATTATAACCAGCGAGATATCTCCATTAGTGAGGCGATGAGACTTATTCCTTTTGGGAATTGTGTACTCTTCTTTCGTGAACCGTACGCTTTAACGGACGTACTAATTTTGTAACTTCAAGGACAAATTTCTTTATCTCCTTGTTATATTTTTTGAAAATATCATTTTCTTTTTGTTGCCAGTTATATAGAGAACTATAGTTCTTATTAAATGATAACGTTTAATGAAAAAAAAAAAAGGAAGTACAAATTTATCATTTTCTTAAGCATATTTATTTTGTATTAAATTTATTTATTTTGTATTTTTTAACGTGATCATATATATATATATATATACAACCGCATATGTAAGTACATATATAATATACAACCGCAACTGTTAATACGTTTGTGTTCATTATATCCTTTTTCTTTTTCTTTCAATCTCTCCTGTAGATCTGTATCATGTATCATAAGCATATTCACATTTGCATATATTATATATTACACTACAACAATTCTTACCATCTATTTATTTCAGTTTAGGATCTTGTTACTTAGCTTACTCTGTTTATATTTTAATGTACATACTATTTATAATTTTAAAAAGCTTATTCACATTGTTTATAATTTTTTGTCGAAATATTATGTAACTTTCATAATTTTCTATATCCTTTTGTATCTTGTCTGTTCTAGCCCTGAACAAGACCAGCAAAGTCTTTTCGAAACGTTGGCTTTTAATAAAATAATTGTGTCACTCACTAGCGGATCCAGAATTCAATTTTTGGGGGGGGGGGGCTTCAGCCGAAAGCTTTTTTTTTCATAAAAATAGCGATAATTACTTTGGAAAAAAATAAAGAAACTAGCTATCTTTATGAAATGGTGTTTAAGTGATCCCTTAAGTCCTTATAAATGTAATTACACCAATAATAATACTTTAAGAGATAATTTTTTAATATATTTTCTAATAAAAAATAAAACATTTAATATATATTTAATATATTATATTTTACCATTTTGGGGGGGGCTTCAGCCCGAAAGCCCTCCCTCCCCCCGTAGATCCGCCCGTGGTGTCACTATTTAGCCTATTTATGACCGCCACCCCGGACCATCTCCTCCCTTTTTTAATATATTTTTCCTCGAAACGTGCTTACAGTTAGTAGATGTATGTGTGTAATAATTTAACAACTTAACACGTTTTGATTGTTTAAGTATTTATTTAAGATTATTCACAGAAAGAAATATAGACCGATCAAAAAAAAAAAAATCTATTTTGGAGCGCTTCAGCCCAAAACCCCCACCCTCCTGTATCCGCTAGTGGGTCCGGCTATTTAAAAAATGCATATATATTATTTTTAAAAATACTTACTCTAGTAGGATTGGATCAATGCCTCTTAAAAAGTATTTCGTTATGAAGGGTAATAAATAGTCGGTATTTAAGATTTTTATCGTTACCGTCGTTTCAACGCAAGCTAGAGGGTCATCATCAGGGTTGAAAAAAAATTATAACGTAAGAGATATAATATTATACAAAAGATAATATTTAATAATGATAAATAGTGATGGATGGTATGAAAAAAAAGACGTATGTAGAATAGTGTGAGTACATGAGATGAACAAATCGAATACGCAATAAGCTATTCAAACTATAATAAATTTAAAAGAAATATAATATCACCACGTTATCAGTACTGAAGGTATTCAAGTACTGGCACCTAGGTAGGATTTTTAAGATTGCAGAGATATAAAACAACAAAGTTAGAGGATTCGATAACATTATTCTTTATGGAATACACATCATTGAATAAATACCATATACTAGTTAATATGTAGTAAATAGCTTTTTGTTTTTTTTCTTCTTCCCTTCATGGCCTTTTTGAGATTTTTCCGGGTCAAAGAGGGTGAGGGCGGGAAATTAATGCCAGAGTTAAAAGTCCTCACTCCCACGGGCACCGGGAAGCGAGCTCCAAATTATTTTATCAAACAATTTTTGATCTGGATTGCCGAGCACACAGTGAGACAAGTGAGGAAAAACTGGCGACATGAGCTTTTTTTTTTTTTTTAACTCTATAAACTAGATAAACTGTTTTATTGATACCTTCTGGAATTCGTGAGAATATTTTCAGTTGTTAGAAAATACATTTTTCCATTGTTGTTATTGAATAGTTCAATTGAAAAAACCCTGAAAATTATTTCACAATGGTTTATTATTTCCAAACAATTGAACATCTAAAATAACATTACCATCTTCCTAGTAACAAAGAAAAATCAATAAAAGGTAATTCCAATTATTGGACTAAACTTTTTTTTTAGTCATTAATAATATGCTAAAAAAAAAAAGCATTACTTCAGTAACACATCCAAAATTCAAAAACCAAAACAAAGGGTATAAACCTTTGCAGTAGAACATATTAAAAAAAAACTAGAGACCATATCTTTGCTCCTAATTATCCGATTTTTTTTTAAAGGAATTTCGTAAACTTTTAAAAAACCATATACAATATAAAAAAAAAAGTGTATACTTTTTGAGTAAGGCGGACGGCGGGCGGACATAAACATTTTTATTCGTTTTTCGAACTATACGTATCCTGAAACGTAAAACCTCAAATTTTGAGAGGGAGTTAAGTTTTTGGATTTTTTGGTCGATCAGAATGGAATATAGAAATAAATAAAATAATAAACCAAAATAAAAAATAGATGTCGCTAGTTTTCCCTTATTCGTCCGATTGCTGAGCACAAGATATGGCCCGCTAGGGCATCCCGCTCCCTTAACTATTGCTGGTGATGTAATTATAATAAATAAGATAGCAAGGATGACAATCAAAATAAAAACATAAAAAAGTTGTAGTATAGGTATACAATAGTTTGTTTATTTATTATAATAGATATTTATTTATTTATTTGACGCTAAACAGCCTTGAAGGGATACACGACTATAATACTGGTTTCTTTTTCAATTTCTTCCTTTCTGCCCATCTCTGCTTGAAGATATCGCTAAATGTTTTATTCCTCTCCTCCGTCCACTTCCTCCTGGACGGAAGTTCCTTACTGTCCACCACATGCACCGCACTTTTCAGGAATTTCTTGTATTCTGTCCTATCCTCACATAATTCCCGTGTTATCCCAAGCCTCTGTATTTCCTGTTTTATTTGTACCGTATATCCATGGTTAAATTTGTATCTCATAACCCTACTGAAAATCTTCTTATTTAACCTACCTCGGTCATCCTTTGCATGTGTCTATAAAACCTAAGTCTTCTTACCCTTATTACCGTTTCCAAATCAGAAGTTTCACTGTAAATCTCCTTATTGGATATCAATCTGTATCCTTCTGGTGTAATTTTGGGCCCATGGATTCTTCTAAGAATCCTTCTTTCTATTTTCAGCAGCTTCTCCAAACTGGGAAAGAACATTGTCTCCGTTCCGTACAGTATCACTGGCTTTACCACTGTATTGTAGTGCCTGATTTTGGACTTTTTGGAGAGGCATTTTTTATTATAAATGCTAATCGTTAAGTAGCATAATTTCTCCAAATTTTTTATAATCTGTAAATTTTTTAATAATTTGTATCTATTACAATTGTAATATATAATTATAATGTTTACGATAAAATCAATTATAGTAAATAGAATCATTATTATGGATATCGATATTATGGTAAATAGATAATAGATATACATAATAAATATTATGATAAGTAGATTATTTATCATGAGATGCAGAACAGTTGACTAATTTCTTTCATCATTTCTTCATTAATTGAATTGGACGCACAAAAATCATATAAAGAAAAACCAAAATGTTTATACCTCAACATGAAATGTTTATACCTCGCGATTTTCGATTAATTTCACTAGATTTCTTCTTTTTCTATGATCGAAAGTAACAGCAGATTAAAAAGTTTCATGATAGCGGAAAGCATACGATACTCATAGCAACGTCATAGCCATCTTGTGTTAGAACATTACAACTTATGGTGATAAGAAGTTGGTGATAGCAGGCTTCGTCCATTTTGAATGACCTTCAGGTCCCAATCGAAGCCGTCTGACGAAAGTGGTAGAATCGACATCATGGGACTAAGTCCTCAAAATATCACCATAATGGGTATCCTGGATATTATATTTTATTATTTATAATTTATTTTTATTTTAACTATCAGTTAATAAGCAGATGTTCTGTAGTGAATTCGGAAAATGACATTATATGAATGAGGAAGGATAGCAAGGAGATCTCTCATCCAGCTCCTTCACAGTCACCTTCTGATGGGCATGTCAGTCGTGGCCATGTCGTTTTTATAAATGTTTATCATCAGTTTAATACGAAAGTGGGAGTAAAAAGTACGTAGGTGTTAATCTGTTTACGTACCAGGGAGCTGCTGTTATTGATCTTAAAATTTTGGATTAAAAAGATTGTAGTTTTTGTAAGTACGTCTTTTTTGCTGAATCGTAAATCTATGTGGGCATGTCTATACGGGATAGAGTAGGTATGTGTATGTATTTAATTTTCGTCTAATTTTCAATTTCGATTCGAAAAAAAAAGTTAGTATTTTCACTTTCTAAATATTGATCTGATTTTTCCATTATAAGCTGTTCAAATTGTTAATTTTCAAAAGCATCTACTTTTTAAAATGCTAATTACTTGTATATATGTTATCTATATACGCGTTATGTTGCAAGATGTGAAACGCAGAAAATGTTAGGTTATTACAAAAAATCATTAAGTACAATTTTTATGAAGCTATACCTTAATGAAAATTTTCGTAAATATCGACCTTATTAATTGATAATAAAAACACAGGACATACGTCAAAATGACATAAACCAAAATAAATATCGGGAAATAGTTTAAATAAGTGAATATTCAGATAGAAAATTCATCAAAATATTTAAGTGATTTGATCTTCTGAAATGTTACATAAACACTTTTGCAATAAATATTCCTGAATAAACTTACTTAATTTTGAAGATGTGGTATTTTAATTAAAAAAAAAAACATTTAGGTAAGTTTAAAATAAGCATTTGATAGCCTCCTCAACGAAGAATGGTTTTATTTAAAATTACGAGTTTTTCATAAAAGCAGAGGTACAGATCCATTTTTATCAACTTATTAACATCTGGCTGCAAATTCGTAAATAACTTCATGCCATTGTAACCTACAAATATTTTATTTACGAAAATTCTGGGAATTCGGGAATTTTTAGTCTGCATTTCGGCTAACATTTTCTTTTTAAATAGGTACAAAAATAAATACCGATTTATTTTTCACTTGAAGCGAAAATAATTCGATCACAAAATCGATAAAAAAGGTGGCCTGCAAAAATATTAGGCTATTTGGCCTATATGACCTCGTTCTTTTGACAAAGTGGGAGTGTAGGTCACATCAAACGGGTCAATATTTTAAGGCTACATTTTTTCTCGACATTGTGCACAAGTTATCTTACGATTCAAGTGGAAAGCAAATTGGTATTTACGAGTTTTTAGTACCTGATTAAATAGACAAAATTTGCCTACCTCTAGATTGAAAATGCCCCAATTCTCAGAATTTTCGTAAATATAATATTTGTAGCTTACGATGAGATGAAGCTATTTAATAAGTTTCAGCCATATGTTAATAATTTGATAAAAAGGGATCTGTACCTCTGCTTTTATGAAAAATTCATAATTTTAAATAAAGTCATTCTTTGTTGAGAAGGGTATCAAATGCTCATTTCAAATTTCCCTAAATGTTCTTTTAAATTAAAATACAACATCTTGAAAATTAAGTAATTTTATTTAGGAATACTTATTGCAAAAGTGTTCAAGTAACATTTCATAAGATCAAATCACATAAGTATTTTGATGAATTTTCTATCTGAATATTATCCGGTTATTTCAACTATTTTCCGACATTTATAAGGTTTATGTCATTTTGACGTATGTACTGTGTTTTTGTTATCGATTTATAAGGTCAGTATTTACGAAAACTTTCATTCATGTCTAGCTTCATAAAAATTGAACTTAATGACCATGGACTATTAGCTTTATTAATCATCTGATCAATTAGTCCAGAGAAAGAAGTCATTAAGTACCATAGAGTAAAGCTCTTGCTCTGTAAAGTCAGAACATCATGCATTTACTGAAACTATGTTACACCTGTACAAGGATTTGAATAATTTACTTAATGAGTTATTGTATTGACAAATATGATCGAAAGTAACAAATACAAATCTACACGTCAAAATCGACCAAAAGTGTACTTTACGATGTGGTCCCTCTCAAAAATTCAATACCGCGTAATTATGTGCCCTCCCCCAAATTTCGATGATGCAACTTGTGAAAAGTTACCCCACTTAAAAATATATACATCGGAACTAGCACCATGTGACCCTCTCGTGTACACAAGAACGAAACTGAAAACTAAAAAATTACTTTGAATTAAAATAGTTTAGAATAGTACTACGGGTATCCAATTATGGGATTTAAAAATAACTAATTCACAATTAGCGATAAGAAAATAAGACTGTTTTCATTAAAGTCTTTCCTTTTTTTTATTATAGTTTTCACCTCGTAACAATTTTCCAAATCTATTTCGACCGAGGAATATGACCTTGTCGATATTTTAATGTTTAGCCTTAAACCGCTATCTCAGACAGACCTATATATAGGATATCAGCGCTTCCAATACCTTCGCCATTTCAGAAAGGCCAAAGAGGTTTTAGCCTCAGTCAGGTTCATTTCGATCGAGTGTAGTTCAAGAAGGAGTCATCATGAGCGACCAGAACTTCAGAGATTCCGAAGTGGACAGTACCGGCCTCTTCCCCATCCCGGTATGTTTGATATCGATTATATTCTATCGATGAGTTGGTCAAATTGTGATTTCGATGGCATTTTTATTAATATTTTCTGGCTATTGACTTGTTCGAGTTAAAAAAAATCCACAAATCTCCATTACAAGAACAACATGCTCTAATTTCTTTCTAAAATGAGATTTATTGTGAACTCGGCATAAAAAAAAAAAGTGTTGATAAGTAAAATATCTGGGGTGTCCACTCACACGACTTTCCTACCTATTTCAGAAAAGTTTTTATATCTTTACATATGTTCATGAAGAAACAAAAAAGAATTGAACTAGATACATTTTCCTGAAAATTGATCAAACATAAGATTTGAGTACGATTCATTTGATAAACTAAAGCAATGTAAACCGACTTAAGGTAGAGCAGTGTAAAAAATTCAACACTTCTTAATATTGCTGACCAAAAACTTTTTTCCATAGCTTAGTATTGTCAAACAATAATTTCTGTTAAAAGTAGAGGAAATAGTGAAGATTGTGTGATGCGGGCAACAGATTTTCTTACTTTCACTTAGTCATCTTTATTCTCTCATTCACCCCTTTCTGACATCGGGATATGAAACCGTGATCTTACATTGGAAATTGAATAGCTGTAACTTCGTTAATAGTTATCCAAAATGAACGATTTTTATAGAGCTTTGTAACGAATTTCATTACCTTTCAATACTTCATTCCGTTTGCAATACTTTCCTTACCTAGTATAGGTAGGAAAGTAATAAGTTAAAAAATGTGTAAAAAAATAGAATAAGCTGTATCATCGCTAATACTGGTTCGATTCCAATGATTTTTTTTTTGTTTTGTTGGTAATTTAATTACCTTTTAAAACTTGTATTATAAATTTTAACGTATAATATATACTTAGTGAGTTAGGCCCCATAACATTTTTATTTTCTTTATAACTTTTTTTCTGATTTTTTTCGTGAATTTAGTCTATATACGAAAATTAAAAGAACAATTGGAACATTATAGGAAAGTTTCATCAAAATCGTTAGAGCCGTTTTTGCGCTACAGTCTATAGAAAACATGTTTTTCATTTACAGTCATCAGTAGTCAAAACCCTACAAAATAAAAAAAGAATCAACAAAATCGGTTCACTAGTTCCCGAGAAAATCTTGGCACAGACAGATGGCTAAAAATGTGTTTTTCGGACTCAGGAGGCTCTGAAAAGTATAGATCCGTCGAAAACCGTCGGAAATTTGACCCGGTCGGAATTATCGATATGAAAATATAGGTAGGAAAGTAAAAAAGAATTAGCAATGGAAAAGCCTAGAGGATGCAGAAGAACTTTGGTTTTCCTGTGACAGAAAACTCATTCTTCACTACCACCCAATCAAGAGGAGTTCGGGGTACCTTTTGAAAACTTGAAGATGCACTGGTTTGTATGTTATTTATCTTAACAGGAGAGATATCCATCGGCGAATTTCATATCCAGATTGGTGAGACCATTTTCAATCGACTGGTTGAATTACAATGACACGCTAATGATTAAATATTTCTTAACTATCTTCAAATCTATCAAATGTATATTTTATTATCATCAGAAAAGAATATAAAACATTCTTATATTTTATAGTTAATTGAATACCTCTATCCATTATTATTATTTGCTTGTTTTTTGAAGGGAAATATTGGCAACATGTCGATGAACGTTCACATTCAAACAGAAGAGACAGATTTCAAGGTAAAGGGAAACAAGAAACGGAAAGCGAAGTAAGTAATTATTTTTAAATAGTTTTGTTTGTATATTTGTGATAACATGATTCGACTCAAAGATAATTTTTTTAAAAAAATTATATTGATTTTTGGTTCAAATTTTATTTTCTCATGGAAGTAAATGCTTATAAAATATTTTAAAAAGGTAAGAAAAAGAATAAAATCCAAAGAATCATAAAAAAAAGACTCTAGTAAATCTCTGAATGAAAATAAACATAATTTAGAATCATCATAAACATTATCACAAAAACATCTAAAAAGTGGAATTACAATTTAAAGTAGTTTTCCCGCCATTAGGGCTTTTGCTTTAAAGTTCATGACCAATCAAAAAGCAAATGTTCTTGATAAGTAGATTTAAAAACGTAATATATTTCTCTACAACAATTCACTTTAAATTAAGATGTCGTTCAGTTGAACGGGTTTGAAAAAGTTTTTTACATTCAAGTGAGCAGCATTTTATAGTAATGTAGCCCTTGTAGGAAAGAAGATAACTTTTTTTTTAAATAAAAAATACACAGACAACAAGAAAAAAGCTTCACAAAACTGATAAAAGATATGATACAACTGATATGAAATGAAATGAAAATATATTTTATTATTCTGGGACTGTTGTCCCATTAGAACAAATTATAAGTGCTGAATACATATGTAAGTGATCATAAATAGAGTAGATATATACAATATTGGATATTTAAAATACAGACGGAAAGAGAGAAAAAGACATGAAAAGCGTAAATATACATACACAATACAAACAGAAAAAACTAAAATAACGGAAACATTTTCAGGGGGTAATTAGATTGCTCTTTTAGTATATTTCGTAATCAGGCAGATTGAGAAAGGAGTAGGTGTTTAAAGAGAAGAGGTTTGAAAGAGGAAATTGATTGTGCGTGTCGAATATCGGCAGGGATGAAATTCCAGAGGGAGGCGGCTTGAATCGCAAATGATTTGTCAAACGCAGCAGTTCGGTGAGGAGGGGGATAGAGATCGGAAGTGCGAGATCTAGGAGAACGGGATTGGACGGAGTATTTAAATTGTATGCTATGGAAAATATAGGAGGATCGATGAGTTCTAATGATCTGGTAGAGAAAGGTAGAAAGGAATTACCGACGGCGGTTGGATGGATAGAGCCACTTCAACTCGGTATAGTACTGGGTAATATGGGTATCTCTTGTGATTCCGAAAACAAAACGTAATGCGCAATTCATTAGGCGTTTAAGTTTGGCCTCGAGATCTCCCGAGAGTCCATCGTACACCATACAGCCATAGTCGAAGTGGGGGAAAACAAGAGAGGAAACTAGGAGTTGACGGGATTTATGTGGAAGGAGATATCGTAGACGATTGAATTGTTTTAGGGTGGAGATAGTGCGGCGGGAAATTTGGGAGATGTGAGGTTTCCAGGAGAGGGTTTGATCAAAAGTAACACCTAGGTTATTAACGATAGTATCGATATGGTACAAATGGCGATCATTCAGAGTTATAATAACTATTTCAGGATTAAAATTTAAAATAAAAAGTCACTTAAAGCCTTTTTTACATTAAACCGACAATATATTTATGTATCTCAAAAATTTTATTTCGAATTTTATATCATTCCATATTGGCGATATCGATATATTAAAATCGATATCAAAGACCGATATAGATATGGGAACTTGCCCGATATCGTGACAATCCTAGCTGTAACTATTCTACGCAACATGATTATTAAATAGTCACTGGTCTCTTAATATGTTTTAGGATTTTTATATCAGGAAACACAATTAAAACCTTTATTCTGTCGTACACTATCTTTACACTTGAACTATATTAGCAAAGTCATTGAAATGCCAGTATGATTAACAAAATATTATCATGGGCACAGGATCTAATCTCTTAGGCCCACAGACTAAATGCAGATGTTAATGAATTAAGCTCAAAAACAGTAATTAATTTATTTATAGATTAATTAGATTGTTGTACAAAGAATTAAATCAGAACCTACCAAAACTGTATTTTATACAAAATTGGTCTATGCATTTTATAAGCACAATTATAAAAGTAAGAGGGGAATCAGTTCAATTAAATAACAGAATAGATAGAATCGGCAGCCATATTTGTTCTCTGTGTAACTTAAACCAAATAGAAAATATGTAACACTTCATTGCAGTATGCCCAGTTCGAATAAAATACTTCGGAAAGAATAGTTTAACTTATAATGAGTTCCTTTATATGATAAATGAAGAGGATCTGAATGCAGTCTACATTTTTACAAACATATCACTAACATATAGAGCATCCCTGATAAGATAATTTAATTATTAAACAATATTATGGTAATCTGTAAAATATATGGACGTGATATGTGTGTGTATATGATATTAAATGATATACGTAATAATTTTGACTTAGTAATATTTAACTCTAGTATTCTTGTTTTTCTCTTTATATTTTCGTAAATTCGTAAACTAAACTGTTTTTACTAGCAAGAGCAACAGGTACAACTAATTTCAAGCAGACGGACAATGCCCATGCTTATTTATTGTATATATACATATATATATATATATATATATATATATATATATATATATATATAATTAAGATAATTATGTAATTTAATTTTGAGAAAATATA
The DNA here is from genome assembly GCA_928085145.1 of Nezara viridula. NCBI lineage: Eukaryota > Metazoa > Arthropoda > Insecta > Hemiptera > Pentatomidae > Nezara > Nezara viridula. The sequence goes on from OV725079.1 coordinate 16,755,698, forward strand.
TACATTCATTCATATGTTTTAGGAAAAAAAAGAAAGAAACCCCTGGAGGAGAAACATCAGGTATCGCAGGTTTGGTATGTTTTTTTTTTAAAAGAAATATTATTTATTTACTAGAGAAAATAAAAGCTTTAATTATTTAAATTATTTCACATTAGTTCAGGTACGCTACCGCTGGGGATATAACGCTGATGGTGATCGGGTTTCTGGCTTCCATCGTTAACGGCGCTGCTCTTCCCTTCCTGGCCGTCCTCTTCGGTCAGATGACGAACATGTTCAACAATGTAGCCACTCACGTAAGTATCAAATAACATAGAACCAAAATGGTGATTCAACGTTGCCCTCCCATCTACTCCTCGGACCAGCTTTCCTTAATTATATAACAAAACAAATACCTTCCGAAAATAGCTTTTGGAACTGCATAATGTTAACAATTCCCATTAAAAAAGACCCTTTGTTTAAACACCTCGTTGTATAAATTAGAGCCTCAACATAAAAAAATAAAATTATTCATGTTGGCCGCAACACAAACTGAAAACGACGATATAATTTCATTTAAAACAATTAATTACGGTGTTTCTCCCGCCTATCGAATCAGTTAAATTTATACTTTTGCATCGATTTTGATATTCTTTTATGACTGAGTTTAGTATCAAACAATACTAATGATTATGCAGGAAAATGGATCTTAAAAATTATGAGTTTTATAGGAAACATTTACCACTAAATTCGTCGAAAAAATAACTTAACGTCAGCAAATGTTGTATATTATTAGATTAATATTAGTAAATCCTCAACATTTTGCGTGATAATCATTTAAAAAAATTATGTTGATATATAAAAGTTAAATTAACAGCCCTGTAAACGGTGAAGAGGATCGACAAAGGTCGGGCTGTTTCGGCTGTTTTCGTAAAGCTTACAACCCTTATTCCCACTTTACTTAAAAATTTTTTTTTTCATTTATTATATTTAACCATTTTTATATCAATTCCCAATATGAAATGATTAATTATTTCAAATAAAAAAATTAAAGGTACATTAGAGAAAGAAATTTTGAAAATTAGGCATTTAAACAATTTAAGGGAACATCAATAATAATGAAATATAATGTTATATTAAAAATCGCTTAATTTGAATTGAATCAAAATCGTTAGAGCTCTTTTCGAGAAAATTGTAAAATAAAATAAAACAAATAGTTTAAATTAATATATTACCTACGTAATCGAAGTATAATGTAATTTATAGTTAAATAAATACATGTACGTCATTTTACGCTTTCTATATTTATTATTATGAGATGATAAAAGTTATGAAAACTATTTTCCTAAAACATTGCATATTATGTAAAACATTATTATTAAATAATTTATGGCACTCGTTTAGGGCTTTAAAGATGAGATAAATTCAACTATCAATCGTGACGTCTTCTCAGACATTTCGATACACGAAACACCCTGGACAACCGGAAATGGGTATGTATATTAATGACTTGTTATACATGATTTCAAATGAGAGGAAGTATATAATATATTCTCAAATTTTTCATGACAACCATCTTTTTTTTTATAGCTCCGATGTAAGAATAACTAGAAATGAATTCACAACAGCAATGGCACATTTCTCCATGTATTACATCTACGTTGCTTGCGCTGTGTTGGTTGCAGTATTTATACAGGTTTGAATCATTACATTATATTGAATTAGATTTTTTTAACTCTGAATGATTTTTTAATCATTTCCTTTTTTTAGACATTGTGTTGGGAAAGCGCTTGTGAGAGACAGATATTCAGACTAAGGCAGATTTTCTTTTCACAAATTCTAAGACAGGATATCAGCTGGTATGATGAAAACGAAGATGGCGATCTGCCTCACAAGTTGTCTGAGTAAGTCGAATAGAAGTTATTAGTCCTCAGACCACGAATAATCCATGTTAACAAGCAGAAGGAGGAGGAGATAGCAGAGGATTTCGGGAATCGACATGAATTAGATGAAATGCGCATAAAAGGCGATAAAGAATGATTTTGTTTTTGTATTTAGACTAAAAAAAATCTAGTGTGTCCACTCACACGACTTTCCTAACTATTTCAGAAAAGTTTTTATGTCTTTACATATATTCATGAAGAAACCAAAAAGAAAATTTAATTAAATTTATTTTGCTGAAACTTGATCAAAGAAAAGATTTAAGTACGATTTTTGATAAACTTCAGCAATGTAAACTGGCTTAAGGTAGATCAGTGTAAAAATTTCAATATTTACCCTTTAATATTGCTGATCAAAAACTTTTTGCCATAGTTTAGTATTGTCAAACAATAATTTCTGTTAAAAGTAAAGGAAATAGTAAAGCTTGTGTGATGTGAGCAACACATTTTCTCACTTTCACTTAGTCATCTTTTTTCTTTCATTCACCCCTTTCTGACACCAGTATATGGACCTGTAATCTTACATTGGAAATTGAACAGCTGTAACTTCGTTAATAGTTGTCCATAATGAACGATTTTTATATAGTTTTGTAGGGATTTACCTTTTAAAAGTTTTAATATAAATTTTACCGTATAATATATACTTAGGCGAGTTAGGCCTCAAAACATTTTTCTTTTCTTTATAACTTTTATTCCTGAATTTTTTCAGAAATTTAGTCCATATACGAAAATTTAGAGGACAATTATTAGAACATTATAGGAAAGTTTCATTTAAATCGTTAGAGATGTTTTCGCCCTACAGTCTATAGAAAAACAGATTTTTTAATTATTGCGCGCAAGCTATTACGCTTGGAGCACCGAATTTCTGTCACAGGTATCAGTAGTCAAAACCCAACAAAATAAAAAAAGAAGCAACAAAATCGGATCACTATTTCCTGAGAAAATCTTGGCACAAACCGACAGACAGACAGACCAATGGCCAAAAATGTGTTTTTCGGACTTGTTTATTTATTTTATATTGGACTACACGGAGCTCTAAAACGAGTAGTTCCAATATATTTTATTATTATATTTCGAGATTTACTGCTGTAACCGGCATAAAATAAGTAAATGGAATAAATATACTGACATTTTCAAAAATAATTTGAAAATTAATAAAGAACCTTGTACATTGTTTTAACTTGACAAATAGTAAAATTATAAAGGGCTTATCGTACCTTGAAGATACCAGTAACTAATAAATGTTAGTAGGTAATATATTCATCACTTCTTTTGAATACATACAACGAACCAGATTTGATCCTTGATGTAATACAAAGCTTCCCTACCTTTGGTAACATGAAAGCAAAATAAATTTCCTACAAGAGAGTTTACTATGGTAACAAGTTTAACCAGTGTTCCTAGAGAAATAAATATGTAAGTACATCATCAAGATTTTTCCCTATTTATTTGATAGGCTAATAACTTTGATAACTCTCTGAGCAGAGCGCTCTGCCATCAACTCTGTGATATAGTGGTTTGACAGAGATCTAATCTCTACAAAGCCAATGTAATCTGACAGCTCTAACATCACAACTCTGGCAAAAAAAAAATTTAACTAGTTTGGTAAAAAGGCGTTTAGATATAGGTTAAAATGGTCAAGTTAAAATATCTTTGATTAGTGAGGATTTCATATATTTTTAAACCTTGAGGAGACTATTCGAGGCTTATTACTAGCATTATTTCTTTCTTATCGAACATTCCTATTTTTTTTTCTCTTCAGTCACACATCACAAGTCTTGAAAAATGGTGTCAAAACTGGAGGATTAAAATAAATTCCAATAAATCACATCAAATTACCTTCACTCTTCGTCGTAAACCTATGACTTCCTGTCCTACAGTATCCTTCAACAATAGCCCTCTTATCTCTGTCGAGTAAATCCGATACTTAGGATCTCCACCTTGACAAACGACTCACTTGGAACCCCCACACCAGACTGAAACGACTAGAAACCGCCCGACCTTTCCGATTACTCCGGCACTTACTAGACAAACGCTCTAAGCTTTCAATCAATTACAAAAGACTCATATATATGACAATAATAAGACCTATTTGGACTTACGGAATTGAGCTTAGGGGCTCCACTAAACCATCGAATTCCATCTCGTATCCAATCCTTACAATTCAAAATCCTTCGTAAAATCCTCAACGCTCCTTACTTTGTCACAAATAAAATCATCCATCAAGACCTTAATGTTCCACATGTTTCCGATTTGGCCCAATCCAGATATCTATCCTTGCATAACAAACTGCAGAACCATCCGAACCCTCTTGTTTCAAACCTTGGTTCCTCCTCGATCCCTGATAAGCCTCCGAGGCGTCTGAAAAAAAGATGGCCTCGGGACCTTCTAATATAGAAGTTTAATTTGAGTTCTAGCAATGAGTAGTTTCTCTTCATGTTGTACATGTGATGTTACCAATGTCACATTTACTTATTGTATTTTCCATGTAATACAGTTGTAAATTTCAATAAAATTAAATATAAAAAAAAAGTTTAAGACGTTCAACTTTTTTAATAAATACTACATAAATACCTCCTTTTCTTGAAATATATTTTAATAAATTTGGTTCCAGTGACTTGGAAAGAATAAGGGAAGGTATCGGAAGCAAGTTCAGCATGTTGACGCAGTACTCGTCGACTTTCATAACAGGCATAGCGGTCGGCTTCCATGCCAACACCAAGCTCACGTCGGCCATGATAGTCATTGCTCCGCTGGTTATCGGCATGTCGGCCGTTGTAGCTAAGGTAAGGCACACTTTACTGAATTTATTTAAAATGCAGAGTAAATATTATAAACCTTGGCGTTAGAGATGAATAATTAACCGTCGCAGGCGATGAGTGGGTCCGCTGCCAGAGAACAGATACGCTATGGCGTTGCAGGAGGGATAGCCGCTGAAGTGATCAACGCTGTGAAGACTGTCGCTTCCTTCGGCGGAGAGCCCAGGGAGATAAAGAGGTTAGTAACTGATAACATAATAACTTAAAAAAAAAACAGGAAAGTACCTGATTAGTCTCTCTTTATTTTAGGACATATTTAAAAAGTAAATTAAGGTATTGATTAAAAGTAAAAGGTATTAATCAACATAAGATTGAACTTGACATCTACTTGCACGACAAACGGACAGACATTGCTCTTATCACTGAAACACACTTGACTCCACATTCCCGGTTACAGAATATACAGAACTGATCACCCAGACAATACAGCTCACGGTCACAGCTAATGAAACGTTAAACCTCAGATTACGATTATGATATTCAATTTTTTCAAGAAACTCAAAATTAAAATTAAAACAGAAACTGAACACTTACATTTATTAAGCGTATAGGACCTGCGCTTCTCAAATACAGAGAACAGCCAAAACGTCCCACATACTGAAACTACAAACCTTTCAGTCATTTAGGACAATAACTAAAGCTGCGTGGTACGTCACAAACATTACTTTACATAAAGAACTAAACATGCCAACCGTTGACCACATACGGACATATTACAAACAATTTCACAATATCTTGCATGGACATTCTTACAAACTGATACAAGACATGGGCTCGATTAACATGCCCGAAAATACGCTTTGGAGGCTCAAAAGAAGCTGAATGAGCTTCTCACCTAAAAATATACTCTTAGAAGGAGTTGTTCGGGGGGTGCGGTCAAATAAATACTAAATTATAGAAATAGTATTATTAATTTTTTTTATATCTCTAAATTATACTATATCTCTGATATCATCTTTTTATTTCTTTATTAGACAACTTCTTCTTATTTTATACCTGCTTATATTCATTTATTTTATTTTCACCATCTACCTTTTATATTTGGCAAAAAAATTAAATAACACTATTTCTATAATTTAGTATTTATTTGACCGCACCCCCCGATCAACTCCTTCTGATATTATATCACGGTCATTAAAAATACCTTTTTCATTAAAATACCTACATCATTAAAAATACCCAAATCAAGAAGGGATACCGCTGGGCACTCCTATCCCTCACGCCGATCAATCCACTATTAGTATTTTCCCGACAGCAGACTTGCTAATTGTCAGTACTTCGTAATCACAGGTGTGAATAAAAAAAAAAAAAAATTAAATTTGCCAGTCAGTTTTAATTTTATTTTATTTTGTTGAGCTCAGTAGGCAATTTAATTACCTTTAGAATTAAAACAACACACGCTTCGGAGTCTCAAAAGAAGCTGGATAAGGGATTTCCTACCCTAAAGATATAATGAGTTCAAGCCAAGAAGGGATGCCGCTGAACACTCCTTTTCCTCACGCCGAACAAGCCACCATTAGTATTTTCTCGACAGCAGACTCGCTAATTGTCATTACATCTGACAGGTGTGGAAAAAAAAAATAAAGGGAGAACGATTGTATTTTTATAATTAAAAAAATAATATTGCTTTGCAATATCTACTTTCCCTAATCCTGGTTCATTTACCAAAAATTGAAAAATGGAGCAGATGCTCTGTTTCAAGCGATTTTTTATTTCGGGGATGGAGTAAGTAATTGTGCTAATCTATTAGGAATCGAAGCGAGCAATATGGAACCATCGCTAACAGTTGGAAAGGTGAGACACTCCGTGAAAGAAAAAAAACAGGCATATATCACAAGGCTCTGATAAATTTTTTGTTCAATGTCATCCCAAACAAAAAAAATCAGTGCCACTTGATATTTGCGTATTTTTTTGGGGTGGGAGGAGGGGGATGACATTACACAAAAAGTCTATGCAAGTCCGGTCAATGACCTTAATTCCTTACGAAGAAGGATAATTGAATCTTGTGAAACAATAACACACATCCAGTGCCGTTCTGCCACTGCTGCTGTTGAAGAAAGATGCCGTGCCTGTCTTTTTTTTTTTTTTTTTTTATAAAATATGTATTTGCGCCTGTCAACAATAAGTTGACAATCAGCAAATGTGATGGCGATAATGATATAATGACATGACAGGCATGGGGAAGGAAAGTACTCAGCAGTACCTCTTCTCTAACTTGTTCGAATTACTTAGGTTGTCTAAGGAAGGAGATCCCTCATCCAACGCCTTTTTAGTCTCCTGCTCATGTTCTGAGGTATGTCAGCTGCGGCCATGTCTCTTATAAGTCTGTTATTATGTCCATTTAAATTTGTGTAAAATCGTTGATATAGGGTCGTTATATGTTGGTCAACTGTTGGAAAGTGGAGGTCAGTATGTAGAGTTGCCTGTCTTAATGCTCAAAGAAATCACTTTGAACAACATTTAATATGAATTTAGTGTTTATATTTAATTCATAAAGTAGTTGGAACAAATAAATAAGTTTTATTTACTTAATATAATGTAAATAATTCATAACAACGAAAAGCTTTAGGTGTGAATAACAAAGCGTTTAAGGACACACCTTCAGAGGATTTTTTTTCTTGTTTTGAGGTCCTTAGTTCATATTTTCAGTTTGGTCACTTAACACTGTAACACACATTACAACAAATATTGGCTTTTAATATATGATCATAATTTGGTAAAAATGTTATTATAGGTATGGCGAAGCATTGGAAGAAGGCAGGAAGATAACAATGGGAAAATATTACGTGCTCTCGGTAGCGGCGGCCATGATGTTCGTCGTCTCTTACGGTGCTTTCGCCTTCGCCTTCTGGTATGGCTCCCAGCTGCTCAGTCGTGGCGACGCCACAGCTGGCAGTATATTTACTGTAAGTATATCGATAATATCATATCTTAAGAAAATAAGTTACAATAATTCACTCATGTTAATAATACTTCTTATGTAAGAATATTGATAAAATAATCACCTCTATCAGAGCAATCTATCACCAAATTATGCTATGATACACGAAGTTAGTTGCCACCACAATAAAAAAATCATTATAGAAATAAACAATATTGGGGGGAGGTAGAGAGGAAAACACAGAACTTATTTTTACATTATACGTTATTTCTTGAAGGTGTAGTTTTTACTTAATTTTACGGCCAGTTCACCTAATTTGTAGCTCCATTAAAACATCGTCAAATCCAATGATTGACCACCATTTTGAATATAACCTTTTACAACAATGCCAAAAAATAAGTTATAAAGAAAGAATATATTTGCGCATAATTAAAAAAATATCTTATATAAATAATCATCTGAAACTAAAAAAACACATCAAATTGTACCATTTTAGCAAATATACTATTAGACATTGTTCATGTGTATTGATTTGTTATAATAATAAACCTACATAACGGGCCAATAAATAAATAATAAATAATTTAAATCATTAAAAATTTGAGGTCTGTCGTTTGGAGATTCCTAACGTCTTTTTAATTTTATTTTATGTTATCGTGTTCTGTAGGCAATTTTCCTAACTTTCTTATTAGCAACTGATGTTATTTTCAGTAATGAACTTTCGTAACGATTAAAAACAAATAAAATGATTTAATCCCTCCTCTTCAACCAGTATTGTATTTTCTTATTTATATAATAGCTGTACACGACCACGCGTTGCTGTGGCTCATTCTGGTTAAATAAAAAATAAAGTAGAAAATAAATCAGATGTTTCTAATATATTTTATGTAACAATAAATGTGAATATGTGATATTCTTTGTATAGATATAGAGATTGTCTGGTTTTCCAACTCTCGAATTCGCAACATATAATTGTCTATATAAGAAGCAACCGGTATCTACCATTTATATTTTTATTTATGTACACTATTTCATGTTTTTATTTTACTAAAGCTCGTTAATATCTATTAAACAAAAAAAATAATGAAGAAAATCGGTTGAATAATAGAGGAGTAAAAGGGGCTGAACCGATTTGTGTTTACTTATTTATATAATAATTATAATTTAGTCTCTAAGAATATTTTTTAAGTTATTTTCTGATCAAAGTAACTTCATATATGATTCTTTTTTTTGTCTATAAAATATGTATTTGCGCCTGTCAACTTATTGTTGACAATCAGCAAATGTGATGGCGATACATGAAATAATGACATGACAGGCATGGGGAAGGAAAGTACTCAGCAGTACCTCTTCCCTAACTTGTTCCAATTAGTTATGAGGAAGGAGATCTCTCACCCGACGCCTTTTTAGTCTCCTTCTAATGTTCTGGGGTATGTCAGCTGTGGTCATGTCTCTTATTAGTCTGTTATTATGTCCATTTAAATTTGTGTAAAATCGTTGATAAAGGGTCGTTGTATGTTGGCCAACTGTTGGAAAGTGGAGGTCAGTATGTAGGTAGAGTTTTGTTAGTCACGTACCAAGGTGCTTTTGTTATGAGTCGCAATAATTTTGATTGGAACGTTTGAAGTTTTTGTAGGTGGGTCTTTTTAGTGATGCCGTATATTTGTGATGAGTACATCCATATGGGCTTAAGTAAGTATGTTTATGTATTCAGTTTCTTATTTAGTTTTAGTTTTGAAGATTTAGAAAAAAGAAAGTAAAGTAGTTTGAGTCGTTTGTTAAGCGTCTTACGTTTCATTTTAACATGCGGACCCCATGTCATCCTTCTGTCGAAGGTGAGTCCAAGGAAAGTACCGTGTCCGTTTGAGGAATTTGATTGTTGTCAATATAAACTGGAGGGCAGGTGTTTTTTCGAAGAGTAAATGTTGTATGTTTGGATTTGTCATGATTAAGTCGAATTTTCCATAGTGTGAACCAATCTTGTAATTTGAGTAAGTGATGTTGTAGTGTTAGTGAGGCCTGTGTAGGGTCTTGATGTTTTGTGAGAATTGTGTATTCTGCGTAAGTAGCTGTCAAGATCTCATCGTTAATAGGTATATCGTAAGTGTATATAACGCAAAGTAGAGGGGCTAGTATTGAATCTTGGGGAACTCCTGCCAAGATTGGACGAACTGAAGATATTTCCAAGCCCTGCCGGACTGAAAAAATCTGTCGAAGAGGAAAGATTGAAGGATAAGATATTTCGTGTATGGCAGTATAGTCTTAAGTTTAAAGAGAAGATCTTGGTGCCAGACTCTATCAAACGCCTGAGCAAAAATACTCGAGCTGCATATAGTTTTTGTTCTTAAGCTCCAGCAATGTAGCCTGTAACTCTATGATTCTTAATAATTTAATAATTGTATTAACCAATAATTATTGTCATGTTTTGTATGTCTAAAATAATTGTTTTGTAATAGTTTGAAGACAAATTTTAATTGATCTAATTAATTGCCCTTAAAGGTATTTTTCAGCGTTATGACAGGAGCCTTCACCGTCGGGAACGCGCTGCCTTTCGTTAACACGGTGAGTACGGCCATAGGATCTGCGTCCACTATCTTTGGCATCATCGACAGGACTCCCCCCATAGACTCCTATTCTGCAGAAGGAATGGTCCCTGATAAAGTGGATGGCGAAATAACGTTCAAAGATGTCCAGTTCGTTTACCCGACTAGACCTGAAGTTAAGGTAAAAATTACCTGTCTTATTAGCATAGCTAATGTACATATATAAATGTAATTAGTACAATCTTAATAATTCTTAAAACCCGCTAATTAAAATAAATTGCTAGTCCATTTGAAAAACCGCGGTTATTCGTAAAAATACAATGCATTTTGGTCCCTTGGGTAATGCGTAATACTTTCGTACCTGAAACCAATTAAACGTCTTATAGTTCTTAAGGCAATGTTAACAATTCATTTTATTCAGGAAAAAAATTCTCTCTTCTCAAACTTCAATTCCCTGAATCAGTTGTGAATTTTTGAGGTGAAAACTTCATTAGGCGCGTTTTGCACTTTTTTCGTGAGTAGTGAATGAAACTGCGTTGTCAAGTTAGGATGTGTAACGCTCATGTCGGCTCGAGGCAACCAATTGAAATGTTTTTGCATATAGATTAAAATATCTCAGAAACTATAAATCGGACCTGCATACTGCAAGCGAGGAAAATATTAAGTTATCATAAGTCTATAACATAAGTCTATTGTTTCTTTTTGCTGGGAAGTTGTATATTATTCTTTGTTTTTGGCAATAAAAACTTCCAATTAAAGAAGAATTGATTTATTTGTTGTATTTCCAAGTAATATGTTAACGTTTCGGGATATTTACCTGCCATCTTCAGAACTACAATCCCAATGTTTTTTTATTGATTCGTGGCTAAAAATTGAGTTAAATATAATTCATGTTACAATACATGTCAGAATTGAGTTGTTACATTAAGTTTGGAATTACCTTAAGTCTACTGTGCTCCATTGTCAGGTTCTAAATTCATGTTATAACAAATTAAAGTATATAATATCTGGAGCATGACCATACCTTTAGACCAATTATTGGGTGTCTGCCATAGTGAATTCAATTGACCTTTAGATATGACTATTTATGTTTTACTATTGTAGTTAAATGTTTATTTTTACGTAGCAGCAATTTAATTTTTATTAAATTTTAATTTTAATAAATTAAAACGTAAACATGTAACTTGGAAATACAACAAATATTGTTTTATTTTTAAAGTATGGTACAAACACTAGCGGATCCAGGATTTAATTTTTGGAAGTGGGGGCTTCAGCCCGAAAGCTTTTTTTTCATAAAAATAACGATAATTACTTTGGAAAAAAAGAATGAAACTAACTACCTACATGAAATGGTGTTTAAGTGATTCCTAAAGCCCTTTTAAATGTAATTATACGAATAATAATACTTTGAGAGATAATTTTTTAACACTTTTTTCGATAAAACATGGTTATATTTTCCCATTTGGGGGGGGGGGGAGAGGGAAGAGGCTTCAGCCCGAAAGCCCCTCCACCGCCCAGTAGTTCCGCCCGTGGATACAAATGACGATCAGCCAAAGTTTACCAGAGTAATTTATACAAAATAATAGATGTGTATATTATAGTTTGTGAATATAGAACAAAAAGAAATATTTATATTTCATATTATTAATTTTTTAATTATCTTGTTTTCACATCCATCGTGTGGATTATTATATTTTAAGCACAGACCGTATTTTTTTTTTAAAGATCAAATTCGTGCTACTTCCTTATGGAACTCACTTCCTATCTCCATGCGTCAATGCTCGTCCAGGAATTCCTTCAAACAACTCCTGTTCAACACCTACTCCACATTCAAACTTCCCCTAACATGTAAAATTACTTGCATCTGTACACTGTTTAATTTCAATCTATTGCATAATTTAACTAACAATTAATAGTGAAATAGTTTGTATTTTTATTATTATGTCAGACTAAGACCCATAAATTTGTAATTCTGTTATTATTCTTAGGGGACACTATTCCCAGAATAAAATTATTTTTTCATTCTTTCATTTATTTTCTTGGTGTTACGAATTATCAGAGTTGCAATGTACTGATATTATGGTTCTTGGTAAATTGCTCCTCTTGTGCCATTAAGGTCCTTCGAGGGTTGACCATCACCATTCACCCAGGAACATCCGTGGCCCTCGTCGGTGCCAGCGGGGCGGGGAAGAGCACCGTGGTGGGGCTGCTGCTTCGCTTCTACGACCCTGATGGCGGAGAGGTCCTCTTGGATGGGACTAACGTCCAAGACTTCAACCTGGCGTGGCTTCGAAGCCAGATCGGTCTTGTGTCGCAGGAGCCGGTGCTCTTCGGCGTCTCCATCGCGGACAACATCCGCTACGGCAGGGACAATATTACGGAATACGACATCGTCAGAGCTGCCACCCTGGCCAATGCACACAGCTTCATTAAGGATCTTCCTAATGTGAGTAACTTACCGTATATGACTCAACATATAATAGTCAGTGGTAGAAATAGAAAAATCATCTTTATTCTGGGACTAGTTCCGTTTAGAATAACACTATTGTTCATATAAATTAACAATAAATCTGGCCAAAAGACCTATTACAATGAATTATAACAAAATACTAGTAATAAATTAAGTATAATAGCTCTTAGGATAAATTAACGAGGACAGTTGGGTAATAGGGGTTCAATAATACAATATTGGAGCTAAAACAATGCCATAATAATCATTAAATGAAATTATAAAGGAACGCAAAATCAATTTAATAGGCAAAGCATTGTAGTGATGGAATATAAAAAATAAAATAAAATAATAACTGTTAATACATAAAGAAATAAATTATAAAAATATATATATATATATATATATATATATATATATATATATATATACATATGTTCTCTAAGCTATTTAAGTGATTAGGAAAAGACGCAATACAATCTCATGAATAGAAAAATTAGAAATTGAGAAAAACAAATTTTATCTACTCACAATGCTTAGTGAGTGATGATGAAAATTCACGTTCAACACAGAATAAAACAATAAAATATAAGGGGAAAAAATAATGTCTAAAGAAAATTAAAGCCTTATAACATAGTATGGATTTAACCAGCGTCTGATTGGATTGTGAAGAGGAATTGGAACAAGAGGGTTTTAAAGGTGGATAAGGATGATGCATGGCGGATTTTTAGGGGGATGGAATTCCAGAATGCAGGAAAACGGACAATTAGGACAAGGAATTTTTAAATGATACAGATCTGTGGAAAGGGGTGTAAAGGTCAGAAGGACGAGATCTTTTGGAGAGTGCGGTATAGAATCCGTTTTACCAAATTATTAACATCCGGATAAAACATCGTGAATATTTTCATCTTGTCATAACCTAAAACTTTACAAAAATTCTAGGAATTGGAGCGTTTTCAGTCTGGAGATCAAAAAAACTTTGTCTATTTAATTAGGTACTAAAAACTCATGAAAACCAGATTACTTTCCACTTGAATCGTAGTATAATCTGATCAAAACATCAAGAACAAAAGGTGACCTCCAAAAATATTGGGCCGTTTGGTCTAAATAACCTCGTTATTTTGGCAGGTTGCGGGTGAAGGTCACATCTAACGGCCCAATATTTTTTTAAGCCACTTTTTGTTATCGATTTAGTTCTTTAATTTAATTTAATTAAGTAAATAGAAAAAGTTTTCCAATCTCCAGATTCAAAACGCACCTATGCCGAGAATTTTCTTAAATAAAAAGTTCTAGATTATGCTGAGATGAAACACTTCAAGACGTTTTAGGTGGATTTTTATGGTGTGATAAAAAGGAGTCTATACTAGTGTTGCTCATGCGAGACTGAGACGAGTCTTGGTCTTGCACAAGAGTCTCGCAACAGTCTTGCAATTACTTATTAGCTTATTACTATAGAGATAATGCTGTAATTTTTTAGATAGGAGAAACCTAACTAAATCCAAATGAAAAATTAGAGGAGTTAAATGCAAAAGTATATTGGTCATACCAATTATTAACATACAGTAACTAAGATTGTCAAGTATTAGTAACTATTTTGCCTTAATTTTTATTTTTTTTCTAGTCTTGGTCTAGGTATTGCAACAGTTAGGCGGCCTTGTTCTTGGTCTTGCAAAGTGCAAGACCAAGACCGATTTTGGACAACACTGATCAATACCGTGGACTATCTATTAAATAAAAACATAACAAATGGAAAATTTTTACATAGAATAGAATAGAAAATAATTTTATTCTGGGACGAAGTCCCTTTAGAATAACAAAAAAGTACAAAATTAAAATGTTATATCCAAATAAAAACAAACATAAAAAGTAAAGATAAAGGTAAATAAGTAAAGAAAATATTAGTTATACATACTATATACAAAATAAAAAAATATATATACAAAACTCTTGAAACCTTGCCAAGACACTTCAAATTATGTACAATGGTAAAATATAAATATATACTGAGAAAAAATACATTACATTCTTCTTCCCAGTAAACTCTGTGTTTCTGTTGAAAAAAAAAAGAAAGTCAAATCTGATAATAAGTATTTAAGTGATGAGCTATATATAATTTTATGTTATGAATAATATGTAAGTTTACATAAAAGGTTAGCGGGTATCTGACTGTTTTTTCGACAGGAATTGGAATAGGAGGGTTTTGAATGTAGACAGGGATGAAGAATGCCGAATTTTGATAGGAAGGGAATTCCAAAAATTAACAGAGCGAGCAATAAAGAAGTTTTGGAACGAGGCAGATCTGGGAGAAGGAACATTAAGGTCGGAAGGTCGAGATCTTGTGGAAAGGGGTGGACTGAGGACTTGAATTGGAGAAGGTTGTAGGCGTAAGAAGGGCGATGATTGTTGATGATTTAATAGAGGAACGTACCTAGGAAATATTGTCTTCGAATGGAGGGGAAGAGCCACTCTAAGTCAGTGTAGTGGTGAGAGACATGGTAGCATCTCGGGGCACCAATTACAAATCTCACGCAATTATAAATCATACGACCTACACTAACAGATAGATAGATAGGTAGATAGATAGATAGTTTATTTTATTTTTCTAAGGAAATTCCTGTACAAATAAATATAATGGTATAATTAACAATGTTAGATCTTGAGTCTAGTAATGCATTCAAACATAACCTTGACAATGTCCACAGCATTAAGTATGACTAATATAATAACAGATTAGTAAACGATATATATATATATACATAACAATTAGTAAAACATTTTTTTTATTTATTTTTTAAATATTCGAGAGGTATAAGACAAATGACAATATAAATAAGAATTAATATATGTTATATGATTAACTTTACCTCTTAACAGTTCAATGAACAGCCCTGTACGAAATAATACAGTTGGTTTATTTTTTTCGTAGGGTCTATTTTCAGTATCTCCTCCACACTAGCATCTTCTCAGGATTCAGTGATAAATGCCTTCAAGTACTTATTTCTCGGCTCGTTGAACTTGATACATTGGATCAGAAAATTAGTTACCGGGTCAGTTACAAGGCAGTTGCATTCACCACACACCTCACTGGATTTAATAGTCAAAGTAGCATCTTTTAAGTATATTTTCATAAAATCTTTATTTTCTACTCTGAGACGACTAACGGCTCTTAATTTGTTTAAATTCAGAGCCCTGAACGGAAGATAACCCTCTGGTTTGGTAACATTAAAGGAGCAGATTTTTCTATATCTTGGGTTTGATTTAGAGTTTAACACTCTGTCGATATCCTTGGATGCGTGATGGTTTCTTATTTTTTCCATGATTTCATCTTTGAACCTCATCAGACCTTGAGAGAAAATACAAGAAAACACCCCCTGACATCCAAGTTCCGCCACAATCATCTTTACTTGGGTAACCCAGTTATAAGTTGGATCAGGTTTTCCAATGGATGAGTCTAGAGCTCTAAGCCTATTAAAGCATTGTCTAGGTAGTCATTCGTCGCTCATTAAGCTTAGCTTTGTCCAATAGTTGATCACTTTTTTCAACACTTCAACACTTAATGGAGATCTCCCACTTTCAAGGCGAGCCACATAGTTCGGTGTATTTCTTGGCCAATGGAGCAATGATTTGATAAATCGAACTTGCGTCCTCTCCAAAACCTCCAGGTATCTCGTCCTCTAGATCTCTGCAGCATAGATCAGTGTTGACGAGACCATCGAGTCAAAGAGGCTGGTTTTTGTCTCCCAAGAATCGCTTACTCTTACTTCGCTTACTCGCCTAAACTAACAGTAGCGATATAAAAATAAAATGTTTTCATCAGTTTCGTTATTATTGTGTTCCACAGCTCAAATTTTAAAGATGGTTTTGAAAACATGAGAGCAATGCTACCGTTACAGTAAGAAATAATAATTACTAATTTTTGTTTTTATTTGGCCAAATATAACACTTTAATACTGTACTTTTTTTTTATTCTAAAGCTACTTCGTCCCAGAATAAAATTATTTTCTATTCTATTCTAAAACAATTACATTACATTTCAATGACTCCTAATTTTCATCTTCAGGACTAACATTATTCTCAAACATTTGTATTCGTCATATTTCAGGGTTACGATACACAAGTTGGGGACAAAGGCACCATGATGTCCGGAGGACAGAAGCAGAGGATCGCCATCGCTAGGGCACTCGTCAGGGACCCTAAGATCTTGCTCCTCGACGAGGCCACTTCAGCTCTCGATGCTCACAGCGAAGGCGTCGTCCAGGCCGCTTTGGACAATGCCATGAGGGGTCGCACCACGGTCATCATCGCCCACAGGCTGTCCACCATAAGGAATGTCGACAAAATATACGCTTTGAAGGTATCGCAATATTATTATTTATAATGATCTGTAATCAATTCATCATTGAATAAGTCAACATCATTCTATGTTTGTAGGACGGTCAGGTATTTGAGTCTGGTAGTCATCAAGAATTGATGGAAAAAGAAGGACTTTACCACAGCCTAGTGATGGCTCAGAAGAAAAGAGATCAGAGAAGCCAGATTTCAGAAAGTGAAGGGTAAGCTAACAAATTAAAAAATTGTTATTTTTTAAGGTAAAACTTCTTTAGCGCGTTTTGCACTTCTTTTGTTGTGAATTAATTAAATTGAGCCGTCAGATCTCCGATGTGTAACGCTCGGCTAAAGTCGGCGCGAGGCAACTAATTATTTTTGCATATAGATTAAAATATCTCAGAAACTAAAAATCGGCTCTGCATACTATAAGCAGAGTAAATTTTCATTATTTCATTCTCTTTGTAATAGGCTATTTATTCGAAATTGCATCTTAACGCGACGCCGTGTTAGAGAGGTGAAAAGATAAAAAATAGTGTGGAAAACCATATGATAACGAGGTTAGTTGAACATACGGATTAAATATTTTAGATACTAAAAATTGGATATGTATACTGTATGCGAGGGAATCATTCACAATTTTATCCTCTTTATAATGGGCTGTTATTTATAATTTATATTTCATATTATTAATCTCGCCTTTTTGATTTTTTCACTTCTATTGTGTGGTATAAACCACCTTAGTTACAATAAATGAAAAATATATTGTTATAAAAATATATTCATTGTTAACTTTTTATTTATTTATTTTTTTAATTCTCATTCTCACAGACCAGCTGAAATAGAAGCTACTGTTGAGCAGCAAACGATTCCCATTGAAAGGTAAGTAAATATTGAAAACCATATAGCCTACTGTAAAGTTCAAATACCGTCAAATTTATTCTTATAATAATAATTTTTTTTTATGAACTTCTGTTATAGTTTAGTTTTTATTAAGAGAATTATTAGATCAAAATAAAATATTCATAAATATATGTTTGCTATGCAGTGTTGGAACCGTCTGTCGAACCCTGAGATTCGGCCCTGACACTATCAAGATTTGTGAATATCCATTCATAATCCAGAAAAATAAAATCTAACTTCAATAGATTTTACATTACATAACAAAAATAAATTATTGGTGCCAACAAATTGGAAAATTCGACTCAACCATGACAAGTCTCAACATATAATTTCCCCTCTTAAATATGAAACTTGACCTTCAGTTAAATTTGAAAATTCCTCATTTCTCCAACCGACTAAGTGCGGTATCTTGGACTTATATTTGACAGAAGAATGACAGTGCCCGAATATTAGTAAAACAAAAAGAACTTGAAACCTCAGAGTACGACTATTATACTCACTTCTCTCGAGACTTTCAAAATTAGATTTAAAACAAAAACTGAACACATGTATTTATATATTTAAACCCATTTAGAGCTACGCTTCACAGTTATGTGGGACTACCAAAAAGAATCATATACGAAAACTACAAACTTTTCAGTCAAAAACTTTCAGATAATTAAATGTCCAAGGTACGTCACAAATACTACTTACATAAAGACCTATTAATGTCAATCAGTTAACGACCACATATCTACACACTATAAAAGAGTTCACAATAATTTACACGGACCTAACACTCTCATACAAGACATGACGACAATTAATGTACCCGATAACAGGCTTATGAGACTCAAAAGAAGCTGGATGAGGGATCTTCTAGCTTAAAAACCCTCATGCATGCTATTACTCATATTATTCCCGACCGTAGATCCACTGTCAATATTTTTGACAGGTGTGGGTTAAGGAGGAAAGGTATTTTTTAAAAAATAATGTACCAGTCGGTTTGCCCCTTCAATAAATGTAGATACCATACCTCATTACTGTTAGGAGTGGCGGGTCTACAGATTTTACAAATGAAGGATACAATTTTTTTTAAACAAGCAAAATAATAACAAATATTAATAATCCACATTATAAATAATCTAAGATAAAAATAATGTGATGATGTCTGGCTCTTCGAAAATGGTATATGTTTGAACAAAATTAATTGATATGTTTACCTTTTTTTTCCCAAATACTTTACATTAAAAATTTATCTGATTATCAAAAATTGAATTAATCAACATCAGATTATAAATAAAAAGTATGTAATTCAAAATAATAATGATTTTAACAACAATAAATAATTAACCAAAATATAAATTTAAAATGAAGCCTAATTCACACCTTCATTGTCCGAGACTACCATACCGCATTACTCATCGGTGTAGTGGGTCTTCAGGTTTGGCATCCTCTCCTATCTACTCATTTATATTATTTTATATTTATATTATTATTAAATATATTCCGCATCGCCGTAGCACTGACTATATTGAATAAAAAAAGAAAACAGATATTGTTATTATAATAAAATAGACAAAATATTATTTTATTTGTGCTAAAAGTGACATTTGTAGTCTGCTACTATGAAAAATCTGGTGCGTGCATCACACAATTTTCACTTAGCACCCTATTCTTAGCAGAAATAGGTATTTTCAGAAAAAGAGGGACTGAAAGTAAAAATTATAGACGCTATATTTATTTAAATTCATTGTGGGTATTTTTATTTGTTTAAATACCTTTATATAGACAAATTTTAATTTTTATACCGCCATATTCTATCCAATTAAATATTAAATAATACCAACGATAGCATTTATGAAAACCGCATATGTAATATTATTAGTAATAATATTGTCGGAGTCCGTATTAAATTAAGCTCATGTTACATATGAACTGTTTCCGGCGAGTTCGGATGAGCTCAGACGCGCTCATATTCCTTTTGTTCTTCCATTACATCTATTATCCGTTACGATCCTTTATTTAATTGTGAAATTCTTTCACATTTTATATTTAACTATTTTTTGTATCAAAGATTAATCTGAAATGGTTAATTATTTCCAAAAAAAAAAAAATAAAGGCACTTTAGAGAAAGCTAATATTGAAAATTAGCCATTAAAGCCCTGTTAGAGAACATCAATGAGGATAAAACCTATATTATATTAAAAAATGCTTAATAATACACTGATATATTGAGTTTAATCAAAATCGTTACAGCTATTTTTAAGAAAATCCTAAAAATGTGTTAAATCGATTATATGAAGTACTACTTCCGGTTTGCCGAAAATGTTGCTGTAACATTCAAGGATTATGAAAACCTCAAATATGCAATTTCAGTTTTCTACGGCTTTTCGTTTTTGAGCTAGGCTGTTCACATACATAAACACTCACACTGACCATTTTGCGGGACTTGGATGTTTTGACTCAGGAGACCTCTGAGTGTATTTCCATTGAAAACTCAGATTAAAAAAAATTCACGATCCTTTACAAATACTGTCCCTTAATAAATAAAAAATACTGTCCCTTAATAAATAAAAAATACTGTCCCTTACTATATATATATATATAAGTGAAAGTAAAAATGTAGAGGAAAATAAAATATGAAATTACACCAATAAATCATAAAGAAAAGATCTTTTTTAAATAACTCATCAAATACGACCTTTTGCAATAACAGTAGCAATATGCCTAATTTTATATAAGATAAAAATGTAAATGTTCGCCTGTTCAAAATTTAATATCTCGGAAAGTTCTTCGCCAGTTACTTTGATATCTTTTCTATACGTTGCATTACAATACGCCCTTTATTCTATATACATGCTATTATAAAACGTCAGCTAAAACTATATGTTTTTTTTTAACAACACCACCTGTTGGATGATAAACGCTGTTCAAATTGTTTTTTCGATACCACCAGCCGTTTTGGCGCTACAGTCAATTGTTACATATATTTTTTTTCGGTCGTCATTCCGAAACGAAAGACCGGATAGTAATGAAATATCTATAAAAAAAATCCGGAATTCGATTACATCGTTGAATCGAAATTTCAAAACAATCAATGAAGAACATTCGGAGATTAGCGATTGAACAAACGAACATTTCCATTTTTTTTTTTTTTTTACATATGTAGAACTTATCGGGTGTACGCAACACGACGTTCCCAAATTTTCATGGTGATCGGATGAATGGTGTAATAATGCATAAAGGACAAACAGACATTCGTTTATATATATATATATATATATATATATATATATATATATAGGGAGAGAGAGAGAGAGAGAGAGAGGGAGAGAGAGAGAGAGAGAGGAAGAGAGAGAGAGGGAGAATGTGAGAGAGTAAGCCCAACAACTTTAGGGCCTTTTACACACACAACACATCTTTCTGAGGTGGAAATTCAACTACGCACGTTCCTCCCAAATAGAAAAAAAAACAAAAAACCGACAGTACTATTTTTTCAACTTCTTGTGAATGAAACTACTAATATCCACTGTTAGTTATAAATGTCTCTACACAAGGCCCTTTAGTTGTGTCCAGAACAGAGAACATTTGAGTGGGGACGAAATATTCTTAAATTTAAAAAAAATCGCTTTATGTAATGAACCTTATGGATTTTGTCCATTAAAACCTTCACAATACTATTTCTTTACAGTGTTCATGATTAGCATTCTGCATTGTTTAGCCCTTTAAATTATCCAGAAATTTGTAATCCAATAGCCAAAGACTAATACATATTTATCCAACTTTCTTGTAGGAAGAAGTCTGGTTTCTTTTCAAGGATATCTTTAAGAAGAAGTAGATCCTCAGCCACATCTTTGAAGAATATATTTATTGGAAATTCAAATGAAGATGAATCAAAAGAGGTATTATTACATTAATAGTCTTAGCTATATTTATTGTCAAAACTTATTGAATTACAAATTTTTGCTTTATTTAAATAGGAACTTGCTAAGAGGGTGAGCTTCTATAGAATTTTCATGATGAACATCACGGAATGGCCTTTTATGTTACTCACCGTTATAGGATGTATCATTGTAGGAACAAGCATGCCGCTATTTTCTTCATTTTATGCTGATGTCTTCCAAGTAAGAATAATCAGTATTACTTTTATATATCATTAAATTGTCAATATAAAGTTGATAAAACCATACCAATTTCCAGACATTTACATTAACTGGTCAAGATTTCGCAAGTGCTGTTATTTTTTGGACTGGGGTGTACGTCTGCTTTGCTCTTATCGCTGGTTTTGGTAATTTTCTAGCAGTGAGTATAATATCAGTTTTAAATTCATACTATTTTGATGATATTTCAAGCTGGATTAAACTATATCAATTGTTTTGTAGGCTATATGTTCTTCAATATTAACTGAGAAAATGATTGCCGTTATGAGGCTTAAAGCTTTTACCAGCATAGTCCGGCAGACCATCGGGTGGTTCGATGCTGAGTCTCACACAGCTGGTAGATTGGTCACTTCCTTGGCCAGGGACCCTCCTCTCATCAAAGCCGTGAGATTTACTTTTTTTTCAAATATTATAATGTATTTGTTAAATATTAATTTGAATATTTTAAGCATAATGTACTCTAAAAATATATCCAATCAGATTACTAATATTAAACAATATAATTTTTTTTCTTTTTAATTATTTATCCGCATCTATCAGGATATTGACAATCAGCAGATTTGTTCTGATGATGAGGATAGGCATTAAAGGCATGAGGAAGGATAGTACCCAGCAGCACCTCTTCCTCGTCATTATTTATTTTTTTGATTTAGGTGAGGAGATCTCTCATCCAGCTCCTTTTTCATATCCTCCTGATGGGCATGTCAGTCGGTTATAAATCTGTTTGTGTGTCCGTGTAGTTTGAGATGAAAACGAGAGTAGAGAGTACGTATGTGTTGGTCTATAGTTGGTTGTCGTAAGTCGTTATGTAAAGTTTTGTTGTTGACGTACCAGGGAGCTCCTGTTATAAGTCGTAAAATTTTGGATTGAAATGACTGTAGTTTTTGTAAGTGCGTCTTTTTTGCCGAACCGTAAATCTGAGAGGCTTATGTCCAGATGGGTTTGAGTAGGTAAGTGTATGTATTTAGTTTTTGTCGAACTTTCAATTTCGATTTAGAAAAGAGTGAGTACAGTATTTTCAGTCGCTTGTTTAAGGTCTGTCGTTTCATTTCGACGTGTTTGCCCCAGGTCATCATTCTGTTGAATATTAGTCCCAGGTAACGTACTGTGCTTGTCTAAATATAATTAAATCTGTATATCGTTCATTTAATTACACTAAAGTATAACCTCTATATAAGGCCCTCTCACTTTAAGGAACATCTCCATTTACAGTACAATTATATCTAGATCAACCATAAATATTGTTACAAGAAAATTAGAAAATAAATTTTATATCTGTAGAAAGTAAAATAAAACAGAAATTACTCAAAATGTCTCCCTTTTGTCTTGACAGAGGCATTTAATCTCCATGGCCAGTCTTCAATAGCAGGGCGCATCACTTTTTGAGGAAAGCACTCAGCTGCTCGGACCAGAGATTGTTTGAGGCTTTCCAAGTTAGGGTGTGCTCTGTAGCATGCCATCCTCTCCAGTTCAGACCAAAGCCGATAATCTAGTGAGTTAAGATTATCGGGGTTTCGTGAGGACCAATCCGAGGCACTCTGGAACATTCTTTTGCAGCCACTGCTGAGTTGACCTGGCCTTGTGAGCTGGAGCCAATCAATAACTTCCAGTAAACAGAGTATCATTTAGAGGCTTGACAACAGGTTCCAAAATATCGTCCTGATAGTTTTTAGCGGCTGTTTTAACTCCTTTTTCACAAAAAATGGAGTTTTGTGGTGCCATCAAACCAAACCATCACTGAGGAAGGGCGATGACCTCGTTCCACTCTTCCAATGACTTCCTGGGCTTCTTTAGAGCTTTATGCGTACACACGATTATTTTGGCGATTAAATTTATCTTTGATTGTAAAAATGTTCTCATTGCTAAATAAAATCATTCGATGAAGACCATTGGCCAAGGGACACTTTACATCTATGCACTCTAATTTTTTTTAGGGAAGTGGTTAGCCTTTGTCCTGCCATTCTTCGAAATGCACCTATCCTAAGATCACTTTTTACTATGCAAGACATTGGTCTGACAGTGATTCCCATTTCTGGAGACATGATTCGTTGTTTTCGAATGGGATTTCTTCTGATTCGAGCAGCCACTGCTTCACTGAATATGCCGTTCTTACAGTGCGGGGACTGTAAGAATGGAGAAACCATTCCTTTGTAATGGAGAAACCAAAGGAATACTAACGCGCCTGAAACATTAAAACAGGCTACAATACATAACATGAGCTTAATATAATACGAACTCCGACAATATTATGTACATATACACATACAGTTTTCATAAATGCTATATATTATTTAATATTTAATTGTATAGAACACAGCGATATAAAAATTATAATATGTATATATAAGGGTACTTAAACAAATAAAAATACTCACAATGAAATATAAGTAAATATAGCGTCTGTAATTTTTACTTTCACTTCCTCTTTGTCTGAAAATACTTATTTCTACAAAGAAGAGGGTGGTAAGTGAAAGTTGTGTGATGCGCGCACCGCACCGTATTTTTTTGCAATGTATTAAGTCATTAAAAATCCAAAGGTATGTAAATAACATAAAACCATTTTCAAAAGAATTATAATAGTTCTAAACAAAATATTGACCTTTTAACTTCATTTTACATATGCATAAAATATATACTATTTTAAATATATATATATATATATATATATATATATATATATATATATATATATATACATATGTAATTTATAAACATTTCTACATTAAGGTCAGCTCTCAATAAATGACAAAAAATTAATTACTATGTCTGTCTGGCATACAGAGGTTTCACTGTACTATATTTTAATATTTAATGTCAATTTTCGAATATTCACTTTTTATATTTGTCTATATTTTCCCAGATGTAACGAACAATTGGTATTTTAAAAGGAAACTTATAAAAACTTATTTATAATAATCATTAGGCTAAAGAGGTGGTTCAAGATAAATGCCAATGAAACAAAGTTATGATCATATCACAGAAGGGAAATATAATTAGCTTTTAGAGATAAAGAATTTCTTAATTACCTTAGGCTTCAAATCAATTATGATAGATAACATTATTGAGGCTACAGTTATAATCAGAGATGATATTAAATGTCCAGGCCGCTGGTTTCCGAGCTGGTCAAGTATTGATTGCGGCTACATCATTGATTGCTGCTTTGGTGATCGCCTTTTCCACAGGTTGGAAGTTGGCCTGTATTCTTCTAGTAGTCGTTCCTATTATCGCTGGAGCAGCTTACAAGCAGGCTAGTCTACTCAGGCGACATCAGAAGAGAGATGCTAAATTTATGGATGATGCTGGACAGGTAATTTACTACTTTTGTAAATATGCTTATATAATTTTTAAGTTATTTTGTTTGTGTCATATTACTGCTGACATGAATTTAAAAAAAATCATTTGGTAATTTTTCTTACAATGAATTTTTACTTAAATGACAATGAATTGATACAAACTTAATTTTAAATGGTAAAATAACAATCCAATCTTTCTTTACTCAATTATTTATAATTTGTTTAATGAGAGCTCTTGTTATTACAAAATAGTGTGGGAAAGGATTGCGATCAACAGAAATACACCTTTTAAGGCCCCTTAAGTCAAAATAAATGGAAATTATAATTTAATATGAATATCCACATCTTCAACTAAGACCAAATCATCGGAATATATTTTTATTTTTTTTTTATTTATTTATTTTTTTTTTTTTTAATATACATTACATCATGTCATAATGATAAATTACATGTTTGTGGTTGCAGTAACCTTACACATGACATATTAGTGGTTTGAATGCTATTTAGAAAATTGAAATCCATTTTTCACAGTAGGAAAAACTTCATAAAAAACCTACATAAGATATTAATGAAAAACTAGATTACAATCATTAAAAGTACAAGAAAAACAAAATATAATTTATCTACAAAAGGAAATATATATATACATATATACACACATCATATAAATACAATTTGTTAATTGGGGTGATTGAGTTTATTGTTACTTGTTTGTTGATAGATAATAAACTGTTAAATTTTCATAAATAAACTGATTGATTTAGACGTTTAGTAGTATAGGTTTATTCCGTCTGTGTGTATACCGTTTCAAAGATGTCTTGTCATAGTTTTCTATTGTTCGGATCATAGGGTTTTCAGCATTGGTGTTAGCTTAAAAAATCTCTGAGTTTAATTTATATTTATAATATATTTAAAAATAAATATATTTTTTAATAGTGGGAAGCTGTAATTCTGATCGCATAATAGATATTTTGGTTTAACGTGGATAATTGCTTATGATTCTCATACACATATTTTGAATCACTTCGAGTTTTTTGTAATTAGTCTCACATGTGTTTTACATACTGGGGCAGAATAAGTGATTGAAGGGCGGATTACTGTTTCATATAAAATCAGTTTATCAGTTTATTTTTTGTATTCAATTGTGAATATCTATTAAAATATGGTGACATTTTGCTGATCATGGTTTCTGCTTTATTGCACTTGTAGTTAATATGTTGGGTGAAATTTAGGAACCTATCAAGTTCTAGGCCTAAATATTTCACGGAATTGGACCAAGGAGTCTGTACTTCTTTTATGTTTATAATATGGTTTATAAGTGGTCTTCTTTTTCTAAAAATAATTGCTTCAGTATCGGTATATTGAAGTGCCAGTAAATTACTCCCTGGAGTTAAAACTCTCTATGTGTGAATTATCCTAATGTTGAAAGCGTAGATACCAAAAATTAATTCTCAAGAATAATAATAGAATAGACCATTTAGGTTTAAGCGCACCCAATAAATATTTCTGAAGATGGTTTGACTTGACTACAATGAAAAATACTAGAGGTGAATTTTAATGTAAAAGAAAAAAAATAAGACTGAGAAACAGCAGGTGAGATGAGAGGAAGAAAGATGGAAGGAAGTTAGATTTGCATACCTGAATAAGGTATAAGACAGAAGATGAAAGATTACCCGGAAGATCAAGGGTCACACAGACCTGTATAGTCAGAGAGTGAGTATAGTTAGACTTGTCATCCAGAAGAAATTGCAGCATTTAAGGAAATAAAAATAATTATAATTTTTTTTTAAATTAGTTGTAGATTTTTTTCTTATTATCTTTTTATGTCAATGTGTCATTTTACCATTGATAATAACCTACAACAAATATTACAATCGCTAGTTTGCTTGTATATTAAGTTTAATGAACTTATGTAATACTATAGCTAGTAATCCAATAAAATTGAAGCTGAAAACTGTCTTGATGTATCATTATTAATTCAGGTTGCAACCGAAGGAGTATTAAACTTGAAAACTGTGCAAGCCCTTGGAAAGGAGAAGCTTTTTATAAGCAGATACAAAAAATGCCTTGATCTACCCTACAAGTAAGAATTTTAAAATATTTAAGTAAATAAAACTAATTTAATGAGATAATTTTAATAATTATATTTTTTTTTTCAGAGAATCAAAAAAGCAAGCTTATGTTTATGCAATGGTGTTTGCCATTTCACAGGCGATGATTTATGTAATGTATGCTGCTGCTTTTAGATTTGGTGCTAAGCTCATTTCTGGAGGTGAAATGGATCCTACTCAAGTTTACAGGTTTAAATGTTTGATTAGATGAACAATTATAATGTTGTTGTAAATTATGAAAAAGTGAAACACTCAGGTCTTTTTTACTTGAGTATCGCCATTCACTTTTAGTAACAGTTAGGTTTTCTAAAATAACAGTTGTTATTTAGAAATTATATGTCATGAAAAAATAAATATTTTATTGAAAATTAATTTTAAACAATAGACAAACACAAAATATGTTAATTTTGAGAATAATAAATATGTATAACAATTTTTGTTGGAAATATAAAATTTCATATAATGACCTCTGAAATATTTCCTTTTACTGTGTAATATTCATTTCTTCATCATATTGATGGCTTTCATTCACAAGCTCAATGAAACAATGTGTTTATGATTCAAGTTATAACAATGATATCAATTTATTAAATCATGTTTATTTGACAAATATGTAATAGTTCTAAATAAATTACAAAAATTTAACTGGCGATACTTATGTAAAAAAGACCCAAACATTCTAATATTTTCATTCCTGAATAAAATATAATTTTTCAGAGTATTTTTTGCTCTATCATTTTCTGCGACAGCGATAGGCCAAGCTGCAACTTACTTTCAAGACTTTGCTAAAGCAAAACTTTCGATCGGTTTTGTCTATAGGTTAATGAACCTAGAATCTGATGTTGATCCATTGGACTCATCTGGAATTAAACCTGTGAGTTGTATTCCTAATTATTTATGAAATAATAGTTTATTATATTTTATTTTTGTTTATTATTTTATAGGCTATTCAAGGAAGAGTGACATTTAGAGATATTTATTTTTCATACCCCACAAGAAGAAACATTCCCATTTTAAGAGGTCTAAACCTGACAATTGAACCAGGTCAGACTGTTGCACTCGTCGGAGGATCTGGTTGTGGAAAGTCCACACTCATTGGTCTATTGGAAAGGTTTTACCTACCATCAAGTGGAAAAGTGGTAAACTAAAATAACTCTGCTAAAAATATAATTATTGTAAAATATTATTGAACTTTTAAGACAATTTTGAGAGTTATCTTCCTCTATTTTGCTCCTTTATTCACACCTAGATGATTCTCATGTATTTATGCTGCACCTATTCTGATAGCAACTTTTATAAGACAAGAATATTATAGTTTTTCACTTTCTAAAAAAATTAGAGCTGTTTTATTATTATTATTGATATTCGTAAATAGTTTAACACACAAAAATCTTCCATTTTTTTATTAAATTAATCAATATTTTGATATAAGTATAAATCTGTTTATAATGCAGTATAAATTTTTTTTTTTTTTTTAATTAACTTTCAAAATTACATAACAATTGAATAATTTATTAGTAGTTTTAGTAAAATAAATTTTAATGGATTTGTTACATAATAACCCATTTAATTATCACCATCTGGCTTATTTTACAGCTAATAGATGACATTGATATAACAACAGTAAATTTAAAATGGCTTCGAAGTCATATTGGTTTAGTGACACAGGAACCAGTCTTATTCGACTGTTCTATTAAAGATAACATAGCTTATGGTGCAGCAGAACCTCACCTCGTTAAACACAATGACATAATAGAAGCTGCAAAAACAGCAAATATCCATGAGTTTATCATAAATTTACCACAGGTAAATATTACGTTAATAACAAATGAATAAAATTGCCCATCATTTATAAATCAAAAACAATATATTAATTTTATCATTATCAAACAGGGCTATGATACTCCAGTTGGGGACAGAGGAGCAAAATTATCAGGAGGTCAGAAACAAAGACTCGCAATCGCTAGAGCTCTGATAAGGAATCCAAAAATCCTTCTACTTGATGAAGCTACGTCAGCGCTGGATACAGAGAGCGAAAAGGTAAGAAGTACCGATTGATAGAACTCTTTTAATGTTTAGCTCAATTAACATTAATAACAGGAGCAGGGTAACTCAGTAAGTAAGGCACTGTACTCCTATTCCTATTGTTGAGAGTAGGTCAACACAGTTTATTGAGCTTCCTCTTTAATGAATTCCTTTGCCACAAATATGAAACTATTCTTTAACTTAATATACTATTCAACTTTAAAAATGTTAGTCACAAATTGATCAAATCACTATCCTTTTATTACAAATTGAATTATTTAAGGAGTTGCATGAACTTCAAAAAGTCATAATTACATAAGTAACCAGTATTATGCATCTGTAATAATTTTTTGCTATAATTTTATCTCTGTTGTAATTTGTAATCAGTGTTTTTTACTTATAAAATTATATATCTGTTTTTCATTTTTTCTTTTTAATTAATTCTTTTTTAGGCAAAATTTATTTATTTATTATTAGTAGTTTATTATTATTACTTGCTGTATCATCTTTTTTTTGTGTGTTATTTTACTACTGTTCTTTTTTTTTTTAATTTTTTTTTTGTCTTTTTGTTTTGTTATTGTTATTCTTTTTTTTATGCTATCATTTCTTCTCCTTGATATCACATTTGCTGAATACCGAGCTAGATGACAAATTTATTGTGAGCCTGGAATATGTTTAACTAATAAATAAATAAATAAAAAATATTATTAGTAGCAAAAGGCCTTATCAGTCTCGATAAATAATTACTTTATTTCAAATTTATCTAGATTTTTGTATCTTCAGGGATAATCTGATTTTACATATAATTTAAATTTTCATCTGAAAAAAAAATGCAAAAATCTTTCAGAGGATTTACTATTATACATTAGCCCATTTATAAAACCATAATAACCTTTAAAACAATATTCACTGGTCAACAATATAAATATATCGCTTCAACCGAATTTGGTTGTGTTCTGTGACTCTCCTAGACCACATAGGGTCATCAATCCTACGCTCGGTCGGTGTGAGTTGCCTCCAGTAGGCTGACCGGGTTTCACATACCCGCAGGGGAAGGGAAAAGGGGCGGAATTTCCCCTATATTATATTTACAATTAGATTATCTCCGAAGAGGCAAACATTTGGATAAATTTGAAATAAAGTAATTATTTATCGAGACTTAAAAGGACTTTTTCTATTAATACTTATATATGCGGCAGAATGTATTAAGTTAAAAAAAAAATACTTATTAGTCTCTTTCCAAAGATCATCTTTTATGAATTTATTTATTATTTAAAAAAGTATTTTTTACTTTACAGAAAAAAAGTTATGTGTGATATAACTGAATTAAAGTTTTTTAACATTGATAAAGAAATTTATATTTGTTTACCTATTTCAATTCGAACAATGAATCCAAAAATTTGTTAATCAACTGTTCAATAAATGTTTTTTTATACTCAATAGGAATTCCTAAGTGTTTTTCATATTAAAATAAAAGTAATTCTGTCCTACAAAGTTAATTTATGAACTGCATAAGTGGAAACCTAGAGCTTGAGTGTGATCTCGGCCGAATCACCTTCCTGCACAACTATTAGTGTTAAAACAGTGCTTGCTTGCAAAGTATTGAACCCAAAACTCTTCATGGGTTGTAGTGTTAGTTTTTTTTTTTTGTTTATACTTTAATAATATTCATGGTAAATTGTCTTTGTGTAGATTGTACAAGAGGCTTTAGACAGAGCCAGGAAAGGGCGTACCAGCATTGTCATAGCCCATCGATTGTCCACAATACAGAATGCGGATGTGATAGCAGTCATCCATAAGGGTAAGGTAGCTGAGAAAGGAACTCATGAAGAACTGAAAAAATTTGGAGGGCTGTATTTTGAACTTATAAAATACCAATAATTTTAATTGTTAAAGTAATAATAATTGTGTACATATTTTGCTATCTTAAATTAATATATTCTTTTCTACTACATGAGTGGTTTTGTAACATAAAAAGAATTCAATACCACTAAGGGATGTCACTATAATATTGATGTAGACATTTTCCTTTCATGGGTGATAAATATTCAGGACGCAGTCTTTTTTAAATTTTTTTTATTTTTGCCAACGTTTCAACCCAAACATGTGGGTCATCTTCAGGGCTGAAAATGTTTTTTTTTAAATTACAATCAGAGATATAATAGTATACGACCGCTAATTATAAATAATAAACTATAGTGATTGATGGCACATGAATCTTAACTAATATTGTAATACACATTAGTTAAGATTCATGAGCAATCAATCACTAGTTTATTATTTATAATTAGCGGTCATATACTATTATATCTCTGATTGTAATTTTAAAAAAAACATTTTCAGCCCTGAAGATGATCCACATGTTTGGGTTGAAACATTGGCAAAAATAAAAATTTTTTAAAAAAGACTGCATCCTGAATATTTATCACCCATGATATGTAGAACAGTCGACTAACTTCCTGCAAGAATTCATTTTCCTTTCAATATCGTATCAAAATAAAGGATTTGATATTATCCTGATGACAAAAGAAAAATGCCAATATCGGATTTTGATATTTTTTTTTTTCGGTCATATTATAAATATAAATTAATTTAATGGCCAAATGTAGGTAGTGATTCTAGACAAAATTTCCAACAAAACAGTACATTTGATGCATGTGCTTATTTCAAACTGAAAAAGAGTTAAAACTAATTTTTGTTTTTCTTAAGGCGTTCACGTTTTTTATTGAATAAGAAATTGCTCAAAAACTGTTCAATATAATTAAATTTTAAGTATACCATCGTAAAGTAGACAAAATTTTGCTTGAGAAAACAGAGGTTAAATTTATATAAGTCAATGATAAAAGGAACTTTCAGGTCTAAGAGCGCAAAGAAATTATTTCATAAATCAGGATTAGAGATGAGGCTCGGGAATGAGTACTGTAACTGCAGCAGTACGGTGGCCGTATTAATCCTCCTGAAAGTTACTTTTATTATCGACCTTTGTAAATTTAATCACATATTTCTCAAAAAAAAAAAATTGTCTACTTTACGATGGTTTACTCAGAATTTAATTATATTAAACAGTTTTTAAGCAATTCCTTCTTATTCAATAAAAACTGCTACCACCTTAAAAAATAGACAAAATTGATCTTAACTCCTTTTCCGTTGAAAATTTAGTCCAGTATCATCCTCCTGAGATTGGCTATTAAAAACCAAGACATCATGTATACATACTAATAATTTTTAAATCATTCAAATACAAACACTTAAATATCTGCATAAATACTATAAAATGAAGTTACAATATTTTCAAAGTTAACAGCTCACATCGTCGGGTTATCGTAAGAATTCAAGTACATTTTTGTTGAAGCTGAACTCTACAAAATGTTTTTGTGAAGTTTTTCCTAATTTAGCGATAACAAAGTAAATTCACTATAAAAACACTAATTATTTGTAACCCTTTTATATATCACATAGTTATATATAAAAGTTAGTTACAAGTGCACAATTCTCTGATTTCATAAAGAGAAAATTCATCAAAGTTCTTGATGATTTAAGGTTACGAAAAGATAATTTTTGTTTTCAATAAAACGACAATATAAATATCCCAAAAATTTCATTTTGATTTACATACCATTTGATATTTTTGGTTTAGTATTAACTGATATCGATACCAAAGAGCGATATCGATAAGAAATATTGGAACTTAACATCACTACAACCCTAATACCATCCATAGAAGTATGCCAAATATTTGTTTATTTATTCATACTATTTTAGCCGACAAAAAATAAATGACTACGCATTTCTTTAGTAATTTGCTTTGCTATTATCAAAATCTTCTCATTTATTTTTTTTTTTATATATGAAGGAAAGTAAAATTCGCAAATGAAAAGATATTTTAAGAACTCAATGTCCCGACAGAAAATCCTTTTGATCCTGCCTAGACAGAATCTGGGCTTATAAAACATAGTTTAGTACAAATAACATTATAACTTCAACAAGAATTAGAATTCTTGTCATGTAAGCTATTCAAGGATGAAATATTAGTTCAGCAAAAAAGCAATTCCGGTAAAAAGGAAGTTTGAATTTCTTTCTTTAAGCGATTCCATAAAAAAATTATCTAATACTCACAAGGTAAAATTATTCCTTATTTCTGAGCCTACGCGCTTATTTTTTCCCAACTTTCGTATAAGATGGATCCATTATATTTATAACATGCTATTCATCCAATAAAAATACAACCTATAGAACTTCTTTCGAAACAGCATATAAGAAAATTTAGTCAAAATACTTCAAAGATGAGTAACAGTCACTAGCGGATCCAGGATTCAGTTTCGGGAAGAGCTTCAGCCCGAAAAAATTGTTTTTAATAAATGTATTATTACACGAATTAATTTAAAGACTAACTATTAATTATTAAATGTAATTACACGAACAATACTTTTAGTGGTAATTTTTAAATATATTTTTCATAAGACACAGTTGTATTTTACCATTTGGGGGGAGGGGGGAGGGAGGACTTCAGCTCGCAAATAGATCCGCCTGTAATTACAGTTCATACAAATGGAAATAAATTTATAAGATTTTTCATATATTTATATTTTCAGACAACTTATCAGCCTTTAAATTAATTTTATATGTTTGAAGACAAATTAACATTATATAAAATTGTTATCAGTAAAGATATAATCTTTAAGAGAACAAATGAGATACAAAAGGGAGGGTAAGAAAAAAAAAACATTCGATTTTTTGGTCATTTATTTAATTTATTTCAATATCCAACCTTTCAGAGGCCCCAGATATCCTTTCTTGTTAAAAAATATTGTCTTCATAACAATTATACAATATTATATCGGCCCTGGTGAATTTCTTCACTGTGATTAAAAACTAATGCGCTACACACATACACACACTCACACATTAAATATATAGTGTGTATATGTGTAAATATA
This sequence comes from Nezara viridula, assembly GCA_928085145.1. Taxonomy (NCBI): domain Eukaryota; kingdom Metazoa; phylum Arthropoda; class Insecta; order Hemiptera; family Pentatomidae; genus Nezara; species Nezara viridula. Next base: position 16,790,043 of record OV725079.1, read on the forward strand.
TACAGATAAACTTACTATATATATAAAGCGCTATAAATTTCACCATAATACAATATACCCTTCAGTCTGTTTCATTTGATAACAAATTTATATTTTTTTTGTTTTATATCTTTCTTTATAAATCATACACATATATAATCTATAATTAAAAAAAAAAATACAACAAATAATATATATATATAAATCAATACACTTACAGATGTGATATGAAAGATGATTTATATGTAACAACTAATTTCTACATATCATTTGGATACAATAGAATGTTACAGTTCCCTTTATAAAGAGATGATTATCATTCATATAACATATATGTTTAAGTTTTAAACAAACATATGTTCTTTCCTATAATATTTTATTTTTTGCAAAATTGGAATTACTTTTGACATATTGCACTATTGAAGGAAAAAATAAAATAATAAGGCAACATAAGATTCTCAGTTTACGTTTATTCAGCCAAAATTTCAATTTTATTCGTCCGTTTGACTGCCAAAGGTCGTTTCCATTCAGCAAGCAGTGGAAAAGTTCAAAGTGTCCATTTTAGTTCTTTTTTTTAGTAGGTATTTTACTTTTTTTTTTACTTTTTATTTTTTACTTATTGTGATTAATAAGGTACGTTACAAGGCTATTTAAGAGAAGGTAGAGGAGGTTAGCAATAGATTAGGAAGAACAGGGAACTTTGATAGCTAGCGCCTAGGGCCCCAGGAAGGGGCGGGGGTGCCCGGCGCGGGGGCACCAAACGTCGGAAATTCCTGAGTGGAAGCAGTGTCGGGCACCTCCCAGGGGGCACCTTTCACCACAAACCCAGCAGCGCCGGCGCCGTTCCCGCCACCAGAGCCAGAATCATTTCCACGAAGTGGGTTAGTGCGAGCCTCGCGCATCTCCTGCTCCTCGACATCATCCAGCTATTGAAACAGGCAGAACAACTAGATTAATACATTACACAGAATAAAACATAAATTTTTATAAGATAGCTAATCTTTCAGATGATGAATCAAACATTAATTAACATTATACTACAGAATTAAAGAACACCACACCACTATACGTTCTGCAAATAAAATTTTAGAGCTCTATAGCTCGCTAATATCACAATAATAAAGTTATGTTACAAATCTGTTCAATATTTAAATTTTTTCGAGCTGAACTTTGATTCATTAACATTCATATATTAAAGTAATCTGGGTAATTAAACATAACATATAATAATTTGATTCTTTTTTGTTTTATTTTAATTTTTATTTCATATTCCTTCATTTTTTAAAAATTTAGTATTTTTTACTGCACCCCCCGACCAACTCCTTCTCATAACTTTATTTATTCTTTGTTTTATGTTCTAAATATATCTAGAAAGAGAGGAGTTAAAATGACAACACATTAGTAATGAACTGTTTATTGTATGCAAACATACTTAATAAGTTTTAAAAAAAAATTTCTGAATACGTCGTTAAACTATGTTTCATTTTGAATTTTTTTGTTTAGCAATTTGGAATTTTGAAATATATATACTGTTTTATTTACTATTATATTATGTATCATAATATTTAATATTGATACAAAACTAGACCGTTATATTAATATTTCTACTCTATCCTGTATTTGTTTTTATCAATATTTTTATTTATTTAAATTTTTTGTTCTAAATATACCAATGGAGAGGAGTTAAACTGATTACACATTAGTAACAAACTATTTATTGTTTGCAAAGATTCTTAATAAGTTTTTAAATAAATGTTTGAAATAGATTATCATTAAATACCTAATGTGCAATATGTTTTCATCATTATGTAATGTATGGAAATAACCTGTAACGGTGCAAGTTACAGATTCATAGGCTCAGTATTAGAAAAGTGGTGATTTGAATTTTATGTTCTAGTCAGATTTTCCCCAAAATTAATTATTTAATTCAGAATACTCACTAAAGGCTGGATATGCCATATCATAGTGTGGCTATACTATCATAGCATAAAATGTGTATATAATATATCCTAGAATTCTGCTCGTACATCATCAGTAAATAAAATAAAATTACAAACATACTTATACCTGTAAACATTTCTTCAGTACTATGTTTTATAATTTTACTTTAATTTTAGATAATGTATCATACACATGTATTATTATATCACTCTTTTATACACATTTATAAAACATTTCATGTAGTACGTGAAGAATTTTGATTACATACTTGCTAATATTGTAACACAATTTTTCATCTACACCCCTCCCAGTTTAAATAAAACCCTCATATATAATATAAATACTCTAAATAAGATCAAAGTAGATTTCTGACAATTGTTTAAGCCACAGAGCAACCCAAATGAGAGATTTTCATTCCATTGAAACAAAAAAATCTAAGTTATGAGACTATTGTGTGAAGCCATCGATATACCTAAGGCACAATTCTATCTTTTTAAGTAATCCAAGCTAAAGAAAGATTTAGACACCTAATTAATTGCTTTAACGCTAATAAACCTCAGAAAAAGTTGTTTTAAAAATGAGAACATTTTTTGAGATTTTTATGTTTTAAACTGGTAGAACCAACGTATATTTATACTTACATATTCATCTTCCAATGACCTCAGGTGTTCTTTAGCATCCAAAACATTTTCATCCTGACCAATGATAGTCACCAGGTTTGGATTTGGATCAGTACTGCGTGGAAATTTGATTTCCACTTGGAACTTCTCCATGATTTTTCTGATAGACCAACCACGAGCTCCGATCAAACGAGAATGCACACGACTATCGATTTCTAATTCATCTTTAGTCAATTCATTCTAAGGAAAATATAAAAAAAAAAGTATTGTCATTAGTTCTATTAATTATTTCAAGTTCATAGAAAACTTTCACAACAATAAAACACCTATTGTACCTCTCTTGAGTAATGTTTGCATAGTTTGGTTTAAGATTTGATAATGTGAAGAGAAGTGATGCTATGGATTGTTCGGGTTAGGTTGATTTCAGGAAATGTGTTAACCAAATGTGGGTTCTTGCATTGGAATGGAAGGTAAAACACTCCGGAAGGATGAGGAAGGCGTGGAAGAAGAGAAAAGAAAAGAAATAATATTTAAGCGGTCTTGAATTGGCCTAAGGAAAAAATATATTTATTTCATTTGTCTACCATTGATAAAATTATTGATAAAATTAAAAAAAAAAAAAAATCCCAGAGCCCATTCACACTTCCTTCTATAGAAATATACAAAATAAACATTTTATTGATCTTAATTCCAAAACTAATTTTTAAGTTAAAAAAAAAAAAAAAACTTACCAGTTGGTTCACAATAGCTAATATGTCTTCTTTAGCTAAATGAGCTTTATCTTCGTAACCTTGGATTGTAATAATATTCTCATCAGGATCCCCACGCCTAGGGAACATAATAGTAACACCATGTTTTTCGCGTATTTTTGTAATCACAATTCCTCTTTTCCCAATAATCTTTGGATGGTAATCAGGATCGACTTCAAGCTAAAAATTAATAATAAATTAAAGAATATTGGTGTGTTCAAGCGTCAATCTTATAATTATTAAAGCTGGACAGTAGATAAAATGGTACTTATGAACAATCTGGTTGGCAGTAAACCTCCCTTCTTATCTTACGTCACAAAACCTGATTTTTTATCTCGTGCAAGCTGTTGCGTGTGAGTTATTGCATTGGTTATTTTTGTTTGATTTTTTATGGTTGAAATGCATCCATTACATTACATTGTGGGGATTGCCATCTTCAGAAGAAGAGGCTATCAAATATTTTCAAGATGCCGGGATAATTGCACAGGTGGAATATTTTGAATGTTGAAGATCATGAAATGAAATTCGACGGGAAGACGAAATGGAGATGCTTTTGTAATAACTAAAACGTATCTATAAGGAAAGGAACGTGCTTAAAGGGGTCGAAGATTACCAGTTTAAAATTAATTTATGGATGCTCTCATAATTTGACAATACAGTGGGTACAGCTGAAACTATCGAACAGATGTATCATAATGTGGAAGAAATTTGTAGGAGAGATTTGTGCCCATAACATTTTATACAGGTCAACTAAGAAAATTGGAGGGCCTGGGAATAAGAAGAAATAAGAAACATTGAGGAACTGCGAGGCAATACCTCGATTCATATTTACGTGAATTTTTATGGCAGCAGGCTCACAGAGAAGAGGACTCTTTGCTCGCTATTTTAAATAACATTAAGCTATTTTGTCTGTCAAAATAAAGTATGAACATATATGCGTAAATTGAAAGTGTTTTATATGTATGTATGTTGTAAAATAAAAGTGTTTTGTTATTTATGATTCTTATTAATATTATATACGTTGTAAAATAAAAGTGTTTTGTGATTATTGCATTTGTTTTTGAATTTCCTACGAAGATAGGAATTACGAGAAGCCTTATCAGAATTATCAGTGTTCAGGTAATAAACATTGGCAGATAGCAGTCCATAGGGACCGGACTGTTCACAAGTACCGAAAAAACTTTTAGAAATGGGACGAAAGTTAAGAAAGGAGCAAAAAGCTATCTTTATAATTAATAAAATGTTATATAAGAATCTCACAGTTAGTTTAAATGATTTCAATTTTCTATCCTCTTTTTCTTCATCAATTTTCCTCATTTCATCGAGAATACCTTCCTTTGCTCTTTCAACAGCCGCAGGAGCTCCAATTATCTAAATAAAAACATTCAATAGAGTGATGCATTCCAAAAAGTTTTCGTAAATATTTAAGACATAACTTTGAAAAGACAATATTAGTAGGATTGCTTCAAGGCATGTTCAAGACATTTGTTACAAATACTATATGTTATTTATATGACGTTATTTGTCCAGCCAGTGATTAAACTGTTATATTCACAATTGTGATAGTTAAATTGTAATAAATTAGTTTAAATAAAGAAAAGAACAACCTCTATTTTTCAAACACTTACTTTGATAGTTTCTTGCTGAGCATTATTGGGTGGTATGTCAATGTAAACATCAAATGAATTCATCATATCTCGGACATTTTGTCCTTTTGGTCCAATAATGCCTCTGTGATATTCAGCAGGAACGTCCATCTGTAAAATATATTATATAATACAATATAATAATAATATAATATGTGTTGGTGTAGATTTAATTTTAGTTTAATAAAGGAATAGAAGGGACTTCCTCATAAAAATATATTGATTATAAAAAAATAATTTCTTAAAGAATGTTTTGTACAATTCATTTGCAGATGTATTTGCTGAAGCAGTCTAAATATTTGTAAAATCGAAAGAGTGTAAGGATTGTACGTAACAGAGGAAACCAGTTCATACTGTACATGTTTAAAGTAAGCACAAGTCAAAGAAAATCTAGAAACTGTCAAATGAGTAAATTGTTTCTTTTTTGTAATAGAGCTACTTTTATTCTAAATTTTATTCAACCTAGAATATTGAATCATATCTAAATATTGCCACCACATTCTACTTCTAATACAAATTTTTTAACATTGATTTTCCGTCAAAAATACCTGAACAAAAGGTGCTTCTCAAAAGTAAAAATAACAAGATTATATAGTCCAAATGCCCCAATATTTTTGTAGGCTACCTTTTTTTTTATTTCCTAATTTGTGATGATGTTATCTTAAGATTCAAGTGGAAAGCAAAGCAAATGGGTATTCATGAATTTTTGGTACTTGATTAAATAGACAATGTTTGCCGATCTCCTTATTGAAAATGACCCAATTCTGAGAATTGTCGTAAAAATAAATTATTTGTAGGTTACGATGAGATGAAGCTATTTACAAAGTTTCAGGTGGATGTTAATAATTTGATAAAAAGGTGTACTATACCACCGACTATATAACATCGTTTTCGAAGTAACGTTACATTTATTACTTTCTTGACCCTGGTCAAGAAACTTAACCAAGTAGGTTTATAAGGTTCACGGGGATCCCTCCTTGTGGTAAAAAATTGAATACTTTATATTTGATCTGACATCATGTTGAGTAATGCGGAACACAGAGATTTAAGAAAAAATGGATATAAATTAAATACAGTTTAGAAGACTGTCCAAAAAAACTGAATAGATATAGAAAATGGTTACCAAGTATTCGATTGGTTCGCTCTCCTTGAGTGCCTTGGCAGCCTCCTCACAGTTGCTGGGTTTGCCAGTAATTCTAATCAAGTCACCAGGATATGGGCCAGGTCCATTTGCATCGCCATTCATCACTGGATGTTCAACGTTTTCGATCAATTCACCATCTCCATATCCGCCAGCATCTTCTAATCAAACAAAGTTCAAAACTTCTTTAAAGTATAACTTAAAAAACAAAATTAAATGAAGGGTTTGGCTCAATGACAGTCTAAAAATTTAAAAGATGAAAAATGGGCAGCATGTGCAGTCAAAAAAAATCTCCTTGACTGGACAAGAACTGTTCTTGCACAGCCTTCAAACCATTAATTTCATGATGAACTAAATGTTTGGGTCGAACCGTCAGCAAACTCAACTTACATAATATTTTTAATGCACCTTTTTTCATCTTAAAAATTTCAACAGTCACCTGTATACCCATTTCTAAAGTATTTAAAAATTTAAGCATGCTTTCAGTACTTCAAGGATGTGAAATTTAAAGTGAGAGTGAAAAGTACATATCGCGTAAAAAAAATTTAAGCATCATTCAAGGTGTTTCTTATAAATTGATTGGATTATATTTAAATCAAAATTGGAACAAATAAATATTGTATTTGGCTTGCTTACTACACACAAGTGGACAGTATTGTACAACATAGCAAAAAAAAAATACACCTGTGCTAATGGCAAAACAGAAAATCAAAGAATTTTCCTATAAATTAATACTTATTTGTTTTAAGTTTGAACAAGTAAATTCTTATGTCTATTTGGGGGTGTTCATTTAAATTCTAAGAATAATGTCTCTTTTGAAATTGGGACGAGGAAAAAAAAAGGCAACAGGTGTTATTTTTTAATGTAATACTCACAATAAACTCTTGTCGATAAGGTTAATTGGAGAATTAGTTTCATGTAAACAGTGAAACAATTGGAAAAAAGAAATGAATGTATTGCAATTGTGCAAATTACCACGCCTCTAGTATGAATAAGATTTTTTCTATTTATTCATATTTCAACTGTATTTAATTAAAAATACATCTATTAAATGTTTACACAGGAATAATACAATCACATGAAAACGCTTGTTGAGAAACTACCCATTGGTAGCACTCTAATAATATATTTACATAAGTAGATCACGAGGGCCATCTTCTTTTCAGAAGCCTTGGAGGGTAATCAGGTATCGAAGAGGAAGTAAGGTTCGAAACGAGAGGGTTCGGATGGTTTTGAAGTTTGTTATGGAAGGATAGGTATCTGGATTGGGCTAAATCAGAAGCATTGAGGATTTTAATAAGGAATTTGGATTGTAAGGATTGGATAAGAGAGGAATTCGATTGTCTGGTGGAGCCCCAAAGCTCAATTCTGCAAGTCCGACTTGGCCTTATTATAATCATGTATATAAGTCTTTTGTAATATATTGAAAGTTTATGGAGTGTTTGTCTAGTAAGTGCTGAAGTAGTCGAAAACGTCGAGCAGTTTATTGTAGTTTCTATCTTGTATGAGGATTACAAGTGAGACATAGTCCTAGGTATCGGATTTGATCGACAGCGATAAGTGGGGAATCGTTAAAGAATACTGTAGGACAGGAAGTCATTGGTTTACGACAAAGAGGAGTAAATGTAATTTTATGGGAGAACTAGAATTTAAAATCATAAATTATTAATATATTATAAAAATAATCTATTGTAATTCACTGAAAAATAATTTGTTAGGGAGGAGATTCAAGGAATCTCACTACCCTTGATTGTAATTTTTTCCACTAAAAGACATTTTATTCAACATATAGAATATTTGTTTGTGATTAAGATTCAAGGTTCATTCTACTGTAATTTTGAATAGTATAAAAATACATATGCATGTATAAGCTAAACCATATAAAAAGGAAATAAATTCAACAATGATGACATGCTATTATAATCAATTTTATAAACTTCTATAAAAGAAAAAAGTTGTGGGTCAAGGCTAAGTAACACATTTAAAAAACATATGTTCATACCATATGTTTTATTTTTATTTTGTTTTTATTCATTTGAATGTAATACATAAAATGAGGTAAGTTGCAATATTATTGGTTTGGATACGATCTAGTACACATGTTCCAGTTCAGGAATATTTCAAACTGAGGAGTTCCCAGGTTATACACCAGGAACTGCTCATACTGACACCACATTCAGAAAAAGGACATACTAATGGGCAATGAAGAAGCTCCATTATCATCACAAACAAGTGGTAAACATTACAAAATTATTTTATTAAATACTAGAAGAGGAGCTTTGGCCAGTTTTCTCATATAAAAGTTAATTAGGAATAGCTTAGGAAAAAATGGTTTTAAAATATTTGAATATCCCAGCCATTGTTTAATTGTATGATGATTTCTATATCAAACACGCTTTTGTTTTTAGATTAAAAACCTTCAACAGCTTAAAAATATTACAATTATTACTTTTTCTTCAGATTGAGAGCAAGTTCATATTATGCATTACAAAAAAAAAATAAAAATGTAAATAATAAACAAGAATAGTAATTATCTCCCTATTAGATTAACTCTGGAAGAATAAATATGTTTTCTATAAGCAATCCCGATTGCTGAAATCATATCCCTTATTGGCAAGCCTCGAGATTTATAAATTTCTGAGAATGAAGTCACTCTTCTTACAGCCATAAGTAGAGGTAGTTAAAATTATATTTAAGCATTTTTTATAAAAGATTTTAATAGTATAAAATCAGTGAAAAATCGACGAAACTTAAACAAAAAAACTCAGATAGAATTAAGATATAGCTTATTAGATATATAAGATTTATTAGTTTTGATTTAAACCAGAGCAGACTGAATATTAAGAGCCAGCACAAAAATTATAGGGACAACTATCGAACTGAACAGAAAATTGAAACATTAAATAAATTATGTAAAATATTGGGAAGGAGAGAAAGATTAAGTTTAAGGGTTGCTAACCAAAACAAGAACATTAAATGGAAGAACTAAAACGAATTGTTATGTCATGGAAGTATACTTGAAGAAAATACAAAAATGTCTATCAATGTTTTTACATAAGATAGACATGAGACAGATTAAAATAACATTCAAAAGAAGGACATGAAAATCAGAAATAGTTTCTTTGCTCTATTAAAATATTATTAGTTTCAAGAAATGTAAAAATAAGACAGGTGCTAGTTAAAAATTAATTTAAAGAATAAAATACAAGCTTTAGCTAAACTAAATAAGATCTTTAGTAGAAAAAAATTGAGTGTTGGAAGTGCCACACGATTATGGGGTTAGGTGGCCATTAATGTACCAATATAAAACTTTGAATATTGCATTATGATGAGATCCTAGTTATTTTTTTGGAGCTGACTTGACTAAAGTAAGAGACATGTTATGATATACGTATATATATATATTATACATATATATATATATATTATATATATATATATATATATATATATATATATATATATTATACATATATATATATATATATATATATATATATATATTCTTGAAGGACTATTTCATCAGGGAAGAGAGGTATTTTTTTACAAACCAAGTCACTGTGGTCTCCATGGAAATAAAATGGCAGATTAACTCAAAGATGTCAGATATCGTTCAATAGAGCAAGGAAAGAGATAATAAAGACAAATAGGTTCTACTACTGGAATTAATGAAGTTCATTACCGTTGAGAAGTGATAGGGAAAATTGCTTATTGAACAACGGGTACCTGTTACAGTTTCGTATAACAAGCAGACTACCTAAAAAACGTCTGTAAAAATGTTTTTTAAGTAGTGCGATCTGCAATCTAAGGACTTCAGAAAAATTTATGGATGCAGTAAACTTATATGTACCTTCTCGCTTATTGAATAAAAGAGATAAGATACCGTCCAAATCGGAATGACTGTGGACTGCAAGATCCCTTATTGAAGTTAATAGAGGCATTTGAAAAAATAATATTGAAACTCTCTGTAGTGTTGATAAGCCTCTTTTTTACATACATACATATATATCTTCTTCTTTTTTTTTAATACATCATATTAATATTGATTGTTGTCCATCTTCATAAATTTCAATACTTAAATTAGTTTAGTTATTACATTTTAATAAATGTAATCAGTAATTTAATACTCTAATCAGCTTAGTTATTTCGTTCAGGGAATATTAGGGTGGGCCCAGCAGCAGGGAGCCACATGTGGAACATTTAATTTAATCATGAACGTAAAGATATCTAACCTCTGGCATTTCTGTCCGGGAACTTGATCTTCACATCAAACCTATATTCGATTTCCTGAACTTTGCTTCCTTTGTTACCCATCACAGCTCTGTGGTGCTTTTGAGGAATCTCACAGTATATTGTCACTCTTTCTTCCTGAAAATAACCAAAGACCTCATTTATTATCAAGTATTAAGTAACTAAATCTCATTTAGTTAGTAATATATCATAATCATAAATATAACATTAATTGGTGTTTTGGAAAAATGAAGATAACACTTACTAGATCTTTAATGATATCAGTTATTTTCTGTTTAACCGTTTCAATATGCTGCGGAGGTCCCTTAATGGTCACCCTATCAGAGCTTACACCATTTCGCGGGAAAGATATAGCCACTCCAGGGAATTCATCTTCAAGTTGTTTCAACACTTCACAACGACGAGCAACAAAATGTTTGTGATGTTTCTGATCTACTATCATTTCTGATTCAAGTACATTATCCTTAAAAAAATAAATAAACAAATGAGTGAATGAATAATAAACTAAATTTTTGATGAATAATAATTTAAAGTAAAAATATGATGCAAATTTAACTAAAAAAAAAAATATTTGTTACCATTTTCTCGATAGCAGCCAACAGTTCTGCTTTGGCTTGCTCGACTCCATCTTGTTTTCCCATAATTGTGATGAGTTCCTTGTCATCATCGCGATCTGATGGGAAAATTATTCTTGTGCCAGTGTTCTCCCTTATCTAAAAATAATAGAAAATCAGCTATCAAATGAAAATTACGACATTTTAAGTTTTAAAAAATTAAAAAAAAAAACACATATTTCTTAATTTAAATAATTCATTTTGCCAATAATATGGGAATATCCCTTAATACTTTTAACACTACACTGTGTTTATATATTAATTTACATTACTCAAAAATGACAAATGGAAGAAAGCTTAATATAACTTCACATTTCGAAACATTGGCTTTCGGTCATTCATGGAGATTGTAACCTTCTTGGTTAGAGTTAAGTATAATAAAAAATAACTTTTCTTACTCTGTTGATGTTAGCACCAGATTTGCCGATGAGATATTTATGATACTGCGGCTTTGCTCTCACTTCAGAGGTATAGCTATGAAGTTCCCTTTCGGACGCTTGCTCGAGGAGTAGTTGTTTAGCTTTCTTTACATCATCTTTAGGTCCTCGTAAAGTTACCTGTAATCATTCAAGAGATAATGAAAACAAAACCATTAAATAATGAAGATAGACAAAAATCAGATCAGAGGAACCCACTGAAACAACAACCTATCTGTTACGAGGAGTGAGTTTAGCCCGATTTGACAATAATTACAACTATAAAGGAAGGACTGCACAGCAGTAGCTGTGTATTAGAATCATTATTTTTTATTTATAGTTTCAGATCATTTTAGTAAGAGATTGGTTAATGGGAGTACATTAGAGAGATTACGTTGTCCAAAATACAGCTATTAGGAATGTGTACGTGTTATTCTTCAGTTTCACTGAAAGCATTACTGAACAATCAGTACAGGCTCCTTTCACATGATATATGCAGAATAATTCTGGTTATTGTGTTACTTTTACCATAAGTATATTGAAATAAATAAGTTCATTCCTAACGATCCTAGGAATTAAAAAAACACATGAAGTAGTGGGTAAAACCAGATGGGATTGTGTAGGAAATAATCCGTGTCACAAGATCTGTTACTGAAGCCACAGAGGAACAACAGTTGAAACGGTTCAGCCATGTTTGTACAATGGGACATTATAAGGTCCACTGGCTGATACGAAAACGCCCCGTTGGTAAGTCTAGAGTTAACTATGCTGATAACATAATATAGATGCACTAGAAAGAGAAAGATTGATCAATAAATCACCTCTTAAGAATGGCTCTTTATAGAGATATATAAGAGAGATAAAACTGCGGCTACTCCACACAGCAGTAAGGAAATAGAGAAAGAAAAATTTTGTATTTATTTTGTGTAACAGTAACTTATCTTGGGAATTATTGCAATGTAGAAGAAAAATAAAATATTTAACATTTATTTTTTCTATGAATAAAGACTAGAGACCGGATTTTCGAGCCATTGCATTTTTTGTTCGTTAGCCAAAATGGCTATAAGATTCATGAAGACACATTATTTTGACATCAGTTTTATTATGCACGAAATTGCACGTTTTGGGGTCACTGCACACATTTTTCCATTTAAATGATTTACTGCATGACATTTTATTTTTGTTGATCTTACTAAACAAACATTAATGTTGAATGTAAAAGAAGTAAAGAAGAAATGTCAGAGAGAAAATTACTGCAATGACTTACTTTATCACTCTTGCTGTCTTGAGGAGGGAACTTGATGCTAACGCCTCCACATTCTTCTTCAATGGAACGGATCAACTTTCCACCAGCTCCGATCAGAGAGTTATACATTTTGGGAGGAATAGCGACTTCTTCTTGAACAATGTTCATCTATTTCGAAAATGATCAATTAGTAAAAATTGAGACAGTAACAGAGAAATAAACATAACTAATTATAATACAGCAATTAAAGAACTCATTATATTAAGGTTTCTATTCATGAGAAAGATAAGTGTGATAAATATACAGTAAGAATTCATTTATAAAAAAAAAGTCAAAATATGATCGCTAACCTGTTCATTTTGAATTTTCATTATCATTTCCTTTGCTTTTTCAACATTTTCTTTTTTTCCAGTTATAGTAATGAAATCAGCTTTGGAACCTTCTGACAACATTTCAATAGTTGTATTTGTCTCTTCTCGTAGCTGTAAATTAAAGATTATTAGATACTCTATTGTAAACAAATTCAGAAAATATCATGTTTTTTTTTTATGTTTTATTCTATTCTTATTAGAAATGACTCAGAAGTTGGAGGAAAAATTTGTTTAAAATAATTTATTTCAATCACTAAATTAAGAAAAATGAGAACTAATGATAGAACACAAAATGTTAAAACAAGAACTCTTGTAGGCTTGAATATAAATAAATATCACTAGCAGCAGTTGGAAATGAAACACCTAAAAACTTGGACACGGTCCCTAAAATGGACCAATATTAAAACATGGGATAAAAATAAACAATATTAATGATCAATAATTAATGAAAACAGGATAAAACTAGTAGTCACTGATAATCTAAAAAAATATATAAAAATAAAATATCCCATTAAAATAATTCTGAAGCTACAAACTACTTTAACCTATTATAAATCATGGTTTGAGGAAAGAATAATTAATTTTAATACACCACTTATATTAGGCTAAAAAATGTTTTAAGATAGCCAATGCTAGGATGTCCTTTTATTAAAATAAAATTTAAAAGTTTAAAAAAGGCATTGAACAAAAGAATTGTTTCAAAGCTCAATGGTGAACTCGTGCAACACTTAACTTTCATGCTATTGTACTTAATTTGTTCCTCTAATTCACAGATTATAAACATAATCATGGACAGGTTTGAATAAATATTTTAAAGTTCAAAGATGTTTTAAGTTTACAACCACCTTTACTTCCTTACAAAGGAGATAAAAACTATACAAATTATTCTCTTGATAATAAGTTGTACAGTAGTCTTTGTAGAAACTAAAATATAATAGTATCAAATTTTAAAGTCAAATACGAATACAGATATATTTATATATTCAATATGTACTAGGATCATTGGGGCTGTTCATTTATGATACAAATGCACAGCACGGGAAATATCCTTGTGATTTATATCCCTGCATATCCTAGAATGGAGAACATCAGATCAGTTCAACATTCCAAATGTACAGGTTAAAAAAATAAACTTAAATTAAACATTTTATAGCAACAAAACATAACGATTCAATAATATTAAATAGTAAGTTTTATATATTATATAAATATATTTATAATATTATATATACACACATATATATAATTAATTTAAGGTAGGAGGAAACAATTTTTAATTTTATATATTTTTTTTTTCTATCCTTAAAATAATAATTTACAAGTCCTATTTTAGTATTTAGCCTAAGTTTATTTTATTTTATATCAACATTTTGAAACCTCAGATACAAGCTGTTACCATTAATAATAAATAAAATAGTAGACTGATGTAACATGAATAAAGAAATATATAGAGATATCATATAGGTAACACAACTATAACACACATTCTTTGCATCGTATATAACATTTGATTTAAAAAAAAAAGGAAAAATAATATATTTACTTTTTTAATGTTGCATCCACCCTTGCCAATTATATATTTGTGGCACCCATAAGCAGGAACTTCTAATTGATAACTGTTCTCGATGATTTCTTTCACTTTCTTCATCAAATACTTATGGCACTTATCAACTTCCTCCTTCACACCTCTCAACTTGACAATGTCACTCTTTTGATCTGAAATGGTAAATGAAATGATAATATTGTCATCAAACAACTCTTTTGATCTGAAATGGTAAATGAAATGATAATATTGTCATCAAACAAACAAATACTAACACAGTAGATTTCGTCCCATTTCCCAATTAACTATTTTTATCTTTTTAGTGAGAGAAAGTCGAGAGTTGTGATCTAACACAAGATGTAAAAATGATCATAATCTGTTTAAAAAACTAAACAAAAAAAAAAAACGACAGTGTGTGCTCAAGACCACACAATAGAAGTGAAAACATCAACAAGGAGAAATTAATTATATGAAAAATAAATTTTGTTTGTACAATAATCACAAAGTAATAACATTTACAACATATATATAATTATAGATGTGTAGAAATTATTACTTCTTGTTCTATATTCACAGAATAATGACATTTATAATAGATACAATTATAATTGTGTACAAATTATTCTAGTAAACTTTGCTCTGACTGATCGTCATTTGTATCACACTCTAAAAATGATGTAAAAGGTTTATGATAAAGAAAATATGCAATGAATACTTTTGATTGAAATCTATTTGCTAAATATTTAACAAAGACTGTCGCAACAGAAAATTAATAGAAACACATACACATAATTTCTTGTTTTTATAATTAATTAAAACAATATCTATATTGACTTGCACAAATAGGTTTTTGAATTTTTCATGGTATTTAAATTTTGAGATATTTTAGTTCAAATGTTCAAAACAGTCGTAATTATTTGTTTTTGTTTTTTTACACTAAAGAAGTTTTCGCTTCCAACAGAGAGCTCGAAATTATTTAAGATTTCTTTTTTTTTTTTTTTAAATATATACACATCAAATTAAACTAATAGCCATGAGGGAAACTTCATTAAATTATAATATTAAAAAATTAATATAATTATGAACTCAAAGGCATAACAAAATGGAAAATGGTATATTATAATATATGAAAAAAAAAATTAATAAATAATAATTTAATATGATGATAGAGAACTCACCAGGTGATGGGAAGAAAATCTGCACTTGACTGAACTTATCTCGAACTTCTCTAATGTTTTCTCCTTTTTGACCAATCAAACTCCTGTGATATTTACAGTCAATTATTACATCTTTTTCTTTTTCCAGTTCCATTTTGCTTATCATATCTTCAAGTTCCTGAAATCGGATAGACATTTATAATTTTTAATTGTTTAGTATGTAAAAACAATTTCATTTCAATAAAAAAAAATAAAAATTAGGCAACGGCTTTCATTTAACAAATATAAATGTTTACCAAAATGAAGAATAAATATATATCAATTAAAACCAAGGATGTGTTTATTGCTGCCTAAGGGTTAACAAAGTTATCTCAAAAACTGCTTGCACAACAGTCCAATAGGTTAAACAAAAATAATTTTTAAAAACTTAAAGAAATAAATAAATCAATAACCACTAATACCACCATAGTAAAGCCTAACAGTAACTGCATTGTTTAATAATAGTAACGCATTCAAAACTAACAATTTATTTGCATTTATAGTGTTCATTGTATTTTTATCAATATAATTTAAAATGAATAAACTATATGAAGTAGACATTCGATGAAAAAAAAAGAAAGTGTCTAGAAGTAAAAATGAATAATTAATCTAATAGTTTAAAAAGTAAGATACATACTCTGCTAACAGAAGACATATCGTCTTTTCATAGAATAAAAAAGATGATTAAATGTTTAATCAATATTTTTTTATTTTAAATAGCAGTGAATGTTAGATTAGATGATGTAAACAACAACCCAAGCTTAGAATAAGTTGAAACTGAGTATTGCCTGACTATTATATCAGCGTCAAAATGGATTTTCCCAACTTCAGCAGGTTGAATAAAATTTAAAATAATCACGATTCACACTCAGAAAAAATATAAAAACAAAGTTCAAATATGAAATAACAATTAAAAAAGAAACTATTTATAACAAAATAGTGAACATTGTGAGCCAGGCGAGGCAGTGCTCATCCAGTGGCTACTGAGGGAAACAATTACTAGTTTTAAATCTATTTCAGGGAAAATGCAGATTAGGCGCTGATTCAGAATTCTTCAAGGAAAAAAAAAAGTAAACATTCAAAATATTCAAGGTTATAAATGAATAACAATAATAATAATATTTTTCAGACCTTTACTTATTGATCAAAGTTTCAAAGACTACATTCATCTTCACGACTTATATTTTGTATTAATTCATTATATTTGCCATTTTGATTTTTTAATTGATTCATCCATTTTTATTTTCTAGAATATTCCTAATTTTCCACATCTTTTTTGCTAACCATTATGAATTATTAGTGTTGTATTTTCTCTTTAAAATTTATCCTGGAATGTTGATATTACAAATAATGTTCTGTCACATTACAACCTATCTGAGAGTTGATCTTGGGATCAATATTTAATAAGGAAGGGCTGTTTGGAAGGATAACGATTGTGCAGGGAGGTGATTGGGCCGATATCACACTTAACCGTCAGGTTCGTCTCTTTTCTAATTATTTATTAGTGCTCACTTTACTTTAGGATGAAGATGACCCAGGAAGATTTGTCCCAGGCTGATTTAAGAAAATAAATAATATCTATCTACCACTGCCGTTCTCGAACTTGGGACCTTAAGCATAGGTCAATGTCTTATTCACTGAGCCACACATCACTCTTACTTATCTCTCTATTATAGAAAAGTTTTTAGTGAAGGTCATATTTTATTTTATTATAGTACTAGGAGAGTAGGAGGTTATAGGAGCACTCCTAGTAGCTCTGTAATTAGCACTAATTATACAGCTGTTCGTTCAATCACATATGTGCTGAGCTCCTGTAAGCTCCTACTATCCTTATACAAAATAGAGATTTACACCTTAGTGTCTTCATTACAGTATTGAGCTCCTGTTACTTAATACTGTCCTAATACAAAATAAATATTGTAGACTAAAAATTTGTATGAGAAATTGTGTTTATTCATCTGGAGGTGGTAGTTTGATTTTACATAGGTAACAGCAGTTATTTTTCGATCTAGACATTTTCCCTTGACCACAATAAATTAATTATTATATAGTGATATAATTATAATTATTATGAAATAGGAAAGGGAGCACAATATAACTCACAATGAAAATATTAGAAATAAAAGGCTAAATTATTGTTGGACTTCTATAAAGCTGGACAAGTTGAATATATATTATAGTTACAAATTGGCAACAAGAATAATTATAATTATATATTAATATAAATTTCCAATAAGATGTGATGTTTACCATAATTTTTAAAGAAATTAAAAATTTGTTCGAACTGTGGTTTCTTTCAGTCTATTTTATGTTGATGAAAAATAATACAACCTGAACTACAGAATACATGTAAAGTTATACAATCTGAGCAACAAGTAGTGCGATTAGATGAACAGTTGTATCATTTGTATAATGGGGGTTGGTCCGCCGCTAGGCAGAATGAGGATTCCCTCCTAGTAATATTTGAAAAATAAAATGTATGAGTCAATCTAAAAAATAAAATTGACGAATTTTAAAAACAAGATAAGTAATGAAGTTGGATATAATAAAGGTTGGCAAGGTCCAAGAAGTGAAGAAGAGACGCTCTACTAGAATTAATAATTCTTGGAAACCTTGAACCACAACAAAGAACTTGAGATAAATTTTCCCTTTGTGAAATCAGAAAACTGTGCACTTGTAACTAACTATATTTTGTATATAAAAGAGTTTGTTTAATCTTAATGCACTTGCTGCATTTTTTAATTGATAAATGAAGTCGAAATTCATAAAAAAATTTCACACAAGGCAAATGAAGATAACTTAAAAATTTAAATTAAACTAGATACAATAGAAGACAACAATATTTTTTTAAACATTTTGATAAATTGTGGTCGCCTCAAATGTAGTCAAAGGAAAAAAATAAATAATCAATTAAGTTTAGTTGAATTAAAAAGGGTTTCAAAGTTTAATCGAAATAATAAATTTATATTGAAAAAAAATCTTAGAGTTCAGCTCCATCAAAAATGTAATTAATGACTTATTGCAATAAATCTACGATATATTTTATCAAGAAAGATCCTAACCTGTTTAGCCTGGGCAACTCCGTTCTTGTCACCTTCGATGCGAATCACATTCTGATCAGTATCTGAAATATTGATGACTACACCAGTCTGTTCCTTCAGGCGGTTCACATTTGCGCCGTTCTTTCCAATGATATGCTTATAATACTTTGGGTCAACTGTCAGGGTGGTAAATGTCAACTTATTAACCATTTCAGCTGTAAGCTCTTTCAATTTGTTCCTTGCTTGTTCGACTTCATCCGGAGGGCCTTCGATGGTTATCTTATCTTCTTTTTCAGTGAACTGAACATGAACCTGAAAAAGAAAAAAAAGTACATGAAGAGATGAAATAATTGCCAATAAGCTTACATATAAAAACGGATATGCTGCTAAAAACAATGTCCAATAGGACAGACAAAAAACCTTAATTGTATACGGTAAACTAGCATATCCTAGAGAGAATTCTCACATTAGATGCATATTCTTCCATAATGAATTCAACGTTTAAGCCTCATCAATAGATATACAATTTAATTTTCAAGATAGTCTGTTTAATAAGGCGCGTATAAGCTTCATTCTTTACCACAACCACTAACCACAATTTACAAAATAAGTAATTGCTTGCCCCACTGATAACATCCCTAGAGTTTGTTAGTTAGACTAAGATACAGCTATCCCTCAACTTATATTATTGTGATTATTTAAAACCGATTTGTTTCATGCAGAAGAAAATTTCTTAAGCTGATCTTAAGTAGTATAATTTTACATATCTTCACTACCACTAACATATTTTTTCCATCTTTCTTCTACCATAGTTACACCTACCCTAATGTAATATATTACTGAGTTTTATCAGCATAATTAGACATTCTGTCAATTTGTGCCATACATGTTATATAACATTGTTGCTATATGTTCTCCAACATTTTATTGTTACTTCAATTTGTTAATATAAACTGTACACCACTATAAAAATTCATTATTTTAACCATTTCCTAATGGTCTAATTCCCTGATGATCACGCAGTATTTTTCTTATAAGTTATTTTTAATTTTTTTTTTTTTTTTTGATAAGCAAATCAGCGTTTATTTTTATACAGCAGTTAACTTGGTAAGTTTCTATAACTAATTTTAAATCTAAGACTATCAAGCAACAAAAATTATTACAAAGGAACAAGTTGAAATTATAACTGACAGAATTATTATTACTATTAACATCTTATCTCGAAACAAATCCAACTAGATTGTTATAAATATTCTTTGAATTAAATAATTTAATAATTATGACAAAAACAAGACGTTATAACTTACCTTGCTCAAATCCTGTGTAATTTGCTTAATATTGGCACCTTTTCTGCCGATGATATACTTATGAATCCAAGATGGGGCATTCACCATTACTGCTTGAACACTGTTAGCTTTGCCATAGACCATGTTAAGGGCTAAAAAAAAAAAAATATATAAGAAAGGTAAATCAAAGAATATAGGAAAATAACAAGATAACATTCAAATGACAAATGATTATTACCACTTCCAAGTTTGTCTTGTGGTCCACGGAGTGTTATAGTTTCCTTCCTAGAGTCGAGAGGTGGCATTTCAACACTAACGCCAGTGCTTTGCAAGATCTCCGCTATTCCGGTACCTTTAGGTCCAATCACATATTTGTGTTGCATTTTGCTTACCTCAACACAAACTGTAGTGTACTTGTCTTGCTGCAAAAATACAATAAAAGCTTTATAAACGCCAATACTCACTACATACTACATGTTACTTAAGGAAAGGCGGAGGAGCGGAGGGATAAGATAACAAGGTTAAGGTTATGCAACTTTTTCCGACCACTGTGAATGGATTCAAGAATTATTTTTATGAGAGCTTCTTTGATGTCTTACCTAATTCCCTAAGTTTTTTAAAATTTCCTCTCTCTTATTCAAAGGTGTGAAACATGAGGTTTCCCAAAAATTGTCATTTTCATCAATCTATTCAATTGCTGGGATAAGATGACAAAAAGACCAAGGATTTTAAATCATAATAACAAACAACATAAATAAGAACTTTCAACAAACTTTATAAACATATAACTTAAACAAGAAATATAAAATTGTGGAAACATCAATCACGAAACTCGATGAAAAAAAGTTAATATTAGTATATCTAATATATTATAAGTTTATATTAGTAGATTCTCAACACTTCACATGAAATTTCTTTCTTTTTTAACTATAGGTAAGTTAAATAAAAGTTAAACTCACAATATGAAAACCATGTACAGGTATCAGATAACTGTAAATGGAGAGGGATCGGAAATGGTCAGGAGTTCTCAGCTCTTCGCATAAGTTTTAGTTCCCAATCCTTATTTTTCTGTTAGTTAATAATCAAAATTTCTTATTGTTAAGGTTAAGGTCTCATTTTTATTTAAAATATAAACCTAATTTAAGGTACTATAAGGGAAGACATTTTGAAAATTTGGCATTAAACCCATGTCAAATTATTTTAAAGAAGATAATGACTGCCTGATATTAAAGACTGCTTGATTTTACTTTGATATAGTAGGTTTAATCTAAATTGTTAAAGCTGTTCAAATTCAAATTGCTAAAGATCTAAATTACATAAAGTGCCAATTCTGGTTAGTTGATTATTACGAAAAAGTTGCTATGAAATCTCATGCCTATACCTATCTTAAAAACGAAATATCAGTATTGTATGACTTTTCATTTTTTGATTGCTCATATTCACGCACAGACCATTTCGCGAAACTTGTTTTGTTTTTTACTCTGTAACCTCAAAACATTTATTTCTGATGAAAACCCAAATTCAAAATTCTTCACAATTGCAATACCTTCCCTTACTATACATTTCCTAAATAGGTACATAAAAGTAACAATGATAAACAGAAGATAAAAAGAATGATTTTTTTATTCCTATACCAACACCGATTAAATTTTAAGAGATAAAACTAAATAAGTTACTAATGATAAAACTTACCATGGACTCGTACATAGATAGCAGGCTATCTTTGGCTACTGCGACACCCTCTTTCTCACCAGCGATTGTAATCTCATCAACTTGGGCTGACGGCGGTGGAATATGAATTCGGGTGCCAGTAGTTGCCATCAGGGAGGTGACATTTTCACCATAAGCTCCACTCAAGAAAGGATGATAAACTTTAGGGATGGAAATGCGTTCGAAAGCTTTTTTAGACTGAAATGAAATATAGGAAATGTAAACAACTCATCAAATATACAAATAAAGAGTAAAGACAAACGTGTGAAAAAACTTTTTTTTTTTAGTAGATACACCAAAAAAATTCATTTGTTTGTCTCGCCTGATTAAAGAATTATGCGATTTCACACTTTGCAGAAAATACTTCAAAACAATTTTTCTATAAGCTAAATTTGAAAGATTATTTAAATATTTTATTACTTTGAATGCTGATATAATCAAATTATTTTTTAATGCTTTATTAAGAAATAAAAGTTATTTGAATACTCTAAAGCTAAGGTCTTAAAAGATGCCTCTTTCCTATTTTCATAAATAGTCAAAAAGTTAATGGTATTCAATTCAACCAAATCTAATAACAAAACCAAAAATTTATATTATATATATATAAAATCACGTATTTTAGTTTGTTAACCGTGATACAGATATATAAATGATGACAAAAAAATCAAATAAGGCATTTATTAGTATGCAATTAGCTACAGCAACCTTACTCTGATATGTTCACTGATACATATACTCGTAATAAGAATCAAAGATAAGACAGCTGATGCCCCAGAAAGGAATGGATAAGAAACAATGTTAAATAAAAATGTTAATTAAAAGTTAAAAAGGATTATTAAAAATGTTAACTAAAATTACAATTTATCAACTGCCATGTCTAGGAAATAAATCATAGCTATCCATAACTTTGCTCCAATTTGTCCGACTCCAATGATTATATAAACACATTTTTTAAAGTAAAATTTGTAGACTTTTAAGTAATTATATATGAAATTAACAAAAAAGTGTATACTTCTTGAGTTATTCGGAAATCAAGTTTTACCACTGCAAGTAATTTTTTTCCAGTTGTTTTCGTTGAAGTAAGTTATATAGATAAATTTAAAGCCCATGGGCGAGAAGACTTGAGCCAAGTTTCATTGAATTTGGTAAATTCGTTTAGGCACGTTTTTCAGCCACCATCTTGGAAGGAAAGGACAGATAGTAATGTTGAGGCAGGAGGATCATCCTCGGGTGACCTCTGACTTTGATTCCAAACTTGAAAAAAATTTTATTCGATTTTCGAATTCCAAGTATTGTGAAACGTAAAATCTCAAATTTTGAGGGGGGGATAATGTTTTTATTTTATTTTTTTGACGATTACAGTGGTTCATTATTGAAAATAATAAACCAAAAAGTATCAACTAATTTGTTAATTTTAATAGCTCTTTAATCACCTGTTCATCAGAGATGACTTGTATTTCATGGATAGCTTTATCAACTCCCTCTTTAGTTCCGACGACAGTAATTTCCTCTGAGGGATCGACAATTAGGGGCACATGTATCTTAGTTGATGTCACCTTTTCAATCTCTTTGAGTCTAACCCCAGATTTACCAAGGATCAAGCGATGGTGTTCTTTTGGAATGCTAAGTCTCTGCATAGCCTGCAACAATAAATGTATTTTCAATATTAATTAATGATTATATTATAATTTTATACGATGCTTAATTTTTTTTTTTTACTTCATTGTTTATGTTAAGAAATGTATCATTTCCTATATAAATATCAGATGTATCCTATATAAATTAAAATTTGATTTGAAAAGGAGATTAATCATAAATTTTGAATTAAATCATTCATGTTAATTAATCTAAAACTTTCTAAGCTTGAGAATTTACATTTAAGTTTGCCTTGATATATATATTTTTAATAAAGATTTTAAGAAATTCCTAATGTGTTATGTCCTTATACAATTTAATAACATATTAACTAAACTTAATGAAGAAAACAGTATAAATGAGGCATTTGGTTGTAGCTGAAGTAGTTTTATAATTCAAGGATAAAATATTGTTAGCATACCTGTTTGCATTTTAACACGTTAAAATTTATGTATATATTTTTAAACTGTTGCTAAGAAGTAACCTAATTTTAAAAGAAAGAACTAATTAGGCAGAAAAAACAAAATAAAGGTAATTCATAAGATTTGTTAGAAATTGATCATACAAACAGTACTTATCGAGAAAGCAATCAACCGTATTAAGCCAACAATAGATCACACAATATAAATTTCCGAATGAATGAAAGAGTGTTTATGGAAATTCATGCTGCAGCATTCAAAAATATTAATTTAACAATAATTGTAAATCTTTAAAGAAGTTCTCTATTGCATCCTCTTCAAATAAATGATGAAATAGTTATAAAATTTTGGAAGTATTTTAATGCCTTTTCTTCTATAGAATATTCTCAAATTGTTATCAACTTCTTAATACACAAATTGTATTAATAAACAAAATGAATATAACAGTTTGCATATGTTATAAGCGAACCTCTAATACAAGTTAATTGGAATTGTTAGTAGTAATCAAAATCACTAAATCTGAAAATAGAACATCACACAAAAAACATAGGATTGTGATTATCAATGGTAGCATTAAATACAACAACAAAAGAGTTCTGGATTAATAATTTAATACTATGGAGGCTAATTGTGACAAAAGCATTTTTACATTAAAATTATACTATAACACAATCATATTATAACACAGAGAAAAAATCAGAATAGAAATATCTTACCTGAGTTTGAAAAACGCTAAGGATCTTCCTTCGAGCTTCCATAACATTATCTGTCTTTCCAGTGACAAGGAATGTTAAGGATTGATCCTTGCTGGATGATATCTCGATTAGGGCTCCTGTTTCCTTCATGATCTGGGAACATGTCCTTACTGAATCTTTTTCACCAAAGCTGTCATTGTGATCAAAACGTCTTTCTTCTGCCGGTACACGAAAAACCTGTTAACATACAACTTATCTATAAAAATCATAACATTAAAAATTAGCCTGAACTTTAATGAATAGGCTATTTTAAACGTGTTATAACTATTAAATTAGGTCATATTAATTCAGAAATTTTCCCCAGTACACCAAGTAATACATAATTTTAATTATAAAAAAAATAGTTTTAAAAAATTTAAGTTTAAAACAGTTTATAGGAAATAGATAAAGGTTGACTATGATTGTTTATAAACAGAATTGCAGCTGTACCATAAAATGAAAATGATAAATGTCAAAAACTTTAAAATTTTATATAATTGCATAATACAATTGTTCCAACATGCAGATATGGTAGAGAAAAAAGTCAAGGTGAATATACTTCTAAATAATTTATTGAAATTAATATTATTATAGTTTTTAATCTCAAAAATTGTGAAATGACTAGAGTTAATTGAAAGATTTAGGTGGAGTTAGTGTTGTCCCAGTTTATTTTAAATTATTCTATAAAGATCCAGGCAGAATACGCATCCACCCTTCCAGGTCGATGGCGTATGGTGTATAAAACCCTCTTCTACTCCTTAATCAAGAACATTAGGAAAATCTATTGCACGCACTGCTCTTCTTGAAAGCGATAGTAGAATTTAAAATATTGTTCATCACGTACAATTACACTTTTTATGGTCTGTTCTATGTTTTCTCCTTAATCCCTGGTTTAATTGGGATGATAAATTTTTCTGAATTAAATAAAATGCTAGTTAAATAAATATAGATAGTAGTCTCCTACTTTATTGCTTAAAGTGGACAGTGAAACGGACTGTTGTTTTAATAATATTTAAATAAATGGATGTTTGAAGAGAAAAAGTTTGAACCTGGATAAGTGGAGGATGAGAGTCTTGTATAATCTTTTTTTTTTTTTACTTTTTTTTTTAATACTATTCAAAATATGATAATAGCAATAAAAGAAATCTATAATACACTTTTTCAACTTCATATTTATTTCCTTTAAAAAACACTCCAGTATATCATTTTAAGGAAGTACCCGTTGAGGAATAGAACTGGTTAGTAACAAAATATATAATAGTTTAATTTGGTTTTTGCTGTTAATCGAAACTGCTTGACAGATAATATTTTCTTTATGGCATGTTCTTATACACATGCACAGACAAATATATTTACTAAGTTAATTTCTAACTAGTTCCCTTATTCTTTCAAACTAGTGATGTTTTATATATATATATATATATAATTTTTCTTTTTTATGTTGAATGAGCAACCATTGTAGGCATTCTCTAGGAGCAGAACAGTTAAACACATATTTGCTTATAAATAATGTATAAAGGTGGGGGTAGGCAGGCTAACACATGTGGTGTTAGAGGTTGTTTTATTTAAAGACAAAAATGAAAAGTCATTACTTATGAGATTATTAACACAATGATTCTTATTATTCATTGCCTTAATTCCTTATGAGGAATTAAATAGGGAGATTATCATCGTAAATTTATTTTAACAGTCAACATTTAAAAGTGAGGTTATCTTTTGTTAACTTATAAATTTTCATCAAAGAAATAGTATTTCTAATTTCATATAAATATTTCTGAATATGGAACCATGATTAAACAACAGAAAGATAAATGATTATGAACTAAAATCATCAATTTATAATACATACTAAAAACAGTTTTTAACAAACTAAAAATTCATAATTCATCAAAATTACTTATGGCCAATAAGAGGTATAAAACCCGTTTTTTCCCCGCAAAATAATAAAAATAAAAATACGCAAATAATGCTTCAATTACCTGAGTAATTACAGAAGAACCAATTCTCATTTTATTGTTCCATTTTCCAAGGTCTGATGCCGGAGCTGGGTTGGCAGATTCCGGTAAAGCTGGGAACAGTTCATCATAGACATATAACAACTGTGAGGATTGGTACACTTGTCCCTCGTCCATGCTGCTTGCTGAAGTTTAACCAGTCACGCGCCGTGTCTTACAGTAACACTGAAATGTATAGATACAGGAATTAAAAAAAAAAAAACTAATAATATTTTAAGAAATATCTAATAAAAAACAAAAATTTAGAAAAGATCAAGAATCATAATGGAGACATTGTTCAATGTAGAGCAAATAATAGGAAAGGTTGGTTTGTGGTGCAGTAAAAGCTGAACAACCAGTTCATCTTTGACCACACCCCCAACCAACTCTTCCACTATCAGATTAAAAAGAAATTTTAATTATAAATAGTTTGTTGTATAATCAGAGATGCAAAGAGAAACGATAAAATTTCTATAATTACAATTATTGACAACAACATTACAATAATATAAAAAAACAATCAAATATAGTAAATAAGGAAACCTAGTAAAGTAGTACTATACATTCAGATAACTTTAAAGGATGTAATAAAAAGTAAAGAGTAATAAAAGCCAGCAGGAAATAAAATGGCATAATAAAAGTTCAGACTATTCATAACATAGAAAATTATGAGTATAGAAAGGACATTAACATTGCACTAAATGAAACAGAATCATAGAAAATAATTAAAAGGATCCAGGAAAAAGAATTGCTTAAAAACTTAAATACAAATTAAAAGGATCAACTCATAAGAAACTACTTAAATCAAGCATACCTTATTGAAAAAAAATGAGACATTTATAATAAAAAATTGTATGAATAAGACAATAAATTGTGACAAGTATTAGATCAACAATGTTATGCTAATAATAGAATATCAAATTAACAATATTTTATTCTCTGAGATGAATGTAATAAATAAAACCAATGTTCAATTTTATAAACTTGATCTGTAACAAATTCTTCAATAATCAATTTCACAGTTGGGCATAACCTATCTTATATCATCATTCTTAAATGATTCCAGGAAATCTTTTAAGATATCTTAAAAGAAAATGGACATGGGACTTATTACAAGAAACATATTCTTATAACTAGAATTACATGATTTCTCTACAACTTATATTATAGTTGTATCTACTTATCTTTATCAAAAAAGAATTGTAAAATACATTACTTTATTTATATATGCATTTACATCATTACTTATAGTTTTTTTTTTTTTCTAAACAGTAGCTAGTATAAACCATAAGTATTGTAAGAATAATCTGTTTATTAAATTTAATTTATAGTAAAAATAATCGTTCACATCGAGTAAAAATAAAATGATTAAAGGAGAAGCATAATAACAAATTTGGCAAGTTGCTACTTGAGAAATAAACTCCTATTTTTAACAAGAAGTGAATACTAGATTTTGTAGAGGCTAAAAGTATTTAAGTTACATAATTGTAACAGTATAATATATAACATTTAAAAAAATGCTGGACAATATAACGAGAATAGTTCTGAAATTAATTTGATTTAACAAAAACAGAGTAAAACATTAACATTTAAAATAAATAACTAATTATATAAAGTATAGTAATAGTTCTAAAAGGAAATTGTTTAAAAATAATTCTATATAAATTAATTGTCCAAATAATTCAATTTTTCTTTAATTTACTTCATTTGGAACTATATAATAATTCTGAATGAAAACAAAGTTAAACAGATCAATGTTATCAATGGAGATAATTAAATAAATACTTGATATAACATATAGATATTAGTACTCAACAATTTACATATCCCAGATAAGAATTGATCAACAAGTAATAAACAGAAGTTTAGAATTAACAAGCTATTGCAGGATATAAATGTGTAATGTGCTTAAAAGCTTATTCTGTTATTGAATTAATAGAATAAATATTATGAAAATTAATGAATCCAGCTTAATAATTTAAGTCAGTGCATACCCTAACAAGTCTTTAGAGGGGAAAAATTACGAATATATTTAAACAAATAATTTTAAGTAACATTTACCAAATGTCTAAAGCAACCCCAAACAAAATAACATTATCGCCTTAAGCTTTAGTAGCTTAAAATCAAAAATGTAAATGATGAAGTCCAATACTATTTTTTTTCTATTCTGTAAATATTAATTATTTGAAAAAAATAACATTAAGAAAACTTCTTGAATGATACTCGCATGGAATATCAATTTAGAACACTATATATAATTTAAAATCAGTAAAATATGGAACATATAATTAGCTCAGAGGAAATATCAAACAATAGAACTAATAACATCAAAACAGAGTTATTTGAATATGAGTAAAGGCATTTTCAAAAAAATCAGAATTGAAGGATTAAATGAAGTTTGATAAATTATTGAAGTAAAATAAGTGAGACAAATTAAGAGAAAATTGCAAATGCAAAGAGTGCTTCCACAACTCTTAAACAATAAAAATATACTATGCCATATTAAATAATTTGGTTAATGTTCTCAAAGAGACATGATTTTGAGGATTTGAATATTTCCATGTCTGACCTTGAACCCATATGTCCAACCATAATAGCATGTAATTAAAGTATTATTTTCTTTCTGGAATGACAAAAGTGTGAATGTGGACAAAATTAAGCCAAGCAAACCTAAATGATGAATTTCAGTACACAAGTTCGATACTTTACAAGCTAAATGTGACATGCGGGGTCATAGTCCATTTGACACGTTGTCAAACTATTATGGTCATGCCGGAGTCCTAAAATACAATACATGAACTTAAAATTGAATATAACGATAGATTTACAATAAGTAGGGTGGTATTAGTCATTAAATACTGAAGGGTGTTGACGTGTCTCCCTTTTTAATAGAAGGCGATAGTGGAACACTTACTGTACTGTAGGCCGTAGAATCAGTCCTATACGTTGCTCCTAAGCATCCAGCTTGCAGTATCTCCCCTAAACCAAGAATTACGAAATTTAGTGGTTAAATACGAGGTATCTTTATCATTAGACAATAAAACATGTCTAATATAATACAATCAACCATAAGACAACTTGGCTTACCGAAAGGCAGAGACAAACAACCCGATTTCTAACGCCAGGTTCACAGTGTTGTCACACATCAGGTTAAGTAACCTATATTTTTATTACGTACTTAACTTAGTATTGTATTATGTTAATAATTAAACAAATCAACGAAAATATTTTATCAATAATTATTTATTTTATTATTTACATTATTTATTACATTAATTATTGAACATGGACTTTCATCCAAACTTAAATCATCAAAAAATTCAAATAAAAAGTTAATTAATTTCTTTTTATTTAAGAGTTGAATAAAAATACAATAATTTTACTTAATTTATAAATAATCCTTAATTCCTTCTCATAGTGACGCAGCGCATACCTATATTTTCGCAAGGGAGGGGCCAGACATCTAGTTTGAAACTATGTGACAAAGAAAAAATATAAAGCTTTACTAAAATTTTTTTTTTTTATGATAGCTGAGTAATGAAAGTTAGTGGCGTTGTCCCCTGGAAGGGGGGGGAGTTCGTCAGATAGAATAGCTCCTATAGAAACTTTTCTAATTGAATGAAAACATATACAATTCAGCTTAAAAACAACAACATTTTTTTTAAAGAAAGTAATGGTCTGGGAGTCAATCATAAAAATATCAAATATTTGATAATTATTTTATTCAATGGTGACTTTTCAGCCTACATTGTATAGGTCTTCATCAGCTTTAAAGAGAAAGATTTAAAGAAGATACAAATATGGTTGGAGTAAAATAGACATATAGAATTATTCAAGTAAATATGAATTTATGGAACAGGATTGTAAATAAAATAATAAAAAAATATATATAGTAATCTAATGAACATCAAGTATTGTTATTGTTTTTTGACATTGAATCTTTTACTTTCCAATTTGGTCATAGGTGTTTACTTCAGAAATTCTATTTTTATATTTTTATTTTAACAATAGTTTCATTTTCTATTTATCTTTCTTGTTAGTCCTGATTAAGACCTACACAATGTGTGTTGAAAGATCAGAATTGAATAATAATTAATTGTTTGATGGTTTTCTAACCTACTCCTGTACCATCTTCTTGAATTAATATAAGTCAAACATGTACACATATAATACTTTTTTTAATCAGACAAGCACTTGTTCTTTAATTAAAATTTTGTTTTTCTAGGACTCCAAAATTAATCCAGCTGGGGTTCCTAATGGTCTAGGTATTCTACTGCCCACTGCTTCTAAATTAATTTCAGATGAATTAATATCTTGACATTATCACACATACCTGGATTGAACTTTTAAAATATTTAAGTTTAAAGCCCCCTCTGCTGTTAGTTGGACAATATTCAACTTCTATATTACGCATTGACCCCTGTGATATATTTACTACATTCCATAATTTTGCTTCAATTATATTGATCATTTAAGGTGGGTTTAACACCAATGTCATTCATTAAAACTTCTTCATTATATTTTATAGTCTGTTATAAAAAAAAAATAATAATAAAAGGTTGGATGCTAAGGCCGCTGTCAACTGCTCAATGCAGTTCTTTATTTTCAAAAATCATTAAATATTGTTGATCCATTAATGTAATAGGCTGTTTGGTATTCCTTAAGAACTATAGTATAAAAGGTGCAAGATAGGTAGTTGTTGAATGGAAAAATGACAAGCCCATAACTTAGCTTTTATTTTCTCAATTTAATTTTTATAGTTTTTATATATTCTAAATACCTTAACTTTTCCTCCTCGAAAATCCTTGATGTTTCAGCTGCTAGCCATATTTTTCTTCTACTGTGTTTATTTTGAGCCTCAGTATTTATACCAATATTCCTCAACATTGTATTTCGTTATATAGTTTTTGTCTCTTCACATAGCAGTATTAAATCATCAGCATACATAAGCATAGAAATTTTACCACTCTGATTTTTTTGTTAAGAATCACCTCTGGAAAACAAATATTCTACTTCTAAATTAAAAAGGAGAGGCGAAAGAGAATCATCTTGTTTAAACGTACAGGAACACCAAACTTTTTGAAAAAATTACCATACATTCCTATCTATATAAGCTATATTAAATATATTGAATTAAAGGGTGTAAATAAAGAAAAGTTGAATTTATTATACTTTTTAATTTTGTGGAAAGTCTAAAACATTTTTCTTTTAAGGTTTAGCAAAAAAAATCTTTAAACTACATCATTTTTTTATACATGTTACTTCAGGATTGTATAATCAAAATTTCCTGAATACCACTATAATTAATATTGCAGTCATAATAATCATTTTAAAATTAAGAAATTCAATTTGAAGAACATTTTTTTCAAGGTAATGAGATGTACCTGATTTATTTCATAAGAATGTTTAGTCTTTCAGATACATGGGCAAAAAAGTAGTTATAAATGTTCAACTAATATTTAAAAAACAAAAATTCTCAGAATAAATTAAACAAATCAAAATAAGTACTCATCAATTCAAGGCATGTTAATTCTTATTACATAGGAAATGTCCTAGGCAAATCTCTAAAATGCTAAACCAACTAACATCAAATTACCATATTGACAATAATTTCTGTTAATGTTCTTCTAAATTTTCAATTCATTATATACAGTCACATTCATTGTTTATTTCAACCTTAAATTTATTATTTCTGTTTAAAACATTTATTTATTTTTCTAAAATATACACTAGAAACATAATATTTGCTGACAACCAAATCATTCTAGCTCAAGATAGAGAGGTCATTAAAGTAAAAGTTCTAGAATCAAAAAGTGGAGACTGGATATTAACGGAGCTTTTTGGCAATACATCAGATTATATGACAGCTGAAAAAGACATTAAAACAATGGAGGAGTTCAAATATTTCAGGTCAATCTTCAACAGTGAATACTTCACTAGTGATATTGCACAGATAATAGAAGGAGAGAAAAATGCTACCGCTGTGCTAAATTGTGTCTTCCTGAACTAAAATATTCAGGCATCACGGAAAGAAAGAGAACCTCGAATTGAGAGGACTGGAAAAATAATTTTTAAAACATTCAGGCCCCAGAAAATCACATTAGGGGAAAAATCCTTTAACAGAATAATTAAAACATAGTATAATTAAAACATAACAAGTAGTCAGAGACTACTTGCATTTTTAAGAAATGAATACTGATACCTGATAGTAATAGAATGGAATAATATAATATGGGTTCAACATAATTCAAAATATGAGCCATTAAATACAGTAGTGATGTAAGTTATTTTTATAATAATTAATGAGGTAATGAATATTTAAGAAGTTCATGGTTTTAAATATTTGTAAATGTTAGAGACTGACTATCGTTAAAAGAAAATGTACGCTGTTATTCCACACTAAGAAATACCTGTTATTCTTTACAGAACTTCTCTCAAAGTGTTGAATATCTAAAAGATTTTTTGTTTTTTTTCTTAAACCTATTTTGGATTTAATGGGTTTTACATTTAAAACAATGACATACTTCAGGAAAAAAAATTTATTAAAGAAATGAGCCAGCTATTAACAAATATTGGAAAATAAATACAAATAATATTCAAAAATTTAACGCTTCAACAAATATCAGTTGTTAATTTTTTCATTACCTGGCTAGTCTTATATAATTATCACTTATTTCACTGCTAGAAGTGCTGCTAGAACTGATTGAGTAAGGTGTGAAACATACATTCGTTGAATTTATTTTAGTATTTAGTATTTCATACGTAATAGTACAATCATTTGTATGAATTTGTGAGTGATCGGTTTCAAAAGTATCCGGCTTTGTGTTCAACATGATATCGAGTGGATAATTTGTTGGTAAGTTCTCTTCCTTAAATTTGTAATATCTCTCTTTTGTGTTAACAGCCTTATCAACCATTGCTCTTTCAGTAGAAGTACTCTTATGGCTAACATATTTATTTATAAATTCTTTTGTGTTTATTTTATTACTTTTATATCTGTTAGAATTTTTATGGGAAGAACCAATGCATCGAGGGAGAATTTCTTGGTTAAATATACAAAGAAGATTTTTCTTACTGAATTTAGCAACATTAGCAGCAGCTTCATCTGAAAGATATAGTTTATATTAAAGTATGAACACATGTTATGTGTTAGTACATATTGTGTAGTTATTAGTTGGCTAAATTTTTCAGAATAATAACTTTTCTAATGCCTCTTCTCATTTAATGTTAAGTACAACATGAATTTTAAATGTATTCATGCTTCAGAATTGTGAGTTATTTTTAAGATTAAGAATTCCGAGGCAATGGTAGAAATTTATATGCATATTGAATCTAATTTAATGTTGAAGTAGAATTAAATAAATAAAAATTAATAGGCAACACTGTTTCATTTTGATAAATAAGTATAAAGCTTGTGCACATGAAACTTGGGCAGTTTTGTTCAAAGCTACTTCACAGGATCAGCTGTTCAAGGTTTTTTGAGACTTTTTTTGCTTTCATTTGGGCATTGTGGGATGATGTATCCACCCTTGTAGCCAAACTGCATACTCTTTGGAACAAGCTTAATAAGGGTTTAAGGCAGAAAAACCTGAATACACTCCCACACTTGGTTTTGGCATGTAAAATATTTCAATGGTCAACGGTAGGAGTCAGCTATTGCAGCTGAGGGATGTTTGGTTGGTTCCTAAAATTGCCAACAATTTATTCTTTCCACTAGCTGCCCAAGATAAGAATCCTATCAGTAAATTTGAGTCAACAGTCATGTTCTGTACATTTTCTGTCAGAAGTGTTCTAGTACTGACAGGTGTTAGAGAGCAGGGTGGTTCATTATTTTAAGCAAATATAAAAGTTGTAAGCCTGAAAAGCAGATCTTCCATCAACCTTGCAGAACACAGAGATCTATTGCAGCTGTACCACGAGAGGTGAAGCCACCAATGTCAAGCTCGAAAAGAAAATTTATGAAACGTGTAGTATTTACGATTAAGCTCATCGACTACCATTTAGCGTTAGAAGAAAAGCCTCAAAGCCATGGAAGCTCATTTCGACTGATGTTTGTGGACCAAATACCCTTTCTATGAGCCATTTCAAAAGAAAGGGTATTTGGTGGTATTCAAGGATAGTCACACCAAATTTCGTTATGGTTTTGTTATAACAGAGGAGCCAGAGGCTAAAATAGTTTTAGGAAAGACGTAGATTCATGCAGAGAAGCAAGGTCACAACGTCAAAGAGTTCCTTAGCAATAATGGTGGTGAGTTTAACAATGCTGAAGTTTAAGTGATATTGCAGAAAAAGGACAAAAAAAAAAAAAAGGAGTTTATCAATGCTGAAGTTTTAGTGATATTGCAGAAAAAGGACGTCACTCAGAAGTTATCCTCCATTGCAAATTGGCGGAAGTGAATGAGAGAATAGAACGATAGTCGAGATGGCCCAAACATTCACGTACTCAAATTCTGCTGTGCAGTTTTCTCAAGCGAGTGAACCAGCGAGTAGATCAGGCTCTGAGAAAGCTGAAGCTGAGTCCAATTAGAGTACTGAAGAAAACGCTGAAAATACGCGAAAAGTGCGCAACAGCATTTATTAAATGGTATCACAACTCCAAAGTATTATGAGGATTTCGTTATAGAGCCACAGTCCTATGAAGAAACACTTCAGCGACCAGGTAGTACAGGTTGGAAGAAGGTCATGGACAACGAAATGACCTTGGTGGAAAATAACACATTCGAACTAGTACAATAGCCAAAAGGTTTAAAAGCGATTCCAAGTAAGTGGCTTTTTCGACTGAAAATTAACCCTGATAGTTCGGTTTTAAAATAAAAAACTCGGATAGTTGCCGAGGCCGACATTGATTTCGACGAAACGTTAAACCCAGTTGCAAACCTGCAAACTATTCATTTGATGCTAGCTGCTGCATCGACAGAGGAAATGGACCTCATTCAATTCAATGTATCCACAGCTTTCTTGTACGGTGAGTTGGAGGAATCCATCCATATAACGCGGCCTGATGGATATGATGACGGCACTGGTAGAGTTTGCCAGCTCAAGAAGAGTCTTTATGGGCTGAAACAATCGCAAAGAGTCTGGCATAAGGGTATTGTCAAGGTTCTAGAACATTTGCAGTTCAAGTTTAGCCTGGAAGAATCAGGCAAGATTGTCAGAGAAAGAAACAATGAAAGATTCATCTTTGACTTGTATGGAAATGATGGCTTAGTTGCAGCAACGAGTAAGCAAGATATTTAGGAGTTTCTCAACTAGCTTAGAACCGAGTTCAAGATTACTTCGTAGGATGCTAACTATTATTTGGGTCTTGAGATAAAGAATTTGACAAATGGCGATATCAAGATCCATCAAAAAGCCTATGCTCAGAATAGTTTAGAAAGGTTCAACTTTTCAGAGTGCAACTTAGTTTCATCTCCCATGGCTCTAAGTCCAGGTTCAGATTCAGGGAAAGCAGTCGGAAAAGAGCATACTTTTTTCTAAAGCCAAGCAGCCGGCTCTTTGACGTATCTTATGCTTGGGAGTAGATCCGACCTAGCTTGCGCTGTAGGCTTTCTATCCAGATCATTGGAGAACCCAAGATTGAAGATATAGTGAAACTTAAAAGAGTTTTTTGTTACATTTCTGGAACTTTGGATTTCGGTATCGTTTACCATTAACATGTGGATAAGGATACATCCTTGAAAGTTGTAGTGATGATGATTTTGATGAATGTGCAAAAACTGGGGGCTCAACGTCAGACGTTTTAGTCAAATAAGCAGATCATTTCAGGGTTTAGCCAACGACAAGCATCAGTAAAAGAATCAATCGCAGAAGCCAAGATTGTAGCCGCCACGAGAATGCGAAAGAAGTTATTTGGCTTAACAGACTTTTTAGTAAAATTGCCATGTTGAGGCAGATTTCTACTGTCAGAATTGCCAATGCAGTCACAGTTCGATTGGCAGAAAATCCTGAGAATCATCGACGAACAAAGCATGTCCAAAGGAAACATTTCTTCATTAGACAACTGTTCGGTGATGGCAAATTGGTAGTCAAGAGAGTTCCTGCAGATCAATTGGTAGTAGATGGGTTAACCAAGCCCTAGGCTGCTCCACGCATTCGAGTTCTTCGTGACGAAACGGGACTTAAATAAGTTGATAATATAGTTTTGTATCAAGTAAATCTTTAGAAATTTTTATTTATTTTTTTAATAAGAGAAAGTGTTGGAGTAGTTTGTTTCACAAATTTCTTCTGAATATACGTATGTTTAACTTTAATATTTAAGACCCATTTTTCTTCAAATTATTTAAATATTTTAAATTAATATCAAAAGAAATAGCAAAATATAAAATAAATAAATTGCAATAAAGCACCAAATAATGTGAGTATTGGCGGTAACCTTTCCTTTTATGATAAAATACTTACAAGGTGCTGAAGAATCATCTTCCTCATCAAATTCTTTAACATATCCAGCAGTAGAAGTCACAAAATAATACTTTCCGGTTCCATTAGGAGTAATAGTAATATTTGAATCAGCACTAAATTCTTCCTCGACTGCAGAGGGACTCAATCTTCCTATACTCAAAATTTATAAACTTATAGAATCTTACGCATTATTTTACAATAGGTAAAAATTAAACACAAATATAAAACTAAATTGAGAACCCAAAACTCAGATTAAAATGGTAAAAATAGTTACTGAATCCCATAAAATAAAAAATAGTGATCGATTATTCACAATTAATTGATATACACTATTAAATTTGTACCCATATCGGGTTTTGAGCAAACCGTATAAGTTAGAATAACAAAAAATTCTTAGTTTAGCAGCATAAAGTTCAAGAGAAGTTATATCCAGGTTCCTTTTAGAGAGCAAGGAATTATTCCTTATGCTGTCCTCCAAGCCTATAGTCACCTAAATCAATTTCGGGGTCTAGCTTTATGTCTGATAGACGAGGTTCCTTATTTCTAACGGGTCATGGATGATGTCATTGCCAAAGAAAAGTTAGAAAAGACGAACGCGTATCTCTATGACGAAACGGTTAGTGAAGCAAACACGGAAGAACAAGATAATAACATAATACGATTTATTGATGCTGTAAAAAATACGGATTCACCATAAATCATGAGAAGAGCAAATTCTTGCAAACTTCTATTAGATTTCTTGGTTACAAAACAAAGAATAAGAGTATTTCGCCTGACCCAAACAGTTTGGAATCCCTCTTTAATCTGCCTCCTTCAAATAATTCAAAAGACGATTGCATTATTCGTTCACTATTCAAGATGGGTTCCAAATTATTCGAAGTTTGAAATTCTAAAATTTTCCTTTATCACCTGAGATTATTTCGGAGTTCTAGCTTCTCAAAAATTATATCTAAATCTACGATAAAGAACCATTTTTTTGTTGAAACGGTCGGCTCTGACTTTTCAATCTCAACAGTATTCACACAATCCGGCCGCCCAGTGGCATTTGTCACTCAAAAATTCGACGATAGCGAACGGCGACATTCAGCTGTTAAGAAAGAGGCCTATGCTATCGAGATTGATTATTGAAGAAATGGAGACTTTTTGCATTAGGACGGTACTTCACAATAATCACTGATCAGAGCTCTGTTTTCTTTAAAATGCTATGTTAAATTTAACATTAGAAAAAATTAAATACAAGAAGAAACAGAGGTGGCGTCCTGAGTTATCACGTTACAATTATAATATACTGACCGGGGAAGTTTTGTTGGTATGCATTCTCAAGAATAGCAAGTTGCATGATTTAAACTAGCAGACTGTACTCTCTGCACTGTGACTTGTATCATCCTGTATGATTCGGATAATTTACTGGATACAAACGCATAACCAACCGCTTTCAGTTGAAGAAATCTGGAAAATGACCGCATCTTGTCCTACATGCAAAAACTGTATAAGACAGTCAATTCTCAGCTCATCAAGACTAATCAGCCTTTTGAAGTAATTAGTACTTATTTTAAAGGCCCTTTTTTTCTTAAAACTAGAAAACGTACCTCCTTGCCTTGATTGATGAGTTTTCACGGTTTCCATTCCGTTATCCTTGCCCTGATTATAATATGAATTCGATAGTTATAGACTGAGTCTTTCATTTATTATCAATTTTCGTAACCCCCTTCTTTATAATCATGCTAACTGCAGAGGGACATCGTTTACTTCTCAGGAACTTCAAAACTTCCTGCATTAACGAAGAGTAACGACTTCTATAGCGCGAAAATGGCAGAATCTGACGGACTATTTCACTGGATCTTCAACAAAAGAATCTGGATTCATCTCATCGTGATTCCGTACTTCCGGACCATTTTACGATCACCTTTATGCTCAGCGATAAATGAGACTCCCCATGAGGGAATGTTTAAACACAACCGAAAATTTTACCAATGGCTGTTCTCTACCGTCCTGGATAGTACTTTCATTTAAACTCTTAATGGAGAAGCAAATTAGGTTTAGCAAGTATGATCCATCGGCGCATGAGGTGCAGCTGATAGATGTGAATCCAATAATAAGCTAGGGTACAAAACGATGATGGCCGAAAGATGACAGTATCCTTCAAGCACTTGGCACCAAGCGGTGAATTTTCCAATCACTCGTCACTAAGCGACAACTCTTGCATTTACTTAACAGCATGTGATGACTCTTCCGATCCTTTCACACCAAGCTGCGATTCTTCTTCCGCCCCATCCACACCAATTTCACTTCAAGAAGTTCACCATCCAAGTGATCTACAAGTGAATTAC
This sequence comes from Nezara viridula, assembly GCA_928085145.1. Lineage (NCBI taxonomy): Eukaryota > Metazoa > Arthropoda > Insecta > Hemiptera > Pentatomidae > Nezara > Nezara viridula. The sequence goes on from OV725079.1 coordinate 16,829,303, forward strand.
AAAAACAGATAAATGAAGAATTAGATACAACACAACCAACACACCGTTCAACAAGGGAGCGTCGCATGCCCGATCGGTTAAAGGATTATATTCTGAATTCCTGAAGAAAGATAGAATGTAGTGGTGCCATATGTTATATCCTACATATAACCTATTTGCTTTTACAAATTATATATTGTAATGGACTCTATTATTTAATATGTTTGTACTTACTTTGTTGACTCATAGTATACCTATTCTTAGCTATTCCTCTATCAGCTAGAAATAAAAAATAAATAATTTTTTTTTCAGAAAACGTTTAAATAAAAAATAATGCTAGAATTATTATTTATGAATAACATTTTCCTCAGAATTTTAATAATTGTGACAAGTTGTTATTATCCTATAAGTGAAAGGAATGTTCTTAGATCTAGTTCCCAAAACGAAATAAGTCGTAGTTATATTCAGGCCCATCGTCTGAAATTCCGGGATGCCACTGACAATAACTAAAATAAAAAAAGGAACGTGGGTTTGATACCCGTTGGGGACAGTAATGTCCTTAACCTGATAGGCACTGGGTAGTGAGCTGCTCTTGTCTTACAAAGCTATTGAACCTCCAAGTAGTAGATAGGCATAAGGTGGTAAACCCTATCCTGTCAAAAATTTTCTAAACCTAATTGTCTTAACGTAGTAACGGTCGACATAGGTCGATCCAGGCTTTGTATAACGGATTCCGTATTGGTTGATGGAATGGAAAAGAAATAACAAAAATAAAACAGTTGGCACTGGATTAGTGATTCCAGTTGTAAAGAAATCAGTTATAAACTTTAACGCAGTTAACGAGAGGGTATACTACGAGTCAAATGCGTTGGTTTAATTTACATTCGTGTATATACCAACCGACGAAAAAGATGATGGTGTAAAGGATTATTTCAACGATCATCACGTGAGATAAGTGACATTAAAAGTTTATACAGATATAAGAAGCTATCGTGGAGTAAACTGTGATTCGAACCACTCTCTGATTAAAATCAACTTTGGCAGAGGATAAAACGAATCTATCAAATACTGGACCAAGAGGAAAGAATTAAGTATCAAGTCTGTAATTTGAAACATCATAAATTATAGTCTAAATTCCAACTTGAGTTAAAACAAACAATTAAGAAAGTAATAATGATTAAATAGAAAATATAAGTTGAAAAATAGTTCAAAGAAGTAATCGAAAAAGTGGGCGAGGAATGAAGAGAAGTAAACATTTTCTGCTTAGTCAAAATTGATCAAGCTAAGCTAGAGAAATAAACAACCGCCAGGAAAAAGGTTAACAAAATAATAAGAATAGTAAAAAGAGATTTTCCAAACAAAGATTACAAACTATTAAGGCTGGAAATATATGCGATATGCTGTATTCTTCGTAGTCATCAGAAAAGAAAGGATAGGAAATGAAGTGAGAAACACGCAAAGGCGAAGAAAATGTGGCAAATTGACGAAATGAAATAGAAACGATTCTACGCATCAAGAAAGAACATTTTCAGTAACATGAAAACGAAGAAGACATAGACCACACTGAAGACATAGATCCATATGAGATTGAAAACCGAATATAATGGATGAAGAAATGGCTATCGGCTTAAAAGAAGAAAGACTCCTGTTATCGCCTACCTGTCGTTGGAACTAATCTAGAAACTATTGGAAAAGGGACAGATACCAGAGGTTTGAATTGTCCTATCCTTACTTAAGAAGGGTTCCATGTATGAATCTGACAATTACAGAGGCATAGCACTACTTCTGGTCTCCTGTAATATAAAGAATAATATCAAGCTAACTCGGATATTATGAAAAAAATAACAGGCGATCGCTAAACAGGCATAAGGAGAGGAAGTAGGACGCTTACGCCTCATTTATCGACTATATATAAAACAGCTTCTGATACCGAGGACAGAAACTGTTTTGGAAGATAATAAATAAGCTGAGTATCTTCGGGAATCGGTCAAGTTGAAGCCGTGTACAAATGATTCTAAATGCTGAGTAGTGTCACAAGGAAAAAAATGGAGTAGTTCCTAGACAGCGCTTAGCTCATCGATGTTATTATATACCTCTCTAAACTGTGCGAAACTTGCCCTATCTGAAGCCCATTGAATTTGAGGCAAAGAGATGGACTTTCGCCGATGCTCTTTAACTTAGCCCTGGAAAATATGATAAGGGCTGGAAAAATTCAATTGGTAAAATCGCTTGATTTATAATTGACTAAAATATTTTATAATAAACATTAAAACAGATAATATTACTTAGAAATAACAAGCAGGTAAACCAAAATGCATAATCTGATAGAGAAAGAAAATTATGGAAAGGAGAAAGATAGGAAGCCTCGTTAAAAAAAAATTGTTTCTATCAAAAGTTTAACTTTTCTAATGAAGATGTAATTATTAAGCCTTAGAAGTAAAATTTCATAGAAATAATATTAATTAATATATTAATATTTGTTCCCATTAAAAAAAAAAAATCAAAGAATGCAATAAGTTAACAAGTTGATGTAAGATAGTAAAACTCACCTATGGGTCTTGAATGAACAACAAATGGGTTCTCAACTGAAATAATATATTTATTTAATTTTATATTATATCTAAATTAAGGTTTTCTATTTGATAAGAGATAGTAATATAAAAACCTTCAGCAAGATTATATTTATAAATTCTAAATTTACATTATTCAGTCGGATCTCATTCCATATTTTGAATCTACTAGATTACTGCTAGGCAGGGCCGTGGCCCATCTCTCTATCTAGACATAGAGAAGGGCTTACGTGGTGATTCGGCCACACAGACCTCAAACACCATCTTCAATCGGGTCCTTCAAATATCCGGCGGCTTTGATTGAATATATGAGAGCAGAGCCTGGAGCAGAGATAGCAATTTGACAATCTGTGGTGATAAGTAAATTAACGTTCCAGGACGTCAATCAGTTTGTATATTTGGGATCAGTAGTGTACTGAAAGTGAGTTGTTGAAACAGGATCTTCGGAGAACCAGTCAGCTACTTATCAAATTCAAGAGATGCCATTTTGGTATCCGAAAGCACTCAAGAAACACTCTCTAACCTATCTGAGTACAAAGCACTTATCAGGCCTGTCCTAACTTATGGATCAGAGGTAGACACTTATAGTAGGTAGACACTTACTTACCTAAGTATTTCCATTAGATCACTCTAAGAAAGAAATAAAAAATTATAGTACAAAATTTGTCTATTGCATGATGTAAATTTACGATAGGATACAAAATGATTGTTAGTGTTGCCACTAGCAGGTATAAAACAAAAATTTCCGAGGGCAACATCAATATATTTTGAAATGTTATAATATAAATGATAAAAAATTAGATAATTGATGACTCAAAAATTATTTTTAAACAATCACTTCTCCTGCCTGAAGAAGAAACCAAAGAATGCCATTATTTGCAGCCCTCTAGTTCAAGAATTTCAATGAGGCGACTTATCTACTTCCACGTGGATATACCTAATATTGATATAACAAATAAAGAATATTTTCTAACCATACATTATCGGTACAAAATTTAGTGATAAAGTTGAACCTGCTTTGTCAGCGACTCTATGCAAGATAAATTTAGCTTGATCAAGATCAATTAAAACGCCAGCACATCAAATGGGCAATCAATTACATCATTCAAGATAAAATTTTATTATATCAGTTCTGTTATTTAATTCGGACTTCTTTGAATAGACAATTTTAAATTTATTTGCATATTAAAATAAAATCAAAATTACAGTTCAATATTGAGATAATTAAGTTCTTATAAGCCAACTTACAATTGATAGTTGATTTGTTGGGTCGTTGTTTCTTTGACACGTCTCGTGTGCCTTTTTTGTTAGTGATTTCTGAAACAGAAGATCCTAATTTATGCAATTGATCGGTGAAAAATAGCATTTATATACATTTAAAAGATAACTTATTCATTTAATATTAGGTAGAGTGTGTATAAAATATCTACTCTCAACACTATTATAAATGTCCTTAATTGTGACAGATTGTAATATATCTCAATAAATAAGTGTATATCAATATTTTACTTGTCAAAATTTTATCTAGCTATTTATTTTATAAGTCATATATTATAATTTATCTAACAATAAGTGGTTTACGTATTAAAATTTTCTTTTTTTCATGTTTATCTTTTAAGATGTTTAACTAAAAGATAAATTATTCTGAAGGAAGGAGGTGGTCCGGGGTTGCGGTTATAAATAGGCTAAATAGTGGTAAAACTATTTTATTGAAAGCCAACGTTTCGACCTGACTTTGCAGGTCTTCATCAGGGAGGTGTGTTCATCTAGGAGGACCTGCAAAGTCAGGTCGAAACGTTGGCTTTCAATAAAATAGTTTTGCCACTATTTAGCCTATTTATGACCGCAACCCCGGACCATCTCCCTTTATAATGCAACGGTCCACTATTAAATATTCAATAAATTATTCTGATTTTTACCAATATAATTTGTTACAATTATCGTATAAGGTTTGTGTTTAATATTTTTTAAAAAGATATATCCACTCCCTTACTTTTATCATTTTCATTTTTTTTATGCTTTTCCAACAAACTTGCTTCATCTGCCTTCTGAATAAGTTTAACTTTTTTCTTCTCATTACGACCTGTAACAGAATTCATTAGTATAACTGAAAATGTCACTGCTACCTACACCACAAACTAGGTAAAATTATTGTTAAGTGAGAATGTTTTAAGCTAGAACTACGAAAATTGTATTACTTGTAACACTTACCTACATAAACTGGTGTAACGTCATCACGATTACTCTTTTCCTTTTCCTTGGAATCTGTAAAATATCTACTCATTAAATAGTGTATTGTAACAGCAATGATACAGGAAACTAATGTACACGGACTTGAAGAACGTTTCACTTAATGAAAAAAAATAAAGTAACATAAAGGAATTAGCTGTAAGCTTAAGTATGTTTTATTTCATCACGTCTATCACACCAGTTACACAGTCCAAAATAAAAGCTTTTATATCTCCAATATGTTTTCAATAAAGTCCCCCAATGAACTTGCCACAGATGGCTTTGATATCTTGGTTAGTAGTAAATTGACCGCGTGGTGATATACAATGAAAAACCTTTTGCAAAAAAGATCGTTTTTAGTTTCAAAAAGGATAAAAACTTAACATCTAAGAGCCTATTCTGCCAGCTGCATCCTTGTCTGGGCAAAACAGTAAGTTACAAAACAATCCAAAATTGTTTTCAGGATGCCAACTTATGGAATAGAAGACTTTTATGCTAGCACTTCTCACAGCTCAAATGTAAGGAGCGCATTCAATGAGCAAGGACCATGGAAATTCTCTGAGTGAAAGAATTGTTTGTTCTTGTACCAGAAACAAGTGGATCAAAAGTGGGAGGCAGGCCAAGTCGAATATATTGCCACAGAAACATGGTTCAGCCATGTTTTGGGCTGACATTATGTACAATACTAAAACTGAATTTATACCCATTAAAGGTGCCATGAATGCTATGCTATACTTGAGAGATTTCCTCGAACCCATAGTAACACCTGTGGCAAATAATTATGAATAAAGCTTTCTTTTAGTTGACGATAATCGGCAAGAATCATTCAAGAGTACATTCGTTGGGCTAGGACCGATGTAAATGATAAGTCTCCATTCAAGTAGCGGATTCAGGAGTGAATATGGAGGGAGTTTCAGCCCGACGGGTTTACATTTCGACGGTGTTATGAATTTTCGAAATGAAAAGTTTCAAACCAAAAGACAAGGGAAAGCACTGGACAGGATGTGAAATAGTATATGATTTACGATATTTTCAATTATACTTTCGCAAGAACTGTTTTTGAGAAGAGGGAAGCAATATAATATTTTAGGAGGGATGGGGAAAGGATTATGCGTCACTGACCTTGGGGGATGGGCATCCCTGCCAGAACCAAAAAGCCATTCACTTATGAGAAAGAACTACATTGGTAAGGAGAAGACCTTTGCTTTGGTGAAATTACGCCCTGACTGTTGCAGGTGACCAGGACTCGACATCGATTTGGAGTGGAGCAACTTAATGATAATAATTATTATAATAACAAATATTTTTTAATAAACATTTACTCACCCTTAACCCAGTTAACGAGCGCATTACCTGAAAAACAAATATTACGGAGTATAGTACAGTACAGATTTCAAATCAAATGTCTGAATAGCATATGAAAAAAAAATTATTTTATCATTAACTGATGTATTTATATTATATACCGAATTACATGCTTATTTTTCAACCTTTTTTATAGTAAAACCAATAACATCGCTACGTTAATGAAGTAATTATTTCTACCATAATATTTGTTTTATTAAAACTCAGATTAGTAATTAAATTATTGATATATAATATATAAATGTTAATTGTGTTATGTAAAAGGGGCGCGGAATCGAATTTATATGAAGAGTAACATTGAGGGGTAACACTGACTGCATTGGCCAAGTTCCGCAATGCTTTATCGACAATAGTAAAACATCGATATCACCTGTATCAAATGATATTCCTATTTAGAGATTTTTTTTGCTTTTTCTTTAATATCACCAGGGGTGGCCAGATATGGGTTTCATGGTGCAAGTTACGCCATCAAAATTTTTGAGGGGCGCATATTTTCACAGGGCTATGAATTTTTGGACTAAGGGAAAAACGGAAAACATGGAACAGGTCGCAGTAAGTGTAATTGTATACGATCTAAGATTTTCCTAATTGTATCTTAGCTTGCTGTGTTTTTAAGAAAAGGTGAGCAATAAAGTATCTTGGAAGGAGAGGTGGGGGAGGTCCTTGCGCCAAGGAACTTGAGGGGAATGGGTTCTACTGGGAATCTACGGTTCATCAGGTTCCTGGGCAGTGGGTATTTTGTACATACGTTAGCTCGCTACCCAGAAGGGAGTTTTATGGCGCAAGTTGGCGACACCAAAATTAATGAGAGGGGAACTTTTTGACGGAGTTTTCAATTTTGGGCGGGAGGCCACAATCCGAAGGGGTTATGAATTTTCAAAATGAAATGTTTCAAATCAAAATACAAGTGGAATCATGGAACAGACCACAGGATGTGTATTGGTATATAATCTACGAATATTCAAATTCTACTTTCGTTTGCACTGTTTTTAAGAATAAGAGAAGAATAAAATATCTAAGATGAAATTAATATGTAGAAAGTTTTATGCGCCATCAACCTTGGAAAGGATGGGTCCTCCTGCTGCTACCCCTCTCCTCAACTACACATTAAAACTAATTGAAAGGAAGAAAAGTGAAATGGATGGTATAATTGAATAATCTTATTAATAATTTATTCACAAATATTACAGAAAAACTCGATAAAAAAAACCATAATGTGTACATCCATAAGAAATCTTCGTCTTGGTAATAGAAATCAAGATCTGCTGAAGATCGCCCAAAATTTAACGGGAACAAATCCTAATGAGGTAGGAATGGGAGCACAATATTTTGAAAATAATTTGCACAAAGTCGAATTACTTATCGTTAATTGTAGGTGTTTCGTAACTGAATTAAATGAGGCCACTCCAATAATATTTTCGAAGTTCTCTGATTTTAGGTAAATAACACTCGAAAATCACAATATTTATCTGAAATATTTTATTTAAGAAATAAATAATAGATAGTACCTAGTTAACAAAAACCAACAGGACTTTTTTCAAATAATATTATATTGTATATTTGAAGTATGAAATGTTTCTATCGTTTGGATCATAATTTAGTGGTAATGTTGTTCTAAATGCTATCAATTCAAACATAAATATTAACTTTTTTTTCGTTAACGAGTTTTACCTTTTAAATTTAGCAGAATAAACAATAGAGAGAAGTTAGATTTCTAAACAACATTTAAAAAAAAGTGTTCGTTTATTTTTTAAAGAACTTGTCGATATAGAAATATTAAGTCACGTTTGTATTACATTAATCCTTTCTATAAAACATTCAATTATGTTTAGCTTTGATTAGATAATTCTCCTCTATTGAAGGCTTCTTAGTTAATCATGAACGAGCAATCTTAACACTACGTGTGATTACTAAACGATAACAAATATATCGATTACTCTAAGCCTCAGTTCATAGAGGTATTTGTCCTTGCAGTAGGAAATTTGTGACGTGGTCATGTCTTCACGAAAAATATTCGTCCAATATTTGTTTGCACTTTTACAAAATGCGGGCATCTCTTTTTGACAAAAATGAAATATAATTGATTTTGAATTAAAATACCAAGGATCAATTTATTGGAGTATAGAAATGAAGAACTTTCGTCAAACGGACTAATATATGTTAAGAACGAGACAGCATTAAATTGTTGGCTCACCTGCTACTCTATTACTGCTATACTAATTATTTGTTATATCAAAGACAAATTTATTTATAGGCATAGGTATCATTTTTTTTTTTTTTTTTTTTTTGCATCAACATGCATGCGTTCATTTTAAAATCTATTAACTCTATCACACATTCATGTCGTCAGATTATTGCAAATGTAGCTAGTTGTAGGGAAGATTGTTGTAGTTTATTCTTTGCATGAGTACATATTATTTTTTCAGAATTCTGTTTACTAAATATTGATACCTTTCCCTTAAATATAAAAATAATTATTATCAGTTTGAAAAGAGTGAGGTTTAATATTGCCTTTAGCAAGTAAGTAAAAGAATATCCAATAATGGAAATACTTACTGTAAAACTTTTCAAAGTCATTTACTTTACGTTCCAGCTCTTTGAGTCTTCTACGAATTTGTTTATTAGATGGATATGACTTGCAAGGGTTTAAAAACCTTTGAATTTTGCTTCTGTAACCATCTTCGGGAAGTCTTTGCTTTGTCTTCTTTTTTTTCCCCTCTTTACTGTTTTTATCTTTCTTTAATTTAAATGAAGTGGAACTAGCTAAAAATTTTCATGAATTGTTAATTGCTACATAAAAAAATAATGCAGTGTATTATGGTCGCATACAACACTAAGTGAAAATACACAATTTAATTAAAATTTCCTATAAACTCAGGAAAACTAATTACTAATGCGCCTCTTAGTAATTAGTTTACTAATCTTTTATAGTATTAGCATACAAAGGTTTGATATGTAAATATCGAAAACAAATAATGATATATTTTTTTGGTATTTTTTAACGTATATCTGAAAAAATATCGATAAACCAGGTCTCTATATTTTTAATAGCGGAACAGTTAGGATTTAACCATCAATAAAATATCATTTAGTTACTAATATTATTTTATATATGATTTCGGACATGTTAATCGATATATTTCTGCTGTTGCCGTAATGCCGAAGCCGAATATGTCCGATTTTATTTATGTATTTCTGTTATCTTCAATTCAATTTAAAATTAATTCCACCAACCATTTTAGCAGTCGCTCTGGACCATCATTTTACCAATATTCTAAAGTGGTTTTCGAATAAGAATAGATCTTCGGCAACGGCCCAATCACAACTAACTAAACTTTATTGGAACTACTGGGTGACAAGAGAAGAGATATTCGCCATTTGATTAATAGCAGGTTGTCAAAGAATTTCACAGAATGGTAGAACAAGAGATCTCTCGTCCATCAAAAAGCCAATTAGGATGGAAAAGTACAACCTTGTAGAGATTCTGCTTAATCACTTCTCAAACCAGTCCTGATAATATATATATATTTCAAAACACGGCTATTTTAATAACTTATAACCATATCATTAAGGAAACAAGTGTTGGTTAACAAGAAAGCGATAATTACATCCTTTTAACGAATTATATGAATTCAGAGAAAAATAATGAATTTCATGAGTATGATACAAAAATCATGCCAACGATTTATAGATTGAATATTTTGTTAACTGAAATCGAGGAATACAGTCCATATTTTAAAGAGATATTATTCTGTCTACTTAGGCATTAAAGTAAGAAAAATTATGCGGCTATACCATAACTGATGGAATTGAGCCTCAGACTTTAAAAGTCTGAGTTAAAGACAATTATCTAACATCATGAGACGTTTGTTTACTATGATATTTCCTTAAGATAGTGAAAGACGCAGAATTTCTGGCACATCCCATAGCAGAGAGCAAAGTTTCACTTAATGCGTAATATGGTATGGTAGCTATAAAATGAAGCGTGGCATTAGATACCGTTAATTTTTTTTTGTCCGAATCGTGGGTCGATGTTACTCCTAATCACAGGAGAATCAGGAGGGAAAATACTGTGATAGTTACAAAGAAAAAGAGTCTACAAAAGATTTAACCGCTTCTAGTTCTCCAGATTAAAAAATCTAAATTCACTTTATCCTGTATGGAATGTAGTCTATCGGGAATCGATACAGACCCTAACTGCTAAGAGTTATTACCTCTTATAAGAATTATGAGGCATTGTCCTGTACTTTATAGTGACTTATAGCAGAACCACTTTATCGTTAACTATCTTCTCTTCTGTTTGTGAGAGATTCTGACTTTTCTTACGGGACGCGTACCTCAGGATATCAACGATCACTGCTCTTCAAACATACAATGTGACAATCTGAGACCACAAAAGGCGCCTTGTGAAGTGAGGCGAACGTTGAACCTTCTAATTATCAGCTTAAAGTAGACGACAACCTTACTTGGACGTACTCTTTTTCTCCATAAATTAACAGTGATAGGATGTGTCCCACCAGTCTTCGACTTCTTTCTGTCACACAATCTTCTTACAATTGAGGCACCGTTGAACCTGGCGTATACAGTGGTCAGATTGAATAGATGAGGGCAGACTTTATTCCCAAGAAGATACTAACTGAAGCCATTCATGGTCGCGGCAATAGGGAGATCAAAACTGCGATGGGCAGATGTGTTGCGCTGGACTTAAACATCCGAAACAGGCAATGGACAGAGGTTCTGGCGTTTGCAGTTGAAATGGCCTAGACTCGACATCGAGCTTTACAACCATGTTAACACTACTAATATTGATTTAACATATATTTTATTATATCTGACATTATAAATTCACACTGCATGTAACCAGAGGAAAACTAACTCGAATTCCATTATTTTTAAAGTGAATCGCACAAAATTGTAAATGTTCTAATAAGTATTAATATAAATTAGTATAATCTTAAATTACGTTTCTGTAATATGTGTTTTAATCGTCTCGTCGACCTAACGTTATCAAAATGCTTAGTACATTGATATGAGCTCAGATTTTTAGATCACATTCGCTTCTCCTCTTATGCGAAACCCAATATTTGAGAAATATTAGGTAATTATATAAAACCTAATGAATAAAAGAATTACTTACCACCAGATTGGGAGTGCATGGATGGTGCTGAAGAACCGGGAGATTGGCCTGGAATTATAGTGAATATTTCAATGAATTTTATGTTCTAAAAATCAATGGTTTATATTCATTTAACTTGTTGCTTGTATGATAGCACGTTGTTTTTAATACTCAACATTATTTGATATTTAGGTGAAAAGTTGACTATGTACTTGGATATAAATTTAAATATGATTTCCAGAATACTGCTTATGGCAACTTAACATTAAGCTCCATCTCCAAAGTACTAAAATCAATCCTATGCCCGATGTCCTAACGAGAACATTTGTGGTTAATCAAGATCTTCAAGGCTTACTTGCACGAGCAACAATGGGGTTGCACATCGAATCGCCGCTTGATATCAGTCTAATCATTTCATTCCAGTGAAGCGAGTTTATGGCAGGACAAAACTCCCTATACTTTGTCTCCATTCTGTATTTTTTTTTTTATTTATTTAAAAATTCATTGTTAGTGTTGTCTACTGAGTTTTAACAATTTTGAATTCTATGTAAGGAATTGTTGTTGTTAGTGTAAGCGTGAGATAAAAATAGGTTATTTTTAATAGAGACACATGTGTTAAAAAGGGGCATACGACAAATATAATAGCTTGATCTATTTGAACTTGGAGAGAAAATCGAGTTTTAAACTTCATAAACTTATTTGAAGGAGTCAAGTTCACTATTTTAAATATCTCGACAAATCAAGAGTTTAGTGCAGCTGCAGTGACCGAAAACATTTTTTTAATCGTTACTTAATTGTTTTTTAATAGTTATGTATGTTGTCCAACATGGGTGCCGATCCCCCCCAAGGTCGATGGCGTATGACCTACCTCTCCAAATATTGTATTTCTCTTCTCTTCTTAAAAACAATGGAAGTGAAAGTAGGATTAAACAAATTGTAGATCATATACAATTACATTTGTTGTGGTTTGGTCCACGTTTTCCTCCTGGTTCTCTGTTTTGAAACTTTTCATTCCAACTCCATAGCTCCGTCGAAATGTTCTGCAGTCGAATAAATGTAGGCTTTGTGCATCCTTAATATTTACAGAGTAATGGATAGCTAAAATTAGCATTTTGTCTTATTTCACAAGAACGTTGTCACGGATTAAGAAATACTGAAAAGGCTATAAGAAGCCAATGTCCCACATGTTAATGTACATGCATTTATATTCTCGAATAGATGTGAAAGGTTATCTCGTTCATTATTATTATTATTTTTTCAAGCACCAACGAACTACTGATTAGTTTAGTTAAGTTTGTAACTGTTGTACACTCAATTATTTTTACATCAAATAATTAACATGTATGTATATAACCAAATCTAGGGTTAATTCGACAGCCATATGTCTAATAGAGTGATATCTAGTAACTGCAGTGAGCCAGGTGGACGACTCACACCAACAGAATGTTTTTCAGCTCTAAAAAATTTTACACAGGTACTTTCTCTTGTTTATGAAAATAAAGAATAATAATAATAATAAGGCTTAGCGAACCCGAAGGTTCGATACCGACACCACCAATCGCTTGTTACACACCTCCCTCCACCGTTCGCCGTCCAAACCCAGTCCCTTCAGATCGGCTTTAATGCAATCTTCCCACCTTCGCTTCGGTCTACCCCTCGGACGCTTACCATTCGGCACAGCAAATATTAACCTTTTAGGAATTCTCTCGTTACTAAGCCCAACAACTTTACAAGCCCATTTGATTCGCCGCGATGAAATTACCTCAATTATATTACCCGGATACAGCTCACGCATTTCGGCGTTGTGTAACCGTCTGAACTCTCCGGTTAACTCATCCTTCTTCGGTCCGAATATTCTACGCAATACTTTATTTTCAAAAACCTTAAGACGCTGCTCATCCCTTAATGTAAGCGGCCAAGTTTCGTATCCATAAAGAACTGTAGGCAAGATAATTGTTTTATAGATTCTAATTTTTGAGTTTCGGGACAAGAGGCGCGAACTAAGTAGATTTGTTACAGAAAAATAACAAGCATTTCCCGCCTTCAGTCTAACCTTAATCTCTTCTTCAATTTCGTTTTTTCTAGTTATCGTAGAACCTAGATACCTAAATTTATCTACCTGTTCAAACATATTACCATCTATATCGATATCAGCAGTAGTATCGCCATTTTGGCAGCTAACCATATATTTTGTTTTATCCACGTTTATTTCGAGTCTTAGTTCTTTACCGGCTTTCATTAACGTTGTCGTATTTAGTTTTATACATTCAACGTCTTCGCTTAACAGTACCAGATCATCAGCATAGCCCAGCACGGATGTTGTCCCGCCCAGATCCAACCCTTTCTCGGTTCGCATTACCTCCCTAATAGCATGTTCTAATGCCAAATTGAACAGGACAGGCGAAAGAGAATCCCCCTGTTTTAAGCCCGAACGAACCTCAAATTTTTCGGACAAATTATTACCGATTCTAACTTTATTTAGTGTCTCCGTCAAGCACATCCTGAGTAGATTTACTAGTTTTTTTGGAATCCCCTGCTCGATTAGAATATTATACAGTTTCTGGCGGTCAATAGAATCGTAAGCCTTTTTAAAATCTATATACAGCTGGTGAACAATACCGTTATACTCCAATGTTTTCTCTAATATTTGCCATAAAGAAAATATTTGATCAATAGTCGAACGATTACGTCTAAATCCGCATTGGTAGTCTCCGATAATTTTCTCGACGTATTCCGTGATTCGACTGGTTAAGATTAAAGTGAATATTTTATAACATACCGGAAGGAGTGAAATTCCTCGATAGTTATTACAATCCGTACTCGGACCCTTTTTGTGAATCGGAATAACAATAGATTCTTTCCATTCTTCAGGTAATTTCTCGTTCACCCAGATCTTTTTAACCAACCGAGGTATTTTAGAAACTCCAGCTTCCCCGCATGCCTTAATTAGTTCAGTAGGAATATTATCGATTCCCGCTGCTTTATATCATTTTAATTTTCCGATAGCTACTTCAACTTCCTCTTTACTTGGTCCTTCTATTAACAGTTCAGCACTCTGGTACTCAGAAGGAGGACACAGATCATAATTTCCCGTATTTAAAATATTGTCAAAGTGATCCTTAAACTTATTCAATATGTCAACCGGATCTGAAGGACAAGAATATTGTTATTAACATGAAAATAAAGAAAGTTGTTCTATTTTTTTAATTTGTATAGTTTACAACACCCGAATAACAAGATCTGCATAGAAGAGAAACCGTTCCAAAGAGTAGAAAAATGCAAATATCTCAACTCCACTATAACCTTATTGAATGACCAAGGGTTAGAAATAGACCAGCGGATAACTAGTGCAAATAGTTTTCTTTTTCTTTTCAAAGGTATTAAAATCCCGAAAAATCTGAAACGGTGTACAATACTATGATAAAGCCAGTTCTAATATATGACTGTGAGAACTGGACACTCATCAGCGCCCTAGAAAAAAATATTGAAAGATTTGAGAGAAAAATCCTACGCACGATAACTGGAGCGACCTTGAATCAGAGTACTAACACATGGAGAAAAAAGACCAATAAATACAGAAACTGGTCAATCAATATCCCATGATATGAAGTCACGGAGGTTAAGATGGGCGGTGTGAATGTACTTCGTAGATATATATCTGGAAGCCTCTGCGAGACAATGAATGCCTCAATAGAAGACAAAAGGCCGCGTGTAAGGCCAAAAAATAGATGGATAGATAAAATGTAATGCCAACAAATATAAAATAAAATATTGGTTTTAATTTCTTTTTGAGATAATTCTGTTTCCTCTAAAAACGAAAACTGAATACATAGTATAATCCAGATAAGTTGAAAGTCGGTTTAACAGTTAAATCCTAATTTTCAATCTCGTCAGTTTCCTCAGCAATTGTGATCTTATTTTTGGAAAATTTTATTGATAGACAAATGTATGCATCTCTTCATCACCCAGGATGTATTTATATGGCAAAATTGAGCTTGATTGCTGAAATTGAGTTTACACCTGTGAGAGTTGAAGCAAATTTTCTGTCCACTTCATTCAATCCATATTCTACCCATTAGTGGGGTCTGGCCTTCTAGAACAGCGAATATTTCTTCATTATGAAGATTGATATTTGTACTAGAAAGGTAGCAGGTAGTTTTTGCCTGTTTCTATAGCTCGCAAACGAGGCAGGGTTTCCCCAACAGTAGTTGTCGGAAGTCTCTGTTCTGTGCGGCAACCATCCAGTTTCAATCACAAATAGGTCAGCATAATCCCACCATCGCAGTCTTGTTCTTCCTGTCACTAGCTTCTTAGGCATCATGTCGTCATTCGTTTTCATCATGTGACTAGTCCATTTCATGATTTGTATTACTCCTGCTCCAGGCTCTGCTCCTTTCCTAAAACTTACTGGACGAAAGGCTACTCAAGGAAGGTAAGCTAACAAATAACTTACTCCCACATATTATGTGTCTTTTGAAGGCATATACCTTTCAACTTATCGATTAAATATTTTTTAATAATTTGAGGATCTCTAAACTCCTTCATATTGAAAAGCTTGGATACTTATGAAATCGTTCTTGATGATCTACATGGCAACCTCGCTCGAATGGGAGCTGATTGCTACCAACATTAGCTCTTCTAAAAACACATTATACTATTGACGTGTCTGTTCACATCGGCAGGCAGTTTGCCCATGAGGTTCATGTACTTTTGTGGGGGAGTAAGGTACTTCTGGTAATGAAGGCATAGGAAGCTGAAAATCATTATTACTGGTTGTGTGAAGGCTGTGCTTACTAATATTAGGAAAGCACACCTCTCCTTTGACCCCATTGGCATTCATGTCTCCAGCGATAATTTTCACAACATACTATTGGCAGGGATCAAATGTTATTTCCAATGACTCGTGGAATGCTTCTATGTCGTCATCTTCTGTCTGATTGATTTCTCTGCCTGCTTCCTCCCTCCCTGCCAATGTGCCCTTCGGTTCCACATTCGAAACATCTTGTAAGTGGGCACTGTGCTACCAAATGTCCCGTCTTCCCGCGCCCTGCCCCATCCCATCTCTTCTTCCTCCACATTTCTGGCTTCTTTGCCTCTGGTGCTGGCGTTCACCATTTCCTGGGCACATTCCACAAATGTCTTTTCTCTTGGTAGCACTGTCCGTCCCCTGTTCTCTCAAAAATTTGCGGGAATAAACAAATACAAAATAATTATTTTAGGAGCCAAACATACAATGGTACTTTATGAATAAAAAATAACGATATTCGGTACCCTCAGAGGGGGCTCCCCAATCATTCGACAGCGATAAAAAAGTACTAAACATTAATGTTGGGGGCCTTATCGCGGGGGCGAAAATAAACGAATACAAAACACATAATTTTGGAGGCTTTTTCGGGACTCCCCGATCTAAAGGACCTTTGGCGATAGCAGATTAGCCGGGTGGTAGATCAAATCGATCAGCGGATATTATTATTAGAATTATTAGACTTTTGGAATAATATTGATAATATAAATAATAATTGAAAGAATCTAGGAAAGGAAAATAAAGAAAAGTTAATATAGCGTACCAACTTGTGTAACTCTTCATCAGATGTTGATTTATGAAGAATAAGAACACCTGCAAATAATATATTTTTTTCATAATGCTTTTATGGTTCCATTCAGAAGATGGAATCGTTTCCTGGAACCAATTCAAGACCGTTCGTTTCATTCCATTCTTAAGCTGCTCAGCAGTTTGTTGTATCCAGGTGGGCTCAGAAGGGGATTCATGGGGCAAGTTGCGCCATTTAAATTTTTGAGGGGATCACATTTTGACAGGGTTTTGAATATTTGAGGGGGGCGCATGATGAATTTTCGGAATGAAAAGTTTTAACCAGGAGACAAGGGCAAAAACATAGAGGAGACCACAGCAAGTGTAATTGTATATGATCTACATGGTTTCTGATTCTTCTCTCACCAGCATTGTTTTTAAGAACAGTAGAGCAATAAAATTTATGGGCACCCCTTGTTGTATCTATGGTAGTTCTAAGAATAGTGATATTGAAAAGGAGTCAAATAATGAACACTAAAAACTTCACTTTAAATTTTTGCATAATATTAATATTGATAAAACAACCAAAAAAACAAAATTTTTTACTTGAATTAAAATAAATTTTTCTTCATTCTGGTCCTGGAACACCCTTTAGTAGGCAAAAAATATGTAAGATTGCCAGAAAAATGGCCCTATGGATTTTGATGAAACTTTCCCAATCTTGAGAGTCCATTCAGATTTTATCAGATTATGGCATTACACCTTTTAAAATGTCGATTGCATTGAAACAAACAGATTGTTTCTTCAGTGGCTGATAAAATTACAGAATCATTAATTCTAAAGCATATTAAAGACTCTGGTTTAATAAGGTGAAGATGCGAAAACTAAAACTTATTCAATAATGTTTGATCAAAACTTGAAACGCATAAATGTGTATATAAATAAAGATATTAATTTCTTGAAGACATTTACAATCTAACAAGTTGCACAATTTATATATTGTATACAAACAATAAAATGAAATACAACTGCAATTGTTAAACATTTATTTCACATCATTTGACACTTGAGTTGTACAGCTTTTTTCACCTCCAAGGACATAGTTCAATCAATTAATCAAATACCTATAACAAATAGCTTATCAAAGATTACTCAGTTTATGTTTATACACATATCTAACATGTTAGGTCTGTGATGGATCCAATGGATCAAAATTATAAAAAAAAAATGTAGTTATAAGAAGTAATAATTATAATATTTACTATTAACCGCAAAAAATATTATGGCATCCATTTTACAAATTCTTTTGCTCTTAAGGTCGAAAAATCCTATGAAAAAGCATAAATAAGTTTTTGATCTTTCTATAATAGTCATTTCTGAGAAAATCCTTGGACTGATATAAGCGTTACAACAACATTCTGTTAAGTTTCTAAACTCAGCACTAAAACAATTCGACGGAATTCATCAATCAATTGAATTCAACACTGATTAATAGCAACTTATGTGAAATATTAGAATGACCTCAATTTAAGAATGTTAACACTCCTGGAAAGCTACAAAACACATGATAAAGAAAAAACATATATAAGGAAATACTTGCTGCCAACTGAATTGTTGAATCTCAAAACAAAAATAAATATAGATAGAAGATAAATTTAATAATTAAGTTGAATATGTAAAGTAAACTGAGAAATAATAATTATAAGGTTGTAATAAGATTACATCCAGTGGATCCATAGATCCTAAAATCCGATAGAATCGCTGAGCCATTGGTAATTTAATCGATGAATAAATGAACATGCTGATTGACATCAATGAATGGTTACCATTGATGAAATTAATAACCTTAACTATGACTGCAAAGTTATAATATTATCATGATTGAAGACACTATACACTATTAAAACCTTCAATCAGCTCAATTTTAATGGATTATCGAATAGTGAAAGTAAACAATTAAAACTAAATAATATTGTTTTCATGCAAGCTTAGTAAGAAATATATTTCATTTTCTCATGAAATAACAACCAGTTAGTTTGTTGTAAAATGAGTTTGAGAGGGTAGTACACAAGTAGGAAACCAAAGGAAGTCCACTCAACTCAATTACAACTATCACACAAATATTAATATTAACTGTTTTTAACAAATATCTCAAACAAAGAAAAAAAGATCTATAATACTAAACAAAGAGCTGTGTGTTCTAATTAACATAGATTATATATAGGCTCATAGGCGTCTCATTGATAATCCTTACAATTATTTTAATCACAAAGATAATGTCAAGAGTTTGGGTTATATTTTAAATTTTAAAAAGCATCATATGCATCACAGCAGATATAATGATCTTTTTTCAATATTTCATAAGAAAAGTTACTTAAATAGCTTTTAACTAGATACCATTTAGAGTTATACTAAAGTAGGGTTTCCACTGCTTTTCTGTTTATGATTTATGGACTGTATGATACAGAGATAATATAATAACATAACCTCATCATCACTAATCAATGAAGAACCAAATATTTTGAAAGCAATCCACTGAAAGTTAGGATTGTTCTGACCAGAGCCGGAAAGTGTTTTTTTTTTGTTTTTTTTAGGCACTTGAAAAAGTCAAATGCATCACATTGGCAACAATCTGTGTTCAGATTGCCACCATATTCAGTATTTTACTAATGTTTAATTTTTCTATATTTTAAATATTTATAATTCTATTCAACAGAATTCTATATGTTTAACTTTTATTTTTAAATGCTTGCAATTACTCTCAATTTTTAGTAATTTTTTGAATTTCAATTAAACTATTTTTTTGCACCACACTCAAACTTTAATGAATTGCTCAATCCGCTTTATCTTCGGGATCTCAAGAGATACGCATATTACCCAGTTCTACACCAAGTTGAAGTGGCTTTATCCGTCCTACCGTCATCAATATTTGTTGACTACCTTCCTATACCGAGCAATTACATGGCGACCTGCCTATATTCTACAGATCCTACAATTTAAACGCTCCTTTCAATCCCGTCCCACCAAATCCCGTGCGTCCGACCTCTATCCTCCCCCCCTCACGGAACTGCTGCATTTGATAAATCCTTTTTAATAAAAGTTGTCTCCCTCTGGAACTCTATACCTTCAGATATTCGACACGCAAAATCGATATCCTCATTCAAATCTCTCCTCTTCGAACACTTACTTCATTCCCAATCCGATTGATCACGAAATGCACTTAAAAACCTAAGCTGTAAAAACCTCAAAGCACACCCAGATACTCTGATTATTTTGTAATTCATCGATATTTCGTTCACTTAATTCCTTTCTCTGTATATTTTATATTTACACGTATTTATATATTTTTATCATTTATAACTTTATTGTACTCCAAATCAACCTGTAAATATTAAATTGTACTTCATGAGCACACCAAAATATTGAAATATATTCTGTATTTGTGGCTTGTTCTAAAGGGACACTAGTCCCAGAATAATAAAATTATTTAAAAAAACAAAAAAAAAAACATTTACATTCATGTCTGTTAAGTTTTAGTTTTCTTTATTTCAATCAGATTTTTTTGTTTTGTTTTTGCAGCATTGATGATGGCTAGAACAGTTATATTGCATAAATATTTTTTTTTTTCTTCTACAATTAAACATCATTGAAATTAATAATTTATTTCACTCACAAGATTTAATATGCGTCTACATAATTTACATCGGTCTTACTATAATTATTACTATACCTTCCATATTTGAAGTTACTTTCAAGACTTCGCTGTAAATTTTCTTCAATTTTAATCTTACGAGATTTCCGATGATGTTTATGTTTTGTTATACTTCTCAGCCGCTCACATGATTCACAGTTAGTCGAAGCTAAAATCATAGCAATGATTTAAAGAGTCACAGTAAGAAGCATATAAAGAATGTTAAAAAGTCCCAATGATGTAGAGAAGAAGAAATGTACCAATTAAATTAAATTATCCCTTAAAATATCTTCAAGCTTTAAACAGACAGATAATTTTGCCACCTGCAGACTTTGATAAGGAATTACTTTAACTGTACAAAAACAAAAAATCATTTTACAGTTTCAGTAGCACACCGAAACCATTTGGGGAATGGGAGATTTATTTTTGAGTCTATCCTAAAAAAATAAAAAATTAAATTAAATAAAAATAAACACTAGTTTGGGACCTCCTTAGCATGTGTGTGTGCACTTCAATTTCAAAAGTAACATTTCAACATGTTTACCAACTATAATGTTCAGTTGAATAATTAGCAGGGATTGATGATAGCGTAATGAAGACATTACGTTTCAAAACACATTAATTTCATTCCCAAGTTTTTTTTTGTTTTATATCTAAATCGGTAACTTTAGCAATTAGGTTTATCCTACATTAAATTTACGTCTTTAGATAGAAATGTTTAGTATTTTTTTTAATATTAGACTTTTTTTTTTTAAGACTTTTCTTTCAAATATACAATAACAGGTGTTTTAAAAAATTGAAGAAAGACATTTGTTGGAAACAGTTGGAATAATTTAGGAGGCTGGCAATGAGATGGTACATTTAAAATACATGTTATAATTTAAACATATGACATAATTTAAAAAAAAAATTGTTAATAGTGATAAAACTTGAATAGCCAGTGCTTTGTGCTAATAAAAATAACATTGTTAATAAAAGAATATCGGTGCTCTATTCTTTATTTTGAGAATGCAGGTAACTTTTTTTGATAACCATGACAAGTTTAGTTGTTTTTGTTTAAATAATTAATTATTTGTGCTGCTTTTCTATAATTAATAATTATGGATCAATTAAGGAAGAAAAGAAAACCTATTTGAATTGCTTATACAAAATTAGCTGATAAGTTGGAGCTTGAACTTAATTCGGAGCAGGTAAATATTGAACATACTAAAATTCACTTACAATAGTTAATTAATAAGATTAAAAAATTAAGCAAAGTTCAAGAAGAATTAATGAAATTAATGATTTCTGATGTTAATAAAACAGAACAAAATTATAATCAATAACATGAGGATGCAGATGCATATAATAACAGATGCACAGAGCTAAGCGTTAAAGTAGAAGTTTAGATACAAAGTAAAGTTAGACAAATCATTAATTAATTCTGTATATTGAACTAAACTTGAAATTAGAAATTTTGATGGAGATTTAAAGAAGAAGAAAATAATAAAAATAACAACAAAAAAATCGTCATGAGTTTGCGTCCCAGTGCTGGGGAAGTCTTTTAACTCTGCCATTAATTTTCACCCTCACCTCATGGCCCGGAAAAACCCCATAAAGCCTTAAAAGCAAGGAAGACGAAGACCCAAAAAAATTTACTGATTTTTTGTGCCCATTGGTGGAGTCATGTTTGCCTAAAGAATTATGGCACTTATGGGAAAGAATTCTTAGTCAACATGAAGAAGTTTTAAACAGTGAAAACTCGAATAGTCATTTAGAAAAATTAAATGATTTTCTTGGAAATGAGTTTTACACAGAAGAAGGTAGTGTCACTATGGAAGTTGCAGAAGAACCTATGAAGGTGGTGAAAAAGACTAGAGGGGCTTATTAATGAGCGATAGTGTTTGAAGTGGGCCACTCAAAGATGGGAAGATGTTGGAAACAGAATAATTTAGAAGACTTGCAGCGAGATGTTACATTAATCACATATGTTATAATTAAAACATATGGCATAATTGAACAAAAAATTGTTATTATTGATAAAATTGAAGAGTGCTGCTTTGCGTTATTAAAAATAATGTTGTTAATAAAAGAATAACAGTGTTCTGTTCTTTATTTTGTACGTGCAGGTAACAAAATTATTAAAATTCATTACCTGGAATATAAAAAATATATTACCTTTGGTGTAGGTACATTTATTCAAATCGAATAAAAAAAAAAATAAAAAAAGAGGCAAATTGACATTATTAAAAAAAAAAATTTCATTCAAAAGAAACATCAGTCTGAGAGCTAGACAGGCTTTTTGAAGCAAAAGTTAAAATTATAAGCTCCAACAAAATAAAATAATCACTTTAAAGAAAATGTATTGCTCTTTACATTGCAGTAAAAATGATGCAAAAAAGAAAGTTCAAAAAGTTAAAGCCTTCCAAATGTTAACAAAAATATTGTGAAAAAATTGTTTGCTCCCCATAACTTCATCAAAATACTGAGGAGAATTTGATGAAATTCCAGAGGGCAGCCGTATTTTCAGTAATCGTGAAAATTATACCAAAAGTTGCTTGAAAAAATTAATGGTAGCACAGAAGTTACATAAAAACAATAACAATCCTCAAAATTACAAACTTTAATATCTCAGGAATTTTTCTTCTTTTGGAAAAAAATATTCAATAAAATGATAATTAAATCATTGGAAAAAAAGGAACAGGCAATGGAAATCAGAAATAGTTGAAGAAAAGCACAAATCGCATAAAAATTAAAGCTGTCTTAATATTGTGAAAGTGGGGCTGGTAGGTCTACATTCATACTCCTTACGATCAGTCTATTTCATTCTCTACTATTTGGGTGCTCTTGTAAATGAGTAATATTATATACTAACTGAATATTAATAAATATTTAAAAATAATATAACTCAAATCAGATTGTTTAAGTTAATACTTTTTTAAGGTCAGTACTCTATAGATCAAACTTATTATTTTTTTTTTTAGAAAGAATTGGTGGGGGGAAGCTAGAGTCTGTCAACTGCCTCCTGCAGTGCCACATGCCACGCCCTGATGAAGACCTACAAGGTGGGTCGAAACGTCGGTGTAATTAAAATACTATTTTTAAATAATCTAGTATTTATTTGAGAAGTTCGCATTACACTACATAGCTCCTTTCTTTTTAGGGGTATTCTGTTCAAACAAAACTTGTACCAGGTTGTTACAAAAGTACTTGTGCATGATCACAACCCTTAATTCCATTCTCATAATAAAGAATTGGCTTTATGGGGTCATTTACATTTTTAAAACACACGTGCCATGTCAGCAGAAAAAATTGAGATTCATCGTGATGAACAACTAGTCAGAATTTATGCAGCTTTTAGTGCAAAGTACTCTGATTTGGTCAACAGGAACCAAGCTATTCCGCAACATGACAATGCCCCAGCATATCCTTCTCATTTAAACAAGGAAAAATTATCAGAACTGCAAGCATTAATCGATAATTTCGATCCTATAGCCCAGATATTGCAGTATAAGATTATGCTTTGTTTAGACCAATGGTTTGTTTTTTTTAAAAGGTCAGACCTTTTATAATTACAAGAATATAAAAATCTGGTGCGCACAACTCACAATTTTCACTTACCGCTTAACTTTGAACAGAAATTATTTTCTGGCCATGTTGGGCTATTATAAAATTTTTGAATTAAATTTTTAACCGAACTAAAACTAAAAAATTACAGCTAACAAATCAAAAATACCATTGAAATAATAAAACTCCTATTTACCATATCACCGGTTGATTATGGATTGTACGACTATTAGTTATTAAACTGTTATTTTCTATTACAAAGTTTACTAAAACGGAATAAAGAGATTTTAATTGTCTGTTATAGACAGGTCAAAAGTTGTCACACTAATTTTAAGTAGATACTGTTGGAATATCACAAAGGGAAAATTCATCAAACTATTCATTAATTTAATTTTAACCTTAAACATATTTACTGCAGTTTAATAATTCTAGATTTGATATTAGCTGATATTGATAGAGCTAACAAATCATAAATACCATTAAAATAACAAAAGTCCTATTTATTATATCACCGGTTGATTATGGATTGTACGACTATTAGTTATTAAATTGTTATTTTCCATTACTAACTTTAGTTTTAACTAGGATACTTTTGAATATCACAAAGGGAAAATTCATCAAATTATCCAATAATTTAATTTTCTAAAAGATTAAATGATGATTTTCGGAATAAACGGAAGATAGATACATAATTATTTAAATATAATATTAGATCTAGAGTTATTAAACTACAGTAAATATATTTAAGGTTATAAACATATCCATGAAATATTTTTATATTTCATTTCTTCTTTCACACAAGTCCAATGAAATAGTATCTTAAACAATGTCATTGTCTTAAATCCGTGGATTTTAAATACTTTTTCAAACTGAAAAAAAAATTTGAAAAGTTTACACTTGGCAAAAAAATTTCTTTGTAAACACGTGATTTATGCTAAATAATCTTAGTTTTTAGAAATTATTATTTATATTTTTTTCGCCACTCTCTGTTACCTTCTACAACTTTCTATATTAGATATTGTTTTTGTTTTTTAATTCTCTGCTTTCCAACGATATATTATACGTATACCTTCTGACTAGTATTTCTGGAGATTCATTTTCGACCTGGATAAGCATTTTTATTTTTTTCTCCTTTATTCAATCATCACATTCTTTCAAAAGTTATATTTAGCATTTTTACGTAACTGTTAATAATGTGAGATAGTTAATTATTTAAAATAAATCATATTAAAGTTACTTTAGAGGAAAACGTATATGAATAGTGGGCATTTAAGTTAAATCCTGTAAAGTGACATCAATGGAGATAAGACTTAATTGATATTCAAGCCCACTTAATTATACAATGATACACCGAGTTTAATCAAAATTGTTAGAGCCGTTTTTGAGGAAACTATAAAAATGTGTTTCACTGTTTATATAAAGTGTCACATTCGGTTAGCTGATTTTAAGGAAAAAGTTGCTGTCACATCTGAGGCATACCTATTTTAAATACATATTGCATTATCAGTCTGGTACGACTTTGTAAATAACCTACTGAAGGTTAATTGTTAAATGATTTGTTTTGGCGGGAATTGGGAATAGCCTTCCGCTTTATATTGGGAAACTAGGTTATTTACACTCGTGAATATTAAAACAAAACCCCGGCACTGGATAAAGACTTTTTGAGGGTGTTTATGTGTTGTTGGGAATTCGGGAACCTAATACTTTTGTGACACTGTGTGAGAAGAAACAATATGAATATATATATATATATGAAATGTGGGACTTAATAAAAGCACTTTGAATGAATTGACTCACCTGGTTTGTTATTCTTCAATCGTGAGGCATATAGGACAACTAAATAAATAAATGACTTTTCACTCCTGCATAACATAATAATTTATTTCTACAACTGTAATAAATTGACTCTATTAAAGTGTTATAACTATAGCCTTGATCTTCTAAATCTTGTAGTAGACTCTCTTACAAGGTACGTCATTCCGCCTCAAGTCCCTCCTCCTCTCTTCTGACAACCTCCTTTCTACCTGTCCCAGCTTAGAATGCCTTCTCTTCTCTCCAGCTTTTGCTACCTGCTGGGTCCTTTCGGTACCTCCAACCTTCTTCCTTCTTCATCGATATGAGACTTTTCAATGAATAATTTGTCCACTGTACAATTGAGTAGAATTCATCGTGCAACCTCACATTCCTATATATTCCTTCTCATTCCCTCACACAATGTCAACTAAAGGAGTAAATACAGGGAGATGTCTACTACAACTTTTCGTTTCTGAGCTAGACTGTTGATATGCACACACACAGACCATTTTGCAGGACTTAGTCATTTGGACTCAGGGCACCTCAAAACATGTATTTCCGTCGAAAACTCAGACTCGAAAATTTTCACAATCGCAATACTTTTCCTTGCTATATATTACATATATAGGTACGTGAAAGTAAAAATTAGATAAGAAGAGTTCTTTGCCTAATATCAAACCCAATCACTGGCAGAAAGATGAATGAAAGTAGTTGAAAACAATAGACTTTACTTTAAAGGGTAGTATTCAATAATGTTTAAAATATGAAATAAAGCTATCTATACTCAGGCAGAAGTACTTTTGTAACAACTTAGTATTAAAGAGCTTGCATTTACAATGTTTTTAATCAAGTATAAATAGGACTCTTATCAATAGTAAATAAAAAAAAGGCGAATGTTGATGTTTAAAATAAAAAACTTCTCTTTTAAAATAAAAAATGAAAAAAATAAAATTAAGACTCACCTTTAATTTTTTTTTCTGAATATAGCGTTTGCAGTTTACTACTTCTCTAAAAAGTCTCAGGAGTAAGAGTTATATCCTTCTTTAGTTATGGATCTTCAAAATATCATGTTTCTAAAATCAGCTGTGTTAAATCTAAAATATCTTAAGAAGGACAAGCTATAAAACTTCAAATTTTTCACAAAATACTCTTTTTTATGTGTGCAACAATTGTTAACTATTTCATTACTGAGACTTCATTAATTGTTTATTATAAATTCTTAAATATGGCTAAACATTTTCTAAAATCAGGTATTTTAATTCTGGAATATTTCAGATGTGATACACTTAATAAATTCAAAATTTTCTAACATCCAGTATTTTAAATATCTTAGGAGGTACATACTTATAAAATCCAAAATTGTAAAAGATGTAAACATTTTCCTACTAAAAGCCTTCACTTGTGAAATTGAAAATGGTAAAGATAATATTCACCTATATTTTTAATTTTACCTATTTTATTTTTACCAATGTAACATCTATACTTAATAACACTTCTTCATATTTTAGCTATATTTATATTTTTCTGAAATAAAACTAATGAAGCCTCAATGATAAAATTTTACCCTCTTTGAAAAAAAAAAATGTTTTCTGAAATGTTTGGATATTTTGAGATATTTAAAATTAAAAATACCAGATTTTTAAAAATATGAAACTATTTTCAAGAATTTCTAATTAATAAACTAAAAATGTCTCAAGAGATGAAATTTTAAAAAGGTATTGCAATAAAATAAGGTAATATTTTTCCAAAAGTTGTGGATTACTAATTTGTGTCCCTTACAAGATATTTGGATATAAAATATTGAAAATTTTTAAATATATTAAAATATTTCAAACCTAAAAATCTAATAAGGCTTAGCAATACAAAACTTATCACTTATTTCAACAAAACAACAAAATGTTTTATAAATATTTTAGATTTTTAGAGCATGTCCTTCCTGAGATATTTTTGATTTAAAAAATATCTGACTTGCGAAAAATTGTACTTTTTGAAGACTCATTATAAAAAAAGGATAGAAATCTCAGGGCTGAAATTATTTACTAAAGTATTAAATAGCAAACACTTTATATATATATATATATATATATATATATAATATATAAAAGAGGTGAGTGGAAGCTTTATCTTTACCATTTTTAATTTGAAAGAGATTTTTTTTTGGTTTGAATCCTGCTATGTATAGCTGAAACATTCAGCTATACATATAGGAGAGAGAAAATACTGTTCATTTTATGCTCTTTAACATAGATTTTTATATTTATAAGACTAACATCAGTAAAATAAAACATAGACAGACACACCAATACAAAATAAGTCCCACCTCCCAAATATATATATATAAATTATTAATGAATACATCTTTTTCAACAAATAAAATAAATCAATTTTGTTGGTTGCTTTCATTATTGGATTTCATATGGATTGACCTAATAGTTCAGAAAATAAGAGCCCAAAATGGAGGTTTTGAGGGAAATTAAAGGTCTTTTATTTTAGATATTTTGTTAGGATACTAGTTACAAGATGAAAATACTAAATGTTTCACACAGGGAGAGCCAGAGGTGGGAAGAGATCCAGAAAGTCACTTTTTTTCAATTGGTTACTTATATCAGAATAACTATGCATCTTAGCATTAAAACTGATCTATACAAAATCAAAGCTGATAAAATTTGCAACAATATTAATGATATTCATTTTTATGCTACCCCAATATTCAATAATTTAAAAAAAAATGTTTCCCACACGTTATTACTTTCATGTGACCATTCAACTAAATAGTTAATATTTAAAGCAATTTGCAAGGCATTTATAACATTTTATGTCTAAGTGTTGTTCACTTTGGAATCATCTTGTGCCAATAACTATGCTGACTGAATTTATGGTTAGCATATGTACCAATCGATAGAAATTTAATTGATCGATTTAATAATCAAGATACTTCCCCCAAGAAATTTTTTTAAGGTCACTGATCAAAACTGCAAACTGTAAAAATCATAAAAATATGTACCTGGCTTTTCTTGACCTTTGGGCAGTATTTGACTCGATCCCAAGGAACGAAATACGGGAAGCTCTAAGAGCTAATAATATCCCAAGAAGCTTGGTAGAAGCCATTAAGTCCACATACAAAGACCCAAAAGGAATTGTCAGGCTAAATGGACAGGAGTCTGGGTATTTAAACATAGCTAGGGGGATCGAACAAGGTGACAGTCTGGACCCCTTGTTCTGTCCATATTATATATGGACGAGATAGCGGCTATCTGCAAATGGCGAACTGACAGGACCTTCCTGGAGAGGCGAAATTTGTATCCCATGGTGATCCATTTTCTTATATAGGCAGATAATATTGTCCTCACTGCAGACTTTGAAGAGAAACTACAGCAGACCGTAGAAAAGTAATGGTTATCAATGCTGACAAAAGCAAGATGATTGAGGCAGAAAGGTTACAAAAACATGCCAAAGTGTTCTGTAAAATGGAAGTAATCTCAGCTTTCACTAACCTCGGAACAGTTGTGGAACGTTCTCAGAAAGTGGATTCAGAAACCCTACACAGGATTAATAAGGCAAACATGGTCTACCATTTTACTATTACTATTACCAGATGTGCAATACTGTTATTGGAAAGCGAGAGGTGGGCAGAAAGGAGAAGCTCCACATCTTTAAGTCAGTATAGTTGCCAGTACTCTTATATGGAACTGAAAGTTGGATATTGACATATAAACAGCAGAGGAGGGTGGTAGCTGCAGAAATTTAATTTCTTTGAAGAATTTCTGGGAAAACAATAAGAGACTGTGTCAGCAATAAGAGGATCAAAGATGAACTATGAGTCCCCACTGTGAATTTCGTAGAGGCTCGCCAATTGAAGTGATCAAAGAATCAAAGAACACTAAGATCCGACACTCAGATCCACTGAAAACTATGAAATATGAACTATTTATATATAAATACTGGCTTATATAAAGATGTAGAATAAGGAAAAACATAAAGGTTTTTCTGCATAAATCTTCGAATTTATACATTAAATAATTGCTCTAACTTTTGAAGGGTTGAAGAAAATATAATAAAATAATTTATATTCTTGAAGAAAATTTAATGCTAACAACGTTTTTCTCCAATACGTTTTCATAGAATGGCTGTTATGTTCAGTTTACTTATCAAAGCCCAACATAACCATCAGCATACACACTCTTTTGCAAAACAATCACGACACTAATGACATATTTTAAAGCTAAATTAAATAAAAGGATGGAAAGGTAAAGGTAATGCCTTGTTTTAAGCCTGAAAATACTAGTATTTTTTTAGAATTAAATTACTAATCAGGATCCAAAAGTTTTTTTTAAATCAACATATAATATAGTAATTAACTACACATTTGTATACTATATCATAATTAGTAAATAACAGACCTAGGCAGTATTTTCTTCTATAATTTAAAATATAAAATAAAATACATAATTTGCATATGTATTTTCTTTTTTAAAATACGAAAAATGTATTATATTATTTATTTTAAACAGATAATAATTTAGATACTTTTTATGATAGTAGATAATAGTTGACTGTAGAAGATATAAATATTAACAAGAAGTTGGTTACGGTTTTCATACAATGAAAGTACAAAGTAAAAATTAATATTTATTTTTATTTCATTTGTGCCAAAGTTTCAGTCTAAGTTCAGGCCATCATCAGGACTAAGCAAAGACAAGGTAACATATCAATATTAAGAAAAATAATATAGTCAAATAATATGTAGTTAGTTAAACTTAGTATTAATAAATATGTGTAATGGCAAATATACAATATTGTAATGTACACCTTTATTGGAAGTGGGTAAAAAGGATTTAATAAATTAATGTTGATCAGTTAAAAGACAAGCTAATCTAGTTGCACTAGTTCAGGAAAGGAAAATGGCTGTTCTGTAGTTTCCCCAGAAAAGAAAATCCCAAAGAGGAGAGGGGACAAAGCTAATTGTTTTGGCAAGCAGTTGGTGTTTGGTTGGGGTGAAGAGAGCATATGGGAGAAGAGATCTAGTCTCCAGTGGGTAAAACCCAGCAATAGTATTATCATCTTGGAAGTTGTTGTTTGACAGTCATTAGTTGTTTGGAATTACAAGAGAGAGTATCTCCCAAACAGCTTCAGTTGAGTAGAAGAAAGTGTCACTATTTTGGGAGATGTGTTTGGCAGAACATTGGAAAATGTTAGAAGATAAATAAATTCAGTGCAACAAAGGAAGAACAGTGTAGATAGAAAATGGTTAGCTTGCCAGTTCATACTTGACTCTATTTTAAAATCAAATAATGTTTAGTGTAGTAAATGTTAGTCTTTGTGAGTCTTTTGATCTGATTGTCAGTAACCCATACCTGAGATAAAATAATTTCAAAGTTATTTTAATATACTAATATTCTGATGATTTCTTTTTTATTTTAACTACCTCTTATTTGTTTTGGAAGTATAGCTGTAATATAAAGTGATCTTCCACGAGGTTATATTATCATTTGTAAAATATAAGAGATATTACAATATATAAAATAAAGATGTATAAAGTAACGGTAATAAAAGCTGGGGGAACCTTTTATAGCAGTAGCAAAGTTAAAATATATAAGATAACGGTAATAAAGTTAGAAACTTATGGAATAATGAAACAAATTTAGATAGTTATAATATAAAAGTAATAAATTGATAATGTAAACAATAATAAAATAATGTTATTTATTGAGCGAGGAAGTGCATCCTATTTTTTATTATTAAATATGTATAAATAAATAAATAAATATATATATATATATATATATATATATATATATATATATATATATATATATATATATATATAGATATAATGATAAATAATAGGATGCACTTTCTCACTCGAAGGAGCATTACCTTATGTTACCGATCGAACAAGCAGGTGCATCCTATTATTTATCATTTATATTTCAACCATTATTCTATATTCCATTTCTTTTTTAATTTCATTAAGTTGTTACCATTATTTTATTATTGTTTACTTCATCAATTTATTTTATAACTTCCTAAGATTGTTTTATTATTTCATAAGTTTCTAACTTTGTTAACGTTATTTTATGTGTACTAACTTTTCTGCTACTATAAAAGTTCCAACTTTTATTACAGTTACTTTATTATACTTCCTTAATTTATAAATCATATATTTCTCATTATACATATTTATTAATGTTAATTTTAACAGCCTATATATTATTTGGCTACATCTTTTTACCTACATACTATTACTATAACCGTCTACTATTTTCTCAATATTTATTTGTTGTTTTGCCTTTGCTTAGCTCTGATGATGACCTGAAACTTAGGTCGAAACGTTGGCACAAAAGATATATAAATAAATATTATTTATTTATTTTTACTTCGTAATTTCATTGACCGAAAATTCTACAATGTTTCTTCGATACATACTTTCTAATTAAAATACACAATACTTTAAAAACACAAAATATCTGGCACTTTAAATACTATATTTTGAAATAATAATCAAAATACTTTATGCCCAGGCCTGGGCAATAAATGCACAATAAACATTCAGAATATTATGATTGTTAAAACATTACTATACATATTTATAAACCTCAAAAAATATTAAAAACATATAAAACTAGTAAAATTATGTATTTTAATTACAACATCATCAACATTTTAAACATTAAACTTTATGAAATGCCACATTAATTAGAACAGGAACGTCTGTGAGTAAGGCTTGTGAATTTTATACTGATCTGAGAAGATGAACAAGTGGACGGGGTATCAAAACATACAGCTCTACTTACTCCCAGTAGATTATTTGAATGAAATCTACAACTCTCAACATCTGAAATGTTACCATTTCTTTTCCCTTCAACATTTGGATCTAATTTTGAAAGTTTAGGTAATAAATATAAGTTAATATCAATCGGTAACTTGCAAGTAGAAACACTCCTATTGATTTTTTCCACAGCATCCATAGATTTTTCAGATGATAGTAAGTTGATGCTAGTTTCGTTTACGTTGTTTTCTTCAAATTCATGTTCTTTTGTTTGGGTAATTATGCTCTCCCCTATCTGTTGAGTTATAGATTCTGTCACGTTCGCTTGTAGATTGGACACTTTACTTGCATTATTAAATGTAGCAATGTTAGCAGCTACGGGATCTATGAAAACATAACATTAAATAATATGGATATGGATTTACTAAGAAGCAGAAACTATTTAAATTTTAAGCATAAATTGTTTAAATTTTTGAAGTTAACAAAGTATTATAGAAGAATATAAACTATGGTAAATCACTTATGACTCTTGAGGACAGAGGTGTGAAAGAGAGCAAAAAATTAAAAATTCAAAGAAATATGAAAGTTTTAGGGGAATATCTTAAATTATAACTAACTTAATTTCTTCATTTTTAATACTCAAAAGAAATATATTTATGGACTGGGCGCTTACTTATATCCTTTGTTTGCTTCAATATACTGGTGTATTCAACTAAAAAAAATTAAAACAATTATAAAATCTTTGGCAAGATTATTTTGATTAAGTATTAATATTCCATTACCAAATGCTTCATCGGTGCTACCAGAAGGCTTTTCCGCTTCTTCATCATCTGAAATATTTTCAAACCAACAAATTATTCTAAAGATATTTCATTATTTTATAACAGTCTTATTAAGCTAATCACACAATAATTGAGGTTCAGAATTATTGTTTGAGACTTTATTGTGTGTTTGCTGAAATATTCACTAGAATTATAAGCAATACAGCGGCTTTAATTTTGATAGGTATATCAATTATCCAATATTGCCAACATTGCAGGATGTTTACAAAGGAATTTATTAAACATGAAAATATCATACTTCAATTTAATCATACTACCATCGGTTTGAAATTGGGAGATTTAATTGCAGATAATGTATTTATTATTTTCTTGTATAATAAAAATAGATATATCTAAAGACATAACAAGAGCCCACCAGTTCAATATTAGAGCTAAACCAAATAGATAGATATATTATTATTACAAATAAAATAAATCATTACCGAATGAAATCTTCAAGTTTTTAGAAGGTTTCTCCAACTCTCCATAATCTGAAATATTTATAAACCAATTATTCTAAAGATAATACTTAATGTTTTATAGAGTTCTTGTTTACAGAAACATAATGATGAATTTCTAACAATATTTTATTTGTATTGTAAATAAAATAAAACTTTACTACCGAATGAATTCTTCAAGCTTCTATGTTTCTTTAGTTCATCATTACCTAAAATGTTTTAAAACAAATAATTCAAAGAATAGTGCATATTTAATGTTTTTAATAATTGTCTCTATTATATAAACATACATAGATATTTGTATAGGCACATTAAATCTGGTGTAGTTCTTTGAAGATGTGACATACTTTCCAGCCATTGATTTTTCTTCTGAATTGCATCAAATCCAATCCCTGATTTGCTTCTTAAAAAGGCATTCTTAACTAAAAATAAACATAAAGATTGCACTCAATAACAGCCTATTTACCTATCAAGAAACAATGAATATAACTGTTTGGATGTATTCCCAATATGTTTACGTACATGAACCATATATTTATTTTGGATGTTTTGGACACTCAAAATATTGAGTGATTCTTGGGAGTGGAACTTTTTAGTAAAGTCGAAGCAGAACAATACCACCATTGGTCAACCTAACCTATGGATCAATAATTATTTCCATACGCTTAACTTTTTCAAACACTATAGGAATAACTCACAAAAGGTATTTCAAAGATAAAAATTTTATTTCTTTTGTTTCTAAAACAAATCAAAATATATTTTAAATATTACTATACGAGCGGAACCAAAAGAAACAACAAAAAACAGAAATTTCATCATTACTTCTTTATTTATCCATATTCTACAATAAGTGTTGAACACCTTTAAAGTAATTCCTATTAACTGTAATGCACTTGTCCAAAGGTTTTAGCTATAATTCAAAACTCTTTTTAAATCCATTTATTAGGATAATGTCATTAGCCTTTACAATGGTTTTTGTTTTACTTCTTCCACAGTCTCTAAATGTTTTCCTTTCGTTTTTTTAAGCCTAGAGAATAGAAAGGTGTCACAGGGAGCCAAGTCTGGTAAATAGGAGGGGGGATGAAGAATAGGTGTTGAGCCGTTCTTTGTTGAAAACTGCTTCATAGGCAGCGTGGTGTGGGGAGATAAGTTGTTATGGTGAAAGGACCAATCACATGTGTTCTAATGATTTTACTGCCCTTTTCTCGCTCAATCAGTTCAAAACCCCCATTTAAACTGCTGATTGATTGGGCGTTGATTTTTTTCAACACTTTCGTTGGTTCTTGAAGTTGAAGAGCATCTAGAACAAGGTTGGTGTTCAATCCACACCTCTCCATTCTTGAAATGTGAAAAAAATCATAAACACGTGTTTTGTTTAGTGTATCTTCTCCAATATTTTGTTTGGGGGGAGGGGAGTGTCCTCCCCTTTAAGGCTAAACATGGTTTTCCCGGGCCAGGGGATGAGGGCAGGGATTAATGGCCGAGTTAAAAGAATCCCCCAGCACAGGGACACTAACTCGTGACTATTTTTATCTTGTATATCAGGTTGACGAGCAACTGCGGTGCTGTGCACACGCATTAGCCCGTTCGGCCACCCCGCCCTCATATCTCCAATAGCTGTTCTAAGCATCACAAGAGTTTCCATGGGCATATTCTTCAAATAGAGACCAAATGTCACCTATAGACTCAGAGGGAGTTCCCCCACAGAACCCCTGAAATCCTCTGCTTACCCTCCCCCTTAAAACTTACTGATTCCATCTCGTAGAATTAGAAAAAAATATTAGGGGAACAGGAAATTAATGTCGTTTTCTTACATTAAATTCAAACACATAAATTTCACACAAGATTTTATTTTTAATCATTGATGGAATCACCCTCATGATCAACAACCTTTTGCCATCCAGTTTGCAAATTTTCAATGCAGGTTCAATAAAAATGAATTGGTTTTTTTTTTGAGTTTTGGAAATCCGATGGTGCAAAATCGGGCAAGTATGGTGGATGAGGCAATACTTTCCACGCCAATTCATTAATTTTTTCCTGAGTTCATATTACACAGTGCGATCTTACATTTTCCTGTTACAGAATAACACCTTTTCTGTTGACAATCGTTGGCCACTTTACAATTAAAGATTGATTTACGTGATCCAATTGTTCACAATAAAGGTTTAGAATGTTTTTGCCACGACATACATGTACAAGATGAGCTGCCAAATGACAAGCAAACAGTGACATGCTCAGACATTACTTTCTGGTCTCCCTAATAGATAATTATAAACATATAAACAGGAACAAACTGGGAGATATCCATGGTCTGAGCAGTAAATAACGTGGTTCAGAGACAATATGGTCACAGATGACAAATGATGCTAAGAGAAAACTTCAATCTGTTTGGTGAAGAAAATATTAACCGATTAAACTAATTATCACCAATGATCATCTCAACTTGTCTAATGTAGACTTCTGCAAGAGCTCCAAACTTGAAAATAAGGGATTATAATTTATATTTCAGTATCTCTTTTTAAGATATTAGTTTTATTTTACACAATAATATTAAATAGATGGGTTTTTTTATAAATGAAATGTCATTTTAAAAACAGTTTTAACATATTCAAATTTTTATTAATTAGTCTAAAGGAGTTTAATTTTTGTTAAAATGTTATTGTTAGATAAACTGTATTACTTTAAACAAGACATTAAGATTTATAAAGACCATAAATATACACAAATTTAAAGATTAATACTACCAACCTTGTGTTGGACATGTTATATCCTTTACAGGTATTTGATCCTTATCAAAGTAGTGAGGAGAAGTGGCAACAAAGAAGTAATTTTCTCTTCTATTAAGTTCTGAAGTATCTTCACTGAATGCATCATCTGAGAATCTACCTGTAAATAATATAGAAAGTAGGAACACCTTCTCGAGACTATAATCAAGCTTAAAACACTCAGTCATATCCAAAACCCAAACAATATACTATTATGAGATAGTATATATCATAGATCGGGAATCTTTTTATCACTAAAGGCCGCAGTAAGGTTAGGCAATGCTAATGGAGGGCACAATAATTCTTTATATTTAACCTTTGTTATTTTTATTTATCATTAAATACACACACCCACATACATACATTCAACTTAATTCTATGAATTTCCAAAATGACATTACTTAGATAATTAAAAATTAATTAATTGCAGCATTAGATTCATAAAAATGACGCAAAAATGTTTGGAGGCTGCAACTACGTAACAGAGGCCATATGTGATCTCCTATGCCACGGTTCCCCACCTATGGTATATATAATAAAGTACTCCTTGAAAATTTAATTGATATTGTGTTTTGGCAAGCAGTTGTTGTGTGGCTGCAGCGAGGAGAGGATAGGAGAAGTGATTCTGGCTCCAATGGATAAAACCCAGTAATAGATATACCTTCTTAGAAGTTGTTTGGCAGAGAGACTAGTTGATTGGAATCACTAGGGAGCTCAGAGAGGATATTCCAGGGAGCTTGAGTTGAGTAAAAGATAGTGTCACCATTTTGGAAGTTCTGTTTGGCAGAACTTTAGAAAGTATTTGAAGACAAAGGAAGAAACAGTGCATATAGAAAAAAGGTTAGCTTGCCAATCCATATTTGACTTTATTTTAAAATCAAACAGTGTTTAGTATAGTTAATTTTAGTTTGTCTGATTGTTTTGATCTGACTGTCAGTAACCCACACCTGACATAAATAAATATATTAATTCTCTTATAATTTTGTTTATTATTATAACAAACTCTTATTTATTTAGGAAATACCACAAAAGTATAAAGTGACATTCCGAGGTATTATTATTATTTGTAAAATCTAAGAGGGGTTTTACAATATATCTCCTTATTTTGTTCTGTGATATAAGAAAAAATGTCTGATTTTTTAAAAATGTTTTAATGATCACCTGGTCACTTAGTGGAGCTTTGAAATTGAGTTTAATTTAATTTTGTAGAAATATAAAAAAAATTAAATTAAACCGATAAGAAAAAAACCTATTTAGGAGCAATTACTGTTTCAAGGCTGATGGTTGTGTAAGGAGAAGATTGAGTGATTGGGATCAAACTCAAACACCAGATTTTCCTCCTTAATTAATTATTTTAATTAAGGGTACCCCCAGGGTCACCCCACGACCAATGAAACAGAATAGATAGTTTTTCTGCCATGAGCGGGAATTCGAACCTAGGACCTTGAGCATTGGAAGATCGGTGCCCTACCACTGAGCTACCCCACTCCCAAATTAAACTGATAAAAACCTAAACTGTATTACATTATAGATTAAATTAGGTCAGTACACTGTCCTCTAATTTAATTTCATTTATTTAACAATAATAATTAGAAATTTGAAACAATTTGTACCGACCATGTTATATATTACATAGATCGCATTATTTATTTACTCAATTGAATCTAAATTATTTTTAAAACTTGTATGAACCATTTTTCAAATTGAATACAAAAAGATTTAATAGAGGATGCATATAAATGATCAACATATGTTATGATAAAGTAAGTTGATTATAAACTTACTGTTTTCCCTTTTAAACACAACTCCTAAAAAACAACAAAGAATTAGTAAAATAATCAGAAATTAATACCTCAAGAACACACACACACAAAAAACTTACTGTTGACTGAAGTTGAAGCTGAAACAAAATCATCATGTTATTAATGAAGTAATAAGATAAGAAAGATAAGTATGATTTGTATCATTCACACACAAAATTATTAAAAGTAAATAAGATTATGAAGATAAGACTAAAATCCTAGTATGTAGACAAGATGATAAGGATATCTTTAACTAATAAAATATAAAATTGGAAGTCTAGCAGTAACGATTTTTATTTATATTTATTATTTTTTTTTAAATGGTCCAATAATACATTAAGGCAGAGGTTCTTAAACTAAGTTCTCCCTAGCCATTACCGGGGATTCACAAAACAATTTTAATATCAAATTTACATCCCCCAACTTTTGAATGTTATTCAAAAAAACTTGATTAATAGATATCCTCCATGGTATATGAATAGATATGTTAGCATATTGATATAAAATGCATGTGGTTAGAATATCTGCGAAAAAAAAGTTATGTTCAAGAGTTGGTCTGTGACCTATACCTCTTTAAGAACTCCTGTGTTAACGTATAAAATTTAAAAAATAAAGAATTTATTGCTTCCTTTTTTCAGTTTCTAGGGTTTCCAGCCTTTTTGATATCACTCGTTATTATGGTTCACTACTTCAATTTGGAAAATTTTCACAGGAGTTTTTTTTTTGTAGGATTATTATTACTTTTTGAACATAAAAATAAAGCCTAAAGTTGATATTGAAGGTATTGCTAGAATAACTAAGGGCTCATTTACAGAGTGCAAGTTGGTGCGCCTGTCAAGGTCGCCAGTCACTGGAGAGGCCAGCGAGGCACTGGCAACAAATATTTTGATTGACTGGAAAGCGCCTACTCGGAATTAGATTTGACTAACCAGCAAAACAAAACGTTATTGTAAGATGATTTTTTTAGGCTGATAAAAATTCATGCAAACTTACATTCTAGCTGAAGGCAAATTTTCCCAAAATCTTAGAATTTTAAAATAACCGTTCAGGCTAAGGGTTACTATCCTGGTAAAATGAATACTCTTGCTACATTAAAATTCTTATCTTATACTTTAATTTGTTATAAAAAAGTATGTTTTTGTTGGTATGCAAACAATTTTTAGAATATTGATAAGATTTGTGTTGAATTTATAATTGTAATAAATAAAACAAATAAAAAAATATGTAGGAAAGAATTGTTATTATTTTTTTTTTTTTTATCACCAACCAGTTCATGTATGAAAACTTTTGCTGGCCACTCTGACGTGGTAAAAAGTGAACTTACAGGTTTCTAAATTGGAAATTTGTGCTGTTTTTTGGCCATTTGTAGAAACTAACTAAATAAATACGTATTTTAAAGTCCCGCATAACACTTGAATTGCTCTACATTAATGTATTACACATTAATTGTAATACATTAATGTATAAACTTTATGCGCCAGTCAACTGGAATCCCACTGGCACCATGTAAATGAGCTTCAATGGTAATGCGCCAATCAACTGGAATGCCAGCGACTGGCACCGTGTAAATGAGCCCTAACTGATATACTTGATTAGATTATTTATACTTACGTCTTCTTTGTTCATGATCTGAATCTGAAAAAATAAATAAATTATCGAAATATGTTTCAGAAACAAAATAACTAATATAACAAAATAAAATAAAAAAATCGGTAAATAATGTTGGACTTTACCAAAACTCACTACTCAAAATGCAATATTTGGATTTACACATTGCGTTCTTAAAACTTTTACTTAAAAAACTTTGTCATGATGACCTGTGATTTTAGTTGAAACCTCGGCAAAAAATTATTGTTTATTTACTCTGACTGATTCAAAACAAACTTACTCCCAGCTTATACAAAAATTCAAATTGCCGGCATTCATTCCTTTTATTTCATGAGAATAGATTTTTTTCTTATTTAAGAATTTTTGAAAATGAAATTTAATTAAGATGTTCATGCCAATCGTAATTCATGTTTCTCTTTCATAGACAACTACACTAGAAGCTCTTCACTCTATCAAATGAGTCCAAATTAAAGCGTAAAAGGAATATTAGGAAAATTTATCGCAAGGGTAGCGTTTGCGTATTTATTGAATTAAAGTTGTTGATGTTATCGTATTGAAGTCAAGTTTACAATACCTTGTTGTAATTTGTCATAAAAATAAATGTTTTAAATTAATATATATTAAATTTCCAACTATGTAGTAATTCTTTCTAGTTACTCAAGGATCTAGATTTTTGGTGTTATGCATCATCTGACAGCTCAATAAAATGTGAACCATGGGTGGTACGCACCGGTGTGAACACGTTAATATCTTAGTTCTGAATATTCTCTGTAAAAATAAAAATTTTCCTAAATCAAATCTGAAGATTATGAGAATTGATAATGATTATGGCCTTGATGGGAGCCATACATATAATTTATCCAGTAATGTTAATCACGTGATTTAAATTATTGTCAACTTCTGACCTCCACAGATTACTCCTGTTCTATATTATGTAATCAGAATATAATTTATGATTAGGTTATTCTGTGGAGGTTAGGATCAGAGCATAAAATAAACCTTGGTATTAAATTATTCCCAAACTTTATTCTATATCCCGATCTCTGTGGCACTAAAACCTAGGGTGAGTCAGCTGTGCAGTGCTCTTCCAGTTTCTGATCCAGTCTTCTTGCCTCCTGGCAATGTGACCAGCCCAACTAAGTCTCCTAAACTTGATGAACCTGATCACATGAAGGTCGCGGAATTCTCTATCTTTCTGATTCTCCAGCCCTCTATATCTCTCACTGGGTCAATTATATACCATTATATTTCTTTCAAATACCACTAGATTTTTATTGTTACTATTTGAGAAGGTCAAGGTCTGTGAGGCGTATATGAGAAAAGGGTGGCAGATGTAAAGCCTATTGCTGATTTTCTTCAGATACCAGAAGTAACAACAGTTCACTTCAGCCAATCATTTTTTAATTTCTACAGACATATCATTAGAGCCTGTATCAAGAGATCAGAAGATTAACTCCGTCATTAAGTGTGTAAAGGCTGATACTATGAGATCTCCTCCAAAACCTAAACACATATGTTTGATCTTCGCCTCATTGATGTTGACCCCCATTGATGAAGATGGCCTATTCAGGTTTAGAAAAGTATTCTCCAGCGCTCATCGAGACCTAGCCATAATATCTTGATTGTCAGCAAAGCCAAGCTCCAGAAGCATACTGACAAAAATCGTACTTCTTAATAACTTTTCCAAGGCAAATTTAAAAAGAAGACATGCCAGTCCATCTCTTTTTCTTAATCCCTTTTAAAAAGAAAACTCATTAAAACAAATCCGGAGTAGACAACTCACATGCTTCACAATAAAATTCACAAGACAAATCAATTTACTTCGTACAATCATTGCCCTAAAAAACTTAAATATTGCGGCAAGTATAGGCATCAAAAACTCTGTTCAACTTGTTATAAAAACCATCCAATAAGTGAGTGGCAACTTATGAGATTAAAATTATAAAATGTTCCCTCAATGTAGAGAGTGTAAAAAAGTTCATTAATAAGGATGAATCCAGTAACTTTCATACATCCTCTAACATAGGGCACATGAACCTACCCTCTCCCTTCCCCAGAATTAAAAAAATCGTAAATCATATACAATCAAATTTGCTGCTGCCTGTTCCATGTTTTCCCCTTGTTCCTTGATTCAAAAGTTTTCATTTCAACCCCGTCGAAATGTGCCCCTCTCAAAAATTTATATAGTACAATTGTACCATGACACTCTTTTCTGGGCACCCATGCCCTAACAGTGAAGCTGACTCTAAACTAAAGGTGTGCTTCGTAGGCTGGCAGCTTTAATTAACAATGTGGTAATTCTGTTCTAGTGTCTGGCCAGTCCAACGGATCTTCTCGATCACAGATATGTCCAATTTTTTGAGTTCTGTAAGGTGGGGAGGAGGAATTGAATCCATCCCGGTCTTTGAAACGATAAGATATTCCAGAATAAATGTTTTTGAAGTCCAATTGACATTGTTCACGTCTCTTACGTTTTATCTACTGGAATTATCTTTTTCAGGTCTCATAAGAAATAAATTTATGGAGAACAACTCATCAGCCCATTGTCCCTGAATCAGGTAGATGGGCTGCCTCCTTAGATCATCCTGACTAGCTCTCACAAAGAGGGCAGCTTCCTATGAGGTGGGATCCTAGAATAATGAAGTGTGTACTGTTTTGTATATCTATTTATACAGTCGTGAAACCAATGGATTGTTAATCTTCACTAGCTGCGCACTTCAGCTAGCCATGATATTTAACATATATTATAAAAAAACATTCTACATAGAGAATGAAGATGTTGGTTCACTGTTACTTTTAATACAAAATCAAACAAATCATAGAGTTAATTGTGATTAAGATTGCATCAAAACCTCAAAATGATGGAAAAAAAAATTTTTAATTTCCGTTGATACAAGAAATATAAATGACAGTTTTTATAGCAATGACTTTTAGGAGCAAGAAACTTACCAATAATTAACTTCTAACCTAATGACACTCAAGAAGGAAACCTTAACTTTGAAGTAGATTCCGATATAACTATAATCTTAAGATAATAAATATTCAGTAATAATAATTAGTAAATTTTCAACATACCAACATAATTCCTACGGCTAGAAGCTGAAAAAAATAAATAAAATCTTAGTCATTGTTACAAATTTCATCAAAATAATAATGCTTAAATAAGTAGTACTTTAATTATGTGCTTACAATATAACATTATATTAATTATTGAAATAAGTAGATTAATTTGTCTA
This sequence comes from Nezara viridula, assembly GCA_928085145.1. Classification (NCBI taxonomy): domain Eukaryota; kingdom Metazoa; phylum Arthropoda; class Insecta; order Hemiptera; family Pentatomidae; genus Nezara; species Nezara viridula. The sequence goes on from OV725079.1 coordinate 16,872,582, forward strand.
TATTTAATAAACTCTTTGTTTACTTTCACTTCTCTATATATGTAAAATATAGTAGTGTATAAAATTTTCGAATCTGAGTTTTCACCAAATGTTTTTGAGGTCCCCTGAGTCCAAATAACCAAGTCTCGCAAAATGGTTTGTGTGTGTGTCTATATGTGAACAGTCTAGCTCAAAAACGAAAAGCCATACGCAACTTTTTTGTCAAAATTGGCTAACTAGAAGTACTACTTTAAATAATCAATTTTACAGATGTTTACAATATTCTCGAAAACGGCTATAAAGATTTTGATTAAATTCATTTTATTAGTATAAAATTAAGCGGTTTTTAATATAATGTATGTCTTAGTCTCGTTGATGTTCTGTAACAGTGTTTAAATGTCTAATTTTCAAAATATCTTACCATAAAGTACCTTAATTTTTTTTTATTTGAAATAATTAACCATTCCACATTTCAAACTGATATAAAACTTATTAAATATAAGGGATGAAGAAAATTGATTGGTAATTAAGTGAAATAAGAGTTGGAATCTTTACGGGAACAGCCAAGAGCACCTGACCTTTGCCGATCTTCTCCCTTTACAGATACCCGATACCCCTCTGTACAAGGCTTTCATTTTGTTAGTTTAACTTTTATATGTCACTTATCCATAATTTTTTTAAAAGGTTTTCATGCGAAATGTTGAAGATCTACTAATATAGAATATTTACTAACATTAAGTTATTTTTTGCGAGTTTTGTGATAAACGTTTCCTATAAAACTCAGAACTTTTTCAAAAGATCCATTTTACTCCACAATTATTATTACTGTCGGGTACTATACACAGATATAAAAGAAAATGGAAAATGATGCAAATGTATAAATTTAAACGATTCGATAAGCGGGAAAAACATGGTAACTAATTGTTTTAAATAAAGTTATATCCTTGTTTTCACTTTGGCATCTCTATATATGAAAATGCTTATTTATTCTAAGACTGGTAAGTGAAAGTTGTGTGATGCGCGCCCCACGTTTTTTTTTTTTTTTCAATTCAGTAATATATCATTTTTTTTAAACTTACAAAAACAATTTTAAATTTAAAACAAAATTAAAAATTACTATTTACTTTAAATCCAATTCCCTATTATATAGAAAATCCTTCAATAATATTTAAATTGGTAAGGTAATGTGCAAATAATTATTGTTGATCACTCAAGGTGATAAAAAAAAAAAGTTATTGGTATTAATTAGTCAAATTTTAACATACTTGTTGTTCTCCTTCGTTCACCACCTGAAAAAATTAAATAATTTTCAAAGGTTTGCAAAAACAATTTATAATGATGAATTAGCTCAGTACTGCAGATTTACTTTATAGAAATTGCATTACATTGTAAAAAAATCATTGATATTAGTTAGTCAACTTCAAACATACCTGATGATCTCTTCTGTTCAGCTGAAAAAAAAAAATTAAATACTGGTTAAAAATTTCAAAAACAGTTATACTAATACTATAATACTTAATTAGGGTCGTTACATTTGAAATTATCAAGGGTATTGATCTTTATATTTCCGATTTACATGATTTTTTAAGCATAAGTTATACCAACTGAACATATGATCGGTTTATTGCAAAAAGTCATTAAGTGATATTTCATAACCTTAACTAATTAAGAACTTCAAACAACTTTTCCTTTACGATATCAGAAAATTATGTGCTTATTGTAATTATATTTGATGTATAAAAGGGTTTGTTTCATTTTCATGTCCTTACTGTGATTTTGTATCGATATATAAAGTTGGAATAAATAAAAATATTTTTTAAAGTTAATAACTTATATCAAAAATGCACTTAGCAACTTTTTGCTATAAACTAATGGTATAACAAATATATTTTTTTATTGGATTAATTTTTTAAAATAAATTTTCAAAAATTGAATAGTACCACCAGAAAAAAAAATTTTAATTTCAACAATTTTAGGCAAGCAAAATGTCATTGCAAGCAGCCACAATTATTAATATTGATTTTCACTATTAATGACTGGCATTTAGGCTGCTTTTCAGGCCTTTCTCAATAACATGCAGCTAGTCTCAAATTGCTATAACTCTTTTTTTTTTTGTTTTTTTTTTTTTTTGTTTGGCTCAGCCCATTATTGTTGCCTAATCTCAAATTACAGAAACAGCTAAATTTCACTATATAGGATATCGAGGTTCTTCATGTCTCTTGCAAAATATGCTCACTCCAAAGAAATAAGTAAGTAAATCCTCTATGCAAATCAATTAATATGGTTGAGAGAGGAATAGCGCTCGCAACTATTTTACCTTGGATACGCAGATGATATAGCTGTACTTGGAAGAAATCAAGAGGACATTGAGAAACTTGCTAAGCCTCTGAGTGGCAGAGAAGGTCGGCCTACAAGTAAATCAAGACAAAACAAAATATAGGATAATAAGCCGAAAATTCCACCCAAATAACAGGATCTGCTTAAAAGGAAAAACATTCCCGAGAGTAGACAAATTCATTCATATACCTCGGCTCCACAGTAACTTAAATAAATGACCAATGGGCAGAAATAGACCAGCATATAACAAGTGCAAACAGAGCTTTCTTCTTCCTTTCAAATATATTGAAATCTCGAAAAATTTCAATAAATCGCAAATTAAGGTTGTATCTTGCAATGATAGAGGCAGTTCTAATATATGACTGCGAGACTCTAACCAGCACCCTAGAAAAAAATGTTGACAGATTTTATAGAAAAATCCTGCATACAATAACCGGAGTGATATGGAAAAATGGTACTAACACATGGAGAAGAAGGACCGATAAAGAACTGCTACAGAAATTGATCAATTAATATCTCATGATATGAAGGAACGGAAACAGGGCATGTCGCTCGGAGCAATCCATCTGGAAGCCTCTACATAACAATGAATGCATCAATAGAAGGCAAAAGAACACGTGAATGGGCAAAAACCAAATGGATAGATAGAATCAACAAAGATGCAATAGAGCTGCGTGCAGATAAATGGAAAGAAATAGCCCGAGACAGGCAGAGATGGAGCAGGCTTGTTAAGGCGGCAAAAAATCTACACGGTCTGTAATGCCAACAGAAAAAAAATATGTAGATCAGAGTTTCCATAACAGGATTTGACGTGGAATGACTCATTACTAAAGTGTTGTATGTTTACTTTCTATATTACATCTTATAATAAATAAATCAACGATATTAGTTAATCAACTTTAAACATACCTTGTGTTGTTTTCCTTTGTTCGCCTGAAAAAATTAAATACTCTAAAGAACAAATTATATTAATGATGAATTAGTATTTACTTTCACATTATAAAAAAAATCATTGCTATTTTTCATATATTTGTCAAATTTAAACATACCTGATGGTCCTCTCCTTTGTTCACCTGAAAAAGTTAAATAATTTTCAAAAGTTTGTAAAACAATTTACAATAATGTTGAATAGGCAAAGTGTTACAAATTTATTTTAAATATATTACATCGTATGATAAAAAGTTCATTGATACTAGTAGGTCAACTTTTAATATAGCTGATGGTCTCCTTATTCAGCGGCTATTTAATATTGAATTAATTAAGTGTTGCAGCACATTTACTTTATGTGAGGGGAAGGGGGGAGAGGTAGGGTTAGAATGGCAATTTCGAAAAGCAACTCCATTTTGCTTCCTTTATTCTTTTCCTCCTTTCTACACTTTCAAGTTGGACGTAGGAAGTGGAGGTTTAGCCTCTGGTTATCTTCTCCTATTGTCATGATCATTTGCCTTCTACTTCTTCATTTTCATGAGAAAGCAGCCTATTACTCTCCTAAGCCTGGTGAGGTAATCCGAAAACAACTGCCTTATTCGACCTCATGAGTGCTTTTCTTCGGGTCTGTTCTCCATTAACCATTTAATATTCCAGTACACTCACATGATCATACTATTCAAGTTGACGCTGCTTGATTACCTTTCCAATTGGTGAGGATATGAGGATACTTTCATTGCGAATCCAGTCCTTTCGTGTTTTCCTAGATCCTTCTCAGGCACTTTGTTTCTGTTGCAGTCACTTTGGTCACATGTCAATCTGGGACTGTGCAACTGTCTATTTTAAAGAGCAAAACTGATAAGAATACTGTTTTAAATAGTGTTCTCCATTTTACTACTTTTTTTACTATATTAAGTACCTCATGGTCCACTTTTCCATTTCTGCTGATTATTGTTCCCAGGTACATATAGGTATCTACAAATTGGAGAGGTGCCCCATAACAGATTACCAATTTGTTATCATCATTCCTACCAATCAACATTTTCTTTTCTTAGCAATAATAGCAATTCTTCTCAATAATAGCTTTTCATTCCATTCATTTAATGGTACCTGTAGTTTCCGTAGGATTTTAACAACTAATTCTATATCATTTGTATTTATAAGTTCTTGTACAATCTAGCAGGTTGCAGCAACCAGAGACGGATGCTGACTTGAAAGAGAAGAGAGGTTGTGACTGCGTGAGAGAGGTCCACTCTACTGGAGTATTAAGAAGAGAAAGGTCAAGCCTACTAGACGCATAGGACTTTTAAATCATTATTATTTACATTTTGTTAAAATAAATTAGTTTTGTTGGTCAGGAGTGAATGTGTTCCTTTTTATTTAGTTTTAACATACATGCCTCAACAGCTTTCATTAAGACGACAGAAGATAGACAAAAAACCTAATGAGTCAAATCATTTTAAGAGTATTCACCATTTCTAAAATTTCATTTATACTTATTATTATTGCCACTAAACAATCAGTTCTCCGAAATTCCAATAGACAATAGACACCCTCAAAAAGTTTGATCCAGAGCTGGAGTTTAGTTTTAAAATTAACTTACGAATATCAAAAACTAAGATCTCCTACAAACGAAAGGTTATTTACAATCTCAACTATGAAAATGATAGGGAAAAAAAATGGGCAGAGGCTTTCTACCTGTTTGACACCCTTATAAAACCTGAAAGGTTTTGATTTCCATCCACTCAGCCTGAATTACCGATACTTTTTAGATCCTGGTATATTGACTTTATTGCACTTGTGAGCTGGTTAGGTATTGTTTTATTCACCAGGCTTTCTAAATTATTTATTGGGGCACAGATTCAAAGACGGCCTTCAAATCTAAAAATGCTACATGTAAAATTTTCTTCTTGTTCCATTCTTTCTCTGTTATTGTCCTTAGGGCTGAAATATGATCCTGGGTCTTGTCTAATTGCTGCTAGTTGTTCCCTATCATCATCATATCTGGTGCAGCAACCCATCAAAGGCTTCTAAAAGCCTCCACCAGTTGGCATGGTCCTGGGATGCAGCTGTCCAGTTCCGGATTTGTAGGTCTCTTACATCCACAGACACTCCATCAAGCCATCGTACTACTAGTCCAGTGGAATTTCTCCGACATTAGTAATTGGAGAATCTCAGAACCATCCATTTGAGAAACATGGCGAGTCCAGCGTAACCTTCTAATCTTAATAAACTTGATCACATTTAACTCTTTGTAGGGCTCCTGAAGTTCTCGATTTTTCCTTCTCTGCCATATATTCCTCTCTCTAACTGGCCCAAAGGTTTTCTAGAGGATCCTCGAAAGTAAGAAGTGCTTGTTCTTCTTTAGGTTCTCCTCAACCATTTCTCTTGACCTTTCAAGGAAATAGGTGTGTACCTTTTATACCACCAAGGACATACATATTGGCCATTAGTTGCCAAAAATGGTGGGATTACCATATTTACTAGTAGGAGTCTGGTCCTGGTTGTGTATAGTCTTAAATGTCTCTGTGCTCATCTTCTATATGTAAAGTTAAAATTGTTCCTTAAATGCAAATTTTGGTTAGAATTTGTAAATTACATTAAAGAGTGTGCCTACAAAATTTGGTGGTGTAAAGAATAATAATTTTGCAGTCTTTATCTGTCAAATTCACCAAGAAACACCTTATTTACGGTACTTCTATTATTTTCCTGTTTTAATTTCTTATTTGATTCATGGTCTTTATCATTGATGGAAGAATCATCATTTGGGGCATAATATCTGAATGATCATAGACTTTCTAAAGGTGAGATGGAGATCTGTTACTATAATTATCACTGCATCTTTTATGCTTTTTATGCAACTTTTATCTTTCATAAACAGCACCACTCTATCTCTGGCTCTGGCATCGGATAGACGCCTCCATGTCATAGGATAAAAAAGAAAAAAAAAAACCTGAACCACTATAATCCATGAAGGCTGCTCTTGGGTTCAGTACTATTTAGGAAATATTTTTTGATCAACGGTTGTGCAAGGAGGTGATATGACCGAAATCACACTTAACCGCCAGGTTTCCTCCCTTAATTAATTATTTAATTAAGGGTATCCACTTTATAGAGACTGGGTATGCCCTGAGAGGGTCTCCCGATCCCAAGATCGTCCCATGGCCGATGAAACAGAATAAATAATTATTCTGCCATAAGCCAGGATTTGAACCTGGGCCCTTGGCATTGGAAGCTCAGTACCCTAACCCTGACCTACCCCACTCGGATAGGATTTGTGACTGAACGACAGCTAGCAGGTTTTAGTTCAATGCATAAAAGACGAAGACAATCTTATTAGGCTCCAATCACCTCCTTAAAACTGTTCCTAATATTCTAACTCTGTTCCTACATGATAATCCCATTAAATTTTACCCCACCATCAAAAACCTTGGAATAACCTTTGATCAAATGCTTTCCTGGAAAAACCATGTATCCAATATCTCCCGCCTTACTTATTCCACCTTTAAACGTCTAAATTATTTCCATCACCTATTTCTCCTCAAAACCCATAGGCTCCTAGTCACCTCCTTAATATTTCCCCACTTTGACTATTGCTGTACGGTATATGGCGGTGTCTCTGGAGATCTCAAGGTGAAACTAAAACGTTTGATAAATTGCTTTATACGATTCATCTTCGGGATCCCAAGGGACGCCACTGTTTTCCGTTTTTATGCAGAGTTGAAGTGGCTTTATCCTTGCTACCATCGTATTTCCTGGCATCCTTCCTCTTTCAAATGATCCAATCCCGCCATCTTTCATACACCTCTGAGCTCCTTCAATTCAAATCCTCTGTTCGTTCCCGCAATACTCGTTCCCGCTCTTCAGATTTATAGGTAAGGGCCCACCGAACAGCTGTTTTCGACAGATCGTTTGTTATCCGATCCTCACCACTATGGAACTCATCCCTTTCTACAACCACCCATACCCTCCCTGTATTATTTTAAAGTTTTAAAGGGACTCGCCTCAGAATAAATAAAGTATTATTATTAAAAAAAAAAATCATTGATATTAATCGGTCAACTTCAAACATACCCGATCCTCCTGATCCTCCAGATGTTCCTGATGTGGCTGATGTTTTCCTCTGTTCAACACCTGAAAAAACTAAATACTTATAAAAAATTTACCATAATGTTAAATCAATAAAGAGCTGCACATTAAGTTTTTATATATATATATATATATATATATATATATATATATATATATATATATATATATATATATATATGTATATATAAAGTTGACTTACTGATATCAATGATTTTCCTATAATCGTGTATATATATATATATATATATATATATATATATATATATATAAATTTAATTATATCTATATATGTATACATGATTATAGGAAGATCATTGTTATCAATAAGTCAACTTTTCACATACCTGGAGATCTCCTCCTTTCACCTGAAAAAAATTATATACATTTCAAAAATTTGCAAAACAATTTAAAATAATGACGAATTAGCAAAGAATTGCACATTTACTAGGTGTATATTACACCATATTATAAAAAAATAATTGATATTAGAAGATCAACTTTTAAAATACCTGTTGCTCTCTTTTCTTCAACACCAAAAAAAAAAATAAAATACTTTTCAAAAGTTTGGAAACAATTTACAAAAATGTTTAATTACCAACGTTGCACATTTAATTTATATATATTATATTATACTATAAAAGAACGTCATTTGTGTTAGTTAAACTTTCAAAATATTTTGTTCAGCAGCAATTAAATGTTGAATTATCAAAGTGCTGCATCAAATATGCTTTAAGAGGGCATTAGAATAACGGAGGAGTAAGATAATTTAGTATTTCATTTAAAAAGTTGTAATTTTCCCAATTTAATTTAATGGTATATGGTTATTGTATAATAACATTTTATATATAATTCACATTAACATTACATATTTATTTTATAATTTCAATTAACATTATATATATAATTCACAGGCATTACACAAATCTTAAATCAATCCGTCTTCTTTTTCTTTCTGAAGAAATTATTTTTTTTTTTTTATAAAATTTTTATTTTAAATATAAAAATAAATTATTTCTAATTTAAAATAATTTATGAAAAAAATACAATAAATTAAAAGATAATTATTTCAGAAACTATAAAACCATTACAATACACATCATATTACAAAAAATTATTGATATTAGTAAGTCGATTTTTAATATACCTGTTGTTCTCCTTTGTTCGCCACCTGAAAAAAATAATAATTAACTAGAAAAACAGTTAAGATAATGTTGAATTAGGAAAGTGGTTCATATTTATTTTATTTAGGATTGTATTCATCAATACTTAGTATGTGCAATTTTTTATATTTTTCAATGTTATTTTTTTACTATGTTATAATGTTGTGGATGTTTTCAAGAAGTTATAAGACTCAATTGAGCCCCTAATCAAAAAAGTGCTGAAATAATTACCTCGGAAGTTGGATTTTGAGATACAAGATATTTATTTTAATCCATTTATAAATTACATCATTGTATAAAAAATTTATTGATATTAGTTAGTCAACTTTCAACATACCAGTTTTTCTTCTTTGTTCAGCACCTGAAAAAAATTTAATACAGTCCTGAAGTTTGTGGTAATGTAAAATTAGCCCACTACAATTGTTTATTTCAATTATTTAAAATTTATACTTCTAAAATTATTTATAATACTCAGTATAGACTTAAACATCAGTGACTGAGTTTCAGGACCATTAAATCTCACAGATGAAATTGATGTAGTCTATTTCTAAAATTCTTCTAAAGTGGCTCCATATTGGCCAACTGAACGAAACCAAAACACGAATTCCTTGACTTTCTTCGTCATGCTAGGTTTAGTCATCTAAATGAATTTAGATGAACTTTCCTCTGATTATAGCATATTTAATCCTAACACTTTCACACACAGTTTTCAGCAACACACACAGTTATGCGTTTTTGTTCATTTTTGCATCATGGCTGCCAATAAAACTAATTATTATTGCTTAATCGTAATGAGTTATTATTAAAGTATCTCTTCGAATCATGAAATTAAACCATTTTAAAATTATTAGATAAATAGCCCTTAAAATATAATTTATTTAATAATTGTTGGGGTGATCAGTCAAATAAGAAGGGAAAAGTAAATGATAATATTTATTAAATATATTTTGTTTTATTGCCTCTCCAGAATTTCTATCAACTATTTGAATTTATTATAAATTTATAAATTATTTATAAATTATTTATTTATTTTATATTATACTATTTTATTGCCTCTTTCTATTAAACTTTTGTTTAATTATCCATACTATTTATGAGTACTATATCTCTTGCCCTTATTTACGCTTCCGGTACTTTAGTTCAACCTTCGTCAGATAACTGTTGGAGATGACGCCACTATACATCCCTTCTCTGCACCCCCTCCCTGATTAACATGCTCATTGCTCCGATTTACGCCTTTGGAGTCAGATTTCTCTTTCTTATTTCAGCCTTCTCAGTTTCTTTCCTCCTTCCTTTCATTCCTTTTCTCTGTTTTAACCCTTTATTATATCATATGCTGTCTGTACATCTTGATAGATTTTACAATATCTCAATTTTCTATCTAACTATTCTATTCGCAATATCTTAATTTTACTATTTATTTCCATTTCTTATATAACTTCATATTTTTCTGTTTTACATTTTATTCTAAGATTCCCATTTTAATACTTATGTCACCTTTTTTGATTATGTTCACTTCATCATTCCAAACTTTGTACCAGTTATTATCATTTATCTCTTAGTTCTTACTATTGTCATTATTCTAACAACTGCATTTTACTTTAATTTTTTTTACCTACACTACTTGTTTCTCATACCTTTTTATATGGTTCTTTTCTTAGACCTGATGAAGACCTGAACTTCAGGTCGAAACGTCGGCAAATGTCAAAATAAATATTATCATTTATTTTTGCCTTCTTATTTGACTGATCACCCCAAATATTCTTCTCTTCAATTTATTTAATAATAATAAAAAAATTCAAACTATTCTCATGGAGTTTGTTTTGCAAATGATGAAACACAGGGAAAATCCTTCTTTAAGTATTGTTATCAGATGACCACATAAAGCATAATTTTATCTTTTTCATGCAATTTTGATAAATAACAAAAAATTATTTATTTATAATTTGTTAATTATTGTTAGTAATAATCGATAATTTCTAATTATTTTACACCACAACTCTTACCAGAGGCCTGTTGGTTTACACAAAGGTGTCTGCAACCTATCTCATAGTTTAGGGGATGAGATGAGGGGGTGAATAGAGAAAATAGTGTAAATACCATTTCACACTTTTTTAATACTTCTTAACATCAAGCAACAGATCCTATACCCAAATGTAAAATCATCCAAAATTCGTACTACAGCAAAGTTGAAAACATGCATATATATATATATATGCCATCCTGTCCTACATTATCCTTCAATAATACTCTACTGGACTCTCCTAGGATTTAGAATGCTCCAAACTACCATTTAATAAAAAGAATCATTTACTTGATCATTATAGGGCCTATTTGAACTTAAGTAGTTCAGCTTTGGGGCTCCTCTAAACCTTCAAATTTATCTTGCATCCAACCTAACAATCCAAAATCCTCACTGCTTCTTACTTTGTCACAAATAAAATTATCCATAATGACCTTAGTCTTCCACATGTTGCTGGCTGATTTAACCCAAAGCAAATACTTATTCTTCCATAATAAACTTCAAGCCTATCCAAATCCACTAGTTTCTAACCTTGCGTACTATTTTATTCCAGACAACCATCCTAGGTTTCTGAAAAGACAGCCTCAGGACCTTCCAATATAGAACTTTAAGTGAAGTGCTTCCAATGGGTAGTTTCTCTTCAAGTCTAAACGTGTTATAAAACAATTCACATTTACGTGTTGTATTGTTGATAAATATAGTTATAGTTATAAATTTTATTAAATAAAAAATTTAATAAATACAAAAAAAAAAAGTTCAACATACTTTGTCCTTTCCTTTTCTCCCTATCTTCTGCAAAAACTGAAAAAAAAATATAAACAAAATATTATCATGGATAATGGCCAGCATACAAATTGGTAAGAAAAACTATTAATAATGAAAAACTCTTGGATATTCAGTTACATCTTAAAAGTGTTTTTATTTGGTAAGATTTAAGTTTCAAATCAGGAAAATAATGAGATAAATGATGAGCAAACTGCCAACATCTTGGCAGGAAGTAACAACAATAATTGTAACAATAACAGTAAAAACTTGAATTGTGGCGTAGACACTCAATAGTCACACTGATTATGGGGGAGGCGAGAGCTGGCTGAGCGGACCTATCAGCAATCAGATAAACAGAAACATCCCAATGCAATGAGGGGCTTTTAACTCTGGCATTAATCTCCCTCCCTCATCCATGCTTTGGGAAATACCCCTGTATAGCCTAAAAGGCGAGGAAGGGGAGGACAAAAAATAAAATGATACTGGTTATGGGGTCCTCAATAGACAATGGATTTTCATGTAAAACTATAGTATACCTGCTCCCGAAATACATGGTCTCTGAAACCTCCAGTTTCAGGCAATCCCTTAGTTTTCGGCACCCATCAGCGGTTATTTAGAATATATAGTTTTTGTATATAGCTTTTGGAATGGCTTAGAACTAACGAAAGGGGCTCATTCAAAGCGTGAATCCCTTCTGTGCTAGTATAACATAGCATATATCACCATTTATTTCGTTTTGATGATAAAAAAAACGCTCTGAAAGTAAGGTTTCCAACACGTGTAACCCAAAAAGCACATTTACTTCCCAGGGAATTGTAAGGTATGAACTGATATTTTTATGAATTTAACTTTTTCATCTTATTCTGTATACATCCTTGCTAGTTTAAAATATAAAAACAGCCAAGAACTTTTTTTATTATAATTTGAAACGGTTGCTAAAAACTAGTTCATGAAACATGGAAAAATTTAGTTTTCAGCACCCATATTGCTGAAAACTGAATCCCTGCTAATTAATTTTGGTCATCCCACCTAGCTATAATTTCATCGCAGGATACTAAGAATTAGACTGGTCAAATACTTAGATCGCAATGCCTTTCCTTACCTAGTAGTGGTAGCAAAGTAAAAAAGGTAATAACAGGAACAATAATGCTATTGAGAGATAAATTACTTAATTGCTAAATCTTACTTATTTAAATCATTATAATTTAAATAGAGAATATACTGCAATTGTTGAAGTATTCAGCTTAGATCACTCACCTACGCAAATGGACTAATAAAAAAAAAATTATTTTCCATTTTGAGGGGGGAAGGTTCAGCCCAAAAGCCACACCTGTAGATGCACCAGAGCTGATAAAATTATATATCTTATTTAGGTCCTAAGAACTACTTAAAGTTGAATCTAATTTTTCCAAAAGAAAATTGAAAACTAATGCCATATATATTGAAAGAATTCCTATAGCCCATTAACTTAATCAATACACCAATTTATCGAAAATAAAATTATTTCAGTAAGGCAAAGTTCAATGTACTGCTTGAGTTAAAAACCTAAAAAAAAAATCATTTAATCTATAATTAATACTTTTTTAAAGCTTAGAAATCAATTTATGATAATATTAAATTAGCAAACTGTTGCACATTTACGTAATCCTCAATCGACCATAGTATTAAAAATTCATTGATATCAGTCAACTTTCAACATACCAGATCTGTTGTTACGAGTACCTGAAAAAATACATTTTTTTTTTATAACTCAACAAATATCAGCTCTATAAAAGAAAGAAACATTACCATAAAATTTTATTAAAAATTATAAAGCATAAAACTATTATCAATAAACTCCAATAGATAATAAATTAGTGATAATCAATCAATATTAAACATACCTCCTCTCTTAAGGGAACCTAAAAAATAAAAAATATCCATAATTATCATTCAGAACAATAATCAGTCTGTAATGAATTTATTTATTTTATTAATAAATAATTATAGTAAATAAATAAATTAATTAAGGCATACCTGATTCTTCAGACGAATCTGAAACAAAAGGATATGATTTACCAAACAATAGCTATTCAATTTTTTATCATTAGTAGATAAATAAATATACATATCTGCTAATGATAAAAAATAGAATAAATACATACATGTGTGTGTGTGGGTGCGTGTATGTGTATATATATATATATATATATATATATATATATATATATATATATATACCTAATATATATGTTATATATATATATATATATACCTAATATATATGTTATATATATATTAAATATAACTATTTAAAGTGATCAAACCATCTTCCACTACTTCCATATTTCCACTAGAACAAGTCTCTCCATATCGCTGCTGCATTCAACAAATAATTGGTTTCATACCTTCTGAATAGAGGAAACGTATCACTGTTCTCAATCCTTCCTTGGTGTAATGAGACAAAGGAGAACTCATTTTGAACACGATCACAAGTAGCTAGTTACCAATAAAACTATACTTTCAATGAACAGTTGTTAGATGTTATGAGTTATAGCAGAACAATCAGTGCTGCCCATACAGATGATTCGGAGGGAAACCAAAACTCTATACTTTTTGACTTACCCTATTATAATGAGATGTATTAACATCACAACTGTGTAAATGTAGCATACTTTTAGAAGGATCTATGTACCACACTCACACTCAGTGCTGGCCTTAGACATTCGGCGCCACTGGGTAATGAGGTCATCTCCCTTCCCCCTAAACAAATTTTGATTTATTTTTTAAGCTGTTTTCTATTATGCAATATTTTAATTTTATTTCATTCCAAATTTCTCAAATACACGTGTTTTATTGATTGCATATTTTAATTTTTTTTTTTTTTTAATTTTTGACAAGTGGCGAGTGCTACTGAGGATCTGGGGCCCTCTCCACCTAAGGCCGGCACTGACCATCTCTGTTTCCAGCTCTCTGATTGGACACATGGAAGACAGCAAGTCTACCAACTCTATTCAAGTCTACCAACTCATCTTATTTTAAATATGTATATATTATAACTATTATGAGAGGATTAACACTTTATAAATGTGTTAATAATTAATTGGATAGGTATTTTAGAAGGGTTTTTATAATTAGAATACTTTTTTATTTTGATAATGTATTGTAAAGTTATTTATGTGTAGTGTTTATTTTTATAAACTGCACATTTTGAATTGTGTATTTATAAATATTTGTACAATTATATTCTTGTAGTATTTATATTATACTTGAATACTTATTCAAATATTTAAGAGGTATCAGGAGGTAAAATAATCAATCCAGGTGAGGTATTTATATATATTGTGTAATTATTTAAAGTCATCATATAATTGAATGGCTTCATATCAAAGGACATCTGCCATTTTTAAAAAGATGAGAAAAAGACAATTTTTGTGATATATATTCATGATTCAACTTGAATATTCTTAAATAAAATCATTAGAAACAATCTGAGTTGAACATATTAAACAAAAATTGACTTTTTCTCTACATTCTGAAAACAAGAGATGTCTGGCTTTGATAAGAAACCACTCAATTTTCAATAATAAGTTAGACTAATAATTAATAAATGTTAGAATAGTTAATAAATATTAGAAGACTTAATAAATATAGATAAAATATATATTAGAATAAAGATGTTGCATTACAATATATAAATAATGATTTGTTCTTTTTCTTGATCACTTATAAGAAATTATGAAGAAACCTTTCACAAACATATATATATATATATATATTTTTTTTAATTATTATCTTTTTACAACAAAACAACATAAATATAACTGAATTAATGAATATTAAACATACCTTTACTCTTGTTGATAGATTCTGAAAAAAAAAAAATAACAAGTGTTCATTACAAGTTTCAACAGATTAAAAAAAATAAGAAAAACTTTAAAATTTAAAATAATTCTTATAAATTCATAACTGTATTTATGAATAATGAATAATTTATGAATTTATGAATGAAGTGTATTTATGAATGAAGTGTGTTATGAATAATAAAATGTGTAATACACTATACAGGGTGTCCCATAAGTAGAGGAAAATTTTTATAGCAGACCTCAATGCCTACAAAAAAGTTCATAACCAATGGGCCAATTATCAACAGAAAAGAAGAAAATCCAAGTTTAGTGTTTTTTAAAGTAAATCAAGTTTTTGATGAATAGAAAGCGATAACTGAAGAAATATTTAATTTAAGTAATTAACAATTATTTCATTGTAAACTAGATGAAATTTTCTTCAAATGAAAATAGAACTGGTCATTGTTAAAACCGTTTAAAGAGGACTTTTGAGCGGCTAAACTTGTCTAAGTTCTGTTTAAAAAAAATAATCTTAAATTATTGGCATTTTTTTTTTTTTTTTTATCATTATCCAACTACACTACAGGTACCCCACTTTTAAAAAAACTTCTTCATGTAATAAGCTTTAAGTTCATATTAACTCCTTCAAAGGATCAACTTCTTCGACAGAGATCTGGGAGAAAAATACAATTTCGCAAACACTTTACATGAAAAGTATTGAACAAATCATTATTATTTATTTTGTTAAATTTGTACATAAAAAGTGTATTTAGGAAATTATTTTTATTATAATATATCTCAAGGCTTCACAATTAAATTAAATCAAAAGCGACAAATCTTTTTTGTGGTTGACACGTCAGAAGGTCCTGATTCACCAGGAGTAGTAAAAAAAAAATAAAGGTATTGAGTTTCTGTGAAGGATCGCGATAAAATGCTAAGAGGAAATATGCCAAGAGCAAAGAGTAATGAAATCAGTGGATAGAGACAATCAAGTTTACACAGGATATTCTTGAAGCAGAAGAAACAAACAAAAAGTTAAACTGGTTTGACAATGAATTATGTAACAGCGATGGAAGGAACACCCATGTTCCATGAATTGTCTCACAAGTAAATGCAATCATCAAATAACAATGTATTATTTTGTAATACTGAGCTAGATTAATTTAAAAATAAATTATTATAAAATCATAATATTAAGAATTTAAAATATAAATGTTTAACATACCTGTACTCTTAACATGGTCTGAAAAAAAAAAAAATTAACATTAAAAATTTTTTGTCACAACTTAATGATTAAAATCAGAAATGGTGAATTGTAATTAATAACATCTTCCACACGAAATGAAATGAAAATAGCCTTTATTTATGCATAAATATTAGAATTTCTATGAAAACATACAATTACAAAAGAAAACAAAACAATTTTTTACATTATTATAATTTATACAAAACTTTTTACTATCTTGCATAGGCCTTCTCTTAGGAGTAACAGTCTTTAACAGTTCCCTGGGTGACTAGCCCTACTGGGAAGCGGGATTTCTGACATTTAACCGTTTTCCTTTCAACACATCTCTGTCCCTAGCTGCTCTCCGCCAGAGAGGTCCTGCCAAAAGCCTAAATGGATCTCTCCATCTCTTCATTTGTCGGCCTCTCATCCTTTTCCGCTCATATGGAGTCCATTTGAAGATTATTTTTGACCATCTATTGTCATAGCATCACAGAGGATGTCCAGCCCATTTCTATTGGCCTTTTCTTATTTGCGAGAGTGTGTCTTTGGGAGGCAGTTGAAACACTGGCCAGTTGAAACACCGGCCAGTGTTTCAACTGCCTCCCGCAGTGCCACATCCTACACCCTGAAGACGACCTGCAAAGTGGGTCGAAACGTAGGTAAAAATTAAAATAATTTATATATTTTAATTTTTTTTATTTATTTGACCGCACCCTCGACTAACTCCTTCTCATATTATATCAACGGTCAACCATCTCTACATCATTAAAAATGTAATTATATTTTCCTTCTAGTGAAATTTTCCTCTCTTTTCCTAAAGTTTTGAGTTCGGCTCGAGCCAGTGAGAAAGAAAGATCGGCTCCACGTCATCATCGTCTACGATTGGGTATTTTTCGTCCAATAGAGCTGAAATTTTGCACCTGGGCGGAGCTGTATGTTAAAGATCTACACATGAAATCTTATGAAAATTGAGCTAGGATATTGGCCACGAACAGAAGGCAATGAAGTTGATGTGCTTGCGGGACCAGAGTTCTTATCGCTCTGCAGCCTGGTACTTGTCGGCCACCTCCACCTCTCAGCAAGGTCAGTGTCGTCTTATCGATACAATCATCGAAGGAGCACAACTAATTTTACTGTTACCTAGTTTATATATTCAATTCCTTTCTCTCATAAAAATAAATTTAAAAAATTTAGTGTTTATTATTTCTATGACGTTTTAAATCAAATTATTATAGTAGACCAATATATGTGCAAATTTTTTAATTTATTATTGGTGAACCGATTTTTTAATTCTTTAATGATCTTATATTTTTTATTGTATTTTATACTCTAGACAATATATTAAATTTAATAATGTGATGTGTATAGGTGTATATATATTGTTGTTTTTTCAGATATTAACTTCTTAAATTTCTATTTTTTGATTTTTAGGCAATTATTATTTTTATTATTTTATTTATTTATTTTTTGAGATTTTAACAGTTTATTGATTTTATATTGTAACTCATTTTAGGTAATCATTTTTTAGATTTTAACTTTTAACATTCACTTATTTTTAGGCAATTAATGTTTTTAAATTTTAACTTTAAACTTTTTACTGATTCTATATTATAACTTATTTATAGGCAATTTATTTGACAGATTTATACTTTTTAACCTTTTATTGATTTTATATTCTAAATTTATTTGACAATTGATTTTATAGTGTTTAAATTTTTATATATTTATACTTTTCACTCCTTCCGGTATGTTATAAAATATTTACTTTAATCTTAACCAGTCGAATCACAGAATATGCCGAGGAAATTATCGGAGACTACCAATGCGGATTTAGATGGAATCGTTCGACTATTGATCAAATATTTTCTTTACGGCAAATATTAGAGAAAAAATTGGAGTACAGCGGTATTGTTCACCAGCTGTATATAGATTTTAAAAAGGCTTACGATTCTATTGACCGCCAGAAACTGTATAATATTCTAATCGAGCAGGGGATTCCTAAAAAATTAGTAAATCTAGCCAGGATGTGCTTGACGGAGACACTCAATAAAGTTAGAATCGGTAATAATCTGTCCTAAAAATTTGAGGTTCATTCGGGTTTAAAACAGGGGGATTCCCTTTCGCCTGTCCTGTTCCATTTGGCATTAGAACATGCCATTAGGGAGGTAATGCGTACCGGGAAAGGGTTGGATCTGGGTGGGACAACATCCGTGCTGGGCTATGCGGATGATCTGGTACTGTTAAGCGAAGACCTTGAAACTATAAAACTAAATACGACAACGTTAATGAAAGCCGGTAAAGAACTAGGACTCAAAATAAACGTGGATAAAACAAAATATATGATTAGCTGCAAAAATGGCGATACTAGTGGTGATAACGATATAGATGGTAATATGTTTGAACAGGTAGATAAGTTTAGGTATCTAGGTTCTACGATAACTAGAAAAAATGAAATTGAAGAAGAAATTAAGGTTAGAATGAAGGTGGGAAATGCTTGTTATTTTTCTGTGACAAAACTACTTAGTTCGCGCCTCTTGTCCCGAAACTTAAAAATTAGAATCTATAAAACAATTATCTTGCCTACAGTTCTTTATGGGTGCGAAACTTGGCCGCTTACATTAAGGGATGAGCAGCATCTTAAGGTTTTTGAAAATAAAGTATTGCATAGAATATTCGGACCGAAGAAGGATGAGTTAACCGGAGAGTTCAGACGATTACACAACGCCGAATTGCGTGAACTGTATCCAAGTAATATAATTGAGATAATTTCATCGTGGCGAATCAAATGGGCTTGTAAAGTTGTTGGACTTAGTAACGAGAGAATTCCTAAAAGGTTAATATTTGCTGTGCTGAATGGTAAGTAAATATGTAATAATGCTCATACATATGTTTAATCCTATATAATTTTATATTATTTGAAAAATTGTCTGTAGTGATTAATAAGTATGCTGTGTTTTTAGCAACCCAATGTAATTCGGCAGCACCATTTTATGATAATAAAGCGATTCTCTCTTGTTATTTCATCAACTTGTGTTTTTATCTCTCTAATTTCCTCTATGTGATTTTTTTCTGTTTTCGTCTAGTTTCTTTCCTAAACCTGATATTTTTTCTATTAATATGTTAAATTTCTCTTCTATTGCTACCATGGTGATCAGAAAATTTAAAACGAACAGTACAAAAACCAAAATCAAATAAAGATGTTATTATCGATAATGGATAGATACGTAAGTATTTAAATAGCTAATGTTTGACGGCCTAAAACAATGAATGGAATGCCAAGAGTAAAGAGTGATGGAATCAGTGGATAGAGATAATCAAGTTTACACAGGATATTCTTGATGCAGAAGAAAGAAACAAAAAGTTGTTTGACAATGAATTATGTAACAGCGATGTAAGGGGTATCCATGTTCCCTGAATTGTCTCACAAATAATGGAAATAGTAAATGCAATCATCAAATAACAATGTATTATTTTGTAATATTGAGCTAGATTAATTTCAAAAATAAATTATTATAAAATCATAATATTAAATACTTAAAATATAAATGTTCAACATACCTATACTCTTAGCGTGGTCTGAAAAAAAGAAAAAAAATTAAAAATTTTTTTATCACAACTTAATGATTAAAAATCAGAAATGGTGAATTGTAATTAATTATGAAACATTAATTATAAGTGTGAGGATCATTTCATTTTGAAGTAAAAAGTACAATAATTTAAGATAACAAACAATTTGGAGATATAATTGTTGTTGTTGTTGTTGCCAAAGTAAAACAATTTGGAGATATAATTCTATTTATACAATAGTATTTCTTCAGAGTGTTAAATGATCCTCATATTTATCAAAATTACTTTGGCTTTCATTCATTTTGATGAAAACAGCTAATTAATAATTAAAACAGACTGCTATCACTAGGAACTACAACAGTCTATTCCACTGGGTTCACGGTTATCTCAGGGCTAGAATGTTCAAAAAGATAAACTGACAGTCAATATCAAACAACTTACATTTTGATGTATGAAGCTCGCCTTTCTTCCCAGATAATTCTGAAACAAGTAAAAAGTTTATTATTACTAGCAATAAATGAATATATGAGTAAATAGTGGAAAATATACCATTTGAAAGCAAATATAATAGTCCGTGGTACATACTCCTTTTTATCAAATTATTAACACCCCCCCCCTGAAACTTCGTAAATAGCTTCATCTCATTGTAACCTACAACTATTTTATTTACGAAAACTCTTGGAATTGGGTCGTTTTCAATTTGGAGGGGGGCAAACTTTGTCTATTTAACCAGATACTAAAAACTCGTGGGCTGTTTGTCCTATATAACCTCGTTATTTTGTAAATTTGGTAGTACAGGTCATGCCAAATAGCTCAATATTTTTGAAGGCCACTTTTTTTATCAATTTTGTGATCAATATATCTTACGATCCAAGTAGAAAATAAATGGTTATTTACGGGTTTCTAGTACCTAATTAAATAAACAAAGTTTGTTCCTCTTCAGATTGAAAACACCCCAATTCCAAGAGTTTTCGTAAATAAAACAGTTGTAGGTTACGTTGAGATGAAGCTATTTACGAAGTTTCAGGCGGATGTTGATAATTCGATAAAAAGGGGTCTGTACCATAGGACTATAATGTTATATTAAAATTATTCTATCTAAAATAAATCAGATGATATTTATGAAAAATATTAATCAACTAAGCCAGGAATCTTCAAACTACCGCCCATAAAAGTTTCTTTGATTACATGGTAAAATTTTAAAACTTTAAAAAATATATAATTTGGTAAATCCCTCAAATAGAAAATTAGTACAACTTAGTGGAGGTCTCAATGCGACCTTTAGGATTTCGGACTTTGTGGAGGTCTTGATGTGGTCCAAGGTTCAAAAAGTTTGGAGTCCCCTGAACATAAATAGTTAGTAATGAAAAGAGCAACAACTCTAATATTAATTAATATTTCAATAAGTTTCAGATGGAAAGTTCTGACCATTAATGTCTCTACTTGCAAGACTGTTCATTATTCTTAAACTTTAATAATAGAAATTTGATAGCTTGCAATAACAAGTCCAAACAAAATTATTTATATTCAGTAATTTTTGAAAATTTTAAATCGAAAGATATTAGTTGCAAGACCTCGACAAAAGGGAACCTCAAAATAGAAATTTTTTCAAAAATTCATACCCTATTCC
Organism: Nezara viridula; assembly: GCA_928085145.1. Taxonomy (NCBI): domain Eukaryota; kingdom Metazoa; phylum Arthropoda; class Insecta; order Hemiptera; family Pentatomidae; genus Nezara; species Nezara viridula. The sequence goes on from OV725079.1 coordinate 16,894,114, forward strand.
GATCAGCTACAACATGAGAAAAGTGGTCATCCAACCAGTGCTGAGCGTACTAGAATAAACCTTAGTCTGCTTAGTTGACCAAGTCTCTTATATTCATTGAAGTTTTTTTCCTACATATGTATTTATAATATATAGAGACATTATAAAATATATAACAGGCTTACAAAATTATATGAAAATTTATCAGATCATGATTTGTAAATTTAAAAGTACCAAAAATGTTGCTACAATATTTGTAATAAGTAGCTTACTAACCTTCTAGTTGCTTCTTCACCTTCTTGCCTATAAAAAAAAGGAAAGAAAACAATTATTTTATTTAACATAACTTGAGTGGTACACCCTGTCCGCCTAACAGCGGACCAACCCCCATTTTACAAATTACAACTCTTCATTTAATTGTACTCAAATTATATAATTGTAATTTATATTTATTCTGTAGTTCAGTATTATTTTTATCAACATAAAATAAAGTGAAAAAACTAGAGTTTAGAAAATTTTTTAATTTCTTTAAAAATTTATATTATATATATATATCGCACCTTATCACCAATTTATATTATTATAATTATTGTTATTGCCAATTTGTAACCGTAATATACATATATAACTTGTCCAGCTTTATATAAGTCCAACAATAATTTGAGCCTTTTATTTACAATATTTTCATTGTGCGTTATTATTATGCTACATTTTCTATTTCATAATAATTATAATTATATCACAATATAATACAAATAATATTATATTTAATATAATAATTAATATATTGCATTCAAGAGAAAATGGCTAGATTGAAAAATAACTGCTGTCACCTAGGTAACATCAAACTAACACCTCTGAATAATACCATTTTCATACAAATTTTCAGCTAAAATCTTTATTTCGTTTTAGGAGAACAGGAGGTTACAGAAGCTCAACACAACACAAGCTCAACATATGCAATGAACAGCTCTATAATTTATAAAATAATCGCCATGGGAGAGCTGAAACGTTGAACTGCTGTTATCTCCTACTCTCCTAATAATAAAATAAAATAATATATGAAAGTCACTAAAAACTTTTTTATATAATATAGAGATAAAAGTATGGCTAATATTAATTAAATATTAGTATATCTTCTGTTGTAGTTTTGGAAACTGATAACAGGTTCAAAACGAATAAGTAATAACACAACTTTTAGTGCGAAACATCGGATGTAAAAATGAGCTTTTTCACAGAAGAGAAAAAAACCTTTTATTTCTTTATGATTTATTAGTATAATTTCATATTTTATTTCCCTCTGTTATTTTCTTATTACTGAACAAAAGTGTAGTCGAGTGGAATAGATTTTGAGATAAGTCTGTACCCATTACATGTTATAGAAGTCAACAATAAAAATTGTAGGGACTGGAAAAGTGGTTGAAATAGACAAATGTATTTTTTTCTAAAAGAAGAGGGCCTCTTCCTCACTATTTTGTCTTCCGAAATTAATAAAATGTTGTAAAATAAAAGTGTTTTTTTTTTATTATTACATTCCTTTTTGTCTATTTCAATTTCCATAAATACAAATAAGAAAGTAGGTATTATCAGTATCAGAATTATCAGTGTTCAGGTTATAAACAGTCCCTGGCGACCTGCTAACTCACAAGTACCTCAAAATCTTTAAAAGACAATTAATCCCTTCTCAATCCTTTGCAGTAAGGTTTTAAGTTTTGAAATTGACATTCATCACTCTCCATGAAATTCCCTTTCGTTTGATACCTTATTCATGAAAATACATCACTCCTGAGAGCCAGAAAAGAGATATATATTTCCATATTACACATTGTATAGATTCTTAAGGGACAAATGTCAGCTGATAAGCTCATTAAGTACATATGTACTTATTTCTCAACATAAAACTTTTTATTTATTTTTTCTGCGGCAAAATGCAATGCAGCCATGAAGGTCTATTGTACGCCTCTATTAAAGTCACTCTTATTAGAGTGTAACTAACATACTAAATTACTCTTAGAGACACAGATAACTCTCCTGACACTATTTCCTCCAGTATTACTCTTTAAAGATTCAATATAATATTAGAAAGCATTAAAAATAAACTCCAAGCACATTCATTATTTAGGTGTGACACTGATTATTTCTGTTATAGTTTGATGAGGCTTACAACAGTGTCAATAGAAGAAAATTGTTAAACGTAATGCTCCTTTAGGTGTACCAAAAAAGTTAGTTAGACTAACAAGGATGACACTGACTTATAGATGCTGTAAAGTCAATATACAAGGAGCACTTGAAGACGGCCTAAGGAAGAGAGACTCCTTATCCCCAACTCTTCACAACCTAGCCTTAGAATATGCAGTTTGTGGTATTCAGACAAGCCCTGATGGCACGATATATAACAGGCTCTCAGAGCATCTAGCCTACCCAGACAACGTGTTAATATCGGCCAGATCAAGAACATCTGTGTTGGGGCGTGTTCGAGAAATTCGAAATCTCTCGAAAAAGTTGGAACTCTATGTGAACGACGAAAAGACAGTTTATATAAAGTCATCAAGAAACCCACTAGAAAGAATGGAAGAAATTATCAAATTTGGAAGCCACACTTTCAGGATAGCAAACCAGTTTAGGTATTTGTGTGCTCTTGTCACATAAAAGAATGAACACCAAGAAGAAATCAAGACAAGAGTAGATGCTGGAAACAGTTGCTATTAAACTCTTCAAAAGTCTTTAAAATTCAGAAGAAGCCTGACCAATAGAGCTAAGGTCATCTAATACAAAAGTCATTAGGCCAGCTATGTCTTATGGCTGTGAGAATTGGGTACTTTCCAAAGAAAGTGATAGAATGTTAGAAGTTTGGGAAAGGAAAGTACTCAGAAGAATATATGGACCTATCTTCGAGAACGGAAACTGGAAAATAAGAAAGAATGAGGAACTGAAAGAAATGGTCTAAGAACCAGATCTGGTTTTCTTTCTTAGAAAGAATCAGTTGAGGTGGCTGGGACATGTAGAGCGGATGGAATAAATTAGGATGCCAAAAAAATTGCTGGATGGTAAGCCTGGAGGAGAAAGAGTTAGGGGACGTCCATGATTAAGATGGTCAGATAGTATAGAGAAGAATGTAGTAGAATTGTAGAGGAGGCCCAAACCCTTATAGGGCTGTAGCATCATGGAGTAAGTAAGTATAGTTCGACGATCATCAGTTAAAAGTTAGACGACGTACTCGAGCAGCAAAAAGTTGAAACTCACATTTTCTTTCTCTAGCTTTCTGGTATTAATAACAAAATATTTACAATAATACACATATATTGAAACACAGCCACACAGATCTTATAGTTTAAGATATCAGTATCATGTTCCTGGCATAAGCTTTACAAAATTTGAAACTTAATTCAATAAAGTATGTTTATATTTGTTTAAGCATTCTGTATGATACTATAATTCCATTCTTAGGACACACGAAGAAATGAAATAAAATGTTATTTATCAGTCGAACAATATACTACAGAGGTTTGTTAAAACCTCTTTAAGGGCATAAGAAGAGGATTGTTCATAGTAATTCTGGTAGAGGCAGAGGTATCAGTTACTGAATTAATTTTAATAGAAATTGTAGCATTTTTTATAAATCAAAAATTGGTTATTGGTTAAGATTATTTAGTCCAGCAGTGAAGTTCAGAAATTAAGTTATATTATCTCGAAAATCAAATGTTATAAAGTAAATTAAACTTGGCATTTTCATGACAATACATTAGAATTTAAGATAATATTACGTACAATATATTTTTTCTAAGCGCCTCACTTTAAATTCCAAATCATTAACCCTTGAGGAGAGGTTGTTCTCTGCACAGCAGCTAGCAAACATCCTCCGTAACTTGGCCACACAAACAGCATCATCTGTTCTTTTTTCTTTACACCAAGCTTTAGAATGTTTATCTTCGTGGTAGCTGTTGCTAGTTCTGTTATCATAGTTGTTGCTAGCTCTGTTATCATAGTTGTTGCTAGGTCTGTTTTCGAAGCTGTTATTGTTCAGTGAATCTAAAAAAAAATCATTCATATTAAAAGTTTTTTTTTTCTTTAAGTAATTAAAATTTGTACTTGCAAAAGTTTAAACTTAAGGCCTCATTCTGGACAGTGCACCACCCTTCGTAGTAACCCATACACCACCCATTAACTCCTCGACCCTAAAACCTCTACAAATTTTACAGAGAATGTATCTTATCTATCTGAAAAATATACTCGCTACACATTCAAGCGTTGCCTATGTGCTAATCCTATTGTTTAATAGAAAACATACTTGTATACTTACTTGCAAACATACTTAAATTGTGCAGATTTCATATATGGGAAGTTTATTGAATTGTTTTTTCATATTCACAATTAAGTTTAAATGTTCCGATATCGATATTAATTCATTGTAATTTTATTTATGAGATACAAGATATGTGATAATAATAAGATATGTGCAGATACTTTATTTGTGTATTGATAATTATTTTGTTACGTTTGTAGTTTACATTGTTTTAATAAAATAAAAACATTGTAAGATTAAATTTATTTTAATATTTTATTGATTTATTTTTTATTAAATTATAAAACATGAAATATAAATACAACAAAATAAAACTAGATGAGAAATATAATTTGGAATTATCTTAAATTAAATTGCCTTCTAATTCAATTTTAATTCCCAATGATAATCACATAATGAAAGTTAATGCACCTTTTTCATTACTGGACTACTTATATTACTGAAAAACTAAGCTCAATGGTTAATAAACTAAATGTTACTACACATCATTGATCAACTTTACAGAGAAGTTTGGTTTTTACTATTTTTTTTTTAATTAATTAAAAAAACATTAAAATACTTTTTACCCAAATTGACTTTTTATTTCCACTCTCCCATGCCAATGTTGCAATACGGTTGTGTGCTATAGTGTTTTATTAAGCATCCATGCACACTACTGCTAGTATTAAATGACATAATATTCAAAGCTGTACATACTGATATCGCTTAGAATTAAATACAATCATTCTATTATATAAAAAAGTTTTTAGTGTCCATGTCATATATTATTTCAAGTATCCAAAGCGGGACATAACGTAGCAAAAAAACCAGCAAAAAGTTGGAAAACCAGGCAGTCTGGGAGGGACCACTTTAGACAATGTGTAACATTGACTGTACTGAAATATTAAATTACCACAGCTTAAGAAATTAAAGAATTTAATTGTGGCCCTGAACACTAGATATCTTATTTGTTTTTACCCACGATTGTCTCTTTTTACTCCAAAAGTAGGATAATATAATTTTTTCTTAAATAATTTAATATAGTAAAACCTGGATTGCCATGGGTGTTTCTCAACACAATTCCAAGATTTAACATTTTTTGATTAATAATACCAGGAATTATGATTTATAAAAATTCTCATTAATCACTAGATCATATATATTTTAAATACATGTACAAACTAACTCTGAAATAGGAGATGGGGGAAGAGGTTTACCCTTAATATGTCTCTCTGTTAACAGAAAATTTAAACTAAATATACATTTAAAACATAATATTTATATAATAATCAATAATATAATACATACATGGTTGTTATTTTTAATATTATTTTTAGGGATTAACAATCCCTGAACATAAACCTGAGATTCAGAACACATAATTTTATTTTTAAATAATGTAATACACATATGGTTTCTGCATGAAGTATAACAAACTTTCTATTAAAATACATGCTTCCACTTTAGGGTTTACTACAGACAAAGAAGAACTATATACAATGTTTTTCTGGTGGAAATATAAGCCATTGATGAATGGATGGTCTGCCTAAAATGTAGATAAGTGTTGCCAATCACCTATTCCATACAGTTTTTGAGATATGGTGATGTTAAGGTTTCCCTCCCAAATAAACCCATTTTTCCCACAATACAAATTTCTCTAACATCACGAACATTTCTCAATTTGAGTACCTTATTATCTACGATCAATTTTCCATAAGGCAGCAACCAATTTACAGTAAAATATCGATTCTTCAGATTATCATACCCAGCTAAAGCCAAGTGTACAAATAAAATTGAATAATTGTTTTCTTTCTCTTGTGGTGGTTGAATAGTATTAAAATATGAATAATAATCACAAATACTTGTTAGAATCTCAACAAACAACGACCTTGAAGATTTCAAAAAATGTTACTTCAATTCATCATCTTCCAATTTTCCGAAGATAGTCTAATTTTGAAGATATATAAAGATTGTAAGGTCAAAAGACGTTAGATAACAACAATACTAGTTCATACTTCGTATTTTTATTTTTGTAAGAAGTGAAGAAGCTCAGTGAGTAAGCCACTGCACAGGTAATTATTTATTCTTTTACACCAACTGTAAGAAAGAAAAAAGAAAAAATACTAGAAACTGCTAAGAATAGGTCTTGGATATATGGATATTCCAAAATACTGTTCTTTTCTTTAATTATTTAGTGGATACCGGCAGACTTCGGATACTGCCGACTTCCCATATTCAGGAGTACCCATTTCCCCAAGGTCTGTCGATGGCGTAAGTACCTACCCTCCTCCACTCCCAAGAGATTTGATTGCTCAACTATTCTCAAAAACTGAGTAAGCGAAGGTAGAATTAGAAAAATAGTAGATCACATACAATCACAGGCGGATCTACGGGGGGGGGGGGGCGGGGGGCTTTCGGGCTGAAGCTCCACCCCCCACCAAAATGGTAAAATATAACCATGTTTTATAGAAAAAAAATATTAAAAGCTATCTCTTAAACTATTATTGTTCGCGTAATTACACTTAATAGCACTTCTAGAATCACTAAGACACAATGCCATATGGGTAGTTAGTTTCTTTCTTTCTTTTTTTTCAAATTAATTATTGTTATATATATGAAAAAAAGTCCTTCGGGTTGAAGACCCCCAAAATTTAATCCTGGATCCACTAGTGCATACAATTACACTTACTACAGCCTGTTCCGTGTTTTCTCCTTGTACTTATTATGAAACTTTTCATTCCGAAAATTCATTACCCTGTCGAAATGTGTACTCCTCAAAAATTGAAAAACCCATTAAAATATTATCCCCTAAAAAAAAAAAAAAAAAAAAAAAACCTGGGCACTCCTGCAATAGTAGGATAAGAGTGAGAGAGAATTCTCGTTTCCCCGACTACGACTTAAAGTTAGAACACACATGCATTAGCGGACCCAGGATTTAGTTTTGGGGGGCTTCAGCCCGAAAGATTTAAAAAAAAAAAACGTATAATGATAATTACGTAGGAAGAGGGGTGGGGGCGGGGTGGCCGAATGGGCTAAAGCCTGTTGCCTGGCAACCGGATAAGAGATTTGTGAAGATTTAAAAAGTATGAGTTCGCATCCCGGTGCGGGAGAGGATTTTAAATTCCCCGCCCTCACCCTCCGGACCAGGAAAATTCCGTATAGCCTAAAAAACGCGAGGTAGGGAAGAACAAAAAAAAAAAAATTACGTAGGAAGAAAAATAAAGGAATTAACTACCAATATGAAAGAGTTTAAGTACTACTAAATTTAATTATACGAACAACAATACTTTTAGAGGTAATTATTAAATATTTTTTTCATAAGGTATGGTTATATTTTACCATTTTGGGGAGGGGCTTCAGTTCCAAAGCCCTCTCTCTCTCCGTAGATCTGTCCGTGAACACATGTCCGCACCGCATCCGAAATGTACCACGGCCGTATATCGGCTTGGTCTTGATGAAACCATACATGGCCCTATCTGGTCCACATGTGTTGGCCTTATCTAACCTAATTTATGTTAAAATCTTGTTTACTTTTTGATTTTGGCTCTGGAGATTAGTTCAAAATATGTTTATAATTTAAGTAATGGCAGTTTGTAATTAAGTAATAAGACCGAACTTTCGAATTTGAATTGACGCACCAGCACGCCGCACCGAGACCGTCAATAAGTAATTCCAAAAGGGAGTTAACACATATCGGAAGAACGACGATTAATTGTTTAATTTAAAGAAGATATGTTTTTGTTTTTTTTATTTATTTATGTGATATTTACAACTGTATACAAAAAATACATCTGGTAAATTCGCACTAAATTGATATAAAGACATGGAACATATGTTGAGAAACTACCCATTGGTAGCACTCAAATAATATGTCTATATTAGCAGATCACGGGGCCATCTTCTTTTCAGACGCCTCGGAGGGTTATCAGGAATTGAATAGGAAGCAAGGTTAGAGACAAGAGGGTTGGGATGGTTATGAAGTTTATTATGGAAGGACAGATATCTGGATTGGGCCAACTCTGATACATAAGGAACATTAAGGTCATTATGGATAATTTTATTTGTAACAAAGTAAGGAGCATTGAGGATTTTACGAAGGATTTTGGATTGTAAGGATTGTATGCGAGAGGAATTTGAAGGTTTGGTGGAGCCCCATAGCTCAACTCCGTAAGTCCAAATAGGCCTTATTATAGTCATGTAAATGAGTCTTTTATAATTGATTGGAAGGTTAGAGCGTTTGTCTAGTAAGTGTTGAAGTAGTCGGAAACGTCGAGCTGTTTCTTGTCGTTTCAGTCTGGTATGAGGATTCCAAGTTAGACGTTATTTAATGGCTTATCATTCAACTTCCAATAGCAGTGGTTTTACGTTCATTGATGTATTCCGAGGTAAGCTAAGCTGTATAGCTTGTATTTTCCGTTTATCATAGGTTAGCTACCTCATTCCGCAATAAGACTGCAGTATTCACGACTATTGTTCTTTGTACCATTTTTATGGCTAATAATAATATTAAATTAAATAAAAGAAAGACCTTAATAAATTAAACCTTCGTGGCGGACACACGGAATGAAGACCGACTTTCCCACTCTAGTTAGAATAGTAGGTTGGGTAAACATGTAGTATTTACCAAATAAAACTTTTAATATAACAAAGATTGTTAGGGTTACATTATGCACACATATAATCGCAATAGCATTTCGAACCTCTATGAACTCGTGAGTGCAGTTTTGGTCTACTTATGGGGAATTCTAAAATTGCTTTTTAAAAGAATAAAAATAAACCATTTAAAACTTTAACATAAAACAAAAATTAGTTAAGTATTAATGTGGAATGGTCCAAGAGTCATACAATTTCACCAAAATTCATCTAGATTTTAACTTGGGTATATCTGAATGCATAGGGGTTAGCACTTTAGAAATATTGGGGGGAGGGGAAAGGAAGAGGGAATGTTAATGGATAACCACCAATGGAAATAGTTATGGTAGGACCATTGTCAGCCCCAAGCCTCGATAAAAGAGGGAGGCCGACTCCCCATGAATCGTAAAAATCTCCCTGTTACGAACAACCAACGAAACCTCGGATGTAGGATTTTTTCACGTCAACTATATGAACTCGGAAACGGACATATAAAATCAGAACGTGGAACGTACGTACTTCATATAGAGTTGAAGCTCTTGAAGATCTTACTGATGTGTCGCAGAAGGCCTCTCTGGACCTCTTGGCAATACAGGAGATGAGATGGACTGGAAAAGGTGATATAATGCTGTATAGCGGAAGCTAAAATAGGCATGAATTTGGAGTTGCATTTACAGTTGCGAATCGAATAAAACCCTCAATCCTCAAATTCCAACCAATTAACGAAATGCTATGTTAACTAAGTATTAGGGGTCATCTCCGGAACATTAATTTAATTTGTGAGCATGCCCTCACAGAAAAGAAGGACGAAGGGGAAAAATATTTTCTATGAACAATTGGAAGATGCATATAGTACTTGTCACAGTTACGATATGAAAATCGTATAGGGAGACTTTAATGTAAAGGTTGGTAAGGAAAAGGAGGTGAGACCTAGCATAGGAGCTCATAGCTTCACTAGCGGGTCCAGGATTTAATTTTGTGAGGGCTTCAGCCCGAAGCTTTTTTTTTTCATAAAATTAACGATAATTACTTTGGAAAAAAAGAAAGAAACTAACTACCTATACGAAATGGTGTTTAAGTGATTACTAATGTTCTTTTAAATGTAATTACAACAATAATACTTTAAGAGATAATTGTTTTCCGTAAAACATGGTTCATTTTACCATTTTTGGGGAGAGCTTCAGCTACAAAGCCCCTTCTTTTCCCCGCCGTAGATCCGCCCGTGCATATCTTACACCATAGAACTAATGACAAGGATACAGAATGGTAAGGTTTACAACTTCAAAACCCATGGCTGTCAATCCATGAGCCCTATTTTCCCTCATAAAAATGTTCATAAAGAAACATGGCACTCTCCGAATGGCATCGCAGCAAGTCAAATTGATCACGTACTGGTATCCTCCCAAAATAATTTTAATTATATAAACAATATAAGATCGTATAGGTGATTTAATGTTAACATGGATCATTATGATGAAACTCCACCAAAAAGATAAAATATAAAAGAAACAAGTCCGAAACGATCAGTGAAACACAGAAGGCTTAAATACAGAAGAAATGATGACTAAGTTTTCTGAGAAGTTTCATGAGATAGTCATGAGCGGGACAGTTGATGAAACTACAGCGAAAAGTGAAAGTAGGTGGAAGTGTATCAAAGTAAGATTGGCCCAGTCTGATAAAGAAGTTTGTAGAGAAAAAATAATAAATCCTCGTAACTAATGGTTTGACGAAGAATGTAAGCAGGCAACCCAGAAACAGAATGAAAAAAGATTGATATGGATTAGTCGATAGACACGGAGGGCAAGTAATAGCGTTAAGTTGTGAACGAACAGGAGAGCCAACCTAATGAAAGACGAACATGGTAACATGCTAATGCTAAAAGGAGTGGCAGAAGGTGGCAACAATATTTCAAAAGCTTATTGAACCCGAGAGAAGCAGAGCACTGTCTGAAAGACCATGTACAATTACCACTGCGTATCAATTATGATGACTTGGAAACAATTCCACCCGATGTAGAGGACATCGAAGACATGCTGTGTAAACTCAAAATAATAAACCAGCCGGTAATGATGGATTCCCAGCAGAATTGTTTAAAGCAGGCCATCACGAAGTCACCAGGGAACTATAGGACCTGATAGCTCAGATATGAGAAGAGGAGGCCATACCTAACGAATGGAATGAGGTAGTTTACAAGAAAGGAGATTCAAGGATATGCAGCTACTCCCGTGGGATTAGTTTGCTTAACAAGGCATGTGATTTTTTTACAACAGATTTTATCCGTATATTGAACAGAAACTGGGTGATGGGTGATTATCAAGATGGTTTCAGGCCCAACAGATTTACTATTGATTCCATCTTTGCTCTGAGGCAAATCTCTGAAGGTGAAAGGCTATCAGCAGACAACTTGGATGGTGTTCATTGATTTTCGTGCTGCCTAAGATACAATTGTAAGGAGTGAACTCATATTGGCCATGCATGAACTGGGGCTGTCAAGTAAACTAACTCGATTAGTAAAATGCACAATGGTGAGCTCAATCCGCCGAGTAAAATCTTGTGGGCTATCAGAGCCTTTTGCAGTGAAAAGTGGCCTAAGAAAGGGGGCCCACTACCTCATCTCCTGTTTAATAAAACAGGACTCAGGAAGGAACAATACTTACAAAAATGACTCAAGTTCTGGTCTTTGCAGACGCTGTCGTCACTATCGCTAGATCCCATCAGAGCATTAGGATGGCTTTCGAAGCAAGATGGGTCTGCATATTAATGGAGAGCAAACGAAGATTATGGTATTGGGTAAGAAGTCACCTGATCAGAAGCAGAGTCGCTTTGTAATTTCTCCCCTACAATTTCGAAGTGGTCAGAAGCTTTTCTTATCTTAGCTCTATCATCAGCGATAACCACAATGAAGAAGAAGAGGTTAAAAGCAGAATATAAAGCTTATTTCTCCATTTTAAGGCTAATCAAGCAAACTCGTTAACAGTACCACCAAGCTTATGCTCTACAAGACACTGATAAGGCCAATCGTCACATAAGGTAGAGAAACGTAGACACTAAGCAATACAAGCATTAACTTGCAAGACAGGTTTGAAAGAATAATTTTGAGGAGAATCTTAGGGACTGTATGCGAGAATGATAATTGGCGAAGAAGAAAAAATAGTGAACTGTTTAGGCTCTACAAGGAATGTAGCATCTCCTCGTATATCAGGATAAAGAGGCTTAAGTGGCTTGGCCTCAGTGAGGATGAGTGAGGAAAGAGCGGTTCATGAATTATACATTAGCGTTCCGAACGGTGTGCGCCGACGTGGTAGGCCGAAGGGCCGATGGGGGGATGCTGTGAAGCAGGATCTGCGACAACTGAGGATCTTTGTTACCCTTACTGAAGATAAATTGAGATGGTTGGCGGCTGTTGAGCACGCAAGGCCTGTTGTAACAATAAAAGAAGAAAAGAAATGTTAGTGGAACACTGTTGTGTTCAATGCATGGTAGGAGGACGTGGATATAGATCGTCATACCTAAAGGAGTAGTTCAGTAATCAGTCTATTATCGTACGGTAAGTTCCTGAATTCATCGCTGAGCTCATAGATGACATAATGAATGCCCGTCTTTAAATTGAATGAAACGATGCCTTCGATAAGCTCAGCGCATACTTTAGAAACTTGTCCTTAATACTGTCAGCTTATTGCAAAAACTCATTAAGCGACACTTCAGAACCTTAAATCACTAAGCACTTTAATGAATTTTCACCTTGTGAAATTAGCAAATTTTGCACTTTTTGTCTTTTTTTTTTTAATCTATAAATTGAGTAGAATTCCACAAAAACGTTCTCGAAAGTATAGATCCATCAACAATGTGTTTAATGATTTTTTTGCAATAAACCAACTATATAATTATTACCTATAGAGGTTATTGAACTATTTGCGAGTTATTTTAAGATAATGATTGCAAAATATTGGAGGGCCCGATCCTTTTGATAAAATATCCAGGGACAAAAAGTGCCTTGTTCCACTAGTACGAAAGAAATCGATTATTAGATCCGTTGCACTAAAATCATAAATAATGCTAAAATTGTATAACTTCTGTAGTGTAATTAAAATTATATATATATATATATATATACATATATATGATAGAGAGGGAAGGCGTAAAACATTGACATACGATATGATGCTGCTATGATATGACATCTGCTGTTAGTTCTTCCTGGTGTTTGCATTACTTTCATAAGTCTGTTCCAATCACGTTCTTGCTTATTCGAATCTTTGTGCTTAGTCATTTTCTCTAATATGGTACAATATGTCAACAACAGTCGTCACGATTATTTTGAAGAATGAGTGCGAAATTTGTTTACAGTGTTAGTTTTCTTTTGGAATTATGTTGGGTCATTAGATGATGTAACATGTGTTAGTTATTAGTAAAAAATTAGTGATGAATTAGAAGAAAGAGGTAAATTGGCCATCCCATTCTGGTTAGAATAGGTTGGTTATACTTGTAGTAATACCTCCTATATCTCAGAAAATGATAGGATGGGAGAGGGGAAAGAAAAATGAATAATTATACAACGAGGACTTAAACATTTCAAAGGTTATGTTACTCAGACTCACATTAGGAAAATATCTTGAGTAGCAATCAGACCCTTTATCGATTAATTAATCGAGATTCTGGAATTAAACGAATTTCTCTTTAAAAAGATAAGGATAAACAATTAAAACTTCAACATTAAGAACTATTTAAGTAATTGTGTCATACGGTTCACTACATTTCATCAAAATACGTTAAGCATTTACATTTTTACTTTGCTATATCTAATCTAAATAGAACTTCTAAATGATTTAGGTGTATCCTTTAAAAAAAAAATCTATTATTAAATGCATAAAATATTCTTGCAATGAGATTACAAAATAATGCGTATATTCTATAGCACATCCTGCAATTAAAATCTCATGTAACAATGATAAATGCATACAGGATCGACATACCATATGATGGTGTTTTGACCTGACATTTGATGTTAGGTTTTAGGGTTGCGCCCATTACTTTCAAAAGTTCGCTCCAATCATCGTCTTCGTCTTGCTTATTCGAACTTTTCTTGTGCCTTGTCATTTTCTTTCTTTCTTCATATGTCAAATATAATTTTAACAATTATTTTTAGGAATGAGTGCAAAATATTGTTTACAATGTTAGTTTTCTTAGAGAATTATAATAGGTCATTAGATGGTGTAACATGTGTTAGTTATTAGTAAATTTTAGTAAAGAATTAGAAGAATGAGGTAAATTGTACTAGCGAACAAGTGGACGATTTCTAATATCCTATATAAATAAAATAAAGGTTTTGTCTGTTCATTGAATATTATCAACCCGTTTCATGATATCTTTATGCTTTATACATTACAGGCACCAAATCCACTTTTAAAAATTTTTTTGTCTATACGTCCGCATTGTCCGACGAAATTTTGTCAGAGGTAAGCTCAGCAATGGATAATGGTAGACTTTTGAAATTTTGAGATTATATTGAGGTTTGCTTGACTTCAAACATAGGATTTTTTTTATTTATATGATATTTACTATTGTATAAAAAAAAAAAAATACATCTAGTAAATTCGCACATGGATATAATGACATGAAACACGTGTTGAGAAACTACATTGGTAGTACTCTAATAATATGTCAATATTAGAAGATGGTCACGTGGCCATCTTCTTTTCAGACGCCTCAAAGGGTTATCAGGAATTGAATAGGAAGCAAGGTTAGAAACAAGAGGGTTGGGATGGTTATGAAGTTTATTATGGAAGGATAGGTATCTGGATTGGGCCAAATCTAATACATAAGGACATTAAGGTCATTATGGATGATTTTATTTGTAACAAAGTAAGGAGCATTGAGGATTTTACGAAGAATTTTGGATTGTAAGGATTGGATACGAGAAGAATTTGAAGGTTTGGTGGAACCCCATAGCTCAAATCCGTAAGTCCAAATAGGCCTTATTACAGCCATGTAAATGAGTATTTTGTAATTAATTGGAAGGTTGGAGCGTTTGTCTAATAAGTGTCGAAGTAGTCGGAAACGTCGAGCTGTTTCTTGCTTTTTCAGTCTGGTATGAGGATTCCAAGTTAGACGTTTGTCCAGGTGGAGTCCTAGGTAACGGATTTGTTCAACAGGAATAAGGTGTTGTTAAAGGATACTGAAGGACAGAAAGTCATTGATTTACGACGAAGGATGAAGGTAATTTGATGGGATTTATTAGAATGTATTTTAATTCTCT
This sequence comes from Nezara viridula, assembly GCA_928085145.1. Lineage (NCBI taxonomy): Eukaryota > Metazoa > Arthropoda > Insecta > Hemiptera > Pentatomidae > Nezara > Nezara viridula. The sequence goes on from OV725079.1 coordinate 16,909,263, forward strand.
AGTTTTGACACCATTCTTCAAGGTTTATGATGCTGTATAAACTGTGTAAAGGATAGGACCTAGGATACTAACTTGAGGAACACCTGCAGACTGGAAAAAGCGGGATGTATAGACATTGTTGTGATTTACTTTAAAGTATCTACCAGTAAGGTAGGAACGGAAAATGAGGAAGAATGTAGATGGTAGGAATTTACGGAGTTTGTACAGCAGTCCCGGGTAAAACATAGGATTGAAAACAAAATATTGAGTAGAACCAAAATTATGAATTCTGGAGTAATTTGTCTAGAGATCCCGGTTAGGCAGTTACTTAGATTCTCATCCTAACTTACTCTACCATGAGCCATATTTAAAAGTTGTACTATTCGACTGATGGAAAAAATTATCACAACTAAACGGGAAACATCCGAAATCTTGAACATCTTGTAACGTGTTGTCGCTTAAAACATGGGTAAAACACACTCATTTTTCAACTTTGTCCGATCTTCCCGTTCAAGGTGTCATTCGATTCAACTTCCCAAGGCTAACAAATGTTGTCGTATTCATTTTAGGATTAGCCAAACGGATTAGCCGAAAATTGGGGAAAAAAATCTCCCAAAAATTTCACACGGATGTAGGTGACTCAATGTCACATGTTAGTTTGCCAGCGATAAACTCAGCAATGGCTAATGGGAGACTTTTGAAATTTTTACATTGCATTTAGGTTTGTTTGACTTAAAACTGGCTTTGAGTAAAAACAAAATATTGAGTAGAACCAAATTGATCCTAGTTCAGAACCCAGCCGGAAAAAAACTGAAATCCCGGACTTACGTTTAAGCGTCAACGCACTATTTTAACAGTTAGTAGTTAGGCTCATCCAATTGATCTGCTCAAGACGTCCTTTTATCAATCTCGCCAAGTCAAATAAATTTGGCCATTTTTTTTTTTTTTTATTAAATATATAGAATGGCCCGCTTAAAAAAAAAGAAAGAAAAAGGGTATCATCCTAGGTGTTTACATTTATAGAAAACGTAAATACTTCACTCTACTCTACCAGAAAAAATCTGACATCCTCCCACATTTGAGCGCCCAAGTCACGCTGTTTAAAGAATGTTTTTATTTTGACTATTGCGAATCATTGACTTCCATAAGGCCCCCGTAAAAAATTTCAAAACAACCACTCCACCAAATTTTATGAAATTAAATTTGGATCTCTCCCATAATACAAAATCCATCTTTAAAAAAAGATTCTCAAATTGTAACTATACACCCGTCAAAAACGGGTACATCAGCTAGTAAGATATAAACAGTCCACCATTAAATAGAGCCTTTGGGTCGCGAAACGACAACATCTAAGGCTGTGACTTTGAGGAGCGCCTGCCACTTGCCAGAAACTAAAAAAAAAAAAAATACAATTATTTACTTAAATACAACCTTTACCATTGTCAAAGCAACTAAATTAGGGACAGCGCCGGTCTTAGAGTAGAGCGACCCGTCTTACATCAGCCTCAAAGGGGAGGGAGCGCCGTCACTTTTAGTAATTAAACGAAAAATTACAAACTGTATGAGAGTAATTTATGATAATAAGCCGAAAATTCCAAACCCAACAAAAGGATATGCCCACATCCAACCTCCTGAAGACCTCTGGGAACCTGTGTTACTATGTACTATATGGTGGCCACTCTGCTTGTACCAAATTCACCAAAAGAGATATTTAACATTTTTGAAACACTAGCTGATGTACTCATCGTTATAATTAAAATAACAAGGTATAATTAAAATTTGAGAATTCTTTTTTAGATGGATTTTGTCTTCTGGGGAAGGAGTCTAAAAGATGTTCTGTTGCTTCGGTCTTTTCACAACAATCAAAATAACTTCAATAGATAGAATAAAACTTCTTTCTAAATTTAATTGTTCCCAGTTGATTCTAATTAACTTGAAATAAATTGTAATCTTTAGATTAAACGAATTCAAACCGTCAATCATTTCTTTTCATTCATTCATATTTTTACTGGTGCATAAAAACATAATTAATATTTCATCCGTGTTTTCAAATACCTAGTAAATTGCAACCAGATGATTTTAAAAAATGAATTATTTTATGTATTTAGATTTTGTCTATTTATATTATAAATTTAAATATTGAATAGTTGGCCGTTGCATTATAAAGTTAGGAGATGGTCCGGGGTGGCGGTGAGACTATTTATGAACGCCACCCAGCACCATCTCCTTCCTTTATATTATAAATTATTTGAATATCAACAGTTATTTATTAATCAATTTGATTTAAATTTTAAAAACTAAGTAAAATATTGACTTAAAATCTACATCTTTGTAAAATCAGAACTTGATATGAATATTGTGACTGGGGGAAGGGTGAAATTTTTGGGACTTTTTTCCCCGATTTTCGGCTAATCTGTTTGGTTAATCCTAAAAATGTATACGACAGCATTTGTTAGGCTTGGGAAGTTGAATCGAATGATACCTTGGACGGGAAGATCAGACAAAGTTGAAAAATTAGTGTGTTTTACCTGTTTTTTAAATGTCAACATGTTAGATGTTCGGGATTTCGGATTTTTCCTGTTGAGTTGTGACAATTTTTTCCATCAGTTGAATAGTAAAACTTTTAAATGTGGCTCGCGGTAGAGTAGATTGGGATTAGAATCGAAGTAAGAAAACTGCCTAATCGAGATCTCTCGACAAATTGCTCAAGAATTCATAACTTTCGGTCTACTCAATATTTTGTTTTCATTTAAAGTCTATGTTTTAAGTCAAGCAAACCTAAATATAATGTAAAAATTTCAAAAGTCTACCATAAACCATTGCTGAGATTATCTCTGACAAAATTTCGTTGGACAATGCGAAGATACAGACAAACAAAAAACGTAAAAGTGGATTTGGTGTCTGTAATGTATGAAACGGATTGATTCTGTTCAACGCACAGACAAAACCTTTATTTTATTTATATAGATTGTAGCACTTTATTCCAATCTATAGTTTAATTTTAAGTAAATTTTCTAATACATTTTTATAGCACTTAAAAAATCGCCTACCATATCAAGGCATATTAATTCTTTTTGACAGCTGACAGACTTAATATCCAACAAGGATAACAATGGACAAATAGATACTTTTCAGACGTGTTCATCAAGACAAAAAGAAAAAATAGCGCGAATCGGACTAATACAACCCCCAAAATTACAAAATGGCCATTACTTTTAGAAAACATCACCTGCATAATTCTTTAAAGTAACAAATTCATCCTACAAATTGATAACTATTGTTTACTAGAATATATATTTATAGTATGAATAAATACAGGTTACTACATAACAAACAAATTTCAAAATTAATTCCTAATTAAAAATAAATTACACAGTTAAGACTTGATGCCTACTTTATAATAATAACTGCATTCTCAACAGTATTTCCATCATTATATTGAATTACCAGAAAACTTGATTTACTGATGCTGAAAGGAAAGAAGTGGAAATGTGTTGGTATACCTCCCCCCAAAAAAATTACATATAAACAAATAAAAATAATTTGGGTAACAACTGTTTGGCAGTTAGTGCCTGCATTTAGGTTATATATTTTTATAGCTAACCTAAATTTAATAGTTTATTTTTCATTAATAATGCATTCCCTTAATTGATACTTTTAAAACTGATGAAATGTCAACTTCAGAGAAAGAAGATTTATCTCAAATTTTAGTGGACTGTCAAGCAAAACTTTTGGAAATTGATGGTAAGCTATCAAGCATAAAGAATCGCTGCAGAACAGGAAAAACAAAGCATAAATACAGTTTACATACAAATGAAGATTTTATAATACTGAAGAAAGAAACAGAAAGTTTGGAAAGTGACATTCAATTCGTGAGAACACTTCTTGAAGAATCAAATGAAATTCAGACTTCCTTACCCTTAAGATTGATGAAGAAGGTCTTTCCTTCAAAAATGTTTTCTTCTCAAAACAAACCTATATCAAATGAAATTAAAGCAAAAATTATAGCTCACAGTACAGCATTGTTAGAAGAAAAAGTAAAAGTTCTCCAAACTATTGCATCATCGAAAAAGAAAAAAAAGAAACCTAAACGAGAATCACGAGGTATTATTTTTATCATATCTTTCATTCTTCATTAAAATATCAGTTTTTGTAAAATATTTTTCATGAGGGTGTTAATACGATTAAACGTCTCTAGGGCATTGAATTGAAAATAATCCAATTCTAGGTTTTAGGCAAACCTTCAGATTTGTACCAATCAGTTAAAAACTGTTCTTAGGGTCTAAAATACTCTAATCCCTCATCAGCCAATTTAAGGTCCAGTTTAATACAAAATATGCCAGACTCTTACCTTGTCTCAACCATAGCTAATAATAAACAAGATGGATATCTCATTAGGCATCCTCACAGATAGATATTATCAATACTATCCATTTATTTAATGGAGGCTAGTCTTATAAAATCAGATTAATTTGAGAAATTTATCCAATTCTAATATTGTTATTTACAATTTTATTTTAATTGCTATAAGAAAAATGATTCCCTTTTATAAAATAATTATAGAGATTTTTCTCTACCTCTACTTTCTTCTATTTTCTATGTTATTTTCTGTGGTCTTTTATTTTGGATTTCTCATTTTTCTGGAACATGTATTAGAAAATTTCCGATATGGCTTTTTTAAAGGCAAATGCCTGTCTAATCAATTATTCACTATTTATGTTACTTAAAAAAAAAAAAATATACAAATTGACAATTAATTTATAATTGAGCCTTTCAGTTGACAGAATGACTAACTCCAATTTCAACATTTTTGATTATTTTTTTAATGATATTTTTAGTGAGAAAATGTATACATTTATTCACAATTCTTTATTTCGACACTGCAATCACCTGCTATGGAATCGACTTACTCACTGTTTGTACAAATATTATAAATTTTCCAACAAGAAATATCACTAAAATGGCTAATCAAAAATGTTGGGATTGACATAAGTCATTCTGTCAAAGTCTCAATTTATTTTAGAAACCTTTTGACTCGCATAAGGTAATATTACACATAACCAAGGCCTGGATATTTATGCTGTAAAACCCTCAAAATATGATACACAATAATACAATATATAATAGACTGCAAACAAATTTCCATATATGCAATAATAAAACTAAAATATTCAACTACAAAAAGTTTTGAACTAAAAAAGAAATGAAAAAAAGGATTAAATAATAAATAAAAATGATCTTTTTTTTTTCATCAACTAAAATAATTAAAAGACAATGTGAAAAAAAAACAATGGAAAATACATATTTATATTTATTAATGGTTAAAAAGATAATATGAAATACTTTTTATGATCCTTAATATCAAAGTAATATAAATTTTGTGTTAGTAGCAAATAAAAGTGCAATAAGTAATTGTTTATACAAAGGATAAATAATAGACAATATGTTTTAGAAAGGTTAAAAAAAATTCAAATGGATTAGGAATCGATAAGCGGTATGCTTGACGTTAAAATTAAAAATTAATTTTTAAATTTGTTTCTGAAAATTAAATCTTTCATAGTTTGAAATATTATTACATAAAATATTTCGATAGTTAGAAAATGATCTTTCTACATTAACAGACATGATAGAAGAAAATTTATATCCACTTTGGGAAAAAAATTCAAATTATGAAAAGTCAATTACTGAAGGTAGCATTATTTTGTTAATTTGTAATAGTTTGTTGATTGAAAAAGAACCTACTATTGTGGCATTAAATTTCATCTACAATTAATCTGTAATTGCAATCTCATAAATGCAATATCCAGTGAAATAGAACATTTCATGGATATTAGCAGGAAGCCATCCTCCACCGATATATTTAAAATATTATGAAAGTATTTCATTTTTCTAGTATTCATGCAATAATAAGTAAACTTATGATAGGTATTATTATTTATCTTTTGTAAATAGTTTGAACAATAAATAATAATAATAAATTTCAGATTCTATGTTGACAGACACATCTAATTCGCTAAAACCAACTGCTAGATTGTACAGACCAAGAAGAGCATCCTCTGATTCTGAGATATTTATGAATCCTGAAAAAATATCAAGCATGAAAGTATTGAGTTCTCTAAAAAAACAGAATAATTCGTCTGGTTTAAATAATAACAGCTCCATTGAAACAGAAGTTAAATTTTGGAATTCAGAAATTAGTAAGTATTTACTCCTTCCTCCTACAAAAAACAAACTAAGCAAAAACATTAAAAAGACAAGAAGCCAAACAGAATATAATTTCGCTACATATTCAGAACAACATGTACAAACGATGGGAATCCCTTCTCATTTATGCCTCAATACCAATGAAAAATATATACAAACTGATTTTCCTTTAGTAACATGGGTCAATGCTGTTATGGATCAAGATAAATCTTTGAGAAAACATGTTGAGAAAGGAACAAATACAGATATGGATATAAAAGTTAACAATTCATGTATCTCAAACCATAATTTGCGATATCTCAAAGATTCTCAAAATGACGAAGCGATACCTTCATTGGCTAATATTTTAGATATTAACGAGATTGATAATATTATCAATAGTTTATTGTATAGTCCTTTAAAAATGTTACAGTGTAAACACATGAACAAACTATCTGGAAGAAATATTGGTAGTCCATCAGGCTATGTCAATCTCATCATTCGGCAATCTGACTTTATGCCACTTTTAGTGTCGGGAATTGAGGAGAGAACCAACAAAATCTGCAAGCAATTTTTTCCAGCAGATTGTAAACGCTTTGCTTATAGCTATCATGTCAAGCACATCACATCTGAGGTCACTTTAAAATATGATAGTGAGGATAATGGTCTTAATATAGCAGGAAATAAATATGATATTTCATTAAAGCCATGTCCTTCAGAAGAGTACACCAATAATGAAAGAAAAACAGAATTTTCAGTCCAGTATGAGAATAATGAAATTAACAAAACATCTCGAGTATTAAACACTCTTCAAATAGACTACAAGAATCCTCAGACATCTGGAAGAATAGTATTAACAGAGTTCGGAGATTCACAATCTTCTGCCCAATCAGAAATGATTTCAAGAATTTTAACACATCTAATAGGCTTGCCTAATTCTAAAATGGATTGTAAATGATGAGTATATTTGAGTCTCATTGGGAGCAATCTTTTGTTAATACATCAAGTGTAAATTTTCCTTTGAAGAAAGGAAGGAAGCTCATTGAGTAAAAGTTTAGATTAACACCAATATTTCCTAACCAAAGAGTGGTCTGAATAGTCCTTGAAACTATCGAGGCGGATGGAGTACAGATCATAAAAGAATGATGGAAAGTTGCTCAAATAAGAGCGAACTTCCAGAAACGAAATAATGAATTCAGATGATCATACAGGAATTAATATCCCATAGTCCTAGTGGGGAAAAATCATCAAGTAGATGAAATGATAAAATTTCTACTTTTACTTTGCTAACTCTAACATCGGAAATTAAAGGAAGTAAACTTTTGTGATTAATGAAATATTTTATTGTTTATGGGTTGTAAAAAATTTAAAATAAAATAAAATTTACTTATGTCCATATTTAATCCTTTCATGTTATGTAAAAAATGTAGAGTAACCTTAGTTCCAGACACAAAATAGAAAAATCAACGTTTTAATAATTTCTTGTCTATCATTATAGTTAATGTTTTGAATACTTGGTTCAGCGTGGTCTTACTATCATCCTTGAACAACTGTTGGTGGAAAAACATTGCTCCTTTAGAAAGTACTGAGTCCAAGTCCCTTCATCGACTTTTAACAATGTTAAAATAATTATAATACAAGCACAAATAAGGTTAAAGAATTTGTGTAACATCAGACTCAGAAACATTTGCTACTCCAGATTACACTTACTTCCATCACTCCTTTAATACTGTCTAATACATTTCATCTAAAACAAATCTTTAATGCAACCAATCAAGAAACATCCCAAAATTATAATACACAAAGTGGTGTAGCAAGAGTAGAAACTGGGTATAATCTTGGATGAGTTTACTGTGTCTCTTTGGAGGATAACAATTTTTATGTTTCTCAAATTTGATATATATTTTTTTTTTACTTTTCAAGTAAATGAAATATAATTAAACATTTATGTAATGTATATATTAAATCATTATTAGTTGTTTTATTTATTTAAATGTAATTTCACATCAGTAAAACTGATCATTTTTCAAATTAAACCAACTTGTCGGTCCCAGTCAGTTCTTTACGAACATCAATTTACTTCATGTAATTCTTGACAATATATCTCTAAAATAATTATAATAAAAATCTTCAAGTTATTGTTAAGCCCCCTTTTTAAAATGTAATTTAGTTTGTTATAACAAATATTTCTAGAGAAAAAAAACGTGAAAAATCAGGGACTCCTTGGGTCTTGTACCGCAAGGCAAGACCTAAGTAGTCATAGTTATCAATAATCTTTATGTTTTATTTAGGGACATAGATCATATGCACTGTAGATTCATGAAATATATATATAATAAATATAGTGTATGGACACGATAATTAGTAAGGACAATTATATCTTTGTAAGTTTGAATCATGGAAATTAAATTAATGATTTTAGGAATTACTTATCAAATTACACAAAAGACATTATAGTTTAGTTTACATAAATAAAACTGTTTAAAAAGAGAATTACTTGCATGGATTGATCGATGACTATGATTTCAAACCATTATAGGCTTGATAACATACTAAAAGTAGACATTTGCTACAAGAAAATATATTTTTTTAGTTTACTTTAAGACATTAATGTCAAAAGAATCTTTAATATTTTAATATTCTCAGTCCATAAGCATGAATCATTTACTTCATATTTCAAACTTATTTAAATAATCTCTTCCTTTTATTTCATTTGAGAACAGTTCAATTATACAATCATGTCAACAAGTTATTTAATATTAAGAAGTAATAATTCTTATTTTATGCTATTCAACACATAAAGAAGTCTTATAAAATAAGTAAAGATACAAATGTTACAATATGTATCAAATAAAACTCATACCTTTGCATAGTATGAAAATTAAACAGTTATAAATTATAATAAACAAAAGCTCACTAAAAAGGATGTGAACAGTGTAGCCAGGTTACTGACCTCAAATTTGTTCACTTAACTGTTTCAAAAATCTCCACTTCACTGATTTTAAATCCAATTTTTGGACAAACTCTTGCAAAATCACTTTTTAAATTACCATCTTGAGATTTGTGTAACTGTGAAACGAGACTCATTGACAAACAAAGGCTTTCGGGCTGAAGCCCCCTCCCCCAAAATGGGAAAATATAACCATGTTTTATCGAAAACATATTAAAAAATTATCTCTTAAAGTATTATTGTTCGTGTAATTACATTTAAAAGGGCTTTAGGAATCATTTAAACACAATTTCATATCCAATTTAATTTTCCAAAGTAATTATCGTTATTTTTATGAAAAAAAAAAACTTTCGGGCTGAAGCCCCCCCCCCCAAAAAATAAATCCTGGATCCGCTAGTGTGCCCCGACAATATGGTATTCCTTTCGGCGCCGATATGACGATATATTTGTAGTAATATCTATTGCATTATAGCAGCCACACGGAAAGCCATAACTCGCAGCAATACAGACAAAAGGATATCGTATCTTTTTTTTTTCTCCCCTTCCTTGACTTTAAGGCTGGCTATACATGCTTTTCTCGGTCCAGGAGAATTATACCAGAATTAAAAGTTCTCGGCATCGGGGTTTGAACTTGTAAATTTAGATTTATCACAGGTTGCTCCAGGGAACACATATCGCATTCTGCATGTAGAAGCCTCCAAGGTCCCTAAACAAAGAATGCGATATGTCTCGGTGATACGATATTCTCCTCAGCGATGATATGGCGATATAGTTGCAGTGTAGCAGTCATGCAGGGCGCGATAATCTGCAGCAATAACGACAACGGGTTATCATATCGTCGGGACTTCTGTGAGTAGAAGTCTTTATATTATTTCCTTCTATTGTTTTCCTAATAATGTATTATATTACTTGAATCGCTAAACAGAACATTTTGCCAAAATTGTGCTATTAAGGAAGCAGATAGTCCGGGGTGTCGGTCATTTATAGACTAAATAGTGGCAAAACTATTTTATTAAATCATTCAGTTCTAAGTGAAACTCCTGGCTGAACACACCTCCTCCCTGAAGAAGACCTGTAAAGTCCGGTGAAACGTTGGCTTTTAATAAAAGCCACTATTTAGTCCATTTATGACCGACGCCCCGGACCATCTCCTTCCTTAAATAATAAAACGGTCAACTATTAAGTATTCAAAATTGTGTATTGGTTTCTTCAGATACAATTCTTAACTACTTAGCAAATTCTTTTCTTCTATTAACGTTAATGGCAAACCTATTTTCGGGGTATCTTACCACTAGCGGATCCAGGATTTAATTTTGGGGGAGGTCTTCAGCCCGAAAGCTTTTTATTCATAAGAATGACGATAATTACTTTGGAAACAAAAAAAGAAACTAACTATCTATATGAAATGGTGTTTAAGTGATTCCTTAAGTCCTTTTAAATGTAACACGAACAATAATACTTTAAGAGATAATTTTTTAATATTTTTTCCCATAAAACATTGGTTATATTTCACCATTTTGGAGGGCTTTAGCCCGAAAGCTCCCCCCACCCCCATCAGAGAATCTTACCATGACTATCATCATGATAAGGGACTCTTCCTACACTTGACTCTCAGCCCTGCTTGTTACAACTTCTCGTTTCCATAACTACCAATCTCCAAGAACTAATGGACAGACTATTTGTAACTTCTATGACAATGTTCCTGCTTTCTCGTGGCGTCAATAGATTTTAATGCCCTTTTCCTGTTTTGTTGAATATGTTTCCTCTCTTACTATACCATTTGATAATATAGGGAACACTTGTTTTTTTTTTTTTGCCCTTTTTATCCAAATGAAAAATGTTAAAAAATAAAAAGACTTCATAAAGAGTTCTGTTGTATTAATCCTGAACAGCGCCAGGGGGGCACTGACTGATCTTTTGGGTCACTTGCCACTTGTTCATAGAAATAAAAAAAAATACAAAATGTATTGAAATAATTAATGTTAGCCAATCAATAAAGCAACTGTATTAGGGAAATTAATTTTCTAACCGCACCTGTTAATTACATTTTTTAACAATCAGCAGATGTTCTGGCTGTATAATGAGAAGAAAAAATAAATAAAAAACAACAATAATAAAATAAATAAACAAAATAAAGAGGCTTCATAGGCATGAGGATAGAGATATGTTGAATGGAATAAAAATTTTTTTTTAGGGGGAGGGAAATTATGTCATTGCCTGAGGGTGCTGAATCTCTAAGGCTGTCACTGGGTTAGGGTGACCAACAAGTTTGGAATTAAAAGAGGATAAAGTGATTCTAATTAGTTATTTTTAGTACCTCCGCTGATGCAGAAATGTACTTTTCATCAAAAAAGTTTTGTAATCTTAATTCATTCCACTTTGAGTTTAAATCCAAACATTAGCTTGAGATAATACTTTTGACTGCAACTGTATGTGTCTTTACTATATTAAATTGCAAAATTGCTCTTCCCACATCAAATTACATTCCTGACATTATATCAGAAATGAAGGTCTACAAATGAAGAGGGACAACCTTAATTTAGCCGCAAATCCTTTCACTTCCTTCTTCTCTCTCCAAAAATTTCAAGTTTTATAATAGTAAGCCCAATGAAAAACTTTTCCAATTTTTTTCCAGTAATCCCAACCTCACCATTTTTGGCAGATGGAGGATGATCCTAGAGGCCCAACCGAACCTATTCTAATTAGAGTGGGAAGGTCGAGATTCATTCCGTGTGTTCGCCACAAAATAAATTTCAACCCAACGAGGCCGGATTCGAACCGGTGCCACTAGCCTCGATTTTAAAGTTTACGATTTGATACTCCTAACTATAAAGACTCCAGCCACATGAACAACTAAGAGTCCGGGAACCCCCAATTGTAGAACTCCATTTGGAGAAGAAGTATACATTTCCTAAGGGCAGCCCCATTTGGCGTTGTAACCCAATCAGTTTATTATAAAATGTCATGAAGTACATTTTCGATGGAGCAAAACATTTTTGTGAATTTCGATCTTATTTGTCAATAAATAAAATCATAATAAGTACACTAAAATTACACAAAACCTTTTATATATATATATATATATATATATATATATATAAACAGGAATGCTCTATATATATATCTCCAAGGCTCCTTAGTCCACATTTCTGTCTTGTTGTATTATTCTAAAGAGACTCGTCCCAGAATTAATAAAGTATTATTATTATTATATATCAAATAATAGTTACAAGTGCATAATTTTCTGATTTGACAAATGAAAAATTTATCCAAGTCCTTAGAGATGTAATGCTGCTTAATAACTTTTTGCTATAAACCAACAATATAGTAAACATACACTCAAGTTAGATGGTATGAAATATAATATGAGATTATGCTTTCTGAAAACACACCCTCCTTATCAATGGTGTCTGACACATTTCAACAAATTCTTTATGAGTTGGTTGTCTCTTGAAATAAAAATCTCGACAAAGTCTTTTACTGCTGTGCAAAATTAGAACAGCTGGCAAAAGAAACAAACATCTTATGATGAAGACCTTTTTAACTCTTCTGAAATGTGGAACAAATATTTAATAACATCAAGTTATATATTAATAAAAATACTTACTATGTTCATGTCCGAGTGCTTAAAACAAGGAGCTTTAGAAAGAGGTTTGAATATTTATTCCCCAATAAAAATAAAAAAAGAAATGAATTATTTTTATGCATGGCAGAAATTTAACTTTAAGCCTTTCTCACTTTGACAGCAAAATGTTTATTCGTGTGCACAGTCACTAACACTGTTATTATGAAAAATTAATAATTTCATTTACTTATTATTTAAAAACAAAGAAAAATTTTACTATCAAAGCAACATATAATAAGTCTGGATGAAAGAAAAAAAATCATTATCAATAACATTTCTGGATTCCCTCTCCATCATGTTCCTAAAACAAAAAAAAATTTTTTTTTCTCTGAACATAAATAAAGTAAATTATGCCAATACCCCATTTTATCAATTCCCTATTGGTACTAATTAAAAAAACATAAAATTGGATAAAATTTCTGAAGAGCAGTTTTCTTTCAACAGATCTTAAATAACATTTCAGAGGCCTATGAGTTCATAAAAACAGATTTTCAGACATCATTGTATCTATATCATGATTATATCTTGAACAACTGGGCTAATTTTAATGATTCTTTTATTTTCGTAATGTTCCAGCTCTTGATAGCTGTGAACTAAACCAAGCTCATAAATGTGCAAACGATTTTTTTTAGATTAACACCTGTTACGATTTTCAGAGATCTTCCCTATAGTCTTAAGACTAAAAGCCCTTTTAATTTTCACATATACGAAGTACATCACTGAAAAAAAAAACAGGTAAATAAGTTTAGAAGAAAATATTGTGTGGGCCACTTTTTATAGAATGATTTCTATATTTTAACGAGCCCAATACATTGCTACAGTAGTGCAAAAGGTGACATTTTGTAGTATACAACTGCAATAAGTAGTGCGCTACTATAGAAAATAGCAGAGGGAATAAAATATAAAATTATACTTATAAATCATAAACAAATAAAAAGTTAGTATACTTTTTTGTAAAAAAAAAACAACTCAAATTTTAGAAGCAATATACCAAAACCAGATACATTAAGATATATTCTCATGATTTTAATTAGAAATCCAATTGTCTGCTTCATGATTTTACTTCAGTTTTCTATTAATTGAATCAACAGACCCTAGGAGGAGCATAACACTTGTTTCAGAAACCTGGTGATGCTGCACTACAAAATCTATGTGGTCTTTATTTGAGCTGAACTGGCTCAGATGGGTTAAACATTTACGTAAAAACACACGCCATAAGTGGACACACTTTTAGCAAGTATTTCTACAATTAGAGATGTTGTTTTTAAACAATTATACAACAACTCAATATTAATTTTACTTACCACTATTCAAAGTTGAAGATTTAAAAAATAAAAATCTATGTTTGAAGGAGAATGACAAGTACAACAACATAGTCAGAAATAATTTCTGCAAGGGAGTTATGGATTAAAAAAATACAAGGTTTTAAATAACGTGTTCCTGTTTACTACTCTATCAACGGTATTCACAAAAAAAAAATATATAATAAAATAAAAAGACAAAATAATAATAATAATGAAATTAAAAAAAAATAAAATGAAACAAAACGTTGTTGAGAAACAATATTTAATTATAATACAATCTGTTTTATTTAATATATTTTCATCGTTAGAAACACCCCTTTGGCTAGTTAAATAAATAACAATACAGTTAAAGTGACTGCCCATAATAACTTCTTATCATGAAGTTCGGAAAATAAACTTTTATATGTATCAATCATGATAAGGAATTACATTAAGAAACCTTAAAAAACATCAATTGCGTTTATATGGTCTTATAATTATGTTTCGGAAAAGCCTTAAAGGGATGCTCATCACAAGAGTCACATTGGGAAGCTGTAGCTACTACAATGCTCTGAGGCAAAATATTTAATTTACATAAACAATAATTACAAAAATTTATTACAGATTCAAGAAGAAAAAAATAATAACATTAGCGATGGTTACGATCATTGAAAAAGAAAAGAAAGAAAAACAGTACCTTTTTAAAAATTTCTTTTGTTAAACTGCATTGAATGATGCAATAGTGGGAATGTGTGCGAACATGATTAACAACAAACATTCACTTATAAAATGCCCTACCAAATTGTTCTAAACAAGCTATAATCTTTAAGCATTTCTTTGTTTCCCATGAGCACATCGCACACTATCCCACAAATATCACATGACATCCATCAATTACTAATAATTAACTTTTAGATACAATATTTTCAGCATATCATCAAACTTTTTCTTTCAATTTAAATTAACAAATTACTATATAATTTTCAGCAAAGTCTTTATTCCATTAATAATTACATATGTCGCTTAAATAAATGCAAATCTCAGTAATATAAATTAAAGTACTTAAGCTAATTCAAAAATGTATATAACTTTTTCAAGACTAGCAGTCCGAAGAGGTTAGGGCCAAATGAATTGGGCACAGCGTAGTAGCATTCAAAATTAAAGAGAAAAACTTAGATATTTTCTTTTGTTATAGTCTAATAATGTTTACAAATTTATATATATATGTATATAGTATATATAAATGTTTTGTTCGTAAAAAATATGTACACAAAAATAAACAAAGCCACACATTTCACTGTGTTAAATTTAATCTTAGCATGTTAATTTACATCAATATAGAATGACTTAGATAACCGCAAACATAACATATCCTCATAGTTACTATAAATAACAAAAATACTTTCCATGGTAAAACACAATTAAACCTATCAAGAACCAAACATACACTGGCTGTGCCCAGCAAGGTGAGGTGTAAGGTATACAGTCAACTTTCTCAGATAAACGTCTTATATTGTTTTAAAACCATTATATGCATATTTATAGAGAAAGATAGAGAGATGATAGAAACAGAAAATAACTAAAACATAACTCATTTTTGGCTCACATTTCGGGAGCTCCCATTAGTAATTAATAATTCTATTTATATATATATTTATATATATTTATATAACAAAATGTCTAACCTATATTAACTTAACTATATATATATATATAATTGGGGGAAGGAGAAAGGTCTCTTGGGATGCTTTTCACTATTTACAACTCATTCATGGAAGTTAAATTATTCAAAATATTTCTAAAACATTAACCGCTGACATGTTATGCCATTTTCCCATGTGCCACTCTCACGCAGAGCAACAAATAAGTTAAATATTGTTAAAAACAACGATTAAGGAACTTTTTATATATATATAATATATATATTATCATCAGTTATTATTATCATATTCTGTTTCGAAACACTATGAGCGTTTATCACACACTTATCGTTTATCCACATCATCTTGTCCTTAAGTGGTTATCACTGTAAATGACACAATTATTAAAAATCACATGAAAAAAATCTGTCTGTACATACACTATTAAAAGCTTTCCAGCTTTAAAGTTGCAGCCGTGGAAATACAAAACCACCACGATGGTGTAATCTTAAAAACTATACTTTGTCTCACCCTCTCATCTATCTCAGTCTCACCATAATATTGGGTGTCGTAGAAAAATACTAAAAATAACAATAACAACATTTTAAAAACAAAGGGACACCCCCCGTGGATTTAGAAATAAAGCTATTTCCAACCAGCTTTGTTAAAAATGACTTCAAGATCAAGGTTGTCATCGATCGACCCACAAGATAGGAGAGGGAGTGACCCATCGGTGGTTCCAGGCAGACGAACAACACTAACATTAATCACAGCACTTCATCTTGTTCATCTCGCCTTTCTTCCTCAGGTTTTCTTAAGGCACGGCCGCCATCTCTGTTAAAAAAAACAAACAATGTTAAAATTATTATTAGGAAATATAATAATAGTTAGCTAAATTTAAAAAAAGAGTGAGCAACTTTTGGTACAAAAACTTTTAAAATGTATAAGATTAGTAACTAAATAATTGTGGATTTTACGAGAAGGTGACTTTAATAACAATGTTATCTTTATATACTTGTAGAATATTTGACCTCCTCATTGTTGTGTGATCTTTATATAATTCCATGTAAATATTTTGATGATGAAATGTTTAGTCTAGTATCCAAATTCTGATTGAAATGGAAGCGCAAAGTGCACATTTTAGACATATTCACCTTTTTTATTTTTGAAAAAGGGAAAAATCTTTCACAAGCAGAAAAAAAGATGTGTGCTTTGTACAGTGCTGAAAAACTAAAAGAAAGGGTGTGCCAAAATTGATTCCCGAAATTTCATGTAGGAGATTTTTTACTGAAAGATGAACAACGTTCTAGCCAACTAAATGAAATTGCAAATGACAAAATCTAAGAAGTTATCAACAAAAATCGTGAAAAATAAAAGTTTCAAGAAATTCGTTAAACCTAACAAGTTAGTATCTGTGATTTGTTGTTCAAAAGAAATGAAGGTAACCAGCAGTAACCATTTTTACAACAGTAGATTACAGGCAATGAAAAATAGGTGATTTACAATGACATGCGAAAAAGATCATGGAGCAAAGAATAGGAACCTGTACTAACAACATACAAACCTGATATTAGCCCAAAAAAAAAAGTTTTGCTATCAGTTTGATGAGATTATAAGGGCATTATTCATTTTACCACACAACCAGACAATCAATTCGGATGTGTACATTCGACAATTAATCACACTGAACCAGGTAATTCAACATAAACGTCCTGAGTGGTAAACTGGAGGGGTGTAGAGTTCCACCTCAACAATGCAAAGACACGCGCATCTTTGTCTGCCCAGCAAAAATTATAGGAGTTTGGTTGTGATGTAATTCGACTTCCGTCTTACAGTCCAGACCTCTCTCCCGATTACCATTAATTTATTTATTTGCACAATTTTTAAAATGACAAGCAATTTATTTAAATTTTTTACGATCTGCCTAAAATATTTAAAAAAAGAAAGAAAGATGAAACTGCCAAAAAGTCATTAAAGAAATGGACGATACGTTAAAGATTAAATACATTTTGTTACAAAATAAGTTTTTGTTTTTATTTTCCCAAAAATCTGCAATTACTTAGTTGCCTTCAATATATCTGTGGCACCTGTGCATAGTGTGTTAAGTGCGAAAATCATACTTATGGAAAAATGCAATTGAAAGTTTGAAATTTTAAAAGGTACAAGTTCAATTTTTTAGTTTCAACCCATGCATGATTCACAAAGTAATATTCATCTCTGTAATAGTCGCATAACTTAGCGGCACAAAAAAAAATTCACAAAATTGCACTTGACTCACTTTTCATAGGTGCTACAGATATAATGACAATTGTTTTCTTTAATTTTTAAAAATGATCACATTTAGTTGTGTACCATGAATGATTTATGTTTTTTTATTGACCTCAAATGTTTTTAAACATTTAAATCTATCCCTAAGAAATGATTTGGGCTAGTTGTTTATTTTTTAAAAGTATATCAAACAAAAAAATTGTTATTGAAACTCTAAAATACTTCAAAATTCAAGATACTTGTAAAAAGCATCAATAAAGGAGAAAAAGGACTGTTATTGTATATGCTTTCAAATAAAAATAAAAAATCGGAGCTTACATTTGACTATGAGGAACTACTAGCATTCATCCCAGCGAACATTCCCGGTGTGAATTGCTGTTGCTGCTGCTGCTGCAACTGCTGTTGTTGTTGCTGCTGCTGCTGCTGTTGCTGATTATTCGATGCCCTTCCATGTTTTGGAATCGGAGGCTGAAGGTATTCATGCCTCGATAGAGACATTACATCGATTCGGTCTTCTTTTCTATATGCTAAGCAACTTCGAATAAAACTCTGAAAACAGATTATGTTTTCAATTAATAAATAAATAGTTGTATTTAAATAATATTTTCAAGAAAAAATATTAATTTATACATGATATAAAAAATTTATTTTATCAAATTTGAGATATGACCAGTTAATTACAAGTTAAAACCACTGTAAAATTACCTTTGCCTCATTGCTGACTGTTGGTTTGTTAGCGAACTGAACCTCAGTAGCTTTAAGGATTGTGTTTTCTTCAAGGATTGTTGCTTGAGATTGGTTATGGCCAAATGGCTGAAAAACAAATAAAATAAATTAAAATCACTAGAAGAAAGCAGCAGATTTTGATATAATAATACTAAAAATCTTAGCGAACCCGAAGGTTCGATAGCGACACCATCAATCGCTGTTTACACACTTTCCTCCACCGGTCACCTCCCAAACCCAGTCCCTTCAGATCGGCCTTAATGCAATCTTCCCACCATCGCTTGATCTACCCCTTGGACGTTTACCGGTGGACAGAGCAAATATTAACCTTTCAGGAATTCCATTATATTAAATATTAACCTTCCGTTACTAAGTCCAACAATTTTACAAGCTCATTCAATTTGCCCTGATATAATCACCTCAATTATATTAACCAGATACAATTCACGCAATTTGGTGTTGTGGAACTGTCTAATCTCTCCTGTAACTCATTCTTCTTGGTTCCAAATATTCTACGCAATACTTTATTTTCAAAAACCAACTCTGATGAATTAAGATTTTTTTTGTTAGTCATTTAGAAAAACAAAATATGGAATAATTATAGATGTAAGAAGAATTATTAAAAAAAGGTAAGTTCTTATTTTTTATTGGGTTAAACATCATTATGTACTTCAATAGGCTCTCCTGTGTTACTAACCTACATAAGTCAGAATTAAAATGTCAAGGCATATTGCGAGAGTATGGGGAGCTGCCTTATGATCCCAAGGAAGTTAATAAATGGAGTTTTTAAAATCAATATAAATCATCCAATATGGAATAATATTGGTAGTATAGATTCCTTTTTGGCTCTCATGAGCGATGTGGATTTTAATGAATGAGGTATCTAAATAGAGGGAATTTCATAAATAAGTGAAAAATCATGATTAATAATCCTTAAATCCATACTATAACTTTAATAAAATATAATACAACATTTATTTTGAAACCATTATTTATAGGCATATAGAAAATGTCAGTATGTTTATTTTTAGTTAGAAATATAACAGAACAAGATTCACATAAAGATGGAGAAAGTACATCGGTAACAGTAATAATATATTTTAGAATATATATAAAATGTTACCTTCTTTCCATAAAGGCATTGATAAAATATAACTCCCACGCTCCAAACATCCACTTTTGATGAGATTTTTGGAGGGTTTTTTCCAACAACAAAACATTCTGGAGGAAGATACCTGAAATAAATAAATAAAAATAAAACAACTTTTCAAAAATTATGTAAGAATATTAATCACAATTGTATAAATTTATGGAATGGATTAGATCAAGTTTAGGAAATAAAATAAAAATATTATTTTCAGTTCTGATCAGAACCAACCACCTTAAGTATGATTATTAATTGACAATATCGAGATAGAAGCATGTATTGACAATATTTTCAATTAGTTATAGTTTGAAAAATAAATAAACTTGTAATTGATGTTTTTAGTTCACAGCTTAACCTGAGATAATTCATTTGTTACGAGCAATGAATCATTAATGAATCCAGGATTTAAGGGGGGCTTCATCCCGAAAGATTTTTTTTTGCATAAATATATTAGGATAATTACTTCGGAAGAGAGCAAGAAACTAACTACTTATATGAAATGGTCTTTAAGTGATTCCTTAAGTCCTATTATCTGTAATTAGACGAACAAAAATACTTTTAGAGATAATTTTTTATATAAAACATGTTATATTTTACCATTTTGAGGGGGCTTCAGCCTGAAAGTCCCCTCCTCCCCTGTGGTGAATGATGATGTTAAAGTTTTATGTTTACATCCAAAAGATGCTATTTTTAATCGATGAATTAAGAATTTTTTTGTTATTCATTTAGTTGCTTTAAAATTAATCAATACAACATTACTAACAACTTACAGTAAAAGCAGCTAAAGATGATTCAATTCATCAATGATTGAAAGGTAGCAATAGTATTGTAAACCCATGCAAACTTAGTTTCAGACTACAATCAACTTGAGAAAGCTTGGAAGTTGGTGGGAAGATGAGGTTAATCAAGAATTTGTGTCAAACTTTCAGTCTAAGTTTGTAGCAATCAGGATTTCTGGGTAATTATATCCATTAATTTTATAGTGTTTTCCATCTTTTTTTTTTGTATTTTTTAAATCCTATTTCCTACTGGCTATTGATATCTCATTTTAATTAGTCATGAGGAACTTAGACCGGAACGTGGACACATATTTAAAAAAAATAGTTTAATCAAAAACTTGTTATCTACATTCCAACCAAACATGTATTGAATAACAAAGCTGGAAATGGTAATTTTTAATTTTAGTTATTTTTAAAAGGTAATCTTCATTCAAAAATCTGTCATCTAAAATTTCAATTTTAGATAAGAAAATTTCACAACTAAATGGCTACTAAAGTCTATTATATTACTAAAGTTATATTATATTATAAATTGTTTCAGTTAGTAGTATTATTATTTATGTATCAATAACAATCAGCCAATGACATCATATCAAACCTAGACTTCTTCTTAAAACATGCACCTTTTTTATTTAGAAAAATTCTTGGAAATGAGACATTTTCAATAAAGAGATTGATAAACTTAATCAATTTGATGGGATACAAAAAATTCATGAACAGCCATTAGCTTTCAACATGAATGGGATAAGTTGATGATAAAATGGAGAAAAAAGGTGGCCTACATGAACAGTGTTTCATTTGGTATGACCTCCATCCTCAATATGTCAAACATATGATATGTTTCATATATTTACATAAATGTAAAGCATTCTATATTCCATAAAAAATATTAATGGATACTAATAAAATATTAATATCTTCTACAAACATCTTTTAACCATAGCATATAAAATGAATGTTCAAAAACTTGTGAAATAAAAAAGTATACACACCAATAAGTTCCAGCGCCCTGAGAGGTGAGGTCCATTCCATGGTCTGGATTATAATTTTCTTCATCCATAACTTTACTTAAACCAAAGTCTGTGATTTTTATTTCACCACATACATTGCCTTCAGTCAGTAAAATATTTCCTGTAGATTAATACCTCATGTTAAAATAATAATCACAACAAATTATTGATTCTTATATTAAAAAATTTAATCACTGCATAATTTGATTAGTTTGACTTAATTTTTACACAGATAAAAAAGGATTTTTGCATCAATGAATATAATTTAATTCACAAATAGAAACTTAAAATTTAGCTACATGAAAAGTGAAGGCAACATTTTTCAATAAACTGACGATATTTATTTATTTTGAAATCCACTAAACTTTTGGGAAGTAAGAACTAAATAAGTTAAAGATTCGTGTCTGAGCAATTGTAAAACAATACAGAAAAGACAACACTAATCACTATTTTTGTTATATTAATGTATACTTTATAGCTTACGTTTTTACATACGTAATTATATAAATTACTAAACATACCACCAATTTAATATCTAGGGTGAGAAAAAAAATATCAGCAAAATATAATATATACATGTATAATGCTGCAGTAGAGATTTCTTTTGCAGCTCTCAGGAACGATTAATTTTGATGGCCGACATTAAGAAGAAAAGTATTCTCACAGAGAAGAGAAGAATCCCAATTTAGATCATTAAATTCTTGTTTTAATAAAAGTGATTGAAAAATCGAGTGACTTATTGAAGGAAGTTACTCGACTTCTACATATCAGGACTCAGCCATTTTTATGGGATTTTTCGGTGCCGACGTTCCACGCAAGCATGTGTCATTATCAGGACTGAAAATTGTTTAATACAATCGGTTTGTAATAAGCCTTCCAGGCGCCACGGTTGCCATGAGTTTATTAGCCCATGTTTAACTTTTCAAACATTAAAATACACCTATTTTTTATATTTTATGGTAAATTGAAACGCTATAAGAAGGTATTAAGGAAAAAAAAAAGGAAATAGCCATTCAGAATATTTATTACATCTATACTAAGGAAATGTTAGTAAAGAAGATAAGATGGACAAACCTGGTTTTAAATCGTAATGAATTACAGGAGGTTTAATTTCATTTAAATACTTTAAGGCTGATACTACTTGCATCACAATAGATCTCGCTTCTCTCTCAGCTATTGTCTTGTGCTGGAAAAATTTAAGAGTATATAAAAAATTGGATAAGACATATAATTAATTGTTTTGGTAGTATTTATCAGGGACACAATATATACCTGCTTAAGATAAAAGTCTAAATCGTGCCCATCACAGTATTCTAAAACTGTACAAAACGAGTTGGCATCTATTTCAAAAACATCATATAATTTTACTACTCTTGGGTGATCCAATGCTTTATGAATGTTGTATTCCCTCAAAGCATGTCTAAAATTAAAATATCAAGGTTAGAGTTAACATTATATATTACAAAAGTATAATTACAAAAATAAGAAAAATGTATATTCACTTTATATAGTTCGCTTTTTTATCTTCTTTCCAGTCTTTATTAAGCTGATGAACTTTACATGCAACATACCTCTGCTCTTTCAGATCAAAAGCCTAAAAGGAAAACAAAATATTAAGCAGGTGTTATGATAAATAATTATTAAATTTCAGATCATATTACTAAATACGATAATAAAATCAAATATACAACACACTATTACCAATGAAAAAATTAATAACCACAAAACCTCGTTATTAAATCAATAATAGCAAAGCAAGCAACAAAATGTTGATCGAACTTACCTTATGCACTTCCGAAAAGCCACCTTTGCCAAGGAGCATCAGAAGTAGGTACCTCTCATTGAGGACAGGGTGGCTGTTGAAACGAGATTGGTCCTCATTGTGAATCCTCTTCAGTTCTCGGATGTGAAGGTTCCTCTCTCGTTCCAGCTTTTCCATCTCCAGCTGAAGGTCTGCATCTTCCTTTTTGAGGGCAGACTGCCGCAGCTTTAAGATTTCGTCAGCTTCATAGTACTCCTGCGTCGACATAGTTGGAACAGGATCTGGCTTGAGGAAGCCATCGGTCCCGTTGTGGAGGCCACCGCTACCACCGCCTGCTCCTCCTCCCCCACTGCCTCCGCTGTTGCTACCGCTGGAGGAGCCGGCTCGCTTCCGACCAGTTTCAGAATTACTAGGGCGTCTTTTTGTTAATAGCTTTTTTTGTTTATCTATTTCTTCTCGTTCATTGGAAATTTCTTCTTGCCTCCTAAATGAAAAAAAAAATATATATATATTAATAATTTAATAATATGTGCAGAAAAAAACTTTGTAACTTAAAAGGTTTGGTGAAGAAGTCAAGTTATTTAACAGGAAATCAAATTGGAGGAAAAATAAAGGACCAAAAGGTCCAACCCGGTGGGAATTAAAAGAATGTTCGAAGAAAGATCGTATATTAATTCAGTTTACATGTTTGTTAAAGACAGAAAGTTTTTTAAAAATGTACTTTAAAGATATATGTACGTTTTATACATATTATCAGTAGGATAGTGTCAATAACTCACAAAGAATATTTAGGTCAGTGATCAAATTATAATATAATAGAGAAATCAGTAAGTGCAATATGTTATGAAAGGGGACACTTAATTTTTTCCTCATTTGATTATAAGGGTTGTTTTTGTTATAATTTTATAGTATCTCAGCAAATAATATTCCGATTTTTTTTTCTCAAGTGAATTCAGTAACACCATCAAGTAAAATTATCAAGAGTCAATCCAATCATAAATTATATACTTTTTAATATTTCATAAAATATTAATGAAGATATGGATGTCATTATATAAAGATTTAAAAACATAGTGCACACGATTAAGAAAGATTCATTTTCTGAACAAAAAGCACAATTGACATAATCTATTGTCATTATAATCCTCTCTAAGGTTAAGGAATAAATAATAGGACCTTTATATTATTAGTGTTTGAGATAAAACATCTCATATGAAAGTTTATGATAAATTAAAATAATGAGCAACTTGACAATGGGCGAAGTAGCACAAATTTTGTTGACAAAAGATATGAAAATAATAAAAATCTAAAAGGATAGTAAGGTAGTAAAGAATTTCCTAAAAATTGTTTACATAAAAGCAAAAGATAAATAACATTAAACAAATTAAATTACTGTTATTTATATGATATTTTTGTTCAAAAGTTTAAAAAAAAAAAAATGTTTCCTAAAGGACGTGGTTTATTGGTATCTCACTAATTTCACATTGCAATATCTTATGCCATCTACCTGGAAAGTTCCTGGAAGGCATAGCCGTCAGTCCAATTCTCTTGAAAGGTTGCTCCAACCCTTTGCGTTACAAACTGTCCTAGCCTCAACCTGTTCTGCATACACCTTTGCCTAGCTTCCTTCTTTTCTATATTAGACTTCTCTTTGAGCAGTTTCTTAACAACGTCTATACACTTATTTGTATGTGCTTTATGTTGTTCCATAGCTTTTGCCTGGGCAGCTAACTGATGCCTCAGTTCTTCGGTTGCCTGAACAAGAAATAAAACACGATCAAGCAAAAAAAAAAAATATATATATAAATAAAATAAAACATAATACACTTCATTTCAAGTACAAAATTTTGATTGATATATAGACAATCAACAAAAATACTAACTTTGTTTATTTATTTTTTAAAATAAACAACTCAAGAATTTACCCTATTCAGTTCATCTATTTTATTGTTCCGCAATTCAAGATCAGATGATGCTTGGGTTTCAAATTCTTGAATCCTTTGGCATGTGAGGTCAGTCTAAACAAGAAAAAGTTCTTTTAAAATTAATTATTCCATAAGATTTTAAAAAATAAAAGTTTATACTATTGATTTATTTATACCTGAACTTGTTTGGACAACATGGTAACATGCAATTTTGATGGCGGATGCATGAGAGTGGTACAGGAGTAATCAGAGGACGCTTGACCAGGCGCAAGCAAAGAGGCTTGTGGAGATGGTGGAAACTGAAAAAAAAAGTTTTATTTTATTAAAGCATCATAAAGTGAGCGGGGTAGCTCATAAGGCGAGCACCGACTTCCAGAGCTGAAAGCCTCAGGTTTGAGTCCGGCTGATGACTATTAATTTTTCGTCAGCCGTGGATCAACCCTAGGGTCGGGAGAACCGCTCAGCTTCTAAAAAGTGGGTGCTCTTAATTAAATAATTATTTAAGGGAGAAAAATCTGGCTGTTCAGTTTTTTTTTTTTTTGTTTTTTTTTTTTAATAACATCATAAAGCTTTTCACAATTAAAAAAATAAATCTTCTAGTGGCATCATAACTTAATACCATATTATGCTTTATTTAAAGTGATAATACATTCAATGTAAAAAATGATTTATGAACAGTATTATATTGAAAACTAAAAATGAGTTTTGAGATATCAATAGTGAGAAATAGGAGTACCTACTAAATTAAAAGAATAAACATTTTTAATAGGTAAGGTTTAACGAATCAGTTGCCACCAAATTGTGTGAGCTGTGCTCCAGACCTAATGTGTCATTTATAAAAAATGTTTAGTGGTATCAGGAACTGATCAAAATGAAATTATAATAAGCAAGTTGTTAAAGCCTTTAGCCTCTAGATACCAAGACCAACAAAATTCTTATTTGTTTATTTGATGAGTATGTTAGGCTTAGCATACGATATCAAGCGTCAACAGCTGTATTACATTAAAATCCGATGTATGTACCATTATCATACCACACTTATAAAGTATAATCTTCCAAGCTGTACAACTAATGAAGATAGCTCACATGTTTAAAAAAAAAGAATAGTTGTGACAATTCTAGACAGGCAATCAAACAAGGATTTCTGCAACAATGAAATCCTCCCGACAGAGTCTAGAAAATGTCTCTTAAAATTGAAAACAACTATTTAGACCTCAAAATTCTTTATAATTGGGTAGTACTTGCATAGAAAAAAAGTCATGTAAATATGAGATGTAATAATATTCAAGTGATAAAAGAACTTATAGGAGATAGAGACTACACTTTTAAATAATAAAAGAAAGTTCCCATTTAGCCAAAAAAGTGAATTCACAGTGTATCTAGAAGATGTGGTGGGAACTGAAAGTGTGACCTAAAACTACGGTATCAAGTAACTTATATGGTTGGCAGACAGATATATCTCGGCTCTATTTTATAAAGACATTCATTTAGAAAAGCTGATAAAATACATTTCAAACTAAATACTTTCATTCAGAGATGACGGGATGAGAGAAAAAAAAGAAAGACATTTTTTGGAAGGAGGTTTTGAAACTGAAATAAGGAAATAAGTATAAGATAATCAACGCTATGAGTTAGGGGCTGATAGGGAATGACTTAGCCGGGTCATAGGTTCATCTCCATCACTTTTTTTTCAAAAATAATAATCTTTGAAAATATGGACAAGACAAAATTGGAACTTTTTGTATTTTTATTGTTAAAACCTAATCAATCTTCATATATGAATAAAAATTGTAAATTGATACAAGTAGCCAATTATTGCTAAAGGGCAATCAATATCCCAGGAAACAGATTATTTTCTTTCTTTCAATTGATTTTTATATTATAAGAAAGGAAAAAATATAATAGAAAACAAACTTCATTCTGAGACTATATTTGTTATCCCTTAAGAATAACAAATATGTACAAATAAACAAAAAATATTACTAGTACTTAATTATTTTGCTGAAAAGATTAAATAAAATAAATAAATAAGGATATAATACCCAATAGAAATAAGTTTTTTAATTCTAATAAAAAAAAGAAGAAAGACTAACACTAACCATGGGATAGGAAGGTGGCTGGGCTTGTGCCGGCGAGGGGCTCTTGGCCCCGGTATGCCTGATAGGGCTGGTACCAGGGGGGTGTTTGGTGAAATAGTCAAGTTTCTTGTCGGCCATGATGGTCGCCCTCGCCTTCCCTCCACCACTTCCATCATCATTCTTCCTCTTTCGCTTCCGCTCAGTACCTGTCCTAGGACCACCACCTCCCTTTTCGGGGGTAATGTTTTCTGCCTCCTTATCACTGTGGGATGAACCTTTAACAATATAAAATATAAACTATGATTAGAAAACAAAAGCAAATAAAAATATATCAAGTATGTACACTATGAATAAAAAGTAATATGACTACAGAACGACCAAAGTACACAAAAAAATACTGTAATGTTAAAAGATGCTAATTTCGGAACCATTCGACTAGGCAATTAATATATCAAGTAGAAATAGTTTTGATATTCAAAACAATATTATATCTTTGTTACATCATCATCATTTTATTCTTTTCCTCCACCCAGTATCAAGTGAGATCCTGCACCAGCTCTCTTCTCCTGCTTCAATCAATTCCCAAACCCCTCTATCTCTTAAGGTAATGCAGGGTCTTCCTCTCCACCTGAGAGGTCCAAACAATCTTAGCTTGTGCTCCAATAGGACGGTCTGAGCTGAGTTAACTTCAATGTTAGCCAGTATGGGGTGGTGCTATGGACCTTAACTAGCAGACCTTCCCTTATGAAGGCAGCACATTTCCTTATATTGAATCCAAAACGAAGTATTTGAAGTAGGAATGTTTAATTGAAGATTGCCATTAAAGGTTTACTTTCTATATACTGAGGAAACTTATCCGGAACATAGAGAATAGTCTTCAAAAGTTATTTGCTAAACTAGTTAATATATGGAATTGTGAATGATATAACGAAGCTACGTTAACATTTAACAATATAGTTAACATCTCTGGATTAAACGTATTTTATACAAAATTATTTTTTTCATCGACACTTGACTATTATATTGTGAAATAATTATTCTTTTTGAGTATTAGGTCATTTAATTTACACTTTAATAAACTACATACATTTTGGAGTTTTATCTCTTTATTTGATAAGGAAGCTTTTATATTATATATGAAAATAAAGTTTTTTTATCTCGATCACTTCTCTTCTTATAAATATCTCTTCTTCAGAATTGGGAAAACAAACAGCTATCATTGGCACAAAAATAAGTTCCTATATGCCTTAACTAATAATTTTTTATTTTTCCTACCTTCTTGACGAGCTTGGATACTCCAAACCAAGATAAGAAGGTACTAAAAATTATAAATTATTAGTTAAGGCATATAGGCACTTGTATTTTTGTGCCAATGATCGCTGTTTGTTTATTCCAGTTCTTTTCAGATCACATTCTATGTATAGGAAAAGAAGGGGTCGATATGTTATCAAATAAAGAGAATGAAGTAAAAAATTTATGTAGTTTATTAAAGTGTAAATTAAATGACCTAATACCCGAAAAGAATAATTATTTCACAATATATACATATAAAATGTTCCAAATCTATATAATAACTTACTATTGCACCTTTGTGTACTTTCAAAACTATAACAAAATTATCATCGAAGGAATATTTAATTTTTTTTGTTTGTTTATTAAAACATAAAACAGTAATGAGTTCTTAAGTCAAAGGGAATGGCATAGCACACGTGCCATCAAAACTTGTGAGGGAGAATCATTTTTAAGGGGTTATGAATCAGGACGGAAACCCCTTTTGAGAGGTGTATCAAAAAGGATTTTAACTTTTAAATTATTACTGGATTATATTTTCAAAATCTTAAAAACTGTTTCAATTTATGTTTCATACTTTTTAATTTATAAATTCAATTAAAAATCATAATTTATAATACTGCCTAAATAACTTTAAAATGAAAACTCAGTAGACTGGTTAAAGTACAGTATTGTTATTATCAACTGCTTATGATGAAGTTTTCTTCTTACAACAGATTCGGGAAATGGACTTTGAGCTTTATGATTCCGCATTTGTAATACCAGAATAACTATTAAACATTTATGGAACTAAAAAGAGAATTTTTATCAAATGATTTTTTTATTTTAATTCAAAGTTCAACAGCTATTAAGTTTTAGGATCCAATACTTCGCAATTTTTCTCGTTTCCTACTTTAATAACTAAAGCATATGAATATTTAAAATAGCACCTTGACACATCCAGTTATTATATTTATAGTAGTATATGTCATTTACTAATATTAAATGCATGTATCTCTTAATTTTATAATTATATTAAAATTAGTTTTAGTATTTTATTTTATTATTTTGTATTATTATAGAATTGTATTATATTTAGTTACAACTAATTAATTATTAATCAATTACTCCTTATTCTTATGTATCAATATGTTAGTCATATGCTGCTACTGTTACTACTCACTCATATTTAGTATTTGACATATTGTGAAATGCCATTAGATGACATTTCATAACTTTAAATCACAAAGAATTTTTATGAAACTTTTCCTCTATGTAATGTTCTGATTTCTGAGAGAAAAAGACTCATTATTACATAAAAAGACACTGAGTGTAACTAATATTGATAACTACAAGGATTTGAGTCATTTTTATGCAGTCCACGCTTTTGTATTGATAATATAAATAAGGTCAAAATTCATAAAAATGTACTGAAAAGATTAGCTTCATCAAAAATGAACAAGGTGACTTTTTGCAATAAATCGACGATATACTCCTATAATTAGACCTTATTCCTATATTACTCATTCTCCTTAATATATATATATATATATATATATATATATATATATATATATAGAAATGCCAACTTTATCCTAGGACAATGTTCCTTAACAATAACAATATTGTTCATACAAATTAGCATTAAATTTGGCCAAAAAATCGAATACATAATAGACTAAATAAAACCTAAGTAATAAAAGAGATATATACATAGCTTAAAGATATATTAATGAAATCAGAGGTGAGCAATAGAAATCACAATATTGTGATATTGCTGCTTAAGAAAAATAAAATAAAAATAAGTAAATAAATAAAATAGTAAAATAACATTCACTTAATTCTATGAGGAAACCATTGCAGCAACGAAAAGAAAAAATAACTAAATAAAAACAATTATATATATTATTATCAATGTACACTTGTATACTCATAATTATATTTTAATATTATAATATTTACTATATCTTATTTTTATTGTTATATCCACAACACCTGAATATTTAAAATTGTTAAAACTAAATACTGTGACTTACCCAATTTTAAGGGCAAATAATGTATATAAACTAATTTATATTAATTTAATAGAAAAAAATTATTTTAAATGTTTCTTCTGTAAATACTAACTGATTCATGAAAGAACCTATAATAATAAATACTGATCAAAAACTAATTTAATTATTAATTATGAAGATGAAAAAAAATTTGACAGGAATTTCAGTGAAGATATATTTTTTTTATTAGGTTAGCCAACATTTCGACACAATGATGTAGATCGAAACATCAGCTAATTCATGTCAAATTTTGTTTCATCCTTTTAATTGAACAGTCGACTACTTACCCATATCTCCAATATTATTAATTATATTGACCGAATGGCAAATAAGTGTGAAAATAGAAAAATAAATAAATGTTAAGCTTTTTTTATTGATAAATATTATTGACTGATAGATGTTGACTATGATATGGTCCAGCCAAATTGTTATAAACTCTAAAAACCCTTCTTCTTTTCTTTACAATCAAGAAGCAAATAATTAAATTAAAAAAAAAAAAATGGACATTCAAGGTCATTTTTTGTGAGGAGAAAAAAAAAAAATGTTGTCAACATTCCATAGATAAAATTTTCTTTTCAGAGACTTTATACGAGGATTCTCTTGCCTGGATGACTGGATTGATATATTAATGGAATATATCGATTTCAATTATCAAAGAAAAAGGATCAATATTCTAGGTTTATAACGAAGTATATATGGAAATTCAAACGATATATATATGATGAGATAAGGATCCAGAGAAACAAAGGCTTATCGCCTTCCTCCGAGATATTCCTTCTACAATCTCAATTGAGACGACGTCGACAATCGTTTACAATATTCAATACAATAATTATTCAAAGGCTAAATAGCGATGAGTCTTTCCTTTATAATCAACGTGACCTTTTAAATTATAGGTCAGTTCGAAATGGCGAACTATAATAATAATGTTATACCGTGGCTGGCAACAGTTCAGACATGTTATTAATGATATATAATAATATATAATATATATAATATAATGTAATATATACTGACCGGTGCTCAGATTAGAGTCCTGGCTGTGAGGCTGCTGCTGCTGCTGTTGACTGATGATGATCCCACTCTGAGGAGCCATGATCTGGGAACCAGCTGACATCTGCGAACAGGCAGGAGGCAATGTTAATGCACAACATCGTCGTCAAAGCAACCAGCGGGCCTTATCTCCTCGGGGAAGGGGAGATAACCGCATTTATTCTATCAATTTACACAGCCGCGGCCGTTCAGACAACTTTCACGTGAAAATACCAATTTAAAAAAAATAATAAATAACATAAAATAAAATAAACAATCTGGTGAGGCGGCGCATCACACAACTTTCACTTACCATCATATCTTAAATAGAAAAACCTATTTTCATATGTTATAATAATAATAATAATAAAAGACTTAGCAACCCAACGGTTCGATGCCCACTCCACCACTCGCTTATTTCACACCTCCTCCACCGTTTGCTGTCCAAACCCAGACTCTTCAGATCGGCTTTAACGCAATCTTCCCACCTTCACTTCGGTCTAACCTTTGGTACAGAAAATATCAATCTACAATTTTACATTACAATTACAACATCTAGCCCAATAATTTTACAAGCCCATTTTATTCGCCGCGATGTAATCACCTCAATTATATTAACCGGTTACAGTTCACGCAATTCGCCGTTGTGTAACCGTCTGAACTCTTCTTCGGTCCGAATATTCTAAGCGAGTCTACTTTATTTTCAAAAACCTTAAGACCTTTCTCATCCCTTAATGCAAGTGGTCAAGTTTTGCATCGATAAAGAACTGAAGGTAAGATAATTGTTTTATATATTCTAATTTTTAAGTTACGGGACAACAGGCACGAGTTAAGTAATTTTGGCGTAGAAAAATAACAAGCATTTCCCACCTTCAGCCTAGCCTTAATCTCCTCTTCAATTTAATTTTTTCAAGTTATCGTATAGTCTTGCAGCTAACCATATATTTTGTCTTATCCATGTTTATTTCGAATCCTAGTTATTTACCGGCTTTCATGAGCGTTGTCGTATTTAGTTTTATAGTTTCGTGTCTTCACTCAACAGGACCCATATCATCCGCATAGCCCAGCACGGATGTTGTCCCGCCCAGATCCAACCCTTTCTCGGCACGCATTACCTCCCTAATGGCATGTTCTAATGCCAAATTGAACAGGACAGGTGAAAACTTTATTGAGTGTTTTCGTCAAGCACATCCTGACTAGATTTACTATTTTGATAACTTTTAGTTTTCATATGTAGGGAAGTAAAAACTAAATGAAAAAAAAAAGAACCAGTTCGAACCTGTTATTTTTTGAAAGCGATGAAAAAGTCAATTTTTGTATTATAGCTTTAACTCAAACTGTTTCTGATGATTTTATTGACGAATGATCAAGTTGAATCATGAAAAAAAAAAAAAATCAATATAATTTGTTTGAATTGAGGCTATACTACAGAAAATTGTCTTTTTCTTAAGTTTTTAAAGATGGTAATGTTCGTATTTGATATTAAGCCACTCATATATATTAAATGTTTCTTTGGTCTGTGTAAATGTTTTTTTTTTCTCTTATAATCTACCCTTTTAGAGAGATACTTCCCAATCAATGTTTGGTAAAATTTGTCACTACATGACCTATTAAAATATGTGAAATATTGATTTCGCCCTCCATAGTGCTGTCACAACCCAGATGTTCTAACATATTAAGTTGTACCGTAGTGAACTATTGTTCTAAATCTAAGGCTGTTTAGAAATGATATGATAGCTAATCTCGATGTTCAAATTAAAAAGATATATTGATTAATTCATGTCATGTGACCGACCATTTTAAGAGTGTCACTGGTGTCGATCGATGCTCACTCTATAGATATTTATCAAAAGTAACCTCGAAACGAAGCGAAAAGGGAAATTCTGTTATGGTTTGAGTCAGGGTTGGGGGGGGGGGGGAGCAATACTGCTTCAAGATTCTCTCTAATTATGAAAATAATTACCTCATTAAAGACCTTTTGTGTATTTCTTTACAACCTCATTTCCTAATGCATTACTTTTTTAAGTGGTCTCCATATAAAATAAT
Organism: Nezara viridula; assembly: GCA_928085145.1. Classification (NCBI taxonomy): domain Eukaryota; kingdom Metazoa; phylum Arthropoda; class Insecta; order Hemiptera; family Pentatomidae; genus Nezara; species Nezara viridula. Next base: position 16,943,019 of record OV725079.1, read on the forward strand.
TTGCATTAGTAAACCCCCCCAAAAAATGGTGAATATTTAAGCAGTACAACTTTTTCAAGGTAGGCAGCAATCCATAGAGTAGCACTACGAAATTTATTTAAAAAACAAAATAAAAAAAAACACGATATTGCATACGCTGTTTATTAAATCGACAAAGATTCAAAATATAAAAGATTATAAAACAAATACTAAATAAGAAAATAACCTAGACCATACCAGCCTGGAAACGGATATTTCGAAGAACACTTGGTAACAGGAAAGATTATAGACTGATAAATACAATTCGTCAGCAAACATAGCATTCCAACGTTCGTGATAATTCGAATGATAACTTCATAATGTTATAGGATCCGTTTTAAAAATAGAAAACATACGCAAACACAAAATGATGAACTTGTAGAAAACGGTGACGTAAAAGTTTATTGGGATGAAAAAATAATTACCTATTTAAAAAAATATTTTACATAACTTTCCCTCCTCCCCTCCTTTTTTGGTCATACACAAAACAACTAAAATTGACAGACTCATTAATATCTGCAACCTTTTGACCAACAGTGGCGGAAAAAAAATGTATCAGGATGTCGCCTTGGAAACATTAATAACACTTCACCACGTAGAAAAGTAACAGTGATTCCAATGATCATCACATCCTTACGGCCTGTTATTGAAAAGTACAAGAGAGTGCGGACTTCGGAGAGGAGAGGGTTTTTAGCTCCTCTCCCTCCCCCCAAATAAAAATAGCGGCGTCGAGAATATGGTTTCGCTCCCCCAATATTTCGAAGAACAAAAATAAAATAAAAAAAATTAACAACAATGAATGAATAAATTATGTTAACTAATTTTACTATTTTACCACGTCCTATGATGTTATTATTGAAATTTCACTTTATACTCAAAGCTAATTATACATAGGAACACATCGTAGGATTGTGTGACCCATTTTTGTATATCCTTCAATTTTATTATATTATATTCATTTTATTACGTGAAGATTTTACCAGTTATTGCGCGGCATATTTGAAGCATCGGAGAATTGTGAGTTGATCTCACTGCCTCAATATAAAAATATGTAATATATTCTATCGCTTTTTTAACATAATTTCAAATGTACCGATGCAAAAAAAAAAAATTGCAGGTATATATTTTTATTTATTTCACTTACCTATTATGCAATATATAGTAAGGATAAGTATTGCGATCGTGAAAATTTTTGAATCTGAGTTTTCAGCGGAAATACATGTTTTGAGGTCTCCTGAGTCCAAATAACCAAGTCCTGCAAAATGGTCTCTGTGTGTCTGTCTGTATGTATGTGGCCAGTCCAGCTCAAAAACGAAAAGTTGCATGAAAGTGAAATTGCATATTTAAGGTTTTTATATGCTAGGGATGTTACAGCAACATTTTCGTAAAAATCGGCAAACCGGAAGTGATACTTTATATAATCGATTTAACACATTTTTTACGATTTTCTCAAAAACGGCTCTAACAATTATGATTGAACTCAGTATATCCGTGTATTATTAAGCAGTTTTTAATATAACACAGGTTTTATTTTTATTGATGTTTTCTAACAGGGCTTAAATGGCTAATTTTCTATATTACCTTCCTTTAAAGTACCTTTAATTTTTTTTATTTGAAATAATTAACCAAATCACATTAATCTTTGATAAAAAAGATAGTTAAATATAAAATATGAAAGAATTTGATTAATAAATAAAGGAGAAATAAGAGATCGTAACGGAGAATAGTTGTAATTGAGGAACCAAAGGAATACGAGCGCACCCGAAAGATTAGAACACGCTTCTATACTTATCATGAGATTAATATAATACGGAATCCGAAATTATTTTATAAATATTCATATGTGTTTTTTATAAATGCTGTTGTTGGTGTTATTTAATATTTAATTGTATAGATTACAGCGATATAAATATTAAAATTTGTATATATGATGGTACTTATACAAATAAAAATACTCAGAATGAAATATAAATAAATATAGGGTCAATAATTTTTACTTTCACTTTGCTTTGTCTGAAAATAATTATTTCTTCTAAGAAAATGGTAAGTGAAAGTTGTGTGATGCGCGCACCGCATCAATTTTTTTATATACGAATTATATTGTTCGTTTTATATTAATTATACTAATTATATTACACAAACATACACATTGTTACTTCGGCCATTCTTTCCACCGCTAATTATTTGTTTATTTTAAACTGATAGTTAGTAATATATTAATTGAGAATAACATTAAAGGTCTAGACACAGAGAGACCATTTTGCGAGATTTGGTTATTTCGATTCAAGGGACCCTTAAAACGTTTATTTCCGTTGAAAACTTTGATCAGAAAATGTTCACGATCGCAATACTTTCACTTATTATACATTGCATACATAGGTAAGTGAAGGTAAAAATATAAAGAAACAACGAAGTAAAAGTATATTTTGCTTATAACAATATTGTTAACTTACAGGTTAAAATTTTCTTCTACATACGCATTACGGAAACGGGACCGTGAAGACATCTCATTCCTAGTATAAAGGTAAGTAGTATGAAATCCCAAAAGCTACTGTATCGAAAGTATGAAAAGATCGCAGCGAATGAGTTGATGTTGAGAAAAGGAAAGAAAATTTACTGAAAATATAAATTAAACAGGTTGAGTAATCGAGCATTTTCCTGTAACCTGATAAGGGGAGATATAATGTAACTCAAGGTCGACGGATACGCAATATCCCCTGCATATTGTCAAAGTATTTTCTCCCTTCAATAACAAACCAGCAATCTTTTCAGTCCAAGTATACAAAGTCAAAATAAAATTGAAATGAATATTTTTTTAACAAGATAGCGTTAAAACAAATTTGAAAAATATTTATCTATTTTTCCATTCATCAGTAAAATAATTTATACTAAACGTACACGAAATTTCTTAAAATTTAGTTTGGCTGGGCATAAGTCAGATTTACTTTAAAACAAAAACATCAGGTTTACCAACTCCACCAATTACCGTTTATTGTTTACGTTACGTACGACTGACGCGATAAATTAAATTGCAATAGCTTTAAGTTTCAATGGTAAATTTATAATAAAACATGGTATGTTTAAGAGCCCGTGACCGAATACTCTTCAACAGTGAGATAATGAATAATAAAAGTTATTTTTGTAATAGCTTTCAGATTACACGTGGAAATGCAATATATTGCCACACTGTACAGTTAAAAAAAAAAAAAACTTTTTTCAGATTAAAAACGTATGGCAAGTCAATACAGTATTGTATACCTTCCTCACGATTTTATTATTCATGATTCAATGTCCGTGATTTGAAGGTTGAGGATAAAATCTACAGGAGAGGCCGTTAAAATATTAAGAGTACTCCTAAAGAAGAAAAACGCATTCCTAAGAGAAATAAAGAGAAGAAATTTGGTAACATCAATAATATTGGACCATATAACTAGGAGAGGATGCAGTCTGTGGGTCACCAATTTCAACCAAATTGTTTTTGGCGATACTCTTGGGTTGGCAAATAAGTCCTTTCGGTATTTCAGGTATTCTAAACTACAATATTAACCATTATTTAATATGACTTTTTCACATCTTTCCACTAACTGCATAATACGATGTTCATAGAATGTCTGGAGATTATTGTTAAAAACTGATCCAAGTGATTTTTTATGTCCTCTTCCTTTTGGAATTTCTTTCTATTCAAGCAGTTCTGCAGAGAACGGAATAAGCGGTAGTCATTTGGAGCTAGGTCTGGTGAATAGGGAGGGTGGGGCCTCGCGTTGTCTTGGTGGAACACAACATCCTAAATATGACTAAATATAAAATGGGAATGGAAAGTTTCGATTCTGAGGACAGAAACGTTTTAAACTCCAGAAGTACGGATACAAACCCTTCCCTCCCTTTCCGGTAGGGACGAAGGGAAACAAAATGTAAACAATAGGAATGTTTAAAAGAATAACGCACAATTTAGATTAAAATTATAGCAAGCAATGAGACCATTTTACATAAATTAAACACAATCGACTAAGGGCGTACGCAGCTTTGATATTAGGAGGAGAAGGACGAATTTATGTTTATTATTATTACAATTTTTTATAATTAATTTTCTCGAATTTTCGGTAATCTTTTTTATACTACGATTTATATTATGTCTTATTTTCTTTCAAATTATTTAGGAAGGCCAACGCTATCCCCTTCTCCGAACGCCCATACGATCGGCAGGAAATGTAGACCTTGCGGAGGTATGATAATACTCAAGATATTCCTTAGATATCGTTTTCACTTAATTAGGTAATGAGATAAGTTTTGATCTGAGAATTTAATCAATTAAGTTATGAAAAAGGTAACAAAAAAAAAATTACTGCATATATAAACACGTAAAACATCAAGTTAATTATTTTACTAGTTTCAAAGTACTTCGAAGTAATTTAATCCCACGGTGACATCACAGATACTTTCCCCTAGCTACAGAGAAAGCTACTTCAAGTTGAAAATCTATATAAATTAACAAACACGATAAAGTCTGATAATATGATAAATATTTACTAATATATTCGTATTAATACTATATTTATGTGCAAAATAAATGAGGAAATAAAATTATACAATAAAAATTAAATGAATAAATAATTAATTGAACAGACAAGAGGATTTAAATTTATAATAAACTACTTTGAGTGGAATTTTTCATGAAATTATACATTTAAAGCATGAGCACAAGGACAGCAGCAGGAAGTAATAAAAATATTATGGATGCCCAATAATAATAGGATGAAGACGAGTACGAAATTCCAGAAAAACAATAACGATTTATCATCCAAAGAAGAAACAGAACAATGAATCATGTATACAAAATATAATTCAGTAAAATCAAATAAAAACATTTTTAAAATTATATAATTTATTTTATGCCAGAAGCAACACAAAGACGGAAAATTATCGCAATACAACAGAACAAATGAATGGAGAGTGCAGCCAAAACAAAATTGCGGAGAATTAAACAAGATACAAAGAAAAACTCTGGTACTAAAATAAAATAAATTATATCTAGAAGGCAATACTGTTCGAATATATTCATATTTGAAATATTGATCATAACAGAAACAAATTCTTCTTAACTCCAGAAACCTAAGTGGTAAGAAAAAAGTCACCGATCATCAATTGAGATTTAGAATTACGTCTAATCCCAGAATAAATAAGCATTTCTGTCTGGCACCAGAGCTCGATCAATATCCTAACCAATATGTTGCTGGATACGATTCATTATTCACTATATAGAACAGGACATTTCTTTAAGATCTAACTCCTAATTGTACATCAATTCAAAATTCTTTATTGTCAATAACTATAAGCTTTAATCCTATTTGAATGGGTTCAAAATATAATAGAGGAGAAAGGATATGATACAATACAGATATAGAAAGAATACAGCCATCTTTACAAGAAATCAAAATCGTATTCGTACCTCATTAACTTCTTCACGATAGTACAAGTTCGGCACAACTTATGAAATAGAAATTGCCCAAGGAGGCTATAGCACAGCACTAAAACAGTCCGAAAAGGGAATATCATTCCAAAGAGCTAGGAAAGAAATAAAGAAGGCGAAACATATCGAGTAGCTGGAATGTATAAAGATAAATACTGTAGAATGTTTGAATCTAAATTACGAAAGTTTATATTATTTTAAGTAAAATGAACCTTGTCTGCCATTTTAAAGCCACTGCTTTCAAAAATGGTGGTTCATTTAAACAATATTATGTCAGAAAGAAACTGAGGATCGATAGGAGAAATATTTTATTACTTGTATATAGGGTTCAAATAAGTAAAAGACAAAATTACCAACACGCATGAAAAATATATTACAATGAAAAAACCTGATTTTCATATATATTTTGTTTTACTTACAACTCCTGAACGATGCAACTAAGCAAAAACTTGCTCTTTAGGAAATTAAAGAACATTACATTGTGCATCAAATGAATATCTATTCATTCAACATTCATTTAGTTAAGCGTTATGGTTAGAAACCATTGTCAAAGAAACGCTGATTTTTACCAAATTTGTCAAAAATTCATACGAATTACTATACATGACTTAGAAGCTTAAAAAGGAGTTTTTTAAGAGACAAAGCTCATAGGATACAAGTTCTAGAGGATCTAAGCACGGGCGGATCTACGGGGGAGGGGGGGGGCTTTCGGGCTGAAGCCCCCCCAAAATGGTAAAATATAACTATGTTTTATGGGAAAATATATTAAAAAATTATCTCTGAAAGTATTATTATTGGTGTAATTACATTTAAAAGGACTTAAGGAATCACTTAAACACCATTTCATATAGATAGCTAGTTTCTTTCTTTTTTTCCAAGGTAATTATCGCCATTTTTATGAAAAAAAAAGCTTTCGGGCTGAAGCCCCCCAAAATTGAATCCTGGATCCGCTAGTGGATCTAAGTACCATGCTTAATGTAGGTAAATTGCAACTGAGGTTTAATTCCTTGAAGAGCAAGTCTCTCACTTTGATATACCCTTCACGAGTTATAGTTGAAAAAGCGAAAATGAGATCTAAAAAATCTGGATTCTTATGGTGTCATAAGTTTCCCCTAGATGGCCTGGTAAAAATAAGCGTTGGTTGACAGTGGTTTTACATCTTATCACGTAACCAAATTATTAAGTTTATGTACTCGTTCGACGCACAATTTAATGTTCTTTAATTTATTAAAGAATACATTTTTCGCTTTTATGTATTGTTCAGGATATATAGGTGAAAAAAAAAAAATCGTAAAAATCTTACTTTTTAGGCTGTAAAAAGTTTTTCTCTTGGTGGTCTAAACCGATATATACAAGTCTAAAAAAATAACAAATTTTTCTCATGTTTTTCGCAATGGATTTCTCGTTTCGATCCTCAAGTTGCCGGCATAATATTCTTTAAATCAGAAGCCAATTTTTTACAGCAGTGGTTCTGGAATGGCAGACAAGGTTCATTTTACTTAGAATAACATACACTTTCGTAATTTACAATCAAACAATCGCCTGCGATCAGGTCGATTTTTGGCCTCTGGCTCCAGGGCTATTAGGTACTAAAAATTTGTAAATACCTATTTGCTTTCCACTTGAATCGTGAGATTATTTCAGCACAAAATCAAGGAAAAAGTGGACTTCAAAAATATTGATCCATTTGACGTGACCTACATCCCCATAATGTCAAATTAAGAGGTTCTATATGCCAAACGGCTTAATACTTTTGTAGGCTACCCTTTTTCTCGATTTTTTGCTGAAATTATCTTACGATTTAAGTGGAAAGCAAATGGGTATTTACGAGTGTTTGGTACCTAATTAAATAGACAAACTTTGCCGACCTCCAGATTGAAAACGCCCCAATTCCAAGAGTTTTCGAAAATAAAATAGCTGTAGGTTACGATGAGATGAAGTTATCCACGATGTTTCAGGTTGATGTTCATAATTCGATAAGAAGGGAGTACCACGGACTAGGACGGCAAGGATCAATTTCTGTTTCGCTCTTTCGGGAGATTCGTTCAAATTAAGAGTTTGTTGCTTACGACAAATATGAATTCATAAATGAGGTGAAGAAGTTCCCCTCAACAGACGCTTGAATGGTCCCACTCTTCAGTTGGCCTTTACACTACACCTCATTCGGGATGAGGACCGTTCATTGGCCAATTACAAAGAGGTTAGAGTGGCCTGAGAGGTAGAACACAAGCAAACAAAGGAAGCGAGCTGAGCTGAGCCGAGAGAGATCGATATAGGATCGGGCTACCTGTCCCTAATCCCTATGGTAACAGGCCCTCTGCCCCTACCCTCCTATTGATCACTCACTGTGTGTCTGCGGGGTGTGGTCTCACTCACTCACTCCCTCTCGCTCTTACAGTCAATAGATATAATCTTCACGCCCCTTAGGTCCGACGAGATGTACGCAGTTATCAAATTATTTACAGTTAAAGTCGCTCTCCAGACTAAAATGAAACCCTCAACGATTCAAGATTACATTACATTGTACAGTCATAATTGTTATATTTAAGAAAAAATAACATTCAATCAATTAAATGTACCAGAGGAGTGGAAATTCTTTGACCACAAATCAAGTTTTGAAATTATGTTTATTAATTAACTATGACAACTTGTTTGTTTTTTTCTCTTAAGATTTGTCAAAGTAAGTCCTATTTTGCCAGTATATTAATAAGCTTCTCATGTTGTTACTTGTTCAAATTGAATCCGAAACTCAAATATTTTATATGACATTTATAATGGTTATATTATTTCTAAATATTCTATATTTACGGTCACATAAATTTCGTAATGGTTATTATACTTTGGACTTTGATAGATTAATAATTTTATAGACTTAGATAAGTTTTATTGAACTTACATTGTACAGTTTATGAATCTCAAAATAGCATAAGGGGCTTATATAGTTGCATTTATCTCATTTAAAAATTCCCCTAATCAACGGGCATTATCTTTATTTACTGATCTCAGTAAACTAGTACTATCAATGACAGCTTGCGATCCTAAACTTATTCTCTTACGTTTATCGAACATTTTATATTCGATGGCAATGTAACTTGCTTTATTAACGGCATTGACTATTGGCCAAATAAAATAAAATTCGATAATCTTAGAAATGGTAGAAGGTTCATTGTATTTTTATATATCTATGCCTCGGAGGTAAAGGACGTCGTGTCCATTTTTTCACTAAATAATTTACTAACGAAGAACAAATCATTAACAAATTTATTAACAGCTCAAAGTTACGGAAAATTGGTTCCCTGAACAAATACAAAAATAGACGTAGTGTTGTTTACCAGCGAGGCATAGATATTAAGTTTTGAAGAAAAAGGGACTTTGTTTCCCCACAATTCAAAAGGTATGCAAATTTATAGCTAATTTACCTCTGACCAAGTTCTGTACACAACAAGAAAAGGATTATCGAAATCGGACCATTGTTTTAGTATTATTAATTTGAACACACTTTGGTTTAATATTTTAAATAATTCAACCGATTAAATGGTTCAAATACAGATTAAACATTGTCACAAATGATTATTTAAAAATATATATATATATATATTTAAAAGAGCTACACTTAACATCGAATCCATAAATGTAAATAAACGGCACATTCATTTTTTAAATCAATAATTTAATCCCAATGTAATCTTTTCGATCTGGATATAATTTTGAGTCTGTTAGGAACTGTTATTATATATTTTGTTTCAAGTGTGAATAATTCAGCTAAACTCGAAAATGCCCACTTCGTGTCAAGTAGACCACATTATAAATTATTAATACATTTTTATAAACTCATTCAGTAAAGGCAACATTTCTGATATTTTTAATTTTTAGTATATATCGTCGGCACCATATTAAAATAACGAATGTGCAATTTTTGGGTAGGTTCAAATTCATAACTTTAACCTAGTGTCGGCGATATCGTCTGTTATATTTTCATAAAAGGGTATATTATAAGGCTAGAATAAAATTGTGAAACCCACATGTTTCACTCGGACAAATTGAATGCTGAACAAATTGATATAATCAAAGGAAAATTGGAAAAGCAATATATTAAGAAACGTTACTAAAATAAGAATGGTATTGATAGCATACATATGAAAATTAATGATGGAAAAAAAAATAGATAATATAAAAAAGATAAAGATTGAGTAGAATAAAAAAAAATGATAATAGATTATGTGTATTTTTTTTAAAAGTGACTGACTGATAATTGATAATCCTAATAAATTTGTCGAACATTAGACTATATTATACAACAGCTATTCTTATTTCTAAAAAAATATTAGAATTTTCTAAGTGGATGAGAAAATAAATAAATTTTACAAACAGATTTATAAAGACAAAACATGTTTATATTATAAACCTGAAAATTTTGAATTTGATAAAACGTTTGAAAAAATATGAACGAATCAGGCCAGAAAAATAATGGATAAAACGTTCATCGAAATAGAAACATACCATTTGTCTTATCAACAAGATGATAAGTAGAATTGTTTAAAAAGTAAGACTTTAAGACAACATTTAACTTTCTCGATGATGATTTTCAGTCGAAGCGGTAATAAAGAAAAGCTAAATACTCTAACAGATGAAATACGTAGGAAGTCAAACCCCAAAAACAAAAACTAACTTGTAACATCACCGATAGATAAATTAAAATATAGAAGAGATAACATAATCATGGGTCTCACGAACAGGCTGGAAGAATCAACTGACGAGGCTTTAAAATTGAATTTAGGAATTTAAAAAAAAAAGTCGATTTTAAGGAAAAAGTTGCTGTCACATATAAGGCATACACCTTACAAAAATTGCAAGTTGGTAACTATATTCATAGTTCATATAAGTCATAGGGCAATTATTGTAGAATAGAGGGCAGGTTTAGTGTAGAAGTGTATACGTAACATTTTGAGAGTCTTCTAATGGTTTCAGAATAATTTTAATTAAAAAGAATTGCTAGTTTCTAGATACCTAAAGTAAGGTGACGCTATCGAACTGGGAGACATCGGAAAAGACTTTTTTACTTTCACTTACCTATATACGAAATATTTGTAAGGGAAAGTACTGCGATCGTCAAAATTTTCGAACCTGAGTTTCCAACGAAAATAGATGTTTTGAGGTCGCCTGAGTCCAAATAACTAAATCTCACAAAATGGTCTGTGTGTAAATATGTGACAGGTCTAGTTCAAAAACGAAAAGTCGTATGAAAGTGAAATTGCATGTTTAAGGTTTGTATATACCAGAGATGTTACAGCAACTTTTTAAGTAATTCTGGCTAACCGGAAGTGGCACTATATATCATTGATATAACACATTTTTAGGATTTTCTCTAAAACAGCTCTAACGATTATGGTTAAATTCATTATATCAATGTAAAATTAAGCAGTTTTACAAATTATGAAGGTCTTAGTCTCAGTGATGATCTCTAACAGGACTTAAATGGATAATTTTCAATATTAGCTTCCTCTAAAGTGCCTTATGTTTTTTTGTAAACAATTAACCATTTCACATTGATCTCTAATATAAAAACTAGTTAAATATAAAATATGAAAGAATTTGATAATTAATTAAAGGAGAAATAAGATATCGTAAAGGACAATAGTTGTAATGAAGGGACAAAAGGGATACGAGCGCCCGAGATCACCCAAAGATTAGAACATGCTTCTATAGTAACATGAGCTTAATATAATACGGACTCCGACAATATTATGTGCATATGCATATGCGGTTTTCCTAAATGTTTTCGTTGCTATTATTTAATATTTAATTGCATAGATTACATCGAGATAAATATTAAAATTTGTCTATATCAGCAATGTACTTAAACAAATACAAATATCCACAATGAAATATTATTAATCAAAATAGCGTTTATAATTTTTACTTTCACTTCTCCGTTGTCTGAAACACTTATTTCTGCTAAGAAGGGGTTGCTAAGTGAAAGTTGTGTGATGTGATTTTTCTTTTTGTATTGTATTACTTTTTTCGGACTCTGAAGAGTACAATTATAATCTCCAATAAAATTTAGAAGTAAAGTAAAATACCTTTCAGTAATACCAATTTGGTTACTATTTATTCATAATAAAACCACTAAATAAGCCATGATAATGAACATCTTATTCACAGAAAACGATAGTCCTACTTTGTCTTAGACAATATTTTTAAAAAAATTACGATCTCACTCACTTTTTCTTTAATTTTATAAAATTAAATAATGCGAAAACGAAACGTCAAGAATCTGTATTGCAACTTTTTCATATAATTTTTTAATAGTATTTGTACATTTACATTTTTTACAGTTGATTAATCATCTTTATCACTCACATCTTTTTTTTATTTTGGTATTTTTTTATCAGGCACTAAAAGCGTGAGGACACTTTAAATAAATGGAATAAAATCTAATGTGACGGTTCGGCGAGCACTATTGTTGTACCCCCTCCACTCTGGCACCTGTTGCATAACATTTGGTTTGAACTAAAATACTTATCATAAGTATTTAAAAAAAAAAAAACCGTTTCAAATGTTAATAGCTAACATTAGATAGTTAGCTACAAATAAATAAATAAATAAATTAAATAATACGGACTGCTTCCTCACTATGTCTATAAATTTATAAAGAAGAAAAAAACTTAGTAATAATTCAATTATTTATTTCGATATGTTTCCGAAAATTAAGCATAGCTGTGTGACTATTTTCATTTATTTATTTTGGGGACTTTTTACAGCAGTCCCCAACTGCTTTCAAACTTCAAGAAAAATCGGAACTATTTTTGAAATTATTTCTAATAAAACTGCGTATGCACAGAATGAAGTAGATGAATTAGTCAATACAATTTATACGTAATCGTACATAAAAATTGCACGATTTGCGTAAATTTCGGTAATATTAGAAGCATTGGGGGTCTAATAAGAAAATTTTAAGAAAGTTATGTAACTTCGTACTATTTTGAATAAAAAAAAAAATGTGAAAAATTACTTCTTGTTTCATTCCGAGCAAAATATCATCGAAACTATTTATCAAACGTAAAACAAACATATCTTAAAGTCAATAAGATAATAATTATCCTTTGATAGAAAAAGAAGTTTCACAATTTTTTTTATTTTATTTTGGCATATACCATGTAAACATCAATTACAACGAAGACTGTCATTATAAACGATATCGAATTGAATTTAATTAGCTTAATTTTAAGAGTTAAAGGTGATTTCTGAAGCCAGTGCCCCAAAAATCGACATCATCGCAGGCGAAGGTTTAATTGTAAATTACGAAAGTATATTTTATCAGAGCTATTATGTTCGATAGTTCCTGAAGTATCAAGAAAACTTATTAAATTATAAAATCAGGTTAAAAATATTTTTGTGCTGCATTTAACTGGTGAAAATACCTAGTAATACTAACTGAATTTATAACATATTAGTAACTATTTGTAAATGTTTAAATCATAATTAATAAATAATATTTTAATATAAATTATAATTATTAAGGTTTTTGATTTATTATACGATTGATAATCTGATTCTTGATGCTCCTACAACACAATTTTACAACTACAAGCAGCTCAGCAACCTTTCTTGCAGTAGTCAAGAATTAATATAAAATATATCCTTGCAATGTTCTCGATATATCTAAGAAACTATAAGACCGATAGACATCTTTGAAACCGCAAATAGAACCTGTGTCCTTAAACCCATTCGCTAAAACTGCAAGAAAGATTGTAGAGCTGCAAGTGATTTTACAAAGCCAGGCTTGAAATTCACAATAAACATGAAGGAAATTATGGAAATTATCATTGACATCAAGCTACAGATTATTACCAATATGTTGTAATATGGTATAACAGAACATTGATTAAACAGCTGATTGTTAATGAATCATCAGCTGATTAGTGAATTATTATAAATAGCGATATTTGAAATTGTTATCACTTTACCGGGCTATGCCCCACTCCTGAGTCTGGCCTTGCAAATAAATCGCCGAATTATTCTTAAGATAGTGACGCAGAGGAAGAAGATGAATATTGATTTCGAAACATATAGAAAAACATGGGCGTACGCAGCTTTCATTTTGGGTGGGGGAAGGCAAGACGTAAATATTTTTTCTCTGAAAAGCCTTATTTTTATAAAAATAGTTTTATGAGAAATAGAATATATACATAGAACGACAATTTAAAAAAAATAATTTTATTGAATTTTGGACAAACTTTTTGTATTATATCGTGTTTTATTTTATTTCAAATTATTTAGGGGGAGGGGGTCGCTTCCCTCTAATCTCCCATGCAGAAAAATGAGATTCTCATGACTGTGCAGTAAACTATGTGAAATATAGAAGATATTGAATAGCTACTGTGGGGTACATTACAGCGAAAAAATTTCAACTTCTGAAAATATTTTTTATTTAATTAATATTATGGTGATCTAACACAAACATAATCTATTTTATTTCATAGATTATATAATGTAAACACAACTCATTGTCCTTTTAAGTCAATAATCTTATTAATCAATAGTTAAAAAATAGAGTTTATTATTAATTATTCATAATTATTTAAATTTTTTTAAAACTTTTTTTTAATATAAAACAAAAGTACTTAAATATTTAAAGTAAAATATAAATTATGCAGTTTAACATTTTGTAAAATTTAATTCTTAAAGAAATTATGAGAAAGAATTACAGCTGTTCAATTGATCAAAAAATTCTATAATTAAGTAATAATGAAACAATTTAATCACTTTTTTATGGCTAGACAGAAATGAGTGTAAAATACGACCTCAGTGGTGTACGTATGGTTTTTAAATATTCATTATTTTTCTTTTTTAAATTTATAGATTTCTATTTCCCTTATATATATTTTTTTACTTTCTAATAACCAATCTCGTATTGATAACACCAACTTAAATTAATGCAGAAAGAATATTAAATAAAGAAAGAATATTAAAGAAAGGAAAAAAGCATAAGAATATTACTAATAAATACCACCAGGTACAAGTCGATAATTTATCTACCAACTTATGGTATTTAATTTACTTTTTTCATTCTAATGTATTCTTTTTTACAAACTATGTGTGTAATAACAGTATATACATGAATAAAAACATTAGATATAAAATCAAATCAAACGAACGTTCATTATTTACCTGGCATTAAAATATCTAATTCTGCTGATAAATAATGGATAAGCTGATAATCCTTGTAACTTAATGTCCTAATAAATAACAACCTTATGTAAAAAAAATTAAGGAAATTATCAAATAATTTATTAATCCATTTCCCCAAGAGGAGAGGGGGAGGGGACATAGTTCATAGGGGATATAACATAACGAACAAAGTTTCATCTAAATCTTACTTAATACTTAATATTTTAATAACGAATGTCCATATTTTACTTTCGATTCTAAATTCAAATTTCAACTTGGATAATTGTGTTTGTTTTTATAATTTCATTAATAAAATCTAACACTCTAACTTCGTTCTAAAGAGAGAAATAATGGAATAGAACATATAAAAGTAAAGATAGCTGTTTGAAGGATCTACTGCGCTAGGTACATTTTTGGTCCTCCAAGAGATCTCCGCGACAGAGAAATCTACTCCCAACTTGAGTGCTTTTCCCTATCCTAGTCCCAGCCTTCACTTTTCCTTGTCTTCTTAAATCTTTCGAATCCTTAAAACAAACACTTCAATGAACTTTAACTATTTTAATTAATGAGCGTAGTAAATACCGGATTATTATCAATGTGGTGTACTTATTCAAAACGGTTGATAAATTAATTATTCGCTCAACCACTCTGTAATCAATAGTCATTTGTGAATGGAAACTTACTGAAGTGAGACAGTAAATAAAAATAAACTTCTGACACTGAATAATTATAAAAATTAATTTATTTATTAGGGAGTATGGCACGGATGTTCCTGGATGCAGTTAGATCACACAATGAATCTAATTTTTTTTTTAAATTGACAAGAGTCGATGAAATTCTGAATGACAGATAACATCGTATTTCGTCCCAAAATATTTTTTTAAAACTTCCAATATATAATTGTATACTGATAGTTACTGGAATAGATACATTCAATACATTCCTGAAAATATTCAGAAAAAGAGCTAGATGAGTGACCTCTTTCAGCAGGAAGAAACATAATTATTAAGAGCAGAATAGGTGCCACTGAGCAATTCTCTAAGTTATGTTTTCTCATTATAAACATTACACCTTAACCAAGGATTGCAAATTAAAGAGGACAATAATACATTATAATAACCATAAGAAAGAGGATGAGAGCTAATCGAGATAAAAAAGTATCTTTTATTTTAGCATAAATCGTATACGAGACCATTTCCTTTGAGTGGAACAGAAGAAATCGGATTGCAATTCATTTAAGTTAGTTGAATAGCAAAAGTTATAAAAGAACTTAAATGAATAAAATACGGCACAGAACCAGTATAGAACCCCTTTTGCACGCTAGGTTTCCTCACCAATTTCATGAATGAACTCATGGTCTTTGTCTATTGTGCTGTGCTATTTATTGAATTATTTTGCGTTTGTTACAATCTCGACTTAGTTCGAGAAATTTAACCAAGAAAAAGAGTCTATTGATTCCAGGCATCGCTCTGCGAATTCTAGAGACAGACAGAAAATGCAGGAAAAGAAACTGAGATTAAGAAGAAGAACAATAAAATCATAATATGAGGTATATCGAGAGTAATGATTCCATAAAATCCATTTCGTTGTTATTTTCATTACCAATAACGTTCCTCAACTGAGTTAATAGAATCTTCTGTTTTCTTCAGTATGTATTTTGATAACTTCATGAGATGTCAAATGGTATATATATATATATATATATATATATATATATTTTTTTCTTTCTGCTTATGTGATCATGTTCTTCTGCCCTGACGATGCCGAAACGTGGGCAAGTTGACTATTCACCTTTTTGCCGGAGACTCATGGCTTTGTAGTATGGATTTTGCCATAACCAGCTTATGTCTCTTTTCTAGCTTTATGCTTTTTTAGTATTATCGATAAGACTGATTAGTATGTTATGTCGTTTAGCTACTGTTGAGCAACATTGCAATTTAATTGCACCCCTCTCTGTGGTGTTCACCAGATTGTTCTGATGGGTGTTCACACTTGGTAGATAAACTTGATCTTGAACTTGTAAAACGATCTTAAGGCTTGTACAATTCTAATTTCTTTATTAATGATAGTTTTCACTTAAAAAGTAACGAATTCTATAGGATGGACACCAAACGAGAATAAAATAATAATAATCTATCCTTAAGAATATATTAATGAAAAGTAGACACATAGACACTATTATAGCTGGTTGGGCAGAGGTTCGATGATCGCTATCAATGTTAACAACTGAGACATGGTCCGTTGGATAGAATCTATCTAATGGCTACTGTCTCTGAGGCGATCCACACTCTGCAACGACCTTCAGCTCCCAACATAATCGTCATACAAAGATGGCATAATTTTATTTTCCACCAGCGAAACACTTGAATGTTATCCATTCCAAAAGAATCAATTTACGTATTTATTATTTATAAATCATTAAATTATATGTTAATGAATATATTGCACGTGGGACACATTAAGTGGCGGTCATCAGTTTTTTTGTTAGTGTATGTGTGTTTTCCCTCGACTTTTCATTGTTTAATAATTAAAAAAATAATAAATTTAATATATAAAATTATTGAAGAAAAGAATATTTGGGGTGATCAGTAAAAAAAAAAAAAGTATATTTATTTATATGAATATAATATAATTAATGGTTACTATAAATAAATATACTTATTTATTTTTACTTTAGTTTTTTTATCACCCAACCATTTTTTCTTCAATTATTCACTATAGTCAAACATCAATCCACAACGTATAAAAGGTATCTAAAAATTTGTTTTCAATGAGAGAAAATATTTTTACTTTTTTTTTCTCTTTCTTTTAATTATAGAATTTTATCACAGCTTAGTCATTTCTTATTGAAAATAATACTACGAGAGACTGTTAAATATTTCAAATAAATCATACAAAAGGTCTTTAGAGGAAGACTTTTGAACTTTTGACATTTAAGCCCTAAAAGACATTTAAAATTGTAAAAATGTATAAAATTGATTACATTAAATGTCAGTTCCGGTCAGTATTTTAGGGAAAACGTTTCTATAACATCGAAGGAATATTATATGTTCCTACCAGAAATAGGTAATACTACAATTTTTTTTTTCCAGGTTGAAATACGAACTCAGAGAAACAATGTTTAATGTTTAACCATTATATTTCTGTTGAAAACACGTTTTATTTTCATGAGCACAATACTTCCTCTTACTAAAATTCCATTCAAAGATAAGGAGTTAATATACACGCTAAATACAATGGTTTTTTCATACTTTTTAAATTTTGACCTTCATATTTTAATTTATAATCACACTTGAGTGTATGCCTCAAGATTAGTTTAATAAAAATCAAAATTTATTTTTCATAGTTATTTATTGTACGCTTCGGGGGTCAATATAATAAGTTTGGTACAATGTCTGATTTACAACTAAAAGACAATTACAATTTTTATCAGACATTGGACTAAACTTATTAATTCATATTGACTTTCCCAATTTTTTTGGGAGAATAAAATTTTATTGAAGAGGGGGGCAGGACAATCTCTGAAACGTCAATAAATAACTATCAAAAGTTAATTTTGATTTTTGATTGAATTGAACTGGCCTTAAGGCATACGCATGTTCTTTATTTTGTATAAGCAAATATAAACCAAGTCAATGACTAGTCTAGTGAATGTAGTACATCGTAATCAGGCTGGAATTTTATGCGCAGTATTTATGAATTTAAATAAAAAAAAGTAAACGTATTATCAATAATACATAAATAAATAACAAATAGTAATATATATTACACCAAGGCCAGAACGACTTCCGCTGAGTCATACCTCCTCCTGGCTATATAAGGCCACATCTGTCCTCAGCTGTGCAGGGAGGCCTCTGGTTCGAGTTTATGCTCTGATCCAAAATATTACTCCGCAATCATCAGCTCAGCTATATACCCATTGCGTAATGCATGGTGGTCATCAACATCATCAACCCACGGCCACGCATATCATCATATCCTGCTTCGGAATTAAAATTCATGCTATGCGGTCAATGGAACTACAGGAAACCAATACCTACCCCCTTCATACACTCCTTGGCTGAGAACAATTCACCAAAAACTAAATCGAAGAACATCGGTTCACTATTCCTACTTTGTTAATTGTATATAAGCAGACGAGCTTAAAAAATATACAATAAGGATGTAAGGTAAATGACACTGAAATTGTCAACAATTATGTGAACCAATGCTTTATTTCTAATGGTGGATCTTGTATAATGGGTTGAATTGAAAGCAAATTTAGTCTTTTATCACATTTTTCTTTATATACAGTCAATTAATTAATTATTGACGATTTAAGGAATTTTGACAAAGTATTATGCACCACTAAGACACTCAGATTTTTTTGTGTAAATAGGCTTTTTTTATATATAATTAAATTTTACAGTTTTAAACTAAGAAATAGCAAACCGCAGAGGAATGAATACAAATTTCAAACTTATCACTGAAAGAAAATTAATAACAGAACATTCTTGTAACAAACCCTACAACAGCCTTGTATTATTAAACAAAATCAACTGCTAATCGGCTATTGTGACATATCACTTGAGGTTCAGGCACCTTCAGACAATGTGTTTTATGGTGTAGAAAACTTATTTTCTGTAAATTCGTTTAAAACTGTATATTATCACAACCCAATCAGGTTAATTATGTATCATGCAACAAGGATTTTTTTCATACACCACTATTTTATTTTATTTTTTGTTTATTATTTGTGAGTTGGAAAGATTCAATATCACTTTTGGCAAAGCACTGTGAGGTGATGCATAAAGAATAACATATTGTCTGTTGTTTTTATCCATTTTTCTTTTTTTTATCTACAAGATTGTGTATATTTTAGACGTATTTCATTTCTTACATTCCTCAATTTGTATACATATATATCTTTCTATTGCTTTTTTTTCTATACATGTAATTCTTTCTTTTTTTCTCCTTTCCTTTTTGTTATTTTTCCAGTAAAATTATAAATATAGTTGAGAAGATTTTATTTTATTTTTTAATAATTTACATACTATTATTTAAGTTGTTGTATATATTGTTTGAATCTTTATTGAGTTACTTTTTGGCCAGATGTGTATTTTTTTTCTTCTGTAACTGTACTGTATTAATGTTATTCCAAGGTGACATCGTCCCAGAATAAAGTTTATTTTCTATTCTATTCTATTATTGGTAATTTATCTTACTTTTTTTTTTTTTAAACGCCCGGACAGATATAAACATCATGTTTTGATTTAAGAGTTAAACTTAATATATCTTCGTTATCGAACAAGGGAACCGTCATTAAGAAAATAATGAATAAAGTAGGTAAATAAAAAATTCGACAATAATTAAAAATATTTTTCCTTAAATTATTATTCTAAGAAATATGATAACTTCAATATTCTTATTTATTTGTGGAAAACCTCACGTAGTGCCATCACATTGCTATGCCATATCGCTCACCTAAACATGACGAAGAAGGATATTTCACCAACAACTTGAAGCGAAGAGGAACCCTCGACATTTCCAGCTACCTGGTACCTCGGGGCCCATCTTATTTTTGCTCCCTTTGTTACTTTTAGCCGTTATAGCAACCGGTTTAGATAACGTTTATCCTCTCTCCACTCAACACATCTAGCTACTTCAATTCGTCTCGAGAATTTATTGTCAAAATAAGTATAATGTTCAACAAATCAGATGAAATTCTGCTCCCGAAATACATAAATTAATATGATAAATCAATGGTGTAACAATTCACAAGGACTCATGGAACAAACAAACCAAGGCGTGTAAATTGTGTGTACTTCATCTTGGCACGCACATGTTTTACCCGGTGTTGTTAGTCGATTCGGTCTGCAGGGCACAAATCAAAGGGAGACTACATGAAGTGCCACGTGAGCGCTAGTGTTGTTGGGAACACAACATATATACTAGTTTCTACTGCTTAAAAAAATATATATATAGTTTTATTTTTCAAAATTAAATTTCGTTGAACACAACTTTTTACGTTTATTAACCAAAATTTGGCTCTTGTTTGTGTTTGCTGCAATGAAGAAGTGTGTAAACCCTCCTTTAGATGTCCTTGTGAGAGGTTATTGATCTAGATCACTATGGATTTCGGCCTCTATGGCAACTTTTAAAATAGTTCCAAGACGATGAATAGAAAGAAAAGGCTTGATAAATTGAATAATGGAAGAAATCGATTTGTTGATGTGATATCCGCGCTCTCCTAACCGTATAAATTGGCCACGGTTATGGATTCCATAAGGCTATAGTTTGATCGAAATAAATAAATAAATACAAAAAAAAAAAAAAAAAACTTAACTCCGTGTAAACCAGTTTTGGTAATACAGATTCTCCAATTTTTTGAAAAACTCTTGACTAACATCAGTTTACAAGAAACAACGATCAAAGACTAAAGATACAAAGATAAAAAAACCTATAAAAAAAAAACAACTAATTACATGAATATAGTTGTAATTTTAAGAACGTAAGGTTCAAATTATAATACAGTGGTTTATTATTTCCGAATAGATAACTATATATATTTTTTTATATTTCTATGGCTGATTCATTATAGATATGAACATATGAAACTTATAATGGACTACATTCTTGATATTGTTTCACCCTCCCCCTCACCAAAATTTCGAAGTAAATAAATAAATAAAATCAATAAGAATTAACCTACATGAATGATTAAAATATGTAAAATAAAATAATTAAGAAGATGGGAAAACTGGCTAAGGTAAGAACTAGAAGTAGGTACACAAGTATTTCATCACGCTCTGTTTCTATTGAAATTGAATAAAATTTTAGTTAATATTCAAAGCTAATTATATGTAGCAACATATCTAGTCAATGGTACAGACCCTCTTTTCATCAAATTATTAACATCCGCCATTATTTTTATTTTTTTTATTTTTTGGTGAATCACAAATATTCATTATTAAAATACTAATAGTGTGAATGATGTCATTCCTCATTATAACCGTTGTACATATGACAAAATGTTATATTATACAATACAAAACATCTGCCAAGTAAGGTCAATATAGCTTCCTATTTTCCATAAGTTAGAACAAAAGTAATTCAAGAACAAAATACGGGAAACGAAGTCTTATACTTACTTAAAACTAATCGATGCTTACGTCTTACTATAACTAGCGCGAAACGATGTGAGAGGGAAATCGAGACAACAACCAGTTCGTTGAACTTTAAAAGGAACAACTAAACTCACAAATATGACGTCATTTTTTACAGTCTGTGCAAAATTAAAATTAAAATTTACAAATATAAGGTACATATAATGAAGGAAAATCTAAGTAATAGCAGTAGGTGCCAGGCCAGTAATATCAGCAAAAGAATACAGTTTCAATCAAGTTTTTGAACACAGCCTAAAATGTTATAACCTCATAAAACAATACTATGAACATAACCTCTCTTTCACATGATCAATTCATTCCACATTTTGCAACCATCTTAAATATTATTTCTTTTTTGTTCGTTCACCATAACTTCGTCAATTCTTCATCAAATCCAATTATTGACAACTCATTTTGAAGATATTCTTCCCCTTCACATGCGAAAAATAAATTTTATTAGCGAATAACTCAAAAAGTTTGAATTTTTTCTTGTATTTGATCGTGCCCATGATAATTAGAAAAATTACTAAACTACCAACAAAACAAAACAACAAATAATTTGGTCTATTATGTTGAATGGAATATTGTAATCGACCAAGGAAAAAATATTATTTCCTTCCTTGCATAACACATAGGATCTACTTATTTTCATATTGTTTTGCTATTTCTTCACTAAACACATTTTCTGTGAATTATTAGAAGAAGCCAACTAGTTATATTTTTAAAAGTTATTTATATTAATTATAAAGATTGAATAGAATTAAATGAAATTGATACTAGAGAATTTCTACACTATTTCTACACGGCGATCGCCCCCCTCGCCTTCCTCCAAAATCTACATCCAACTATATTTTTTGATTAAATAAAACAACATTTGACTGTCGAATCCTATATATATATATATATATATACATCTTGACAAGTTGGAATCCCTAGGATCAAGATCACTCTGTAGTTGGTTAGTTTAGTTGGACTGGAATGAGTATTTATAGCAACCAAAGGCTGGTGGCTATTAGTGATGCCGGCACAATCTCCGGGAGGAAGCAAAGTATGCGATAGATAAGATAGCAGACATTCTCCAAGATAGGATGGCTTCCGGTACCATGGGCTATAGAGCACCCGCGGCCTTCACAATCCCAGTTTGTTGCCAACAAACAATATTGACAATATTAGAGTAATTAAGTGGTCGATTTTTATCGATCTCTTGTAAATTTTACTAAATCCCACAGAATGTTATTCAGACATACCTTTCATTGATTCACATTTTCAGGAGTTTCACAAGTAAATAATTTGAAGAGCCAATCCAATTATAGGAAAACTACCTGATTCAAATCAACATCGTTTAGAAGCTTCCTTGGAATTATCGGGAATAGAATAGAATAGTAAACAAGATTAAGAAATGGTTTTGTGAGTTTATAACTCTAGAAGAGGAAACAATCTTAGATGTTTTGTTAACAACTGGAATATGTTAGGATCACTTTGTATAATCAGTGCATTTCAATCTAAAGTACATCGATGAAATTGATCGACATTAAGCTTGTTAAGATATTTCATTTAATAAATAAAAAAAAGATCGGAATAGTTAATTCTCGATGGCCTTGGATCCGTCTCTAAACTGGACGAAACGCTCTCATCGATGAATTAAGGAACTTGCTCCACTTATAAATCTCTTCCTCGGGTCCATTTATACAGGGTGTCTGTCCCTTAAGTTGAGTAAAATAAAAAGGGGTGATAGCATATCTCAAGTTAGGTTTTTTTATGGTAGTTTTTTATTGAATATCAAGTAAATAACTAAAACAATATTCAATATAAATAATTAAAAATTGCTTTACAGTACACTAGACAAAATTTACTTGAAATGAAAGTAGAGTTTGTCATTTTAAAACCATTTTAAATGGACTTTTGAGCGAATAAACTAAGTAAAGTTTCGTTTAAAAAAAGTCCTGAATTATTCCCGATTTTTTTATCATCCTACAACTTTACAAGAGATATCCTAGTTTAAAAAAAAAAGCTTTCTTATTGATATAAGCCCATACTACTTAATTTTTTTTTAAACGTAAAATGTGAATTTTTTCAGTTTTATTTATAATAATACATCCCAGAGTTTTGGAAAAAAAAAAAAACAAATTGAAGCTTAGCAATAATTTATCATAGTAATTTTTGCCAAAAAATACGAGTACTTTTAGGTGAATCCCAAATTATTTCTTAAAAAACCTCAACATAATTAATATTGACTGAAAGTTTATTAAACAAAAAGTTTTTCTAAAATTGATGTATCTGTTGCTTGCATAATTCATGAATTTCTTTTTAAACTGAACTTGGAGGTTCAAGATTTCACTTAAAATAATGGTTTTAATACTGACAAATTCTACATTCATTTGAAGTAAATTTTGTCCAGTTTACTGTGAAATAAATCTTAATTACTTAAATTAAATAGTTTTTTAGTTATCGCTTCCTATTCGTCAAAAAACATGACTTACTTTAAAAAAACAAATACATCACTTGAAATTGTCTACTATTTTCCGGAAATTCGGACCATTGTTAAAATTAATTTTTTTTTCCAGCTGTTGACGTCTGTTATCACCCATTTAAATATTTCCGCCTACCTACAGAACACCCAGTATATATAAATATTAATAACCCAAACTACGAATGTTTTTACTAGTTGAATACTTAATGGTTGGCAGTTGTATATTTTAGAGGAAGGAAATGATCCGGGGTGGCAGTCATAAAGAGGAAAAACTATTTTATTACTAGACAATGTTTCAACTGACTTCGCAGGTCTTTTTCAGGGAGGTGCGTTAAGCAAGGAGTTTCAGTTTTACAAGAGTTAAAACTGAAACTTCTTGCTGAATACACCTCCCTGAAGAAGACCTGCAAAGACGAGTCGAAAAGTTGGCTTGAAATAAAATTGTTTTTATCAGTAAATAAAATCAGCATAAAACTGAGAAATAAGAATCCCTAAGCTTGCTTAAGAACACAACAGATGAACACCTTTCTACATTTTTTCTTCTTCTTTTTTTAAATACAAATAGTTTCTCAAAATATTTTTTTGGAACACAAGTGTGTAAATGAAATCCTTCATTAATTTTTATTAACAGTTCCCATTGTACTTTAGAAGTCCTTGTGAGAAATAGAGGTTATTGATTTACAAGATTATTACGAATTTCGGTCTGTTTAGCGTTTTCTTCTTCATATACTTCTGTAAACCCTAGGATGATAACCAAAATTAAATACTTAATAAAAAAAATATTAGAAGAGAACCCAATTGTTATTGTTGTGATACCCAACAATACATAAGAACTTTCAAGTTTCCAAGATTCCATTTATTAATTTAATATATTTTTAATATCATTTAATATACAAAAATGAAAATCACAATAAAATAATACTTAACAGAAAATACAATGGAAACGCAAATAAATAGCACTGTTAAATTGCAACACATTATTGTGAAATGCCATCGCAATATCGTTTGGGTAATATCAAGTTAGCAAACAGTCGTCATATTGTTTCTCACTTCCTGTGACAGGCTTCATTTATAACGCACGGGATACATTCAGAATACGCCATTGCAACAAAACATGTTCCACCTCTACAACAAGTCCAATGCATTTTATAAAATGACAAGCCGTACACGTTGTAGTTTATCCCTTAAATGATCAGCACAAATTCTATATTTTGACGATATAAATGTATTTTATTGTTTCATTATATATATACTAATTTTGCTATAAATTCACTTTATGTATACCTTACAATTTATAATAAAAAAAAATGTAACAAAATAATTATTTTCGTCAGTGATTGGTAAGGGTGTTTATCTACAATTGTAGCAGAGGATAAATATATGGTCAGCATTCACAGTAAGCATCTAGTTTATATCAGCAACCCATTCGTTCTATATAGGCTGAGTGAGCCCGAGGAGAGACTTCCGATTCCAACGTAACAAAAAGGAAACGAATTGCAAAAATACATTTATTTATTCGAATAATCGACATCCTATGTATTTGAATGATTATAACTCATCTGTGAAAGATGTTTTCTCGAAAATCTATACATACATTTATTGGTACTTAGGAACTTCTCAACAAAAACTACTAAGCAGTTTCAAAGTTTAATAGTTGCCTCACAATAATATATATATCTTCGAACAATAGCTCTAATAATATAATTTTTTTAAACATTCTTGGGATTTTACAAAGAGTATCCATAACGTTACGAGACGATGGGAAAAGTATAAAGGCAGTCAATTAATTTAATTCTAACCCATAATCGAATATTTAATAATACAATCGTTATCTTAATCCTACTCTATTACTGTTACTGTTTTATCTTTAATTTTTTCCTTTTGTGATTTGTTAATTATAAAAATTCCGGTTGTTGGCGACCATGAGACATCCTTCGTCCTGAAACCCTATGATACAAGCAAAACAGTTTCGAAGGACGTGAGGATTCTTGGAAATAGGAGCCAACGACAAAAACGAAAAGAAATGTTTTCACACATAACCTATTTGACCCAGAGGACAACCGTAAAAGTGTAAAATTATATGAGGTTGCCAAGAAAACCTTAAGATGTGAAATGTGAAAGAGGAATCATAAATTACTAAGTAAAACAATGAAACAATATAGCAATACAATTTCTTTCTTTACTTTAATAAATAAAGTTATTTAAACAAACACACATATACACAGCAACTTGACATATTTCTTTATTTTATGATTCCTTTATTATTGCATTAGAGTTAAGATTAGTATTTTCGTTCATCTGTGCATATTATTGTAGGGATTTACTCTATCATATTTAGTTAAACTTCGTTAATTATTAATTAATCAGAATTCTATATTTTTATTCTTACTATTTATTCCAATTATTATTATTATTGTTAGTCATATATTCCTATCATTAGTATACTATCGACAGTGTATTAGTAAGTGGTATACTGCTATTATTCATTCTATTTATTATTTACTATCTAAATATTATCTTAATTACAAGCTAATTTCATATTATTGTTCTTATAAAGGAAGATGGTCCGGGGTAGCGGTCATAAATAGGCTGAATAGTGGCAAAACTATTTTATTAAAAGCCAACGTTTTGATCCGAATTCGCAGGTATTCTTCAGGGCTAGAACGGACAAGATAAAAAAATATAGAGAATTTTGAAAATTACATAATATTAAATTATACAAAAATTATAAACAATATGAATAAGCTTACTAAAATATAAACAGAGTAAGCTAAGTAACAACGTTTTCTTTTAATAAAATAGTTTTGCCACTATTTAGCCTATTTATGACCGCCATTCCGGACCATTTCCTTCCTTTATAATGCAACGGTCAACTATTAAATATTCAATATTGTTCTTATAATATTTGCTACAGTAGTTAAATCTTATATGTTATTTTTATCGTTATTATTACTATAATGTATTATTCTTATTATCATTTTTATTCAAATTATTACGTTTACAGTTTTCATACTTTTTTATAATTTTTATTGAGGAATCCACAACACATAAATATGTAAAAAAAAAAAAAATACGAAACGAACCAAATTATTATTATTATTTGTATTAAATAAAATCAAATTCAAACTAGATTTTATCATCGAATCTCATATCTATATTTGATTTTACGAAGATTTGCCAATATTGTTACAACTCTTCTTTATAGAAATCTATGTTCTAGCAACATTAATTTTCATTGAAAAGCATGTTGCATAGAAAATTCTTCATTCTAAATTTTCTAGTATTCTTTTTTGTTATGAGGTAGCAAACAGACAGAATACCCTGGCAAATATTCCAAGACCTCTCCCCCTCCCCCCATGCAGTAGCCACTCTGCACTCCGACATGGTTGCCGGATCCTCGACTTTCCACGAAGCAGATAGAGCCTGGGAATGGAAGCCAGGTGCAACAACCCCCTGCTGAACGGTCTTCTCGCCAAGCCACTTACTGCACCTGCTCCTCAACTTCGAGAACCAACCTTACACCACAAATCTTCAATCTGGAATGTGATAGCAGCAGTACACCCCACACCGACATCCAACGTAACGAGACTTCAAAACGTAGCGCGGCCGATTGGATACGTTGAGGGAGAAACTAGTCTACATCACGGGGTCCGGTTTCGCTAAGCTTATTATTTGTGCAACCTTAAAGGGCATAAAGCAAGCTTAGGCCATAACACAAGATTGTTTCGAATATCCCATTAAAATAATATTATAAATAAAATTTGAAATGTTTGAACAAGGGCAGCAACTAGATTCTTCGCAGTCAGGAAGTACGAACATCATAGTCTAAGCTACGTCCATTAACCCCATCTTCAAATTTTACAATAGGAAATTTATATATTCCTTTCCTCCCACCCGAATCCATATCACACCCATTAGCTCATTTCAGTAAACAATGATCACTACTAAGCTACTATTTATATTTCTACACTTGATTCTATCAGTTGCTCCAGATACTAGTAATGACCTAGTATAGTAGTTTTTGTTACTTAATCTCACTCCACAATGTTTCCATTCTAAAGAATTGTATTAAGTTATTTTTACAATTAAAAAAAAAATACCCCAGACATTCTTGATCCGTTTTTCTTTTTGCTTTCTTCTGATCATTTATAGTCCGAGGTACAGACCCCTTCTTATCAAGTTATTAATATCAAGCTGAAACTTCGTAAATAGCTTCATTG
Source organism: Nezara viridula (assembly GCA_928085145.1). NCBI lineage: Eukaryota > Metazoa > Arthropoda > Insecta > Hemiptera > Pentatomidae > Nezara > Nezara viridula. The sequence goes on from OV725079.1 coordinate 16,971,510, forward strand.
TAACCTACAAATATTTTATTTACGAAGATTCTCGGAATTGGAGCGTTTTCGATGTGTAAGTCGGCAAACTTTGTCTTTTTAATTACGTACTAAAAATTCGTAAATACCCACTTGGATCGTAAGATATTTTGAGTTCAAAATTGAGAAAAAAGATGGACTTCAAAAATATACGTAGAAGAAAGAAATTTCAAGACAATTTTTGAACACCATATTTTGTATGTTTTACCTGGTGAAGGTAGAAGGGAGGGTGGTCATACTAAGAATTGCTAGAGCATTTCTTTTTGAGGAAATCCAACTTTCCCTAACTATTTTTGGACCAAACATTGAGCCGTTTTGCATACAGTGCCAAAATAACGAAGTTACACAGGAAAAAAGGGCCTAATATTATTGTAGGCCACCTTTTTTCTCGATTTTGTGATCAAATTATCTTACGATACAAGTGGCGAAAAAAATGGGTTTTTTGTACCAAATTAAATAGACAACTTCGCCGACTTCCAGATTGAAAACAACCTAATTTCGAGAATTCCCTTAAATAAAATAGTTGAAGGTTACTATGAGATGAAGTTATTCACGAATTTTCAGCCGGATGTTATTAATTTTATATACTTTAATTAAATTCTTATTTATTTGATTTTTTCTTCTATACTATTATGTGTATACTTCGCTTGTCTCATGCGTGCTTTTCTTCTTAACCTTTTTACGTTCTCCTGTCAATATCTTATTTTTCTGACGTAATTGTTTCAATTTTTAGTCCGCATGATGAAGACCTATAGACTTGGGTCGAAATGTCAGCTAGTCTAATAAGCTATAATTACTAAGACTGCAAACCCAGATAATTTGTAATCCTCATAATTTGAACAATTAACTCTCTCTCTCTCTCTCTATATATATATATATATATATATATATAGTTATATGGATGTGTATATATATATATATATATATATAAAATGTACACACATCCCATACCGACAACCCTCGCGGAACAATACGTGTGAATCAATAAGCTCCCATTCCAAAGTATTGATCACATCTCATCCCTCTCCTAATTGAAATTTTGTGTTAATGTCGACAAGGGGCGAAATTTTTCTTCTCCTCTTCCCGTTAAAATCCATCGAAAAATCAACAAAAACGGTACATAACCATAGATAAACTCATGCACCTAAAGAAGACAATTAATATTTCAACAATTTTTTTTTTTCACTAACCTAAGTATGCCAATTCAAAAAAGGCAATAGAACAAGTCCTTTTTAATTTTAGGTTACAACAAATTGGCATATACATCGAGGTTTTCAAATTTAAATAACAACAAATTTGTTAGTTTTAGAAAGTACTTAGACAAGTGCACTAAAAGAAAATAATACGTTGAAAGAATTTTCAAGACAAGTTTTAAACATCATCATGCTTTGATGAAAGAAACTACCTGGTAAAGGTAAAAGAGAGGGTGGTGTTCCATACCTTCATACTAACAATTCCGAGAGCATTTCTTTTTTAAGGAAATCTTACTTTCCTTAACTATTTTTGGAACAAAAATAATACACACAATCTCTATTCTCAAAGAAAATTTGTAATGATTCATGAAACAAAATACTACACTAAACATATTATATAGTTTAATAATTGTAATTAGTTTATCGCTCCATTTCTGCAAATTAAAACAATTCGGGTAATTGTAAGACTTTTGCACCTCTTCATTCATCATCTTGGTTGATTTGATATATTCGTCATTTTTTTTTTTTTTTTTTTTTTGTTCCACGAGTTTTCTAGCTAAGTAGTATTCATTGACGTGTAGAAGCTTTTGGATGAATTCACCCCATAACCCATCTTAACTTTCCTTCCTTAATACTCTGATAAATAGGGCGACCAGTTTTTGTAAGTACCAAATCAATTAACAGTGCTAAATACCTAATTAATTATTGTAAATACATTTTCATGAATACAGGAGGACTGTATAACATTATACTTTCAGTATTCTTTAACATCATCATCTATCATGACCAAAGGCCTAAAACCTAAAATACCAGAGCACCCAGGCAGACTATATGAAAAAAATATTATATCTAATTATATTTAAGTTTATATGCAAGTGGATTAAAGGTTTAATAATATAACCCAAGTTCCTTTACAATCAGCTGTTCTTGTTATACGTCATAAATAAGATGACGGTCACACATAACTGGGCCCAAATGTTAACATTGGTTAAGTTTTAACGTGATTTAGTCAACAGAGAATGTTAACTTCAACCAACAAAAAATGTCGAAAAATCCATATGTTTCCTCAGGTTATCAACCTCAAAATACTCTGATATATAGTGTTATGAAATAAAAAAAAAGTTTTAAATCATATTAATACAGTAGTATACAGTCGGAGAGAGTGCTTATAAGGTTGTTCCTAATGCACACTATGTACATACAAATACATATCTGCACGATAACATGATGCACTAAAAATGAAGAGGCTGGCAGTAATAATAGAAGGGAAGAGAAGAAGGTACAAGATATAAGTGAATAATAAGGATTTAATTGGGGTCCCATCATGGAGGCAAGGCCGAATGTGTCAACCAGCCGCATTCCATCTGCCTCACAGCTGCTATCACAGCCTCTGTAATATCCACGGGCCACTTGATATCTTTAAAATATTTTACCCGATATTAATACGTTTTAATTCCCTCAAGAATCTAGCAAGAAAAAAAAAAAAAAAAAAAAAAGAAATCTTTCTATATATACATTCCGTTAATTAACATTCAAAGCTTTCGTTTCAGTGCTACTGCCCTGAATTTCCATATTGCATATGGAAAATGTAAATGTTGCTAGAAGGCACAATATATACGTACATCCTCTCATAACAAACACGAATCGTTTCACTTCAACTTCTTAATAATTAAGTACGTAAAAAAAATTAATAATTCTACCAGCTAGTAGTTCCATTGAATGCAATTTAGGTTTTAGATGATAATAGCTGGCCCGTGCGAATAATTAACAGAAAATTTTGTTTAGTGAAGAAATAGTAAAACAATATGGAAATAAGTAGAAGCAATTAATATTTTTTCCATGGTCGATTACAATATTCCATTTAACATAATTGACCGAAATATTTGTACAAATTTCTTTACTAGGACCTATTTTTAAACGCTGATTGGAAAAATAATAAAGACAATTAAGATAAAATAAAGCGCCGATCATATGATTTTCTAAATTATTAAAAAAATAAAATAAAATGTAAGAACAAACAAATGCCTTTAAGAAATAATAAAGTTAATATCTCAGCCAGGAAAAAAAAAATTTGTGGAATAATGAATGCAATATCTTTAATAATTGTCTGATTATTATTTTTTTTTTTTTTTTTGTAGGAAATTTAGTAATCTTTCTAATTATCATGGGTACAATAAAAAAAAGCATAATTTTTGAGTTATTCACTATTTTCGGACTATTTTTCGAATGTGAAGAAGAATATTCTTCAAAATATTCTTCAAGAGGGGTCGATCATTGAATTTGATGAAGAATTGACGAAGTTATGGCGTACCGACAAAAAAAACACCTTTTAGAAACAACATAAAGGATTGAAAAAGGTTTAACTATTATCATAATAATAATAATCCTTGGAATTATCGTAAAGGCAATGAATAAACGCTAAAAGGAATTTCTATGCCATACTTATCCTCCTCGTGTAACAACAGGTATTTTATTATTTTTTGGTGTAGAAAACGATTCTATAAACTGAATGTTTGTTTCATTTAGGTATTGAAGAGGTTACAAGGAGAGGGGATCGGATATGTCCACGTAACACAATCTGCTTTTACTTTATTTACTTCCTAAATTCCTTTCGGTGTTGCTTGTCATATGTTAATGTGAATACAACCACATGACCACATAACATATAGAATAATTTAAATATAATTAATAATATGTTCGTGATTATAATTAATATAAACATTTTGAAGTGACATATGAATTCATACATTACACTAAAGCTATGTCATGGTGGATAATTAATAATATTTGTTCGTAACTTGGGCTTAAACTTAACAGATTAAAACTTTATCTGAATTTATAATATATTTTTTGAATATCTATCGAGTTATTATAAATCGCCCAGTATAATGAGAGCACAGCGAACACGAAGGAAATGAATATAAGGTGAGTTGAGATAATGAAGACACAGACGATCGGAGGGTGTCATATCTGAACGGGGGGAGATGCGGCAACGTCGCCCCCCTCCCGGCCAGAGGAAACTTCCAGGGCAGGCAAAGAAAGGAACTGACATGACAAAAAAACAAAACAACAAAAACGTCACCTGGCCCTTGAGGCAGCCTTCACAATCCGCTGATTTATTGCAAGAAGGGAAGCGATGCCAACCTTAATACACCAAAGCATCGGGGTACAGTGTCGTCCGAAAAGGTACTTTAACCTAGTCCAAAACTTAGGAACCATATAAGAAGAAATAACTGAGTAACATCAAAAGATACGTCAAAAAGAACAACAAGGACGGCAGCGAAAACTATCGGTAAACCTGAGACTGATTAAAAAAGCTTTAGTTTCAAATAAATACAAACAACATCGTAGCCAACATATCAAATGTTTTAACCTAATTTAATGATAAACTACGTCTTCCACCCGAGTTAGTTCCATCACTGCGTAGAAAACGAAAATCAAATTTACTGTTCTATTTATTTCGACGTGTTTCGAAAAAATAATTCCTACTTAAACATTGTCGTCATAGTCGTTTAACATAAAAACTATTGCTCTGATGGAAAATCATAAAAGAAAATTTAGATATACAAATTAAATAAAATATTCCAAGATAAAAACGTCAAATAAATCGAAGGAAGTTAAACAAAAAACCCTCATTTTTCCACATTTTCACTCCCAACCACATTTCTCAGGCATTATATTTTTAATATCTGTATTAATTTTAATTCTTCTAAATAAAATTGATATTCGATTGTTGGTGAACTATTCAACGAATTTCCTACAATTTTGGATCAGCCCAAACGAGTAGGTTTTGAAATATAAACGAATATAGAAATATATGTAATCGAAACAATAAGGGAGAGGAAGATGGAATTTGATACATGTCACCTTGAATTTTATAACTAATTGATCAACCTTTCCTCCAACTCTCAGAAAAATCAAATGTGCCGTTTTTGCTGTATTAAGGAAAATACTTTTGCGCACACGTAATCAGGAGCATTCGATGGAATTCAATGAAATTGATATAACCTTATTGATATAACAGAAATGGGGCAAAAGTGAAAATTTTAGATTCAGGGGATAACAAGTCGTTTTTTAAACCAACAATGCTTTACAAAAATGTTAAGATAAGGTAAGATTCAAATAACTTAATAAATCTGACCATCTTGAAACCTTTTACATTTTGAGCAGTTTGTCGAAAACCAAACAATATCCGTCAACTCTATATTAGTACTTCTATTCTTGGGCAACCAGGAATAACGAGATAGGGGGGGAGGTTGCCTATTAAAAGTTTTGTGGAGTTTGAATTTAGCACCGAAAGTAAATCGAAGGGACCAATGGGAAAACGTGGAACAGATTTGTAATTTTTTAAATTATAGTTTCGCTTGCACTGCTTTTAAGAAGGGGAGGGGAGGGGAGGAGGAGAGGTATGAGCATTGCCTGACCCCAACAGTATCTTTCTGAATCAATAACAACATTATTAACATTATCTTCGTAATGACCAATTTATATAAATAATAACCTACTCGTTGTGGGTAAACTTATTCGGAATAGCGTTGACATTTTTATTATCTTTTCAAAGAAATGAAATTATCAGAGGGTTATTTCAATGAACCTTTGGGCTCCATGCGAAGATCAAAGTGAAAATTAGACTCCAGGGGTATTCGTGGAACTACTGCTAAGTATTGTAAACCTCTTAAAATTGTTTAAGTCGAATAATTTATTTAAGGAATGTGTGCTAAATATGGCCGCTAGCACACTCGATTTTAACGCTCCCTTGAGTCTTGTAAAGTGGTGTTAATTCCGTAAATGCACTGAGCAGGTTATAATGAGAACACCACAAACAATTGGACAGAAATTGAGTGCTGTCTTGATGATGAAAAGACAGCATGGTCTTGAATTTCATTTAATATAAAATAAAACCGGTATCTATTAACCGTCACATCTGCCTTGATCTGGCACCAATGAAAAGACTTCTTCATTGATTCAGGAAGAAAATTTAAGCTGTATCTCATTGAATCAACAGTTAGGATTTCATTTTTGTTTCCATCGAGTTCATTGTCTTCTGAATCATTAATGATTTATATTAAAGCACTTTTAATCAAATAATCCAGCAATTCTACCTTCTATTTCGCTTTTATATTTTAAAAATAAATGAAGATCTTATTAGATGAATGGAGCAGAAATTACAAACTTTGTTTACAATACATCCATAACCTTACTATAACTAATAGCACTTGAGCTGGTTAGTAGCACACAAATCATTTAGAATTCGTGCTAACTGCTAGCTTTATCCATAAAGTTAGTGTTCCCCTGCATCGTACTTATTATACCTCGGATTTGGTTTTCGAATCGCCAGCAGACTTCGCCTCGACCTAGGTGGACTAAACTAAGACTAAAGATGGCGACGACAGAGATGCGATTAGAGACAAGAAGAGCAGAGGGTGTGTCGGTGACCCGGAGCGGCCATATTGGACATGTCGACCGGAGAGTTAAATAGACGCAAACCGACCGCTGTTGCCGGATCTACCTCCTCCGCCGGCCGCTCTCTGCTGCTCCCTCGCTCCTTATCTCTAGGCCCGCCCTCTGCTCTTAGCAACAGCCTCAAAGCCACAATACCTCCACCTACCTACCTACCTAGCTCTGCCCTCTCTTGTCTTCTGTCTCTGCTTTCGCATCCAGCTAAGACAGCAAAAAATATTTTTAAAACAAGAGTATATAGCGACCACTTTCTATTTGTTATCAACAATCCAATATTTACATTAGAGCAATTTCAAAAGGATCTTGTTGATAAACCTACCCATAGAATCGTCTAAAACATCAACGGGCATCCCTTCAGAACCTTCCCAAACACTCTCAAATCTTACTGATTCAAATCAAGAATCAATATTTTTTTTATTACGTATTTTTTCACGAACGTCACGAATTAACAAGATAGGAAGAAAATTAAATTTTATTCAGGGACATTGATTACCTTAAAGAAACCTGTGCCACTACAACCTATGATGAGTCTCGGGCAGTACTATGTAAGGAAGAAGTACTTCAAGGTCAACGTTTGTGTAGGGAGGCGCGATAGGGTCGAGATCACGCTCAACCATTAGGTTTTTCCAATATTAATTATTTAATTAAGAATATCTACTTTATTGAGAATGGATATGCCACCGGAGGTTCTCCCAACCCCAGAGTCGATCCACCTCTGATCTAATTGAGCACCGGAAGTCAGAGTCTCACCCACTGAGCAACCTTGCTCCCTATTTATCAACTTAATAATAATCAAAATAGACAATAGTAGCGGCAGTTGTCTGGCACAAAATGACAGTCAAGAAAATTAAATCTGAAAAGATGAAGATTGAAGATTAGCATATGGAGGTGAGTATGGAATTACACAACAAAGTAGCACGCATGACTTTTTTTAAAGGAAGCAGTTCTATGATAAGAAATATACTGGTTTATATGTTGGGATCTCATATTTAAAGAATGAACAGAGGAACTAGGAGTAAACAAATCAAGATTTTTTGGTTGTCAAGGTTCAGAAATAATAATAAAAAATAAAGAAAACGCATACAGACATAGAGCCATTTAAAATCGGTATACCAAGGCGAGAGCGCACGTGGGCCCCAAAGATAAATCCAATGAAACAATTCATTAGTCGTTTCAACCTCATCACAAGCCCACCATAATGGAATTTGGGAAAAATGAAAGAGGAAACTAGTTGTCGGGTTTTAAGTCGTATTGAATCACGGCATCTCAGGAGTTGACATAATCCCATTCTCCTGTAATTGATAAGTGTATTTTTTTAAATCATTGATTACCTGTTTCCTCGGACGAAGGAAAACAATGATACAATAATATATTGTAAACAGTGTCAGAACTATCCCGCCCCTTTCCTAAAATATAAATGAGAAACTGAAGTTGCCGACTGAATACAATATAATATAATAGATAAATTGTGCAACTAATGAGGAGCAGACTGAGCCTATAAAGAGCAGCCTCTAATAAGATCCAGGTCTAAATATACCCGAGGATAATAATAGCCGAAGCCAAAGCAGGTGTTACCTCTACCCTCTGCCACCAGGACCAATCCTTTTCTTTTTGCCTCCTCTTCTAATAACTTCCTGCCGTCCATTATTCACAAATCCTAGTATTAAGCAAGGTTTGAAATCCATAAAATGTGTTAAAGGATTTACGGAGAACTACGATTCCATCGAGGTCAAATTCCTGTCGAAGTGGGCATAGGCCGAGATAACATTAACATTCTCGAGTATAGTGGCGCCCATACCAATCCGGCCTGTGCGGGTTAAAATTTATTTTAAGCCGAACATCCATGGAATGCATTTCGGCATTCACACTCTAGTTAGAACCGATTAGTAATACATTTAAACTAACCCTCCTTGCTTAATCCACATGCCAGGAAAGGCCTCCCAATAAGAAAAAAACAAATTTTAAAAATAACTAATAAACTACAACAGTATTCACGATTAATTATCCACTACTTTACAATTATCAATATTATCGATAGAATATCACAACAGATAAGAAGGTCACAATATAAAGATTTCAAAATATCATACTTAGACAACCAAGAATATTTTCAAGTGTTAATTTTTTTTTTAAATACCAGAGCTTACTTTGAAATCACATATTAAATAATCCACCATTATACTCACCACTCACAGTGGTGACAATACTATCATGACAGAAATTGTCACCATACAAATGAGACTTAAATAGAAACTAATTTTAATTACCATACCATTTTTTCTGTTTTCTAAAATTTTTGTGAATAATACTGATGAAAAATAATAAGATTTATTTTCTAAAAGATACTAAATAGAATGAATTAGCTAATGTAATAGTAATATATTATATTTCTGGGTCAAATATAATTGATGTTTGTTCTACCTTTCATTTTTTTTTAAATTAGTTATTTTTTATTCTATTATTAAAATTGTATCCTATACATAAAATTATTCAATGTACATGTTCAATGACTAATTTATCCAATTTAGATTTCTCTCTTGAAATCGTGTAGCATTTTCTCCATGATGAGGAGGAGACTTTAGTCTGAGTTGTAAAATATATAACCAGAATCTTGTTAATTGATAACATAGATTTTATTTGCATTACCTAAATTTTATGTTATCACTACGAGATAAATCTCTCATCCGACGGAAGAATGACGTAACTGCAAACCATACAATTTCATAGGAGAGGCAAAATAATTATAATTATTAAAATACTTATAACAGATTAATTAGAATTGATGGGACTAGTGTACATTTCATTTAACCGCTCAATTAATTTTTGTTATATTATATTATGACGTCAATTCGATAAAACGTTTTTGAAAAATTTTATAGTTACGCCTTTCTTCCTCGGAATGAGCAATATGTAACGTTAAATGCCACTTTTAATCAAGGTTAAATCATATGAATAAGTAGAAATGAAAAATATTGCACAATCTGAGATAAAATATTTAAAATTAGTTACACATTAATAAAAAAATGAAAGATCAAACGGTTGTGCTTAAAAAAAAAAAGCATACAAAAAAAAATCTATACAAAGACAATGGCTTACCTAAAAATAAAATTAAACATACACTATATAAAATCTATACTAACTACATAACCTTCTCATCACTACACAACAAATGAATATTGATCCATGCACTTCACTACTTTGAGCAACGACAGCTATACAACATGTTTTATCTCTGACAAAAGAAAGAAAAAAAAAAAAAAAAAAAAAAAACAAGCTAAAAATAATCAAAAACTAATTTCTGATAAGTTATCAAAAGCATTGGAGCCCTCTAACGGCAGATTCTGGCAGCAATTGAGGCATTTAAATTCCACTCTAAATGACAACAATGTCTCGGGGAATAAATCTTTTACATAATTGAAATTTATATATATATATATATATATATATATATATATATATATATATATATATATATATATATATATATATATACATGTATATATAACGTCTTATGTAAAAATAAATAAATAATAATATTTACATCTAGAATGAGGATAAACAAGGTATAATGAAAACGCCATATATATAATGTTTTAAGCACATAATATGTATATAAAGCTCGTAACGATTTCTTCATTAAATGATAAAATGGAAGCAAGAGAAGGCTGCGAACCTACAGCTAGCTGGTAGCAGAAGGGAGGTCACGGCAAGGGGTTATTAACCTACGGCCGCACCGACCAATACAGAACTAGGTTACAACAAATGACGTTCTAAACCGACACAGCACACTCTGATAGTTCGATTTAATACACCAATGAGGCACTAAACTAGCAAGAGAAATACCCAATTAAAAAAAAAAAAAAAAGTAATTCCGGTTAAGTTGAGATCATAATAGAAAATGAATCATCCCGAGAAAATTAAATATATGGTTTGCTTTATTCCAAAGAAAAATTTAATTTTCTCTGATTGTCGAGAGTCTTAACAATATGGTCATTCGTGATTGGAAGAAAAAGTTAATTCTAATACAAAAAAATAACAGAGAAACTAAAAACTTTGAAAAGAAGAAAGTTAAAAGGACACTCCGATATATAAGTGATTCACCATCATAAAATAATCACACTGATAACTACAATCGATCAGTAGTGGATTCAGGATTTTTATTTATTTATTTTTTTTGTTTGGTGAGGAGGAGGATTCAGCACGACACTTAATTACTTAATAATTACTTGGAAAGAAAAACAAACAAACAAACTAACTATCTGTATGAAACAACGCTGTTCAAGTGATTCTTGAAGTCCTAGTAAAAATGCATTTACTTGAACAATAATACTTTTAGAGTTAATATTTTTATTATATGGTATGGGTTTATTCAGTAACTATATGCATTATTGTTATTGATTAAGTATTTAGTTAAGATTATTTATTTATTCTTCCCAGTCTTGCCTTTTAGCTACACGGGTTTTGCAGGGATGATAGATCACACAACTACGATGGCTGATCACTCACAATAACAAATATAGATTAATGTAAAAAAGTAATTTTTCCATTTTAGGGAGATGAGAGGGGACATCAGCCCGAAAACCTCCCCTCCCCCCAGTAGATCCGCCTGTGCAATCGATGATATATTGATATCGATATACGGCATCTCCAAGAAAACACTACAGCAACTCTTCAAATAGTGAACTGTGGGTTGAAGGACGTTGATGTTGATCAATATCAGGTCGCAAAAAGCCGGTACACTTGAATATGATAATTTTATAATACATGATTACAAATGGTTTCGGAATGAAATTTAGGTAACAACTTAATATCTAAAAGAGGCACATCAAACCTGTATTATCCAGGAATGGTTATATATTGGAGTGTACTGTACTGCTTTTATAATTTTTAAAATGCAATAAAATGATTAATGAGGTAGGTTTAATAGAAAGCAATAATTCAGTTTGACCTAGTGACATTGAGCGTATCATAACATACCGATTGTATCTGCCAATAGGAAAATAGGAGGGTCCTGAGCATGCCGTCCATCGCGGCTCCAGTTTAGCTAGCAGCATGCCTGGCATCCGCTGCGGGCATCCACAAACACACACTTGTAACGAACATATACAGTTCCTGAGGGAGACACATGAAACGAACTCACTACACGGGGACCGCCGAAAGCAGACTGGCTACCAGCTGACTGCCAGACTACCCCCACCACCACTCCCTTCCCCCACTCCTCCCCCGAGGGCCCGTTATGAATGGTGTGTAGTGTACGGCGCCCTCTCACCTCCCCCCACCCTTCCACTGTGTTAATTATTTCTCCCCTCTTCCTTCCCTCTTACCGCTAATTCTATATACCTCTATCTCTCATAACTTTTTTATAAGCTATATTTTCACTCTCGCTTATAAGTAAGTATTTTTTATTGTTTCGAAGAGGTTTTATATACATTGCGGTTAATTCCGTAGCGGCATAAATTAACGCGATTCTTCATCCTAGGAATGAAGACAATAATGCTATAAAAAAATTGCTTTCGATTAAGTAGAAAAAATAGAAAAGATAACTTATTTTAAAAATGTTATCGACACGATAAAAATATTATATTATTGAACGTGTTATATTGGAATAACAACGATCATAAAAACAAAAATACGATCCTAGTTTTATGATTTGTCTGTCAATATAATGACTACGTAAACGACTTTATGAGCTAATTTTTCACGGTTGATGGTCAGAAAAAAGTACGGTTCTTCGAAATAAGTACGAATATATTTTTATATATATTGAACAATAAATAAACAAATCAGAATTATATAACGGACTGAAACGCTTTTTTTTTCAATAGTTTATAATCTGGCACAGTTGCAACATATTATTTATAAATACAGAGCTGGGAGACCTACGAGAAGCTACGTATCATTCCTGACGGGTGAATCATCTCACTTCGCGATGTCGCAGTACGTTAGGATTTGAACAGTATACAATAGATTTAAGTTAAGAGAGTACTCCCTCCTAAGGCCTTGGTAAGGAGGAGATGTGCCCAGAAGCAGACAGAGAGGAACAAGGGCGTGGCATCCTAGAAAGGTATGCAGCTATATATAGCCAACAGTGGCCGGCAGATATCGCCAACTATCGAACCCACCGCTGCACTCGGTATAAATAGGAAGACGTCGACCGTTAGCCAGATCCGGCAACGCCGCACCTCGCTATATAATAGATTTTTTGAGTCGGTCATGTTTTCGGTTCGGATAGTATTCGAGCAGCTCATTATTACACCCGTTGCGAAAAATTTTGCCCCGCTTATCTCTTCTCTCTCTCTCTCTCTCTCCATTCCTGCGAAATATTCGAAAACGTGTTTGGCCAGTGATCAAGTTCAACTAAATAACTCATCTACAATAAGGAAAAAAAAATGAAAATGGAAACGATTGATGATAACCTTGTAATGAATCCTATTAATAACTTTCTTATTATTAATATTAAAAAAAAAAAAAAAACAACGCTCTTCCATTCCATTTTCAACTAAATAATACATGCACGGCAATATCATGTCACTATTCTATCGCAGAAAACAGATACAAAGAATATAAGAAAGAAACATTACAAAATTAGTTTAAATATTAAAATTTACATTAAATAGGAAAATAGATAATAGAAACTTAAAAATGGAAAATGGATAAATATCTTACACCGAAGAATAAAAATAATGACACCGCATTGATATCCAATCCCACAAACATTTTTCTCCTGTTGCTAAAAATTATTCAATATAATCTCTACGACTCAATAGGTTCAAAAAGATTTGCCTTTATAAAGAGGTAACTTAAAAAAAAAAAAAATACATCTAATTGGTATCTATTAAGGGTCTGATCTAGGTAACAATATACAGAGAGAGATATGTATCTAATTTATCTGTTCAACTACTTACCAATATAGATCTATTTAGCCCAGATTAATCAAGAAAGAGGTATAGCAGGCAAAGGAGTTGCAAAAGCTATGATAGGCTAATCATACTTTATCGTGCAGAGTAGAGGAGATGGCGTATTATAGCAGAGTACTCTAAACCACTACCAGTAGCAGTACTATCGGGTAAGGACCTAACTATTCACTGTTGGCTACTTACACCTCCTAAACACAATCAGTAGACACTTACCTGCAAAAGACAGAAATGAAAACACACAGATTATAAACCGAAAGGAGAATCAATAAAATATATTATATTATATAAATAATACATATAAAATTAGAAATAGTATGTTAATAATAGTATATAAACGTACAATTCCATTAAAAACTTAGGCCAGAACTTCCAGAACTCCAAATAGAGTTTTCAAGAACAATAATGACAGTTAACATATAAGTGATTAATGCGTTATTTTCATCTTTGGATGCATTATCCTCACTGCCTACTCAATCATAAGCTGGATCGTGGATGCTCTCAACTGTTGCTGACGTCCTTCCCCCGACCCCAGCGGGCAGCTGCATCCGGCCCTCTTTTGTTGTCACCTCGGGGGTGGTTAAGGTGTAGTTGCTCGTGGGGCTTTAAACATCACAACAACACAAACCAACCTTCCATATGCCCATGCTAACTACATAAATAAAGGTATCGAGAGGCAAAACGACAAAACAATTCTTTTCTACAAAACAATTTAAATCCTAACAAATAATAATCCCTTATTGAAATGTGATAATTTGGTTATTTCCCCCCCCCCAAAAAAAAATACGCCAAACGATAACAAGTGTTTCATTTGAATGTTTACTTCGTTTCAATATGGCGGAACCGAACCAGAGACAATCACTGTTTACGTTACAGAGGTCGATCTAGCAAAATATGCAGAATCAAATTAACCATCATTATTATTATAATTTACTTGAAAAGTAAGCCAACTAATAAAGAAAGCTGTTCACCAAATCGAGGAGCATAAAGGCGTTATATTTAATGCGGTTATAGAGATCAAGAAAGGCTGATGAAAGGAAACCGAAGAGAACCCCCACTCTTGCGGCTATGCAGCGTTGCCACGGCCAACAGTATAAATTCCCTCCTTCCAACAGTGACCGGGGAAAAATCCCATTTCCCCTTTCGGTCGATACGGCTCAAGCCCATCTGTCTAGGTAGAGAATGGCGCCTTATACACACCTTTGACCTACCTGTATTCCCCTGCAGCGCTATCGGTGTCCGCCCTAGGCGATGCCTGGTCCTTACTTAGAAAACGATAAAAACCAAGACCGTAATAACAAACAATTACATTTTTTTTTACAATAAATAGCGAGGATTGTGGATTTGTAACAAATAAAAACAACAGAGCTTTAGCAATCTCAAATTATTAAATGTATCCTATAATTCGTAAAAATAAAGGCTTTTTGACTTCAACTTGGAATGAACGATCACTTGCCTTAATGATACACGCCCGAAAGTACGATCGACTGTAAATAACCTCAACTAAATGAGATAAACTAAAACCTATGAAAATAGGGAATTAATACGATTCTGAAAAAAAAAAAAAAGGTATTCCTTAATAACCATCGCTCTCTTTTTTAATTTTAAAATGAATATTTATGTACAAACAAAATAGGCCTACAAAAGTAATTTATACCATATTGTCATTCTATGAGGTAAGCGTCATATACTATTTTTTTTCCCCCCACGATAAATAGATTTACATTTTAAATTATTTTTATGACAATCGTGAACAACTAGGGAACTTGAATAGAATTTTATTTATTTCCCTATGACATACTTACACGCAATAATTGTTTACTTATGATATAATTAATATATAGAATGTATATAAAAAAGTTATTATGATATCAGATTTAGATTGGTAATAAACCCAATAAGATAATGAAAGATCTTTTATATTGTTAATTTATCTCATTTCTTTAATTACATCTAATTTAACGTTTTCATAAGTTGTAATTTTTAAAACTCTATTTTTGTCATTACTTTTTCTTTGTTATATTCAGATAGATCTCACCACATATTTTAATATGAAATAAACATAAGTCAGATGTATGAACTGTATATATTGTCTTATACACAATACTGTAGCGTATCAACCTATGCCGATAAACATATCGATTTGGTAATTACCATGACAACGAAAGTGAAATATATTAACACCTCAATAACATGCTATTTCACGGATATGCTGTCCTCCTTAGATAAATATGAAAATTCAATTATATATTATATTTGTTCGATTATATCGATGTAAAAGAGCATTAGATATAAAAGGGCGGTAGCTGCAGATGGCTGGATATAGGAAGGAGAGAGGCGAGCTGCCTTATCCGGGCTGTTTTGTGTGTACTGTACGGCTGGAGAGATCAATAACTCCGGATCTCCCATCTCTCTCTTTCTCGCTCTCTCTCTTCAACACGTCGGCATTTCGGAACACACCATACCGATGCCATATTTGAAATTATTTACACCATCCCTAACCATGCAATGTTTATAGAAATCAATATTAATCAAAAATTGAAAAATCCGACTTAGAGGAGGAGAGGAGATAAATACTTGTGAACTAATATTAATTATTATTTAGTAAGTGCTAATTAAATATTACACATCATCGGTATATTGCAAGAAGCCATTAAGTGGCATTTCATAACCTCAAATAATTTAGAATTTTGATGAGATTTATTTTTGTGAATCACAAAAATGTGCACTTATGGTATTTTTAAATAGATAAATAAAGTCAAAATTCACAAAAACATGTTTGGAAGTTAACCTATATCAAAAATGCACTTCGTGACTTTTAGCAATAAACTAACTATATTACTTTAATAATTTACTTTTTTGATTAGAAGAAAGGAATATTTTTCTTACCAAATTAAACAAACTTGAATTAATAAATATATATTTTGATTTAGTAGATATTTTGATTTATTTATTCTGCTCTATTTTATTTATTGTAAAATCTTATATTTATCGTTATATTTAACCAATAAAAATAATAACCAACACAAAGTTCTTGTTAATCAGATTGTAACTTAGACATATTTTTAATTTGAATGTAATTATTTAATGTAATTTTTACTAAAAATCTAAAATTCATTAAATAATAATAAAGAAAAGGCGTAAACGTAACACTTCCTGTCCTGTTGAACAGATCTGCTACCTAGGACTCCACCTGAACAAACATTTTAAATGCTAATACAAGACTGATAAGACAAGAAATTGCTTCATATTTCCAGTTATTTTGTAATAACTGTAGAAATACTTACTCGCGAAACTTTAATAAATTACTTGAAAATGGTTTATATGCATTATTATAATAAAATCATACATAATAACATTACAATTCCATATAATGCAGGAGTTGACCCAATTCAGATCCATAATAAACGCCATGCCCAATAGTTTTAACCTCGCTTACTTCTAATGTAGAAATATAATTGGACTACAATGAATGTGAAGTTTCTCTGCGGGTCTTTATCTCAGTTCACAAGTAGTAGTTTTTGAAGTGAAAATTTTTTTTAGGCGAGTTTTAAACTTTTTTGAGGAGACTAAATTGAAGAGTTTTTTTCTTACGGATTAAAATATCTCAAAAACTAAAATTCGGACCTGCGTACTGTAAGCGAAGGAAATGTTCATCATTTCATTCTTTTTGTAATGAGCTATTACTCAAAATTGAATCTTAACGCGATGCCGTGTTAGAGAGACGGAAAGAGACGATAACCAAATTATAACGAGTTATATGGAATATATGGATCAAAATATTTCAGAAACTAAAAAATCGGACCTGCATACTGTAAGCGAGGGAAATGTGTAACATCTCATCCTCTTTATAATGAAGAGAGGTATGGTTGAGTTGGTCAGTCAGAAATAAAAAGGCAATAATAATATTTATTTTAACATTTGCCGACGTTTCGACCTTAAGTTCAAGCCTTCATCAGGGCTGCTCCGAAAAGATTGCTGGAGAACAGTGCTCTGTATTGCTTGCACTGTACTCCAGCAATATTTTAGGAGCAGCCCTGATGAAGGTCTGAACTTAAGGTCGAAACGTCGGCAAATGTTAAAATAAATATTATTATTTATTTTGCCTTTTTATTTCTGACTGATCACCCCACAATTATTATTTACTAGTAGGCCCGTGCGAAAAATTCGCACAGCACATTGTTATCAAATGCTAGATTAATAAGAAAATAAAATAATGCAACGTATCAAAAGATAAAGATATCAAATGTTACTATATTGATAAATATAATCGACAAAGAAAACAAAAATTAATTTAAATCATCATTTTTGTTTGGAACCAACATGTTTACAAATTTCAGCAAGCTGTATCTTTCCTAAAAATTGTCCAATTTCAATGATTCTTTTTTCTTTTGTAGGGAATTGAGTAACCTTTTATATAATCACGGGAATAACCAAGGGAAAAGTGTGTAATTTTTTAGTTATTCGCAAATAAAGTTTGTTTTCTTTTATAACTTGTTTTTCCTGAATTTTCGGGATGATTGGACTATTTTGTCCGCCTGAAGGAGAAGGAAGCCTTCGAAATTGGTGGCTCAATCTTAAGATTTGGTGAAAAATTGACGATGATATGGCTTGCCGATCAAAAAACACCATCGATAAATAATATAAACTCCCCCTCTCCCGATCATAGAGACCTCAAGTCGACGAAATGAGACATGTATTCAATGACAGTACTACAATTAACGTAAGGTTGTGTGAATGCGAACCCTATCCCTATGCCTCGCGTTATCTCGAAAATAGTACGTTTTTGGGCTCCGGAGGAACTATCTGGGTCTTGCTGTACGCATCAAAATCTTCTAGATCCAATTTGTCCCGTATCGATCTACAGACCTACCACTGTTCAGGTATTGAAGCCTAGCAAAATGTTTGTATCGACTTTATTTATTTTAGAAAGAAAAACAAAAGCGGAGAATACGATTCGCTAAACACCAGTGAAATTCTGAATCCAACGGTACCCCATTCATGGTATTTGAGCATGACAGGAGCTTATATTTGGTAAAAAAAAAACGGTTTCGAGCCTTACTGTAATAATATATTCGGGGATAATATATATTTCATATTAATAATCTCGCCTTGTTGATGTTTTCACTTCTATCGTGTGGTCCAAAAAAGCACACAAATTATTTTTTATGTTTTGATACAGTTTTACTTTTTAACAAAAATGTAAGCAATATAATAGTAAGAGAATATTGACAGTAAACTGCGTGCAAATCAAGCTTCAAAAACCTATTAGAAGTTTTACAACTGCCACAGCAGACGTCCGCGAAACCTGATAAAGATCGTCGTAAAAATAAGAGTAACATAATTAATAAAGGAGATAAAAAAAAAAAAAGGTAATATAGTTTGTAGTTTTAATAAAGCGTAGATGGTGAAGTGGTATTTAAACGAGAGATGACGCTAACGGTTATGTAAGCTGCGGAGCGGGCGGGCACAAGTGCTCTGCGGGACTGTAGCCCCACAGCGCCGTACTATCCAGCCCGGCCAAAGTCCAACATTGAAGATTGATATTAATAATGACATGGGATGAGTTAATAACATCAGCTAAGATATTAATTACTAAGCGAATCCATAAATAACCCAAAGATAATGCCAATAAGGTACTTTAATAAATTACTAATAATTTTTCAACTCGGTTTGAGTTTGGATATAATATACTCGTTCATTCTTTAATCTGTAAATAATATTAGTATCTTCAGGTAATTTTTTTTTTTTACCTTTTAATGATGGAATACAATAAAGAAAGTTAATTACTAAAATTTCGAAAATTACTAAAAACGAATTAACTGAGGCATTGAGAGAAGGAAACGACGATCATGCAAATTAAAAATTAGGTATTAGGACAATTATTCAATGGTTTCAGAGAAAATGAGGCACTCCAAGACACAGCTTTTTTTATTATTTATTAACAAGAGATAATAACAATGAGACACTTTAAGGATATTATAGTAAACCTTAACTCAGATCATTTGGCAATATTGAAATATCTTAATACTGTTATCCATCTACCATTTTTTTTTTTAATCTTGGCTGACATAGAACTACTTCAAATCTTTTTCACTTTAAGTGTAAAATGTTTATACACATGTCACGAAATTATAAAAAAATAATAATTTTGTCTTTTTATTCATTAAAAACATAGAAAAATTTTATTATGATCTACAAAAAAAAAAATCAAATCATGAAATCGTTTTTACAGGCCAGAGAACAAAAACGTGAGAACGAAAAGTGACTGTTTTGAATTTGCTTGTAATGCTGTAAACGAATATACGTATTTAATAGCAAATAATAAAAAACATTGTTTGATCTCCGTCTAAGTGATATTTCACTATAGAAATGTTATATTGGATTCTCATGATATATATAGTGACCGGTAAAAACGAGTCCATGATTTAATGACAACTTATATAATAACATTTTTATTTGTTTGTTATAGATAATAAGACAAAATTATTAATTTTTCATAATTTCGAGAAATGTTCATAAACGTTTTATAGTCAAAGTGACAAGGGTTTGAAGTTCTATGTCTGCCAGAATTTTTTTAAAAAAGAAGGTAAATGAATAACAGCGATAAGATATTTTAAGTTAATAATGTTAAATAATACAAAAAAAAATATTTAAAATTTTGGCTAATGGCTAAAGCGTCTAGCTAAAGCCTTGGATAAAATAAAATAGAAAAAATTCAATATTGCCAACTGATCTGAGTTTAGGTTTACTATAAAATTCTTTCAGTGTCTTATTGTTAAGAACCTATTTCTTTTTAAAGATAAAACAAGTTGTATCTTGGAGTGCTTTTGGAATGTTCTCTCTCCAATCCCGTTTTATTTATATACTTCCATAATCAAGGCTTGGATTTTGGATGAATTTTTCAAAATGCTGATCACAATGTCTATAAGAATCAATGCACCCACCCAACCCAACTGCAATTAGTAAAATTTTGCACTGCATATTTTATGATAAATATAAATAATACCATATTTTTATTATATCAAATAAATAATAATATTAATTGGAAATATTGGATAAATTGAAGTGAAACATTGAAGATATACATTTTACAATAGTAGGTTGATTCTTAATCAACAAAATAAAATGGATATGGATTTTTTAATTTCCTAGCTTTCTATCCCTCCTTCCCACTCTTTATAACGTCGAAACACCAGGCTCAGTTTCTATTTATTTATTTATTTTTTAATTACATGAGCGGTTTCATTTTTTATAATAATTACAAGTGCATCATTTTCTTTGAAATTGAAATATTCGATCTAAAGATAAAACAGTTTCTAGGTGAAAACAAGTCAACAATTTTAAGTGGATCCAAATTTGCTGCAATCATGTCTGATTTAGAAAGATCATTTTCTCACTATAAAAATATTTCTAACGATAGAAATTTTCAGAAAGGAATTTAGAAATTTATTAATTAATTTTGATTAAATCATGTCGTTTACTAATTTCTAATCCATAAACGTCTTATTTACTTGTTCATGTTGTCAAGTAATTATATAGTTAAAAACATGACTAGCTTTATTTTATTACTAATCATAATAATAATTTAATGTTTATTAATTATGTGTTAATTTGTGATTTAACTATATTTATATTAATTTGCGTCTTTTTAACTATTTCTTAAATATTGTCAATAGTTAATCATTTGCTATTATGTTATTATTTGTTAATTTTGTTTATTATTAAACGCAACCTTGTAATACATCGATGTTTTAGTTCTTAAAAGTATTTCATATTAGCCTGTTACTCACAAATGAATATATATATATTTTTTTTTTCTCGTTTTATTTATCATATTTTTAATTTCTTTTATTTATTAAAAAAAATTCATAATCCTTCGTCATATTTCCTTCCTTTAAAAAAAAAAAAAGTAACGTTTTGCAGGCGCATAGTGCCATTAAATATTTTAAAAGTGTTTTTTGTTATAAAATATTTGAAGGATTTCATTATTGTATATTAAATGGGTTTGGTTTTACTGCAAATCGGGATTTTTAAAAATCAGGCCCTGCTTATAATGTATTTAAATAAATTAATATATTTAAATATTGTGCTGTTTCATAAGAGTTAATTAAATGAATTCATTAAACGACCATAGATGGGAGAAGAAAAAATACGTTCATTTTATGAATGCGTGTATAATTTATTCAAATTAACCTTTCATTGTTGCTTCATCTCACGGTCTCTTCATTCACTCCAATAAATTGAAAAGAAGACTCACAGGAGAAATCACTCTACTAATAATAACAAATCTTTATTTGCGTTTCTAAAGCAATCGACGACAACCTGCATACGATAGTTGCTAATACGCAAATTAACTAACTAACCACCATTTAACTAAACAACACGACTAATGATTCGTGGTTTATCGGATTTGGACAAACCAGTTCGAGCGACTACTATCGCCGCTGTGCCTTGCGTTGGCGACCCTGGCAAGGAGAGTTAGTGTCAATACAAACCACAGGGCCGAGCTGTGATCGCTCCCCACTTTTGTCCGCAGTAGCGGAACTTCACATCAAACCTCGTCTCAATTTAATTTTCAGTGATACAATAAGGTCCAAATAAAATCAACAGTCGGATGATTGCAGTTTAAGATTAGATATAGAATATTAGAAGTTACGAACAGGTCATCTTGAATGAAGGCGTAGAATTCCAAAACTAGCCTAATCTATTTTTACAAATGTTTCCTAATTAGCGATAAAAATCTTTTAATTTTTTATGTCATTAAAGTCATTCATGAGATTACCAAGCCATGCATATTTATAAAAAGGAAATACGAAAAAATAAAATAAATACCACTGAGTAATTAAGAACACACAATATAAGTGAAAATATCAACAAGCTGGATTAGTATAACACAATTATGCGGTATTCGGAGTCAGTAATTTGTCGAAACACAAACTTAATTAATTATTTTAACGGCTAAATAAAAAAATGTATACTTCCACTTTTCTGGATTTTATATAGTATTTAAATTTTGAGATATTTTAGTCCAAACGTTCAAAAAAGTCGTTATTACATGTTTTTTTTTGGCGCTACCTTTTTCTCTTTTTGCTTCTCTAATACGACTTCGCATCGAGATACAATTTCGATATTTAGCTCTTTGTAAAGAATTGTTAAACATTTCCCTAGCTTATAATAAATATGCTGGTACGATTTGTAGTTTCTCCGATATTTCAATTCAAATGCAAAAATTAGTCGATCCGAGCAGACTTCGCCCGAATTAGCGTTACATAGCCATGCATGACGGACCTATCCTATCCACTACCTGTAAAGAAACGAGTGCGGAGCGAGCATCACTCAACGTTCACTTACCTAACGTCTGCTTGGCCTTGCTCGTATCGTTTGGTTCCTTTATTACAACTATTCTCTGTTACAATCTCATATTTCTCCTTTAGTTGATTACTAAATTCTTTCATATTTTATATTTAACCATTTTTTATATTTGAGATCAATGTGAAATAGTTAATTGTTTCAAATAAAAAAAAAATAAAGTTACTTTAGAAGAAGCTAATATTGAAAATTAGCCATTTAAGCCCTGTTAGAGAACATTAATGAGAATAAAACGTACATAATATTAAAAGTTCCTTAATTGTACACTGATATAATGAATTTAACCAAAATCGTTGGAGCCGTTTTCGAGAAAATAGTAAAAATGTGTTTCATCGATGATATCAAGTGGCATTTCCAGTAAGCCGATTTCGACGACAAAATTGCTGTAACATCTAAGGCATAAACAAACCTTAACTATGCTTTTTCACTTTCATACGACTTTTCGTTTTTGATCTGTCACATACATACACAAACACACACCATTTTGCGGGACTTGGGTATTTGAACCCAGGAGACCTCAAAACACGTATTTCCGTTGAAAACTCACATTCGAACCTAAAGCGCTCGAAGCTAAACGCGCCTAAAGAGTTTTTCAATTCAAAAATAAAATTTACATGCATTCATTCAATAGCCAAAAACATTTATGAGTTGGTTGGTTTGTGAACCTTGAGTACATAATTCTGCAGTATTCAACCAAATAAATTCATTGTAATTAATGTTTTCCTCAGACTTCACCTTCAGAGAAATGTATTAAACACAAAAAAGATAAAACGTGATAGAAAACGATTTTAATAATAATGACAATTTAAAATTAGCACTATTGTGTAAATATAAAAATAAGTTATATCACAATATTATACAGGTAAGTGAATACAGTATCTTAGAATGGTAAAGCTAAAAATAAAGTTGAAATAAACAAACAAAATTTAAATTTGAATTTCACTCCTAAAGAAATGACAAACTAAGCACCAAAACAATAAAGAATGAAATAATATTTATGTGACATCCTATAGCATAATGATAATTTAGTACAAAAACTGCTTAAATGCGAATTCGAAAAGTGGTTTTGCAAGGCTTTGGAACTCAACCCTTCAATTATACTTTCAAGAGGAGAGATCACAGTGTTATTTTTTATCAGCTGATGTATAACTAAAAAATAACTATACCATACAATCTTCTACTGAACTTAATTACTATAATTTAATTAATCTAGTTTATTAAACCCTCTAAGTATCATTAAATTGAGAAAGTAATAATTTGCATGGCTAAATAGACTTTTGACTAAATAAATTAAAAAAAGGAAATACATGAAATAGGAGGAAAGGCTATAAACCTAGGGAGCGCCTCACGCGGAAGCGGCCATTAGTGACGTAGTTCTATTATTTAAAGGAGAGCTAACCAATCACCAATATTATTTGTGCTCATCACTACCAGATCCAGGATTTAATTTTTTTTTTTTTTAGGGAGGACCTTCAGCCCGAAAGCTTTTTTTTCATAAAAATAACGATAATTACTTTGGAAAAAAGAAAGAAACTAACTACCTATATGAAATGGTGTTTAAGTGATTCCTAGAATCCTTTTAAATGTAATTACACGAACAATAATTCTATTTTTGAGGGATAAATTTATAATATTTTTTTTCCATAAAACATGGTTATATTTTACCATTTTGGAGGCGGGCGACTTCAGCCCCAAAGTCCCTCCCTCCTCGTAGATATACCATGGTGCTCATCAATGTACCAAGTCGTAATGATCAAGATTCGTTTTAGCAAAACAGAATATTTGAGGAGCCAATGTGAAACACTAAAGTCCACACATTATAAATAATATATAAGATTAGAAGGTTATTAAAATTGATTTTTATTTCTTTTAAACTTTTCAGTTTTACACGATAAATTGGGAGATGGCAAAGAAAAAACTTGATATCAAAATGAAAATATTGAGATACTTAATAAGAAAAAAATAGGTTTAATAGAAAAAGTCATTCTGTGAATTTTCAACTTTAAATCTCGAATAACATTGATAAATTATCACTTTGTGAACTCAGATAATTGGTATATAAATGAATCCATGATTGGATATAAAATTTATATAATAACATAATAAATTTTTTCTTTGTTTCTTATAAATAATAAGACGAAATTATTAACTTTTCAAAATTTCGAGTAATGTGCATAAACGTTTTATAGTCAAAGTGACAAGGGTTTGAAGTTCTATGTCTGCCATAATTTAAAAAAAAAGAAGGTAAACGGATATTGAAGAAGGAAAATATTGAGATACTTAACAAGAAAAAAATCGGTTTAATAGAAAAAGTCATTCTGTGAATTTTTATAACTTTAAATCTCGAAGAACATTGATGAATTATCCCTTTGTGAACTCAGAAAATAAGTATATAAGGGTTTCAATCTATAAATAAAGTCAAAATTCACAAAACGTTCCGTTCCATTAAAAATGTACTAAGTGACTTTTTCCGGTAAGTCGACGACATGAGCTATTTTCTTTAAAGTATTGTAACTTCATTTTTCAATATATGGAGATATTGAAAGTTTGGTCAGTTATCATAGTCTCTGTTGTGATAGAATGTAATGTAATTTAATAAAGAAATTTTGTACACTATACTGAAAAAAAAAAGTATTTTAATGGTTTGAAAAATATCGTTATACTTTAATACGCTCATCTTATGTTTTGTAAATATTAAATTGATTAAGTTTATAATGTGAACGAAAAAAAAATCGATATTTCACGATGTTGGGCGACATCGATATTCTATCCCAACATACCTACTTTCGATTTTCTGTAATTCTATTTCAATTGCAAAGTTTAGGCTTCAAGATTCCATACACTGCATGACAAAGAAAGGTAAAGCAAACGATAAGTATTTCAGAAAAATAAAACATAAACCAGTGGTCTTGACGGGTGAAAAAAATAAATATAAAAATAAATAAATGAATCGGATACAGACTAACATGAGCGGCCATGTTAGTCATTTAAAAGAGTTTCCCGTTAGAGTGTGCTCTTTAACACTACACGAACAACATGGCGGTGCTCTGCCGTATCTCAAAACCACCCGCCGCCGTAACGATTGAACCAATTTCCTTCTCAGTCAGATTATCAATAGTCCTTATTAGGTCAACTGATTCTATTTCAAGCATCAAATAAATGAGTTACCACCGTTGGCTGTGCCAGCTACTCAAATTGAATCAAAATAAAATTTAACTAAATAATAATAAAAATTTTAGAAAGTAAAAGGTAAACTACCAAAATTTTGCTGATTCCGATTTAACTATTTTTTTTTCTTTAAAGCTATCCAAATTTCCAATGCGTGTAGTGTTATAAATAATATGAAAGAGTTAACAGCTAATATAAATTAAAAAAAAATTAATATAACAGATTAACTACTATTATCCACAACAAGCAATGCGTTGCGTTCTGAAACTGCATTTTATTGATTTTAACAACAATTTCGTTGCTGTACAACAAAAATACACTAAATGGTATACATATACACGATTTACACAGATGTCCATCTTTGAGACACTACCTGAATCATAGATGACGCATCGAATGCGTCACGACTTTTGTTTCATGGTAGTATCCAACCCACATCATCTTAATAAGTTTTTATTATTGTTATTATCACATTATTATTATGGATGTCTACTAAATTTATCAAAATAAACATTTTTTTTTTTTGGAACATCCGCATTTTTGTATTAAACTGATCTAACGATGTGCGAAAATAAGATTGAAGATGTAAGACTAAAGTCAAAAAATAAACCATAAAAAAAAAAAAAAAACACAGCTGCCTTGATCAGAGAGAATTTATGCGTAAAGATTATTATTAAAACCTAGATGTTATAAACTTTAAGTACTCCTGCTCAACAAATCTTCTCACCGAGATCACGCTCAACCGCCAAGTTTTTCTCCTTAATCAATTATTTAATTAAGAGCATTATAGAGGCTGGGTGTACCCCAGGAGGGTCTCCTCGCCCCTGGGTCGCCCCACGGCTAATAAAATACAATAAATAATTTTTATTTCATGAGCCGGGATTCGAATCGGGATCTTGAGCATTGGAAATTCAACGAGACTAAGCTATTCAAATATCGATAAAGTGGGATATAATTATTAACATGTGACGATGAATCATTGTAAGAATTTCATCGATCACATTATTAGCGCACATACATAACAGAGTCACTTTGGTCAGTAGCGAAGAAGTGAAATAAGATTGAAGCTTGGTAGAACAATGTCGGACTCTGATAAGAGCCAATTTATGCGACACAAGGGATGGAATCTTTTTGAGACAATTTTACCAGATGATATTTCTGGACATTCGAAGAGATTAATAAATAAAGATTCATGTTTTTAAATCATGTGTACTTTTATTTTATATTATTTGATTTACAGATATTTCTAAAAGTAACTAGCGGAAATGTTTGAAAAAACGACTATAATAAAAAAAAATGAAAAATACTAGTATATAGATACAGTAAAAAAATTATGTTAACAACTGAAATGCAGAAAGTTAAAGTTAAGATGGAAGAAGAAGGTCGGAGCGGCCTGTTGGGATACAGGAAGAGGGAATGATCCAGTTAGTGTAAGAGCATCGGTGACCGGCGGTGGCAGTGTGTGAGTGTGTGAGTGAGTGAACTAGTGTGAGTGTGTGTGTGTGATGAGAGCAGCGGTCGATCCGGACCAGATCCGGCAACAGGGCAAGAATTCCACTCCCCACTTCTATCTGTCCTCACTCTACGGCCTCCATTGTTGCAATTATCCATCTTGTCTCTTCGGTGCGAACGGGGGAAAATCTGCACCACGCACCTGTTAGCTTTCTGCAATCCCGATCGCGGCCGACTTGCTCCTTATATTACTGGCACAAGACCTACTTCCAGCACCAACAACTATACGTGAGCTCTTTAAATGAAAAAAAAGAAAAAAAAAAGACGTATATATAACAAGAAGAAGTTCAATTTTTATAATGTTTTGACAAATCCGATTGTAGGCAATGAGGTTTTAACATATAATATGGATTTTTTTTTTCTCGACTCAAGCTCTCCGATGTACCACCCCTCGTCCCAGGGCTGAGAGGAGCCCCCAACAGCGCCAACCACAGGGGAGCAGGACAAGTCGCAACCCGTTTAACCAACTTTCTTCCTGTTGAACCAAAATAAAATAAAGGACAGATGTCAAGTGGCGGTGGAGAGGAAGCCGGTGCCGTATCGATCAGACTATGCACATCCCTCGCGCAGACGTGTCCGTCTTATCAGCCCCCTCCCTCCCCCCCCGCGACCCTGATAACACGTCACCGGCTCCTGTTCTACTTGCAAAAACACACTTTCATATAATGGAGCTTTTCTCCCGAGTGGCTCTGGCCACAGTCAGGGTTATTTCAATTAACTAACTGAAATTCCGTTTAAAAAAAATGCTCTCAATGTTAAATATACACAACAAGTAATGAAGAGTTTTATGATTTATGGAGACATCATTAGCTTCAAACAAATCAAATGGAAAAAATTCAAAAGTACAAGATAAAATAAAAAAGTAAAGACGATGTGGAAATGTTTACCTCAACAGCTTGGCTACTTGCTACTATGGCTGCTCAAGTATACAGTTTGGTAAGGAAACAATCAGAGGGGCGTGAAGCTCAAACCTCCTAGCTCTCCTCCCCCCCCCTCACTCATACTATTAGGATATTACACACACAAAGAGGGATCGAATGGTCGCCATTGCGCCATCCCTAAGGCATTGGCCTGCCTCGTCCACTTCCTTCCTATCAGCGGTGCTGAAAACATCAAGGCCTCCTCCTTCCACCTACATGTGCGCTCTTCAACAATTGCCATGCAATATTTTTTATCAAGTCTTAAAATATCAAGCAGATGGCTGCGGCGTAATTTACTTTTAATATATACCTTAGAAGCTTTATGCAAATATGCAAAGGAATTTAATTTTCAATATGCAACATTCGCCAAAAGATTTAGAATGACTTATTTCATTAAGATATGGACTTATAAATTTTTCAGCCCCAACAGGTCAAAAAAATTGTTTAGACCACTTTTTTTTTCTAGATTTAATGATCATATGATTTAAGAGGAAAGGAGGCTTCAGCTTGAAAGCTTTAATATATAACATAAACACGATAATTACTAAGGAAGAAAAAGAAAAAACCCTCTGCCAAGTAGCCTTATAAAGCAATATTATGAACATAACCTTTCACATGATCAATGCCTTCCACAGACGTTATATTTCTAAAAGTTATTTATACTACTTATAATTGTTGAATAAAATTAAATAAAATTGATACTAGGGAATTTGTGGATTAGTCTACACATTTCCTTCAACTTTTGTTCAAATGAACGAGCCGATTTCCAACTATATGCGTGCCAAAAAAATACGTTTTCAGAATCAAAAGCGGAAGTATTTTCTTAAAGTAGTGGATGAAATTTTGTTAAACTTGATCATTTATTTATCGATGCTTAACTCCCTTCTAGCTTCGAGCCAAATCGAACGTGCGTTTTTTAAGATGTAGAAGCATCAGGGAAAATAAATTTGGGCATATTTAAGTGAAAGCAATCGAAGGAACGCGTTGAAATTGATAGTTTTTTTTTTTTTTTTTTTACCAATACCTATCTTTCTTTCAACTTTGTGTCAAATCGTGCCGTTTCTGAAATATCAGCATAGTTAACAAAATAAGTTTGAGCGTGCATAAGCTGAAGTGTTAGTGGAGTTAAGACGAAGTTGAAGTGAGATCATCTAGACACTAACCCGCACAATTCCTAAAAAAACAATGAAAATCGGATAAACAGTAGAAGGTGATATGCCCATTAAATCGATTTGACTACAGGCACCGAACCAAATTTGATCCTTGAAGTCTGAAACGTAAAATGCGAGTGAGTGGATTTGAGCACACACATTCTTTTAACCTCCCTCTCGAACACAAAGCTTCCCTACCTTGGGTAGCGAGGAAGCAAAAACTAACTACCTGTATGAAACGCTGTGTTCAAGTGATTCTTGTAATCCTATTAAAAATGAAATTACATCAACAATAACTTTTTTATATTCCTTCATAAGACATCGTTGTATTTAGTAGATACATGTGCATTATTATTATTATCGTTAAGTAGTAAGCTTTCTATATCACTCAAAGTAACAAATATAAAAAAAAAAATCCACTTGGGAGGAAGGCTTCTTCTTGAAAGTCCCACCGTAGATTCGCTTGACCAAAATCTGTCTTGGTCTTGCACATTGCAAGACCAAGACCAAGGCCGCCTAACTATTGCAACACCAAGACTGGTAAAAAATAATCGTTTTTTTTTTAAAATAAAAATTAAGGCAAAATAGTTACTAATACTTGACAATCTTAGTTACTATATGTTAATGCTTGGTAAACCAACTTACTTTTGCATTTAACTCCTCTAATTTTTCATTCGGGCTTAGTTAGGTTTTTCCTATCTAAAATATTACAGTAATATTACTATAGTAATAAGCTAATATGTAACTGGAAGACTGTTGCGAGACTCTTGAGCAAGACCAAGACTGAGTTTCTAGACTCGCTTCAGTGTTGCATTTGGTCAAGACTAATATTCGCCTGTGGGCTGCACCGCGGACTACAACGTTTCAATTCGAAAACTGGATCACCTCACCTGAAAGACGGCTGTCGCGACCAACCGCAATTTTTTTATTTTTAAATTAAGATAAGATAAGAGAAAGACTATTATTAATAAAAGAAAAGAAATAGGTTGGCAAAAGGCTAGAACAGAAAGGAGCGAGAGAGAAGAGACACTAACGGAGAAGGATAGGGACGGGGCTTTGAACGGACCTGACCTTGTAGCGACCACTTTCTCGCCTACACCTGCTCGCTTCCTCTCCTCTGGTTAAATCTCTTCCACCAATTAGGATCCGCATCGCCATCGACCACTCCGCCATATTTATCTCTTCCTCATCTGTACTCTAATTTAATCAACAATAAACAGGTGAAGGAAAAATAATATAAAATTAGTAAACGGCTTAATGAACCAGAAGGTTTCAAGTAGGTACTGGACGGTATCCATAATCCGGACCCCTAGTAATCTGAAAAGTACGCGGTACATACACCTAATTATCAAATTATTAACATCCGATTGAAACTTCGTGAATAGCTTCAATTCATCGTAACTAACAACTATTTTACTTACGAAAATTCTTGAAATTGGGGAGTTTTCAATCTGGAGATCGACAAAGTTTGTCCGTTTAATTAGAAACTAAAAACTCGTAAATACCCATTTGCTTTCCACTTCAACGGTAAGATAATTAGGGCAAAAAAATTCGAGAAAAAGGTGGCTTTCAAAAACATCGAGTTTGGCGTGACCTACACCTCCAAAATAAGGAGTTTACACAGGCCAAATGGCTCACTACTATTGTAGGGCACCCTTTTTCTCGATTTTGTGATCAAATTATCTTACGATCCAAGTGTAAAAAAATGGGTATTTACGAGATTTAGGTACTTAATTAAATAGGCAAACTTTGCCGATCTCCAGATTATTTATTTATTTGATGTTTTGTTGCCTCTACCCTGTAGGGTCATTGGCAACACCTTTGAATTACACTCTGTTGTAGAGTTTTATCATTTTTAAAAACCTTAAAGTTTTTTTAACTGCACTTTCACTGTCTTGTAGGTTTTCTTTTAGACCCTGTGCCATGTCTAACTTTTTCCTTGTAGGGTCAAAAGTAGGGCAGTCTTGAATAATGTGCTTTTTATTGTCCTTTGGACATTGCAGTTCTCGCAGGTCGGAGGATCAAGTCCTCTTAGTAGAAAGGAGTGCGAGAACTCACAATGTCCAATTCGCAGTCTGCAAAGGGCTGTCTCCTCTTTTCGAGATGATCGGTGAGAGGTTTAATCTCCAGATTAAAAACGACCTAATTCTAAGAGTTTTCGTAAATAAAATAGTTGTAGGTTGCAATGAAATGAAGCTATTCAAGGAGATGTTAATAATTTGCTAGAAAGGGACTGTACCACAGACTAAAATCCCTGGTAATTTCAATAGAGAGGAAAAAAGTTAAAGCTGATTGGCGACAGAAATAATGGAAATAGCTCTGTTTCTCTCTAGATATTAGTGGAATTACTTCGTATGGTTGTGACTAAATCGTATTGTAGTGTCTCTAAACGGAAAACATACAAACTATAGCTCGTCATTCGGAAGTCGAGGAATCTCTTTATATGTGGTTATCGCCATATATACCACGAGGGTACCATATGTCCGGGGATTCAGATAAACTGAAGAGGCAAACTTTTTCTTTGAAGACGGATAACAAACCAGATGTTAAAAAATTGTGATCTAAAAAAGCAAGAATGGAATATTTTTGGTTCATTGAGAAATTTCTCTAAGTCTATTTTATTGTTCATTACAGACAAGTCATAGGAATGCCATAAAGGCATTTAATACTTGCTTGGAGATTGGGCGAATGAATACGTCGACTACAGAACCCTGATACTTTTCAGGAATTCGCGAGATAAGGCGTTTTCTTTAGTAACAAAATTAAAGACTCAACGTACATTACACGACCATAGTCAGAAATAATGTAAGAAAACAATTTTTATATCATTATAACTTTAACGTTTGATAATCCGAACAGGTCATACAATATAATCTAGGTGTAGACCGTCTTGTACTTCCGATCGCTCGCCATCTACTAGAACTAAACAAAGTGCTAACAACACATCCGCCATAGCGCCATCTTAATCCCTACCCCTCAGACATTTCCCAATAGCCTCGCCAGTTATAACTCCTTATTTATTCGTTCGCTACAGTTTTACCCGACAATTTTATATGCACGTTTCGACCATTTGCATGCTCCGAAATTCTGCGTATTCTAGCCTCCTAAAATATTTAGTTTGCTCACTCCTGGGAAATGTATTCTATAAAATAATTAATTATAAAATACCTTGAGACGATCCTTTTTTTTTAAAACTAAATAATTGTGTTTATCACAAACGAAAAATACAGTAGCAGGAAGAATGACATTTTTTATGTATGCTAGGTGTCTTCCTAGATGCAGATTTCGATTTTTTTTTCTTCTGGAAAATCATAAAACTCGAAATGGCTCCACATATTCACACGGAATTAGAACGAGTTTAGGGCCCAATAATATTTTTAAAAAATGTAATAAACTAGATACCAGCAAATAAAGTAAGCTTGGGGTAAAAAATAAAAATGTTTGAAGAGTTTTATATATTTATTCCTCATACGGGCGTAAAATGTAAAAGTTATTGGTGTGGTTTCGAAGAGCAATAATTTCCAACTATTGTAGTGACGTTGACTTAGGAGAAAATCCTGAGGTGATATGAAAATTTTATTAAACTACAAGACAAAAAAATCCTACCATAAAATTAAGTGCAAAAATTTATATATTTTTATTTCAAAACAAAATCGTATTTAAGAGTAAAAGTGGACGCTAAAAACGAATATTTAAAAAAATTACTTGCCCTATTTTACTAGAAGCGACTTTCGGTTTTTGTAATTTATTATAAAAAATCGTTAAGCAATATATTTTTCTTTCTTGACACACATTAAAAAAAAAAAAAAAAAAAAAAAAAAAAATCGATTGATAAATAACAACTTAGAAATGCAGCAAAGTCAGAAAATATTAATATAAAAAAAACAA
The DNA here is from genome assembly GCA_928085145.1 of Nezara viridula. NCBI lineage: Eukaryota > Metazoa > Arthropoda > Insecta > Hemiptera > Pentatomidae > Nezara > Nezara viridula. Next base: position 17,005,106 of record OV725079.1, read on the forward strand.
TAAAATTTGTATTTAAAATTTTTTTTCGCTGCAAGGGCGCATTGGTAAGAGCCCTCGGACACGAGTCGGAAATATTTCGACCTAGTTTCGAAAAAAAAAAATTGGATATGTCCGTAATCTCCCTTTTGCAAGATGATACAAATATAACTTATATTGGAAGCAATCACGATGGAATCTATATATATGAGAAGAGAGAGAGAGAGGGTCGTAAGACTGTTATGGGAAAATAGTAAATTAACCTTAAAGCTAATGAAGATAAAACAAAATATACAAATATATTTAATATTATAGATAGTACAGTACGTCGAAAAATCCGGACCAACCAAATAATAACCAAACATCACTAATAGATCAGCGTACGATCGCAAACAACTTTATTATCTCTTTCAAGAGTAGTAAAAATTCATAGAAATATCAAATTACGCATGTACTATGCTATTATAGTATTATAATTATGCTACCATAATACTATTATAGTATCGAAATCAGCTTCGATAGACAGTGGATAGACCTGAGAGAGTCAGGAGTCAGTACTATAGTATGGGTCAAAAGTAACAACACAGCACTGCTTACACAAACTACTCAGCTCATGTTATTGTAGGCAACGGAGTTAACAAGGGTAGGTCTAAGATATTAAAGGTCTGTAAACCAAATCCCTAATCATCATTGACAAATTTTTCAGAAAGAGCGAAAAACTACATTTTCTATTTAAAATGTAAAATCAAAATCAATATTTTATTTGTATAATCTCTGATCATTCCAATTGTAATTAAAAAGCAATTAAACTTGAATTTTGAAAAGAAAAAAACTTTGGGGCCCGGGTTTTGACTAGGGTTTCGGACCAAAAATGTGTCTTGAGGAGGTTTGGTTTGGAGAGAAAAATTTATTTTTCTTTTGGACCCTCAGCCGTAAAGGAGGTAAGAAGAGGGGTTATAATAATTGTACTATAAAAAATTAACTTTTTATGTACAATAATCGTAAAAAAAAAATTAATTTTAATTTTTAATAAAACAGTTAAAATAGTTGTTAACGGATTGTTTTTTTTTTTTTTTTTAAAGAATATTCGAGAAATTTAAGTTTCATTACATTTCTTGAAAAGGCGAAACACTTGTTTTGGAAATATACCTATATTAAGTTCCTCAAACAAACGCCACATTAGAATCATGTGTAATTCAATTAAGGCAAATTATAACTCCAATTAACCTTAAGACAGTGATCCACGAGTTGACGAAACAATCGAAACATTGATTGGTGGTCATAAAATATTTACGTCAAGGATCGGGACTTCCGTCATTTCGATAGTATAATTGGATTGCAACTAAACTGGCCTAGTCTAATAAAGAGAAACGGTTTAATCGTAGCAACTTTTAATTAAGTCACTCTGGAAATATATGATAAGGTAAAATACTCTAACTATGATCATTTGGATTTTAGACTATAATTTAGGAGAAATCTTTAACCAGGTGGTGGATCTAAGAATCAATCTACTCTATTTAATTAAGTTGTTAACAGAAAATTTATAATTACAGACATTAGTAATATTATTAATTCAGTAGTTCGGAGAATACGTATCATTTATCCATTTTTAATTCTTTTTTTTTTAAACTAAAAACGAACATAAAAATACAATTATCTATGGCCCGTGGTACATACACCTTTTTCTCAAATGATCAAAATCCGCCTGAAAGTTCGTAAATAGCTTCATCTCTTAGTAATCAACAACTATGTTATTTACGAAAATTCTCAAAATTGGGGAGTTTTTAATTTGGAGATCGGCAAACTTTGTCTATGTAATTAGGTATTAAAAACTCGTAGATACTCATTTGCTTTTCACTTGAATCGTATGATGATTTGAGAAAAAAAAGTGGTCTTCAAAGATATTGAGCCATTTGGTGTCATCTAGGCCCCAAAATGTTTGGTTTGATTTATCTAAAAAATTTTGTTATATTTTACCCTGGTAAAGGATTGGAAATTGAAAGAGTGTCAGTTACTGGAGCCTTGTAAAAAGGCCTTTCCCCAGTAGCTGACAGATCTGTACTCTCTAAAATTCAAAGAGATACAGTTAATGTAAAGGGTCTTAAAAATGAGACCACTCACTACTCTGTTAAAAAGAAATTATGATAAAATTTATTTCGCATTATAATTACACACTTTTTCTTATCTCTGTCTAAATCAAACAGAGGTAGCCACAGATCAAAAAAAAAAATTCTCTAAATTTAGAATTTTTAAAATTATTTATGGATGTTTTATTAATTTGAAATGTGTCTGGTAGGGCGAGAAGTAGTTCTATAAGATGATTACCAGAAAAATACAATAACATTTTTTTTTTAATTTTTAAACGTAAAGTACAAAGAAATTTGTTTAAGCATTTCCACCAACTACTGGTGCATTTACTATATTAATATTAAAGGAAATGAGTGAGCATTAGTTACTCTACACGAGTGTAGGAGTTCCAGTGAATTGGACTTAAACAGCAGTAACCCAATATATCATCGGAGATATTTGAATTCCTTATTGACAATACCGATTCTTTAAAGAAAAGTTAAAAGTTTTAAGATTAAAACTATTTATTTGAGGATGAGATAAAGCGTACAAGGAATATTTAAAGCTCATTTTGAGTTATTATTATTCAGTTCTAAAAATAGATATGGCGTCAATCCCATACTATTACGGAATGATACAGATGGCATTGGCACTCCTTTCCTCAATATAAAATACTCCTTTCAGCTCATAATAACGACAACTTTTACTATTATATTCCCCTTTCCCTACCGAGGGAACTCAACAGTATTTTATAACGTTTTCGAATAATTCAATTTAGCGCACTGAATGCAACATGTTTAAAACCAATTATCTATCCGATTCAATTCAATGGGATAATAAATTAAATTTAAAATTGCACACTTTGTCCTTTATAGGTTGAAATGCATTTTTTTGTTAAATCTACATTTGCGTATGAAATGTGCATATAAAGTCAACCAAAACTAAGAACTTTTGAACAGTTTGTAATCTTTATATGAGTCTTACAAGTTGACAGAATGACTGACTCCAATTTCAAAATTTTTCATTGCTAATTTTAGTGATATTTCTAGTAGAAAAATGTATGCCTTTATTGACAGTTCTATAATTCAACACTGCAGTCACCTACTCTGGAATCAACTTACTCACTGCTCATACAGAGAGGACAGCAATACTATTGCACGGCTGCTCAACTGTTTTGAGTTGCTAAACCACGCAGTATAGTCATCAATAAACCGATATTATAGATAAAGATTAAAAGAGAGTTAGGTCAGACCATTGGAATACATAGAAAATATGCCAAGAATTTTCCAACTAGAAATATCACTAAAATGACTTTACTCGAAACTGTTGAAACGGGAATTAGTCATTCTGTCAATTGTTAAATTAGTCAATTTAAAATAGTTAACTGTTGAAATTATGAAAAATAATCAGGTTATTTAGTCTTTAAATGGTATATGAGGTTTGCCGACGTTTTGACTCATTTACTCCTGTTAATACGGGACCACAAAAATTACTTATATAAATATGGTTCAATTTGCTATTTGCGAAATTTACGATAATCACGAAACTGTGATTCACAAGTAATTATCACTGATGAGATCGTAATACGATCCCTTATATATCTATTTTTATTGTATTTTCTAACGTCCAAGGAGTGTTAATATTCCTCTAGAATCCATCAGGTCGTTCCGAAACTCAGTATAAATCGGTGTCCATCCCTACAAATCCAATCGTTGATGGAATTAGTGTTAAGTTTAGGAACTTCTCTACCATCTGCATTAAAGAAGCAATATTAGTATGTACAGGACAGGAATTCCAATAATAATGCGAAGAACGTCTCAATAAAGAAAGTAATCAATTATAAAGTACTATATTCCGCGGTGCAGGCCTCTTATTATCAAATTATTAACTAATACTTCGTAAATGATCTTTTTCTTACCGTACCCTAGAGCTTTTGTAACTACAAAAATTTACAGAAATGATGCGGGCGTATTCTCATTAAATTAATATATTTATTGAGGTACTAAAAAACTCATAAATACAAATTTGCTTTCCACTTGAATCGTGAGATAATTGATCACAAAATCGAGAAAAAGATGGCATACAAAAATATGGGGCCATTTGGCCGGTAATTTTAACCCCGTTATTTTAACATGCTGTGGATAGAAGTTAGGCGTTCAAATATTTTTGTAGGCCACCATTTTTTTCTTTTTTTTTTGTATGCTGATATTAAATTATCTTTCGACATAGTGGAGAGCAAATGGGTGTTTATGATTTTTTTAGTACCTTATTAAATAGAAAAAGTTTAGCAATCTAGAGATTGAAAAAGCCCCATTTTCATAAATAAAAAAGATGTAGATTACGAAAAGATGAAGCCATTTTCGAATTTTTAGACAGATGTGGTGTTTACCGCGAACTACTACTGATATCTAGAAATCATATTTTTATTAGTTTTAAATTCGGAATGAGAACAGAGAAACAGAAGAAATGAATAATGGGGAGGAGGTTGGATGAAGAGGAATGAAGGACAACTACAGGAATGAAGAAAACAGTGATGGGAGTAACGATCCTGAGGCAGGACACCAATGAGGCATCCGAGACAGCGTTGCCAAGTGTAGGGCGGAACTGCCCGATAGCTGCTTTCTATTGTTTCATAATACCAGCCTCTGTCATCCTCCTCAACTTCCATTAACTTATCACAATCTTCACAACAACAAACAACTTCATTCTTCACAGGGTACGTTCTAGAGGGGAATGAGTATCACCGATGAATCCTAAGGGACCAAAGATCCAGATATAGTTGAAGACTATTTAGTCTCAAAAAGAGTAAAAATTGCATTTACACCATTCGATAAATCAAAAGATTTCATCATTATCAAGAATTATTTGGAATAATAACATCTTCAACATATTTAATTATTTGGTTTGCTATGTATAGGAGTGTATACATGCCAAGAAGGGATGCAAACATTGAAAAAAATAAAGCTTCGATATATTTTATAATACATCAAAATAGTCGGGAAAAAATAGTTACCTTCAGTCGTCAGGTATGACTAGACTAAAGCCCTGATGAAGACTACGAGTTAGGTTGAAATGTAGGCTATCCATCAAATGTTACACACACAAAAATAAAGGAGATCTGCGGGGGAGGGAGAACTTTCGGGATGAAGCCCCCTCAAAATGAAACTTTTTTTCATTGTTCAATATATTTTTTTGTGAAAGTGATCTAACTAAATACTTTGACAATCACATTATATTCTTCTTTCAAATTATTACCTGTATAAACAGGTATTGTTTTTGTCCATCTCTACCTAGCCTTGTAGGCTGTGCGGAGGTTTTCTCGAACCAGGAGGATAGGGTGGAGGATTAATACAAGAATTAAAAGCTCCTCAGGCACCGAGACGCGAACTCGTAACTGTTTTATACCTAATAAACTTCAGTTTATTATTCATCTGGTTGTCGGGCAATACGGATGCGAAACAGCACGTCCCTCGTATGTACATACAGCTAAACGTAAGCACGTTATTTTTTTTTTCTTTATGGATTACTTAAACATTATTTCATATGAGAAATGGACAGTATTTTCTTCCTAACCTTTTCTTCCTAAACAAATTACATTGAAAAATAAAAAGAATTAAAATTTTAAAAAATCACCCAAAATATTAAAAACTGGGTCCATATTTAAATACTTGGTACTGCCATCGCACCAACATTCTATGTGTGTACCAATTGACTAACCTCTCAAAAGAATAAACATATAGATTGTATTATGCCAATATACTACTAATATATAGGTGGTTATGGCCCGTGACTATTAATATATGGCCCGTGCAAATAATTTGCAGAAAATTGTGTTTAGTTAAGAAATATCAAAACAATAAGGAAATATGTACATCCTATGTATTATGTAAGGAAGGAATTAATGTTTTTTTCATGGTCGATTACAATATATACTATTACAATATTAAAACAGCAACAAGGTGAAATTAATAATATGGAGTACAAATTATAAATAATAGCTCATTATAAAGAGGGTCAAATGCTGAATATTTCCCTCGCTTACAGCTTTATCTTCCATAAAACCCTTTTATTTGGGTATGCGATTCTATTATATCCCAGTATTTTCAATTATTTTTGTTACACCTTTCTAGTTCATATTGGTAAATAAATTTTCTACATCAAAACAGATCAAACAATAATTACTTATTGTCTAATGTATTTATTCTTTCAAGCATTTGATCCATCTCCAATGAGTGGTTAACCTCCATTTTTACATCATTGTTAATATGTGATTTTAGATTATTGAGCGTGGAATTGAGATATTCAGCCAATTGTTTCAGTTTCCCTATTGATATTACTGATGATAGGACTAAGTGGAGCGCCACGTTTATGTAACTTTATTAATCCATGTATTCTAGATGTATTGTAGTTAGGGTTAATTAGTTTAAAAAGAAATTTTTAATGTTAATAACAAAGTTTTATTGCATAAAATATAGACATCAAAGCAAGATCAATCTAAAAATATCCTTAATGATTTATAATTTACTTATTTACGTTAGTGATATTTAATAGTTCATGATTTATCCAACAACTGTATAATATTTATGTAGAAATCTTCATTTGGAAGGTTATGAATGCTATATTATTATATATTTTCCATTATGCCTAAGAATTTCTGCTATTATTATCATTTATATTATTTCTCTTTTTATTTTTTATATATTCTTAATAATGTTGTTAAAATAAAATTTCAATATTGTAATAATATTAGCATTTGTACTATATATTAACATAAATTCGTTATCATTTGATTTTGGACACTATATTTTTTCCTCTCCTACTCTTCGACACGGTGTTGGGTTAAGATACAATAATAGCTCCGGTTAAGTATATAGGTCCGATTTTTAGCATACGAAATATTTGAACCCATAAATTCGAATAACCTCATTATCATTTCTTTTTCGCCTACTTTACACGAAGTCGTGTTATGAGGATGAAATGCTCAACAATTCCCCCCCCCCCCCACCTACAGTAGGTAGGCCCGATTTTTAGTTTCTGAGATATTTTAAATTGTATGTGAAAACATTTCAATTAGTCAATATAGCCGACTTTAGCCGAGCGATAAAATATGAGGGACCAATCTAATTCACCCTCCACAAAAAAGTTCAAAACGCGCCTAAAGAAATTTTTCACTTCAATAAAAAAACATTTATTTTTTTTTAGACATAATTAAATACATGCCATTATTATTCAACTAAATACATTATTGATAGTACTACGTCGCAAGGTAGAGAATTAATCCAAAATCAAGCGAAGAGAAATCTCAGAACAAAAATGTATTTAAAAGAAAATTGGAGGATGGGAGCGAAAATGAAGGTGGTAGAAAACTAATATTAGAACATTGAGGATCATCTGTTTCCATTAGTTTATATTTAGATTGAGGGAAGGCTCACAGTTCCTTTAACAAGAATCTTTTAGCTAGAGTCTAGAGCGGCGTAACTAACATATCCACAACACAATTTTGGGAAAACGAATTCCTTAAAGATTTTATCTAAACAATAAATTCCATGTTATTTAGCAGAAGAGAGCTAATCCACAAAATATACAGAAACGAATTTGAGGTGTCAATGTATAATTGTCAACAGAAAAGATTCATCTCTTGGTAGAATTATCTTGAAATTAAACACAAAATATTTAAAATAGAATCAGACATATATTTAAAAAAATTGAGAAACATTTTGAATTAGGTTTCTGAAACATAGAAAATATACTGTTTTGAAAACTTCCACGTTTTTTAGGCGCATTAGTTATTACATATTTAGCGATTTTTTCATAGCATGTCGACAGTTAATTTCAAAAAGTTATTAAGTGACATTTCGTAATCTCAACAAATTGAAAACTGAATTTTCTCTTTGCGAAATAAAAAAAATGTACACTTAATAGGGTGAAGGCACCAATTATGGACAGATTGGACTTTCAATGTAAATAATAAGCTTCCTTGTTAAATTAAAAGTTTCAGTTTTTTTCTAGATTGAAGAACAATGCCCTCTATTGACAATTGTATGAACAAAGTTTCCGAAAGAAAATTTTAAAATGCATATCATTGTTGTTTCTATAGTGCACTTAAGATCAGTGTGTTTCATACCTTCCTACTAACAGTTTTGCTAAGAGTAAATTGATCATTTACGTTAACTTATCTTCAGAATTAAATAAAGATTTTAGGAATTTTCTGAGGTGTGTCCATTACTGGTACCGACACTTTGTTCATTACTAGAATAATAGAATTTCAGGGTGTCCATCACTAGTGCAAAAGCATATAATTTTTTTTGGAGAATAAAATATCCATGAGAAGCCAATACAGTAATTCTTTAACATTCGTTCGGTTTGATATCCACCAATTTAGTTCATCAACAAATACTAAAATGCGGAAGAATTTTACATTGATAATTTAAAAAAAAATCCCAGTACCTACTGTACATATGTAAATCGCTACTGTTAGTGTCGTATGTTAAAGTCGTATGTTAAAATTGAGTGTTTTATAGTTGAGAAAAAACTAATTATTTCTTTATGATTATTAGTGTAATTTCATATTTTATTTTCCTCTGCTATTTTCCATAGTACCAGATTACCAATATCAGTTGCATACTACGAAATGTCACCGTTAGCACCAATAGAATACAAATGGAAAATTGTTACATTGTTACAACCTTTTACACTAACAGTAGCGATGTACACTTTATAGGTGTGTTTTCACTAGTAAAACGGATGGAACAAAAAATCTATTGGAAATATTCAACTTTTTTTTGTTCGGAATTAACGAGACCAATATTTCCCTCAGTTAGAACAAAACTAATTTAAGCTAGAATATAAAAATATGATTGAAGTTCACACAACTTTGATGATTAAGGAGGAAATCAAGACCACGACGAGCTGGTTAGATTTCAATAAAAACAAACAAAATCATAAATTAGATTTTTTTTTTTATTATCTAAATAAAATTAAAATAAATTAAAATTTACTGAAAAATTACATGAAATCTAAGTAAAGGTAGTAACTTCACAAAGATATTGTTTTAACATAATCCTTATTCCATCTGATCAATGCCTTTCACATTTCACAGTCATTATATTATTTATATTAATTTTAATTATTAAGTGAAATTATTTGAAATAGATACTAGACGATTTCCGAACTATTCTCCAAATTTCCTCCAAATTTGGTTCAAATTGAAAGAGCGTATTAAATAATATTACATTACTAATCCGAAAGCGAAAGTTTTTTTTTTTTAGTTTTTTTTAGTTTTTTTATTTATTTTTTTTTTTGTAGTGTGTAGATTGTGATAAAATTGATACTTATCAATTTGACTTTAGACAGACAAACACTGAACCAAATTTCTTCCTTGGTGTCTGAAACGTAAAATGCGAGTGGAAACTTTCGATTCTGAGCACAAAATTTTATTAACCTCCCAGACGAATACAATGCTTCCCTACTTTTGGTAGTGCGGAAGCAAAAGGTGTTTTTTTTTTTAAATGGTGATTATAACTACATAACTGAATTTTAATTTTTATTATAAAGTGTTAAACAGAAAAAGGAGACCGTACAAATTCTAAATGTCCAACGCAGAAGTTTATAACTACAATGATTACGGCGGCATAAGCTAAAATAGACAAACATTTCCTTAGCTATATCCATCACTGGTGTGCTTGCCCTACATATGATAAATGAGGTAAATATTCACAAAAAATACTTGGAAGTTAACGATATCAATAACGCACTGATTAGTGGCTTTTTGAAATAACCGACAATATTTTATAACTAAATGTTTGACTTTTTTTTTTTAAATTATGTTAAAATTATATATTTTTTTTTCCTCGGCCCCAGAGACGCATCGACAAGAACCCTCCGACAAGGGTCTTATACTTCTCTACCTAGTTACAGAAATCGGCGATCCCACGTCCGAAACCTCCCCTAGCAGTTAGCTAAATTATTGTGGAGGGAGGATAGAATTTAACTTAAAGAAAGCATATTAAGTCACAAAATATCGATATCACATGTATATTTATTTTTCTGATCATTATTTTACAAACAATCTAGTTAAATCCTCCGTTGACAACATAACGTCTTTCTAACGAAAGGCCTAGAAGTCGGGATTTTTCGAGGAGAAATGTGGAAATTAAGGCCGTTCGTTCAAAGACAAGAGAAGAGATTGTGAGAGCGATGAAGAGAGAAGAAATGGGAAGCCGAAAGGTGGGGGGGGAGGAGGGAGGAGAGGGACCCCTCCAAGAGGCTACACCCTGAGGGTATTGCACTCCGGAGACACCCCCAGTGAGGCTATTCCCTGACCCACATTACTTCCAGGGGTCTACTGCAAATATTAACCTACGCTCTTCACCTTCTTATAGCTATTTAATCCAGAAATGGTATAATAAGTTGTTTTAAAGAACAACTCGACCTAACTGTGATGGAAACCCAATATAAGCCACTTAAACAATATAATAAAAAAATTATTTATTAGAATACATTTACAAATGTCTTTCGGCAAATCATTTAAATATGTTCCTCAATGATGAACTTCCCAACGGGATTACTCCAAGTGAAGGCACTCCTATCGTGACATTCTTCAAACGTAGCAGATCCCTGATCCAGATAAATCTCCATGTTGGATTCTGTGGTATAACGTCTGTTAGTAATCTCTGTTACAAGCGGATTAATATTTTCAACAAATGAATCATTAAAAATATAGTAATATTTCTAAATTATTTCAGTCATGAGTGGTATTTGTTGATGTTTATGCAGTGGTCTATGAGTTACGTTGGAGAACCCTACAACCTGAGTAGCAAACGTCCATGTGGATTTAAGTACAATAGTATGTTGTATATATTAAATAATTTTGTTAGTAACTGATAATTTATTTTTATAGTGTAACATTCGTCTTAGTAGTGAAAATAGACGATTTAATCTGTTTTAAACGTAATCATGTGTGATTTTCAGGATAGTAGTCAAAGTCATTCTATTTTGAATCATAACAATTTAGCTTCTTCATAGTTTAGTAAAGAAATGTAATTAAGTGTCAGTGGAGGACAATGTAAACGCTTAACTTGGTCCGAAATATGAATGTCACTTCGCAGATGTTCGACTTAAGGAGACATGATTTTATTAAAGAACTAAAACAAAAATAAATGAAACGGAGAACATCCCCATGACAACCCCACTCCTTAACTTATAAGCATGGGAAAATGGATCAGGTCAAGAGAAAGCTTTCCTCAACATTTAGGTAACACTTTGTTATTGGCAACAATAAGTTTTTCTTTAAGCAAATTTGTCTGAGTTCAAAACTAACATTTATTCCATTTGTATTTCTGGGCCATTCGTGCTCTTCAAGCCCAATTAAGTTTGCCCATTCTATCAAAGGGCTATGAAATTTCTTTCATATGTGAACTGTACCAATACTATCCACAAAGGTTTTAATACTTGCTTGGTAAGTTAAATACTGTTTCTAGGTCAATGGAGGTGATCTGGCCGAAATCACGCTCTGAGGCCTCATTTGTTTATCTCTTGTTAAGGGTGGCTGTGCCTCCAGAGGGTATACTAAATCCAGTGTCGATCCACTTCTGATATAACAGAATAAATAATAACATGCACAAGCGGACTCGAACCCGAGAGTATGATCAGTCAATTTTCAACATTCAAGCGTACATTTGGTCAGTAATTTATGCACAGCAATTCACAAAATGCCGGTATCTCTGTTTGGTAAGAATTATAATTAAATTTATTTAGAATTAAAAGAATAATAATCAATTATTTTCTACTCTTATTATTAAATCAGCACATCTGCTGATTATTAATAAATGTAATTAACAGCTGCGGATCTAATAATAAAAGTGAACAGAAAAAAATATTTTCTGAATTATAAAAAAAAAATGCGGACGAATATGTGTTAAGAATACCATCTCGCAAATAATACTTTATTTTGTTATATTAACCGTGGCTCGACCAGAAGAGCAAGAGGCCGCGTACAATAAAGTTGGTAGCAATTATTTTAGGAAAAATAAATTAAAAAAACATGGGGTTTAAGCGTAATTCTGGCCAAATCATCTCCTTGCACAACTGTTGCCTTAACCATTGTGGAGCGTGTTCAGGCGTTGAGCACTTAAATATTCTCGGGTCTAGCGAGTTTGAATCCTGCCTGGGCGAGCTGATATTTATTTAATGGCGGTCACATGCAACAACAGTACTTCCTAACCAAACAATGAACTGAAGACCCTTCAAGGGTTATAGTGCTACAGGTTTCTCCTCCTGTTCTCTCAATGGTTCTTATTGGAATTCACTTCCTGGATTCTCACAAATTAATTTTCTAAGCTCCCGATGTTATCCAGGCAGCCTAATTCTTCAAGCAAGCTACTCGTTTAACTTTGAATTTCCGTATCATTGATAAACATATTTTGCAATATGTCGTCCGCATCGGCACAGGAATTTGTTATGCACAAATCCGCCTAAGGAGAGTCGGCTTAAGACACGACAATAGGTCGCTTTGCTTTCTCCATTAAGGGATATTCCACCCCGCAACACCATAACCACCAATTCACATTCATACATAATGTACCCTGCCATTTCTTCATACTCAAGGTACAGGCAGCAGATGATATTGTTCACTAGCTTCATCTTCTTCTGATGGTATATAAATTGATATGGGCACTGTGAATACTGTTCATAACTCATTCTTGGTCAGATTCAGGTAGAATTTAAGCTTTAGCTAAATAAAATTGATAAAATATTCGGATTATTTCGGGAAGACAGGATTGAATTTATTTTCTGGTCGGCGGACAGAACATAGTTTTTTGAACTACTTTCTAGCTATAGTTTCGTTCATGAACCTCCATCAACTGAGAGACAATCTATTTGTGCAACAGCAATACAAACTATGATATGATATGTGGTCAGTCCATAGTGAAGAAATATATATATAGAAGAGCACGTGCGAAAACTGCAATGGACATTAGAACAATGAATCCATAGGCAACGACTGCAGCAGAACTTATCCAAAAGTTTTTTTTGATGAGTTTCATCCAAATCAAAAGTGGGCAGAACAGCAGTAGGTAACTCTTAGCCTCCAGTTTGAGTTGAGAGAGGGATTCTATATGTTGACGAAGATCCATAAAAAAAAGGATTTTTTTGGATCATAGGTGTTCGAAAACATGTAGACCCATACAAAAATGAAAATAAGATATTTCACCCGATACTTTTCTTGCCAGATTGATAAGAATAGTAAAAAAAAATATGTCATACATTTTAAAATAATAGATAAGAATATTTTTCAAAATACATCATTAACATTAGAATAATATTTAACATTAATATTGCAATAAATTACTTACTGTATAGCGAATAGCTGGATGAAAAACACTCACCTGAAAATTAAAAGAAATCATTAAAATCTAATGCCAAAAAAAAAGATAATTGTTATTTTATGATATAGAGACATAGAATATGAATTAAATAGAAAAATATTTATGCAATCACAAAACTAGATCATCTCCTCTTTTCTTTCTTCGCATTAAAAACATAAATAAATTTCTTATTTTTTGTTCGTTTAATTATTGCATTCCATTTGCATTCCTCCTCTTGTAGCAGTCCCCTGTCTCACATGTTCAATTCACGTCTTTCTTGGTCGCCATCTCTTCTGGCAAATATATCAAAACTCATCTGTTATCTTCCATAAAAATTAATTGGCCAGTGAAGCCTTAGAAATGGGCTAAGAAATTAGTCTTGAAATGTCACAATTTCAAGAACGATTATCCGGAAAGACAATAATTTTTAGCCGTCTGCTTTCATTCTCTAACGTTAAGGCACTATGTTCTTAGTACAAAGGGAAAAGTGGTACCCAAAATGCAATCATACAATTTTCCATATAAATAAAATTGCTAGATTATGAATATAAACAATAGCTATTTATCTATTTAACTTGATATGTCCTAAGTCTTTTTCCATATAAATAAAATTGTTAGATTATGTATTTAAACAATAGCTATTTAACTAATTTAAATTGATAAGCTGCATCTTTAAGAATTATTTATTTGTTTGAGTTTTTCAATCACTGGAATCATTTACAATGTAATCTCTTGCGGCTCATAATATTTTATTGTGATTATTAAACTTCTTTAAAAATTGAATATGTCTTCAAATCATTTCTGGGTCATGTCTCAATATTTTTTCTAGGTCTGAGGAAAACTGTGTGAGTCATGAGCCATATACTCTGTTAGTGCATGTAATGCCATCAGATTACACCCTCAATACGAACATTTTGGCTGTTTTTTCTTCGTTAAATAACCTAGGATGAGTCGACTACGGCCAATCTCGAGGCGGGTAAGAACCACCTCTTCTCTCCTTCTTAACTTCAGATTTCTCTCGAGACGTTTTACGTATTGTTCAATTATTTTTAGTTTATTGTACCTCATGTAGATCCATTGATCCTGCCACTCCAGCCATCCCTTTTCATCGAAGACATTAAATCATTGCGATCATTTATTGAAATCACTAGGCAATTTTCATAGCTAGTTTTTAGTAGTATGGTAGAGATTGTGGGGCAGATTTAGAACCCGAACAAAGAAGAATTAAAACAATTAAGCATTAGTAATCAAGAGTTGATGAAGTAAGCATCCATGTTCATCCATTAGTTTCCACTCGAGGAGTGTTACAGAGGATAGTAGGAAGATAGAAGAAACAGAAAATAAATTTCAAAGCACCGACCCAGGGAGTTGATGTCTTAAGCTAAGGTCACACTCTAATGTAATAACATATGTTATTGGCTGAATAGTATTTGGCTCCGTATTGGCTGAATAGTTAGACCTTCAAATATTGGTACCTGAGGGAGCTTGGGTTTGTCCACACGTTTGGCAAATATAAGTCAAAGCATATTGGCAAATGTCGGCCATGAGTGTTGTCCTAACTTTGGTGACTGCCAAAGTTATAACGCACAATTTTAAAGTGTGTGCGAAATACACAGTCCACGCCAAATAATTAAATACTTTAATAGCATCTAAGAATCATAAAAAGTAAGAATAATTTGTAACACAAATTAACGATGTTTATCAATCATATTTGTGATAATCATACATATTTATAATTTGGTAAAATAAACAACAATTTTAATAAAATATTAACTTAAGATTGCTACAACTAATCATATTAAAATTTATCAGCCGAAATTCCCATTAATTAAAAAGGGGATAGTCAGGTATGGCTGAAGGAATGACGTAATATTTCTGTGGCACAAATGACTCAATATTTTCTTTATTCGTATGTTACCACTCCAAGCTGCCTCATAATTCATTTATAATTAGAGAGAAGTGCATATTTTAATTTTCAATACCTGAGAAGTAATAATACATAAAATTAGTTTTAATTTTGTGAAAATATTATATTTTACTTATAATACAGTTTTATAATGAATAGAGTTTTGAAGAAAACTTCAAACAAAAAGGGGAACTGACCAAACATATTTCAAGGAATGCGCGTGTATAAAGCCCGAATATAGATATGAAGTTTAAAATGTGACAGTGAGAAAAGAGAAGATCTAATTCCATTTCAATTTGTTAACATTATAAAGCAATATTCAGCTGATCTGAGCGCCTAAGCAAAGTAAAATGTTTTCTAAAACAGCTGAGAGATGTACGAGTTCCTTGAACCGGAGGATTTCGAAAACAGTGCATTTGTTACGGCAGGTCCGTTTCACCGCCTCAGTACCCCCCATTGGGAAAACGCTTACTAACACAATGGAACACTGTATTTACAACTCACATAAACGACTTAAAACTAAAATCTTTTCTTCAAAATTTGTAATAATTATTTATATAATCACAACGTATTTCAAGATCTTCCTACGATTTGCCGTTTGAAAATATACTACAGGAAACTGTTTTGTAAGAATATTTGTAAGTAGAAAGTTATGCTTAATGAATTTTGCCTACCGAGTGGGGCTTTCGGCGCCACTGCGACGTGTCTGCGGTACGAAAATGAAGCGATTTTTTTGAGATTTGTCACTAACATTAGAGATCACTCAACGATGATCCTCGAAACTCGACATTGTCTTCAGAACTTTCGTTTCAAAATGGTGGCTGAAAAAACTGTGTCGCTATATACTGTAGTGCCTAAACGGCTGAAATGACATTAATTAAATATGCTTAAAATGTTTTTAAATATTTTTTAATTTATATATATGGCCTCAGTGAGCCGGGTGGCTCAGTGAGTGAGCACTGGCATCCAGAGCTTAAGGTCCCAGTCCAGCTGATGACTGCCGTGGGTCGATCCTGGGACCGAGAGACCCTCCTCGGGCAAACTCAGCTTCTATAAGTGGGTACCCTAAATTAATGGTTGATTAGGGGAAAAAAACTGGCGGTTGAACGTGATATTGGCCCGTCAACTCCCTGCCGTTGGTCTTGTAACAGTACTTCCTCACATTGTATTAAACCCATAACCCTTCATGGGTTGTTAGTGGTACAGGTTTTTATGTATATGACGTACTTCCCCGAAAAGACACAAGAAAAAACTACGATGAACGCAAAATTTTATTTGAAAACGACTCACTTTTTGTTGAATTAAGTATATGAATTATTGTCTATAATTCTTAACATAAAATGACCAGAAAAATCAAAGCCGGTCAATATTAGCAAACAACTTTTGCAGATATTCTCCGAAGTAGTAAGAAAAGCATTGAGACATACTAAATCTAATTGATTTTCATATATCTGTAAATAATAAATCATTGTATAATAAGTTGTATTAATCGTATTTTTATGTCTCGCAAGAATACAAAGCTTCGGTAGTATGGAAGACAAATAATGTTTTCAAAGAAAAGGAGTACCAGACGGTTTTATAACCGATGAGAAACTGGGAAAATGCCAGGAAACGAGAAGTACCATCGTACAAGAACTGATTAACATTTTTTTTTTCTAAATATAAAAAGTATTCTAGCAATTAGCACAACAACAACAGAGGATCCACTTCTCACATCGAACCAGCTAGGCCCAGCAAATTAAGAATCCCTTCATTGATAGACGGAGTGTCATGGAAGAAAAGAGGATGCCTGTCGGTTTGGCAAGTGACCAGTAACCGGACTATTCACAACGGCAAATAAGGTGGGGTAACTAGCCATGTTGCCGCGTCTACGCTTACAAT
Organism: Nezara viridula; assembly: GCA_928085145.1. Taxonomy (NCBI): domain Eukaryota; kingdom Metazoa; phylum Arthropoda; class Insecta; order Hemiptera; family Pentatomidae; genus Nezara; species Nezara viridula. The sequence goes on from OV725079.1 coordinate 17,022,302, forward strand.
GAGGTGGCTAGGTGGCTAGCTAGGTAGGCAGTGGCTAGCTCAGACCATGTGCGACTCCGCCTTCATCCGACGCTTCGAGTCTGAGGATTCCAATCTTCAGGTCAGCATCACGAGATCACCGCGATAATCTCTGCCATAATCGAGTTATACTCTTAAATCAAAAAAATACTAACTTACGTAGTTTGGCACGGATAATATCTCTGTAAGCACTTTCGAGATTTAGAAAAGTATCTTAGTGCCATTTTAAGACAAAATTAGCCTCTTCGTCCTAATGAGCTGATGACCCTACTTTCTATAAATACATATAAGGTAACCAATACCAACGTATACGCTTTATATATTCTAAAAAGTAACAATCACTAAAAAAAAGAAATTTGGAATTGAAAAACAATTTAGAGGATTTCTGATGAAGATCTACGAGTGCATCGAAACGTCGGCTTTAAATGTTCATTATTTATTTTTTAATATATTTTCCTCCTGTAGACGGTAAAGGCTTCGAAGTGGAGTTGAAATATATGGAGGAAGTAAAAAGTACATTACAAATGACGTTACATAACAAAAAAAGTAAGTAACTGCGAAATAATTAATATATTTCATCATACAGAAAAAACATGTTACGCAATTTCGAATCCTTTGGTATCAATTAAGAATGCAAACATATTTAATTTATGTGGAGAACGCTTTATGTATTGAAGAGTGATTTAAATGGTGGATCATAAACATCGTAATCAGTATAGTTTTCAAGATATAAAAAAACATTTCTTTTTCCGGTTGCGGCGTTATAACGAACTGGTGCCCTACCTATATATAGATATATCTGAATACGCACTTAACTAATAGTTATAGGTTCGTAAGATACGTTTCTGCCACTTTAAGACAAAATTAGCTTCTTCGTCCTAATCAGCTGATGACCCTACTTTCTATAAATACATATAAGGTAACCGATATCAACGTAACGTAACCAACGTAACCCGAGTCGTTCTACACAGATAACATAAATTCTCACAACACATCAAATTCAGCACCACATCAAAATTAGATTTATATGTGAAAGTTAATAAAAGTATTTAAGAAAAACAAAACATTTTCGATAGATTTAAATTTAATTTTTGCTGCCTCCCAGGAATTTATTTGCTATACAAAATACGATATATAAATGCATAATGAAATATATATACAAAAAATTGCTAATTCCCTTTCATTGCTCAATGGCATATTAAGGTAAAAGCGCTATGCACGCTGTATAAGTACTTTGCATCTGTGGTCAATCTGGCAGATTTAAATAGACATAATACATAAATAAATAAACACCATCAAATATGAAAAGCGAAAAGCACAATTTTGTTTATGTTCAATTTTATACAGATTAAATAGCTCTAGATTATTACAAAGGCAAAATGGAATTATAGTCCGCGGTACAGACCCTTTTTATCAAATTATTAACATCCGGCTGAAACTTCGTAAATAGCTTTATCTCATCGTAACCCACAAATATTTTATTTATGAAAATTTTCGATATAGAGGCGTTTTCAATCTGGAGGTCGCCCAACTTTGTCTATTTAATTAGGTACTAAAAACTCGTAAATACCCATTTGCTTTCTACTTTGATCGTAAGATAATTTGATCGCAAAATCGATTAAAAAGGGAACCTACAAAAATATTGGGAGGTTAGGCCTGTATAGCCTCGTTATTTTGGCAAATTTGGCGGTGCAGGTAATGCCAAACGGCTTAATATTTTTGAAGGCTACTTTTTTTCTAGACTTTGTGCTAAAGTTATCTTGCGATTCAAGTATAAAGCAAATGGGTATTTACGAGTATTCCAATTTCCTGACTGAAAACGGTCCAATTACAACAGTTTTCGTTGTAGGTTGGAATGAAGCTATTTACGAAGTTTTCGATAGATGTTAATAATTTAATAAAAAAAATGTGTGTACCACAGACTATTAGTTTTAACATCTAGATACTCTTATACACTAACAATAGTATAATTTGTTTATTTTCCAAAAAGAAAAAACGTGTTAAAATTGTCATTATTAATTAAAAGTTATTCCAACAATTGAGTAATGGATTAAACGGGATTAACATTTTTTTATGAGCTAAAATAAAAAAAAAACAACAATTTGATCTTGATTTAAAGAATATAATATAAAGGAGTCGTGAAGAAAATTACAAGCCAGTTTGTCAGGTTTACAGCGCAGTCAAACCAGTAGGCAGTCGATGCTCAGGTATTGTTGCCTGTCAGGTACCTGGTCTCGCTGTAAACTTCATTTATTAATTGGCTTAATGCCGAAAGACATTGATTCAATGTTTACTTTAGATTGTGAACAAGGTGGGTGTGTAAAGGCAAATGAGAGAATTAGAAAAAACGTGGAGATGTTCCGATGGAAGACGGAGACGGACTAGTGGAAAAATCCTCCTAGGTGATTAGAGGACCAATAGTGACTCGAGAGAACACGTGACCTTGCTCGGGGTGAAGAACCGCGAAGAGACGTTCGTGCCTTATAAGCTGAGGCCCGAGCCACAACATTCCACATAGTGAGCGAGCTGGGGGGTTATCCTCACCTCACCTCAGCTCGCAAGAACAAAGGCCGAGACGGACTCTGAAATAGCCTTCGACTTAGTGAGGCTGCCAGCGTTGCCAATCGGTACATAACATTCCACGCCGCGGGACCTGCCGGGCAAGATGGCCGCCCGAGGGGCAACGCCCCGCCCTGGTAAAAGTGAAAACAATGAGGCCGGATAGGGCGGCACTAATGTTCGATCCTCATGTCCGTCCACAATCAGTCAGAGCCTCCATCCAAATCGTCCAGGTCTCTGCGGGCACTATCACACGATCCTCTGAGGACGATACACCATCACTTTAAATATATCACTTTTGAAAAAAATCTTTAAAGCTTATATAGTTTTCGAAAAAAGGAGTAGCAAAGACCATTAGTGATTCATACAAAATAAGATTACAAAATCAATGGCACTTTTTTGCTTTAAACAAGTCAATTTTTTAAATTTAATATTTAATAGTTGACAGTTGCATTATAAAGGAAGGAGATGATCCGGGGTGGAGTCATAAATAGGCTAAATAGTTTCATCTCATCGTAACCTACAAATATTTTATTTGTGAAAATTCTCGGAATCGAGGCACATTCAATCTACAGGTCGGCAAACTTTGTCTATTTAATTAGGTACTAAAAACTAGTAAATACCCATTTGAATCGTAAGATAACTTAAGCATAAAGTCGAGAACATAGGTGCCCTTCAAAAGTATTGAAACGTTTAGCGTGACCTACACCAACAAATTTTCAAAATAACGAGGTTATATAGGCCAAACGGCTCGATATTTTTGAACGCGATATTTTTCTCGACTTAGTGCTCAAGATATCTTACGAATAAAGTGGAAAGCAAATGGGTATTTACGAGTTTTTAGTACCGAATTAAATAGACAAATTTCGCCGAACTCCAGATTGAAAACGCCCAAATATCGAAAATTTTCGTAAATAAAATATTTGTAGGTTACGACGTGATGAAGTTATTTAAGAAATTTTAGCAGGATGTTAATTATTCGATAAAAAGGGCTCTGTACCACGGACTATTTATTTCAAGTACAGAAATGAATAAATTTGGAGGAAAATCTAAAGAAATGGGGATTATTTTGAACAAAGTTGCATTGCATTAAAAATTTCATGTCTTTAGAGAAAAGAATAAATATAGTATTTACATTATACTATTTAAATTTATATTTATAATGTTACATTTCATTCTTATAAGTCACACTTACGGATCCAGGATTTATATATATATATAAATAATGATAATTACTGCACTAAAGTGAAAAAAATATTTACTAGTTTATTTAAAGTAAAAAAAGAGACCTAACGATAGAAAATGATCTTCAAAGTTCGAATCAAATATTCCGAAGTAGAGACCCCTTTTAATCAAAATATTAATCTTCGTCTACAACTTTGACAAAACTAAGTCATCTTTTTCCACTAATATCTAACTTCTACCAAACTTCGTGAAATAAAAAATGGACCATGGACCAAAAAAAATCTTTTTTTTTTTTTCATTTGAAATACATTTAAAACTCATTAATATACTTGCTTTCCAGTTAAATCGTAACATAATCTCACCACAAAGTATTGGAATTAACCTACATAATCTTGTTATTTGGATATGTTAATATGAAGGTGACGCTGAACGGCCTAATATAAATGTAGTACAATTTTTTTTCTGTATTTTATGTTCAAATTATCTTAGGATGCAGGTGGGAGGAAATGGGTATTTACGAGTTAATAGAGCCTCGTTAAATTCACCAAGTTTAACGACCTCTAGAATGAAAACGCCACATTTTTGACCTTATTCGTAAATACAAAAAATGCAAATTACTATAAAAACAAGTCATTCGTGAAGTTAATAATTTGATTTAAAATAATCTGGTGCACGCAACACACAACATTCACTTACCTCTACTTGAAATAGAAATTACCTTCTAGCAATGTTAAGCAATTATAAAATATATGAAGTGCACTTTTAACGGAGCTATAGCTTAAATTTTACGGCTAAAAAATCATTAAAACCACTAAAATAACAAAAACCCTATTAATTATATCAACAATAGTCAATAAAAACCGCGGTGATCCATATGTTTTTTTGTAAACCACATAACTCTAGTCTGTGAGCTATATATATAAGTCTACAGAGATTTGAAATTATATCTCTATAATCAACCTATAAATGATTATGCATTGCACACCTATTAGTTAATACACTGTTATTTTCCGTTGTAATGATTACTATAATGAAATTACGAGATTGTCATTGCCTGCCATAGATAGTTCAAAAGTTGTCACACTAATTTTAAGTGGATAATGTTTGGATTTCACAAAAGAAAAATTCATCAAATTATTCACTAATTTAATTTTCTAGAAGGTTACATGACGATTTTCCGAAATAAACAGGTACCTAACTATTTAAATATATTACCAGATCTATAATTATTAAACCCCAGTAAATTTATAAATATATGCTTTATACATCCATGAAATATTTTTATATTTCACTTCTTCTTTGGCATAAGTAATATGAAAAAGTAATTTTTTAAACAATGCCATTGCCTTAATATAGTGGATTTTACTATTATTTTCAATCTTAAAAAAGTTTACATTTAGTTAGTAAATTCAATTAATTTCCTTGAAAACCTATGATTTCCGTTAAATAATATTAGTTTTCACAAAATTATTATTTATAATTTTTCGTCACTCTCTACCTTCTGACTACTATTTCCGGAAATTCATTTTCGACCTAAATAAACATTATCTCTTTTTTCAGCATTTTTCAATTATCAAATTCTTTCAAAAGTTATATTTAGCATATTATCGTAACTCTTAATAGTGAGAGATAATTAATTATTTAAAATAAACCAAATTAAAGGTACTTTAGAGGAAGACATGTTAAATCTTTAAGCATCTAAGCCCTGTAAAGTGACATCAATGGAAATAATATCTCAATGATATTAAAGACTACTTAATTTCACGATGATACTGCGAGTTTAATCTAAATCGTTAGAACAGTTTTTGAGAAAATTATATAAATGTGTATATAAAGTGCCACTTTTGGGTTAGTCGATTTTAACAAAAACAAAAACGTTGCTGGCACATCCAAGGCATATAACCAATCTTAAATACATATCAGTTTAGAAAGACTTTTCGTGTTTGAGCTAAACTGATCATATACATACACACACACATAGAACCTTTTGCGGGACTTGGTTATTTCAACTCAGTGGACCTCAAAACGTGTAATTACGTTGCAAACTCAGATTCGAAAATCTTCAGGATCGCAACACTTTCCCTTACTACATATTACACATATAGGTAAGGGTAAGTAAAAGTAAAAATGGGTCTGTTCTACGGATTATAAGTTCTAATAGTAATGAATAAACAACAGAATAAAACATAGGTTTGGGAACTTGATTAAAAACCATAACGGTATTTCGTTTGAATCTTCCATTTGTATACTGCACACAAGGATCAAGTTAACATCCTGAGACCAAAGACAGCTGAAGCAAGACAAGAATACTGTATCGTCATATTATTATTATTATTAGAGATGAGAGGAATGGATAATGCACCCAGATTGGAAGCTGAGATACAAGTCATGGTCAGCAACCGGTTCGCTCGAAAAATCCAGTTATTTCGAGACTCCTCCTTCCTCGACGGAGCGGTGAGCTCTAAGGATAATAAGAGAGGAAAATCATTTGATCATTGAAAGTACTGTGGTCTCCATAAATCAGCTGGCAAACATATTAATTGTAATCGGGCCGTAGAATCCAAAATACACAAAAATGATATAATAATTAATATGGTCTCACTAGTTGGCCTATTCGAGTAACTTCCATAAGAAATCAGTCAGATGTGATAAAGGAATTTTTTTTTGTCTATACATTTGTATTTGCGCCTTTCGACTTATTGTTGACAATCAGCAAATGTAAGGGCGATACAGGAAATAATGACATGACAGGAATGGGGAAGGAAAGTACTCAGCAGTACCTCTTCCCTAACTTGTTCTAATTACTTAGGTTGTCTAAGGAAGGAGATCTCTTATTATTCTGTTATTATGTCCGTTTAAATTTGTGTAAAATCGTTGATAAAGCATCGTTATATGTTGGTCAACTGTTGGAAAGTGGAGGTCATGTAGAGTATGTAGAGTTTTGTTAGTCACGAACGGAGGTGCTTTTGTTATGAGTCGCAATAATTTTGATTAGAACGTTTGAAGTTTTTGTAGGTGGGTCTTTTTAGCGATACCATATATTTGTGATGAGTACGTCTATATGGGTTTAAGCAAGTATGCATATGAATTTAGTTTCATGTGGCAAAAATTGAATAATACTATTTGTTTAATTTAGTATTTATTGGCAAAAATTCAATAGTACTACCTGTTTAATTTAGTATTTATTGGCAAAATTCAATAATACTATTGAATTAATTTAGTATTTATTTGCAAAAATTCAATAATACTATTTGCTTAATTTAGTATTTGTTGGCAAAAATTCAATAATACTATTTGTTTAATTTAGTATTTATTGGCAAAAATTCAATAATACAATTTGTTTAATTTAGTATTTGTTTGACCGCACTCCCCGATAACTCCTTCAAGTATTCAGTTTCTGTTTTAGTTTTAGTTTAGAAGATTTAGAAAAAAGAGAGTAAAGTAGTTTGAGTAGTTTGTTAAGTTTCTTACGTTTCATTTTAGCATGCGGACCACATGTCATTCTTCTGTCGAAGGTAAGTCCAAGGTAAATTACCGTGTGCGTTTGCGGAATTCGATTGTTGTCAATATAAACTGGAGGGCAGGTGTTTTTTCGAAGAGTAAATGTTATATGTTTGGATTGTCATGATTAAGTCAAATTTTCCATAGTGTGAATCAATCTTGTAATTTAAGTATGTGAGGCTGTAGATTTGGTGAGGCTTGTGTAGGGTCTTGATATTTCGTGAGAATTGTTGTATCGTCTGCATAAGCAGCTGTCAATATCGTAAGTATATATAACGTAAAGTAGAGGGGCTAGTATTGAACCTTGGGGAACTCCTGCCAAATTTATAAATTTATCTTCTTAAATTTAAAACGTATAGATATATAATAAAAATATCTATACAAGTCACAATACTCGTAGGCAATAGCTGTGCTAATAATGATACGATTCTCCCCTCTTCATACATAGGTAACCGAAAGTAACAAAATAAACAAAGCGTACGAGAATAATTAATTTTAGCTTATTGATAAAGCAAATAATTACTACTGTAACTAACAAAGAGAAAACGACTTTCTTTAGTTCCATAATTATTGTTGATTCTTCAAAATAAAAGAAAAAAGAATCAACATAGTAGAGATCTATTATCAATTAATACTGAACCTAACTCAACTCCAAGGTACTTGATTTGAAAACTTTAAGCCACTTTTCCAATCCATAAACTGATAAATAATTAATATTATACAGGAGTCTGAATGATATTCAAGTCCATTGTAAACTCATGTAATTTATATTCACCAGTGCTTTCTTAAAATGGTTTAGGAAGTCAATCCTAGAATTATTTGTGATACTGTAGTCTATGCGTGAAACTCCGTATACATTGGGTATTTACATGACCAATTTTAATTGGACATTTCATAACATTTTTTCGATAACGACACGATCTCCATAACCTTCACTGTAAATAACAGGTTTTTATTTCACGATTTGCAGGTTTTAACTTACACATTTTTACACAAGGCCATGGATAATGAATAAAACATCGTCTATTTCATTTTGTGGGATCAGAATATGCGGCAGGATAAGATAGAGCAAAAAAGCTCATAACTTCATTTTATAAAAAAATTGTCACATGATTTTGCAGAGTGGATGTCAACATAAAGTGAGTGCTAAGCTTAGATGGTTTAGATAGAAAGAACCCAGTCCACTTTACATTAATTTGTCAAACAATAAAAACAATACAAAAATCTTTAAATTTTCTGATAAATAGAGTTCTAATAAATAATATAAACCGAAAATAGGGGTGAAAAAATAAAATCTAATCGGGCAAATTTCAAATAATTGAATTCTATGTTGTTGTTTATTATTTGTAGAGAATTTAGTAACCTTCCAAATAATTATGTCAGTAACCAATCATATATCCTATATTTTTTGCATAAATAAAGTATCCTTTTCTTCATAACTTTTTACCAAGAAAATTAGGAGAGATGTGACTGACTATTTTTCTCACTTGAAGAAGATAATCTTCAAAATGATGGATCGATTATTTATGATGATGAATTAATAGGCATATTAGTAATGAGGCTTAAAATTATTTGCACAAGGAATCTCACACAAGTCAAGTTACTAGACATTGAAATATTAGAAAACAGGTTACAGTTGGAAGAACAAATCGCGCATAAAACTCCTTATCAGCAATTATGATAATGGCGAAGCAGATAAAACTTGAGAGCAATACGGAACATAAAAAAATACCTTTTACTGAACTTTTTATTTTTAATATTCATTAACTTATTTCGACATGAAAAAAAAAAAAAAGATTCTGAGGAGACGATAAATTTAATTCTCGAGCAGAGAACTACGGGACCCAAGTTGAGGAACCTATTATTGGCACCTACAAATAGAATTACAGCATCTACAACTATATATAGGACATAGTATAAGGGGGAGGAGAGGATTCTGTGCACCTACTGGCTAACACAATTTGTCACTTGGACAAAATAATCTCAATTTCTCTTGTATTAGGATTTAAGTAACAGTTCCTATCTGTAACACACATAACTTATTAAACCGTATAATTTACAAGCACGCAACAGAAATTAAACAAATAAAAAAAAAAAAAGAAACTCTAAGGTGTGTGCTTTGATACTCTAAGAAGTGAAAACATAAACAAGGCGATTGATAACATGAAATATAAATTATAAATAACAGCTCATTATTAAGAGGATGAAATGTTCATACATTCCCTGACTTGCAGCATACACAACTCAGATATTTAATTTCTGAGATATTTTAATCCATATCTTCCATTATAATCGTTATCATTTGGTTTTCAACAACTTTTTTTTTCACGTCGTCACGTTAAGATATAATAAGATATTTTGAATAAGAGCTCATTACAGAGAGGATCAAATGGCTAACATACGCAGGTCAGATTTTTAGTTATTAAGATAATTTAATCCATATTCAAAAACACTTCAATTAGTCTACTCCAGCCGACTTTACACTACCGTCACACATCGGAGATCTAACGTCTCAACCTAATTAACTCTCCACAAAAAAGTGCAAATCGGGCCTAAAGAAGATTTCACTTAAAAAAAAAATTGTATACACATAATAACGCTAATGTTAATAAAAAATGTAGTAAAAATTAAGTGTTTTAGAGGAGAGCATTTAAAGCTGATTATTTATGATGATTTATTATTATTATTTCATATTTTATTTTCCCCTAATATTTTCCATAGCAGCAGACTATTTATGGCAGTTCCAGACTACAAAATGTCACCTTCAGCACAAATAAAATAAACATATAAAATTTTTACATACGATCTTTGCACGAACAGAAGTGTTAATTAATAATGAAAAGATAAAGTGGAACGATGAAATTATAATATAAGGATTTGAAAGTAAAGCAAATCGTAAATGGATATTACAAAATTAATTCTGCGATTTGAAAGTAATGATGACGTATACATCCAGAGAAGTTAAAATATTTTTAGATTTTAGGAAGATAAGATTAATTATTAAATAGGTGCACATTTGCTATAGTAAAATATAATCCTTATCAAACCAATCCGCAGACTGGCAGACTTGATTATGGTGAGAGATAATAAATCTTAATTATTTTATTTTCACTTAAATTTATTAATTTCTATATTATATATTTCTCCTGCGCACACAGCAAAATTAAACATATTACTCAATTCCCTCAAATATGAAAAATTAACCATACAATGAAGAATGATAAAAAAAAAAAATACAAAAAAATAATTCGTAATTAACATTGAAGTTACCGTTATCTTACGAAATTACCGTGCACCACATAGAATAGACAAAATAATATATTATGTCTGCACACAAAATTATGGCGTTTATATTAATTAAAAACAATAAAATCATTAGGATTAAAAAGGCGATAAGATTAAATTGTCGAGAGAGTTAATATCTGAAGATTATATTGATATTCCTATATTGAGATTCCTAGATTATATTGAGAACAGTTATAAATTATATTGATATTAATTATTATACTAAAAATATTAATAATTATTGCAGTCGTGAAATTTTAATAAGTTAGGAAATTATTAAGGTTAGGGAGATATAACGATTTGATGAAAAAAGTAAACATTTTTATTTAAACTTGCTTCAGAACAGTTATATATATTGTTTTAGCTATATTACAAACAGTAGGGACGTTTATCGTAAATAATTATATTTTTTATCAATATTATTAATGATATGACACGATAAATAATACAAATTTAATTAATTATGTTTAAAGGAACGAGATGGTCCGGGGTGGCGGTCATAAATAGGCTAAATAGTGATAAAACTATTTTATTAAAAGCCGAAGTTTCGACCCGACTTTGCAGGTCTTCTTCAGAGAGGACCTGGTGACTTCAGAGAGGTGTTCAGCTAGGAGTTTCAATTAGAACCTGAATTGAAAAACATTATTCATCGTCAATAAATGACACATCTCCTTATCAACTTCTTCAATTAAAACTGAATTAAATAAATAGAAATAACTTAAGAGTCATTTCTACGAGACGTTTTTACAGCTTTATTTGATTTCTTTTTCTATGCAAATTGTTTACTGTGTGTGTACAAATATTGGTCTGATCAAGGATTTATTATAATTATTTGTACACATATTTGTTTAATAATTTTAATAGGTTTTGAATACAATGTAACCATAATTGAAGCTTCTGGAATGGTTAAGATGTTTAGAATTCGAAAATAAATAATAAAATAATAACAAAAAAAAATAAAAGATATAAAGGGAAATTTTGTTAACAGACCTCGAGAGCTATAAAAAACTACATATAAAAAATGGGGCAATTTTTAGGAGAAAAGTAGCAAATTTAAGTTTTGTCCTTTTTTAAGCATGACATGTTTTTTTTCATAATAGGAATCAAGAAATATTTAGTTTAAGCAATGAACAATTACTTCACTGTAAACTAGACAAAATTTACGTTAATAGAAATGAAAGTTTGTCAATATTAAAATTATTTAAAGAAGAAATTTGAGCAGCTTAATTAAGCTAAGTTAGACTTTAAAAAAAAAATCATAAATTATTTGCGATTTAGAAAACGACCACTTTTAGAAAAACTACCACGTTTAACAAGGTTAAGTTTATATTAATTAAATTGTGGTTTATTAGGCAAAAACATGAGATTTACCTCAAGTTGTGTAGAGAAATGTTTTCAACATAAGTGACTACAATCAAGTGTTGCAAACCTTTTATTTATTCTTTTTCCATGATCTGGGATGTATTCTAATAAACATTAATGCCTGCATATATATTTTATTTATGAAAAGAACAAAATTTAAAATAGCGATTTTTTTTCCCCAGATCTCAGCCATAGGAGTTGAAGAAGCCTTTGTCGTTGTTATAGATAAATTTCCTGATATAAGCGAAAAAAGTGAAGTTCTACTAGGTGCCTCCCCCTCCCCCCACATCTGGCTAATCACCAAGGAGTGGGGACTTTTAAGTATGCTTACCTTCTTACTAGTCCAAATATTGCCCCAAAGTCAAAAATTGTATTTCCGCCATTTCTTTTTATATCCATTCATTGACTGGACTATCTTGTTCGGGATGGACGATATGCAGTAAGAAACAGAGCCATTTCTATTTTTATTCTCGTCAGTCAAATTTAACTATTTTTCTTTCTTTTTCGGATTACAAGGGGTTCGGATTAGCGAAACCGACCTGTATTACTAAACAGCGACATCGACAAAACCAACAACATTCATAATTGTGGGTTGATGGTTGACTATAGAGAATAATAAAGAAAAGGATGGTTAGGGAGTGATCAGTCAAAATAAAAATTGCAAAAATAAATAATAATATTTATTTCAACGTTTGCCGACGTTTCGACCCAAAGTTGAGGCCTTCATTAGAGCTAAGAAAAGAACCAGATAACAATAGGTAAGAGAAACATAAACAATGTAAGTAAAAAAAACTTAAAGTTAAATGAAGTAGATAAGTGAACATTAAAGTAAAATAAAGTAGGTAGAATAATGAGAATAACAAGAACCAAGAAATAAATAATAACAACGGTTACAAAGTGTGGACTAATGAAGTAAAAATAAGTTAACATAAGAACTAAAATAGTAATCTTAGAATAATTTTTGGTACTTATTTAATAGCAGGTAGCGTCAAAACCTCCCTTTTTATCTAATTTCATTTCAAATAACCTCCCTTATCTCATCTAACCTAAGTTATTCCCTTGTTTATTTTTTGTTTCTTGTGCCAGTTTATTTAGTTATGGATGTTGTCACATTGTGGGAATTCCCGTCTTCAGAAGAAGAGGCTATCAAATATTTTCAAGACGCCGGTATAATTGATAAGGTGAAATATTGTGATGAGGGTCATAAAATGAAGTTCGACGGGAACATTAAATGGAGATACTTTCGTAGTTGTAACAAAACCGTTTCTATAAGGAAAGGAACGTGGTTAGAGGGGTCGAGGATTTCGTTTTTAACGGCTTTAAAATTCATTTATGGGTGGTCCCATAATTTAACAACAATACAGTGGGGGAAAGAGCAGCTCAAACTATCCAACGCAACTATCGTAACATGAAACAAATATTTAAGAGAAGTTTGTACCCATGACGGATCCCTTCCTTGCTATTTTAAATACCATAAAACTATTTTCCCTACTAAATAAACCAAGTTAAAATAAAAATTTTCATATTTTGTTTATATCGTTTCTTCATAGTGTTTCTTTTATATGTACACATACTGTTTAAGTGTTTTTTATTATTTCATCTGTTTTTTGCCTATTTTTATTATTACATTTATTTTGATATATATGTTCCAATGTTTTCGTAATGTTTTTTAATTTTATATTTATAATGTTTCGGTGTATTTTAATATATATGTTGTAAAATAAATGTATTTTTTTTATTATTACATTTGTTTTTGTTAACAATTTCAATAATATCATTACAATACAATAAATATGAATACGAAGATATAATAATATGAATATAATACAATAAATATGAATACGAAGAGCTTATCAGTTTTAAGGTTATAAACATTGGCAGATAACAGTCGGACGCTACCCGCTATTAAATAAGTACCTAATTTTTTAAAAATTATTCTATTTTACATTTTATTCTAAGATTACCATTTTAGTACTTATGTTACCTTATTTTGATTATGATTACTTCATTAGTCCACACTTTGTAACCGCTATTATTATTTATTTCTTAGTCTTGTTATTGTCATTATTCTACCTACTTTATTTTACTTACATTGTTTATGTTTCTCATACCTATTGTTATCTGGTTCTTTTCTTAGCCCTGATGACGGCCTGAACTTCGGCCATTTTTATTTTGACTGATCGTCCCAACCATCCTTTCCTTCTCTTCTTCATAACAACATTTATATCTAACTCAAAGGGAACTCACCCGTGCACCTAGGAATCTGGCCTCGAGAAGTTCCTGCTTTCTTGGATCCAGGGCCGCTTGGAAGTGATGTTCCATCTTCAGATCTGCAGCTGACAAAGACACAGTTATTAATACTAAATATATATATATATAAAATATATTATTATGCTAAAGGTAAAATATACACAGAACTACCTATCCCAAGTTGACAAAGACTTAGCATGCTCTAGAAGTGGTAGTTGCTTTGCTTTGCTAAGATGTGAATTGTGTATAAGTGAGGTGAGCTGTGATTTTGTGAACGACGGTGCAGTAGAAAAGGGCGAGGCCGCACGCGAGGTAATCGATGTTAACTCCAATCGACTTCTCACCCCTCCAGCTATTTATACCAAACCAACACAACCCTCGCTCTCTTCCACTCACTATATCATTTAACATTTCTTCCTTTCCGGGTCCGTAATATAATATAATGTGGAGGAATACTTTTAGATCTTATCATTCTCGACAACATCGATGTTAAAAAAAATAAGTGGAGATAAATTTAGAAAGGTTCCTGAAATCATCATCTCTCCAACTCTCGATAAAAAAAATGGTCAAACTCTGGGAGATGATTCAAAAAAAATTTTCAACAAAAAAAAAGTCATTTGATACATGGACTGATAAGGAATGGAAAAGATGTAAAGACTAATTTTGTGTATTTCTTAAGGTAGTCAAGCTTTTTATTGAATTCTAAGTACACCATCGTAAAGTAGGCAACATTTATTTTGAGAAAACATCGAATAAATTATAAGACATTTTTAATTTTTAAAAAATATGGCTTCAATACTTTAAGTAATAGACGTCGATATTTTGTTAGAGAGAAAACTGCAAACCAGAATTCTTCTGCACCAACCAAATAGGTATTGAGAGAGTACAACAATGGACCAGGGGAAGTTAAGGGATAGCAGTGCCTAATTGAGTAAATTGTTACAGTTAGTTTTAATTAACGTTATATTGCATAAACAAATAAACATATTTTGCTGATGTCACTTATACGTCATCTGCATTAGGGAGAAGGATATATTTCTAATGTTAGAGTTCTTGCTGGACTAAACTAGTATATAATACTTCATGTGAAAACAAAAAAATAATTATATATAACAAATAACTGGATAAAACTATATGACCAATAACTGAATAAAAAGATAAAAACAAATAATTGAATAAAATTATATAAAAATATAAAAATGATATAATAAATAACAACAAAACTATATAACAAATCACTGAATAAAAAGATAAAAACAAATAACTGAATAAAACGATACAACATATAACTGAATAAAACGACATAATAAATAACTTAACAAAAGTGTATAACAAATCACTGAATAAAACGATATAACAAATAACTAAACAAAACGATATAATAAATAAATGTGGATTGATGGTTAACTGTAGTGAATCATTAAAAAGAATATAGGTTGCAATATTAAGTCGAAAAAATGTAAAAATAAATAAATTATCTTTATTTTTATTTTTGCCGACGTTTCGGTACAAAGTTCAGGCTTCCAGTTATAATAAATAACTGAATATAAAGATAAAAACGATAAAATAAACAACTGAAAAAACGATATAATAAATAATCGAATAAAACGTTATAACAAATAACGCAATAATAACAATATAATAAATAACTCAATAAAATGATATAACAAATAACTAAGTAAAACGATGAGATAAATAATTTTGGGTTGATAGTTGACTGCAGTGAATAAATGGAAATAACATGGGTTGGAATCTTAAGTCAAAAAATGTAAAAATAAAAAAAATACATTTCTTTTCATTTTTGCTAAAGTTTCGGCATAAAGTTTAGGTCGGGATATAATTAATAACTGGATACAAGCAATAAAATAAATAACGGAATAAAACTATGTATAAACATAAAACGATATAATAAATTACTGAACAAAACGATATAGTAAATAATTGAAGAGAAGATAGGTGGGGGTGTAAGTAAAAAAAAAAATGTAAAAATAAATAAATTATATTTATATTTGCCGACGTTTCGGTATAAAGTATAGACCAGGATATAATAACTAACTGGACAAAATCAGGAAAATAAATAAATGACTAAACAAAACGAAGTAGTAAATAATTCAAGAGAAGATAGGTGGTGTTAAGTAAAAAAAATGTAAAAAATAAATAAATTATATTTATTTTTATTTTTGCCGACGTTTCGGTATTAAGTATAGGCTAGGATATAATAACTAACTGGACAAAATCAGGAAAATAAATAAATGACTGAACAAAACAAAATAGTAAATAATTGTGGATTGATGGTTGACTATGGTGAATAAATGAATATATTTAGTGAGTCATCAGGTATAAAAATGATAAAAATCTGCCATCGTTTATTTAACCATTGCGTTTCCACAATCTTATAATATAAATATTACCTTTTTCCCACATAAGATTATCATAGATTAACAAAATCTTCTAAACATCTGATGACGGCAAAAGACAAAAGTCTCAAATTCTCAAGAAGATATAGTTGGTACAATCAGGATGTATGTTACTTTATCATTAAAAAAAAATATCGAACATGCATTTTTAAAATAATAAACTTCAATAATAATGATTTAAAAGAAAAGGCTAAAGTAATTTAAGCACATTAACAAACATTCTAAAAAGTGTATTGAGGAAGACACAAATAAATATATAAATAAAAATAAAATTAATAATTTAATTAATAAAAAGAATGAAATGTTTTAAAATTTAAAAAAATAATTACTAATTGATGCATTAAATACTTAAATCATCCAATTTCGATGATTTTTTTTTTTTTTACGTTTTGCAGGGAATTTAGTAAGCTTTCAAATACTCATATGTATAATGAACTAAAAATTGCGTACTTTTCGAGTTATTCGCAAGTTATGAATTAATTTGTGACGTCTCAATTCGTTAAGACGTTCGAAATCTCCCACTTTTACATTCGCTTTTATTTAAGTCCTGAATCAAAATTACGATTCGCGCACTCTACGTGACATTCCCTTTCAACTGATACTTCATTCGTAATAATCCATCATTCCTGAGAGCCGGAAAAGGGATATATATTTGAGAAATAATAATAAAAAAAAAAAAGATATTTAGTAAAACTCGGCGTCCGTTGACCATACCATGGTTATCGACCATACCACTCAACCTAATTATTGAGTTTAGGTAATCGTTCGAAGCACAATTTAACGCACTTTAATTATTTAAAGAGTACATTTTTCGCTTCGATGCACCGTTTAGAAGTTACAATTGAAAAAAAAAACTTTTTTGGTTATCAGAATGACTAATTTTCGACCTTGAGGTGTTCTTGGTAGGCATTGCAGTCATCCCCAGTGATGTGGCTAAGAACGAATTCCAGACAGCCAGAATCACCAGGACCTACAATTATCGATCAGGAAACAGAAGCATAAGCAATATTTTCTTCAGGTTGTTATTAAGAAACCATACTGTATCTTATTATATATCTGATTAAGAGCTAATGAGATTAATAAGATAATATCTATTAGTACGATGATTAACATATATAAGAATTTTTTCTTTTTTTTTTTTTACGAAAATCATATGATTCTAATTTTTTATGGTATCCGGGAGTAAAGAAAATATAATAATTTTGGTTTTATTTTCATTACCATATAATAATAATTATGTAACATCTCAATTAGGTTCATCAAATAATACTTATTTTTGTACGATGGTTAACATCTACACGAAATAAAAAAAATATGTTTTTTTTCCTTTGAAAATCATTATATTATTAATTCTTTAATGCATCCAGGAGTAAAATAAATATAATAATGTTGGTTTTATTTTAATTCCATATTATAGTAAGTAAGTAATATCTCAATGAGGTCCATAAAATAATATTTATTAGTATAATGATTAACATTTTTGGGAAATGAAAATCCCGTTACTATTTTTTTATTTGTTATCCAGACGTTAATCATAATACTTTTGGTACAAAATAGTTTGGTAGTTGTATTCTCATTCATTATATTAATAATACAACAAGAAACTCATTGAACTATAAAATATTTTTTTTAAAATAATAAAATTTTGTTACCTATGTCATATTTTTTCCGATTAATTTAAATAATAAAAAAAAATCTCGTGTTGTTGGGCCCATGAGGTGAACTACCCCCTCCTCCAAACGCCAAGCCCATGTGTTTACAAAACATCATACAAATTATCTAGGAAACAAGAAACTGTTCCTACCTGGTTAAAGATAGCACATTGTTAAATTAAATTCTAACTTACTAGAACTTACTAAGACTTAAAGAATATTAAAACACGTTATATAAGTAATATTTACTATTCACAGTTTAACTACAAAGTTGAAAAAATAACATTTACTATGGCAATAGGGTCAAAAAACACTTTTGACTTTTGAAATCACTTAAATTTTAAAAAATGATTAAAAGGTAAAGGCGTTGTCAAGGAGCTTGCAGAGGAAGTTCAGGAGGCAATAAAATATAAAAATAGCAATTAAATCATTTACAATTTTTAACATTATTTAATCAGTAAAGTTATAATACGATAATAATAAACCTCAATTAAGAGTTCTAGGCAAGTAAAAAAGGAAGACATGGGGTGGCGAAGCAGATAGGGGGAACAAACAGGGGGAAAACTTCATTTTAAAAGGTGAAGGGAAAGAGACGATCAGAGCAAGTACAACCCCTTTATCGTGTTATAAACCTTTTTATTTTATAGATACCTACCTATCTCAATTTAAGATAAATATTTGAAGAAAAAAAAAGCATTACATAATAACATTTATGGGATATTTATTATCACATTACTTAAAAAAATTCTGATGAGCGCATCACACGACTTTCACCTACCACCCTCTACATGCAGAAATAAGTATTTTCAGAAAAAGGGGAAGTGAAAGTAAAAATTACAGACGCTATATTTATTTACATTCCATTGTGGGTATTTGTTTAATTATCCTTTTTTTGGGGGGGAGAGAGAGTGATAAATATTCAGGACGGTCTTTTTTAAAAAACAATTTTAATTTTTTATTCATGCCAACGCTTCAACATAAACATATGGGTCATCTCCAGGACTGAAAATTTAAAAAAAAAATACAATCAGAGATATAATATTGTACGACCGCTAATGCTAAATAATAAACTATAGTGATTGATGGTACATGAATCTTAACATTGCAATACACATATTAAAAATGAAATATGTAAATAATTATACAAACTAAAAATTAAAAAGATAATGTATATAATCCATTCATACAAATTTGAAATATTTTCTCTTACTAACCGTGGTTTGAGCACAGAGGGTGTTCAGGTTCTTACACATTTGATAGGTAAGTAAAAAGGTCAGGGGGGGAGAGGATTTCCTAGTTGTCCTTATTCAGATAGCAAAAGGTAGGTAAACATAGTCAAAGGGGGGAGGTGGAAGGTAACATTTCTGTTTGTAGAATATAAATAATTTGCTGACTAAATATTTCATATTTCTACAACATTTGCGTTGTTTCTTATGGTTACAGAAATGTGACTATTGGCTAGTAATGAAATGAACATAAGAAAGAGGTGCCAATGCCATTTTGTAGACTTCGTTATTTAGACTCAGGAAACCTAAAAAAATTTATTTCCGTTGAAAACTCAGATTCGAATATTTTCATATAAGGGTAAGTGAAAGTAAAAATATCATAAATGCTTAATAAATAGAAGAAAATTTATAAAGTTGTGGTAATTGAATATTCGATACCTGTAAAAAAAAGAAAATTCTACTAACAATTTTTTCGAGAAACGCGAAAACTATATTTTTCTATACCAATTATGGTATCAAAACAAAATTATCCTAATGAATATTTAATAGTTGACCGTTGCATTATAAAGGAAGGAGATGGTCCGGGGTGGCTGTCATAAATAGGCTAAATAGTGGCAAAACTATTTTATTAAAAGCCAACGTTTCGACCCGACTTTGCAGGTCTTCTTCAGGGAGGTGTGTTAGTCTAGGAATTTCACTTAAAATTCGCTTTTAAAACTCAGTTTTAAGTGAAACTCCTAGACGAACACACCTCCCTGAAGAAGACTTGCAAAGTCGGGTCGAAACGTTGGCTTTTAATAAATGCCACTATTTAGCCTAAAATTATCTTAAAAAATAAATCAGTATATTCTTTATTTATAGAAATTATTTTCGAAAATCACGGATAATTTCTGTAGCAATAAAAAAATAATGAAAATAAAATAGAAACCCTTTTGGAAATAACTAAACTTGTAAGGACTGAATTGAAATAATCTGGTGCTGTGCGCGCCTCAAACAACTTTAACTTACCAACTTTAGAGTAAATAGATATTTTCTCATAGGAAGTCGAAGTGACAACGACGGTATAACTTCATTTAAAACAATTAATTACCATGTTTTTCCCGCCTATCGAATCAATTAAATTTATACGTTCGCATCATTCGCAATTCCTATCCTTACTATATGTTACATATATAGGTAAGCGAAAGTAAAAATGTAAATTGGGGTTTCTTTTGGGAAGAAAAAAAGGATATGGTTCGGGGGAGAGGGAGGAGTTATATTAATTGTACTATAACAGATTTGATTTTTTTTTTTTTTTTTACAATGATAGTACAGTAAAATAAATGTATATTTAATTTTCATTTGAATGAAACTATTAAAAAGTCTTTTGATGAAATTAATTTTTCTTTTAAATACCTACAAAATGCCAGTTTACATCTCCAGTTTTAGAAAAGGCGAGTTCGGAAATAAACTTATTTTCATGCCATTTTTTTAAATATTCAGCTTCATTATTATTAAAAAATAAGGTCGAATGCATAGGATTTTTCTACACGAGAATAGTTATTTCTTTTAATTATAATAAAAAGATATTAATATAGAAATTAGCGACTTAATTATTACATCATGAGGTAATCAAGGAAAAGAATATTTATTCTTCAATGCTAATACGATTTTTGTATAACATTCTCAGATCCATAGAAACGCCGGCGAGTTCGCCGCGACATCTTGGTTCCATTAAGACGAACCCCAGTTTTCCAAATCGGAAGTAAGAAAGCCAAGACACCCCGAAGGAAGGGGTGACCACCATCTTGTTACGTCAGCCGACCAGACACACATCGCGAGGTAGGCCATTGATCGCCTTCC
This sequence comes from Nezara viridula, assembly GCA_928085145.1. Classification (NCBI taxonomy): domain Eukaryota; kingdom Metazoa; phylum Arthropoda; class Insecta; order Hemiptera; family Pentatomidae; genus Nezara; species Nezara viridula. Next base: position 17,043,599 of record OV725079.1, read on the forward strand.
CCTACACTACTGCCTTCTTAAGGCTCTCAGCTTCTCTCTATTTGTTCAGGCCACCGTAACCTTTCTACCGACAGCATCGCTCGCTCTCGCTCTTTCTCTTTGCCTCTAATAGGAAAATAGTATAAAACATAGAATATTCACAGAGCGCAATTTAATTAATAAATTATGTTTATTCAAAAATATTTTATCTTCAGAATAGAGTATAAATAAAAGACATCAGGTAATTTATTCATGAAGATTTCAGTATCTGTAGGGGCTGAGCAGGTTAAATTTAAATATTAAGAGAAGATGTTATGAAACAATAAAGTGAAGATCGTTGGGGTGGGTTGCCTTTACGGGTCGGAAATGGTGGGTCAGAAAAGGGGGAGGGAAGGGCCGTTAATGATGGCCTATTTTTTGTGGCCTTAATTTAATAGCTAACAATTATAATTTCTTAATATAAATATGTACCTTGGTAAGTATAGGTTGCTTTCAAAGAAACACTACGTACCCTCAAAAAGAAAACATCTGTTTTAACTATTCTCGAGGAAGTCACTACGAGGAGGAGGGGACAGATGGGGTTTCACCCTACCCTTCCAATATGTATACTTTTCTAAACCGCAAGAATTGTGTCAGAAATTGTAATCAATATTTAAAACCAATAAAAATTATTCTTATGTTAAAAATTGAAAGAAAATTGATGATGGCCTAAATTTAAAAGCCACAAATTATATTTGTTTAATTTAAATGTGTACCTTGGAGGTTAAAGTTACTTTGCACGGAACAATACCCACACGAACAAAACATCTGTTTAATAAAGCTGTTATCAGGGAAATCACACAGGAGAGGAGGGGATAGAAGGTTTCACCCTCTCCCTCCAATATTTGAAAATGCAAAATGTTGGACAAATCGAGAGCATAGTTCAAACTGCAATAATTTTGTCATGTATTTTAAATAATATTTAAAACCAATAAAAATGAATTTGGTAAATAAATTGAGATTTTATCGATGCAATGTTGTATTCGAAAATATCATAATTCTTGGCAAGTGTCGAAGTTAGCAACAGGTAAGAGAAAAGTTAAAATCCATATATGGAAACATTGAAATATTTCTTCAACAAATACCAGGTATGTAAATGTGAAACCGGAATTTTCCTATTTAAAATACAGGTTAAAAATGTTTTATTCGAAATATCGTCTATTGCTTGTGATACATTTCTGTTCATCTCTCTAATAACTTATGAATCATGCAAAAAAAAAAAACACTGCTCTTTTGTGGCAAACCGGTAATCAAACGATTTTCCTACATTTTCAAAAGATGTAAATCACTGTTGAGCACGGATGGATCTTATTGGTTGTGTAATTACATTTAAAAGGACTTTAGGAATCACTTAATCGCCATTTCATATAGGTAGTTAGCTTCTTTCTGTTTTTCCAAAGTAATTATGATTATTTTTACAAGAAAAAAATCTTTCGGGCTGAAGCCCCCCTCCCCCAAAAAAATTAAATCCTAGATCCGCTGGTGCTGCTGAGCTGGGCAAGTTGCTGCCACATCGATACAAATAAATAGTACTCGGACGGAACCCAGTAAGCCGCATGCGCAAATGTTTCCCAACTTGAAGGCTCGATCGTTTCCTTCACTGGTTTTGCAATGTGTGATGGTGCATTATCATGCAGAAAAAAATGCTTTGTGATGTATTCTTTGATATCCTGGTATTTTTACACGCAATACTCGATTATTTGTTGCCGGTAGCATTAGATATTAACGATTTAGCCAGGTTTTAGAAGCTGATGATGTATCACACTGCTTTTCCACGTTCTTAGTTTCTCACGTCAAATTCGCCATTTTGTATTTTATAAACATTCAAAGCACTGCAATGAACAACGAACTTGGTCACCATAAGCATTCTTAAAGAATAGTGGATTAATGGTTGACTGTACTGAATAATTGAAGAGTAATAATAATAATAATAATAATGGGCAGTAATAATTATAAGTACTATATATGTAATTAGTATATGTATAAGTAGTAAGTATATAAGAAGTTGGTTGGAGTGTTCAGTAAAATACAAAACAAATTAAAAATAAATAAATAACTAATATTTATTTTTATTTTTTACTTCACACCCTAACCGACTTATGTTATATACTTATAAGAACTGTTTACGATTATTTAAAACCAATTAACTATCGGATATAATTATTTTGGAAGATTATGAATAAGCTAGAGCCACCCATATATGTACAATTTCCGTTTCATATTTACAGACATGATAAATACATTGCATTATTTAAAAATTAAAATTTCCAAGCTATTCTGTTCCGACTATTTAAAGAAATTGGTGAATTTCGTTCCAACTAACTAACAAGTTGAAAATTTATTTATTTATTTTGTATTCCCCTCTCGCCTATCGAAAAAAATATGTGGTGAAGTCCTAGACATTACTCTTGTAAAATTAGGCGGATTGTGACAATGTCCTATGTTGAAAAAATTTAAAATTTGAAATTACCCATAAGTGCAGACTTCGGGAGGGGAGGGAAGCATTTTTTATTGCTCTGTGAAGAGAGGGGGAGAATATCGTTCGACCTCCACCCCACATATTTCGAAGCATAAAAATAAAATTAAAATCAATAATAATTTATTTATACGAATGAATAAAATATGCCAACCATAATCAATTAAGTTGACTAGATCCAGTGTTGCCCAGAAATATACTTGATCTCATTCTTTGCAAGACCAAGACTGGTAAAAAAAAAATAGATTGAATAACAATTAAAGCAAAGTAATTACAAATACTTGACAATTTTAGTTACTATGTGTAGAGAATTAGTATAACCAATTTGCATTTAACTCTTCTAATTTTCCATTCTGGTTAAGTTAGGTTTCTCCTATCTATAATATTACAGTGATATATCTCTATAGTAATGAGCTAATATTTAACTGCAAGACTCTTGGGCATGACCAAGACCAACCAACAAGACTCGTCTTGGTCTCGCATTTGGAAAACACTAACTAGAAGTGCTTAGCTAAGACCTAGAAGTAGGCAAGTGTTCAAAATGTTGAAATTTTATTTTATATTTAAAGTATGTATAAAGTGTATTCAAATTATGAAGCAACATAGTATAGGATTTTATGAATCATTTATGTGCGCTCTTCCACTTTTATGACAGGATTTTATAATATTCCCGTGGATAAAATTTGAAGCATCCGAGAATTGAGTGTTCATCTCATTGCTTCAAAATTTTAAATAAAAATATAATATAATATAATAAAAATATAATATATTCGATTGCTTTGTTAACAAATTTTTGTCAAATGTTTATACATAATTTTTCAGCATCCGAGAATTGAGTGTTCATCTCATTGCTTCAAAATTTTAAATAAAAATATAATATAATATAATAAAAATATAATATATTCGATTGCTTTGTTAACAAATTTTTGTCAAATGTTTATACATAATTTTTCAGCATCGGAGAATTGAGAGTTCATCTTACTACCTCAAACTTTTACAGTCGAGGCCTTTTTTTGTGAGGTACGTCAACCCTCCCCCCAGATCCTCCCTAACCAGAACGGAAAGACATGGCCTATGCCTATACCTACGTATGTACTCACCTAGTCCTGTCATAAATATTGTTACAAGGGCATATATATAGATTTCAACAAAAAACTATGTTTTTTCAAAAAAATTATTAGAAAATAAAATTTATATCCATAGAAAGCAAAAAAAAAAAAAAAAAAAAAAAAAGAAATTACTCAAAATGTCCTCCGTTTTGCCTCGACACAGGCATTTAATGTCCGCGGCCAGTCATAAATAGCAGGACTTCTTGAGGAAACGCTGAACTGCACGGATCCGAGATTGTTTCCAGAGAGAGTCTTTCCAAGTTAGGGTATGCTCTATGGCATACCATCCTCTACAGTTCGGACCAAATCCGATAATCTAGTGGGTTGATGATAAGGGCTACCTGAGGGCCAATCCGAGGCAGGGAAGAATTCTAGAATGTTCTTTTGCAGCCACTGCTGACTGGACTTGGTCTTGTGAGCTGGAGTGGAATCCTGCTGGAAAACCCAATGACTACCAGAAAACAGAGTATCATTTAGTGGCTTGACAACAGGTTCCAAAATATTGTTCTCATAGTTTTTAGTGGGTGTTTAAACTCGTTTTTACAAAAATTGAGCTATGTGGTGTCATCAAAGCAAACTCCCCACCCCACCAATGACTTTCTGGGCTTCTTTAGAGCTGTGTGCGTACACACGATCATTTTGGCGATTCAAGTTTTCTTCAATTGTAAAAATTTTTTCTCAATACTAAACAAATTTTTTTGGTGAAGACCATTGGTGTAACGGCCAAGGAGCACTTAGCATCTATCCACTCTAACTTTTTTTTGGGAATTGGTTAGCCTTTGTCCTGTCATTCTTCGAAACGCACCCATCCTAAGGTCACTTTTTATTATTCTAGCCATTGATCCCCATTTCAGAGACATGATTGGGATGTTTTCGAATGGGATTTCTTCTGGTTCGAGCAGACATACAGATTATATCTATATGGGTCTCATTATATCTATTTATAATGCGGTCCACGAACATACGGCTGACAGAGAAAGGTTTCAAAGTTTTGAAAATCTCTGACCTACATTTTCCAACTTTGTGTAAGGCGATCATACCTGATCGGTTTTCATTATCACCCCACTCCATGTTACCTGAGCGAAAGGAACGTACAAACTAATTAGGTTTATTATTCCGACACGTAAAGAAAATCATCTGATAGAGGTAATGATTATGTAAATAATACCCAAGGATGTAAACAAAGTTAAATATTTCTAACAGTATTTATGGCAGAACTAGGTATATATGATCTTTATTTACATTCTATCAGTTAGTTCCTATTTTAATATGCTGCTGAAATTCATTGATTTCCTTCCATCATCTCAGACAATTGACTCGTTTATTTATTTACGAAGTACTAGAGGTACTTGTTGGCGTAAGGAGCCTAAAATGACAGGCAGGCAGGTGTGATCCAAGAACTGGGCTGACCACAATGTGTACGAAGAATGGTGAACCGTTTCCTCTCGGGTACCTGCTGCAGACCTTTCATCATGCCGATGTACTAAATCGTAATTCATAGTTAACCTATTCTTAAACAACAGTTTACGATAATTTAAATACAAATTACGGGAATTTGAAATCAATAATTATTTTCCAAAAAAATATATAATAATTATTATATATTTTTTTAAATAAAAATTTAAATCGATCTTTGATGTTAATTGATTAGAATAAAAATAATGATCACTCACTGATTGATACGGTTTTACATAAATAATAATCATTAAATTATGATCACAAAATAAAGAGATGTTCTGTTGTAAACCGTTGAAAAAAATATTCTCCACCTACTACACTCCAGGCTCACAATATACCGTAGGAATTTAAAAAAATTATATTTCTGATTTTAAAAAGTATTATTTAAAAATTATTATTACTAGTTGGCCCGTGCGAAAAATTCCCATAAAATTTTGTTTAGTGAAGAAATAGCATAACAATATAGAAATAAGTAGTTCCTATGTATTAAATAAGGAAGGAATTAATATTTTTTCCTAAGTCAATTACAATATTCCATCTAACATAGTACGATTTACGATTTCTTTTCTGTTTTGTAGGTGATTTAGTAATCTTTCTAATCATCATGAGTACAATCCTATAGAAAAATGCGTACTTTTCGAGTTATTCGCAAATAAAGTATTTTTCCTCCTTAATTTTTTCCAGAAATTTCTGAGAGATAGGACTATTTTTCGCATGTGAAAGAGAACATCTTCAAAATGGGTGGTCAATCATTGGATTTGGTGAAGAATTGATGAAGTTATGGCGTACCGAAAAATACCTTTTAGAAATAAAATATAGGATTGTTAATTGTAAAAATTGTATTAAAAAATAATGATCAGGATATGCTTTTTATCATTTATGATTACAAATAAAAATATCTCTTAATTAAAATGAAACGATTTCTGAAAATTCCAGGTAAAATTTTTGATCAATTTGATTTTCATTGTTTTAATTGTCAATTTCAAATCCTGCAAATTTCTAACGGATATAATTAAATGGCAAAAACACGAGGCCAAACAAGCTTTTTCATATATTTAACCTGTTAAGTCTTAAAAATGATTATTTTTTCTTATTATTACTCTAGAGGGTTTCAATTATCGATCATTTTATTTTTAAAACTTATATCACCAAAACAATTGAAGGAAGTTAGTTCTTCTGCATACCATGGCCGATAAACAGTCAGGAGGGAGTCAGTTTTGATTTAACGTTTTCTATAGTTGCCAAGGAAACAGTACCTGAACACCTTTAGTGCTGCTAACAGCCTTTTTTTGGGGGGGGGGGAAGAGGGTGAAGGAGGGGGCTATAAAACTATTAAAAACTTACTGCTTCCTGACTGTTTATCACCCACTCACCCATATTATCTAAACTCATTTAAAAATGAATCTTTCATGTTTATTTATATATATATCAATTGTCGATAATTGTTAAGTCAACGATAGATACTATTCCGACCAATCAAAATTCAATTGAAAATATTTCTTTCGACAAACCATCATTCCATTGAATGAATGTGAAGATTTCATTGATAAGAAATTTACCTTCAATCATCACTCATTGATAAGTCAATCAATTATGTTGATTAGTCTCAAATAGGTTTGAGAAATTATAAAGAGTTCCAAACCGGTCCCTGTTATTACCAGAAGGTTCAACCACCGACCTTAATTCTCCGTTATCTTACGTTCGAATCCAGGTAAGCTGAATAATCCAAATCTGCATCATTAGAATCGCATTTATGTCCTTAATCGTCCACTGAGTATTATATTACAAAGCAGTGTTTCCTTCAGGTTCAATATAAATAATTTGTATTTTACGAAGTATAATTCATTCCCATATAACATTAATTGTAATAAACTGTTGTAAAAAATATTTTACAATTTTGACTTGGGAAATTTCTTTTTTTTTAAGAATCAGACATTTGTTTGAATACATAAAGTTTCTATGAGGATATTAAATATTGACGTATGGTGACTCCATAGGTTTATAATTAGTTTATCTTTTAGAGACGCCAACATTTTAAAAACTATAAAAGAAAAGATTGTTTTTAACTAAATGTCGCACATTTCAGTAAAATTTCACAGTTTATATCACTAGGACTTTAATATAGATACGAAAAAAGAATATTGTTTGGTTTAATGGGTGAGAGAAGTAACGATCTCCCCATCGATGGCGAGAGCATAAACTTCGTTTTCCCTCCCAGGATATCACTGCTCTCCTCTTCTTAAAATAGTCCAAAATATAGTAGAATAAGAAAAATCGTAAGATCGTAAGAAAGATCATAAACAATTACACTATTTTTTTTTTTTTTTTTGGTCTCCTGGTTTAATAAGTTTATTTCAAATATTATTCATTGTCCTTATATATAGCATATGCATATATAAAATCGAATGCTTTAATTTCCTAATATAGGTGAACATTTTAATTTTTTAATTGGTACGTTAATTCGTATTTAAGGTTTCTCCGAAGTGTCAAATACAAATAAAATATGGTAACTTCGAAACTGACTTTTTTGCCATAATTATAAATTATAAATATTTGTTAAAAATCACTTTTACGATTGCCATATAGATTAAAACTTTAATGAAACTGAATTCCACTAAATAAGTTGATTTCTTTGATATTAACAGAATGGTGACAAACCGAAATATTTTTTTTTTAGAAAAAAAATTGATTTCTGCTAATTTAAGGCAACACTGCAGTTAGTTAAAAAACAAAACATGTTTAGTAATTAATATATTAAGCGAGACCATACATATAATATTGTTTCTATAACAAAAACTTGAAGGTTATTTGAATACACCATTTAACTTATATTAAATCATTACCTTAGTTGCTAAAATATTCATCAATATGTAAATGGAGGTATAAAAGGCTGAACTAAACTATTCATGTATGCAGTGAGGATTTTAAAACTAAAAATAGAGAAAAAAAATCGACAAAAGTACACAACTCTATGCAAGGAACCTAAACTTTAAAAATTATAAAAATAAAATCTCATGTTTATATATTATATTCCAAAGGAGTTTTTTATTTCGGTAAGTCATATTTTCCTTAATTCTCTACCAAATACAATGATTGTGCCATTATTTTGAAAATTAACTTCACTTTAAGAGCGAAAAATGGCCACATCCTCCGAAAAAGGAAAGAAATTTTATTCATAGAAAGAAAACATTATCTGCGAATACCTAAAAAAACCTTAAAATTTATGCCCATGATAATTTGAAAGGTTCTTATAAAAAAAAAAAAAAAAAAAACAACAACATCGAAATTGGACAATTCTTAGCAAAGTTTATAATTTGTTGTTTTTTGTTTAATCGATCGTACAATATAAAATTATTTTAATATTTTTTATCATCAAATCACCGACCAATAAAATGAAATAATGATTCAAATGACGAACTGATTAATAAATTAATGTTTTAATAAAATTGCAGCTTAATTTAAATCTCTAAGTATAAATAGTTCAAAATTAATTTTGATAAAACAAGAGAATCTACATTGTTTTAACACAAACAGAATAAAGGTGAAACATAAAATACAATAAAATTATATGGAACCTTTATTACAACAGTTCAGTCAAGGCTGTCCTAATTAATAATATTTTATTGCAAACAATAAGGAGGAAAGAGAATATCGAAAGAGAGGATATCGAAATTCAAAATAAGTAAAAAAGTATTTCTAAGTAAAAAGACTTTTAAAAGATTAAATTATACTTTATTAATTAGTTTTAATAGTTGAAAAATTGTTAATATAAGAGACAATTTCAGGGAAAAGCAAATACCCAAAGCTCGCTGTTGTGGAAAATGTCGCATTGAAGACTGGAAGGAACCGACGGATCAATGCACAGAACTTCATAATGGCCGGGTCTCAAGGAAGGATGGAAGGTCTGTTGGCTGTTGGGAAAGGAATTCAATTTGGAAGGGGAGCGTCTTCCTCGCCATCTAGGCTACCAAATCTGGATCTGTGTGTGTGTGTGTGTACATATTTCCGTATTTATGTATATATACATAAGGAAAGAAAAAGTTCATCAATGGCCCATGTTAACAATCGACAATTATAACAAATGTATAGCAAACACATTTCAAAAAAATATATTACCGATATAACATCAACAAGGGTAGATTAAAAATGTGAAATATAAATTATATATAGCTCATTATAAAGAGGATGAAATGCTAAACATTTCCCGAGCTTACAGTATTCAGGTTCGATTTTTAGCTTCACAACTATATCAACATCTTCAATAAAATTCGTTATCATTTGGTTTTCGACCAATTCTTTTCGCCTCTCTAACAAGGTGTCACGTTAAGATAAAATTTTGAATATTAGCTCATTACAAAGAGAATGAAATGATGAACATTTCTCTCGCTTACAATATGGAGGTCCGATATTCGGTTTTTGAGATATTTTAATTTATATACAAAAATACTTCAATTAGTAGACTCCAGACGACTTTACTCGAGTGTTGCATATCGAAAATCTGACGGATCAATCTAATTCATTTTAAAAAATATATATATATATATATATACATTACATATTCAGTAGGCAATGTTGACAAGTAATCGATGCATCATTTCTGAAAATTACCTAAGGATTATTGAAAAATTGAGTCTGAATATTGTGTAAATACTCGTATAAGGAGGCAGTGCAAGAGAAGCTAACTTTTATTATATGGAGTCGAAAGCATGAATAACATTCGAAAAATGAATGAATATGTCTTCGAAAAAAAATTTTCACTCGGGTTGTACGCTTTAGATATTAAGTAAGCAATTTGGTACAGTGTCTGTCTGTTAATATCCAAGCATAATGTTACCCATACCAATTTTATAAATTTCTATCTACAACTTTCGGCTGGGCAGTTTTTAAATAGAATTATATTTTTATATAAATTGGTCCGACAGGTAAGAGGAACGTTTTGGCCGAGAATGAAGATGGGTGGCAGGTCAGTATCAGTTATATCGAATTTCGCCTATCGATTACTTTCGTTTATGCATGCACAAACATATTTTTTCATCAGAAACACTCACAGAAAATGGATCGCTTCATCGATATTAATATATATATATATATATATATATATATAAAATATAATTTCAAACAAAACACAGGGTTTTAAACATAGGTATATTAACTTATTAAAAACACACTAGGAATGGAGAAGAAGATATTGTTGAGTTGCCTTATTTTATATACGTTTCAGAATTCCTAGAAAATACTTGTGGGAGATATGTAGATGTCTGATATGCATACAGACATAAACACTCTGGACTTCCAGTTGTCCTGTTTGAGTTACAATCCAGTATATAAGATAATTTTACTGTATAATAAATTTTGGAAACATTTCCTAGATATTTTATTTTTTTGGATTTAAAAGTCCTTTCGGCGCAGGGATTTGAAATCGTTATCTTCGGTTTATCAGGATGCTTGATTAGCCCCCCCGACCACCCTACTCTTATTTTACAGTACATCTAACTAAAGTTACAGGGTTGAAATTTTTTAAGTGAATTGAGTTAGGGTTAGAGAAGTACATTTTGGGACTGTAAACTTTTTCGCAGGCAGTGGATCAGCTGATGCGAAGGACGTGTTCTGAAATCTTCTCTCAGTTGTTGCCTATTTTTTCAGCGGAATCTCTTTGATTATTTACTGAATATAGTTGAACTGTACACCAGAGCAGTTGTTATTTACAGTTTGCTACATATTTTTTTTTAATATTTTTTTTTTTTTAATTTTTTTTTCTTTTCTTATGATATGCGGCGTTGTCAGCCAGTGATGTTCAGTAAGGTGCCCACTAAGAGGACTCGGTCAGACGGAGTTAGTACCCCTCGTGATTCACCAGTGAAACAAAGAACTCGTCGCTGCCTGCGAGAAATAGCTCCAATAACCACAGTGAAAACTTCAGATACAGAACCTCAGCCTCAACCAGGTACTTCTTCGCAAGAAATGGTTGAAGAATCTCCTTTCTTCACTCCAAACCCGTTCCAAGTGCTTCATAATGACAGAGAAGTAATGGAGTCAGCAGCAGTACCCAGGGAACCAAGGCCTCCTCCGATATTTGTTAAAAACATCAAAAATTTTCAACTTCTGTGTACACAGCTAAACGAAATCTGCTCCGGCAGTTATTCTTGCCTCAACAGGACTAACGACACAAAAATAACACCTGATACTGCAGAAGCCTACCGAAAAATTGTGAAGTACCTGTCAGAAACTAATGCAAATTTCCACACGTACCAGCTGAAACAGGAGAGATCGCTACGAGTGGTGGTTAGAAATTTACACTCCTCAACCCCAACTGAAGTGATAAAAGAAGAACTAGCGACGCTTGGTTTCAAAGTGCGTCAGGTAACCAACGTTCTGAAGGAGAATAAGGAGCAGCCAGGAGTGAGTAATAAAGTTCCACTACCTTTATTTTTCGTGGATCTAGAGCCATCACCTGGCATTGAAAAAATATATGATATCAAGAGATTGTACTACACTATCGTGAAGATAGAGAAGCCATACCCCAAGAAGGAAATTGTGCAGTGCCACAATTGCCAGGCGTATGGCCACACGAAAACTTATTGTCACCATCTGCCGCGTTGCGTGAAATGCGGTGAACAGCACAAATCTGTGGAGTGCACCAAACCAACACAAGATCCTGCAGTGTGTGCACTATGCCAGGAGGGACACCCGGCCAACTACAAAGGCTGCCAAACCTATAAGAGCCTCAAATCCAGATACCAGAAGAACCGGATTCAAGATGAGACAACCAGACCAAGAAGAGAACCTTCTAGAATTGTTAACAATAATTTATCATACTCCGAACTACTTGGAGGTAAGAACCCCAATAATACATGTGAAGCCCTGCCGCAGCAACTACCTCAGCCCCAATCTCAATATTCTGTTCATCCTAACACACATAATCATCAACAACCTCAAATTCCTCATATTCCTCCTCCTTCAAATACAACAGATCTCACTAGTTTGTTAGCATCTTTCCTAACCGATTTCAAATCCCTAGTCACTCCACTCATATCACTCCTTACAAATCTCGTATCTCACCTCATCCCTCCTTTGAAAAATCCTTAATGACCCACATACCAAAACCCATGTCCATTCTCCTTTGGAATGCGAATGGTGTTAGAAATCACGTTGACGAACTAACAGCTTTACTACAAGACAAGAACATTGACGTAGCCCTAATTACAGAAACTCGACTGACCATAAAACAGCATTTAAAAATCCCACAGTATTTAACATACCGTACTGACCACCCTGATGGCAGAGCACATGCCGGCACTGCTGTCATCGTACACCAATCCCTCTCCCATCACTTACTCCCATTACCTACTCAAGATTTCCTACAGTCAACCGCTATTGTAATCAAAGCCTTCTCCTTTCCAGTCACCCTTGCATCAGCATATTGCCCTCCTAACAGATCCATATCCAAAGTCCAGTTCAGTTCTCTCCTCAACTCCTTAGGTCATCATTTCATCCTGGGTGCAGACTTAAATGCCAAGCATCAAGTTTGGGGTTCAAGAACCACGAATTCTCGTGGCAGAACATTTCTGTCTGCACTCAATACCCAACGTTTCAGTCTCCTTCCACCCAACTCACCTACCTACTGGCCCACAGATCCTAACCGCAATCCCGATATCCTTGATTTTTTCATCCACAGTGGCTTAGGTCCCCTCAATCATTCCCTTACCCCTCTTGGCGAACTATCCTCAGATCATAGTCCATTATTACTCCAATTATCTCTAGCTCCTATTCCTAAGTCTTCTCCACCGTCCTTCATCAGAGGCCCAGTTAACTGGAAACTCTTTCACCAAATCCTTACCGATAAAATTGACCTCAGAATGACCCTGAAAACCCCAGATGACCTTGACAATACCGTACACTTTTTTACCACCACTATCCAACAAGCAATCTGGACTGCTTCCTTTCCAAACCACTCCTCAAGAACTCCTAAGAAAAATAAGTTACCTCAACACCTCATAGACCTAATCCATACCAAACGCCGTGCCAGATTATTATGGCAACGTACTAGACACCCCACCGATCGCCAATCCTATAATTATTTTTGCAAAAAACTAAAGATAGAATTGGCCACCTTCAGATCCCAATCCTTCAACTCCTACCTCACTTCCCTCTCTTCTCATGACAATTCCCTATGGAAGACCACCAAACATATCCTAAAACCCCATCACATATCACATCCTCTCCGTCGAGGTGATGGCTCTTGGGCAGCATCTGACGAAGATAGAGCCGAAGAATTCGCCAAAAACCTTTCCCTTACATTCACCTCTCATCCAGAATCCAATCCCACCCACACGTCAGCAGTAGAGGAATTCCTTAATTCACCCATCCCACTCTCCTTACCGCCTAAAGCAGTTAATCCTTCTGAGGTCAAATTCCTTTTACAAAAACTACCTACCCGTAAATCACCTGGATACGACCTGCTTACCTCTCAGATCCTTAGACAACTCCCTCCTAAAGCTGTCATATTCCTTACATACATATACAATAGCATCCTACGAACCACCCACTTTCCTCTTTTGTGGAAACATTCCACTATTATCCTGTTTCCGAAACCAGGCAAACCTCCCAACACCTCAACGTCCTACAGACCAATTAGCCTTCTTCCTATTCTCTCAAAAATCTTTGAAAAGATCCTCCTAAAACGCATCCTACCCTTTATAGAATCCCAAACTCTTCCTTCCCATCAGTTCGGATTTCGTTCACAACACTCTACAGTCCAACAAGGACTCCGAGTGGTTGATCATATTTCCGCAGCATTGGAAAGCAAGCAATATTGCTCGGGTGCATTTCTGGACATAGCTCAAGCTTTCGACCGGGTATGGCACGCCGGGCTTCTTTCCAAGCTGAAAAACTATCTTCCTCAGTCCTTGTACCTTGTTCTCCGTTCCTACCTCTCAGATCGTACCTTCCGAGTTCGTTGCGGTACTGAATTTTCGCATTGCTATCCAATTGAGGCAGGTGTTCCTCAAGGTAGCGTATTGGGTCCCGTCCTTTACATCCTCTTTACCGCCGATATCCCTGTCCATCCCGATACCTTCCTGGCAACTTTTGCTGATGACACCGCTATTCTATCATCCGACTCAGATCCCAACATAGCATCCTTAAATCTCCAAAACCACCTCACCTTGATTGAGCACTGGTGTAATAACTGGCGCATTAAAGTTAATGAATCTAAATGCCAACACATTACCTTTACACTCCGACGCAGTTCCTGTCCACCAGTACACTTTAATTCCATCCAGCTTCCTTACTCAGACACAGTCCGGTATCTTGGCTTTCATTTAGACCGAAGACTGACGTGGAACCCACATACTAGACTCAAAAGACAAGAACTCAACCGACGATACGGCCAGCTATACAGACTACTAAACAGAAAATCCAAACTTTCTATTGAAAACAAATTACTTATCTACAAGACAATACTGAAACCTATATGGACATACGGACTTGAACTGTGGGGTACAGCAAAAGCTTCTAACATCAAACGTATTCAATCCTTTCAATCTAAAGTCCTTCGAACAATAGTTGATGCTCCGTTCTATGTAAATAACAAAATCCTACACCATGACCTTAATATCCCATTTGTCCTAGACCTTATTCCAGAAAAATTCTCCAAATTTCACCAGAACCTTACCTATCATCCAAATCCCCTTGCACAATCTCTATCCAGCACCACCCATCCTTACAATCCTCCTCGAAGGTTGAAGCGGCAGTGGCCCAGAGACCTTTTGTAAATAAGCATCTATTGGAGTTTTGGCAATGGCCAGATCCTCCACTCAAGCCCGAGTGTGTATGATTAGGTTAGTTCTTTTGTTTATATACATTCATTTTATTTTATTGTATTTATTTTTATTTTATTCATTGTATTTATTATTATTAAGTTTCTGTATTATTTTTTTTTTTTTTTATTGTAAATAGAGTGTGAGTGTGCTTTCTCTGAACACTATTATAAATGTCCTTGATGTGACAGAATGTAATATTTCTAAATAAACAAATAAAAAAAAAAAAAAACTTTTTCGCGACCTCCTCCCCCGTTTTTTTTTTTTGTCGTTTCTTTGGATTTATAAAGCATTGCTACCTCTAAATCCCCTCTGCAAGTCGAGTTTGAGGATTGAAAATGAATTGAGCTATTTAGCGTAAGTGGGTCTATTTTTTTTTTTCGATGTGTCTTTTTTTATAATATAGTATCCCTAAAACGTCCAAATTATGTGATATTATCACTTTACTATAAAGTAACATAGTAATTAGGAGGTTGAACTACAAAAGTAATAAGAAAAGAGAGTATTGAACGGTTAGAAGTTGGTTAGAGTTGGAAAGTACTATCAACCGCTGCTCCACGGGGGACTTGAGCAATACCAGCTCGCTACGTGAACTATAGAGATCCGGCGACCTACATTTCGGTCAACGACACCGATCCATGTATCAGGAATTTTTTCATTCTAAACTCTCAACAACCTCGTCACCAAATCCACCTCGAGAGGTTTCTGTCCTTAGCTTTAGAGAGGGGATAGACTTCCATCAGGCAACTTCATAACATTAATAAAAGGCGTCGGGCCTTCCCTTTATAAATATAAATATTGTTAACAAAGGTTATGGCAGTTCCAGAGAAAATTTGTACAGTATACTTAACGACAGATAAATATTCAAGAATAATTAAATTAAATAAATAAAAAACTAAAATTTCATAGTTAAGGCGGATCAGATACCCCAATTATTAAGCATACACCAATCCATAGACGCAGACTTGGGGGGAAGCAGGGAATAGCCCCCTCAATAAAAATGTTGAGGGGGCGAGAAAATCGTTTCGCTCCTCCTTCCCCAATAATTTGGGGTAAAAAAAAATTGAAACTAACAATAAAAAGCTACAAGATTGAATTAAAAGGTGTAAACTAAAATCGATTAAGAAAAGTAGACTTGGTTAGAGCCTAGTAAAAGGTATGTAACTATTTTATTGATATCTAAATGTTATTTTTATTTAAATTGTCATTTATATTCAAAGATAATAATATATATGAACATAGCCAAGGACTTTATGATTCCACTTAAGGAGAAAAGTTTTAACAGTAATGTAAACCACAGCTTTAGTTCTGATGGTTGATCTTTGTAAATGGATTAATTGATAACAAATTCAATATATCAATATATCCATATTTTTTCAACACGATCAATTAGTAAAATATTCATGAAAAAAAAAATCTTACAGCGAATATTGTTACACCAGTAAAAGACCCTCAGATTTTGGAGTCAATAGGTTTTTTATAGGTCGGTAAAAAAAAAAAAAATCTAAACAGTTTTTAATTACGAAATGGCAAACTGCAGATGTGTGAATCAAAATTTCATACTTATGTTATAAAGAAAACTGATAAGGAAACCTTTTTTGAAATAAACACCCAGCCTTGCTCAATTAAAAAATCAACTAACAACTGGCTATTGTGACATGATACCATTTAGTGTGGCCCAAAATCGGTCTTGCACTTTGCAAGACCAAGACCAGCACCACCTATCTGTTGTAAGACCAAGAGCAAGACTGGTAAAAAAAATCGATTTTTTGAATAAAAATTGAGGCAAAATAGTTACTAATACTTGAAAATTTAACTTACTATATGTAAAGAATTGGTGTAATCAATATACTTTTGCATTTAACTCTTCTAATTTTTCATTCAGATTTACTTAGGTTACTCATATCTAAAAAAATACAGTAATATCTCTCTAGTAATAAGCTAATAGGTCACTGCAGGACTGTTACGAGAGTCTTGCGCAAGATCAAGACCTAGACCAAGAATGAGTTTGTAAGACCAAGACTCGTATCGGTCTCGCATTTGGGCTACCCTAACACCATTGAGGTTTAGGCATCACCCTCTTAGGTTTTCTAGTAGCAAATTATTCATCATCTTTGCATTCTCTCTAGTGTGCTCAGTAAATCAGTTGAAACCTGTCTAAAACTAGCAAAGTGTTTATAATTGGTATATTTAGGTTATTTTTTTTAACGTTTTGAAACATTGAAAATTTTGTAAAAGATATGAGGAAAGAAATTAAAAAGATTTAACAGAAATAATAATTTGATGACACTTCTGATGTAACAAGAAAGAAAAGTAATGAAAACCCAACAAAGATACACGATTCAATTGTAGCTTTTCTCTTTATTTCTTTGTCTTTAAAACATTAACAAATATGCAATTATAACAATGATACAGCATTATAAGAAATTGTTATTTTCCATTTAGAAACAATTATTTACATTTTCATATGGAAAATACCTACTTCATAATAATTTCAATTGTTTTTTACTTTACAGTTTTTTTTTTCAAATTTGAAACATTAGGTAAAAAATAATATTATATTTTAGGTAATTTCCTTCATAAAATATTCATTCATAGCTTATACACGCCGACCTACTTCATTTTTTTCAAGATAATAACAATACCACGGATGCCCCATTTCAACCCTCCTTTATTGTCGGTTCCACCACTTTTTGAGATTCAATCCCGCTTAAATCCGCCACGCACAATCCATATTTAAAGCCCTCTTACTACAATTCCTCCTTACAATTCAATCAGACGCTGGGTAGTTATTTATTATGTAACAAGGTTTCATTTTCTTTATACATCATGTAGCTATAAAAGATATATATGTAGATATAAAAGATATATATGTATATATATATATATATATATATATGTGTGTGTGTGTGTGTTTTTCTTTTATGAAGAGGGAAGAGTCACTTTTCACTAAGAATTAATTTTGTCTATTCATAAGATTTTAATTATTTGAGATGTATTTAATTTTTTACACCATTATAAGTACTCATTTAAACAAATTAAAGAACAGATGTAAAACATTTATTGTAAATATTCATTTTTTTTTTTTTACTTTCACTTACCTATATAATATGGAACAGTACTGCGATCGTGAAAATTTTCGAATCTGAGTTTTCAACGGAAATACATGTTTCGAGGTTTCCTGAGTCCAAATAACCAAGCCCCGCAACATTGTGAGTGTGTGTGTGAGTGTGAGTGTGAGTGTGTGAGTGTGTGTGAGTGTGTGTGTGTGTGTGTGTGTGTGTGTGTGTGTGTGTGTGTGTGTGTGTGTGTGTGTGTGTGTGTGTGTGTGTGTGTGTGTGTGTGTGTGTGTGTGTGTGTGTGTGTGTGTGAACAGCCTAGCTCAAAAACGAAAAGTAGTACGAAACTAAAAATTCATATTTGAGGTGTTTATAAGCCTTGGATGTTACAACAACATTTTTATCAAAATCAGCTAATCGGAAGTGACACTTTATATAATAGATTTAACACATTTTTACGATTTTCTCTCTAAAAAAAAATCTGTAACGATTATGATTAAACTGAGTATATCAGTGTACTATAAACCAGTTTACATTATAATGTAGGATTTATTCTCATTGATGTTCTCTAACAGGGCTTAAATGACCAATTTTCAATATTAGCTTCCTCTAAAGTACCTTTAATTTGAAATAATTAACCAATTCACATTAATCTTTGATATAAAAAAATAGTCAAATATAAAGTATGAAAAATCTGATAATTAACTAAAGGAGAAATAAGAGATCGTAACGGATAATAGTTATAATGGATGAACCAAAGGAATAGATAGATAGATAGATAGATAGATTACAATAGGCTTCCATATATGTAACATGAGCTTAATATAATACGGACTCCGACAATATTATGTACATATACATATGCGGTTTTCATTATGCTATCGTAGATATTATTTAATATTTAATTGTATAGAATACAGCGATATAAAAATTAAAATTTGTATACATAAGGGTATTTAAAAAATACCATATCCACAATGTAATGTAAATAAATATGGCCTCTATAATTTTTACTCTCACTTCCCCTTTCTCTGAAAATACGTATTTCTGCTAAGAAGAGTAAGTGAAAGTTGTGTGATGCGCGCAAAATTTTTTTTTTTTTTTCATTTCTGAAATAATTTGTCTACAAAAGTAATCTATCGTTTTTTTCTAATTTCATTTAGGCATTTCTTACTTAATTGTTTGTAGCAGCTATTTTGCAGTATTGTGACCTTATTGCTCATATTTTTTCTTTAATGTATCTTTATAGCTATGTAAATACTTATACCTATACTTTTATTACTTATGTTTTAGTGATTCTTTTATTGAAATATGTATCATGGCCAGATTTAAGGGTAATTTTTATAAACAACGTTGTTGTTCTTACGGACTTTGTCTCAGAATAAAGTTGATTCTTTTATTATTACTTAAATTAGAATATATGTGCAACGTTGGGCTTTTCCAGATTCGTTATTTTAATATATGATATAGGTTTTCGCTTTCGGCAACAAATTATTTTAAAATCTATAGGACTCTATTAAATATTTATTTATTGTTGAACAATAAAACATAAGTTTCGTGATGACTTTACAGATTTGTAATATTTTGTTTTTTCAAATACATACAAAGATAGTTAAAATTAATTTAAAACCGACTATTTTAGTGATTCTTTTATTGAAATATGTATTATGGCCAGATTTAATGGTAATTTTTATAAACAATGTTGTTGTTCTTACGGACTTTGTCTCAGAATAAAGTTGATTCTTTTATTATTACTTAAATTAGAATATATGTGCAACGTTGGGCTTTTCCAGATTCGTTATTTTAATATATGATAAAGGTTTTCGCTTTCGGCAAAAAATTATTTTAAAATCTATAGGAAACTGTTAAATATTAATTTATTGTTGAATAATAAAACATAAGTGTCGTGATGTTTACAAATTTGTAAAATTTTTTTTTTTCAAATACATACGAAGATAGTTAAAATTAATTTAAAACCGACCATTAAGTCATAGATGCAATCCATAATATTTCTTAAGATAAAAAATAATAAAATAAAACAAGAAGCTATCTTTAAGGGTTTCTTGTCACTGAGATATACTATCATGAGAAGTACTAAACTGACATCAGAGAGTAATCAAAATTCAATTTGATTGTTTGTAATTACTAATTATACAACTGATTGCATCTATCATAGATTTCGATAATATCAGCTACTATTTCTCATTTGGAAACTTCTATTTATTGCAAATAATGATAATGAATTTTTTTTTCATTTTTATGTCACACTTGATCCTGAATAAAAAATACAACATAAATAAATATTCACATTTTTTTTGGACCGTTTGGATTAATGTTCCTAGGGGTTAGAAATAAGGGGTTGCTCTCACTTCAGAGGGGACCCCCAATAGAGGTCAAGTTTTATCATTCTAAATGCAATGATTAGTTTACTGCTAAAATATTATATACATATTTTTTTTTCAATCATACGAATACTTCATTATTTTTATTTTATACAGAAGTTGAAGATGGAAATTATACACCATTTTAAATTTTTTTTTCTTTTCAAAATAAGAAATGCAATATAATGGTTGAGTAACAATATTTACATATAAAACAAACATTTGTACACTCTTCATTCCAACATTCATTCCCTGAGTAATCTAGAATTCATATCTATACAATATAATATGCTCTTCTTCAGATATGAGCGAGTTAAGAAAAACAAACAAGGAGATTTACGAAATGTTTCTCGACCTTGTTTTAACGTACTTTCATAGTAAAAAAAATAAAATAAAAAATAGTGAGAAGGGGAATGTTATCGTTCCAGGTGCAAGCGATTATGACCAACATTGGCAGTTGCAGGTGGAAATTAAACATTCCCATAGCAATTTTTTGTTAAGGCTTATTTAAAAAATGCACATGTAATGGAAGTAACGATGAGGAGCACCATTTATGTAAAAGATCATGTTGGACCAGTATCGAAATAACTAAGTGTGCGTATGGGACCACCCGTCACAAAAGCATATTTTAAATGTAAATTTACAGTTGCATTAATGTGTGCTATCATGCTAAGCGGTCAGCACAAGTTTTGAAGGAATTGTAAATAACCTATATATGCTAACGTGCTAAAGTGTTATTAGTTATAGTAAGGTTATGACTGTAGTGTAAAGAAAATTTTTGAGTTCTTAATATATCTACTAACATTTTGATTTATTTTTAAAATGGAAAAGCAAAGTAAAAAGACTGAGCTTCTGGATTATTTGGTTAAAAATGCTTTATTAGTAAGCATGAATGAAGACTTTGATGATTCAGAAGGCGAGAAACTTGATGAATACATAGATGATATCCTAGCTTTCTTACATTCACGATATCGTACGCAAACAAAGAATCAAACTCATCAAAACCTTACAATAACCTTCTCTGTGCGTTTACTAAGTTAGCAACACTTTACAGGACCCTATGCTGAGTTAAAATCGAGAGTGCTAACGCCCATATTTAACACACGTTTCGTAAATAATTTCCTCTAATTTACAAATTTAAGAAGTTAACAATACTTCAATGAATATCCCTAATAATATCAACAGGCTAATAAAGAAACTGGAAGCTCTCCAATAAAGTTTCTAAATTTGAAGGTCCCGATTCCAGCTTCTTTTTAAACGCTTAAGAGGATTACCAAGAATTGAAGTGGAAACAAGGCTCTATTACTAAAAGCTTCGAATGGGCCCGGAGTTTAATTGGAGTATTCTAGGTGATCTATACTTTATAAACACAAAATATAATATGCTTTTCTTTTAAGAAAGGCGAATTTATTTATGTGTGCCTCAATTTACAAAAGTATAAATATAATATTTAAAAAAATATAATCCCATCAATAGACATAAAGTTTTGAAAGGCCATTTACTTATCTTATACAATAAGTAAGCGTTTATATTTTTAGTATAAAAGAATCGCTAATTATACAGTACGATCCGTGGAACTTGGCCAAATATTAAGTGACGACTCAAGCACTTAAATTAGATAGCAAAGAATCATAGTAATTTATTTTAGGTTATCTAATCAATTAGACTTATAATTGATGGAATTCCCCCTGAGACAAGTTGTTTTTTCCGAGTGGTTCGATTTTATGATGCATTCATCATGATTTTGATTTTATAAATACATAAATGTACTCAGATTCTTTCTTTAACTTAGATAATTTGAAACAAATAACTAGTCATTATTTAATTGCCTCGACTAAGAGTCGACCAAATAAACATGTAGTAATGAATATATCGATTTGAAATCGATAAGCTAGTCCATTCATTACAATGGTTCATTAATATGTAAAAAATAATTACGTTATGAAAATGTATGTATTCTTAGCATGAATATATGTGTTATACTTTCTATCAGGTGATTAAAATTACCTTTGTCCACTAGGAGGACGAGTATTGTCACTTTGCATATCAAATAATTCTGTCCAGAATCAACTGGTGGATTGATGTGAATTGGATTAGAGAATTCAAAAATGTATCAATTAACATTTTTATCTTTATCTTAAATCAATTTTTCACACAAACTTAATCTGTATCTACACGACCCTTGTTTATATATTGTTGGCTTTCCTATAAAATCTTGTACATCAATTTTTATACAAATAAACAATTAACGACATTTCGATGGAAAACATTCTGATTGTATCTTGAAAATGTCTGACATTGTAGAAAAAATTAGATAACATAAATAAGTATTATGGTAAGTGTTTAATCTAGTAATCATTAAGTGTTTACAAGAGTTTAAGGATGAAATTAATTTAACTTCAAAGGTTTACAGAAAACCATCGATATAATACAATTAATCCATAGTTTAATAAAATTTTATCATTGGCATACTTTCATTGTTTATAACACTTTCATTTAGATGTTTGATCTTGAACGCTCAGTGATTAAAATAAAAAAAATAATAGGAAGTAGTTAATATAAAAATAAATTGAATTATAGTAAACAAGCCATCATTTATAGCTGATTAGATTAAAAAAACTAACAAGCTGAATTATAACACTACAAATAAAACATATTCAATTAATTATAAACGATAAAAGATTATAATCAATCCTAATGTGCTAGTATAATTGTTTACAATGCAACAAGCTTTAGTTGTTTACTTAAAACAGCCCTGTGATTGACAAACAAAAAGTCTTTCATAATATTTTGATAATGTGCTCCTTCCACTTGAAAAAATATTCTATTCCCGAATCTGTCTTAAAGAGTTAAGAAGATAGAGGACAGTTCAGGTAATGCCGAAGCACCTCGTCCAAACATCGACTTTATTACGGGACAACAGGGATATTAAGACAACTAGGAGGCAAACTAAAATAGACATCTTCAGTTCCGCCATATGCAGAAGAGCGGAGACTTTAATGACAGGAGGAAGGAAGGCTCTAGCTACAGTTAGGTTGTGGACCACTTCGTGACTTCGAGGAGAAAGGCAACAAGACCAGTTGGTACATCTCCGATCCGGCATCATCCCCCTCGTTAGCACAACCCAACGCTACAACAGTCGTTGCTAAAAATAATATGCCGCATTGCTTTGCTTCAAATGCGTCAGCAGGAGGCATGAGGTCACGAATCCGTAAAGGGGGACAGTTTTAAAATTAATGTCAACCGAATATATATGTTTACTATTAAATAAAAACTGCATTAAAACATTAAATCGAAACAAAAGCATACTTATTAGATTGGTCAGTTCGAAATTGAAACAACCCAAAAATCAATGGCTTTCAGTTTTCTTCTGCTGACTATGGCCTACAATATTTTCTTCATAGTTACAAAACAGCACCATTTCAAAATGTCTTCAAAAAGTTAATGTTCCACGATGGAATACTTATTTATTTTATTTATTTGTTTCAATTTTGAACTGAGTAATCGGTATAATTTTACTTGATAATAAAAATTGTATTAGATCAGAAAACAGTTGTACATTTCTAGTATTTTCGAACTGATGATGCTGTTGACACATTAAGTAAAAGTCCAGATAAAAAACAAAACAAACATAAACCGAAATTGCTTGACAGAAGTAAAAACATAACAAAGATAGCAAAAGTAAAATGTTCTCAACAAAAGTAATACGTTGTACGATCAAGAGAGGAGATGAGTAATGCCAATAACTAAATATGATAGGACGTCAGCTGTGAGAGGCACAGATTCAATATGGAGGCGACCAGACCAAAACAAAAGGTTAGGCCGCCGGTAGAGCGAGTGCCACCGTTATCAGCTGGTCTCAAGGACTCCAGCTATCGATTCAAAATGGCTCCGTTCTAGTGTCCCACCGAAAGTACGATCCTTTCGGTAATTGTGAAACATCGTTAGCCAACACACGGGTGACGGAGAAAGCTCGACCTGGCTTCGATTTGTTTATTGTTTGTTGCTGCAAGTGTAGATGATATGCAGACGAGCAGACATGGATAGACACAATCAAGTTATTAGCTAGCTACTAGTAGATATATAATGTGGAGCAAGACTCACCACCCCTGATAACAGTCCTTGGACGACCGCTAATGACTAGCTCAATGACCATCCTCAGAGAGAGAGAAGCTCGAGAGCGAGATAAGCCTCCGATCTAGATCCCATCGAACCTTCCACTTCGAACCAGCACACAAACTCGCTGGCGCAGACTAACTCACTCACAACTATATACTAGTAGCCTCACTACACTCCTGTAGCTGACTGCGTAATAAAGGGCAGGCCGCCCCGCTAGGGTGGCTCCTCGCTCCCCCCACTCCTCTATTTCTCTCTTTCCCGCTCTGTTTAGTCTCTCTCCCCTCTCTCCCTCTCTTCGGGGAAAATTTAGTCTCTTGTCCGTCTGGTCTTCCCTTCCTCTACTATCCTCCTTTGATCCCTGTCCGCCACCTGGGCTATTGGCCTTCGGCGGCGGTGGCCCTCCGCTCTCGGGGCCCGTCAGCCTACTCCTTCCTCCCTCCGAGATGTCTCGATTCATAAAAACTCAAGATAAATAGAAAGCAGCCTTATATCCCAAGAATGCACCAAAGCTAAGGTGCCAAATGAAAGCAATCGAATTCCACATAGATAGCCGACCCTAAATTCCAGACGAGGACTAAAAAGAACCAGAGTGTATAAAACAAAATGACATTCTAGAGTGAATTATTAAAAGTGAGACATTTCTTAATTAAGGTTTGCAGTAATTATAAATCCATGATATAATTTGGGGGAGATTTATACATATGCGTGTGTATATATATTTGTTTTTATTAACGGTATCAACTCTAGGAGAAAAAGAATAAACTACTAATCTTTAAGTGGTCCTTGAAGGCCTTTAAAAAAATAAATTAAGTCAATACGTATATATAAATATAAAAAATAAACTGGTGACATGAAAACAATAATAATTTTGCTTGACACCTGCGCTTACAGTTAAGACATTTACTGACTTTAACACATGCGTTATAATTTTTTTTAAAATGTATTTATGATATTTACAACAGTATCAAAAATAAAAATACATTTAGTAAATGTGAACAAATGAACATAACATGAAACCACTTGTTGAGAAACTACCCACTGGCAGCACTCTAAAAATGTGTTTATAAAAGGAGATCTTAAGGCAATCCTCTTTTCAGACGCCTCGGAGATAATTTAAAAATAGTACATATCTTGATTTGCTTTTTTTTATTATTTTTAGTTAAAATCATTCAGAGAAACCAACATGGACCATTAAAAATGATATATATATTTTCCTATTAGGGGAGGGCTTCAGCCCGAAACCTTTCCCATAGATTCGCCGATGCCTATATGTTGCGTAAACTATTTAAAGTTAATTGTATTTTTTATTTTAACAGAGGATTGATAGTTGACTGTAGTGAATAATTGAATAGAAGATGGTTGGGGTGTACAGTACAAAAAAAAAAAAGAATTAAAAATAAGTAAATGATATTTATTTTTATATTTGCCGTATTTCAGACCAAAGTTCAGGCCTTCATCAGGGCTAGACTAACGAAAGGTTGCCGTAACTGGTCTTACGGGAACCATTCGTGATCCCTGATGAAGGCCTGAACTTTAGGCCGAAACATCGACAAATATAAAAAAAAAATATCATTTATTTATTTTTAATTTTTTGCTGAACGCCCCAACCAACTCCATGCATTTTTTTTTTTTTTTTTTTTTACTGTAATAACAACCCTACGAAGTCATCACTATCAAATCATGGCCATCTATTGTTATTATAGAGAATCCGAAACCCTAACCACCCTTTAAGAAAAAATATGTAAGCCCTATACATTTTATTATCTCCAATAAGTTTTTAACTTTTGCATACCTATGAAGTACATGCGTAAGACGAGCTATTGCGATCATGAATAAACTTTGATCAGTTTTCAACATAAATACATGTTTTGAGATCCCTCAAGTCCAAACAAAAAAACTCTACATAACACCATTATTATTTAATCGATTCACCAACTTTAATGAAAAGTTCTCATTTAACAATATCCAATATGGACTCAAGTGGAAGTGGCCTCCTACGATCTCTACATCTTGAATATAAATTTATCTACAACGGATAGAGACAGTTCATCCTAGCACAATAGGCTATTTATAAAACATCTAATTCCGTCCCCTCGGACTGTTTCAACTGGGGCAAATCTCCAAAAAGAAACAACTAAGGCAAATTAATTATTTCTCTACACTCCAAGCATTCATGATCCAATTGCTAATGAACGAAACAGTCTTTCATTTTGACAACAACAGATAAATGAACAATGCCTTTTCGACAGTCAATGTAAATTCTGTTCAGACATCATTGCAAAAGAAACCAAAATACAGTGAAACCTCGAAATTCTTACGCCAAAAATATGAAATGACGAAGAGAAAAAAAAAAAAAAAATGAACTTACTGAGATTTACTTACAAATGTTCTATCGTATATAATAAAGTTACCGAATCAACTAAATTCCATCAGCATCATAATCCTTAAAGCGAAGTACGAGGTACTAAAGTCGACCTTCAGGAGACTTCTTCGTTCATTATGATTATCTCTGGTGATTTTTAAGTTATCGATCCCGACATTAAATGACCATTTCATTCTCTACCATGATAGAAACCTTAGAACCCATACCCATTACTAAATTTAATTGGAAATACAGCCAAGAAAAAAGAAACTGCCCACAAATTAAGGAAAATAATAACACATGTTCGTAGACTTGTTCGGAAAAGTGTGTTCCTTGAGAGAGAGAAAGCATTTTTTTACAGCAATCCAGGATCAGGTTATTGCTAAAAGGTGCTAATGGAGACATGTCTTGTAGCATAGCAAGAGATCGGACATGTGTATCTATTCAGAACATCACTAAAGGAAGGAGAGAATATTAACTAAAAAGTTGTGACGATGCTGCTAAAGCCCGTCTTCAGGTGATTGGTCTGAAAGCGATAAACGATGCAAGGTCCAAAAATAAATATAATCATTGAGAATTCTAACAAAAATAGGAAATCAGGAAACCTGAATAACAGACTATATCACAAGTGATATCGTGTACATGTAAAGGAATATTAAGATAGCTGTGACATCGCCAACTTTAACTTTCTTTAATTCTCAGCAAAAAAAAATTCAAAATGCATCAAGCTCTAGAAGCTGAGTTGGAAGATTTGTACGAGTATAAATTTGATAATTACCTGTGAAGACTATCGTGATTTCGAGTGTCCACCTTGGTAGCTAAGCTATTCAAAGGTTGGGCCTTTCAATAATCCTTATAAATCAAACCCAGAAATCTATTTTTAAATTTTCCTAATGAATACGACAATGATTGTAAAAAGCTTTCTTAATATTCAATAGAAATATAAAAATAACACTCATATGAAGTGATTAAAGTTAATTCCATATAAATATATATATATATATATATATATTTTTTTTTTGTAATGCTGACAAACAATGAAGAAAATCCTACTCCATCTAATAGCAATATATTTATCTCTTATTTCTCACCTCTCGGAAAAACCAATTTTTAGTATAAGTAGCGTTATACTTCTATTCACGTTCCTCAAGTTCTTCTATTTTCTAATTTACTGTAGGAGGTTCAAATGATCAAAACCCACTAATTCCTATCACTCGCACACGAAAGCTTCGTATTAAGAATAGTTATCGTTGCTTACTAGCTGAAGAAAATCACCAGCGTGATAATGTAGAGTTAGGTTTCCCTCAGTAACAGCAATATCTGGTACACCGAGTTGAAGTGGCTTTATCCCACATCCCGACGAATATTCCTCCTTGGTGTTTTCCTTTTCCAAGTCATCAGAACCAAAAACCCTCCCTATATCCCAGTACTCTTTACTTTATGCCCCTCTATCCATTCCCTTAATATCCGATCTCAACCTATAGGTTTATAATTCCCTTCCTATAAAACTGCTTCCTTCAGCAAATTCTTCGTCATTCGTGAACTTACTTCGTCTTTTGGAACTCTATAGTCACCATCAATTCGCGTCCACAAATTTCTTCAAATAACTCAACCAACACCTACTTCATTTTCAAACTTCCGCAAACATGTAAAATCTATTTGCTTCCGTACGCTTTATAATTCAATCAACTGTGTAAATGCAAATCATTTACCAGTTAATTAAGCATCATTGTGTATACTCAAATTAAGTACAATATTGCAGTACTTTAAAATATCAAGTTAATACCTTCAAAAAGGCATTGTCAACTATGAAAATCAATTTCGTGTTTAGGAGCAATTTTCGCCCAAAGTGGAAATAGAATGAATATAATCTCATAAATATCTCCGTAACCATTGATTTTATAAAAAATAAAGGTATTGAGCCATTTTATAGATTTTAATATTGTACTGAACAATCTTTACGAAAAACTTCATAGTTTTTGGGATATTCTTAAAAAAAAACAGAATAAATATCATGTATGTTTTTATTTTAGGTTAAATTATATATTACTATATAAAGAAATGCTGTATTTTTCACATTTATTTTCATTTCGTCTCCACAATGGAAACGTTTCGGCTATGAAGAAATAACACCGATGAAATAAGAAGAGACATGTTACATAGGTAGGTCAAACTAAACAAAACTTAAAAACAGAATCAATCAACATAAAAGTAATTGCAATTCCAAAATTAAAAAGGACTTTCAATTTCATTAAAATTCATTAGGAATCAATATCTGATTTACCTTACATAAGTAAATTCATTTAAGCAATATTCTTATATTATGTTTTATTTTAATAAATTGACTTGTAAATTAACTTAATGGCTTAACACTGTTAGGGTTATAATTTTGCTTTTCAATGGATGATTAACATCACTATTATATTATGTTAAATGTGTGTGTTTTTTTTGTATTTTTTTTTTATTTATTTATAATTATTATTATTATTATTATTTTTTTTTTTTTTATGAACTGATTGTGTATGGGTCTTGATGGCTTGAAAATGGCATCATAGACGAGGGGTAGTCCTTGTGGAGGAGAAAATAAAATAAATGTGGTGAAAAACACATACAGCCTAAAATATAAACATACATGATATTTATTCTGGTTTTTTGAAAATATCCCAAAAACTATAAGGTTTTTCATAAAGATTGTTCAGTACAATATTAAAGTATTTTAAAATCTCTATAAAAAAATGACTGAATACATTTTTTTTTTTTTATAAAGCCGATGGTTACAGAGATATTCATGAGATTATATTCATTGAATTTCAACTTTAATAAAAAATTGCACCAAACCGCGAAATTGATGTCCATAGTAGACAATACCTTTTTGAAGGTATTAACTTCATATTTAAAAGTATTTCAATATTGCACTGAACAACCCTTGCGCGAAAAACCTCAAGGTTTTTTGAGATATTCCAAAAAACAGAATAAATCTCAGTTTTCTGTCGTTTCCTGCTTTCTCCGTCAAAAGTAAGGCTAAACAATTATTAATACTTGACACATTTAGTTACTATATGTAAAGAATGGATATAACCAATATACTTTTGCATTTAACGACTGTAATTTTTCATTCAAGTTAGGTTTCTCATATCTAAAATATTGCAATAATATCCCTCCCTATATTACTGCCAAGATTCTTCTTAGTCTCTCATTTGGGCAACACTACTGCTGAGGAAGTTCATCTTCTAATATTTCCTGCACTATTTTTCCTCTGTGTGACGGTGCATTATCATGAAGCAACATAATTTTCTGTTATATTTTGGTCGTTTTTCAACTCGATAATAGATTCAAGACATGCCATTTGTTGTCAAAATGCCACATTTGAATTTTTTTTAACCACTCCAAGCACTGTTTACTACGATCATGTCACGATACGATTCTGCAGAAATTTTCTTTCAATAGTAACGGTAAAATAATTCCATTCGAAAATCTTAGTTTGTGGGAACATACCCCAACATGTTGAACAATATTAAAAGGATGTAGTTAAATGAAACTTAGATTGGGATGATATGTGGTGAAAAATACAGCCTTTCTTGATATAGTAAAATAAATATCAGTATTCTGTCCATCTTTCCCACCCCCCATCAAAACCATACGCGGCTTTCTTTGGGAATTACCAGTTATTATAGAGAGCGTAATGAACAATTTCTAATTTAATTAGACTGGGCAGGTTTACAACAAAAAGAGCAGACATTTTTCAGGCTGGCATTCATTAATTCCTAGAGAGATGGGAAAAATGTATATCTAGCGATGGACATTATTTCAAATAAAATATTTTTATACAATAAACGAAAATTTCGGTTGCATATTTACACACCTCCAGTCTATTCGTTTTTCTCCCCCTCTTACTGGCCAAGGTATAATAATAAACGTAAATGGCAAAACATATAATTAGTTGTTACTAATATGTTGTGATATTTACAATGAAATTTAACAGGGATATATGTAACAAACATGAAATACCTTGCATGGAATATGTGCGTATAACATTCCTTTGCATTGAGATGGATGGGGACATTAATCAACAAGAGCCCAGAAATGGATGGAATGCTCACATGAATTTCAAGTTTTAACTCTTAACTAATGGAACATGGCCTAACTAAACAATATTTGGATCGCTTCCACCTAAAATATAACTATACTTGTGACTGTGAAATGACAGATATTACATACATTAAACTATCGTGATATAAAACGCCTTCTTCATTAAATACATATAGGAGTTGCTTAAATTTTGTAATGGATTCGAACATTTTCATTTTAAGTAAAATTTAGTATTCATAATAAATAAATTCGAACGATAATAAATTAAAAAGTTAACAAAGTAAGATATTGACGGTTGGATGGTCCATTATGTAAAGGCAGTAGCAACGGTGCCTCTTTACTTATAGGACCAACCTTTTAGGCAGGAAACCGGTTTCAAGGTTGTCCAACATAACAATGCAAATTAATTTTAACTTGATAATATTCAAATAGAATTATTTATTATATAGTCAATTAGCTGGTTCGTGCGAATAATTCGCCTGATGTAGTAGTCAGTGAACAAAGGACAATGTCATATATATCAGGTGTTGAAACTTTTATGAAACCTTTTAAAGTTAAAAAAGTAATAAAAAAAACAAAGTCCTAAGGATATTTTTTGTAATAACTCAAAAAACCGTCTGCCAAGTAAGGTCGGTATAGCTTCCTCACTGTTTTCATTTGCTAAAAATTCATTTGCTATATACTATTAAAAGGTCTACAAATTTTCTTATGAGAATAAAATCTCTGTAAGAAGTCGTTTTCGTAAATTTAGTAATCCCTCAACATATATGGGCTTGACATCTATGAGTTTTGTTTATCAGCAAATACTAGAATGCAAAAAAGTTTCCGCATTTGCAGATTACATTTATGATAATTCGTAATTAAAAAAAAAAATCCATTGCATACTAAATATGTAACTCGCTACTGTTAGTGCAAATGACGTATATAAAAATTGCTTGTTTTACAGAAGAGCATACCAACTATTTATTTCTTTAGGATTTATTAGTATAATTTCATATTTTATTGCCCTCATAGTAGTAGACTACTTATATCAATTGCAGACTACAAAATGTCAAAAATAAAATAAAAATTGAAAACTTTTACGTACGACCTTTGCACTAACAGCAGTGATTTATACTTAATAGATAGATATAAAAATATGAGTGAAGTTAACACAATTTCGATATATAAGGAAAAAATCAAGACCACGACGAGCTGGTTGAACTTCAATGGAAATAAACACAATCACCAAATAAGACGTTTTTTTTTTTTTTTACAAATTGAGAATAAAAATTACTTTATATTTACTAAAAATTACACGAAATCTAAGTAAGTAAATCTAAGTAATAACGATTCCAAACGTTTGGAATCGACCAAACTATACAGTATAAATTAACTTTTTGATTAAAACCTAAAATTTTATAACCCCATAACAATATTGTAATAACCTAACTCCCACTCCATATGATCAGTGCCTTCCACACTTTAGCCATTATATTGTTTATCACAGCTATTAACAATTATTTATATTAATTTTAATCATTAAATGGAATTCAATGATATTAATACTAAGTGATTTCTATACTGTCTCCAAATTTCCTCCTAGTTTGGGTCAAATCGAATGCCCCGTTTTCAAACTATAGGCATATCTAATAACACGTAAAGTGTACATTTTTCACTTCGATGCACCGTTTAGGTGTTGTATGTGAAAAAACAAGATAAAAAAAATATGACTTTTTCGGCAATA
Organism: Nezara viridula; assembly: GCA_928085145.1. Lineage (NCBI taxonomy): Eukaryota > Metazoa > Arthropoda > Insecta > Hemiptera > Pentatomidae > Nezara > Nezara viridula. The sequence goes on from OV725079.1 coordinate 17,076,214, forward strand.
AAAAGTTTATCCTTGGTTGCTCGAGTTAGAAATTTATGATTTTACAGGTCGATTTTGGGCCCTGGCTCCAGGAAATTATGAATAGCTTCGTAAGATTGGTCAATGGAACCCCGAGACGTTCCCATGTTACTATGCTGAGTTGGGTGGTCCTTCAGAAGACAAACTTCCTAAGCACTTTACCAAATAATCAATAATCATCCAATCCAAGTTCGTCCTATATATATTTATATATATATATATATATATATATATATATATATATATATATATATAATCTCCAATTTAAATAATCTATTCACTCTATCTCCACAATATCTCGTCCTTCAGATCTTTATACCCTTTCCACAGATTGGCCTCATTTCAACACTCATTTATTGTTCGTTCCTCAACTTTTTAGAATTTCATAACACTTGACCATCACATTTAAAACCCTCTTATTCTAATTCCTCTTCACTATCCAATTAGACCCTGGCTAATTTTTATCATGTATCAAGATTTGCTTTTGATTTTTTTGTTGTCTTTTATCAATTGGAAAAGGTTCTGTATCATTTTTTGACAAGGCATTGGAATGAAGAAAAAAAATTAAACGTTTATTTTTCTTTAATTAAATACAACTTACAAGATTCTATAGATTTTTATTTTTTACATTATTTTTTTTTTTTTTTTATGAATTGGAAACGATTCAGTATTACTTTTGACATAGCATTAAAATGAAGAAAGAGAAAAGAAGATATTGTTTGTTTTTATATATATATTTTTTCTCAGTATACAATATTATATGTATTTGACATGTATTTTATTTTTACATTCCTCGCTATGTATACAAGTACATTCCTTCCCTCCTCCCCCACTCAATCTACGTTTTTTTTTATAGAGTTTACTACACTATTTAATTGTTTTCCTTATCATTGTGAGTATTCATTCAAAGCTTTTAATTAACTAATATAAATATTGTTGTCCCTACAGTTGTTTTTTCATAAAATTAATATATGGTTTGTTTCCTATTTTATTTATTTACTTATTATAATTTGAATTTTTTTTTTTTTTTAAGGACTAGAAACCGCCCGACGTTTTCGACTACTGCAGCACTTACTAGACAAACGATCTAAGCTTTCAATCAATTATAAACGACTCGTATATATGACAATAATAAGACCTATTTGGACTTACGGAATTGAGCTTTGGGGCTCCACTAAACCATCGAATTCCTCTCGTATCCAATCCTCACAATCCAAAATCCTTCGTAAAATCCTCAACGCTCCTTACTTTGTCACAAATAAAATCATCCATAAAGACCTTAATGTTCCATATGTTTCCGATCTGGCCCAATCCAGATACCTGTCCTTCCATTACAAACTGCAGAACCATCCGAATGCTCTCGTTTCAAACCTTGCTTCCTCCTCGATCCCTGATAACCCTCCGAGGCGTCTGAAAACAATGGCCTCGGGATCTTCTAATATAGAACTTTAATTTGAGTTCTACTAATGGGTAGTTTCTCTTCATGTTGTACATGCCATGTTACCAATTTCTCATTTACTTATTGTATTCTATGTAATACAGTTGTAAATTCCATTAAAATAATAAAAAATGAAAATAAAAAAAAGAATTTTTTAAGTTGCGATATTCTGATCCAATTGCTTACCTGCTTATATTAATATATTTCTCTAATAACTATTATATTAGCTGTGTATATATCTGTTTTATTACTTAGGTTTCAGATATTCTTTAATATATTACATATTTTGGACCGATGTTTTGCTTATTTGTATGAGAAATATCGTTATTCTTAAGGGATATTGTCTCATAATGAAGTTGATATTTTTATTTCTAAATAGACAGCTTTCAGGCATTAAATAACATACGGTTTCCTTGTCGGCGGCGGTAGATAAATTGCTAAATATTTATTTAGGTGCGTATACTAAAAACATAGATATTTTACAGATATTTTAAAGAATATGGATGTATTATATAAATATAAGGCTGCCTGAGAGTCCTTGAGGCTGCACTTGGTGTGAACATTCACATGCTAATAGGGAGCAGCCATTGCATACGGCGATCCCATCGTAGAGAAAGCTACTTACTAAATCCTATCTTCAGATCATTTTAAATTTTTCAGAGTAGTTTTATTTTATTAATGGTTTTCAGAACATAATAATAATAGTGTAGGTTTAATAAGTGATGATTTAGAGCAATATACATGATGCAAGTGTAATGAAATGTTAATTATTCTCAATGATTACATTTAAAAAAATAAATATATATATATATAAATTGTCAACACATATTTTCTAAGATTCGCGTAGTAAACAACTTATAATAATGTAAATTTATTATTTCTGAAATATTATGAGAAATAAGTTATTTTGCGAAACAATACGTAGGTCAATAAATGACAGTTTTACAGTTGACGTTTAATTTTTATTAACAAATTTTATTTGAAACCTCTAATCATCCGCCATTCGATAAGGAAAAAATGGGATATGGTAATGTCATGCTCTTTAGATTATTATGGGATGACGTCTGACTTTAGAGCCAAAAAAAGAAAAAAAATATTAGCAGAGTATTCTCAGAGTAAAGCCACAGGCATGAATAAGAGATTTTTAAGAGAAATGTTTACGTATTTTGTAACATATAAATCCATATTTTAAAAGGAATGATTTTTTTTTCTTTTTGGGTTAACTACTAAAATCAATTAAAGAAGCTAACCAACCAAAAGAACTGGATGCATCATACTAGAGCTGAAGATCTGGATTCTTGACGTTGTGGGTTCGATTCCCACCTAGGTCGGTTAATTTGTATTTATCGGTGGAAATGAATATTGATACTCCCACTCTGGTAAGTACGGTAAACTCGTAAGTGCGGCGGCATCCTCGAGATAATCGTCATGGGTTATTTTTTTTTATTTTTTGTTCTTCCCTACCACGCCTTTTAGGCTATACGGGATTTTCCCGGGCCGGGGGGTGAGGGCGGGGAATAATCGTCATGGGTTGGCAAAAAGTACCTCACGTCCAACGTCCAACGACTAGTTCTCCCATTAGTACCAGTGGTCATAAGCGCAGACTTCAGGGAGGCTCCTCCCTCCCAATAAACATAGGGAGGGGCGAGAATATTAATTCGTCCCCCAATATAGCGAAGGACAACAATAAAAAAATAAAATAAAACGTATCAGATATGTAAACTAAAATCAACTGAAACAATTGGAAAAATCGATTAGATGGCTGAGGCTAAGCTATGTTTCTATTATTGAAATTTTACTTCATATTAAAAATAATGATATTGTTTAAGTAATATTGTATAAATACTTCAGTATTATGTTGTTCGTTTTGCAATAATTATGCTAATTATGTTAATTATCACATGCGGTTTTCAATCAGAGCCTTCTGAGTCCGAACAACAATTTAAAACTTTTATAATATTTTTTAATTAAAAATAAAAGAAATTGTCTAAATCATTGCTAAATTAATTTAAAATAAATAAAAATGCTAAATAAATTTTTAGCAACGTTGCTGTGTATTTAATTTTATACACTAATATTAATAACGGTTAACGTGCCTGTTTATATCGCTTTTGTTCATCTAACAAATCGTATCCTCATCATTCTGAGGTATTTTTTCAGGAAACATAATTTAATTCAATTTTTTTTAAATTGTTATATTTAAGGTAGTTTAATTCTTATAAAATCCGTGTTAGTAGGCACTATATGATATCATTAATACAGATAATAAATAATAAAAAATTAAGATTTTAGACCACAAATTTGTACGGAAAATGATATTGATCTGGAGATGGTAGTTTGATTTAACCTAGATGACAGCAGGTATTTTTCGATCTAGACATTTCCCCCTTGAATACAATATATAAAATTGAATATATATAATGGGTAAAAATTGACAATAAGATAATTATGACTATATAATAATATAAATTGACAATAAGGCGCGGTGTATAATATAGATTTTTATAGAAATTAAAAATTTGACCGAATTGTGGTTTCTTTCAGTTTATTTTGTTGATAAAAAGCAACACAATCAGAACTACAGAATAAGTGTTGCACAAATGGGAGACCGAGACGAGTCTTGGTCTTGCAAACTCAGTCTTGGTGTTGTGCAAGAGTCCCGCAACAATCTTGCAGTTACTTATTAGCTCATCACTATAGAAATAATACAGTAAATTTGGTTTATTATTTTCAATAATCAACCATTGTGATCGACCAAGAAATTAAAAAAATCGTTAAATTCGGTCAATTAGGAGCAAAGATATGGTCTCCGTTTTTTTATATGTTCTACTCCAAATGTTATATCCTTGGTTTGGTTTTTAAATTTAGAATGTGTTACTGAGCTAATGCTATTTTTTTTTTACCATATTACTAATGATTTTAAAAAAAAGTTTAGTCCAATAATTGGAATCACTTTTTGTATTTTTCTTTGTAACTCGGAAGGTAATGTTACTTTAGATGTATAATTGTTTGGAAATAATAAACCATTGTGAAATAATTTGCAGAGTTTTTTTAAGATAGAAGAAACCTAAGCCCGTACGAAAAATTAGAAGAGTTAAATGCAAAAGCATATTCTTATACCAATCATTAACATATAGTAACTAAAATTGTCAAGTATTAGTAACTATTTTTCCTTAATTTTTATTTAAGAAATCGATTTTTTTGACCAGTTCTCCCCTTGGTCTTGTAATCGTTAGGCGTCCTGGGTCTTGGTCTTGCAAAGTGGAAGACCAAGACCGATTTTGGGCAACACTATACAGAATAATGAAGAGAAGAATAGTTGGGGTGATATTCAAATTTGACTGATCACTCCAACTATTCTTCTCTTCATTATTCACGACAGTCAACCATTTACCAATTATGCTACTATACAGAATACATGTAAATTACAGTTATACAGTTTACAGTACAATTAAATAATTTATAAAATGGGGATTGACCCGCCGGTAGGCCCTACTCAACTTTAAGGCAAAGAATATTACACCAAAAAAAAATGTGTTAAAAGCCGAAATAATGAGATAATAATAAAACAAAATGAAGCGGATAGCGTTGAATATGTTTACCAACAAGTGCAAAAAGGGTGAGAGGAGCAAGCTGGGGGTAGTTAATGAGGGAGGAAATAATGGAAAATCAATGTAGGGTTCCTGGCATTCCTTCCCTCTCCGTGTTAAATGGAGACAGCATCGGCCGACCTCAACTCAACTCCCTAACCCCGGCATACGCCCTTTTCAATAATACCATTTTCTATTTTTTCCTTAACTATAAAAATAAAACACAATAATCCATAACGCCAAGACTAATCTCTTCTCACCTACTACATAAACTTATTCTTGAAATAAGGATCTCACATACACACAGACCATATTACGAGACTTTGTTAAAGTATGTGTTTCCGAAACTTTAATTTATATTTACTACTTATTAATTTTAACCTTTCTTTAATGTGAGGTTCACCTCATCCAAACCCTTGCTTTATCAGGTCCCTTCATCCTGCCCCCATAGTCCCCTATCACCACCATCTTGCTGCGGTCTTCCTCTCCCTCTGCCTTTTTGCTTCCTAATCCATGAGCTATGGTATGCCATTGTCACTCATTCGCCTAACGTGGCATTTCTCTTTGTTATTATTGTTTCTGTCATTGTACTAAAAACATATCATATTTCTTATGTTTCTTATTTAATTTTAGCCCTGATGATGACCCGCAAGTTTGGGTCATAATAAAAATTATCACTGAAACTTCCGACTATCTATTATCTAAGTTAAATTAAAATATGAGAAGGAGTTGATCGGGGGGTGCGGTTAAATAAATACTAAATTATAGAAATAGTATTATTTAATTATTATGCTGACGTTTCGACCCACCTTGCAGGTCTCAGAGCTATCAAAGATACAAAATATAAAAGATACACGGTGAAAATAAAATAAATGAATTGTAAGTAGATATTAAATAAGAAACAGTTGTCTGATAAAGAAGTAAGATGATATCAGAGATATAGTGGGTGAAATATAGTTAAAATATCAAGCATTATATAAGATACATACAAAACTTCTTCATCAACTCCTTCTCATATAATAATTTGTTTTGTTTGTATCTTCTGTATATATAATACTTGATATCTTAAGTACATTGTCACCACCCACATGTACATGTACCTTTTATATTTTGTAGCCCTGATGAAGACATGCAAGCTGCGTCGAAACGTCGGCAGAATTATTAAATAATACTACTTCTATAATTTAGTATTTATTTGACTGCACCCCCCATGAACTCCTTCTCATATTATATCCACAGGCAACCATCTCTACGTCATTTTAAATTAAAATAATTGAGTGAAATTTGTAAAGTACACAGGAGAGAAAATTACACAAATTCTTCTGGGAGGTTTTCTCTTTTTAAGACATTATATTTGGAAGAAATTATATTTAAGTGGTTATCACAAGTTTGTTTAAACAAACAAAATGTCTTGACACGTACTTACAATTGGTAGTTATACATATGTTATTATTTTAAAATAGTGCGTACATATTGTGAGTGTTAAAGTATTAAGCTTTTTTTTTTTCTATTTCCTCTTACGGGTTTTTTCCCCGGGCCAGGTTATTAATGCGAGAGATAAAAGACCATTGTGATGTGAACTAGTAACCTTCGGTTTATGAGCCTGCTCGGCCACACCACCCCAAATTTAACAATAAGCAATCTAAGTTAAATACGGTATTTATCTCAGACCACTAACAGAAACAATGAAAAAAAAAAAATCTATTTCGAAGAGGGGCTTTTCTATACTTAACCTATCAAACTAACAGCCCGCGCACAAGTTCCTTTTTATCAAATAATTAACATCCGTTTAATTAGGTACTTAAAACTCATGAACACCAATTCGCTTTCCACTTGAATCATAAGACAATTTGAGCACAAAATCAAGATAAAAAAAAGAAAAAGTGGCCTATAAAAATATTAGGCCATTTGAAGGGACCTCCATTTCCAACATGTCAAAATAACGAGATTATATACGCTAAACGGCCCAACATTTTTGCTTGCCAACTTTTTCTTCCATTTTGTGATCAAATTACCTTACGATTCAAGTAGAACGAAAATGGGTATTTATGAGTTTTTAGAGTAACTCATTATATCAATTAATTTAATGAGAAAACGTCAACTATTTCTGTGAATTTTCGTTTTTCAGAAAATTTGTAGGTTACGATCAGATGAGGGCATTGACGAAGTTTTATGCGGATGTTAATAATTTCAGACCTCTTTTGAGGGGTTCATAATTGAAAGATACATTTAAGAAAATATCGATATAAGAACAATCTATCAATAAATATAATCGATATTTTTGAAGTATGCAAAACATAAACCTAGACTTGCTATAGACCCCCCCCCCTCTTCCTAAGGAGGGCGATTAGAAGAGACCCGGTAGTTGGTGGTGATATCGATTCGGGCCGGGCGGGCTAACCACTTGGTCCTCTTCTACCACACTTAACTCCCCGCCTCCTCTCGCGTCCGACCCAATACAAACAGGTCTTGTCTTCTTTATATAAAGGGGGTAAAATAATATTAGTGGGTCGTTTGCTTTATTATTGCTTTACACTCTAATATAGCAAAATAGTTTCCAAATATGAAGGCAGCCCAATCCCATACTAAAATTCAATACACCAGCGGATCCAGGATTTAATTTTGGGGAGAGGGCATCAGCCCGAAAACGTTTTTTTTTAATATAAAAATTACGATAATTACTTTGGAAAAAAAGAAACAAAACTATCTATATTAAATGGTGTTTAAGTGATTCCTTAAGTCCTTTTAAATGTAAATGTAACACGAACAATAATACTTAAAGAGATAATTTTTTAATATATTTTTCCATAAAACATGGTTATATTTTACCATTTTGGGGGAGGGGAGGAGGGCTTCAGCCCGAAAGGCCCTCCCCCTAGATCCGCCCGTGATCCAATATTCCAAGTATGTATATAATTGAAAACAATAAAAAAAATGTAGCGGATTTAGTATTTCATTTTGAAGATAATTAACGAGAAGGTAAAAGAGACCCATTCAAAAAATTGAGATTTTAAATCAAAACTTTATAACTCGCCACACCTTCAATTTGCAATGTAAGTAACAAAACATCAATACAGATTTAGACATACCCACGGTACAGGATCTATTCCAGACTTCATATAAAAAAATTCTTTTAAACAAGACCACAACAAATATGACAGAAAGCACCCAACGAAGGCTGAACTGAGTCAGTTAAAAAAATCCCAGATTAATGTATTTATATATGTCAACCATTAATGTATATATATATATATATATATATATATATATATATATATATATATATATATATATATATATATAATTTCAAGTTAAGCGTCGAACATATGTATCAATTATTTCCCACCTGACCTCAGATGGCAAAATCTGACATTTGAGAGAGAGCTAATTTATTATTTTTTAAACCATAATGTTTTTAAAACATATTATAAATAGTTCAGATCAGCGTAAAAAAAAAAAAATATTTTAGTGGGAGCCAGGAGTTTCGACGTGAAACCGCCTGGCTAATGTAACAAGACCAAGACCGCCTAACTGTTGCAAGACCAAGACCAAAACTAGTAAAAAAAAAAATCGAGTATTTGAATAAAAATTAAGACAAAATAGTTACTAACACCTGACAATTTTAGGTCATATACGTAAAAAATTGGTATAATCTATATACTTTTGCATTTAACTCTTCTGATTTTTTATTCGGGCTTAGTTAGATTCATCTAAAAAATTATAGTAATAACTCTATGGTAATAACATAATAGGTAAACTACAAGACTCAATCTTAACAAGAATAGTCTTGGTTTTGAATTTGGGTAAAACTTCAATTCGCTAGTGACGATAAGAAAAAAAAAATCGATTTATTATAATGCAATATATTCTGATCTGAATTTGAATATACAAAAAATGATAAGGTGCGTGTCACGAAATATATAATCGTTTACAGCTTATTGTAAAAAAAAAAAAAACACTAAACACTGAACTAAAAATTATTGATTCCAATTGTAATGCCTACAAAATATATATCATTTTTATAACTAAGGAAACATTCCTGCAGCCATGCTGACTGTAAAGTGGGACGAAAAGTGTGGGGGCGGCGGACATATCGATTACGGTACGATCAGCTACATGCCCCCCCCACCTCTCCCAGTCAGTCGGTTGGCACCTAAGCAGTCTCATTAAATATTAGTTTAATTTCATATAATTATACAAAAAGAAATAATAATAAAAATAATAAAAATGTAACAGTGCCATTTAAATCTCTAACCACTTTTTTTTCTAAACTTAAAATATTCTGTGAATGGAAAATTACAAAAATAAAATTTTAAAACATGCTCTAAATATTATCATATCCAGCTGTTCTTTACGAAATCTCCGAAATGGAGCACCCTGGAGCCTCGTGCTCCCGTTTTCCAGGACAAAGAGGACAGCTTTTCCATCCCCCTTGCATTTCCCAGCCAGTGACGGCCAATCAGGGCTTTCCTTTGATATGACGTCACGGGCAGGGCTGGATCCGCCATCTTTAGTCCCTACTACTGGCTAACCCGCTATTTAAATAGCACACGGTAATATGCTCCGCTGGGTCCTACCTCTTCAAAGACCCAAGCCCAATTCGGTAAATGTCAAAAGTTTCGCCATTTTCTTCTTCTCAGGTCGAGCTGACACTGAAATTTCACAAGATGAGTTGTGTCGAAACAATAAAAACAAAATCAGGTGAGAACCAGATTTTTTTCAGAGGCTTGATAATTTGATATGAACAGAATTAATTATTTTCTATTGAAAAAAAAAAAAATATATATATATATATATATAAATCTATCCACAAACATAAAGACAATACAGTCTCATTGAAATAAGTGAAAAATTGTTATCTCAAAAATCCAAGGACGAGAGAGAACATGACGCTGATGTTTTTAAGTTATTCCTTTGAAAACTGACATAATCGAATGAGATATACAATGAAGATGGAGACTAAGAGAAAATAAAATAGAAAAAATACACACAGGCTCTAAAAGAATTTACTATGTTTAGTTTTACCCACAACGACTACGTTATATTTAAAAAAATATATAAATATATTTTACAGTGCATTAATTAAATCACTATAATTTTCAACAAAAAAAAGTATCAACTAATTAACTTAAAAAGATGTGTTTATCTATTCTTAACTTTCGTTACTTTATTAAGCCCATCGCACAATATTATTTCAATGACTAAAACACAAGAGATAAAAATAGTCAGATTTACAATATTTCTCCAATTAAACTTGAAAATAAATAGTCAGATTGTTTCTATGTTAATGTAGTCATTATGTAGAGCTTCATTACATAGATTAATTAATTCTTTAATTGATATATAATGATTAAAAATGTAGGTAGGTAAACAAACACTTGTCTATTAGCATTATAGACTGTATTTTCGTGCAATTTCATCTTTATTAACGAAAGTTTCAAATTCAATCAAACCAAGACAGAAATTCAAATCATGAAGAGGAAATTCCATTGACACTGATTTTATTTTGAAGAAAATGCACATTTTGGGAGAACTGCACGAATTTTAAAGATATTCTGTGCGAAGTTGTATTTTTGTCTATTTTTAAAGTTTTGAAAATAAAATCGGAGACTTATTAAAAACGTCTGCCAAGTAAGATCAGTTTAGCTTCCTCGCCAAATTCATCAACAAACTACAGAAAATGAAGGACTATACATATTTAAAACTTATCAATGCTTACATCCTATCCTTTAATTATAACTAGGAACAAAGAAACTCACAAACATGACGTTATTTTTTACAGTCTGTACAAAATTTAATTTTAAGGAAAATCGCATGCCGGTTAAGAGATTGGGCAAAATCTATATTATTGGGCCATCTAAGTTTCAACCACCACCACTGAAAATTACATGAATTTTTTTGTAACGACAGTAGGTGTCATGCCAGTAACATGTAAACGAAAACACATCTAGTTTAAATTAACTTTTTTTAATACAGTCTAAAATTTTATAACCTCATAAAACAATACTATGAACACAACGATTATATTTTTAAGAATTATTTATATTAATTTTAATTGTTGAATAGAATTTAGTGAAATTGATACTTGGGAATTTCTACATTATTCTACGCATTTCCTTCAACTTTCGGTCTAATCTAACGAGCAGTTTTCAAAATGTAGGCTTGTTAAAAACAAGTATACTTAATCCGTCGAATAGTGGCCATGAAATTGTTTAAAAACTATTTAATTTTACTTGTGTTACAAAACAAGAGGAATATAAAAATATTTCAAGGCTGAGTAAAACATATGTTTATATATAACCATTTAGTGATGTTTAATAACTTTAGATGCGTTAATATATTTAATTAATAAGTTATACATCGACGGTTTATTCCAATCATAGAGTAAAATTTCAAAAAATTAAATTAGTGAATAATATAATGAATTTTTCCTCTGTGGAGTCTTACAATTTATTCACTAACAATTAGTGTAACGACTTTTGACTTGCCAATACTGAATTAAAAAGTTCGTTACTATATTTTAGTCAATTTTGTAAGGGAAATAAAATGTTATTAAAAATGCAGTTCAAAAACCCAATTTTGCCTGACAATAATTTCTTTTGAAATGTGGTAAGTGAAAGTTGTGTGATACGCGTACCATTTTTTTCTGTTTATAAACAATAAAAATTATTGTTTTAAGCTTTTTATATATATTTTAGGCCAAAGCTCACCAAATATACCCAGTTTTTATATCCTGTATTCTTTATTCAACGTTTCGGTTTCAGGAGTCATTTTCAAGATCCTGCAAAACTAATTTTAATTTAGTTTTTACAATCCAAATACATCCTTATCAGACACATATTATTTAACAACCATCAGTAATACAAATAGTCCAAAATTTATTTTATAAAATTTGTTGTTTTTTTTTAAATTAAATCCAGTGCTGTATGAATGCCCTAGTGAGGAGCAACAATTTTTCTTGATATCGTCTGGGAAAGAGGTACATAAATCGAGAACTAATAATATTCTTTTTAAAAATAATATTAACAATCTATTTTAATTTATTATTCATGTATTACAATTTTTTAGAAGTGAAGAAACGACATTCTTTGAAATAAAAGAATGTCTAAAGGAAGAATCATATTACAATGATAGATTTTAAAAAATTTATGGCGCGGTGCATGGTTAGTAGATGATATAAATTAAATTTAAAAAATATATATAAATTATGGACTATTTGTATTACTGATGGTTGTTAAATGATATGTGTCTGATAAGGATGTATTTGAATTGTAAAAACTAAATTAAAATTAGTTTTGCAGGATCTTGAAAATGGCTCCTGAAGCCGAAACGTTGAATAAAGAATACAGGAGATAAAAAAAAAAACTGTGTATATTTGGTGACCTTTGGCCTAAAATAGATATATAAAAATTATGAGAAAATGGCACCAAACCTGAAGGATGTGACTAGAAAATTATTTGTTTTGTTTTTTTCATGCATTATATTAATTATAGAGTATTGAGTTAAACGAGTTTGTAAATTCTATATCGTATTTGTCTATGATTTAATTTTTTGGTTAATTTAATTTAGGTTTTTCAGCACAAAAAATACAGTCTATATAATATAGCACATATTGGATGAATATGTAATATTAAATATATTAGAATTGAGGATTGAAATGTTATTGTAAAAATGAACAAAAATTTTGATGGAGTAAATAACGTTTTTTTTTTTAGAATTTAATAAATATTTTAATTAGTACCTAATACAAAAATCGATTAGAGCGATTTATTTATTTCTAATCACGGTTGGGTTTTCAATGAGAATCAGTTAAGTCAGCAGTCCCCTGTGAGGTCATTGGCCCCTGAAGAAGGGACCGCAAGCAAGTTAGAAAGCTTAATACTATCAGTTTGCAACGCCCATTTGTTAGCCATGCAAATATATTCCGTTATTTTTTTTTTTTTTTAATCCATAATAAAAATATACTTTGTGAATTTTAACTAGATATTCCTTTTTCAGCACATATTTCATTTTTCTATAACTGTGTTAAATTTTATCAAAGTCTTGGTATCACAGCAAAATAATGAAACGAAAATCAGATAAACTTCACCCACCTTCTTAAATTTACCCACCGTATCTGAATTCATAAACAAAAGAATAATAAAATTCTACGATTCTTTAAAATATTTAACAAATACAGAATTCAATACGATAACATTTCCGTCATCTCCTCGGCGATGACAAAATATAGTTGTAAGTTAGTCCTAAGAAAATTATGAAGATAGAGGTGAGCCCCATCACCCAGATTGAACGTCCAGAAATAAATATAAACAAAACTAAGAAAGGCTCAGCAAGACTTTAAAATGTATCTAAGGTACAAGGAACATGTTAACCATATGTAAGAAACAAACCTTTATGAAATTGGGGATAAGAAAAAAAAAAAAAATAGTGTAAATATATAATAAATAAGTTGAAATACTAGAGCTGAGAAAAAAATTTTTTTTACGATATTATTATTTTTTAATCACTGTTTTCTGTATTTGCTTTGCATGGATTTGCCCTATAATATACATGAAATGGCACAAACTAGACTTCAAGATGGAAAACCTATGGTTAGTTTTCTCTATTTATTTATTACTTATAAAGGCGTAAAATATAGGAATTATTGATATGGTTTTGATGAGTAATAATTTATCTTTCCAACGGTTGTAGTAACGTTGACTTAAGAGAAAATGAATATTTTAGTGAACGGCATGAAAAAAAAAAAAAAAAATTCACGTATTTAAGAGTTTTAATGGACGCTAAAAAGGAATCGATATTCATTTTTTCATGAAAAAATTTAGTTAGCCTATTTTACTGGAAGGGTCTTTGGGTTTTTGTCATTTATTACACATTAAAATTCGTTTAATAAAAGTAGTAATATGTTTTTCTTATTTTATATAAAAAACAAATCTATTGATATATGAGCCTTTCGGTTGACAGAATGACTCACTCCGATTTTAAATTTTTTTATTATTAATTTTACTTCACAGTTGTATATTTTAATACTGCAATCACTTACTCTCGAATCAATTTACTCACTGTCTGTACAAATATTAAAAATGTTTCAACTAGAAATATCACCAAAATGACATGAATCTAATATTTTTCGACCTAGTATCACCAAAATAAAGTTTCATTGAAATAGGTGACCACACGTCCGTAACCTCCTCTCATAGTATAAATTTAATCTCCATTTTCATATGTTCATCGTTTACCACATTTCAAACCACCATATTTTTAACAATTAAAAATAATTCTACATTAAATATAACCAGTATTTAATGTACTGCGAGAACGCTGACATTAGAAAGCTATCTTTCTCGCTAATGCATTCAATGTTTAAGCAACATTAGGAAAACATGTTTAGTCGTATATACAATATAATATTAGCCTATAAACACGATACGTGAAGCTCCGTACTTCACTACAACTGTTTAGTTTAAGTAAAATATACTTAATAACTGATCAGTTTTTCCCATTGGAAAATATCGTTCCAGTTTGATATTTGAGCAATAACAACTTACTCTAATACATTATCACATACTTTCCCAAGACTTTACATAGTACTAACTATTAGTTTGGTGCACAAGAGTTAGTATATTTCTCACTTAATAAAGGTATAGCAGAGTCCATTACTAAGAGTATAGAAACAATATCTGAATATGTTTTTAATTATTAAAAATTGTGTTTAGAAGTTTTTATTTTATTTATTTTTTTTATTTACCTTCTTAATCAGTATTATTTATTTACTTCTTATATTTATTTCTTTATTATTTGTATATATTGTATGAATGAGAACTTTTAGCCCTAATGCTTATAGCCCTCCAGCAGTGGCTGATTGTATTATTATTCAATAAATAGATTTTTTTTAAAAATTATTAAAAATACCAAAAAATTTCTTTCTACAGGGTGTTTTAGGATTAAATGGCCAAACTGAAAAAATGAACTGAGGACCTCATAAAAAGAAAAAATAATTTTCTGAAGGTATGTCCGCAAACGCTTTGTACACCTAAGGATTTTCGATGGTTATGAATTATTTACGTCATATGAAACAATAAAACATATTCAGTGACGATAGAACTGCTGCTGTTGAAGAAAGATGAGGAACCTGTCTTTATATTTCTCTCCTCTAATTAATTATCAAATTCTATCATATGTTCTTTTATATTACAGATCAATGCGAAATAATGGTTGTTAATTGTTTCAAATGAAAAAAAAAAAAATAATAAAGGTACTTCAGAGGAAGCTAAAATTGAAATGGAAATTAGCCATTAAAGCCCTGTTAGAGAACATCAATGAGAATTAAACTTAGAATATTATTTAAGTTATATATTATCTAAAATATTATCTAAAAACTGCTAAATAATTTTACACTGATATAATGAATTTAATCAAAATCGTTGGAACCGTTTTCGAGAAAATTGTAAAAATGTGTTTCATCGATGATATTAAGTGCCACTAGAAGAAAATCAAACATAATACAAACTACTGCGTATTTTACAATGACAATTTTTAAAGGATAACTTATAATTGGGAAACAATTACATTGAATTATCAATCGAGGAAAATTGCTTAACGATTAATAAGTTTATTATTAATCAAAAGTGCAAGAAAGTGGAAGAAGAAAGTATTTTGGGAATCAGAATCGACTCCATATCGGTGTCTGTCGAGTTCATCATATCATTCGACTTCAATATTACGAGTGATTAATAAAATTAGTTGGTATTGATTTATGCAATAAGTTGGCATTGGATTAAAGACTATAAAAGTAGTTGATATAATATATCGAGAATGAGGTAGTTTTTTACTTTCCTACCTATACTAGGTAAGGAAAGTATTGCAATCGGGTAAAATTTCCGACATGCGGTTTTCGACGGATCTATACGTTTCAGAGCCCCTTCAGTCCGAAAAACATATTTTTAGCCACTGGTCTGTATGTCTGTGCCAAGATTTTCTCGGAAACTACTGAACCGATATTGTTGCTCTTTTTTTTTATTTTGTAAGATTTTGACTACTGATGCCTGTGACAGAAATTTGGTGCTTCATGCGCAATAAATGAAAAACATGTTTTTCTATAGACTGTAGCGCAAAAACGGGCTCTAACGATTTTGATGAAACTTTCCTATAATGTTCTAATCATTGTTCTTTCAATTTTCATATATAGAGTAAATTCCCGAAAAAAATTCAGAAAAAAAAGTTATAAAGGAAAATACGCCGTTTAGGAAAGTATTGCTATCGGGTCAATTTCCGACATGCGGTTTTCGACGGATCTATACGTTTCAGAGGCCCCGAGTCCCCGAAAAATAAGAAAAACACGCCTTTCGTTTAGCCTGTCGTTTGAAAGGTAATGAAATTCCTTACAAAGCCATATAAAAATCGTTCATTTTGGACAACTATTAACAAAGTTACAGCTATTCAATTTCTAATGTAAGATTACGGTTTCATATCCTGGTGTTCAATATTTCCTCTTCTTTTAACAGAAATTATTGTTTGACAATACTAAGCTATGGCAAAAAGTTTACATTGCTTTAGTTTATCAAATAAACCGTACTCAAATCTTATGTTTGATCAATTCTCAGGAAAATGTACCCAGTTCAATTCTTTTTTGTTTCTTCATGAACATATGTAAAGATATTAAAACTTTTATGAATTGGGTAGGTAAGTCGTGTGAGTGGACACATGAGATATTTTAATTTATCTGGACAAATATAATATAAATAGCAACGATGTGTGTGTGTGTGTGTGTGTGTGTGTGTGTGTGTGTGTGTGTGTGTGTGTGTGTGAGAGAGAGAGAGAGAGAGAGAGAGTGAGAGAGAGAGAGAGAGAGAGAGAGAGAGAGAGAGAGAGAGAGAGAGAGAGAGAGAGAGAACGGGACAATTAGAGGAGCGTAGTGTACAGCGGGATGAGATCAATAATAAGGCACCTCTGAACCCGCCAAACCTCAAGCCTCTTCTAGCCTAGAGCTAGCTAGTTCCACTTTATCGATCTGTTTAAAAATAACATCTCTATACCTCAACGCCACACGCTATTCTGACACCATTTAATACACTAGGTAGAATATACAATCGTCTTCTTAATATTATTTAACTAAACAGTATAATAACGTAACATACAAACAAATAAATATACTACATAAATCAGGAAAAAATTCTTCGATTTGTGGAAAATATGATTTTTTTTTTAATTGCAAGAAATTATTACTGCTGTTATAGGATCGATAAAGGCTGATTATTTATATCATTCTTTTAGTTATATGATTTGATTTATATATATATATATATATATATATATATATATATATATATATATATATATATATATATATATATATATATATATACACACATACTAATTTTATATATTATAAAATATCAGCTTAATGGGATGTAAAAAAAAAGACAAAAAAAAATTTAATGGAAATTGAAAAAATAATTAAAAAGAAAAAAAAGTAATGAAAATTGAAAAAATAAATAAGAGTTAAAATTAATAATAATTTAAAAAAAAAAAAAGAAAACAAAACAAAAAAGAGAATAAATAGAGAAAACTATGAAGAGAAAATACAAAAAAGTTATAAAAAATTAAAATGAAATATTAACAGATAATTTTTAACCCTTTAATAGATAACTGGGTCGCAGAAGTATTCAAATAGACAGAATAATGACCGTAAAAGCGGTTTTGGATTCAATATAGATTCTGAAGCGCTTAGATTCTTTTCAAATCACGTAATAATTTCTATCTGATTACAATATTTACTTACCTAAGTAATAAGGAAAGAAGAAACATTGCATTAGTATTTAATACCTTAAACTATTCAATGCTAATTTTCTGTGGCAATTGTTTTTTTCACACACATATTTCTTTATTGAGTAGTATCACAATTAGTCACAAATAAGGAAAATAAAAAATACGAAACAATTATCAAGACGCTTTTTAGACGCATCGGAGGGTTATTAGAGATCAGATGGTTCTGAAGTTTATTAGGAATGGAAAGTTATCTGGACTGAGGCAAATCAGAAACATATGAAACATTAAGATCGTTTGGAGGATTTTGGTTAAGTGGAACGCAAACCTCAACTTTGTAAGTGCAAATAGGCCTTAGTATATGAATCATTCAATTAATTGAAAACTTAGAGCGTTTTTCTTGTATGTGATGAAGTAGTCAGAAACGTCGAGCAGTTTCTTATCGTTTCTATCTTGTCGATTCCAAGATGTTTGTTCAGGTGTAAGGTCCAAGGCATCGATTTTTCTGATAAAGTGAAACTACCAAAGTATACTGTAGAACGTGAAGTCATAGGTTTACGAAAATCTCAAACATTAACATACTTTCAGAGAGATATGAGATAAATAAAAAAAAAAAAATTATGAAATAATTAAATATTAAAAAAAAACGAATAAAAAATCTTCAAACATTCACAAAAGCGCACATGTGGATATTAAAATATTCTCGTTGTTTTGGGCTGAATTGATAATGATATTAGAGTGTTTTTTTCGTTTCCTGAAAAGTGATGATTTTCAGATTCGATAGTTATCATTTGTATCCACGTTATGCAGAAGTGTAAATTTAAAATAAAAATATACCAATAGGAATAGTGTATCAAAGTTGTGATGGCAGAGGAATAGATAAAGCCACTGGATTCGTAATTTCTAGGTACATTTAATTATTTATTCAGTTAAATAGGATGTGGTTGACTTGGAGACCATGTGACGTTTCGGGTGAACACCTTTAAAATGTGGGTAGCAGATCCTACAATGGGTTGACAGAATAACTTAGATAATTGGTCAAAATACTTTCTTTTTTTTTAATTCTAGCTTGAAACTGTTTACGAGCTAAAAAAATACCAATATACCAGGACCACCAAAATATAAATTTATAAGAAAACAAACCAAGGTTATACAAAGTTATAAGCATTTGTAAAACATGTTTTAGAATACTCAGTTTCAGATCAAGGTCGTCACAGCAATACAACCGTGCAACTGAAAATGTTGTGAAAAGAGAATATGATTCGATTTATTTAATTTTTGATGGTCTGTAAACTAGAAAAGTAATGTAAAATTTGAAGGAATCTGATAAATGGATAAGTGGGAGAGGTTATATAGGTATATTAAAAACATTTTATATCTAATAAGACTATTTATATTTCGTAGTTTTTAAATAAAAATCTATTCTACGGAGAAGGTATACAAAATTCTAAATCGCAGTGAACTGATGACCTGACTAAAAATAAGAGATAAATATAATGATATAGATTAAAGGAGGCATTGGTTTAATGGACAGTGAATGCATTTACAATGTAATAGTGTCCAATCGATGAACACAAGGAAAACATTACGTAGGCTGCCAAAGCGACCTTGATAGTATACCGTGCTCCCATCTAGCGGATCCCAACCTCAATCATACCGTCACTCTTTAAATACACAATAACTTTATAAACAGCCCGTCCCGTAGGTAAAGGCAAATATTTAAATGGGTCATTGTAGAACTCAACAGGTTAAAAAAAGTTTATATAAACTATAATTTGACTTCCCCCAGAAAAACAAAAAAGTTAATTTTTGTGTTTTTTTTTTTTTATAAGTAAGCCATATTTTTTGATGAATATCAAGCGATGACAAAAGAAATATTTAATTTACGTTATTAATAATTGTTTCCTGGTTAATAAGACAAAATTTTCTTGAAATGCAATAAATGTTATCGTTGGTTAAAAATGACATGTGTATATTAAATGTGATATTTAAATGAGGTTATTAAGTCGATAAACAATGCTAACGCTAAGTTGTTTTTAGAAACATAATGGATTATTCCTAATTTTTTTTTTATCACCCGCAAAATGGAGTACCGACAGACCCGGTCTGGTCAGCTCCGATAAGCGGCGATCGCTGAGAGCCTCCGATCAAATATCATTGGTCTATATTTTTCTAGTACCCCCAAAATAATCATTTTGTTTTTTATTTTATTTTTGGAATTTTTTAGGGTCTCTTCGACATAAATGTTTTGTACTTTTTTATCGCCGTAGAATGATCGGACCCCAGAGATCATTGTAGTGTACCGTGGCACGTTGGGCCCCGAAAATAATTGTTTTATATTCCTTTATTTTCGCAAATTTAGAGAGTCCCTCTGATGGGTCTCCAACATAAATGCTTTGTACTTTTTATCGCCATAGAATGATTGGGGGCTCTCTCTGGGGAGAAACGAATGTACTTGAGCTTAAGCCATTTAATTAAAAAGACAACAATAATCAAGTCAATAATCCAACTATTTTCTCCACAAGATATTGAAAGAAGTGCCAGGGTATGAATGATAACATAAGATAATGTTTGTCTTTCATTAAAAATACATTTGGCAGAGGACATCGTTGACTTTAGTTAACATGGAGTATATCCAATACAGGCTACTATTGCTAATTAAATAACAAATAATCAAAAGCTAATGGCAATTCATGTAATCAGTGGCGAAGCTAGGCCATTACACCCATAAATAAAAATATAATTCCTACGATGTTGGTCCGAGATGGATTTATGTTTGAGGGTAAATAAAAAAAAAATGTTTATCTTGTTTATTGTTCATCATGTTTAGTTGAATTATTAGCCAACTGAATACAAATACAAGATGAGGTATTCGTATAAAGAAATCGAACAAATAATAAATATATATATATTTTTATTTATGATATCTACAACTGTATTAAGAAAGAATACATTCAGTAAATGTGATAACAAAAAATAAAAACATGAAAACACGTGTTGAGCAACTACCCATTGGTAGCAGTCTAAAAAAAAAAAATGTATTCACAATAGAAGATCTCGAGCCCATCTTCTTTTCAGACAGCTCGGAGGGTTACCAGGGATCGAATAGGAAGCAAGGTTAGAAACGAGAGGGTTCGCATAGTTTTGAAGTTTTTTGTGGAAGGATAAGTATCTGGATTGGGTCAAATCGGAAACATTAGGAACACTAAGATCTTAATGGATGATTTTATTAGTGACAAAGTAAGGAGCATTGATGATTTTACGAAGGATTTTGGATTGTAAGCATTGGATGCGTGAGGAATTCCATGGCTTTTTGGACCCCCAAATCTCAACTCCGTATATCCAAATAGGTCTTATTGTTGTCATGTATATGAGTCTTAATTAACTGGAAGCTTAGAGCATTTGTCTAGTAAGTGCTGGAGTAGTCGAAAGCGTCGAGCGGTTTCTTGTCGTTTAAGTCTAATATGAGGATTCCAAGTTAGACGTTTGTCCAAGTGGAGTCCAAGGTACCGGATTTGTTCAACAGGGATAAGCGGGTTATTATTAAAGGATACTGAAAGTCATAGGTTTACGATGTCAAAGGTGATTTGACGGGATTTATTTGAATTTATTTTAATCCTCCAATTTTGGCACAATTCTTCGAGGTTTGTGATGTGTGATTGGAGAGTTTGGGATGTGTCATCAATAATATATAAATATATATGTATTCTTCCATGTTTTCTTCCTGCTTATACTCATCAATACGTCACTACATGTAATTTTAATTATGAAATAATTACTGCAAAATATATAGCCATAACTCGGTTGCCTGAACTTTCAGCTAAAATGGGTTTTTAATTAGAATTAATGAATAAGCACCAAATCGATATATTGAACCACTCAAAAGTAGCCTGAAACATCAGCTTATCAGTTTCCCCTAAACTGGATTTTTATCTAGAGTATTTTGGGTACTTTTTAGTCAAGCTGAGGCATTAGTATAAGTTGAAATAAAAAAAGTATAAGCTTGTCAAAAATATACTTTTACTTTAGTCCGACTTTTAATACTCGAACAATTGTACATATCATGAATAAATAAAACAAAAAAAAATTCAATATCAAAATTAGATTATATTCTTATTTTTTTAATAAAATATTATATCAGCATGAAATAAAAATAAACATTTCCAATATAACTGCTATACTCTATATCAGTCCACCAGGGACGCCGGCCAGAGACCGACTGAGAACAGTTGAGCGGAGCGCGTGAATGGATGGGAAGGCGGCACCCCCACTTCTCCCGCCAGCGGCCCACCGCGCATGACTCCCGCCACTATCAGCTGATACACACGGCATGCATCATTTAATGCTGCCCTCGGGCATTTAATGTCTCATTCCATTCCTCTTCATATTTGTTTCAGGGGCGCATCAAGAGATAGTTTTTGGTAGGGGGAACTATCTGGATGACAAAATAATTGAGGAGAAATATTAACATGTATGTGGAAGAAATTTTACGAAATGGAATGTTAACTATTTCATATGAATTGCTTTCATTTTAACGGAAATCGAGTTCTTATAGATTTTCGTGTAAAAGCGCCCAAAGAATTCAGCAATACAATTCTTATTATCAATAATGAACAATTGCAATCGAAAAAAAAAAATTAATCCACTCTCAAAATTTAAGGTTGTACGATTTAGGAAACGTAGAATTCATAAAACGAATACATTTTTTTTGTCCAAAAGCCGTACGCCGTCCGCGTATTTTCTCCGAAACTACTGGACCGATTTTTTTTTTTCAAATTTGGATTTATAATCAGAGAACACGTGAGGATGATCCTCCTTCATTGACATAACTATCCGCCTTTTACTTTCAAAATACCGGCCGAAAAACCTGCGTTGCTATGGACTGTAGCGCCTAAATGTATGTACCGATTTGAAATTTGGCTTTTTCTTTGGATTTCGGATTTTGGAAGTCTTCTTCTTGAAGCACTTTAAATTTATGTATATAACATATTTCAACGAAAGGAGCTGGAAAAAAAGTTACGAGGGATGATTAAATAAGATTCTTAATAAATCAAAAAGTGTACACTTTTTTGTCGATATTGTAGGAATTTTTCTAAAAAACAAAAATCGGACAATTAGGAGCAACAATATGGTCTCTAGATGTTTTCTATGTTCTACTGCAAATCCTTTGTTTTGGATTTTGATTTTTGAATGTGTTACTGAAGTTGTGCTTTGTTTTTTTTAGCAAATTATTAATGATGAAAAAAAAGGTTTAGGCAAATAATTGGAATTCATTTTTATTTCTTTTAATTTGTCACTAGAAAAGTAATGATGTTACTTTAGATGTATAATTGTTGGGAAATAATAAACCATTGTTAAATAATTTGCGGCGTTTTTTTTTCATTCTCAAAACGAACTTAAATATTTAAAAAAGTGGTGAGAAATAAAGTTTATCTAGTAAATTAGGCTTTTCATTTGTCAAGGAATGTAATAAAACCTAAATGTATTGAGTATTCTTACAAAAATAATTAATCGAAAGTTGTTCCATTTAAATAAAAATAAATACAGTTATTTTATGGTAAATAAAAAGTTATTTTTTTTATAGAACATTTTTTAAAACCGTTTCCCATCGACCTGTACATTTTTTTTTAATACTGTATACTCTTTTACATTTTAATATTAGTTGATAAACGAAGTTCGTGGATATCACACCCGCGAATGTTGAAGGGTAACAGTATTTCCGATTCGGCTTCTCCAAGAAATTTTATTCTCATACGAAAAATTGTATACCTTGCAATATTTTAGCCAATGAAAACAGTGAGGAAGCTATACTAACCTTACTTGGCAGACGTTTTCTTATTTCAATTCTTCCAAAAAATAATGATAAAAAATGATTATGCAGCTGAACAACTTGAATTTATATTATGGTTATAAATTAGCAATAACAATAATTATAATTATATAATAATATGAATTGACCGATGTATAATATAGGTTTTTAAAGAAATTAAAAATTTGTACGAACTGTGGTTTCGCTCAGTTTGTTTTATTTTGATAAAAAATAATCCAATCTGAACTACAGAATACATGTAGATTAGAGTTATGCAATTTGAGAACGAGTAGTACAATTAAATGTATGTTGTATAATTTGTAAAATGGGGGTTGTTCCGCAATTAGGCGGGTAGGGGACACCCACCTAGTTACTCAATAAACAAAAAAAATTAAATAAAAAATTGATGCATCAACAACGATCGTTTTCTGACATTGTGAATCAGTTTGTTAATTTCCCCCTCCCTCATAAATGATAATTTATTCAGTTATACCCGAATACTAGTATTAATAAGAATGTTTCAAACAGTGGTACTTTTTTTTCTCTCTTAATGGTTATTTAGCGAAGGAAGTTTTCCCCTTTTTTATTCTCTCGTGGATCCGCCTTTGTTTTCTTTAATACATCATGTCTCAATTGAGAATTATAATTTTATGACAAAGTTTATTTAACAATTTGCCTCTGGAGAAATTTTAATATTTTTTTTAAGAAACAGATCACATCTAAATTTCCTATAGCACAATCCCAATTTTCAGAGGATATACGCGTTTTGTGATCTCTCAGTCCAATTAACCAAGTCTCGCAAAATGGACTGAGTTTATATCAATGAACAGTCTGCCCAAATACAAAAAGTTCGAAACTCAAATTATGTTTTTAAAGTTTTTATATTCCTGGGATGTTACAGTATTATTTTTTTTTCAAAAAACCCGACTGATCGAAAGTGGCACTTTATATAACAGATTTTATACAATGCTACGATTTTTTTTTAAAACGACGATTTTGATTAAACTCGTTTAAACAACGTATAATTAAGTAGTTTGTAATATCAGCTAGTTTTATCCAGATTGATAAAAGTCAGAAAGGGCTTAAATGACGAATTTTTAAAAAGTCTTTTCGTCTAAAGTAGCTTTAATATGGTTTATTTGAAATAATTAACTGTCTCTCGTGGTTAGTGGTAATAAGAAATGGCTAAATAAATTATTAAAAAAGTAGAAGTAGAAAAAAATGTATTTAATAAGTGTGAGTGTAAGTAAAAAACAGTTCATGAAAAATGTTTTGTTTTTTTATGGACATTTATACACAACATGTCGAAATATGAAAACGTTGTATTTTTATTTTGAGGTTATGGTTGTACAAACTAAGAAATATTTCTGTCTTTATAATTTTTAATTGAAAAAGTCCCAATAAGTGTACAAATGTAATGTAAGCTAACTCCAAACCCCAGCGTTTAGCAAAAAAAAAAAAAAAAAAAAAAAAATGTGTAACTATACAAACATATAGTTAATTGTGTGTGTGTATATTTATGTGTATGTGTACATACATATATATATATATATATATATATATATATATATATATATATATATATATATTCATAGTATTCTGAATTATATTTGTTCGTTTCACAATGATTATGTTGAATTTTTATTCATTATACAAACCCCACAATTTTTATTTGTCCATCGCTCCTCCCCTAATCAAAATTGAAAACCTCGTAGCCCCAGTTTGTTAAGTTTTACAAAACAAAAAATAGGAAGCTAAAAATATACAGATTTAGTTAAAATATTTTTTGTTTACTATTTTGTATCATTACTTATTTTTTAAATATACATTCACTTTCAAATATCTTTTTGTACATAGAACTCAGAGACTGGATTGATATAGTTCAAATAGACTGATGATAAAAGGTTCTCATTACGTAACATTAAAATAACAAAATAAAGTTTGAGTTATTTTGAGTTAAATATGAAAACTGCTTTAGGTGCGTCTTGTACTTTGTTTGTGGGGAATGAACTAGATTGAGACGTAAGATTTCCGAAGTGTAACATTCGGATAAAGTCGGCTGGAGTCGACTAATTTTTGCATATGAATAAAAATATCTCAAAAAACTAAAAATCGGACAAGCATATTATTAGCGAAGGAATTGTTCAGCATTTCATACTCTGTGTAATGGGTCATTATTCAAAATTGTATCTTAACGCGATGACGTGTTAGAGAGGCGAAAAGGAAAAAAATAATGTCGAAGAACAAACGATAACGAGTTTTATCGAAGATGTGGATTAAAATAACTCAGAAACTAACAATCGGACCTGTGTACTGTAAGCGAGATAAATGTTCAGCACTTAATCCGCTTTATAATTAGCCATTATTTATATTTCATACAATTGATCTCGCCATGTTGATGTTTTTCACTTCTATTGTATGGTCTCAAACTACCTTCGAACAAGAAACATTTTGGAGGGACAAGAATAATAAGACGTAAATGGCTCGGGCGAACGGAGGTATAGTTCAACCACCAGAGACAGGGGAATAAAATCGCCTTGGAGCCTCCTGATTTTATCTGAATCCCAAATGACGGGAAGAGAAGAGTGACCTTGTCCGAAAGCATTCACCTCCCACCAGTCTTCGGCGGCACCTCGCTTCTCTCCGCTGCGAAAACAAAACTATTCCACCTCGCGTCGAACGAGTCGTAGCGAACCAACGCGAGCAAAATACAAAAATATCTCGTGTGTACCCTCACAACAGGCATGATTTAAACCACTTTAAATATATTGGTCAAAAAAAAAAAAAAAAAAAAAAGACATTATTATATTATGCAACCGACACCTTAAAGATGTACAATGTCAATAGATATAGCACCTGAAGTAAATACCACGTGTCACGTACATTTTCGGATTATACCTAATGCCGATATCGTCCAATCGAAAATAATTATTCTGGCGCTTATATTTTGTTGTATTATTTTTAAAAAGGTAAGCGTGCTGCAAAAGCTCATTGAAAAATTTACAGAGTTTATGGCCACATAAACTACAAAAAATGACATCAACAGGACCTTCGTAAACAAACTACAAATGGAGATAAAAAACAGAAACCTATAAGGAGTTTTTGTATATTTATCCCTTATGCAGGCATTAAATAAAAAAAAAACATTCATACGGTTTTGAAGAACAATAATTCAGCTTTCCAACTGATATAGTAACATCGAATTTTGAGAACATCCTGAAGAGTTATGAATGATCGGAAGGGTGTTGTGTACCACCAAGACAGCGCTAGGCGTTGGGCCTAGGCCCCACACCTCATTGGTCACTTGCAATAAATTATTGAGCCTTGGATGGGACCTTTTGCCCTAAACTTCCTATTCACCAGACCTAGCTCCAAGTGACTATCACTTATTCCGGTCTCTGCAGAATTCCATGAAAGAGTATTTTAACAATAAACTCTAGGCATTCTATAAACATGGTACAATCCAGTTAGTTGAAAGATGGGAATAATTCATATTAAATAATGGTTAATATATTGTAGATTAAAATAAATTTTATGTCTATAAGACATTGAGTTTTATATCACTCTGAAAAACTGAAAGGATTTATTTGCCAACCCAATACACCCACCATTTTATTCTCAAGCTGAAAAGAACAACGACGACGTATAACTGTTCCTCAGTTAAGCTTTTTTTAAAAAATCAAAAAGGAAAACGAAACAAAAACAGCTTACTGTTATATTCATTCATATTTTGGGTGGTAAGCTAAATTAAAAAATTGTTAATGTATTAACGCTAAAATTGGTCCTGAGATTTTATTGCTGTATAGTGTTTCTTGCCTCTCATTCCCACTCAAGTTTTATAAAACTATTAGGTTACTTCAAGTAAAATTTTACAAAACTAGTAAGTTACATTAAAAAAATATTTAGTGGTTTATATTCAGTTTAATATTTTCTTGCAATGACAATCAAAGTATTATGCTGGCAAAATAGGACTTGCTTTGACAAGTCATAAAAAAATAAAATAAATAAAAACCAACCAACTGATTCATAGGAAAATTGACTCTAAATGCTATTAGAACTTTCCTTCCTTAAATCCTTTTAAAGGGGACTTTCAATGATTAAATGAAATTCCCTTTTTCATAAAATCATTAAAACTGATAATAGTAAATATAAAATATATTTTAAAAAATCGTTAAGGGCCATTTTGGTATTGCTGTCTATAGAAAGATAAATTTCTCTCTTAAGTCCCTTTTACAGATTAAGTTTCTTGAATGAATTCACTTTTGTCTAGGAACATAACTGTGTAACTAACCCGTTCGTTAGTTCGTTCGTCACACACACATGCACAGTTTAAAAAATTAATAACAGATGAGGCTGAGAATACGTTTTTCGGTTTCAGAGGACCCTGAAATTTATAGAACAATTGAAAACGACACATAAATTTGACCACAAAACAATACGCTCGTTACGAAAACATACGAAAGTACCAATAACATATACAACATCTTTTTCATGATAAAAAAAATATGTAACATTTTGAAATTTTTTTACAGACAAATAACCTCATTTCTATTTAAATAAATATAATATTTTTACACGACCAGCTCAGTATTCCGAGACTATATCACAAAAACAGAGTAAAATGGATTTATCAAAATAGAGGAACGATAGTTATCCTATAGTTAACCATAAGATACGAATATCGAATGTTATCGTGAAAGCAAACAAAAGAAGTAATAAAACCCTGAGCAAATGAGTTCTTAAATATGTACATGTATGTATATGTATATATTGTCACAGTTGACAAAATGATTAAAAGATAGAATTTGAAAAGAACTGGTGTTGGAATTATTATTTTTTTTTTTAAGGGTGGTTATAGAGATGGAGAGTTGTGGGATAGACTGAAAACGACCTTTGATTATTTTTGTGAGAAATTTTGTTAATTATTTTTGGTTTAACTTGTTCCTATTATAAATAAATTTACTAATTATGAATATGTTAACAATTATTTGATATCACCTGCAAAGAAGGAATAGTCAGTAAGGAAGAAATCACTCCCCTCCAGTGGGTAAGCCATTCTTAATTATAATTATACACTTATAATTGTATCATTCAGTTCACGTTATAATATACACATATACATTACATATATATATATATATATATATATATATATATATATATATATATATATATATATATATATATATACATACCTTTACTCGTATAAGATAAAGTAGCAAATCTGATTAAATGGAAAGGTTGAACGGATGAAGGCGTGCAGCTCGCCATGTTGCGCCAACAAGGACAGGTGAACCACGGAGGGCCTCTCCAGTCGGCACACAACGGATAACCTTAATTTCACTGAACCAATTAAAGAATCTATAAAAATAATAAATAAACTAGAAAAGATTACAGACCTATTATATGGGTAGGGTCATTCTTCCATCCCGTACGCTTTTTGAAAATTAATATAAAAAAAGAAAACAAAAAAAAGTAATGTGCAAAAAATATTTTCAGATTCACTGACAAATAGGATTCTAATGGCAATGGCTAATAATCTCACTATAGAGATTAGTTTTAATAGTGAAGCATAATCATAAAAATAAATAGAAAATACTCCAATTAAGCCTGTTTGATTATAATTGTAATTAAAAAATGAATCATAGAAAGGAAGGAGAATAAAAATAGAATTCAAAAATGTTAAAAAAAAAAAAAAAAATATTGCATTTTGAAAGGCCACAATTCTAGGGCTACTGAACTAAATTTAAGCTGATTCAATACTCTCCAAAGCAGTTCATAATAATCATTTTAGGCGGGGGAAAAAAATGGATTTTGAATTCTGTCTGTCACTGCAAAAATTTTCCTAACTTAAGTTGAAAACGATATTTTTATCTTTGGTGTGCAGTTTAATGTTGACTTAAAAAAATGCAATTTTCATCTATTTACTTTCTCCATTTAATGGGAGCCATTTTGAAGGGACTCTAATTGAGTTTCTAATCGACTCATCAGGGTACGTACGATAACTTTGTAGCAAACATTTTTTTTTCAAATCAGTACACAGAAATCGAATAGTCTCTTGGATTATTACCATTTTGGAGATTATTTTCTAAAAAAAAAATCTCTACCTCGCCATTACTGGAATTGTTCTAGAGGTACAACCAAAAATATTTTAACCAAACTGGAAACGCCGAGATTCATTCGGTGCGTTCGACACGAAATAAATTTCAACTTGCGCTGACCGGATTCGAATCAGTACCGCTAGAGTCGAGATTGTTAACCAAGAAGCGCATTAGCTCTCCGTAGCCACAGACTGAAGCTGAGACAGATTGTGTTACCTCATTTACCACCAAGATATTAGCGGCTTCCATAATACTCCGCATTATCGCCACTCCTATCTATTGTATTAATCCCGAAGTAACAATTTACTAATAAAAGAATAGTATGTATATGCTCAATCTATGACAGACTAAATGCCTGCCTATTTTAATTCACTTTATAAATTATTATTAGAGGGTTTCGATAATTGTTGATCAGGCTGCAGGTTAAACAGTGCGAAGGAAAGGGAAAGAAGCTGAAAAGATGTAATCAATGGCTTACAGAAGGGGAGGAGCCCTCTGGGTCGATCGAAGCTTAGGTAACAGGATATCGTCAAGGAAAGCGATCTCCTCTTCTTTCATAAAAACGACAACCATTCCCTCCTTAGAATCGGTTAGATTACTAGAAATAATCGTTATTAGATTCATATGTATTTTGTTGGAGATATATTGAAGGTTAAGGCTGGGGTTTGTGTTCAACATAAACCATTTCCATGTGCCATATAATGTACCTTAAGAAATTACGATAATATGTCCTCAAAAGTAAGATAATATGAGTCACCTCATATACCGAAGACGGAGATTTGACATTTTTAAAAAGTTGACAGAAAGCCAATTTTAATAACATCGCTATAATTTAAAACAATTCAAATGATTTTTTATTCGTAATTCAACATTTTAAAATAAAATCATCAAAAACAGTTTGAGTTGGAGCAATAAAATAAAAAATTAATTTTTCTCCAGTTTCAGAAAATGGAAGATCTCCGTCTTTGATATAACGCCACTCATAATTCAGTATGCAGAGCTAACATGCAATCAAATGGTTAAAATTTAATTATTTTTTTTTTATTAATTCAGTAATATTACATTCTGTCACGAGGATGTAAGGACTTTTCTTATAGTTTTGGCAAGAAACACTAATTCCTGCACAATAACATTGAAGCTTTTTCATTACGAAGGCTGCCAGATTTAATTTTTGAAAATTAGATAAGGAGTGCCTAAGATAAGACACTATACCACATATATACTCTGAAATTACAAATCTTTACTGACATAACAGAAACGAAACCAGACGAACACATTATTAAGTTTCCTTAAAGGAGTTTAAAAGTTTAAAGCGCCGAAAACTGGAGTTTTATACTAGACGATAGAACTACCATACCAACGTACCAAGGCTATTCCGCAACAAACAAATCAGTCTGAAGCTAGTACAACAATGGATTAGTATGAATTCAGGAAGGATGTTCTGTTCGGTGAGAAGAGGCTTCCTCAACCGAAAAGAGATGACCAAGAGAACGAAGATGGCGGTATACAGACCAGTTCTATAAATACTGACGTATTGTTTTGAGTCCTGGACACTCACTTCAAAAACAGGAGAGGATTCAGTCAGATTCAGGCTCTACATATGCATAATCTGCGAAAGGTGAAGAAAAAGACTAGGCGGGA
Source organism: Nezara viridula (assembly GCA_928085145.1). Lineage (NCBI taxonomy): Eukaryota > Metazoa > Arthropoda > Insecta > Hemiptera > Pentatomidae > Nezara > Nezara viridula. Next base: position 17,107,573 of record OV725079.1, read on the forward strand.
CAGGATTAACTATACAACCAACCGATTCACTCTCGACGTCCAAGCGGTCGAAACCATTACAGAGGAATTTAAGAAGGAAGTTTTAGGCATCTTCTCCATATGGATTGGAGCAGCGTCGCAAGGATGACGTGCGGGATGCGTTGCAGAAAAGAGGTCTGGAATGGAACATGAGACGAAAGCTGTTACGGGTAAGGTCCGTCTGGACGAACCTGTATAAATGGCACCTCACACTTCATAAGCGGTAAAGAGAGTCATATTTTGACGATAATGAGTTCAGAAATAGCTGTGCCCTATTTGCCATCAACTATGCTGGAGGGATATTTTCCAAGGGAACAAGATGATCACCTGTTAGACTAATTGTTATTTTAATTTTTGCGTGTTGAATAGACTATCTTGATAATATCCATATTGTTTATACGAATAAACATGTTCCGCTGATATCGCTTATATTTCGAATGCATGAGGAAGAGGTAGCTATCAAATCTGATAGCTGATGAGTGATACAGACTCATTTTTATCAAATTATTAACATCCGGCTAGAATTTCGTGAATGGCTTCATCTAATCGTAACCAACCTTCGAAATAGGGCGTTTTCTCACTAAATTAATTAATTTAATTAGGTACTAAAATATCATCAATAGCCATCTGCTTTAAACGGTGTGTGCTTTAGATCACACGAAAGAAGTGAAAATATCAACAAGACAAGATTAATAATATAAAATACTAGTTGGCCCGTGCGAATAATTCGCATTTAGTGAAGAAATAGCAAAGCAATATGGAAAGATAATAAAATTAATAAAGACAAAATAATGCCCCGATCATGGGATTTTCTAAATTATTAAAAAAAAAAAAAATGTCAGAACAAACAAATGCTATTAAGAAATAATAAAGTTAATATATCAGCCAGGAAAAAAAGAAGTGTAGTAGACTATTCTACTTCTAAATGCAATATTTTTAAAGACATTAAGAAGTATACCAAAACGAATGGACTGTATTTTTGTGACTAATTGTCCAATTTTTACGATTTGTTTTGTAGGTAATTTAATAATATTTCTTATTATCATTGGTACAATCAAGAAAAAAAAAGCATACTTTTTGAGTTATTCCCAAATAAAGTTTCTTTTCCTTCATAAATGTATTCCCAGAAATTTCGGGGGAATTGGACTATTTCTCGCATGTGAAGAATAATATCTTCAAAATGAGTGGTCAATCATTGAATTTGATGAAGAATTGACGAAATTATAGCGTGCCGAAAAAAAAAAAAAAAACACCTTTTAGAAATAATATTGGGATAAATAATAGCTTTTAAATTTTATTATAAATATGATGATGCAATAATGCTGAACATCTCCCTCGCTGACAGAGTGAAGGTCCGATTTTTAGTTTCTGAGATATTTTAACTCATATCTTCGATAAAACTCGTTATCGTTTGGTTTTCGATACTATTTGTTTTTCTTTTCGCCTCTCTAACACGGCGTCGCGTAAAGATACAATTTTGAATTATAGCCAATTACAGAGAGGATGGGATGCTGAGCGATCCCCTCCCTGAAATCCAAAAAAAAGTGCAAAACGCGTCCAAAGAAGTTTTTTACTTAAAAAAAAAAGGTGACCTATAAAATGTTGGGCAGTTTGGTCAATATGACTAGTTATTTTGGTATGTTGGATGTGGAGATCACGGCAAACCACCCCTATATTTTTGCAGGCCACCTTTTTTTTTCTCGATTTTGTGCTCGAATTATCTTACGATTCAAGTGGAAAGAAAGTGGGTGTTCATGAGTTTTTAATCCCTTTTTAAATAGACAAAGTTTGCCGATCTCCAAATTGAAAACGCCATACTTCGTAAATAAGAAAGTTGTACCTTACCATGAGATGAAGCTTTAATGAAGGTTTAATGATTTGATAAAAAGAATTCTGTATCATGGACACTTATCAGCCTTCACTATATAAAATTACAAAACCAGAACTAAACTATCTTAAACTCGCTCTTTCCTACTACTACTAGGTTTTCGCCCTAAGTTAGTTTAGCACTGACAGCATTGCTAGTCATTCCTTTGACACTATTCCCAAAAACTTTAAACGATCCTTTTAGATAGTGCTACTTCTACAAATTTGTATTACAGTTTTAAAATTAGCAGCCACAGCAATAATATAGTGGAAAGCAAATGAGTGTTCATGAATTTTCGGAATCTAATTAATTAGACAATTTTGGCCGATCGCCAGATTGAAAATGGCCACATTCTGAGAATCTTCGTAAAGAAAAAAAATGAAGACCACTATGAGATGAAGTTATTCACGAAGTTTAAGGCGGATGTTAATTTGATAAAAGCAGTCTATGACTATGAGAGTTCTTTTAGGAATGTGCTAGTAAAATAGCCCTTATGAATATGGAATCTATATAAATATAAAAAAGATTTTGTCTATACATGGAATTGAACCAACCCGGTTTACGATGTCGTTCCGTTTCATACATTGCAGACACGATATCCACTTTTAAATTTTTTTTTGCCTGTATGTCCGCATTGCAACGAAATTTTGTCAGGGGTAAGCTCAGCAATGGCTTATTGTAGACTTTTGAAAATTTTACATTATATTTAGGTTTGCTTGACTTAAAACATAGGCTTCAAATGAAAACAAAATATGGAGTAGAACCAAAGTTATGAATTCTTGAGTAATTTTTCTTGATATCCCGGTTAGGCAGTAACTTACTTCGATTCTCACCCCAACCTACTCTACCGCGAGCCACATTTAAAAGTTGTACTACTAAACTGATGGAAAAAAATAATCACAACTCAACAGGAAAAATCCGGAATACCTAATATCTGTAACGCGCTGTCGCATAAAACGGGTAAAACTCGCTCATTTTTCAACATTTTCCGATCTTCCCGTTCAAGATGTCATTCGATTCAACTTCTCGAGCCTAACAAATGCTGTCGTATACATTTTTAGGATTAACCAAACGGATTAGCCGAAAATCAAGAAAAAAAAACTCCCAAAAATTTCACCCCGCCCGGCACAATATTCAGATATAGTTCTAATTTTAAACGGATGTAGGTGACTCAATGTCCAATGTTATTTTGGTTATTTTACCAGCCAAAAATACAGCAGAGTTTAAAAAAGTGAAGAGACTACAACTCTTTTTGATTAATTAAATGATTCCACAATCTCCTCGCTTCATCATAAATGAAAATTAAACACTTAACAAATTTTAATGGATCGGTGATGGTCGGTTTAGTTGTGTGGTACCTAAAGAAATAGCCAAATAACAAAGTTTTTGTTATGACTATTGCGAATATTTGACTTCCATAAGTCCCGCCATAAAATAATAAAAAAAAAAAAAAATTCAAACCTTGGATAAACGTCTAACTTGGAATCCTCATATTAGACTTAAACGACAAGAAACCGCTCGACGCTTTCGACTACTCCAGCACTTACTAGACAAATGCTCTAAGCTTCCAGTTAATTAAGACTCATATACATGACAACAATAAGACCTATCTGGACATACGGAGTTGAGATTTGGGGGCCAAAAAGCCATGGAATTCCTCACGCATCCATTCCTTACATCCAAAATCCTACGTAAAATCCTCAATGCTCCTTACTTTGTCACTAATAAAATCATCCATAAAGACCTTAATGTTCCTTATGTTTCAGATCTGGCCCAATCCAGATACCTATCCTTCCATAATAAACTTCAGAATCATCTCAACCCTCTCGTTTCTAATCTTGCTTCCTCTTCAATTACTGATAACCCTCCGAGGCGACTGAAAAGAAGATGGCCCCGTGGTCTCCTAATGTAGTCATATCATTAGAGTGCTACCATTGGGTAGTTACTCAGCAAATGTTTTCATGTCATTATATCCATTATGTCCAAATTCACTAGATGTATTATTTAATACAGTAGTAAATGTCATTAAGAAATAAAAAAAAAGACCCTCCCCCCATAATACAAAATCCATCTCAAATAAAGATTCTCAAATTTTAACTATACACCCGTCAACGACGGGTACATCAGCTAGTATGTAATATATTGAACTCAATGAGAGTTTTGAACATAATACAATATAACACGGGTTCAAGTCAATACAATGCCTTAAAAAAAAATTAAAAAAAAAAAAATACAAGTAAATAAAGCTTAATAACCCATGGAATTAACAAATTAGAGAGTAATTTTCTGTTATTATATCTGAGACAGACGATTATGATTGGAGAGGATCGGGGCGATGTTGAGGAGTTTATTTAACAAGGAGAGGCTGTGCCAATGCGGGCAGGGCTCGGATCGATCCCACACTAGGCCAATCAGCTTCCTCTCCTCTCTGTTTGCCCCCCCCCATCTGGGGCTCTCTCGCTCTTCTCGTCTCTGTCTTTATCTTATCGCGACCGCCAGTCGATGTATCACAATAAAGCAAAAAAAAAAAAAAAAAAAGAAAAGAGAAATGACATTATCTTTTCAACTGAAAGATATTTTCGTTATTTACCTCATCCGATATAGCTAAACCTGGAGCTGGTAGCGCACAGCAGCGGCCTTCAGGGCGAATTTACCAATTGAGATGACGGCGAGAGCGCTCGCAATCAAGCCAGCAACTGACGCGCAATGCCGAGCTAACACTAGTTCAAAGCACACCAGATCCAATACACATAACCACAATACTCTCAACAGTAGTCACGTCATGAGGAATTAGGAAATGGCGGAATTCATATAATCTTAAATTTCGTTCAATTTCAATAATACATCGCAACTTCAATAGTAACAAACCGACAATGACGGCACAAACGTTTTTGAAGTGAAAATTTCTTCTGGCGCTCTTTACACTGTTTTTGTGGGCAGTGAATGAGACTGAGTCGTCAGGCTAGGATACGTAACGCTCATTCGGGTAAATTCGGCTCGAGTCGACTAATTGAAGTGTTTTAAAATATCTCACTCAGAAACTAAAACTAGTGTTGAAAACCAAATGATTAGTTTTGTTTTGTTGAAAATATGGATTAAAATATCACAAAAACTAAAGTTTGGACCTACGTGATGTAAGCAAGGAAACTTATTAGAATTTCATCGACTTCGTAATGAGCTATAATTTAAAAATGGAATTTTGAAGTGACGACGAGTAAGAGAAAAAGATAATGAACAGAAATCAGATAGTAACGACTGTTAAGAACATTTGAACTAAAATATATCACAATTTAAATATCATGGAGAATTCAGAAACCCATTAGCGGAAGCCAATATAGATATTCTTTTGAATTAACCATAAAAATGATGGTGTTTTGGTTAGATATTTAGTAAATAGATATAATCATAAACTTCTTTTATCATTTTTAGCGTATGATACTAATGACGATCGGTCAGCGCAATGTTTATTAGAGTAATTTATACACAATGATAATTGTATATATTGTAAATGTTATAACTTGGTGAATATAGAACTTCCTTCTATTCTGTGAACTAAAGGACACACAGTATTTGATTGACCCCTACACTAAGGCGCTTTGAGTTATCACCTGCATTGCTTGATAACAGATAGACTTAATGAAACTCAAATATTGTTAATATAATTATTAAAAAAAATCTAATAAAGTCTAAGTATTCTCAATTTTTCATCGGATTCATACCATATCACTTCATTCATAATAATGTATATATATGCTAGAAGATGCACACGTAATCCAAAGATTACATCTCTTTCAAAACTCTCCGAAATCTTACCCAATCTTCTTCCCGGCGTGCTAAGGCACAATTCTTCCATATTTCTCTATCACAAGCACCAGATCGTAAGCCCAAATGGAAAATCCTAAACAATCTCTCCGTAGTATGTTCAAAGACATTACCTCCTATTCTGTTTCTCCTGATCAACTTAATTCCAACTATACCTGTCTGTATACAGCTCTCCTCATCATACTACCTCACAAAAACTTCCTTTGACCCAACAAATTTCTACTTTACTAATACCACACCAGAGTACCTATTATCCTCTGTCCCCAAAGCCATAGCGAATGACAGTCCAGAGCTCATTCCTGTGACATTAATCAAATTATGTCTCCGAGTCATCATTCCTTTCCTGCTGCATATTAAACCAATTTTCCCTTCAAAATTCCTGTTTCCCATCAGCTTGGGAAAAAGTAAATCAATGTTCCGGTTCCCTCCAAAGCTTCCGATATCAGAGCCATCTCCATTTTCTCCAACCTTTCAAAGCCTCTCGAAAGACTAGTCCATTCTCAGTTAAATACCTTCCTTGAGTAAAACTGCTCTTCTCAATTCCTTATAGTCTGGTTTCCAATCCCAGTTCTCCACACAATCTGCTTCATTAAAAATCACCCAAGACCTTCAATTCTCCACAAATAAACAGAAAATCTCTACCCTAGCTCTCACTGATTTTTCAATAGCCTTCGATTCCGCTAATATAAAATCCTTCTTTCCAAACTCCAAAACCTTTCCATGTCCAAGTGTCCTAAAGTGGTTCCATTCCTTTTAGTATCACAGATCCCAAACAGTCATCATTCGCGATAGAACTCCTTCCTTCCCCCTCTTACTAGTTCGAGGTGTTCCGCAGGGATCTTCCCTCTCTCCAACTCTTTTCTCCATCTACATCAACGACATTCCTGATCCGATCCATCATTCACAATACCACGTTTTTGACGATGACCTTCAAATCTACAATTCCTTCCATCATAGCTAAAAACCCGTCAGTTTCCTCTCTCATTTTTCCTCAATTCGATTATGGCTCTCTTGTTTACGATGGGCTAGAGATCAGATTGAAGAGAAAAATGAATTGTTTAATTATATTCCTCTTTGGAACCCCCAGGCGCTCCCACGTCCGAGCTGAAGTGGCTCTATCCAGCTTCCCGACGGCGTTATTTTCTAGGTATTTTCCTTTTCCGAACCTTTGCAACAAAAAATCCTGACCTTTTTTGATCTGTTTACTCCTTGGTCCATTCTTTCAACATAAGATTCCAGCCTACAAACTTTTTCATTCCTTCTCATAAAACTGATTAGTATAAAAAATCTGTTATCATACCTGCTACCTTGTTTTGGAATTCCTACCTACTTCCGTACGCAAACCCTCATCCTTAACCACATTTAAACACCATATCTTCAGCAATCAATCTTCGGAATATATGTAAGAGTAATATTTTTATATTTTTTGGAACTAAGAAGAAGAAAAAAAGAGAAGTAAATTTCATTCTGGAGCATTCAGCCCCCAAGGATAATTATAATGAACAATTTAGTGACATTTGTCTGGCATTCAAGTTAAGATGATTAACTTGTATGCCAGATAAATGTTCTTGTTGTTGATTAAATTACATTGCTATTGAGTACTTAAGTTAAAAGAAGAAAAAAAGTAAAAAAAAACACCATTTCCTTAGCAATTAATCTTCCGAATATATGTAAGAGTATTTATGTTTTTTAGAACTGCCGCATGAGTCTATGTGTAAACACACTCTTATACCTCTACCTATAATTCAAATATTAACTTGCGCCTTTCTTTATTTTAACTTAAGTACTCAATATTAATGTAATTTAATTAACAACAAGAAGATGATTAACTTGTATGAAAGACAAATGTCACTAAATTGTTCATTATAATTATCCTTGGGGGCTGAATGCTCCAGAATAAAATTTACTTTTTTAATTTACGATTCCTTGCAAGTAATATACGTTCTGTTCAACAAACACAAAGTCCCGTTAAAAATAAGAAAGGACTTATTACCAAAATATTCTTGAGTTTTGTTCGAGAGACTACTGCACTACGTTTCAATATCTATAGATGTCAGCATCACTAACAACTGACCTATATTTATAAGTAGATATTCTGCTCCTTAACAGAGAGAGGTTTTAATTTATAAAATAACATCTACCTACGGGATCAATAAAATAGAAAAATTAAAAGGCTATCAGCAAGCCAGGTGATAATTACGAACCTGGCTTATCTTATTCCTCTGTATGCAACTCGGTCATAGAACATTATAGAATAATAATTAATAATCAGTTTACATATGCATAGACGCCTGTACCAAACACTCTAAACCTGATAAAATGAATATCAGGAGTTCGAATCCTGGTTCTGGTGGCTTTTAACTCTTCCATTAATCCTTCGCCCTCTCCCTTGGCCCAATCCCGTATAGCCGAAAAGGGGTGGTAAGGCATTAAAAAAGGTCAATGCACACAGACTAATAGCCTTAGATAGTGCTAACGGCCATCCGACAATAACCATTTACCTAAAACCACGGTCCAGTACCTGATATTTTATGGGCAGCAGGTAGAATCCTAGAGTACAAACCGAAATGTTACCTCCCCTCTCCCCCCTCTAGCTATGTCTACCTACCTTTTACTATCTGAAAAAGGACAACTGGGAAATTCTGCCCCGACCTTTTCACTTACCTACCAAATGTGTCAGTACTTGAAAGCCTGCAGGGCTCCAACCACGGTTAGTAAGAGAAAATATGACAAATTTTTATAAATGGATTAAATACATTATTTTTAGTTTGTATAACTTTTTACATATTTCATTTTTCATATTGTGTATTGTAACAATAGTTAAGATTCATGTATCGTCAATCACTATAGTTTATTATTTACCACTATCGGTCGTTAATATATCTTTGATTGTATTTTAAATTTTTCAGCCCTGAGGATGACCCACATGTTTGGGTTGAAACGTTTGCATAAATAAAAAAAATTTATAATGACTGCGTTCTAAATATTTATCACTCATAAAATTAATTAAGAAAATTCGACTAACTGGCTAGGCTAGATCCTCCCCCCCTAGTAGATAGGTACGCAACTATTTTATTGATAGCCAAAAGTTATTTTTATTTAAATTGTCATTTATATTCAAATATAATAATAGATATATATATATTATATATATATATATATATATATATATATATATATATCAACATATCCTAGGATTTTATGATTCGATCACCTTGTTATCATATTTTAGCGACAAACTAGCCGTACTGTGAAAAACGATATATTTTTATTTGAGACTGTACGTACACACAAATAAATCAAAGATATTTTTCACTTTTTACATTGATTATTCTTATCTGAAAAAGGTCTAGAAATGTAACAATGCTATGAAAGGTGATGCTGTCTCCCCTCTCTCACGTATTTAATCTAAAGAAAAACATAAAATTTATATGCAATTGCATTTTTAAAGATATTTTCAAGTATATACATGGTTAAGAGGCCAAACTGCAAAAATGAACTAAGGACCTCAAAACAAGAAAAAAAAATTCCTCTGGAGGTATGTCCGCAAAATTTTTGTTTAGGAGGTATTCACACCTAAAGATTTTCCTTGTAATGAATTATTTACGTTATATTAAATAAATAAAACCTATTTACTTGATCTAACTACTTTATTAATTACATGTAAACATTAAAATTCATATTAAATGTTGTTCAAAGTGAAGGTATGTCCGTAAACGATTTTTGTTTAGATGAATGTCTGGAATTTCTTGGTAATGATTACTGTGGATTTAGTTGAACATATTTCACTATAACTAAGAAGGAAAACATGGCTTCAATTATATGGTTGTCCCAGCACATTAGGGAAGAGGTCCAAGACAATGGCTAAATGTTGATTATCTCAATCAATGGATTGGCCGTGCAGGACCGGTGGCTTGGCCTGCACGCTCTCCAGACCTGACACTACTGAATTTTTTTGTTTGGGGTGACATTAAACAAAAAGTCTATGTAAGTCCAGTCAATGACCTTTATTCCTTACAAAGGAGGATAATTGAATCTTGTTAAACAACAATACATATCCAGTGCCGTCCTGCCACTGCTGCTGTTAAATAGAGGCTAGTTTGTCGCAAAAATATGGTAAGAAGGTGATTGAATCATAAAATCCTAGGATTGTTGTTATATATTATTATCTTTGAATATAAATCACAATTTAAATGAAAGTAACATTTGGGTATCAATAAAATAGTTACATACCTAGGGGATATGGCCTAGGTGTGTAAGTGAAAAATAAATAAATATTCTTACAACTATACAAACATAATATGTTTATATCATATTAGTTCCCTTCACTATAATTATGTTGAATTTTTACACATAATAAAATCTCACGCCATTTTTTTTTTTTGCCAGCCTGATACGAAGAATCCCCACCCCCTCCCTTCTTCCTCCGCACGGCTAAGAAATTTACGTAAATCAATAGCATGAGAGTACAGTTGCATTCAACATTTCACGAATCAGAAATACCCACCATTCAATATTTTTAATATATTTGTTTAAGTATTGCCTTCTTTTCCTAAATAATTGGAATATTTATGTTTATACCTTTTTTTTTTATAAACGAATATGAATGTTTCACATCCCAAAACATTCAATTACATAATCTCTGAAAAGGAACACATTATGTCGCGAGATCGAGAAATCATAACAGAACTCTTTTTGGGCAATCGTGCTGTCTAATGTAGACAGACCTATAATAGTTGTTGACACGCGAAATATGAAAGATTTATTGATATAAAACTAAAGCACATGGACATGAGAAGAGGAAGGCACACAAGAAATAATGAACGATTAATCGATATAAAACTAAAGCACATGGACATGAGAAGAGGAAGGCACACACGAAATAATGAACGATTTATCGATATAAAACTAAAGCACATGGACATGAGAAGAGGAAGGCACACACAAAATAATGAACGATTAATCGATATAAAACTAAAGCACATGGACATGAGAAGAGGAAGGCACACACAAAATAATGAACGATTAATCGATATAAAACTAAAGCACATGGACATGAGAAGAGGAAGGCACACACAAGTCAACGGTAGAAATGGCAATGTGGAGCGATCAGTTAGCCTAACGGTGTTAGGTTAGCGATGCCTCCTCGACATGGCGAATTACCTCAACATCAACACTCTTTCTATTCAATTCAACATTTCCCTAAATGGTCTAGTTTAGTGGCCTAAGAGGAATCATGAAGTCTTTCCTATGTCCATTTCCTAACATCAATGGAGAGGAAAACGAATTCGTATTTAAAATCTTGAGGGTAAAACAAACCCATTACATCGAAAGCTATGACAATCGATCAATAACTAGCAAGGAGAGGTTATGGACGTGGAATCACACATTTAAACAAAAAAATGTTGTAGGATCAAACCGAGAAAAAATATATGAGTGTCCTCATATCAAAGACGGACAACTGCCATTTTTAAAAAGTTGAGAAAAAGGCAATTTTCTGTAACATTCTAGTGATTTTTTTTTTTTTTTTTTTTAAGGAACATTCTTAAATAAAATCTTCAGAAACAGTTTGATTTGAACCTATAATTTTTTTTTTCACTAAATCATATAATAATTATTATATCTAATTTTTAATTTAAAAAACATGCCTGATTTATAAATAAAAATTTAAATCGATATTTGTTGTTTATTGATTAGATTAAAAATAAAGATCACTCCATGAGTACATATGTTTTACGTAAGTAGTAATGATTAAATTGTAATGAATAAAAAAATGTTGATCAGAAAATAAAAATCACCCTTTATACACAAATTAAATTAAATATTAATATGTATGTATGTATGTATGTATATATTATAATCTAATGAATTAATATATAATATAATATGAAAGCCAATAATTCTAATGAATTTCGAGGATACGTGATCTAATAAAGATGCTCTGTTGCTAATAGTTGATAACAATATTCTCCACCTATTACTCCAGACTAAATATATATATCATAGATTTTTTTTTTCTCATGCCAAATTCGATTGTCATTTAATCGACATTTAAAAAAAAAAGTTGCCGTCACAACTAAGGCATATACCTATCTTAAATACGTGATATCAGTTTCATAGGACTTTTCGTTTTTGAGCTAGACTGCTAACATACAAACACACAGACCATTTTTCGGGACTTGGTCATTTCGACTCAGGGTACCTCAAAACGTATAAATCCGTCGAAAACTCAGATTCAAAAATTTTCACGATCGCAATACTTACCCTTACTACATATTACATATATACGAAAGTGAAAGTAAAAACATACATCATAGAGATTACAAACAATTTATATTTTTAATTTTAAAAAGCATTAATCAAGAATTTAAAAGATTGTTAATTTTAAAAATTTTGTTCAAAAATAATGGTCAGGATATGATTTTTATCACTTAAACATAAAACACGCTTTTAATAAAACTCATGGAATTATTTTTAAAAATTACAGATTTTTATATTTTTCTTATTTGATTTTTCGTTTTTTAGCTATCGATTTCAAATTCTGCTTTTCCTGAAACATCTTAAAATGACATATGCCCGGCTTTGGATCACGCATATTTCATAAATTTTAACTTCTTTTTTTTATATTGTTTTCTGCCGTTATTCTACCTGGATTTATTTAGGTTTGTGTCCCAAATAAAAAAAACATATTGATGATTCTATAAAATAAAGATACTTTCAGTGAGAAATAAATTTTTTCCATAAAAACGCAATTCAAATTCGTTTTTATTATGTTTTATGGACTAGATTTTGTAGCATTTTTTTTTCATTTCCTTTGCATTCACAACTCACAATTTTCTCCAAATTTAACGTTATTTCAACAAACGTATTATTTTGCAGAAGAGGCTGTCGATATGCTGGTTTATAAGTTTTTCTAAATCCTGATAAATACAGCACAACATAAATCGTTTGCGCACAAAAATAAACATTTTCAATTTAAATTTCAATAAATCGAATAAATTGGCAAGAAATATATTTATGTGAAGAGCGAAAACTTGCTATATTCTATACAACTAACAATATTAGAACGTTAATAATGGAAAGTTGATGTACGTGATATCATCCTTCATGAGATTCTTATGAAACTTGAGATAATAATATCAATTGACATCACAGCCTGTATTTACATAGTAAGATCCTTCCGACATTATCAAATCACAAAATTAATTTCATCTTACCTCTCCTTTATAAAACGAACATTTTGAAAAATAAACCCACGAAGGTAAACTAGGAAATGCCATAAAATACATGATGGTCAAATGATAGTAACGCAGTGAACCTCTCATAAGCAATAAACTAATAATAAGCTGTAATCAATGAAATAAAATATTTAAAAAAATTCAATGAGTACAAATAATATTTATATGATGAGAATAATTTACAAAAACAAAAAGGTGCAAGCTAAGTTATTTGTTACAATAATATTTTAACAATATAGATCAAAAGTCTATAAATAATAAGGAAAATTGATCATCTGCATCTAATATTATAAGGAATATTTATAATTTTTTGGAGGTAGATAAATAAACTCAACTGAAAAAATTCAGTTAAAATGCATGTTAATGCATTATTTTAAAAAATTATTAGAAAAAACATTTTTTTTTAAGATTTATTAAGTTTGATAAAAGAGGAAAATAATCCTGATTGTCGCAAGTGGTATACAATTTTGTATAGTCTAGACTTTTTAATACAAGCCCCACTGAAAATATAACTGAAGAGAAAAGTGGAATGATAAGACATTCTAGGCTCAAATTTGCGATTTTATAACTTGACCAAACGATAAGTAGTAAAATGAGTTGGGAATCCAGTTAAACTGCTACTCTTGCCTTCGGACTCCTTTATATAGGTAAAAAGCAGTAAGTTAAAATATACATCAAAAATTTATATATCAGTACTGGTGAACCTCTATGGACACAATTCCACACTTGTGAAAATTGAGTTCAAAGAGTCAAAGCACCAACAAGTGTATGCCATGCTATCTGTCGGCTGTATAAAGAATTATATTAATTTCGTAACTATTCAAGAGATAGAGCCAGTTTAACAGATAGGCCTGATTCATTCTGGCACTCCTTAACTTAATCACCATATGCCAGCATAAGGACATTCGTTTATAATTAGAAGGAGAAAAATAATAACGAAGAGTAAACAGGAAAATAAATAAAAATTAAATTAAATCAGTTTAAGGGTTTTTCGCTGATATGTTGGTCCACATTAGTTCTAAGCAGTTTTATATTTTTTTTTTTTTCATGTATATACTATACATTTTAAGGACCCATTTAATTACAGTCTTCTAGGTTTGAGTTATTTTTCAGCGATTATCAATCCTGGTTTAGGATGAATTACAAATTAAATTGAGCAAAATTTGTGAATTAACACAAATAGATTTTTGGGTATCTACGGTTTATGAATAAGAACAAAAAAAAAAAAATATATTGAAATAGTTGTAACTTTCGTCTAAAAAGCAGCAAATGAGTGCAGTAAAACAAAGTGAGCATATTAAATTAAACATGAAACGAAGAGAGAGCAGCTTGGATGAAATATGATGTAAGACACAATAGGGAACGACCTTGGTATGACATCAGTTCTAGCTGATACCGCCACCAAGCCTGAAATTTTTCCATTACACATACAGCGAGGCCTCTGCATTCGATTCGGGACATAGCTCAACAAATCCATGCGTCTTCATATACACGGCCTTAGTATAAGTATAGAAAATCAAGCAAGTAATTAAAAGAATGACTTGAAGAATCAGGCAAATACTACAATTACGAAGAGGAACTTACCGTGGACTTCAAATTATAACGCGTAGTAAATAAAATACTTGGCTACATTTTGAACTTTAGATTTAAGATAAATGTACCAGTGGTAATAGACACTGTTCCAGTAATAGACAGTCTTCAACTCATTCACAGATAGTAAGCTCTAAACACCTAATAGAGAGTGCAATATGATTAGATTTGCAGCCACAACACTTCAGAGCATACGCGAATCTACGGGGAGAGGAGAGGGGGCTTTCGGGCTGAAGCTCCCCTCCCCCAAAATTGTAAAATATAACCATGTTTTATATAATATGTTTGAACAGGTAGAGAAGTTTAGGTATCTGGGGTATGCGATAACAAGAAAAAAAAAGAAATTGAAAAAGAGATTAAGGTTGGCTGAAGGCGGGAAATTAGAATCTATAAAACCATTGTCTTACCTACAGTTCTTTATGGTAGCGAAACGTGGCCGCTTGCATTGAGGGATGAGTAACGTATTAAGGTTTTTAAAAATAAAGTATTGCGTAGAATATTCGGACCGAAGAAGGATGAATTAACCGGAGAGTTCAGATGGGCACACAACGCAGAATTGCGGGAACTATATCCGGGTAATATAATTGAGGTAATTTCATCCCGCCGAATCAAATGGGCCTGTAAAATTGCTGGACTTAGTAACGAGAGAATTCCTAAAAGGTTAATATTTGCTGTACCGGATAGTAAACGTCCGAGGAGTAGACCGAAGCGTAGGTGGGAAGATTGATTAAGACCGATCTGAAGGGACTGGGTTTGGACGGCGAACGGTGGAGGGAGGCGTGTAATAAGCGATTAGTGGTGTCGGCATCGAACCTTTGGGTTTGCTAAGCCTTTTATAACCATGTTTCATAGAAAATAAATATTAAAAACTATCTCTCAAAGTATTATTGTTTACATTTAATAGGGCTTGAAGAATCACTTAAACACCATGTTATATAGGTAGTGACTTTATTTCGTTTTTTTTTCAAATTAATTATCGTTATATATATGAAAAAAAAAATCTTTCGGTCTGAAGCCTCCTCTCCCCCAAAAATTAAGTCCTGGATCCGCTAGTGCTTCAGAGGGCGATGCCTGAACCTCAAGTGATACCGTGTCACAATAGCCTATTAGTAGTTGCTTTTTTAGTAGTGCAAGGCTAGCTGTTTGTTTCGTTTTCATCCTTCCTTAGGATATAGTTTAAAAAATTGAGTCATTCATTACTAGTTTGTCCATTTCATAGTTTAAAACTGAGCAGATTTTTTTTAATTATATAAAAAAAAAACCAACCCCTAAACCCTGAGCGTCTATTACTATATGCTATAAGAATTTCTCCAGTTTTTCATGAATAATGAACTGACGGATTGGACAGAAAACAAATTGATAAAAGCCTAAATTTACTGTCAATTAACAATATTTGCAACGATCCAATTCAATGAGGCCGCTCCATGAAAAGACTGGACTCAGTTCCATTATAAAAAGTATATAAAAAAAATTGTTTCAAGGCAAACGGATAGGGAGGTCGTTGGGCCGAGATCACGCTTAACCGCTAGGTTTTTCTCCTTGATCAATTATTTACTTAAGTGTACCCCCTTTGTAGAGTCTGGGAGTTCAGAAGATCTCCACAGGATCGATCAACGGCTGATGTAACAGAATAAATAATAACCTGCCACAGTATATCTGTTGCTCTATAAATATATTCTTAAAAGTAAATTTTAAATCATAAACAACTACATATTTTTTCTGGACGAGAAGAATTATAGTAAAATAAGACGATTTAAACCTCCAATAACATTTTCAGAGACGAAGAAGAGTGTGAAGAAACAACAACAATGGAGGAGGAGAAGATGATAACTGAGTAAATGCATCCACTCAGCCTTCTTTTAAGTAGTAAGATTCGTTGTTTCCGAATGCCGTAAGATTACCGTAACAGATATTATGATCTTATGATCTGTAATGTGTAACAGGTTCAGCAAAACGTTCTGAGGATTTGGGCTGGAAGGAAGATTCATCTTGCTTGATGAAAATCAAAAGAAGTTACCACGTCAAGACGAACAAAATACTGACAAAACCCGCTGAAGCAAAGTGGAAAAAAGATTAAACCATGATTAGAGTTTAAAATAAACAAAGCGCAGACATTATACAAAGGATCTATTTACACAAACAAAACAAGGGTTATACAATGTGCAACGCGTACGAACAATGTTGTGGAAAAGTACACAATCGATGGAATAGGGAATAAATATAATCTACTGTTACAGGATTAGATACAGCACGACGCACTCTGACAGGGGAGTCATTACCACTTCATGACGTGGCACACATAAGTCTCTTATATGCTAATCCTTGAGAAAAAAAAATTAATGACGAAACGTGAATGGGTTGGAGATAATATTAATCCGATGATAATTTTGAAAGTATTATTTTTTTAATATTCATAACATTTATATTTCAAAAAATTGGAGTCACCTAGTAGAATCATGATGTGATACTACAAAAAATGGCGGCAGATTTAAAGAATATTTTGCCAGTAACTTAAGGAAATTAATTAACGGGAAATTAATTGCGAAAAATTTGAGAAAAGATCTTATTTTTTTAACTTGTTTTTTAGGTTTAAAAAGGAGTTCGAAAAAAAAAAACCAGATTGTTTGGATTTTTTTTCTGTTGATTTAAGCTTTAAGCTTAAGATTTAAGCAGTAGAAGATATACAACATATTTAAAACAACATATATTTGCTAAAAATTGACCAATCTCAACGATTTTTTTAAGTAATAGTTACAGAAAACATTTTATTCGATTTTCAAATTGTACATAGAAACGTAAAACCACAAATTAGGGAGGTTAAATTATTGAATTTATAGGACGATTACAATGGTTCATTATTGAAAATAATAAGCCAAAATATATTTGAAAACCGCGATATCTTAACTAATAATGCTCTGATTTCAATGAAACTTTTTTTTTTTTAGAATATTGTAATACCTACCAAATATCTACTACTTTTAATACTAATAAACATTAAAAAAAAGTGTATACTTCATAACTTATTCGGAAATGTAATTTTACCACCACTTGTAACTTTTTTCCCAGATTCTTTTCTTTGAAGTACGTTGTATAGATAAATTTAAAGGTCATCGAGGAGAAAACTTTACCCAAGAAGTTTCATTGAAATGTGTACATTCGTTTAGGCGCTACAGTCTATACTAACACAGGTTTTTCGGCCGCCATCTTGGAAGGAAAGGGCTGATAGTAATATCGAGGTAGGAGGATCATCATAGGGTGATCAAATCTGAAAAAAAACAGTCGAGTAGTTTCGAAGAAAAGTCGTGGACGTCGAACGAACCAAAATTGTAGTCGATTTTCGAATTCCACTTAGCATAAAGCATAAAACCTCAAATTTTGAGGTAGGAGAGAGGTAAATTTTTTGTTCAATTGCAATGGTTCATTATAGAAAATAATAGACCAATACCGTTAATTTGTGCGTCGAACGAGTATCTAAATTTAATAATTTGTTCGAGCGGTATCGCCGATAACCACGACCAACGATTGCCAATTTTTACCAAATTTGTCAAAAACTGAAACAAATTACTATAAATGGGTCTGAGGCTAGGAAATGAGTTTCATGAGAGAAAAAATTCATAAAATAAAAGTTGTTGAGCATCAAATTCCACACCACTGAGCACTAACAGTTAAAATGTACGGGCTCTCGGACTATGACGAGATATGTGCGAATGTTCTAAACATAATTTTTTGAGAAACATTATTAATCTGCAAAATGTAGCAATACTAGGTCTGTAATAAATACATTGTAACAACAGGAGATCAGACCATGCATTAACAGAAAGAGAAAACGGAGAGAGTTAAATTATAAAAAGACTTTATTTTTTGGAAGTAGTTGACAGAACAGATATAGATGTGGCTAAAATAATTAACATCTTATTTTACTAACTGAAAATAGTTTATGGATTCAATCAATTTAAAATTGATTCTAAAAGAGGTCTGTTTTCTATCACGTTTAATTTTTTTCTTTTTCTATTGGCATCAATCCAAACATAGAATGGTGTTTTTGTATGTGTATTTTTATAACCGATGACTGAAACTCTAATTTAACGAATTACGGTATCGAAAAATAATAAGGCATGGATGAATATAAGTATAGTTTAATATAACTATCGACTGGTTTAACATTAACCATACAAATGATCCAAATGCTTTAATTTGAACACCTTTGCACACAAAGAATTAGAACGGAATTTATCTGTCACCACGACTAAAATGCGTTCACGAATTTTAATCAGTACTTGCCAGTTATAGTTTTCCATTCGACATGTTTGTATGATTTTTTTGAAATGTTCGTGTAGTTTAGAATGATTTGGTTTTGATATTTGCAAACTTGAATTGAAGGGGTATATTTATAAGCCAATAACGTACCTATATATATATCTCCTTAACTTACACTGGATAATATAAAGACAGTATCTAAAATAAACAAGTCCACCTGACAGGCCGGTAAAGGAAAGATTATATATAATACAATATAAATAATATATTATAATCAATTATGATACTAGGCATGGAAATTGGGTGGATCTGTTTAGAAAACAGTATCAGACTTATCCTGTCCTCGAATATTCGTTGTGGCACCAATTTACTCCAAATAAAACACCAATATGGTTATACTACAGGTTACCAACATATTTAAAAGGCGAAAAAAAATTGTATCACTTTACTTTGACAGGATCTTATAAAAATGATAGAATTGGACGGTCTTTAAGATCCCGGTTAAATTTTTTAAAATAATACAATGAAATTTGATAAAATTGATATTGTATCATCTAGGTACTAACCCATCAATAGAAATCAAAATTTCTAGAAATTTAATCAAGGCTAGAAAAATGTTAAGCCCCAAAACAGGGAATTGACTAAAGATGATATACACGGAATCATACTTATTCTTCAACTCAAACATATAC
Organism: Nezara viridula; assembly: GCA_928085145.1. Taxonomy (NCBI): domain Eukaryota; kingdom Metazoa; phylum Arthropoda; class Insecta; order Hemiptera; family Pentatomidae; genus Nezara; species Nezara viridula. Next base: position 17,127,057 of record OV725079.1, read on the forward strand.
TTAAACCGCGAGAGGAAATAATCTAAAACTAAGACAAAAAATTATTCAAGTTCCTGAATGAATACAATAACAAAAAGAAGAAAGAGTAATCAGTACAAGAAAAATACCGAGGGTAGAAAGTAGTCTTAACGTCCGAACATTTTCTCAGAATGCTTACTCTAGAGGTCGAAAATATTTCTCCCTAATACAGTTATAAAAATTCAGAATCATACAAAAAATAAAAAAAAATAAAAAAAATTAATTTACCGTTCTATTGTATTTGTGAGAATAATCATACCACTATTACTGTTTCCTAAAATAGGTCTTGGTCTTGCAAAGTGCAACTTGTAAAAAAAAAATAAATAAAATAAATTGTTTTACTGAATAAAAATCAATACAAAATAGTTTCTAATATTAGAAGATTTTTTTTATTATATGTAAAGAATTTATATAAACAATATATTTTTGCATTTAACTCCAATTTTTCATTCGGCCTTAGTTAAGTTTCCCCTATATGAAAAATTACAGTAATATCTCTACAACAATAAGCTAATTGGTAACCGAAAGCCTTGCGAGACTCCTGCGCAAGACCAAGACCAAGACTGAGTGAGCAGACCAAGACGCATTTGAGCAACACTAACCAGTAGTCCTTGGGAGATCTGTACCTTTTTATCTAATTATTAACATCAACCTGAAACTTCGTCTCATCGTAACCTACAACTATTTTATTTAGGTAAGTTGGAATTGGGACGTTTTCAATCTGGAGATCGTCAAACTTTGTCTATTTAATCAGGTAAGAAAAACTCGTAAATACCCATTGGCTTTTCACTTCAACCGAAAGGTCAACTTTGAGACCATCTTTGTCGATCTCCAGATTGAAAACGCATCAATTCCGAGAGTTTTCGTAAATAATAATAGTTTTAGGTTACCATGGGATGAAGCTATTTACGAAGTGTCAGGCGGATGTTAATAATTTGATAAAAACGGGTTTGTATTACTACAGACTACGCGGTTTTATCAATTCAATTGCATCAGTTGGAAAAATGTCTATTTTTTGTTACTTAAAAAAAAATTAGGTGTTTTGAGGGTGAGGGGGAGGTGGGATATTCTACATCCCTACAAAAAGGACATTCATTGCAAATTCAAATACCAAGCAGCGTCCCTTTGAAGTATTAACAAAAAAAATATTATAAAAGGAGGGGGGAGGTGGGGATTAATCTCGACACAAACAAGGCTTCAATTATTTTGCTTCGACAAGAAAGGTATTGAGGACGAGACCCGACTCCAGGCACCCATCGTAACGGAAGGACAAATGATGAGGTCGTTATATAAATAGACAAATTGTAGCCTTGCCAGTAGGACCTACTCTTACCCCCTAACTGGTATCTTTACACGGATCAGTTCGACTGGTTCCTAACAACAGCTCCTAACTAAACCTTTCGATAAATCAATATGCTGGTTGGATTGGTGAGCTATCTGCTAGCATTCATTAAGCATAGTGCTTAACGTATTCATACAACCCAAAAAAAAAACCAACATGATCGCATGCGGAGTTTAAAAACGAAAGAATAAAAATAACATACATATTTTATGGAAAAATATAATAAAAAAATTAATATATATATATATATATATATATATATATATATATATATATATATATATATATATATATATATATGTATGTATAAGAGTGGCTTCATTACAAAGACGGACATCTTTCATTTTCGGAAAGTGGAGAAATAGTCAATTTCGAAGTATTAACTAATACTTCTGTATATTTATATATAAGTTAATGTATTGTCTTAAGGATAGAAGAGAATGCTGTGTATATAGCAACCCAATATAATTGAGCAGCAATCCTTTATATTTTATGAAAATAAAGTATTTCTCTCCTTATCATCCCTCGTAACTTTTTTTCCAGCTTCTTTTCGTTGAAGTATGTTACATAGATAAATTTAAAGGGCATCGAGAAGAAGACTTAGGCGAAGTTTTATTGAAATCGGTAAATTGGTTTAGTCGCTACAGTCTATAGCAACGGAAGTTTTTCGGTCGACATCTTGAAAGGAAAAGGCGGATAGAAATGTCGATTAAGGAGGATCACCATTGGGTGACCTCTAATTTTAAATCCAAATATGAAAAAAATAGGTACAGTATTTTCAGAGAAAATGCTCGGACGGCGTACAGACAAAATATTTTTTATACGTTTTTCGAATTCTACGTATCCTGAAACGTGAAACCTCAAATTTTGAGGGGGTTAAGTTTTTGAATTTTTTGTTCGATCACAATGGTTCATTATTGAAAATAATAAACCAAAATCATTAGATTTCGTTTAAATTGCAGCTATCATACAAAAATTTGCTTTTTTTATACATATATATTAGCTCACCTTTATAATGGAAATATTATTATCAGGATATATTAAGCAATATCTTGGATGGTTTGCTACTTGGTCTGTTTTCATTTATAAAATCCGAACAAACGGTCAACTCACAAATTTACATTTTAAAATGAAATGCTGTTTTGATAATACACCGTTACATATTGGTCTAGGACATATATGCTTAAACTAACCACTAAATCGCTAATAAAATTAAATTATAACATCAAAATCCAAACAAGAAATGATAATAGGAAAAGATAATCATTTAAATGGGTAGTTTCTTTATAATCCATATTCAATAGAAGCTATAAACATTTTTTTTTATGTTATAGCGAATAAGAGTTTTTATGATCACATTCAAAGGGGACAATGGTCATTAAATTGTACATCGTAGTTATTCTAAGGGGACTTAGTCCCAGAATAAAATTTATAAATAAAGAGATTTTGTTTTTAAATATAATTTTGTATTCCAATTCCATGTTATAGGAAAATGTATATTTCTATGGTCATATTACATTGACTTGACTTTACTCAAAACATGCTTAGTGTGACTTGAGTTACCTTCCACTAAATACAATACAACTAGCACCATTTGAGAAGACATTTAATTATTTAAGTAAGGTGGTAATTGTAAATTGTGTAAGGTCATGCCAGACCAGATACATTCTTATCCTAGGATGACGTATTTATATGAATAAAGTAGTCTTATTTTTTTAATACGTAAATAGTAAATAATGTAGCAGGTTGCTATTTCTTTAGCTGTCATGTCCTCCGAAAAACCAGCGCCAGAGAAATAAAATTTCGAAATATTGCAGACCACAAACAGACTTGCTGTCGTTGGCCCCATCTTTTTCTTCCTGGTTCTTCGAATTAATTGAAATACCACAAAAAAAATAGTCATAAAAACAAAATCATGAACCCGTCAAAATGAGCGCCCGCAAAACTTTCGATGGCGCAACATATAGCAATAATTTGTAGGATGGAGAGAAATAATTTATAATTAGTACAGAAATAAGACATTGGAAGCTTAAGTAATATGGGCGATACCATATGTTGTAATAATGAACCAGTATCCCATAGCAACAGGAATGAAGGGTCGGAATGATTCACAACCGATGCCAATAGAATATGTTTAAAAAGGGAGGGGGGTATTTCGTTTCCAAGGCAACGCCCTTTTGTCTCTGTCCGAGCTCCTTCTGTCCTCGTCGATAATCAACAAATATTCACATTGATGTGGCATAGATTCATTGGCACAATCCAAGTCAAACAGGGTTAATACTCAGTGGAAATAACGAAGCATTCAATAGCAAATAAGATTAAAAATCTGATGGGATATGCGAATCACACATTCACCTATCACAGGACTCAAATAATTACATTTCTTCTCAAATAGGTTGTATTGTACGGCATTTAGCAGAAAGGAAGCGACTCATATTACACATGTTTAGAGTCGAAAGCTAAATGGATTATTTAATTAGATTATTTAAATGAGGTATAAAGCCAACCTAATAAAGAAAAACTTTTTTTTTGTGATAATTCGATTTTAGGCTATACGAGGTTTCCCCTGGCCAGAAGAGAGGGCGGAAGATTAATGTCAGATACAATAGTCCATTGAAATGATATAATCAAAATGTTTTGAGCCATTTTCGATGGCTATGTTAAGTCGATATTAAAAAAATAATGCCATCCACCGATGTCATGAAGTGTCAAGTCAATTTTATCGAAAACGTTGTTATAATTCCCCAGATTACTATGTATTATATTTAATGTTTTTTATGACTTTTCGTTCTCAAGCACGACTGTTCACCTAGACACAGACCCTCTTTCAATACATGGTTATTTTTACACAGAACGAATTCTAAATTTTCACGATCGTAATACTTACTCTTCAAATATATGTAAGTAAAATAAAAACGAAAGAAAACTTCATAGCGCTAAATGACTGTCAAAACTATATTAATGCTAACGAGATTTTCTGGATCTTGGTATTTTGGTTAAAAAAAGACAAAATTTTATTAAATGATTGATTCCAATTTTAATCGAGAGCTTCTCGATTGCTATCGTGAAACCAGAAAGCATTAGGGAAAAAAACATAGCTCAGCTGAAATACTTATCTCTACACTTGGAAAGAGGCGATTCAGCGTTAATTCCGATTAGTTTTCCAGATACAAAATATTTATATTTTTATTTTTATCGTAGCATCTAAAAGACTGAGCTGAGATTTTTCAAGAATGTGAACAGACAAAGCATAGATGGAATCATCAAATTTTCAAATGCAATTAGACTAAAACATTAATCTCAGATTCCGAGAGTATTAACAAATTTACCTAAAATACACGCGTTACCACAAACAAAAGTAGTATACATATTTTTAGATGCAATATCGACTATATCATAATAACTTATTACGTTACAAATAAAATCATAAAAAAAAGTTGAAATAGCAATTCTTTCATTTCAGAAGAGTCAAAAGTTGTGTAAATTAATCTGCTGTTTGCAAAAACCCGAAAAGAAGTGCAGCAACTCTTACAAAAAAATCGTAATTTTGGATAATTTTACATGGAATAGACGAAATTAATTCCAAAATTATAGAGGTTGGTAAAATGTGAGAATTAATTTAAATTAATATAAGTAGACTATCATTTTGAACAGTTGTTTTGATTTATTTTTTTCAATTATCAATCTTTTTAATAGACTAAAAATAAAAATCTGGTGCGCGAATCACACGACTTTCACTTACCACCATCTTATTAGTAGAAATAAGTATATTCCAGACAAAGTGGAAGTGAAAGTAAAAATTATATGCGCTATATTTATTTACATTTCATTTTGGGTATATGCATTTGTTTATATACCCTTATATATACAAATTTGAATTTTTATATCGCTGTATCTATCCAATTAAATATTTAATAATATCAACGATATTATTTATGAAAACCGCATATGTATATGTACCTAATATTGTCGGAGTCCGCATTATATTAAGCTCATGTTACGTATGGAAGCCTGTTGTAATCTTTCGGGCGAGCTCGTATTTCTTTGGTCCCTTCATTATAACTACTATCGGTTACGAACTCTATTTCTCCTTTAGTTAATTATCAAATTCTTCCAAATTTTATATTTAATTATTTTTTATGTAATGATTAATGTGAAATAGTTAATTATTTCAAATAAAATACAATACAGGTACTTTAGAGGAAGCTAATATTGAAAATTAGCCATTTAAGCCCTGTTAGAGAACATCAATGAGACCTAGATTGTACATAAAACCTACATTGTACTAAAAACTGCTTAATAATACACTGATATAACGAGTTTGATTAAAATTGTTACAGCCGTTTTCAAGAAAATTGTAAAAATGTCTAACATCGATTATATAAATTGCCACTTCCGGTTAGCCGATTTTATAACAGCTCTGATATATACAAACCTTAAATATAAAATTTCACTTTCATACGACTTTTCGTTTTTGAGCCAAACTGGTCATATACATTCACACACAAAGAAAACCAGAACATGTATTTTCGTTGAAAACGCAGATTCCAGAATTTTCACGATCGCAATATTGTCCCTTACTATATATTTCATATACAGGTAAATGAAAGTAAAAACAAAGGTAAATTCCAAAAAAAATAATTGAGGTTGTACGTTTTAAGATACACAGAATTCGAAAATCGAATAAAAAAAAACCTTACATCCACAACTTTTCTCCGAGACAACAGGACCGATTGTTTTCAAATCTGGTATCATTGTCAAGATGCAACCGAGGATGTTCCTTGGAATCAGGTATTATTATACGCCCTTTTCTTTCAAGATGGCAGACAAAAATCTGTATCGCTATATACTGGAGCGCCGAAAGGAATGTATTGATTTCAATGAAACTTGGTCAAAGTCTTTTTCTTCAAAACCCCCTAAATTGATCTATATCACATACTTTACCGATATACGAAAACATATTAGAAAAAAGTAAGGAGAGGTGGTAAAATTATATATATAATAAAAAAATAAATAAAAGAATTATTGAGTTCGGACAGTGTGGTGGCAAAGATATGTTCTAAATATTTTCACACCTTTGCTACAAAGCTGATATCCTTTGTTTTGGTTTTTGGAAAGTTTTACACCAACTGGAGTATGTTATATTTATTTTTCTTTGCAAATTATTAATGATGAGAAAAAATTAGAAATCACATTTTATTTATTTTCCTCTATGTGTCAAGGAAAGTGGTTTTAAATTTAATATATATCTGTTTGGAAATAATAAACCATTTTGTAATAAAATGCATCGTTTTTATAGACTGAAACCTTATTACAATAGACATTATAGCTTAAAAATCCAAGTCCCACTTAATGCGTACATTAAATAAAATCGACTACATTTAATTAATAGTTTTCAATTTGTTTAATTTTGAAACGGGAATGAAAGAATCAAGTCTTCTTCTGATGAGATGGCTATGACAAGGGTTGCCTTCAAAATAAAAAAAAATACGTAGGACCTCAATTTTTTAGGAGAAAATGAACTTTCTCCATAGAATGGCACTTCACTACTCTTTCTACACTAATGAAGGCTTTTGTTTAGGTATTTCAGATATTACACAACCACATTCCACATTATTCATTTCATAGTACCATATGAATGGAAATTCCATTCGATGATTCTTTTTTTACTTTTGAAAAATACTGTTAGCAAGGATTATTTAACATCATATTTATTTTTCGTCAAGAAATATAAAATCTTCACAACCAAATATAAATTTATAAAATAAAGGTTTATATTTATGGTAAGTACTCCAGCTTGGTTTATTAAAATAACAGTAAGTACATCAGTTTCAATAAATGTGATACCATCCGTGGAGATATCGCCACGCAGTGTCTGGCCTAGGCTCTCCCTAGATGAGTGCACAATATAATTAAGGAATGATTCATAAATTAAAAATTATGAATAAATTCATAAAAATAAAAATTATGAAAAATCTTTTTTTTTTTTAATTATTAGATGATCGAAGGCTACGGTCTGAGATAACGCCATAAAAATAAAGAACTTATTTTTGGGAGAGTAAAACTGTTACTTAACTGTACTAATATACCTTATAAAGAAGAAAGAATTAATTATGGAAAAGTAAAAATTTGGCTCATTGGGCTCACAATTATTTAGTAGGTAAATAATGGAGGAAAAATTATTTCTTTGATGAATAATATAACATTTTGTCACTTGGACAATGATTGTAACGAGGTAAGATCAGATTTACGACATTAAGAGAAAAATTAATTGAAACAATTAGGAGGAGAAAAATGTACAAGACTTCACATGGTGACTATTCAAAAGTAAAATTGAAATCGCAGATTTGGGAAAAAGCTGCCAAAGAAATCGGTCTAAAAACTGGTAAGTTTATATATTAATCATTTGTTCTTGCAAAAAGAAAAAAAAAAAAACCTTCAAATTATTTCACAATGGTCTATTATTTCCCAACAACTATACATCTAGAGTAACATTACCTTCCTAGTTACAAAGAAAAATAAATAAAAGGTGATTCCAATTATTCGACTGAACTTTTTTTTTAATCATTAAAAATATGATAAAAAAACTAGCATTACTTCAGTAACACATTCAAAATTTAAAAACCAAACAAAGGATCTAACATTTGGAGTAGAACATATTTAAAAAAAAATTGAGACCATATCTTTGCTCCTAATTGTCCGATTTTAACGATAATTTATTTTTTTTTAGGAAATTTCGTAAACTTTTAAAAACCATATACAATATCCACAAAGAAGTGTGTACTTTTTGAGTTATTCGGAATTCAATTTTACCATCTCTCGTAACTTTTTTTCCAGCTTCTTTTCGTTGAAGTATGTTAAATAGATAAATTTAATGAGCGTCAAATGACTTTAGCGAAGTTTCATTGAAATCGGTACATTCGTTTAGGAGCTACAGTCTATAGCAAAGCAGGTTTTTCGGCCGCCATATCGAAAATAAAAGGCGGATAGTAATGTCGATGAAGGAGGATCATCCTCGAGTGACCTCTGATTTTATATCAAAATTTGAAAAAAAATCGATCCAGTAGTTTCGGAGAAAATGCGCGGACGGCGGATGGACAAAAAATTTGTATTCGTTTTTCGAATTCTACGCATCCTGAATAGTGAAACCTCAAATTTTGAGAGAAGGTTAAGTTTTTGAATTTTTTGTTCGATCACAATGGTTTATTATTGAAAATAATAAACCAAAACAAAAAACAAAAACGCAGTTACTTTTTAGATATTTAAAAGGTGATTTACAGTAAATGAATAAACTTATTAAATTGTCTTCACATTCCAAAGAGCTGGACGGATTACATCCTTTAACAGCTATAGATTTGTAAATGAATTATTGCTATTTTTTTTTTCTTCAGATTACTCAATAATAATTTTTATATTTATCATCGGAAGATTCGTCTTTTAAGACGAATTATCCATACGTCTTTCGTTTATTGAAGTAACTACTTCTTGATTTTTTTAATGGAGTAATGAGTTAATAATCCCGTATTCCACATCATCGGGATGAATCTATATAAAAATCAGTAATCTCACTCCATTAAAAATGTTAAATTAACAACACTGAGGTCCGCAATTAAAAAAGAACTGCGGCTCAACTTTCGTTTCGAACTTCGCAAAAATTGACTAATAGGAGAGATATGGCCTAGTCAACTAAGAAGTATCCTATATTAAAAAACGCACTTTTCATCCTTGCCATTATTACAGCTGGGATAGGGAGAAATGCATATCAGAAGGGAACTAACACGTATGCAAAACAAGCATTGCATGATATATGCATATCAGAAATATTACTTTTGGGAGAAATGTCACTTGCAACATTCAGTTATGATACATATAAGTTTCTGTGTAACTGTAATGCGATGAATATTGAAGAAGTGTTTTTATAAAAATGATTGTCACGAAGGAGGTTAGGTAAGGATGTTGCTCTTGTTAAAATTTAAATTCAGTGTAAAAAATGTTGATCGTATAAAGCGAATTGTGATACAAAGCTGCTATCTAGTGGTACATAGTTTCGGTACACAGAAATGGATTTTTATTAACAACTAACTACTTTATATTGTTATAAAAAGTAGTTCTGAGAATAGTTCCCTTTCGCTACTCCAAAATGGCGGTTTCTATGAACATGCTACCCGTAGATTACCGAAAATATCCGAATGTCTCCGAATGATGACAGAACCTAACAATCCCCAACTCTTGATTTAAATAACGTACGCTTTGAGGAAAAATTTTTTATACATGAAATAAAAATAATTTGTAGGATTCTGAAAGAAAAATAATTCTCTGGTCGTACAATCGGATAATTAACAATAAATATGGCACCATGGATTTTCGGAGCGAACAAAATTTTCCAGTTATCATATTACTTATCATTCCTCCGAATCTATCAGGGAGGAGGGAAATTTCAATTAAATTTTAATTTTAACAACGTATTAGCGTTTTCTCCCTTTAAGTGGGAGTGGGAATTTTAATTTTAATTTTTTCTTTTATTTTTGTCTTTTGAGTTGGAAGCAAACAAGCTATATCAAATTATTTTTTATCAGAAGATATTTTTCTCAAAATGTATTTTATTATTTTAAATATTTACGTGTTGGAAAAGTCAGAATATAACCTAAACAACACATGTTAGTCAAGGCACCTGTGTAGAATGTAAACAAGATTGTCGACTACTTTCGGCATTCATCGGGAATCTGGGAGTAGCGAAAGAGAAGTAGTACAGTAATTACTTTATATTTTCTTTTGTGTAATTTCAACTCTATAAATTGAAATATTCATGACGCCAATCGAATAGTCAACTTAAACATGCCAGACTATTATGTTAGATACTCAAAATTGTTATATAAAATAAAACATTAAATGAAAGATGGACAGAGTTTAAATACTTTATAGCTGAAGTCAACTTGAATAATGCGTTGAGGACGAGTGGAAATTCTGAAACACGTGGAAAGTTGAAGATTCGGGATGCGTCTGTTTTTGTATGTTTGTGCCAGGAGTATTCCTCAACACCGGATGCAAGCCATTAACGAGAGGGGAAACGGAGATTTAAGCTGGCACCAAGATATCCGCTTTACCTAGTCGAGTCACATTTACTGGATAGATGGCAGGAATCGATGATTATTTGGAAAATTTTGAATAAAAAAATTATATGATACAATTTTACCGACAGAAATCGAATAAAATAAATCGAAATATTTTTTAAAATATCTGCACTATATATATATATATATATATATATATATATATATATATATATATATATATATATATATATATATATATATATATATATATATGTGTGTGTGTGTGTGTGTTGATCTCTTTTCCGACTCTCAGCAGCAATCGATTTTGTTGAATGAGTAATCAAACGAAAGGGGCATGTCATCCAGAAGTGAGGAATCCCAATTTCGTTTTTTAAATTATTTCAACATCTTTAATAACACTCACTGAAAAAAAATGGAAGTTTTCAATATCAAAGAATCGAGGACTAAGGGATCCTACGTTTTAAAGACCAAATGTATTTTTTTTCGATATAAATCGTAATACTTGTGTTCTCTGGTAACAATAGGATAATCATAATGTGTTTAGATTGGTCTTCGGCGAACTAATAATCTAATGAACACGTTTTCCCGACGCCACTTAATATGTCTACTGCATTGTGGAGAGGAATAGCTAACGCAGTTAAATTTATTAATTTAAAAACCATTTGCTAATTAACGTCAGTATAGTTCTCCTTCACTGTTTTCATTGGCAAAAAAAAATCCATACAAGTTATTAATCCAAATTATTCATACAAGGAATAATTTTTTTCGTATGAGAATAAAATCTCTAGAAGCCGGAAGGGATTTTTCGGAAATCACTCAACATATACGGGTTTGATATCCACGAGTTTTGTTTATCAGCGTATACTAAGGCCCCTTTCAAACTGAAGATGCAGGAATAGGAGTTTTACTAGCGGTTATTTTAATCAAATCATACTTTCTTTAATTTTTGTATGTATGATTTTATTTTATTTCTTCCCAAACTAAGTAGCTATTAGCAACTGTAAGGCCCCTTTCACACTGAAGATGCAAGATGCAGGAAGCATGCATCTTCAACACTGGACTGTGTAACAGAGAGACCGAAGATGCACATGCATCTTGAGAATCAGCCGGCTGGAGATTGTTGGCGTGCATCTTTGTTATGCTGGTCTTGCATGCTCGCCCCTTCCACTTGGACCCGACCGAAGCAAAATATTTTTGAGGAGCATCATCGGGTCCAGTCGGCTTACATCGTCAAGGCTCGGTATACCTTCTCAATTTTTTCTAAGCTCTTGTGATTGACGTCTCTATCAATTGCTTTTTTATTTTACACTATTACTTTTTTTTTAAATACAGATTTTTTATCAATTGCTTGATTTTTAACTATTTCTCCACATGTTTTAACCTATTTCTCTTGTTATTACCATGGAAGATTTAAAATTGTATGACAAAATTGCAAGAAATCGTTAGTAATCGTTTTCTATTGAAATGAGGAGGGAATGCCAGGAAGTGGTATGACCTATAGTTTCTTTTCTTTTCTTTCCTATCCTGATGATGCCTGAATTGGTAAATCGTAGTGGGCTTATTTTATTCTTTGTATGCATTTTAAATAAACAAAGATGTGAGGTTGCAGTTTCCAATTATGCGGTAACATTTATTCTCTCCTCTCCCCCCTCCCAAGATGTGGTATTGATATACAACTTATCATAATTTTAATAAACAACGCTCCCAAGTAATGTTTACAGTTTTGAGCTATATTCACATGTTTAAAAAAAATGAGTTACACTATTCATGGGAAAACATAGTTATTTATCTCAGAAATATGAGTAGTCTTTCTTTCGCAGATACACACAACCGACAATTTGTATCCCGACGACTCAGTGACGGTTCCATGATATCCAACAACTTGTTAAAAGTCGAAATCTCCATTTTATAGTACTAGTAATACTTTATTGAATGGTTCAGTAATTGCTGAGACACCATAGCTATAATCTCCAGCATTATTCCAGTATGGATGCTCCCATAAACGTTTTCTACTTAGTCTTCGTCTTCTTCTTACTGTACAAGCCAGAATTATAATTCCATCGTCCGAAGAATCGAAAGATTGATTATTCATATTTCAAACTCACTTACTAAACTAACAGATTACCTATTTCAGTAATTAATAACCTAATCCAACATGAGTTCTGTATTAAGTATAGAATAAATTTGTGTAGCTCAAATTAGATATATTCGTTCTACAGAACTATTTTACAAATTATATATATTTACGTAAATGTACTAAAATGAGAGATGAAAATAAAGTAAATTCGTAAAAACTAATACCTTCTCCCCTTCGGCAACCTGTTGTACCTAAAACTAAGGTGGATGGGCTTAATGTTGTTATGTGCCCATCTACTGCTCGGCGGCTCCTCAGAGAAGTCCCCAGACTGTTCAGTGATAATTACATCTTTAGTGGTCCTTACCAAACGAGTTAACAAGATCTTTTTTACCATCGCACAGAGGAGCAAAAGGACAATTTTGCGAATAAAATGGCGTAAAAGAAAAAACCGGCAATAAGTAACAACTACTAATTCATTTGTACATCCTTATTCATGATAATCTGACGAAAGATTAGATTAACCGTGCTCGTGCGATTAACCTCCGATGAGTATTTAAGGACATAAGTAAAGAGTGGAAAAAAGACAAATAACGTTACTAATTTCAATTCCAAGCACAAAAATGTCGACCACACATCTAAATCACCACCTCTATAAGAGAAATTCATTTAAACCTGTATTGAAACAAAGACGTAACATTAAAATGGAAAAACAATGCAATTTGTGAAAGTTTTAAGACTATGATTTAGATAGCAACGAATTTGTTTAATATGAAATAATAGATCGATGTCGCTAATGCAATTTTAAATTTAATTAAATTTTCAGGTCACGACATATCGCTCCACCAGATCAGCAAGAAAGGGAAAACGGTCCACCAGAAAAACGTGATCGATCTTCTTCCCAAAATTAAGAGCTCAACATTTGAAGAATTCGAAAATTTTGTCATCTAGGTTGAGGTTTATGAATGGATGTAGATATTGGTATAATTTTGACTGGTTCAAATTTTGAGGAGAATAATCATCAGTAATGGATTCAGAATTTTACTTTGTGAGCCAACTTTTTTTTTTTTTTTTTAATATAAGCGATTAAAGGATCAATAATGTTTTAAGAGATAAATTGTTAGCTTGGCATGTGTTTATATATTTTTTTGCCCTTTCCTATACGGAGTTTTCCCGTGCCACGAGGTGAGGGCGGGGGATTAATGATAGCTAAAAGACCCCACGGCACCGGAACGCGAACTCGTAATTATATTATCCAATTATCTTCCATCTAGTTGCCAGGCAAAGCGGTGCTGTGCACAGGCGTTAATTCACTTGGCTCCTCTGCTCCCTATGTGCTCAGATTTAATGGCTGAAGCATATGTGTTGTAATTAACAAAATATATATATCGTGATTGTTTTCGTATTTGGACCTTTTTTCCCCAATAACCCTATTTTTTCCCCCGACCTCGCCATTTCTGGAATTGGTGGGAAGGTTGAGATTCATTCAGTCCGCCACGAAATAAATGTCCGGATTCGAACGGAAGTCACTGGACTCCAGTATATTAAAGTTCATGCTTTAACACCCTCGGCTATCACGAATTAAGTATTTGGACTATATCATTCATAGAAACAATCAGGAGGGGGAGGGAGAGAGTATGGTTTCAGCTGGAAAGACTCCTCCCTCTTGAATCGGCTGGAGATCATGATCGCCACCAACTGTAAAATTGAAGAGGCCTAGAGCATCTACTTATGTTTTTATACTCTCTTTGCCAATACTGTCTCAGAAAAAAAAAAGCGTGTGGATGTATTCTGTGCGTTAATAAATATAAAAAATGCAATCCATCATAGACTGTTTTTCAAAGGATTCTAAAATGTTTAATTATCAAGAGTCTTGTTTTAATAAATCTAGGTTATAACTTTATTTATCTAATTAGAATCATTCTTAAATAAGTATTGATAGTATATATAAACAAAAAAATAAATACGTAAACAAAAATTTCTATTGTAAACAGAATATGAGGGTCAGGAATTTAATGAAGATAACATAAACATTCCATAATAGGCCTATAACTGTTGTGAAGGGATTGGAATACTCATAATTGATCAGACAGAAGACTTGAAACAGAAGACTTAACAAATATCTAAGCGATCAAATAAAAAAACATATTTACTACTAATGTAATGATTCTAGCTTAGGAGATGTCCATCTGTGATATGAGAATCATATGTAGAATTAATTTAAATATAATGTCCAAATAGCTTCATAAACATTTCAGTAATCAGCAACACAATTTATAAATATTTAATAAATTACGTAATCACTGAATTACATTAATAACCATTGATAAAAACTCTTAAAACGTAAACTGGAAATGAAGGACCAACTTAACCTAATTAAACAACTGATTATTTTTCATCAATTTAAACTATTCACAAACATCAACACGTAATTAAGAATCATACAAATCGATACATCATCTTTCCACTAATGATTCTAAAAAAAAATTATAACGGTCAAAAATCTATTCTATAAAGCTAAGAGAAGTTTACAGCTGCGATATTATTATATTCTTTAATTTATAATTTGTCAATCAAAAGAAAATATTTGAAATAGACCAAACTAAATAATGATCTAGAGATAACAAAGCAGGTTTCAAAAGTTCAAACAAATTCATATTAAGAATTAACAGGTACTTATAAATTGTTTGTAATTTTTATACAAATACTATTTAATTAAATAACGTAACCTGGTATGGATATAGCATCAAATTTCAGCAATGTAAAAAATCTCAAATGTCTACTATCATTGATAAACCTCATATCAATTAAACCAATTAATTACCAATAACAAAGAATGGCAACAGAAAGAAATCTAGATCAAATTACAATAGATATTGCTGAGAAATAAAATAAAAGATATCATTCATAAATCCTATTTAATTGAAAAGCTAACGATTATTTTTCAAGTGATATTAGCAATAATTCATGGTACCAATCCTAGTTCATCAAAAAATGCACAACACTGAATGATTAAGATAACCTTTTTTTTTTTGCTCTCTTTAAGCTTTGCAGATTTTTACCAATCTTGAACCAACTTTAGGATCTTAACCTATCCTTTTACATTAGTTTTTAGTGAAACAATGAATAAAAACTTGTTTATTTTGAGTATCCATCTAGTTTCCGATCTCCCTTTAAGCCATTTTAAAATGGCAGCTTATAGGCAAGACTTATACAAGATGGCTAAACTCTCATTTTTTAAGCTGTAATCCCAGGTCATTCCATTCATAAAAAAAAAAATCAATCCTACTTAATTGAATTCTCTTAAGAGATCAACTTTATAATAGTAAAAAGTAAACATTTGTATGGCTTTCTATGATTACTCAATTATTGGGAAAGGTTCCTAAACACTTTTATAAATTTTGTAAAAATTGTATTTTCATAATTTCAACTAAAGATTCAATTCTTTAATTGAATTTAAAAATATTAAAGTGTGTTAGTTTTGAAAGTAAATTCATAAATGGCAAAAGCCTTTTTCAGAAAGCACAGCGGCCCAGTATGTTGTGGCAAGTAGTGAATGCTTAATTCATTAACGGCTTATGTTAATAATATGAAGGACAAATAGTATACATCTTGAAGTTTTAACTCTGACTAAAATAGGTTGGTAACCTGGAAATAACCCTCCTTCTTAACCTAGTTAGGGTAATTAAAAACAATAAAAAATATTTTAAAAACAAAACAATTAGAATTTTTAAAAAAAAACAGGCAATGTTTTTTATTGTTATTTACATTAATGGAATTGTTCTATCCCTTATTAATTCTGAAACAAAGCTACTAACAAATCAATCAAATATGTACTGCTAGTACAAATTATGATAAACTGATATTCACTTTTGAAGAACCTAACAGATGAACAATTCATTATTAAGACCAAATTTGTATTCTATAAATGCAAGTATTCACTAACCTTAAAAGAATGATTGATGCACTTATAATTCATACAAATCACACATTCAATGTAAATGTTTGTACATTCACATAAATACAAAGATTCTACCACAGACTATTTTTAATAAATTGGAGATTTTAATAGGAATGTGTTCTGATATGTAACGATCAATAAACATTTACATTAAATATTTGACATACATTAAATGTTTGAAAGTAAATAAAATATCATAAAAATAATGGAAAGAACTATTCAGTGTTGAGCTTTATTTAAAAACTGTCTAATTGACATTAATTCTAAAAACACTAATTATGAAGGAAAAAATTCTGTTTAGTTTAAAATTTTGAAATGTGTATATTACTGTGATTAATAAAAAAAAGAAAGACTTTTATGAAAGCACTTACATATATAAAATAAATCCAAAAATATATAAAATGCTACAATTAATTAATACAATCGCTATATCATAGGTAAAAAAAAAATATAAAATACCTCCAGTTGACCTCCAACGTTCAGTCATCCCGCCAATGCCAAGTGGCGAAACCCCATCTGAAGTCTCCTAAAAAAATTTAAATAACATTATAGTGATTTTCTCTCTGACAGAGTTATATTTATAACCTTATGACAATTATATATATAATATCAATAATAAATAATAAATCATCTATTAATCAATTTAAATCTTGCATGCAGGTTAACACTACCTCACATCTATTATCAGGGACATTTAATGAACACGAAATGAAAATGTCACTACAGCTAAGAGACATTGTACATTCCAAACAGTAGCAATTTAAAATTAAAATAACTAAAATCAAGATTAACAGTAATGTAATAAAAATGCAGATGTTGAATGCAATAAAATGCAGATGAAATTTTTAATAAAAGTTATTTTCTTAAATAAAACTAAATAAGGTAAAATGAAGCTGATAATAAAAATTAAACAAATGAAAAATTACAATTAAATCATTATTTTTAAATTAAAGATTATAAAATTGATGTAATTTTAATTAAATTTTAGGGACTAATATACGATGTTATTAAATTATATAATCTTAAAAATTACGGAAATTATGATTTCAAATGCTTGCTAGTGGCAACCCTCATTTTACTAATTCGGCAAACTCTTGATTTACTTTTTTTCATCGATGCCGATAAGAAAGGGATACTGTTTAAAGTGAATTACCTTCTTGAGATGTCCAGTGATGCCTCTAATGTTGACTGTTATTCTTCAAACACCGGACACACGACACATTAATATTCAGATAATCACATTCACAATACCTAATTAGATGCCCAAAACTAAAGAAAAGAGAAAAACCTCATCTATAATAAGATGGCGGCCAGCGGCCTGTCGCTGATAGAGACCTCTCCTTTCCTTGCATGGTCACTAAGACCAACCAGTAATTGTTTACTCATCCATTGAACCATCAATAAAACAGAACTGCTAAAAATCAATCGGTTTTATTAACTGGAAGATAATCCGAAGACCAACTTCTGACGCTTGTTAAACATTCAGAGATAGTCCACGAATAGTAATAAAATCTTCGGTATTGTTACCCTTTATTAAAAGAGGCAATGAAACAGAGCCGAATTGTTTTGCACA
Source organism: Nezara viridula (assembly GCA_928085145.1). Lineage (NCBI taxonomy): Eukaryota > Metazoa > Arthropoda > Insecta > Hemiptera > Pentatomidae > Nezara > Nezara viridula. The sequence continues at coordinate 17,145,099 of OV725079.1, forward strand.
GGTGACATACTGACGTCATGTCATGACTACTTGCCTAATATCTGGCCATTTAATAGCTCGGATTAATGTATGTGCATTAAGCTGAAATATTAAGGCGTACTGCAGTAGACATAGCCATGTACAATGCTAATCACGTATCATTTAAAAGAGGAAAGTTTCTTAAACCATTAACTGGCTTCAAGAGCTAGAATCACTAGGAAGGTAAACAATCTTAAAAACAACCTCACTTGGAAGAAACCTATGATTGACAAAGAGAAACATTGTGTACTATAAATTGTATAACCTCTTTGGAATGATAAGAAGCGAAGATACTGCACTCTCACGGAATTTTTACGTAGATAAAATATCGTATGAATACTTTTCTTCAATTTCCGTTTTAAACCAATTTCAAAAAATCTCCATCAATTTAAATAAAAGAGATGAAATGAAGAATGTATACGTAAATTTATAATAAAAAATTAATTTTTTTTTTTTTAATAATTTCCCAAAAGTAGTGATTTGGAATATCAATGCAACTACTCATAATATAGAAGCAATTTTAACTTAATAGTATTATTATTGTAAAAAAATATGTATTACTTTGCCGTGAAAAATTAACATTTAACATTTAGGATATGCATCCTAGACTTTAAGAAAAGCTAAATGATGGAAGAATGAAAATGAGAAATCAACTAAAATGATTTACAATAAACTAGTTTATAAATATGCATATATAACCTATATTAAAACAGATAGATCTGTAGATAGGTTGTGTTAAATATGGTTAATTTCAAATAGTTCATGATATCTATTTTTATTTATATATACATATTTGTAACAGGATAAATTTGCTATATACTATTGTATTAAGCAAATATGATGTCAAGATGGGCAGAACAAAGAAAAAAAAAAAATTATCACCCATGATATGAAGACTATTCAATTAACTTTGTTCAGTAATTCATTCAATCACTTGTACTATTAATCAATACACATCAAGAATACAGATTGTCACTGAAATCCACCATTGTATTAAACAATTTTTCAGTCCTAATAATGACCCACATGTTTGGATTGAAACATCCTCACCAATAAAATCTTAAAAGGACTACCTAAATTCTGACTATTTACCACACATAAAAAAACAAAACAAGAAAGAGTATCAATTTCAAAACTAGTTAAAATAAATAAATAAAAGTAAATTACAAAACTATAAATAAGATCACGTAACACAGCAATTAGCTCAATGCAGCAAGCATTTTTTTCAGCGGCACAGCAGTCTTCTGTTCGGATCTACAAAGTATTTTTTATTTTCATGAGTTATAAATCTTTTACCTATTGAAATAGGAAGCAATTATTTTGTTTTATTGGTTTTTATTATAAGAAGTGGGTTGTTATTAGAAAAAAAATATTTTTTTTAAAACCCAGGTTATTGAAATTGGTAAAAATAGAATGCTACACAATAGTTGATTTTTTAACCTTCATCTGTAGGACTCCTGTTGATAGACAGTAGATAGGGTCTGACTTCAATATCTTATTCCTCAGTTTGTTTATTCATTATTAGTTATTTCCTAACAATTGATATTTAATTGTTTTTAAATGGCTTATTCAGATTTGTATCAACATTAAAACTATATAACTGGATTATTTACAGAGATGACATTCATAATAAATAAAATATAAAAATAAATAAATTATATATAAATACTCATTCACATTACTATGTTGCAAAAAGAAAAGCTGTAAGGGGAAGCCCATTATTCAATAAAAAAATTAAGATAAAATGGACTAAGTTGTTTAAGAAAAAAAATGGTTTATTCTTTGGTTAGGAGCGCCTATCAAATTATCTCAGACAATGGTTTTCTGTTAAATAAGAAAGAGATGTGAAAAAATAAATTATTTTATAAAAGCTTGGGTAGATGATTGTTCTTGAGAGAAAAGATTTAAAATTTGTCTAATCAATTTTCTAATTTTCAAGCTACTGGGTTGTGCTTGAAATAAACCTTTCTCTTTCTTTCCCTTCCATAACTATTCACAGAAATGACCACATAAGATATCCCTCAAACAATCGAACAGAGAGTTAAGTCCAGATAGGACTCCAGCTGCAGAGCATTAAAAATATTTATTAAACAATTAAAAAAAAGTAAATGTAATTTTCTTTCAATATTTTAAGTCTTCATCGTTTAGTCAATATTCTTACATTAAAGATAGGCAACTGCAACATTCTTAGAAAAAGAACTTTGACTGACACTTTTGGACTGAAAAAGCAGAAAATGGACGCAGTTCTATAAAAGAACACTCATTTATTAGTAAATGATTACAGTATAGGTTCAATAAATATATCTAAATTCAAATATGACATTTACAAAAAAGGAAGAAACAAAAATAGAATCAATTTGTAATAATTATTTATTTTCATTAAATATATTCTATTTTAAATAAAGGTATTTAAATATAAAGAATAACCATTTTCCAGTATATAAATAAATATTTTGAGTAGTACTAATTTTTGATGAGCAAAACATGACATGACTAGTAATAGTATAATAAATAAAGTAACAGATAATCTAATCCAGATCAATCAAGTAAAATAAATTTTCAAAATTTAATATTCCTGGTTTAGGTTTTATCGTAAACTAAAGCTAACACTAATTATTTAATATTGCAAAAACTTAACCAATAACACCGATAATTAACAAACATATACATAAAAAAAAAAAAATAAATAATCACGGTAGAGATATCATAATAAAATGTGTAGACAAACCCTTAAATTGATGTATTTGCTATGCATTGATTTATGCTTACAACAGCACAAGTAAAAGCTTTAACAAAAAAATACACTTCATAATATTAAATCATCTACATAAATATTTGTCTGAGTCTACAGGGGAAAACATATATTACAACCAACAATGATCTAAAATAACAACCATTTACCTATTAAAAACTAAACTTACATTCAGGATTATGGAAATATTTATAATAAATCATTGGGTTGAAAATAAATGTGATCAAATTAAATTTCTGCGAAGATAAGAATTTTTTGTATCTATCTTTGCGTAATCACACCAGTTTGACAAAATTGTGTAATCAATGATGATCGGTAATAATTTTCTATAATTTCACAATGTCACTACTGAACCTTAAGGTTTAGGCATACATAGATAGCCAATATCATCATCTTTGCAAAAATACAAATTGGTTTATACACTTTTACTTCCGACCCAAAGTTTTCAAAGTGGGATAAATAATATAATAAATCCTCAAACATGGCTGTATTCAGCAAAATATTAGATATTTTGAAAGCTGTTGTCAAAAAAAGATAGTTAACAAATACAGCATACTTTAAGCACCTTGTTATGATTTTTTAATTAAAGAACGAGAATAAAATTATTAACATTTATTCATGAAAACATTTTGATGAATGGATTCAAGAAGATTTGGAAATTAATAGCTTAAGTTATAAACAGTTTTCCTTATTACTTATGAAGTTAAAATTCAAATTTAAATTGAATTAGAGATTAATCACTAAATAAGGTTAAATAAATGGGAAAAAAAGACAACATATGAATACATTTTATCGTAATGACACTTCAAACAAACTACACCTAATGACCTTAATATTGCGCATTCTGACAGCACAGCAACTTCAAGCTCAAAGTTGTAACTTTTCTAGCCTATGTCTCTAGTTTTTAACACAAAGTGTTATCAAACACAATACAAATGTGTGAAAATACCAATCAGCAAGAATATTGCGATTTCGCTTACTTATGGCAATATTTGAGCTGATTTTCTTTAGAACAAAAGGTCATTCATAACTATATACTAATATTTCATTTAGTAAATGCTATTTACATCACAAACTATTAATTCCAACCTTGATATTTTTGAAATTGAATATCAGAATTGACATATAATAATTTTCTGCGAGTGATATTTTACTTACAGCCACACGTTTTGAGTAAAAACAGATATTAAGGCTATCGCCAATTTGTTACCAGTCAAAAATATCCCTGACAATTACTAATCTATAAAATCTACATACATGGTAATCCTCCGATTAAGAAATCAATGTAATCTAATTCTAAAGAATAAAAGTAAAATAATAAAGGAAAGCTCTGGGTAATCCCCTGGACATAAATATATAATTAAGTTCAACATAATAAATACAATTTATATATTAATATATATATATGCAATTTTTCCACAATATTTAGAACTATTATACACAATACATATAAATATATACATACATACATGTAAATAACACAAATAAACTAAAAGCACTATTTTAACAAATCATGTATGTACACATACCATATATAACAATTTATAATATGGTTACTCAAGTAAAAAAAAAAGGACTTTGGTTATTGTATTCACAAATGGAAAATATGTAAATACATAAATTTATAAGACCCCGTTTAAACAAACTAAAAATTACAATAATAATATCTGAAGAAGTATGTCAAAAATGAAACATACCAAAGGCAAACAGTAGCCTAATAAAAATATCAATATCTATACTATCACAAATTAAAATTCCACTACCTATTAGATTAGATACTTTTAATGAAATTGTTTTGTAACAAACAGAGTAAATTAATGAATGAACTGAAATACTTCAACATGCTAATAGAGACAAATATAAAATATTTACTAAATAATCTTTAACTACAACTTACAGTAAAATCATTATCACTGAGTAAAAAAATAAAAGCTAAAGTAGAGAGATAATAAAAATGGGACAACTGATATAACACAATAAATTCTAACAATCGTGATTTAGGCTATAGTTATATTCTTAATGTAAGTTGGAAAATTCTTAAATATTTGGCAAAAAAGTGGAGAGGAAGGAAATCCGAGTTGACAGAAAGAAAAACTATTGTATGAAAAACTTCCAAGTTTTTAAAATTTCAAAAACTTACAAATATGAACTAGCTGTATTTAAATGACAGGAAACATAGTTCCAACACATAAAATGAACTACTGAAAACTAAATTAATCCCTCATTAATACAAACTTGGTGGAGATCCAATCTCTCCAGAACCGCTTTCACTAAAAATCTTAATTCCTTAATTTTGGCACTTGCGCTGATACTGGTCTACTTTGTTCCTCTATAAATTAACATTTTCACAAAAGTGCGTCCAGACATAACGAGGATAGACATAACAACTATGTCTATCTTCTCCTTTTTATTTTAATGATAATTTAATATTATTTTATTTCACATTATTAATTTCTTTTTGCTATTTTAGTTGCTACTTGTCCATTAGGAGGCCTGGAGGAAACCTCTGTTATTATCTAATGTTACATCACACAACTTTCCTTCTTATCCCCTGAATGATTTGATTTATTCCATTGTTTATTTTTGCTCCATTTGTGTTATTTTCGTCAAATTATGTAGGTTATTACATTCTGGGAATTACCGCCTTCAGAAGAAGAGGCTATTGAATATTTTCAAAACGCTAAGATAATTCTTTTCGTACCACTTGTAACAAAAAAGTTTCTATAAGGAAAGGAATGTGGTTAGAACTTTATGTGTTTAAGTTGTTTTTTCATATGTTGTTTAAGTGTTTTGTTATTATTACATTAATTTTTGTATATTTTATATATGTGTTGTAAAATTAAAGTGTTTTCTCATTGTTGTGGAAATTATTACATTTCTTTTTGGCTATTTCAATTTCAAACCAAACTGTTATGTTATTATTACATTTGTTTTAGTTTATTTAATATATATGTTGTAAAATAAAAGTTTTTTTTTTATTGTTACATTTGTTTTTGTTTACAATTTCAATAATATGAATATAATACAATATATGTGAATATGAAGATAGGAATTACGAGAAGGCTTATCAGAATTATCAGTGTTCAGGTTATAAACATTGGCCGATAGTAGTCAGTCCTGTCCCGCTAATGGACAAATACCTTTTAGTTTTTTTATGTCAGACCACAATCCACATTAAATAAAAATATATTACTTGCTTTCCTCTCATTAAAAAACTTTTTTTTTTACAGGAACAAATTTTCATTAAGAGAGTGTAATCAGAATTGAATTCAAATGATCAAGAGGCAAGTGATGCATTAAGAATCGTTAATAAATATCTTATCAGTATGCTGGGTCATTTATCAACTGTAAAGAATAGTTGAGCAGCTATAAAGTTTTATCCTACTTCTATCTCTTGTACGTAGGGTATGTTTATGTTAACCGGAAACTTCACTCTACTACTAGTAGTTAAAATTGAATATCAATTTGTGTTAACAGAAAATTTCTTCAAAAATATACCAGAAAACACACTGTTTTTGCCGAGGCAGCCAAATTAGCTGGATATTATCCAAACATTCGACATTAACCGAGTTCGTATTAGTGAGGGATTGCAACATACAATAAAAATAAAAATTTTCTGTCATGTAATGGAATCTTTTCATTAAGCGTAAACAAGATTGGACTCTGTTATAAAAAACATGAACAAAAATACCTTCCAAATAAAGGTAAAATTTTCTAAACCAAAGAGACTTCAACATACAGTTGAAAATGACAAATTAAGGTAAGGCAATCTACGGGTGAAGAAAACTGGTTTCCTGTTCCGTTCCTTCACACTCAACCACAGTACCTAAATCTCCTAATGATATCGTCGTTGAAGGGGAATAGAATACAAGATAAAGGCGGAACGTAGAGGAAGAAGTATTTTCAGAAATACCCCTACGAAGTAAAATAGCAAGGCTAATCATAGCAACACATCCAAAGTTCTAGTATGGCAGTCCAGAGGCTATATCAATACCTTATTCATTAGAGTTCAAGTGTGTTGTGAATTGTTGCCAACATGTATTAGATTGTTTTACTAAAATATACATTACAGTAAAAAACTAATAAACTTTTAGTATAATTAATTTTAACCAAAATCAGCCAAAACTTAATAAGCCTATGATAAGAATGTAAATTTACTGACATATTAATTTAACATTTGAATAATAACTTTATAGTTTCTTAAGTACAAAGGAATTAAAGAATGGTAAAAATTCAACACATATATAAAATTAAAATTAAGTCATATCTGGAAGGCAATGAAATATCAGCAAAATATAACTGCTTTCACTCAAAATTTATTTGGTAATATTCATTTTGTAATCCCTATAATACAATAATAACATATGAATAAAATAAATTCTATAAAAAATAAATAAATTGTGTTCAATAATCTTTAAATAAGTAGGTTATAAATAAAAGTTTCTTTGTGCTTAAATCTAAATGTATCACATACAATATTCTTTCCTAATCTTATTTTGGTAGGACCTATGGGGCTGATGATCTAGAAAAAAAAAGAAGTAAAAGTTACATGATAAATTATAATTAAAAAGGAAAGCTAAGTACATATTGTAGTTAAAACAAATCGTGTAAATTATCTTTTTTTTCCATTTACCCTCTCGTGGTTATTTCAATCAACCAACATATTCCAGCGAGAGTTGAGAAGAATATCAAGGGTCCTCTCTGAAATAAATTTCAACTCGAAATAAAACACAACCCGAAATGAAACCAGCGGCTGTAAACTGAGGTTGCAATGGTGACGACTCAACGCCATCCACCACAGACTCAATTAATATAATATAATATCTGTTCGTATGATGTTCTTTTATTCATAAAAATGCTAAACTTGCCAAATTGTAATAAAGGCAAATGTTTTTTTACTTCTTATTAAGAGGACCAAGAAGACTTTAATTAAGCCTGTCCTCTAACTCCATGAAACAAATTTGCTGAGGATCAAAAACCTAGATTCTTATTTTCTACTGCCATTCCTTATCCATTACAAAACAAAAAGAAAAGAAAAACAAATTCCTGAATCTCGTTCTTATTCCTAAGCAACTATGACTTTTTTTCTCATGAAATTGATAACTTTTTTAAATATACCGTACTAAAAAGATAAACAGACAATAGAAAAATTAAACAAAGAAGTCACATCAAATCTAGGCTACACTAATCTTAATTTTAACAGAATTTCCGTATTTAAGAATTATTCGGCTTTAGCATTGCACTGCAAATTATTATACATTGAACAAAGTAAAGTATATTACGCTTTTGAAAAAATAAACATCATTTAAATAAATAAAAAATTCATCCAGAATAAAAAAAAAAAATTGAAATATATGTACCTCAATTAGATCAAGGAGCAATATTACTGACATCGATAACATCAATGCCTTCTTCTACAGTCGAGTCCACTGCAACAGATACAGTAGTCAAATTGCTCCACCAATTGGACAAAGCACCTTTAGCTTGGGAAATTGCCCCACCTGAAAGATAAATGTTAAACAATCAATAAAAGAAACATGATACTTACTTATTTGATTATTATTTTAAAAACTATACTGATTTTGAATGATATCCGACTGTGTAAAATAGTATAACATCTTACCAACAGCTCTACCAGTTGTTGCAACTACACGTCCGGTTGAAACCATTGCCTGATTAAGTTTTCTTCCACCTTCTGTTGTCTGCATAGTACTGGAAAAGTTTTACAACATAAAAGAAAGCAATATATATTTCAACTAAGTTCATATTTAATAGAAAATATAATAATAATTATAATTAAATATTATCATCAGATATCTCCTTTTAAGCTCCATAAAAGTAAAAATTAATAAAATATTTTAGTCCTTTTTATTTTCAGTTGGCAGCAGAGAACATGGAAAATTTTTGGGCGTAGGATATGGTTTTCGATCAAACACAGACAGCAGATGAGTTTGGAAAACGTCATCCAACCTCAAGTAGCTACCAAGCATGGTTTCTTAAGGGGACCCACCCTACAAGGTCATTCGAAATTGCATTTCGAGGCACTAATGGCGTTCCGAATGATCGCTTACGGTAGTGAATGAAGTACTGATGGACATGTCTGGCAGATTTCTGAAAATCCGAAAATCAAAAGTTCATTCACGAGAAGTGGAGGCGAAACTGAGGTAAAAGTAGTGGGGAAACTAACCATAGTAGATAGATTAGTTTACCTAGGCTTCACAACCATTATAAATTCCTGGTATTCATTAAAAGTAAATAGTTACAATAGTTTTTCATATCCCTTGTTTATATTTTATAAAACATCTTTAACTACTTTTCTTTAAATAGTCAAATGGGCAATAAATTTTAAAAAAAAAAGTGGAAACTTCACAATTTAATTATAGGAAAAAAAATTTAACTGTTGTGTTAATTTGTCATTAACTTTTCCGTTTTTCTTAACAAATTGATTATTATCGCAATACTTTTTCTAAATTTCTGTAAGTAGTTGACTTATATATTTCTAACTTTGGTCTAAACGATTTTCAGGCACTAGAAAGTAATTATTATACCTCAATTTTTCTCTTGATGTTCATTAGTATAAAGGACAATGTTCAAATAAGCTTTAATGAAATAGTTTCTTAATAATTATAATTAAAAGCTATATTTCATAAAATAAGAAAATAAAGGACTCACTGTGCTAGACGCAGCTTCATGTCTTGAACACTCAGTTGTCCCGCAAAGGGGTGGCCAGGATTCACTTCTGAGGTAATATTTTGTGCCTGAGGATTGGCTAACCATTGTTTATAACTAGAGCTTTCATGCAAAGCAGCAACATACCATTTATTGAATTGCTCAATCTCCTTGCTACCTTCTAGAATGGTCGAATATAACATCAATTACAATGTGATAATTAGAAAACACCAATACAACTAATGAACAAAATTCAAAAAAGTAGAATTAAAAAATAAATTATTCAGGATATTTAAAACTGTATTAATATAAAAATACATCTAGTAAATGTGAAAAAATGGCAAATGTATATGATGATATGAAAACTTGTTGGGACACTACCCACTGCTAGCTCTCCAATAATATTTGCATTGGAAAATCAAGGGACCATCTTCTTTTTAGACGCCTCAGAGTGTTATCAGGAATTGAAGAGGAAGCGAGGTTGGAAACAAGAGGATTCAGATGGTTCAGAAGTTTATAATGAAAGAATAGTTATCTGGATTGGGCCAAATCAAAAACATAAGGAACATTAAGTTCGTTATGAATGATTTTATTAATCAACAAGTAAGGAGTATTGAGGATTTTAGAATTTAAAGATTGGATATGAGAGGAATTTGATGCTTTATGAAGCTCCAAAGCTCAACTCCGTTAGTCCAAGTAGACCTTATTGTAATCATGTATATGAGTATTTTGTAATTAATTGGAAGCTTAGAGCATTGGTCTAGTAAGTGCTGAAGTAGTCTAAATCGTCTTGCGGTTTCTTTTTATTTCAGTCTGACATGAGAATTTCAAGTTAGACATTTAACCAAGTGGAGTTCTATGTATTCGATTTGTTTATCAGGGATAAATAGAGTATTATTAAAGGATACTTTAAGACAGGAAGTCATAGGTTTAAATATATTTATAAAATTTAATTCCTTTCTTCATTAAAACGTGTTATATGAGGTTTTCAGGCAGTTGAGAATAAGGACAACTAAATTTAACAATTTATTGCTTATTGTTATCGATGAATTACAATTTAAATCGCTATTTAAGTAAAGCAACCTTACCATTGATAACATACGGAGAGAGGTATAGATCTGTTTTTTATCATTTTTATTTAAAGTATGTATTTACTTAATTTACATTGATATGTATATTAAATTTTTGCTTGTAGATTGAAAACAATAAATTGCTAAGTACCTTCTATGCTGATGATGATTACCTACACACAATGATTAAAACAAGGAGAAATTCAATTTTTTTAAAGGTCAAGTTTATATGACAAAGAAATTTATGTTCACCTCATACTGACCGACTGCTAGTTTTAAAAGTTATAAATTTACTTTGAGAATCGGATTAGATTAAACTAACAATAAGAACCGCCTGAGACATACTGGAAAGATTAGACTTCACATAAATGTACAGTTTATATTTCTTGTATGTCTATACAGGCGGAGGGCTCATCACCCGGTCATCGTACCATGATCAACCACTGGTCCTTCAGGTTGAAGGAACATTTTTTTGTTTTGTTTTTTTCTTGTTTTTCCCTAACTCGCCTTTTAGGCTATACAGGGTTTTCCCGGGCAGGAGAATTTAAAATCCCCTCCAACAACGGGATGCGAACTCATACTTTTTTAATCACTCATAACTTCGGTTATCTGGTTGCCAGGCAACTCGCGGTGCTGTGCCCAAGTTGGGGCAACAATTAACTAACACTCACCATATTACTTCAATTCTATAACACAAAATCATTTTCTTGTTATCGTACTCTATAATTAAACTTATTTACCAGGTAACAAGGATGTCCTTAGTAATGACAAGGTATAAGCATGAAACTGCGCACGGACCCAATCGTCACCTCCTTCCCAACCGACGCCATCAAGGTAATCTCCTCTCATATCAGACACATGGCGCACGAGATATTCCCCAAACCTCAGATCTTCAGTAGAAAGGTGACCAGCTCGCCTTAACTCCAAATCACTGCTCTCAATTATGCCAGTTTCTAACTGAAACAAGCAAAATTTTAAACTGATGAATCTTTAAATAAAATAAAGAAATTAATCTAACAGTAAAACTATTATTGTAAACATCAGAATCAAACTAAATTACTGGAAACTGGCAATGACATTCACACCTCTCCAACAGTTCCCATCCAGGTGGACCATTGAATGGGCATGAGAAATTGTGCCACCATTTTTTGGAGTGATAAGGTAAAGCTGTAATTTCTATTAAATTCCTAAACTCCTTTATGCAACTTTGAAACCATAATAGGTACTTTATACCGCCCCAATACAGGGAAGATGGTTGTTCTTCATTCAATTAACTTGCTCAACATTTCCTCCATTGTAATGAATTGTCAGAATTATTAGCTATATCTTTAGCTACCAATCCTTTGTAATCAGGGATCTACACTACTTATGTTTTGCAAATTTGTTATTAATGTTGTATTTGTTATTATAAAAAATAAAAGAATCTATTTAGAAAAAATGGAGTAATAACAATTAACAAGGTATGACCCAGAAATCAACACTATTTTATCAAGTCATGCAGAAAAGTAAAAACATAATTTTAATAGTTCTCTTTCAAGAATAAATAGAAATGGGTATCTAAAGAGTAAGTCAGTCAGATTCCCTACCCCTTTCCAAAATAAAAAAATAAAAAGAAGAGGTGAAGTTATAAAACTTTTTGGTCACAATATCCAAACATATTCATTAACAGATGAACTATAATGAAGAATGAATATTGAAAATTACAAGTAAAATCAAACTTCAGTATGGACCGAATATTAGAACAACATTGTTAAAAAACATTAGGAGATCGAGAACTGCTGTATAAGAGGTCTTCCTTGTCCTTAAGTCCCCTAACAGAAAAATGGGCATAGCAATAAATTTTAATATTAATAGGCAAATAGATGGTTGCTTAAGAAATGAAGCCTTCTGATGAAATCACTGTTCAAAATGGGCCTTACACATTTAAATATCTTGGTGAATTTACATAACGGAGCACTGAAGAAGTAAATAAAAATAATGATAATTCAGCTGAAATAAGAAGAATAGCCTCTGCTAATAGAAGCTATTAATGACTTCATTGACAGCTCGGAAGTAGTTTGCTTTCAAGTACAACAAAAATAAGAATATGTAAGTCACTAATCAGGAGGGCTATAAGTCACTATTATGAACGGATCTGAAGTCTGGGGTTTTTCTAAAAGTGACAAACGAAACCAAGTATATTTGAAACAAGGTTCTTCCACGTATTTATGGTGCCCTAAGAGAGAATACAACATGAATAAAACATACAAACAAAACTACGATGTTTGCTTGAGACCACACCATAGAAGTGAAAAAATCAACATGGTGAGATTAATAAAATGAAATATAATTTTTTTTTGTCTTTTTCCCTTTCTAAAAGGGAATTGCGTAGAGATACAATTTTGAATAATAGCTAATTACAAAGATGATGAAATATTAAACATTTCTCACACTTACAGTATGCAGGTTCGATTTTTAATTTCTGATATATTTTAATCCATTAGTCAACAAACATATGGCAGGCCATGTGGCAGAATAGATGACCATGAGATTCCAAGAAAACTTCTTGGTATTGAAAGGTAAGAGTTTTCTCTGGAGTTGCACTTAATTGAATGAAATGGCAAGCTACTTGAGACAACTATAATCCAGTGATGGATTGTAGTGCAGATTGGTGTTGAAAGCAAAAAAAAAAAAAAAAGATAAACTTTTGATTTACAATTTAAAAAAAAAAAACCATGTACCGCACTAACTCTTAACATGCAAGAAAATGTGTGGAGTGGGAGAACAGATAGCTAACTACTTATTCAAATAATTAATTTTTTTTTCTTTAGAAACTTTTTAGTATTTTAGTTTTGTTGGCAAAAATGACTGGAAAATTTTTTGATAATAAGGACCCTGAATTTTTGACAATCTAGACAAAAACCACTGAATTTTCCTGATTTTCCCTGTCTCTAGAAACCTTAAAGATAACCGAAACATAGACTGACAATTAATAATAAAAATGAACTTACCTCGATAATAACATCTGCGAGGTTTTTCTTTTGTTTAAACAAAACATTAGTAGCTCCAACAACATAACCTCGAATATTAGGATCAGTAAGTACATCCATATATGGCAGAGATAAATATGGAAGACAGAGGTAACCCTAAAGAAAATAAATATAAATAAAGCTCATTGCGGTTAAATTAATTCAGGATCATAATAAAAAAGAGTGTATATCATAAAAAATATATGACCCACAATTGGGTATGGCGCAATTGATGAATTAGGTCATGTTGAACAATTTTATAGAAAGTAATTTTGTTTGACTACATTACTTTCACTAATTGCTAAGGAAAAATAAATAAATAAAACATAAGCAAAATTATAGATGTGGAGTACAGATGTAACTGAATTATGGTTTTAATTCAATGAAAATTGCAATAAACCATAAGCTGCAAATTTCTTCATATCAGCAACTTGAATTTATCATAGATTACATAAAAATTGTATATATATATAGTGTATATATTATATATGCACACATATATCATGTCATTACATTCATTAATCTTTAATTTATAAATGTAACATACAAAAAACGAGAAACAGGTTCAAGGTAGTCAGTTTGATATTGAGAAGGTTAAATAAGTGTCCTTCATTTTTTGCAGTAGGATATTGTTAATAATTTTTTAAAAAAATTGTTGCTAAATACAAATAAATATTATATCATTATATAGTATACAAACATACTTTAATACAAACTCACATTTGTAAAAATAGGTAAGGGTAATCCACAATTCTGTGCATCAATTTGAGCTATAGCAGCAAGAGTGTTCTGAACATTAACTTCACTAGCGAGATCGACACTCGAAGCATCCCTCGATAACATTCCGTTACATATCTTGGTAGCATCTTCACTGTTTCCATTGAGTTCAGAGGGTACAGGTGTTGAAGATTCTTCCTTCACATCTAGTGGCATATCTCCCTCTCCATTACCATTAATTGTTTTATCATCCATATTGTCTGTCGCTACTTCTCTATTAACATTTTTGTCTTCACAAGACAATTTTGAACTGTCGGAGAAGTTGGGAACAGGTGACATTGGTCTTGATGCCCTATATGTAATAGAAAAACTTGATTTACTCGACAAGGTAAAATAATGTTTAAATACAAATATAATATGAAATCCACTGATACATAAATAATCTAGTATCATGTATATTCATTACAATTTTAAGTTTTAAATTTCACAAGTTCTATTTATTTTTACATATAATTCTTAATTTAAAAAGGAAACTTTTAAACTCTACCAGAGGGTGATGGCCATTAAAATCTATTTTACGAGTAAGTCATGAAAAAAAAGAAAGTATTTTACCCTCTATAATATGGAACCATACCAAAATTGAAATGCTTAAAAAATATATAAATTGACATAACGCAAAAAAAAACAAAAACAATGTCAGGTAAATATACTCGGGGTACCCTTCAGTTCATATTAAAGTTAATATTTTATAAATTAAATATATTTGAGAATATAATATACTGAAGTGACATGGAAGAAACTGAAATTAACACAGAACATCTCGATAGATAATCATAAAAAAAAAAATGATAAAATCATGATAAAACTTCTTTTAATTAGTACCTGATACATGCTGATTCATACAATCCTTTTTCAATCATACCAGGATGCAAAGAAAGTAACGATAGAATTGTAGAACAGAGGGGCTGGACAGGTGATTGGAAGAACAAAATCTTTTTATCAAGTAATAACAGTTTATACAACAGTAATGCTTTATGTCTGAGTGCCAATATTAAATCCCTAGCTGATAAACCTACAACAAATATGTTATCGAAATATTTTAAAAAACAAAAAATCAATAATTAAATAATAAAAAAGATAAATTTCACACATACCAACAAAAAGTTGAGGGGCTTGATGCAAATCTTCTATTTGATCCAAGCAACTATTTAAGTGATGGTATGTATCCTCAAGAAGGCAAACTTTGGTAAAATCTCCTTCATCAAAATAAGCATGCGTGATTAGTTCCATTTTTACTTGAATATGGCCATACAATGGTACACTGCTAAGCACACAGACTGCTTTTTGTACAGTTCCTCGGGTAATGTCAGAAGTTCGGTTTTTGAGTTTCTAAAAGAGAAAGTAAAATGAAGTTTACAATATAATTCTAATTAAATATTGATAACATATAATTGAAATTTCATATTTACTTCAACAGGTATTTGACGAAAACAGGAAATTCCGAACACAGTTTCATTAGGGTGATTCAAGCCAGGAAGATGAAAGAACACCGTATCTTTATCATAGTTATGAGATCCATCTGGTAAGGCAAGGGTTGGTAAATATTTCCAACCAGTAGGGCATTCAGTGCTATCAACTGAACCATTTGGTATTAAAGGTGGATATGAAAACTCAACCTATGAATACAAAATAGATAAGCAAGTTGAATTGAATGATTAGTTTCATAATAATTATTAATCACACATATTTAATAATATAATAAAATGGGGTCAATTCAACAGTGTAAATTAATTCTGAATGTAAACTGACAAAACATAGCAACATATAGTAAACAAACTGACAATTGGGTTAGCAAATGACTAGTCAATAATATACAATCTATTAACTGGTAATAATTAGAAAAGTTAATCTAGTGGAAAGAGAAGAAACTGCTGATACAGCTACAACACAATGAGTTGGATTCATAAAATTACCACCTAAACAAAATTTTATAAATTATTGAACATTACCTGGCAACCTTTTTTATGGTGAAAACCAACAACAATGACATGATGAACCGGTCCAGGCGTGGATGGTTTAGAATCCTCCCCCATTTCCAAAATGAATCACTTAAAACAACTATATTTACTCTTTAAAACCATTCTCGAAATGGAATGATTACAGGCAATACAAGAGCCCCCATAATGGCATTCTGCACCGGCGCACTCTGTGGAGCCCAAGGGAAAACTCAATAAACTTGATACACATTTAACAAATATATAATTTATTGATTACAGTGAGAAAATAAAAAAATCGAACTTTGTACAAAAATATTAACAAGATATTAAGTTTTTAAAATAAATAATTATTTATTTTCTTTTCGCCTTTCTTTCTGGGACAAGGTGAATTTTTCATAGAATTCATCATCATCGTGAGTTCCGTCAGGACTCGGTATTAGCGGAGCAGAAATGTTAAGCTTTTTTACCAGCATCTGAAAAATAAAAGTGAAACGATACCATGTATAAAGAACACAATTTTCGAATATATTATTTACATATTAAAATAAACAATTACATAAACTTAAATTAGATAAACCTTTTTTTCCACAACTCAGGAACCCGCCAAGTTTTTTTTTCCAGTTGGCTCCACCAAATCATGGAATGAACAACCAGTTTGTAAACTAAAGAATTTCATTTCTCTACTATAGTTTGTGGAACCGTAACCATCGACACTATACAACTAGTTTGTGAACAACTATCTGATCTCTTCACTTAAAAAATTAAATTTACGGCTGTCTCAAAAAGAGATTAATTGTAGTGATACCAGAGTATTTCTTCAAATGGATATATCCTATTGGTTTTTTTTTCTAGTAATATAATTTAAAAGAATAAATTGCATACGAAGAAAAGTGTACATGTGAAGTCGATCCATTATCAGGATTTTCGAAATCACTATCAAAATTTGGTTAGATCGCGAGTTTCAATATATTTATGTTGAATAATCTAATTTAAAAAAACGAATCAGTATCCTCGAAAACCTAATGAACGATCTGTACATCAATATGGCATGAGGGATCAAAAATCCGATAGTTAATTTGGATTCAGCGTCCTTGATTTCTAAACAATGATACATTTACTGAAAAAATGTAACTGTAATATAAATCGATATCCGCATACGCGATCAAAAATTCAATTGGAAAATTAGATTTAGCGTGCTTGAAGAAAACCTAATAACTATCTTAACACCGAAGAAAAGTTCAATTGTAAATCACTAAATCGTATTGCACATGGACATTTAAATATCCTATAATAAATTTGTGAGAAGGAGTTAGTCGAGGGTGCGGTCAAATAAATAAAAAAATTAAAATATATAAATAATCTTAATTTTTGCCGACGTTTCGACCCACTTTGCAGGTCGTCTTCAGGGCGTAAGGATGTGGCACTGCGGGAGGCAGTTGAAACACTGGCCAAATTATAATAAATTTGGATTCTGCGTCCGGAAGATTCAAGTAAATAATCCTAATAACGAAGGCAAATTCAACAGTAACAATAAATTGAATTCAAGTTCGCTTTCGAAAATCATAGCCTAATAACCTCGTACATCGTATGCTGCATTGAATGGGGATAGGTTTATTTTTATTTTCTTGTATGGGATAACACTGAGATTCAAAATCCAAGTTTCAATTTTAGTGCCTCTCCTGATCATTTTTGAATTTCCCAAAAACTGGTATATTTTTGCACTTTTTTTGTTTTTTATCCATGAAGGAGCACGTTTTCGACGAAAAACATATAATGCATTTTAAAACTAGATTAAATATGCTACAATCTAACACCAGAACTGGCCCAGTAAATCAAATAGTTTAGAAGATACAGATTTTTAAATTTTAGAAAATTATATTTTCCATTTAAATTATTTTTCATGTTTGATGATATGCAATTGTCTTTTATCTTCAATAACCTGTCTGATATGAGTCAGCGAAGTAAATATTCATTTTATTATTTTGAAGGAGGAAGATTTGGTGGAAGAGTCCCTGGGCCAGACCCTCCTACGTCAATATAAATTGCATATCGTTTTGTTCCTTGTAACTACATATTAAAAAAAAAAGGCAATGTTCTCCCCCACAAAAAAGTGGTCGCACTTTCCCAAAATGGCGTCCAAACATGGCTGAGTGACGACTTTAACTTGAGTTAGTTTTTCATTCACTGAGATTCAGTATTAAGTTGGCTTATTTTATTTTATATTATTATTATATAAGTTGTCATAATTAGTCTTTTATTAAAGCTAGATAGTCAGAGCATAGATTTATAAAGTTTATAATAAATGGATAAAGCATAATTTTTTTTTTTTTAATGGATAGAGCATTAAAAGCGGCACTGGCGTAGGCCCTTATGAAAAAGATCGAACGCAATAAATGACTCAGGTTATTCTAGCTCACTTATTTTATCAATTATTTATAGCTCTTATTATTTATAGCCATTCCCATATCCATGTATCCTACTCCTTCAAAATAATAACTTAAATAAATGTTTACTTCACTAACTCTTATAAGGCAGGTTATTGAAGACATGAACATGAAATTACCTTAACATTTTCAAATTTTGAAAATTTCATTTACAATTTTTGTATCCACTTAATGTGAATATTGGTTAAAATTATTTTTTACTTTAATTTCGGTCTTCTGAAAAGTGATCTCCTCTTCTCCCACCAAAAGTTCCCTTCTCCTTTAAAATGTTAAAACGAATAAAAATTTACTTCACTGAATCATATCAGACGGATTATTGAAGATATAAAGAGACGTGCATATGATCAAACAGGAAAAATAGCTTAAAATTTTCAAGTTGGAATAATTTCCAAAACAATAGAAAACTTGTATCTCAAAAGTTATTAAACTTACCAAACCTGTTTTGGACTTCAATTGTGGCATATTTAATCATCAGCATGTTTAGTTTAAAATTGTATAGAACGTTTTTTGTCGAAAAAGTGCTCATTTATGGTCAAATTGGGGAAAAACAGAAAAAAGTGCGAAAATATAGCAATTTTGGGGGTTTTAACAAGTGATCCGGGAGGAGGGGCGTGGAGGTCGAAAATTTTGATTTTGCATCTCAGTCACATTCCATACAAGAAAAAAAAAAAAAAAGAAACCTTCTACCCTATTCCATGTACCTTAGACCACGCTTTTCAAGACAAGGTTACTGGGCTATCATATATAAATTAAGATTCAGTGTTTTGAAAAACATAAAAAGAAAACCTACAATGCGTATATTACGTATTATATGCGTAGAAAACTCTATCCAACTAATAATTAATTCAAAATACCCATGGAAAAATAATTATGTAAATTTTCATTTTTTGTGATCTTAAATCTGACTAGAAGAAATCACCACAATATCAGTAATCAAATAAACGAAAACATGTCCTGAGAATACGGTGAAATTATTTCAATAGTCACTATTAGAATCAAAATTATTTTAAAATAAAAAAAATCTGGTGCGGTGCGTACATCACACAACTTTCACTTACCACTTTGAGTAAAAATATGTGTCATCATTTTGGTTTATTATTTTCAATAATCAACCATTGTGATCGACCAAAAAATTCCAAAACTTAACCCCCTCTCAAAATTTGAGGTTTCACGTTTCAGGATGCGTAGAATTCGAAAAACGAAAAAAAATTTTTTTGTCCGTCCGCCGTCCGCGCATTTTCTCCGAAACTACTGGACCGATTTTTTTTTTCAAATTTTGATATAAAATCAGAGGTCACCCGAGGATGATCCTCCTTCATCGACATTACTCTCCGCCTTTAGCTTTCAAAATGGCGGCCGAAAAACCTGCGTTGCTATAGACTGTAGCTCCTAAACGAATGTACAGATTTCAATGGAACTTCGCTAAAGTAATTTTAATACTTTAACGAAAAGAAGCTGGAAAAAAGTTACGAGGGATGGTAAAATTAAATTCCGAATAACTCGAAAAGTACACACTTCTTTGTGGATATTGTATATGGTTTTAAAAGTTTACCGAATTTCCTAAAAAAAATAAATAATCGTTAAAATCGGACAATTAGGAGCAAAGATATGGTCTCCATTTTTTTAAAAATATGTTCTACTCCAAATGTTAGATCCTTTGTTTGGTTTTTAAATTTTGAATGTGTTACTGAAGTAATGCTAGTTTTTTTTTATCATATTCATAATGATTAAAAAAAAAGTTCAGTCGAATAATTGGAATCACCTTTTTTTTTTTTTTTTTTGTAACTCGGAAGGTAATGTTACTTTAGATGAATAATTGTTTGGAAATAATAAACCATTGTGAAATAATTTGCAGCGTTTTAAATTTTAGGCTCAAAACATCTGGGTCATTAGCGCCCGTAATAAATTAATACAACTATTAAAATATTTAGCTGTAGCAACTGAAAGTAAAAATCATAGATGGTACAACATATTATTTGAAACAATTAATTACTATATGTTTTTCTCGTCTAATATACTAAATTTATGTGTTTTTTGCCACAAACCACTTTATTTATAAATGTATATTTTAATTAATTATTTAATTATAAGAAATAATTAAGCGCCACAAATTCTTTTTAGTCCAACAAGAGGATCAGAAAGGACGTGAGATATTCATTAATATTTCATTGTCGGTATTTTTTTTTCTTTGTTATTTAAACACTGTTATAAATGCAAATTTTAATTTTTATAATTCCGTAAGCTATACAATTAAATATTAAATAATACCAGCACTAGCATATTGAAAACCGTACATATTTAAGTAAAAACATATAACCGAAACCTGATGTTGACCAAGTTTGAGGGAGCACCCTAGTTTCTCCTGCAGTTCCCGGCTCCACATTACCTATTATCCCAAACGCGAGCAAGCCTCTTAGGCAAATTCTTGATTATACGGTCTGAAATAGTTAATTTTTTAAAACAAACAAAATTAAAGGTATTTTAGAGGAAGTAATTTTGAAAAAATTGACATTTACGCCCTGCTAGAGAACATTGATGAGAATAAAACCTACCTCATATTAAAAAACACTTAATTGTACATTACCATAACGATTATTGCAAAAATCGTAAACATTTGTCAAATCGATGATATGAAGTGCTACTTCCAGTTTGCTGATTTTAAGGAAAAAGTTGCTGTAACATCCCAGGCATATTAGTTACTTGTTTGTGAAAGGGCCTGAATTAAATGCACAATTACAGTTGTATTTCCATTGAATGCAAGAATTTAAATATTTGCAGGATCAACAATTCTTTCGCTCACTATACATTTCATATACAGGTAGGTGAAAGTAAAAATAAGAAAAAAAATAAGTCTCCCTAAAAAATATGTAAATTGGAATTTTTAATGATTAACGGTGATTTGGGTTGCATATTATGTTGTATTCATAACGTAATAATAGATGAGCTTAATATTCTGAAAGAATACAGGGAATATTGATCAGTATTGGTTGAAAAATAAACATTTTATTTATTTCTAGGGAATAAGAGTAAGTTTCAACAAACAGCTGAAAAACATTTCAATATGTCAGCTCACGGTCTAAATTATACATGAAAAATTGAGCATGACAGCGATGGACTTAACCTATCCAAACTAAAATAATCTGCTAAGCAAGGTAGGAGATCATTCACCTACATTTGCTTTCGAATTATACTCAGGTTGTTAAAAAGATGTTTTATTGATGAAATATAATTGTGGGAATATTGTGGTATTTTTAAACATTGATCTATTATTGATTAAAGGTAATAAATAAGTAAACATCTTACTAAAAATAAATAACCAAAATAAGATTATTTATCATAAATCATTATTATATTTAATTTATATATGTTTTGTTTTGTTTCTTATAAAAATCTTTTTTAATCTCAGTCTTTTATTATAATTTTAAAACATTTTACAATATTTTAAAATTATTATTTTTTAACGTTTCAGCTCCAAGAACCATTTTGAAAAACTCTTCGTCTAGGCTACAGCTCAGCGGAGATAAAATAAGAAAAAGAAGAGAAATTTTGTGGAATTTCGGAAGAAAAATAAAAATAAAATAAAACATTTTATTTATAATAAAACAAGTATTACCATAGAGTAGTATTCTATATAATGATATATTTTAAGAAATTTTTAGTAATAATGTTTTTAATATGACTGATGTTTTGTTTTTTAAAAGAAAAAGAATTTTTGAAAATGGTTCTTGGAGCCGAAATGTTAAAAAATAATAAGTTTTAAAAATGGTAAACATGTTTTAAAATTATAATAAAAGACTGTGAGACTAAAAGGGGTTTTCATTAAAAAATAATCATATATATATCATATATAGATTAAATATAAATCATTACTGAAAAATCTTATAAAAAAATATGAATAACCTAAAG
This sequence comes from Nezara viridula, assembly GCA_928085145.1. Taxonomy (NCBI): domain Eukaryota; kingdom Metazoa; phylum Arthropoda; class Insecta; order Hemiptera; family Pentatomidae; genus Nezara; species Nezara viridula. The sequence continues at coordinate 17,167,680 of OV725079.1, forward strand.
AAGGTTGTTTATCATAAATAAATCATTAATTTATTTTTATCAAAAATAAAAATAAATTTATATGAAAATTATTGAGAAAACCACTAGTCTCACATTTCTAAGGAACAAATAACATTTCTATAACACGTTAGCTGTGCTTACGGTCCCCGGGTTTCGATATTCGCCTCGACTTTGGCCGGGATTGTTTTGAATTTTGCCTATCTTACGAAGTCTCTAAAATAGTCATTTTTAAAAATATTTGAATGGGAGTTGGATAGATATAAAGATAGATACAAACGTAAATAATCATTATATCTGATATAAAGCCAAAGGACGCGGGGGACCATAACTGCAGCTAATGTGTTAATTATCCTAACAAATATTAAATTAACCTTCAATTTTGAAGGAAAGTTTCAGTGTGAAAACCAGTTAAGCAAATGCTATATTTAAATCACAAATTTAAAATTTCTTTTAAATGAAAGCTGTAAGGGTATTATTCTCAGGGGAAACTTATTACCAAGTTCAAACAAAAAGTTAAGGTTGGGTTTAATTTTTGAAAAAGTAGCTGATGCATGCAATATAAAAAAAAAAGTATAATAAAAATATGACATTCTACACAGTTTCTGCTGATCAAACTACTTTAAATTGAGAAATTTATTGATAATTTCTACATTAAACTAAACATTTTAAATTACAATTAGATGAAAAAAACTTCAATAATAAATTAAAAATAATTGTATATTTCCTTAATGGATATTGTCACCTTACAATTTAAAATATTTTCTACAATACTTGGCACTAAAAATAGAATTTTTTACAATTATAATACACTTACACGCCATTCTTCTGTTGTAAACGATACTAGGAAGTTTGATTTCTTCCTATTGTCATTTTCAGGATTTATTGAATGAGAATTAGACAGAAGTTTTACCATTGGCTCATCATCCTTTCCTAAAACAAACACATCCAAAAGTGAGCTTAACAGTTAAATCACAGCATAACGATTGAAATATTCATTTTAGATTGCTAAAATTAATCAAATGTTTGTTTAGGACAGCTCCAAGGAATTATCATGAAACAAATTTATTTTGTGGTGAACCCATTGCACCTTCCCACACTGCCCAGAATAGGTTGATTACCTATAGAATAACCATCCTATATAACAGGAATCACCAGATAGGAGATAAGTTACATGTAATTCAAACATATGTTAAACTGAAGTGTAATATCTAAAATTATTCAGAATTTATCATTAAAAATCAAAAGTTATAGCTTTACAAACTATCAAATTGAAAGATAGCTAACTTAAGTTTTTAAAATAGCATTGCATAAATAAATAAAAAACAAAATCTGTACAACTATACAACGCCATGTAGGGTCTGGAGTTCAATACTTAAGAGGAGTTACTGTTTCTTGGTCAACGATAGTGCAAGTAGGTTAATTGACCGAGATCACATATAACCACCAAATCTTCCCCCTTAAATAATTATTTAAGGTCTCCCAATTATAATAATAATTAAATAATAACAATTATTTAAGTGCTCCCAGCTCCAGGGTAGATCTATAACAGATGAAACAGAATGAATAATTATATTCCACAACAGGACTTAAAACCCTGACCCGGAGCATAGGAGCAGTGCCTTCCTCACTGAGCTAACTGTTAGAAAGTTAAAAAAGTATTTCCTGAAATAATTTTTATAATATGCTGGATATCAGCTCTAATAGTATAATTAAGTAACCAGGTCTTAAACTGAAGTAAATAAATGGTAACAATTACTGTAGATAGAGAAAATGGAATGTAATAAGAAGGATAGTTAATTATTACATGGATAATTATTATTGTATGGATATTATATTATATGGATATGATATTATATTATTGCAATTATTACATTCAATTTTTCCTATCTACAATAATTGTTACCATTTATTTACTTCAGTTTAGGATTTGGTTACTTAGTTATGCTTTGTTTATAGAGATTAATGTTCTTCATATTCCTATTCAAACTTTTTAGAATTTTTATAAGTTTATTCACACTGATTATAATTTTCATCTAAATATCATGTAACTTCCACATTTTTTATATCTTGTTCATTTGAGCCCTAATTTCACTCATATGGCATCCTTAGTCCTCAATGATTATTTTAGATGGAGAATAATTTGGTGCGGACAATTTTCAGCAGTAATAAGAGAGGGGAAGTTAGACAGCAGAGTGATGTTCCAACATTATTAATCGCTATGGCATTAATTAGGTGGAAGATTACTTATAGATACAAATGAGAAAACAGCACAAAACCATTATAATCTGATCTTGAATATTTAGAAATAAAACTGTAACATTGAATTAAAACCCCACCAATAATTGTTATCTTGTTATCTAGACAGTAAAAAAATAAAAAATTAAAAAAATAAAATTAGGGCTGTAAAAAGAAATCACAATATACTTCATTCAAAACCATGGGCATGAAAACTTTAAAATGCTGCTTAGAACAAAAAAATAACATTAAATATTCTATATTAACTACATACCTATCGTTAAAGCAACCATTCCTTCTCTAACAAGAAAGGCTACGGCAAAAATATTGTAAACACTGCAAGGAAAAGATGTAGGGTGTAGAACAAGCTTCATATATGGAATAGATGTATCTTTTTTAGAACAAAGTTTACTCAAAACTGACTTTATTCTTTCCATGTGTTCAATCAAAAGAGGTGGTTTGTCTTCCGCAAAACCCTAGAAAAAAAAAATTATGAAAGCTAGAATACTAACAAACGTCAAATTAATAGAGTTAACAAATTTACTTGAAGAGGTTTAGTTGCTTTGGATTGTGAATTGTCATCCTTCCTAGTAATTCTTGGTTTTTTCTGATTTTGGACAACCTTGTGTTCAGGATTATGCCTTTTTAAAAGTAATGATCTTGAATTGAAAAAGTTAGACTTGTAACGATTCAATGGAACTAAATCACCTAAACTCCAATCATCAACATTATCAGGCCCGTGGAAAAATGTGTTCCAACCAATAACCTAGAAAAATAGCCATAAAATTTCATTTTTAGAAATAAATAATGAAGTATCCACAGTTTTCAAAGATTAAGTCTTACCAAACGTTCTGCAATATCAGCCCACAGATCAATGGAACTCAAATCCAATTTTTGCACATCATCAATAAGCTTAGTCGTGGCAACATCAATTACTCTAGAATTGGCAACACATTCAGCAGTTGTCTGTACTGAAATATATATAAGTCAAGTATCAGTTACCATAATGTGTATGACTGGTATATTGTAAAATTCCTCTTTTATAAATACCTTCACTTGGATTAGCAGCAATAATATCATATATATCACGGTATGTTGACCATAACTGAGAAGATTCTGAAACATTAAAAGATTTAGGGAACAATAAGGCATGATAATTTAATTCACAAGAAAATACATTTTACAAATTTTAACTATCTAAATACACAACAAAAATATTTACCTGGCTCATCTGAAGAAACCAAATCACAAGATTTAGATGAATCCAAACCTATTAAAAGGGTTATTATAAATAAACTTGAAAAAAACACATCAAATATTTTGGTTAAATTAAATTACAATGATTTAAAATGAAAACATAGCAAATGTCATATATTATCATTTTCTCAATCAATTTATCATATCTTTAACATTAGCACTATAAATGTTACTTGCGTTACATTTTCTTTTAGAGCCCTTTCGGTTCTTAGTCGATTTATTATTGTATGACGAACACATGACTAAGATAAGGTAGTAAATAAATTACACTAGTTTTGTGCATTAACTTTGGCGCCAATAACAATGAATGACATTCGAAATCAACTGCATCAATCACTAAAGCTTAGAACTAAAAACTAGTGAGGTAGAGTTTTAAGCCCTCCCCAAAGAAGCGAGAAAAATCCACAGGCCCACTCGAACTGTGCGTCTTGTACGATTTTAGCTACAATATATGTATGTATGTATATATATATGTATATATGTATATATATATATATATATATATATATATATATATATATATATATATATATATATATATATATTTATATATATCTCGTGAATGGATACTTATTACCGAGTTTTCATTCGCTTTTCCTCTTTTTCCTTAGGAATGAAGGATCGGTTTTTCAGACCAACAATTTTTTAGCAATGTAGAGGTAGGGGGAAATAAGGAAATAGTATGGAAATTTTTTCAAATTTTCATTAGCTTTTCCTCTTTTATCTTGTCAATAGTTGCTAGGATTTTTATTATTCCAACCATTTCCGAACTGTATAGAGATAGGCCAATAGAAACAACAGCTCTACAAATTTTCCGAATTTTCGCTGCCCGATTCATCGGAAATGCCCGGTTTCATCTGCCCTGAGGCCGGAACTGCTTATCATTGAACTAGCCGAAGCAAAGAAGAGTATGGTAAGTGAGAATATAATGTTGAACGGCCTTCAAAGTTATCGAAACCCCCAGACAACAGCGAAATGAGCTTGAATGGAAAGAAGCTACAATTCCACCGAATTGTAGTTAGTAAGAGACATAGAATTGATTTCATTAATTTAAAAATCTATTGTCAGCAATAAATACGGTCTCAATATAACGGATTTCAACAATTTTTAATAACAACCATTTTATTAGTCCAATTTTCACCTCCTTGTTTTGTCCTCTAACTGTTGAAAGAATCGCTAGCGATCTGTTATTTTATGAGTTTTGAATTTTGAATTTATCTTGAGGCGTATGATAGTGATTATATTTTATCACAATGGAAATTGATTCCACTTTAATTTGCTTTTGAAATGAGTGAAAGTTTGTTTGATGTGGTAAACAAGTATAAGAATGATATTATTTTGTGGTTTTAATGGATTTAAACAATTTTTATCTCTGTCCAACAACGAAAAATATATTTCTGAAAACGATGTTATTGGAAATTTTTTTAGTTGTAAAGTTGATTATGAACCATCACTAGTTTCGGTCTCATGGAGCAATATTTTAATTTGGAGCAGTAAAGTGATATTTTGTAGTGGTATACATTAGATTACTTATTGTATGTCGTTATTTGTATGCATGCAAATTTTCAGATAAAAAATTGATACTGTCTGGCTTTGTTAATGGAGAACCTGGAAAGAGTGAGTCTCTGGACATACCATTTAAGGAGTCTGTGATTCAGGTTGGTACTATATTATGATAAATATTGATAGACCTCAACATGTAACCATATGACTAGAAAACATTTTAATTGCTATCTTTGCTATGCTTACTTCCCATCCCTTACAAAATAAAAAATCTCAATCTATTCAAAATTTATTTATTTTTAATGGCTTTGCCCCACTAGAAAGTGAGGTTTAGAGTTACACCGATTCAAATTGAGACCCATAAATAATAATAAGAAGAAAAATAAATTTTCTTTTGGGACTGAGTTCCCTTAGAATAACTACAATGTGCAATTTAATGATAGTTGTCTGTTATTGGAAATAAATTAGATTACAAGATTGTCTAGATCTAAGATTATAATAAAGAAAAGGCACTGTTAGATACATGAAATATGGTATCATTGCACTGCTAAGTAATGAATTTATAAATTAAATGGCTTGGTTATGGATCATGTTTTTAAACCTAATAAATAATGTGGTATATTTTACTTTTGAGTAGTCATTCAGTGGTGGCTTTAGCTGTTTGTCGTAATTATATTTGGATTACCTAGAAATTATATTCGGATTGCTCCAAGCATCTCCTTGCAAAAATAAACGTATAATATTCGAGAAGGAAATAAAGAACATGTAAAGTTCGTTGTGTATTGCTTTTCATTTAGTTTGTATTTCTTTTACTATAGTTCTAATTCAGTTATGTTATTATAAGGCTTTTTAATACTTGGTAATCCATACAATAGGTTGGTATCCTCAAGAGTTATTACTTGTAACTTGATATTTGTGAAAATTATACTCGTAGTCAATTATTTCGATTACTTCATTAAATAAGAAGTGAGATAATTTTTTATTTTTATTTCCAATACTTTAAATGCAATACTGGGCTTGCTAATTGGTTTAGCTTTCATTTAATGTCATTATCAGCAGCTTTAATCAACCCCATTGATAATCCTTCATTGTTCTCTTTTATGTCAATTGCCTGCAAAAGCTCTTTTCTGAATTATAAATATGACATTAAGATAATTTTAATTACCATTACAGAGTTTTATTAGAACACGTTTTCTTATTTTTATTTATATTTTTTAAATACATATTTCAGACATCTTGTGGTAAATTAGTCAGTACTATTGTGACTAGCAGTGGCCAAGTTTGGCAATATAATATTGATAGTGGAATATGGAAGAATATATCTAATTTATTCTATGCAGAAGTACTTGATAAGGATCAAGGGAAAATAGTGAAAGTATGTAATGGAGGTACTTTAAATGTTGCCCTTTCTGATACAGGTAGTGAATCTGTTGAATATATATGATTTATTATAAAAGTATAAACTACTTATAAAAGTCTTTCTATAAGGTGTTGCTTACTGTATTCCAAATATTCTCAACTATTCTGGTAAAATTAAAGATGTGGCATGTGGGAAAGAACATGGTGTTTTGCTTACTGAAGATGGTTCTGTTTTAACTTGGGGAGGAGGCAGGTAAAATGTTATGTACTTTTGTTTTAAAAATCGGTACTTGTGAACAGTCCTGTCGGCTTCGACTGCTACCTGCCAATGTTTATAACCTGAACACTGATAATTCTGATAAGGCACTGATAATCCCTATCTTCATATGAAATTCAAAAACACAAAAACAAATGTAATAATAACAGAACAATTTTATTTTACAACACACACACACACGCATATATATATATAATTATATGCTAGTAATAATAATAAATATTTCAAAATTTTAAATTTAAGTTTTTTTGATGTTACAAAATTTCAAAAAAGCTTTGTTAAATTTAAAAATAAGATAGATCATACAGGAATTAGTTTCAAAATTTTACTTCCTTCGACTTACTATTTAATATTATGGTGCTTGTCGGTTTGGAGGCCTGGACGAAACCTCATTTATTATATAATGTTACATCAAATAACCTCCCATCTTATCTCATGAAAGCCTTGAGTTATTCAATTGTATATTTTTGTTCCATTTCTGTTATTTTCATTAAATGATGGATGTTATTACATTCTGGGAATTATCGTCTTCAGAAGAAGAGGCTGTTGAATATTTTCAAAACGCTGGGATAATTCCAAACGTGAAACTGTGTGAAGAAGGTCATCAAATAAAGATAGACCGGAAGGCAAAATGGAGATGCTTTTGTACCACTTGTAACAAAAAAGTTTCTGTAGGAAAGGAATGTGGTTAGAGGAGTCGAGGATTTCGTTTTTAACGGCTTTAAAATTTATTTATGGATGGTCCCATAATTTAACAACGATAAAGTGGAGCAAAGAGCAGCTGAAACTATCCAAGGAAACTATGGTAACGTGGAACAAATGTTCAAGTGAGGTTTGTGCCCATGACATGTTATACAGGTCAAGTAAAAAACATGAAGGGCCTGGCAAAGTCGTTGAAGTAGATCAAATTTCTTTTTGTCTATTTCAATTACAAACCAAACTGTTTTGTTATTATTACATTTGTTTTCGTCTATTTAATATATATGTTGTAAAATAAAAGTATTTTTTTATTATTATATTTCTTTTTGTTTTTGTTTACAATTTCAATAGTATGAATATAATACAATAAATATGAATACGAAGATAGGTATTATAAGAAGCCTTATCAGTGTTCAGGTTATAAACATTGGCAGGTAGCAGTTGGTCCTGTCCAGCTAACAGCCAAGTACCAATATTACTTTACAGTAAAAGTAGGCAACGAATTATCCACCACAAAATGTGTTAGGGCAGGAGTATCCTAAGGCAGCGTACTGTGACCATTACTTTTCAACATTTTCACTCCAGACTTACCCGAACATGACAATACTTTACTGGCAACATTTGCTGACAATATTACACTGTTTACGACTCATCAAAACCGAATTATCGCATCTCTTTTCATACAGGATCATCTTGATGATATCATTAATGGCTACCAGGCAGGTAGCTAAAATGAACGCGGCAAAAAGCGTATTTATTGTTTTTACACTAAATCATGGTACATGCCCACAGGTTTTCTTCAATAATGTTCATATCTCTACTTAAGAAGAAGTGTGTTATTTGGAACTTTATAAGAAACTGACATGGAAAACTCATATTAGACTGAAAAAACGATTAGAACTATTATCGAGGCTATTTGACAGATGCTCCAAATTAACTAACCAAATTATAATCCACAAATTAATTATAAAACCTTTATAGACTTATGGTATAGAGCTATGGGCACAAGTGAAAAAGACTAATATTCACATAATTCAAACTTTTCAATCAAAAGTTTTGTGAAAAATTGCAGATGCACCTTTCTATGTGACAAATGACTTATTACACAAGGACTTGGACATCCATACAGTTTCAGGTACTGCAACACAATACTACACAAACCAACACCTGAGACTGACTTACAACATGAACTTGTACATCCCACTCCAAAGACTTTTGAGGTAGTCTCCAAGAGACCTCTTAACTTAACCCCTACCCGGAGGCATACAGATTTGCTTATGGAAAAAAACACTTTGCAGATAGTAAATTTAGTCACAGACAGATTAAATGCTTCATAAATAATGTTTTTTAAACAAGTTTTTGTTTTTAACACTTGAGGTCATAGTAAGTTTAGAACTACTTAAGCTGAGAAATATGAAATAAAAGTAAATGTTAATTTTATTTAGCTATATTTTCATTTCACTTGTTTACTTCATTTAAAAGATAAGCCTATTAGTTAAAGTAATGGTCGATTATATATGGTACAGCCGTGGGCAGCTTGGTACTGGTGATCTTGAGAGCAGTGAAACACTGTGTGAGGTGGAGGCGCTCTCTGGTCTACGAGTGGTTGTAATATCTGCGGGTGGATGGCATACAGCTGTCGTAACAGAGGAAGGTGACCTGTATACCTGGGGATGGAACAAGCAAGGCCAGCTAGGATTCCCAACAATAGATAGTAATAATTTGCTTTTTATATTTTATGTTCCTGGATTTTCCTTTTTGATTAATCTGATAAATAACAATATTAGTTAAATCACCATTACTATTAAGTAATGGCGAAAAGTTTAGAGAAAATCTACGACAAATTTGAATATATTTCTATAAACTGAGGAGAATATATGTTAATTTACTTAATGGGTTAATAAACTATTCTAAACACATCGAAAATTCTTGATATATCTTATTGAATGCTTTCCACTAAACCTCTAGGCTTAAAAAAAAAAAAGAAACACCATTATTTATTCATTTTTCTATGTTTTTATATAAAAATAAATAAGGAAAAAATGTTACCTGGAGTTTAGAAAAATTAATAAAGATGATTTTTTTAAAGTCTGGAGGTTTAGTTAAATTTATAAAAAGTATTTAATAGAATTACTATTAATTAGTTAGCCCATGGAAATAATTTGCACAGTATATTTTTCAGTGATCGAATGACATATTAATAAGAAAATAAAATAATACACTGTATCATAAGATAGAGAAATCAATTGTTATTTGCTCGCTAATTATAATCAACATAGGAAACAAAAGTTAATTTAAAATTTCATTAATGTTTTGAACCTACATGTTTGCTAATAATTGTCTGATTAAACTAAGGAAAAACTCCTCAAAGTTTTTTATTTTATATTTCTAGTTAAATTATATTTTAGGGGTCTTGTTTGTGTAAATAAGTGGAATCGTTTTGATGTTATCCCACATTCTGTGATTTTCGAGAGAAAATCTGTGGGGGAAGCGTTGGCTCCGCTTTTTATACAAACATTTTTTTTTTTATTTCTACGAAAATTCGTATTTGATGCTTTATTGAGGTGAGAAATTCAAATTTCAACTCTTGTTTTCCCTTAAAAAATATTTGAATGAACCTATCTTCCTCTTTTGGTCAGTATAAATAGTTTCAACATTGTAGTCATACTGTAGCTATATGCCAAATATAAAGTTATTTTTAAATGGAATGGTCTATCATAGAGCTCTCCTAAAGAATATAACCAAAAATAAGAACAAAAAAAATGTTAAAATGGAAAAATTTCTTAATTGATTTTGATGATTTTTTTTTTCTCCTTTTGTTGAAAATTTAATAATCTTTAAAATAATCATGGGTATAACCAAGGAAAAAGTGTCTTTTTTCCTGAATTTTCGGGGTGATGGGACTACTTTTACTGCCTGGAGGAGAAGGAAACCTACAAAATGGGTGGCTCAATCTTTGGATTTGATGAAGAATTAATGAAGATATGGCTTATAAGATAACAATAATAAATATTAATATTATTATTATTTTATTTTCAAGCCTGACTGTAATAATATATGTGGGGATATATTATACTTATAATAGAGGAAGTTGGTTGGAGGGGGGACGGAATGCGGTGTGGTCAGATGAAATAACACAAATGAGAAGTCTTATTTTATTTTATGTCTTTATATTATGTATTATAATTATTAAATGATTGGTTATTTATTCGATTGGATGATCAAATAAATTATGAATCTGTGTGATATTAAATTCTGGTTGTTCGTTTTAGTTGAGAAAGAAAACGGTGTTTCTGTGTTGGCTACCCCAAGACCTGTAGATTTGCCTGAGAATATGTTGGTTGAACAAGTCTCCTGTGGTGCAAGTCACACAATTATCAAACTAAGTATGATATTTAATATAAGAATTGTATATATTTATATTGTGCTTTATTCCATATTTTATATAAGGAAATAACAAAAGATAATTTATTTTTTATATTAAAGGTTAGAACTTTATTAGCTTATGTCATAACTGTCTGAGCTTACCCTAATATATTGATAAATGAGACCTTTGAGATTTTTGTTTTATTATTTACCTTGCTTGTTACAAATAAATACAGGCAATATTTTTTTTATTTTTAAAACAGTTAAAATTGTGGCTTTGTAGTTCAGTTTTCAATACTCGGTTTTATTAGTGAGTAAAATTAACATGTTAGAGGTTCTTAATAAGAATCTTTGGAGTTTTATCTGTAGTCGAAGGAAATTCCTTTTCTTGTTTTAAACACCTGATTGATTATTTTCCCGAACATGGAATTCAAACTAAATAAGTTTATTTAAATGAGAGGTAAATTTACTTCAGAAAGAAGATTAGCTGCTAGCTTATCATCAGTATTATTACTAATGAATGATTCAGTGGAAATGTCCCATTAGCATTCTACTCCTCTACCCTATATACTTTTCTCTGACGCCTTTCTGTTATATTTCTTTTTCTGGTTGGTGCACACAACACACAACTTTCACTTACTGCTCTGCTTTGAATAGAAATTATTTTCTGGCAATGTTGGGCTATTATAAAATTTTTGAAGTACACTTTTAACGGAGCTACAGCTTAAATTAAAGCTCACAGCTAACAAATCATTAAGACCATTAAAATAACAAAAGCCCTATTGATTACATCAACTTATAAATGATTATGGATTGCAAGCTATTATGAGCTATTGTAAGTTATTATGGATTATGGATTGTAATCTGCTTGTTGTTAAACTGTTATTTTCCATTGTAAAGTTTACTCAAATGAAATTACGAGATTTTCATTGACTGCCATAGATAGGTCAAAAGTTGTCAAACTAATTGTAAGTGGATTAATGTTGGGATTTCACAAAGAGAAAATTCATCAAATTAATTTCATTGCCTTGATTAAGTTAAATTTAAATACTTTTTCAAACTTAAAAAAAAATTGTATAAGTTTCATTTAATTTCCCTGGAAACATGTGATTTCCATTAAATAATATTAGTTTTCCCAAATTATTATTTATAGTCCGTGGTACAGACCCCTTTTTATCGAATTATTAACATTCGCCTGAAACTTTGTAAATAGTTTCATCTCATCGTAACCTACAACTATTTTATTTATGAAAACTCTTGGAATTGCAGCATTTTCAATCTGGAGGTGGGCAAACTTTGTCTATTTAATTAGGTACTAAAAACTCATAAATACCCATTTGCTTCCCACTTGGATCGTAAGATAAATTGATCACAAAATCGATAAAAAATACGTCCTACAAAAATATTGGGTTGTTTGTTCTATATAACCTCATTATTTTGGAAATTTGGGGGTGTAGGTCACACCAAATATTTTTGAAGGCTACCTTTTTTTTTCTCGACTTTGTGATCAAATTATCTTACGATCCAAGTAGAAAGCAAATGTGTATTTACGAGTTTTTAGTACCTAATAAAATAGACAAAGTGTGTCCCCCTCCAGATTGAAAGCGCCCCAATTCCAAGAATTTTCGTAAATAAAATAGTTGTAAGTTACAATGAGATGAAACTATTTACGAAGTTTCAGGCGGATGTTAATAATTCGATAAAAAGGGGTCTGTACCACCCACGGACTATTATAATTGTTCGTCGCTCTCCATTACCTTCTATGACATTCTGTATTACATATTGTTTTTTCTAAAATTCTCTGCTTTCCAACAATATATATCATACTTATACCTTCTGACTATTATTTCCCGAGATTCATTTTTGATATAGGTAGTTTTCCTTCAACATACTGTTGCTAAAGTAAATTTTAATTTAAAAAACTTTATTATGATCTCTTTTAATTTCTAGGAGATGGTGATATATTAGGCTGTGGTTGGAATAAATGGGGCCAATTAGGATTAAAAGGTGTTCAGAGATGTTCAACTATGACCAAACTTCCTGTAACTCCTGAAGCATCAGTTCGACAGCTGGTTTGTGGTCCCTGGAACACTGTCCTCTTGTGCAATTAATGTATGACAGTTGCTAGTTTTATATCTTTCCGTAAACATTATTTATTAGAATCAATTTCATTAAACTTTAAAATTAAATGAATTTTATTTATTAAGTCAATTTACACTGGCATGAAAGAATATATGTAAAATTGATTAGTTGTATTCAAATAAAATTGTCAGCTCACTTAAGTTGATAATATACAAAAATATTTTCTTGTTTTATGAGCTGAAACAGTATTTTCACTTTTCATTAATAGTTTAATTCAGTGCCGAAAGGAATATGCTTAATTAATGTATTATTTATTGTAAAAAAATATGAACCCAACTATGTTTTGTTATTTATAGCTTCCAAATAAATTTTGCTTTTTTTGGAATAGGTTTGTTCGATTCATTAGAACATCATGTATATGTATAGCAATAAAAATAGAATTAGAAAATAAACTTTATGCTGTGACAAGGTTCCTTAAGAATAACAATTATGATGAAAAAATGAAAACTACATCTGGCCAAAAAGACATTGAAATTCCGAAAAATCTCAAACTAAGGGTGTACAATTCTATGATAAAGCCAGTTCTAACATATGACTGTGAGACCTGGACAGTAACCAGCACTCAAGAAAAAAGTGTTGAAAGATTTGAGAGAAAAATCTTCTGGGCGATAACTGGTGCGATCTGGAATCAGAGTACTAACAGATGGAAAAGAAAGACCAATAAAGAACTCCTTACAGAAACTGGTCATTCAATATTCCATAACATGAAGGCACAGAGGGAGATTAAGATAGGCAGGGCATGTAGCTCGTAGCAATCCATCTGGTAGCCTCTACGTAACAATGAATGCCTCAATAGAAGGCAAAAGACCACGTGGAAGACCAAAAAGCAGATGGATAGATAGAATCATCAAAGATGTAACAGAGCTGTACGCAGATAAATGGAAAGAAGTAGCCCAAGACAGGCAGAGATTGAACAGTCTTGTTAAGGTGGCAAAAGATCTACATGGTCTGTAATGCCAACAGAAGAAAAATCAGTATATCAAGTATTTAAGTCCATTATAACAAATGATCTCCAGGAATAGGGATAGCTCAGTGAGTAAGGCCTGGGTTTGAGTGCAGCTATGGCAGATAATGCTTCATTCCATTACATCAGCCGTGGATTGACTTCTGGATCAGGAGATCCTCAGAGGGACAACCAGACTCTTAAACAGTTAACAGTTCCTCCTTGCACAACTGTTGGTCCTGAAGCAGTAGTACCTCCTTACAAAGTACTGAACCCAAAACTCAATTGGTTGAAGTGCTACAAATTTTTTCTTTATGCGTAATTGGATAAATTGATGGTGGTCAATGAAGAAATGGATGGTAGATAAACTGATTTTTTAATACATTAATAAGTAAAAAAGTTGCATTAAATAAGATGGTCTTATAAATAGCAATCTGGTGCTTTTTGTCTAACATAATATCGCCAAAATTAGAGAGGCTTTTTGTAGAAATTTATGTATAGGTATATCATATCATTATGAAAAGCATTACAAAAACAGTATGTTATTACATTATGAGCACGTTTTCAAAACTTGGTTAACTTCAGGGATAATTAATTTTATTTATTATTTTTTAAAATCTATTTATATTTCAATAAATGTGTCTAAATATCAAAAAGCAACCATGAAATTCTCCAAAAAATTATGGTTTCCATTATTTAAAAGTATATTTTAGCAAAATAAAGAAAAGGGAAAAATATAAAGAATTATAAAAACAGCAATAATGATTAGTATTTTGTATCAATTATATTTTATTATCAAATTAAGATTAAGTTGAATAAAATAAACCATTTGATAGGTGGATAATACAGTAACATGAATTGTTTATTAAAAATAAAGAAATCTTAAAATGACAAACTCGGAGCAACGATTTAAGAATGGACGCTTAGATAATTGGCAGCAAGCCCCAGGACTGGACAGCCGGACGCTTGCTCAGGAAATGCTCCAGCAGATGCAGCAATATCCAAATGAGTGTAATACAGCTTGCCATCAGTTGAATCCAGTCCATGCTGTTAACAGAAATTTGTAATTTATTTTACTTATAAAACATCACTGATTTATAATAAGGGTTAGATGAAATACACACAATCCAAAATAAAATGAAGATTTTTTGCAGCAAAATATTTTTTTAATCTAAAACTGTTACTGACATAACTAGGTGTTTATATAAATATAACCCTATATATAATAAGTTAGTGAAGATACCTTTTCAGGAGTGATAGATTTTGATGAATGACGCTTCAGATAAATTTTAATTTCATATAGAAGTGGTGAATTCTTATTTCAAAACATAAAAACTTACTACAACTTATAAATTAAAGATATAAAAAAAATTAAGATGTTTCAAAACTAGATGGTTTTATAAGTCAATGGATCAAGATGGGATGGATTGTGTTTAAAAGATTCCGAAGCGAACATCAAAACCCGTTGTCATGCATTTAAAAGCTCAAAAATGTACTGTTTTCAAGATTTATGGTAATTCTTACCAAAAGCCTTTTAGGAGTTATTGTTGCAATATTTATCACAAGTTTTGGTTTCAAAAATTAAGATATTGCTATTTATGGTAGTCTTTGATGAACTAGAAATCTATTGAAAAGATAAATGGAGGAGAACAGCTCTATGATCCTTTGGGCACTTTGGATAATTTAGAAGAAAAGTTTTTGATACATCTAATAAATTAAAAAACTTAACTAAGGTGTGTGATTTAGACCACATGTAGAAGTGAAGACATCAACAAAGCAAGCTTAATAATATGAAATATAAATTATAAATAATAGCTCATTATAAAGAGGATGAAATGCTGAACAATTCACTCACTTACAGTATGCAAGTCCGATTTTTAGTTTCTGAGATATTTTAATCCATATCTTCAATAAAACTCGTTATCATTTGATTTTAGACAATATTTTTTTCTTTTTCGCTTCCCTAACACGGCGACACGTTAAGATGCAATTTTGAATAATAGCTCATTACAGAGAGGATGAAATGTTGAAAAATGCCTTCGCTTATACTATGCAGGTCTGATGTTTTTGAGATATTTTAATCAATATGCCAAAACACTTCAATTAGTTGACTCCAGCCGACTTTACCCAAGCGTTACACACCAAAGATCTAATGGCTCATTCTAATTCATTTTCCACAAAAAAGTGCATGTTTTGGTTTTTTTGGACTAAATTACACGTTTTTTTTTTTTTGTTTTTTTTATATTTGTTGCATATTTTGTACTTTAAGGACTAAATTTTGATTTTAATAGCATAAAATTAAAAAAAAAATTTCTTAATTACATAACCATAAGTATGTACATTAAACTCTCTATTGTATAATAAAGTTTTTAGTGACCGTGTCAGATATTATTTTACATATAAATACACAACGGAACATAACAAAGACTCTTCTTATTCCCAGAATTATTTCTCCCTTATTATTGTTACAAATTGGAAATAAAAATCGATATAATATCAATGTATCATATAGATTTTTAAAGAAATTAAAAATATGTCTTAAGTATAAGTATGGTTTTGTACAGTTTATTTTATGTTGTTAAAAAAATAATATGATCTGAACTACAGAATATATTTAAATTACAGGTATACAATTTGAACAACGAGTAGTATAATTAAATGAACAACTGCATCATTTAAAAATGGAAGTTGGTCCAATATCAGGCGGACAGAGGGTACCCCCTAGTATTTATTTAACTTAATTATTTATTGATATATTAAAATTATTCAAAATGAGGATGTCCTACCCATGGTCTGATGTTACTATGTGGTATGACGAACATAACGATCAGCATGAAGCCAAAAATTAGGTTTTAAATGTTGTTATTCAAACAAAAATAAAACACGATAATAATAATAAACCAAAACCCTAAAACTAAACAAAAATAATATCATAACACACCTTTTCAAGACCAGAGGCCAGGATGAGGAAGGCTGCTGGTCCCTGATGACCTCGCTTACACTGGGCTGATGGTAAGCTCTCAGCCTGTACGACATCTTCACCTTCAGTTTTTCCTATAACAATTTATAAAATTACCACTTTTTTAAAAAACATCATCACCTTTCCTTCGTTAACTACTAACTTAGAAATCCTCAAATTAATACAAATTTTTATTTAAAAAGCTGGAGGGCCTTGAAGTAACCGTAAGAAACTAATTTTTTAATCCATAATTAGAACTTAAATTTCTATTTTGTTAAAAAGGAAGTGATATTAAATAATACCTTTGTAAGCTTCATAATCTTCTCTTCTGATAGTACTAACTTCAAACATATCTCCAACGATTTCTCCAGTCTTTTGTAGCAGTTGAGCAAATGATTTTTGCCTGGCTGGACCGTTATCCAATGCAATCTATATCATATGTGCAATCATAGTTAAGAGTCATTTAATAAAATAAAATTAATCAAATCATCAAATAAATGTTTCAAATTTAATAACTTTCAATATAAAAATAATGTGAATAATTCAATGTGAACGTTTTATGGCAGTGGAGACTTTAATACAAGAACAGGATGAGAAACAGTATTATCGACTATTTTGTATATGATCGTTGCATAAGACAGTATGTTGCCGACATTGAAGTGATAAGAGCTGCAGAAATCATCTGTTACTAATAGCCAATACTTCTGCAGAGATGACCCGTTAAAGAAAAGAACTACCGAACATAAAATATACGAGCTCTAGACGATCCCGTAAAGTGAACCTCCTACATTAAAAAACTGGAAAGTAAATTAAGGGCATTGTGTCTGGAGGATGATATGGAACATAAATGGTGCATTTTCGAGAATTGGCAAGAGAAGTTTGTGGTATGCGTAAAATATCAAGCAAACAGAAGCGCACCCAATGGTGGAATGAAGAATTGTGCCACATCATCCAATTTCAGAAGAAGACATGCAAAGACTTTCAAGACAGAACCAATACCATTTGATCAAAAATCGATGCAAAGGAGTGATCCGTCAAGCAAAAAGAGCTGCATGGGAGAAATTTGGAAAAAGCCTCAATAAAGACCACCGAGAGTATTAAAAAATTCTGATGCAACGAAAAGACATTGAGAGGGAAAAGAATTAAGTCGGTGAGAAATATTAAAGACTCATATGGCAAGATGATAACAGAAAAGGTAAAATCTCTTAAGCAGTGGAAGGAGTTTAATCGAGGACACTTCTCAAAAGGGCCTAATGACCCAGGAGAACATGCTGCAGAAAATTATAGTCTAGAGAATTCCGATGCCATTGAGAAAGATGAGGTAGGGTATGCCATCGAAAAAATTAAAATAGGTTACAGGCGTTGATGGCCCTAGGGTTTTAAATAGGTAAAGCAGCAGGAAGAGACGGTATAGCTCCAGAATTATTGAAATTTGGAGGTCAAGAGCTATTCAATTTCTCCAGCAACTCTTCCAAAATATATGGGAAACAAAGATCATTCCAAGAGATTGGGAGTTCAGTATCATCGTTCCTCTTAGCAAGAAAGGTAGCTCTCACTGTAAGCCATTCTTAAGACTTTCATTTCTGCCTGACCAAGTAGGGTCCGCTTAAGAGGTTCAAAAGTCAATTTTTTTATTCTATGGAGTTCTCTAATGATCTAGGCTGTTGAAAAAAAAAGAAGCTGATTAGTTATCTTGTACCACAGCCAAGTCAGAAAATTCTAAAGTTAGAAATTAACATAACACAAACTGATAAAATTTCAATTAATTGATAAACATATATAACACAAATCAATGTTTTTGTAATATAATAGGAAGTAGTAGGTTTCAAAGTAAACAGTAATGATAATAATCTAAATAGTAATCACTTAGGCCCTGAGAAAATTATATCTAATGAACAGGTAAACTAAATTCAATTTTCACTGCCTTATAACAACTTACAGTATAACCATTTCCAACTGTTCGGAAAGCATGCCCGGTAAGAGTAGCAATAGTAAACAGATGTGGGTTGACAGCTTTTTTGGCAATATCCTTCATCTGAAAAAAAAAATATATATAAAATTACTAGATATTAATTTTATGTATATATTAATTTCAATGTCCAAAAATTAAAGAATTATTTACATAACAAAGAACATCAGCCATGGCCATTCTTCCTTCTGCATCTGTGTTGACGATACGTATCCTCTTTCCAGCTCGTGAAGTAATGATTTCGTCTGCAACGTACGAGTTTTCTCCACAACTATTTCTGACTAAGCTAAGACCAGCAACAACCTTCAAGTTCTCAGGTTTCAGTATGCTCACTACCTATAAAATAGAAATTCATAAAAATAAATGTTTGTCACAGTAATTTTACTACTATTAATAACAAAAATAAATTAATGATAAAATTATCCAATAAATGTTTCAAAATGATAAAGGAAATGTAAGCAAGTTTATTAAAAATGAAGGTTCAATGGTATACACACTTACAGTGTGTATTCGTAGAAAAATCGAAAAAATACTTCAATGGTTACAGTAAATAAATAAAACCAGAAACTCTTCAACAGATTTATTTATAATTGCATTTTAAATATGTACAGGATCAATAAAATTAAAATATTTAACTGTGATTATTTAAAAAAAATAATAAAAAAAAAACTGATCACCTCAAAAAAATATAAAATAAATATAAGTCAAAATGATACATTTCACTTCTTATTAATTTAGTTTAATACCTTGTAGGCAAGCCATTATTTTCTACTACTCATATTAGTCTATTTGCAATGGAGTCTACCAATTTTTTGGTGATTCCGGACTTCGCCTGTTTCTTTCTTCGAGGAGATATTTTTTTAAGTCTTCTTTGCTAGAAATTTCATATTAAATGGAGCTACATCCCAATCATTCGAGACTTACCCTCCTCCTTCAGCATGGATCTTCAGTTCTCCTAGTTAGTTGCTGCAGCCTTCCAATTTCTGATACCAAGTAGTCTACATGCATCAGCAGCCACACAGTCTTGCCAGAGCAAACATGGTCTTCGCACTCGTCTGTTTCCAAATACAGGCTCATTCATAGCTCTCTGTGGGGATGCATTCATTTCCACATGCACGAAGTGCCCTGGCCAGCGTAGTCTTGCCAGTACGATGCATTGGCTCACATCCAAGTCATTAAATAATGTCTTTATTTCTAAATTCGTTCTCCTCCTCCAATTTTGTGGTGTTTCCTGGACCCCTTCAAATATGTGTCGTATAATCCTCCTTTCAAATCTGAGCAGGGATTTCTCAACTGCTTTAGTTAAGGTCCAACTCTCACAGCCATATGTGAGCACTGGTCTAATAAGAGTTTTATATATTCTTATTTTAGCATGTTTTGACAACATTCTACGGCGAAGATGTTTAGCCACTGCGATCCTCCTGTCTATCTCACAATCAATGTTATTTCATGCATTTATCAGTGACTCAAGATATACGAATTCGTCAACATTCTCGATTCCACGCTGTTTCAGCCATGCTTGGTTTTTCCTTGTTAGACGTGAGGATAGGGTCGACATATATTTTGTTTTGGAAACGTTAATAATAAGACCGATTTTGGCTGCCAGCTCTTCCAGGCTTGTAAAAGTTTCTTGTACTGCCGCAAACGATCTTCCTATTATGTCAATATCGTCCGCTTATCCAAGTATTTGGGTCATTCGATTTAGGAGGGTTCCTGTAGTCTGGATACCAGAATCCCTTATGACTTTTTCAAGGGTAAAGTTGAATACCAGACATGCCAGAGCGTCTCCCTGCCTTACACCTATCGATGTTCTAAACCCTTTTGATAAATCACCTTGTACTTGTATGAAACACTCATTACCCTCCATTGTCATTCTAACAAGCCTTACAAGCTTTGTATGTACATTCATTTCTATCATTGCTTCGTATGCTTCCTCACGGTTTATGCAATCAGCAACATATAGATCTGTCGAAAACCGCATATCGGAAATTTGACCCGATTGCAATACTTTCCTTACCTAGTATAGGTAGGAAAGTTAAAAAATATCACTTTACTAGGATGTATATTATTATACATCAATAAATTAATAAATTATTGGTTTCAATGCAATATAAATTGAACTATTTATTTAATCAATAATTTCTATTAATATCAAGGTGTATCATTTTGACTGTTAGCCACTATATATATATATATATATATATATATATATATTAGCAATATTAGTAATACTTTTATATATACATATAAAAGTATTACTTGATCTAAAATTTTCAAAACAATCTGCGTAACTAATCTCCGCTTAACAGGCAGTAAAAAGAAAAAATAAAGTTTTTTTCATAAAGTTTGAACTGAGTATTTAGGCTATTACGAAAGTCCTTGTGCATAAGTATAGCTTTATTTCATATTACATATTTTAAACATTATTGAATATTATACTTCAAAAAATAAAGTCAATTGTTTTCAACTACTTTAACTTATCTTTCTACCAGTAATTGTATCTGATAATGGTGCCACTCCTTTTAGTAGGATTATGAGGAAAGAACTCTTCACATTCAATTTTTATGTCATCCTGCATATCACAGATTATGAGGAAAGAACTCTTCACATCCAATTTTTATGTCATCCTGCATATCATAGATTATGAGGAAAGAACTCTTCACATTCAATTTTTATGTCATCCTGCATATCACAGATTATGAGGAAAGAACTCTTCACATCCAATTTTTATGTCATCCTACATATCAAATAAACCCAACATTTTAAAAAATGAGCCATTGATCTACACAAACCATCAATTTATGGTGCAGTATCTGGGCTATACGCAGGTTGAGGCAAAATGTTTACTGCTTGCAGTTCCGATTATTTTTTCTTGGTCAAAGTTGGAAAGTGATGTGCAAGAGAATTGTCATGCTGCAAAATGGCTTAGTTCCTGTTGACCAAATCAGAATACTTTGCACTCAAAACTGCATAAACTATGTCTAGCTGTACTCTGTAAAGTTTTGAGCCCACCATCAGGAACAAGCTCAAATGCAAAACACCTCCGAAGTTCCACAAAGCGTTGATGGATAACTCCAAACAACATAGCGTGGCAATATTTCAATGGGTAATTGATTCTCATTCTATGGCAAAATTTTTTTCGACAAACGTCTCAAAACATAGAGAATCATAATTTATTCTTTTGACATTGCACGTGACTTTTAAAAATGTAAATGGCCCCCAGAAAGCAAAATCAAGTCACAAGGAATAAAAGAATTAGTCAAAGTAAACATTGACATAAACAGTAGGAACAAACACATTCTTATATGATTAATTATGAGGGTTGGAATTAAGGGTTATGTTCCATGTGTTTTGTGTGTAAGAACTTTTGTAATAACAAATATTAAAACTAA
Organism: Nezara viridula; assembly: GCA_928085145.1. Lineage (NCBI taxonomy): Eukaryota > Metazoa > Arthropoda > Insecta > Hemiptera > Pentatomidae > Nezara > Nezara viridula. The sequence continues at coordinate 17,189,781 of OV725079.1, forward strand.
ATTATCCAAACTATAAGGTGTTAGGATATAACAAGTAAAATACAAAAAAAGGCTCGAATTTTTTAAATAGTTTTCAAAGAATTATTAGTGTTAAGGCAAATTGATGAGGATGGAGTTACATCAGAAGAGAGGAGACTTGGCTACGTTAGGGGCTTGTTAGCACCTAGCTCATTTTATGGGATATCTTATACTTTTTAGCTTAGAATAAGTGTTGCCAGCTTCAAAACTTCTGCCAAAGAAATATCTTTCCGTTTCTTCTCTCACCCTATAGTTTTTGAATAACAATATTTACTTTAAAAGTATCGTGCTTTACAGCTGTATATGTCACACAGTGCAGTGGACTCAGGTCATGCCCACAGTCCTCACCACATCTCTGATACTTTTTTATTAATTAAAAAGTCTAATCTCAATCTTATTTATGTTCTTTATCACTTGTATTCTATTACAGCTCGATTTCATATAATTTTTTCCATACAAGTATCCAATTATTAATAATTTCAATAAAGCAATAATTTCACATTAATATTCATTAAACTTATTCAAATATTAACTGTATGTGTGCAACAACTGTTTTCATTGAATTGATAATAGAATAAAAAACATAAAACAGTTTTTTTTAATTTTTTATGTCATACCTTCATAAAACCAGCAGCGGCAGCAGCACCGCATTTATCCCTACACATTCCAAGCATGGCACCGCCAACTTTGATGTCAGCACCACCAGTGTCATAAGTTACTCCCTTACCGACGATTAACAAAGTGTCAGTTACATTTGAGCCTTCATAAGTAAGGTATACTATTCTTCCCTTATGCCTCTCGATTTCTAGAAAAAACAACAATCCATATTAGATCAGAATAAAATATCAGAATAAGTCAAACAATGATTTATTTACACTATACCTGAAGCTGCCCTATTAACAGCAGAAAAAAGGGGATATTCTTTTTTGAGGGTATTTTCATCAGATACCACTTCAACCTTCACATTTCCTCCGGTAGGGAATGTTTCTTTGACATACTGTTCCACTCGCTGAGGAGTCATTCTTTCCGGATCGGGTCCACCAATATCTCTAGCGACAATCCTTAAAAAAAAAAAAACACTTTTTTCTTAGATCAATTAAAACATTTTAATTCTATGAATTTATAAAATATTCCAATTAGATACCTTCCCGTTTCCAAAGCGGTAGCAACAGAAATAAGCCTTGATGAACTAGGACTAGCAGGACTAAGTACACCAAGCTTGTTCACTTTAGGATATTTGATAGGGCAATCCTCACGGTACTGAAGATTCTGAAATCACAAGAAAATTTTATTTTTTACTCTAACCTTTTATTTTATTAATTGCTATAGGTAAAGAATTATGAAAATATTTACATCAACTTATACCGTTTCAAAGCTATTTTTTTACCAGTTGCATTAAAAATAATTATGAATTCATTTTTGAAGGGAGGGTGGTACCGTGGCTTTATATTTATTCTCATAAAAAGAACATATCTCAAGTTCTTATAAGTGAGATTTGAAGCGAATTCGATTTTATTAAAAGGAATGATTGTTAAAGAAAATCATAGTATTTCTTGTAGTTTAATGGATATTGTAATCAGAGATGAGAACTTAATACAAACAAAACATCATTAATAGGACATGCCCATATGATGGAATACTGGAGAATGAATACGACTTATCTGTTTGTTTTTTTAGAACCATCTGTTGAAGGCATAAGAAACAATGTCAGAATTTGCAATTAAATTGAACGAAATAGCTGTCATGTATGTAACATGGTTACTATTTAAAAAATATATACATTTTTTAATATGCTTATTTATTTTTTCTTCTTTAATAATACAAGCCGTTCTTTAAGACAGTAACAGTCAGCACTTTCCTGAATGATTATTGGGGAATGGGATTTATTTTCGATCACTTGTTCTTCAAAACATCCATGTTATGAGACATCACACAGGAATGAAATGGTAACGGTATTTATAGTTAATAATAAAAAAATAATTTAATGATATCCAATGGATTACTTACTACATACAGTCCTTCCATAACTCCAAGCAGGGAAACAAGTTGAGACTGTGGGAAGGTAGGATATTTACCCAGTACTAACAGTGGCGCCTTCACTCCAGCTTTCACAGCTCTAAAATTATTTATTGCAACAGTTAAAAAAATTAATATTAAAAGATATTCAAAGTTTTAAACATAAACCAATTAAAACATCAATTCATTATGGTTGACCATAAACGACCGGATGCATCGTCGGTTTGGTCACTAAGTAGACTTCTGATGGAGCTTAACCTTTAAGTGAGTTACAATCAGAAACAAAAGTCTACATACATCAGAAAAGTAACTCAATATGATAATACAATGAAAGAAAAATTAAAAAAAAATGTTAAATTTACGTGCAAAACCATTACCTAAATTTTCAAGTAAATTTAGTATTAACCACATATTTTTATAAAATAGAGTTTGTAGTTTATAATAATAATAATAATAATAATAATAAGGCTTAGCGAACCCGAAGGTTCAATGCCGACACCACCAATCGCTTCTTACACACCTCCCTCCACCGTTCGCCGTCCAAACCCAGTCCCTTCAGATCGGCTTTAATGCAATCTTCCCACCTTCGCTTCGGTCTACCCCTCGGACGCTTACCATTCGGCACAGCAAATATTAACCTTTTAGGAATTCTCTCGTTACTAAGCCCAACAACTTTACAAGCCCATTTGATTCGCCGCGATGAAATTACCTCAATTATATTACCCGGATACAGCTCACGCAATTCGGCGTTGTGTAACCGTCTGAACTCTCCGGTTAACTCATCCTTCTTCGATCCGAATATTCTACGCAATACTTTATTTTCAAAAATCTTAAGACGCTGCTCATCCCTTAATGTAAGCGGCCAAGTTTCGCATCCATAAAGAACTGTAGGCAAGATAATTGTTTTATAGATTCTAATTTTTAAGTTTCGGGACAAGAGGCGCGAACTAAGTAGTTTTGTCACAGAAAAATAACAAGCATTCCCAGCCTTCAGTCTAACCTTTATCTCTTCTTCAATTTCGTTTTTTCTAGTTTTTTTTAGAGTTTGTAGTTTAGCAATAATAAATTATCTCTATAGGAAAAATATACAAAATAAAGTGTAACAATATAAAATAGAAGAAAAACTTACAAAAATTAAGAAAGATCAATAACACTAATAATTAACTAATTAAAAACTCAAAGATATTATGATAAATTTTTAAAATGCACGCATGACAAAGGACTTATAATAAACAAAAACAAAACTGTTGTTATGTTAATACAATCAATGCATATGGAGTTAGTAGAAGACCCTATAATCAAAAACCATGACTGTATTTGTCTTAACAGTAATCTAGATAAAAACTCATGCTCTTGTAAAATTTTAAACGTTGTTGATAGGCATAAATATTTAGATGTTACTGTAGACAACTTTTCCTGGGAACCCCATATTACGAGTGTATTAGGACGGTTACGTACATGTTCGTAAAAAATTTACTATCTTCAATTTTCACTTAACAAAGAATCGTTAATAATGGTGTATAAAGTATTATTTGAATCAATACTAAGATACGGCATTGAATGTTATGGAGCCAGTGCAAATAGTCATTTATCGAAACTCTGTAAATTACAAAACAGGACATTGAAAACTATAACAAAAAACAGGGATACAAAAGAAAACTTCAAAATAGCTTAATCATTACCATCAAATTTATTTTACACATACAAAATAGCATTCAACTTCAAGTATGATGACTCATTTAAAAATGAAATCAGCTAACAAAAACTGGTGATCACATGAAAATAAAGAAAGGAGGAAATAGCCTATAAATAGTTTATATAACATAAGAACTAAATAAATTAAAATTGTTTTGAAATCATTAATGCTGATGGAAGGCAAGTTTTTTTTTTTCCTTTATGCAGTTTGAACTTCAAAAATTAATTTTAAATAATACTATGTTAAAATTTATTATCAATGATAACTCTTCACATAATTAGAACATGTCAACAAAGAAATTTGTATTTACTTTTTGATCTTGTAATCTAATAAAGTTAATTGCATTCTTTGGTTATAAACAAGAGGACTAATTAAGATAGGTACGTTTATTTGAATTAAAATTATTTACACTTCAAAAGAGAACAGTTAAAGTTCAAAAAAATGTTTTCAGAATTTAATTTTTCTAACATTCTTTAATAATCTCATAGCAGAAATTTATTATAGAACAAGAAATTATGGTCTAAAAAGAATGGTTTTACCACCATAAAAAAACAACACAAAATTGGTCTTAACTACTTTTCCGTTCGGAATTGGTCCATGCGTCAAGTGAACTTTTTTGTTGGAAATTTTGTCAAGAATCATCTCCCAGAGTTTGGCCATTGAGAACTGACACACCCCGAATAAATACATTAAAATTTTCAAAAATATCAATGAGTCAAAAATATCAATTATATTTCTTCGCATATAATTTATTATGTAAAATTTTGATTATAACGATATTTCTGTTGATTTATGAGACATAACATTAAAAATTGGATAGTTGCATGCAGTGGTAGGGTACTTACTGAGCTTCCAATGCTAAAGGTCCCAGGTTCAAATCCCGGCTAATGGCAGAAAAATTATTTATTCTGTTTCATTGGCCGTGAGGCGACCCTGGGTAGGTAGACCTGGGGCACACCCAGTCTCTATAAAGTGGATATTCTTAATTAAAATAATTAATTAAGGGGATAAACCTGGCGGTTTAGCGTGATCTCATCCAAATCACATCCTTGCACAACCTTAGACCAAGAAACAGTGCTTTCCCTAAATAGTACTGAACCCTAGGCCCTTCATGGATTGTAGTGGTACAGGGTTTTTTTTTTTTTTTTTTTATGAAGGCATGAACTTTGGGCGGATATGACGGCAAAAATAAAAATAAAATATCATTTATTTATTTTTACTTTTTATTTTTTTGACTGAACACACCGACCAACTTCTCTACAATTTTCACTACAGTCAACCATCAATCCACTATTAAAAATTATTTCTTCTATTTTAAAAAACCTAGCAAGAAGTAAATGTGATCAAGACCTCTCTTGAATAAATAAAATAAAAGATCCTTACCTTGTTATCCCCTTCCTTGCAGCTTCGCTAAAGCACCTTACATCATGGTATTCTGGACTGATCGGTCCGGTAGGAGAGTAAAATAACCGCTTGGCAGGGAGATCTACTTTGTGAATACTAACTTCCTCTTCAAATTGGTCGTCCAACTGAACAAATAAATATAAACAATCAAACAATATATAAATTAACACAAGTTCCATTGTTGTTAAAACTGAATTAACTGTTGAATATAAATATTTTTTAAAAAACCTGTAACACGACAACCCGTGAAGGGTTACAGTAACATTGGTTCAGTACTTTGTAAGGAAATACTGTTTCAACCAATGGTTGGACAGAGACATGATCAACATAATGCTCAACATCCATGTTTTCTCCTGAATGAAGTATTAAATTGATCCCAAGATCAACCAGGGGCTAATATGATAGAATAAATAATAATCTGCCACAGCTGGATTCGAAACCCGGACCATAAGCATGAAAAGGCAGGATCTTACCCACTGAACTATTCCACTCCAGATATTAATTATAAGGTCATAAATGTAAAGGTTCAAAGTATAAATATAAAGCTATACCTAGTTCTGCCATAAATACTGTTATAAAAGTTGAACTTTGTTTACATCCTTGGGTATTATTTAGATAATCATTACCTCTATCAGGTTATGTTCTTTACATGCCAGGATAATAATCCCAATTAGTTTGTATTTTCCTTTAGCTCAGTTAACATGGAGTGAGGTGATAAAAAAACCGAATAGCTGTGATCGATCTCCTTACACAAAGTTGGAAAATGTAGGTCAGAGATTTTCAACACTTTCAAACCTATGGGTATTAGCCGTATGTTCGTGTACCGCATTATAAATAGATATAATGAGACCCTATCTGTATATGGCAGATATACACAGCCGTCACCACACTGTGAGAATGGAAAACGTAGTGAGAGCAGTGGCTGCACGAATCAGAAGAAATCTCATTCGAAAAAAAACAAATCACGTCTCGAGAAACGGAAATCTCGGTCAGATTAATGTCTCACATGATTAAAAGAGACAGTAGGATGGGTGCATTTCGAAGAATGACAGGACAAAGGCTAACCACTTTCCTAAAAAAAATTAGCGTGGACAGATGCAAAGTGCTCCTTGGCCGTTACACCAATGGTCTTCATCGAAAGATTTTGTTTAGTAATGAGAAAATTTTTACAGTTGAAGAAACATTTAATTGCCAAAATGATCGTGTGTACGCACAGCTCTAAAGAAGCCCAGAAAGTCATTGGAAGAGTGGAAAGAGGTCATCACCCTTCCTCAGTGATGGTTTGGTGGGGAGTTTGCTTTGATGGCCACAAAGCTCCAATTTTGTGAAAAAGGAGTTAAAACAGATATTTTGAAACCTGTTTTCAAGCCTCTAAACAATACTCTGTTTGCTGGAAGCCATTGGGTTTTCCAGCAGGGTTCCGCTCCAGCTCACAAGGCCAGGTCACCTCAGCAGTGGCTGCAAAAGAACATTCCAAAGGTCATCTCTGCCTCGGATTGACCCTCAGGAAGCTCTTTGTAACAATTTTTATGGCAGTACTACGTACCATCAACAATCATCAAATTTATAACAATTGTTCATTTCCATTTATTGAATCTCAAGATCAAGCCTAACATAATCCTCTCAAATATATCTTAGTTTACCACATGAACTTTTATCCACTGTTTCGAAATTTAAGTGCAGTTGGTTCCTCTATATCCTCAAATGCTATTTTTCTTAGTTTTAATCAGCGGAACTATTTCCAAAAATGAAGAATTGTAGAACGATGAGTAGAGGAATTAGGACTTTTTGACAATAGGAGACCAACTTCTAGAAGGTAGGTTTGCAGATAATTGGATTCAATGATGGAGAATAGTTAAAAAGGGCAAGGTCAAACAAAGAACACAGTGCCATGACAGTTTGTTAGAGTAAAAATAACTAAATCAATCAGGTTGTGAAGAAATTTAAAACAATTGGAATAGATATTTCATAGTTATTAGAAATGAAGAGAAATCTCATGTTTAGGTTAAAAGCAAAGTATTAAAGCAGAAACACTCTCAAAATAGATTTTATTGCTCTTAGATGAGACCACTTAAGTTCACAAAATGAATTACAGCTTTATCATGCCCTTGAATTTATATTTCTACTTTAATTTTTACAAAGAGATATAAAAGAAAAAATATTTGCTGATAAATATTCTACTGAAACAGCAGCATCTGACAGTTGGTAATAAAAAGATAATTAAAAATTAGTTCACATTGCAATAATAATAAATGACAATTTTATTTCATTTAATTTTTTTGAATAACTATATTTTAAAAAATATAAAAGAGTTTGGAACAAAAATATTTTCTAAGTATGAATCCAATATTTTTAGTAAAATTAAAATAAATCACAATTCGAATATTCTTTTCTCATAATTTTTTCTCCCATCCAAAAACTTCTAATGATCTTTTGATATTCTTACTTATGCGAAAATTAGAACCAAAATTTTCATCATGAATTATAATATACTTTATATTATTAGAGGTTTTTTTTTTTTTTTTAAAGACGAAAAAATAGACAAGCTTCCAAAAAAGTCTTTCTATTCAGTTATAAATCTTCCACACCCCACTATTGGTCTTCCCATTATTTTAATTAAAACAATATCTGAGCAGTGAAAATGCGGTAAGTATAAATACATTATAGAAATATTAATGAACATTTAAAACAAGTGATACACTGACACCAAATATATGCTTTGTATGAAAATCATATAAGGTTTTTTATTTTCAAGTAAAATTATATTGAAATAGTAAGCATTCATTTAATTTTTTAAGTAATAAAATTCCAATACTTAAGACTTGAAAATTAATTTTATTTTTTTATCAGTTGCTAACAGCTGGAATGTTTAATAATTGTACCCTAATTATTATATTTGACAAAGATACAAGAAATATTGACACATTCAAAAGTTCTGAGAGCAATATAATTTGATTGATGCATAGTATCAATCACTTCATTTATGTAATCATGAGTAGTGTTGGCTTTGCATCAACAGCTTATTATATAACACACTCTCTCCAAGTACCTTCAACTGATAATGAAAGAATAAACAAAGATAAGAAATTAAATAAGTGAAAGATACATAATATAGTTCTTTACTTTCCTTCGGGTTATTTAACTTGTCTTTTTATAAAATAAAATTTAATTTTACCTTGTTTCACCAATATAATTAATATAAATTCATCCCAACTATTTGGCACAGGATGCATTGAATTTCCATTAATAATTAAAAAAAAAAAATTTCCCTCATAAGATTCTTTAAGTTTTTCCATTTTTCACTAATTTCATAATTCTTTTAAAAAAATATATAGAAACGGTATGGAAATAGAAAAATATTAATTATCGAATTACTAATTTTACAATAATTTCTCATATGTCAGAAACACAGAGGATAACAAAACGATACATAAATCGTTATTTCCAAACAAAACTCATGACCGCACCCCCCAACCAACTCATTCTGGAAACTCTTTTAGTTTCGAGATGAAGTGGAAAAAATTTTACAATTTGGTCTATTTTGATTCCATTTAATAGGAAATGTCCAAACTAAACTCTAACTTAACCCTGTCTATACAACTTAAATCAAGATTATTAATGAATAGATTTGTCCGTTTGTTAGAGTTGTTGATCTGACCTATGTAAAATAGATTTTTATAAATATAAATCAGACATATCAATCAAGTGTATAATAATTACTGCGGTGAATAAGTCTTTTCAACTGAGTGACCAGACCCCAGTAGCAGCTTTAGGATTTAATTTTGAAGAGGGGCTTTATATATATATATCTTTGGACATGAGGTATGATCTTATAAACATAAAGATGTTTATTGCTTGTGGGAGCAGAGCCTAGAAGGGATCACTCGACCTTATGTCATTATGGTCAGTGGTAGGCTACTTATAGCTGCATAGCTGTTGGGGACAATCTGGCAGTGCCCTTCCCACCGACTCACTCGGATTCAAAGGACAGTAACCAATCGGATGTAGATTCATGGATTATGGTTGCTCCGAGTCAGCAGGCCCGCCCACCACGACCTATCTTTCTTTTCCTGAAACAGACCATCCAAACATCTGGGTGACTAAACTGACATTATAGAAAACCACTTCCTGATTCAAGTAGGAAACCCAGAAGCATCATTAGTCCTACACCCATTTGATATGAGTTGCCTCCAGTAGGTTGATGGGTCTCACATAGCCGGGAGGGAGAGAGAGGAAACTAGAAGGCATTTAAAACAGAAAAAATGCTTTTAGAAATACATTTTTTTTATATACGTGCAGTATGTAGTTTCAATTGAAATTGGGGGTCAAGTTTCAACCAAAACTTCATAATGCATACAACCCCCTGAAGAAGATCTGCCAAGGCGTGTCGAAATGTTGGCTTTAAATGAAATAGTATTTTTTTATTATTTTAGTCTCTTTATGACTGCCACCCGCAACCATCTTTTTAATCAAATATTTTTCATGTAAGGCGGTTATGAAATTATGTTTTTCGCTCAGAGGAATTAATGAGTATTTATGTTTTCATAAAAATAATAGAAGCAATCAGTAGATTTCTTTATTTTAAATGTAAATTTAAGAAATCTAAAGTTTGTCACTTATAAATACGCATCAATTCGTTTGACAGAAATCTGAGAGAAAAACACAATTTAATAGCCACAAACATGAAACAAATATAAAAAATCAACATTTTTATAAATAAAATGCGTTTTAAGGCAATTATGTGTATTACAATACATCCCATATCACGGATAAAAAAATAAAAGGTTTGCAACAGTTAATTGTAGTCATTTTTGCTGAAAACACGGGTACTTTTAGTTAACTGGATAGTAAATCATAACATTCCGTTACACAACTTGAGATGAATCTCAAAGTTTTTCTTAATAAACATCAAAATAATTAATATGGACTTAAAGCTTATTAAACAAAGAAGTATTTCTAAACGTGGAGTAAATGCAGTACAGTTGAAAGGTGATAAAAAAATCACAAATAATTTATGACTTTATTTTTAAACGGAACTTAGCTGTGTTCGTTCGCTCAATAGTCTTCTTTAAATAGTGACACGTGACACCATGCATATCTGTTATAATTTAAAGCCATGCATATTGTGATTGATTACTTAGCTCAGATCGGTCACAGAAACAAATATGGACCAATGAAAAAAAAAAAAAAGAATTTTTTTTATTTTGGAGAACTTCTCCAAAAACTACACCCCTCCCCCCTATAGATGTAGTTTCATTTGATTATTGTCAGCCTTCCTTCGTAAGATTGTTTTTGAGTGTGTTGGTGAGTAAATATATCATAATAATTATTCAAATATTATAAGATTCAATGTTCAAAAACCAATAAAACTTTTAAATTCTAGTAGTTTTTGGGTCCACTCTACTGTGGGTCTGACAATTGTAAGATGTGAAGAGTCAGTTGGATAAAGTTTCAACTTTGCTAATTGGTGACTGCACTAATATCATATTAAACAAGGTTATTAGGGGCGCAGTAACCAGTTCAGAGAGTTTCAACTAGATTATTATTCCGCAATGATCATAATTGCCTGTCTTTTTTATTGAGTCCTCATTAACTGACTATTCACTTCATTAAACTGATGATCAGTCACTCAGCAAAAAAAAAAAAAAAAAAAATCAGGATCTGAACTTAAAAAACAGAGGAAATTTCACAACGAAAAAGAAATAAAAGTGGTTTGACCATAGTTCATTTGATATAACTTTTATTTAAAAAAAAAAAAAGTATAGGTGATCTTTTTACTCTTAACCAGCTTGAATCTAATGACAAATTCAAAATACAAGTGAAAAATTTCAATAAAATGTTTTGTTTTTTCAATTTTAAAACAAGATGATGAAGTTAGAACTTCATTATTCTGAAGTAGGAAAGCATGATCTATTTAAACATCCTTTCTAAAATGAAGCAATTATAATCATAGAATAAATTAACAAACTTATATAACATGAATTAATAATAAATTTATATAGCAATGGAAGATTAAAAATTTATTACTTTATATATATTTCAATAAATAAAGCTTTAAAAAATAGATAAATTATCAAAAAAATTATATTTAAAAAACACACAAGAGATAGAATAAAATGGCTAATATACTCTGATAGAACTTTATATTTTTTCTATGAAACTGCATTCTCCTGATAATGGTAGGAGGAAAGAACTATGATAAATGTATCTATCAACACTGAACAAAAGATGTAGATATAAGTTCAGTTATGTTAACTTCAATATTTAATGAACTTTAATACAATCAAAAATTTATATTTTTAAAATGAAAAAAACAAACAAATTTTTCAAGACTATTCATTGAACAAACATTGAAAAGTTGACAAAAAAAAAAACAGTGAACTGATTGTATTACTACACAGTCTTCACTAAATGTTTAAAGTTTAAATAAAAATAGTTATATTAACTAAAAAATAATTTAAAAAAAAGTATCCATACTTTATTAAAAATAATTAATGATCATATCAGCAGCAACAGTGTGAAACAGCATAAATATAAAACAATTTGATTTAAATTTCACACATAAAAAATTTTTTTTTTACTCCATTTTATATGATTATAGATAGTAATAGTTCTAGGGTAGTTTTTAAAATAATTCTTTTGGTCTTTCCTGAAAAATTCAGATTTGACAGTTGATCATCTAAGCTTCACACTATTGCAGAAGGTAAATTATTTAAAATAAACTTACAGCAGATGCTTCCTTTATCACATCTTTAAGTTCTTGAGGAACTGCTTCATCTGACAGAGCATTGTAAGAAATCAAAAGTATACCATCAAATCCAATAGCTTTGACATTAGGAACAGCCTGTACTTCATACCCTAACCTAAAAGGGACAATAAAATAAGAGTACTTATCTTAAAAAATTATCTTAAGGACCAATTTTTATAGTTCATATTTATTTTAACCGAAACATATGAATTCATTCTTATAATTTAATATTTGTTTAGTAATTTTATAAGGATTCTATATTCCATGCTAATGGCATGAGATCGTGGACATTCGATTACATTATTTAGAATCTTTCTTAAAAACTTACGACATGACTCAAAACGAAGTGACTCAACTTAATGATAAAACTGACTATCTCTCTAACCTATCAGAACAACTACAGTTCCTAAAGTAACTACCCACTTCGGGTTGAATCTTATCTATATATCCCTTCCACCTATAAGGAAGCAAAGAGATAATAATAGATAGATAAAATGTTTAAGTTAATTTTTTTATTTAATAACTATAAATATGTAATTGACTGAGAATAAGAAATTCTCATATTCTTATCAAAATTGTCATGCCTTACATATTGAGCCGTTAAAGATATAAGCAAAGAATTCCTCAAGACTAAAGCAACGTTGTTCTTGGAACATTTTAATTTATCACAACGTAAGATTCAATTAATCGACCATATCTCAGCAATACGATGGACCAGAAAAATTAATCAAGCTTGGGATGCCTTGTTTGAAAACGTCAAGCGCATTGTTGACAATACCAAGCTAAGTCTTGGAAAGATTCATGTCTACTTTCAATATTATGGGGATATAATATAATTCATAACATTTAATCCATTGATTTTAATGATTGTATCATTACCATCCTTTAAAAATGGAGTAGATCCCTACGAGCCAAGCCACTACAACTAATCCAGAAATGTGGAACAAGAAAAGGATACCAGAGGCTTGGAAAACGGGCCTAATCTGTCCTAATATAAAGAATGGTTCCTTGCATGAGTATGGTAATTACAGAAGAACAGCACTCCTTATGGTTGCTTATAAGATGACCCATATTCCACATGGATAAGAGAAGTATCCTTCGTAATTTGAAGAAGCGAGAGAGACCTTCGCCAATTCTGTTCAGCTTAGCAAAGGAGAATGGGATAAGAACATCTCGTGAAAATGAGGGTGTGAAAGTTGGAATGATTAATAAAATCCTAGGATAAGCAGATTTTTGCTATCCTCGGAAGCAAGCAAGAGAACATTGCTTGACTTACAAAAATTAATAAAAAAAAAAAAAACACAATAAAGCGACCCGAGAAAACCTCATTCCAACAATAGGAACTGCTTAGAAGAAAAATTGTTCTCTAAGGAAGTCATATTCAAAAACCTCGGCTCCACACTAACATAAATAAATGATTAACTATCAGAAATAGGTAGATATATGATGGAAACTTTTTTGGTCCTTTAGCAAACTTGCAGATAAAATTAATATGAATAACAAGTGATCTAAAATTAGTAAAGCTTATATATAACAATGATATTGCTGAGTAATATGTAGCCATTAAGAATGTCAGTTTTGAAAAAATATATTTGGATCCAGGAGAGGCAGATGAAATCAGAAACGCCGACGCACATCGGGAAAAAAAATAAAAGTTACAATTAGGAAGTTTGATTGCAATAGTGATAAAACTCTACCGTTTCCAAGCAATATGTCCAGGAGATTACAAGGTTATTGTAACATAAATAATACCTTGATATTAGATAATAGTTAAATGATGGAAAACCATCCTTTTTTATTCAGAGCTAGTTTGTCTTCACCGAATGGTAAGGGGTGGAGACTGGTAGTGATAAACGACATTTAAAATAAAAAAATCTGGTGCGCGCATTACACAACTTTCATTTACCACTCTACTTCGAAAAGAAATTCTTGTCTGGCAAATTTGGGCTATTACAAGAAGTTTTAGAATTTTTAATGCGGGTAAATCTTAAACAACATATTCTTGTATTTCAGTCATATTCATCAATACAAAAACTCATTAAGACCATAAAAATAACATAAACCCTATTTATTATATCGATTGTAGACAATAAATTTTAATAAATATTGACAGTATTAATTCCTGGGCAGTGAGCAAGGATTTAAAATTGAATGTTGAGAAGACCAAAGCCATTCTCATTGGATCCAAACATCAGATTATCCTCTACTCTACCGCAATGGGATACCCATGCGTTTCCACACTTCCATGAGAAATCTTGGGATAATGTTTGATTAACATCTGTCCTGGAATAATCACATTTCCCAAATTATTCGAAAGTCCATTGCTACCCTCAAACAGTTCCTGAGATTCCGTGACTCTATGCCCCTTAAAATCCGCCAGCTCCTAGTTTCCTCTCTCATATTCCCTAACTTCGATTATGATTGTGTTGTATACGGTGGAATGTCTGGTGGGCTTGTGATCAGATTAAAGAGACTAATATATTGTTTTATTAGATTTATCCTTGGAGTCCCCAGACGCTCCCATGTCTCCAGTTGCTATGCCGAGTTGAAGTAGCTCTATCCAGTTTTCCGACGGCAATATTTCCTAGATGGACTCCTTTTCCGAACCTTTACAACCAAAAATCTTCTTATCTTCTTGATTTCTCTACTCCTTGTTTCTCTGTTCATTCGTCATACGTCCCCCTTGTTTTGGAATTCCTTACCAACCTCTATACGGAAATGCTCATCCTTGACCTTTTTTAAACACAATTTATTTTTCCATCTCCTCAGTAATAAATTTTTCGAATATATGTAAAAATAAAGTTATTTTGTACTTTGGAGATGTCTGCCATATTTTAATGATATCTTTCAGACAACTGTGTTAGTGCCATATAGCTTATTTGTACAAATACGTGAACTCACTCATATGTATTTATTTTTAAATTTATATGTCTACTTCAAGATCATATATATACTACAGTATCTTTTTTTTATTTTAATATTAGGGTTAGACAACTTTGTAAATTAATTTATTTTTAATTGTATTCTAATGACAGATAATTGTCATTTCGTTGTTCATTGTGGTTATTCTGAGGGGACTAAATTTCCTAGAATATAATTCACTTTCTTTCTTTAAAAACCTTATAACTGTATCAGTCTATTGGAATCCTATAATTCCGGTCTATGAGTTCTATAGACTAAGAGACATTTGAAAGTACATATATTTAATTGTGAATAAGTAAGAATCGTACTACTTTGTAAAATTATAGTTATTAAATCTCTACCACTTTTAACATGTATTTTAATTCTTATTTCTTAATTTTTTACTCTTGAAAAATTCTGGCTCAAAAACGAAAAGTCGTATGCAACCTAAATTGCGTGTTTAAGATTTGTACATGCTTGGGCAGATTTTTTTTTTTTTTATATGTATGTACTAGGATAATTACTTCTGAAGAAAGAAACGGTAATAGTTTACATGATGCCCGCAGCTTTTTGGGCTGGGGTGGGGGCGCTTATCCTCAATGATAGTTCCTGGTTAGGTTAGTTTACCCGCCTAGCAGTTGTTGCCCCCACTACTCTTCTCCTTTCCCCTACTTTTTGAAATTCCCGCGACTACCCACCATCCTGCACTTCAAGTTAATTTTTGACAGTATCCAGTTCCTAGTTCCTCTACATACATATTTTTTTGAAAATCCTACCATTCTCCCACCATCATCATTTTCCAGTCATTAATTTCATTTGCATTTAATCTTCAACTGTTAGTTGCTATTTCATTTCTGGTGTCAGAAATGATTTTGTTCATGCTTTTGTTCAGTTTCATTGTTAAAAGATATAAATGAAATAATAAATAGTTTAATAATGTTAAAATGTATTGAAAATAAAAAAACAGCAATGTTTTACTTAAAACAACTACACAATTCTATTAATGAAGACTTTGAAATGGGAGAAATACCTAATAGCTTTTATTTATCCATCATATTCCCTGTTCATAAAGTAGAGGATAAGAATGACACAATGAATTACATGGGCATCAAGTTTGAAAACCCAATAGTTAAATTATTGGCTTACTCATTAATATCCAATAACTAGTTAAAGAATATAGGCAGCATTTAGGAAATATTATTCTATTAAAATCTTACTTATTATAATTATCTTAAATTTGCAGAAGAAAGACAATAAGGCACATGTTATACTTTGTTTGATATATTTTGCTATCTGCAATTATTATAGAACTAAACATATAGTTCACTACTAGGCATTATATTACAAATTGTAACACAGGAGTATCAATCAAAATTGTTAAAATAATAATGAGCTTAAACCTTAAACAAGCAGTGAAGTCAATAAGGATTGACAGAACTCCTTGAAATATTATTTGGGATACAGTATGGGAATAATGTATATTATTGTAAACATTAAAATTGTATATCACATAATAAAATGTTATTATTATTAGGGAATAATTGAATAGGTTATTTTAAAAAATGACACATTTATACCACTTTTGAGTTGAGAGCTGTTCAGGGTGCATTATTCGCAGAAGCATCTTTTAGTAACAGAAAACACATTACATAACTAATGTAAAGATTGATTGTTTATCCATACATTTGTATCTTAAAAATAGCACATTTGTCATTTCACAAATAACCAATTTAATGTTAGTATATTTCTTTTCAGTGGGTACATTAATGATATAGAGGATTGTGTTGCAGGAGGAGTGAATGTCATATCATTAGGATAGTGTGTACTTAAGCCTTCATTGCTTTTATGCCAGATAGACTTCAACTTATGATTATAAATTTATAAAACTATTGTGATTAATGGAATTTACATTTAATCGGGAAGAGTTTAAAATGATGATATTCAGAAAGGGAGAGAGGTGTAGTAGTCCGGGAGGACCCAAGTTGCTTCTAGTCGCGATGCGATGGTGGGAAAATACTTTCTCAGGGTTGCTCCTTTTGGAGTTGTCAACCACCCCCCGTTCCACTCTTCTACTTTATCCTCCCAGATAATCCTTTTCCAACTCCTACGATCTTCTTCTATTTTCACTTGGAGATACTATGGACACCGTCCTGTACGATCTGGTGACTTGAAGCAGAGCATTTTGACTCCAGGCAGGGGCTACTCAAAATAAAACTTTTATAAATGCTCACAGTTTCTAGGCATCTGAGACCCCAAAAGGTGCCCTCTATACAACTTAATCTGTTAAGGGCTATGGTCACTCTACTTTTCAAATAGTCCAAATAAGCTATCACTTCGAACTTTTTTCAAATCTTAATGCTGAGGTAGGTGACAACCTCACTCGGAGGAATTGTTGATCTTTGATCATTGCATAACAATCATTTAAAGAAATTCTTCAACAAATCATAATTTATCTCTTTAAAAACTTATCAAGAAAATTCACTTAAATACAAGGATTTTTCTTTAGTACACTAAATGAGCCATTGAATACTAAAATGGTGTAAGTAAAAAACTGAAGTTTTGAATTAATCAAATATTATGGAGAAATTCAACAAATTAATAATAAATAAATTCAATTTATTTGTTAAAAATAATCTGTCTCTAGCATATCCAATCAGTTAATGCACTTAATACTTAATTAATTATTTATTATAAAAATTACTTACACCACTTTTGCAAACAGTGCTTCTATGTTACAGTTTCAATTCATAAAAATTGTTGTATTCTTAATTTACGTGTAAAGTCTTCACAGAAAACTTAATAGAATTAAGAAATATGGAAATTAGAAATTACCATATTACAAAAATTAACCAAGAACACATAAATTTAGAAAAACTCTTGAATCTACACAAACTATAAAGAATATTTTTTTAAATTAGTGCTTTACTTCTTAATAAATAAAAATTCTACTTTATTAAATGGAATAAATACCATGGGTCATTCCTTTACATATCATACAGGGGTGGGTCAGGACACCCAGTACAGTTTTTAATGAAAATTTTATATTTAGGAAGCGAATACACACATAAGAAAAAAGTGTCAAATTTTACCTACTTATAATAAGCAGTTTCATATTTGAAATTAAGAGATTCGAACTTTTTTGGAAAAAAATTTGAGCTGGAACTAGCATGTTTGCATCTTTGCTTCTCTAAGTAAAGTAGTAATTATTGAACTAAATTCTTGAAAATGTATTCATTTGTTCTAACATGTTTGGAGAATTGGATGATACCAAGATTAAGATTTTGGCATGACTTGTGGCATGAAACTCCCTTCTTGGCACCCCTGTTAAGGGACACAGGCAGACTAAGAAATAAGGGTTGTAAAAGCAACATCATTATTTACTTTTAAGGTTCTTTCTGTGGTGTAAGAATAGATTATAGAAAGAATAATGATCCAAAGTTTGTTCAATGTAAACAACAAATTCTCTGAAGTATATTTTGTGCTCCACAGCAAAATGAAACTAGTGAATAGAGAAATGAGATGTTTGAAATTACTGTAATTTTTCAGATACGGAAAACCTAACTAAGCCCAAATGGAAAATTGAGAGTTAAATTCCAAATGATATTGGTTATACCACTTCTTTACATATGGCAACTCAATTTTTCAAGTTTTAGTGACTATTTTACATTAATTTTTCTTCATAAAAGGGATTTTTTTTTCCGGTCTTGATCTTGCAAAGTGCATGACCAAGACTGATTTTGGACAACACCAACTATTATAAATCCACTATTATTACAAATTTAAATAGTTCAAAATTTGATCCTTGATCAACAGATTCATTTCTGATCATTGATATAAAATATTTTTTATGAAATGGTTTACCTCTTACCATAATGTAGATATTGCATATTGCATCTAAAATAGAAAAAGTTGTTCATTTTACTTTTAAGCCTGGTGGTAGGAGAGTATTTGTTTCAGAGTGGTATAACTTAGTTTTTGTATAATTTGAAAATTTCTATTTACCAATATCAGTACACCTGTTATCTTTTTGACTATGTTTACTTCATCATTCCACACATTGTACCTGTTGTTATTATTTGTCTCTTGTTCTTACTATTGTCATTATTCTAACTTCATTTTACTGTAATTTTTACATTTCTCATACTTTGTTATCTGGTTCTTTTCTTAGCCCTGATGATGGCCTGAACTTCAGGTTGAAACGTCGGCATATGTAAAAATAAATATAATCATTTATTTTTGCCTTCTTTTTTGACTGACCACCCCAACTATTCTTCTCTTCATTATCCACGACAGTCAACCATTTACCAATTATTTATAAACAATAATGGACTAAAACTTCAGTTCCGTCTCATTCATTATTTACTCTGAACCTTTTTAGAGCAGGGATGGTTCTCAACTTGAGCCCTCTGTTCAAGTTATCCTTCATCGACTGTGGATGTTCAGGTACCCTCTTGCACTATCGGCAGTTGATTTAAGCCGTAGCAATCTTAATGATCGTGGAGCCCGAGACCAATCGTCCTCTGAGGTCAAGTAAGAAATTTTACCTGATCAAATTGGTGCTAAGAGGAGTCGCCGGAGTTTTGGGTGGACGGCAAGAGTGGTTGCACTGCTTGGCTGTGTGTATGCGACTGCCCACTGTAGGACACCAGTGTTCAACTGCTTGTGACTGAGTTCCGCCCAGTCATCTGGTTTGAGTGTATTGATGAGTGATTGAAAGCTATCATAGTAGAGCCACCCTCTCTGTGAGCACTGGTGTGTGCTTACATCTTTAAACTAACCAGGGCGTGAGGCTAGCTACGACTCCAGCCTGTGCCTACACCTCGCAGTATAATTTTATTCACCATTAACCTTTCTAGACATATGGGTGCTACTTCTCACGATGTTTCTTTGCTTTTTACATAGACTAAGAATGGAATTCATTAGGTCTGGGTAAATTTCCTTTTCTTTCAATGCTTAGGCTATTTATATCTTCCTGATCCTATCAAATGTTTGAGTTAGGTTCACAAAAGAGTTATAAAGTTCTATGTTTTTTCCAAGACCTTTAATGATAGCTGTTGAAAAATTAATTATCTATATAAATAAAATAAAGGTTTTGTCTGTACATTAAATAGAATCAACCAGTTTCATGATATCTTTCCGTTTCATACATTACAGACAACAAATTTTTAAGCAATTTATTTTTGTCAGTCTGTATGTCCACATTGTCCAACGAAATTTTGTCAAGGGTAAGCTCGGCAATGGCAGACTTTTTAAATTTTGACATTATATTTAGGTTTGCTTGACTTAAAACATAGGCTTTAAATAAATACAAAATATTGAGTAGAACGAAAGTTATGAATTCTTGAGTAATTTGTCTAGAGATCCCGGTTAGGCAGTTACTTCGATTCTCATCCCAATCTACTCTACCACGAGCCACATTTAAAAGTTGTACTATTCAGCTGATGGAAAAAATGATCACAACTCAACGGTAAAAATCTGAAATACTGAACATCAATTGACCCTACTATCTCCTCGCTTCATCATAAATGTAAATTAAACACTTAAAAAATTTTAATGGATCGGTGGGGGTCGATTTAGTTGTGTGGCACCTAAACAAATAGCCGAATAACAAAGTTTTTATTATGACTATTGCGAAACCTTGATATAAAATTCCATAAGCCCCGATATAAAAAATTTCAAAACAACCCTCTCTCCCCCACCCAATTTTATGAAATTAAATTTGGATCGCCCTCTCCATAGTATAAAAAAAAATTCTCAAATTTTAACTATACACCCGTCAACGACAAGTACATCAGCTAGGCTTTCTATAAATTAACTCCAAGATTTTTTAAAGCCAATTTTCTCTTCAAAAATTATAAATTGAGTTCAAGTACAAAGACGAACGTCTGGAAGTAAGTGATTGAGGTTTACCAATGAAAAATAACAATTTAAAAAGTTAAGAACATCAAGTATGTATTTAGTTTAAAAATAAAACTAAAAAAAAAAATATATATATATCAAAAGAAAACTGTTTTATATACATGTATATGTATAAACATAAACTTTTAGTAACATTTGTTTAAATTATAACATGGTAATCAGAGTTAAAAAATAATGGTAATCATAGAAGAAATTAGTTTTTGTTTCCAATTTCTCAGTATTGACATTAATTAAAAATCTTTGTCTTTGAGGTTTAAAAAGTGTGTAGCGAAGCCGATGATAGGAGCACCAGTAGCAATTTCGGCTCCAAAAATACCCGATGAAGCTGCGACGTCAACATGAGTGAATTTCAGGGGTATTTCAGTGCCTAGAGCATGCTGTTGACAAAAGTAAAAGAAAATATTTAATTAAAAGCTAGAAAATATTTAATTAAAAGCTATCTGTTGATACAAATAAAATATAAATTTGAAGTAGCAAGAGGCTAGTAAATATGAAAACAATTAAAATATGGAATATATATTTATAATATATACAGGAAATAAAATGAAATTATAAAACTTATATATAACAATGATATTGCTGAGTAATATGTAGCGATTAAGAATATCAGTTTTGAAAAAATATATTTGGATCCAGGAGAGGCAGATGGAATCAGAAACGCCGACGCACATCGGGATAAAAAAATAAAAGTTATAATTAGGAAGTTTGATTGCAATAGTGATAAAACTCTACCGTTTCCAAGCAATATGTCCAGGAGATTACAATGTTATTGTAACATAAATAATACCTTGATATTAGATAATAGTTAAATGATGGAAAACCATCCTTTTTTATTCAGAGCTAGTTTGTCTTCACCAAATGGTAAGGGCTGATAAAAGACATTTAAAATACAAAAATCTGGTGCGCGCATTACACAACTTTCATTTACCACTCTACTTCGAAAAGAAATTCTTGTCTGGCAAATTTGGGCTATTACAAGAAGTTTTAGAATTTTTAATGCGGGTAAATCTTAAACAACATATTCTTGTATTTCAGTCATATTCATCAATACAAAAACTCATTAAGACCAATCAAAATAACATAAACCCTATTTCTTATATCGACAGTATTAATTCCTGGGCAGTGAGCAATGATTTAAAATTGAATGTTGAGAAGACCAAAGCCATTTTCATTGGATCCAAGCATCAGATTATCCTCTATCCTACCTCAATGGGATACCTATGCGTTTCCACACTTCCATGAGAAATCTTGGAATAACATTAGATTAACATCTGTCCTGGAATAATCACATTTCCCAAATTATTCGAAAGTCCATTGCTACCCTCAAACAGTTCCTGAGATTCCGTGACTCTATGCCCCTTAAAATCCGCCAGCTCCTAGTTTCCTCTCTCATATTCCCTAACTTCGATTATGATTGCGTTGTATACGGTGGAATGTCTGGTGGGCTTGTGATCAGATTAAAGAGACTAATAACAATATGAATAATATGTAACGAAATTTTAAATTCAAATTATCACAGCTGATGTTAATTATTTCATTAAAAAACAACATACCTTATCAAGTCCTGAAGCAAGAACAAGGAAGGCGGCGGGTCCCTGGTGGCCCCTTTTGCTTTGTGCGAACGGCAAGTGCTCAGCTTGCAAAACATCTTCTCCTTCAACTTTACCTGAACCATAAATAAAACATGTATTAATAATACTTTTTCAGTGAGTCGAATGTGTAACTTACTTATATAATTAATACAATTAAAATATCACCTTTATACGCTTCATAATCTTCTCTCCTAATGGTACTAACTTCAAACATATCTCCAGTTAATTCTCCTGATTTCTGTAGATGGAATGAGAATGACTTCATCCTTGCAGGACCATTGTCCAAAATAATCTAATATAAATTAAGAGAAAAAAGTATAAGTCGAATGCTTCAATTAAAGCTAAAAAAACTTATATCTCAAATAAATGACTGAAAATAATAGGAAAAGGAAAAACTGTACATACAGTATAACCAGGTCCGACAGTCCTGAACGCATGGCCAGTTAGGGTGGCAACAGTAAACAGATGGGGATTGACGAGCTTAGGGGCCAACTCTTTTAGCTGTAAAAGTGGCAACAGATAATTAGTCATTATTTTAATTTTCAGAAATAAAAACATGGCAATAGATAAAGTACTCACGTAGCAAAGAATGTCAGCCATTACCATCCTTCCTTCAGCATCAGTGTTTATGACACGCACTCTCTTACCTGATCGTGAGGTTATGATTTCATCAGCAACATAGGAATTCTCACCTATACTATTTCTAATTAAACCTAGACCGGCTACAACTTTCAAGTTGTTTGGTTTCAGCATACTTATGACCTATAGAACAAAGAAAAATATAGCTATAAATTCAACCTTAAAAATAGATACATAATAAAAACGCTGCAAATCATTTCATAATGGTTTATTATTTCCAAACAATTATACATCTAAAGTAACATTACCTTCCGAGTTACAAAGAAAAAAAAAAACAAAAGGTGATTCCAAATATTGGACTAAACTGTTTTTCTTTAATCATTAGTAATATGCTAAAAAAAAAATAGCATTAGTTCAGTAACACATTCAAAATTTAAAAACCAAACCAAGGATATAAAATTTGGAGTAGAACATATAAAAAAAACCGGAGACCATATCTTTGCTCCTAATTGTCCGATTTTAACGATTTTTTTTTTTTGTTTTTTAGGAAATTTCGTAAACTATATGAACAAAAAAGTGTAAAGTTTTCGAGTTATTCGGAATTTAATTTTACCATCCCTCGTAACTTTTTTTTCAGCTTCTTTTCGTTGAAGCATGTTATATAGATAAATTTAAAGGGCGTCGAGAAAATGACTTTAGCGAAGTTTCATTGAAATCTGTACATTCGTTAAGGAGCTACAGTCTGTCCAGTCTGGCTACAGACACAAATGGGACCAAATTTTCAATTTTGTGTGCATAATTAATTTAACCCAGGCCTTTCAGGAGAGTAGCAAGAATGCAAAACTGCCCCAATGTCGGAAGTGAGAAGTAATTTTAATTGATCACTGAACAATAAATATGAAAAGGATAAGAATAACGATTGAATAAATATAATATGTTTTTACCAAAAAGAACAGTGATTTTGAAATCAAATTAAAAGTTTAGAACATAATGTAATAATTTCATGAAATACTTATTATGACAAATAACTACGAGAGATTAGCCATGCGGCATTTTGAAAAAGTCCCGATTTTGGGAAAGAATGCATGAAAAGCTAGCTAACGGCAGAGAACAGGAAGAAAATATACGGTTTTTAGTATCCATGAAGCTATTTTGGTTGGAGATAGGTTTTATGTTATTTTTTAAATTTGGTAATGTTAAATTTAATGATGAATTAATATTCACTTACTTATTAATAAATTGTCAAGAACTGCTTAGTATAGTTCGCATAGTTGATCTGTTGTTAAAATTTGACCACTATTGTTTGGACTTAATGATAATAAACAACACGAAAATGATCATTTTAATGAGGTATCGTTATTAAAAAAAATATATTGATAAGGGAAAGGTTAAATCTTGGGCATCAGCAAATTAACTTAACTTACTACTTCGATTACCGAAATGTTGTCACCTTCAATAAATTTATATAATTTTGAAAAAGAGGTACATGAATGTGTACAAACTGCTGGCACAAAACATTTAAAACTTTAAAAATGTGTTATTATTGAAGTCATAAATTAGATGTCAAATACATCATCAAATTATTCTTTCTCAAAAATATGACTTTAGAACTAAATTCTCAACCTTATTTCAGATGAATGTCACCTGATTAATATTTGCAAGAGGTTATCATTATGTAAAATTAATTATTATAACACAAATTTGGAACTATTGTTTGGACTTATTGAATAAACCAAATTTTAATCAAGAACTTCCCCTCCACTTCAGTCAATGGTCCCCAATACCACATGTTCCCGCATTGCCAATGTTAAAATCTGATAATCTTATAAATGAATGGTGACCATGAATGAATGACTATGTCTTTTAAGATTTCCAAAATTTAGATAACGAGTCACTAGTTAACACGCAATTCTTTATTAATATTAAAAATATTTCTAGCACAAACCCGTTGTATCAAATTAATATATAAAAGAAAGCAACAGGGTGCGGTATACCTTCATAAAGCCAGCTACTGACGCAGCACCACACTTATCCTTCGACATCCCAATCATGTTACCTCCAACCTTCACATCAGCACCACCTGAATCGAAGGTGACTCCTTTTCCAACAATTAACAGCGTATCAGTGACATTTGATCCTTCGTAAGTGAGGTATACAATTCTTCCCTTATGGCGGTCAATCACTAAAATAAGGAAATGGACCACATTTCGATTTAAAACAAAACAAAATTTATATGTATATATTTAAAAATAAATCTGAAAGATACATGATGCATTGTAAGAAAGACTCTGAATATTTCTCTCAACAAATTTAAATCAAAGACAACGATCAGAGAACTAAACAAAAAATAAATAAGATTTATGCTATCTATTTAATGAAGAAAAGATTGGTTGGAGGTGATCAATAATAGAAAATAAAAAAAAAGTTATATTTTATGTCTACACTTACGTTTTTCATCTCATAAATCATTCCATTCCATTTTTCATTTCTTATCTTATGTTACCTTATCTTATAAGTCTCTAGTTTGTTGCGTTATTATTTATTTTATAGTTCTCTGTTACTGTTATTATTTTATTCATGATTTCCTAACTTCTTTCGGTACTTATTTAATAACGGATAGCGTCCGACTGCTATTGGCCAACGTTTATAACCTTAACACTGATAAGCTCTTCGTATTCATATTTATTGTATTGTATTGATATTATTGAAATAGTCAACAAAAACAAATGTAATAATAAAAAAACACTTCGATATAAACAAACCTCTAACAACGTTCCTTTGTTTTAAAAACAGTTTTGTTACAACTACGAAAGCATCTCCATTTAATCTTCCCGTCGAACTTCATTTTATGACCTTCATCAGAATATTTGACCTTTGCAAATATCCCGTCGTCTTGAAAATATTTTATACTCTTCTTCTGAAGACGGCAATTTCCACAATGTGACAACATCCATAATTAAATAACACTAACTCGCAGCTAACACAAGAAACAAAAAATAAACAAGGGAATAACTTAGGTTAGATGAGATAAGGGGTTATGTGAAATGAGATTAGATAAGAAGGGAAGTTTCGAGGCTACCCGCTATTAAATAAGTACCCTTCTTTCACCTACATATTATTTTTTCTTTTTAATGTTAATAGTTTCACAGACCCATTGTTATCTGTTTTTTTCTAAGCCCTGAACTTAAGTCTGAAACATCGGCAAAAATAAATACAACTTATTTATTTTTACTTTTTATTTTTTACTGATCACCCAACCAATCTTCCCTTCAATTATTCGCCACAGTCAACCATCAATCCACAATTAATTACTTAATGTTTTTTTTTTTCACTTCTGCCAAGTAGTTGTAAAACACTCACATATTTTTTTTTTTCTTCAAATCTCTAATGAATATCTAAAAAATCAACTGAAACTATTTTATCCTCAAACTTCTTATAGTTCAGTAATAACAAATAGAAATAACATGTTTAATAACTCAAGATTATAAGGGTTTTCCACCAGGAACGCCACAAGACTCAATACTTATAGTTCTATCACTAACACGATAAGCATACAATTCGTTGAAATTTTATCTGATGTTATTTCTCATTTTTTGGGGGGATTTAAATCTATTACATATCAACTCAATTATAAAACATTGTTATAATTATAATACATAATACTATAGAAATCAACATGTTCTTATGCATTTCAATTAAAAAGAAAATTTTGTTTTTAAGTCAAAAAATGTTATTATCCTACAATAACTAAAGAAATTGAAAACAAAACAATAGGGGATATCTTGGCTTCACATTGTTAATTTCAATTGATTCTTTTTTGTTACCAAGAACTTAAATTTTTGAAGTGAAAACTTCCTTAGACACGTTTTGCACTTTTTTTTTTTTGGAGAGTGAATTAGATTAAGCCATCAGATCTCGGATGTGCAACGCTCGGGTAAAGTTGGCTGGAGTCGACTAACTGAAGTGTTTTTGTCTATGGACTAAATATTTCGATAACTAACAATCGCATTTACATATTGTAAGTGAAGGAAATTTTCATCATTTTATCCTCTTTGTAATGAGCTATTATTCAAAATTGTATCTTAACGAGAAGACGAGTTAGAGAGGCAAAAAGGGAAAAAATAGTGTCAAAAATCAAATGATAACGAGTTTTATTGAAGATATGGATTAAAATATCTCATTAGCTAAAAATAGGAATTACATACTGTCAGCGAGGTAATTGTTCAATATTTCATCCTCTCTGTGATGGGCAATTATTCAAAATTGTATCTTAATGCGACACTGTGTTAGAGAGGCAAAAAGGAAAAAAATAGTGTCAAAAACCAAATTATAAATCGAACCTACATACTGTAGGTGAGGGAAATGTTCAGCATTTCATCATCTTTATAATGAGCTATTACTTATAATTTATATTATTTCATATTATTAATCTAGCCTTGTTGATGTTTTCACTTTTATCGTGTGGTCTAAAGCACACACCTTAGTAATATTTTTAATTTTTAATTCAATTGATGAGAATTTTCAGCAGTTGATTACCAAAATTTATTCTAAAACAGCATTTACTCTTTCTACGGAATTATTATATTTACTTAAACTTATTTATACCAGAAGCAGCCCTATTAACAGCAGCAAACAGCGGATATTCTGCCTTCATGGTAGATTCATCAGAAATTACTTCCATTTTCACATTTCCTCCACCTGGGAATGCTTCCCTCAAATAATCTTCAGCTTTCTTAGGAGTCATTCTCTCTGGATCGGCTGCACCAATATCTCTTGCTACTAATCTGTAAAACAATTAACATAATTTAGAAAGGATGTGGTAATATAGTATTAAACATTTTCTTTATTTAACTAATACACCTTAAAAATAGTGTAGCAAATCAAAAATTATGTGTTAATTACTATATAATAGCTCCAAATAGCAAATTACTTATAGTATATCAGGTAAACAACTTAAAGGAAAAACTTTTGGGCAGGGCTAAGGCTGAGAGCTCAGAGAGAGAATAGTCTTCTCTCTCTAAATGAGCACACAACTACTAGTCAATCATAACACGATTTTTTAAAATTTGTTATTTTTTTTTTTTTTAAACTGATTCATTTTACATTCAATAACAACAATAAAAGGTTACTATTAGGCAAATGTACATTAAAAGGTCCTTCCTCAAGTTGTTTGCATATAACTGCTCCTTGTTATGTTAATACTTTATCCAATACAAAGGAAAAATTTTACCTTCCACTCTCAAGAGCTGAAGCTACAGTTAGAAGTCGTGAAATACTCGGAACAGAGCCAAGGACACCAACACTTCTAACTTTTGGAAACTTGCTCGGACAATCCTCACGGAGTTGAAGATTCTAAAACACAAAAATACATTAAAAAAAGAAAAGAAAGAAGAATATTATTTTGGTTTGAAAAATAATAGGAAATTACTGAATTGTGGACGAAAAAAAAAAAAAAAAAAAAATGAAAACTTTTACAGTTTGAAAAATATATTGTCAGCATTAACTTAACTCAATTTTAAGAAAAGTTTTTTTTTTTTTTTTAAACTTTTATTATGATATTTACAACTGTATTAGTATGAATACATCAAGTAAATTTGTACAGAGAAATATTATTACATGAAACACGCTTGTTGAGAAACTACCCACTGGTAGCACTCTAAAGAAAAGTTAAACTAAAATTTGATTATTTAAAATTAACACTTCACAATAAACAAAATCTATAATTTGAAAAAAATATTTAAAATCAAATCACTGGTACTATTCTCCTGGAGTTACCTTGCCTGGCTGTATGTGTTTAGGTATTGTATGTATATAGGTATGCATGTGTTTTTTTGCTTAGTTTTAATTTTCTTATTTTTAGGTGATTTTATTTTATTATTTATTGTATATACTTTTGATTATTATTTTGCTTCTATTTATTTTATATTTTTTGTACATATAGTGTGAATGTTATCCTACCTCACTATAACCAATGTTCAAGAGACAGATTGTTGTAATACTCAATAAATAAAAATAAAATCTAATCTTTTCATCAAAATAAAATTGTCTTCTGTGCTTGTACAGTTCTGTCCACAATGGTCATTATTACAAAAGAAACATAGAAGCCTATATTATATCTTGTACTGCTCATGAGTCAAGCACGTTTAGCTTTATTATGACTTAAAATTTATGTATAGAAATAGCTTTTGAAGAACCAAAAGGAAAAGCCCATTTACAAATGATTAAGGATTTTATGACATGAAAGAAGAAAATTTACTTTTGCTGAAGGTTTTGCCACACAGCATTTGTTTTTGAAATCAATTATGGTGTGACTGAAACTTTTATTTTCCATTGTTTTTCTCTTATTTGGACTTTTGTAATAGAATTTTAAAATTAAATGTTGTATAGAACTTTCATTTTAAAAAACTTAATTCAAAAGTTCTGATAACGCAATTCATTCAGAAAGTTTAAAAAATGGCAACTTTGCAGTACATTCTTAATATTAGAATCAGGTAATTCATTCAAGATAAACCCATAACTTTATTGCAAAAAAGTTCTGTAAAAGCTATAATTTTAATAGTTTTAATGAAACTGTTAAAATTTAAGTTTTTAATTAAAAGTTCTATAGTTACAAGCCTTGGAATACAGAAATAAAATAAAAACATTCAAGTGTCAAAGTTAAGTTATGAGAAATTTCACATCATGGTAAAAATGTTTAAGTCAAAACTTTAAAAGATACATTAATTTTGAATTTATTTTTCTCATTAGTGATGGAATATTAAGAGACATTAGGCAAAACGGAAAAAAAAAATATCTTTTAGAAATAATACACAACAAATGTATATTCTTTATTTTGATGAAAATAAAATATTTACCATATAAAGTCCTTCCATGACTCCAAGTAGGGAAACAAGCTGAGCTTGCGGGAAAGCTGAATATTTTCCCAGGACTAAAAGTGGAGATTTCACACCCGCTTTAACAGCTCTGTAACAGTCAATAATAATTAGTAGCGTATTTATATCTCACATTATATTGTCACAAGATTCTTTCCATTACAAAGAAGGAAAATATATAACACTAGAATATATTTGCCGTATTATACACCACTAGTATCTTATATTTTTTTTAATTAATTATAAAATGAGTATATCAAAATCAAATATTATTTTGTAATTTTCCCACCTGATGATTCCCTTTCGAGCAGCTTCCCCAAAGGATCTTACATCATGATATTCTGAATTGATAGGCCCAGTTGGAGAATAAATTAATCTTTTAGCTGGTAGGTTTATCTTAATAACACTTATTTCCTCCTCCAGATGTGCATCCAGCTAAAAAGAAATAATAATACATAATATTCTATCATCATTTAATAATTCAATAATTATATTTGTACACTCTATATTCCGATAGAAGTATTTTTTTTTTTAGTATACAATATCATTAATGTGGAAATAATTCGATATTTTATGAAAGATTTATTTTCAAAAAATATGTTAAAGAAATGGCTGAATTCATGAATGTTCCTAGTTACATTGTCTAAATTCTATAAACACCAGGTTTAGAAATACTTTTACCAAATTGCAAAATAGTGCTCACTGTTTTCCTCTTTTTGGTTACATAAATAAATATGTGTGTGTATTAAAGCTACAATAAACAAAAGATGTATGATAATAAATAATTTTAAATGTATTAGGGGTATTCATGCAACTAGTGCTATGTATTGTAAGCCTCTTAGATGTGTAAAGCCGAGAAAATTATTTACGAAATGTTTGTTAAATATGGTCGCTAGCGCTCTTCATTATAATGCAGCCTAGGGTCCTGTATAAAATATTGGTAACTTCGTAAACGGACGGAGAAGGTTATTGTAAGGTTTTGTTGTGTTTGATTCTTTGTTCTTTGTTTGTGTAAAATATCTACAGAAATGAAATGTTAAGTCAGATAGGATTTTATCTATGTATTTTTATCTATCTATGAAATTTTTTTTTTTTTTTTATACAATTTTTATCATCTACCTACCATACAATATGGTCGCGAGGGGGCCTATCTATTATATATCAGTATATTATTTTATCTATTATCAATAATTTATTTTATATATTATATATCAGTATATTATATTTTAATTTTATCTATTGAGCTAGCATAAAAAGTATTTAAGTCATCTGCATCTGTCTGTTGATTTAACAATTTTTTGAGGTTTTTAGTAATAAATATTGATTCAATTATTCTTCGTTTGTTAGTATTCTGTATAATTTATGTAAGACCGACCCCGAAATCAAATTTATGTCCATTTTTTGTGTCATGCTGTCATAATTCTGTGGCTAATTTTGATTTTGTCATTTTAGACCTGCAATTTTGTTTATGCTAGATATTAAAAATTCAACAGAAGTGAAAAAAATTATAGAATAAAACCTAGATTATTACAAAATTAGTTTTGATGTACAAAATTGTGTTATATTTAAAAATATACTTTGATATGAAAATATCAAGAAAATAAAATTATACCCAATGAATAATTTATATATTTTAATTTAATGCAAATTTGCATAAAAAATTAGACATGGTAATAGATATTACAGGAAGATTATCCACAGAATTAAGTATATTCCATTTAAAAAAAACAAAAAACAATTAATGCACAAGAGTTAATACATTTACATAGTAATTTTCATAAATCAATTAAATTATAACATAATTACACGAACAAGATTATAAGATATTTGGATATGAACATCACTTTCGTCAACAGTAAAATTTCAACAATCAACTAATGATGCAATATTAAATGTCTTAGTAATCAACAATTTTAAAAGACTAACCGATAAATGAAAGATATTAAAAATATAAATCAACTAATAATAATAATATTTTTTTGGACATCACAATAATTGTTGGATGCTTGCTTGACAATGAAAAATCTCAAATTAAAGGTATATTAAACTCTAATTGCTTTTTATGAGAAATCTTATCTATAAAAAAAATTAATGATAATTATAATCCTCAAAAAATAAATTTCTGGATATAAAAATTAAGAATTAAGGAAGAATAGAGATGAAAAGATAAATAAAACAGAAAAAAGATAATAAAAAAAAAAAGTTGTTAATGGCTTGAGAAGAAAACTCTATTTAAAAAGCAAACTGGAAAATAAACAAATTTATCTAGTAAATAGGTTTTAACAATTAAACATAAATATTTGTTGAAGAGGAGACTGGCAATAACTGCGGAGTGTAAGAGGAGTATAATCATTTACAATGATATTTATGGTGAGGTTATTTTTAGAAAAGATTGTTTATATAAATTTACAACTGCTCGAATATGAAACGCTTTCTTCTGCAAAAATTATAAGAGGTCTACAATATCTAGACATATCAAAGTTCAAAAGAAAATAAAGATAAGGTGGATAATGTTAGTTATTTATCAACCGTAAAATTAAACAGTTTATGCTTAGTAATGTTCAGAAGGTTAAAATTTATCAGAAGTATACAATTTGGACTTATTCAAAGAAAAAAAGGTAGCAGCACAATAAACCATGATCAAGGAAGTTTTTCATAGTGAATAACAATCACTAATGCCTTCTATTCTTCAATTATCACTATTTCTGCGAGTTCAATTATATACACAGTAATTAATTACTTTCAAATATGATATACAAAAAGAAGATAAAATAAAATCTATTAAAACGTCAATATATTAACCTTTATTTTTAATTTATATATGACGTTTTCGGTTTTGCTTAATAATAACACGGTGACTTGAGTCAAGATCACATAATAATAGAAATAATTCCAAAAATAGGTGAGTTTTGACAACCATTTTCGATACATGGAACCTTACTCATCATAAAATTCATTATCAAAATTATTACTGCTTTAATTACATTGCAGCTTTAGAATTCTGCTCATTGAACAAACCCTTGTCAGTTAAGATTAAAAAGGAGGTCGATAGCCTCCATCTATTTTGACGGTGGACTCACTGGACTACTTCTGTAATTCAATCTACCGTGTGATCAATTTGATTTTGACCAGCTGTCAAATTAGATTGACACATGTGAGTTTGTAAATAACTTGAAATAATTAGCTATCATTCAAATATTCCCCATTTAATTAACTTTTATTATTAACTATTCATATATCAATAATTTAGAAGTACTAAACTAATACATTAAAAAAATCAATAAAAAAAAGGTCCAAAACATCAAATTAGCCACCCAAGTAGTGAAAATATTATCTAGTCACTCGTTACATAATCTTTATAAAAATGTTTGTAAATCAAAACTTCATACTGTTACAAAGTATTGCAAGTTCATTTAATTCCTGGAAGGTGCTAAAATTTAGTTTTGTTTATATTATAGCACAATACAAAATAAGTGTCATAACAAACAAAAACAAAATCTATCAAATTTACAAAACATACTTTGAAGATTTAAAATTTAAAAGACTTACAGCTGCAGCTTCCTTAACAACATCTCTGAGTTGCTGAGGTATTGTCTCATCCAAACTTCCATTATGGGAAATTAGTAGTATAGCATCATAACCACTGGCATTCAAGCTCTCTACAGCATGTAATTCATATCCTAGTCTGCCAACAACAAATAGAAAATTACGGTATTAGATTAATAAATTTGATTAAATTTCAATGTACAAAAAAAAAAGTCAAAACAATTTAATATTAGTTACTTTTCATAAAAATTACATAACGCAAACAGTCACCGTTATTGATATTATAATAGAATATAAGGTTATAAAGAAATGTTCTCACTAGGCAAAAGAGTAATTTAGCAATCATTATATCATTAATATTAAATTAGTAAAATAATATATAATCTATATCACTTACGACATTGGTAACAGTTTGTGTTTCACTCAGGTACAAAACAAAGACGTGTCAGCATTACAAGAGATAAGAAAACCTAATATAGCCTACCTCCCCACTTTTTGCTTTCTTTGGGAGTGGTTACATACGGTACAAGAAGTACTTTTTATTTACTGTACTTAGGTTATATAATAGTGTTTTACTTTTTAATATTTGTTTATAAATATTTCATATTAAAAAAAAGTGATTAGCATAGGCATGTTTTAGAATTGTTTTATGTTAAGACGATGTGTTGTTACATGACAATCGTTACTATTAAAAACCGCATAATTATTCTTCTAACTGTTAGAATTTAAATTAACATATGTTATTAAAACTTATTAAAATTAGGTTTTTGTATTTTATCAGTTGAATAAAACCTTACGTTGAAGGTATAATTTAATTCATTTCAATTTACTCAACTCACAATCGGACACTGAGCGAAATGGAAAGACTACTCAGACCAAAACGATTCGATATAGACCCCAACTCAACTTCTGCCGGGAAACATGGGAGCATTGGTTCAAGAATTTTGAAAAGCCGCCGCCAATGTTGCAGAAGGAGACAAACGGAAGCTTCTATTTAACTACATATCTCTTGACGTCTACCAACAGGTAAGTCATGCAAATACATATATTGGAGCAGTAACAATTTTGAAGGGACTCTATGTAAAACCCCGAGAAAGGGTTGGATATGGGTGCAACAACATCCGCGCTGGGCTATGCTGATGATCTGGTACTGTTAAGCGAAGACCTGGAAACTATAAAACTAAATACTAATGAAGGCCGGTAAAGAACTAGGACTCGAAATAAACACGGATAAAGCAAAATATACGGTTAGCTGCAAAAATGGTGATACTACTGGTGATATCGATATAGAAGGTAATATGTTTGAACAGGTAGAGAAATTTAGGTATCTAGGTTCTACGATAACTAGAAAAAATGAAATTGAAGAAGAGGTTAGACTGAAGGCGGGAAATGCTTGTTATTGTTCTGTGACAAAACTACTTAGCTCGCGCCTCTTGTCCCGAAACTTAAAAATTAGAATCTATAAAACCATTATCTTACTTACAGTTCTTTATGGATGCGAAACTTGGCCGCTTACATTAAGGGATGAGCAGCGTCTTAAGGTTTTTGAAAATAAAGTATTGTGTAGAATATTCGGACCGAAGAAGGATGAGTTAACCGGCGAGTTCAGACGGTTACACAACGCCGAATTGCGTGAACTGTATCCGGGTAATATAATTGAGGTAATTTTATCGCGGCGAATCAAATGGGCTTGTAAAATTGTTGGGCTTAGTAACGAGAGAATTCCTAAAAGGTTAATATTTGCTGTATCGAATGGTAAACGTCCGAGGAGTAGACCGAAGCGAAGGTAGGAAGATTGCATTAAAGCCGATCTGAAGGGACTGGGTTTGGACGGCGAACGGTGGAGGGAGGGGAGGTGTGTAATAAGCGATTGGTGGTGTCGGCATCGAACTTTCGGGTTTGCTAAGCCTTTTTTTTATTATTTATTACTCTATGTAAAACCAATCAACGAAATATTTGCACGCTATAAGCTGAATACTCGCTCTCAGCAACATAACGAATCCGTTGATCAAAACATAGAGGGCCCTTAGACTTTTACGCAATGAATGTAGTTTTATTGCAGTCTCAACTGAAAGTTATCGCGATGACCTTATTACAGACTCGTTTATAAGTGCCTTGCAATCAAATTTCATCCGCCAGTGTCTGCTTGAGTGTACCAAGCTAACATTAAGAGAAGCTCACGAAGGAGCTCGAGCCCTTGAGTTAGCGCAAGTTTATTTAATTATTTATTATTTATTTATATGGTATTTACAACTGTATACAAAAAATACATCTGGTAAATTCGCACATTGGTATAAAGACATGGAACACATGTTGAGGAACTACCCATTGGTAGCACTCTAATAATATGTCTATATTAGAAGATCACGTGGCCATCTTCTTTTCAGACGCCTCGGAGGGTTATCAGGAATCGAATAGGAAGCAAGGTTAGAGACAAGAGGGTTGGGATGGTTATGAAGTTTATTAT
Source organism: Nezara viridula (assembly GCA_928085145.1). NCBI lineage: Eukaryota > Metazoa > Arthropoda > Insecta > Hemiptera > Pentatomidae > Nezara > Nezara viridula. Next base: position 17,225,539 of record OV725079.1, read on the forward strand.
GGAAGGACAGATATCTAGATTGGGCCAAATCTGATACATAAGGAACATTAAGGTCATTATGGATAATTTTATTTGTAACAAAGTAAGGAGCATTGAGGATTTTACGAAGGATTTTGGATTGTAAGGATTGTATGCGAGAGGAATTTGAAGGTTTGGTGGAGCCCCATAGCTCAACTCCGTAAGTCCAAATAGGCCTTATTATAGTCATGTAAATCAGTCTTTTATAATTGATTGGAAGGTTAGAGCGTTTGTCTAGTAAGTGTTGAAGTAGTCGGAAACGTCGAGCTGTTTCTTGTCGTTTCAGTCTGGTATGAGGATTCCAAGTTAGACGTTTGTCCAGATGGAGTCCTAGGTAACGGATTTGTTCAACAGGAATAAGTGAGGTGTTGTTAAAGGATACTGAAGGACAGGAAGTCATTGGTTTACGACGAAGTGTGAAGGTAATTTGATGGGATTTATTGGAATTTATTTTAATTCTCCAGTTCTGACACCATTCTTCAAGGTTTGTGATGTGGGATTGAAGGGTTTGGGATGCAATAGATGGGTCGTTATTAACTGATAGGATACATGTGTCATCAGCATATGTGGTGATGACAGTGTTGGGATGGGTTGGGATGTCAGCTGTATAAACTGTGTAAAGGATAGGACCTAGGATACTACCTTGAGGAACACCTGCAGACTGGGAAAAACGGGATGTATAGACATTGTTGTGATTTACTTTAAAGTATCTATCAGTAAGGTAGGAACGGATAATGAGGAAGTAGGTAGATGGTAGGAATTTTCGGAGTTTGTACAGCAGTCCCGGGTGCCAAACTCTATCAAACGCCTGTTCAACATCGAGAAAGGCTCCCGTACAGTACATACCGCGCTCCAATGCAGAGGATACTACGTCTACCACACGATGGCATTGCTGTATAGTGGAATGGGAGGAGCGGAATCCAAATTGGTGATCTGGGATTATGTGATTAGAATCTAGGATTGGGTACAGGCGTTTTAAGATTAGTTTTTCCAGGATTTTTCCCATGATGGGTAACAGAGAGATGGGACGATAAGAGGATGGATATTCTGGTGGCTTTTTGGGTTTGTGGACCATTTTGACAATAGATATTTTCCAAGGATCAGGAAATATTTGGATCGGAGTACAGCATTATATATGAAAGTAAGGAATAGGATGGCTTTTCGAGGAAGAAGTTTCAAGATCTGGGATGTTATTAGGTCATGTCCAGGAGCTTTGCAGGAGGGTAATCTTTGAATGATGTTGGATATTTCTGTGGGATGAAATGCTTTGGTGGAAGGGACATTTGGAGAGGAGTATCCAGTTCTGATTCAATACATTCGATGTGGGTTAGATTAAGGATATCAGGATGTCGGTTGAAAATTTGGAACAGATGTTGACCGAATAACTGGGCTTTTTCTTCGTCGGATTTGGACCAGGTTTGGGATTCAGTAAGAAGTGGGTGATTAAAGTCTTTAAACTTCAGAAGTTTTTTGGTTGCAGTCCATAGTGATTTGTCAGTTGTTGTAATATTTTCAGTTAGGTTCTGTAATTGTTGAGTTTTATATTTTCTGATTTCTGATTTCAGTTTGTTAGTCAATTCGGTATAGTGTGTTTTGTCTGAAGGATATCTAGTCCTGTGCCACTTCGATCTTGCTCTGCGTTTATCCCTTAATAAGATTCGAATATGCTGTGGCAAGTTAATATGTCTTAAATTATTGCTTTTATTATTAACAAATGTGTTATTATTTATACTCGTTGTTATAGTTGTATTAAGGTTTTCTATGGCATTATCAATATTTTAGCTCAAGTTAAGACAAGGTCTTATCAGATTCCCATAGGTTCCATCAATGCGGTACATGATTGCAAATCTAGTAATAATGGGGAGGCTGAGGGTGCTACATTTGATTATATTAGAGAACAAAATGAGAGTGCTACACCTCATTATATTAGGGAACAAAATGATATACTCAAGCAGCACGAAAGTGTGAACCTGTCCTTTGGCGGCCCAAAGGCAACGTTCACTGTATTTGGTCTCGCTTTAGCAAATGTTCCACCCGCATCATTCTTTGAGTATCTTTCACCGGATTATAAACCATCAGCGATAAAATCACGTCAACAATCTAAAACTGATTCACAATCTATAGAAGTTGAGATCGAACGCCTCCTAATCGACGAGGTGATTGAACCGAGTATATCTCCTTGAAGAGATCAAATGCTCCTTACTTCAAGTAACAATCATAAAAGAGGCATGGTGATTGATTACTCTCGCACTATAAATCGCTATATCCTGCTGGACGCATATCCACTTCCTCGAATAGAGTCCTTAGTAAATAAGATCGCCCATTATGAAGTATTTAGTACCATCTACCTACTTAACGCTTATCGTCAAATTCCTATAAAAGACAAAAATAAGCCCTACACTGCTTTTGAAGCGCATGGTCGGCTTTTCCAGTTCAAAAGGATTCTATTTGGAGTAACCAATGATGTAGCCGCATTCCAAAAAGTGATAGATCAAATAATTTGCGAATAGGGCTTGAAGGATTCATTTGCATATATTGACGACGTCACTCTGTGGAAGAGATCAAAGAGAACAGGAGGAAAATCTGAAAAAAATTGTGGATGCTGCTCAAAAGCAAAACAATCTAACGCTAAACAATAAAAATAGCACCTTTTCTTTAAGATCTATCAAGCTTCTTGGATATTTAATGAGTAGCAAGAGCATTCAACTCAACCCATATATACTAAAACCTCCACTAGATCTGCAACGTCCAACGGACACGTCTTCGTTGAGGAGAGCCATGGCCATGTTCGCCCATTACTCGACTTACATAAAAGAATTTTCTACGAAAATACTGCCTCTAACCCGCTGTACGTTTCCCTTATCACAAGACGTATTACGTGGGTTCAGCAACCTCAAACGGGAAAATGAAAATGCTTCATTGACTCCAATTGAGGATAATGCCCCATTCACCGTAGAAACCGACGCTTCAGATGATACTGTTGCTGCCACTGTTACGCAAGACGGCCGTCCTGTAGCTTTTTTGTCTAGAGCTTTATCCGGTCCTGAATAAAGGCACTCATCATTTTCTAATTCTACCTTAGCTTGCTCTGTTTTTAAGAAAGGTGAGCAATAAAATATCTTGGGAGAACGGGGGAAAGGTTAGGTTCTTGCACCATCGACCGTGGAGGAGGGATGGGTACCCCTGTACAAACTTAATATAATATATGATAAATATTTACATACATACCGTACATGTTATAAAGGAAATTTACTGCAGGTGTTTTACTTTATACTGATAAAATTTAAATCAAGCCCAAAAATGATAAAATGTGCAATTTCGTGCAAAACGAAATTTCAATATGTTATTCTACAGATCGTGAATCGCATCGATTGTCGGGTTTGAAGTTTTTACACCTGAGCGAACAAAATGTGCAATAACATGAAAATTCGGTCTTTAATCATTATAAACGTGATTCAGTTTTTTTTAGGGGTTATTATAAATCCGCCCTGGGCTCCAAATAGTCTGAGTACGCCTCTGATTAACTCCAAATAGAATGATCTTTAATTATACACAACAATCTATGCAGAATAAGATAATACATTGAGCGGCTTTAATCAATTGGTTAACTAATAGCAGGAAGAGGTGCTGCTGGGTAATATTGTTCCTCATGCCTAAAATGATAATTTTCTTTAAAATAACAACAATTCTGCTTATCGTCAAGGTTACGACAAGTGTGGATGAAAACATGAAGAGAAAAAAATCTGGTGCGCGCACCACATGACTTTCACTTACCACTCTCTTTTTAGCAGAATTAAATATTTTCAGACAAAAGAGAAGTGAAAGTAAAAATTATAGACGCTATATTTATTTACATTTCATTGTGGATATTTGTATTTGTTCAAGGATAATTATCCTTATATATTCAAATTTTAATTTTTATATCGCAGTAATCTATACAATTAAATATTAAATAATACCAAAGATGATATTTATGAAAACCTTATATGTATAATATTGTCGGAGTCGGTATGATATTAAGCTCCATGTTACTTATTTAAGCCTTTTATAATCTTTCGGGCGAGCTAGGGTACGCTCGTATTCCTTTGGTTCCTTCCATATCAACCATTGTAAGTTACGATATTTTATTTCTCCTTTAGTTAATTATCAAATTATTTCATTCATATTTATATCAAATGTTATATTTAACTATTTTTTATATTAAAGATTAATGTGAAAAGGTTAATTATTTCAAATTAAAAAAAATAAAGGTACTTTAGAGGAAGGTAATTTTGAAAATTAGCCATTTAAGCCCTGTTAGGGAACATCAATAAGAATAAAACCTACATTATTTTAAAAACTTCTTAATTATACTCCGATGTACTGAGTTTAATCTAAATCGTTTTTGCCGTTTTTGAGAAAATCGTAAAAATGTGTTAAATCGATTATATAAAATGGTACTTCCGGTAAGTCAATTTTGACGAAAAAGTTGCTGTAACATCCAAGATTACATGCCTTAAATATAAAATTTCACTTCATACGACTTTTCGTTTTTGAATTAGACTAATCACATACATACACACAGACTATTTTGTGGGACTTGGTTATTCAGACTCAGGAGACCTTAAAACATGTATTACCGTCGAAAACTCAGATTCAAAAATTTTCACGATCGCAATACTTACCGTTACTATATATTGCATATGTATATGTAAGGCAAAAGTAAAAAATACAAGATCCTCGGTTATTTACGATTATGTTTTTAAATATTTGACACTTTGCTATTATGAACAGAAAATACACGCTACTGACTTTTGATTCATATTAACATTTGAAAACATTTCTCTGGAACTAATGATTTATGGAACTAATGGTTTGTTTAAATTATCATAATATAAGAATCATGAATTTTTTTTAGAAAATAACTTGAGAAGTTATATTGTCAAATGCTATAATGATTATTTCTTACTGTTGTGCGACTGTCAGTACCAGTAAGGCTTCCATACCTCGATTAACTGCAGCTACAAGAGTTGATCACAAATAACATATCAAGTATCCATGATAGCAGTTTTATTGATAGCCATCTCAAGGTTAAAGGGGATGCTGATTAAGATTTTTGTAGATTTATAAATGAATAATGATTCACCCATTACAATTTATTTATTATGTTCTGTTTCTTGAACATGGGATTCATAGTTTAAATTTTAAGGAGTAAGGTCTACAAATATACCCTCTAATTCTAATTTGTGAGTAATTACGTCTTGAACCACAAAGTTGAGGCTTTTTAAGATTTATTTATGGTACTGCTCATTGTTGCCCAAATGCGAGACCGTGACTAGTCTTGGTCTTGCAAACTCAATCTTGGTCATGGTCTTGGTCATGCAGTTACCTATTAGCTTATTACTTTAGAGATATTACTGTAATTTTTTAGATAGGAGAAACCTTACTAAGCCCGAATGAAAAATTAGATGAGTTAAATGCAAAAGTATATTGGTTATACCAATTATTAACATTTAGTAACTAAGATTGTCTAGTATTAGTAACTATTTTGCCTTAATATTTATTTAAAAAATCGATTTTTTTTTTACCAGTCCTGGTCTTGGTCTTACAACAGTTAGACGGCCTTGGTCTTGGTCTTGCGAAGTGCAAGACCAAGACCTATTTTGGGCAACACTAGTACTGCTAATTACTCTTTGTAATAATATTAAAAACATAAGCAATCTCATCTTCACAGTTGTTTATTTCGGCTTCATATTTTGGATTGTGGTCCATTTAGTCTGTTGGCTTAACGGAATTACCGTTACATGGGGGACAAAAGTACCAAATTTAGTGCGAACGTACCTTAGGACGTACTAATAAATGTTAGGCTAGAAGCTCCCTGAAATTTCTAAATAAATTTCTGTAGGGCACTAAAATCCAAAATGGCCTTCAAAACGACAAGATGGTGCTTTTAACATAATTTATTTTTACTATTAATTTTAAATTACACTTTTAAACTAATTATGTACAAACTACCATCACTATCTACAAATCTAACTCTAAGTATTATGAATATTAAATAAAATGCAGTAAAATATTTATATAAGCTTTCCACGATCCAATCACGAGTATAATTTATTACAACTGTTGTACACTAAATCTATAGCTATAAAAATTTTTTTTTTATTATTTTCAATAATGAAGATTTTTGTTGGAAGAGGAAACAAACTCTCAAAATTTAATGGCTAGCATTTTAAAAATCAGTGTAGCATGCTTCAATTGAACTTTGAAAAAACAAAAAAAAAGCTCCAAATTATTACTTATGTTTCATTTTTTCCAAAGAGTTCTAAATCTATGTATGTGCATATGTACAATATATACAATGTATATATAAGTTATTTTAAAAATTGCCATTATGTATATGATGACCATACATGTAATTCAATAAATAGGATCATATTCACGAAAATCAAAACGCCATTTGCTTTTTGTTCAGGAAGTGATTATTAAGTTACTATACGTCACAGGCGGATCTACGGGGGAGGAGCTTTCGGACTGAAGCCCTCCCCAAAATGGTAAAATATAATCATGTTTTACAGAAAAAAAATATTAAAAACTATCTCTTAAAGTATTCTTGTTCGTTTAATTATATTTAATAGGACTTCAAGAACCAAGAACCATTTCATATAGGTAGATATTTTCTTTCTTTTTTTTTCAAATTAATTATCGCTATATGTATAAGAAAAAAAAATCTTTCGAGCTGAAGCCACCCCCAAAATCAAATCCTGGATCCGCTAGTGTTATACGTTAATGAATGACATGCGTATTTTATGCATTTATCATTGAAGTACATTTACAAAATAATCACATTCTGAACAAAAATGGAAACTGACATACCTTACTAGCATTGAAACCCCTTCATATGCTACTTTAATAAATAATTTGGAAACGTTTTAGTGTATAAACTATCCTAAGTTAAGTTTGCAGTGTACTGAGTAAACCTACAGCTGTAATTGAAAATTAAAAATAAAATAGATTTTGTTAAAAGTGATATATATTCGTTTTGTCGAACATTTTTGATTTCAGTGCTATATATGAAAATGATCAAAAATTTCAGAGAGCTCTTTGGCTAATATTAATTAAGAGTATGCTAAAGTACTTTCTTACCAAATTTGGTACTTTTATCCCGCGATATAACGGTAACTTTAAAAGCCCTAAGCCACCTCATTAATTGCATAATTCATAGTTTCCTAAGTTGGCGACTGTGGTGTTATCATTCATTATTATGCAGAAAAGATAATACACTATTCCTTAAATTAATACCATTAATTCGTTTCCCAAAAGTTTCCATACACAGCACTAATTCCTTCCATGGATTTGATCAATTAATTGAATTCCATCAGTGGTGGATAGATAGTTTTGGAAGTGCATCCTGAATCCAGTGGAAATGCATAACTCCTATAAGGTTACAAAAACAGAAGAAAAGAAAATCTACTGAATCATTAAAGTTATAAATATGTAATATTCTCAGATTCAATTTATCCTTATGAAATTTAAAAAGAAGAAGAGTTAGAGATTGAAGTTATTACATTTAATACTAAGGTACAGTAAAATTGGTGGAAAAATTAAATAAAAGTTGTTTTTTCCTTGGGGTCATACAGGTACCATTGACCCCAACTTTTATTTAATTTTAAACTTCAGTTCATTTAATGGTGTTTTGTTTGTTTATATATTTACAATAGAGTGAAAATAAACTATGGTTATTAACAGTTAAAAGAATAATGTAAATGTTAATTTCTTATCTAGATAGACAAAAAAATTTTTGATTTGCATTTATGACCTTTTACAAACTGATTTTTTTTTATTTTAATCAACTTTCTACTCAAAAATAATTTTGTTTTCTGGAGGAATGACATTGTCAATGGTTTGTAACATAACCTGATGTTTTTGAACTGACTAGGTTTTCACTGAAAACCAATATTACTTTCAGGAACACTATTAATTACAGAAACAATTGTTGGTGGTTGGTTCTACCTTCTTTCCGACAAATTCAGCTCTTTCCAGGAATTTAAGAGTAATTTAAAGAAGTTAGTGTGCTGTTCAACATATCATAGATGATAAATAGTCAGGGCACAGTCATTTTAAGGTTTTTAGTAGTGCCTACTTTCAACGCAAGCAAGTGGGTCATCAACAAGTCATTTGGAGCACTGAAGTTATTCAAGTACTTGACCTCTCCCTATTATATAAAATAGTTTTTAGTGACTGTGTAATATTTTATTTTACACAAAAAAATAAAGTAAGGACAGATCATAATGAAGACACCACAATTCTTATTCCAAGAATTATTTCACCCTTGCTATTATTAGGAATTGGTAATAAGAATAATTATAATTATGTAATAATATAAATTAGCAATAAGGCACAATGTATAATATAGATTTTTTTAAGAAATCAAAAATGTATCCAAACTGTTGTTTCGTTGCGTTTATTTTATGTCGGTAAAAAATAATACATGCCAATACACTTTGAGAAACCTGTAGTACATTTAAATGAACAGTTGTATAATTTGTAAAATGGAGGCTGGTTCACCATTAAGCGGATAGGGGGTACCCCTCTAGTAAATATATATATATATATATATAATTAATATTTATATTTAATTTTATCGATTGGATACATTTTTTATTTCCTAATTCTCAAAATTATTTTGTTTTACGAATAGTTCAGTAGTATTAAAATAGATATTTTACAAATTAGTACACCTTTTAGCATTTTCAAAGATAATGTCATGGTAGATTTATGATACCATTTAGACAGTTTTTTTTTCCCTAATTCTTTGTTAAATAAAAATAGTGAGCTAATGTAAAATTGACATCATGGCTTGAAAATATATTTAATGACTATGGTAATTTATAGTCCTACAAACCAAGTTGCAAAACAATCAAGTTTGAAATTTCCACACTTGAAATTAATTAATTTGTAAAAAATGCCATATCTTTAACTATTAATATTACTTATTTTTTAAATTCTTTGTTTGGAGCTGAGATTGTTTCTGTAACTTAAAAGACAATGTTATGTAATTTGAAGCTCTTGAGAAGCCATTCATTATAGGTTGTTCCAGGCCTAATCCATTTTATTCTTGTAGAATAAATAAAATTTTTAGGCTCTGTGTTTCTGTCCCAAGATTTCGAATAGAACCAAATTTGATATGCATTCGTGCCAGAAATGTATGTAATATTATTATTCATTAGTTGTAGATGCTTTATTCCACAATATTTAAAATGAATTTCCTATTGTCATATTTTATTAAAACATTGAAATAGCAAAGGAAAGTTGTTTTCAATGATCTTAATTTATTTAATCAAAATGCAATTTTTACTTCTTTTTCAATGACAAAGTACCAAGTAGTATGAAGTGTTCAGCATTAAGATATATCTTGTATATTTGATATTAGGAAATAGTTGTGAAATTGTTGAAAATTTAATGGAGTTTATAAATTTGTGCATTATAGAGAAAAATATGCTATAGATAAGTATCCATTAAGAGACAAGTTTCTCTATATTCTCTTTAATTATCAAACCTAATAATTCCATTTATATAATTAATTTATTTTGTAATTTCGAGATTTATCAATTAAATTATTAATGCATAAACTGCATTGAATTATAAAAGACTCACACAAGATTCTTAATCTCTTAACATTATTGATGGGCAATGATAACTGTTTGTTAGTTTTCAAATCAGTAAAAATCACAATTAAATGTAATTAATTTGATAACTTATGCACATTACGTGGTACAAGAATAATATTTGTATGTACCTAATATTATAAAACTAAAATTAACAACTAATAATTCACTATTATGAAATTAAATATTAAGAAATAAAAAAATTTACATTTAAAAACAAAATAAAATTATGTATTACAAATAATAGATTAGAATATCTCTTTATTTCCAACCAATTCCAATTCCAAATTAGTATTATTTGCAAACATTTTAAGATCGTACTGTGAACTTAAATGATTTGTGATATATAATTGAAAATTAGTATGGATATTTTGAGTAATTTATTTGGGTATGGGAGAGCAGTATATTTATAATTCATAATTAAAATTATTATATACATATCATAAAAAAAAAAAAAAAAAAACATGAAAACAAAATTATTCTAATATTACCAAAAACAAAAGGGTGAATTAGTAATAATAGACAGAATATTTAAAAAATGTATGACATTTGATCCATATTGCCTTTATTGGGATTCAAAAAGAAAGATCCAAAAATACAGATAAATTTCATGAAAGTTGCAGTAACATATAAAGATTTTTTTTTAAATTATTGTTTATGAAATTTACAACTGTACAAATTACATTCAGGAAATGTGATACAGGGAAATAAATGACATGACAAGGCTTGTAGAGAATCTACCCATTGGTAGCACTCTAATAACATATAAAGAACAAATAGAGAAAACTATTTTTATTATCATATTTTTTCAGGCAATAGTTGATTTCTTAACTTTCCTGTTTTAGTGGTATGCAGTACCGTATTTATTGTTCTATTCTCAAACTGTAATGGATGTAGTACTGATAACAAAGGTAAAAAGCCGGTTATTGCAGCTTTATTAGACCTCCATGGAGGTGAAAACTGTGAAGTAGTGAAATTTAATGGACTTCAACAATTGGCTATCCTTCAGAGTACTTTAGAAAAAGTGAATTCAATTCTCCTTCATGAAAGGATAGAAATAAGTAAGTCAAAATTGAAATTCTATCAAAATAAAAAAATATATATTTAAAAATATATGCCCACATAAAAATTATGCATTTATTGAAAATGCAGTGGTGGACAAATTTAATATAATTTTTAATTACTCTATTTCTATAGATTTTAAAAAGTGTTTTGGAATATTATAATAATTAGAGAGTAAGTATAATTCAATTGGAATATGGTGACCCTAATTTATCTTTTTTATCTCGGTTAGTTAGTAAATTAAAAGGATTAATCCTTTTATTGGTTATAATTTGAACTGTAGTTTCAAAAGCTTTGTTCACAACCAGTTTCAATTTTTACTTCTACAGACATAGAAATTAGACTGCCTCACTTTTCTTTCTGTAGGAAAAGCCTTGGATTTCCATTGATTCTCACAACTCCTTTCAGAGTTGCCCATCCCCCACAATATCAATGGCGTAAGAACCTACTCCATCCCCTCCCAAGATATTTTATTGCTCATTTTCTTAAAAACTAAGCAAGGGAAAGTTGAATTAGAAAAATCATAGATTATATATAACTACACTTGATGCGTGCGATCTGTTCCATGTTTTCTCTTTTTCCCTTTTCTGAAACTTTTTAAATTCTGAAAATTCACAACCCCTTTGAAATGTGCCCTCTCAAAAATTCAAAAACTCTTTAAAATATACCTCCCTCAAAAATTTTTATGGCAGAATTTGGGCAATAAAAAACCCCTTTCTGGCCACTCCTGACTGCTTTTGCTTCCAGTGATTTAATAGCTGCAATGAGACCACTGTGGAATTTTTTCGCAATCAAAGCATCCCATATTTCTTTTTAGGGGCAGAGATAAACATTACTATAAGGTCCAAAAATCTATTATTGTCTGTATCCCATACTTTCTCTCCGAAGTATTTGTATTTGTTGAAAGATCGGGAGAGGCCATGTTGGCCAAATGTGTAAAGCTTTGCCTGCTTTAACATTCTCGAGTCTAGCAGAGGCGGTTTGAAATTTATTATTTATTTAATATTTACAAATCACATTATTGTATTAAAGTCTTCCCTCAGTATCACAAATCCTTAGTCCTTGATTTTATCGAGTTATAATTTTCAGATATTCTAAATCTTACTCCTTTTTCTAGATGGGCAATAAAATCTATATATATATATATATATTTTTTTTTTTTTTTTTTTAGACAACATGCATCTAATGTCAAACCAGATACACAGTTTTGAAATATAAATCTGTTTAGATTTTACATCTTTGTAAGTCTCTCTAGTATTGTCTTTCAAGAGGTTTTAAAGATTCTGCCATATGGTGAAACTATTATGATAGACCCTCATGTATAATCTTTTGATTTCTATTTGATAACAATTTTTATAAAGCAGTGTTTCCCATCACAAATAATAAATGTGCTGAATAATGTAAAATATGATACATGAGCTCTCATAAATTGGTAGTTGGTATATTTATTAATTAATTTTAATTTTATTGAAAGCAATGGAATTTCAGAACTTCTGGTATTTGATACTTGCTCAACAACAAAAGGAACAATGGTTGCAACCTTAAACGCTTTAGTTGCTGCAGAACAAACATGCATAAACACTCCATTTTTCTTAGGTAATTTACCAAAGTATTTGAATCACATTTAGAGGCTTTAAAAATGTGTATATTGTATGAGTTTTTTCAAATGATAATTTAAACTAAATCATTATTGTAATTTTAAGGATTCATTGGAAATGATTACAAAGATGGTCTTGAAGTATCCCGAAGCATTAGTAAAGTATTTAATATAGCTCATGTTCTTCCGCATTCTTTTGACTTAAATTTGACTGCTGATGATAACATCCTCTTTGTTTCCTCATATCCTGTTAAACAGCATACTGAGGTTTTTTTTTTTGATCTATTGTTAATATTTTAATACAAAATTATACAAATAAATATAATTAGCATTAAAACCAATAAACATTTCGGTTCTATTATGTGTTTTCAAATTTTTACTTGATTTTATTTTTGGAAATGATGTTACAATAATATATGTTAAATTTAAAATACATCATGAAAATAAAGTATAATATAATCTATTTACAGTGCCCGCCTTAGACATGTGGCACCCTTGGGTAATACCGTCATTTCCCCTCTTCCCTAAAAAATTAAATTTATTTCTTAAGCTGTTTTATATTAAGTAATATTTGTATTTTATTTTATTTAACATTTCTCTAACACAGTCGCTTTATTGATAGACAAAATTATTTTAATTCGTTTTGTATTTTTTTTTTTTAATTTCTTACAAGTGGCAAGCTCTCCTAAACGGCAATTGCCCTACCCTAAGGCTCGCACAGTCTATATATTATATAATCTGAAATACTCTTTTCCTTATAATTAAGGATTTTGATGTCTCAGTAGTTGACTATCAATAAAAATATTTCAGGCAATGAAAATAATTTTTGAAAAACTTGGAATACAAAACTTCATTATTCTGCATGACAATGAATCACTATCAATAATGAAGTTGAATCATTTAGTTGATGATGTAAAAGAAGATTTATGTTTCATGAAATCTGTTGTGTTTGTAAGCGTTGATGACCTTAAACACCAGTTTACACAAGGTATGTCAATTATTGGTATTTAGATGATTATATTGTATTTGGAAATATTCATTTTAGTTTTATTCTAGATAAAAGACATAAATACCAATCTTTTATGCCCCTTCATACAGCTTTCCTTCCTGCTTTAGGTGCAAAGACTAATACAAAAATTGCTTTTCTTAAATTGTTTGTCATTGCTAAATATCTTTCAAATCAACATTTAGAATGTTCTAAGAGATGTTTGAAAAATTAAACATGGGTACAAATTCTAATATAGTATATTCTTAATGATTTTTTTATTTTGTTGAGGATTTTAATAGGTAATTTTTAAAATTAGTAGGCAATTACCTATTAGTGACTATACAGGATTTTCTGAAAACCTATTTGGGATTTTAGATATATTCTATTTTTTGGGGGAGGAGGGGAATTTAAGGTGCATTATGACAGATAGGTATTATCAGTATCAGTATTCAGGTTATAGGCAATGGTGGATAGAGACCAGGTGACCAACTAACTCACAAGTACCCATGATCTGTTGAAAATCTGTATATAAAAATTTACAATACCTTTCTTACTTACACATTTTTGGTGATGGCTAGGAAAGAGAAATATATCTATCTTTATTATCAATTTTTGACAATTGACTCTTAAATGTGGTTCATTTTAAAGCGGTTTCAATGAAAGAATTTCATCATTTCTTTTATAATTAAGGAAATATATATTTCTGAAGTTTAATTTGGTGATGTGATGCCTGAGCATCTTGGACCGAAGATTCCAAGAGTGCCAGGTTCTGAATGTTCCGGGTTTGATTCTTGTGTGGGTCAGTCAACACTTATTTCTTGATAGCGCTAAGAAATTTATCTTTAAATTCCCTCTCTGGTTAGTATGTTGTGGCAACATTAAGTAGCCGTCAGGTGTAGGCTAAAAGAACTTCAAATCTCAAAAGCTGGACTAGTTCCTCTCACCAGCACCAATATCCCTAGAACTGTTATTTAAAAATCAGGGTTTGTTTTATAATTTTAAAAAATCTGTTGTTTCCGACTTTTCTACCTATTTCAGAAAACTTTTACATCTTTATGTATATTAATGTATAATATGTCCATTACAAAAGAATGAATTAGATTTATTTTCCTGAAAATTCATCAAATAAAAGATTTGAGGAAGATTTCTATCATAAACTAAAGCAATGTAAACAGACTTGTAAAAGAACAGTGTAAAAAAAACAATGAACTCTAATATTGATAATAAAAAACTTTTTTGACATAGCCCAAATTTTGTGAGACTATAATTTCTTAATCTTACATACAAAATTAAATAGATGTAACTTCGATAATAATTTTCCGAAATGAACAAGTTTTATATAGTTTTGTTGGGAATTTCATCACCTTTCAAAAGTTTTTTTGATGACCGGAAGTGGCACTTTATATTATGGACTAAACACATTTTTAAGATTTTCTTGAAAAGGGCTCTAACGATTTTGATTAAATTCATTGTATCACTGTAAAATTAAGCAGTTTTAAATAAAATGTAGGTCTTATTCTGATTGATGTTCTCTAGCAGGACTTAAATGGCTGATTTTCAATATTAGCTTCCCCTAAAGTATCTTTAATTTTTTTTATTTGAAACAATTGACTATTTCATATTAATCTATAATAAAAAAGATATTTAAATATGAAATATGAAAGAATTTGATAATTAACTAAAGGAGATATAGAGATCTAACGGAGAATAGTTGTAATTCAGAACCAAAGGAATACAAGCGCACCCAAGATCACCCGAATGATTAGAACACTCTTCTATACGTAAAATGAGCTTAGACAATATTATGTAAATATACATATGCGGTTTTCATAAATGCTATTGTTGGTATTATTTAATATTTATTTGTTTAGATTATAGCTATATAAATATTAAAATTTGTATATATAAGGGGTACTTATACAAATAATAATACCCACAATGAAATATAAACCAATGCAGCATTTATAATTTTTTACTTTCACTTCCCCTTTGTCTTAAAATACTTATTTCTGTTAAGAAGAGGGTGTTAAGTGAAAGCTGTGTGATTCGCGCACCACATCAGATTTTATTTTATTACAATTACATTATTTCATTTTTTTATGTTATAGGCTCAAACGAAGATGGTCTTGTGATAATCATTGAAAATGCTAATATTCTTGATGAGCTATCAGGATACTTAATGACATATAATAAGCAGATCATAATATCTTCTGGTAAAATTGGTACAGAAAACTTTCTTTTTCCTCTTTTAAAGACAACTTACATCCTGCAATTTGTTAGGTAATCATTTGTCACAATCTTAGAAAAAAAATGTTAATATCAAGTATTTTTTATCTTATGATGTATAAAAGAAAGCTTTTAAGTAAGATTAAGAGTGAATGTTATAGTTTATTACCTCTTGGGAATTTATCTCTGCGATATGATGAAAAATTGGTTAAAATCTATGATGAGCAGAACTGGTTGAAATGTTTAAAAAACACAAATAAATCAGAAATAAAATGCAATTCATCTATTACTAAAGTAAGTATATTTCATTAGATATATGTTATAGATAGTGCCGGCGTTATTGCTGTGTTCTAGGCTAAAATTAATATGGTTTGCATTTTTTAAAAATTTTAACAAGTGGCGATCTCCTCTGAAGATCGACATTATGACCCTAACGGGTATACCTCTAGGTCGGCACCCGGTGCAATTGCCACACTCCAAGGCAGGCATTGATTATAGGCACCAGTTAATAAAGCTTTTATTAGATTATTGCTTTATATATAAATCATTATCCTTCTCCAATAGTTCCATCTCTTGGTTCCAGTCTTTCCTCTCACAACGAACCCAAGCAGTTTCCATACCTAATCAACCTCTATCTGCCTACCTTCCTTTATCCTCAGGAGTTGCACAGGGTTCAAGCATGTCTCCTCTTCTTTTCAGTTCTTATATTAATGACCTAAATGATTCAATTATCCATTGTTCCCACCACCTTTATGCCGACGATTCTCAAATCTATTTATCCTTTTCTCCCGCTGAGTTATTGGTGGCATTTGCCAAAATTCAAGAAGATTTAGATCGAATTAGTGCCTGGGCCAACTTAAATGGATTAAGGCTAAATGCTGCCAAAACTCAGGCCATTCTCATTGGTTCCAAGCCCCTTCTTAGATCCCACACCAACTTTCCCTCACTCTATCTACACAACCACCCCATCACCTTCTATCCCTTTGTTAAAAATTTAGGCTTTCTCATAGATCAAACCCTTTCCTGGAATCACCATATCTCTCATATATCCCGCCGTGCAATTTCTACCCTCAAACTATTCCATCACTTCCGCCATCTTCTACCCCAAAATACCCGTAGACTCATAGTTTCCTCTCTCATCTTTCCCCACTTTGACTACAGCTGTGTGGTGTACGATGGCCTCTCGGTGGAACTGCGTGATAGACTCAAAAGACTTATGAATTGCTTTGTAAGATTTGTAATTGGAACCCCGAGACGCTCCCGTGTCTCCCACCACTACACTGAGTTAGGGTGGCTCTTCCCCTCCTTAAGAAGACAATATTTCCTTGGCACTTTCCTTTATCAAATCATTACCGATCATCGTCCTTCTTATGCCTACAACCTCCTCCAATTTAAGTCCTCAATCCATTCACTCACTACAAGATCCCGAACCTCTGACCTATACATCCCTTCTCATAGATCTGCCTCATTCCAAAATTCCTTTATAGCCCGCTCTGTCAACTTTTGGAATTCCCTCCCGATCAAAATTCGACATGCCCCTTCCCTGTATACATTCAAAAACCTCCTATTCCAATTCCTGTTCCAAAAACAGTCTGATACCAGCTAACTATTGATATTATATATGTATTGTGTAGCAATCATATAATCATAACACTTGGTAAGAGATAGTACATGCATTTCCTTCTATTATATATATATATATTACTTTTTTATTTTCTCTGAGAATAGACCAACTTCGAAATAAGGTTTAGGTAGAAATTTCATTAAAGGTAGTCGGATAACAACTGAAAAAGAAGAGCATTCTGGTTTAGTTTTTTCAATATATTTTAACTATTTTTATTGTATTTAAAAAAAATATGATTATAAGACTTTGTAAATAACCTACTGAAAGTTAATTTTAATGATTTGTTTTTTTTTTTGGAGGAAATAGCGAATAGCCTTCCGCTTTTATATCGGGGAACTAGGTTATTTACACTCCTGATAATTAAAACAAAACCCCGGCACTGGATATCGACTTTTTGAGGGTGTTTATCTGTTGTTGGGAATTCGGGAATTTAATACCTTTTGTGACACTGAGTGAGAAGAAACAATAAGAATATATATTTGAAATGTGGGACTTAGTAAATACACTTTGAATGAATTGACTCACCTGGTTTGTTATTCTTTAATCGTGAGGCATATAGGACAACTAAATAAATAAATGACTTTTCACTCCTGTATAACAAAATGATTTATTTCTACAACTGTAATAAATTGACTCTATTAAAGTGTTATAACTATAGACTTGATCTTCTAAATCTTGTAGTAGACTCAGACTCTCTTCCCAGGTATGTGTTCCGCATCAATGTCCAGCCTCAAGTCCGTCCTCTATTCTGACAACCTCCTTTCTACCTATCCCGGCCTAGAATGCCTTCTCTTCTCTCCAGCTTTTGCTACCTGCTGAGTCCTTTCGGTGCCTCCAACCTTCTTCCTTCTTTATCGATTATTTATCGATATGAGACTTTTCAATGAATAATTTGTCCACTGCACAATTGAGTACAATTCACTGTGCAACCTCACATTCCTATATATTATATATTCCTTCTCTATATTTCCTCTCACAATGTCATATAAAGAAGTAAATAAATAATATAAATAATATAAATTGCTATACTAAATAACTAGATTACTAAACTAGATAATATTGGTTTGATAAGTTTTTAATTTAATTTTAAAGGTTTTTCCTAATTATCTGTTTTAGGAAAAAGTTTTTACTCTCTGAATGTTCGCAAAGATAACTAGAGGCATATAAATTCTTTCAAAATTCTAATGTATTAAATAAGCTCCATATTTGGTAGTTGATATTATTAGTTTATATGGTATTATATCTGTATGTATACTTTTCATTTCAGGCATTAAATATCAAAGAGAAAGATTGGACCGTAGACCTATTGCAATATGGTATAATGCTTTATGGACAGAGTGTTCGAAATACTGCTAATAAAAAATGCAATCAGCCAAATGGAAGCCAAGGCTGGTGTTCAGAACTAAACTCCATGTCACAAAAAGAATGGCACCGTATTCTTAGAGACTCATCAACATTGAATAATCCTAATGTTGGGTCAAGTACTAAAACAATAAGGTTCAATATGGATATTAGTGGTAAATTTGTGATTCATTTGCTGAAACATGGTTCCATTCAATCGGTAAGAATAAATACTATTTCCTTCCTGCCTTTTACCATTGTGTTCATATCTCATCCATTTAAAATTAAACTATGAGCTAGTAACTAAAATAATTACCTATTTATTACTAGTCTACGTATTAATTGTCTAAAAAAGAAGGTTCGTATTTTAAAGAATAATAAATACAAGCTAGTATGATATATGCATACAAAAATGGTTCAAAGTTTTCTCATAAAAAAAAAAATTATTGATAATCAATTATTGATATTCAATGCTAAGTTATAATTTACATTTTATATGAATTTTATTGTGGATACTGAGTAATTTACTTCTTTCCTATTGCTTTTCATATTGAAAAATATTTATCTATATTTTTTGGAGTGAGAGGAAATCATCGACCAAGCCCGAGTATAATGCAAAGTAATACTGCGGAACCTTAGGCAGATTTACATACTAAGCCTACTAGATCCAGATATTTGGGCACATGCTTAAAAAAAAGTTTAAACTACAATGAAAATATGTATAATGTGTTGAGGAAAGTCTTCATTTAATCTTGTTTTATACAGTTCATAGACTATTTTCTCGAAGTAAATTGCCCCTATGGTATGAAGTGGGAGTGACAAAAATACTGGGATCTAGGAAGGTCCAAACTTTTAATCATATCTTGCATCCTCTCATTGTATATTTGATTCTTTTTATTTTTTCAATTATATTAAAATATGAATCAGCTATAATTTAATAATAATTACATCAGTAAAATGTTCATAATAACACTAGCAGAGTTTGCATTATATTTTACTTACAAAATTATTTCGCAATACTCTTTTCTCTTTTCTGCGAAAATTTAAGTAATCGGGTCAAAATTTAAATTTCCTTACTGAACTAGATTAAAAAGCCAACACTTCATTTTCTCTTTAAACTATAAACAACATACACCTTTATATTATGATAAAAATATGCGATGTTATTTATTATAGATGGATATGATCTCTCTATATTTTTTAATGTTTTTTTTTAATTTTACACTTTGGTATCAATACTTACTGCATATCCTGAAAGTCTAGGCCACAGGAATTTCGCCCCTTCCTTGCCAGTGGGCCTGGATGCAGAAATGCTCCATTTGTTGAGTCTTCTTATGCTATGTTTTAAGCCAGTTAGTGCTTTTACTTTCCACGTTATTTAGTGAATTTGTCACAGGAAAATTTCAGAATCTAATTGAGCTTTAGCTATGTTCTATTGCTTGTTATAGTGCAATCATTGTTAAAAATATTAATAGTAAAATTAAATGTAAACAGGTAAGCATCTCTAAGACTTTCAGCAGAATCTACAGTTTAAATTTAATTTATGAAATGTAACTTCTTGTACTCTAATATAAAATAATCCAAATAAATTTGATTTATTAATCTATACAAATTTATTATGATTCCGTAAATAATAATCATGTTTACCTAGGTAGGGAAAATTGAAGGATCAAAGATTGAGATGGTCCATAACTACAAGTTTCCGACTCTTAACCGGAAGAAGTATGTCAATTGCCTTGATACGATTCTGACTACATCTGCTACCACTACACTTCCAACTACTACCAAATTTAATTTTGAAACATCATCAGTTCCTTTAGATGGCTTCTTTAATATTGATTTACGTGATTATGAAATGATCGGTATTCTATCTGGTATTATCTTTGGTATAATCTTTTTACTAAGTGTTTTTGTTTATGTTATCTACGCTACTGTAAGAGTGAAATCAGCACGTAGTGACAATTCTTCAATAGGTTCAGGAAACACCAGAATAAGTGATTAACAGATGATATATGAGATAAACATGTATAAAAACCATAACTCACCATGTTTCTTATTAATAACTAAATATTAGAATAAGAATGTATAAATAAATTTAATGCATGGATTGATGTTTATTAATATAAATATTGAAGCAAGCTTTGCTTGTTTTTTTTTTTTTTTAAATTGTATAGCTACAGAAACTTATTAATAAGGAACATCAATTATCAAATCTCAGTTTAGGATTTGTAGTTTTCTCAAAAATCTGGGTTCTTCATATATTTTATGTATTATAGTACTTATATACTTGAAAAGTGTTAAGTTTTAAAATAAACAGTCAATTATTATTTAAGAATGCTAAATCAATCCTATAAACCTAATCTTATTGCTCAGTGGTTTTTGTAGTGACTGAATCTATAGATCATAATTTTAAAACGACATGAAATTGAAATTCAGCAACATCATAAATTTCTGTGCAATAGGTTTTATGCAAGTGGGTGCATTTGGAATAATTGAATCGGTGAGTGCAGAAACCACTAGTCACAAAATTCAAATTTTTCAGGAGAGAGAAAAACGTCGTAACTTCCAAATTTTCAAATATTTGAAGTTTTTTTTTCCTCTGTCATAACATGCATTTATGTTGCTATCATGCAAAAATTACCTAATTTCGACATAAATTAGGCTCAGGAAATTTAAAATTTGATTCAGACTTATACTCTTTCTGCACTCAGCTGTTTTTTACAGACAGCTGAAAACTTGGAAAAAGGTAACCATTCATTAAAAGTTTATATTTTTTAATTAACAATTTATTTTAAAATAATATATATTAATTTTCATTTATTTTACAATTTAATTTATTTATATTAATTTTAATTTAATTTATTTTACAACAATTTTAAAAATTTATATTTTTCATATCAAAAACGAAGTTACAATATAGCAAAGTCATCATAAAACAGGAATATAACAAAGTGAACCGCTCTTAAAGATCATTCTCGATAATTGTATCATTGTTGCGTGCTGTGGTTGGCCAGGTGAATAGTTCATCATAAAGAACTTTGAAGTTTTCATTTATATTTATATTCATAAGTACCATAAATATAAATAGTATTCGTATTTATATTTTTTAATATAAATATGGCCACCTCTGCTGGTCATGCGATCCATCGGTGGGTGCAGAAACCACGTCAGTCACTGACTCAAGTTATTTCTGTGCTCAACATTCGAAAAATATGTCATATATTTACGTAACTACTCAACAGACTAACATGGTTCTTGCACTCAACACATATCTTGCCTTTCTATGCTTTTTTTCATTGAAAACGATTTTTCGCATTTTTTTTACTAAGGTGGTTTCTGCACTCACTAATTCAATTGCTGCTTTCATGAATTCCTCCTTCCATTATTCAATTCAAATTTACAAAACCTGATTCCAATTTTTTTTATTGGATACTCTACTTCCTAAAAACTAATTTTGACCTGGATAAAATTTGAAAGAACTATTTTTTTAATTATAAGATTCTTTTCTCCAACCATTTTCAATGAAACCATACCTATACCTATACCTGAAACCATTCATTTGTGAGCTAAATTGTGATTCTAGATTGAAGATAATTTTGAAAAATAAAATGTTTAAATTTGTCAAATGCCATGTAAATTTTAATATTAGGTCAATTACTCGCTCTTTTTGTTTCTGTATAAATAGGTTAACTCTCATAAACAGTCAATTTTGGATTCATATAAAATTATACTGACTCTAATTTAATCTTACCTACTTATCTTCTTACTACCAGCTGCTATAGCTTACAAGAGCCAGGGCTTCCTCCATAATTCTACTCTGCTCTACCTTATCTTCTCCATCCTCTGATTCCATATAGGTCAACTATCAATATAAATCACTTCACATAAACTGTCAATCTTGGGCTCATATCTAATGATACTAATTCTAATTTGATTTTAGTTGTATTATAATTTTTACTAATAAAGATTATATTAGTTTTTTTTATTACATATGAATTAAATAAATATGTAATAATAATTATAGTATAATTGGAAAATTTATAAAACAAAGGTTTGAATCTCTAAACAAACTAACCCGTCAACATTTCTACAGTTTTGGTATCATCAGAACCGAAACAACCTAAATCAGACAATTGTCATATTTTTGTTCATTATAATTATTCTTAAGAGACTAAATGTCCCAGAATAAAATTTACTTTTCTTCTTCCTCTTAAATGATGTATCTACAGTCCCAATACAATATATCCCTCATCAGCAGTCCAAAACGTTAATGGATTAGTTTGTTTACCTACATTTTAGGTACTCAAGGAATGGTGCATGGAATTTTGCAATTAAATCTTAAAACTTACTATGTTTCTTTTTCATTTTTTGTTCCATTATATTAATAATAATTTTATTTTTAAGATAGTGTCCAAAGTTATTAACTTGTATGTATAGAATTTATGATATTATTTTTAACAATTGAAATCAACTTTAGGAACTTCCTTGTTTTGTTTTTTTTCATTATGTTTAAAACTAAGTATTCTAAATTAATAAATAATAGATTTATACAGTTCAATTGACCAACCTGTGATCATCTAAAATATTTTGAATATTTTATTGTGAAGTAATATCTAGAGAATTTAGGAGAGAAACACTTTATTTTCATATAAAATAAAAAAGCTTGCTGCCGAATTATATTGGGTTGTTATACACACAGCATACTAGCTAATCCGTAGGACAATAAATAAACTCATATATAAAATATACAGAAATGGTTAGAATATGTGGTTAGAATGACAGATGGTGGGGGAAGCAAGTTCCATATGTTAGGGGAGAAGGTAGCCAGCGGGCTAGTAAAGAGGAAGGAGAGAAGAAAATGAGTTAACAAATAGTGAGTGTCTACAACTAGACGAAGACAAGAAAAATATTAGAACAAGAGAAAGTTGTAGAAGTTGGATACAATCCTGAGGAAGACTCACTGCAGAACAGGGTGAACAAAATATAAATAGACAGTTCGAAAGCGCGCCAAGAATAGATCCCGACAAATTTAATGGAAATTCATGAAAGTGTTATATAATTAATGTATGATTTTATATTGTATAATTGATGATGTGTGTTAGTTGTCTAAACCCAACCAGGGAATTAATTATCATGTAAAATAAATATTATTTGATTAAGAAATGGTTTGTTTACTTTTCGAAGGGAACGTAATCTTACAATATATATATATATATATATATATATATATATATATATATATATATATATATATATTTATATGTGTGTATATGTATATATATTTTTTTTTTCCTTTCATTGTTCATGCTTTTTTTTTACATTTAATTCTCCTTTCTCTCACTTCTCTCTCTTTATACACCGCTCCTATATACAATATTAAGATGCTTAAAATTATAATAGAACAATAACAAAAAAACAAAAGTGTATTCATCTAGAATTAAATAAAATTTAATATAAAACAAATATAATAGACATTTTTAATTAAATAAATAAATAAATTAAAACTCTCACTCTACCCATGAACATGGTGGTGAATGATTCCCAGGGAGCCGAGGACTATATTTTCAGCCAACCTCGCTACATTCTTAATGTCGACACCTAGTTCCTCGAGGAAGCTCCTTGTTCTTTTTGGAATTGTTCCTTGAGACCCAAACCAGAGGCCTGACACAGTGAAATCCTTCTCTCCGAAGGTCTCACAGAATTTCTCTTTTAGGAAAGGGATACATTTATCATATGTGTTCTTCTTTTCCCTTTCCACTTCATCTGGCTGAACGAGGTCATTGCTCTCAAAGCGGGCAGTTGGATCCATGATCAGCGCTTTCCTTCCTGTCTTCGGAAATGCGACAATATCCGCGTATCTCGTAGATTCTCAATATACCTCGTCAAAGCAAGTGAATTTCCTTTCCCTAAGGAGCCTCATCAACTCGAACTTGACCCTATGGTGACGACGTGTTATGAGGTGGGATTTGTCGGGACATTTTCCCGGCACATAGGCTGGTGTTTCAGACTCTCTGTCGTATTTACGGCAGAGGGACCCAACTTCTCTGACCTGTCCGCTGACACCTGGCACTCCACGCAGAGTTGCATAATTAATGTTTAGTTTTAGGGCATTCGACCTTTCAGACCCAGAAAGTACTTGCTTTTTGTAGATGTATCTATTCGCTTTTGGGGTCTCTTTAAAATGGCGAACACCAATACTCTGCCACTTGCAGTTGGCCCATTCCTCTAATGATGTTTCTCGTAGCAACTGCTGTAAAGCTCTCACATTTCAATGACCCTGATCAACCCCCAATCTCTCGGCACATTCAGCTACTTCTGCCGAATAATCGAATATAATATTCACATTATAGATTAGAAACATATTGTTAAACATATTTTTTGTGAGTTTTAGCTTACCCCACTTACACCCCCCTAAAAGTGAAATAAATTTTACAAAATCTACTGCTGGTCAAGTACAAAGTCACCATTATTCTGTGTTTGAATCATCAACTATCAACCACAATTTAAAGAATAATTTCTTATTAAAAAGGATTTAGGTAAAACAAAAATACCATTGCATTGTTTAGTTTTATTTAGGGTTTTAATTAATATCCCAGTGCATATGAATTTATATTGTTTCTATGGGAGATTTTGTCAATAAATAAACAACTGTATTTTATAGACATTTTCAGAATTTATTGTTCTCATATTTATGTCCTACAGTGAAAAAAAAGATATATAGAAAATGTTTCAAAAAATTATTATTACAAACTAAAATTATAAACGATGTAGAGATGGTTGACTGTGATATAATATGAAAAGGAGATGGTCTGGGGGTGCGGGCAAATAAATACTAAATTTTATAAAGTTGCATTTTTAATTGTTATACCGACATTTTGACCCACCTTGCAGGTCTTCATCAGGGCTAAAAACGATACAAAATATAAAAGTTACATGGTTAAAATAAAATAAATGAATTATAAGTAGATATTAAATAAGAAACAGTTGTCTGATAAAGAAATAGTTAGATGACATCAGAGATATAGTGGGTGACAGTATAGTTAAAATATTAAGTATTACATTTTTAGAAGATACAAAAAAAATAGAAAAAATAAGTATGAATAAAAATAGAAAACAAAGGAGAATATAGTGTGTAAGTTAAAAGTAAACAGATTGTGATAAAAGATAAGAAATGAGTGTATAACAAACTGGTAAAGATTACATTTGATAACTGTAGGTTAACAGATAAAGAAAATGATTGTTGGTGAATAAAGAAATTGAAAATTGAATAAATAATTTTCAATTTCTTGATATGGTCTCTAAATATTTTTTATATGTTCTATTGCAAAGGTTATATCTTTTGTTTTGGTTTTTGATTTTTGAATGTGTTACTGAAGTAATGCTAATTATTTTAGCATATCACTAATGATTAAAAAAAAATATTTAGTCCAATAATTGGAATCACCTTTTAGTTCTTTTTCTTTGTAACTAGAAAGTTAATGTTACTTTATATGTATAATTGTTTGGAAATAATAAACCATTGTGAAATAATTTGCAGCGTTTTGTCATATGTTCCTAACATTATTTTATTTATTTATTTTTTTTCTCATAAGTTAATAGTTTCTCATACCTATTGTTATATGGTCTTTTCTTAGCCCTAATGAAGGTCTGAACTTTGGACCTAAAAGTCGACAAATATAAAAATAAATATCATTACAAAAACAAATCACACCCCAACTGACTTCTCTTCAATGTAATAATTATAGTTTTGTAGAAATTTTATCTTTGATCACGGGTGCCCATCTTCCACAAAGTTAATGGCATATACTCCCCTCCTCCCAAGACATTTTATAGCTCTGGTCTTCTTTGTAAACAAGTAAGGGAAAAAAACATGTAAGGGTAGGAGAATTAGAAAAATGTCGGAGATAATCAACAATTACATTTTTTGATCTGTTCTATGTTTTACTTTTGTTCCCTGAATGAGACTTCCTGAACAAAAGAATTTCACAAAATTTAGGTTCTTGTCTGAAAATCCATAACCATGAAAAAAATGTTCTCTCCTGAAAAATTCAAAACACCTTAAAAATGTGCCCCCTTAAAAATGTTTATGGCACAACTTGGACAGAACTCCCTTGTGTGGATTAAAAATAAATGAATTGAAGATAAGTTCGGATTTATTTATCAAAATAACATTAAATATGCAAAAGCTTTTTAGACATTATCTGGCTTTATATACAAATTTGTTAAATATGTATAACATTAAATATGCGAAAGCTTTTTAATCATTATGCTTTATATACATATTTGTTAACTGCTTATTATAATTTAGTTTATTTATTTCATTTCTTAATAATTTGGAATCGATCCTCTCGGTGGAACCTGTCCCCTGGGTGGCAGATGGAGGATCCCTGTACTGAATATAACGAATAAAGACCTGTGGACCAACAGGTACCCAATATGATATCCAATAGGATAAAGAAGACAAATTCAATATACTTCCACCTCTGCAACACATTTATAGGGAAGAAAGAGGTAGAGAAGAATGTTAAAGTACATATCTTCAAGGCTATATACCTACCTACCCTCCTTTACGGAAGTGAATGCTGGGTACCACTAGATAATCACCTAAGCCAAGTTACTGCAATGGAAATGAGATACCTTCGAAGAGTGCCAGGCCGAACTAGGAGAGATTGCGTACGGATTAAGAAGACAAGAGAGGATGTTGGAGTTGTCCCTTTAAAGGATACCATTGAAAAGACACACTCAGATGGTTTGGACATCTCTGTCAAATGAGTGAAGACAGAGACCCCGAGAAAATATTTTTAGGCCAGACCAACAGGAAAACGCTCAAGAGGGAGACCTAGAATACAATGGTCTACATTTCCAAAGTGGGAGAGAGGAAAGGAAAAAACTGGGAAGCCATGAGGGTGCTGGCTCAGGATCTTCTTGGATGCTTGGTTTGTCTGGTCAGGGCACCTCCAGGATGAAAGGCACTAAGGAAGAAGAGAAAGAAGAAGGAATCAATCCATTTTTTTTTCTCAATAATAAATCAATGAAATTATAAATCGAAGTATTAACAAGCGGATTAACGAAATATAAAACCGAACTATAAGAAGAAAGATTCATGGTTATTCTTTTTTTGTAAACTTCTTCATTTCGATAATTAATTTTGAAAATAGTTGAATTTGAGGTTTTTTTTTGCTACCTCACTACCGAAGGTAGGGAAGCATATTATATTCATGTAAGAGGTTAAAAAAGTTTTGTGCTCAGAATCGAAAATTTCTACTCTCGTTTTACGTTGCAGACATCAAGGATCAAATTTGATTCGGTATCTGTCTGTCTGTAGTCAAATCGTTGTAAGGGCCATATCACCTATTACCGTTCATCCAATTTTCAAGAAATTTTCAGGAATTATGCGGGTTGGTTTCTAAATGGTCCCATATCAATTTTATTAAATTCTAACCAGCACTTCCGCTTACGCACGAAAACGCATTTTTGTAGATATGCGAATATTTTTGAAAGAGCTTGTTCGATTTGGCTCAAAGTTGGATAAAAGGTAGGTACTGGTGAAAAAATAACGTCAATTTTATCGAATTCTGTTCCCATAATTTCTCTTATATATGCACTGCAAACATGTTTTCCGTGATGCGTCTATATCTCTAAAACCGCAATTTTCATTTGGCTCAAATTTTGAGCGAATTCAGGGATTAGTAAGCGTAAAATGAAATAGGCATCAGTTTTATCAAATTCTATCTACTACTAAAAAAAACAAAAACAATACTTCCACTTTCAGATCAGGAAATGTATTATTTGATATGCCTATAGTTTGAAAAAATTGCGCATTCGATTTAACCCAAATTTGGAGGAAATTTAGTGAACAGTATAGAAATTACTTTGTATCAATTTCATTGAATTCCATTTAATAATTAAAATGAATATAAATAATTGTTAACAATATAATGGCTGCGAAATGTTGAAGGCACTGATCATAAGTAGTGGGTGTTAAATTATTACAGTATTGTTATGGGGTTGTATTCAAAAAATTAATTGATACTGTACACGGGCGGATCTACGGGGGGGGGGGGCTTTCGGGCTGAAGCCCCTCCCCCAAAAATGGTAAAATATAACCATGTTTTATCGAAAAAAATATTTAAAAAGTATCTCTTAAAGTATTATTATTCATATAATTACATTTAAAAGGGCTTTATGAATAACTTAAACACCATTTCATACAGGTAGTTAGTTTCTTTCTTTTTTTCCAAAGCAATTATCGTTATTTTTATGACAAAAGAAAACTTTCGGGCTGAAGCCCCCCCCCCCAAAAATAAATCCTGGATCCGCTAGTGATACTGTATTGTTTGGTCGATTCCAAACGTTACTGGCATGACACTTACTGCCGTTACTTAGACTTTGTGTAATTTTCAATACATGTAAAATAATTTTTACTCTGAGTTTGTAGAAAAAACAACGTCTAATGTGTGATTGTGTTTATTTTCATTGAAGTTCAACCAGTTTGTCTTGTTCTCGATGTGTTAACTTCATGTTATAGAACGTTTATTTTAAGAACTTTTTTCCAAAAAAGATTCACAGATAATGGCAAAATGGGAATTTTCAAAAAAGTCATAAAAGTTTCAACCCCTGGTTTTTATATGTAAGCTACGAAAATTCTATTTAGTGTCTTTGGATAAATATATTTCCCATTAAATAATATAAAATTAAGTTGAAATTATCATTTAAAACAATTAAAAGTCATTAGTTATTAGTCAGTCGTATTTTTATGAATTATTAGCTTTCGAAAGGTATATCAGACGTATATATATATTGCTACTCATATTTTTGAAAATTCGTTTTGGACCTTCGAAAATATTTTTACAATTGTCATCATTAGTTAATTTAAGGCCCGTTAGACTATTTCAATGATGTTAAGACACAGTCGATGGTTAAGAGCATTCAATTCCGAATCGATAAAACCAGTTTAATCAAAATAGTTGGAACTGTTTCTGAGAAAAATGGTTTAAAAAATGATATAAAATGACTCTTCTGATGAGTCGATTTTAGTAAAAAAGTTACTCTAAAAACTCAATTATATATCTAACTTAAATACGTAATTTACCTTTTCATTTTAAAATTTTTTTTTTTTTTAGCTATGCTGTTATACACGCAGACACAACACTTACACCTGCACACAACACAGATTCTTAATTGAATAATTTTAGAACCCGTTAACGGGTTTAAATAATAAAAATAATCTTGATTCAATTAAGCATAAATTAATTTCTATTCAAAGTATGATGGTAAGTTGTGTGATGCGCACATCGCACCAGATTTTATTTGTTTGTAAGTGGTGTGGTGTCTACTAATTTAATTATAGGACGATAAAGGCTCTTATTTTTAATTGAATAATTAATTCCAAAAAAACTACCTTAAATCTTAAATTAGAATAAAACATTATTGTTTTTATTAAAAATTGTTGGGTTATAGTTGTTTTTTTGAAGTGAAAACTTCTTTAGGCGCGTTTCTACTTTTTTGTGGAGAGCGAATTAGATTGAGGCGTCAGATTTCCGATGTGTATCGCTCGGGTAAAGTTGACTAATTAAAACTTTTTGCATATGGATTAAAATATCTCAGAAACAAAAAATCAGACCTGCATACTGTAAGCGATGGAATTGTTCAGCATTTCATACCTTCTGTAATGGGTAATTATTCAAAATTGTATCTTAACGCGAAAGCGTGTTAAAGAGGCGAAAGGAAAAACTAGTGTCGAAAACCAAATAATAACGAGTTTCATTGAAGATGTTGATTAAAATATCTCAGAAACTAAAAATCAGGCATACTGTAAGCCGCGGAAATGTTTAGCATTTCGTCTTCTTTATGACGAGCTATTATTTATATATTATATTTCATATTATTAATCTCGGCTTGTTGATGTTTTCACTTCTATCTTGTGGCCTACAGAACACACCTTAGTTGTTCTTCTTTTAATTGATTTATTATTATTATTATTTTTTAGGGAGCCAAAATGTTGTGTAATGCATTAAGACATGATTTATTATTTTAACTTTATTATTCCTTGTCTGGACTTTTAATATTTATTATGACTTTTATGAAACATGTAATGCGGTTGGTTGTTGTGTGAGATATAGTTAAAAATAATTATCTATTATTTTAGTTAAGCTCTAATGTATTCCTGTTTGTTTGTACATTTATCAAACATAAATTGTTTATGATAGATGAACATTGATTTTCAAAAGAAATGCTGTCTGATTTAAATCCTATTCAGCAATATTTCTTATCAGGTCGAATATATTGCTATACTGCCCCATGGCAATCATGATATCCTTGACATCTTTTCTCGAATGGTTTCTGGTTTGTTGTGTACAAAAAAAGAAAAAGAAGCATTTAACCAGAATCAACAACTTTATTTAACAAACAACTTTAATTATGAGGATAAAGACTTTAATGTAAATTATAACAATATATAAAAATAAAATATATAATATTTATTAAGATTAACGGTGCATATATTCTTAAAAAAAATATGGCCTCAAGCAGTAAATAGTAAATATTCCAACTACTTACTACAAAAACTAGGAGAAATAAGACACTAAAATATTGTGCACCTCGCACCATAAAGTTCGATTTCTTCACTCTGTTTACCAATCTTTAGAATACTTTCTGAAATATTTGACTGTTCAAGGTTACTCACCAAAGGTGCTGTACAATTTGATAAGTCTTCATTCGACAGAAATTCCGCGATCACACACAGACAATCATAGCTAAGCACAATTTCTTTCCCCCTTGACATCACAGAAACTTGAAGACTTGTGAACTTTTCCAAAAGTTCCGATCGTTCCAAGCACGATCGAACGTTACACAGAATGACATCATGATAGATGGGATATCTCGTCGACACTTCTTCTTCTATCGCCTTGTCCGAATAGGGTTTTATGTTTCGGGGTTTGTTGATGATGTAATCATAAATTGAAAAGTCGTTGTTTATCTTATGCGCCATCATTTGCACTATTTCTCGAGCACATCCGTCCCGATAACAAGAGAGTTCTTCATAACCTATGCATTTGCTGTAGGGCTCTAAGTCGACGACGGATTCGTAATCATTCTTGAAGTGCTCGAGGAGGGTGAACTTGACTAGTGTCTTGGCTACCGGAAGTTGGATTGTTTTTATGGCTGAGCAAGACCGCGTGAAGTAGCACAGGAGGTATCGATCTACATCTCTCTTACTCAGAGTGGCTCCATGGTCTAGCAGTTCTCTTATCACTTCCAGTTTAGGGTAGTCGTTCAAAGCAAGGCTGAGGGCAGTGTCGCCGTTCTCATCCGCAGCGTTCACATCAGCGCCATGAGCGAGTAGTTCGCGAACGACTGCTGGAGATTCTTTCGTGACGGAATAGTAGAGCGGAGTACAGAGATATACATCTCTGGCGTTGACTTCCGCACCATGGGACAGAAGCTCCCTGACGACTTCCGCACTGCGGGCTCTGTGCAGAAATGTGGTCTTGTTGAATCCGAACCTGGCATTGGGGTCAGCGCCTATCGCGAGGAGCTCTTTCACTTTCTCCAAATTTCCCCGATCAACAGCCACTTCCAATTCCTCTTGAATATTTCCTATAATATTTTTCAGATATCTTATGAATTTCAAAATGGGGTTCTTCCTCAAGCTTTTGTAGTAGGCAGCCGAGCCTTTTTCTTTATTCATATTAAAATTCACTTACTTTTAAATGATAACTTCCACCGTCGCGAAGATATCCTTTCCTTCCTCCTAGGTCAACTTCTTCCTGGACACTTATCCTAAGGCACTGCCGGAATCGTCAACCGAACGCGGACGACATCGCCCTTCGCAAGACAGAGACACGAAGTGACTGCGGTCTGACTCAGAACTCAGCTGGTCAATCCACTTTCGCTGATACTTTCCCGTGCACAACTCTCGCCGCTGGTTGAGTAACCCACGCAAGCTATTACCGTATGTTATAATTTTAACCTAAAAATCTTAATTGCCAAAATTACATAAATTTCTTAAAAGTTTTAAATGGATAGTATAATGAATGGACTCAAATATTATTACTAAGTATTATATACAACAAATACGAGTAAAAAGACGGATTTATATGCAACAAAAATCAATAAAATATGGTTTAAATAGTAAAATAATATATATAGTGTAATATAGCATAAAAAATATGATAATATGCTATCAAATAGGGAAACAAGCTAAAAAAATATAAATATTGAGCAATAAAAAAATTAAATATTTTACGTTATATAATATATATTTCATAATAGATTAATGATTTCAATATTTACGTTTTTCATATGCACCATTTTTTTATTATTTTAAGTTCTAATAGAGACCTTTCTAATGGGAATCCACAAGAGGGATTTAGTATTATTTTTTCTTAATTGAATGATAATTTTATTGTAAAAACATTACATACATTTTTTTCTAACAAGAGCATAGTTTTAATATATTTTTTTTAAGGATCCTCAAACATTAACTCGTCCCGGATCCTAGACGGTGTAAATACACTACTGATTAGACTCAATCATTTAGTTTTAAGAAAATGAAGTTAATTCTTTAAATTTTAGCATGAATAAATATTTTATGAGGCAAACTATAGAAAATATTTTTAGATCTACTCACCATTGTTGGGTTTTTTACTAGAAATACTTTTGTATTAAGTTTCCATTAAACATAAATAAATAAAATAAAAATTAAACGGTTTCCAGTACTTCTAAGCCTACATTCATTATTTGAGAATTTACAATATATAAAATACTTTATTTAGAATAAAACATGATTTAAAAAAAAAAAATCACACCTTGAGCCACTACTGTCTTAGGCGACGAATTTTATCTTGGGTAATATTTGTTATAATAGTAATTTTAATCATTATTAAAATAAGTAGTTTGTTAATTAGTATCACTGAAATAATTGTAAAAATGCATTTAAGAATACGGTTAATAAGTCACAATAGATAAAAAAACGAGTGTGTATACAATTATAATTATCTGTAAACTGTATTTTGTTTGATTTTAATTATCATTATCGAAAAACTATCAAGTGCAACAGAAAATAGAATAGAAACACTTAATTTCTTATTTTTACTGCTACTGAAAAAGATATCTATATTTACTTCTGTAATTTGGTTTCTGAATGCTTCATGGTATTTAAATTTTGAGATATTTTTTTTTACTCTATCTTTTTCCTTTTCCGACTCTCTAACACAACGCACAGTTGTCAGAAAAGGCAAAAACTCTGGGAAATTTTAAATTTAGGCAAGATATTTGAAGAGCGGAATTCATTATAGCATGTCAGGTATTCTGAACTGGTATAGAATAAAAAAATAAGACCATTCGTTATTGTTACTGTTATTTTTTTTTCAATAATAAATGAAATATATTGTGCATTTAATATGTTGTAAAAATAAAAATCTATTATATAAGGTTAGTTACCGAATCAATTATAAATATTTATTACCTATATCACTATCAGGAGGACATAGTGATAAGAGAAGAAGAACAAATAAAGCTACTACTAAATGATGAAAAAACAAAATACTCGGTAGTGAGCTCAAAACGATATCTCACTATCAATTATGAGTCACAAAATTGTTTTAATTTCTCTTCAATCTTTTCCTTCTCATTTTATTTAAGTTTTTTTTTTTTTGTTTCTATACTTTTCCTGCAGCTTTCTACGACGGAAAGGAATAAATAAAGGCATCAATT
Source organism: Nezara viridula (assembly GCA_928085145.1). NCBI lineage: Eukaryota > Metazoa > Arthropoda > Insecta > Hemiptera > Pentatomidae > Nezara > Nezara viridula. Next base: position 17,259,759 of record OV725079.1, read on the forward strand.
TATTTAGATACTGATAGGAATTGTTCTTGCTTTAGACTGTGGGCCAGACACCTACCGTGCACCCTCCCCCCCACATCCCTATAAATTGCATATCTTTGTGTTCCTTGTAATTATTTATTTAAAAAAAGCCAATGTTCTCACATAAAAAGTGAACGCACTGCCCCAAAATGGCGTCCAAAGATGGCGGATTGACGACTTTGACTTTAGTTAGTTTTGTTGGTCACTGAGAATCAGCACTTGGCTTAATTTCCTCATGGTTGGTCTTTTATTAAAGCTGAATAGTCAGAGAATAAGGAAACATGAACAAATATTAAAAAACAATTGGCTTACGCAATAAAAAACAACAGTAAAATCGAAAATGTTAACAAAAAAATTTTCAAGTTCAAAATAAAGCGTCGTTTGTAATTAAACGGCCAACAATAACGCAAAATGTGCTGAAATAAAACATCTGGAGAATATATTTGCCTTTCTTAAACACTGATTACTTTTTAAAATATTTGAAGCAGTTCCGTAGAAAATGCACTTGTGCGGCAGAAAAGCGGTACTGGCGTGGGTGCCTACAGGCCTCTACCACACCATTCAGGACACATAAATGGCTTAATTATAGTGATATAATAACATTTTTCGTACATTATATTGGTTTTATTAACGAACAAATATTAATGAAATCATTTGATTGCAAAAAAATTAAACAAATTTTTTTTAAATTTATTGTTTTATTTTATTTTTTTATTTAACTTCCTTTATTCTATACGGAAGTCGTTTAAGTTGACATCTATTGTAAAAATGATATAATTATAATAATAAAAGTTAATTAAAAAATACTTTGCTGAATATCTTGAATTTTTATTTAACGTTTGCAATTTAACACTTTGTTTTGTATATTTAATGATTCTTACCTGTTTTATAAACTAAAATAATATATGCATATTCTGAACTACATATAATGAATAGTTGCCGGGTTGTTTATTAAAACTCATATATCACTGATAAAAAATAATTTTTATTTCCTTTATTTTGTACGGAAGTTGGACTAGGAAATTTTAATATTGAATGCAAAATTATCTCTACACAAAGAAGCATGGAAAGAGCGAAACTATAAGTTCTTCTAGTAATCGGAGCTGATTGTTAGTATTTGGTCTCAAAATGAGGGAAAAGGCGAAATTGAACCCAAAAGTTGGAAAATACATTATGCCAACGAGAAAGGAAGTGCCAAAATCTCGGAAAAGAAAACAAGGAACAGTATTCATTATATAGCTAAACGAATATATAGTAGATAGATGAACAAAATATTTAAAGATGCTGTTAAATTGGAGTCAAATGCTGTAGAAGTTCGGAAGATCTTAAGGGGACGGTGCAGATTTATGATGGATTTTATCAGCAAGAAAGATTCTTCGAAGCAATTGGCAAGTCAGCTGGTCTGGACAAAGTAAACCGAATTTCTGCACGTACATGTACATGGCAACAAATGTATTAGAAAATGATATGAAAGGACTCTAGTTTTGTACCTTTGCAAGAAATGAGATACAAGGAAATGTAATACCTATCGAGTTCATTCTTGTTTAGTGAACCAAAGAAACTCTTCTCAAGAATCGTTGAAGCTAAAATAAGAAATATTTTCGATTGCCAGAGCGAAATAGTTAAGAGATTCAAGTTACACATTGGAAGAGAAATTGCAAATTGGGACTGTCTTCACTTTAAGGCAGGTTACAGAGTAGTCCATCTAAAAAGAATCTGCTTAGTGCATCGCACTTTGAATTGTCCTAATTTCTAATTATCTTTCAGAAAAAGCTGGTTTTTCTTTTAGATTCCTTAAAAAATCTTTTGCTAATACACTAAACAGAAGGAGAGCTATTTCCCTTTCTCGATAGACCTCTCTATAACCTGCTTCAAAAAGAAGATAGTCCCAAAGTGCAACTTCAGTAGCAATCGAAAATAAAGTGGTGTTCAGCATAATAAACCTCCATCGTCCACTTAATATCATACCAAACTTCCAAACTGCATTTGACCCCCTTTTAGCAGCATCTTGAAATATTCTGTTCATCTATTTACTATACATTCGTTTAGCTATATAATGAATATTGGTCCTTTTTTTCATTTCCGAGATTTTGGCACTTAATTTCACATTTGCTTAATGTATTTTTCCAATTTTTGGATTAAATTTCGCCTTTTCCCTCATTTTGAGGCCAAATCCAAACAATTAGTTCCGGTTACTAGAAGAACTTATAGTTTCGCTCTTTCCATCTTTCTTTGTGTAGAGAGAATAATGCATTCACTATTAAAATTTCCTATTTATTTATGTTATGGTCCAACTTTCATACAAAATAAAGATACTTATTTTTTTATTAGTGACATATGAGTTTTAATAAACAATCCGGCAACTATTCATTATATGTAGTTCAGAATAAGTATATATTATTTTAGTTTATAAAACAGGTAAGAATCATTAAATATATGAAACTAAGTGTTAAATTGCAAACGTTAAATAAAAATTCAAGATATTCAGCAAAGTATTTTTTAATTGATCTTTTATTATTATAATTATATCATTTTTACAATAGATGTCAACTTAAACTACTTCCGTATAGAATAAAGGAAGTTAAATAGAAAATAAAATAAAATAATAAATTTAACAAAAAAGTTTTTAATTTTTTTTTACAATTAAATGATTGCATTAATATTTGTTAGTTAATAAAACCAATATAATGTACCAAAAACTTTGTTTTATCACTATAACTAAGCCATTTATGTGTACAGAATGATGTGGTAGAAGTCTGTAGGAACCCACGCCAGTACCGCTTTTCCCCCGCATAAGTGCATTTTCTACGGAACTACTTCAAAGATTTTAAAAAGTAATCAGTGGATTAGAAAGACAAATATATTCTCCAGATGTTTTATTTTAGCACATTTTGCGTTATTGTTGGCCGTTTAATTACAAAACGGCGCTTCATTTTCAACTTGAAAATGTTTTTGTTAACATTTTTGACTTTACTGGTGTTTTTTATTGCCTAAGCCAATTATTTTTTTGATACTTGTTCATGTTTCCTTATTCTCTGACTATTCAGCTTTAATAAAAGACCAATCATGAGGAAATTAAGCCAAGTGCTGATTCTCAGTGACCAAAAAACTAACTAAAGTCAAAGTCGTCAATTCGCCATCTTTGGACTTCATTTTGGGGCAGTGCGTTCACTAATTTTTTGTGGGGAACATTGGCTTTTTTTTAATAAATAGTTACAAGGAACACAACGATATGCGATTTATAGGGATGTGGTGAGGGGGGGGGGAGTGCACGGTAGGGGGGTCTGGCCCACCGTGTACTTCTTTTTGGTATAGCTTTCTGACTAAATTTGTTAGATAATTACCAAAAGCTCAAGTTACCGCTGCTGATTTTTGTATTCATCATTAGCTGAGGGTTCAAAGAACATTTTGATTACAGTAAGGCCTTCGCGGTCGTTGGCGCAAGGTACTTTGCAATGGAAAAAAGAAAATTCCAGAATCCGTTGAGTAATAACTTATTCTATCAAAATACGAAATGTTTGAATTTATTAAGAAGTAATTTACTTAATGACTCATTTGATTCATTTCAACAAAAAGTATTTTGAGAATCCAAAAAAAAAAAGCTTTATTTTAGGCGTTATAAATTATAACTTGTTTTAAATCATTAAATATATTTTTATTTAATAATTCATAACAAGTTGCATTATTAATGTGGTAGAAACTGACTTTTTATTTATATTATCATGCATAAATTTTAGGAATATATGAGTTAACAATGTCAGTCATAAAAAACATAGAAATTTGAATAGTCATAACACCTTGAAAATAGGTTGTTTTTTTGGCCGATCTCAGACCAGTGTGCGGCGTCGCTTTAAAATAAAGTTTTGAATAATAGCTGATTACAAAGAGGATGAAATACTAAACATTTCCCTCACTTTCAGTACACATGTCCGATTTCTAGTTTCTAAGATATTCTAATCCAAATAAAAAACGCTTCAAATTATTTCACAATGGTTTATTATTCCCTCGTAACTTTTTCTTCCAACGTCTTTTCGTTGAAGTATATTATATAGATAAATTTCAGCAGTGTCGAGAAAATGAGTTTCATTGAAATCGGTACATTCGTTTAGGCGCTACAGTCTATAGCAACGCAGGTTTTTCGGCCGCCATTTTGAGAGAAAAAGGCGGATAGTAATGTCGATGAAGGAGGATCATCCTCGGGTGAGCTCTGATTTTATATCTAAATTTGAAAAAAAATCGGTTCAGTATTTTTGGAGATAATGCGCGGACGGTGGAGGGACAAAAACATTTTTATTTACTTTTCGAATTCTACGTACCCTGAAAAGCAAAACCTCAAATTTTGAGAGGAGGTTAAGTTTTTGAATTTTTTGGTCGATCACAATGGTGCATTATTGAAAATAATACATCAAAACACTTCAATTAGTCGACTCGAGGCACTAGCGGATCCAGGATTTATTTTTTGGGGGAGGGGCTTCAGCCCAAAAGATTTTTTTTTTTTTATATACATATAACGATAATTAATTTGAAAAAATATAAAGAAATTAATTACCTATTTGAAATGGTGTTTACGTGGTTCTTGAAGTCCTATTAAATATGGTTGCACGAACAAGAATACTTTAATAGATAGTTTTTAATATCTTTTTCCGTTAAACATAGTTATATTTTACCATTTTGGGAGGGGGGCTTCAGCCCGAAAGCCCTCTCCCCTCTCCCCCCCACCCTGGGCCCGTAGATCCGCCTGTGATTCGAGCCGATTTTGCTCGAATGAGCGTTAAGTATCTGAGCCTAAAGGCTTAAACTCATTCACTCTCCATAAAATAAAATGAAAAGCCCACCTAAAGAAGTTTTCACTTCGAAAAATCTGAGATGGTGAAATTCAGAGCTTGTGTTGATTTGACGTATTGTTAAAATTTGCCGTACCTTCGCTGCTGCGAGGTTCGATCTGTAATAAATACCTACTTACTATGACAGGATAATACCCGTGATAATTGCTGAGCAGAGAAGAGAAGAATTTAATATTATTCAAAGAGGCATATATGAGCCGTGCCATAGATTTAAAATATTATAATTGTTGCCTGTCGCTACTATCATTCCTTCAAAGTATCTTTCACTCCCCCCTCCCACCACTCTACTGCCTGGTCGTGTCTATATAAATTGCCGCTGACATTCAGATTTTCCGCAGAGTATGTTAGCTGACAGTTATTAATAGATTATAGATATGTTAATTTTGTACGGTTTGTTATTTTTATCGACGTCAGTCATTTCAATACCTGCCGAAAACACTACGCCACAGGTGAGTTTCTCAAGTTGTCTATAAAATCCAAGGGCTGAAATAGATAATTATTTTCTTATTTTAGGAAGCCTACGTTTATATTTTTTTTTCATATTTAAGGCAATAATACTTCCAATTTCCTTTAAATCTGTTTAATCACATTTATTATCTCCAACGTTTCGGAACAATTTTCCCATCATCAGAGCAAATTGCTTTTTTGATGTGGCACCATTTGTCGAAAATTCAAATATTTGTCACAGTCATTTTCTGAAATGAGTCAGATGTTACAGCAACTTTTTCCTTAAAATCGGCTAACCGAAAGTCTCACTTTATATGAACGGTGAAACATATTATTACAATTTTCTCAAAAACGGCTCTAACGATTTTGATTTAACTCGGTGTATCATGGTATAATTAAGTGGTTATAATTATCATTTATGTCTTATCTTTTTTGATGTCCCTTTACAGGGCTTAAATGCCCAATGTTCATATACGTCTTCCTCTAAAGTACCTTTAATATGGTTTATTTTAAATAATTAACTATCTCTCATTATTAAGAGTTACGAAATAATGGTAAATATCACTTTTGAAAGAATTTGATAATTGAATAAAGGAGAAAAATGCTTATCCAGGTCGAAAATGAATATCCGGAAATACTAGCCAGAAGGTATACATATAATAAATCGTTGGAAAGCAAAGAATTTAAAAAAACAAAACAATATCTAATATAGAAAGTTGTAGGAGGTAACGGAGAGTGGCGAACAAATTATAAATAATAATTTTTGAAAACTAATATTATTTAACGTTATTCACATGTTTTTAAGTAAATCAATTGAAATTTACTAACTAAATGTAAACTTTTAAAATATTTTTTAAGTTTGAAAAAGTATTTAAAATCCACATATTCAAGGCAATGACACTGTTTAAGATACTATTTCTTTGTACTTGTGTGAAAGAAAAAATGAAATATTTCACGGATATGTTTATAACCTTAAATATATTTACTGTACTTTGTTAGGGTTTTCGAATAACTCTGGATTTGATATATTTAAATAATTAGGTATCTATCGTCCGTTTATTCCGAAAAATCATCATTTAACCTTTTAGAAAATTAAATTAGTAAATAATTTGATGAATTTTTCTTTTGTGATATTCATACAGTATACACTTACAATTAATGTGATTTTTGACCTCTCCATGACATACAATGCAAATCTCTTAATTCCATTTTAGTAAACTTTGCTATTGAAAATAACAGTTTAATAACTAATAGTCGTACAATCCATAATCAACCGGTGATATAATAAAAAGGACTTTTGTTGTTTTAACGGTATTTATGATTTGTTAGATGTAAGCTTTTAGCTTTAGCGAGATTAAAAATTTTTATAATAGCCAAACATGGCCAAAAATAATTTCTATTTAAAGTTGAGCGGTAAGTGACAGTTGCGTGTTGCGCGCACTAGATTTTTCTAATTATACTTATTCGCTTTGAACGTTTTTAAGAACAGAAGAATAATAAAATTTCTTGGAGGGATGGGGTATGCTCACAGGCGGATCTACAGGGGGAGGGGGGACTTTCTGGCTGAAGCCTCCCCCCAAAATGGTAAAATATAACCATGTTTTACAGAAAAAAATATTAAAAACTATCTCTTAAAGTATTCTTGTCCCTTTAATTATCTTTAGTAGGACTTCAAGAACCACTTAAACACCATTTCATATAGTTAGTTAATTTATTTCTTTTTTTTTCAAATTATTTTTATGAAGATTTATGAAAAAAAAATCTTTCGGGCTGAAGCCTCCCCCAAAATTAAATCCTGGATCCGCTAGTGGGCATGCTTCATTGTCCATGGAGGAGGAGATGGTCACCCTTAGTACCTTTTATTAATAGATATAAAGTACATATAAGATATAAAGTAAATAGATATAATTAATCCTATGAACCATTATGTTTTATCTATTTATATTTTATTTTTTAATTCAGGTGTCATTGACATTGTATTATGAAACTTTATGCCCTTTTTGCCAAAATTTTTTCTCAAATGAACTAGCTCCAACATTCCTCGATAAGGATTATGGCCCACTCTTCAAGTACCTTAACTTGGTACCGTTTGGAGTCGCTGAAGTAGTAAGTATATCGAAATAGGTGGAAAATCAGAATTTAGCATTTAAGAGGGTAAGAGAGTAATAGATTAAGTTTAAGTCTAAATTAATTCGAATTTCAGATGAATTCCACAGCTCACAAGATTGTCTGCCAACATGACGAAGTCGAGTGCCAAGGGAACAGATTCCACTCCTGCGCCATCAAACACATTAAAGATAAAAAAGCCCTTGTGAATTACATTAGCTGTCTGATGGATTCGGTTGAGGTGGATTCTGAGGAGGATGAAGAGTATCCTGTGGACAAGGTAAGAGCGATAGATAGATTTAGACTTCACGGAATCCCGATGGCAAAAGATTTTAATTCTATCTTAATCCCTAACCTTTTCACCTAGACGGAAAAAATCTCGCATAGTCCGAGAGCTCGTGAGAAAAAAATATACATTTTAAAAAAATATTTATAAGATAAATATTTAAAAAAAAAAGTCTGCCAGTCGGGCCTTGTTTGCTACCTCTAAAAATGGCCTCCAAGGGAGAACTTTTTACAGCAAAAAAAGCCAGATTTTTTCTTTTTTTTTGTTTTTTCACATATTACTTCTAAACGGTGCATAAAAGCGAAAAATTTACCCTTACCTCAAATTGCGCGTCGAACGAGTACCGAAACTCAATAATTTCATCAAGTGGTATGATCGATAACCATAGTCAACCAACGCCTTATTTTTACCAAATTCATCAAAAACTGATACAACTTACTATAAATGTCGCTGGAGTTTGCAAAAGAGTTCTCTAAGAGAAATAACTCATAGAATAAAAGTTGTAGAGCATCAAATTCCGCGTCCACTGAGTACTAACAGTTTTAATGTAGGTATATTGTATCTCCCGAATCGCTTTCGAGAATTCGTTATTTCTTCATGAAATTTGGATTTTTTTTTTAAACCTGCTGAGAAGTAGAAAAGAGTATAACAACAATAACTCAGTGGAATAGACACCCATAAAGTGAAAATATTTAAAATTACACATATCTTCATTACCAATTTCCAGCCATCGCTAATCACTACCGATTTCGAGTCGATTAAGCAACCTACATTAGAACTGTTGGTAATCAGTAAACGCAGAATACTTCTACAGCTTTTATTCTATGAGTTTTTTCACTTAGAGAACTCTTCTGCAAGCTGTATCGCATTTATAGTAATTTGTACCAGTTTTTGATGAATTTGGTAAAAATCAGCGTTGGTTACCGACCATACGACTTAACCAAATTGTTAAGTTTAAGTACACGTTCGAAGCACAATTTAACGTATTTAACGTAGTCACAATCTTTAATTTCTTATAGGGTACGGTTTTTAGCTTTGATGCACTGTTTAGGAGAAATAGGTGGAAAAACAAACAAAGGTCGAAAAAATTTGGCTTTTTTGGCTGTGAAAAGTTTTCTCTTGGTGGCCCGCGTAAGCAATTTGATTTTTTACATGTCTTAACCAATAAATATAAGTTAAAAAAATAGAAAATTTTCACACATTTTTCGTAATGATTTTTCCGTTTCGACGCTCAAGTTACAGGTCTAATATTCTTTAAATCCGTCGGCATTTTTACAGGTAGCAAGATCCGACTAGCAGACTCTCATTTTTTTAATATAATGTCATAAATATTTTTAAAAAATGCGTTTAGAATTTTCGTGATATAATGTCGATTTTTTTCTCTAGAGTTCTCAGACAAGCATAGACGAAAAGGTCAGGAAGAGGAAAACAAAATCTTTTATAGTATGAGAAAATATTAAGAATTCATTTCTTCGTCATAAAAAGTATACATTCATTCATAAGTAAAAAAGGCATTTTAATTAAAACATTTTCCTTTGACTTAGTGCCTAGATAAAGTTCCTGATGGGCTCTTCCCAAAGATCATGAAATGCTACAACTCTGAAGAGGGGTGGAAATTGTTGGAAGAATATGGAAAAATGACTAAAAAATTCTTCAATGACGGAGAAGAGTTCGTGCCTTATGTATCTTTTAATAATGTGAGTATAGATAATTTTACAAAACATCATAATGTAAAAATAAATTTATTAAGGAAGGAGATGGTCCGGGGTGACGGTCATAGATAGGCTGAATAGTGGCAAAACTATTTTATTAAAAGCCAACGTTTCGACCCGACATAGCAGGTCTTCTTCAGGGAGGTGTGTTCAGGGTACTTTTGTGGTTGTATATTCTTGTTTTTATTTCATGAGATGAAGACCAAGAACAAGAACACTATTCTTATCCTTTATGTTTTTAAATAGAGAGAAATAATAAAAGGTATGTTGAATCTAGAATCTATTGATTAGGGCAAAATATGAAACAGGTCATGGATTTATGACTATATTTATTGAACACAACTTTCACATATTATGTACAATCAGGTACATATTATGTACGGTTCAACGGAACGGAACAATGTATAAGGTTACACACATAAACGTGGTCGAGACAGTGTTGGCACAGATCCACAAATAAATTGCCCAACACCCTCTCTATTTCTACTTTTCTTCTAATCTACTTCATTTTAGTTTAAGTTTTTCTACCTACTTTATTTATGCTTCCCATACCTATTGTTATCTGTTTTTTTTTTCTCAGCCCCGATAAAGGCCTGAACTGCGGACCGAAACGTCGGCAAATGTAAAAATAAAGATTATTATTTATTATTGATATTTTTATTTTAACTGATCACCCCAACCATCTTTCTCTTCAGTTAATACTTTTTGTGTTTTTCGGATATCCAATGTTAACATCGTAATTATTTTCCGGCTTCTTTTGGGTGAAATTTATTATAGAGGTAAATTTAAAATTCTTTGAGGAGAAGTCTTAGTCCATTTTTCATTAAAATCGGTTCATCGGTTTAAGCGCATCGTTTTTTTATTATTTATATCCTCGTGGTCTTTAAGAGTTCTAAATCTTGTATGACAATTTTTATAATTATATACGTCACTTATTAAAAAGATATATTATTGACCATTATTTAATATGACTTTTCCCCACTTTTTCACTAGCTGGATAATTCCATGTTCATAGAATGTCTGGAGTTGTTAAAAAACTGATCCAAGTGGTGTTTGATGTCCTCTTCCTTTTGGAATTTCTTTCCATTCATGGAGTTTTGCAGAGACCGGAATAAGTGGTAGTGTCACTTGGAGCTAGGTCTGGTGAATAGGGAGGGTGGGGTAAAAGGTCTCATCCAAGTCTCAATAATTTATTGAGAGTAACCAATGAGGAGTGGGGCTTAGCGTTGTCTTGGTGGAACACAAAACCCTTCCGATCATTCATAACTCTTGAGGATGTTCTCCAAATTCGATGTTACTATATCCGTTGGAAAGCTGAATTATTGCTCTTCAAAGCCGTATGAATGGTGTTTTGATTTAATGCCTACTTTATGAATAAACAAACACAAACTCCTTATAGGTTTTTATGTTTTATCTCCATTTGTAGTTTATTTACTAGTATTGCCCAAAATCGGTCTTGATCTTGCACTTTGCAAGACCAAGACCAAGGCCGCCTAACTGTTGCAAGACCAAGACCAGGACTGATTAAAAAAATGGATTTTTTAAATAAAAATTAAGGCAATATAGTTACTTATAATTTACAATCTTAGTTGCTATGTGGTAATAAATGGTGTAAACAATATCCTTTTGCATTCAACTCCTCAAAATTACTGTAATATCTCTATAGTAATAAGCTCATAAGTAACTGCAAGACTGTTGCGAGACTCTTGCGCAAGACCAAGATCACGACCAAGACTGAGTTTGCAAGACCAAGACTCGTCTTAGTCTCGCATTTGGGCAACACTATTATTTACGAAGGTCCTGTTGAGGTCATTTTGTGTAGTTTATGTGGACCGAAAGTCCTGCTAAATTTCTTGTAGATAGCTAAAGTTGTGTTGAAGTTATAACATTTTTTTTTATTTTCGAAAAAAAATCATGTGGGGGGCCCAAACATTAAGCCTGTAAACATAGCCCAGCTTGCGCAAATGGTTTTCTACGATTGTGTGCGACACATTTAAGACCATAGCAATCTTTCGCATAGATTGGGTGGGATTTTGATCAACAATGGCCTTAACATTGCTCGTTTCAATTTCAAGTGGGCGACCAGACCGTTGAATATGATTGATGTCAAAATTTCTTGAATTAAATGAATGAACGGTTAAGGCATCTTCACCATAAACACTGCAAATTGTTCGATAAGCTTCTGCAGCACGCTTATTTTTTTTAAAACAACAAACGGCATACAACAAAATATGCCGATAATGAATGATATTTTCTTCCATATTCAGAGTGCAACAGCAAACACAATAGTAAGCTAGTTTCAACAAGAGTTAGCAGATATAGTTCTTGATATACAGGGATGTCCAGAAGGAAGTTTCATGGCGCAAGTAGCACCATCAAAAATTATGAGGGGGCCATATTTTGAGGGAGCAAATAATTTGCAAAGGTTTTATTTCTCTTTTGAACGGCAATGAAACAGTTTCATCCCTTTCAATTTTTAAAAAAATTAAACATAAGTGAAAAATAGTGCCTTAGTGACTGAGCTGCTCACGCCTTCTTTATATATCTTGTAAAAAAAAAAATAAGAGGGTAGTCCTAGTAAAATTTTTATATTTGTTTTTAATGTCCACTCTAATATACTTGTATATATATATGTGGTAGTTTTTTTTTTCAAATGTTTTGGTTATAACAATAATAATTTCTCTGCGCATTAGATAGAAAATAAAAGAAATGACTAAATTCACTAATGATAATCGTTCTGAGAAATTAAAACAAGCTGTGACGAGACACTTCACAACGCCATTATTCACTACTACCGAATGAAAAACAAAACAAAAAATTAAAATCACGATACAGTGTGCGGTGACCTTACTTTATAAATGGCGTGAACATTTTTGATAGGCAGTCACTTTTGTTAAAAGTCACGTCTTCTTTAAGAAGCGGCTCGAACAAAAAACATCCAGACGTTATGTCACTCTTCGAAATTTGATTTAGTCATTTATTTTTCTCACCTTTCCTATTTAGAATACGACAAAGCTCTGACAGGATAAAACAGAAATCATTGAATTAACTCGTTGAGTCTGAATTTTGAATATAGGTATTTATAATAGAAATTCCAGATCATTTTCCAACGTATTAAGATGGTTGTTTTCTCTTAGAAAATTAGCATAGCATCTCAAAGGTCCGGATTGCCTTGCCCTAAAGCCATCTACTGAAAGTAAAGGAAAGAAACTTAAGATAATAGGATTTTAATTTGAAATGTCGGTCACCAACAAAAAAAAAAAAGCTGCAAATTATTACACAATGATTTATTATTTCCCAACAATTTAATATCAAAATTAACATTACTTAAATGAAAATAAATAAAAATCTGGTGTGTTCACTCACACGACTTTCCTACCTATTTCAGAAAAGTTTTTATATCTTTACATATGTCCATCAAGAAATAAAAAAAAAAAATTGAATTAGATATATTTTCCTGAAAATTGATAAAAGATAAGATTTATTTGATAAACTAAAGCAATGTAAAATAATTACGGCTTACCGTAGATCATTGTAAAAATTTCAATACCCTGTAATATGGTTGATCAAAGACTTTTTGCCATAGCCTAATTTTTTCAAACAATAATTTCTGTTAACAGTAGAGGTAATACATGCCACTAGCGGATCCAGAATTTAATTTTGAGAGGGATTCAGCCCGGAAGCTTTTCTTTCATATATATAACGATAATTACTTTAGAAAAACAGAAAGATACCAACTACCTATATGAAGTGGTGTTTAAGTGATTCTGAAAGTCCTATTAAATGTAATTAAACGAGCAATAATACTTTAAGACATAATTTTTTAATATTTTTTACTATAAAACATGGTTACATTTGACGATTTTGGGGGGAATTTCAGGCTGAATGTCCCCCCCCCCGTAAAACCGCCTGTGATACATGCTGTATCATCGCTAATACTAGTTCGATTCCGATGAATTTTTCTTTGTTTTTTTGGTAATTTAATTACCTTTCAAAAGTTATATTATAAATTTTACCATAGAATATGTACTTAGCGAGTTATGTCCCAAAACATTATTCTTTTCTTTATAACTTTTTTTCCTGATTTTTCATAGGAATGTACGAAAATTGAAAGGGCAATTATTAGAAGATTATAGGAAAGTTTCATCAAAATCATTAGAGCTGTTTTCGCGTTACAGTCTATAGAAAAGCATGGTTTTAATTTATTGAGCAGCAGCCACTCAATTTCTGTCACAGGAATCAGTACTCAACACGCTACAAAATAAAAAAAGAAGCAACAAAATTGGTTCAGTAGTTCTCGAGAAAATCTTGGCACAGAAAGATAGAGAGACCAATAGCTAAAAATTTGTTTTTCGGGCTCATGGGGCTCTGAAACATATAGATCCGTATAAAACCGCATATTGGAAATTTGACCCGATCGCAATACTTTCCTAACCTAGTATACGTAGGAAAATAAAAAGGGATTCCTAATAGTGGCATGAATAATTTTCTTTTTTTTCATTGATAATTTGGAGACAAAAAAATATACAACATTGCTTCAGTTGATGTAAAACTTTCAACAAATCAAAATAAATAAGCTTTGCAGTAGAACTTATAAAAAATATTTATAACACAATATATTCGTACCAAAATGTCCGAATTCAACGATATATTTTTTCTTTTTTTTTTTACTAGGAAATTTCGAAAACTTTTAAAAGTGTATACTTCTTGAGTTATTCGGAAATTTAATTTTACCACACCTAGTAAATTTTTTCCAGCTTCTTTTCGTTAAAGTACGTTATATATATAAATTTAAAGGGCACCAAGAAGAAGACTTTAGCCGAGTTTCACGAAAGTTGTTTAGGCGATACAGTCCATATCAACACAGGTTTTTCGGCCGCCATTTTGGAAGGAAAGGACCGATAGTAATGACGAGGTAGGAGGATCATCCTCGGGAGATCTCTGACTTTATTTCCTTAGATATTTTCTTCCGTTGTTTACACACTCTGAAAATATTTGCACTCAAAAATCCATAACCCCTTAAAAATGTGCTCCCTCAAAATTTTGTAGACGCAACTTGCGTCTTGCAGGCTCCTCCTTGACACCCCTGCTATATTATTATATCCTTTACTTTCCACTCATTAGTTTTCGAAGCGACCAAAAAACATTATTCGGCCTCCTTGTTCCCTTGAAACCTCGAGAACAATGGTAATTGTTATTAGGTCTAGAAAATATGCTTCAGCTATACCTCTAAAAAAAAAAACATCATTTTTCAAGCATTTTTTGTATATATAAAGCAATATTGTCTTTCGAACCTGTATACATTTTATTATACAATTAATAACGTTTTGATTAGATTAAAAAAAAAAACGCTGCAAATTATTTCACAATGGTTTATTATATTCAAACAATTTTACAAAGAAAAATAAATAAAAGGTGATTCCATTTATTGGACTAAAATTTTTTTTTAATCATTAGTAATATGCTAAAAAAATTAGCATCACTTCAGTAACACATTATAAATTCAAAAAGCAAATCGAAGGATATAACGTTTGCAGTAGAACATATTTAAAAAAACTAGAGACCATATCTTTGCTCCTAATCATCCGATTTCAACGATTTTCTTTTTTAGGAAATTCCGTAAACTTTTAAAAAACTATTACAATATCGACAAAAGGTGTACTCTTTTTGAGTTATTCGAAATTTAATTTTACCATCGCCCGTAACTTTTTTTTCAGTTTCTTTTCGTTGAAGTATGTTATATAAATAAATTTAAAGGGCGTAGAGAAAATGACTTTAGCGAAGTTTCATTGAAATCGGTACATTCATTTAGGCGCTACAGTCTAAAGCAACGCTATTTTCGGCCGCCATTTTGAAAGTAAAAGGTGGATAGTAATGTCGATGAAGGAGGATCATCCTCGGGTGACCTCTGATTTTATATCCAAATTTGAAAAAAATCGGTCCAGTAGTTTTGGAGAAAATGCGCGGACGGCGGACGTACAAAAAAATGTTGATTCGTTTTTCGAATTCAACGTATCCTGAAACGTGTAACCTCAAATTTTGAGAGGGGGTTAAGTTTTTGAATTTTTTTGGTTGATCACAATGGTTCATTATTGAAAACAATAAATCGAAAAATTGATTCAAAAACTTTAGTTTATGTTTTCTGAAATAATAAAAAATACTGTGCTTAGCGCAAAATTTGACCTATATTACTTTAAAGAATATAAAATATGCTACAAAATTAAAAAAAAAAATGTATCGGCGGGATACCGGGAAAGGTATTTCACAGACCATTTTAGCATTATTTATATATTTCATTTAAGCCATTTTTTTACATGCAATTTTAGTCTGGTTCATTCTGGTTGAACCTAAATTAATCCAGTGAAAAATAAAAGATAACTGAATTATCAAAAGCAGCCTTAAGCAATAATGAACACAGGCTCTGGTTTAATATATAAATAAAGTAATGCTGGAACTATTTGTCAACTGGTGAACGGAAGTCCTGCTCGCTCAAACCTCTCTCTCTTCTGTGCTCTACTGTGAAAGTTTAAACGAACTTTGAAAATTTACTAGGCCACTTTTTAAGTAATTAACTTATTTACAAAAATTGATGATATATTACAAGTCTCATATTGTAAAAGTTGTTTATATCTTCCTAGATCGACGATCGGCCCGGCGGACGGACAAAATTATTTTTATTCAATTTTCCAATTCTACCTATCGTGAAAAGTAAAAAAAAAAATTGAGAAAGGGAGGGAGTTCATTTTTTTTTTAATTTTGGACGATTACAATGGTATATTATTGAAAATAATAAAAAAAAAATAATAATAATAAATACTGAATAGTGACAATTGGTAGTCCCTGATCCGTTTTCATGAAATTATTACCATCAGCCTCACTAGCGGATCCAGAATTTAATTTGGGGGGGGGGGCTTCAGCCCGAAACCTTCTTTTTAAAATAAAAATAACGATAATTACTTTGAAAAAACAGAAAGAAATTAACTACCTATATGAAATGGTGTTTAAGTTATTCCTTAAGTACTTTTAAATGTAATCACACGAACAATAATACTTTAAGAGGTATTAATTAAATTTTTTTTCCCATAAAACATGGATATATTTTTCCATTTTGGGGGGGGGGGCTTCAGCCCGAAAGCCCCCCCCCCCGTAGATCCGCCCCTGATCAGCCTTAAACATCATAAGTGGTTTTATTTTGTCATAACCTACTAAGAACTGAGCCTTTCAGTTGACAAAATGACTAACTCCAATTTCAACATTTTTTATTATTAATTTTAGTGAGAAAATGTATACCTTTATTCACAGTTCTATATTTAATCAGTGCAATCACCTATTCTGGAATCCATTTACCCACTGTCTGTGTATAATAATATTACAAAATTGTCTAACTAGATATACAACTAAAATGACTTTTCTCAAAAATGTTAAAATTTAAGTTCATCATTCTGTCAACTGAAAGGCTCATTTGATCTAGGAGTCTTGGACCTATTTTTTTTTTTTCAAATTTGGAATCAAAGTCTGAGGTCACCCGAGGATGACCCTCCTACATCGACATTACCATCCGCCCTTTCCTTTCAAGATGGCGTCTGAAAATCCTGTGTTGGTATAGACTGCAGCGACTAAACGAATATACCGATTTCAATGAAATTTGACTAAATTCTTCTTCTCGATGCCCTTTATATTTATCTACATAACATACTTCAACGAAAAGAAGCTGGAAAAAGTTAGGAAAAAGGGGTGGTAAAATTAGATTTCCGAATATCTCAAGAAGTATACACTTATTTCTTTATGTTGTAAATTTGTTTTTTAGGTTTACGAAATGTCCTTAAAAAATAAATCGTTGAAATCGGACAATTTGGTAAAAGGGTATGGTGTTTATAATATTTTTTATATGTTCTACTGATAAGTTTATATCTCTTGTTTTGGTTTTTGATTTTTGAAAGTGTTACTGAAGCAACGCTATTTTTCTAAGCAAATTACTAATGATGGAAAAAAAAGATATTTAGATCTATAATAGGAATAACCTTTTATTTATTTTCCTTTATTTTCAAGTTAATTTATTATTAGGACATAATAACACCAAGTTTAGAAAAATTTTTTTGTCACTTAATGACTACTCATCAAAAATGACGACGTTTCGGCTCGTCGAGGCCATTTTTCAAAGTCTAAAAAAATTTTTCATTTACATTCATATTATTAACTTTAACAAATTTCAAATTATAAAGATACTTATTATGTACCTAAAATACCCAAGCATGCACATGTCATTTTCAACGCTATCGAATGCACAAAGCGTCTACTCATATAAATTCCTTATTATGTGTCAATGTTCACCTTTAAATTATTTTAACAACATTATTAATACTCAATACAACCTAAACGAGATCTTCCCCTACACCATAAGAATAACCAGTCACTGAATAAGATAAGATATGAAGACATTGGGTGACTCAGAACCAAGGAAATTTTAACTTATTTTGAATCATTTAATAGAAAGAATTGATAATAATAATGTTTTAAAAATTAAAGTGAACAAGACAATAATAAGGAATTTTATTATAAGTAGATACGCTTGCAATTCGCATAAGAAAATGACAGGTACATGATGGGTATTTTAGGTAAATAATAAGTATCAAAATAATTTGAAATATGTAAAGTTAATAATAAGATTGTAAATGAATAAAAAAATTTTAAGACTTGAAAATGGCTCGACCGAGCCGAAACTGTCGTCATTTTGATGAGTAAGTCTTTAATTGACAAATTTTTTTAAATGGGTGTAAAAAAGCTAATAATAAATTAACTTTGAAAATAATAGTATGCACCGAAGAAGAATTGAGTAATATTGTGAATATTTTCCTTTATGTTACTTTATAGTCTGTGGTACAGATCCCTTTTTATCAAATTATTAACATCCACCTGAAACTTTGAAAATAGCTTCATCTCATCCTAACCTACAAATATTTTATTTACGGAAATTCTCTGAATTGGGGCGTTTTCAATCTGGAAGTTAGCAAACTTTGTCTATTTAATTAGGTGCTAAAATCTCGTAAATACGCAATGGCTTTCCACTTGAATTGTAAAATAATTGGATTACGAAGTCGAGAAAGAAAGTGTTCTTAAAAAATATTGAGCCGTTTGGCGTGACCTACATCCCCAAATTATCAAAGTAACGAAGTTATATAGGTCAAGCGGCCATATATTTTGTAGGCCACCTTTTTTTTTTTTTTTTATCGATTTCTAATCAAATTATCTCACGATCCAAGTGGAAAGCAGATGAGTATTTACGAGTTTTTATTACCTAATTAAATAGACTAAATTTGTTGACCTCCAGATTGAAAACGCCCCAATTCCGAGAATTTTCGTAAATAAAATATTTGTATGTTACAATGAGATAAAGCTATTTACAAAGTTTCAGGCGGATGTTAATAATTTAATAAAAAAGTGCCTGTACCACAGACCCACAGATGTATAATTGTTTGGAAATAATAAACCATTGTGTAATCATTTGCAGCGTTTTTTTTTTTCAATATACTTTAAGCAGAAAACAAAATTCAAGACTTTATCCCAGAATTTTAATTTGTTAAGATTGAAAAATAAAATATTACACGGTCACTAAAACGTTTTTATATAATAGAGAGATTCCTAGCATTTTAATTTGTTGAGATTGGGAAAATAAAATATGACCGTCATTTAAAACTTTTTTACTTTCACTCACCTATATATAAAATAAATAGCAAAAGAAAGTATTGCGTTCGCGAAAATTTTCAAATCTCAGTTATCAACGGAAATAAAAGTTTTGAGGTCCCCTAATACAAATAACTAAGTCTCGTAAAATGGTCTGTATGCGCGTCTAATAGTATAACTCAAAAACGAAAATTCGTACGAAATTGCATATTTAAGGTTTTTATATGCCAGGTATGTTACGCAACTTTTTCGTCAAAATCGGCTAACCAGAAGTGGCACTTCATATCATGGATGTAACACATTTTTACGATTTTCTCGAAAACGGCTCCCACGATTTTGATTAAATTTATTACGTCAGTGTAAAATCAAGTAGTTTTTAATATTATGTAGGTTTTATTTTCATTGATGTTCTCTAAAAGGGCTTAAATGATTAATTTTCAATATTAGCTTTCCCTTAAGTACCTTTAATAATTTTTATTTGAAACAATTAACCATTTCACATTGATCTTTGATATAAAAAATAGTTAAATATTAAATATGAAAAAAAATTATAACTAAGTAAAGGAGAAATAAGAGATTGAAACACAGAATAGTTGTAATAAAGGATCCAAAGGAATATCAGCTCGCCCGAAGATTAGAACACAATTTCATACCTAACATGAGCTTGTAGTCCTGGTACAGACCCCTTTTTATCGAATTATTAACACTGCCTGAATTATGTTTACGAACTGTTGGAATTGGGGCGTTTTCAATCTGGAGGGGCGCAAACTTTGTCTATTTAATTAGGTAAAATACTTATTTCTGCTAAGAAGAGGGTGTTAAGTGAAAGTTGTGTGATGCGAGCACCGCAACAGATTTTTTATTTAATAGAGAGATATAAAGTAAAATAAAAAAATGTATAGAGAATCCATGATTTAAGAAACACCAACAGAACTTAAGTTTATCCATGCAAAAGTCCTCTTTGAATGGTTTCAACCATGATAAACTTTCATTTGAAGCAAATTTTGTCTATTTTACTGAGTGAAGCAGTAAGATTATAAGGTTACATAAATTAAATGTTTTTTAATTTATGTAACCTTAAATGTTAATATTTAACAATTAATAAAAAAGGATGACTAACTTTAAAAAGCAACAAACTTTAAATTTCCTACTTTTCTGGCTAAAATCAGTCAATAGTTTATTAAAAAATTTGTACCTCTAGAGGTCTGCTATCACCTCTTTAAATATTTTTCTCTACTTAGTGGATAATCTGTATATGTTTTATTCACTATGTCTTATCCATTACTAACAACTTTAATTATGATTGAAGTAATTATTAGTCAGTTAATCTAAACATAACTATTTGTCTCCTGTTTCTAGGAAAAAAATGATGATTTAGCAATGGAAGCCATTGAAGACCTCAAGAAAATCATGAGCCGTCTTACTGGCAAACAGTATTCATCTTCATCTGAAGAGGAATATGACTAAATTGTTGCATTATAAGTTTTAACAGTTCATGAATAGGTTTTATTTCATTTACACCAGACACAAGAAATAAATAAATGTTCTGTTTTCTTGAAAAATTTCTACTTGAATATTTTTTTTATAATCTAATACAACCTCTTGCTAGTTGTGTCAAACCCATCTTAAGATATTATTATTGATGCCAATAATCGGAGATTAAGAAAAAAATATTCTGTTGTAATGAAAATATCATGGTGAGACATATGTTGCTCTTTTTCAGATGAATTTAAAATTAAATATTAATGAGTTAATTATAATTATTATAAGCATTTGTAAATTAATAATTATGGTCTGTTGACATCGTTTATTTAATGAAGGAATTAAAGATATAATCAATGAGGGGTGCTCAGAAGAGGTTTCATGGTGCAGTTGCACCATTAAGATTTTTAAGGAGGGCATAATTTAATGGGATTTTGTATTTTAGAGAGGGACAAATTGTGACGGGATTCGGAATGAAAAGTTTCAAACAAGGGGAAAAAGGTATATCCTGGAACAGATAACAGCAAGTGTAATTCAACTTTTATTAAAAAAAAGAGAGTAATAAAATATGTTGGAGGGTGACGGGGGAGGGGTCATACACCATCCACCTTTGGGAGTGGGGAACGGTCACTCCTGCATTAAATAATTATTTTCAAAATAATTATTATTCCTCAAATTTTGTTGAGGATGCTGAGTTCCAAGACTCAGGCCATCCTCTTGAAAGGCATGACCGATGACAGACCCTAAAACCTTAGCGATACTAGGTTCAAAAATACGTCCAAGTGAGGTAGTCACCTTTCTCGGAATCAGGATTAGAAAAAAATTAAACGTGACGCCTCACTTGGATTATTTAAGAAATAGGGTGACCTTAGCCCTTAATAGTCTCAGTCGCATAGGGGGAGCCTTTTTGGGCCTTAGATATCCAGCAACTATATCCATTCATAAAGGAGTACTTGTTTATGTTCTAAGATATGCGTCCCCTGCATGGAACCAGAATCTCTTGTACCGTCAGAAGTTCAGGTTGGCAACAATCCAGCAGATGGCTCTGCTGAGAGTAACCAGGTCATACAGAACAGTGTCTCATGAGGCGGTGCAAGCCTTAGGAGGAGGTATTCCTCTCAACCTCCTCCTGCGGGAAGACATTTTTGGCACAATATTAAGAGGGATGGCTTGGAGGTTTTACTAGCGAACATTCGAGAGAGGATTTGTGAAGACCCCAGAAGATGGAAGATGATCCTCCGGGAGGATACATTGGAACAATTGAACCAGCAATGGGTGACAACCCCAAAAGGGTCCACATTGAGAAAGTTCTTTTCCACTGTTGGATCACTCCTAGAAAAGAAATGAGGCCTTCCTGGTCTCACGGATCCTTACAGGACATGGGGTTTCAGAGCGAAACCTTTAAAACATGGTAAAAACATTGATCCCTTATGCCACTCTTGTGGAATACCAGATAATAACAGTTACTTAATCACTTAGGTATGTAAAATAAATAAATAAAAGGAGATGAGAGTATTAAAAACTAATGCCTTTAAATTCAATGGCCTCTCTAGCGGTACAGATTAAGAGTTCTCTCATTAAATGAAACCTATTTGGGTCAAGAAAGGATATGAGCTGCAAATAAAAAGCAAGGAATTTAATTTAAAGTTTTACAACAGATTTTATATTATTCTAGAGCATCAATTACTTGTATCAACAAATTTATAAAAATATTGCTTCATATTGTTTTACATTTTATAATTAAATATTTACATTGTACTTTATTATCATCTAATTTGTTTTCTCTACATTATTATCACATATAATCGTGTGATGAACAGTCTTCACTAAGATCTGGTTCCATCTGTAAAAGAAAACAATAATCAATAATTCAGGATAATTGTACCAGTGGATAAAGTAAAAAATTTTCGATAGCAAATACACATTATATTGCAGGACAGCATTTACATCTTCCATGAATTTCTCAGATGTTTATTGAGAATAGATTATTTGTAATAAGATCTAGATAATTTGAGTAAGTCGGCAGTTTCAGTCAATGAAAATCGAGGAAATTGTCTAGTTTCTGATTTGAAATTTCTGTAAGTCTTCTAAGAAAGACATCAAGAAGTAAAAATTTAAGACAAGAAAAAGAAATTTGCACGCTTTTTAATCTAAATGAATTAGAGGACCTTTTTAATATTTTCCTCCGGTGCCCAATTTACACTCCCTTCTGCCTTCACTTCCTACCTCATTCCATTAATATGACCAGGGCAGATTATTTAAAATTGATAATGAAGTCTTCCTCAAGAAACTGTTTTATTACACGAGGCAATGTTGCAGATTGAGGGCCATTATTTTCAATAAATAATGACATTACAAATCTGTGAACAAAATTTTGTTTCCAAAACTTTGAAGTTTATTTACCTTATTCTGTTGATGGGTATTTAATATTCATGCATGATACATATTTATATAGAGTGCATATCATATTTTATTGAATCATTTGTTATTTACTATTGATATTTTTATATATCGTATACTATGCTTGTACTTATATTTATTACTATTCGTCATTTTATTACTATCTATGTTTTACTGTTATATTATTATTATTATAGTATTATATGAGGTATTATATTATATTATATTGTTTATATTAAGGTATACAGGCAGATGCTTGGTTGTTATCAGGAGAGGATGTTGTCACTGAATCCCAATGAATTTTACTTTGTATATAAGTTGTAAATGTTTTTCATGTTAATTTATTAAGTTCATTGTTATTATTATGGCCAACTCTATTTGTATGAGGTATTTCCCGAAAACAAATAAAATATTCATTCATATGAATATCATCAGCAAACACGAGAGATTGGCAGAGTATTGTCCTCATATTCCATTTTCCAATAACTGAATGTCTTTTCGATTTCACCCCGTCCGCCATAATATTCATATCAAGTTCTAATTTTACACGGATGTAGGTGACTCAATGTCCAATGTTATTTTGCCAGCGATAAACTCAGGAGAGTTTAAATAAGTGGAGAGACTACAACTCTTTTTGATTAATTAATCAACTTTACAATCTCCTGGCTTCACCATAAATGAAAATCAAACACTTAACAAATTATAATGGATCAGTGTTGGTCAGTTTAGTTGTGTGGTACCTAAACAAATAGCCGAATAACAAAGTTTTTGTTATGACTATTGCGAAACCTTGACTTCCATAAGACCCGCCATAAAAAATTTCAAAACAACTTCCCTCTCCCCTCCCGACCCAATTTTATCAACCTCAATCCGATTTTATCAATCCGACAAAATCCATCTCAAAAGAAGATTCTCAAATTTTAACTATAAACCCGTCAACGACGGGTACATCAGCTAGTTTCAACATAAAACAAACTTTTCATTCAAAAGTATAATTTAACAACTTATCTGAGCAAAATTAATAAATAATGCGCACCTTAATATTTACATCTGGAGAATTCAGATAACTCTCATCTTCTTGCTTGATGTAAAGTGGGTCATCAGTATCCATCACAGAATCTAGATGTACTTCCTGATTCACATAATCTGAATCTGGTTCCTATAATTAAATGATGAAGTTAATATTTATTTATATTAAAAAATAATAGAAAAGAGGATTTTTTGGGGTGTTCAGCAAATATATATATATATATATATATATATTTACAACTTTTCCTTAATCGACCTTTGAGTATTAAATTTAAACTTAACTATTTAATTGGGAATAAGGTCACTTAATTATTATTTAATAAACTATTGAATGTTCATTTCTTCTGTTTATTGACGTTTCGATCCCGGTATTTTCTTTTTATTAGTCAACGATGGGATCCTCTTCAAAGCTAGAATTTTAAAAAATAGAGCTTCGATCAGGCCAGGGACACATCGACAGTCTCAGCACCGTCCACTAGCACATATATTAAGCTACTGGTTAATCTGTGCTTATTAGATGCCTAATTATTCAGTTCAGATCGGAGAGATGATTATCAGTTGCGTTTTCATTCATCATCATTTTCAGTGTCATATTAGACAATTTTCAGCGGTAATCTTTGGGTATGTTACACTTTAATTTAGACTGAAGGGATGCTTTCTGAATTTTATTTCTAATATCTATATGTAATTCTAGGACGTTGTTGTTTTTTTATTTTCAGTATAACTTATTGTTTTTTCAAGCTACCTCTGGAGAACTTTTATATCTATGGATCTTGTGACTGGCGTTGAATAAAAACGTCTTGTTTTCTTCTGTCTAGTCCCAACATCTTTTTTTTTTATAAAACATGTTTCAACTGTTAAGTTTAGGGATGTAATTTTTAGCTTCCATTATTAATTAAGGCAAAAAATAAATAAAAACTTTCATTATAGTTACTACATTACTAAATTAACTTAAGCTTATTTGTAGGCAAAATTAGTTTATGTTTTTTAGATGTATCTATCTATATTAGTGTCTTGCAGACCGAAAATAATATTTATATAGTTGAACATATTCACATAAATCAATTTAATTACATAAATAAAATTAAACACTATTCCATAAAAACTGAAAAATGCAAACAATTGAAAAATTGTGTAAACTACAGTTAAAAGACTCATGAGGACCAAGCAGCATAATTTCAAATTTTGAACATACAAGAAAGTCAAAATATTATTAAAATAAAAAATGTTCCATGTGTAAAATATAATTTTTAGTTTTAATTAGTAAAAAAAGAAATTTTTAAGATTAAACATTCATGTAATATTACAAATAAATTCAAAGGTTATCAATTTCAAGCTCGAACAATGCCAAACTTCATACACAAAACGATTCATTCATTTCCATACTTATTATTAAATGAATAAATATTGCTCCATGAATCGTTGCATTGTTGTATGGACTATTTTTTTTTTTCAGTTCTTAAGAACTGTTCTTTTCGGTCAACGAAGAGTTCATTTGTGTTTTTCAAAAGTCCATTACAGGTCCATTTGTTTTTAGTTTTCTTTTTGTAAAAAGTATTAAATATTTATGTGCAAAATTTATGACGAGTTCATTTAGAAGGGTTTCGTTTATCACCATTTTTTCCATAATGGCCATGATTTGTCCAAAATAAATTCTTTTCCTCGTCTCTATTTACCCACTTTAATGTTCCAGTTTCCCAGTAGTAGAGTGTTCTTAGGGCCAATTTCCGTTTATTGTTGTTTGTCATTCCTCGTAGAAATTTTCTCTGCTGCTGATTGTTGAAGAAGCTGTTGGGCATAGATAGCTTTTCATTATTAGCTATAGCAACAGTTAATACAGCTATTCTTGAATTTACCTCTTGGAAGTCGATTACTTTCTCTACTATTTTTTATTGAATAAAAAATAAACCCAACAACGGCTAACCCTAAAAAAAATTGGCTTTTCATCAACTTTTTAATAATGACAGGTGTTCGTCTATGATATGCACTCATATACCTTTTAAATATAATTTAACAACTTATCTGAGCAAAATTAATAAATAATGCGCACCTTAATGTTTACATCTGGAGAATTCAGATAACTCTCATCTTCTTGCTTGATGTAAAGTGGGTCATCAGTATCCATCACAGAATCTAGATGTACTTTCTGATTCACATAATCTGAATCTGGTTCCTATAATTAAGTGATGAAATTAATATTTATTTATATAAAAATGTAATACAGCATCGAGTTCCATAAAAATAATTTTAAACCTCTTTTACTAATCGACTGCATCCTACTAAGAAATTGTTCATATCATCTTGATACATAGTGTTAGTTAAACCTGGTTCGACCTGTAAAAAGATATCTATCAACAACTTGAATGGGTGTGCTATAAATTAGCCTTCTAATATCCTGCATAAGACGTATAATAAAATTATAGAAGAGAATGGTTGGGATGACCAGTCAAAAAATAAAAATAAATAATTATACTTATTTTTATTTTTGCCGATGTTTCGGCCCAAAGTTCTCTTCAATTATTTACTTCAGTCAACCATCAATCCACAATTAAAAAAATTATAATTTGATTTTATTTTTATAAAAAGAATGATTTAATATGTTCTCTTACATTCAAGGATGTTTTAAGGTCTTTTGGATACTGTTCATTTAGACAGATATCACTTACAATGTAAATGTTTTTTGAAAATCAATAGCATGTAAGCTCAATAAAATTAAAATTAAAGATCTTCATGGTATACAGAATTCAAATGCTTAGATTTAATATTATTTTCATAGCAAATGATCCACAAATAAATTAATACATGCACCTTAATTGTGATGGCTGTATTTTTAATAGTTTCATAAATTTGTTCTTTCACACTGGACTATGAAAGAACAAATTTAGAGTTGGACTGTTAAGCAGTTACTCAATAAAATTGTACTTTGTGTCTTTTTTCAACAAACTGATAATTCATATAGTACAAGAGGCCATGCAAAAATGTTGATATCTGAAGAAAATTTTATAAACATTTTTTTAATATTCATAACATTTATATTATTAAAATGAGAGTCTGCCAGTTCAACCATGTTACTTAATAAAAAGGTGGCTGATTTAAAGAATATTAGGCAATTAACTTAAGGGTCGAAATGGTAATTTATCATGAAAATGTAGGAAAAGTTTTTATTTTATTAAATTTTATGTAAGGGTTTAAACATGTAAATATGTTTTCCTAATTTTTTACCATTATTTATCTGTTTTTTAAGAAAAGCACATTCTATAATACATTCTAACAATACTTTTAGTTTTAGATCTTATTCATTAACATGTAAAAAAAAAATTTGCTGACGCAGGTCACCAGGGGAAAACTTCATAGCAAAAAAAAGGCATATATTTTTGATCATTTTTAGCTTTTTGACCTTTATTTTCTAAACAATGCATCAAAGCAAAAAATATACTATTAAGATCATAAATTGAGCGCCAAACGAGTATAATGTGAGTGAAATATTTAAAATCATAGATATCCTTATTATCAGTTATTTTTTCTTCTCCTTAATATTCTTTAAAGCAGCTGTCATTTGTTAGATAGCATGATCTGACTGGTTAATTCATCTTTAAAAATAAAAATGTTAAGAATATTCTAAAAAATTCTTACAAAATTTTCTTCAGATACCAATTTTTTTGCACGGGATCTGGGACTAACACTTATACTTTTTGGGATTGCATTGCAAAAATTGTTAAAGGAAACATACATTTTTCAATGTTCCATTCAATGTATTTTCTGATTTCCATCTCATCAAAACCAAGCAGCAAATAAGAGGCTGCTCTCTTTAATCTGCTAGTATTTGAGAGCAAAAACTCCAGGTAAGCCATCAGTGGAAGTATACCAAAGAGATAGTATAATACTTCACTTTAATTAATCTTCTCATAAACAAATCTTTACTAGCTAATTCTAAGGTGACTATTGAAGTCTTTAAATAAATATATATTAACCTTAATGGACACTGATTGTGAACATTTTGGAATATTTTTAAAAATTGTTGGATGTGCTCCATCTTTCAGGCTAGGATCAGGCACATTTGTGAAGTTAATAATTTCATTGCTAAATAGCTTAATGCTTTTTAAAATAGCGAGGAACGGGTCCTCTTTTCTGTGAGCTTGCCGCCACAAAAATTCACATAGATATGAATCGAGGTGTTGCCTTGCAGTTCCTCGATGTTTCTTATTTCTCCACTTAGCTGAGCCCCATAGTCGTTCAATGTGTTGAGTATGGAGTCCACTTGATGGATCAACAAAGTTATACTGATGATTCACCTGGAAATGATTATAGTCTGCTTCATTCAGTTGTTGGATGTTATATCCTTTCCAACAGTCTGAATAAATGGTGCTTCCCTCTCGTATATTATTTTTAATGCATTCTAATAAAGTTCTTGCCTTTCTGTCCTTTATTTTGACGATGAAACACTCCTCTGTTTCTCGGCAAACTCCGCCAAACATCCATTGTTCAGGAAGAACTCTCCCTAAATGATTTTTCCTTTTAGAAAATAGACTCTCATCTACTTCAACGACTTTCCCAGGCCCTCCAATTTTCTTAGTTGGCCTGTGTAACATGTTATGGGCACAAACCTCTCTTAAATATTTGTTCCACGTTACCACAGTTTCCTTGGATAGTTTCAGATGCTCTTTGCCCCATTGTATTGTTGTTAAATTATGGGACCACCCATAAATAAATGTTAAAGTCGTCAAAAATGAAATCCTTGACCCCTCTAACCACGTTCCTTTCCTTATAGAAACTTTTTTGTTACAAGTGGTACGAAAACATCTCCATTTCGCCGCCCTGTCTAACTTCATTTGATGACCTTCTTCACACAATTTCACGTTTGGAATTATCCCAGCGTTTTGAAAATATTCAATAGCCTCTTCTTCTGAAGACGGTAATTCCCATAATGTTATAACATCCATAATTTGACGAAAATAACACAAATAGAATAAAAATAAGCGTTAGAATAACTTAAAGCTTTCACGAGATAAGAAAGTAGGGTATGTGATGTAACATTAGATAACAAGGGAGGTTTCATCCAGGCCTCCTATCCGACAAGTAGCAGTAATTTATTGTGAAAAATGTAGGAATAGTTTTAATTTTATTAAATTCTATATAAGGGTTTAAACATGTAAATATGTTTTCCTAAATTTTTACCATTATTTATCTATTTTTTAAGAAAAGCACATTCTATAATACATTCTAACAATACTTTTAGTTTTAGATCTGATTCATTAATCTCATCTAATTTAATTTAATTTCTAATTTTGATTTAAATTGTAATTAATCTCCTAAGTTGGAGGACTTTACAAATCCTAACATTATTTGTATCTCTAGTGGATCCAGCAGGAGAGCGCGGGGGGGGGGGCTCCCCCAACTGGTGGCTAGAAAAAAAATCCAGAAAACATCTATTTAAAAAAAAGAGAAATAAAGGGAAATCCATCATCACAGACGATGAATTTCCTAATATAAGATAAAAAAAATGGTTATCGTGACCACCACTAACGAATTCTCTCAAGGGGCAGGTACCCTCCCTTGGATAGTGGAAAAAAAATCCGGAAGTGACAAAAAAAGCAGCTATTTAAAGAAAAAAGAAATTTAGGGAAAATTCATCTCCATACGCGAATTTACAAATGTAATATAAAAAAAAATCATCGTGACCGGCACTTGCGAATTCTGCCAAGGGGCGCACCCTCCTTTGGAAGGTGGAAAAAATATAGAAAAAAGTTACAAAAAAAAAAACACCTTTTTAAATATAAGAGACATATAGGATAAATTTATCCTCATAAACGAATTTCCTAATGCAACATAAAAAAAAAATTACTACCGTGACCAGCACTAGCGAATTCTGCCCTTCCTTAGATGGTGGAAAAAAAATCCGAAAAAACGCCTATTTAAAGAAAAGAGAAATATAGCAAAAATGCATCCTCATACACGAATTTCCTAATGAAAAAAAAAATTATTATCGTGGCCAGCACTAGCGAAATCTGCCAGGGGGCGCGCCCTCCCTTGGATGATGAAAAAAAATCCAAATAACACCTATTTAAAGAAATGAGAAATATAGGAAAAATTTATTCTCATAGACGAATTTTCTAATGTAATATAAAAAAAAAGTTATTATCGTGACCAGCACTAGTGATTTCTTCCAGGGGGCGCTTCCTCCTCTCGATGTTAGAAAAATAATTCCACAAAAAAATCGATAAAAATATCTATTTGAAGATGGAAAAGAATTATCAGGGAGGACACAGTTGATCAATGGCACCGGCGATGGATGGCAATTCCGAAGGGAGCTACCATAAGAAACTACTTCACCGTCGTCAGGATTAGATGCAAGATGGGTCCTCCTGGATTACTCTGTGTCTCAACTCCTCATGGGACACGGGCTTCCGAGCGAAGCTCGTTAAACACGGGAAGAATATTGACCCGTTATGCCCCAACTGCAACGTTCCGGAAACCGCCGAACATGTGGTCGTCGAAGTACTGCCTATGAGGCACTAAGTGCCAAGCTCCTGAGAGGTACGGCACTAAGTGCCAAGCTCCTGAGAGGTACGGGGATACACTAACAGAGAGCATGTTCCCCCAGCTAATGAGCAGAGAGAATTACCCACATTATAGGGAGTTCGTATACGGATGGAAAGATGCGGTAAGCCCTACACATTTTAATCTGGGAAGAAGAGAAGAAAGCTAAAACAAGCTGCACTTGCTTCGAGGACCGGCTTCATGTGGAAGAATGGAGAAAAGTGGGGTTGGTGGGCTTGGGCACACAAACAAGTCTACACCTCATAAATAATAATGTTAACAAAAATTTAAAAATTAAATAGACCTATACTGCCAGCAGTGGAATAGGCATACTGTTGCTACAACCCATATTGCCTATAAGGCGTAATATAGACTGAAAAGATTAATGAATAGCTGCGTAAGATTTGTTATCGGTGGCCTGAGGTACTCCCATATCTCTCACCACTACACTGAGTTAAGGTGGCTCTTCTCCTCCTCTAGAAGACAATATTTCCTAGGTACGTTCCTCTTTCAAATCATTAACAACCATCGTCCTTCTTACGCCTACAACCTTCTCCAATTCAAGTCCTCAACCCATTCCCTTTTAACAAGATCTCGACCTTCTGACCTCTACATCCCTACGCACAGATCTGCCTCATTTCAGAATTCCTTTATAGCTCATGCTGTCAATTTCTGGAATTCTCTACCTATCAAAATTCGGCATTCCCCCTCCATATCCACATTCAAATCCCTCCTATTCCAATTCCTATCCCAAAAACAGTCAGATACTTGCTAAACTTTCGATATTATACATTTCTAGTCATCATCAAACGATAGTGCTATTCTATACTGTGAACTTCACTAGGGATATTACAATATTTTCCGGCTCTTAAGGCTACTGACCGCATCTATTGTTTGTTTTTTTTATTTTAATTTTTATTATTATTTTTTATTGGTATATAATGAAATCTGTACCTCTAGCATTTGACAATGAAGAGTCTACATATTAATCATTATTTAAAGACATTGATATTTTATATTGTCAGCAGAAACACACCTCATTTTAAAGAAGAACTCATTATATTTTTTATTATTTTATTTTTCAAGAGTATAAATATAATTTTTCCTACTGTACATAATCTAAAGTGTTTTATCATAATTTTAAGTGTTTTGTATATAGATTATTTTTTTCTTGTATATAGCTTGTTTAACTAATATTTTCTTTACTTTCTCTTCTTTATTATTGTTTTATTTTGGCCAGATGTAGTATTTTAATTATGTTCTGTTATGTTATTCTAAAGGGACTTTGTCCCAGAATAAAGTTATTTTCTATTCTATTCTATTCTAAGGCAAGACAGGGAGAAGGAAAAAAAACAAAAACATTATTCCAACAGAATCCCCTTACAATTAGTGTGACAACTTTTGACCTGTTTATGACAGATAATGCAAATCTCTTCTTTCCGTTTTAATAAACTTTGTAATGGAAAATAACAGTTTAATAACTAATAGTCGTACAATCTATAATCAACGAATTGGTTATAATTCATAGAATATTAAATTAAATAGGACCAATACCAGCATCATAGAATGTAGAATTACATCACAGTATAAAATTAATAGTTTTTATCTTATAGATGGCTTAACAGCCGAAACGTAGCTGATGTAGATTGAAATAAATATGGTGAAGAAATAAAACAGCCTTATTTTATAGTATTATAGAATTTTCACCTAAAACAAACAAGAACAGGTGTCCTGTTGTAATTGAAATTTCATGGTGAGATATATGTTGCTCTTTTTCAGTAGATGAATTTAAAAATCAGATGTTAATGTATTAATTATATTATGAAAGCATTTGTAAATTAATAATAATTATGGTCTGTTGATATTGTTTATTTAATGAATGAATTAAAAGGCGTAATAAATCAGGGGTGATCAGAAGGGGTTTCATGGTGCAGTTGCACCATTAAGATTTTTAAGAAGGGCATAATTTGATGAGATTTTGTATTTTTGGGAGGGACACATTTTGACAGGATTATGGATTTTCGGAATGAAAGTTTCAAACTAGGGGACAAACGTATCTCCTGGAACAGACCGCAGATGTAATTTAACTTTTTTTTTTTTAAAAAGAGTAATAAAATATGTTGGAGGGGCGATGGGGGGAGGATTCATGCACTATTGACCTTTGGGGGGAGGGATGCTCACCTTTGCATGAAATAATTATTTCCAAAATAATGATTATTCCTCAAATTTTATTTTATTAATATATATATAACTTAAACACTTATTGAAATACAGCCATATATTTCTGAAGTAATCATGACTTAATTACCATTTATTTTTTAACTAATTTTTTTTTGAAAAGCGTTAAATAATTATTTCCTAAATAAATTCAATTCTTCCCTTCCCCAGAGAGTTTCTCTGAATTTCCGTTTGTATCTTTTCTTTCTATTGTAGCACTCTATTTTCATCGAATGTGATGATGCGTTTCAGTTTATTTTGAAAATGCTTCTGAGGTCTAAAAAATCTCTTTCCATGAAGAGCATAAAATCACTTTATTTTCAGCCATGAAGATTGCTAACAAATTAAGGCAAAACATCAGTGATATCACAATTAAAAATTGTTTTCAGGCAAGTCAAATTATTAAAATTCTACTGTATATTAATTTCCATCACTTTGTGAATTTAATTTATATTTTCATAATATTTCTGTTCATAGATTAATAATGAAAGAAATTGAAATAATTACAAATACTTAATCATATAGGTATGTAAAATAAATAAATAAAAGGAGATGAGAGTATTAAAAACTAATGCCTTTAAATTCAATGGCCTTTCCAGAGTTTTCTCATTAAATGGAGCCTATTTGGGTCAAGAAAGGATATGAGCTGCAAATAAAAAGCAAGGAATTTAATTTAAAGTTTTAAAACAGATTTTATATTATTCTAGAGCATCAATTACTAGTGTCAACAAATTTATAAAAATATTGCTTCATATTTATTTTATAATTAAATATTTACATGGTACTTTATTATCATCTAATTGGTTTTCTCTACATTATTATCATATATAATCGTGTGATGAACAGTCTTCACTAAGATCTGGTTCCATCTGTAAAAGAAAACAATAATCAATAATTCAGAATAATTGTACCAGTGGATAAAATAAAAAAAAATCGATAGCAAATACAAATTATATTGCATGTCAGCATTTCTATCTTCCATGGCTTTCTCAGATGTTTATTGAGAAGCGATTATTTTTAATAAGATCTAGATAATTTGAGTAAGTTGGCAGTTTCAATCAATGAGAATAGAGAAAATCATCCAGTTCTGATTTGAAATTTCCATAAGTCTTTCTAAGCAATTAACATATTTTGCTCATAAGATGATGTAATTTTGAGAAAAATTTAAATTTTGGTAAACTTAAAATATTCTTAATTATCCTGGAAATAACATAAAAGTTAAAAAGTTAACTAAACTGACTTTTGAATTGTTTGTGTTCATGGTTATTGTATTTTATTATTTAAATGATTAAAATGAATGTTTATATTAATGATGGTTCAACAAATTTTGGAGGGAGAATTTAGTCTTTAAGACAAAGAAGGACTTCCTTCCTTGATGATGATGTTCTGTGGGCTTTGGTGGAAGAAAACTCCAGAACAACTGTTTGAGAACTTGCAAGGAAACTTAACCTTAGCAATTCGACTGTCGATTGGAAAGGTAAATAAGCTTGAAAGTTGGGTTCCACACACATTAAACAACCTAATAAAAACAACAGAAAACAGCGTTATGAAGTTTGTGCTTCACTTCTTTGCCGAGACAAAAATGATCCTTTTCTGTCCATCCATAATTGTTACTTGTGATGAAAAGTGGATACTTTACGATAACAGTAGACGTTCTGGACAGTGGCTCGACAAAGCAGAAGCAACAGAACATTTTCCAAAACCCCCATCTCATAAAAAAAAGGTAATGGTTACCGTTTGGTGAACCCAATTTGGTTGGATACATTACAGCTTCTTAAATCCTGGAGAAATTATCAATGCTGAATCGTATTGTAACCAAATTCATGCAATGCATCAGAAATTGGCAATAATGAAGCCATCTTTGGTCAATTGGAAGGGGCCCCCTTTGTTGCATGACAACACCCAGCCACATGTCTCACATGTGATGTTACAAAAACTGTTAGAGCTTGGATTTGAAGCTAAGCCACATCCGCCTAACTCTCAGGGCCTCTCTCCAATGGATTACAATTTTTTTAGACACCTGGACCACTACTTATGTGACACAAAAAATTTAATGGACAAAGGCAATTAGAAAATGAGTTTTTGGAGTTTATCAATTCTAAAGATGAGAAATTCTATCCTGAGGAATGGAAAAGTAATCAACATGTTGATAGAAATGTATTGGTAGTAGTGGAGACTATTTTGATTAAATAAAACAGTTGTAAATCTTTCTTTTGAAACCAAAACCCTGCATTGTTTTCCAATATTTGCTATTTCCCAATCTATTCTGTCCTGGCTGTTTATGTTGGTTCCCTAGTAGTCAACCACTTAATGAAATATCTTACTCTTAGAGACATTAATTAAAAGAGACAAGAGAGTCTGGCCCTTGCCTTTATACTGGTAGGATCGGTGTCGTTCTGTTCTCTAAAGATATAACTGTGCTATTACAAGTTGTGCTGTTTATAGTTCTTATTATACTTATTAAATATTTTCAGTGCTCCAATTATTGACTTTTTCGGTGATATTTCAAGTTATTATTCTTAAATAAACAAAAAGCTAAGCAATAACTTTAGAATATATCGAGACAGTTCAGCTTGAGATTAGGATGGAGATTAACCTCCCTACATCTCTCACTCCCCACCACCTCTCTCGTATCTATAACTTTATAAGTCATTAGGATAGTTACTTAACAATGATGCTGCGCCCAAAATGCAATAACACGATCGGCAGAGAAGATAAGGCTACATTAGTTTGTTCTATATGCAAACTAATTTACCACAAAAAATACTACAATATCGCTGAGACCGATGTAATTAAAAAAGAATTGGTTCTGCCATACGTGTGTTAAGCCCCTCAGAAAGAATCAAGCCACTATGGCCGCTGAGTTGTTACAAGGGAGCAATACCTCTATATTAGCTAAGGTAAAAAAGATAGCCGACGATATCAAAGAGGTCAAGATGTTGCTAGGAAAGCAGAGTGACCTAGCATTAGAAAATAATAAAAGATTGAGAAAATTAGAAGAGTTAGCATTGAAACAAGAAAAAATCATTGATAATTTAGAGAGTGATAATAAAACTCTTAAATCACAAATAATTGTTCTCGAGTCTAGGCTTAACCAAGCAGAACAAGCCCAGATGGCAAACAACTTGGAGATAAGAGGTATCACAGCTAATCCGAGCTTTAAGCTGTGAACTGTGCATTCATTAATACTGCTCTCGCCCCGCCGACTTGATTGATGTTTTTGGCCATCTTTGCGACCGAGTTTAAACTTGCAAAACAAAATTATACGAAAATCACGCGTTGACATCTTAGTAAAAACTAAATTATTTTCAAGCAGCGAAATGCTACTAAGTTAAACAAACATTACCGTTTGGAAAAGGATTAATAAGTGTTGACATTCATACAAATGAATAATCCAGTAAACGTAAACAGTTTGTTATATAGAGGGGTATTTTAAAGAAAACATAAAAACATGCATTATTTTCTGGACGATCCAATATTATATAGTCCTGGTATAGATGGGATCTCTTGAAACATTTTTAGCTGCAAGTGCATTCCATATTTTCTAACATGGGACCGAGTTGAAGGCAGCTTTAAGGTCTAGAAAAGCTAAGTCCCTGTTCCTATCAACCCATGCTTTTTCTGATATGTTTCTCAGGACAAAGATATGATCTTCCAGAGAGGAAAATCAGCCTTGTGTTAGCCTATTCTAAAAGTAAATCTATATTTTAAAGGTCACCTGACAATAGACTAATCAATCTGTAATTAGCTAACTCTGCCTGGCTTTCTTTTTTGTGGAGTGGGATTATAATAGTGTATTCACTATCTTCACATACAGTATAAGATAATCTATTCAACACACACAAGTGAAGTTCATACTTTACCACGAATGTTAAAGTAACAATTAACTTAATGAGAGATTAGTTCATCCCACTGCAAAATATCCATGCGGTTCAATAGTTGATCATAGTTATTTTTTCCTATGAATTTTATTATAGCTTTACGTTTTGAAATTAAGACTTATTACTTATCAAAATCTATTGTTACTTAGAGCCAGTAGAAAAGGATTATTTTATATAACTATACTACTGCACTATATGTAGTATAATAATTTAACAAATTATTTGAGCAAAATTAAAATATAATGTGCACCTTAATATTTACATCTGGAGAATTCAGATAACCCTCATCTTCTTGCTTGATGTAAAGTGGGTCATCGGTATCCATCACTGAATCAAGAAGTATTTCATGATTCTTATAATCTGAATCTGGTTCCTATAATTAAATGATGAAGTTAATATTTATTTATATTAAAAAATAATAGAAAAGAAGATTGGTTGGAGTGTTCAGCAAAAAAAAAAAAAATATATATATATATATATTTTGTAATGTAAACCTTTATTGGAAGTTGGTAAAAAGGGTTTAATAAATTAATGTTAAACTGTTAAATTAACAGTTAAAAGGCAAGCTAATCTAGTTCTACTAGTTCAGGGGAAAGAAAATAACAGCTCTGTAGTTTCCCCAAAAAGGAAAATCCATGCCACGGTCCTTTGTAGCTCTCGAAGGTGCCTTTCTTGAATTGCAAAAAGCTGCAGCTAAGATGGGGCTCCACATTAATGAGAATATAACAAAATATATGTATACAGGAGAAGGAGAGAATCCCCAAAACCAAAGAATATCTCTAGGCCCTTACACCTTTGAGAATGTTCGACAGTTCTCTTATTTGGGATCTCAAATTAAGACAAAAAATGAGACGATATTTGAAATAAAGCGGAGAATAGCAGCTGCCAATCGATGCTATTTTGGCCTACTTAAGCACATGAGAAGCTCACTACTTAGTAGACGAACGAAGCTACAGTTCTATAAAACGCTCATCCGGCCAGTTCTTACCTACGGTAGCCAAACATGGTGAAAAATGATGAAAAAGACCTTCTAGTCTTTGAAAAGAAAATCCTTAGAAGAATATTTGGCCGTGTAAAGGGCGGACTGGATTGGAGAATTCGGAAGAATAGAGAGGTCTACGAATTGTTTAATGAACCTAATGTGGCAAAAATTATAAAATTAGGAAGGTTAAGTTGGGTAGGACACACTCGGATGGAGAGGTCTGAAATCTCGATAAGAGTGCTAGAAGAACCATTACACTATACAAGGAGAGCTGGCAGACCAAAATTGAGAGGGGTAGATGGTGTGGCAGGTGACGCGAGAGACTTGATGGGAGTCAGGAATTGGAAACCGGAAGCACAGAATAGAGAAATTTGGCGGAAGCTCGTTAAGGAGGCCAGGACCTACTAAGGGTTGTAGAGCCATTAAAATAGATAGATAGATAGAATGGTTTGGGTGATCGATAAAAAAAAAAAATATTTACATCTGGAGAATTCAGATAACTCTCATCTTCTTGCTTGATGTAAAGTGGGTCATTAGTATCTATTACAGAATCTAGAAGGACTCCTTGACCCATATAATCTGAATCTGGTTCCTAAAATTAAGTGATGAAATTATTATTTATTTATCTAAAAAAGTAAACAGCATTGAGTTTAATAAAAATAATTTTAAACCTCTTTTATTAATCGACTGCATCCTGCTAAGAAATTTGTCGTATCAGAGTCAGTTAAACCTGGTTCGATCTGTAAAAAGATATCTATCAACAACTTGAATGGGTGTGCTATAAATTAGCCTTCTTATATCCTGCATAAGACGTACAACAAAATTATAGAAAAGAATGGTTGGGGTGACCTGTCAAAAAAAAATAAATAATAATTTATTTATTTTTGCGATTTCGGCCAGTTCTCTTCAATTATTACTAGTCCATCATCCCAATAAAAAATTATTGATTTTATTATTATAAAAAGAACGATCTAATATGTCCTCTTACATTCAAGTATGTTTTAAGGTCTTTAGGAAATTGTTCATTTATAGATACCACAAAGAATGTAAGTGTTATTTGAAAATCAATAGCATGTAAGCTCAATAAAATTAAAGATCTTCATGGTATACAGAATTCAAATGCTTAGGTTTAATAATATTTTCATAGCAAATAATCCATAAATACATTAAAACATGCACCTTAATTACGATGGCTGCATTTTTAATAGTTTCATAAATTTGTTCTTTCACACTATGGATTGTTGAGCAGTTACTATTGACAATATATTAGCTCCAATAAAATTGTACTTTGTGACTTTTTGCAACAAACTGAAAATGCATATAGTACAAGAGTCCATGCAAAATTATTGACATTATCTGAAGAAAAGTTTATCCATTTTTTTTAAATATTCATAACATTTATATTATCAAAATGAGAGTCTGCCAGTCCAATCATGTTACTTGCTAAAATGGTGGCTGATTTAAAGAATATTAGCCAAGTAACATAAGGATCGAAATGGTAATTTATTGTGAAAAATGTAAGAAAAGTTTTTATTTTATTAAATTTTATGTAAGGGTTTGAACATGTAAAAAAAAATTTGCTGATGCGGGTCACCAAGGGGAAAACTTAATAGCCAAAAAAAGGAATATCTTTTTGATCATTTTTTGCTTTTTGACCTATATCTTCTAAACAATGCATCAAAGCAAAAACGGTACTATTAAGATCATAAATTGAGCGCCAAACGAG
Organism: Nezara viridula; assembly: GCA_928085145.1. Lineage (NCBI taxonomy): Eukaryota > Metazoa > Arthropoda > Insecta > Hemiptera > Pentatomidae > Nezara > Nezara viridula. The sequence goes on from OV725079.1 coordinate 17,299,107, forward strand.
TATAATGTGAATGAAATATTTAAAATCACAGATATCTTCATTACCAGTTATTTATTTGGCAGTAAAAAGATTTTCTCTTGATGTCCTATGTTAGTAATTTTGTTTTTTACATGTTTAAATTCATATATATAAGTTAAAAAAATAAAAACTTTTCTCAAATTTTCTGTTTTGATCCTCAAGTTGCTGGGCTAATATTGTTTAAATTAGCTGCCATTTGTGACTATTTTGAATAAAACAGGTGTAAATCTTTCTTTTATCTTTTTAAACCAAAATGCTGCATTATTTTCCGGACAACCCAATATTTGCTATTTAGCAATCTATTCTGTCCTGGCTGTATGTTGGTTCCGTAGTAGTCAACCACTTAATGAAATACCTTACTCTTAGAGACAATGGTCATTCCTTTTCTTTGCAGTTCCTGCCAGTTCAGCAAAAAATCGCTCTGGTTTTGCTTTAATTTCACATATGAATATCATTTAGGTAAATACGAAAAAAACAAACTAAAATATCAGCCTGGTATCCTGCGTCCAAATAACCAAGTCCCGAAAAATGGTTTGTGTGTGTTTATGTTAGCAGTCTAGCTCAAAAACAAAAAGTCGTATGAAACTGATATTACGTATTTAAGATAGGTTTATGCCATAGATGTGACAGCAACGTTTTCCTTAAAATCGGCTAATTGGAAGTGCCACTTTATATCAACGGTGAAACAAATTTTACAATTTTCTCAAAAACAGCTCTAACGATTTTGTTGATTAAACTCGGTATATCATTATATAATTAAGTGGTCTTTAATATCATTTAGGTCTTATCCCCATTGATGTCACTTTTTAGGGCTTAAATGCCCAATGTTCATATGCAACTTCCTCAAAAGTACCTTTAATATGGTTTATTTAAAATAATTAACTATCTCTCATTATTACTCATTATTAGAGTTACAAAAAAATACTAAATATAAATTTTGAAAGAGTTTGATAATTGAATAAAGAAGAAAACAGTATCCACTTATAATTAATGTGACAACTTTTGACCTGTCTATGACAGACAATGCAAATCTCTTAATTCAGTTTTAGTAAACTTTGCAATGGAAAATAACAGTTTAATAACTAATAATCGTACAAGCCATAATCAACGGATCGCACAATCCATAATCAACCAATAATATAATAAATAACTTTTGTAATTTTAATGGCGTATGTTAACTGTAATTTTTTAGGTTTAACTCATTTATAAATGCAATTCAAAAATTTTATAATAGCCCAAGAAGGAAAGAAAATAATTTCTATTCAAAGTCGAGAGGTAAGGGAAAGTTCTATGTTGCGCGCACCAGATTTTTAAAATAAAAATGTTAAGATTATTCAAAAAAATTCTTACAAAATTTTCTTCAGATACCAATTTTTTTGCACAGGCTCTAGGACTAACATTTGTACTTTTGGGGATTACATTGGAAAATTTTTTAAAGGAAACATACATTTTTCAATGTACCATTCAATGTATTTTCTCTTTTTCCATCTCATCAAAACCAAGGAGCAAATAAGAGGCTACTCTCTTTAATCGGCTAATGTTTGAGAGCATGGAATGCTTCTTACAAAAACTCCAGGTAAGCCATCAGTGGAAGTATACCACTGGGATAGAATATTGCTTTACCTTAATTAACCTTCTCATAAACAAATCTTTATTAGCTAATTCTAAGGTGAGTATAAAAGGCTTTAAATAAATATATATTAACCTTAATGGGCACTGGTTGTGAACATTTTGAAATATTTTTAAAAATTGTAGGAAGTGCTCCATCTTTCAGGCTAGGATGACACACATTTGTGCAGTTAATCATTTCATTGCTAAATAGCTTAATGCTATTTAAAATAGCGAGGAACGGGTCCTCTTTTCTGTGAGCCCGCCGCCACAAAAATTCACATAGATATGAATCGAGGTTTTGCCTTGCAGTTCCTCGATGTTTCATGTTTCTCCACTTAGCTGAGCCCCATAGTCGTTCAATGTGTTGAGTATGGACCCCACTTGATGGATCAACAAAGTTATACTGGTGATTCACCTGGAAATGATTATAGTCTGCTTCATTCAGTTGCTGGGTGTTATATCCCTTCCAACAGTCTGAATAAATGGTGCTTCCCTCTTGTATATTATTTTTAATGCATTCTAATAATGTTCTTGCCTTTCTGTTCTTTATTTTGACGATGAAACACTCCTCTGTTTCTCGACAAACTCCCCCAAACATCCATTGTTCAGGAAGAACTCTCCCTAAATGATTTTTTCTTTTAGAAAATAGACTCTCGTCTACTTCGACGATTTTCCCAGGCCCTCCAATTTTTTTTATCGGCCTGTTTAACATGTCATGGGCACAAAGTTCTCTTAAAAATTTGTTCCATGCTACGACAGTTTGGGTGGATAGTTTGAGCTGCTCTTTCCCCCACTGAATTGTAGTTAAATTATGGGACCACCCATAAATGAATTTTAAAGCCGTCAAAAAAGAAATCCTGGACCCCTCTAACCACGTTCCTTTCCTTATAGAAACGGTTTTGTTACACCTACGAGAGCATCTCCATTTAATCTTCCCGTCGAACTTCATTTTACGACCATCACAATAATCACAATATTTCACCTTATCAAATATACCGGCGTCTTGAAAATATTTGATAGCCTCTTCTTCCGAAGACGGCAATTCCCACAATGTGACAACATCCATAATTCCAGTTGAAACAAAACAACACAATATTAACAAAAGAACACAATATAATACTAAACAACACAATAACTTAAAGAATACTAAAGAACAACTAAACTAAAGAACAAGAAAAACTAAAGAACACAATAACTTGAGAAACGAGATTGGGTCGATAAGGGAGGTTATCTGAAACGAGATTAGATAAGAAGGAAGGTTTCGACTCTACCCGCTAAGAGAGAAGTACTGATACATATATTAAAATTTGTATATATAAGGATACTTACACAAATATAAATACCCACAATTAATTATAAATCAATATAGCGTTTATAATTTTTACTTTCACTTCCCCTTTGTCTGAAAATACTTATTTCTGCTAAGAAGAATGTGGTAAGTGAAAGTTGTGTGATGCGAGCACCGCACCAGATTTTTTATATAATAGAGAGAAAAAAATAAAATAAAATAATGTATAAGGAATCCATGATTTAAAAAACAACAGAACTTAGCTTAGTTTATCCATGCAAAACTCCTCTTTAAATGGTTTCAACAATGATAAACTTTCATTTGAAGCATACTTTTTCTAGTTTACTGTGTAAAGCACTAAAGTTATAAGATTAATAAATTAAATATATTTTTAGTAATAACTCCTGTTAATAAAAAATAAAGAAAAACTTTAAATTTCCTACTTTTCTAGCTAAAATCAGGTCATAATTTATTTTAAAAAATTTGTACCTCTAGAAGTCTGCTATGACCTCTTTAAATGTTTTCCTGGATAATCTACATATGTTTTATTCACTATGTCTTATCCATTACTAACAACCTTAATTTTGATTAAAGTAATTATTAGTAGTTAATCTAAAGGTAATTATTTGTCTCCTGTTTCAAGGAAAAAAATTATGATTTAGCAATGGAAGCCCTCAACAAAATCATGAGCTGTCTTACTGAAAAACAGTATTTGAAGAGGAATAAGACTAAATTGTTACATTATAAGTTTTAAGTGTTCATGAATAGGTTTTATTTCATTTAAACCAGAAAAAGGAAATAAATAAAAGTTTTAAAGGAGATGGTCCAGGGTGGCAGTCATTAAGTGCCCACTGTGTCATGCGAGCAGCAACACCCTCAGACTTCTCTCCAGAGATATGCAGCACAATGATTCCAGCTCAGCCCTGAAGAAGACCTGCAAAGTCGGGTTGAAACGTTGGCTTTTAATAAAATAGTTTTTCCACTATTTAGTCTATTTATGACTGCCATCCCGGGCCATCTCCTTTCTTAATAATTCAACAGTCAACTATTAAGTATTCAATAAAAGTTTCTACTTGAATATTTTTTATATAATCTAATACATCTTGCTAGTAGTGTCAAACCCGTTAATTAGAGTAATCTGCTGATGATTAAGAAAAAAATATTCTGTTGTACTAACATAAGGCATTTAAAATAAAAAAACATGTAGTTAAATAAGGCTGTTTTATTTCTTCACCTTATTTAATTCAATTTACATCAGTTAAGTTTCGGCTGTTAAGCCATTTTCAAGCCATCTATAAGATAAACACTATTAATTTTATACTGCAATGCAATTCTATATCAGATTTTGAATAAAAAGCAACCTCATTCTATCTAGTGGTACTGTTACTTTACAAATTAAAAAAATTACTTAACCTAATTAAGGTTATAATTCATAGAATATTAAATTAAACAGGACCAATGCAACCATCATAGAATGTAGAATTGCATCACAGTATAAAATTAAGTGTTTATCTTATAGATGGCTTGAAAATGGCTTAACAGCCGAAACGTAGCTGATGTAGATTGAAATAAATATGGTGAAGAAATAAAACAGCCTTATTTTATAGTATTATAGAATTTTCACCTAAAACAAACAAGAACATGTGTTCTGTTGTAATTAAAATTTCATGGTGAGATATATGTTGCTCTTTTTCAGTAGATGAATTTAAAAATCAGATGTTAATGTGTTAATTATAATTATGAAAGCTTTTGTAAATTAATAGTAATTATGTTCTGCTGACATCGTTTATTTAATGAATGAATTAAAAGTTATAATCAATCAGGGGTGCTCAGAAGGGGTTTCATGGTGTAGTTGCGCCATTCAGATTTTTAAGGAGAGCACATTTTGATGGGATTATGAATTTTCGGAATGAAAAGCTTCAAACTAGAGGAAAAACGTATCTTCTGGAACAGAAAGCAGCAAGTGTAATTTAACTTTAAAAAAAAAAAAAAGAATAATAAAATATGTTGGAGGGGCAACGGGGGGAGGGTTCATGCACCATTGACCTTTTCATGGGGTTTCATGGTGCAGTTGCGCCATTAAGATTTTTAAGAAGGGCACAATTTGATGAGATTTTGTATTTTTGGGAGGGACACATTTTGACAGGATTATGAATTTTCGGAATGAAAAGTTTCAAACTAGGGGACAAATGTATCTCCTGGAACAGACCGCAGATGTAATTTAACTTTTTTTTTTTTTTTAAAAAGAGTAATAAAATATGACTAGAGTAATAAAATATGATGAGAGTAATAAAAAAGGTCAAAAAATTGACCTTTGGGGGGAGGGATGATCAACTCTGCAAGAAATAATTATTTCCAAAATAATGATAATCCCTCAAATTTTATTTTATTAAAATATATATTACTTAAACATTTATTGAAATAAAGCGATATATTTCTGAAGTAATCATGACAGTTTTTCTTTTCCTGTTTTATTTATTACTTAATTAACATTTATTTTTTAACTAAATTATTTTTGAAAAGTGTTAAATAATTATTTCCTAGATAAATTCAATTCTTTCATTCCTCAGAGAATAATTTTTCTCTGAATTTCCGTTTATTTACCTTTTCTTTCTATTGTAGCGCTCTATTTTCATCGAATGTGATGATATTTTTCAGTTTGATTTGGAAAATGCCTATGAGGTCTAAAAACATCTTTCCATCAAGATCATAAAATCACTTTATTTTCAGCCATGAACATTGCTAACAAATAATGGAAAAATGTCAGTGATATCACAATTAAAAATTATGTTTTCAGGCATGTCAAATTATCAATATTCTACTGTATATTAATTTCCATCACTTATGTGAATATAATTTATATTTTAAAAATATTTCTGTTCATAGATTAATAATGAAAGAAATTGAAATAATTAGAATTACTTAATCATTTAGGTAAGTAAAATAAATGAATAAAAGGAGATGAGAGTATTAAAAACTAATGCCTTAAAATTCAATGGCCTTGCCAGAGTTCTCTCATTAAATTGAGCCTATTTGGGTGAAGAAAGGATATGAGCAGCAAATAAAAAGCAAGGAGTTTAATTTAAAGTTTTACAACAGATTTTATATTATTCTAGAGCATCAATTACTTGTATCAAGAAATTTATAAAAATATTGCTTCATAGTTATTTTATATTTTATAATTAAATATTTACATAGTACTTTATTATCATCTAATTAGTTTTCTCTACATTATTATCACATATAATCGTGTGATGAACAGTCTTCACTAAGATCTGGTTCCATCTGTAAAAGAAAACGATAATCAATAATTCAGAATAATTGCACCAGTGGATAAAACAAAAAATGTTGATAGCAAATACACATTATATTGCAGGACAGCATTTCCATCTCCCATGGATTTCTCAGATGTTTATTGAGAATCGATTATCTATATATATAAAAATGAATATATGTCTGTCTGTCGGCCCTTAATGCATTACTAATCCATTCATCTGATCGCCATGAAACTTTGTGAAGTTGTTCCGTACACTTCTGGGAAGGTTTCTGGCATAGTACTTCTGTCTAATGATAATTTTATACAATTAAAAAAATAAAAATGTAAATGTTTTTTTGTTCAAAGCTGCAAAGAAATGTGTAGCTATAAACTGTAGCACCAAAACGGCTTTAAAGTCTAATTTCGGCTAAAGTCTTCCCCTTGAAACCCTTTTAATTTATGTGTATAACAAACTTTCCCAAAAACAAGCTGAAGGTTGAAAAGAAGACCTTTTTTGTCTTCAAGGCTGAAGTCTTCCTTCCGAAATTTTTTGAAGCAGCTTTGAACAGTGCACTCATTAATGCTCCTTATGAAGTGTTGACACTCATACCAATGAATAATCCAGTAAACGTAAACAGTTTGTTATATAGAGGAATATTTTAAAGAAAACATAAAATCCTGCAGTATTTTCCAGACGATCCAATATTATATGGTTCCAATATAGACGGGATCTCTTGAAACATTTTTAGCTGCAAGTGCATTCCATATTTTCTAACATGGGACTGAGTTGAAGGCAGCCGTAAGGTCTAGGAAAGCCAAGTACGTGTTTCTGTCATGGGACAGATACCATGCTTTTTCTGATATGTTTCTCAGGACAAAGATATGATCCTGGGTCTTCTAGAGTGGAAAATCAGCCAGCTTTTAGCCTTTTCTAAATGTAAATCTACATTTTAAACCTGAAAATAGACTGATCAACCTGTAATTAGCAAACTTTGCCTGGCCTTCTTTCTTGTGGAGTGAGATTATAATAGTGTATTCACTATCTTTACATACAATATAACATAATCTCATAATGTTAAAGTAACAATTTACTTAATGAGAGATTAGTTTATCCCACTGGAAAATATCCATGCGGTTCAATAGTTGAGCACAATTATTTTTTCCTATGAATTTTATTATAGTTTAAAGTTTTGAAATTAGGACTTATTACTTCTCCATGAAATTCCCTTTTGATCGATACCCCAATCATCAAAATCTATTGTTACTTAGAACCAGCAGAAAAGGATTATTTTATATAACTATACTACTGTACTATATATAATCTAATTAAGACAATTTCAACATAAAACAAACATTGCATTCAAAAGTATAATTTAATAAGTTATCTGAGCAAAATTAAGAAATAATTTTAACCTTAACATTTACATCTGGAGAATTCAGATAACTCTCATCTTCTTGCTTGATGTAAAGTGGGTCATTAGTATCCATTACAGAATCTAGAAGGATTCCTTGACCCATATAATCTGAATCTGGTTCCTAAAATTCAGTGATGAAATTATTATTTATTTATCTAAAAAAGTAATACAGCATTGAGTTTAATAAAAATAATTTTAAACCTCTTTTATTAATCGACTGCATCCTGCTAAGAAATTTTTCGTATCATCTTGATACATAGAGTCAGTTAAACCTGGTTCGACCTGTAAAAAGATATTTATCAACAGCTTGAATCGATGTGCAATAAATTAGCCTTATCATATCCTGCATTAGAAGTGTAAAAAAAGTTATAGAAGAGAAGAATGGTTGGGGTGATCAGTAAAAAAAAACTAGTAAAAATAAATAATCATATTTATTTTTATTTTTGTCGACGTTTCTGCCCAAAGTTCTCTTCAGTTATTCACTACAGTCAACCATCAATCCAAAATTTAAAAAAAAATTATACTTTGATTTTTTTTTTTTTTTTATGAAAAGAATGATTTAATATGTTCTCTTATATTCAAGGATGTTTTGAGGTCTTTTGGATACTGTTCCTTTATACATACATCACAGAGAATGTAAGTGTTATTTGAAAATCAATAGCATGTAAGCTCAATAAGATTAAAATTAAAATTAAAGATCCTCATAGTGTACAGAATTCAAATGCTTAGATTTAATATTAATAGTTTCATAAGTTTGTTCTTTCACATTTTGGATTGTTGAGCAGTTACTATTGACAATATATTAGCTCCAATGAAATTATACTTTGTGACTTTTTGCAACAAACTGATAATGCATATAGTATAAGAGCCCATGCAAAAATATTGAAATATCTGAAGACAAGTTTATACATTTTTTTATAATATTCATAACATTTATATTATCAAAATCAGAGTCTGCCAGTCCAATCATGTTACTTGCTAAAATGGTGGCTGATTTAAAGAATATTAGGCAAGTAACTTAAGGATCGAATTGGTAATTTATTGTGAAAAATGTAGGAAAAAATTTTATTTTATTAAATTGTGTGTAAGGGTTTAAACATGTAAAAAAAAAATTTGCTGACGCAGGTCACCAAGGGAAAACTTCATAGACAAAAAAAGGAATATCTTTTTGATCATTCTTTGCTTTTTGACCTGTATCTTCTGAACAATGCATCAAAGCAAAAAAGATACTATTAAGATAGTACTAGTAGTAGTGAGTGAAATATTTAAAATCACAGATATATTCATTACCAGTTATTTTTTTGGCAGTAATTTTTTTTTCTCTTGATGTACTATGTTAGAAATTTTGTTTTTTACTTGTTTAAATTCATATATATAAGTTAAAAAAATAAAAACTTTTCTCAAATTTTCTGTTTTGATCCTCAAGTTGCTGGGCTAATATTGTTTAAATTAGCTGCTATTTGTTAGATAGAATGATTGGACAGGTAGATTCATTTTTAAAAATAAAAATGTTAAGAATATTCAAGAAAATTCTTACAAAATTTTCTTCAAGAAAATTCTTACAAAATTTTCTTCAGATAACAATTTTTTTTGCAGAGGCTCTGGTGCTAACACTCGGAATTTTTGGTAATTACATTGGAAAAATTGTTATACGGAAACATACATTATTCCAAATGTATTTGTCTGTATGTTCGCATTCTCATCAAAACCAAGGTATGCAATGATATACGTATTGCTGCTTCTGCTGTTGACGCATCGTTCTTAAATGGTTTGAAGGCCATGATAGGAATGACTTTCTTCTCAAAAAACTCATAAGGTAATCCATTAGTGGAAGTATACCACTGAGATAGTATCATGCTTTACCTTAATTAATCTTCTCATAAACAAATCTTTACTAGAAAATTCTAAGGTGGAAATAGAAGTCTTTAAATAAATATAAATTAACCTTAATGGACACTGGTTGTGAACATTTTGGAATATTTTTAAAAATTGTTGGATGTGCTCCATCTTTCAGGCTAGTACCAGGCATATTTGTGAAGTTAATCATTTCATTGCTCAATAGCTTAATGCTATTTAAAATAGCGAGGAACGGGTCCTCTTTTCTGTGAGCCTGACGCCATAAAAATTCACATAAATATGAATCGAGGTGTTGCCTTGCAGTTCCTCGATGTTTCTTATTTCTCCACTTAGCTGAGCCCCATAATCGTTCGATGTGTTGAGTATGGACCCCACTTGATGGATCAACAAAGTTATATTGGTGATTCACCTGGAAATGATTATAGTTTGCTTCATTCAGTTGTTGGGTGTTGTATCCTTTCCAACAGTCTGAATAAATGGTGCTTCCCTCAAGAATATTATTTTTAATACATTCTAATAAAGTTCTTGCCTTTCTGTCCTTTATTTTGACGATGAAACACTCTTCTGTTTCTCGGCAAACTCCCCCAAACATCCATTGTTCAGGAAGAACTCTCCCTAAATGATTTTTCCTTTTAGAAAATAGACTCTCATCTACTTCAACGACTTTCCCAGGCCCTCCAATTTTCTTAGTTGGCCTGTGTAACATGTTATGGGCACAAACCTCTCTTAAACATTTGTTCCACGTTACCATAGTTGGCTGGGATAGTTTCAGCTGCTCTTTGCCCCACTGTATCGTTGTCATATTATGAGACCACCCATAAATTAATTTTAAAGCTGTTGAAAACGAAATCCTCGACCCCTCTAACCACGTTCCTTTCCTTACAGATAGGTTTTTGTTACAAGTGGTACGATAGCATCTCCATTTCGTCTTCCCGTCGAACTTCATTTCATGACCTTCTTCACAGAATTTCTCCTTTGCAATTATCTCGGCGTTTTGAAAATATTTGATAGCCTCTTCTTCTGAAGACGGCAATTCCCACAATGTTATAACATCCATTTCAACAAAATTACACAAATGTTACAAAAATACACAACGGAATAACTCACAGCTAATACGAGATAAGAAGGGAGGTTATGTGACGTAAGCTAAGATAAGAAGTGAAGTTTCTTCCCGACTGGATGCTTAACAAGTACCATAACGTGTATTTATATTGTATTATAGTGAATGTTCTGTTTAAAATCTCAAAACCCCTTAAAAGTCATAAAACAATTGAAGGGGTATTTGGGACTCATTAATTTCATTTTCTGATTATATTATGGTTTAACTTTTCCTTTTGGTTACGGACTTGTACAAATATAATTTAAATGTAAACATTCTTATTATTTCTAGATAATAGTTTCGGCAGCTGTCTTTTTGTTGGTACAGTAGGGTTCTGTCTTGTTTTAAAAACTATCTTGTTCCTTTTCTATATTTATCAGAAATTACTAGATCATCATGTAGTACACACTACCACTTAGTGCAGTACACTGTTTTATAACAATACAAATTTATAAATATTTAATTATTTTATGTTTAAATAAAGATGAAAATTTATGGAAAGGAGGGTATGTTCTGTTTAGAATGCTTTGTTAGTATTATTATTCTCAAAACCCCCTAATAGTCACAGAACAATTGAAGGGGTATTTTGGACTCATTAATTTCATTTTCTGATTATAATCTATTTTCATTATCTGCTAAATAAATAAAGCTGATAAATAGAAATGTTTTGTCTTGAAAACTGAAATTATACTCTGAATCAAGAAATGCTAACCGATTCTGTAAAAAGCACCTGTGGTGCATTTTAGTAATTTATTTTCGGCAATTTACTTGTAAATAAATATTGTACATTATATATAAATCTCGCAAGGAGTGTCTGTTGTATGCAGGTAATTGGAGAGCAGCACTCCCAAGGGTTACTTCAGATCAGTACACCATGCAGTCGCTAGAACAGTGCACAAAAAAATACAGACAAGGACAGGACCGTATTTACAGTACACAGCATTGCATTTATTATTTTCTAAAAAACTACCCTGGATGAGGTTGCTACTCGAGAGGCTATGAGTTGCTGCCCTACCTCTTGAACCATTTGTTTGGTACTCCTATTGCTTCCTTTCTCCCTACGAAAGAACTAACATCATTTCCACAACATACATACAAGAACCCAACCATCAGATTGGGTATATTCCTTGTATAAGTCCCTACATATCCCTTGCAGAAACACTCTCTCTTCAATTATTACTCTCTTCATAGGTCCCTCCAGTTCATCCTAGTAGTTTCGAACACTGAAGAAGCCATCATAAGAAAAGCAGTTTCCAGTTTTACTCTAATTAATGATTGTTTCTCTCTCCTTAGGTCTTCTTGATCATCTTAGTCGGCCCAACCACTGAACCAGCAGGATCCAGTATTACTCTAATTAATTACTACTTTTCTCTCCTTAGGTTGTCTCGATCATCTTAGTTGTTCGAGCCATTGAACCAGCAGGATGCAGTTTTACTCTACCTAATTACTATTTTTCTTTCCTTGGGTCTTCTCGATCATCTTAGTTGTTCCAGCTACTGAACCAGCAGGATGCAGTTTTACTCTACTTAATTACTATTTTTCTCTCCCCAGGTCTTCTAGATCACCGTAGTTGATTTGGCCACTTAACCAGGAGTATTAAGTTTTACTCTACTTAATTACTATTTTTCTTTCCTTAGGTCTTGTGAATTATAATTATTATTTATCCAGCTCTCAAGCCATACATAAGAGAATAAGAAGATGAATGCAGATTTAGCATCCTATTGCTCAGGTGGTCACTATGGATGGTTTAGCATGTCTGATGGCTAAATTAGGTAAATTATATTTTCATTTTTTTTTACATATTTTTTAAAATTTATTTTTAAGGGTACTATTACATAAAAATTGATTGTTTCTTTAGTTTTATGAATGATAAACATCAATTTACTTTTCAGATTATGATAGCAGTTTTCATAATTTACTGTTGATTTTAAGTAAATGTAGTTCATTAAATAAAAAAAAAAAAAAAAAAAAATATATATATATATATTATGTTGAAATGATTTTATGATTTACATTGTAATTCATTTTTCAACAACATAAAATGTGAGCATATACTTCCTTTGAACTTCTTCATGGGTTATCCCTGTACTGAGAAGGTATTCTGTTTCCAAGCTACTCATTGACATCCCTGGATGAGTACAAGTTACCTGCTGGATGGTTCGATTCCTCATAAATCTACTTGTCATAAGGGGTTTAAGGAACTTAAATGAACTGCAGATGAAAAAAAAAAAAAAAAAAAAAAAGAACGCAGCCATGGGAGTACTATAATTTTTTATTTTTAGTGGTGCTAAGTTTTTTAGTTCCATTATTTGGCAGATTATTGCATGTAAACTATGCATTCTATTTATTTTTATATGTATTCTGCCTCCTCTCACAATCAATTATATTGCTTATTTATCACTTTATAACAGTCTAAACAGTAAAAAATTAAGAAAATTTCATGAGGATTTAAAAAAAAAAAAATTTTATTTTATTTGTTTTGTCAAATCTGTATAGGATTTTTACTATAATTCAATTAATTTCTAATACATAAAATAAATATGCTATTAGTTGAGGTTTATTTTTTATTATTGAGTATTTTTCAATTGATATTTTTATTTCTTACCAATTTGTTAAGAATTTAGTATTAACAAATTAAATTATGTTTATTTCATAAGAATGTTTAGTATTTCAATGTGAAAGTTTTGGGCAGATTTCAGGATTTTTAGTCTGCAGGTACCAAACTCTACTCATTACACACAATTTTTCGTATTAAATTTAGCCTGAGATAGCCTTCTTCAACAAATCTCACCGAAACTTATGGGTCTTATGGCCCTAGTATGCTCCTTAAACCACTCACTGTAGGCTTCTTGTCCATTATTCAGTGGAACCCTAACTGACACATCATAAAACTGAAGTTGACTTATACTTAAATAAGAAACGATTTGACATCGCACTGATCACTGAAGCTCACTTGACACCAAAATCCAAATTTTACATCTAAGGCTATAAAACTTCCCGAACAGACCATCCAGACAGTACAGCTCACGGTGGCATACCTCAATAAAACACCATCTACTACAATTACCAGTAATATTTGACAAGCTAAAGGCATAACACTATTACCTTCGCTGCAATCTATTGTCTCCCTAGGTATGTTCTGACCTTTGTCATGTTTTGAAACTTCTACAAACACCTAGGAAGCTGTTTTATCGCTGGAGGAGATCATAACGAAAAACACCAATTAAGCCCTCCTTCTCTACCTTTTCTCAATCTCAGGTCGTAGAACAAATCAAAATGTTAAAAAGGAAGAAAGAAGTGCTCACTCAAATGCCCAGGAAAACTCTGGTGTTTCTAACTGCTATCTGTAATGCTATACTGAGGTCTGCTCAATTTCCTATTCAATGGAAGTACCCTTACATATCCATGATTCATAAGCCAAGTAAAGAAATTTTTTCTCCTTCAGCTTATTGACCTATCCGTTTACTTCCTACATGTGCCAAAATTTTTGAAAAATTACAACATAATAGACTCCATATTTATTAACAGACAACAATTTTTTTCCAGAAAATCAATTTTGATTTTGATCATTACATTCCACTACTCATCAGTTACACAGTCACAGATTACATAGCAACAGCACTAGAGCACAATTTGTATGCGACTGGTGTATTTTTGTATGTTGCAGAAGCATTTGATTAGGTCTAGTACCAGGGACTTCTTTACAAACTTAAGAAAATACTTCCTTCCACATACTATCTCATATTACTATCATTCATCTCAGATGGATTTTTCTCTGTTCTCTGTAGATATATGTTTGAAATCTCATCTATTAGACCAATTTTGGCCGCAGTGCCCCAGAGATCAATTCTTGCACCACTGCTTTACATAATATACACACATGACATACCCCTTTCCAGTGACACTTTGATAGCCACCTACGCTGACGACACTACTATTATCACAAGACAGAATAATCCCCAAACATGCATCATATTTTTTACAAAATTACCTACAGATTCTACATGAGTGGAACTAACTTTGGAAAATAACATTTTCACTCCGACGTAAGAACTGCCCTCCTGTCTATCTTGATAATGAATATCCCCCCAATCTGAGGAAGTATATTACCTTTTGACAGAAGGTTAACATGGGGCCCACACGTTACCGCTAAGCGAAATACACTAAATCCTCGATTTAGATGATTATATTCTCTACTGGGACGTCGATCAAAATTAGACATAAGACAAAAACTTAACACTTATGCTTACTCATTAAAACGAATTAGGATATACGTTACACAAATATACGGAATTGCTAAAACTACAAATATTTCAGGCCAAAATCTTCAGGACAGTTAATCAAGGATCTTGGTGTGTTAGTAACATAACTATCCACAAAGATTTAAGCATGCAAACCGTCACTGAACACATAGGAACTTATTACAAACAATTTCACAACAAGCTTTTTGATCACCCCAATAGACTCATCCAAGACATGGCCAATAAATTAACTATCGTCTATGAGGATGAATTTTCCCTGTATTTCTCTTTTCTTTAAATAACTGCTTTTTGGATTTTTATTATTTTTTTTGTTTCTTTGGAACTAATTTGTTTCTCTAGTTCGACGAATTAGCTAGTTCAGAAGATCGAAACCTGTCCCGAAAGAAAGATCTAGTTCAGCAGGTCTCTAGTTTTAATTTAATTTAGAATGGTTTGAGCTTCATATCATTATTCTAACTAGAAACAACCAACTACTTGCAATGTTGTTATCTTCTTTTTCATTTCATTAGTTTTGGTCTGGCTATTTTTGATAATTTAATAATATTTCATAGGATGATAACGAAAATGTCATCCATTGAAATATTAATATGTTTCAAAAATAATCTGTCCATGATTTCTGTCTAAGTATTTTAACTTGACTAATATTAAATACGGTAATAAAAAGTTATTTTCAAGGAAATCAAGTCCTTTTTTAAATTCTTATTTCAGTTTAAGGACCATAGGCCTTGGTCTTTTATTTATATTCCCTAAAGAAAACATCTGCAATTCCTCTACTTTTATTTTTGTGGTAGTTCACGAGAACTATATTTCACTACGACACAAAAATTAAAGTTCACAAAAAGGAAGACCCGTCTTCACAGTCCCTTTTCGAGAACTAGTTTCTTTGGACTAGTTCGTTCACGAACTACCAATCACTAATCGCTAGTTTGAAGTAGTTGTTTACTAAATTTTGACTTGTTGTCTTTTAAGTACAGTAACTGTTATTATCATAAGTTGGTTAGGCGGGTACTTGTGTGTGCATAATTTTAAGAACTGTGTTTTATAAAATTTCTTTTGTGTGTCTATTTTCTTCCTGAAAGTATTAATAATGAAAAGATCTTTGGAGAACTCACCCTCCAGTTTCCCAGAAAATGAGAAGAAGAGTCGCTTCGAATTAACATCCAACAAACCCGTGATTAAACCACTATTCTTAGCTTTAAAACAGCGCGCTAACTTAGATAGTATTAAAAGAATTCTTTATAATATTGATGATGTTAATGTTGGCTATGGTTATTATATTAGAAGCCCATTGCACCATGCTGTTAGTTGGAATTGTGATTTAGATGTTATTGAAGAACTGATATCTAAAGGAGCAAATATAAATGGAAGAGATAAGATTGGAATGACTCCACTGCAATTAGCTGTAACCAGCAATAGAAATGTGGTATATGTTCCTAGGCTTCTCGCTCTAGGAGCTGATGTGAATGCTAGAAATTATTCTGGTGAGACTGCTCTATATCTAGCTATTAGTCAATTCAAAAAGTTCAACATTATTAAAATGCTCCTTGAACATGGAGCATCCACAGATTATGTGTATGACGATTTTTTGTCATCTTTGGGTTTTTTTACAATTTTAGATAAGGCAGTAGTGTTAGGTGCCGTTTCTTCTGCTAAACTCCTTATAAAAACAATTTTCTTGAAGAACTTTGTCAACGATTTTTCAAAAGTGGTTGAGTTGAAGGAAGATCCTAGAATTAATTGCGATGATTTATCCAAGTTCATGGTTAGATGTATTCGTGAACTGATTTTAATGCAAAAAACTAAAATCAGTTCCTCCTATTCAGTGTTTGATTTTGCTCAATTTGGAATTAATTTGAATCTTAAACCATTGTACACTAATGCTGAATTAACTGATTTAGAGTTAAGTTCGATGTTCCCAATTTATCATGATATTATACAAAAAAATATTGCATTAGCCTTGCAGAGGGGACAGTGTATTAATCAATTTAGAGACCTACAAGCATATAGGATATCATACAGACATGATCTTGAAGCTAGAGGCAAAGAAGTAACCTTAAACTTTGATTGCATTGAAAAAATATGTAGCTATTTAACCAATCAGGACTTGATGAATTTCACTCAAGCATTTCATGTCTCATTACAAATATAGGATTAGTAAGGGGTTATAATTTTCTAAATCCATTGTATTGGAAACTATGATCATCAAACGAAGATATATTGAAATCTTAATAAGTCAGATTTTAGTGAATCTTCTGTTCTTATTTAAATCATTTCTGTTGAAATGAACTGATGTTATTAATTACTTTGGACATTTACTCAATGTGGGAATCATCGAGAAAAAACCTTAGTTTATGAAATATTGTAATTTTTGTGTATTATATTTGGTCACGGGTTGGTTTGTGATCTTTTCTCTTGTTAATGGTTAAACCTTGAATTTATATAATGTCGTTAGTTATCAGAATCAGAATAATTCTGGAAGTACATAACAAATAATAAATGTATTTTTCTAAAATTAATTAAGAATTGATATTACTGCCATTTTAGAACCATATATTATGTAAAGCAGTTTATAATCGCAGTAGTTAATGATTATGTGTAAAGTTTGATATTTTATGGACCTAAATGAGTTGTAATTTACTATTCTTTATTGTCATGTTAACAAATTTTAAGTTGGTTACTCAACATCAATAGCGATATTAAAAAGGCCTGTAATTGCAAAAAATAAAAATATTCTTAAGAAAAATATATCTTTTTTATTTTCAATTTTATAGAATTGATTTCCTATTTAATTTTTATTACATGTTTAAGACAAAAAAAGTTTTTGGTTTGTATTTCTGTATATTTAAATGGCCAAAGTTGAAAAGCTCAAAATAGCACTTTCTAATGAAATTATACTTTCAGGCTTTTGGCATTAAATATTTTATTAATTTTACTCTGCGTATACTGTCTTTTTAAATTGTTAATTAAATTTGTTGCCCTCACCTACAATTTTTAATTAATTTCGATATGACGAGTTATTATTTTCAATTTTCTCTGTTATGTTATTTCTGAACTAGAACTTTTCCTCATTTATTGTTTCAAGAAAAGTTTTGAAGGTTCTTTATTTAAAAGATCTATTGCAGCATTTTATTTTCCTATAAAGTCAATCTAGAAAATGTTGTTGCCCAATAAATTCTTTGCTACTTAAACAAATGAAATATAAATACCAAATAATTCATTTAAGTTCAGTTATATCTGTAATCTAAACCAAATTTCTGATTTGGTAAATTAGTTATATAGAGCTTATATAAATAAACTTTTACTTTTACTAAAACTTTTACACTAACCCAATAGTTTTATTACAAAAAAGTTTCTTAGAATTTTTTTTCCTAAAATGTTTCACTATAACAGTTAAAATGGAATTTTAAAAAGAAGCTACACCTGCTTCTTGATGTTATAAAATAAAATGTTTGAATGGCAACAATTTTTATTAAATATTTCCTTAATATTATTGTTCTGTACCATTTTCAATAAAGATTTTGTTATGTTTATTTTGCTGTAACGCGAACTGGTTGTAACTGGACCCTCAAAGGCACTCACCTACCTAAAACTATGAATTGAATTAACTGTTTTACTTAAACACCGAAATTCATTAAATAGTTTTCACTATTTTTTTGTTTTAATGTTAAAAAAATTCTTTTAAAAATGATTGTTATCTGTATTTTATTTTTAACAACATTAAATTAACATAGTATTTACTATGTTTATTAGCATTATTTTTTTTTGAACTAATGTTAATTTAAAAAAAAATTACACAACAATTTTCACAATATACATATAAATAATATCTTATTGATAAAATATAATAAGTCAACACATACAAGCCATGAAGAGTCTTGGGTTCAGCACTTTGCAAGAAGGTACTGTTTTAAGGCCGACAGTTGTGCAAGTAGGTGATAGGGCTAAGATCACTTCACCTGTTTTCCTCCTCTAATTAATTATTTAATTAACAATACTTATTATATGACCCTGGAGGGAGGATCTCTTAATCTCAGGTTCAATCCACAACGATAAATAATCTGCCAAAGCTGGACTTCAATCCGGAACCTTGAGTGTAGGAGCACATTGCCTCAATCATCTACGCTGTTCATTATAAATTTATTTAAAAAGTATAGGACTATAAATATTAACCTTTTAAGAATATCAATCATATATAAAGATTTGATGAAACACCATTAATAGTAGATAGTATTTGATGAAATACTATTAAAACTCTAGTACGTACATCACAAAACTTTCACTTTTAAATCTACTTTGTTTAGTAATTGATTTCTGCCCATAAATAGATAGGACTATTACAAAAAATAATGGTATATATTGATTAAAGCTTACCTGTAAAAGACACATTTGTGAATTTGGGACATATTTATTAATGAAAAAACCTGGTGCGTGCAATACACAACTTTCACTTATCGCTCCACTTTGAATAGAAATTATTTTCTGGCAATGTTGGGTTATTATAAAATTTGTGAAGTGCATTTTTAACTGAAATAATTTCAGCTTAAAGCTTACAGCTAATAAATCATTAATACCATTAAAATAACAAAAATCCTATTTATTATCGATTATGGATTCTTTTTTTCTCCTTTATTAAATTATCGAATTCTTACAAAAGTTATATGTAGGCTTTTTTCATGATTCATGATTATGAGAGATAGTTAATTATTTAAAATAAACCAAATTAAAGTTACTTTAGATATGTTGAACATAGTGCATTTAAGCCCTGTAAAATGACATCAACGGGGATAAGACCTAAATGATATTAAAGACCATATAATTATACCATGATACACCGAGGTTAATCAAAATCGTTAGAGCCGTTTTTGAGAAAATTGTAAAAATGTATTTTAGCGTTAATATAAAGTGGCACTTTCGGTTAGCTGATTTAAAGAATAAAATTGCTAGGACATCTAAGGCATGTATCTATTTTAAATATGTAATATCAGTATATGAGTAAGAATATTTTCTTTACAGCGATTTATTCTCCCATTTTTCTCCACTCAATCATATCATCACATATAATGTTTCGGGATCCACTTTTATCCCATCTTCAGACTAGAAATTACAACAATTGATATTAACAATTTTTTTTTATTTGTTTATTTAGCCTCTACCCCTCAGGGTCATTGGCTTAATGTTTCCATTTTATATTCATTGATAAAAGTGAATATTCTTTAAATATTTGAACAGTTTTTCTATTTCATTCTCCCCATCTTGCAGAATTTCTTTCATTTCCGTCCCCATTTGAAATTTTTTCCTTATATTAGTGTACCTTCTACATTCTAATAATATATGTTTTACTGTTCTGGGTACTAGGCAATGTGTGCAAGTTGGAGCTTCTAATCCTCGCAGGAGGTATCCATGGGAAAACTCACAGTTGCCAATTCTTAGGCGACATAGTATCACTTCTTCTCGTCTAGACTTTTGTTTGATGTGTTCCATTTGATACATTTTGTTTTTATTTCCTGAAGTTTTGCCGAACTCATTTCCCATTCAACGTTCCATTTATTTTGAAAGGAGCAGGCAAGTTGGTGTGTCCAATCTTCTCGAGGAATAGCATCAATTATTGTGGTTTGTGCAGTTCCTTGATGCCGAGCAGAGTTGGCTGCAGCATGGGCTCTCTCGTTACCCAGGATACCACAATGTGATGGGGCCCAGAGAAGGACTATGTTTTTATTTTCTTCCTTTAGTTCACCATATATGTTAAAAATTTCTGTTATAACAGGATGCTGGTTCGTTGATTGTTCTATGGCTTCTATTACGGACATTGAATCGGTTACGATAGCATGGTTTTTGAAGTGGTTTGTGCGGATGTGCAAGAGTGCTTCTTTTATGGCCGTGGCTTCTCCCATAAAAATAGAACATTCTCCTGAAAGTTTGTACAGGAATTCCTCACTGTCTGTAACGACTAAAAATCCCACTTGGTTTTCGGCTTTTGATGCATCTGTGTACAATATTTTGTAATTGCAGTATTTGTTTAATAATTCTAAAAAATAAGATTTTTTTTCACCCGAAACTAGAGTTTTTTTGGGATGTGGGACATATATTTTTCTGTAGGAATTTTCGGAGGACTCCACCTTGGAAATTTTTTATCTGGGAGCTTTTGGATGCAATTTAGGTTCATATGTTGTTTGGATTATATTTAGCTTGAAATTGGATTATATTAACAATTGTATATGAACAATAAAGCATTTATCAATATAATTAAAACAACAATAATTTAATTTTTAGGAAAAGCCTCTTAAATATATATTGCACAACCATCAAAAGCAAACTAGATTATGGCTCAAGTGTTTACGGTACAACATCAAAGAAAACTATAATGATGTTAGATGTTGTACACAATTGTGCTTTAAGAATTTGTACTGGAGCATTGGCAACCTCACCAGTAGAAAGCCTGTATGTTGAAGCAGATGAACCTCCTCTCTATCTGAGAAGGTTGTATCTAACCCTAAAGTACGGTCTCAAAATTAAGACACACCCAAAACATACATTAAATAAAATACTGTTTCGGGAAGAATCAGACAACAGCTGGGGAAAGCATTTCGTAGAAACATTTCTTGAAAATGTCAGAATCAAAGTTAGAATCTCTTTTGGACGTGCCGGACATTATTATCCCCCCTTGGATCCAGATCTCGCCAGTTATAGAGAACTCGATTGCTGGCTCTCGAAAAGATTCGCTACTTCCTATCGAAGCACAAACCCTATTTCTGAAAATAATGGAAAAGCATAAAAAATGTAATATCATTTATACTGATGCTTCAAAAGTAAACGACGAAATAGGATGTGCTATTGTCAACTCTCAAATAGAAAAGTACTTCAAACTTCTGGAGATCTGCTCTGTATTTAGTGGAGAGATGATCGCTATTAGAGAAGCTTTGACTTACATTGATTCAACGGAGAGTAACAAATGGGTCGTGGTAACGGATTCAAAGAGCGCAACTCTGGCCATTGAAAAGAGAACACCGACAACTACACTGGCAAGATCTATTAAAAATATCTGGTGGAAACTAACAGAAAAGGAAAAGGAAATAGTATTCATGTGGGTTCCTTCCCACTGCGGAATTGTCGGAAATGAACAGGCAGACAAAGCAGCAAATATGGCGAGAAGGCTAGATAGAAATCCAACAGTTATAATCAAAGAAATCCCGATAGAAGATTTCATACATCATATAAAAAAAAATTGCGGGTAATGTGGCAGAACGTATGGCAACAAAAAGAAACCAAATTAAAAGGAATAAAAAGCCACTGTTCCAAATGGAAAACTAGCAACCGACTCTCTAGAAAAGAAGAGACAGTCCTCTGCCGCTTACGAATTGGGCATTGTGAATTTTCACATGCTTACTTACTAAGAGGAATAGACCCACCAACTTGCGAGAGCTGTAAGGTGCAAAGAACTGTCCAACACATCATTCAAGACTGCCCAGTATTTGAGAATGTAAGGAAAAATCTCAATATGGCTCAGAGCCTAAAAGAAAACCTCAGCGACAATGAAATCGCCGTGGAAAAAACCTTACAGTTTTTAAAAATAATAAAGTTCTACAATAGAATATAAATAGGAAGTGTTGCCAATGACCCTGCAGGGTAGAGGCAACAATAAAAAACAAACAAACAAATTTAATTTTTGTTTTATTTTGCCAATCTTACCAGTATCCTGCATTAAGTGGGATATACATGAATGAACTTATAAAAAAATTTTTAGACAAAACAAAAGTGAAACCAATATGTATAAATAAATATATAGATGATTTATTCATCACAACAGAAAAAGAGCAATTTAAAGATTTGCTTGAAATATTTAATTTATATAACAAAAGAATATTATTTACAATAGACAAACCAGTAGATGACTAATTAAGATTCTTGGATTTAATGATTATTAAAAATAATGATAATACTCTCAACACAAAATGGACTAAAAAAACCATAACAAGCAATAGACTATTAAATTTCCATAGCCAACACCCAAAATATCAAATCATTAATACAGCAAAAAATCTAATTGGTAGGGCATGTAAAATCACTGATGAAAAATACAAAAAAGAAATAAAAACAAAAATTTATGAGATCTTGATTGAAAATATGTTCCCTAAACCAATTATTAAAAAAATGTGGTACCAAATCAATAATCAGAGAAATAATACAAAAAAATCGTTCGATATAATTGAAAATAACCAAAACTTACAACTATCAACCAATAATTATAAAAAAATGCAAAATAAAATGAAAGTTAATAAATAATCCATAAAAGATTTTTTTATATCTTATGATAATATAGTTACAGAAAAAAGCAATGGAATAAAAGAAAATCATAACAAACAAATATATGAGTTTGGAAAACAAAAAAAAAAAAAAAAAAATACTATAGGTTAAATTATATCCCTTCTTTAACACATAAAATAAAAAAAATATTCAATGAAAATAATTGCGAGATAAACATCGGTTTATGTAATCGAAATAAGATAAATAAATATCTAAGTCCAATTAAGGATATGGTAAATAAATTGAAACAAAAAGACGTAGTATACAAGGTGGATTGTAATAATTGTGAAGCGACATACATTAGTGAAACAAGACAAAATATGGAAAAAAGGATGAATCAGCATCTCAAAGATACAAAAAATAGTAAAACTGATAACAAAACAGCCTTAGCCCATCATAGTATTACTAATAGACATAATTTCAACTTAGTAAAACCACAAATTTTATATAAAGAAACACACAGCATACAGAGAAAAATAATAGAGTCAATATTCATCATTAAACACAATAAAACGGCTATTAATTTTAAAACTGACGCGGCCAAAATAGGGAGCCACTATGCTTATCTTATAAATAAATTAGATATATAAAAATAAATATAAGAAATGGAGTTTGACCCCTTGCTTAAAGTTTAATTTTCAGTATCTGACTAGACTCTCCCTAGACTTAAATAAGATTCCAGGTTTTTTCAACATTGAAAATAATAAAATACATATAATAATAGTAAAAATTAAATAAATAATAATTTTAAAATTACAACATTTTCAGCAACAAGACAATAAATAAAACAATTTATTAACATGACAAGTCTTATGGAAAATTAAGATGATGCAGGATACTGGTAATGGGCAAAATAAAATAAAAATTAAATTATTGTTGTGTTAATTGTATTGATAAATGCTTTATTGTTCATATACAATTGTTAATATCGATTGTTGTAATTTTTAGTCTGAAGATGGGATAAAAGTGGATCCCGAAATGTTATATGTATATGTGGAAAAAATGGGAGAATAAATCACTGTAAAGAAAATATTCTTACTTATATACATAGAAAATAATTATCTCCCTTTGGATAAATGAACAAAATGTAATATCAGTTTCCTACGACTTTTTGTTTTCAGCTAGAGTGTTCACATAAACACAGACACATAGACCATTTTTCTGGACTTGGTTATTTGGACTCAGGGTAGCTCAAAAAGTGTATTTCCGTTGAAAACTCAGTCTCGAAAATTTTCACCATGGCAATATTTACCCTTACGATTTATTAGATATATAGGTAAGTGAAAGTAAAAATATTTCTAAAACCACCATTACCATACCATTTCATCAAGTATTTGGTTTCTTTCAAAGTAATAATCGTTATATTGATAAAAAAGAACAAAAAAATCTTTAGATTGAGGAGAAACACCGTTTTTTTTAAACTACTACGGCTTCTTTCACACCGAAGATGCAAGACCTACCTCCTGGGAACCAGACCGCTGGCTGAAGATTTTAGCATGCATCTTTGTTGTGTTGATCTTGTAGAATAGAATAGATAAATCAAACTTATTTTGGGACAAATTCCCTTGAGAATAACAATATTGTACATAAAAATTAACATAACCAAAATTGTGACGAAATATGGTCAGATGTTGAATCTGGGTGATCAAAAACTAACTCAAGTCAAAGTCAAAGTCCGTCACGTTTGGACTCCATTTTGGGACAGTGGACAATTTTTTGTGGGAACATTTTTTTTTTATAAATGATTGCAAGGAACAAAATGATATGCAATTTATAGGGATGTGGGGAAAGGTGCACGGTTGGTGGATGTGACCTACTATGTATAGCTCAAATCATAGCCCATGTAACGGTAAATGGATATTACGTATCTAATCAAATCATTAGTCAGTTTTCGAGAAAATTGTAAAAATGTGTTAATGTGTGTAACTGATCTTCCGTTCCTTCGATGTCAGTGGAAAAGTGCTCTTAAATACGTTTAAAAAAGTGTTCTTAAATACGTTATTTCAGTTTTATACTTTTCCCAAATACTTAGACCATTTGTGGGATCTTAAAACGTGCATTAGTATAGAAAACTCGGGTTGAAAAACTTCAGTTTCGCAATACTTTCTTTAGTTTTATATTATATATTACATATATGAGTAAGTGAAAGTAATATGGAGTAATGAGGAAACACTGACATTTAAATGAATATTTAAGCCTTAAAACTAGATATTTTCTGTTACTTTGGTAGAAGTTTTTCAAGGACAGTTAATGTACTTACAAATACATAGAAATATAGATCCAAGGATATCTCTCTCATTATTGTTTAATGCAATCCATATTAAACAATAGTGAGAGAATTTAGTGCCGATTTCCAATTGGCAAGTATTATACAATATGTGAATATTGAATATTACGTAGTTTGAGGCGGATGTTATTTGATAAAAAAATTGTCCGTACTACGGACTATTAATGATATATTCGCGAAAATGATATGCTGAGGTATCAGTTTTTGAGATATTCCAATAATTTAAGTTATTTCTATTAACTCTAGTCTGCATTCCCAGTCCCACACCAAAATTCTCATTTGTTAATACCATCCATTATATTGTTGATGGTATATTAGAGAATAGGATAAGTGGTGTGTTGAGCTATCGATATGCTGAAACCTGACACTTATCTATAATAGAACCTGGTACGGCTGAGAATATAGACAATCTGCCACACTGTTTCCTTCGAGAATGACGCAGAAACAAATGCAACCTTTGGAATCCAATATCATTTTCAGAGCCTCTTCTATTATGGGAATATTTCCGTTTAAGAACATCGATAATATGCTTAAGGTCGATTGGTGTCTGTTATTATTTTCACTGTTTATGACTATTATTTATACGGTTTTAATATTTCTTTATTTGTTTGTTCTGCACGTTTCCATTGGAGATTTAGCAGCCATGATAATTTGGATTTCGATTATTACCAGCCATCTGATGGAACCGATGTATCTTCTATGTATATACCTGAACAGGAATTTAATCACAGAAACATTCCATTGTCTCAATACTTTGAAATTATATTTCCATAATTTAAAAGTAGACATATCGAGTATTACTCAAATAAGAACATTAGTTGATATTTGCCTTCCATTTTTTGTCAATAGCTTTTATTTTCTTATAGGGGACTCAGTTTTTGGTATAGTTGCATGTGCACTGTGGAATCTGATGTGCTTAATTCATTCTTTGTCTTGTGGTCAGTTCTGCTTTCTAGTTGATACTGTGGGAGGCTTATTTGATTCTGGTATAAAGTTATTGAAACGTCCTCAGTTTTTGAAAGAGTTAAGAAAAGTAGAAGAAATCGTTGAAGCTATGAATAAATTAATTTTGATTTCCGATAATATCAATGATATTTATTCATTCCAAATATTCATGAATGTGTTTGTTGGTTATGCTTATATTATAATTGATCTTTACATACTTTTCATCCGCATTTCTATGAAAAGTTCTTTTTTTAATGTTTTTAGACAGTTGTTGATGATAATGTCAGTTTTTTCCAATATTTGGAGAGTTAGCCATTCATCAGCAAGGACCTATTACAAGGTTTGTTTACAAGAATTATTTTTTTTTTATTAATTATGAATTATTGATAGAGACAACCAAAATTATTGAGTGAAATAATTACTTATTCATATATATATATATATATATATATATATATATATATATATATATATATATATATATTTTTTTATTTATTTATTTAGTCGTTTCTGCCCTGTAGGGACATTGGGGAATAACATTATAGCATTTTTCAAGAAATTCCGATTCAACCAATTACGCCTTCCATTCACCCATTGATCGGATTCAGAGAAATGTTAATTTATTTGCACCCTAAAAAGATTTCTTTGAAAATTCGTGGCCTTCGTTTGAGAATGTTCTAATTAAATAAATTTGGGCAAATTGAATTTATTCAATGAGAAGAGTCCTACTTGCGCTATACAACTCTACTTAAGAATGTTCATCGATAGTCGATATTATTGAAATATCGATGTTTTCATCTACTACGCACTAGATTCTATATGCGACAGGCAAAATGAGTATATATTTACTTAAACTTACCTTTATATGTGATATATACTAAGGGAAAGTATTGTGATCATGAAGATTTTCGAATCTGAGTTTTCAACGGAAATAGAAGTTTTAAGGTCCTCTGAGTCTAAACAACCAAGTCCCTCAAAATGATCTGTGTTTTTGTGTGAAAAGTCTTACGAAACTGACATTACGTATTTAAGGTAGGTATATACCTGAGATGTGACAGCAACGTTTTCGTTAAAATCGACTTACCGAAAGTGGCACTTAATATCAACGGTCATATATACTTTCACAGGCGGATCTACGGGGGGAGGGGCTTTCGGGCTGAAGCCCCCCCAAAATGGTAAAATATAATCATGTTTTACAGAAAAAAATATTTAAAACTATCTCTTAAAGTATTCTTGTTCATTTAATTACATTTAATAGGACTTCAAGAACCACTTAAACACCATTTCATATAGGTAGTTAATTTCTTTTTTTTTCAAATTAATTATCGTTATATGTATATATAAAAAAAAAAATCCTTCGGGCTGAAGCCCCGCCCCCCCCCAAAATTAAATCCTGGATCCGCTAGTGCATACTTTTACAATTTTCCTAAAAACTGCTCCCACGAATTTGATTAAATCGGGTGTATGATTGTACAATTAAGTGGTCTTTAATATTATTCAGGTCTTATCTTCATTGATGTCACTTTACAGGGCTCAAATGATTAAATGTTCAATATGTCTTCTTCTAAAGTACCTTTAATATGGTTTACTTTAGATAATTAACCATCTCTCATTATTAAGAGTTGCGAAAAAATGCCAAATTTGACAAGAATTTGACATTTGCGAAATGGAGAAAAAAGGGAAAATGTTTATTTAGGTCGAAAATGAATTTCCGGAAATACTAGTCAGAAGGTATGCGTATATTAAATATCGTTGGAAATCCGAGAATTTTAGAAAAAACAATATCTAATATAAAAAGTAATGGAGACTGACGAAGAATGATAAATAATAATTTCAGTAAACTAATATTATTTAACGGAATTCACATACACCATGGAACAGATACCTTTTTATGGAATTATTAACATCCGCCTGAAACATCGTAAATAGTTTCATATCATCGTAACCTACAACTATTTTATTTACGAAAGCTCTTGGAATTGGAGTATTTTCAATCTGGAATGGGGCAAACTTATTTAATTAGGTACTAAAGCTCGTAAATATCCATTTCCTTTCAATTTGGATCGTAACATAATTTGATCACAAAATCGAGAAAAAAAGTGGCCTTCAAAAATATTTAGCCGTTTGGCGTGACCTACACCCCCAAAACTTCAAAATACTGAGATTATATAGGACAAACAGCCCAATATTTTTGAGACCATCTTTTTTTATCGCCATTCATAATGACCGTAATGTTTCTTATGTTTCAGATCTGGCCCAATCCAGGTACCTATCCTTCCATAATAAACTTCAGAATCATCCCAACCCTCTCGTTTCTAACCTTGCTTCCTCGTCAATTCCTGATAACCCTCCGAGGCGTCTGAAAAGAAGATGACCCAGTGATCTCCTAATGTAGACATATCAGTAGAGTGCTATCATTGGGTAGTTACTCAGCAAGTGTTTTCACGTCATAATATCCATATGTTCAAATTGATTAGATGTATTTCTTTAATACAGTTGTAAATATCATTAAGAAATAATAAAAAAAACAACCTTTTTTATCGATTTTTTTATTAAATTATGTTCCGATCCAAGTTGAAAGGTTTTTGGTACCTTATTAAATAGACAAAGTTTGCCCCCCATAGAATCAAAACGCCCCAATTCCAAGAGTTTGCGTAAATAAAATATTTGTGGGTTTCGATGAGATGAAACTATTTACGAAGTTTCAAGCGGAAGTTAATAATTCGATAAAAAGGAGTTTGTACCACGGACGTTTTCAAGGAAATTAAATGAAATTTACTAACTAAAGGTAAACTTCTTTTAAGTTTGTATAAAAGTATTTAAAATTCACCTAATCAAGGCAATGACATTGTTAAATAAAACTATTTCATAGTACTCAAGTTGTGACGAAAAGGAAATTGGTTCGTAAAATAATTGTTAGTTTTACCTCGAAGAGGGTTAGCTAAAAATAAATTAGTTTTAATTATTAGTTGTAAATATTAATTTCAATTCATTATAACAGCCGACATATGAGAGAGAAAAACAAAAGAGAGTTTAGATATAGATGGCGGAACCTCGCGAGTGTAGAGGCACGCTAAAGAATTTTATTTGTGAAATACTTTGGTTTTACGGCGTACGCCGGATTTTGATTTCCTCTCCACGAACCTGTGATTATCAGCGACGAGTGCCGCTTGAATTTACAAGTTGGTGAATGAACATTTTCACAACTTGAAGAAGTGGACTGGGGAGACCCTGACGACGCTAACTCGAATAAGTTCCCGCTTCCTCAGATAACTTAATGTGCCCATTGGACAGAGTTCAACCAGTAAGATTTTGTAAATATGTATATATAAGTTTTTTTTTTGTTCCTATCTATTTTTTTCTTCAAATATTTGTAATTGGTTTATTGTATAGTCTAAGTTAATGCTTAGTTCTATAATCAATGTCTATTCTTTTCTTTGATAATTAAACTTAATTATTTTCTTTGTTTTCTTATAAATCTGATTTCTTGTTCAGAATTCTCATTTCCTTTAACTGTTATTTAAGTCAATAGAAATAAGTAAATTCATCATTATTATTAATAATAGCCAGTTTTATTTTCTTCTTTTTGTTTTCACGTTTTATGTATATATTATATTGTTTTTTTAGATTTAATAAGGAATTGTAAAACCCGAGGGAGGAAAATCAATATTAACCGAGTAAGAAGGTTCGATAGGTTATGAGGTTAATTAACATATGTTTTTAAACCCATAGGTTCCGAGTTCGTAGCTCACTCCGCGTCCAAATATTTTTTATTATTAAATTTATTTATTCATTTTTATGGTTTTTGCTATTTTCCAAATTCAACAAATTAAATAGCGTGGCGCGTGTTAGACAGTTATTAATATTTAATTGACTCTTGATAATTATTATTTTTTTGCGAACCCTACCGTCTTCACTTAGTATCCGGCAAGTTTATTGCGGAAACAATTCTTCTAAATTAAAGACCGTAACAAAGTGAAAGAAGATGTGAAAGATATAAAAATGTTTCATGGATGTATAAAGCATATGTTTATAACCTTAAATACATTTACTGTAGTTTAATAACTCGAAGAAAGGGGAGAACAATTGTTGAACGGTATTTGACATGGGCAGGCTTAGGAATTTGGAAAGGAGAGCCTCATGATTAACGGAATCAAAGGTTCTAGAAAAGTCGAAAAGGATTAGGATAGAGAATTTCTGTCTATGGAGAATTGGAGGTCTCGGGTAGTTTTCTGCAAGGCAGATTGGGACGGCAGTGGAATAATGGGTACGGAAACCTGATTGTACAGCATTGAGGAGACGGTTTTGTTCGAGAAAATCGTTCAAGTGAGAGTTCACTAATCTTTCTAGAGACTTGGATAGATTGGATAAAAGGGAGATGGGTAGCAGGAACTATGTTCTACGGGCGGACTATGGCTCTTTTCCAGGTTTTGGGAAGGATGGAATTTCGGAGAGAGAAATTGTATGTGCGTGGTATAAGTGCGGGAATCAAGACTGGAAGGCAGAGCTTAGCAGGTCAGGACCATAACCATTGGTGTCCTTCAAAAACTAATAAGACTAGTGTGGATAACCATGTCGGGTAAATGACAAAGTACGTCATACGCATTGGTCACGACTTGTTATGGCGCTAGATATATATTGTGGTGTAAGGATAGTCTATCTAATCTTCAATTTTGTGAAGAAGTAAGATGTGCGTGAAAAAGGAATAATTTTTTGTAACCAATAACGAGAAGGAATATGTGAGAGTTGCAAGTGCTAGTGTGAGACGTTAGAACTTTCGGTGCTAGACCGTCCAATTTTGAAAGAGCAAGCAATTATCATACTTGAGAAGTAAAATAAACTCGTAAAATAATCTCTCTCCAACGGTCAGTAGGATGATCGCGATAGCCAGTCCTTGAATAAGGCAGTTCATACCCATTCCCTCTCCCATACAAACCATTTGTGAGAGTTGGTTATTTGAATCCAGAAAATCTTAAAATATCTATTTCCGTTGAAAACTCATCAGAAAATTTTCAAAATTGTAATGCTTTCCTTTAGTAAAGATAAAACTCAATTTATTCTTTATGTTTAGGATATTTTTCGACAAGTTATTAAAATATAGAGTTAAGATTAAACACGAACATTTTATTGAATGTTCAAGCCTTAAATCTAGACCAATATATAGATTTTCCATTTTTAGTGAAACCTAATGTTTATTGGATTAGGTGTTAGGATAAATTATATTCTGAAACTCTCATTTCTTTATGACATCTATTAGATTGTTGACGGATGCTAGAGAACAAGATAAGTGATACGTCGAGCTAGTAATATGTTGAAAACTGACACTTATCGATAATAGAACCAGGTACGACTGACAATATCGACAATCTACCTCAAAGTTTCCTTCGACAATGACGCTACATCAAATCCTACCCGTGGAATCCAATGTCATCTTCAGAGCTTCCTCTCTAATGGGAATATTTCCATTCAAGAGCATCGATAATGTGCTCCAGATCGATTGGCGTTTGTTATTATATTCATTGTTTCTTACTATTATTCATACGACTTTAATATGTTTTTATATGGTAGGTCTGTTTGTTTTACCTAACACGTTAGCAGAAATTGTAATTTTTATTTCGCATATTACCAGCCACCTGTTGGAACCCATCAATCTTCTATTGATATGCCTCAACCGTGGCTTATTCACAGAAACTTTGCAGCAAGTGAATGCTTTGATATCGTACTTCCTCGAATTGAAAGTAGACCTGTTGAATAAATTTACTAAAAAAAGAACATGGGTTGATATTTGCGTTCCATTCTTTGTCAATTTTATTTATTATTTAACAGGAAACTCAGCATTTGGCATAGCATCATTTGTATTGTGGACTCTCAGCTGCTTAAATCATTCTTTGACCTGTGGTCAGTTTAGCTTCCTGATAGATACTGTGGGAGACTTATTTGACTCTGGCGTAAAGTTATCGAAGCGTTCTGGCTTTTTGAAAGAGTTGAGAAATGTAAAAGAAATTGTTGAAGTTGTGAATAAATTAATTTTGATTTCTGATAATATCAATAGTATTTATTCATTCCAAATATTCATGAATGTGTTTGTTAGTTTTGCTTACATTATAGTTCAACTTTATCTCCTAATCACCCGATTTACTACGCATAGATCATTTCTTATGTTCGTTGGGCAGTTGTTAATGGTACTGTTCGTTTTTTCCAACATTTGGAGAGTTTGCTATTCATCAGCAACGACTACTAGCAAGGTTTGTTAGCAAGATTTTTTTTTGTCAATTATCTTGATTAAAACACTATTAATGGATGTAGACATAGGTCCCGTATATCTAACATATCATATATCTGAACTAATTGTTTGGTCTTCATATCTGTTTACATTATGAATGACAACTATGCGTTACCAAACAGCAACAGGAAAATGAAGGACGTAGGTTGACTTCACCACTGCATAGATAATTTGTCCAGAAGCACAGTGGTTCCATATGGCGAAAAAATGGATATGATACTTTTTTTCATGTTCTTCTTTGGACTAAAACTACCATCACTCATTCAAAGCTATATGGCTAAGCTATTTAGAACCGATTTTTCGCAATTAATTGAAAATCCCCACATATATTATTACAGTAAGGCTCGAAATCGGTTTTGTACCAAATATAAGCTCTTGCCATGCTCAAATACCACTCAAATGGGGTACCGTTGGATTCAGAATTTCACGGGGGTTAGCGAATCGTATTCTCCACTTTTGCTTTTCTTTCTAAAATAAATAAAGTCGATACAAACATTTTGCTAGGCTTCAATACTGGAACGGTGATAGGTCTGTAGATCGATGCGGGACAAATTGGATCTTGAAGATTTTGATGCGTACAGCAAGGCCCGGATAGTTCAGCACCCCCCTGGAATTATCGAAACCTGTGTTTTTAAGCCCAAAAACGTACTATTTTCGAGATAACGCAAGGCATAGGGTTCGCATCCACACAACCTTACATTAATTGTGGTACTGTCATTTAATACATGTCCCATTTCGTCGACTTGAGGTCTCTATGATCGATAGAGGAGGAGTTAGATATTATTTATCGATGGTGTTTTTGATCGGCAAAATCTCAATATTGAGCCACCAATTTCGAAGCCTTCCTTCTCCTTCAGGCGGGCAAAATAGTCCAATCACACCGAAACTTCAGGCAAACAAGTTATGAAAGAAAAGAAACTTTATTTGCGAATAACTAAAAAATTACACACTTTTCTCTGGGTTATGCCCATGATCATATAAAAGATTACTAAATTGTCTACAAAAGGAAAAAAAAACATCGAAATCGGACTATTTTTAACAAAGATACAGCTTACTGAAATTTGTTGGTTCCAAACAAAATTTTTCTTTGTCGATTATATTTATCGATAAAGTAACATTTGATTTCTTTATCTTTTGATACCTTGCATTATTTTATTTTCTGATTAATTTGGCATTTGACAACAATATGCTGTGTGAATTTTTCGCACGGGCCTACTGGTTGTTTAAAAATCTTCATTGAGATGTCAACATCAATAATTAACAAACGATAGACGCCATTGTTGACTTGAGATCCTTTGGTATAATTATTTGTTTATGTTTCTCAATACCTGTGGTGCGCAGGTAAACATCATAATGAATATATGACAAGAGTAACAATAATATAGTTCAGTTTCATATGTTATTTATTAAAAAAACGAAAAACTAAGACGTGTGATTTGGACCACACGATTGAAGGTAAAACATCAACAAGGCGAGATTAAAATATGAAGTTTAAATTATAAATAATAGCTCCTTAATAAATGAAGGGAATGGAATGCTGTACAATTCCCTCGCTCACAGTATGCAGGTCCGAATTTTAGTTTATATGACATTTTAATTCATATCTTCTTTAAAACTCGTTCTCATTTGATTTTCGACACTGTTTTTTTCCTTTTCGCCTCACAAAATGGCGTCGCGTTAAGATACAATTTTGAATAATAGCTCCTTACAAAGAGGGTGAAATGCTGAACAATTCCCTCGCTTACAGTATACAGATCCGATTTTTGTTTCTGAGACATTTTAATCCATATTTTCAATAAAACTCGTTATCATTTGATTTTCGACACTATTTTCTCCCTTTTTGTCTCTCTAACATGGGGTCGCGTTAAGATACAGTTTTGAATAATAGCTCATTATAAAGAAGATGAAATAAGCAACATAACAATATGCAGGTCCGAATTTTAGTTTTTGAGATATTTTAATCCATACAAGCACACATCGGAGATCTGACGTCTAAATCTAATTCACTCTCCACATAAAACGCTCCTAAAGAAGTTTTTACTAAGTTCAGAATTTAAAAAAGAACGTATGAAAAATGGTCAAAAATTGTATTTTTTAGACTTTATGAAACGCCAGCAAACTCAATAAACATAATTTTTTTTGACTGCACATCCTCATCACATCCATTTTTAATTTTTTCCATTATTATAAGATATAACTGTTTGGAAATAATAAACCATTGTTTAGTAATTTTCTACGATTTTTCCTTGTTTTGCTTATTTTACTAGAAATTATTAAATTATGGATTAGAGAGGAAACAAAGACATTTAGGTGGATGTTTAAGCCTTAAAAAAAATATTTTGGAGTTTGTGATGTATATTTAAAAGAACTCGACAAGACCAACAACATATATATGTAATATATAGTAAGGGAAATTATTGCGGTCGTGGAAATTTTTGAATCTGAGTTTTCTACTGAAATACGTGTTTTAAGGTCCCCTGAGTCGAAATAACCAAGTCCCGCGAAATGGTGTGTGTGTTTGACCTATCTATGACAGGTATTTTAAATCTCGTAATTCAATTTTAGTAAACTTTGGAATGGTAAATAGCATTTTAATAACTAATAGTCGTACAATTCATTATCAACGTCTATATTTTTGGAGCTCATGAACCATTTTTCTTTATGTGATGGCTTACCGCCATTGCGAAAGACCATTATTTTATATTTTTCGAGATTTATTCTCGAATTTCACCTTTAACAGTACTTGCCTAGTAAATTTATATTACTCTGTAATGTCGCTGGATGTGAAGATAGGAGAACAATATCATCCGCAAAAGCCAGGTACTAAATTTAACAATTTTCCTCAACACAAATACCACCATCTAAATCCTCTTTCAAATCATTTATATATAACGAAAATAGAATCGGATTAAGCAGACAACCTTGTCTTACAAACCATCCAAACCCGAAACTGGACAATTCTAGCCGCATATTTCTATAAATTATAGAATGAATTCCTGGAATTCTTATTTATTAATGCCATTTATTATATTGTTGATGAGATATTAGAGAACAAGATAAGTGATATGTTGAGTTATCACCTTGAAACCTGATACTTATCGATAATAGAGCCTGGTAGGGCAGGCAATGTGAGCACTCCGCTTCTTCTCTTTGACAATGACACGACATCAAATCCAACCATTAGAAACCAATGTTATCTTCAGAGCTTCCTCTATTATGGGAATATTTCCGTTCAAGATCATCGATAATGCGTTCCAGATCGACTGGTGTTTGATATTGTATTCATTATTTGTGATTATTATTCGCATTTTAATATTTATTTATATTATTATTCCATATTTTTCATCTGGGCAATTAATAAACATAATATTTCTGATTTCGGTTATTATCAGCCACCTGATGGAACCCATCTATCTTCTATACCTATATGTTAACCGTAATTTAGACATAGAAACTTTCCGGTACCTCAATACTTTGAAATCATATTTCCACGAATTAGAAGTAGGCACATCGAATAATATTACTCAGAAAAGAACATTGCTTGATATTTTGGTTCCATTCATTGTCAATTTTATTTATTTTTTAGAAGGGAGTGCTTTTAGTATCGTACCATCTGTATTTTGGACTCTAACATGCTTAATGCATTCTTTGTGCTGTGGCCAGTTCAGCTTTCTGGTCGATAATATCGGAGAGATGTTTGACTCTGGTATAAAGTTATTACAGCGCCCCGTCGTTCCAAACAATTGCGGAAATATAAAAGAAATTGTTGAAACTATAAATAAATTAATCGCGACTTGCGACAATATCGGTAGTATATATTCTTTTCTAATATTCATGAATGTGCTGTCCATTTATAATTACATTGTAATTAATCTTTACGTCCTCGTCATCCGCATTTACTTGGACTATTCGTTTCAAATGGTTGTTGTACAATCGTTAATGATGCTGTTTGCTTTTTTCTTAACTTGGAGAGTTTGCCATTCTTCAGCAATGACTTATAACAAGGTTTGTTTGCATGATTTATTTTTGTTATTAATTATCTAGATTATAAACAATCAATAATTATTTTCCTAGACCATGCCAGAAATCTCATAGATCTTTTATGCACATGTTTAAATCGTATTTTTTTTTTTTTTTTTTTTTCCTACCCCCCAGGAATTTCTTGAATAAATACAGTATGTATATAAATGTGTATATACATAAATTTTCAACTTTCCTTTTATTGCCCAAGGGCATTTTAAGGTAGAGGGCTCTGCACGTTGTATGCGTTCTTTGCATCTGTGGCCAGAGGCCTTTTATTATACCACTGGGCGTGGAGGGACCGCCCTAATCGTAATTTAATTGCAGTTAATTTCTTGAATTGAAAGTAGATATTTCAAACGAGACTGTACAAAAAAGAACGTTACTTGATATTTGTGCTGTTATATTTGTCAATATAATGTGATTTTATTCGACAAAAACTCTTGATGCTCATTAGAGGTATTTGTTTGGCTGGTGAACCGCGATTCACTAAATCTGTCTGACCGAGTCCTCTTAGAGGGCAACTTGCCGGACATCACTTGGTTATAATATCGTATATCATAAGAGAAGAAAAGAAAATAATAATAAAGAAAAGATATCAAACAGCAAATATCACCAATACCATCAATACTGCTCTGATGTATACTTGAACTGTATTCAGTGAATAATCAGAGAAATTCTTCTAAAAATATGGAAAACTGAGGGACGAGTTGAGGACACAAACTCAGCTTATCTACTGCCTTATATATCTGAATTATACTGACAGGCAAAAAATTAACCCAGTTGATTTTTCATGTTTTCATCTAAGAAACTCCACCCACTTGTAAAAAAAGTTGTATTTGTATATAATACATGGTATTTGTAGATAATACTTAGTATTTATGGAATTTTATAAACTTTTTTACCTTTAATAATCAAAATGTGATTGGGTAAGAAACATCAGAGAAAAAAAAATTGAAAAACGAACCATTATTATTCTAAAAGAAATTAATTACATCATCGTTTAGTAGCGCGTGTTTCCTCCTCTTGCCTTCACTACTTCTTGAAGACACCTCGCCATACTTTCCACCAGTCGAGAAATGTCCCTTTGCTGGAGGATATCCCATTCCTCCCGAAGAGCCCTTTCAAGGTCCTGCAGTGTATCAGGAAGTGTTGCACGCGCTCTTATTCGTCTTCCGATGTTATCCCATAAATGCTTAATGGGGTTCAAATCTGGAGAACGAGCTGGCCAGGCTAAAACCTCAATATTGTTCTGTTGAAGGAACGTCTGCACTATGCGGGCGACATGTGGGCGTGCATTATCGTGCATTAGAATAGAACGATCGCCGATTTCGTTGAGGACAGGCAACACATGAGGTTCCAAAATCTCATCTACATAGCGAATGGCCGTCAAACACCCTCCACGAGCAACAACCAATTCTGTGCGGCGCTCCATTGAAATCCCAGCCCACACCATTAAGGAACCACGTTGGAAAGGTTGGCTCTGGGAAAAATTACAGGCTGCATGTCGTTTCTTCTTCTCCACACCCTCTCATGTCCGTCTGGAGATCGAAGAGTCATCTTGACTCATCTGTAAAAAGTACAGCACTCCATTCCTCCATAGTCCAATGGCTGTGTTCTGGAGCAAAAGCCAGCCGTGTTACTCTGTGAGTTCTGGTCAACTCTGGTCCTCTTACTGGACGGAAAGTCATTAATACTCATTTAATCTTCTCCGAGCGGTACGTTCAGAAATTTGCACACCTCATACTTCTTCGAGCTGATGAATCGGTTGAACAACGCTAAGGTGCCGGTATCGTAAAATTCTCAAATTCAAAAACCGGTCATTCCGTGGTTCTGTTACCTTAGGCCGTCCAGAACCGGGCCTTCTATTGTAAGAAGCAGTTTCCCGAAAACGCCTGACGGCACCTCGTAAAGTTTCATATGGAACTACGATGGCATTAGCTGCATATCTAATGGAACGTCCATCATCAATAAGTGCCACACCACGCGCAACATCCTCAGCACTAAGAGGCATTATTAAACTTGATATTGAAAAAATTAAAAGCCGGAGACTAAGAAATGTGCTGCAAGAAACGGCACTGAACTAATGATACTGAATAAACATTTTGATTCCATAGAAAGTAAACATTGGAATCTAGAATCATTTCATTGAATTAAGGATTAAGGGTTATTGTCCTCTATATTAACATTCCTGATTGAAAACAAACAAAAAGATTACCTATTTATTCATTAAAAATAATAGACCAATCCAAAGCAGAAATATTTTTAGATGAAAACATGAAAAAATCAAGTGGGTGGAATTTTTTGCCTGTCAGTGTATAAATTAAAATTAAAACTATCGTTTTCGGAATGACCTAATTTTCATTATTTATGTATGAATCTGATCGTTAGAAAATATTTATATATACTAATGTTGCCTGTTTCATGTAGAAAGTAGTAAAGGAAAATATCGATATTTCGATAATGTCGACTATCAACGGCCATTCTTAAATAGAGTTGAATAGCACATTGAATAGTGGGGCACTCCTCGCTCAGTAAACTCAATTTGCCCAAATTTTTTATTTAGAACCTTCTCAAACCAAGATCACGATTCTTAAAAGAAATTGCTTTATTTTTAAGAAAAGGTGAGGAATGGGGAAGGATAGATTTTTGTGCAATCGATAATGGGAGGAATGGGTAACCCTGGGGAACTTTTATTTTACTAAGGAGACTAGAAGAATGGATATTTCCAGTAATTAATTTAAAGTGGAAAATAACATGTTTTTTGTCGGTTTGTTTTATATGGGTTCTCAGTCACGTGGGTATAGTTGGTATTGAGCTTGCGGATACGGCAGCCAAACAGGCACTCGCGCTTCCACACCGAGGTAGTCCTATCCTGACTCCTCCAGAAATGAGTGTTCCTCTCAAAAAGGAAATATTGGATAGTTGGCAATCTATGTGGAACGAAAGCCCACCTAGCAAATTAAAAGCTGTTAAAAAATCAGTGAAGCCCTGGATCACGTCGCGCTAATCGTAGAGAGGAAGTCGCCGTGACCAGTTCAAGAATAGGACACACGAACCTAATCCATGTACACCTCATCACTAAGCAGCCACTACCAAATTGTCAGCACTGCAATAGCCTTCTCACAGTCAATCATATTTTCCAGGAATGCACTTATTATACTTCAAGCCTAAATCGATTATCTCTAAACCGGATAAATCAGCAGTATTAAGCAACAACGAATCAAACATAAAAACAGTGATAAAATTTCTTAAAATCCATAGGCTGTTAAATAAAATATAAAAATAAATATATTTTTATTTTATTGTTCTTTCTTTTTTTTTATGTTTATTTTAATATATTTCTTTTTTATGTGTTTTTAAATATCTTTTTCATTTATTACTCTATCTATTATTAATTATTAATTGTCCTCTAAAGAGTTTACAAATATAACCGACTCACAGGCGTTGATGACCCTAGGGTTTTACGCCTTGAAGACTAAATAAATAAACAAACGTATTGTTTGATACGCCTATGTGCTCGAGTAGGAGTCTCCAAACTTTTTGGCCGCATTGAGACCTCCAACAAGTATATCTTGTGTCATGGCTTGTGATGAAGAAAAAAAAGTTTGTTCTATAAATGACACTTCAGTTGGAATATGAGCTTTCCAAGAGATAAACGTATACAATAGATGTTCCAGTAACCGCGTGTGCGACTGATTTACTAAATTTTATTTTATATAATAGTTATTATATAATTTTACATATAGTCAAAGAAACTTTTGCTGGTAGAATCGAACCGACTCGCGGGCCTTAATTTCGAGACCTCTGTGCAACGAATCAATATTTGTATTAATATTCATGGATATAAATATATATATATTTATATAATATGGGATGGATATTTCGAGTCCGATATCTTGATGGTATCTACATGTTATAGGTCGATATTATTATATATCGATATTGGTCCTTCGATATCCATCCCTAGTTGTGAGTGCTTATTAATATTGAAACTTGATGAAGTGCCTGCTGCCTTCCACGACCCATTACAGCTCCGTTCCATACGTCTATGCATGTCATGATTTAGAAAGCTCCTGAAGTCGTATGTCGCATGTCGTATAAGCCCACAGAAGGTAAATTAACGATAGTGGGTAGGCTCACCTAGTATATAGGCTAGGCTCACTAGGCTCACTAGGCGTGTATAACACTGTGGTAGGGAATAGAGAAGTAGGCAAAGACGTCAAGCTACACATCTTCAAGACAATATATCTACCCATGCTTTTGTATGGAATGGAGAGTTGGATATTAACAGAACGACAGGTGAGCAGAATGGCCGCTGCCGAAATGAAAGGACGGTTGGAAAAACAAGGTGAGATCGAGTTCGCAATGAAAGTATTCGTCAGGAACTGCAGATAGCCCCACTTAAATAGCTTCTAGAAACTCTTCAGCTAAAGTGGTTCAGCCTTGTTATCAAGATGAACGACCACAGAGATCCTGGCTGAATGCTCATCTACGCTGTGCGGCACTAAAGAGGGAAGTTATAGAAGAAGAAAACTCCGAATCAAAAATTTTCAATATCGCAATACTTTCCCTCATTTTATATTTCATATATAGGTAAATGGAAGTAAAAATGAGTGCCATTTAAAAATAATATGGAAAATCAATAATAAGTCATATATAAAATACTTCATGTGAGCCATCTCCAGTACTTGCGCAACACGTTAGTGGACTTCTAAGTAATATTACCATAACTTTATTTTCATGATTTTCTCAGCCATTAAAAACAAATAATTGCAGATTATACAATATATATATATATATATATATATATATATATATATATATATATATATATATATATATATATATATATCAGGTAACCTATATATTGATATCAATATACTCATTTCTTAATGCCATCTATTATATTGATGTTGAGATGTTTTAGAACGAGATAAGTGATATGTTTACCTATCACCATAAGACCTGGTACTTATCGATTATAGTCTTGGAAGTTCAGATGGTCACAATATACTTCATTCTTGCCTTCGGAAATGTCACGACACTCAATCCAATCTGTTGAATCCAACATCATCTTCAGAGCATCGTCCATTATGGGAATTTTCCCGTTCCGTAGCATCAATAATGTTTTGCAGATCGACTGGCATTTGTTATTCTATTCTATCTTTGTAGTTGGCCTTCAGACGGCTTTATTATTTATGTTAATTAGTCATTTGTTTTTGTTACCTATGAGCTTAGAAAACTTAATACTTATCGCACAAGTTATTGCCAGCAATCTGATGGGACCTATATACCTTCTTAGCATATCTCTAAACCACGATTTGGTCACGGAAACTTTTCGACGTCTTAATATTTTGAAATTGTATTTTAATGAATTAAAAGTAACTATTCCAAATAAGACTACCGAGAGAAGAATATTTCTTTTTTTTTTTGCCGTGATCTTTATAAATGTAATTCGATTTTATTCGGGAGAAACATATTTCTCAGTAGGAGCGTCTACATGGGCGGCTTTAACCTGTTTTATCTATTGTGTAGGGAGTGAACAATTCAGCTTGTTAGTCGATAATGTTGGAGATATGTTTGACTCCGGAATAAAGTTATTACGGAGCCCTGACTTTTCGAAGAAGTTGATGCATGTAAATAAAACTGTGGAAGTAGTGAATCGTTTAGTTTATACTACTGATGATATTAATTCTATTTATACTTTCCAAATATTCATGATTTTGTTACTCAGTTATGCTTTTGTTTTAATTCGTCTCTTTTTCCTCGTTAACCGAATATCATCTAGTGATGTCAACCTTCTTATCATCTTTAGTCAGTTGTTAATATTGTTGTTCGTTTCTTCTCTCATATGGAGAGTCAACTGTTCTTCAGCAATGACATATTCAAAGGTGGGTTTACAGTATTTATTATTAGCAATTATTACATAATACATAACTAGGCGTAGGCCCCATCGCCCAGTCAATGTGCAGCATATAGGCACTGATCCTCTGGTTCGAGACATAAATTGAAACCCTCAAATTTATATTATGAACCGTACTCTATACTCAGCCCTTTCATTTGATAACTTTCCTTAAGCAATCCTATCATGATACATACATTCAGACGATAAGGCAGATTACTCGGAAAAGACTACGGTCACTTATGGGAATTTAAATTTGGAAAATATAATATTTTATCTCTATACAAACAGGGGACTTCATATCGCGTTCTAATAACACGATGTATAAAAAAAAAATAAAAAAAAAATGATCGTTTTTCAAACAAATATTTGTATTATTATTTCTTTGATATAAAATCACTTAATACTCAAAGCATAGTCCATTGTTATCTACCGTCATTAGCCATCTGATTTGTGATGGCTGTTAAAGAACTCTTGGACCGCTATTTCAACTTCATAAAATAATTTTAATAATTCATAATAATTTTTCTAGTTGGTCGCAGTAGAGTTCAGAATTCATTGAGCATCCATCAGAAACAAATTCGTGATGAATGATACCTTCAAAATTCTAAAAATTTAATTTTTTTTCAAATTGCCCTCTTGCAGCAACCGGTAAAGCAGCTTGATCCCGATCTAGCCATTGCGCACGGGTATTCGGATTTCGTCAGTAAACCAACTATTCATCACAATATTCTATATATTCTGATCACCGAGTACCAAATATATTACTCAAATTGAATCACTATTGGGAATTCAATCACTACTTCAGTTAATCCTTTGACATCAACTGAAGTAGCAATTAAATTCTTTGGTGACAAAAAAAGGTCAGTATTTGAGTAAAATACTAGCTACTAATTACTCAGAGTAGCATTTGCCCATCCTTTTCTGCACAGAGATAAGCTCCTCCCTAGTTCATATAGACATAGAAGTCTCCTCCCTGTAATGAGCAAGGCTCCCATTATGGCCAATTTCAGATCAGTTTTCATAAGGACAAGTCTCCCATGGCAATATGGCTCCACGAAGGGTAAGGAAGCCGCTGAGGCTCTTTTCAGAGTGCGTGTGGACGTAGAACAGAGGCGGAATGTCGTGATGTTGCTCTTCGAAATATTCTCCGCCCTCGATCGCAAGTGGTTGACACTTGTTCTTCAACAGCTGCAAAAATATCCCTCAGTAACAAATACGGCTTAGAAAGGAACAAGCCAAAGGACATGCGTTCCAAGTAGTTTCTATGAAACAGAAGGTTCCAAAGGGAGGAACTGTTCTCTAGGATCAGTTCTTGACCCAATCCTAAGAAAGTTAGTTTTCAACAAGTTCCTGGTAATGTTGGAGGGGTGTCTTTCGACCTCCTCCGGCCAGAAGATAAGTTAAAATTCACGCGTAAAGGAGAAGACCTGTCAGGCAATCTCAAGGTGATCAATGCTCGCATTCCTCACGGGGTATTCGGTCAATGCATCATGGCTTTGGAATTGAATTCCACCGCCGATGCTCTGGCTTCCACTCTCAGTTTACCATTTTCCTCAGCTTTTTATTTAGTTAATAATCAATCCTTTCATAGTTTAAATTTATTTATGGCCATTTAAGGATTCAAATGAAAAGATAATGGTACTTTAATTGAAGAAATTTTGAAAATTCGGCATTTAAGACCTGACAGAATATTTCGGTGTTAGTATGGCTGATCAAAGATCATTGAACTGTAAATTAATATAACGAGTTCGATTCAAAGAGTTTCGAGAGACTAGTAATTTTTTTTTCTGTGGAGTACAGACCTATTTTTTAAATCAAATTATTAACATCCGTCCATGTCTTCAAGTTATCGTTACCTATAACTTATTTATTTACGAAAATACTGGGAAATAGACCGTTTTTAATATGTTGATCGGCGAGTTTGTATAATTAATGAGATTCTAAAAATTCATGAACATCAGTTTGATTTTCATTTAAACCAGAAGATAATTTTTTTCACAAAATAGAGAAAAACTATAGCATACAATAATGCTGAGTCATTAAGCGTGATCTTCACCCGCATGCCAAAAAAACGAGATTATATAGTTCAAAAGACTATGAAGATGAAAGCATTATGGAAGTTTAAACGGCTGTTAATAATTTGATAAAAAGTGGTCAGTACTGCGGACTAATAAGTATTAGTCTAGTAAGAAAAAGTCATTTACAATATATTTCATGTGTAGGTAAGTAAATTAATAAGCCAAATGTTTTAGCACTAGGGTGAACTCACCAGTTATG
Source organism: Nezara viridula (assembly GCA_928085145.1). Lineage (NCBI taxonomy): Eukaryota > Metazoa > Arthropoda > Insecta > Hemiptera > Pentatomidae > Nezara > Nezara viridula. The sequence goes on from OV725079.1 coordinate 17,343,934, forward strand.
AACAGTTTAGGCTTTAAATGTAAATAACAAGCTTTCTTGTTGATTTAAAGGTTCCAGTTTTTCTAGATTGAAGAGTAATGCCCTCTGTGTGAACAAAGTTTCCAAAAGAAAATTTTAAAATGCCTATTATTGTTGTTTCTATAGTGCTCTTGAGATCAGTTTTTTTTTTTTTTAATGGAGATTATACCTGCATAACTAAATTTTTTTCAATTTTAAATTGTAGAAAAAAAAATAGACCCTAGAGATTCACAATGTCCAAGTTTATAACTGCAATAATTATGGCGGCATAAGCCAAAAAAGACAAAAATTTCCTTAGCTATGTCCATTCACTGGTGCGCTTACCCTAATCATCATGAAGAAAAAGAAAAAATTGAAACACAAAAAATAAGTAAACATCTCAAGCAAGCTTATAATATATAGTAATATTTTTCAGTCTAAGGAATTCAACACACTGCTTTATCAGATGATGATCGACGATAAGAACAAAGAGATACGACAGAATGTGAGTATTACTTTTGATAGACATTAATTTGGTTCATTCAACAATTACAATAGAAATACCTTGCTACTAACAGTTTTTCCTTACAGTAAGTTGAACATTTATGTTATCTTTATCGTCATCCTTATTGTTAAATAAAGATTTTAACCGACCCCCTGTCCATTACTAGTTTTATATTTTTAAAACAATAAATATGATATAATTTTCACTTGGTAAAGGGAAGAATGTTCAGCAGTTGTTTTTTTTTTTAATTTAATTAATTTATCTGCCACTATTTATTTAGGTTTATAAATAGCCGGTCACTTTATACTTAATGGTTTTGGATTCATATGTTCGTATAAGCTTTGTTGTGATGTAACTATTTTAGTAGTAATCTGCGTTACTATTTTCGAAAATAAGAGGAATGATGATGTTTTGTTTTAATTTAGATCAACCCTCTTTCGAAAACAATTATCAGAGAAAAGTATAGGAGGCGAAAAGTTAAACTTCTATTTAAAATTATATCATACGTTCCGATAATGCACGATACATGTTTGCTTGAATTAAAATAGTTTGGATTGGTTTAAATCTATTGAAAAACAAAGTATTAAAATAAAAAATAATCTGTTTAAATTTATTTTAAATTATCTGTTTAATATAAGTGAACGAGTTATCACTTACCACCAAACTAAACTGCATCAAGTCTCTCTCCACAAAACTAAATAGGACTATGAAGTGACTTCGAACTAATTTGGTTGTGATTGTTCATATTCATTATATATTAAAAAATCTTAGAACAGAGTAAACAAAAATTTAAATTAAGGACATTTCTTTATATGCATAATATATTCTGAATTGTTTGCGTTATTTATTTATATTAATATTAAAAATACTTAAGATTAATCTTAACCCACTCTATATAATTTTCTAGGAGAAGCTGAGACTTCACCTTTCGATGAGGAGAGAGGTGGTGTTTAATGCTTGTGGCTTCTTTAACCTGGATTACACTTTAGTACATTCGGTAGGTACAGTGAACTTCACTGCCTAAGTTTGTTTCATTTTTGTCATCGTTTATTTTATTACTGTTAATTTATACCCTCTTATAAAAAAATTTTGTATATTTTACATTACATATTTTCTATTCAGAAATTAATGATTTTTTTTTTTTCAATATTTATTTATATTAGTATAATTTATTAAATATTTTCATATTTTATTGCATAAACTATTATCCTGCCATATTAAAAAATGTACTATTCATCAAAATATTTTACATATTTTTCTACCTTTTTATTACGTATAATACTTGCATAATAATATACAGCTATCCATCTGCCTTGTACATTCGACGTATAAGCGATATCGCCGAAAGATGATACATAAATAGGTGCGGTATAATATTAACAGCATAGCTTATTTAAAAGACACAAAGAATGACGCTTCATACTTTACCAGTATTGTTAAAGTAACCATTTATTTAATAAGTGATTCGCTTTTTCACTGACAAAATATCCCTCCAATTTAATAGTTGTTATGTATCAAACAGTTGGCTAATAAGTTTTTAAATTTAATATTATGAAGATATTTAGTTAACAACCGGGTAGGTAAATAAAGGTATCTACCTACCACATGTCAACTACAACTTTACAGTTGATATAAATAATGCAGACTATTGGCTCAGCCTGATAAAGAGAAGACTTCTTAGCCAGATTAGAGGGAGATTTTAACTAAACTGAAGTAAATAAGTTGTTACTAATTTATATAAATAGTTTATTATTGACCTCCTTGGGGGAAATCCTATAATAGACATTGACCTGGATCAGTCAAAATAAAATTACGCTAAGGGAACATATCTCTAAGCCAATAACCTAAACGGCTAAACCAATAAACTTATTATCCATCGATGGCCAGTATACGCCCATTGGAAGAAGAAGAGTCTTATGATCATCCTCCCAGATACCTGAAAAAGAATTTGAAACAATCTGTGCCCGCCAATATGTATAAATTCTTCTGGAAATGGAGAAATGGTCGCAATAATTTTCCTTAGTATATATTCCATGTATAGGTTATTGATTATAAAAAACAAAATAAATAAATACGTATTTCTACTTTTAAAATGTAAAGCAGACCCTACACGGTAATTCATGAATGAACGTCACAAGAAGTGCCAAGATTGCCCGCTATCGCGACGACGCTACCATGAAGACCCTTACACGTTCAATCATTACTGATCATTACTTATGTGAAGTTTCCACTTTTTTTTCTCTCCAATTTATTGCCTACTTGACTATTTAAAGAAAAAATAGTTGAAAATGTTTAATAATAATATAGACTAGGGATATAAACAACTATTTACTGTTATGAAATTATTTACTTAATAACGAGACCTAGGTAAACTAACCTATCTAGTAGTAAGGTTAGTCTCATAGAAAATCGTTTTGTCAAAAGTTAGTAAAATATAAGTCTACTACTTACAAAAATTAAGTAAAGGTATTGCAAAATAATAAATTTGTTGAGGAAAATGGGAAAAGAACTGATAAATATACACAACGTTAAAGTTTTTTTTTTATAAAGTAAATTGTGAAGTTTCCTCATTTTTTTTTTTAATTTGTTGCCCACTTGACTATTTAAAAGTAACAGTTGAAGATGGTTTAAAATTATAAACAAGGGATATGAAAAATTATTTAACTATTTACATAGAATGAAAATCAGAAATTTATAATGGTTGTGAGGCCTAGGTAACCTAACCTATCCAGTAGTATGGTTAGTCCCCCCACTACTTTTACCTCAGCCCCCCCTCCACTTCTCGTGAATGAACCTTTGATTTCCGGATGTTCTGAAATCCGCAGCGCACAACCATCAGTACTTCAGTAATTCGCTACCTTACACGACAATTCGGAACGTCATTAGTGCAATTCCGATTGACCGTGTAGAGTCCCCTTAAGCTATAAGTATCAAATAAAAAAAAACAAAAAAAAACAAAACAGGAAAGTGCAGTTAAAGTATGAATCTCGAAACTGGGATGAAAATGAACGTTTTTGTTGTAATAAAGTTTATTGTTTTGTGGAAATTTTGTACTCCCTTTAAAGTTTCTGAAAGTATTCGAGAATGATTACTAGAAAGATATATGATAATTATCATCAATTATATTTTCTGATTGTTCTGCTTCCAGATGATTGCTTCAGCTACTACATACTTAGTCATCTTGATCCAGTTCGGTCAGCCTGGCCAGCAGTCATCGAGGAACTTGACTAACCTCACCACCACTCCACTTCCCTCAGCTATCACCTCCACCATGTGAACTTCAATATTAGCATTAATAGTAAATTTTAGGAGCGTGTCAAGATTATTTTAAAATTATCTATCATGTTTTGTGTAATGAGTAGTAGTACTCTTCCATTTTATGTTCCAGTAAATGTATTATATATATATTGTTTTAATTATATCTCTCTTTATCGGCTTCCGCCATCAGAGATCTTTCAGCCCATTACCATTCCGATTTGGACGACGTGGTATCTCTTATGTTCAACAAGCGCGGGCATACACCTAAATGCGCTGCGTACATATGTGCTCTCGAATTACATAGGTTGCAATGTGGAGACCCAGCCACTTCTATTCTATGCAGGTGCTTCCTAAGGTAGTCGTGGCCTGTTATCATCCAGAACTCTACCACAGCTTCCACTCTCGGCAGGTTCATGGGAACTCGATCCGCTTCATTAAAAAAATTTCTCCACTGCTTTTCCGCAATACAGCTCTTTACGGAATCCAGTAATAGAGCCTCACTGGTCTTATTAATTTATTTTTTGGCTCTCTGATATGATATTTCATTTTCTGGCTGGTTCAATGTATAACCCTCCTTGGCGAGTTTATCAGCCATTTCGTTTCCATGTAGACCAAATTGACTTGGTATACACTGAAAGAATACCTCTGTCCCTCGAAGAAGTTCCTCTATGATCCTTTGGCACTTCAGAATATCCTGAACAAAAGAGTCATTTGGCTGTGACACAGCGGAAATAGCCGCCTTTGAATCCACGAACAATACGAGATTTTTGGCATCTAAGTGTGACAAGGCTTTCATTGCGAATAAAATTGCTCTTATTTCGCTGTCGAAATTTGAGGCCCATTTCAGAACCGGTTCCGAAATAGCAAACACTTAAGAGTACGCCCCTCCATTGTGTGTTGCTTGTTTGGCAGACCCATCGGTGTAAACATGAATCCACGGAGGGCTTTGATAACGTTCAGCAAGAGCCAAGAATCTTATTTCTTCTGGTATAACTTCTTCTTTTTTAATGGTTTTAATAAGGTTGAGGTTATATGACGCTGTTTACAGGAAACTGAGGTGATATTAAAGAAAGTGGTTCTCTTTGAGCGGGGAATAAGTTTATTTTATCTTTAAGCTGTTGATGTTTCTTTAAAAAAGTAACTTGCGTTACAAGTCTTTTTGATGCTGGCTTATTCTTGGACTAGTACTCTATAAGAAGTCTATGTAGTCGTTCGTAGAGGCTTATTGAACTTCTCTACGCATCTCTAAAGGCTTGACGTTCGCTTGTAGCTGCATAGCTAGGATGGGTGTAGACCTGTTATTATCCGGAGTGCTGATTTTGGGACTTTTTCAGATATTTGCCTTACACTTTCAGGTGCTGTTATTAAGAGTTATATATATATATATATATATATATATATATATATATGACTCATAATGTCTTTCGACCCCGATAAATACATCTGATATCCTTCCAAATAAAGTATTAACTTGTTTAATTGTTTAATTTATCAACTACATTAAATTAGATTAATGTAACCAAAAAAATCTTTATATTGTTAACATGATAATGTGATGCGATGAGCACGTCACACAATTAGTAGAAATAGTTATTTTCATATTTAGAAAGTGATTAAAGTAAAAGTTAATGACCTTAAATCACTTTAATCTTTTATGAATTTTCTCGTTGTGAAATCAAAACATTATACACTTGTTGTAACTATATTTAATATAGAAAAGGGTTTGTGTCATTTTAGTGCACTTACGATGTTTTTATAATCGATAAATAATGTTAGAATTCACATAAAAACTTTCTTAAAAGTTTAATTTCAACAAAAATGTACTTAATGACTTTTTATAGATGATATAAAGTATTAATTTAAAACATTTAATTTCCATATGTTTTTTGTTTTTTTTGTAACTGTACATCTGGCTGTATATAATGTCGTCGACACTCCGTTAAAGAGTGAATGTTAACCTGTCCAATGTTGCACATTTGTTACTTTAACTTGGTGCAATGATATCTACTAATATTAATGAATGTGAATAAAAGTGGATTTCAACAATTCTGAACTTTATTTGAAACATTTTATACGACGAAAAAGTTAGTATTTGTATAAAAAAGATATATGTTTGTATAAAAAAGATATAGATTAGTGTATCCACAACATTCCGCAATCTATTTTTTTAATTACTAATTACATCCCCTGTCCACCTAACTGCAGACTAACTTCCATTTTTCAAATTTAAAAGATGTATGAAAGAAAAGAAATTGTTAAAGAAGAGAACAACTGAAAACTTACATCCTGAAGAATTAAAAAAAAATCTTATCTGGTATTAGGTATATATACACGCGCACGCACGCATACACACACACACGCACACACACACACATATACATTTCTTGTTTGTCACAGAATGTTTGAATTAGCGTCTAATTGTTGGCGCATTAGCTAATTTTAATCTTTTAACTATCTTATTGCATATTTGGGTATTTTTTACTGCATATTCTTTTTTGCACACCTTTCTATACCAAGCCACCAGAACCCATTGACCTTCTTATATTTTTCACAGCCTACAATTTAAATAATTCATTCAATCGCGTCCCACTAGATCCCGTATTTCCGACCTTATTCCTCCTCCTCACTGAACTGCTGCGTTTGACAAGGCCTTCATGATTCAAGCCGCCTCCATCTGGAATACCATCACTCCAGATATCCGATATGCACAATCAGTTTCCTCATTTAAATCTCTCCCGTTTTTAAGCACAACTGATTTTTTTTTCCTTTCCTCGGCCTAAGACTCCCACTGAAGTCCTATACTACCCCTATTGCTATATTAAAATAGAATGGAGATATGGATGTATATTATATTATTTATTTAGTTATTTTTAAAAATCTTTTTCGGATTCATTAAAAAATCTGCACGACTTAATGGTACCCCTATCTAGATCTGCCAGCCCTTGGAGGAAAGCGCTATGGTTTTGGTTGAGGGGATATTTACTCCGGTATTTATCATATCTGCTGCATTTTAGAATAATGTGCATTGGGTCCTCTATGGAGTTGCATGTCAAACATTTATAATTTCTTTCAAATTTAATTAATGTCAAGCCGCGATTTGTACGACCATGGTTAATTCATAATCTTGTAAGTAAGACTTAAGATTCTTTTCTGTTTAACTTAACACAAGTGTTAGAAAACCATAGGCGTAGAGAGACGTTTGGTTGGATAGTGATCTTCATCTTTCGAACTTGACTCCCAGGCATACCTATCCTGCCATTCACCGATAAAGTGTTTTTTCTTCCATCTGCAAATTTCCTGTAAAGGCAGTTTCGCACACCAACTCCTTTCCCAACCCGATTGATCATGAAATGTTCACAAGAGAACCATTCCTCCCGAAATTATTTAGTTTACTTATGTTATTTTATTTATCCATGTTTATTTTATATATATCTGCATGTTTTTCTGTCTTCCTATATTTTAATTTTAATGAGAAATGATTATGTAAATATTTAATTTAATGTATGGCTACACGGGTATTTTTTTCTGTATCTATAATTTGTTCTAAAGGGATAACAGTTCCAGGATGATAAAATTAACTTCTACCAAGTAAAGTCAGCATGGCTTCCTCACCGTTTTCTTTGGCTCCATATTTGAAGATGTATAATTTTTCGAATGATAATAAAATCTCCAGGAGAATCCGTTTTCGTAAATACAGTAATCACTCATCATTCACGGATTTGATATCCACAAATTTTGTTTATCAGTGAATATTAAAATGCGAAGAGTTCCACATTTCCAGATCACCTATTTGATGATTCGGGATTGCAAAAAAAAAAACCCAGTACATACTTTACTGAGGTAGCAAAAGGTCTTGTTTTACAGGAGAACATAACAACTAATTATTTTTTTATGATTTATTAGTATGATTTCATATTTTATTATTATGTTTTGCTATTTTCCATAGTAGCAGACTATCTGTTTCAGTTGCAGATTACAAAATGTCACCTTTAGCACAAATAGAATAAAAATTGAAAAAGTATACATACGACGTTAGCACTAACAGTTGTGGTATATACTTAATAGATATGTTTTCACTCGTAAAATGGATGGATCCAAAAATCCATTGGAAAAATTTCAACTTTTTGTTAGTTTGGAATACACAATCCCTGAAAATTTCATGAAAATCGGATAAAAGGTTGTAGGAGATATACCCGTCACATCAATTTTACTACAGACAGACCGACAGACATACAGACGCCGAATCAAATTTGATCCTTGGTGTCTGTAACGTAAAACGCGAGTGGAAATTTTCGATTCTGAGCACAAAATATTTTTAAACTCTCGCACGAATACAATCTCTCCCTTCCTTCGGTAGTGAGGAAGCAAAATATTTTCATTTAATTTCATATTTGACGGTTTTTTACTGCATATTGTATGGTATATTCTGCGATCTTTAACTGTATGGAAATTCGGGTTCTGTTGATAACTCATTTGAAACTGAAAGACGGTCTTTTGTTTGATATTTAACCTAACAACCTTAAAGAGTAGAAAACAAAATTTCTTGTCTTATAAATTTTGAAAATCTCAAGATATGTTATCTTAAATTATTTCAAAGTATTTTATTCAGACATATGTAGTTAGAGTCACACCAAATTTTAAGATTGAGAAATTAATGGATCAAGAGTAAATAAAATGCTATGCTGTAGGTTCGAGGGTATTCTCCAATGAAAACCTATAAAATAATTTTTAAAATCACCTATCAAATATCTTTCTATCACGATTGGTTTTAAATCTACAGCTTGTTGAAATTAGGCAATTTTCGAAAAATCCATACTATAACAAAAGAAAATGTCAAGTTGATTCAATATGGAATGAATTACCTATGCATATGCAGGTATGTAGTAATTAATATAACCGCTTATATTAAAGTTGGCATCACTAGTTTATCTGATAGTTTATCTTTTTGTTGTCCTCTTCCTCTTCTTTGTTCTTTGTTTGTATGTCTCCTTCCTCCTCCTTCCTCCACCTACCCCTCTCTCTCCCCACAGCTCCGGGTTCTGGTACAGATGGAGGACTCAGTCTCCGGGAAGTGGTCATGTCGGTCCTTTTTGCCAACCCCACAGACAATAGGACAGGATTGTCCGAGTGAAAAATATATAGTGAAAAATAGTTTCCCGTGCTAGTCTGCACAGACGCCAGAATTAATCGTCAACTATCCCACATATCTTTAGATGTATTTTTAGTCTGAAGTAGCGTGGTAGAGGCCTGGATTGTAGAAACTATCTGGGCATCTCACTGCTGTCCAGTGCTTATAAAGTGTTGTCTATAATTTTGTTCCTCAGGCACCCAATGCTGAGAGTTAGGCAAATACCAGGCTGGTTTTACGAGAGAAAAGACATAATGTTTCCCTTAGGTTGATATATCCATATCTGTTTATAGACTTCTAGGCCGCATAGGACAGTGGGGAAAGGGGCGAATTCTATATAGTTATGCTCAATATGGAAGTTCCACTCAAGCTTGTGTGACTCATCCGGAAGCGGAGTGGTGTTCAACTCTCGGATTCATTCCTGAGTTACTGCGGTCTACGGCAAGGTAACAGTCTTGTATGTTTCTTATTTAGTTTTTCTCTGGAGGGCGCGATAAAGGAATCAGGCATCTAAACGGGAATAACAATTATCAACTGAGCTATGCAGATGATATTAATATCATTGGAAGAAAATTTAAAGGCATGGCCGAGGTGTTAGAGAACTTGCAATATGCTCCAGCAAAAAATGAGCTTTAAAGTTAACCAATCAAAAACAAAATACATGGTAAAAAACCAAATGGGGTGCTTCCTTCCCATGTACAAGTGAACAGATGTACATTTAGAGAGTAAATAACTCAGAATAACGATTTGGGGAAGGAAATTCAAAGAAGAATCGTTTCAACTAACATATGTTATTTTGGGCTAGTGCGACAGATGAAAAACAATATTGGTTGTCTCGCACAACCAAATTGGGTTTGTACAAAACTCTGATTAGGCCAATGCTTACATATGGATCAGGGTGCTGGACTCCATCCAAGGCCCAAGAAAATGAACTCCTTTGATTCGAAAGAAAGGTCCTGAAAAGAATTTTCAAAGCAACTTTTGATGCCAACGAGTGAGCTTGGCGGTTCATAACAAATGTCGACATCTCAGAGCTGGGCATATGGCCAGGAAGGATGTTAACTCGATACCAAGAAGGTTCCTCGAGGAAGAAATCCATACCATCAGACGGCGTGGACGGCCAAGACCAAGGATGCACGCACGATTATGGAGATCCGGGAGTGGACAAGCGGCTGCATGGATTCGAAATGAATGGCGGATCTTCAGGCTGCGGTGACCCCTCGCAGGTTGTGGAGCCATGGAAATAGAAGAGAAGTGGCCTGTTAGTGTCCAAATGAGGTTGTGGTGGCCCAGTGTGTTGGAGCGTTGCCCATTCTAACATCCTCGTGCCTAGCGACGTCGGTTCGAATCCGGCTAGAGAGGGGTTGACTATTATTTCGTGGCGGACCCTCGGAATGAAACTCGGCCCGCTCACTCTGGTTAGAATAGGTTTGGTTGTACCTCTATAACAACCAAATAGTGTGGGCGGGGTGGTCGAATGGACTAACGCGTTGTGTACAGCACCACCGTTGCCCGGCAATCTTATATATGATAAATGTGTTATAAAAATAGTCACGAGTTCACGTCCCGGTGCCAAGGCGATTTTTAAATCCCCGCCCACACCCGAAAATCCCGTATAGCCTTAACGGCGAGGATGGGGAGGACCTAAAAAAAAAAACAACCAAATAGTAATGGAGTATGCCAGAAATGGAGGGTAGGGGATTATGCAATAAAAATTGGCTTGTCTGAGCCTAGCGCATTCCTTTATGTTCGGTTTTCTATATATTATCAAGGACTACTTTTCACTGATTTTCGTTGATATTCCTATCGCAGGTTCTGGTACCATAATAGGGATTTCAGATCATTATCTTTAATTCCCTTAAGACCTGGGACATACACTAGTCCTATTCTGCAGGAGCAGCAATTTCCCGTTTACACTCTCGTTTCTAGAGCTCGAAGTTCTATCTTATTATCCGAACAAATATAAATGCCAGCCCTCTCACAATCAATATCTTCCAAAATAGTTGCTGCAGATTATATGACAAAAACATACGCTCGAGAATATTTGGCTGATGGAATGCTTAGTTCTATATTTGAATTCTCTATTTAAATGTATATACCGTGGTACAGACGCCTTTTTATCAAATTAGTAACATCCACCAACTTCGTAAATAGCTTCATCTCACCGTAACCTACAAATATTTTATTTACAAACATTTTAGGGGTTGAGGGGCTTTCAATCCGCAGATCGGCAAACATTGTCTATTTAATTAGGTACTAAAACCTCTAGAATAACTTTGAATAGTGACGTAATATGATCACAGAGTCGAAAAAAAAGGTGTCCTACTAATATTAATCCGTTTGGCGTCACCTGCACTCCGAAAAAATTAAAATAACGATCTATAGGCCAAATTCCCCAATATTTTTGCAGGCCACATTTTGTTCGTTGTTGTGACATATTGTCTTACAATTCAGCAAATGGACATTCGTGAGTTTTTAGTGCCTAAGAAAAGAAACAAAGTTTTCCGATCTCCGGTTTAAAAACGCCCTAATTCTGAGAATTTTCGTAAATAAAATATTTGTAGGTTACGATGACATAACCCGTTAATCTAGTTGGGTCGTTCCTCCAACCGCAAGTTAAAAAGGCAGACAGTCCTCACCTACCGAACCCTATGCCAGATCTGTTGAATTAGGCTACAAGTAGCTGAACTTTTTCCATTTTCGTTATTTTTATAATTATTGACGCTAATATATATTCAATTTTGGAACTATCAGCATTTTCGCGGTTTTAACTTATTTTACAATTGCTTTAATTTTCACTCAATTTCACTGCTTTAATTTTTTTACATTTACGCGATTTTCTACATTTTTGAAGTTTACGCAATTTTTAAAATTTTCGCGGTTTTTTTTTTTTTACATTTTCGGGGATTGTGACATTTTCACGATGTTCGTAGTTTTCGCGTTTTTTTTTTTTTTTTCCAATTTCACAGCTTTGGAACGTATTTAGGTCTTCAAGATGTTCGAACTTTTGCGATTTTTGACATTTTATCGGTCTTTAACATTTTCGAGTTTCGATATTTTCGCCATTTTCTACATTTTTGAGGTTTACGCAATTTTTAAAATTTTCGCGTTTTTTTTTTACATTTTCGGGGATTGCGACATTTTCACGATGTTCGTAATTTTGTCTCATCGTTTGGACCTGCATAAAAGAGAAAGTTCTTCTAGAATATTGGATATCTCAATTTCTTACAGGGAATGGGAATTTCCACGTTGTTCATCAGCTTTATATTGATTTCGAAAAAGGCTTATAGCTCCATTGGTCCGCAGAGCCGTATAATATTCTAATTCAGCAGCTTTTTGATGTTGTTTATTGATTGATTGCTAAACATTACCTATAGATCTTTTTTTGGAACAGCCGTGTTGTTTCCATGTCAATAGACATAACCTATATTTTGTTGTCATATACCATTTTAGATATTTATGTCAGTCATATAATTGAATCCTCATTTCTTAATGCATCTACAATATTTTGGATAATGGAATTGGTTTGGTAACAAGGTAGATGATATGTTGAGCTATCACCCTGAGACCGAATTTTTATCGATAATACCAAGTTAGAAAATATCAAATGTCAGTTCTTAGGATATGAAGCAAACAAACTTTAGTGATATTATTTGTATTAAAAATAACTATCGTTAGGTATAATTCATTTCTTCCGACGCTCAAAGAGGTTTTTTATCCTTCATTACGTAATACTTTTCTCAGAATCAATAATTTCGATGAGCGAACTACAATAACATTGCATGGCTGCTCAACTGTGTTGAGTTGCTAAATCAGACAGCATAATAATGGACTCATCAGTCCAAGAGACATCATTTAAAATCAGAACAAAAGAGGAAATATGACCAAAGCAAATATGTCAAAAGACCAGTGTACGCATACGAACAATTAAAATTTCTCATTATTTTGGAATATCTATATGTATTTTTCAAATTGTGTCTCTCGCTCTGAAAAAAATGTGAAGACGGGCAAGGCGAACATGACGATGTGGTAAACTTCAATTTTCAAATGACGTATTTTTACTTTCACTTACCCATATATGAAATATATAGTTTGGGTATTACTTTCACTTACCTGTATATGAAGTATATAGTAAGGGTAAGTATTGCGATCGTGAAATTTTTCGAATCTGAATTTTTAACGGAAATACATGTTTTGAGGTCTCCCGAGTTCAAATAATCAAGTCCCACAAAATGAGTGTGTGTGTGTGTTTGAGGGGTAGACCGAAGCGAAGGTGGAAAGAATGCCTTAAAGCAGATGTATGAAGCAGATCTGAAGGAACTGGGTTTGGACGGCGAATGGTGGAGGGAGGTGTGTAAAAAGCGATTGGTGGTGTCGGCATCGAACCTTCGGGTTCGCTAAGCCTTCCATTATTACTAGTACGCCCTTGCGAAAAATTAGCATAGCATATTGTTTTAAAATGCCAAATTAATAATGCAATAAAATAATGCAACGTATCAAAAGATGAAGAAATTAATTGTTACTTTATCAATAAATATAATCGACAAAGGAAACAAAAAATAATTTAAATCTTTATTAATGTTTAGAACCAACATGTTTACAAATTTCGATAAGCTCTATCTTTGCTAAAAAATTATCCGATTTCGATGATTTTTTTTTCCTTTTTGTAGGGAATTTAGTAATCTTTTATATAATCATGGGCATAACTAAGATAAAAGTATGTATTTTTTTAGTTATTCGCTAATAAAGTTTGTTTTTGTTTCATAACTTGTTTGCCTGAATTTTCGGGATGATTGGACTATTTAGCCCGCCTGAAGGAGAAGGAAGCCTTCGAAATTGGTAGCTCAATCTTGAGATTTGGTGAAGAATTAACGATGATATGGCTTGCCGATCAAAAACACCATCGATAAATAATATAAACTCCTCCTCTCTCGATCATAGAGACCTCAAGTCCACGAAATGAGACATGTATTCAATAAGAGTATTACAATTAACGTAAGATTGTATGGATGCGAACTACCTTGCGTTATCTCGAAAATAGTTCGTTTGTGGGCTTAAAAACGCAGGATCTTGCTGTACACATCAAAATCTTTAAGGTCCAATTTGTCCCTTATCGATCTACAGATCTATCACCGTTCCAGTATTGAAGCCTATCAAAATGTTTGTATCGATTTTATTTATTTTAGAAAGGAAAATCAAAAGTGGAGAATATGATTCGCTAACCCCCCGTGAAATTTTAAATCAAACGGTACCCCATTCGTGGTATTTGAGCATGAGAGGAGCTAATATTTCGTAAAATCCGATTTCGAGCCTTACTGTAATAATATATGTGGGGATTATTATTAATCTTTAATTGAGGTTCAAACAAATTACTTTTAACGTTTTAAATCAAATTTTAATATTTTACTTGCAATTTATAAATTGTGTATTTTTAATTCGCTACCGCAAATCACTGTTAAATTATATATTCTTTAGATAATATTTCCTGGCTTGCACACATTATCTCCATCTCAACTGGAGTTTTCGTGACTCAGCCCATCCAAAGATTTCCTCGGCCTATCATGAACTGACAACGTTATTTTTTCTTTTAAACCAAATGTTATGTGGTAAAATTTTTAACGTTATGTAATCTGTTGATGTTAACGCATTAAATTATTAATTCAGATTGAATCTGCTAGTAGATTATTGCGGTCTACGATATTTAGGAAACATTTCTTCTTGCCTATATAATGCAATTTTTTTGTAGTTAAATTTCAAGACTTCTAAAATTAGTGAATTTATCAGTCTAAAGAATTAAATATAAAAATTTCGGGATCTCAACTGTAGAAGATTTTGATTGGAAGTCTTATAAATGCTGTTATTTTGGTGTTTGGATTAATGGGAGTCGAGATTTTTAATATATAGTAAAAACTTTATTTTTATTTATTTATTTATTCTTGGCTACGGTCTATGTAAGAATGGCTACGGTCCTGTAAGAACCTGGGGCAGGCCAATCCTCTAGCAAGCGTTTGGGAATCGCGTCTCGGGGCATACACGCCACATGGCCCAACCATCTGATTTGGTTTCCCATCACAATTGAGACCAAATCCGGCCTCGCATACTTTTCATACAGTTCTTTATTAGTGTGAAATAGTAAAAATAGTAAAAACCTACCAATTAGTATTTTTAGTTTTCATCTAGCTAAATTGTTACTACTCCCAATAATAAGTACTTAACAAGTCAATTTTAAACCTATGGCCGTTTTGGCGGCGAATCTTCAGAAATACAAATAAATTCCGTATTGATCTTTTAGATGGAATTGGTTTTGGCATTGTTGAATTGCGATGCATCTGATTAGATAAGAGTAGATTGTATTGAAGACCTCTTGGAACGATATTGAAGATTTCAAACTCATTCCTTCAAATATGTATCCAGAAAGTGCTACCTCTTTGAAATACAACCCAATATTTCTAGCTTCCACCATTACCGGATCATTTCCGTTCAGAGTTAAAAATGGTTTCTTGCGTTTGGACAAATTATTGCTGTGTTATTCTTCTGTTTTCGCCACAACACTTACATTAATATGTTTTTACACCATTTTGCAAGGATATCCCAACATATCTGCTTCTAATGAACAACTACCAGTAATTTTGATCTATACAATCAGGTATCTTCACATGATCCAATTTCCTTACTGTCTCTGTTTTATCCTAATTAATCGGAAACTACTGCAGGAAACTGTCACTTCTCTACAATATTTAGAGCATTTCTTCAAGAACTTGAAGCCACAAAATTGGAATAGCCAGACTGCCAAACGTTTTGTATGGCTCGACTTGTCATTCATATTAGTATCGGCGATTTTATACGTGATACCAAATATAACGTTCAACAATATTGTTCTTTCATTCTTTGTCGTATTTTCATTAACAGGGTCTTCGTTGTGTATTTCGCAGTTTTGTTTTCTTTCAGGCTTGACATACAATTTGTACGAAGCTAACATCACTGTTCTGAGGATACTGAAACGAACTTCGTACCGCAACTTTAACATAAAAATGATGGTGAAACTCATCAAGGTATCAAATCAAATCGCAGTGGTGGCCAATAACATTAATGCGATTTATTCCCTCCAACTATTGTACCTCATTTCTACTCGCTTTATATTAATCACATTTCACTTATACTTCGTCACAAAAAGTATTGAAAGAGGCTTAATTCTGTATGATATCTATGATGACTGTTTCGTTATTTGCTATCATTTCTACTACATCTGGAAATTAGCCTATGGTTCAGAGATGGTTACGAAAAAGGTTAGTTGCATTTTTTATAAACTTTTTCAAAATGTGTGAAAATTATCATTTTTACTTTTTCGAAGTTCGTGGTAAAATCATTATCCAAGAATACACAAGTGCATTTTCTGAGTGTTATAATTTTATTGACTAGGAAATCCAGATTAGAATTGTAATTCTGGATAGGATTCAAGGGTTATATCAGAAATCAATAATTCTTTTACGAGAATTCAAAAGTAATATTAAACTAAAAATAATTTTGCTTCTTCACTTCCGAAGGTAGGGAAGCATTGTGTCCGTGCGAGAGGTTAAAAAAAAATTGTGCTTAAAATCGAAAATTTCCACTCGCGTTTTACGTTGCAAGACATCAAGGATCAAACAAATTTGGTTCGGTGCCTGTATGTCTGTCTGCCGTCAAACCGATGTGACGGACATATCATCTAATAACGTTCATCTGATTTTCGTCAAATTTTCATGGATTTTGCAGATTGGTGCTAAGATGGTCCCATATTAATTTTAATAAATTCCATCCAGTACTTCCGCTTACGCACGCGCAAACGTATTTTTTTAGATATGCCAATATTTAAGAAAGAGCTCGTTTAATATGGCTCAAAGTTAGATAAAAGGTAGGTAATGGTAAAAAAAAAAATAACGTAATGTCAATTTAATTCGATTTGGCTCAAATTTGGAGGGATGTTATGGATTGGTAAACAAATAATAAGTAGGTATGAATTTTATCAAATTCTATCCACTTGTCCTAGAAAAAATACTTTCGCTTTCGGATCAGTAAACGTATTATTTGGTAAGTCTATATGGGCGAGTTCAATTTGACCCAAACATGGAGGAAATTCGGAGAATAGTGTGTGGAAATTCCCTAATATGAATTTCATTGAATTCGATTTAATAATTAAAATGAATATAAATTATTGTTGACAATATAATGGCGGTGAAATGTGAAAGGCACTGATCATATGGAGTGGGTAATGGCTACGATAATATTTTTATGGGATTATAAAATTTAAGGTTTTATTCAAAGAGTTAATTTATACTGTATTTTTTCGTCGATTCCAAACATTACGTAGATTTCGTCTCATTTTCAATAAATTTAAATTAATTTTTACTCTGGTTTTGTAAAAAAGAAAATCTTATTTGTGATTGTGTTTATTTCTATTAAAGTTCAACAAGCTCATCGTGGTATCGAGTTTATGTGTGATTTTTACATTTCAGCTTAAATAGTTTGATTTTGACTGAAGAAAATTATTGGTTATTAAACAAAAAGTTTAGTTTTCTTATTTCTCTTATGGAGTCTTTGTAACGTCGATTTTACGAGTGAAAACATGCCGGTTAAGTATATATTGTTATTGTTAGTGCAAAAGGTCGTAATTATTCTGCTACGATGAAAAATAGCAGAGGACAATAAATTATGAAATTATACTAATAAATCGTAACGAAACAATTAGTTTCTATGCTTTCCTGTTGAATGTTATTCCTAAATGTTTACATACGACTTTTTGCACTGACTCTAGTGGTATTCATTTTCAATACGCACTCATTTTTTTTTTTAATCCCAGGTCATTGAATATGCAATCTGCCTATACGGAACTTTTTAGCATTTTAGTATTCGCTTGTGAAGAAAACTCGTGGATATCAACTCCGGACATGTTGAGGGATTACTAAATTTACGAAAAAGCCTCCTCTCAGAGATTATATTCTCATACGAAAAACTTTAGATCTTGTAATATTTATATTTTTTAGATAATGCGAACGGTGAGGAAACTATAATGACCTTTCTTGGCAGAGGTTTTTTAAATTTCCATAATGTATCATACATCTTTTTTACTACTCTAATTTCTGGAAATTTATTTCAACCAGCGAAAATGTTTCTCCAATTTTCTTTATAGTTAATTATTGAATTATTTCATAGATTTATTTATTTCCTACTATTGAAAAAACTAACGTATGTGCTTAAGACCACGTGATAGAAGTGAAAACATCATCGAGGCAAGATTAATAATACGAAATATAAACTATAAAGAGGATGAAATGCTCAACAGTTCTCTCGCTTACAGTATGCACGTCCAATTTTTAGTTTCTGAGATGTTTTAAAAACACTTTAATTAGTCGATTCCAGCCGACTTAACCCGAGTGTTACAGATCGGAAATCTGACGGCTCAATCTAATTCACTCTCCACAAAAAAAAAAGCAAACTATTTGAACGTATAAACCCGTTATAAAAGGTCTCTAAGTCTGAAATATAATTCAGACCTACAAGATAAATACAATTTTTTGGTATCTATGATTTAGGAAATGATTTTAGCTATATTTGGGTTGCTAATATAATTAGAAAATCAGTTTTTGTTTTAAATGTGAAAAGAGAAGTAAAATTGCTTCCTTGAATCTAGCCACTTTCTTTTTCCTTGACCAGTCTCAGAATCCCCACTTCGTCAATGGGATTCCCCTCCTTCCTCTAACGCTTCAACTAGATCTGAGGACAGAGAGATTCAGCCGTGCAGGATGGATCGAAGTTGATAAAAAATGCGTTCAAAAAGAAGTTGTGTGAATCATCCTGAAATGTTTTGCTACATATGAGAAGAATATGCACTAAAACATAACAGATTGATAGTGGCCTTGTATAAAGAGCTTAACATGGATACTTTAGTGTTAAGCACAGTGATCAGATGGCTTATAAATATCCTAGACATCACAACAGATACGTAGAATTGTGTAGAACATTTATGCCAGCAGAGTAGCGGGGAATGAAAAAGTTTGAAATTTGGCGTTCCAATGGTTTAGATCTTATGATAAATCGAAGTACTTCATTTTCTTATTATTTTGTCATTTGTTTACTGATGAATATTCTCTGCGAGTTATTCCCTCAGGCCAACTAATTGAAAATTAATTATAAACATATGAAAATCTCATAATTTTCTATATCAATTTAAGTGCTTATTGCGTTACTATTTCGATATATTCCTCAATATTATTTGTCGACCATGTGTAACATGAATATGATTGCAACCAAAGCTGCAAACTAAAATTACAAATTCAATAACGGTATTAAATAGATCAGTTATCATTCAATAAATGAGTGCCATGACAGTAACAGATACAACTGTCAGATAGCAGGAGTATCCTTTCGCTTCCAAGCCGTAATGACCATCTAATGGATTCGATCCAGTCCTCTCCCGGCTTTGGAAATGCCGACTGTTCCTCCAAAGTCTTTCGAACACAACCCTATCTTCACAGTCTCGGCGTTTCTTGGCTTATTCCCCTTCGAGAAAGGACCTACTTTTGGGTTAGATAAGTTGTTATTCGTTTACTCTTTCGTCTTCGCCGCAGCAGTAACACTGATCGGTGGTCTGTCCATGCTTGATGACCTTACTCCACTGCTTACTGAATCCTACAACCAAGCAATCATACTCGCCTATATAGGTGGTCTCATCCTTGTCTTTCCGTGTAGCTTGACTTGTGCCTTCCTGAAGAGAGATGTTCTGCAACAGACGTTTCGAGCATTGAAGGAAATACAATCCACGTTCGAAAAGATTAGGTTGTCCAAGTTCAACAAATTGACTCACCTTTTACCATTGTTTGATATTTCGGTACCTTTATTGTGCACCCTCCTTACCTACGTCACTAATAGCAATATTCCTGGTACTGCATACGGAACTTTCAACGGCCTGACTCTGATGGGGATGGCATTGATTTGTGGACAGTTGAGCTTCCTTGTTGATCTCATTGGTGACATTTTCGATGCCGGCATTGACTTTTTAAACGAGATGAAACTCTCTTTAATCATCAAACGACACAGCAAAAGAATCTCCGAACTGGTCAAAGCCACGAACAAACTGGGATCTGCCTCGTGTTCCCTGAACGAAGTCTACTCGGACCAGATTCTAGTGATGATGTCGTTGTGCTTCTGCGGGTTTTCGATCCACCTCTACTACATTTCCATGCTGGCTAGCCTCCCGGACGGCTTCAAGTTCGACCTTCTTCTCCCTCAGGTCTACAGCGTTTTGTTCTACTGCTATGTTTCATGGAGGGTTAATCAGTCATCTGCGGAAACATCAGGAAAGGTGGGTCTGTCCATGTAT
Organism: Nezara viridula; assembly: GCA_928085145.1. Taxonomy (NCBI): domain Eukaryota; kingdom Metazoa; phylum Arthropoda; class Insecta; order Hemiptera; family Pentatomidae; genus Nezara; species Nezara viridula. Next base: position 17,364,178 of record OV725079.1, read on the forward strand.
AATTTATTTATTATACATTAAATGGTCTTTTTATTAAATACATAAATATATATACACTGAGAGGGAAAATTTCCACCCGCTTGATTTTTTCATGTTTTCGTCTCAAAATATCTCTGCTTTGGATTGGTCTATTGTTTTTAATGAATAAATAGGTAATCTTTTTGTTTGTTTTCAATTAATAATAATAATAATAAGGCTTAGCGAACCCGAAGGCTCGATGCCGACATCACCAAGCGCTTGTTACACACCTCCCTCCACCGTTCACCGTCCAAACCCAGTCCCTTCAGATCGGCTTTAATGCAATCTTCCCACCTTCGCTTCGGTCTACCCCTCGGACGCTTACCATTCGGCACAGCAAATATTAACCTTTTAGGAATTCTCTCGTTACTAAGTCCAACAACTTTACAAGCCCATTTGATTCGCCGCGATGAAATCACCTCAATTATATTACCCGGATACAGCTCACGCAATTCGGCGTTGTGTAACCGTCTGAACTCTCCGGTTAACTCATCCTTCTTCGGTCCGAATATTCTACGCAATACTTTATTTTCAAAAACCTTAAGACGCTGCTCATCCCTTAGTGTAAGCGGCCAAGTTTCGCATCCATAAAGAACTGTAGGCAAGATAATTGTTTTATAGATTCTAATTTTTAAGTTTCGGGACAAGAGGCGCGAACTAAGTAGTTTTGTCACAGAAAAATAACAAGCATTCCCCGCCTTCAGTCTAACCTTAATCTCTTCTTCAATTTCGTTTTTTCTAGTTATCGTAGAACCTAGATACCTAAATTTATCTACCTGTTCAAACATATTACCATCTATATCGATATCACCAGTAGTATCGCCATTTTTGCAGCTAACCATATATTTTGTTTTATCCACGTTTATTTCGAGTCCTAGTTCTTTACCGGCTTCCATTAACGCTGTCGCATTTAGTTTTATAGTTTCAACGTCTTCGCTTAACAGTACCAGATCATCAGCATAGCCCAGCACGGATGTTGTCACGCCCAGATCCAACCCTTTCTCGGTTCGCATTACCTCCCTAATGGCATGTTCTAATGCCAAATTGAACAGGACAGGCGAAAGAGAATCCCCCTGTTTTAAGCCCGAACGAACCTCAAATTTTTCGGACAAATTATTACCGATTCTAACTCCGTCAAGCACATCCTGACTAGATTTACTAGTTTTTTTGGAATCCCCTGCTCGATTAGAATATTATACAGTTTCTGGCGGTCAATAGAATCGTAAGCCTTTTTAAAATCTATATACAGCTGGTGAACAATACCGTTGTACTCCAATTTTTTCTCTAATATTTGCCGTAAAGAAAATATTTGATCAATAGTCGAACGATTCCGTCTAAATCCGCATTGGTAGTCTCCGATAATTTCCTCGGCGTATTCCGTGATTCGACTGGTTAAGATTAAAGTGAATATTTTATAACATACCGGAAGGAGTGAAATTCCTCGATAGTTGTTACAATCCGTCCTCGGACCCTTTTTGTGAATCGGAATAAGAATAGATTCTTTCCATTCTTCAGGTAATTTCTCGTTCACCCAGATCTTTTTAACCAACCGATGTATTTTAGAAACTCAATAATAATTGTTTTCAATTAGGAATGTTAATATAGAGGACAATAACCCTTAATCCTTAATTCAATGAAATGATTCTAGATTCCAATGTTTACTTTCTATGGAATCAAAATGTTTATTCAGTATCATTAGCTCAGTGCCGTTTCTTGCAGCATATTTCTTAGTCTCCGGCTTTTAATTTTTTCAATATTAAGTTTAAAAATTCCTCTTAGTGCTGAGGATATTGCGCTTGGTGTGGCACTTATTGATGATGGACGTTCCATTAGATATGCAGCTAATGCCATCGGAGTTCCATATGAAACTTTACATAACGCCGACAGGCGTTTTCGGGAAACTGGTTCTTACAATAAAAGGCCCGGTTCTGAACGGCCTAGGGTAACAGAACCACGGGATGAGCGGTTTTTGACTTTGAGAATTTTACGAAACCGGCACCTTACCGTTATCCAAACGATTCATCAGCTCGAAGAAGTTCGAGGTGTGCAAATTTCTGAACGTACCGCTCGGAGAAGATTAAATGAGTATGGATTAATGGTTTTTCGTTCAGTAAGAGGACCAGAGTTGACCAGAACTCACAGAGTAACACGGCTGGCTTTTGTTAGAGAACATAGGCATTGGACTATGGACGAATGGAGTGCTGTACTTTTTACAGATGAGTCAAGATTCGCTCTTCGATCTCCAGACGGGCGTGAAAGGGTGCGGAGAAGAAGAAACGAAAGATATGCAGCCTGTAATTTTTCCCAGAGCCAACCTTTCCAACGTGGTTCCTTAATGGGTAACAAGTATGTGGAATTTTTTGCCTGTCAGTGTATTAAAATTATATATTTATATTTAATACGGCAGTATAGTTCCTTCTCCGACTCTCAACAGCAACGAATTTAAAAAAATGTGGGTGGAAATAAATTGAGTTTTCATGGAATAGTGGCCCTGTCAAATTAGCACGAAAAAGGGATCTAGCTTGCAAAAGGTCAAGTAAATCAAATTTCCTTTTTATATTGTCAGGTATTCTGTGGCTGTAAAAAATCCAAGTTTCCGCCCTTGAAAGCCTAGTGGGTTCGCTGCAGTGCTTCAAAAACCATTGAAATTTCTAACTTTTTTAGGTTTATGCTAAATATCTCCTTTTTAAATCGACATAGATAAAAAATGGTTATATTCAATCTGAAACAGCTTAAAATTATTTAACATTTTTGTACATAATATTTTTTTCTAAACCCAACAGGAAGCGAACTATCGAGCTTTCAAAATGAGAAAAGTTTACAAAATAATTGACAATTAATTAATCATTGTAATAACATTTGTTCGTCAATAAAATAAAATATTAATTCAATCTTAATAGAACTATAACTATACCATATATGAGTACTTTATGGTGTAGCATACAAGAGTATTTTCTAAGTAACTGTTTCAAACATTTAAAAAAGTAATCAGTGTTTTAGAAATATAAATGTATTCTCCAGATGTTTTATTTAGAGCGTTTTTCCTTATTGTTGGCTATTTATTTACAAAAGATGCTTGTTTTTCAACTTTAGTTTGAACGTCTTTAAAAACCTGATTTTACTGGTGTTTTTTTTATCGCCCAAGACAATTTTGGTTGATGTTTTTTTAATGTTTTTATAATAAGGTTTAATAAGGTTAATATTTGCTGTGCCGAATGATATGCGTCCAAGGGGTAGACCAAAGCGAAGGTGGGAAGATTGCATTAAAGCCGATCTGAAGGGACTGGGTTTGGACGACAAACGGGAGAGGGAGGTGTGTAACAAGCGATTGGTGGTGTCGGCATCGAACCTTTGGGTTCGCTAAGCCTTATATTATTATTATTTTTTTAAATGTTTTAATATTGATTAACTATCCAGCTTTAATAAAAGGCCAATTATGTTGAAATTAAGACAAATGCTTAATCTCAGTGACCGAAAAACTAACTCAAATCAAAGACGTTAATCTGCTATGTTTGTAATCTCCATTTTGGGACAGTGAGGCCAGTTTTTTTCTGTCAGAACATTAAATTTTTTAATAAATACTTGGAAGGAATACAACTTTATGCAATTTATTGGGATATGGAGGGAAGGTGCACGGTTAGGATTCAGGCCCACCGTGCAACATAGTTTTCAAAACACTTCCCGACTAATGTCTACCGTTCTAGTCAATGGTTCATTATCTTCAAGGAAAACTTAAATGTCTACATAAATTTTGGCCTTTATAACCTCGTTATGTTTAAATGTTGGGAATGGATGTTACGCCATTTGATCAGATTATCTTACGACTCAAGTGGAAAGAAAAGGTTGTTCTTGAGTTTTTAGTACACAATTAAATAGACAAAGGTTAAAATTAAACCAACCAGTATGATTTTCGAGAATTTACGTAAATAAAAAGTTATAGATTATGATAAAATGAAGTCATTCACGAACTTTGGGACGGATGTTAACTACCTGATGAATTTATGTCTGTACCACGGACTTTAATGATATTCTCATATTCGTTTACACGATGGTTCAATATGTTTCAGTCAAAGGAATTCAACACACTTCTATACCAGCTCATGATTGACGACAAGACTAACGAAATACTAAATAATGTGAGTATTACTTTTAATAGAATTTTCCAAAATCATTCTGACAAATTATAATTTGTTTCAGAACAATTTATGTGATTTTTGTTTTTGACTGTAAAGTGTGCGATCCTCTCAGAATAGTTTACTTATATTTCCTTCCTTAATTTTTCCATATATCTATAATTATAATCAAGAGAAGTTGGTTGGAGTGTTCAGTCATAAAAATAAAAATTTAAAATAAATAAATAATATTCATTTTTATTTTTGCCAACGTTTCGGCCCAAAGTTCAGGCCTTCATCAGGGCAAAGGAAATACCAGATAACAATAGATATTATGTATGAACTATTAACATTAAAAAGAAAATATTAATGAAATTATGATAATTTATTAGTCCCTAACTTTGTTGCCGTTATTATTTACTTATAAGTTCCTCTCTGTTACTGTTATATTATTATTTTCTTTTTAATGTTAATAGTCTATTTACAGGGTGTTTCAGGGTTATGTGGCCAAACTGCTACTACGGTCCTCAAAACAAGAAAACAATTTCCTCTGAAGGTATGTCCGCAAACGCTTTGTTTAGGAAATATTCACACCTGAAGATTTTCGTTGTTATGAATTATTTACGTTATATGAAATAAGCAAAACCTATTTATTTGTTCTAACTATTTTATTAATTAAATGTAAACATTGACATTCATGGGTGATAAATATTTAGGACGCAGTCATTATAAGGTTTTTTATTAGTGCCAACGTTTCAACCCAAACATGTGGGTCATCATTAGGGCAAGTACTTAAATATTTGCAGTTTTCGAACCACGCCCTGATGATGAGCCACATGATTGGGTTGAAACGTCGGCACTAATAAAAACCTTATAATGACTGTACAATGAATATTTATCACCCATGATATGTAAAATAGTCGACTAACTTCTTTCAATAATTCATTAAGATTTATATTATGTTGTTCAAAGTGATTTTCTGGAGCAGTAAGACAGGCTCGGCATCTTTCTTCAACACCAGCAGTGGCAGAACGGCACTGGATATGTGTTATTGTTTCACAAGATTTAATTATCCTTATAATTCGTAAGGAATTAAGGTCGTTGACCGGACTTGCATAAACTTTTTGTTTAATGCCGCCTCAAACAAAAAAATCCAGTGGTGTCAAGTCTTGAGAGCCACTAGTCCTGCACGACCAATCCATTGATTGGGATATGATTCAGCAAGTCCGGTCAATGACCTTAATTCCTTACGAAGAAGGATAATTGAAACTTGTGGAACAATAACACATATCCAGTGCCGTTCTGCCACTGCTGCTGTTGAAGAAAGATGCCAAGCCTGTCTTAATGCTCAAGGAAATCGCTTTGAATAACATAATATAAATCTTAATGAATTATTGAAAGAAGTTAGTCAACTGTTCTACATATCATGGGTGATGAATATTCAGGACGTAATCCTTATAAGGTTTTTATTAGTGCCAACGTTTCAACCCAAACATGTGGGTCATCATCAGGGTGTGGTTCGATATTAAAGTACTCGCCCTGATGATGACCCACATGTTTGGGTTGAAACGTTGGCACTAATAAAAACCTTATAACGACTGCGTCCTGAATATTTATCACCCATGAATGTTAATGTTTATATTTAATTAATAAAGTAGTTAGAACAAATAAATAGGTTTTATTTATTTCAAATAATTCATAAAAAGGAAAATCTTTAGGTGTGAATATCTCCTAAACAAAGCGTTTGCGGACATGCCTTCAGCGGAATTTTTTTTCTTGTTTTGAGTTCCATAGCTCATTTTTGCAGTTTGCCCACTTAACCCTGAAACACCATATATAGATAGAGGGGGCGTGGGTCACTTTGTTTTATGAATAATATTGCTGTGTTCCTATCTTTCAAGCTGGGTTCAAGTGGCAGATCACCTCTTTAAATATTTCCAAATTTTATGAACATCAACATTAAAGTTGTGGTACATTAATTAATTTTCTAGAACAAGCTGAGGTTACACATTTCGATGAAGAGAGAGGTGGTCTTTACTGCATGCGGCTTCTTCAACTTGGACTATACTTTGGTACATTCGGTAGGTGTTGTTATTAAAAATATATCTATATATTTACAGGATGTTTGTATCATAGAATATGTTATAAATCACATTGTTTATATCTAAGTTGTAGGTTTTAATCAGATAGGAGGATAATAAAAATAAGAAGAATAGATATACCAATTATTACAACTAAGTTATATGATAAATGAGAAAAAAAATGTATGAATAGTGTACATAAAAAGAAATATTTATTTGTTGAAACGAAGTTGGTTGATGTGTTCAGTAAAAATTACAAAGTAAAAATAAATAAAATTTTATGATTTCACGAAAGGTATTTACATTATTTATTTATTTTCTTTATTATTAAATATAAATATTGAACTTGAAATTTATTTATTTTATTAGTTAACATAAAAAATTAAATTTGCGATCTACAAATTTCTTTGCAATGGCAGCTTCACAGCGTTCCATTAAAATCCAGGAAATAGTTCAGTTCAGCAGGTCTCTTAGCCACCGCCTGCGTAATTGCCAAGGTGGGCTATACGGGTTTCTGGTGCTTTTAAGGTTTTCTGTCAGAGGATTTGTGTTGTAAGTTAGTCTTTGGTAAAAGTTGTTGTAGTTTATTTTTGCAGTGTCTGAAATTGTTGGGATGTTCAAGTCTTTATGTAATCTGTCGTTTGTCACATAAAATGGTGCGTCAACTATTCTTCGTAAAGTTTTGGATTGGAAAGACTGGATTTTTTTAATATTAGAAGTTTTAGCAGAACCCCAAAGTTCTATGCCATAAGTCCAAATTGGTTTTAGTGAAACTTTATAGAGTGTTAGTTTGTTAGTCAAAGATAATTTTGAGCGTCTGTCAAGTAACCGTAAGATAAAAGACCGTATCGTTTGTTTAATTCCATTCGTTTTTGTCTAATGTGTGTCCTCCAAGTTAGTCTTTTGTCGAGGTAAAAACCAAAATATTTAATTTCCTCGGATGCAGGAATTTCAATGTCATTAAAATAAATTTTGGGGGAAGGGGTATGATTAAGAGTGAAAACTACGTACACATTTTTTTTCCGTTCATTTTAATTTTCCACCTTGTGGCCCAATCAGCGATTTGTAATTAAATTTTAAATTTTAAACTTAAAATTAAATTTGTAATTTCTTTACAATGAGCAAATTGCTTTTTGGCAGCTCCATAGCGTTCCATCACATATCATATATCATAGCCCTGGAGCCAGAGCCCAAAAATAGACCTCATCGCATGCGGAGCTTTGATCATAAATTACGCAATTATATGTTATTCTGAGTAAAAAGAATCTTGTCTGTCGTTTCAGAACCGCTGCTTTAGAAAATGGCGACTGATTTAAAGAATATTAGATCAGTAATTTGTGGATCGAAACGGGAAATCCATTGCGAAACATATGAGAAAAGTTTTTATTCTTTTATCTTGTATATATGGGTTTAGGCATATAAAAATCAAAATTGCTATGGCGGCTACCAAGCGAAAATTTTTTAGAACCAATTTTTTCGATATGTTTTTGTTTTTTCAACTAGAACTCCTAAACGATGCATCACAGCGAAACATTTATTCTTTAATTAATTGACAATATTAAATTTTCTCTAGTTCTCTGTTCTCTAAGTTTGTTTAGTTCATTAATATTTCACAGCCTTTTACTTCAACAAAATTCACTTTAAAATTCGAAGAACCATGCCATGCGTACTGTTACAGATATAAAAGTATTTAGGTAATTTTCTAAAATTCATCCCTTTTCGACGTTGAACAGGAGTTTGATAGAGTCTGGTATCCGGGTCTGATGTGCAAACTCCATAAATTCCTACCAGCTACATATTTCATCATTATCCATCTCTACCTTACTGACAGATACTTTGAAGTAAATCACAACAATTCTTATTCATCAATTTTTCCCAGTCTACTGGTGTTCCTCAAGGTATTATCCTGGGTCCTATCCTATACGCAGTTTATACAAATGAAATCCCAATCCATCCCAGCACTGTCATCACCACATATGCCGATGACACATGTATCCTATCAGTCAATAACGATCTATCAACTGCATCCCAAAACCTTCAATTACATATCACAAATCTTGAAGAATGGTGTAAAAAACTGGAGAATTAAAATAAATTCCAATAAATCCCATCACCAAATCCTTCGCCGCAAACCTATGCCCTCCTATACTACAGTATCCTTTAATAATTCCACACTTATACTAGTTGAACTGACCCGATACCTAGTCTGTGGGCCAGACCCCCTTACCGTGCACCCCCCCCACATCCCTATAAATTGCATATCGTTGTGTTCCTTGTAACAATTTATTAAAAAAAAGCCAATGTTCCCACAAAAAAAAGTGAACGCACTGCCCCAAAATGGCGTCCAAAGATGGCGGATTGACGACTTTGACTTTAGTTAGTTTTTTGGTCACTGAGAATCAGCATTAAGCTAATTTCCTCATAGTTGGTCTTTTATTAAAGCTGAATAGTTATAGAATAATAAAACATGAAGAAATATTAAAAAATAATTGTCTACGGCTATGAAAAACACCAGTAAACTCAATTTTTTTAACAAAAAAATTTCAAGTTACAAATCAAGCGTCGTTTGTAATTAAACGGCCTACAATAACGCAAAACGTGCTGAAATAAACCATCTGGAGAATATATTTCTCTTTCTGAAACGCTGATTATTTTTTACAAATGTTTAAGTAGTTCCGTAAAAAATTCACTTATGCGGCAGAAAAGCGGTACTGGCGTGGGTGCCTACAGGCCTCTACCACACCATTCAGTGCCCATAAATGGCTTAGTTATAGTGATATAATACCATTTTTGGTACATTATATTGGTTTTATTAACGAACAAATATTAATGCAATAATTTTATAGTAAAAAAAAAAATTAATTTAAAAAAAAAATTATTATAATTTTTTTTAATTTTAACCTCCTTTATTTTATACGTAGGTCGTTTAAGAATACCTCAATTGTAAAAATGATATAATTATAATAATAAAAGTTAATTAAAAAATGTTTTGCTAAATATCTTGATTTTTTTTTTATTTAACGTTTGCAATTTAACACTGTGTTTTGAATATTTACTGATTCTTAGAAGTAATTAAAATTTTTATATATTTCCCAGGAAATGAGTCATATTCATACCTTTTTTATAAACTAAAATAATATATACCTAATCTGAACTATATATAATGAATAGCTACCGGGTTGTTTAGTAAAACTCATATATCACTAATTAAAAAATTAATTTTTATTTCCTTTATTTTGTGCAGAAGTTGGACTATATCATAAATAAATAGGAAATTTTAATATTGAATGAATTATTCTCTATGCACAAAGAAAGATATAAAGGGTGACCCTATAAGTTCTTCTATAAACCAAAACTGATTGTTTGGATTTGATCTCAAAATGAGGAAAAACGTGAACTTAAACGAGAAAATTGGAAAAATACATTAAGCGAACGAGAAAGGAGGTGCCAAAACCTCGGAATAGATAAAAAGGACCAGTTATATCCATTATATAGCTAAATGAATGTATAGTAGATAGATGAACAGAATATTTCAAGATGCTGCTAAAACGGGATCAATTGCAGTTTAGATGATATTAAGTGGACGATGTAGGTTTATTATGGTGAAAACCACTTTATTTTCGATTGCTGAAGGTGCACCTCGGGACTATATTAACTTTGAAGAATAATATAGAGATGTATATCGAGAAAGTTATAGCTCATAGCTTTCCTTCTGTTTAGTGGATTTTCAAAAGATTTTTTAAGGGATCTAAAAAGAAAACGAGTTTTTTTGAAAGACAGTTAGATATTAGCATAATCCAAAGTTTGAGGAACTGAGCAGATAGAGAGCTATTTTTCTTTTTATGTGGACTTCTCTATAACCTGCCTTAAAGTGAAGACAGTCCCAATTTTCAACTTCTCTTCCAATGTGCAACTTGAGTTTCTCAATCCTTATCGCTCTGGCAATCGACAATATTTCTTATTCCAGCTTCTACGATTCTTGTTTATAATTTGTTTGATACACTAAACAGGAATGGGTCTTGATGGGTATTACATTTCCTAGTATCTCCTTTCTTGTAAAGGTAAAAACCACAGTCCTTTCATATTATTTTCTAATATGCTTGTTGCCTATGTACGCGCAAAACTGTCAAAGCAGTTTGGTTTCGCCCTTTCCATCTTTCTTTGTGCAGAGAGAATAATACATTCAATATTAAAATTTCCTATTTTTTTATGATATGGTACAAATTCCGAACAATTCAAGAATAACGAGAAGAATAGCGAGCTACAACTAATATAAGATACCTTAAAAAATCTTTTGAAAATCCACTAAACAGAAGGAAAGCCATGAGCTATAACTTTCTCGATATACCTCTCTATATTCATCTTCAAAGTTAATATAGTCCCAAGGTGCACCTTCCGCAATCGAAAATAAAGTGGTTTTCACCATAATAAACCTACATCGTCCACTTAATATCATCTAAACTGCAATTGATCCCGTTTTAGCAGCATCTTGAAATATTCTGTTCATCTATCTACTATACATTCATTGAGCTATATAATGGATATAACTGGTCCTTTTTATCTATTCCGAGGTTTTGGCACTTCCTTTCTCGTTCGCTTAATGTATTTTTCCAATTTTCTCGTTTAAGTTCACGTTTTTCCTCATTTTGAGATCAAATCCAAACCATCAGTTTTGGTTTATAGAAGAACTTATAGGGGCACCCTTTATATCTTTCTTTGTGCATAGAGAATAATTCATTCAATATTAAAATTTCCTATTTATTTATGATATAGTCCAACTTCTGCACAAAATAAAGGAAATAAAAATTAATTTTTTAATTAGTGATATATGAGTTTTACTAAACAACCCGGTAGCTATTCATTATATATAGTTCAGATTAGGTATATATTATTTTAGTTTATAAAAAAGGTATGAATATGACTCATTTCCTGGAAATATATAAAAATTTTAATTACTTCTAAGAATCAGTAAATATTCAAAACACAGTGTTAAATTGCAAACGTTAAATAAAAAAAAATCAAGATATTTAGCAAAATATTTTTTAATTAACTTTTATTATTATAATTATATCATTTTTACAATTGAGGTATTCTTAAACGACCTACGTATAAAATAAAGGAGGTTAAAATTTAAAAAAATTATAATAATTTTTTTTTTAAATTAAATTTTTTTTTTTTTTACTATAAAATTATTGCATTAATATTTGTTCGTTAATAAAACCAATATAATGTACCAAAAATGGTATTATATCACTATAACTAAGCCATTTATGGGCACTGAATGGTGTGGTAGAGGCCTGTAGGCACCCACGCCAGTACCGCTTTTCTGCCGCATAAGTGCATTTTTTACGGAACTACTTAAACATTTGTAAAAAATAATCAGCGTTTCAGAAAGAGAAATATATTCTCCAGATGGTTTATTTCAGCACGTTTTGCGTTATTGTAGGCCGTTTAATTACAAACGACGCTTGATTTGTAACTTGAAAATTTTTTTGTTAAAAAAATTGAGTTTACTGGTGTTTTTCATAGCTGAAGACAATTATTTTTTAATATTTCTTCATGTTTTATTATTCTATAACTATTCAGCTTTAATAAAAGACCAACTATGAGGAAATTAAGCTTAATGCTGATTCTCAGTGACCAAAAAACTAACTAAAGTCAAAGTCGTCAATCCGCCATCTTTGGACGCCATTTTGGGGCAGTGCGTTCACTTTTTTTTGTGGGAACATTGGCTTTTTTTTAATAAATTGTTACAAGGAACACAACGATATGCAATTTATAGGGATGTGGGGGGGGGGGTGCACGGTAAGGGGGTCTGGCCCACCGTGTACTAGGACTCCATCTAGACATACGACTCCTTTGGAATCCTCATATAATGAAACGACAAGAAACTGCGCGACGTTTCTTCCAGTACTTAGACAAACGCTCTGAGCTATCAATTAATTACAAAATATGCATATATATGACTATAATAAGGCCAAATTGAACTTAGGGAGTTGAGTTACGACTCCACTTCACCATCGAATTCCTCTCGTATCTAATCATTACAATCCAAAATCTTCCATAAAATCCTCAATGCTCCTTATTTTTTGACAAATAAAATCATCCGTAACGACCTTATCGTATCATATGTTTCCGATTTAACCCAATCCAGGTACATACCCTTCCATAACAACCTTCAGAACCATCCCAACTCTATCTTTTCAAACCTTGCTTCCTCCTCTATCCCTGATGCAAGGTGATCCCTGATCCTCCTGAGTGCACATTTACTAGATATATTTTTATTCCAATAAAAATAAAGTTGTAAATATCATGGATAAATAAAAAAAAAAATTACTTCCTCCCAATATTTCTAATTACTGGCGCTTATGTTTAAAATAGTTCTTAATAAAATGAGGGATAATTCTGCGAATTGTGTCACCTTCTTCTTTGTTTTGTTCCAGATGATCGCCTCTGCAACAACGTACTTGGTCATCTTGATTCAGTTCGGTAAGCCTGAGACGGTGGATCAACAGCCTCCAGCTTCAACAGCCATGACTAACTTCACAACCTCACAATTGTATCTGTGAACTGCAGAATTAATTTGTAGTGAAGTTGAGTGTGTAAACCGTCATGATAATTTAAAAATTATAAGAAACATTTTTGTTTTTATTATTTTTACCCGTTGAATCCTGCCTGTTTTAGATTTTTTCTTCAAAGATACTTGAATATACGTTCATTGATTTATTGTCACCTATCATAAAGATATTTTTAAAACAATACAACAAAGTGTAAACACAATACCTTAGGTACTCATAGAGAACGTTAACCACTGCCAGAGTCATCAATGAAATAGTTGCTGAGATAGTATAACTTTAGAAGACATATGCCATTAGATAAATGAAAGATAAGGAGCATTGTGATAAACTTAATAAACGCGAAGATCCTTCCTGGAAAAGGAGAATCAAAAAAAAGATTGAGGGTGGGCCAAAAATGGAATCATTACTAATTATCTTTTAAACACTCAGAGTGCTTCTTCAAAATTACGGAAGAGAATTGATAAAATTATAGTTTTCAACATTGGAGGTTGCAAGCAATTTAAACCCAAATCTTGATGGAAATCCTTAAACAGAAGTTAGCAGTGTACGCAAACAGGATCAGGAGGTATACTGAAGCTCAAAATAGAATAAGACAAAATCATACATTTGGTAAAAGAGAAAAATGTTTTTATAACATTATAAGACCTAAAGGGAATGCTAAAAAAAAATGTTTACCCAGATCCTTTAGAAATATCAGAATATTGGAAAGGGAAAAAATATTATAATAGTATAATATTGGTTGGAAAACATGCGCTGTAGCCAATGCAACCTCCAACCTTTAGATATAACCATAAGGTTATATCATAGTTACTGTGAAAGATGTAGCCACTTATGCATATGAAAAACGTCTGCCAAGGAAGGTCAGAATAACCTTTGCATTAGCTAAAAAATAACTATATTTCAGGATCTAAAATTTTTCGTATGAGAATAAAATCTCTGGGAGAAGCCTTTTTCGGAAATTCAGTAATCCCTCAACATATACTGGTTTGATATCCAAGAGTTTTGTTCATCAGCGAATACTGAAATGTTAAAAAGTTCCTCATATGGAGATTACATATTTGAGGACTCGGGATTAAAACGAAAAATCGAGTGCGTACTGAACATGAATAATCACTACTGTTAGTGCAAAAAGTCGTATGTCAACATTGAGTGTTTTACAGGAAAGCATAAAAACCAATTGTTTCGCTATGGTTTAATGGTAAAGTTTCATAATTTATTGCCCTCTGCTATTTCTCATCGTAGCAAAATGCTTCCACTAACAGTAGTAATATGTACTTAATCGGCATGTTTTTCACTCGCAAAATCGATGTTACAAAAACTTCATAAGAGAAATAAGAAAAACTAAACTTTTTTTTCCAGAGTTAACGAGACCAATAATTTTCTTCAGCCAGAACAAAACTATTTAAGCTGGAATACAAAAATATATGTGAAAATCACACATATATACCACATCGATACCACGACGATCTGGTTAAACTTCGATAGAAATAAACACAATTAGAAATACAATTTTTCTTTTTTATATCAGGGTAAAAATTAATTTTAATTTATTGAAAATTACACGAAACCTAAGTAACGTTTAGAATCTAAGAAACAATACAGTATAAATTAACTTAAAGTGCCTTTCACATTTCACTGTCATTATATTGTTAACAATTATTTATATTAATTTTAATTATTAAACGAAATTCAACGAAATTCATATTAGGTAATTTCTGTAATATTCTCTAAATTTTCTCCAAGTTTGGGTCAAATTGAACGCGCAGATTTCAAACTATAGGCTTGCCAAATGATACGTTTGCTGATCCGAAAGAGAAAGTATTTTTTCTAGGAGAAATGGATAGAATTTTATAAAATTCATACCTACTTGATTATATGTTTATCAATCCCTAACTTCCCTCCAAATTTGAGCCAAATCGAACATGCGTTTTTAGAAATATAGACGTATCAGGGAAAACATGTTTGCTCATATATACGAGAAATTAGAGGACAGAATTCAATACCTAATTCTTATCTATCTTTGAGCCAAATCGAATGAGCCCTTTCTGAAATATTGGCATATCTAAAAAAATACGGTTGAGCGTGCGTAAGTGCTGGACGGAATTTGATAAAATTGATATGGGACCATCTAGGAGCATATTCCCCCCAGAGAATATGCACCAATCTGCATATTCCCTGAAAATTTCATGAAAATCGGATGAACGGTACTAGATGATATGCCCGTCACATCGATTTGTCAGACAGACACCGAACCGAATTTGATCCTTGATGTCTGAAACGTAAAACGAGAGTGGAAATTTTCGATTCTGAGCACAAAATTTTCCCAAACACAATGCTTTCCTACCTTCGGTGTTGAGGAAGCAAAACTGGAAAGTTTCTGGGCCAGACAAAAATCAAAATTACTAGCTGAAGTATTTCAGCAGTATTCACAGACATCTTCCTGGTTTCAAAGACTAATATCTAAAGAAGTAGACCTTCGTGCATGTTTCTGCACAGGCATGACTCATTTAATAAGAAACTATTGGAAAAGTAAATAAGGAAATATTGGAGACCTATAACGTGTTTAAATGGCTTAATTTGGAAGATATCAGTCTGCACACCAAATTGGAATGGATGAAGTGCCAATACACCTATAAAAAGGGGTATTTTTTAAGGTGCTCCGTTAGCCCCCTTTGGTACTGGTTGGCACTTAATCCACTCAGCAAACTACTGGAGGATAAAGGTAAGGGATACCACCTCAATTCTGAAACGAAGCTCTCCCATTCTTTCTAGACGGATGATCTCAAGCTTTATACTAGGAATGAAGATGAAATGTAAAAATAGTAGAGACGTTCAGCACTGATATAGGAATGGATCTGGGCATGGGTGTTCAGAAGGAGGTTGTGGCATCAAACTTTTTGAGGGGGGCACATTTTGACGGGCTTTTGAATTTTTGAGGGGGCACATTTTGACGGGGTTATTAATTTTCGAAATGAAGAGTTTCAAATCAAAAGAAAACGGAAGCATGGAAAATACTGTAGGATGTGTAATTATACTTATTCTACGAATTTTTAAATTATACTTTTGTTTGCACTTTTTATAAGAAGAGGATAGCAATAAAAGATCTTCTGAGAGGTTGGGGAAGGTTCATACGCCATCAACCTTGTGGGGACAGGATGGGCACCCCTGGACTTGGGAATAGATAAATGTACCGTAATATACGTAAAACGAGGTAGGGTTGTTGAAGGGAATGATATTGAGATTTCAGCAGATGTAATTAATCAGATGAAAGAACCTGATTCTTACAAATACCTAGGAATGCATCAACTTCTGAAATTTAGGAGTAATTCTAAGAAATTCTTTGAGGATGATTTTGATAAAAGTATCAAATTAGTAATCGAATCCCATTTAAACGGAAGAAATATAATTAGAGCATTAAATACTTGGGCAGTACCATCTTTAGCTTACTCATTTGGAGTTCTAAATGGACTAAAACTGATTTGGAAAGGTTAGATCGCTTTCTAAGATTCCAGATGGTTTACTATCAAGGAAAAGGCATCCAAAATTATCAGTGGCGGAATTATATCTTCCTAGGAAGAATGGAAGTCGTGTTCTCATCAGCCCCTTGAAGTTATGCCGGGAAGAAGAAAATAACCTTTGAGTTCACATCAGAAGTCATGCCTCTAACGTTATGTTAGGTACTCGAGGATAGATTGAAGCGACTCATGAATACGTGCTTAAGATTTGTCTTCGGTACATCAAAGCGATCTCATGTGTCCCACCTTTACGACGAGTTAAAGTGGCTCTTCCCTTCTTTCCGCAGACAATATTTCCTCGGATCTTTCCTATTCCAAACAATCAACACCAGACACCCTTCTTACATCTACAGTCTCCTACAGTTTAAACCCGTGGTCCACTCCCAGAAAACAAGATCCCGTGTTTCCGACCTTTATATCCCTTCCCATAGAACTAAGACGTTTGAATATTTCTTTATTTCCCGATCCATAGCCTTCTGGAATTCCTTGCCATCTGAAATCCGTCATGCCTCTTCCTTGTCCTCATTTAAATATCATCTTTACCAATTCCTTCTCACATCCCAAAATGACGTTATACAATAAAATAAATATTGTGAAACAGATTTTGACTGAGGTGAATGGTTGATAAAATTTATTGAGTCTTAATTTTAAAAATCAACCCATGCTTATTTTATTTTATTTTTATTTTCATTTAAATAATGTTGTTTTTTTTTATTTCGTTTTTTCTCAAAATTTTATTTTATTTTTACTTGTTTTAATTTAATTTCACTGAAAATATTGTATATATTCTTTAATATTGATTAATGTAATTTTTGGCCAGATGTAGTTTTAATTTTTTTGTTCATATCTGTTATTCATAAGGGATCTTGTCCCAGAATAAAGTTTACTTTCTATCTATCTATCTACTGCATTACTAGATGCAAATTACACAGCTCTAAATCTTCTAAATGCATGGACCCCGAATATTGATGCAGACTATGCTACATGAACAGAAAAATGGAAAGATAAACTACCAATGATTGACAGGGACTGAAATAGACACTCAGGCATTGTTAACATGGCTAAAAAGTGATAATATTTTTCCAGAAACCGAAGAGTTCTTGCTGGCTATCCAAGAGCAGGTAATAGCCACAAGGGTTTATAGAAAGCATATTTGTGGAGAGAATATAAATGACTTTTACCGCCTTTGAAAAAATCAGTGGAGTCGATTAAGCATATAACTTCTGATGAACAATAATAGCGTTTAAAGAATACTAACTGAGGCATAACAACGCAGCTAAAGCAGTACATCAAGCCATTGCTCAGAAGCTGGAACTGAGGGATATAACTATTCTAAGTATTACAAATATCATCCTAAATCAATCAACTCCAAGCATAATTTCAAACTATTCTGGGACTA
This sequence comes from Nezara viridula, assembly GCA_928085145.1. Classification (NCBI taxonomy): domain Eukaryota; kingdom Metazoa; phylum Arthropoda; class Insecta; order Hemiptera; family Pentatomidae; genus Nezara; species Nezara viridula. The sequence continues at coordinate 17,381,881 of OV725079.1, forward strand.
ACCTATACTTACAAATCATACTGTCCCACACAATAAGCCTAAAATTTTCATAATCGATAAAGAAAAGAAAATAGCGTCTATTATAGAAATTGAAGTTCCTTCAAATGAAAATCGTAGTGGCTGAAAATAATAATGAAATATTTGGAATTGATAAAAGAATCAAAACAACTGTATGATTTAAAGGAAAGCCGGATTCTATCAATAGTGATTTCATGTAATGGGTTAATACCGGAAGAATCATAAAATGCAAGAAGCATCTTTAAGATTTGTCGGTAATTGTTAGATTTTTAGTTAGTTTAAGTAATTTTTGGATTTCTGCTTTTAGTTTGTTAGTCAATTTGGTATAATAAGTTTTGTCTGTTGGATCCTGTACCACTTCGATCTACGTTTTTCCATTAATAAGATTCAATTATATTTTAGCAAGTTAATATATTCTGTATTTTTGTTTTTATTAATGGAAGTATTATCGTTTATACAGGTTGCTATTGATGTGTTAAATTTTACCATGGCTTTGTCAATGTTTTGTCTTGTCGTCAGTGGAATTTATATTAAAGGTAATTTAGAAGAAGACATTTTTAATAGTCGATATTTAAATCCTGTTAGGATACATCAATGAGGATAAATTCTAGCTAATACCAAAGTTCATGTAATGGTAAATGTATAGGACGAGTATAATTGATAACGTTAAGCCGAGAAAATTATAAAATGTGTATTTTCTTAATTATATTGTTTGTGATATACTAGAGAACAAGATAAGTGATATGTTGAGTTATCATCCTGAGACCTGACACTTATCGATTATAGAACTTGGTACAATTGAGAATATGGTCAGTCTGTCTCAGTGTTTCTTTCGACAATGACACAAGATCAAATTCAACCATTAGAATCCAATATAATTTTCAGAGCCTCCTCTATTATTGGAGTATTTCCGTTCAGAAACATCGATAATATGCTCCAAATCGACTGGTGTTTGTTATTATATTCATTGCTTGTGATAATTATTCACACGGTTTTAGTATTTTTTTATGTGAATGTCCTATATTTTTCATCTGGACTGTTAGCAGTCGTGATCATTTTTATTTCGATTATTACCAGCCACCTATTACAACCCATCTGTCTTCTATGCATATACCTCAACAGGAATTTAGTCATAGAAACTTTCCAGCATCTCAATTCGTTGAAATCATATTTCCATAACTTAAATGGTAACGTACAGAATACTACTCAAAAAAGAACATTGCTTGATATTTGGCTTCCATTTTTTGTCAATTATTTTTATTTTTTAACGGGGAACTCATATTTTACTATAGTATCGTCTTTATTGTGGACTTTGGTCTGCTTAATTCATTGTTTAGGCGGTGGTCAGTTTAGCTTTCTGGTCGATACTATGGGAGGCTTATTTGACTCTGGTATAAAGTTATTGAAGCATTCCGATTTTTCGAGGAAGTTAAGAAATGTAAAAGAAATTGTTGAAGCAATGAACAAATTGATTTTGATTTCCGATAATATCAATAGCATTTATTCACTCCAAATGTTCATGAATGTGTTTGTCTGCTATGCTTACATTGTAGTTCATCTTTACGTCCTTGTTGACAAAATTTCGATGAATAGACCGTTACTTATGATCGTTGGACAGTTAGTAATGATGCTGTTTCCTTTTTCTAACATTTGGAGAGTCAGCCATTCATCAGCAATGACTTATTATAAGGTTTGTTTGCTAAATTTATGTTTTATTAATTATGAAATATTGATAAAAAAATCACAAGTAATGGATGTAATGAATATACATTCATGTATAGCACAACATATATATATGTGTGTTTTATGAACTATATATAAGTTACTAATATTCGATACTCAATCTTAAATTCGATAATATTTTCATAAAAAGCGTCTCTGACAGAATAGCAGTAGACCATTATATAAAAAAAATCCTTAAAGTTACGAATATTCCATGGGCGATTGTGCAGTATTAAATCCGACAGCATTTTCATAAAAAAAACAAACTGCAAACATATTAGTTGACACATGTATCAAAGAAATTAGAAAAGTATCAAAAGCTCAATGCGCAATTGCACAATCTTAATTCCGAAAATATTTTCATACAAAGCGCTCCCGACAGCATAATAGTGTACCTTTACAAACAAGAAACCCGAAAAGTATCAAAAACTCGATACGGAATTGCTCAATTTTAATCCTGACCGTATTGTCATAAACTCTTGCTCGATCTCCACTGGGTTTAGCCCTAGTGACAAGGTTGAGAGAGGAGTGCAGGGAACTCCTGGAGTCATACTTTTCTCTCCACAGTTGGAGGGACAAGTCTGGTTTGGAGTTCTCTCGCCAAATTGTAAATATTGTATATAGGTGTATATTTGTTCTTTTTTTAATTTATTTTTAGGTTATTTTATTCTTATTTATTGTATATATATTATTTTTCTGTATAATTTATTTTATTTATTGTAAATAGAGTGTGAATGTGATATATGAACTCTATTATAAATGTCCTAGAGACAGATTGTAATATTTTTCAATAAATAATTTAAAAAAAAAAAAAAAGATTTCATAAAGAGCTCTCCTTACAACATAATACTGACCCTGATATCGAAGAAGTCTGAAAAGTTAGAACTACTCAATGCATAATTGTGCAATCTTTAATTTTACAGTATTTTTAAAAAAGTAACCATAATAACATAAAAGTTTTTTTTTTTTATCTATTTATTGAATAATAATACAATCAGCCACTGGAGGGCTATAAGTATTAAGGCTAAGAGTTCTCATTCAAACAATATATACAAATAATAGAGAAATAAATATAAATATAAAAAGTAAATAAATAATACTGATGAAGAAAAAAAAAAAAGTAAACAATAACATAAAAAGAAACTTATAAACACAATCATACCTATATACAATGTATACATTCACCCAGGAATCTCCGAGCCAGGCTTTTTCCCCCACATGTGGGAGGCAAAGCAAGACTCCAGGAGATCCCAGTGCCACTTTTCCAGTCGCATCACTAGTATTAGAAGCCAATGGAGACTGAAAGAGGGCACTAGAGCCACAGACGCTCGGGACATGAGTGGAGAAGCTGGCCATTGCCAGGACTCCAGAAGCATATTTACAAGAGATCTCTGGGCCACTGCCGTTTTAACCTTCGTGGAGGATTGTAGGGGTGAAGGTAACATAAAAGTAGACCCATATTTCCGAAGAAAACCAAAAAGTTACAAAAAAGCTATTTTATTTTTTTTAAAGCTATTTGTATTTTAAATAACGAATAATAGTTAAATAGCATATCGACAGCCTCACTGCAAAACCCTGTAAGAACAAAAACAAAAAAACTGCGTCACTTTTGTTCCATGAGCATTATATTTTCGGTTCTATTTTTGTTTGAAGGCCTAAAACAAAAATGTAATGGCCTGTGTAACATTTTGGATCAAATTTCTGTCAAATAATCTTTTTGAGCCTTTACTTCTAACTAATAGCTTCCCAGTTATTTTGAAAAACAGGTAGGTAAGGTAAAAGCAATCAAATTTATTGTATCGAAACCCATACGTTTGTTAATAATGATCAAAGCAAGACAGGAACAAAGTCAGTTTCCAACATGTAGAGAAACCATACTTCAAATGAAAATTAAAAAAAAAATGGCTGGAAAGTGAGTATTTGATTACGCCACGGATTATTCACTTTTTGGTCTTCCATTGCAGGACGGGCATGAGCCCTATTTTGGAGTGGTCTATTCGATCTATTCGAAAAATTCGTTGATAACGTACTTATAGTTTTTAACATACTCTCTACACATCAGCAGTAACACATCACTTCGTTTCTGAGTTTCTTGCGATTTCGAAGATTCATTGGTTTGAAAAGATGAAACTAGAGTTCTTTTTTTGTCTTGTGTTAAATTTTCCTATTATGTGATCAATCCAATTATGCATGAGCCACGGTGTATGTTGAATTAGGTATTGACATGAATAATATTATGGAATTATCATTTTCTAGTCATCCATTGCATCGTTGATGGGAAGTCTGGAAATAAGATGAGTAAAGCACTGAGTTGTCACCTTGAAACCTGGTACTTATCGATGATAAAATGGTACGACTGAAAATATCGACAATCTGCCTCAGTGTTTCCTTCGACAATGGCACATCAAATTCGTCCTTTGGAATCCAATGTCATCTTCAGAGCTTCGTCACTTTTGGGAATATTTCCGTTCAAGAACATCGATAATGTGCTCAAGCTCGACTGGTGTTTGTTATTTTATTCATTGTTTGTGGTTATCATTCATACGGCTTTAATATGTATCTATATTATTATTCTGTGTGTTATCCCTCTCAAGTTAGCTTCCATAATATCTATGATTTCGATTATTACCAGCCACCTGATGGAACCCATCTATCTTCTACACATATGCCTCAACCGAAATTCAGTCACAAAAACTTTTCAGCATCTCAATACTTTGAAATCATATTTCTATAACTTAAAAGTAGGCTTATCCAATATAGCTGAAAAAATAACACTGCTTGATATTTGCGTTCCATTCATTATCAACTTTATTTATTTTTTATTAGGGAATACAGATTTTTCCGTTATAGCATCTACAATGCAGACTCTGATCTGCTTAATTCATTCTATGGGCTGTGGCCAGTTTCGATTTCTAGTGGATACTGTGGGAGGTTTGTTTGACTCTGGTATAAGGTTATTAAAGCGTTACGGTTCTTCGAGGAAGTTGAGAAATGTAAAAGAAATTGTTGAAGCAATGAACAAATTGATTTTGATTTCCGATAATATCAATAGCATTTATTCACTCCAAATGTTCATGAATGTGTTTGTCGGCTATGCTTACATTATAGTTCATCTTTACATCCTCATCCTCAGCATTTCGATGAATAGTTCGTTTCTTAAAATCGCTGGACAGTTGTTAATGACAATGTTTGTTTTTTCCAACATTTGGAGATTTTGCCATTCATCAGCAATGACTTATTATAAGTTTTGTTGAAACAAATTATTTTTGTTGTTATTTATGAATTATTGATGGAAACTATCAAAACTGTTAGGTGAAATAATTATTTATTCATTCATTAGCCTCTACCTTGCGGGGTCATTGGTAACTCATTTATCTTAAACTCTGTTTAATTGAATTTTATAGAGCTGGCACTACTAACTATTTGCTTTCGGTGTGAGGAAAGTGCTTGCCTGCTAACTCAAGCTAGTCGAATTAAAGTTTGAGATGCATTCGTCTCCGTAAAAAAAATGCTAAATTTCGGGAAATTTTAAGCTAATTTCTCTTATTCTAATTCTCCTCACAAATGTAGGATTACTGGATAACACTGGAAAAGTTGTATTTTATCCTTATACCAAATACCATACCCGACAATATTGTTAGAAGACACAAACATCAGATGGAGGTCACCCTCAAGCAGAAATGGACAAATGCTACTCTGAGTACTAAGTACCAAGTATTTTACTCAAATACTGATTTTTTTTGAGTACCAAAGAATTTAATTACTACTTCAGTTGATATCAAACAATTATTTGAAGTATTGGTTGAATTCCCAATTGTGATTCTATTTGAATAAAATACTTGGAATTCGGTACTCAGTGTAGCATTTGCCCTTCTCTGCCCTAGAGCAACCAGTGAACTCTTGCAATAGGTCTATACATATACATTCGGTCGGTGTAAGGACATTCCAAACTTAAATAATCGAATTGAAAGGTTTGAAAATTGCCATGATGTTTGATGATATTTTTGAAATATCACACTTATCGACCAGTTGTTGGAAACACTATGTTCCCGATTAAGAAGAAACACAAAGCCACACATAAGTCATCTAATTAGATACAAAATAAATCTTAAAATCGTTCCGTAGGCTTTGTTTTGTCGGTGTAAGCACGTGATTTTGTAGACTTAGACTACTCGTGTATTGCCAGGATACTGACAGTGAAATCTTCTTAGAAAAGAAGTTCATAATATCATTCTTACAGATTGGGAGAGATAGACAAAAAATATTATACGTCCAGTATATAAGAAAAGGGACCAAGTTGAATGCAGCAACTACCACGATATAGTTGACCCTAGAGATAAGGATTTCTCCGATTAGCGTCAACAATAAGCAGTTCGTTTCTAGTGTTGCACCATGGAGAAAGAGGTTTTTCCTCACGTGCGGGTTTGATCTATTTTATAAGGCAACGTTTGGCCACCCTGTTTGCCCATCCAAGGTTTCATTACAACCTATTTTCATTCATTCATTCCAATGGCACTACAGCCCGATGTGGACCCTCAGTGAGCCTTCGCCAGGTTCTTCGATCCTGTTTAACCGCTCTCCAATTCCGTACTCCCTAAAGGATCTGAGCATCCTTAATGACCGTTTGTGATTCTATTTGCCTGTGGCCTTTCTCTTCCTCTCGACCGATCCAGTTTTCCCAATAGCAGTTTCTCAGGAATTCCGTCCTCGCTCATCCCTGCTGCGTGATCTATCCATCTCAGTCGAACACACTTTATAAAACGAACGACGGTCGGTTCCCCGAAAATATGGCGCAAAATCTTTCTTTCAAAGATAAGTAGTTGTTTTTATTCTGAATTACTCAGGTTCACGTATCTGTAGCACAAGTTAGAACCGGCCGTATTAGTGTTTTATAAAGTTGGCACCAGTTGTTCCTGGACCAGCTCTCATAATATATTAAGTTTTTTCCTAGTTGATAGTTTTCCATATCTGCTGATTTTTCAATTATATTAAGAAAAACATCTTATAAGGCTTTCAAAGACCTAGCTACAATCTCCAAATCATCCGCGTAGCCAAGCAACTATCGTAAATGGTGCCTGTATATTCAATCCCAGCCTATCTCATTATAAACTTTAAGGCAAGATTAAAAAATAAACAAGTTAGTAATAAACAAGGACTGCCTCAGTCCTCTCTTTGTGATGAATTCCGAGGATTAATCTAGTTGTACCCGAACTGCACCCCTAACACCTCTGTTCTTAATTTGGATTAGGTGGATGAGCTTAGATGGCATCCCGAATTCGCGAAAGGCTTCATAAAGCTTAGGCCTCTTAAAGCGCTTTGGAATATGTAAAATGTTCTTTTACTGCATACCTTTTTCTTGACTCATACACAGTCCAATTTCCACTACTGATTTCTTGCTCAGTGAATGGAAGGATTTTCATTAATAAAACATTAGAAAGCACTTTATATTCCCATTGTATGAGTTTAATGCTACGATAATGTCACATTTCAAGACATCCTCCTTCTTGTGAATTAGACATAATATACCCTTTCTCCAATCATCGAGTATTCCATCTCCAATCCATATTGATAAAATTATATCGTAAATGGCTTTTTGGAGTCTTTCACTTCTCTGTTTTAGAAGTTCTCCTGGAATTTCGTCATGACCCTGGGATTTGTTGTTTTTAAGCTTATTTATTGTTTCAATGACTGCCTCATTGAAGACGATACACTCTAGTACAGCCAAATCGCGGTAATGTGTCGGGTATGGATTGTGCAATGATCCGGGCTCTCTAGGTGGTAATCAAGTGGTCGCCTCTGAATGATATTTCGTTCCGAAGAGAAACATTAACAGAAACAATCAAAAGTTATAAGAATTTCACGCAGGGATAACCTGACTCTGCTTGTCTCCGTTCGTTATAGCCTCTGACGAAATTCGTCACCTTATCGCATGATAATGAAGCCCTGAGAGATCCAAAATAAAGATATTCGAACCGTCTTGACCTCAACGTCGTTCTCTAGTAAAAGCCATCTGCGCCAACTCTTCCCTTTCTTTGTTCTCCTAGACAAGGAGCTACCGAACATTTTTAACTGCAGGACTTAAAGCTAGTAACCATTTTAAATTTTAGACAAACCTTATCTGAACGCATAACTTCCGTCAGTCGGTTAAAAGCCATTGCTCTCTAAACAAAAATTTAAGGGGTGAAATTTAACAGATGAACAAACGGCCGAAATTTTTAAATCGTGTAAAAAATATTTTCCTAAAAAAGAATTCATCTTGACTGACGGTTACGTTTTGAAAACTGACGGCGTCGTCAAAGTCATCAAATCAGTCCAATCGAATGGTCGTTGGATGTGGGAAAATTCAAATAATCGGTATCTATCAGAGTTTTTTACGTGGGATGGTGAATTTAATGTTCTTGAACGAAATTTTCCATTCCTTTCCGAGATATATGCAAAAAATTGCGAAATTTTCGCATCTCTTTTAGTCTTCGGGACATGACTCCGAAACCAAAGATTTTATCGAAATAATATTGTTATATACAAAATCGAGTAAGATAAAATTTACTATCAATTTTATGTATAGCTTTATTATGTAAAAACAATGGGTGACGAGTTAAAGCATATTGACTGTGTTTTTTCCTCAAAAACTCATAATTAGTGTTGCCCAAATGTGAGAACGAGACGAGTCTTGGTCTTGCAAATTCAGTCTTGATCATGGTCTTGGTCTTGCGCAAGAGTCTTCCAACAGTCTTGCAGTTTTTTATTAGCTTATTGCTATAGAAATATTACTGTAATTTTTTAGATAGGAAAAACTAACTAAGCCCGAATGAAAAATTAGATACGTTAAATGCATTTAACTATTTTACCTTAATTTTTATTTAAAAAATCTTTTTTTTTCCAGTCCTGGTCTTGGTCTTGCAAAGTGCAAGACCAAGACCGATTTTGAGCAACACTACTCATAATACAGGGTGTCCCGTAAGTAAAGGGAAATTTTAACTTAAGTTCTGTTTTTAAGGAAATCATAAATTATTGGAGATTTTTCTTATCACATTATACTACACATACCCCATTTCTCGAAAAACTTCCTGGTCTAATAAGCTTTAATTCTATATTAATTAGGTTGAGGTTACTTATCGATGCCATATGGCAGTATAAGAATAAAGCAGCAAGATATATATGTATATATTGCATGTACTTATATTGTAATTGTTGAAAAATAAAATGGAGGATGGAGAAAAAATAAAAGATGTTTATTGGGGAAAAAATTGAGTTTTATCTCAAGTTATGTAAAAAAATGATGTGATTGTTATGCTGCCAAGTAATAGTACAGTATACCTAGTCCGGTGTACAGCCACTTTTTATCAAACTATTAACATTTGCAGGAAACTTAGCGAATAGCTTCATCTCATCATAACCTACATTTATATACGAATACTCTTCGCATTGTAGCGTTTTGGATTTAGAGGTCGGCAAAGTTTGTCTATTTAGTTATGTACTAAAAAATCGTAAATACCCGTTTGCTTTCCACTTGGATCGTAAAATGATTTGATCACAAATTCGAGAAAAAAAGTTAGGATACTAAAATATTGGGCCGTTTGTCCTAAGTAACCTAATTTTTTTAGCCCGTTTCATCCATAAGATGATATATTTTTAAGTTCCTAATGCATGCTTCCAATATTTCAATATCTCTGACATTCGATATGATCTAATTCTATCCTGCGTATATGAGGCACGATGTATGATTACGTTGACATATTGTTGTTGATGATATGTTAGAGGACAAGATATGTGTTTGTTGAGTTATCACCTTGAGACCTGGTACTTATCGAGAATAAATGCCTGGTATGGCTGAGAATACCTGACTCAACGTCTCAATCTGCTTTCAACAATGACACGACATCAAATCCATCCATTGCAAACCAATGTCATCTTTAGAGCCTCTTCCATTATGGGAATATTTCCGTTCAAGAACGTCGATAAAGTGCTTCAGATCGATTGGCGTTTGTTATTATATTCATTTTTTATGGCTATTATTCGTACTTTAACATTTATTTATATAGTTTTTCTCACTTATTCACCAGGTCGCTTAGGAAACATTGTATTTCTTCTTATTGTTATTATCACTCTTCTAATGGAGCCCATCAATCTTCTAATCATGTATGTTAATCGTAATTTAGTCACAGAAACGTTTCACTGCCTCAATACTTTGAGATCATATTTTCATGAATTAAATGTAGAGATATCGAATAATATTACCGAAAAAAGAACACTCCTTGATATTTGGAATCCATTAATTGTCAATTCTATTTATTTTTTAGCTGCGAAAACTTTTAATATAGCATCTATATTGTGGATTGTAATCAGCTTAGTACATTCTTTGGGCTGTGGCCAGTTCAGCTTCCTAGTCGATAGTGTGGGAGATGTATTTGAATCAAGCATCAAGTTATTACAGCGTCCCGCCATTCTGATGAATTGCAGAAACGTAACAGATATTGTTGAAACTATAAACAAATTAATCGTGACTTGCGATAATATCAGTAGTATTTATTCTTTCCAAATATTCATGAATGTGTTCGCCAGTTATACTTATATTGTAATTAATATTTACTCCCTTTTCAACTGCATTTCTTTAGGTGGATCGTTTTTAATTATAGTTCTAAAATTCCTAATAGTGTTGCTTTCTTTTTCCTACTTTTGGAGAGTTTGCCATTCATCGGCAATGACTTATTACAAGGTTCGTTAGCAAGATTTATTATTGATTTTATTATTGATTATCTAGATAAGAACCATAGTAAATATATGCAGGAACTATTGTTCTAGTAACTGGTAACCTCTAGTAAGCGGAGCAGAAGCTGAACATTGTCAGTATCAGTATCTGTTACCGGGCCTTACTTACCCTCTCCAAACTGCGCCCCTTACAAAGCTGCATCCTGCCATACTTGACGGCATCGTACCTGATTAGCAGGAGTGTATCAACCCATCCTCTCCCTCTACCTTCTCCCCCCCCCCCCTCCATGGCACATATCCCAATCAACCCCCAATCTCTCGTCACATTCAGTAACCTTAGCCGAATAACCAAAAATCGATTGGAAAAAGGCATCGGGCACATTGGACAGTCGCAAAGGCAACGGAGAGCTAGAAACACCAGCACTTGTGCTTGGAAAATGCCCCAACAACTTCCTCCATATAATACGCCGACACCGCAGAGTTGAACTGATCAGGCTCCTTAAAGAGAAAGATTCCACCTGTTTCAAGGAAGTATATTGTATAGATACGGATGGATCCACCCGATATGCCGACATTGTAGCATTCTCAAAGACGGGAAAGCCGAACATGATTTTGGATCCCACCGTGAGATATGAGACACATGACCTCGATCAGGCAAGCGAAGTGGAAAGGGAAAAAAAAAAAAACATATGATAAATGCATACCTTCATATGATCATATGGTGTCATAGTATATGCAAAGGTTATGTTTTTCTCTCTTAAATTTTGGTTTTTTTAAGAAGTAAATTCTAAGTTAATTGTTTCTAAAATAAGTATCATCAGTACCAAAAGTTATTTATTTTTCATGTTTTTGTTTGGTCCTAAATCCTTTACTTATCTGCAAATAATGAAGTTAATCCCATAACTATACACAATTATAAATTTATTAATTGTTTACTAATTCTTTTTACTGATTCTTGGATTTTTTTTTTTAAAATAATAACGTAACCTAGCAATGAACGGTACTGATCCACCCAGTCCACACTCAAAACGGCCGAAAAGAGGCAGCGTAAAATCTACCCTCGACAACTCTAATCTAACAGATAACAGTCGTAATTTAACTCCAAGTTACTTAGTAATGAGTAGATCAGGTGAAAATAATTTCAAAAATATTTCACCTTTTTTTATTAATAAGGTTATTACTAACACTAACGCTGTTAGTAGTGTTAAAAACATACGAAAACTTAGAGATGGTAATTTGTTAATTGAAACCACCAACGCAAAACAATCAGAAACATTATTGGCCATTACGTATTTTGGGGTCAATTTGATATTGAGGTTACTCCTTATCGTACTCTCAGTAATTCTAAAGGCGTAATCAAATGTTATGATCTGCAATTCGCAACGATGGAGGAAATAAAGGAAGAACTAAAAGATATAATAACAGATATTTTAAGAATTAAAATTAAGAAAAATGGTGAGGAAAAATTTACTCACACCTACACATTATCTTTTTCCTACCCTCAAGCCTACCGGAAAATTTAAAATAGGATTTTCAACAGTCAATGTTGAGCCCTAAACACCAAAACCTTATAGATGTTATAATCGTTTGGGATTTCACACCCAACAAAACAATGTAAAAAAATAGTACTATGTGCTAACTGTGGTTACTTGAAGAAATAAACGTCCAAGATAATTTGCAATGTGGTTTTCGGAAAAAACGATTTACCATCGATAACATTGTCAGAATAACTACTGAGATTCAAGATGGATTTGTCAATAAGGAACACTCGGTAGGTATATTCTTTGACATAAAAAATGCTTTGGACACTGTATGGCAATAGAATATCATCAAGCACTTGCAAACTTTATTACAGGCAATTAAGTTTATTACAGGAAAATAAGGTTTTCAGAGTCATGGTAGGTGGAATTGCTCCTGAAAGAAAGTATGTAAGCAATGGTGTACTTCAAGGCTCAGTATTGAGTACGACTTTATTTTCAATTGCTATTCGAACTATAATTGACTGCTTGACACTCAATGTTACAGGTTATTTATTTACTGATGATTTTGCAATCCTCTGCAAATCACGTGACCTTCAATTCATTAAGGTCTGCCTTCAGGATGTATTAAACAGTTTAGCATTGTGGTCACAAAGAACAGAATTTAATTTCATGGCAGATAAGACCCGATGTGTACACTTTAGCCGCCATAGGAAATATAGGACTCCACCCCAAATCACTTTAAATAATATCCCACTTTTGTACACAAATCACATTAAGATTTTAGGCCTACATTTAGATAACAGATTAACTTGGTCTATACATATCGATCAACTCAAATCCAAGACTATAAGCCGAAAGACGCTACTGAAGAAATTAGGTAACACCAGATGGGGATCAGGCAGGAAGACTATGCTCCGTGTATACCAAGCAATAATCCTCAGTAAAATTGATCACGGTAGCTTTATCTACGCCTCCGCAAGCTATAGTAAAATTAAAAAACTAGACGCAGTCCACCATGCTGGCATACCCCTCTCCACTGGAGCTTTCAAAACAAGCCCGGCAAACAGTCTTTACTTGGATGCTGGTATAGTACCTCTTTTATATCGCCGTAAAAAGGTGGGTGCCAAATATATTACGAAAATATATACCCAACCAGAAAACCCTGCTTAAAATTCTATATTCCATCGGAACAATGCCGACAAATACGGAAGATTGAAATATTCCTCCCATCCACTTTGGTATAGAATTAGATGGGTTATCTCTGAACTAATTCAACATCCGTACACAAACCTACAAAGAAAGCTATCGCCATGGACATTATCATCTAAACAAGTAAACGGTAAACGGTAAATGTAATATGTTGGAAGTCTTCAAGGCAAAAAAATGCTCCCCACAAGAGATTTGTCAAACGTTCCTAGCTGAACTGCAGTATTTTCACAGCCGAACTGATGGTAATTTTAAAACTATAACTTGCTCAGCCATCAACGGAACAGTAAATAATTGTATGCTCTGATTCACTGAGTGCCCTCAAAGCCCTTTACAATTTATTTTTAGAAAACCCTCTTGTACAAGAAATCCACTATCTCATAAAACAAATAGAAAATTGTTCTATATAGCTTTCCTCTGGGTTACCAGTCATTCTGGTATCTCTAGAAAAGAGGAAGTGGACAGAACAGTAACAGAAGCTCATTCACTGGAAGCAATAACGCCCTCTTATATCTCACCATCAGATTTATTGAAACCTTTAAACATAATGATTTTAAACGAATGGCAACAGACCTGGACCACGTTGGACAATAATAAACTGAGGATAATCAAACCGACCGTCAGTTGTTGGGCCTCGTCCTCCAGAAAGTGTAGAAGAGAGAAAGTAGTCATCACAGGCATCAGAATTGGACATTGCCGGTTGACCCATGGCTACTTGATGGCAAGGGAAGATCCCCCTCAGTGTCAACTCTGTATAAAGTGGCTCTCACTGTGAGAGAGCGTGTGTGCGCGGTGTAGAAACTGTAAAGGTGTCCACCCCACCTCCTCCAGAGAGTGCTCGAAGAGACAGGAGTTGGTGGAGAAAATTCGGGAAACCACCGAAGGAACATCGTCGAAAACGAATACCAGAAAACAGAATAAGTGGGTCCAGGAGGGCCTGGCATACAGCACAGCAAGCGGAGGAGCGCCGGTCCAATCAGAAGGAATCTCTCCTCACCACCAGTCTCATCCTCACCTTTTTTTTTTTGTTTTTTGTTCTTCCCTACCTCGCCTTTTAGGCTATACGGGATTTTCCCGGGCCGGGAGGTGAGGGGAATTTAAAATCCCCTCCGGCACTGGGACGCGAACTCGTACTTTTTATATCATCTCAAATCTCTGTTATCCGGTTGCCAGGCAACTAGGCAACTAGTCTCATCCTCACCACCGGAGCAATCCCCACCACCAGCAGACCACCCAGTCCAAGGAACAGACTCCAGCAACACAATCGCGTCAGCCTTCAACAAGTACCGATGCCTTCCTGACTTCTCTGGTGATGCTAGATGCTATGACGAAGAAGCATCATGATTAATCATCTCGTCATGAATTTCAACACTAGAGGCCTCTTTCAGTTCAGAAGCAGGCTGAAATCGAACTCCTTCTTCAGCAGCATAGACCTTTTGTGGTGGCACTGACAGACACCATGCTTCACACCTACTTCCATACTTCCAGATGTATACTATATACCGAGAGGTGTGTGCACCAGGGTCTCGAGAGGGAGTAGCTATCCTGGTCAGAAAGGATGTACCTTCAAGATCCGTCCCGAACCCAGTGGAACCAACCGAGGGAACTCACTAACTCACAGTTGACGTGCGACTTAAGAGTCGATTCACGTTCACCCGTGTCTATTGGAGACCCAGGGCTGGACTGACATCTGTTAAGCTGCTGCTACAACATGCCCAGGTGACGAGTCGGCATGTAGTCCTTGGAGACTTCAATGCTCGACACTCTTCCTGGCTGTGTGGTAGCGACAATCCACTGGGGAAGTACATCACCAAGACTAGGTTGGCCGTTTTCCACCCAGGTATACATACTTTCCGGCAATCAGCCCGACCTGATTGGACATCAACGCTGGCCCTGCTTTTAACCAGGGATCTGCACACCATTACGGATTGCCAAGCACTTCCGTATGGACCGTCGGGTCACCGGCCTGTGCTTAAACGGTCGGAGGCACACCCGCCACACCACCGGCGAATAAATACTTACCCCACAAGGCCGACTGGAAAGGATACAGGTCTTGCGTTTAAGTCACTTTACCGGCGGTAACGCCGTGCCGGACAGTAGAAGAAGTGATGGATGTCATCACCACCACTGTCCAGGACTCAGCCAACCTGAACATCCCTAGGTTCGCTCCGTAGCCCAACGCCATCAGGAGACCACCACGTCACATCCTCGCCCTGATCAGTCAGAGGAACAACCTGAGGAACATCTTTCATCGCACGCGTGACTACAACTTGAAACCGGTCATCAATGCGATGACCCGGCAGATAGCCAGCCTCATGCTGGACTGGAAGACCTCTCTCTGGCATGACCAGCTCCTGAGGACACATGATGACCACCGCCAGTTCTGGAGACTGGTCCGGACGTTTGTTAACAAGAAGAGGACTGTCCACCTGACGTCGAGGAATGAGCTGCTGACACCTAAGGAACAGGCTGAACTCCTGGCCAAAAGCTATGAAGCGAGCTATGTTGAGCGGACGAGAAATGCACCACCAATACCGGAAGGACCACTGCCCAGTCCCAACGGTGAACCCGTCTTCTCTACCTTCAACTAGCTGGAGTCGACATTACGGCGCATCAAAGGAAACAGAGCGTCTTGACTGGATGAGATTCCGTAAGTACTGCAGAAGATGCTCCCTAGGAAGGGTAAAGCTTTCCTACTGAACATCTTCAACTCATGTCTTCGAATCTCATACTATCCTAACGCATGGAAACAAGCGATCGTTGTACCGTTACTCAAGCCGGCGAAGAACGGAGACTCAGCTGAGCACTATCTTCCGATCAGCCTCCTCTCGCACATCAGCAAGATTTTCGAGAGGCTAATCCACCATCACTTTATGAAGCACTGCTGGAAAGAGAACATCATGCCACCAGAGCAGACTGTTGGGCGGAAAGTTAGACCTTCCGAGTTCAAAGGTTCGAATTTATTTTTCTGCTCAATTTGAAATTCAGCTTGTAATATAGGGGTTTTCAAATTATGGACTTCATACCTCTTTCTTTCCACTTGGTTCCCAATTCGGTGGATTCGCATCAGCCTCTGACAGAGTTTGATTCTAATCAGAGTATGGTCCGAATCAGAATCTGCTCCATGATAACTCCTTATGTCTTGTATGGAGCTTTGACGCCTCTTGTCTATCAGCACATGGTCGATTTGGCTCTTTGCTCCTTTAGGACTTACCCAGGTATACTTATGTATGTCCTTGTTCAGGAACATCGTACTGCTTACTACTAGACCTATAGCTGCTGCCAGACTAATGTATCTCACTCCTTTGTCATTGCTAGTTTCCTGTTAATCCATAAAACTAAATATTTTAAAGTTCCTAATGCATGCATCCAATATTTCAATATTGGACAACCTTCGAGATATATTGTCGTTGATGATATATAAGAGGACAAGATAAGTGATAGTTGAGTTATCACCTTGAGACCTGGTACTTATCGAGAATAGAAACCTGGTATGGCTGAGAATATGGACAATCTGCCTCAATGTTTCCTCCGATAATGACACGACATCAAATCCATCCATTGCAAACCAATGTCATCTTTAGAGCCTCGTCTATTATGGGAATATTTCCGTTCAAGAACGTCGATAAAGTGCTTCAGATCGATTGGCGTTTGTTATTATATTCATTTTTTGTGGCTATTATTCGTACTTTAACATTTATTTATATAGTTGTTCTCAAATATTCATCTGGTCGCTTAGGAAACATTGTATTTCTTCTTATTGTTGTTATCAACCTTCTAATGGAACCCATTTATCTTCTAATCATGTATCTTAATCGTAATTTAGTCACAGAAACGTTTCGCTATCTCAATACTTTGAGATCATATTTTCATGAATTAAAAGTAGAAATATCGAATAATATTACCGAAAAAAGAACATTTTTTGATATTTGGATTCCATTAATTGTCAATTCTATTTATTTTTTAGCTTCGAAACATTTTGGTGTAGCATCTATATTGTGGATTCTAATCAGCTTAGTACATTCTTTGGGCTGTGGCCAGTTCAGCTTCCTAGTCGATAATGTGGGAGATGTATTTGAATCAAGCATCAAGTTATTACAGCGTCCCGCCATTCTGTTGAATTGGAGAAACGTGACAGAAATTGTTGAAACTATAAACAAATTAATCGTGACTTGCGATAATATCAGTAGTATTTATTCTTTCCAAATATTCATGAATGTGTTCTCCAGTTATACTTATATTGTAATTAATATTTACTTTCTTGTCAACTACATTTCCTTAGGTGGATCGTTTTTAATTTTATTTCTACAGTTCCTAATAGTGTTGCTTTCTTTTTCCTACTTTTGGAGAGTTTGCCATTCATCGGCAATGACTTATTACAAGGTTCGTTAGCAAGATTTATTTTTATTATTGATTATTTAGATAAAAACCAATAACTAGTATGCAGGAACTGTTGTTCTAGTAACTGGTAACCTCTTGCTTGCTTAAGCCGGAGCAGAAGCTAAACATTGTCAGTATCAGTATCTGTTCCCGGTCCTTACTTACCCTCTCCAAACTGCGCCCCTTACAAAGCTGCATCCTGACATACTTGACGGCATCGTACCTGATTAACAGGATTGTATCAACCCATCCTCTCCCTACCCCCCCCCCCCCACTGCACATATCTCAATCAACCCCCCATGGCACATATCCCAATCAACCCCCCATCTATCGGCACATTCAGTAACCTTAGCCGAATAATCAAAAATCGATTGGAAAAGGGCATCGGGCATATTGGACAGTCTCAATGGACCAATGTTTAGAGAGTTCTCACATTGGCAGCGGATTAATCCTAATCTTCGGTCCCTCTGTCACAAATGCAATAGAGCTAGAAACACCAGCACAGGTGCTTCGAAAACCAACTTCCTCCATATAATACGCCGACACGGCAGAGTCAAACATGAACTGATGAGGCTCCTTAAAGAGAAAGATTACGCCTCTTTCAAGAAAGTATATTGTATAGATACGGATGGATTCACCCGATATGCCGACATTGGAGCATTCTCTAAGACGGGAAAGCCGAACATGATTTTGGGTCCTACCGTGAGATATGAGACCAATGACCTCGATCAGGCAAGCAAAGTGAAAAGGAAAAAAAACAAACATATGATAAATGCATCCCTTTCCTTAATGAAAAGTTCCGCGAGAGTTTCGGGCCGAGAGAGTTCCACGTAAGAGCTTTTGGTTCGGAACTCGCAAAACGATACCAAACTCAACCAGGAGCTTCATAGAGGGCCTTGATGTTGACCTAAATGATGTGTGCAGTATTGGAAGAGAATATTATCTTCGACTCCCTAAGAATCGTCCACCACCATGTGCATGGGAACGGAAGGGGATAGAGTTTATTCATGGGAGGGAGGCATGCATGTGTTACAGCATTTTTATATTATTTATTGAATATTTCCACTGTAATTTATGAAGGAGGATCATCCTCGGGTGATCTCTGATTTTATATCCAAATTTGAAAAAAATCGGTCCAGTAGTTTCAGAAAAAATGCGCGGGCGGCGGAGGGGTACGGAAATTTTTTTTTTCGTTTTTCGAATTCTACGTATCCTGAAACGTAAAACCTCAAATTTTTGGAGAGGGGTAATAAACCAAAGTAATATTACTTTAGAGAAAGCCATTTTGAAAATTCGATATCTTTGTGAATATTCCGATGTCGGTAAGGAATATCGGATAACTAATCCGTATATTAATATAACGAATTTGATTGATAGAGCCGTTTTCTAAAAAAATGTAAAAAAAGGTGTAATATCAATTAATAACAAGCCACACTTCTGGTAAGTTTTTTTCCGTTGAAAATACGGATTCGACATTTATTTTACAGGTAAGTTATAAAAATAAAAATAAATGCTTTCGTCATTAATCATTATAAAATTGAAAAAGAAATACTAAAACAAAACAGAATATTCCATAAACGTTTATAAAATATGAACTTTTTTCAGTCCAAGGAATTCAACACACTGCTCTATCAGATCATGATCGACGACAAGAACAAAGATATGCGACAGAATGTGAGTATTCCAATACTTTTGTAAGACATTATCTTTGTACATCCAAACAATTAATAAATACCATTAATTATATGTTAACATCAAGTTATGTCTTCCAAGGGGAGATTACGGACGTGAGGTCACTAATTTCAATGAATCTTTCTTTTGATGATACTAGGTCGACAAATATTAAATCATTGTCCGGATGTTCTTGCTAATGCGCACTAGGAGCTGAGAAAAAAATGATATTTTATTATTTTATTGTTGTACTGTTTTCTGAATTATCTCTAAAGTTGGCTACGTAAATTGATTTCATTAAAAAAGAATTCAGATTCGTTTTTCAGGTCTACTGATCCTCTTAAAATATGAGTTTGTTTTGAAATCAAAGAAATATAAATTTTTGGACTTAATTTTATAAAAGTCTATATAGGCATGCATGTGTTTTTTGCTTAGTTTTCATTTTCATATTTGTAGGTTATTGTATTTTATTTATTGTATATACTTTTTGTTTATTATTTGTTGTTATTTTGCTTCTATTTATTTTATATTTTTTGTACATAGTGCGAATGTTATTCTACCTCACTATAATTAATGCCCAAGTGACAGATTGTTGTAATACTCAATAAATAAATACAAAATAAAAAAACAATTGTTTTCATGACGTTTATTAAAATATTCTTACTCAACAGGGTTTTCGCCTAAGTCAACGTTATTAGAATCGTTAGAAAGCTAAATTATTGCTCTTCAAAACCATATCAATAACTTTTAGATTTTACGCCTATATAAGGAATAAATAAAGCAAAAAGTGTGCCATTTCCTTTGCATTATAGGATCTTAAAAAAATGCTAATTTTTGTATGGTTAAATGGAGCCATGTCGAAATTATAGCGATTTTTGTGAATTTCGGAAGAAAAAAAATTTAGCAAAAAGATATTTTTCGATTAGTATTAAAATTCGTATTTAATGGTTTTTCGAGGTGCTAAATACAAATCTCAACTTCTTTCCTCCATAAAAAAATATTTGAAACTACTTTACTCCTAAGGTCGGTACTAATTGTTTTAATATTTCACTAATACTACAGCTGTATATCATATCATGTATATATATTTTTTTCTAAATCGGACAGGTATCGAAAGTAAGATTAAATAAATAAAATCTGGTATTTTGTATTCATTGAAAAAAAGATTAAAGCATGTATAGTATAAACTATACACAGACTATGTTACTATGAAATATATCGTTTGAGGTAAACTATGATGAAATTATAGTATTCTGCATCTATTGTTGGTCCAAAAGGTCGTGTGTAAAAAAGTGTTTGTTTTTTTACAGAAAAGCATAAAAATTGATTATTTTTTATGATTGATTTATTAGTTTAATTTCAAATGTTATTATGCAGACTAGAAAATGTCACCTTTAGTACAAATAAAATAACTTTATACATAAAAGAATAATTTATGACTACAAAAATATTTGAGCGTCGATCCCCACCACTCTCGACGAAATTTACCCGAAATCTTCAATGTTTGCGAACTTACTTGTTATCCGAAATCTTCAATTTAATTTATTCGTTACTAGATTGATAATGTATATAATTTTGTAATATATAATTTTGTTTTTTCAAATCGTTTTTATTTAATAAAGATTTATTTTTTAAGGATTCTGCGGGTTAGTTCAATAAAAAACTACATACAATTACATTTTTAGCAACTCAATGTAATGGGCAGCACCATTCTATGATAATAAAGTGATCCTCTCTCTACTAAATTACAACTCATGTAATTTGTGAGCGCTCACTACACTGTGCACGCAAGCCATTAATTATAATAACTAAAGTTCATTTAATGAACTTCATTATCTAGTGAACCAAGAAAAACAATGAACAATCAAAAAATTGTTCTTGCACTCAAACAACAGGCGGCTAGAATCGATCTCTGGATCCAAAGAGGTTGCACCAGCTTGCGCATGCTATAGGCTAAGTTGTCTTGGACGTTTGTCATAAGACAGAACCCTAACATTTTTTTTATATGTAGTTTTTTATTGAACGAACCCGCAGAATCCTTAAATATATATTGTTATTTCATAGAACATATTTCGATTCACAAATCAGCATCCTCGATACATTAATCTTAAACCCCTCTATATGGTTTTTTAGGAGAAGCTGAGGCTTCACCTTTCGATGAGGAGAGAGGTGGTGTTTAATGCTTGTGGCTTCTTTAACTTGGACTACACTTTAGTACATTCGGTAGGTATTGTTGGGTTTGTATGTACTTATATAGATATGTGTGTATGTTGAAGGATGTAAGAAGAGAGAGAAGGAACATGAATGCACTAAATCGTCGAACTAACCTTATGTTAGTGAATATTGCATGTTATTTATAATAATAATAATAATAATAATAAGGCTTAGCGAACCCGAAGGTTCGATGCCGACACCACCAATCGCTTGTTACACACCTCCCTCCACCGTTCGCCGTCCAAACCCAGTCCCTTCAGATCGGCTTTAATGCAATCTTCCCACCTTCGCTTCGGTCTACCCCTCGGACGCTTACCATTCGGCACAGCAAATATTAACCTTTTAGGAATTCTCTCGTTACTAAGCCCAACAACTTTACAAGCCCATTTGATTCGCCGTGATGAAATTACCTCAATTATATTACCCGGATACAGCTCACGCAATTCGGCGTTGTGTAACCGTCTGAACTCTCCGGTTAACTCATCCTTCTTCGGTCTGAATATTCTACGCAATACTTTATTTTCAAAAACCTTAAGACGCTGCTCATCCCTTAATGTAAGCGGCCAAGTTTCGCATCTATAAAGAACTGTAGGCAAGATAATTGTTTTATAGATTCTAATTTTTAAGTTACGGGACAAGAGGCGCGAACTAAGTAGTTTTGTCACAGAAAAATAACAAGCATTCCCCGCCTTCAGTCTAACCTTAATCTCTTCTTCAATTTCGTTTTTTCTAGTTATCGTAGAACCTAGATACCTAAATTTATCTACCTGTTCAAACATATTACCATATATATCGACATCACCAGTAGTATCGCCATTTTTGCAGCTAACCATATATTTTGTTTTATCCACGTTTATTTCGAGTCCTAGTTCTTTACCGGCTTTCATTAACGTTGTCGTATTTAGTTTTATAGTTTCAAGGTCTTCGCTTAACAGTACCAGATCATCAGCATAGCCCAGCACGGATGTTGTCCCGCCCAGATCCAACCCTTTCTCGGTACGCATTACCTCCCTAATGGCATGTTCTAATGCCAAATTGAACAGGATAGGCGAAAGAGAATCCCCCTGTTTTAAGCCCGAACGAACCTCAAATTTTTCGGACAAATTATTACCGATTCTAACTTTATTGAGTGTCTCCGTCAAGCACATCCTGACTAGATTTACTAGTTTTTTTGGAATCCCCTGCTCGATTAGAATATTATACAGTTTCTGGCGGTCAATAGAATCGTAAGCCTTTTTAAAATCTATATACAGCTGGTGAACAATACCGTTATACTCCAATTTTTTCTCTAATATTTGCCGTAAAGAAAATATTTGATCAATAGTCGAACGATTCCGTCTAAATCCGCATTGGTAGTCTCCGATAATTTCCTCGGCGTATTCCGTGATTCGACTGGTTAAGATTAAAGTGAATATTTTATAACATACCGGAAGGAGTGAAATTCCTCGATAGTTATTACAATCCGTCCTCGGACCCTTTTTGTGAATCGGAATAAGAATAGATTCTTTCCATTCTTCAGGTAATTTCTCGTTCACCCAGATCTTTTTAACCAACCGATGTATTTTAGAAACTCCAGCTTCCCCGCATGCCTTAATTAGTTCAGTAGGAATATTATCGAT
This sequence comes from Nezara viridula, assembly GCA_928085145.1. Classification (NCBI taxonomy): domain Eukaryota; kingdom Metazoa; phylum Arthropoda; class Insecta; order Hemiptera; family Pentatomidae; genus Nezara; species Nezara viridula. The sequence goes on from OV725079.1 coordinate 17,404,901, forward strand.
TCCCGCTGCTTTATATGATTTTAATTTTCCGATAGCTACTTCAACTTCCTCTTTACTTGGTCCTTCTATTAACGGTTCAGCACTCTGGTACTCAGAAGGAGGACACAGATCATAATTTCCCGTATTTAAAATAATGTCAAAGTGGTCTTTAAACTTATTCAATATGTCAACCGGATCGGTCAGAATATTGTTATTATCATCCCTAATTCCAGACGTTACGGGCCCTACATATTTACGTGATCTGTTTATACCTTTGTACATGTCTCTTACGTTATTTTCGATTCTATTAGTTTCTATTTCAATTATTTTATTTTGAAGATACTCCCTTTTTTTATTTTTGAGCAATTTTGTCGTTTCGTTCTTTGAGATTCGGAAGTATTCCAGATTGTCTTCGCTAGGATTATTTAGAGCTTTTAATTTAGCGGTTTTTCTTTTTTCGCACATGTTTAAGCAATCTTCATCAAACCACGGTTTGTTATTTTTATTTTCCTTTTTTCCTAGACACGAGTTACCGACCGCTTTAATATTATCCCTGATCTCTACCCATAACTTGTCAATATCCTCGTGGTCCTCGTCAGGAAGCTCTAAAGCTTCAAACCTATTCTTAACATCTAGCTCGAATTGGTTTCTAATTGATGGATTTTTTAATTTTTCCAAATTAAAATTCTCAAAATCGAAACGGTATTCTTTTCTCTTTTTTATATTAAGTTTTTGTCGAAGTTTCGCGATTACTAATTCATGATCCGACCCACATTCTGCTCCGCGATAAGACCGCACATTAATTATACTGCTTTGCCAGCTATGTTGTATCAAGACATGATCGATTTGATTTCGTGTTTGCGAATCCGGTGATGTCCAAGTATATTTATGAATATCCTTGTGTTTAAACGTCGTACTTTTAATTATCAGGTTTTTCGAGATGGCAAAGTTTATTAGACGGATCCCATTATCATTACTATATTCGTGCAAACTTTCTTTACCAATCGTCGGAATATAAACTTCTTCCCTTCCTACCTTTGCGTTCGCATCACCTACAACTATTTTCATGTAGTTTCGTGGTAGTTTATCATAAACCCATTCGAGTTTATCGTAAAATTCACTTTTGACTTTTGTCTTCGGTCGGACAATGTATGTTTATTAATGCGATTTTAGACCAACGTCCCTGAAATGTAGCTACCAAAATTCTATCACTAAAGAATTGTACGTCCCTCAAAGCGGATAGTAATCTACGCCTAATTAGAAACCCGGTACCTAAACAATGATTCCCGCTTCCTCCGTACCAAATAGTGTACTTCCCTTCCCTCATCGAGCCCTCCCCTGGCCAGCGAACCTCTTGCAGAGCCACGACATCCAAATTGTACCCATTTACCTCATTCCCGACCGATTTTAGCCCCCCTGCTGTGTTTAAACTCCTTACGTTCCACGTACCAATATTTAAATCCCTATATTTAAACTTGCGCCATGAATCCCCTAAAGCAGTCCCCACCCGGAGACCCGAACGGGGGACTAGTTTACTTCCGGATAATGAGCGTTTTACCTTAGGGAGATCCATGACTTTTTGTGGTGTTTGGTGAACTAAAGATATGTGAGTAGGGCGTTCAATCCTACGTCACACCCTCCAGCAAGTCTGGTGGGCCCCTACCTCCAGCAAGTCTGGAGGTCCCCTCCCTCCAGCAAGTCTGGAGGGCCCCTCTCATTGTTGGTCAGCGAGTCCATCGGACTTAGCCGGGAGGAACTTCCAAGGAATTTCCACCGACCATCCCCACATCCGCCACCCGTGGGACGCTCCCCATACGCGGTAATGAGCCCGTTCGAGGTATGCATGTTATTTACACAGATTAATTAAAATTTATTTCTTTAGGGTTATCTCAAAATTTAGGTTCAAATTTCCGTTTCGGATCCAGCTGATGAATAATTTTTCATTATCCGTGGATCGACCCTGTGGTCAGAAGTGCTGGGGCACACCCAGCCTATATAAAGTGGGTATTCTTAATTAACGGAACATCTAAAATATTGTTGAAGTCCTATTAAATGTTATTGCATATACAATTATACTTTTAGAGACAATTCATTTATATTTTTTTCCGAAAAAATAGTTTTATTTTGCCATTTTTTTTGGGGGGGGGGAAGGGAAGGGAGAGAAGCTTCAGCCTGAAAGCTCTCTTTACCTCTTCTCTGTGTTAATCCGTCTTTGTAGCGAAAAAAAAAGTAAGAACCAGAGCAGGCAAAAGGTTCCTTTATGCATTAATGAAAAACAATGGTTTTTCAGAACCTGTTAAGGAAAATTAATAATGTTGATTTGGTTAATTTCTGCCTTTTTTGTTATTATTTCAGAATGGTTACAAATAGATCATGTTTCTCTTTCTACTTTCAGATGATCGCCTCGGCTACCACATATTTGGTAATCTTGATCCAGTTCGGTCAGCCTGCCCAGGAGTCGTCACGGAACATGACTAGCCTCACCACCACTCCACTTCCCCCAGCTATGACCACCAACCTGTGAACGCCAGTATTAAGCTTAATAGGAAATTTTAGGAGTGTATCTTTCACGATAATTTAGAAAACAACTACATTAGATGGTTTAGAACTACAAAACAACATTTATTGTTCAATGATTAGTTTCTTTTCGATTTTATTTTATTCAATGTCTTGCTTTATTGCTGCCGAAGGTAGCGAAGCTTTGTATTCGTGTGAAAGGTTAAAAAACATGTATGTGATCAGAATCGAACATATCCACTCACGTTTTACGTTTCAGACATCAAGGATCAAATTTGGTTCGATGTCTGACTGTCTGCAGTCAAATCGATGTGACGGGCATATTACCTACTATAGTTAATTCGATTTTCATGAAATTTTCAGAAATTTACGAATTATATATTCTGCCATATTAATTTTATTTAAGTCCATACAATATTTCTGCTGCTTTGTTAATTTTATTGGATTTCATCTATATCTCAAAAACCGCACAATTTATCCCAAATTTGACGAGAAGTTATGGATATAAAGTGGGAATTAAATTCTATCCAATACTTTCAAGAAATACTTCCTCTTTCCGATTTGTAAATCTATCATTTTTGATTCACCCAGTGTTTGAAAAAGGCACTTTCGATTAGATGGAGAGTTGTAGCAAATTTATAGAATAATGCCTAGTATCAATTAAAATGATTGAGATTGAGATGTAGGTATGTGTGGTACCAGTAAAATTGGTAAGGAATTTATACCGGCCTAGGTTTACAGCTGGCAGACATTTTGTTTTATTTATGACTCAGATTTTCTCTCGAGCCCGGTATATATGTATATTGAATTCGACATTATATTCTCCCCATAGGTACACTGGTTTTGCGTTATAAAACTAAAAAATGTACCATTTTTGAGATAAATGGTAATTGTTGCCGAGGGCTCTTGAAGAGAAAGCTATGATCTCCTGCGAACTGCTTAATGTAGAAAGGAACTTTTTAATATCGTTAATGAATAAAAACAAATATGAAGGTGTGGCTTCTATATTTTCAGTAATAGATTTCCAAAACTCTTAGTGGATACAGAGATGGGTAAATGTTATTCTGCGTACGGAGTACCAAGTATTTTAATATGTATCACTATTGAGAATTCAATCATTACTTCAGTTAATTGTTTGACAACAACTCTATCGTTTGGTAATCAAACAATTCAATTCTTCGATACTCATAAAGGGTCAATATTTGAATAAAATACTTGGTACTCATTATTCAGAGTAGCACTTTCACATCTCTGAGTAGATAGCAAACAAGAAAGGCAGAATAAATAGTTAACCAACCAAATAAATAGTTCTTGAGAGAGACAATAATGAATTAGAATAAGTTCCGAGATAGCATCAGATAGCTATCTAAAAGGAGTCTTTTAACTGTGTATACTGTATACTAATTACATTAGAGAGATGATGAAACGTTGAACAATTCTCTCGCTTATAGTATGCATGTGCAAAAACGCTTCAATTAGTCGACCCCAGCCGAGTTTACTCGAACGTTACACATCGGTAATCTGATGGCTCAATCTAATTCACTCTCCACCAAAAGAAGTTTTCACTTCAATAAATAGTATGGTTAAGATTCGCTGTTAGCTAAGTTAGATAATTGTGTTTCCCATAGTTCGTGAAATGTCTAGACGCACCTTCAAGCTTGAAGTTAAATTTTATCCAGCGTTCACCTATCGATATATCGATATATCGACCTACTTAATGAGGCTTTGAGAGTGTATATATCATGATTACCAACTTTTCCTTTTTCTTGTTTTCTGAGGTAATGGAGAGTCATTGTTTCCATTAGTATGATTGCATGCGCTATATTTAGTTGTTATGTTTCGTTTTGAAGCTTGAATTCACATTTCTTAAATGAATCTACTATTTTATGGAATGAGAGGTTAGTTTAGAACAAGATAAGTGATATGTTGAGCTTTCACTCATTGAGACATGCGTCGTATGATTCTTATCGATAATATCAGGTTGGAAAATGTCAAATGTCACTTTTAAGGTCATCAGACAAATAAAACAAAGATAAACTTTAACGATATTATTTATATTTCAAAGAACTATCGTTAGGTTTAATACATTTCCCCAAACGTCCAACTAGGTTTTTTATCCCTTGTTGAAAGCAACTTGTTACGAATCAATAATGAAAATACGAGACGATAAATGAAAATTTTACTTTGTTTTAGAATAGATTTTCATTCATTGTACAATAAAGAAAAATCATGATGATGCCTCGAAAGTATTATGTATAGATTTAAATTTCTCTTTCTGTCTTGGGCTATTTCTTAAAAGTTATCTGTACGCAGCTCTGATGCATCTTTGTTGATTCTATCTATCCATCGAATTTTTTCCGTTTTCCACGTGGGCTATTGCCTATTATTGAGGCCTTCATCGTGATGTAGAGGCTTCCAAATGGATTGCTTCGAGCTACATTTCTTGCCCATCTTAACCGCCGTGCCTTTATATCACGGAATATTGATTGACCAGTTTCTGTAAGCAGCTCTTTATTGTATATTCTTTATATATTATAAGAATTTAATAAGTCAGATTTTCTCAGCGTTCCACAGCGTTGGCAAAAAATTACTTGAATATTTCATAATAAATCGAAAGATATGATATGATCATCGTAACCTACAACTTTACTTTACTTTCATTTACCTATATATTTAATACATAGTAAGGGATACTTTTGCGATAGTGAAAATTTTCGAATCTGAGTTTTCAACATGAATACACGTTTTGAGATCCTCTGAGTCCTACTAACCAAGTCGCACAAAATAGTCTGTGTGTTTATATGAACACTCTAGCTCAAAAACGAAAAGTCGTACGAAACTAAAGTTACGTCTTTAAGATAGGTATATAGCTGGAATGTTACAGCAACTTTTCCCTTAAAATCGGCTAACCGAAAGTGCCACTTTATTACAATGGTTAACACATTTTTACAATTTTCTCAAAAAGGCTGCAACGATTTTGATTAAACTTGGTGTATCATTCTATAATTAAGGAGTCTTTAATATCATTTGTGTCTTATCCACATCAATGGCACCTTATGGGGCTTAAATGCCTAATATTCAATTTGTCTTTCTCTAAAATACCTATAATTTGGTTATTTTAAAAATAAATCTCTCTTATTCGCAGTAACTATAAAAATGGCTAAATATAAAGTATGAATGAATTTGATTATTGAATAATAGCGAAAAATGAAAAATGAATCTCCGGAAATAATAGTCAGAAGGTATACTATAGTTTAAAGGTTTAAGATAGTAAAATATGTCGTTGGAAAACGAAAAATAATTGTATCTCCTAATAGAGAAAAACTGTTGCCTCAAAAAAAAGCCATTTCGCCTATATAGCATTGCTATTTTGACATGTTGGGAGTGGAGGTCAAACAGCACAATATTTTTTTAGGCCATTATTTTTCTCAATATTGTGATTAAATAATCATAAGATTCAACTGGAAGGGTATACGTGTTCGTGAGTTTTAATACCTTATTAAACTGATAACGTTTATCGTTCTCCAGTTAGGAAATGCACCATTTCCGAGAACCGTAAATTAAAAAAGCAGTATGTTACGATAAAATGAAGCCAATCATGATGTTTGAGACACCTGTTAATATTTGATAATAATAGGTCATTTGTTTATAGTTGTTATTTTGTGTATGTATTTTAATGTGTATACCAAATTGAATTATCACAGTGTGTATTTTGTTCAATTGTAAATGTGTAGTTGTAAATATCATATACTATGATCTTAGATGTTCTAATTGTAATTATCAATTTTAAAAATAAAACATACTACTAATATACAATATTATTATTATATTCCCCAATCACTTAGTCGTTGTTTAAAGGAATCTGACAGTATAAGAAATATGAAAAGGTACTGTGAAACATTAACCCAAAGGGTTGAATGGTAGGTGTACAGTAACAGAAAACCCCAAATTTTTCATTCATCTTTCAATAGACCTTTTTTTTTTATATTTTTTACTTTCACTTACTATATATAAAAAATATAGTGAGAGATAGTACTGCGATCGTGAACATTTTCGAATCTGAGTTTTCAAAGGAAATACATGATTTGAGGTCTTCTGAGTCCGAATAACCAAGTCCCGCAAAATGGTCTGTGTGTGACGAGTCTAGCTCAACAACAAAAAGATGTATGAAAGTAAAATTGCATATTTAAGGTTTTTATATACCTGAGATGTTACAGCAACTTTTTCGTCAAAATCTACTAACCGGAAGTTGCACTTTATATCATCGATGAAACATATTTTCTCGAAAAAGGCTTCAACGATTTATACTAAATTCAATATATCAGTGTACAATTAAGCAGTTTTTAATATTATGTAGGTTTTATTCTCATTTATGTTCTCCAACAGGGCTTAAATAGCTAACTTTCAATATTAGCTTCCTATAAAATACCTTTATTATTTTTTTATTTGAAAAAACTAACCATTTCACATTGATCTCTAATATAAAAAGTAGTTAAATATAAAATATGAAAGAATTTGATAATTAATTAAAGGAGGAATAAGAGATCGTAACAGAGAATAGTTGTAATGAAGGAACCAAAGGGATACGAGCGCGGCCGATTTAACCCGAGCTGGCCCGAAGATTAGAACAGGCCCCTCATAGTAACACGAGCTTAATATATTTAATTTGTATATATAAGGATAATTAAACAAATAAAAATATCCGCAATGAAATATTAATCAATATAGCTTTCATAATGTTTACTTTCATTTCCCCTTTTTTTCTGAAAATACTTATTTATGCTAAGAAGAGGGTGGTGATAAATGAAAGTTATGCGATGCGTGAATCGTACCAGATGTTTGCTATTGTGATAATACAAATTATAATATAAATTAATTTGTCAATTTTTTTATAAATATAACCTAAGAAACATTGCAAAAAGACATTAAAATTACTCTCTCGTCTTGCATTCATTCACCTCCCTCGGTGCCTGAGTACAGGACAGCCCATAAGGCCGCCTGGTTACAAGGCGCTAGAGGAGACATTTTACCAGGCATTTTTATAGTTGCCAGTATGATAGTTATGGTAGATATCATACTATGTAGGAGATTTATCAATCAAAGAGTATCGACCAATCTTCATATAACCTTCTGAAGTAGCCTTTTTAAACAAAGTAAAATACTGCAGTGGCAAAGAAACGTTCTTCCACAAGAGACGATAAACTAAGGTTTGTAGAGCAGTAAATTCAGCGAGGAACTCCAAATATTCTGCTGACCGAAAACAACTGGTCCAATCCGGCTGATAACTGGACATATTCGACTTACTATTTTACTAGTATTTTATGAGAAAAGAAGATGTACTTCTTGCGGATTACTTCTCACAGTGGTCTACATTTTGATCGATGCTATCCATTCAAATCTGTTTGGAAACATCTTTTAAAGAATAGCTTGGAGAAATCTCTTGAAAAAGATCATAACAATGTAAAAATTTAATGTTGTTTCTAAAAAAATTAGTTACACAACTTACTTACAACCTAATAAATGTTTTGATATTTTTTATGAATTTACTAACTGTAGCTAGTTGAACGTGGTGGGAATATCTGCTCCTTATTATGTTGTGAGTTACTGAAGACCACCGAGCATGTCGCCCTTAAGTGTATCGCCTATGAGGCACACAGGTCAAGTTTATGAGGTAAACTATCCGTCTACAATGCCTTTGAGAAGGAGTAGAAGGAACAAGTTGATTCAACCCACTTCTTCTTGAGCAGAAGAAATGGACATCCACCCGGAAACTCAGTGTACAACTTGAAAAAAATAAATATATATTTGTGTTAACGCCGCATACTCTCATACCTTTGTTTTTTTGTGTATTTTTTTTTTCTAACCACTCACCCCTTTTAAGTGTTAATGATGGAAGGTTTATTTTTTTTTTTTGGCAAAAAACTGAGGGACAATTGTCTCAAAAGTGTATTTAACTTTATTGTATTTATATATTTAGGCTTATTTGCGAAGTATTATCGCGTTTGTGTATACGCAGCAGCCCTGCAGTAATACCCAGTCTTAGGGATTAAGACACAAATAATGCCATAACACTGTCGGGATGCAGTCTTAAGCCAGTCTGGAAGTAGCCTTTGTCGAGATATTAGTGGACGACTACCCCCACCATTCTCGACTCATTTCACCTCACCGGCGCCATTTAGAGATCACCGCTGTATCATCGCGAGTCATCGAGTAGCACATCGATATGCGTATCGATCCCCCCACCATCGACTGCTTTGACAGCTGAACTTCAGGTAACTAACCTCTTTGGAAATGTAGCCTCCAATTGGGGATATTTTCGTTCACTTCTCTCACCGTTACCACAGACATTCTCTCTTGGTTTATTTATAGTTTTCCGAAGTGGATTTTACTATATACTTTTTCATAATGTTTAATTGTTTTATTTTAACTGAACATTATGTTTTATGTTTTCTTTTATTTCAGTGAAATTGAATAATTTTCTTTCTTCTCATTTGTTTGTTTTGAATTGTATATGTTGTATATCTCTTTCTTTTATTCAATACATTTGTAAGCATTTAGAAGGGGTTTTCATTTTCCATTTTTGATTTATTGAATATTTCTATTTTTTAATATTTTCGTGTGCATGCCTGTTTTTTTTCTTTAATGTTTTATAGGTCTCATTTTTATTCACTCTTTTTTTTCCCTTCTTTCCCAACATTTTTAATTTTACTCGAATTTTCCCCACCATTGAGGAAACGCAGCGGGGAAAGATTTGTACTTCGGTTTTGAAGTACCCCTGGCTCCAACAATTTGTTTCATTGCAGCTGTGAGTAGTAACGCAAGTAAGCGTGGCCACCTACTGCTGCATGGCATCTGTATATCATCCAGCAGGCATTGTTTTTAAATAAAGAATGGCTAATGATCCTTCTACTTCCAGATTATCGCCAAAGCTACCGCAAACATGCTCATCTTGATTGTTTATTTTTTGTTGATAAAAAATAATACAACCTGAACTATAGAATACATTTAAATTACAGTTATACAATCTCAGCTACGAGCATTACAATTAAATGAACATTTATATAATACAGTTTTGTAATAACTGCGGGTACCTCCTAGTTTTAATAATTTTTCAATTATTTTATTTTCAATTTTCCCTGTATTCAAAGCAAAAAAGTAACAGTTTATATTGAAGTATTAATTTAATTATATTACGTTATATAGATATTGATATCAATCATATTATCGAATTGTCCTTTCTTAATGCCATGTAATAGGATACATGTTTTTGAGATGTTGGGGAACAAGATAATTGATATGTTGAGACCTGGTGCTTATCGATAATTGACCTGGAGGTTCCGATAGTCGTAATATATCTCATGTTTCCTTGGACAATGTCACGGCCCTCTGCCCGATCTGTGGAATCCCATGTCATCATCAGGGTATCGTCCATTATAGGAATATTCCCATTTAGGAATATCGATAATGTCTTGCAAATCGATTGGTTGTTATTATTCTATTCTGTGTTGGTAGTTGGCTTTTACACGGTTATGTCATTTGTATTTGATATTTCTTTGTTTTTATTACCAATGCGCTTAGAAAACTTAGTACTTATGGCTCAGGTTGCTATAAGCAAAATGATGGGACCTATATACCTTCTATTCATATATCTAAATCGGAATTTGGTAACGGAAACATATCAAACGCTTAACATTTTGAACTTATATTTTCACGAATTAAAAATCAGTATTTCAAACAAGACTAAACATAGAACAATATTTTTCGATATTATTTTCCAAATCTTTATTAGTTTATTTCGAACTTATTCGGGAGATACACATTTTTCTATAGAAATATCAATGATGTCGATTTATGTCAGTTTAATTTATTGGACGTGTGGTAGACAGTTCACCTTTCTGCTCGATTTTGTTGGAGATATGTTTGACTCAGGCATTAACTTGTTACAGCGTCCGGCCTATCCAAAGAAATGGAGCAATGTAAAAGAATTTGTTGAAACCATAAATAAATTGATTTCGACTTGCGATAATATCAATAGTATTTATTCTTTCCAAATATTTATAAATATTTTGTCCAGTTATACTTTCATTATAATTAATGTTTACATAATCATCAGCCTTTTTGCCTCAAATGAACCGATTATCATCATCATTGGACAATTATTAATGGTACTATTTGTTTTTTACAACATTTGGATAATAGTGCACTCTTCAGCAATGGTTTCTTATAAGGTTCGTTTATAAGATTTTTTTGTTAATAATTAACTAGATTAGAACAGTTCAAAAGCATCAATAGTTCAATACAATAATTAACCACTGATTTTATTTAAGGAGTATTTCCAATTAAACTTTAGGTTTGTTTTCATAGCCAAAGATGCATATATCAGATTTAATTTATATATATTATTGGATTTGTCTTGCCCTGATATTTTCTGTCGTCTACATTTTTATGCTTAATTTTTGTTTTTTCGACTTTGTTTAGGTTTGGCAATTTTTAACTTGAAAAATATTTAATTTAACTCATTACCACCACTAACGCTAAAGCCATCCCACATAAATTATGTAATCTTTAAATTATTAGATGTAAATGATACTATGCCGAACTATAGCCCTGCTTTCGTGAGTTTCCAATACTATGATACCAAATTTAATAGACGTATTTGCGTCGAAAATATTGTTCGAGTGACTATTATAGGGGCTTAATCTGTCGACTGCTATGCAAGTGTAGTTCTCGTTTATATTGCAATAGTCCGTCTACGTTCTAATATAATATTGAGATAATATCTGCAATCTACAATATTTCTGAACGGTACATCCTTTTTCCGGATGACAGGAGCAATGAACAAAAAAAAAAAGAAAAGAAATTTCGTGGAGAGAGGTTGATCGTAATTTTGATAATCAAATTCTTATTGGTGCTAAAAAAATATCATTGGAAAAATAAATATCATTTGTTTCAAACAATGATTATATATATATTTCTAGTTCTGCCATAAATACTGTTACAAAAGTTGAATTTTGTTTACATCCTTGGGTATTATTTAGATAATCCTTATCTCTATTGGGTTATTTTCTTTATATGTCAGGATAATAATCAATTAGTTTGTATTTTTCTTCAGATCCGTTAACATGGAGTGGGGTGGTAAAGAAAACCGAATAACTTTAAACAAAGTTGGAAAACGTTGGTCGGAGGTTTTCAATACTTTGAAACCTTTGGGTATCAGCCATATGTTCGTGTACCGCACTATAAATAGATATATAAATAGATTTATCTGTATGTGACAGACATCGACTGAGCCGTCCTCGCACTGTGAGAATGGCAAATGCAGTGAGAGCAGTGGTTGCTGGAATCAGAAGAAATCCCATTCTATAATATTTTAGCTTCATTTTTGTGAAAAAGGAGTTAAAACAGCCGCTAAAAACAATCAGGACGATATTTTGGAACCTATTGTCAAGCCTCATGTCTCGTGAAATGGTAATCTCTGTCAGATCAATGTCTCGCAAAAAAAAAAATGACCACTTCCCTAAAAAAAAATTAGAGTGGATAGATGCAAATTGCTCCTTGGCCGTTATGCCAATGGTCTTCATCGAATGATTTAGTATAGTGTTGAGAAAATGTTTACAAATGAGAAACAAATAATTGCCAAAATAATCGTGTGTACACACACAGCTCTAAAGAACCCCAGGAAGTCATTGGAAGAGTGGAAAGAGGTCATCATCCTTCCTCAGTGATGGTTTGGGGGATAGCTTGCTTTGAAGGCACCGCAAAGCTCCATTTTTGTGAAAACAGCCGCTAATATCAATTAGGACGATATTTTGGAACCTTTGGTCAAGTCTCTAAATAATACTCTGTTTGCTAGAAGTCATTGGATTTTCCAGCAGGATTCCCCTCCAGCTCAAAAGGCCAAGTCAACTCAGGAGTGGCTGCAAAAGAACATTCCAGAGTTCATCTCAGCCTCGGATTGGCTCTGGATCTGAACCCACTAGATTGTCGGCAACGGCTCGATTATCGGGTCCAAACTGGAGAGGATGGCATGCCACAGAGCACACCCTACCTTGGAAACCCTCAAACAATCTCTGGTTCGAACAGTTGAGCGCATTCCTCAAAAAGTGCTGCGTACTGTTATTGATGACTGACCACGGAGATTAAATGCCTGTGTCAAGGCATCTCGGTGATTTTGAGTATTTTTTTTTTGGTTTACTCTCTATAAATATTTTAGTTTCTAACAAAGTTTTTGAAAAAAAAAAAAATATTTCTGTTGAAATCTGTATATATTTCCTTGTAACAATATTTATTACAGGACTATAGAATATAAAGAAGGAGAAAGAGTGAGAGAGAGGAGGAGAGAATTAGTTTGGATAAATCATCCACTGTAATTATTATTATTATTCTTTCTTATAACTTTGTTAAAAACTTACAGCAGAAAATACATCCAAACAAATAATAATACTTTTCTGTGTTTCATCATAGACCAACATAGCTTGTAGAATATGAAAGAGGATTGAATAGAAACAAACCTTAGTTATATAAATAGTTTTGTATATTTAGTAGTCGATTTCAATTTATTTAATGTATAGTCACCATAAAAAATATGTTTCAAAATACTTTGAAAAAAAGCGGATATATAAATCCTAAAATTACAAAAATAAAAGTAAATATTAAACATAATGTTTTTCAGTCCAAGGAATTCAATTCACTGCTCTATCAGGTCATGATGGACGACAAGAACAAAGAGATAATACACAATGTAAGTATTAGTTTTTTACGGTAAGTGTATTAATTCATTCAAGAAATATGTATGTAAGAACCAGTGTTTTGCATAGGAGAATCTGATTTGAGAGAAGGTAATAATGAGAATCTGAAAATTTCTTGACAAGCAAAACAAAATCATTGAAATCGGTTAATTTTGTGCAAATATATGGTGTTCTAAATAGTTTTCATATGTTTTATAGCAAATTCTTATTTTTGGTTTTTAATTTTTTCAAACTGCTGTCTATTATCGGAACTCAACTATGTTCGTACTACAAAAGATCCTGGAGCCCTTGCCATTACCATAGGGATTGTGCTAGGAGGATTTGGATGATAAGGCTCTGCTAAGTTCTGGATAATTTTTCTAGGTTAAGATCTAGGATAACTGTGATATTAAGGTCATGATGTAATGTTTTGTTGATTACACTAAATGGGACATTTACTATTGTTCAAAGGACTTTGGACTCAAAGGATTAAATGTATTTGATATTCGAAGAATTAGCGTTCCTCCACAGTTCCAATCCGTAAGTCCATGTAAGTTTCAGAATTTTCTTAAATTGTCTTTTAGATCAGTACTTTGTGGTCAAGTTGAGATTTTCTATTCAGTAACGCAAATAGCTGGCCATATCGTCGGTTAAGTTCTTTAAAGTATAGCATGTGGGTTCCTCATTAGTCATCTGTCTAAAGGCCGATCCAGACCCTCCGTTTTGCATAACGTTTTGTTTACGTAGTCTTAAGACGGAATGAAAACGTTGCAATTTTTAGAGCGTCCACACGGCACAGACATATCTGTATATTTTGCTCAGTTTTGTCTGTGATCGTCATGGAGGAGGTACTACTACTCTGCTCAATTTCCGCGATGTGTCTTGTTAAAAAAAAAAAAGATGGCAACATCTCAGAAGTACCCAGCGTTCTAAGTGGCTTCTAAAACGGCAGCACTTTGCATCCGTTACATCAATGTATTTAAATTTATTTGCTAAAATTTCATACACCTCTCCATTCTTATTGCTGTCACTGTATTCTTTTGGTTTAACACGCCAAATGCACGGAAAACTTCCATACAGAGCAATAAAATCGGTTAAACAAAACGAACAAAATCAATCGGAAAACGGTCCACATGCGCTGACTTGTCTGTGCAGTTCAAGGAAATCTATGCTCTGTGGCTCAGTTTTACTAAAACTGTACCGTCTTTGAAATGGATGCAAAACAGCACAGTTTTTCAGTCCACACGCAACGATTTATCTGCAACATTTCGAACTGCGCAGACAAAACATTGTGCAAAACGGAGCGTCTGGACAGGCCTTAAGGAGAAGTCAAGATACCGGACTGCGTCTGAGAAGAGAAGCGGTATGGGGTTAAAATGAATTAGCGGGCATGATCCCCGTCGTAGAGTGAAGGTGATATGTTTACATTTAGATTTATTTACTTTAATGCCTCAATCTTTACACCAAAGTAGAATTAGGGACAGAAGGCTTGTAGATTCCAGGATGCTATTGCAGGATCTGAGTTCAATGATTCAAGGATCATCAGCAAATATTTTTAGGAAGGAATCGGAATGGATAGGGCAAGGGATCAGCAAGAACTGAATAGCAATTCGAATATTCTGTTCCACGTTGAACTCGAAAATATGGGTAGGAACGGAGGACTAGGACGGAGGACTAGGTAGGTGGATTTTAAGCGTGAAAACCAGCCCGGCACACAGTGGCCCGAAAGCTACAAAAACCCCAATTTTCAAGGTCTTTTTATAATTCAAATTTTCTATGTTTTTAATGTGGTGCATTGTTGACTGGTATATTGCAGTTTAGGAACGAATAAATATACAGGTTTCTTTAAATTATAAACAAAAACCCTATTTCTACCAAACTAATTTTGCAACTTATGTTGTATCATTAAATATACTTTTGGTGTTTTTGTTGAGTCCTGAAAATAATGTTTTATTGTGAAATTCGTTTAAATGAGTAAAAAAAAAAAAATTAGTAAATAAGTTATTTCTTAATAGATTTAAAAAGAAATCGTACTTTCAACGGATAGTTATTAATCAAAAGATATTGGAATTTCGTATTTCTATAGGATATGTAATTTGCGTCAACGATAGTCAAATTCTTGCTGTAAAATTTCAAACATTTTCAAAATTTTCTATAAACCTAATGATCAATACAAAAATCACCTTGGGGAACTTACTGTTTTGCTAATTATTTTGGAATTTCAACCAAGAAAGCTATAACAAAATGGACAAGATAAAAATCCTAAATTAAATAAATAAAAATAAATTGGTTTCTTTTATTCCTAGAAAACTGGAGGGAAAGTATTAAAACAAATACACAGAAATAAAAGGAACTTATTCAGGAGAAATTCTCTATCAGATCCCTTGGACTTCTCGGATGACATTGCGAAACATCTTGATATTTTTAATAAAAATGTTATGAGGACAAATTCTATTTTTGTTAGTTGTCAATAGCGAACCCAGGATTTGATTGTTGGACTTGTGATTGTTTAAGTATTTAGCTTGGATCGCTTACAGTAACAAATACGGACCAATGAAAAAAAAAGAAGTTTTCAATTTTGGGGGAGATAGGCGCTTCAGCCTTAAAGTCTCCCATAGATCCGCCAGTGTTTGTTGTTAATAGATCTCACTCTGCTCTTTTCATATTCTCTCTTGTTTTGTGTCATATCGTAGTCGATGATTACAATGCTGTTTTCATAATAGCTTACGGAAAGCTGAATCTATTGCTGAACTATTAAACTAAAGGGATATTTTACAGCGGGACAAGATGATTAATTATTAATTACACTATTAATTGAACAGCTATTATAAAGTATATATCATTCTCCATGAATTGTGTGGCTTTCAGGATAATATTATATTTTCCCTGATACAAGCGTGTTTCTTTAATATTGATTAAATTCGAAGCAATATTCAGTACTGGTACTGGTGGGGGACGGAGCCAGTCAGGTAAATGGGCCTTATGATCCTTTTTGCTAACCCCTGACGACTATCTTGAGGTCGCCACCGCGATGTTGACTAAGTGAGAGTGTCAAGGTTAATTTTCTGGGGCAACCGAGAAAGAACTAACGAATACACAAATTAAGGATAAGAAAGATATCTAGTTTGCATAATTTATAAAATTAATATTAATAGTAAATTAATAATTTTTAATAAAATTGTACATTAAACTGGACACTCTTTGCATAATTTCCTAGGACAAGCTGTGGCTACACATTTCTATGAAGAAAGAGGTTGTTTTCACGGCTTGTGGTTTCTTCAATTTGGATTACGCTTTGCTACATTCGGTAAGGATTTTATCTGTCAGGTTTATTTTATCTATGGTCACAGTAACAAAATGTGCAGAACGATTAAGTTTTGGAGTAAAGTAAGTAATTATTCTAACAATTACTCAAATTGTATCTAATTTTCAATTTGAATTATAGAAAATAAAAATTTTAATTTCAAAATAAACTGCAACTTTTGTGTTTTGAATGCAGAAAAAATTTAAAATAAAATAATTGAAGTGTTAAAATAAAAGACCTTAAACGTGTTGGACAAATGACGGAAAATGTCCGTTTCCATAAAGTTTTTTGTGTTGGACATTTTCTCTATGATTTTTCGAAAATGTCATATTCTTTATCCAATTTCACGAGCACTCATAGTGACAATATTTTTTGAAGTAAAAACTTTTTTAGGCACATTTTGCACTTTTTTATGGAGAGTGAATTAGGTTGAGCCGTTAAATTTTAGATATGTAACGCTCGGGTAAAGTTGACTGGAGTCGACTAATTGAAGTGTTTTTGTATATGGATTAAAACATTCAGGAAGTAAAAAATCGGACCTGCATACTATAAGCGATGGTATTTTTCATCATGTCATCCTCTTTGTAATTAGTTAATTATTCAAAATTGTATGTTAACGCGATCTCGTGTTAAACAGCAAAAAAAAATAAATTAATAAAAATAATACCGACTGTTTTGAAAATTTGAACTAGAATATCTCAAAATTTAATAGCATAGAGAATTTAGAAAATAATTTATTTAGACGTTAATATAGATTTTTTTTAATTAGCCATTAAAATAAGTTTCTCTTCGATTTTCTGTTGCACTGATATTGTTTCGATAAATCAATGAAATCAAAGTTATATAAACAAAATTGCGGAGTTTTTGTTAGATATTTAGCAAATGGATTTTAATCAAAAGTATTCATCACATATTTTCGTTATCATACACCTATTGTATCATTTTTAGAGCATGATGATGAGGGCCACTGTTTACTATACTGAGTAGCAATGTATTGTATAATAATTTACTATACTATACATACTATAGTAATTTATACACAATTATAATTGTATATATTGTAAATGTTATTACTTTATGAATATTGAACAAAACTAGTTTATGCACAACTATACTTGCATGTATTATTAATGTTATTACATTGTAAATATGGAACAAGAACAAATTTATATTATCATATTAATTAAGCTCACCTTGTTGAAGCATTTACTTCTATCGTGTGGTTTTAAGCACCCATCCCAGTTTTGTTTCAACAAATATTAACAAATAGCTTAAATCGGGACTACAAAATTTATTTTAATAAAATATTTTTTCTAGTATTTCCAATACGCAGCCTTCTTTGAATGCGGATGTTGTTCTTGTTCTTCATGGAAAATAATTTAAATGTCTTTGGAGGAATATGATTTGTTGCCATGTTGGTACAATATATTTCATTTTATCTGATATGTGGCGCATGATTGTTATGTAATCGTTTATAAAAATCGTTTAAATTATTTAGCATAAAAAGTAGGAGGTTATTCTTGAAGGTAATGAGTCATTGACTGGAACGGTAGACGGTAGTTGGTTGGTGTTTTGAAAAATATGTTACACGGTGGGTCAGAGCCCCCCACGTTCCTATAAATTGCATATAGTTGTGTTCCTTGTAACTATTTATTAAAGAAAAGCAAATGTTCCCATAAATAAAGTGGCTTCACTGACGCAAAATGGCGTTCAAACATAGCAGATTTATGTCTTTGACTTGAGTTAATTCTAAAGATAAATAGTTAGAGAATAAGAAAACAAGAAAAAATAATTGGTCTTGGTAATAGAAAACACCAGTATAACCAAGTTTTTCAATTCGTTCAAACTGAAGTTGAAAATTAAGCATCTTTTGTAAATAAACGGCCAACAATGTCGAAAAACATCCTAAATAAAACATGTGGGGAATGAAATTTTCTTTCTAAAACTCTGATTACTTTTCAAATATTTGAAGCAGTTCCTTCGAAAATACACTTAAAAGTGGCACTAGCATAGGCGTCTAGTGTCTGCCATATCATTTAGTACTCATAAGTGGCATAGTTATTGTGCTAAAATGATTGTATTAATGAACACATATTAATACAATAATTTAATTGTCAAATTTTTTAACTTTACCCACTTTGAATGCTCGATAGTTCGCTTCCTTTTGGATTTATAAAAAATGTCATGTACAAAAACATTAGATAATTTTGAGCATTGACATACGAACAATTTGGGTTCAAATTCGAGTCGCTACGAAGATCCATAATCGAGTTATAGAGAATCATAACTTCAGGGCATCTACTAATCTGTAGCCCAAAACTACCGTATTCTGAGGTGAAACATGCAGTTTCCTATTGAGTAGGATGTCCCGGACAAGAATTTGAAGAGAAACTGCGGTGCGCGATTTTTGCACACTCATCGCCTAGACGGGGGTCTCCGAGCTACAGATCCGGTGAGCAAACGCCTTCAGTCCGGCCCGCGAATGTTTTTGTGGTCAGATTGTAAAATTGTAAAAACTATTTGAAAGGTTGAAACACAACCTTGCTACAACATTTATTGTACGATTTTTTTAAATTTTAGAATACTCATTTTACATTAGAAGTGTCATTCATATTTTATAGGACTAATGTTATGAAAACCCTCGCGCGGGCTCATTACCGCGTACGGGGAGCGTCCCACGGGTGGCGGATGTGGGGATGGTCGGTGGAAATTCCTTGGAAGTTCCTCCCGGCTAAGTCCGATGGACTCGCTGACCAACAATGAGAGGGGCCCTCCAGACTTGCTGGAGGGAGGGGATCTCCAGACTTGCTGGAGGTAGGGGCCCACCAGACTTGTTGGAGGGTGTGACGTAGGATTGAACGCCCTACTCACATATCTTTAGTTCACCAAACACCACAAAAAGTCATGGATCTCCCTAAGGTAAAACGCTCATTATCCGGAGGTAAACTAGTCCCCCGTTCGGGTCTCCGGGTGGGGACTGCTTTAGGGGATTCATGCCGCAAGTTGAAATATAGGGATTTAAATATTGGTACGTGGAACGTAAGGAGTTTAAACACAGCAGGGGGGCTAAAATCGGTCGCGAATGAGGTAAATGGGTACAATTTGGATGTCGTAGCTCTGCAAGAGGTTCGCTGGCCAGGGGAGGGCTCGATGAGGGAAGGGAAGTACACTATTTGGTACGGAGGAAGCGGGAATCATTGTTTAGGTACCGGGTTTCTAATTAGGAGTAGATTACTATCCGCTTTGAGGGACGTACAATTCTTTAGTGATAGAATTTCGGTAGCTACATTTCAGGGACGTTGGTTTAAAATCGCATTAATAAACATACATTGTCCGACCGAAGACAGTGACGATGAAGTCAAAAGTGAATTTTACGATAAACTCGAATGGGTTTATGATAAACTACCGCGAAACTACATGAAAATAATTGTAGGTGACGCCAACGCAAAGGTAGGAAGGGAAGAGGTTTATATTCCGACGATTGGTAAAGAAAGTTTGCACGAATATAGTAATGATAATGGGATCCGTCTGATAAACTTTGCCATCTCGAAAAACCTGATAATTAAAAGTACGACGTTTAAACATAAGGATATTCATAAATATACTTGGACATCACCGGATTCGCAAACACGAAATCAAATCGATCATGTCTTGATACAACACAGCTGGCAAAGCAGTATAATTAATGTACGGTAGCAGAATGTGGGTCGGATCATGAATTAGTAATCGCGAAACTTCGACAAAAACTTAATATAAAAAAGAGAAAAGAAAACCGTTTCGATTTTGAGAATTTTAATTTGGAAAAATTAAAAAATCCATTAATTAGAAACCAATTCGAGGTAGATGTTAAGAATAGGTTTGAAGCTTTAGAGCTTCCTGAAGAGGACCACGAGGATATTGACAAGTTATGGGTAGAGATCAGGGATAATATTAAAGCGGTCGGTAACTCGTGTCTAGGAAAAAAGGAAAATAAGAATAACAAACCCTGGTTTGATGAAGATTGCTTAAACATGTGTGAAAAAAGAAAAGCTGCTAAATTAAAAGCTCTAAATAATCCTAGCGAAGACAATCTGGAATACTTCCGAATCTCAAAGAACGAAACGACAAAATTTCTCAAAAATAAAAAAAGTGAGTATCTTAAAAATAAAATAATTGAAATAGAAACTAATAGAATCGAAAATAACGTAAGAGACATGTACAAAGGTATAAACAGATCACGTAAATATGTAGAGCCCGTAACGTCTGGAATTAGGGATGATAATAACAATATTCTGACCGATCCGGTTGACATATTGAATAAGTTTAAGGACCACTTTGATAATATTTTAAATACGGGAAATTATGATCTGTGTCCTCCTTCTGAGTACCAGATTGCTGAACCGTTAATAGAAGGACCAAGTAAAGAGGAAGTTGAAGTCGCTATCGGAAAATTAAAATCATATAAAGCAGCGGGAATCGATAATATTCCAACTGAACTAATTAAGGCATGCGGGGAAGCTGGAGTTTCTAAAATACATCGGTTGGTTAAAAAGATCTGGGTGAACGAGAAATTACCTGAAGAATGGAAAGAATCTATTCTTATTCCGATTCACAAAAAGGGTCCGAGGACGAATTGTAATAACTATCGAGGAATTTCACTCCTTCCGGTATGTTATAAAATATTCACTTCAATCTTAACCAGTCGAATCACGGAATACGCCGAGGAAATTATCGGAGACTACCAATGCGGATTTAGACGGAATCGGTCGACTATTGATCAAATATTTTCTTTACGGCAAATATTAGAGAAAAAATTGGAGTATAACGGTATTGTTCACCAGCTGTATATAGATTTTAAAAAGGCTTACGATTCTACTGACCGCCAGAAACTGTATAATATTCTAATTGAGCAGGGGATTCCAAAAAAACTAGTAAATCTAGTCAGGATGTGCTTGACGGAGACACTCAATAAAGTTAGAATCGGTAATAATTTGTCCGAAAAATTTGAGGTTCGTTCGGGCTTAAAACAGGGGGATTCTCTTTCGCCTGTCCTGTTCAATTTGGCATTAGAACATGCCATTAGGGAGGTAATGCGAAGCGAGAAAGGGTTGGATCTGGGCGGGACAACATCCGTGCTGGGCTATGCTGATGATCTGGTAATGTTAAGCGAAGACGTTGAAACTATAAAACTAAATACGACAACGTTAATGAAAGCCGGTAAAGAACTAGGACTCGAAATAAACGTGGATAAAACAAAATATATGGTTAGCTGCAAAAATGGCGATACTAGTGGTGATATCGACATAGATGGTAATATGTTTGAACAGGTAGATAAATTTAGGTATCTAGGTTCTACGATAACTAGAAAAAACGAAATTGAAGAAGAGATTAAAGTTAGACTGAAGGGGGGAATGCTTGTTATTTTTCTGTGACAAAACTACTCAGTTCGCGCCTCTTGTCCCGAAACTTAAAAATTAGAATCTATAAAACAATTATCTTGCCTAAACTTCTTTATGGATGCGAAACTTGGCCGCTTACATTAAGGGATGAGCAGCGTCTTAAGGTTTTTGAAAATAAAGTATTGCGTAGAATATTCGGACCGAAGAAGGATGAGTTAACCGGAGAGTTCAGACGGTTACACAACGCCGAATTGCGTGAGCTGTATCCGGGTAATATAATTGAGGTAATTTCATTGCGGCGAATCAAATGGGCTTGTAAAGTTGTTGGGCTTAGTAACGAGAGAATTCCTAAAAGGTTAATATTTGCTGTGCCGAATGGTAAGCGTCCGAGGGGTAGACCGAAGCGAAGGTGGGAAGATTGTATTAAAGCCGATCTGAAGGGACTGGGTTTGGACGGCGAACGGTGGAGGGAGGTGTGTAACAAGCGATTGGTGGTGTCGGCATCGAACCTTCGGGTTCGCTAAGCCTTATTATTTTTATTTTTTTAATGTTATGAAAACGGAGAAAAAAAGGAAAAGAAAGATAGATAGAAGATAGATAGATAGAAGAATCAACTTTATTCTGGGACTACGTCCCTTGAGAATAACAATATTGTACATAAAATTAAACATTACATCTGGCCAAAATGTATATTATAATAAACAAAAACAAACAAACAAACAAAAAAGACAACTAAAAAATAAGGGATAAAAGAAGTGTTTACATAACTGTACAGATATCGGATGCCATAATATGAGAAATAATGTCCTAATACTGCAAAATAGTTGCTATACACAATACGCTATGAAATTATAAATGAGCGACAAATAATAATAAAGATGTTATAGTAATAGTAGTATGTTCGTAGAACATAATAGTATAATCGAAATACAATAATAGTGTAATCGTACATACACAATATATACACCCAATAATACAATAATAGTGAGAATACAATAATAGTACAATAGTATATATACAATATACATATATTAATATATATATACATATACATACATACACATATATATATATACAATGCAACAATAGTATAATAATACAATATAGGCTACCCAGCGTCTGATTGAATTGTAAGGAGAAATTGGAAAAGGAGGGTTTTAAATGTGGATAAGGATGGTGCATGGCGGATTTTAAGTGGGATGGAATTCCAAAATGTGGTGGATCGGACAATAAAGGAGTGTTGAAATGAGGCCGATTTGTGGAAAGGGGTATAAAGGTCGGAAGGATGAGATCTTGTGGAGAGGGAGTGGATAGATGACTTGAATTGAAGGAGATTGAATGCGTAGGACGGACGATGATTATAGATTATTTGGTAAAGGAATTTACCTAGGAAGTACTGTCTTCTGAAGGAGGGGAAGAGCCACCCTGACTCGGCGTAGTAGTGGGAAACATGAGAACGTCTCGGGGTCCCATTGGCAAATCGTACTAAGCCATTCATTATTCTTTTCAGTCTGACTCCAAGTTCCGATGAGAGGCCACCGTACACTACGCAGCCGTAGTCAATGTGGGGGAAGATAAGGGCGGATACTAGGAGTCTACGTGTGGATATGGGTAGGAGATGGCGGAAGCGATGGAAGAGTTTCAGGATGGAAATTGAACGTCGGGATATGAGGGAAATATGGTGATTCCAGGAGAGGGTTTGATCTATGATAACACCTAAGTTTTTAACTGAAGTGTTGAAGGTGATGGGTTGGTCATTCAGGTACAGGAGAGGAATGTTGGTATTTGATCTGAGAAGGGGTTTGGAACCGAGGACAATGGCTTGGGTTTTAGCAGCGTTTAACCTTAATCCATTTTCACTTGCCCAGGCACAAATCCGATTTAGGTCTTCTTGTAGTTTGGCAAACGCATCATGCCATTCAGAGGGAGCGAAGGAGAGGTAAATTTGGGAATCATCGGCATAAAGGTGATGTGAACAGTGAAGGATTGATTTATGAAGGTCGTTAATATATGAACTAAAAAGGAGAGGAGATATGCTGAAGCCCTGTGCCACAGGTTGGTTCGGGATAGAGACTGCTTGGGTACGTTGAGAGAGGAATGATTGAAACCAAAGGATAGAGTTGTTGGAAAAGAATAACGATTTCAATTTGGAGAAAAGGGTGCAATGATATGTGTATAACATAAAAATAAAAAAATCTGGTGTGTCCACTCACACGACTTTCCTACCTATTTCAAAAAGTTTTTATATCTTTACATATGTTCATGAAGAAACATAAAAGAATTGAACTAAATACATTTTCCTGAAAATTGATCAAACATAAGATTTGAGTACGATTTATTTGATAAACTAAAGCAATGTAAACCGGTTTAAGATAGATCAGTGTAAAAAATTCATTACTTTCTAATATTGCTGATCACAAACTTTTTGGCATAGCTTAGTATTGACAAACAATAATTTATGTTGAAATTATAGGAAATAGTGAAGATTGTGTGATGCGGGCCACAGATTTTCTTACTTTCACTTAGTCATCTTTATTCTCTCATTCATCCCTTTCTGACACTAGGATATGAAACTGTAATCTTACATTGGAAATTGAATAGCTGTAACTTCGTTAATAGTTGCCCAAAATGAACGATTTTTATATGGCTTTGTAGGGAATTTCAAGAGCTTTCAAAAGACAGGCAAAACGGCTACAGTAAATAGAAAAACATGTTTTTCATTTGTTGCGCGCAAGCTATTGCGCATGTCGAATATCTGTCACAGCCAACAGTAGTCAAAACTCTACAAAATAAAAAAATAAGCAACGAAATCGGTTTAGTAGTTACCGAGAAAATCTTGGCACAGACAGACCAATGGCTAAAAATGTGTTTTTCGGATTCAGGAGGCTCTGATACGTATAGATCCGTCGAAAACTGCATGTCGGAAATTTGACCCGATTGCAATACTTTCCTTACCTAGTATAGATAGGAAAGTAATAAGTTAAAAAAAAAATAAATATAATAAGCTGTATCATCGCTAATACTGGTTCCATTCCGATGATCTTTTGTTTTTGTTTTGTTGGTAATTTAATTACCTTTCAAAAGTTTTATTATAAATTTTACCGTATAATATATACTTAGGGAGTTAGTCCCTAAAACATTTTTCTTTTCTTTATAACTTTTTTTCCTGAATTTTTTGGGAAATTTAGTCTATATACGACAATTGAAAGAACAATGATTAGAACATTATAGGAAAGTTTCATCAAAATCGTTAGAGCCGTTTTTGCGCTACAGTCAATAGAAAAACATGTTTTTCATTTATTGCGCGCAAGCTATTGCGCATGGAGCACCGAATATCTGTCACAGCCAACAGTAGTCAAAACTCTACAAAATAAAAAAGAAGCCACGAAATGGGTTCAGTAGTTCCCGAGAAAATCTTGGCACAGACAGACAGACAGACCAATGGCTAAAAATGTGTTTTTCGGATTCAGGAGGCTCTGAAACGTATAGATCCGTCGAAAACCGCATATCGGAAATTTGACCCGATTGCAATATTTTCCTTACCTAGTACAGGTAGGAAAGTAAAAATGTAATATAATAGTTATGTCCATATGGACTGATAAGTATGCTGTGTATAAGTGGCGGGGTGGCCGAATGGGCTGACGCTTGCGCACAGCACCGCGAGTTCCCTAGCCTAGACTGTAATATATATAAATTTTCTTTGAAATCTACGAGGGATGATTGCCGGGCTCTGCATGATATGGAATGGCCATTAATCATATTTAGTTAAAAACACTTCAGGAAGGTAGAATCAGTTTTTTAAATAAACTAATGTACTTCATGGTTAAAGATTTGTCGTTCCAGAATAATATCTATACGTTATATCATAAATATCTTCAGAAATGAGTGGAAACGAAATTACAGATTACTATTCTTCTGCTTCCAGATGATCGCCACAGCTACCACGTACTTGGTCATCTTGGTTCAGTTCGGTCAGCCTATCTTCCCGCCATCGCAGGATCATAATTGACCTCACCACCACACCACTACTTCTAGGAATGACCACCTACCTGTCAACTTCAGTATTATTAATAAAAGTAGTTTTGGAAGTGTATTTGTCACGAAGTCTAAAATTCAATCATCACTTTATGTACACTAGTTGAATCTATGTAATGTTACGTTTAAAATGTTTATTTGTGTTTGCTTGATAAAGTTTTTAAACAGTTTCCATTATTTGATACATAGTATTTGTTTGGTGTATTCATTAATTAGAGAAATAAAAATCCTTCTAGTTTAAAAACGGAAATGTCCCTGCCATATTATTGAGCTTGAACGTAACATCCTCTTTCTTTCAATCTCTTCCATGTGATGAGAGTTTCTGATCTAACATTTCGTTTTTGTCAACATTTATCATCCAATCAATTAGTCAGATATCCACCTCACAGATCACCACACAGATATTGAGTGTATTATTAAATTTATATTATATCTGGGTATGAAGACCAAGCGTTGTCTTTATATCGAATGAGCCGTTTTTGAGATATACCAGAATTCTTCCCGAAATCCTATTAGGTTGGTTGCCATGGTGTACAAATTTTGTTCAGGTTTTATAAATTTAAATATTGATATTTATGTAATTGTCTTCGACGAACTAAAAATCAACTATTCCCGTGGGAAAGTTGTTTTTTTGTTGAAAGTAATAATGCACTAACTATAAAAGCATGTGCTAACTACGAACCTTTGGGAGGAGAGAGGCTCAATATACAAAAGCAGGTATCTTTTATGGGACACTATAGGCGATTGTAAATAACACAAAATAGAGCTGTAGCCATAAAGTGCAGGACTATTTGTCAATATTTCCTCGAGAATGACAGCGTAAATCTATCAATGGCTAAAGCAGGTCTATTCTAACTGTTTGGGGCAATAACTGAGGCTCTTTGAGACAAAGGCATTAACAATATTAGCAATAATAAAGAGAGAAAAGATAGTGATAATAACTATAGCTATTTAACTTGCCGAGTGAATCTTTGAGACTCGTATCTAAACTAAACTAGGCGAAGCATTTTTGAACAGTACATTCTGTCAAGGCATACCTTACACATCTTTCGGTAGGGCAGCGAATCTTGCTTGTCTTTTTTGAAATATAAAAGCAAAATATGCCGAAAATGCACAATAGACTCCTCCAGAAAATGTCTCGGGAGTTGATATTATGTGTAAAAATAAAGATAGATAATTAGTATAATCAACATAATTATTGTAAAACGGACAATATAAAACAATACATGAAAATAAATTTATACATATGTTTATGTATTAGTACGTTTTTCTTTTTACGCGTGGGTACATATGGAAAATATGTTAACAAAGCAGTTGAGTATATTTAAACGCACTTTCAGTCCCTTTTTGCATCTATCAGAATGATTATTTCAGAAATAATCATCTCATTAACCCTGAAATAACTAGTTTCAGAAACAATTATTTCGAAAATAATAAGTTAATTCATGAAATAAATTATTGCCGAAATAACGGGGGAAGGTTATTTAACGATTTATTTCGGAAATATCATTTCAAATAAATTCTGCCAAGGTCTATATTAGAGATCTTCTAAAAAGTATAAACCGAAAAACATTTTTTAAAAATGTTACAAAATATCTTATCGAATTCTTTTTCGATTTGGATGATTGTTTTTTTTTTTCATATTGTAGAGAATTTAGGAATCGTTATAGGTTTAATGAACGAAAAATAAAATTCTGCATCCATCTTTACTTTTTTATTCAACTTCTTTTCGGGGAAGTATGATGTATACATAAATTAAAAAGGCTTTAAGGAGAATAATTCATCGAGGTCTCATCAAAATCTTTACTGCCATATTGGTGCTCTAGTCTATACCGATACACATTTTTCGGCTGTCATTTCGAAACGTAAGACCAGATGTTAATGATATGTTACATATTAAAATAAGTTCGATAAAATTCAGCAATGTTTTTATGTACATATCATATCATCAAACTATCGCTTCGAACCCAGTTCTGTCAGCTCATTTTTTTGCAATATCTTTCCTATTTCGAATAAATATGAGAGATATTGTGGCTCATTTATTTTATTTTCCGTTGTTTTGTTTACGAATAAAGCATTGTTTTAATTTTGGTATTACTTTACGAGTGTTTATCCACCATGATGGGTGTGATAAAGATCACATGATTCCGCTGTAGATAGGAATCCGAAAACGTCCGAGTGTTTCCGATAATAGACGGAGGTGACTAACTCTCTGGTTATACACCGACCTCAATTGGATAAGAACGTTCATGGGTTTGTTCATCCATTTTGAACGAGAATCGAAAGCAGTGATATCAATAAAGCTAATTAAGACACCGATTTTAACTGGAAAAACCGTTAGGGGCTTTGAGAAATCATGAAGTGCGATATAAATAAACGGAAGTTATACTTGTCTCGTTTGCTCAACTCATGTTGTCATGTCTTCCACTCATCAAAGTGGAGCAACACTTACGAAGTAGTGTATTAATTTTAAAACTTGTAAGTCATATTGCTTTTTGTTTTTTAGATTACCAATAGACCTATCACTTTAGACTAGTTAAAAACTTAATTAAATCAAATTTCTATTAATTGAGGTGTTAATTTGTTTCACAACAATTAAAAACAAAGAAGGATTTAAACGGTATATTTTCAAAATAATAAATAACAATATAAGTATATACAATTATAATTTATACACATGTTAAATAATTAACATTTAAGTCAAATTTACATATTTTTTCTTACTGTGAAGTTCTATTAATTAAATCAATTTTCTATTATTTGATATGTTAATTTGCTTCACAACAATTAAAAATAAAGAAAAATTTAAAAAGTATATTTTAAAAACAATAAATAAAAATATAAGTATATACAATTATAATATATAAATATGTTAAATAATTAACATTTAAGTCAAATTTATATATTTGTTCTTATTGTGAAGTTCTATTAATTAAATCAATTTTCTATTAATTGGGGTGTTAATTTGTTTCACAACAATTAAAAACAAAGAAGGATTTAAACAGTATATTTTCAAAATAATAAATAACAATATAAGTATATACAATTATAATTTATAAACATGTTAAATAATTAACATTGGCGTCAAATTTACATATTTTTTCTTATTGTGAAGTTCTATTAATTAAATCAATTTTCTATTATTTGAGATGTTAATTTGTTTCACAACAATTAAAAATAAAGAAGAATATAAAAATAATAATAATAAAAATGTAAGTATATACAATTATAATTTATAAATATGTTACATAATCAACATTTAAGTCAAATTTACATATTTTTTCTTATTGTGAAGTTCTATAACGTCGTTTGTGGAATGCAGCCAGATTTAGCCTTGCCTTGTTCTTCAATTTCTCTTGATTAATCTGAAACATTTCTTTCTTTTTTAAATACAGTAATAATATTTCAGTGAACAAAATGATAATACAGATATATTTATAAATTATATTAATTTTACCTATTTCTGGTGTCAAAAAGATATCACTTTTCATAAAGTCGAAGCCATTATTTTCCACTAATACTTCATTGCATTTTACAATATCCTACGTAACGACGTTTCGGCCTATACTCGAGCCATTTTCGAGTCTGAAATTTGTTTTCATTATAATACAATTTAATTTACTGCATTTATGTTTTATATTATTTAATTTTCTAGCATGTACTTAATTTTCTGTATTCATGTATGATTATATGTATTTGTGTATGATGTATAGTATTTATGAATGATGTATGATTATTCTGTATTTATACAGAATACTCCATTACTCCAGTACATTATTACATTAATCAGTTTTCTCTTGTCAAATCTATAGTCACTATTCCTATTTTAGCTTTTCTTTAGCTAAGAAAATATAATTGTCTGTATTCAGTGGCGACCTTAGGGTTGCGCAACCAGGACAATATCCCCGCAACCAGGATCGTCGCACAGTGGAATGAATTGCTAAAATTGGGGACAAAATACCAATTTTCAAGTATTTTATTTTATCTAAAACTTGTATGTATTCTTGGAGTAAGGTAGCTAGTGACATCGAATGTGCAAGGAATGATTATTTTAAAAATGTTTCTCATAATAAAATTTAATTCTAAACTTGTTGTTATTGGGAGAGTAAATTTGAATGAAATGTGATAACGATTTATATTATATTATAGCTCAAAGGAAAATACAAAGTCCAAGAAAATAACAGTAGAATATTTATTGTGACCCCTATGTAAACTTTTTTTGCACTAACACTAATCACTCAATCACAGTAAAATGGTTAAGAAAAATCGTCCTTTTAGAGTTTTTTTACATTATTTTTTTATGCCTTAAGAATTCTAAGTAGATTGTTATCAATTTATATCATATTTACTTTTACGTATTATATATATATATATATATATAACCCTTTTAGTTCTTATTTTATATCTGCAAAGAAAATATACGTATGTCACACTAAAAAAAAAACATAAAAAATGTAATTTATATTTTTAATGAATGTTTTGTAGAAGATTATGAATAGTTACGTTGAGCACGTTGAGAACTTTAATATAAATGGACAAACAAATATTTAACAAGTTTTTTGACTTGAAAAAATATTATTTAAAAAAATATATTTATATAGAAAAAATATAACTTGGATTATATCACCATTTTAAATTATAATTGATTTAACAATTCAATTAATTTCATTGTATTTTAATTGAAATTTTTAATATTATAATTTTATTTTATACTATAACAATTAATTATAATTCATCAGTAAAAATTTTAAATTTAATTGCAAGTTCTAAGAATTCTTTGTTTATGTTTACTGGTTTAAAGTATTTATTTGTTTATTTTATTAAATATATTATATATATTAAGAGAATCATTTTAGTTCTTATTTATGGCATGTATTATTTAATTTCTTTATTTCTAAGATATATATATATATATATATATATATATATATATATATATATATATTTATATTATTTCCTGGATAAAGTGAGTAGACTTAGCCTTGATTATTAAAGAGCTTAAGAAACAAATTAATATTTTTAGGGGAAGGAGAGATGAATTCATTGCCCGGGGACACCAAATGTCTAAAGCCGGCACTGTCAGTATTCATCAATGGATCTTTATTGTAATAAGGATTGAGTTATTTATTTAAGTGTGATTTAAAATTTAATTTGTATTTCATTATTTTACTTTAGGGAGATCCATGACTATTTGTAATTTATGGTGAACTAAAGATGTTTGAATAGGAAGTCCAAACCTACGTCACACCCTCCAGCAAGTCTGAAGTGCCCCTCTCATTGTTGGTCAACGAGTTCATCGGACTTATCCGGGAGGAACTTCCAAGGAATCTCCATCGACCATTATTTTCTACTAACGAAAGAATTCCTAAAAGTCTGTAAATATGTGCCTGCCCTCCCCCCTCCCTTCTAAAACCAAAAGTTCTATAAAAATTGGCTCCCTCAAAAATTTTGATGGCGCATTCGATGCCATGCATTCCTCTTCTGGTTACCCCTGCTACATTATACGCTATATTATCTGTTCGTTAATTTTTTTTTATCATATTTCCAACGCTCACTAATTTTATATGTGAATACTATTTATATGATTCATAACGTTTACATAAGATTAAAAAACAATTAGCTAACAACTTCTGTTTAGGTTTTCTGAAACAATTAAAAAAAATTAAGCGCCAAGCTGCGGTAAATTCGATGGTTATTTATTGAAAGGATCTGCATAACTGATTTTTTTTTTTTTCAATTTTAAAGTGTTAAATAGAGAAAAAGGAGATCCTAGAGACTCTAAATATACAATAGAGAAGTTTATAACAATAATAATTTAGGTGACATAAGCAAAAAATTACAAAAACTTCCTTAGCCATGTCCACCATTGAATAATACTTCGCGTTATTGTTCTATTTTTTTGATATTTGACAAGTTTTGTTCTTATTTTTTCTAGCTATTAAGTATTTCATTATAATCTTATTTTTGAAAGAATTTGTGATTAAATTCGGGTTCTTATTTATATTTTTATTTTGATAGCTATTTTTCAACTGGCTAGTTTTGGACTGTTTTGATTTTTGTTATAATTTTTTTTTGTACTGTATTTTATTTGTGATTCTTGTTTGGTGTAAGTTATCCAGTAGGATACAGATTTATGTTTTTATTTTATTAAGATGGATGTTTTATCAACTTTACTTTTTCTTTGAAGTATTTTGCTGAATTGATAAATATATAATTATAAAGATTAAGAAATTTAAATTTTGGATAGTAAAATCCAACTTACCATAAAGAAGCGGCAAGTACTCCTGAGGTTTTAAGAAGGTTTTACTCCTGAGATTCTCAACTGAAGTTGAATGCATTGGTAAAATTCAGTAGATCCTGATCGCGCAAAAAACTACATATTTTTGATATGCAGTAAAAATTTAAAGCGACGTATTTGTTTTTCGCTTCAGAGTCGTTTCGGTATAAAAAAATGAATTTTTGCAGATGATTCAATTTATTAATACAATCCGCTCTTCGTAAGGCGGATGCAATGTTCTCTATTATGATATCGTGATACACCGGGAACATCACAGTCAACTCCGAATCAGTCAAATCGGGAATCACATATAACGTTTCGGTCCAGCGATCATTTCCGAAAATAGCATAATCCAACACGGAAGATGTGGAATTGAGTTTCGTTTTTTGCATTCGATCTAGTTCGCGAATGCAACATTCCATAAATTCAAGCAAGTTTTCTGTGTAATACATCGAGACTGTTTTCAATTTACGTAGTTCCGGAAGATCATTACGAAACTTCTTTAAAAATATAATCTTTATAAGAAGTTTGGCACATAAGTAGAATCCCAACACAACTGATTTATCTAAAATTGTGAAACATCCTATTTCTATCAAAAAATCATCATACACATAGTCAATGTTGGCTCCATATTCGAGGAGCATGTAGATGATGTTAAACTCCTTTAAGTGGCACACCGCGATGTATAGTGGCGTTTCTCCAGAGTTGTTCCTAGCATTTACATCAGCTCCGAGTGCTAGAAGCTTAGGGACACACTCTAAGAGTTTCTTCTTGCTAACGGCCAAGTGTAGAGGTGTCATCCCAATGTTATCTTTACAATTTATATCGGCTCCTTTAGCAATAATTGCTTCAACGATATCTACATCGCAATTCCAGTCTAAGGCAAGTTGTAGTAGGCTTCTGTTGTAAGACCCATAGACGGTATTTATGTCATCAACATCTTGAAGGAAGATTTTTATAGTCCTTATCGACGCGCACTGTCTTAAAGCTGAAAGCAATAATTCGATCGCAGCTTCTTTCTTGCGTCTCCTCTTCTCATTTGTGTGGGCATCGGACGATGAACTCTCCAAAGATCTCTTCATCATTGATGTTTCTGGGAACCAACGAACTAAAAAAAAATCGATTTGAAATGAAACGTTATAACGCACTCAACTCCATAAATAGCTGTCACCAATACCCGAAACTGAATCGACCACGAGCGAACGGTGAACCCAACTCACGACTGACTTTTCACAATCCCTACCCAGGCATAAGTAGTCCCGGCCAACTCCCCACCACTACCTGTGTTCTTTCCAGTCAGAAAAACGTTTCAAGTCCCGGGTATGATCTGATATGGTTCTATTCCTAACCAGTTATTCTTAATTTTCAAATTATTACTATTTTTAATTTTTACTTAATTTAATTTATATATTTTATGTACATTTATTAAAATAATAATCTACTCACATAATATGCCCCATTATTAGGAAGGATCTAGTTATCAATTTGTTATTCATACAAAAATAAAAATCTTTTTGAAATGAAAACTTCTTTAGATGCTTCTTGTACTTTTTTGTGGAGAGTGAATTAGACTGAGTCGTCCGATTCAGGTGTATAACGCTCGGGTAAAGTCGGTTGGAGTCGATTAATTGAAGTGTTTTTGCATATGGATTAAAATATCTCAAAAACTAAAAACCGGACAATCTGTTGTGAGTGAGAGAAATGTTCAGCATTTCATTGTATTTGTAATGAGCTATTGTTAAAAATCGTATCTTAACGCGACGGTGTGCTAGAGAGGCGGAAACGAAAAGACAGTGTTGACAACCAAAAGATAACCAGTTTTATTGAAGATATAGATTAAAAAATCTTAGATACCAAAAACCGGACCTGCATACTGAAAGTGTGTGAAAAGTGTTCAGCATTTCATTCCCTTTATTATAAGCTATTATTCATAATTTATATAATTAATCTCGCCTTGTCGATGTTCTCACTTCTCTCGTGTGGTCTAAAGTACACACCCTAGCTTTTTATTTGTAAAAACAATCGAGTGTTCAGAATGTTAATAAAACAGCAAAACTAATATATAATTAACAATTACAATTGCAGTATTTTCCTGTCTTGGAAAAAATCTTCACACGGATGTATACATAACCACTTTTTCTCGGTCACCATTGCAATAGAAGGTCACCATTACAATAAAAAAAACATAATAAATAAAATATTTAAACCGATTTTCCACAATTTCCATTGATAAAAATCATTCTTGACATTTTTTCTGTCAAAATTTGAAGAAATGTCTTATCCTATTATTTCCGGCACACCTCTTACTAATTTTCCCTCTTTTTTCGATAATATGGAGTGAACGACAGTTCCTTGAAAACCGTTCACAAAAAAAAACCGATTTGTCGTTCGAGAATAATATCATAAATATCTTCAGAAATGAGTGGAAACGAAATTACAGATTACTGTTCTTCTTCTGCTTCCAGATGATCGCCACAGCTACCACGTACTTGGTCATCTTGGTTCAGTTCGGTCAGCCTATCTTCCCGCCATCGCAGGATCATAATTGACCTCACCACCACACCACTACTTCTAGGAATGACCTCCTACCTGTCAACTTCAGTATTATTAATAAAAGTAGTTTTGGAAGTGTATCTGTCACGAAGTTTAAAATTCAATCATCACTTTATGTACACTAGTTGAATCTATGTAATGTTACGTTTAAAATGTTTATTTGTGTTTGCTTTATATTGTTTTTAAAAAGTTTCCATTATTTGATACATAGTATTTGTTTGGTGTATTCATTAATTAGAGAAATAAAAATCCTTCTAGTTTAAAAACGGAAATGTCCCTGACATATTATTGAGCTTGAACGTAACATCCTCTTTCTTTCAATCTCTTCCATGTGATGATAGTTTCTGATCTAACATTTCGTTTATAAGTGTGATGTTTATATGAGGATGTTTATCATCCAATCAATTAGTCAGATATCCACCTCACAGATCACCACACAGATATTGAGTGTATTATTAAATTTATATTATATCTGGGTATGAAGACCAAGCGTTGTCTTTATATCTAATGAGCCGTTTTTGAGATATATCAGAATTCTTCCCGAAATCCTATTAGGTTGGTTGCCATGGTGTACAAATTATGTTCAGGTTTTATAAATTTAAATATTGATAGATAGATAGAAAGATAGAAAAAAAAATTTTATTCTGGGACTAAGTCCCTTCAGAATAACAATAATGTACAAAATAATAGAATATTACTGGCCTGAACGTTGAAACAATAAATAAAATTGATAAAATAAAATAAAAAGTAAAGAAAATCTTAGGTGCACAAGCTATATACAAACAGATAAAACTATGCACAGAGCATTTAAAATTATGAACAAAACAATTAACACTATGAACGAATCACTTGAACTATGAACAAAATTATATTTAAGGGTTGAACAACATAAACATACACTTTGAGAAATGAAGAACGAAAAAGAGATACAATGAGTTCATTTCATAAAAAAAAAAAAAAAAACTTTACTTGAATATATATATATATAAATAAACAGTTACTTATAATTGAATAAAAAAAAAATATATAAAAAAAATGTATGTATTGAAATTCCTACGTCGATAGTAGGAAATGCATGTACTATCTATTACCAAGTGTTATGATTATATGATTGCTACACAATACATATATAATATCAATAGTTAGCTGGTATCAGACTGTTTTTGGAACAGGAATTGGAATAGGAGGTTTTTGAATGTATACAGGGAAGGGGCATGTCGAATTTTGATCGGGAGGGAATTCCAAAAGTTGACAGAGCGGGCTATAAAGGAATTTTGGAATGAGGCAGATCTATGAGAAGGGATGTATAGCTCAGAGGGTCGTGATCTTGTAGTGAGAGAATGGATTGAGGACTTAAATTGGAGAAGGTTGTAGGCATAAGAAGGACGATGATCGGTAATGATTTGATAAAGGAAAGTGCCAAGGAAATATTGTCTTCTTAAGGAGGGGAAGAGCCACCCTAACTCAGTGTAGTGGTGGGAGACACGGGAGCGTCTCGGGGTTCCAATTACAAATCTTACGAAGCAATTCATAAGTCTTTTGAGTCTATCACGCAGTTCCACCGAGAGGCCATCGTACACCACACAGCTGTAGTCAAAGTGGGGAAAGATGAGAGAGGAAACTATGAGTCTACGGGTATTTTGGGGTAGAAGATGGCGGAAGTGATGGAATAGTTTGAGGGTAGAAATTGCACGGCGGGATATATGAGAGATATGGTGATTCCAGGAAAGGGTTTGATCTATGAGAAAGCCTAAATTTTTAACAAAGGGATAGAAGGTGATGGGGTGGTTGTTTAGATAGAGTGAGGGAAAGTTGGTGTGGGATCTAAGAAGGGGCTTGGAACCAATGAGAATGGCCTGAGTTTTGGCAGCATTTAGCCTTAATCCATTTAAGTTGGCCCAGGCACTAATTCGATCTAAATCTTCTTGAATTTTGGCAAATGCCACCAATAACTCAGCGGGAGAAAAGGACAAATAGATTTGAGAATCGTCGGCATAAAGGTGGTGGGAACAATGGATAATTGAATCATTTAGGTCATTAATATAAGAACTGAAAAGAAGAGGAGACATGCTTGAACCCTGTGCAACTCCTGAGGATAAAGGAAGGTAGGCAGATAGAGGTTGATTAGGTATGGAAACTGCTTGGGTTCGTTGTGAGAGGAAAGACTGGAACCAAGAGATGGAACTATTGGAGAAGGATAATGATTTTAGTTTGTTGAAAAGGATGGAATGGATAATGGAATCGAAAGCTTTGGAGAAATCAAGCAGTATAAGTATGGTTAGTTTTTTGTCATCTATTGCAGTCTGGATATCACTAGTAATTTTAATCAGAGCAGATTGTGTAGAGTAGCCAGGACGGAAGCCAGATTGGAGAGGATCGAGTTGGTTGGATTGTTCAAGGTAGTTGGAAACTTGGGATTGCACTAACTTTTCTAGGGGTTTAGAAAGATTGGAAAGGATTGATATTGGGCGGAAATCTTCGGGAGAGGATGGATTAGGCTTTTTGTTTAAAGGAAGGACAATGGCTTTTTTCCAAGAGGTCGGGAATATTGAATTCTGCAGGGAGAAATTGTAGATGAAAAGGAGTGCTGGGAGAATTTCAGGGAGACATAATTTTATTAGTTTGATAGGAATGCCATCTGGGCCTACGGAATTGGAACGGGATTTCATTATAACGGTAATAAGGTCTGTGGGAGAAATGTCGGAAAAATAAAAATTATTGTCGTTAAAAGGTACCTCTGGAGAAAAGCCGGAAGGGGATGGTAAAGAAGAGGTGGAAACCGATATAAAGTGGGAGTTTAGGTCATCAGGTGATATTGGGAAAACTGAGGAAGGGGATCTAGAAGGTTCACAGAGGGAAAGCTTACGAAGTAGAAGCCATTTTGATTTGATATCAGGAGCTGAGGAAAGGGCTTCGTGAAAGTAGTTCGCTTTCGCTTGTCGGATCCTTGTCTGTGTCGTGTTACGAAGCACTCTGAATATTTGATAATCATCTGCAAGCCTAGTCCGTCTGAAGCGTCTGCGTGCAGCGTCGCGTCTCTTCTGCAGATCCTTAATTTCCTGACACATCCAAGGAGCAGGACGATGACGGAAAGTGGAGGTTTTCAGAGGAGCGTGGGTATTAAGTATATTGAGAAGATTGGTGGTGAGAATATCAACCATGGTGTCGACAGAGGAGCAATGATATATTCCATTCAAATCCAATGTTACTAGATCAGGTAATATTTTTTCTCGAGTAAGGGTATCCAGTTGGCGGAAAGTGATAGTTCGAGGATGGATTGGAGGAGTGCGGATATTATACGTTATTTGTATCAGATCATGAGATGAAAGAAAGGATACTGGCAATTGAGAGGCGGAGAGGAGGTTTTGTGCTGAGTCGATGATGTAGTAGTCTAGCCAAGTGTCAGATCTGGTGGTGTGGTGGGTGGAGGAAAAAGGAACGATGAATAGGTGAAGTGAGAAAAACAGATTTTCTAAATAGGATTTGTCATTGGAGTTTGAGAGGAAATTGGTATTGAGGTCACCGGAGATAATTATTCTGGGATAGAGGGGAACGAAGTTGAATAGAGTTGATTCGAAGGACGGGTCAAATGGCACGAGAGGAGGGCGATATACCACGGCGTAAAGGATAGGAGAAATATTACTGAGAATTTCTACTAAGAGGTATTCTACATGAGGATGATCGGAAGATGGGGAGCAATCCAGGATTCGGGTCTTTAGGCTATTGTGGACAAACATGGCTACTCCACCGCCAGTCCGGTTTACCCGGTCATGACGGAGCAGGATGTAATTCGGCAAGGATACTGAAGATGATGGAATATAAGGTTTAAGCCAGGTTTCGGATATTGCTATGATATGATAAAAATTTTGGGTAAAGTATTGCAGGAATTCGTCATAATGGGCAGAAAGTGATTGAGAGTTAACTTGACATGTGATTAGGGAACTAGACATACAGTGGATTTGGAGAGAAACAGTCAGTGTTTGGTAGCGAGAAGACAAAACGAGTAGAAAGTACAGAAAAGCGATTATCGTACATGAAACTAAGTGAAGAAAAAGTAATATTAACATTAAAAATAAATATAGAGAATGTACTTGAAAATAAATAGATTGATGAGTGACGGTGTAGAGATAGCACTAAGAGAAGAAGTAAGACTATTTTAATGAGGCTAAGGGGTTGACGGCTTCTCGGTAGTCAGTCAAATACATCTAGATCCGAGGCCTGTTCTATCAGGATGACTCTATGTCCGTCCTCTTTTCGACACCGCACCTTTCCGGAAGCAAACCACGTATATTTGATTTTTCCCGCCGCTCTCCTCTGCCGAGCTAGCCAATAGAGGTGTCTATTTGTGCGAGTCATCTCTTCACCCAGATAAATTCGGATATTTATGTAATTGTCTTCGACGAACTAAAAATCAACTATTCCCGTGGGAAAGTTGGTTTTTTGTTGAAAGTAATAATGCACTAACTATAAAAGCATGTGCTAACTACGAACCTTTGGGAGGAGAGAGGCTCAATATACAAAAGCAGGTATCTTTTATGGGACACTATGGGCAATTGTAAATAATACAAAATAGAGCTGTAGCCATAAAGTGCAGGACTATTTGTCAACATTTCCTGGAGAATGACAGCATAAATCTATCAATGGCTAAAGCAGGTCTATTCTAACTGTTTGGGGCAATAACTGAGGCTCTTTGAGACAAAGGAATTAACAATATTAGCAATAATAAAGAAAGCAAAAATAGTGATGATAACTATAGCTATTTAACTTGCCGAGTGCATCTTTGAGACTCGTATCTAAACTAAACTAGGCAGAGCATTTTTGAACAGTACATTCTGTCAAGGCATACCTTACATATCTTTCGGTAGGGCAGCGAATCTTGCTTGTATTTTTTGAAATATAAAAGCAAAATATGCCGAAAATGCACAATAGACTCCTCCAAAAAATGTCTCGAGAGTTGATATTATGTATAAAAATAAAGATAGATAATTAGTATAATCAACATAATTATTGTAAAACGGACAATATAAAACAATACATGAAAATAAATTTATACATATGTTTATGTATTAGTACGTTTTTCTTTTTACGCGTGGATATATATGAAAATATTTTAACAAAGCAGTTGAGTATATTTAAACGCACTTTCAGTCCCTTTTTGCATCTATCAGAATGATTATTTCAGAAATAATCATCTCATTAACCCTGAAATAGCTAGTTTCAGAAACAATTATTTCGAAAATAATAAGTTAATTCATGAAATAAATTATTGCCGAAATAACGGGGGAAGGTTATTTAACGATTTATTTCGGAAATATCATTTCAAATAAATTCTGCCAAGGTCTATATTAGAGATCTTCTAAAAAGTATAAACCGAAAAACATTTTTTTAAAATGTTACAAAATATCTTATCGAATTCTTTTTCGATTTGGATGATTGTTTTTTTTTTTCATATTGTAGAGAATTTAGGAATCGTTATAGGTTTAATGAACGAAAAATAAAATTCTGCATCCATCTTTACTTTTTTATTCAACTTCTTTTCGGGGAAGTATGATGTATACATAAATTAAAAAGGCTTTAAGGAGAATAATTCATCGAGGTCTCATCAAAATCTTTACTGCCATATTGGTGCTCTAGTCTATACCGATACACATTTTTCGGCTGTCATTTCGAAACGTAAGACCAGATGTTAATGATATGTTACATATTAAAATAAGTTCGATAAAATTCAGCAATGTTTTTATGTACATATCATATCATCAAACTATCGCTTCGAACCCAGTTCTGTCAGCTCATTTTTTTGCAATATCTTTCCTATTTCGAATAAATATGAGAGATATTGTGGCTCATTTATTTTATTTTCCGTTGTTTTGTTTACGAATAAAGCATTGTTTTAATTTTGGTATTACTTTACGAGTGTTTATCCACCATGATGGGTGTGATAAAGATCACATGATTCCGCTGTAGATAGGAATCCGAAAACGTCCGAGTGTTTCCGATAATAGACGGAGGTGACTAACTCTCTGGTTATACACCGACCTCAATTGGATAAGAACGTTCATGGGTTTGTTCATCCATTTTGAACGAGAATCGAAAGCAGTGATA
This sequence comes from Nezara viridula, assembly GCA_928085145.1. Lineage (NCBI taxonomy): Eukaryota > Metazoa > Arthropoda > Insecta > Hemiptera > Pentatomidae > Nezara > Nezara viridula. The sequence goes on from OV725079.1 coordinate 17,445,773, forward strand.
TCAATAAAGCTAATTAAGACACCGATTTTAACTGGAAAAACCGTTAGGGGCTTTGAGAAATCATGAAGTGCGATATAAATAAACGGAAGTTATACTTGTCTCGTTTGCTCAACTCATGTTGTCATGTCTTCCACTCATCAAAGTGGAGCAACACTTACGAAGTAGTGTATTAATTTTAAAACTTGTAAGTCATATTGCTTTTTGTTTTTTAGATTACCAATAGACCTATCACTTTAGACTAGTTAAAAACTTAATTAAATCAAATTTCTATTAATTGAGGTGTTAATTTGTTTCACAACAATTAAAAACAAAGAAGAATTTAAAGAGTATATTTTCAAAATAATAAATAACAATATAAGTATATACAATTATAATTTATACACATGTTAAATAATTAACATTTAAGTCAAATTTACATATTTTTTCTTACTGTGAAGTTCTATTAATCAAATCAATTTTCTATTATTTGATATGTTAATTTGCTTCACAACAATTAAAAATAAAGAAAAATTTAAAAAGTATATTTTAAAAACAATAAATAAAAATATAAGTATATACAATTATAATATATAAATATGTTAAATAATTAACATTTAAGTCAAATTTATATATTTGTTCTTATTGTGAAGTTCTATTAATTAAATCAATTTTCTATTAATTGGGGTGTTAATTTGTTTCACAACAATTAAAAACAAAGAAGGATTTAAACAGTATATTTTCAAAATAATAAATAACAATATAAGTATATACAATTATAATTTATAAACATGTTAAATAATTAACATTGACGTCAAATTTACATATTTTTTCTTATTGTGAAGTTCTATTAATTAAATCAATTTTCTATTATTTGAGATGTTAATTTGTTTCACAACAATTAAAAATAAAGAAGAATATAAAAATAATAATAATAAAAATGTAAGTATATACAATTATAATTTATAAATATGTTACATAATCAACATTTAAGTCAAATTTACATATTTTTTCTTATTGTGAAGTTCTATAACGTCGTTTGTGGAATGCAGCCAGATTTAGCCTTGCCTTGTTCTTCAATTTCTCTTGATTAATCTGAAACATTTCTTTCTTTTTTAAATACAGTAATAATATTTCAGTGAACAAAATGATAATACAGATATATTTATAAATTATATTAATTTTACCTATTTCTGGTGTCAAAAAGATATCACTTTTCATAAAGTCGAAGCCATTATTTTCCACTAATACTTCATTGCATTTTACAATATCCTACGTAACGACGTTTCGGCCTATACTCGAGCCATTTTCGAGTCTGAAATTTGTTTTCATTATAATACAATTTAATTTACTGCATTTATGTTTTATATTATTTAATTTTCTAGCATGTACTTAATTTTCTGTATTCATGTATGATTATATGTATTTGTGTATGATGTATAGTATTTATGAATGATGTATGATTATTCTGTATTTATACAGAATACTCCATTACTCCAGTACATTATTACATTAATCAGTTTTCTCTTGTCAAATCTATAGTCACTATTCCTATTTTAGCTTTTCTTTAGCTAAGAAAATATAATTGTCTGTATTCAGTGGCGACCTTAGGGTTGCGCAACCAGGACAATATCCCCGCAACCAGGATCGTCGCACAGTGGAATGAAATGCTAAAATTGGGGACAAAATACCAATTTTCAAGTATTTTATTTTATCTAAAACTTGTATATATTCTTGGAGTAAGGTAGCTAGTGACATCGAATGTGCAAGGAATGATTATTTTAAAAATGTTTCTCATAATAAAATTTAATTCTAAACTTGTTATTGGGAGAGTAAATTTGAATGAAATGTGATAACGATTTATATTATATTATAGCTCAAAGGAAAATACAAAGTCCAAGAAAATAACAGTAGACAATATTTATTGTGACCCCTATGTAAACTTTTTTTGCACTAACACTAATACTCAATCACAGTAAAATGGTTAAGAAAAATCGTCCTTTTAGAGTTTTTTTACATTATTTTTTTATGCCCTAAGAATTCTAAGTAGATTGTTATCAATTTATATAATATTTACTTTTACGTATTATATATATATATATATATATAACCCTTTTAGTTCTTATTTTATATCTGCAAAGAAAATATACGTATGTCACACTAAAAAAAAAACATAAAAAATGTAATTTATATTTTTAATGAATGTTTTGTAGAAGATTATGAATAGTTACGTTGAGCACGTTGAGAACTTTAATATAAATGGACAAACAAATATTTAACAAGTTTTTTGACTTGAAAAAATATTATTTAAAAAAATATATTTATATAGAAAAAATATAACTTGGATTATATCACCATTTTAAATTATAATTGATTTAACAATTCAATTAATTTCATTGTATTTTAATTGAAATTTTTAATATTATAATTTTATTTTATACTATAACAATTAATTATAATTCATCAGTAAAAATTTTAAATTTAATTGCAAGTTCTAAGAATTCTTTGTTTATGTTTACTGGTTTAAAGTATTTATTTGTTTATTTTATTAAATATATTATATATATTAAGAGAATCATTTTAGTTCTTATTTATGGCATGTATTATTTAATTTCTTTATTTCTAAGATATATATATATATATATATATATATATATATATATATATATATATTTATATTATTTCCTGGATAAAGTGAGTAGACTTAGCCTTGATTATTAAAGAGCTTAAGAAACAAATTAATATTTTTAGGGGGAGGAGAGATGAATTCTTTGCCCGGAGGCACCAAATGTCTAAAGCCGGCACTGTCAGTATTCATCAATGGATCTTTATTGTAATAAGGATTGAGTTATTTATTTAAGTGTGATTTAAAATTTAATTTGTATTTCATTATTTTACTTTAGGGAGATCCATGACTATTTGTAATTTATGGTGAACTAAAGATGTTTGAATAGGAAGTCCAAACCTACGTCACACCCTCCAGCAAGTCTGAAGTGCCCCTCTCATTGTTGGTCAACGAGTTCATCGGACTTATCCGGGAGGAACTTCCAAGGAATCTCCATCGACCATTATTTTTTACTATCGAAAGAATTCCTAAAAGTCTGTAAATATGTGCCTGCCCTCCCACGCCCCCCCCTAAAACCAAAAGTTCTATAAAAATTGGCTCCCTCAAAAATTTTGATGGCGCATTCGATGCCATGCCTTCCTCTTCTGGTTACCCCTGCTACATTATACGCTATATTATCCGTTCGTTAATTTTTTTTTTAGTATATTTCCAACGCTCACTAATTTTATATGTGAATACTAATTATATGATTCATAACGTTTACATAAGATTAAAAAACAATTAGCTAACAACTTCTGTTTAGGTTTTCTGAAACAATTAAAAAAAATTAAGCGCCAAGCTGCGCTAAATTCGATGGTTATTTATTGAAAGGATCTGCATAACTGATTTTTTTTTTTTTCAATTTTAAAGTGTTAAATAGAGAAAAAGGAGATCCTAGAGACTCTAAATATACAATAGAGAAGTTTATAACAATAATAATTTAGGTGACATAAGCAAAAAATTACAAAAACTTCCTTAGCCATGTCCACCATTGAATAATACTTCGCGTTATTGTTCTATTTTTTTGATATTTGACAAGTTTTGTTCTTATTTTTTCTAGCTATTAAGTATTTCATTATAATCTTATTTTTGAAAGAATTTGTGATTAAATTCGGGTTCTTATTTATATTTTTATTTTGATAGCTATTTTTCAACTGGCTAGTTTTGGACTGTTTTGATTTTTGTTATAATTTTTTTTTGTACTGTATTTTATTTGTGATTCTTGTTTGGTGTAAGTTATCCAGTAGGATACAGATTTATGTTTTTATTTTATTAAGATGGATGTTTTATCAACTTTACTTTTTCTTTGAAGTATTTTGCTGAATTGATAAATATATAATTATAAAGATTAAGAAATTTAAATTTTGGATAGTAAAATCCAACTTACCATAAAGAAGCGGCAAGTACTCCTGAGGTTTTAAGAAGGTTTTACTCCTGAGATTCTCAACTGAAGTTGAATGCATTGGTAAAATTCAGTAGATCCTGATCGCGCAAAAAACTACATATTTTTGATATGCAGTAAAAATTTAAAGCGACGTATTTGTTTTTCGCTTCAGAGTCGTTTCGGTATAAAAAAATGAATTTTTGCAGATGATTCAATTTATTAATACAATCCGCTCTTCGTAAGGCGGATGCAATGTTCTCTATTATGATATCGTGATACACCGGGAACATCACAGTCAACTCCGAATCAGTCAAATCGGGAATCACATATAACGTTTCGGTCCAGCGATCATTTCCGAAAATAGCATAATCCAACACGGAAGATGTGGAATTGAGTTTCGTTTTTTGCATTCGATCTAGTTCGCGAATGCAACATTCCATAAATTCAAGCAAGTTTTCTGTGTAATACATCGAGACTGTTTTCAATTTACGTAGTTCCGGAAGATCATTACGAAACTTCTTTAAAAATATAATCTTTATAAGAAGTTTGGCACATAAGTAGAATCCCAACACAACTGATTTATCTAAAATTGTGAAACATCCTATTTCTATCAAAAAATCATCATACACATAGTCAATGTTGGCTCCATATTCGAGGAGCATGTAGATGATGTTAAACTCCTTTAAGTGGCACACCGCGATGTATAGTGGCGTTTCTCCAGAGTTGTTCCTAGCATTTACATCAGCTCCGAGTGCTAGAAGCTTAGGGACACACTCTAAGAGTTTCTTCTTGCTAACGGCCAAGTGTAGAGGTGTCATCCCAATGTTATCTTTACAATTTATATCGGCTCCTTTAGCAATAATTGCTTCAACGATATCTACATCGCAATTCCAGTCTAAGGCAAGTTGTAGTAGGCTTCTGTTGTAAGACCCATAGACGGTATTTATGTCATCAACATCTTGAAGGAAGATTTTTATAGTCCTTATCGACGCGCACTGTCTTAAAGCTGAAAGCAATAATTCGATCGCAGCTTCTTTCTTGCGTCTCCTCTTCTCATTTGTGTGGGCATCGGACGATGAACTCTCCAAAGATCTCTTCATCATTGATGTTTCTGGGAACCAACGAACTAAAAAAAAATCGATTTGAAATGAAACGTTATAACGCACTCAACTCCATAAATAGCTGTCACCAATACCCGAAACTGAATCGACCACGAGCGAACGGTGAACCCAACTCACGACTGACTTTTCACAATCCCTACCCAGGCATAAGTAGTCCCGGCCAACTCCCCACCACTACCTGTGTTCTTTCCAGTCAGAAAAACGTTTCAAGTCCCGGGTATGATCTGATATGGTTCTATTCCTAACCAGTTATTCTTAATTTTCAAATTATTACTATTTTTAATTTTTACTTAATTTAATTTATATATTTTATGTACATTTATTAAAATAATAATCTACTCACATAATATGCCCCATTATTAGGAAGGATCTAGTTATCAATTTGTTATTCATACAAAAATAAAAATCTTTTTGAAATGAAAACTTCTTTAGATGCTTCTTGTACTTTTTTGTGGAGAGTGAATTAGACTGAGTCGTCCGATTCAGGTGTATAACGCTCGGGTAAAGTCGGTTGGAGTCGATTAATTGAAGTGTTTTTGCATATGGATTAAAATATCTCAAAAACTAAAAACCGGACAATCTGTTGTGAGTGAGAGAAATGTTCAGCATTTCATTGTATTTGTAATGAGCTATTGTTAAAAATCGTATCTTAACGCGACGGTGTGCTAGAGAGGCGGAAACGAAAAGACAGTGTTGACAACCAAAAGATAACCAGTTTTATTGAAGATATAGATTAAAAAATCTTAGATACCAAAAACCGGACCTGCATACTGAAAGTGCGTGAAAAGTGTTCAGCATTTCATTCCCTTTATTATAAGCTATTATTCATAATTTATATAATTAATCTCGCCTTGTCGATGTTCTCACTTCTCTCGTGTGGTCTAAAGTACACACCTTAGCTTTTTATTTGTAAAAACAATCGAGTGTTCAGAATGTTAATAAAACAGCAAAACTAATATATAATTAACAATTACAATTGCAGTATTTTCCTGTCTTGGAAAAAATCTTCACACGGATGTATACATAACCACTTTTTCTCGGTCACCATTGCAATAGAAGGTCACCATTACAATAAAAAAAACATAATAAATAAAATATTTAAACCGATTTTCCACAATTTCCATTGATAAAAATCATTCTTGACATTTTTTCTGTCAAAATTTGAAGAAATGTCTTATCCTATTATTTCCGGCACACCTCTTACTAATTTTCCCTCTTTTTTCGATAATATGGAGTGAACGACAGTTCCTTGAAAACCGTTCACAAAAAAAAACCGATTTGTCGTTCGAGAATAATATCATAAATATCTTCAGAAATGAGTGGAAACGAAATTACAGATTACTGTTCTTCTTCTGCTTCCAGATGATCGCCACAGCTACCACGTACTTGGTCATCTTGGTTCAGTTCGGTCAGCCTATCTTCCCGCCATCGCAGGATCATAATTGATCTCACCACCACACCACTACTTCTAGGAATGACCACCTACCTGTCAACTTCAGTATTATTAATAAAAGTAGTTTTGGAAGTGTATCTGTCACGAAGTTTAAAATTCAATCATCACTTTATGTACACTAGTTGAATCTATGTAATGTTACGTTTATAATGTTTATTTGTGTTTGCTTGATATTGTTTTTAAACACTTTCCATTATTTGATACATAGTATTTGTTCGGTGTATTCATTAATTAGAGAAATAAAAATCCTTCTAATTTAAAAACGGAAACGTCCCTGCCATATTATTGAGCTTGAACGTAACATCCTCTTTCTTTCAATCTCTTCCATGTGATGACAGTTTCTGATCTAACATTTCGTTTATAAGTGTGATGTTTATATGAGGATGTTTATCATCCAATCAATTAGTCAGATATCCACCTCACAGATCACCACACAGATATTGAGTGTATTATTAAATTTATATTATATCTGGGTATGAAGACCAAGCGTTGTCTTTATATCTAATGAGCCGTTTTTGAGATATATCAGAATTCTTCCCGAAATCCTATTAGGTTGGTTGCCATGGTGTACAAATTATGTTCAGGTTTTATAAATTTAAATATTGATAGATAGATAGAAAGATAGAAAAAAAAATTTTATTCTGGGACTAAGTCCCTTCAGAATAACAATAATGTACAAAATAATAGAATATTACTGGCCTGAACGTTGAAACAATAAATAAAATTTATAAAATAAAATAAAAAGTAAAGAAAATCTTAGGTGCACAAGCTATATACAAACAGATAAAACTATGCACAGAGCATTTAAAATTATGAACAAAACAATTAAAACTATGAACGAATCACTTGAACTATGAACAAAATTATATTTAAGGGTTGAACAACATAAACATACACTTTGAGAAATGAAGAACGAAAAAGAGATACAATGAGTTCATCTCATAAAAAAAAAAAAAAAACTTTACTTGAATATATATATATATAAATAAACAGTTACTTATAATTGAATAAAAAAAAAAATATATAAAAAAAATGTATGTATTGAAATTCCTACGTCGATAGTAGGAAATGCATGTACTATCTATTACCAAGTGTTATGATTATATGATTGCTACACAATACATATATAATATCAATAGTTAGCTGGTATCAGACTGTTTTTGGAACAGGAATTGGAATAGGAGGTTTTTGAATGTATACAGGGAAGGGGCATGTCGAATTTTGATCGGGAGGGAATTCCAAAAGTTGACAGAGCGGGCTATAAAGGAATTTTGGAATGAGGCAGATCTATGAGAAGGGATGTATAGCTCAGAGGGTCGTGATCTTGTAGTGAGAGAATGGATTGAGGACTTAAATTGGAGAAGGTTGTAGGCATAAGAAGGACGATGATCGGTAATGATTTGATAAAGGAAAGTGCCAAGGAAATATTGTCTTCTTAAGGAGGGGAAGAGCCACCCTAACTCAGTGTAGTGGTGGGAGACACGGGAGCGTCTCGGGGTTCCAATTACAAATCTTACGAAGCAATTCATAAGTCTTTTGAGTCTATCACGCAGTTCCACCGAGAGGCCATCGTACACCACACAGCTGTAGTCAAAGTGGGGAAAGATGAGAGAGGAAACTATGAGTCTACGGGTATTTTGGGGTAGAAGATGGCGGAAGTGATGGAATAGTTTGAGGGTAGAAATTGCACGGCGGGATATATGAGAGATATGGTGATTCCAGGAAAGGGTTTGATCTATGAGAAAGCCTAAATTTTTAACAAAGGGATAGAAGGTGATGGGGTGGTTGTTTAGATAGAGTGAGGGAAAGTTGGTGTGGGATCTAAGAAGGGGCTTGGAACCAATGAGAATGGCCTGAGTTTTGGCAGCATTTAGCCTTAATCCATTTAAGTTGGCCCAGGCACTAATTCGATCTAAATCTTCTTGAATTTTGGCAAATGCCACCAATAACTCAGCGGGAGAAAAGGACAAATAGATTTGAGAATCGTCGGCATAAAGGTGGTGGGAACAATGGATAATTGAATCATTTAGGTCATTAATATAAGAACTGAAAAGAAGAGGAGACATGCTTGAACCCTGTGCAACTCCTGAGGATAAAGGAAGGTAGGCAGATAGAGGTTGATTAGGTATGGAAACTGCTTGGGTTCGTTGTGAGAGGAAAGACTGGAACCAAGAGATGGAACTATTGGAGAAGGATAATGATTTTAGTTTGTTGAAAAGGATGGAATGGATAATGGAATCGAAAGCTTTGGAGAAATCAAGCAGTATAAGTATGGTTAGTTTTTTGTCATCTATTGCAGTCTGGATATCACTAGTAATTTTAATCAGAGCAGATTGTGTAGAGTAGCCAGGACGGAAGCCAGATTGGAGAGGATCGAGTTGGTTGGATTGTTCAAGGTAGTTGGAAACTTGGGATTGCACTAACTTTTCTAGGGGTTTAGAAAGATTGGAAAGGATTGATATTGGGCGGAAATCTTCGGGAGAGGATGGATTAGGCTTTTTGTTTAAAGGAAGGACAATGGCTTTTTTCCAAGAGGTCGGGAATATTGAATTCTGCAGGGAGAAATTGTAGATGAAAAGGAGTGCTGGGAGAATTTCAGGGAGACATAATTTTATTAGTTTGATAGGAATGCCATCTGGGCCTACGGAATTGGAACGGGATTTCATTATAACGGTAATAAGGTCTGTGGGAGAAATGTCGGAAAAATAAAAATTATTGTCGTTAAAAGGTACCTCTGGAGAAAAGCCGGAAGGGGATGGTAAAGAAGAGGTGGAAACCGATATAAAGTGGGAGTTTAGGTCATCAGGTGATATTGGGAAAACTGAGGAAGGGGATCTAGAAGGTTCACAGAGGGAAAGCTTACGAAGTAGAAGCCATTTTGATTTGATATCAGGAGCTGAGGAAAGGGCTTCGTGAAAGTAGTTCGCTTTCGCTTGTCGGATCCTTGTCTGTGTCGTGTTACGAAGCACTCTGAATATTTGATAATCATCTGCAAGCCTAGTCCGTCTGAAGCGTCTGCGTGCAGCGTCGCGTCTCTTCTGCAGATCCTTAATTTCCTGACACATCCAAGGAGCAGGACGATGACGGAAAGTGGAGGTTTTCAGAGGAGCGTGGGTATTAAGTATATTGAGAAGATTGGTGGTGAGAATATCAACCATGGTGTCGACAGAGGAGCAATGATATATTCCATTCAAATCCAATGTTACTAGATCAGGTAATATTTTTTCTCGAGTAAGGGTATCCAGTTGGCGGAAAGTGATAGTTCGAGGATGGATTGGAGGAGTGCGGATATTATACGTTATTTGTATCAGATCATGAGATGAAAGAAAGGATACTGGCAATTGAGAGGCGGAGAGGAGGTTTTGTGCTGAGTCGATGATGTAGTAGTCTAGCCAAGTGTCAGATCTGGTGGTGTGGTGGGTGGAGGAAAAAGGAACGATGAATAGGTGAAGTGAGAAAAACAGATTTTCTAAATAGGATTTGTCATTGGAGTTTGAGAGGAAATTGGTATTGAGGTCACCGGAGATAATTATTCTGGGATAGAGGGGAACGAAGTTGAATAGAGTTGATTCGAAGGACGGGTCAAATGGCACGAGAGGAGGGCGATATACCACGGCGTAAAGGATAGGAGAAATATTACTGAGAATTTCTACTAAGAGGTATTCTACATGAGGATGATCGGAAGATGGGGAGCAATCCAGGATTCGGGTCTTTAGGCTATTGTGGACAAACATGGCTACTCCACCGCCAGTCCGGTTTACCCGGTCATGACGGAGCAGGATGTAATTCGGCAAGGATACTGAAGATGATGGAATATAAGGTTTAAGCCAGGTTTCGGATATTGCTATGATATGATAAAAATTTTGGGTAAAGTATTGCAGGAATTCGTCATAATGGGCAGAAAGTGATTGAGAGTTAACTTGACATGTGATTAGGGAACTAGACATACAGTGGATTTGGAGAGAAACAGTCAGTGTTTGGTAGCGAGAAGACAAAACGAGTAGAAAGTACAGAAAAGCGATTATCGTACATGAAACTAAGTGAAGAAAAAGTAATATTAACATTAAAAATAAATATAGAGAATGTACTTGAAAATAAATAGATTGATGAGTGACGGTGTAGAGATAGCACTAAGAGAAGAAGTAAGACTATTTTAATGAGGCTAAGGGGTTGACGGCTTCTCGGTAGTCAGTCAAATACATCTAGATCCGAGGCCTGTTCTATCAGGATGACTCTATGTCCGTCCTCTTTTCGACACCGCACCTTTCCGGAAGCAAACCACGTATATTTGATTTTTCCCGCCGCTCTCCTCTGCCGAGCTAGCCAATAGAGGTGTCTATTTGTGCGAGTCATCTCTTCACCCAGATAAATTCGGATATTTATGTAATTGTCTTCGACGAACTAAAAATCAACTATTCCCGTGGGAAAGTTGGTTTTTTGTTGAAAGTAATAATGCACTAACTATAAAAGCATGTGCTAACTACGAACCTTTGGGAGGAGAGAGGCTCAATATACAAAAGCAGGTATCTTTTATGGGACACTATGGGCAATTGTAAATAATACAAAATAGAGCTGTAGCCATAAAGTGCAGGACTATTTGTCAACATTTCCTGGAGAATGACAGCATAAATCTATCAATGGCTAAAGCAGGTCTATTCTAACTGTTTGGGGCAATAACTGAGGCTCTTTGAGACAAAGGAATTAACAATATTAGCAATAATAAAGAAAGCAAAAATAGTGATGATAACTATAGCTATTTAACTTGCCGAGTGCATCTTTGAGACTCGTATCTAAACTAAACTAGGCAGAGCATTTTTGAACAGTACATTCTGTCAAGGCATACCTTACATATCTTTCGGTAGGGCAGCGAATCTTGCTTGTATTTTTTGAAATATAAAAGCAAAATATGCCGAAAATGCACAATAGACTCCTCCAAAAAATGTCTCGAGAGTTGATATTATGTATAAAAATAAAGATAGATAATTAGTATAATCAACATAATTATTGTAAAACGGACAATATAAAACAATACATGAAAATAAATTTATACATATGTTTATGTATTAGTACGTTTTTCTTTTTACGCGTGGATATATATGAAAATATTTTAACAAAGCAGTTGAGTATATTTAAACGCACTTTCAGTCCCTTTTTGCATCTATCAGAATGATTATTTCAGAAATAATCATCTCATTAACCCTGAAATAGCTAGTTTCAGAAACAATTATTTCGAAAATAATAAGTTAATTCATGAAATAAATTATTGCCGAAATAACGGGGGAAGGTTATTTAACGATTTATTTCGGAAATATCATTTCAAATAAATTCTGCCAAGGTCTATATTAGAGATCTTCTAAAAAGTATAAACCGAAAAACATTTTTTTAAAATGTTACAAAATATCTTATCGAATTCTTTTTCGATTTGGATGATTGTTTTTTTTTTTCATATTGTAGAGAATTTAGGAATCGTTATAGGTTTAATGAACGAAAAATAAAATTCTGCATCCATCTTTACTTTTTTATTCAACTTCTTTTCGGGGAAGTATGATGTATACATAAATTAAAAAGGCTTTAAGGAGAATAATTCATCGAGGTCTCATCAAAATCTTTACTGCCATATTGGTGCTCTAGTCTATACCGATACACATTTTTCGGCTGTCATTTCGAAACGTAAGACCAGATGTTAATGATATGTTACATATTAAAATAAGTTCGATAAAATTCAGCAATGTTTTTATGTACATATCATATCATCAAACTATCGCTTCGAACCCAGTTCTGTCAGCTCATTTTTTTGCAATATCTTTCCTATTTCGAATAAATATGAGAGATATTGTGGCTCATTTATTTTATTTTCCGTTGTTTTGTTTACGAATAAAGCATTGTTTTAATTTTGGTATTACTTTACGAGTGTTTATCCACCATGATGGGTGTGATAAAGATCACATGATTCCGCTGTAGATAGGAATCCGAAAACGTCCGAGTGTTTCCGATAATAGACGGAGGTGACTAACTCTCTGGTTATACACCGACCTCAATTGGATAAGAACGTTCATGGGTTTGTTCATCCATTTTGAACGAGAATCGAAAGCAGTGATATCAATAAAGCTAATTAAGACACCGATTTTAACTGGAAAAACCGTTAGGGGCTTTGAGAAATCATGAAGTGCGATATAAATAAACGGAAGTTATACTTGTCTCGTTTGCTCAACTCATGTTGTCATGTCTTCCACTCATCAAAGTGGAGCAACACTTACGAAGTAGTGTATTAATTTTAAAACTTGTAAGTCATATTGCTTTTTGTTTTTTAGATTACCAATAGACCTATCACTTTAGACTAGTTAAAAACTTAATTAAATCAAATTTCTATTAATTGAGGTGTTAATTTGTTTCACAACAATTAAAAACAAAGAAGAATTTAAAGAGTATATTTTCAAAATAATAAATAACAATATAAGTATATAAAATTATAATTTATACACATGTTAAATAATTAACATTTAAGTCAAATTTACATATTTTTTCTTACTGTGAAGTTCTATTAATCAAATCAATTTTCTATTATTTGATATGTTAATTTGCTTCACAACAATTAAAAATAAAGAAAAATTTAAAAAGTATATTTTAAAAACAATAAATAAAAATATAAGTATATACAATTATAATATATAAATATGTTAAATAATTAACATTTAAGTCAAATTTATATATTTGTTCTTATTGTGAAGTTCTATTAATTAAATCAATTTTCTATTAATTGGGGTGTTAATTTGTTTCACAACAATTAAAAACAAAGAAGGATTTAAACAGTATATTTTCAAAATAATAAATAACAATATAAGTATATACAATTATAATTTATAAACATGTTAAATAATTAACATTGACGTCAAATTTACATATTTTTTCTTATTGTGAAGTTCTATTAATTAAATCAATTTTCTATTATTTGAGATGTTAATTTGTTTCACAACAATTAAAAATAAAGAAGAATATAAAAATAATAATAATAAAAATGTAAGTATATACAATTATAATTTATAAATATGTTACATAATCAACATTTAAGTCAAATTTACATATTTTTTCTTATTGTGAAGTTCTATAACGTCGTTTGTGGAATGCAGCCAGATTTAGCCTTGCCTTGTTCTTCAATTTCTCTTGATTAATCTGAAACATTTCTTTCTTTTTTAAATACAGTAATAATATTTCAGTGAACAAAATGATAATACAGATATATTTATAAATTATATTAATTTTACCTATTTCTGGTGTCAAAAAGATATCACTTTTCATAAAGTCGAAGCCATTATTTTCCACTAATACTTCATTGCATTTTACAATATCCTACGTAACGACGTTTCGGCCTATACTCGAGCCATTTTCGAGTCTGAAATTTGTTTTCATTATAATACAATTTAATTTACTGCATTTATGTTTTATATTATTTAATTTTCTAGCATGTACTTAATTTTCTGTATTCATGTATGATTATATGTATTTGTGTATGATGTATAGTATTTATGAATGATGTATGATTATTCTGTATTTATACAGAATACTCCATTACTCCAGTACATTATTACATTAATCAGTTTTCTCTTGTCAAATCTATAGTCACTATTCCTATTTTAGCTTTTCTTTAGCTAAGAAAATATAATTGTCTGTATTCAGTGGCGACCTTAGGGTTGCGCAACCAGGACAATATCCCCGCAACCAGGATCGTCGCACAGTGGAATGAAATGCTAAAATTGGGGACAAAATACCAATTTTCAAGTATTTTATTTTATCTAAAACTTGTATATATTCTTGGAGTAAGGTAGCTAGTGACATCGAATGTGCAAGGAATGATTATTTTAAAAATGTTTCTCATAATAAAATTTAATTCTAAACTTGTTGTTATTGGGAGAGTAAATTTGAATGAAATGTGATAACGATTTATATTATATTATAGCTCAAAGGAAAATACAAAGTCCAAGAAAATAACAGTAGACAGTATTTATTGTGACCCCTATGTAAACTTTTTTTGCACTAACACTAATCACTCAATCACAGTAAAATGGTTAAGAAAAATCGTCCTTTTAGAGTTTTTTTACATTATTTTTTTATGCCTTAAGAATTCTAAGTAGATTGTTATCAATTTATATCATATTTACTTTTACGTATTATATATATATATATATATATAAGATAAAGACCGGAGACTGGCGGTATCAGCCTTAATACTATCTGGTAATGTAAATAAACAGGCTAAGTGTATATAAGGAGGCTTATGGAACGAATAAAGCAGTGTTATTTCAGAAGTCGTGTATGTTACATCTTTTCCCTTTTCCTTCTTTTTTTTTGTTTTCTAAGTCCGACGACGCTTAACTGGTGCCGAAACCCGGGACAACGTCAGGGAAGTAATTTTTTTTTAAGTAGATATTTTTTTTTTTTTTGGTGTTTAAGGAAAAGGTGAAATGCCGACAGAAGGATTGATTAGACCGGGAGTACTAAGCGTACCGGAAATTCCTCAACCTCAGGATATTCCACAGATCAATCAGGTACCCCAGATCGCGCCTCAGGTACCTCAGATACCTCAAGTCCCTCAGGTAGCACAGATCCCTCAGATCCAGGAGATCCCTCCATTACCAAGGGACACGTTGGCAGAAGCACACGCCAATGCCTTGGAATGGATGAAAATAAGAGCAACAACCACGCAGGACTTACGGAGGGCCATTGCGGACCTGGAACGATTCGGAGGCGAGGTAGGCGAGCTCAACCATTTCTTGAAAGGCGGAGATCGTCTTATGTCAAGAATCGAGGTGAAGGTGGCGGAGGACCTGGTGAACCTAGGGACGCTGAAGAACTAAAAGCAGCTCTTGTGTGCCGAGTAAGGAGGAACGTCCTGAACCAGATCCAAGCGGACGAGGAGACTCCGTGGCCGGTGATTAAGGAGCGGCTGAAGAAGGCTTTTGGAGGAGGTAGGTGGACACCGGAAGAGGACATATTCCAAATGTTTAGGGAGCGGCGGGCCCAACGACAGTCAAGGGGGCAATATGCGGGAGTACTCGTGGCGAAGTACAATCGCATAACCGAGAAGATGCGGGAAACAATGAGCGTGGGAGAGGTCGAAGCCAGGATGGAGTTTCTGTCGACAATATTGAAAGTCCAGCTGGCTAAAGAAACGGGGAAGAGGGACGGACTGCCCAGAGAGCGATCGTTCCTCGAATGCGCCCAGGAGATGATCGACCTAAGTGCCAGAGAGGAGGAGACACGGATGGATGTGGAAGAACCGGGTTGGACCCGGGTGACGGATAGACGACCATGGACAGCCCCGACAGGTTGGAAGAAGAGGGACACCAGGCAGCCGAGTGGAGAAAAAGCCCCGACGAGGGAAAGAAGATCGGGACAGTCGTCGAGGCCGAGGAATGGGCCCCGGAGGGAAGAGAGAAAATGTCACGGGTGTGGGAAGCCGGGACATTTAGTAGCGCAATGTCCGCGCACCAGATGCTTCGAGTGCGGGACGGAAGGGCACATAGCAAGGCAGTGCCCATACATATTTCACAGGAGGGAGAGACCTCAGGACGAACCCATGGAGGTGAATGTGCAGAGGATGAAAGACGAGCCAGGGTACATCAGCGGGACGGATCTTCGGAGGAGGCAACCGAGGAGTCAGGAGCGTCGGGAACGGAGACGGACGAACCAGGCAGCAGCGGAGGTGAAGGAGGTAGGCGCAGCCAACGGAGTGAGCAGCGACGAGCGGCGGCAGAAAGGAGGAAGCGGGACGACATCTGAGGAGTGTGTCGGCAGAGAGGCGACCGCACAGCAATATGCAACAACATCCGAGGTAAGCCATGCTGGTTGCCAATTATCGAAGTAGACGGGGGAGTAAAGTGTCTTGTGGACACGGGTAGCTCGAGCACTATTATGACTCGAAGGGCGTTAGGAAAAGGGTGCGGGAGCGAGAGGGTACTCCGGATACAGAAATGTGACTGCCAGCTGATCACTCTGGGTGGTCCCTGTAGTGTAGAGGGTGAGGCGACAATTGGGCTTGATCGGTGGACAGGGAAAGAGGGTGAGCTAACGGTGCATGTGGTAGAGAACATGACTCGGGAATACCAAGTCATAGTAGGGTGCGATTTGTTAGGTCAGGTAGGGGCGAGCATTAGAAACCGTAGAGGAGTCTGGAGCGTTAGGTTAGGAAAGAGGAAGTTCGGATGTATAGGGGTCGCGAGAGAAAGAAGGGTGCGGATAGGAGCGGTGGACAGAGTGGAGGACTGGAGGAAGTTGCTACAAGAGGAGTTTAGGGATATCTTCTTCAGGGAAGGTGAGGTATTAGGAGTAACAGGGAGGACGGTGCACGAAATCCCACTGAAACAGGAGAGGGTAACTTACGTGAAAGAGAGAAGATACCCGCAGGCGTTGAGACAGCATATTCGGGAGGAGCTAGATAGTCTAAAAGAACAGGGAATCATAGTTGATAGCACCTCACCATTCAATAGTCCCCTGTGGGCGGTGAAAAAGAAGGCAGCGCCGGGGATAATAAGGAAAAATACAGGGTGGTAGTAGACTATCGTAAATTGAACGATAACACGGTAGACGAGAAGTACCCGATCCCGAGATTCGAGGATATACTCGATAGGTTGAGTGGGGCCGTGGTCTTTAGCACGCTGGACCTCAAGGCGGGATACCACCAAATACGGATGCACCCGGAAGACCAACACAAAACAGCGTTCACATTTGAAAGGGGGCATTATGAATTCACCAGGATGCCGTTTGGTCTGAAGAATGCGCCCATAACGTTTCAGCGTCTGATGGACGAATTTTTGAGGGGCATCGATGACTCGGTATGCCAGGTATACATGGATGACCTGCTGATTTTTAGCAGAACGGAAACCGAGCACGTGGAGCATCTGAGGGCAGTATTCGAAAGGCTCCGGCAATTCGGGCTGAAATTGTCAAGCGAGAAGTCTCTGCTGGGACAAACGCGGATCAATTTTTTAGGCCACACTATCTCTAGCGAGGGGGTCAGACCGGATGCGGCAAAGGTGGAAGCAATCACGCGGATGGCGGTACCACGGGACGTCAAGGGGATTCGTAGGCTTCTCGGGACGCTGAATTATTACCGGAGATTCGTACCCGAGATGGCAGAGTATTTGGTACCCATTAACAATTTGTTGAAGAAAGGCGCGAAGATTGTGGTGACACCAGAGATGGAGAATAACATTCGAAAATGTATGAATAGGTTGCTGACGGAGCCGGTGTTAGCGTTTCCGGATTTCGAGAAGCTTTTTAATATAACCACTGATGCGAGTGAATACGCGCTAGGGGCCGTTTTGTCCCAGGGGGGGAGTGAGGGTGAACGACCGATAGCATACGCGAGCCGTCGGCTTACGGGTGCGGAATCAAGGTACAGCGCTTTGGAGAGGGAGCTACTCGCGATAGTATGGGCTATCGACCATTTCAGGCCATACGTATTCGGGAGAAAATTTCGAGTCCATACCGACCACAAACCCCTCCAGTGGGTAGGAAAACTCAAGGAAACCTCAGCTAGGGTCACAAGATGGAAGGAGATCCTAAGCCAATACAACATAGAGGTGGTGTATAAGCCGGGAAAGGAAAACGTGGTGGCAGACTGGCTCTCGAGGGCCATCATGATCAACGCGGTTGAAGAGGACAGGGGAGGACCATCGCAGGACGTGCGCCAATTCTTGAGGGAATGGACTCCCGATGGCGAAGGGGCAAATGACACCGCAGGGATTGAGGACAGGGGAGATTCCCCAGAAGAGGAGAGCTCAGCGGAGGAAAGGGCAGCGGAGATGGAAGAAATAGAGGAGATCGTGAACGACAAACACCGTCAGGTGATTTGGAAGACACGAACAACCGGAATCATGAAGATCGATTTCAGAAGGTACGGGAGAAGTAGGATCCGCGTCATTTGGTCGCAGCCCGGGGTCAGCGAAGAACAAATCTGTACGGCACTGAGGGATGCCTCGGAAGCGGGTAAAACGCACTACCTATACGTAGGAAACAATACGGTATGGGATAAGATCAAGCGAATGTGGAGGTCCGAGCGAATAGGCGTGGACAGGACATTCATCCGGTGTAAGTATGCTGTGGAGACGGTACAGGACGAAGAGCAGCAGCAAGCAATCACAGTAGCATATCACCAGGGGAAAACCAATCACCGAGGCGTTAATGAGACGCTGCAGGCATTGCGTCGGAAGTATTTCTGGTGGGGCATGAAGAGGTCCATCCAGGAAGTCATTGGGAAATGCGAGATATGCATGCGCACAAAATACGATCGACACCCCCCCAGAGGAGTTCAGGAGGAGACACCTACAGGGAATATGCCGCTACAGGACCTTCAGATTGACACGTTTACCTGGAAAGGGTTTAAGTGGGTCACGGTAATCGACATATTCAGCAAGGTGGCGATGGCATACCAAGTGATGGAGAAGTCAGCCAATGCAGTTGCGGAAGCCCTACAAACCTGGGTGCAGTTCTATGGGGTCCCCGAGAGGATTACTTCGGACGGTGGTAGGGAGTTCGACAATGCCGCGATTAGGGAGGAGGTGAAGCGATTGGAAATTGCGTGGCATTATAACACCCCAGGACATCCTAAAGGTAGAGGCGGTATTGAACGGCTGCACAGTACGTTAAGCGACCACGTCCGTGTATATCAGGGTGAAAAAGGGTTGGAGCCGGATGTGGCAATGAGGAAAGCGGTAACAGCCTATAACCACTCGATCCACTCCGTAACGGGGTTTTCACCCATGGAAGTTCTATTCGGGATGCGCAGGCCAAGGCGGGATTATGGGGAAACTACGCTTACCGAACCGTTAGTGGATCAAATTCTCAGCAATAGGGTAGAGGTAGAGAAAACATGGGGAAAGATAACGGCGAGAATTAAGCGGGAAAAGCAGAAGCGGGTGGAAAGGCAGAATGTACAAGTTCGCGACCAAATGGGGGAACTAAAAATAGGAACAATAGTTTACCGGAAATTGGGAACCAACAGAGGGAAACAATTGCTACGGTACGAGGGTCCATTCAGAGTGGTTGTTATTAGGGAGCATAACCTGGTAACTATTGAGAGCGTGAATGAGCCCAGAAAGAGGAGAACCGTTCATATCGAACAATTAAAGCTCCCAATGATAGAGTCGGGACATAGACCTATGGATTCGTAGTACCCTCACCGCTGTAGATAAAACAGAGGAATATGTTTTTTTTGTGGCTGTCAAAACAAAACAAGTTGTAAAAGATTTTTTTTTGTTTTTTTGTTGTATTATTTCATGTATAGAGGAAATTGTGTTTTTTTTTGTTGTTGTTAGGAGTTCTCAAGTGGTAGGAGTTCTAAAGTGCTGTGTTTAGTTTCAGTGTTTTTAATTATTTCTTCTGTATTTAATATTTTTCCAGTTGAGTGGAACTATTTTATTTTCTTTTAAGGATATACTGTAAAACCAATTGTAAAGTGTTAAGGCTGGTCACCGTGGGCTCCGATCTAGCAATATTTAAGTTTCCGAAAATCCTGTTCGTAAACTGGTGGGGGGGAGATAAAGACCGGAGACTGGCGGTATCAGCCTTAATACTATCTGGTAATGTAAATAAACAGGCTAAGTGTATATAAGGAGGCTTATGGAACGAATAAAGCAGTGTTATTTCAGAAGTCGTGTATGTTACATCTTTTCCCTTTTCCTTCTTTTTTTTTGTTTTCTAAGTCCGACGACGCTTAACTTATATATATATATATATATATATATATATATATATATATATATATATATATATATATATATATATATAAAACCCTTTTAGTTCTTATTTTATATCTGCAAAGAAAATATACGTATGTCACACTAAAAAAAAAACATATAAAAAATGTAATTTATATTTTTAATGAATGTTTTGTAGAAGATTATGAATAGTTACATTGAGTACGTTGAGAACTTTAATATAAATTGGCAAAAAAATATTTAACAAGTTTTTTGATTTGAAAAAATATTATTTAAAAAAAAAATATTTATATAGAAAAAATATAACTTGGATTATATCACCATTTTAAATTATAATTGATTTAACAATTCAATTAATTTCATTGTATTTTAATTGAAATTTTTAATATTATAATTTTATTTTATACTATAACAATTAATTATAATTCATCAGTAAAAATTGTAAATTTAATTGCAAGTTCTAAGAATTCTTTGTTTATGTTTAATGGTTTAAAGTATTTATTTGTTTATTTTATTAAATATATTATATATATTAAGAGAATCATTTTAGTTCTTATTTATGGCATGTATTATTTAATTTCTTTATTTCTAAGATATATATATATATATATTTATATTATTTCCTGGATAAAGTGAGTAGACTTAGCCTTGATTATTAAAGAGCTT